>CP126897.1:20950833-23721666 GCA_030440675.1 Furcifer pardalis | reverse complement strand
AAATATATTTTACATATAACGAAACTTCTTTATGCAACTTAATTTGTCAGGTTGCATCATTTGTCATGATGAAGAGATTTGATTTGGAAAGAGGTGTGTTGAAGAATTTTTGGGTGGTAATGCGAGATCCTTTTAATCTTAATTTAGAGTCAATACTTTAATCTCTTCCCCCCTTTTCATCTAATAAGTGACATAAAAGCTAAAATGAAGAAGGAAGACTGACAGTAAGCTTGAGTTCTCAGTCGGAAGCGCTTTGGTCCTGCACAACCGGCTATTCAAGGGAGTTACTCCGATCCCTCCCTGTTTCCATTTTGAAATAATGAGCTAGAGGGGGAAAATATCTTCCATAAATACATTGGGCAATGTAGATTCTATCTCCAGCTGCTCTTCAAATGGCGGGGTACAGAGCTTAATAACGGATGATTCTCAGCCCTGGAAAGTCCTTTTGTAGATAATAAATTTATGCACTGAACGGACAGTTTACATTGTGAACAAGCCTTCTGTCACATGATAATTGCCGTTGCCCCGCCATGGTAAAGGATAATGGATTGTTTCTTGGGAAAGGCGGTTTCCACCAACTGACACACATACTCTCAGACCTCACCTTCATCAGTTGCATATCAGTTGCCCATTTGCTAACAACACAGAATGTGGCTTTGAGTCACAGGAACTGAATTGATAATCCCCATGGCATCACAAGTGATAGACAATATAATTTGTTTCCCTCCATGATTACCATGCTTATACAAAGTACACATCTTGTCTTACAAACAAGCAGCTAAACAAAATTGGCATGTACAAGTGTGGATATTCCCTTTAGCAATGAATTTTGAAGGCAATTTTTAATTTAGATACATTTTTTAAGGATAAAAGGCTTTTGAAAGATACTGTGTCATTATCCTTTCTTTCTAGCAGAATGACTTGAGTGATGGACTAAGGCTGACTATGGAAAGATGTGGGCTCAACTATCTAGGCAGCTACAAAGCTCATTGGATGACCTTGGTCTAGTTCTAGTAACTTTCTCTCAACTAACCAACCTCTCAGGATTGCTTTGAGCTCCTTACAGAAAAAGTGGGATTTAAGTGTAATAAACAAACAGTAAATAAATGTCTGGCCAGGTTATCTTGCTATGGTAATAGAGTAGTCAGTGCTTTCCAAATGCTGGTTTTTGGACTTCAATTCCCAGAAGCCTAAGTCATTTCCCCAAAGCACTGATCAGCCAATGTACTGACTTAGGCTTCTGGGAATTGAAGTCCACTAGTGGGCTGTGTACCCCTTGTTGGGAACCACTGGAGTAGACCATACTGCTAGGGACTCAATAAATAAATAAATAAATAAACACCGAGTGTCAGGTGGCAGTTAACTAATCTGATAACCCTGATGACTTGGGTGCTGAAGTCCACAGGGAAGGGTGATGGTCCCCAAGTGGATTAATTAAATCCCACTTTAATCCATCTTGATGGAGGGCAGCAGCTTCATGCATACTGCCACAGGCCTGATGAGGACTTGGTGTGCAAAAAGGGCTCAGGACCAGAAAGTGACTTGTGGAACTGGATCAGTGGCACAGGGGTCATGCTGCAATGCAGAAGGCAGGTGAAAGGCCCCACTGCATTATATTCTCAGGACAGTCTTCATGGATACAGAGGAAGAGGAAATAAATACTAATTCAGGTTGTACTATTAAAGGCATGAGTCCTCCTGGATGCAATGAACAGACCTGCAAGTCCACCTGTATATAATTCTTCTCTGAACCTGACGCTTCCCAGATGTGTTTGGGCTATAGTCTCCAACATTGTCAGTTGCCAACTGTCCACGCGGACTAGGGCTTGTGAAATGTGTAGCCCACTGCTGGAGAGTGCTGTGTTGAGGAAGACTGAATGTGTACAGAGTGCATGGTAGGCAGATTGGCAGGGGAATCAGAAAAGACAAAGGGAAGTCTTCCCTTCTGTACTACATAATTAATTTATGCTGGGATATTATTATTTTTATTTATTTTTTTGCTACAATATATAAGACCAGCTCCTAATTTGGTGATTTTTTAAACAAAATTTAAAAGAAATTCATGAAGGACAGGTCCACCAATAACCATAACCCATTCTCCTAAAAGGAGCAAATTCAAGGCAAAACAGGGGGAATGTGTGGCCATTGCTGTCATGTGCTGCACATGAATGCTGAGAGACATCTGCTTGACTGACAATGGAAAACAATCCTGGATTAGATGGCCTGCTCTGATACAGTAAAGCATGGTTTATGGTTACTTGGTTTTATTTAATAGTGACGTGTCCCTATCACCTTACAGAACTACCATAGCTTCAGTGCTAAGAACATAAGAAGATCCAAAGATCTTTCCAACCAAACACCTCCCTTGTCAGCATTATGTTCATATAGTGCTGAATTCTGCGCCTCTGTAAGCCGAAAATAAGCACCATAGCATAGCATCAACCCAGCTCATCCCACCACTTCCTAGGAACTGATACTCAGACTAACTGAGCTAGATTCAGTTTCTCCAGCGTTGATTTTCCTTCTAGTTACAAAGGAGTTTTATTCTGAATCAGTTTTCTTTTGAGGGAAAACATTAATCCAGAACACCCCTTACATTAGATGTTCTTTCTTGTCATGCACTGCCACAGTGGTATGAAATCAGACCATTCTGGTCCAACCAACTGATGAATTTCTTCCCTCATTATCACCATGGATAATAAATGATGGATGACAGCAACAAGAAAATTGCTGGAAGCTTGTTCTGCCATGCTTGCTCTTGAAAGGGATACATGTTTATGGCCCCAGAGCCATGAACATTATATAAGCATTTGGAAAACAGGAAGAGACAAAGCTTTTGAGGGAGAAATTATATTATGAATTTGGTAAAGTTATTTTTTTTTTGGACTACAACTCCCAGAATCCCATACTCAGCATGGGCATATAAAAGGCATATATTCCAAAACTAAGACATTCTCCATGTGCAGTATTAAATCATGCTAACTCACTGTGAATCAGGTATTAGGCCGTCTCTGTTCTAAAGCTTGAACCTCTCTTTAATCAGGGTGCTTCTTGACTGTCAAATACATCTGGATTTGTGGAATCAATGTTAGGTCGTGTGGTGTTTCAGTCAGTCTGCAAATCCACTTTGAAACTTTGTCCATTTTTTAATTTGTTTGTTTAGTGTAGTGATACATTGGGTTCTTAATCATTTTTTTATTAAACCAAGATAGCAATTGTGTTTTGTGTGCTATATTTCAAACTGACTTCCTCACTGCTGGTTTAAAATATGAATTTTTGCACATTTAAAATTTATTCTAAGTTTTATAACACTATAATGGTATTACACAAAATGTGTTATAGTGCATGCAATAAATGCAATATTCAGCATTGAAATGTAGTACTATAACTATAACATATTAAAAACCGTTTTAGGCTGCAGGTGCAGGGGATCTGGTATATTTATGGGGGGAAACTAAGAGACACTATACACAGACACACAAGTTCACACACTCTTAATTGAAAAGGAATACTGTATAGAGATTTGGGAATTGGTGCAAAATATCTATCCATGGCAGATGGTTTAAAACAGGGGTGACCAAACTTTTCAGGCTGCAGGCTGGTCACATGGTTCAGGGGGGCAGCCACTATGGCCTGGGGGCCGGATCTGGCCCTGACACCAATTCGTCTAGCCCACGATGCCCTCGTCACTACCGGAAGCAGAAGTAAAATGCACCCATCCGGGCACGTTTTACTTCCACTTCCGGGGGTGACGAGGGCTTCGCAGGCCGGATGAATTGGCATCAGGGACTGGATCTGGCCCCTGGGCCGTAGTTTGGGCACCCCTGGTTTAAAATAACCTGCATTTCTTCCAGATAATGTCCATTCAGCCTTGCATTGTGTATTCTTTGATCTCTGAATCAATTTTCAACCTTGCAAAACTGATGCAAATGTATGACTTTTTACTATTAGAGACACACCCTCGGTTAAAGATTGCCACTCCCACACTTTTGGATAAATATCTAAAACCTTGTTTGACAAGCCAAGCATGGAATGTGAATTTTCTCATTTCTGTGATTGTGTTATCCACACCTTATTTGTTTTCTGGTTCCCTGGTTGTCGCTTCTCCTAGTCTTCCCTAAACACCTTTTGAGAAGAAAGCATGGAGTTTTTCTCCCTGCAATGACCTCCATTTTTGTACTTTGTTGTTGTTTTTGTCGTTGTTGTTGTTGTGACTATAGCTGATAACTGTAAGTAAACTTCCCCTTTCTTTAATTAAGAGGGATCTGGATCACTATTTCCTACAAAAGCATTACACTATACGTACGAAAAGAGGGTTCTGCAATTAGGTTAAATCTCTCCACATTTTTTGTCGTTTCTACCTTTTGTTCTGCTAACAAATAGAATAATGACATTTCTAATATAAAACTCTTCCCCCCCCCAAAAAAAAAAAACCAAAGAAAAAAGATTCTGTAGTCTCTTCCTCCTTTACCATGGAGAGTTCACACCTCTACCTCACAAAAGGATTGCCAATTGCTTGCTCCAGGTATCAAAATTGCTAATTACACCTTTCATAAAGGACACTTTGTTTTCCCTGGTTAGTATGTTTTTCTTAACACAAAGCCAATTTCTTTGGAGATTCATATCTCACCAGACTTGGCAAAATAACCCCAAATTTACAATCCCACAAAACAAATTGTGCTGGAATCCAAGATACAGAGGTAATGAAAATCTTATGACAAACAGGCATCTTTCGCTGCTTGCAAAAGTGTCACTTGTAAATACATGCTAAATTTACTATTTAATTTAATCCTCACTAATTATTGACATCTAGTAGCAAGAGTAATAAGACATTTAACAGTAAAGCAATGCTATCAGGTCAGAGGACATGAGGCAAGGTCTTGACTGTCTCACCTTATAACAGGGGTTCCCAACCAAAGGCCTGTGGGCCAGAATCAGCCCACAGTGCCATTTCATGTGCACTGCTCTTTTTTTGTTAAATGTCAGGCATCAAGTAATGTCAGGTGAGAAGTTTAGGGTGGGGGCATTGCTAAAATACAGTCTATATAAAGTGGCAGATATTAGCATCCCTTCCTCCCTTTCCTTCCTTCCTTCTTTCTTTCTTTCTTAACCACAACAGTAGAATTAATAAACATAAGATAATATTTTGACCAACAACAGGCAACATCAAGAGTGTTGGGGCAGCTACCATCAAGTCTTCCGTGGTACATGTTAAATAGGCTGACATAGGTGTGAAGTTGCTTATTCTGTTTTACACTCAGAAAGGATTGTGTTGGTACATGAAAAAGGATGAATAGGAAAGGCATAAAATGAGGGAATAAAAAAACCTTTCCAAAAATTCCATCAAGTGCTCTTTAATTGCAGCAGACCAAATTTGTGTCTACAAAGCAATGTATTCCATTTCCAAGTATTCCTTTACTGGCTGTCTTGGCCTTATAGTTTTCAGCTACTGCAACCACACCCCGCTGCCTAGGGGTGGGGTAGGGAACCTGTACCCCTCCAGAGGTTATTAGAATGAAACTCCCATCGTCCCTAGTTGGATCGCCAAAGCTTAGAGCTGTTGAGAGTTGCAGGACCAACACCATCTGGAACAGCATACATTCCTCATTTCTGCCCTAGGGAGATTCCCCCCAAATAATCCCCATTTTGAGAGAAAAAATGTGTCCCCTCTGCATTCTCAAGATCACTCTGGCAACTTAGAAAACTAACTAAAAAGATATGATTTACATTGGGATAATCTTGTAAGAAGGAACTGTGGTAGTTTAGGGGTTAACATGTTGAACTTGACAACTGGAAGGTCGGCTTGTCAACAGTACAAGACTCCATCGCTGCACAATGGAGTGAGCTCCCATATCTGTCCTACCTCCTGCCAACCTAGCAGTTCGAAAGCAAGAAATTGCAAGTAGATAAACAGGTACCACTTCGGTGAGAAGGTAAACAACATTCCGTACAAGTCATGCCTGCCACGTGTCCATGCTCTTTGGCTATAGAAGGAGATGGGCACCAAAACCTAGAGTCAGATCCAACTGGCTTTCAAGCAAGGGCAGCCTTTACCTAATCTTGTAAGCCCAATTAATAGGAACAGGCACTATTCTGCGTGTTTCAGATATCCTATTACATTCTAACATGTATAGTATTTATGCCCATCTTCCCCAAGGGAAATGTATTAATGTTATATTTTCCTACAGATCCACTCCTCCTGGCTCAATCAAGTCAAGCCATAATGAAGACATGGGCTCGGACAGGTCAGAGGAGATGTTGTAGTTGCCATGGCTAAATTTGTAGAACTGTGAATCGTCCTGAGAGTTAAGACCTTTGATATGTTTAAGGCAGTATTTTAAAAAGGCAATTTCTAACCCTCGTTAAAGCGGCATCCTCTAATTATAAGTTAATGGCATAACTTCATTACCTGATGCTACATACCTCAGCTGCCCCCTCCCAAACTTTGCCACAAGTGAATCCTTGCCAACTCAGATTGAGACATGAACAAAATCCAGGCTAGGACACGTTGGGAAGAAGTTCTTCATGGTTTTCATAGCAATTCCTGACATTTTAAAGCTTCTTAAGGAGTATTTTTAATTTTTTTAAAAAATCAGTAACATTTTCTTCCATTGAAACTGGTCTTCCATAGTGCCAATGGAGTTGGGGAGAAAGTAGGCTTTTGTGCAGAATAGTCTGTCCTCTGTCAATTAAATAGGTAATATTTATGCTTCTGGAGAAGGGATAGGAAATCTTTAACCCTTCAGATCCTTTTGCCTGAAGTTGCACAGTCCTTTTCTATTAGTCCTGCTATGTGGAAATGACGAGAGATGCTGGCTTAAACATTGGGAAGGAGAGTGTTTCCCCATCCTTACATGGTTTGGATGTACGCTGCCCTCATTCGGGGATCCCCTAAAAATCCTTTTAACCCAGTAACCTCTGACACGAAAACACAGTACAATGGTCATAGTCATCGTCGTATCCAAGAATGAATTTTTTCCTGAAGCAGAAAAAATATTTCATTGGTGTGAATTTGTTTAAGGTGGATCCCAGCTTGCATTGAAGTGACCCATACACTATGATCATGCTCCTGTGGCACATATGAAATGAGACATGCAGGCTGTAACACCGAGACTGCAAAGGACTGCCGCAGCCTTGAGGATATTATCAAGGTGTGCCTTCACAGCCATTCCATTGGGCATGGCCTCTTCTACCTCCATGATCGTTGGGAATCAGAATTCCTCATCTGCTCATTTTGCCATTGGGGCCAATATGATGGTTTCCACTGGCATTTCCTCCACTGAGGAGGAACATCACCCCACCTAAAGGAGCTAATGCGCCCGTAGCCATTGGCCCATTTAGGGCGTCAGGTTAGTTAACTGCCGCCTGACACTCACCGTTGGTTGAGTGACTGGCTGTATGCTCTACTCCATTACTGTAGTGGTATATCCGGCCAGACACTAATAGCCATAGTACAAACATGACAAAAAGTAGTCTACCAAATTTGAGACATCCTAATGTGAAACACTATTAACAGTTGCTGTGCACATCTCATGGGACTGCAGTGGCTTAGTGGTTAAGACACTGAACTTGACAACTGGAAGGTCGGCAGGTCAGCAGTTCGAGACCTGAATGCTGTGTGATAGAGTGAGCTTCCATTTCTCTCCCAGCTCCTGCCAATCTAGCAGTTTGAAAGCAAGAAATTGCAAGTAAATAAGTAAATAAATAAACTTCAGTAGAAGGTAAACAGCATTCCATGCACTCCACTGTCTAGTCATGCCTGCCACATATTCACGGAAATGTCTGCAGATGCAGACAGCACTGGCTCTTTGGCTATAAGCAGAGATGAGCACTGGATCCTAGAGTCGGATATGACTGGCTTTTGAGCAAGGGTGACCTTTACCTTTACCTTTACCTTTACCTATGCACATCTCACACAAGCAAATGAAAAGCATCTAGCTGAATGCTTGCACTTTGCATTTCCTCCATATCTGGCCTATTTTAGATTTCCTAAGGCAGTTCCTATTTTTTTTCTCAGTGAAGAGAAAAATAAGGGTTGGGTAGATCTCCTTGATAGTTTTCTTTTATAGCCATAATTTAATACAGAAACATGATAGATAAAGATAAAAGGTAAAGATCACCCTTGCTCGAAAGCCAGTCATATCCGACACTAGGGTTTGGTGCTCATCTCTGTTTCATAGCCGAAGAGCCTGCCTGCTTCTGCAGACATTTATATGATCATGTAGCAAGCATGACTAGACACTGGATAACACAGAACGCTCTATACCTTCCCACTGAAGTGGTCCCTGTTTATCTACTTGCAATTTCCTGCTTTCGAACTGCTAGGTTGGCAGAAGATGGGAGCTCATTCTGTTCTGCAGTATTCAGGTATTGAACTGCTGACCTGCCGCCTTCCAGTCAGCGTCTTAGCCACTTGAGCCACTGCTGGTTCCCAGAAACAGACGAAGTATAAAATCAATTATACTGTACCCATGTGTATCTGTATTTTGGCTTCTGGATTAGTTAAGTTACCATAATGCATGTTCAGAATCCAAAAACAACTGCTAAATAATGGTAAAATCTGAGCCTGGCAGCCCACTCCTAAACAGTGTCTCGAAAACAGTGTCAACATGATTACTGTACAGTCAGGGCTCCTTTTTTACTTGCTTTTGTTGCTTTTTTTAAAAAATGGAAACAAGTTTCTAACCCTCATGGTTGTGTGTGTGGGGAAATTTAAAAATGTATGGGAAAGTTTCTACTTTTGTCAAAAGACCAGCCACACAGACCTCAAGCAGCAAAGAGTTCTCATATTTTTTTAAATGATATTTTCTCTGATTTTCAACCCCCAGCATAGGAGGGTAGATTAAAAACCAGATAAAGAAGGTTTAAACCTACCTCATCTGTGCATGCCACTCTTGCTTTGAATCAGAGTCACATGCACTTACTTTAGAGTAGGGATAGTTAAGGTGTTCTCCTGGGAAGGCATGCAACACCCCCCAGGTTGTTTTTGTAGCACCTCAGCCCGAGAGAAGATAATTTCCCCTAGCAAAAATGGTGAATTACCACTCCCAATAGCTTCCAGATGACACAATGCACCTGGAAAGTAGCCGAGATTTTCTCCATCTCCTTCCGTTTTTCTAAGTTCAGAAAAGGGTTAGAACAGGGGTTCTCAACCTACGGCCAGTGGGCTGGATCTGGCGTGCAGCACCAAATAATCTGGGCCCGGCCCTCGTTCCAGCCACTGCCACCACTGCTTGAATCGGCCACAGACTAATTTACGACAACCAGTCCGGACCCCCGAACTGTTTGAGGGAGCGTGACACAGCTCCCAACTTGAAAAGGTTGAGAACCCCTGTGTCAGAAAGTAAGCAGTCCCATTACAAACAGTAGCTTGAACAGATGGAGTCACTGGTAGTCATTGGTGGGGCAAAAGACATAACATTCAGATGTGGGTAAATCTCACAGGAGCCTTGGTGGCACAGTGGTTAAACTACTGTACTGCAACCAAAAAGCTGTGAGTTTGCTCTTGACCAGGACTCAAGGTGGACTTAGTCTTCCATCTTTCCAAATGCTAATTAACTTATATAAATTCAACAATAAATAAATAAACATAACACCACCCAGAGAGTGTACTAAGCTAGGAGTTCTCAACCTTTTAAATTTGGGAGCCGGGTCACACTCCCCTCAGACAGCTTCGGGGGCCGGACGGCCATTTTGCCCTTCCTCTACCACATGTTACTTCTGGGTGTGGTGGAGGCGGTGGGAGGCACATGAAATGGTGCCATGGAACACATCCAGCCCACAGGCCACAGATTGACAATCCCTGCACTAAGCACTATAGGATGGTATATACATGTGATTGCATTACTTTGCTTAGATCCAGAGCCTATTAGTATAGAGAAAGACAAACATTCACACATGGGAGCAAAGAGAAGCCCTCTGTCTGTGGGAAAGAGGCAGGTAGAGTAGAAGAGGCAAGAGTAAGTTGAGCATGAGCCTACTTATAGAAGATCTTCCACTGGGTTCAGGAGGGGGATGAGATTTGCATTAGGTCTCAGTTCTGGATTCTTTTCCAGTCAAAATCAGCAACACCAGTAACAAGAAAGCTACTTCTGAGCATTTTCAAAATACTTTTTCTTTTGCCACACAGTAAACATACCTTGTATCTTGAAGTGACTGTGGTGTCTTAGTGGTTAAGACACTGAACTTGATGACTGGAAGGTCAGCAGGTCGGCAGTTTGAGACCCAGGTGCTGCATGACAGAATGAGCTTCCGTCTCTGTCCCAGTTCCTACCAACCTAGCAGTTTGAAAGTAAGAAGTTGCAAGTAGATAAATAGGTACCATTCTGGTGGGAAGGGAAACAGCATTTGTGCACTCCAGTGTCTAGGCATGCTTGCCACATGACTATGGAAACATCTACATTTAGCTATAAACAGAGATGAGCACTGAACTCTAGAATCAGATACGACTGGCTTTCGAGCAAGAGTGGCCGTGGCCTTTACTTTTATCTTTACCTAAACATAACTTGAGCTCACATATTTAAGATTAAAAAGCAGTGTGTGTTGGATAAATAGACAAGATTATTTTTCTGAAATTTATTTATTTGTTTGTTTGTTTGTTCAGATTTATATTGCCGCCCACTTGCCGAGGCTTGGATGAGGAGCTAAAGGGTGTGGGTTAATTTATCCTCGCTGCCTTCTGATTTTTAAAGCTGGTATTTCAAATAACCCTTGACTATGTTACTAAGCTAAAGGTATAGCAACAATTCTGTAAACAAGGCACTGTCTCTTTAGTGAGGGCTAGAACCTTTAGGAAGATTTTGGAGGTATCACAGGCAGAGAGTACAACTGAGCAAACACAAGCATTAGTGCCTCCACCTGTGATTTTGATACGCTGGTCCCATATGTATAGCTCTTTCATTCTATTTATTTCATTTTAGTTCAGTTCTTCAAATTACTTCATCTTAATTTCATGACTCTTCAGCAGATGGGAAAATCCATTTTTTTTGTTATTATTTGCTCAAGGGCTTTGCTGATTGTTAAACTAGGGTGCGGTGGAGAAGCAGCTGCTAGCCTTCAATACGAAACACAATCTAGTTCATTTCTGTATAGGAGAATAGGGTGGGGAATACAGAGAAAGCAAGACAACCACTTGATAATGTAATTAAAGTGGTAAGACTATAAATGTAAAGAATATTCCCCTAATAAGAAGTGTGTGTTCTTGCTAAAATCATAATAAACACATATGCATCATCATGGCTGCTACAACCAAACAGCAACCAAAATGCACAATACTGAGCTAGGTATACCAGAGTAAGACAGATAAATTCAAATTAAAATGTAAGGCCTAAGTTGCGAAGGAAACAGGTGTTAACACACCCTTCTCTGCCTGCCCCACACACAATTGGGCCATCTTGCAGGAATCCCTGCTCGGCCTGCTTCTCTGGCTTCTGGGAATCGTTCCCACCTCTTCCTTGCCCGCCTGCCTGCCTGAGCTTCCCCTGAGGCGAAGAGAGTGGCAGGCAGGAGTGGAGTGGGTGTGGGAAAGCAACAGGTGTCTTCAGCATTTGGTAATTCCTCTGTGGACCGGCATGTTGCTGGAAAGGCAGCCAGGCGATTCAGCCACAAGTTGACTTCCTTGTGGTATCACCCCAAGGGAGTGGGATTGGTTCCTCCTGGCTCTCCCCTCCCCTCCAGCCACTACACCCATAAGAGAAATGTTGGCTTACAACTTTCACGGATAAGGTTCCTGCTCCTTCAGGGGTTCAAACACAGCCCACAGAATCCTCAACCCTTTTTTTACGTCTACTGTGTTGGAGCTCCTTCTTGACTGGAATCCCAAACTTGCTATATCAAAAGTTATTCGATTTCCTCTGTTCCCCTTTCTCTTCAACAGTGTAGGCAGTTTGTTGTTTTCTAGTAGGATGGGCATTTATGTATCTTCCCTGATCCCCCCCCCCAAAGGGGGGAAACAGCAATGTACAGATACTGTGGTAGCTCGAGTTACAAATTTAATGCATTCCAAGGCATTTTTCATGTTATGAAAAATTTGTAACTTGAATTTCCCATAGGAATGCATTGAAAACCAATTAATCTGTTCCAGAAAAATTCGTAACTCAAGCCATTATTTTCAATTGATTTTCATTCATATTGTGATTTTTTTTAACTCGAACCATTTGTAACTCAAGGTACCACTGTAGTTAGCACATGCTAAGTTTACAGAGACTCAAATTGAGAAACAATGTCTTTAATTCCAAAATAAATAATCCCACCACAATGGAAAAACAATGACCTAGGGATTTGTGTATATTTTCTACCCACTGTCCAAATGTCAACTGTAGATGGTGAATTTCAAGGTGTCTGACTTCCTTCTCTTCTTCTTCTTTATAATTGAAACATTGCCTGAAGAGCCATTTAGGTAGAAAACATCTTCAAGTGGAAACTGTTTTCTCTATATCAAGATATACAACCACCCCATGTCTGAAGTTATAAATAATGATAATTACATACCATCAAGTTGATTTTAACTAATGGCTTCCCATTGCAGGGTTTTCCAAGTACAGATTATTCAGAAGTACTTTAAGGTAAAGGTAACCTTTGCTCAAAAGCCAGTCAAATCTGACTCTAGGGTTCATTGCTCATCTCTGTTTCAAAGCCGAAGAGCCAGCGCTATCTGCTACCCTTCTCTTCTTTCTGGAGATTTTTTGGGACTGTGCAGCTTTCCTAAGACCACGTAAAACACTGTCCAAAAGTCTTAGGCCACCACCAGCTGGTTTTGAAAAAAAATCAATGAGTGATTTGGAGGGGGGGGGTACATAACTCAGACACTCCAAATTTTGAGAGGGCTTAAAGGAGAGTCAGGAGACTACTCTCTCCAATTTTGGTGTGTCTAGGTGGCTTGTTTTCCTATTTGCCTCAAAGTATTGTTGGCACTAGAACACCACTGCACAACAGCCAAACAGAAAAAATCAATATAAAATCAAAACAACTGGTATACTAAAGACTACACTGTTTTCATGGTATGTGTGTATGTTTTTATATGTATGGAGAACTTTGGAAAAATGTCCTTTTCCCTCTACCACTGTGTAATGTTTTAAGCAGCCCGAGTAGCTTAATGGCAAATCATAAGTAAGGACCTTGGAACTGAAATGACCCAAGTTCTTCATGTGGTCATCTATACCAGGGTTACCCAAACTTTTTGGACCACGGGCCAGTCACGTGGTTCAGGGGGCTGGCCACTACAGCCCAGGGACCAGATGCGGCTCCCGACGCCAATTCATCCGGCCCAAGAAGCCCTCGTCACTCCTGGAAGGGGAAGTTAAACGTGCCTGTATAAAACGTACACCATAGAGGTGCGTTTTACTTCCACTTCCAGGATAAGGACTTCGCGGGCCGGATGAGTGGGCATCAGGGGCTGTATCTTGCCCCCGGGACATAGTTTGGGCACCGCTGATCTATACCAAATGCAGTCGCAGAAGAAATTGTGAATCATCCTGTCACAAAGCTGAATTGCTGATTCAGCCTGCCAATATAATTGTGCGATGAATTGTGCTATCCTTGCTCTACAATCTCCCCAGATATGTAGGCGTTAAGAGGAAAGAATGGCTGGTTGATGCATGATTAAGATTTCAAACAAGTCTCTTTTTCCCATTTAGCCTTTTTCTTACTCCCGTGTTTAGATTTAAAATTAATTACTCCAAACTCATAGTTTGCGTCTAACCTGCAGTATTTTGAATCTGGAGATGTGTTGCTACAAAGAGGAACATTGGGGGGAAGAACCAAAATCCAAGTTTCTTTTTCCAGGATCTATAGCCTCCACATACCACCTCAAGATTCATTTTTTATGGCCGAAGCCAATCCAAGCTTGTAAAACATGATCACTGCAAAATCCTTTGTTGCTATGCTAGGGGGTAGACAGAATGCACATTAAAAGAGAGGAACCATTACCTTCTCCCCTCCTCTTAAATTTTGTTTTGAAAGGTTTCTTCCTTTGGGCTGAGTTATGTTTTTAACAAGCGTTTCCCAAGCAATTGTTTCTATATAGTCTCCTTTTCTGTCCTGGACATGTCTGGACATTTTCTTGCTGTGAACCTCTGGGAGATCCCACAGTTTTGTTCCTCTTTCTTAATATCCTCCATTATGCTATTGCTACCAATGTATATGGCACAGGAGAGAGGAGAGATATGGAGAGTAGAAAGAGCCCTAACTATCATCACAAGCCAGAAAAAGCATAACTGAAGTTCCCAACAGGTGGAGATAATGTGACTGAACTCTTCAGATGGGATCAATTTAAAATCAAAATGCTAAGATTCTGTGGTATGTAAAGATACTTTGAAGAGCTGATGCAAACTGAAGTGGAGTGTCTCTTAAATCAGTTTTGCTCACAAACTATCAGTAGAAATTTTATTATACTATTGGTTATAATGCTTTTGGATGTTACATCTCCCCTCCTTAATCTCTTTTAAGATTAAATTTTGGGGTACACAGAAAGAGCCTCCTCAAAGATTGTGATATTTTTGCAACACAATCAGGTATACCCTGGTAACAGCAACCTTGTGTTGCCGGCTAATCTTTTTCACATTAGGTCAGGTGAAAGGAGCTGTAGAATGAACTCACCAAAAGGTGCTTTCATTTCAGCAGTTTCACATCTGGCCTAGACACAGAAGGAAGAGGAGAAGGAGAAAAAGGAGTAGTAGTTGTCGAAGTTTACATTTTGACAAGAGAGTAGTAAACACAACTGTCTCTGATGATATTGAAGGGTCAGTTTTAATGGGTCATCCCAAAATGGGATTTTCCCCCAATATGTTTTTAGAGAAAGGATCTTTTTTTAAAGCCAGATTTTAAAATGTGTGCAAAAAAATTATTTCACCTCAAATTGTTTAGTGACTGTGAGATGGGTATAGGAATGTTATCGTTATAGATAAAGTCATTGCTTTAAAAGATTAGGAAATTCCTATATGACATAAAAGGAGATAATGTACTGTACTAACATCTCAGTGTATGTTCTGTACGCATCCTCCAACTGCAGTTTCTATAAGCAGCACTTTGTGTGTATTTTAAGCTGGAACTTTGGGAGAATGGTTAAAAAACAAGAAACATAAATAAAACGACTTTGTACTTTCTTAACATATTACTAATAATTTTATAACTGAAACTCAGATCTTATCTTTAGTAAGAGCAAAAATAATCTATGGTTATGTTTAGGATGCCAATCTTATGAGTATGATTCTGTGACACTGCTTTAGGCATAAGATTTTTATCCATCATTCTTGTTTTCAATCCATTTGAGAATTTGGGGCAATGAAGAGAGTAAGAATTGAGCCAACCAAAGGGAAAAAAGGTACAGTATATGACTCACAGACAACTAACGTAGTTCATGTGCAGGATTGTGTTTAGCCAAGCAAATAAATGAAGTAACCATTTTCAAAGAAGGAGCTGTATTAGTCTGATTCAACATATATAAGAACAACAAAGCACAAATAAAAGGGAAAGTGTTTTTGCACAATTTTTAAATTTTTTTGTTTTGTTCTGGTTATGCAAAAATAATACTGAATTCACAGGTGCTCTTATGATAATGGATTCTGTTTCATTTATGAACAGACATAGCTTAATAAGTGGTATCTAGATTTATGTGTTGCCACAGTTCTATGGATTTGGGCCATTGACATTTTTAAAAAAATTTTTTTTGCTCTGCAACATTAAAAGTTTTTAAGAGCTAAACACTTTCTTCTAAAATAATATTTATTATAAGATGCTGAATGTGCTAAAAACTTTATTGTAGAGTAATTTCTGAAGGTAAAGGAATCAGGTCAACTAATTAGGTCACACGAAAAGGCAACTGAACAGAGTTTGGCCCAGCGGCTACTAGTTACTAGTCATAGCCTGCACTGTCATAGTGAGGGGAAATGGGAGTTGTAGTCCAAAAACATCTGGATAGGCACATGTTCATCACTTCTGTTTTGGCTAACAGAAAAATGCTTCCTTCTAGCTCAAAGTCAGTCCTGTGCAGCAGCTGAGGGACTGTTTTGTGTACAGTAAATCTCGCATGAAGAGTGCCTTGCTTAAAGAGACTAACTCGCTTAAAGAGCAGAATTTTCTCTGAATTGTTGCTTAACAACTAAAACCAACCAAAAACTCACTTAACAACTAAATCGGGGTTCGCAGTCCCCCCCTAGAGCAATTTGGTAGAACACATTATGCTCTTTAAGCAAGGTACCACTGTAAATGTGAATGCCTTTGCCCACATAAAAGCCCCCATATATGTCTTATTCCACTCATCGTTGGTTACAGTGCTGTCTGTGACAACCAACCACAACAGGCATTAACTATCACTGACTTACAATATGGGTCAGATATTTTGAAAGGAGGTTGGAAGATGGAGAGAGGAGCAAAAGTGCGAAAAGCAACAATATGGTAAATGGGAGAGGGTAAAAAGTACTTGCCATTTTATACTAGGTTTTCAAGTTCAAATTTAGTATTACCATTTGCTCCAAGAAATAATAATATACTCTCATTTCCTTACAAATATAGAATAAATTAGCAATCATGGAGAAGTGATCAAGGAATTAACATAGCAAGATATTATTGTGGAAAAGAAATTTTTATTTTCATTCTCCCATCCCAAATTTCCCCGATATGGATTTATATTTCAAGTTGTTTTCCATGCCAGTAGCTTGGACAAAAAGAATATCATGGCATTTTAAAAACTAAAAGGTATATTTTGGTACAATTTTTCACTGTGCAGTCCACAAAACTTTATGCCCAAGGCATTGTTCGTGACCAGGGCTGGCCCCCTGAAATGTTAAGATTGAATAATCTTTCTGATCCACCCAAGACACCTCAATGCTTATGCCAAATAAAACTTGCAATTATTTAAAGTTCCAAGACACTATTTTTGGTTTTTACTGCAACAAACTAATATGGCTATTCTCAAAAAATAAGTAGCTTGGACTAGGGGGAAATATTTAGGTAAGGAAGGGGGAAAGTGACATGATATTTAGAAACATGAAGAAAGGTACAGGTGATTGTTTAGGAAAGGGTGGATCACAAATCCCAGTATTTGTCCAGATTTTTTTAAAATTATTATTTTTTAAAGGAAACATCCTTTTCTTCCCAGACAGAAGATTTAATTGTCATTAAGTCATGGTTTAACCAAGCCAGAATTTATGAATCATCAATAAAACATGTGCTTTGTGGCGAGTGAACAAATCATAGCTTATTTCATGATAACATGCCAGATTTCAAGTAGTCATGGCAAACACAGTCAGTGTCATACGAACCCCTGTAGTTAATCAATGAAGTACAGTACAGTTGTTGCATGCAAAGGCCTAGCATGGAAACATGAACCTTTAAAAAAATGTTACGTTCATTCTATGCTATTATAAACATTGACACTACAGGGATATGTCCCTATTTCTAGCTATCTCTCTCTTTTTAAAAAAAGATCAGAAATGGCCAGTTCTCCATTCTAAGGGTGAGGATCTTATCCGTTTTATAGATGATCAATGCACCAAGCATTGAATGTACATGTAAACCCACAATCAGTGCTTGGTCTCCAAGAAATTATGAAACACGTGTGTAGTGCATATTATTATAGATTAAAACAATTTACAGATGACTATAAAGAAAAAGAGAGCCATTTGGGAACACACCCATAGTTAAGGAAGAAGTTTAAGATCTCAGAGATGTTGGGAGCAGAACAAAGTAGTAGTGTAGACCACATAAGCCACATGTTTTGCTCACTTATCTTCCCATGAAAGAAACTCAATGAATAGAAATTGTGTAATGGTAGCTATTTTACTTCCTGGGGTAGATATGTTACCTCTTAATCTGGAGGCCTAGTGGATAGGAACTGGCCACTAAATGGCTAGATCTAAATCCTTATATTTCTACAAGCAAAAGCTCCTGCCTCAGTAAGTGTCAACATGTATGTGTGGCCTCTGTATGTCATAGTTCCAAGAAGGAAACGGGAAAGGCACAGTCTATACAGTAACTGCAAATTTAGCTCAACAAACTTCAGCACCTATCCTTCAAAAGCAGCCCTCTCGCTCTTCCCCTATACACCCTCAATGTTTAGACTTGCCCCAAAGCTGTTCAAGGGTGTGGCCCTCCCCTCCCCTCAAAACACTGTCTTGTCCATCTACAGAATAAATAATCTCACACTCTGAGGAACAAAAATGTTCAGGTCAAAGGATGTAGGGGTTGCAGAGCTTTAAACAAAGAGAATAAATCACTAGGCCAGGAGTGACAATTATAGACTGAGGACTTCTTTGATGAGGAAGAATGCCTCAGTTGGGCTGGGACGCAGCACTTGAAGAGCATCCATCAGCTTCCTGTTTGACTTTGGCTGGAGGCTCTGTCACAGCTTTGGTTTCCCCCTCTGCCTCCTCCTTAGTGCCTTCATGCGTCTTCATGTGCTTGCTGAGGTGGTCGCTTCTCATGAAGACCCGGTTGCAAACAGGGCAGGCAAATTTCTTGGTTCCTGTGTGGGTCTGAAGGTGCCTCTGTAACTCATCAGAGCGAGTGAAGCGCTTCCCACAGAATAACCAATTGCAGACAAAGGGGCGGTCACCACTGTGCCACCTCAGGTGGGCTTTCAGATGAGACGTCTTGGCATAGGCCTTGCCGCAACCAGGGATATGGCAGTTATGAAGGTGCTTCTTCTTGGAGTTGTCGGGGCACTGACCAACACGTTCAGCTTCCTGGCAGTTGGGGCACCGACAGGCTGCCTGGCCAGAACTCCGGGCCACTGAACGCCGTGAACTCTTTGGCCTACCACTACCATCCCCAGCCTGCTCCATTGGGTGAGGGTCCTGAGTTGAATCCAAGGATTTGATCACTTCTTGGCCCATAAGGTGAGCTGCTGAAGGCAACAGGTGGTGCGGGGTGCCACAGAGTTGATGCTCTGCAGAGCCATAGCCACCCAGGGCTGGTTGAAGTCCACTTGTGTGGCTTGGAGGTTGGAGACCACTTTGCAAATCCATCCAGCTGGCTCCAGCATGAAGATCCCACCAGGGATTGACACTGCCTTCGTCGGTGGCATTGCTAGGATGTGTAGGGCGGAACCAGGGCTCATAGTGGTGAGACATATCAGGTGCGGCCTGTAGGAGCTTAGAGTAGGAGCCAGAGGGAAGCTGGCTTTCAGTGTCCAGATCTAACCGTGAAGAGCCATGCAGTTCGTAACCAGTGCTGGCTGAATACTCTGTTTCAGGGCCAGCCAAAGGCAAGTGCTGGAGTTCTGTGGGCTGCAGAGGAGAGGGGAAATCTCCCCCACTCTCCGGGCTGGTATGGGGCTGGTAGTTCTGCAGAGGCTGCAGCTCCAGGTGAGTAGGAGAGGAACAGGGTGTCTCTGAGCACTGGTTACCAAGAGAACCACAGACGGCTGTGAGCATTGCAGAGCCCTCGTGATATGGAGGTTCTCGGATACACCTGGAGAGGAAGAGAGAAATGGATATGAAATAACAATACTGTACAGTACTCTGCAGCACAGAAACATGAATTTCCCTTGAAAGAAACTGCAGTCAAAAACAAGAGGTTGGAAAAGTTATTTTGTTGAAGAACAACAGCTCTCAATATCCTCTGGGTACTGACTACCATGCTGGCGACTGGCTAGGCTAAATGGAAGGCAGTGGAAGCTACAGTGTTAACAACCCCCAATTCTGACCAAGACATGGGATAAGGTTCAGCTCCAAGATGGAAGCAGGATTTCTTCCTCTCTGGAGTGTAGCTACGTATGTATTGACAATACTTTGATAGACATCTTTAGCCCATAACAGAATGATTTCTAGGAGTCATAAAATTAACTGTTATGTACAGTATAAATATGTATAGTGTGGACACATTAAGTTCCCTTCAAGAAGGAGTAGGAGTAGGAGGACTATAGTAGCATTTGCTGGGATGAAGTTGTGGGGCGAGGAATTTAAACATACAGTAGTTTATCTCTTTTTCTTCTTCAAAAGCTTTTCTTAGAGACAGACCCTCTAATTGTTGGCTTCTCAGAAGCAGATAACAGTAATTATAAGAAGTGATTTTCAGCCCACTTTGGCTGTGACAGCTCAACGTTTGTCTCTTCTGGACGGAAGCAAAGAGGACCTGCAGAGGTTTTTACCTTGTGAGGGAAGAAAATAAAGGCCTGAAACTTGCCAAGCAAAGTTAGGAAACAAAAGTAAGAGGTGCTTTGAGCCTTTGCAGTATCTAGCACACACTAACAAATGAACAGCTACAGACAGGTCAAGTGAATCTTTTATTACAGCGTTAGCAAATATTATTTTCAGTGGGGTAGCTGTGTTAGATAGTTGAAGCAAATAAAAAAGCCTCTAACATATCCAAATGTAGGGTATTTCTGAATGTTCTTTCTGAAAAGATGAGAAGAGAACACATTTATCAGCTGACTACACTGTCACATATGTCAGGATTTATCCCACTCATAAAATGTGTGGTTTTTATTTATTTATTTATTTAAAATGTTGCCCATGTGATGGAAAGGATGAATCAAATTCACTTGTGTTTTTTTTCTTTCAAAGCGGCTTTTTCTGTGCTGATAGAAGGCTTCTACTTTTTTCATATTGGTATGATTCAAAAGGGATGTTTTTCTTGTATGGATGCATTATTGAAGGGAAGGGTATGTCTGTAGGCATTATTTCAGTGACATTAGCTTTTGGGCATGATGTTCAGGACTCTATAACCTGCTCTGGCATTGGTTTCTCTGTCCTGATCTATTTAAAAAAATTACGTAAGGGTTAACCCTGCCCATAGGAGCAGTGATTAATTGTCTGCTATACTACTGCATTGGTTTAGTGGTTAAGATGCTGAACTCGATGACTGGAAGGTCGGCAGGTCAGCAGTTCAAGACCCAAGTGCTGCACAAATGGAGTGAGCTCCCATCTCTGTCCCAGCTCCTGCCAACCTAGCAGTTCGAAAGCAAGAAATTGCAAGTAGATAAATAGGAAAGGTAACAGCATTCTGAGCACTCCGAGGTCCAGTCATTTCTGCCACATGACCACTAAAACATCTGCAGATGCAGACAGCGCAGGCTCTTTGGCAAAGAACGGAGATGAACACATATAAGCACAGGAGACATAGGAGTTACAAGTCCCAAATCTTGCATAGCCATCTATATAATATTCATTTCCCAGTATAGAGAGGCATTATTATTACTCTTTACTATAAATTGCCTCTAGAACAGGAGTTCTCAACCTTTTAAAGCCGGGGGTTGGGTCATGCCCCCTCAGACAGCTTCAGGGGCCGGACGGTCATTTTGCCCTCCCTCCATCACACAGCACTTCCGGGTGTGGTGGTGGTGGGGGGAACACACGTGAAATGGTCCCTGCTCTAGAGAGTGTTATTGACCTATAGTAACATGCTGCAACTAAATTTCCTTTATACAGAAAGTAAGCAGGATCTTATGTTAGTTCAATGCATTTTCATTCCAAATGAGAAAATATTTGCAATCTTTGTATCATTTGTAATTTTTTTCTACTGGGGAAAAAAGGGGAGAAGTCATGGAGGGAAAGGGGAGAATCCCCCCCTCTTTTTTTTGCCTGGCTGTTGGTTGAAATTTGTTGTTTCACAGCAAATGCGGGGCAAGTTTCAGTCTTAGAATCAGAAGCAAATTCTCTAAGAACTTCCCTTATCTAAGTAGACAAGCCAAATTATCAGTTAGACAATAGTAAAATGAACCAATATTTCCAAGATTGTACTCAAAATCTTAACATGGTGAAAGAGGAATCTTTTAGTCTAATAAATGGTTCAAATGTTTTTCATTCTCTACTACATTTTACTTATAATATTTATATACTGTATTGCCTTAATTTGGTACTGACACACTACTCACAGCACTGCACAAAAGTATACATCATGTGTAAATAACAATACAATAATAAATGTACATAACAAGAACACCAGAAACAATTATAGTAAAGGTAAAGGTCTCCCTTGCACGAAAGCCAATTGTGTTCGATTTTTAAGGGCAGTGCTTATCTCAGTGGTGGGCATCAGAAGGTTTGCACCAGTTCGCCAGAACCAGTAGCAGAAATTCTGGCTGGCCCTGCCCATCCAAGTTTTGAAATAAAGTAGTCCTAATTCAGGTGCATCGCAGGGCTTTCCCCTGGCCACACCCACCATGCCACCCCCACAGTGTGGTAGTAAATTTTTTTGGAGCCCACCACTGGCTTATCTCCAGTTACAGCCGAACCGGTGCTGTCTGCAGACATTTCTGTAGTCATGTGGAAAACATGATGTGGTATGCTGTTACTTTTCCTGCTGAAGCAGTACCTATTTATCTACTTGCAATGTCTTCCTTTTGAAATGCTACGTTGGCGGGAGCTGGGACAGATGATCTACACTCACTCTATTGTGCAACACTTGAGTCTCAAACTGCTGAACTGTTGACCATCAAGCTCAGCTTCTTAACCACTAAGCCACCACAGCCCTATAAACCCGCATGGCTACCAAAAGCAATATGGAGAACTAACTACAAGACCTCAGAGTGAGGAAGTGCAAGCACCTTAAAGAGGTGGAAAGAGAAGAAGCCTGTTGATTGGCTGATTCAGAACAAGCAAACAAACAAGTTAATTTTCTTAGAGAAGTTTTTCTTCTTCATATAGAATCAAAATGGATGAGACTTTAAGCACTTGATTAAAAAACAAAACAAAATTTAGATTAAATATCTCTTTCCTGCTTACAAAAAAGAGCCATATGTTATGGATTAAACTCATGTTGTAAAGACAGAGTGTTTTTCATGCTTTCCTTCCATACCATTTTACTAATAAAAATCTTCCTTATAACTGAAGGCCAGGAGTAAACATTAGAAAGATTCTTTGAGTCAGTGTTTTTCTGGTCATGAAATCAGAATTTAAAGGAATCTTTTGCTTAATTCCTGATGACCAGTCACCATATAAAGCAATTTAATATGTGTAATACCAAAGATGAGAGAATCTCATGCCATGACAATTACATTTTCCTCTTCTCGCCACCTAAGTGTTAGCCTGTGGTTTTAGGTCAAAAGCAGAGCTGGTTTGAGGGACTCTCCTTCTAATAAGAGGTTGTCTCTATCTGCATTACAAGATCAGCTTGATTTTGTTTTATAAGCATGGCTTTGTTTGAATGTCTGATGTTTCAAGCACATAGTCCTAAGGCTTTGCAGACCTGGAGGGATAATGTTGTAAGAGGAAGACATATATATTCAGTTTAACAATGTGGCCTGACCTTTATCTTGCTGCTTGACTGCATTTTAAATAAACAGAGAAAATGCAAATAGCAACTTCTATGGGAATGGTGGGGGGGGGGGGAGTCTGAAGAAAAAAACAAAACAGGAATAAGGAATGTGTGGTCCTCCAGATGTTGAATGATAGTTTTCATCGTCCCACAGTAATCATGATGAGAGTTATGCTCAAAACAAAACAAAAATCCTGAAGGACCACATATTCCTTAGCCTGAGTTTACCAAGGCTTTCCTCACACTTGGTCCCTAGTCCAGACACTATGATTGTTTTTTATAAGGGTTTTTTGTTTGTTTGTTTGTTTAAAAGCTTGACTTGTTAGCTGAAAGGCTGGGAAGTTGGCAGTTTGTGACCCGGGTACTGGATGACGGATTGAGAGTTCATTCCTGTCCCAGCTCTTGGGGACATGAAAGGAGCCTCATTTGGGCATTCTCTGAGCGGGATTTCTTCTGCAAAAATCATTTCAACCCAGAATAATTTCTGTCACGAAATTATTATTAATGATGTTCTTAAAATAATTAATAATTTCCATCTTACAAATGACTTCTTTGTGAGTCCTGTGTTCTTCGGTTTGTATTTTTAATAAATATATCACAGAACGGGTTGGATACTCAAAGGAAAACACATATGCCGAGAAAGCTGGGTATAGGGCGTGTGCCAGCGGACATTTTGTTCGTATTGAGATTGATCTATGCAGGTCATTTCCATGCTGAGCTATGAGAAGCCGTAATAATACTACACGTAAATTAGGACTGGAAAATCAAGAATTTTAGCCATCTTTCATTTCATGCTGAAAACAGGATACTGTAAAGCAGTGGTGCCCAAACTAAGGGCCGGGAACTGGGTGCGGCCCTCGACGCCAAGTCATCCGGCCTGTGAAGCCCTCGTCGTATGGGCGCGTTTTACTTCCACTTCCAGGAGCGACGAGGGCTTCACAGGCTGGATGAATTGGCATCGGGGGCCACACCCAGCCCCCGGGCCTTAGTGACCAGCTCCCTGAACCACATGATCGGCCCATGGCCCAAAAAGTTTGGGCACCCCTGCTGTAAAGCCTTAGATTTCTCAAATTGCAAGAATTCTATGTGCTATGGCAGCAAATTCACTTCCATGGATAGCCAGCTGTTAGGTTTCAGTACATATCTCCGCAGAACATGGGGTATTTTGGGTCCTCCATGTACTGTTAATGCCCCTCAGTTCTTGCCAACAAAGGCTACAATGGTGGGCAATGGGAATTTAAATCCAACAACAGTTGTGGGTGCTCATGTTCCCCACCCAAGTTAGAATTTTCAACAGAAAGGTTGTGGGGGCATAGTGGTTAAGACACTAAGCTTGACAATTGCAAGGCCAACAGGTCAGCAGTTCGAGATCTGTGTTGTGCGCAACGGAGTGAGTGTCTGTTGTTTATCCCAACTCCTGCCAAACTAGCAGTTCAAAAGCAAGAAATTGTAAGTAGGTAAATAGGTACTACTTCGGCAGGAAAGGTAACAGGGTTCTGTGCGTTTCGGAATCTCGACATCCCTGCCACATGGCCACAAATATGTCTGCAGACACAGGCTGCAGGCTGTAAATGGAGATAGGCACTGCCCCCTAGAGTCAGACACAACTGCCTTTTGAGCAAGGAAAATCTTTACCTGAGACTATACTGCAATTTACCACGTGGTTTTTGTTTGAGTTGAATTTTATGTGAAGTACACAGTGTACAGCTATTTGCAAGTAAGCTTGGCCTTTTTTCATGGGAAGACATTACTTGTTGTTTAGGTGACAGAGGTTACTGTTTTATAGTGATTCCACTCCCATTTTTAAAGATTTCTGGTCTGCATGATCACCTATATAGGTTTCTTGTTTAAAGGCAGGGAAACTGTTTGGCAAATAAAGAAAGGGAAAGAAAGTGTTGGTGTTTCTTTCAGACTCTTGTCCTTCAGGTTCCACTCTGTATGGTCCAGAATTGAGAGAGAGGATCAAAGCAGATGTCATTGAACATCCCACAGAATACCTGTGCTGAATCTTCTCTACATCATGACTCATTTGCCTGTTCCCATGGAGGAAGGAAAACCCAACCCCAGGTTTTGAAACTGATCTGCTGGGACTTGATTTCCACTCCTTGCTAAAAATAAAACATTTTTAAAATCACAAAAGGAGCTCTTAGGCTCACTTAGTACTCAACTCACTCTATCACTGTCAACATAGGGTAGGGTGGAAGAAGAGAGAGACGGAGAAAAATAAGAACAATCTGTTCTGTATGTCCCAGATCCGAATTCTAAAACTATTTATTATATACATGATGGTTTAAAAACCAAAAAAACCAAAACTCATGCCCTTCTCCATGTTATTTCATGAAAAATACACACGTCATAGACACAAAAATTCAACAATTGCCCAAAAGCAGAAGTGTAAACATTTGTGTTTGCAGGCTTTGACATTCTGTGGATTTGGAGCACAGGAGCAGGTTATCTTGGAAGGGTAATAGAGTAGACTAGTGATGGCAAACCTCGGCACTCCAGGTGTTCTGGAACTTTAATTCCCAGAAGCCCTGATCAGCAGGAGTGCTGACTTAGGTTTCTAGTAATTGAAGTCCAAGAACACCTGGAGTGCCATGGTTCACCATCTTGGGAGTAGACCATACTGTCAGTGACTCAATGCCGAGTGTCAGGCAGTGGTTAACTAACCTGACAATCCTGAGGACTAACGGCCTTGGATGCCAAAGTCCTCAGGGACTTGAATCCATCTTTACGGAGGGCAGCAGCTTCAGCAGTACTGGTTTGGGGCTGATGAGGACTTTGCATGCCAAAAGGGCTCAGGACCAGAAAGTGACTGGCAGAACTGGATCAGTGGTATGAGTGTCACACTGCGATGCAGAATGCAGATGAAAGGCCAATGGATTATATTCTCAGGACAGTCTTCATGACTGATCGCCATGATTATTGCCTATATTTGGATTCGGATACGGCAGAAGAAGAAGTCTAAAAGCACAAATCTACACACCTCTAATCCAGGACTTCTTTAACACTGATGTATCACAAGGATGTACAGGCTTTCAGATTCTCCAGAATTCTTAATCAGGCTAAGTGATATGGAGATATAGAGGCTTGGGGACCTCAAGTCCCATTAGCTATGTTGCCTAGGGTTGTTGCTCTCAGTAGCACAATATGAATCTCAAAAGGCTTTGCCTACCCATTTTCTAATTCAAACCAGTAGGTCCATCCTCTCCACCCAAAGCCAGAGTAGACGTACATTTGGCCAGCCTCCCAATAATTGCTTCTGCAAGTGACTTAATTACACAAGCAGTATTAACACTGTGCACACACATGAAAGACTGCATCTGTTATTTCCACCGAACATCATTTTTCTAGATTTGAAAACAACTTCTGTGATTTCTTGTATTATCTCTGCTAATGATTGTAGGCCTTTATGTTTAGCTTTTGGGAATTGGAGTCCACTTGTGGGGCATGTGCCCAGTGATGGGATGACACCGGTTCTGACCGGATCCACAGAACCGTTTTAAGGATTTCCAGAGGGCTCTCCGTGGGGGTTTAACCGTTTTTGAGGCGTCCGGATCGGACGCCTCACCGGCAGGAAAATTAAAAAAAAAATTGAAGCAAAAATGGCTCCAATTTAGTGCGCATGCGCAGAAGCTCAATCTGACGCATGCGCACTAAATTGGAGCCATTTCTGCTTCAATTTTAAAAAAATTGGACCCGGCCGCCCCTGACTGCAGCCTCCTCTGGAGCCACTTGCCGCCGCTTGCTGCTGCCGTCGCCACCGCCACCCGTCGCCGCTGCTGCCATCGCTGCTGGAACCGGAGGAGGAGGAGGAGGCGCGCTCTGCTGGCCTGGGGCGACGGCTGCAGGAGGAGGAGGAGGTGTGGCTAAGCAGGCAGCCCAGGCCATCCCGGCCGCAACCCTCGGTGGGCGGCCTCGGCGCCCGGCAGCAGCCGGAGGAGGAGGAGTTGTGGCTAGCCGGGCTGCCCAGGGCCTTCCGGCCGGAACCCTCAGCGAGCACCCCTTTGCCTCGGCGCCCGGCAGCAGCCGCAGGAGGAGGAGTTGTGGCTAGCCGGGCTGCCCAGGGCAGTGGCGTCGCGCAGCGTTGAGCCGCCTGGGGCGAAGAAGAAAATCGCCGCCCGGCCCCCCCCCGCTCGCTGCCCCCCCCACCGCTCGCCCCCCCCCCCAGGCAGAAGGCGCTCCCTCCCCTGCTGAATAGTGGGCACCCCCCCCCCTGCCAGCCCGCCGCCAGAAGTTCGAAAAAGGTAAAGATCGCGGCTCGACTGCGGGGGTTAGCTGGGATCCCGAGGGTTCCCCCCATCCTCGCCTAATCCCCGCAGAGCCGTCCGCGTGCACGCCCGAGGATTCAAAAGGGTAGGAATACCCTTTCGAATCCTCGGGCGTGCGCGTGGGCAGCTCTGCGGGGGTTAGGCGACGATGGGGAAAACCCTCGGGATCCCAGCTAACCCCCGCAGTCGAGCCGCGATCTTTACCTTTTTCGCCGTCAGACTGGGCGCTCGTCGGGGGGGGGGTGGCGCCATAGCGGGGAGCCCCTGGCTGCTGGCTGGGTGGCTGGGGGGGAGGAGGTGGGCAGCGCGCGCGTGCAGGACTTCCCAGGTGGAGGGCGAGCCTTTTGCTGGTGATCGCTGCTCGCCTCCGTCCCATTGGCTTGGGTACTCCTTTAACCGGCCTCGGTCGCCAGCAACCGGCTAGGCATGCCTCCTCTTCCTGTGGCCGTTGCCGAGCGCCGAGGCCCAGGGCCGCCCGCTGAGGGTTCCGGCCGGAAGGCCCTGGGCTGCCCGGCTAGCTGCGCCGCCTCCTCCTGCGGCCACCGCCGGGAGCCGGGCCCGCCCGCCAAGGGTTCCAGCCGGAAGGCCCTGGGCTGCCCGGCTAGCTGCGCCGCCTCCTCCTGCAGGAGCTCGGTCGCTTCCAAGGGTAAGTACTGTTTTGTATTGTTTTACTTTTAAGTGAGGGGTTTGTGTTTGGGGTGGGTTGGTGGGTGTTTGGGTGGGTGGGTGTATTTTTATTTAATTTTTATTTTATATCTTTCTTTTATTTATTTATGGTTTTGTGTTGTGGTGGGTGGATGGGTGTGTGCGTGTGTACGTGTGTGTTTTATTTTAATTTTTTAAATTAATTTTTTATTTTTAGGCTCCGCCCACAACGTCATGACGTCATGACGGTGTCTCCGCCCATGATGTCATGACGTTGGCCACACCCACGACGTCTGTGACGTCAGGGAGTGGTATAAGATTTTTTATCATCCCATCACTGCATGTGCCCCACAGTGGGAACCATTGCTCCAGACTCTTCCACTTCTGTCATATACACAAAAATGTTTCCCAGGAAAAAGAGACAGAGTATATTTCTGCTATGGGAAGCTGATACAAATGGCAATGAGGAAGGAAGGAAGGAACGAATGAACAAACAAACAAACTGCAAATTGACAATTGCACTTGCCATAGTGCTCCACTATGTACATGGTGTGTACATGGTTTTTAACTGTTTCATTTGTTTTCAGCTGATTGATTAATTGATCGATTGATTTATGTCAATTTGATTTATGTCAGCTTGCACACTTCCCCATAGTTCTTCCATATATTGCTCTTACAGTAAAGACATACAGCCTGATTCTATCCATCTTTTCTCAGAAAATTTCCTCTGTGTTTACTCCTTAGAATAGAATCCAAAGTGTAGTGTCATTGTATACAGGTGGTATACTGTATTATTATTTCTTTCATTTGTGAAACTATGAGAACTATAGTTTTTCCTCCTCATTTTTACTCACTGACGATCTTATCTTTCATTAAGTGGATTTAAACTCAGAACTTGGAAATAATCAGTAACATAGTAACTGAATAGCAAGATACATTTCAAAACTAATAGAACAAGTTGGAACATACAAAAAAATCAGTTGCCTCTTTAAGGTTAACAAAAATCTCTGTGATCTTTCTTTGATTATATGCCACTTCCTCAGACACAAGTATACTGTACTTTTCCCCCTCCAGGCCAGAAAAGTACAAGTGGAAAGAGTGTATCTTTATTGGTGTAACAAGCAACAATTTATAGATTTACTCAAATGCTACTTTTAAAGAAAATTTTAAGGCATCTAGAAAGGAATTGTTCAAGTTTTATGCTACTTGCTGATCATTTTTTAAAAATGTAATTAGCTGCCCAATAGTAATAATAATAATTTCCCAGCAGTAATAAAGCAAGTTACTTGTCCCAGTAATGTAAAACGTAATGACAACAGATTTATCGTCAAATAGTGTAATGAATAATATGTGGTGGGTAGATTCCTTTTTTAAAAAAAGGAGACTTCCAGCTTTTATATAAAAACTATGTGAAACTGTAGTATGTATAGTATATTCTCTCTATGTAATGTACCTTCTGCCTTATATAGGAACCAGATTTCACAGGTTATTAATATACATTACATATCAAGTGATATTGTTATAAAGTATGCCAGTATTTAACACACAGGTTTATAAATTTGTTTTCTGGCTGGGACAAAAAAATGCATTCAGCACAAATCAGTACTTAAACCAGCTTCTTTTAAAATGCTCTTGCCTTGCATCTGGAATTAAGACTGCCAGGCAAGTCTAATGTGAGCTAGAAACTTAGTAACCTAATAAGTCTTTTGCAGACAATTCCTTTTGATTCATTCACATAAACAGGGATTCTCAACCTGCGGCCCACAGGTCGGATGCAGCCCGCGGCACTATTTCATGTGCCCCAACATACACACACCACACCAGGAAGTGCCATGTAGTGGAGGAAGGGCAAAATGGCCATCCGGCCCCCAAAGCTGTCTGAGGGAACATGACCTGGCCCCCAGATTTAAAAGGTTGAGAACTCCTGACATAAACCATAGTTTATGTAGCATAGTTCACATCGATTCTCTACCCAAAAAAGGATTAGTTCATCTTCTTAGCTAATGTGAGTGAAGCTCCAATTACACTGGCAAACCAAATTGCTCCAATTCAGCTTTGCTGAAATTTGATTTGCAGCCTGTAATACAACTGAATTCACAGCCAGAGATCACAGGGGCCTGCAGATCAATTTGACACTTCAGTGTTCACACTCGATGTGATGTGATTCACATTTCAGCCCATAGTCCCCCTTCTTTCTTTCCTTCCTTCCTATAGTCCAGCTTCTGCTGAAACTTTTATGGTTTGTTGTCAAGCTGCTTGGTTTTGAAAAGATTTTACAGTGTTCTTGAAAAGGTGGCAATGTTATACAGTTCTTCTTAATGTGTACAGAAATACTGCATGGCACAGAAATGTCTTTTATTTCACCTGGATTGTTTCTGGTTTTTTGTAATTTTTTAAAAAATGTGTCATCTGGAGGTGATCTAGTGCTAAATTAGTAAATCAGGACTTGTAATAAGGTTATTTAGTGCTAACCTCATGTCTTTTAATGCCTCACTGTTTTGAGGGGATAAGAGAAAGCAAGAGGAAAACCATTTGTAAGACAAATGAGCATTTTGCTCAGTGTAGGTTTATACTACAGTATCTGTATTCCAAACCAATAAAAAAAGCAAGAAAGAAATATATGTGAGGTTTGGGGCTTCTGGGCAGAGGGGTGGGGTGAACTCTGTGCTGAGGGGAGGGAGGAAGTGCTCCCATTGGGCTCTTGGGTGGGGCAAACTCTGCCCTGGGGTGATTGTACGAGTGGCCACAGAGAAGGCTCCAAGTGCCACCTCTGGCACCCATGCCATAGGTTCACCACCACTGGCCTAATGTGTGAAAATTGCAAGTGGTTACACTCCTCTTTCATCTTCAACTGTGTGTCTGTAGACTACACAAAAAGCCTTCTCAAAGATTTTAGTATTTTTGAACCACAATCGGGTGTACCCTGGTAATGGCAACCTTGTGTTGCCAGCTAATCTTTCTCACACTAGGTCAGACAAAAGGAACTGCAGAAAGAACTTCCCAAAAGGTGGCTTCATTTTGGCAGTTTCATATCTGGCATAGACACGGAATAAGAAGAACCTAGGAGAGAATGTTTCTCCAAAAGCAGATGCTTTCTATCAAACATACTGTATGTGTGGCAATTATAAAAATGGAAAGTACACATTGGCCAGAATCCTGTTGCCAAAGCTCTGTGTGCATAAGGATGCTGACATACCAGCTATGGTATTTCATTTTTAATTAAACATATACTGTACTCTCTAGCTGTTCCCCATATTGGTTTGCTGCATTATGGACTGTAGATGATACTGGTTCATCACAGGAATTCAATTAAGGCCAGTCAGGATTAATAAGTAGACTATAGAGGATACACCATTTTGACCTTTATAAACTATAAAATAGTCTTGTGTCAGCCTGGGTTATCTAGGAAATCTGGCAAAACAATACTTCTCTTGGCACCTCAGATAAATAAGAAAATGTCATAAAGCTTGAAACTGACAGTTTCAAAAGTAATTTTTGAAAACATTATTTACTGCATAGGAAGTTAACTACTTTATTAGGTTACTTCTAAAATGCAACTGAATTACAAATTGTTACTTTAAAAAAGTAACTTGTTACAGGTAAGTACAGTATTTGTCATGAGTTATTTCCAAACTCTGGTCATAAGGTCTACTCTAGCCCAATAATGGTTGGGGTAGGAAATTTAATCTCCTCCTTATCAGGAGTCAGGGACTGCAGTACCTCAAGTGGTTAAGACACTGAACTTGAAAACTGGAAGGTCGGAGTTCGATACCCAAGTACTGCACGACGGAATGAGCTCCCATCTCCATCTAGCTCCTGCCAACCTAGCAGTTGAAAAGCAAGAAATTGCAAGTAGATAAATAGGGACCACTTTGGAGATGAGAACGGAATCCTGAGTCAGATAAAACTGCCATGGCAACCTTTACCTTGACACTGCTCAGTCTTCCTCAGACATGGGTGAAGGTGTGGACTTTCAAAAATTCTAGGATCATCACTTTAAATTCCCCAACATTGGCTTATGGCTGGCATGAATTATAGTCCAACAAGACCTTGAAGGACCCATGACTCTGACCAGAAGAGTAGCGTGCCTTGGCGGGGCCCCGTATAAAAATTTGTTTGGGGGCCCTTAGGAAGGGTAAAGATTTGTTTTGCTTACGCACGTTGGGGGCCCCCGTGGCCCGGGGGGCCCGTATAATTGATACGGCAGATACGGCGGTAGCTACGCCTCTGACTCTGACCCTTGGTGTATAGTGTGGCCTCCTCAAAGCTCTTATCCCCTCAGACACTGAGTACAAACTCCTGATCCTTTAAGGTCCTCCAAGCCTCCCTGCATTCCCTGTTCCTCCTTTTGTTTCCCAACATAACCCAACCATGACTTTCAGACTTCCAAAAGACATCTGTTTTCACTGCCTACCCTCCGGGCTGATCCAGCATTGAAAACATTTTGCTGACTGAAATGAAAAAAGAAACAGCGGATCCCACCCACCTGACACTCCATGTCCCGTCACCTACCCTCCAAAATATCTTAATTCACAAGCTAGTTTGTAAAATGGGGTCACACTGTGTGATACACACACTGCTCGGTCTTCCACAGTCTTACTGTTCCCTGTCCCAAGCGTTTGCTCCATAAAGTAGATGCCTTACTCCTGTACGGGCGCGTTTTACGTCCGCTTCCAGGAGCGACGAGGGTGGCACGGGCCGAATGAATCGCAGTAAACCCATTCATGTGGATTCACGGGGGCTTGGGCTTCTGGGAAGTGAAGTCCAAGAACATCTGGAGTGCCAAGGTTTGCCATTGCGGCCTTGCTCTGTTCAATGGTAGAAGCAGCTGTGCATTTATCATGTAGGGAAGGGGTTCCCATCCTTTTCAAGCCAGGGGCTGGGTCATGCTCACTCAAGTCAGCTTTGAGGGCCAGACAGCCATTTTGTCCTGCCTGCATTTAGTCCCAACAGCTTCAAATGGTGGCCATTTTGTTTCTCAAATGCCCTTAGAGGGGGGAACATAAAAAGGCACTGTGTGCCAGATCTGGCACAAGGGCCTTAGGCTGGGAACCTCTGATGTAGGGACAACATTATTCACAAACAAAGCTCCTACCCCTGTAGTTCTTTCACTACAACCAAAATGCAAAATTCAAAAGGGGAAACATAGGGTTTCTATTTACATATTGATAGCAGAAATTGTATGTGTGCAGAGCTGGGCGGGATTTAAAATAATTTAAAAAAAAAACAGTAGATGTGTTAGTCTGTGTTTCAGGCATATCAAACAAAACAAAAATAAAAACGCTGTAGCACTTTAAGGACTAACTGCTATATTTTTTAAAGTGAGCTTTCATGGATCAAATAGTGGGATGATACAAAACAAACAAATGTTCAATGCCAGATATTTGTTTTGCATCTTCCCACTACAGTACTGCATTTGAAATTGAAAAGGAGACATTTAGTGCTGATCCAAATAACAGCCGGAGATCATCAGCTACTGCCAGTTTTAAAAAGCCATATTGTTTTGTATACAGTACTGTACTTATCTGTCATGCTGACCAATCACTCTATGACTCTGTATCTGATGTATATAAGTTGATGTCATAAAGTCTCACTCCCATGTCTGACGAAGTGAACTTGATCCACAAAAGCTCCCATTAAAAAAATAGCAGTTAGTCTTTAAAGTGCTACAGCATTTTTTCTGTTCTTTATTCTCTAAAATAAATAAATGTTATAGACCAGTGACCTTTTAGAAACTGAGTGCCCAAACTGCAACCCAAAACCCACTTATTTATCGCAAAATGCCAACATGGCAACAGGGGAGGGAGGAAATGCTCCCATTGGCCTGCTGAGCAGAGGGGCAGGGTGAACTCTGTGCTGGGGGGAGGGAGGAAGCCCTCCCATTGGGCTGCTGGGCTGAAGAGTGGAGCGAACTCTGTGCTGGGAGAGAGAGGAAGTGCTCCTGGTGAACTCTGTGCTGGGGTGACCGCACGGGTTCCCGTAGGTTTGTCACTACTATTATAGACTGTTGATCAGTGCAACTGATGAAACCATTCAAGGAAAAATAAAGTTTGATTAAAATAAAACTGACAAGTAAACCAAGGTAACATTTCCACATTCACTTGTCAAGGCAACACGCTTAAAAGAGAAAGTGTCTCTGTTCAGCAGGATCCTCCAAAACAGCACGTAAGATTTTGCAACATGTGAATGTTTCCTTAATTAAGCACTTCAAATTCTGGCTTCAATTTAACAACAAATCTTCAGTCTCACAATCCTAATTGATGAAAAAAGTTGTTTGAAATGAGGTTTGAACTGCAGCCAGTAACTAACTGAAAACTAAACTGCCTGCAGACACTTGATGACAAATATATAAGATTCTTCTCCTGTTTTTTTCATACTGGAGTTTAGGGGGGAAATAAAATATTTCTTATTATGGGAAGACAGATAAAAATGGAATAATATCTGAAATGTTCTAGTGCGTCCTTTTGCCTCCATTCTTCTCTCTTGCCCATTTGTTTCTTTCTGGAAACTCCCCGACACTTTGGGGTTTGAAATGTATTTTTTAAATGTTATTTATGCTAAGTGATGCTCATCTGCCATACCAGAAGTCAAACCACTAAAGGCACTCTGAAGACAAATGCTGAGATGTTATGTAACAGCTACATTTTGTGGAGGACTTGATCCATAAAAGCTAACATTAAAATACAACAGTTAGTCTTTGAAGTGCCACATTGTTTTTTGTCTTGTTTTGTCTACTCAAAAATACTTTTGTATTTTATAAGTTACGAAGCATTCCCAAGGGAATGTATGGCAAACTGTGGCACATAAGTTATACTAAGTGATCTTTTATTAATCTGAAACGGGGTGGCCAACCTACGGCCCATGGCACCATTTCATGTGGCCCACTGCCACTCTCACTGCTACTGGAAGCAAAAGCGAATGTGTTTACGACAGCCATAAAACATGCCTGCACATGTGTAAATGTGCCCACGCCTGCCATAAATGCTGCTATAAATGCACCTGGGGCTGTCATAAATGTGTTTATCACAGTTGTGGACTCAATTTACGGCAGCGTTTACGGCAGGAGGAGCCACATGTATGCCCTGCTCAGCTGTTGGAGGAGAGGGGGGGGGGGTTCTGGCACATAGTGTGAAAAAGTTAGGAATCCCTGATCTGAAACTACCCTGTTGATTCATCCTTTACTCAGCAATTAGGATATCCCATAGCATAGGTATACCATGAAAGGACAGAAGGATCTTGGTTTGGGCTTCTGTTTCATTGTTAGGGGGAAATATTTACAGCTGTTGGGTTACAGAATCCAGGTTCTGACTTAAATAGTAGCAGTGGAAAGATATGAATTTGATGTAGGTAAAAGCTGTTTTGTTGTTGTTGTTCAGTCGCACAGTCAATTCCGACCCTTTGCGACCCCATGGACCACTGTCCACCAGGCACTTCTGTCCTCCACCATCCCCCTCAACTAGCTCAGCTCTGTGCCCACTGTATCCACAATACCATCAAGCCATCTCATTTTTGGCCGCCCCCTTCTTCTTTTGCCCTCAACCTTTCCAAGCATCAAGGCCTTCTCAAGTGAATCTTCTCTTCTCATTTGATGTTCAAAGTACCTTAGCTTCATCTTTACTATTTGACCTTCTAAGGAGTAGTCAAGGTTGATTTCTTCTAAGATTGAACTATTTGTTCTCCTTGCTGTCCAGGGGATTCTCAAAACTCTCCTCCAACACCACATCTCAAAGGCATCTATTCTTCTGTGCTCAGCTTTCCTAATGGTCCAGCTCTCACAACCATACATTGCCACAGGGAATACCATTACTTTGACTATACGAATTTTTGTTTGCAATTTGATGTCTCTGCTTTTCACGATGCTCCCCAGGTTTCTCATAGCTTGTCTCCCAAGAATCAGTTGGCTTTTTATTTAATGGCTGTTAGTTGTACTAAAAAGAGTTTGGCCAACTTAGACTAGGGATTTTCCTTATGAGAAATAGTGTAAGAAGAGAGAGAGAAATATCCCCTTTAAGAGGCACTCTCCTGACTACTCAATTTCGAATGAACATTCAGTTTGTAATTGACAAAATATGGGTGGAATGATGAAAGTTTAACGTTATGTCTGCACAGCTATCAACAGATTGCTTCAATATGTACACCTAGATTTGATGTTTGCTTGTTATATGTGTTTTACTGAGCTGGATGAACCAGAACTCAAATCCCCTCTCTGCATACTACAAAATGGAAATAAGCAACCTCATGTATTCTACAAATATCTCATTGTCACCAACCCCATCAACAACCAACCATGATCTTGGAGTCTAGAACAGGGCCAGAAAAGGATATTAGAAATAGTCCATGACTAGAAATCCTTAATTATTACAAGAGTCTGGATGTTACACTAGGAGTTATTCTCACCACTGGGAATGTGTAGAATAGTTTGTTTAGTATTGTGACTAAGGAGTAAGGGATCCTTTGAAGTCTGATTTCACAAACCTGTCCCAATCACTTCCATGGAACATTATCATGCTTTCAACTCTAATTATAGACTATCCCTAATGTCTGTTTCTAGCCTAAATGATTTAAGTCCCAATGAAATCAATGGGAGAAGTGAATCACTGGGGCCAGTACTTGCTGAATTTCCTGCACACTGAATAAGAATTGTGTAAGCATTTTTTCCCATTTGCCAGTCTGACCAGGTTAGCCTGTTATGATAATAGAGTAGACCATACTGCCAGTGACTCAACGCAGAGTGTCAGGTGGTGGTTAACTAACCTGACAACCCTGAGGACTAACGGCCTTGGATGGGCAAATTCCACAGGGAAGGGTGATGGTCCCCAAGTGGATTAAAACCCACTTTAATCTTTCTTGATGGAGGGCAGCAGCTTCATCAATACTGACCTGGGGCTAATGAGGACTTTGTGTGCCAAAAGGGCTCAGGACCAGAAAGTGACTTGCAGAACTAAATCATCAGTATGGGTGTCACACTAGGGTGCAGAAGGCAAATGGAAAGCCACTGCATTATATTGTTCCCAGGACAATCTTCATGGCTGTTCACCATGAGGACAGCCAATATTTGGAATCAGATATGGCACCCAAAGAAGAAGAACATCGTGTACAAGTAGTGCATAACTGAATTCACATGTAAAAGTGATGAATTTTATTGAGTAAATTTTATATCTTGTTTTATAGTGATTGTATCATTTTACTTTTAATTTGTTTTAATTGTTTTTGTAATCATATTTGATCAAATGTATTTTATCACATTTTAACCTGATATGGTCAGATGGCTAATCAGTGAATAAAGGATACTGGACTGAGTTCACAGCAGATGCTCTGCAAAATGGCATAATTCTATACATGACGCGCTGACACAAATTGGAGTCACATTTCCACAGGGCCTATTTGTTTCTGTTACTCCCTGGTAAGTAGAATATAATGGTAGTATTTGTGTAGCTGATTCACTCAGGATTCAACTATCAAGGACCATGATGGTGAAACCTGGCAGTCCAAGTGTTTTTGGACTTCAGTTACCAGAAGCCCAAGTCAGCACTCCTGCTGATCAGGGCTTCTGGGAATTGAAGTTCAGGAACAGCTGAAGTGCCAAGGTTCGCCACCACTGATCTAGAATACTATGCTGAATGGATCTAAGGAAAAATCAGCATGTATCACAGAGTCAGCATATAGCCCTCAACCCCTATTTACTAAGTCATTGCCCAAATAATTTCCCATAGCACTATAATGGATAGTTAATGTAGGTTATGGTACAGGTTAGTTTATGACAAGACAAGCACACGATGTGCCAAAATCCATTCTGGACATGATCCTAAATCTGATCTTGTTGCACTTCCAAGGTACTTTCTACTCCTCCACTCATCTATTTCAACAGACGATTGCGAATCTCCAGATGTTGGATTGTAATTCCCACCAGTTCTTGTCACATGGCTGATATTAAGAAATCCTGGAACTTGCAATCCAACAACATCATCTTAGCTGCATTCTACCATCCATTGCTGTGAAATGGTTGAGTTGCTGGTGCTACCAGTATTTCTACATTTCCCTCCTTAAAGCAACCATAGCTTATTGATAGGGTTGACACAAATGTTCTCTGCCCTTCATGTTTCATATCTTATCCATCTAAGAACCTAAGACAAACATTGCAGTAGTATTGTTGGGATTATACCAAAACAAACAAATCATCATCATCATCCATTTGTAAGTATAAATTTTAATAATGCTGACGGGTATAAATTTAGTTGCTACGGCAGATGTGAAACACAAAAGATAAAAGAATTACTCATTTCAGTGTTACATAAAATTGGGCTTGTGAGATAGAAACTTCTGGGTATTTGTTCTGAAAACCCTCCATCCTATCTATTGATTTTACTATTTCTAGATACCATCACCAACCAGAGTGAGAAATATCCCGGGGTGGTGGTGGTGGTATAATAATAATTTCGTGTCAGAAATTATTCTGGGTTGAAAGGATTATTTTGTAGGAGAAACTCCACTCAGGGAATGTCCAAAGGAGGCTCCTTTCATGTCCCCAAGAGTTGGGAGAGAGACAGGCACTCAATCCATCATGCAGTACCCAGATGTCGAACTGCTGATTTGCCTGCCTTCCAGCTAACAAGGCAAACTTTTTAACCACTGAGCCACCAAAGCCTCTTGTAGGTGGATGGTGTGAGTAAGTAAGTAAGTAAGTAAGTAAGTAAGTAAGTAAGTAAGTAAGTAAGTAAGTAAGTAAGTAAGTAAGTAAGTAAGTAATGGCCCAATGGAAAAGTTATCAGCACCTATCCACAACCACTCTACTGCATTATAATAAGATTTTTTAATTAGCAGCAGTGGTTCCTTTTCATGCTGTGTGGTCCACGCGTCTGCTACTACAACATATTGGGCAATGAGGCTCGTCATAAGCAAACAAAAAGATTAAAGTAAACAAAGAAAACAAACTCCTTTGCCCAAGTAAGAAATTAAGAGTCAAGATATTAATCATCACTTTTCTGTGTCACATTCAGAGTTGGTGTTGTGCAATGGGAAAGACAGCGAGATTAAGAAAGTAAACCTTAAACAAATTACTTTCTCTTGGCCTTAGTCCAACATTTGCAATGTGGCTATAATTGATTATACAGCCTACCCTACCAAACTATTGTAAAAGTTCCTGAGATCACACATTCAAGTTCCATAAAGTGCTTTATAGAAATAATAATAATTTTGTGTCAGAAATTATTCTGAGTTGAAAGGATTTTTGCGGAAGAAACTCCACTCAAGGAACACCCAAGTGAACTACATGTCTGGTCAGCTTTCATATATAGGATGGGTGGTCTGGCTGTGCAACATGCTAACACATTATTGAGAGAGAGAGAAACCCTGATAAGTTCTGGACCTTTCAGTTTTTATCAAAGCATAGTACAACCATAAATGGGAAGAGATGTTACAACCTTCTCTTTTGGGCTCCAGCTCTCAGAATCCCATAGCCAGTGGTCACATGGGTATAATAATAATAATAATTTTGTGTCAAAAATTATTCTGGGTTGAAAGGATTTTTGTGGAAGAAACTCCACTCAGGGAACACCCAAGTGAGGCTCCTTTCATGTCCCCAAGAGCTGGGACAGAGACAGATGCTCAATCCATCATGCAGTACCTGAGTCTTGAACTGCTGACTTGCCAGCCTTCCAGCTAACAAGGCAAGCGTCTTAACCACTGAGCCACTGCAGCCCCTTTTATAGAAATGATGTCATGTTACTATCATTGCTAAACTGCAATTGTTAGTGAAAAAATGTAACTATTTGTGCAGTTCTGTCCTCAATGCATTTATGCAGATATTAAGTCCTGCTGAATTCCATGCATAAATACAATTCCAGCATTGGGCTCCCTAAAAGTAAAAGAAGCAGTTTTTCTTTCAGAAGAGGACTGAGGATCATCCATTTTCATTGAGTCAATACAGATTTAATAATGATGTCAAGAGAACGAGTTTTAATTAACATTCTAAACTGTGAGTACCTGTGTTACAGACAGGATATATGAAGGGGGATTTGTTCCGACCTCTAATCTGAAAAGCGGATGAATTTTTACTGCATTTGAGAAAAACTCTTCAGGGAAGGGTGTGTGTATTTGGGTGTCAAGGGAGGAAAGGGAGACAGCAGAAATAAAATACATCCATCTGTTAGACACCCATCGCAGGGGATTGAATATTAGTGAAGGGTTTCTGGGGCATTATCAAATTTGATACACAGATTGCTATATGCTGCTAGATATTTTATATATTATATTACAACCTTCCTGCCAATTCTCTTTAGCAAAACAGGAAGTAGCCACTACAGTAATACCTTGCATAACAAATTTAATTCATTCTGCGAGGCTGCTCGCTATGCGAGTTTTTCGCTATGCGAGTCAGACTCGCATAGCGAAAATTCATATGGAAAAACTCGCATAACGAGCTTTTTTAGGGGGGAAACTTGCATAGCGAATTTTTTTCGTTATGCAAGTTTTCCCCATAGAAACGCTCGTTATGTGAGTTTTCTATAGTGAAAGTCCGACTCGCATAGCGAATATTTCGTAAAGCGAAATGCTCATTAAATGAGGTTTGACTGTACAGTGTTTTTGCTTGCAGACCAGAATGGGCTTTCTCGGACCCTTTGAGATTGAAAGGGGAACATTTAGAGCTCATCTGAATAATCTATTGTTGCTGATGGCTGTGGGAAGCTGTATTGTTGTGCTTGCTTCTTGTCTGTCATTTTGCTTGAACACACCCTTCTCCCTTTGACCTCTGAATTTGGTGTATAAAAACCATGCCTGTAAGTTTCACTCCTTGTCTGAAGAAGTGGACTTGATCCACGAAAGCTAACAATAAAAATATAGTAGTTAGTCTTTAAAGTGCTACAGTGTTTTTTTATTTTGTTTTGTTTATTTTGTTTTGTTTTCTGATATGCCTGAACCACAGACTAACACGGCTACTATTCCAAAAAATTCAAGGGAGGAAAGGAACGAGTGAGCTATTGCCAGCTTTGCTGAAAAATCATCAAAAAGAATAGAGAAAGGTCAGAACCCTCTCACTATTTACATAGCATCGAAAAAATTATTTCTTTGACCCATTTTCATGTCAATATTATCATTCAGAGAGAGAAAACTGTTCTGAAAAACGACTAAATTTCTGCAGAACTGGGAAATAATACTTTTTTTTGCTGCATCTCCTTGAATTCACACAATTACTGAGGAGTTCTGGGAGTTGCCATCTAAAGGAACTAATTTTTCCAAACTCCAATTCTCTATAAAATACATGCTAACTTTGCTGCTACCAAAAGACAGGTCGAAGATAGCCAGTGAACATGGCACCCGTTCCTGTTCCAAGCATCTGCATCAAGAAATACTTGTTTTCTTGTTGCTGTTATTCTTCATTTAAAGGAAGAGATAAATGGTATAGGGTTTAAGAGGCGACAAACAATGAGTCAAGCAGCACCTGGTTCAGGAGGGCCTTGTGCAAGTCACTGTTCCTCAGCTTTGCCATGCGTAAACGCCTATCTCTACCTGACAACCAATCCCGCGGTTGTATGTCCCTAATAGATTATCAAGTTTATGCAGAAATTACTTGTTAAATCCTTCTAATATGTGAAATTGTTCTGTAAAACATTAAAACTTATGAAAATAGTAATAAAAGTTAACAATATTAAGGCACAACATTAGGAAGGGTTAAGGAAAAAATCCAGCTTTTTCCCGTGTTAGAGAAGATAAACCTCTGAGAACTAGATATCTCATTAGTACATGAAGTAATGTACTGGAACTGGAGTAAAAAATAAACATGGGGAGTGAGAAAAGAGAGAGGCTATCATCCTAGAACTGTGATGGTGAACCTTGGCACTCCAGGTGTTTTGATCTCTGTGAATCCACACGAATGGGTTTCCTGTGCGTATGCACAATAAACCCATTTGTGTGGATTCACTGAGACTTGGGCTTCTGGGAACTGAAGTCCAAGAACATCTGGAGTTCCAAGGTTTGCCATCACGATCCTAGAATAATTCACTCTGTGGTGGAACAAAAGTGTAACCTATGGAGCATGATTTATTGAGAGATTCTCTGACTCAGATCTTATTGATGTAAAAGGGGCCTACACACAAGCACAGCAGTTAAAGAAAGTAAAAGCTAACCAGGTATGATTCAATCCACAGGCTGTGCACTCAGTCCACTGAAGAACTGTGCCACATTCATCCAACCTTTGCTAACACCACAAACTATGTTGTTGAGTTGGTCCAATAATGCAACATAGAATTCCTGTACAGTATTTCATCTTTCCCACTATCATGCTTCTGCTTTAATGATCTTCTCCATGCTCCCAGTTCTGTAGGCTTGGTGCCTTAGTGGAGGGAAATGATACTACAACCTAATATTAGCTCTAGAGCAAAGACCTGTAGAGGCAATAGAAGGCTATGTACAAATGGTTGTACATATTGCTGGTACATGTGCTATTTCATTCAATATACTAGTGAGCATAGGTCCTCAAACTTGGCTCTCCAGATGTTCTTGGACTTCAATTCCCGGAAGGCCTGATTAGCAAGAGTGCTGACTTGGGCTTCTAGTAATTGAAGTCCAAGAACACCTGGAGTGCCAAGGTTCGCCGTCACTGTACTAGAGAATGAAAAGCTTTAATTTCCGGGGATTAGGACTCCTAAAATCTTGTAGTGAACATAGGGACTGTTGGCACTTGCTGTGCCTGCTGTCAGTTCCAGGAGCTGTCGTTCAACCCCCCCCCCCCCCAAATCTGCACAAACCCAGGTTTGTCACAGACAGACATTGCACTTTAATTACCATACCCCTATGATGCACATATTTTCATAATAAATAACCTCAAACCAGGTTTGCTGCTACATATGTGCATACTCTATTAGGCCCCATTCACATTATCATAGAAGCCATGTTTTCAGTCTCCTGCCTGTTGCAGATTTATTTATTTATTTATTTATTTATTTACTCATATTTACTATCCCGCCCCAATCGGGTAGACCCGACTCTGGGCGGCTTACAACATAGATTAAAATCACAGGTTAAAACCTTAAAAATTCATAAGAAAAATTACAGAGAAAAAATTTGGAAGGGAAGGCTGACATTGTTCACAAATCTTGGGTGTGCATCAAAAATGCAATGGGTATGATGCTTTGAGATATTTACAGAGAGTAACCAATGGCAAACCTTGAGATTGGAGAGAGAGAGAACAAATTATCCTATTGCCACATGAGCTTTCCCCATTCCAGCCACAGAAAGCTGTTTGAATGCTTGCTTCCCATACCTAGATTGTTTTTGGGGGGTTGGGAAGTGTGTATTGGACTGCCATTCCGAAGAAAGTACAGTAACAGCTACCTGCAGCCTGCTTCGATTTTGTGGCAACAAAAGACAAAGCAATTATGGGCACAAAGCTGCCAAACGCTCTGTTCTTGTTCCCCCACTAAGGGGGTCAGGACTTCTCACTGTTTGTGTATCATAATGCAAGATTGCTCCAGCTGGTAAATATGCAAGTCAATATATGACCAAATTTATTTCACTAAAAAAAAATAAATCCTAAATCCTGGTTAATTATAATTTTTTATTTCAAGGCAACCGGCCGACTTCAATAAAATCTAATTCAGAGTATCGTTGATAATTTCCCATCACACCTTTACACATCGATGTGATTGTTTTGAAACAGCTACTTCGTGAATCTAAAAATAAGTTCTCATCGTCTAACATTATAACAAGAAAACTAATTCAAACTGTCGTGCCACGATCACCACCATCACAAGGACTATGGTTTTTATTTTGTTTGTCTAGGACAGTGATGGTGAACCTTGGCACTCCAGGTATTCTTGGACTTCAATTACCAGAGACCCAAGTCAGTACTCCTGCTGACCAGGGCTTCTGGGAATTGAAGTTCAAGAATACCTGGAGTGCCAAAGTTCACCATCACTGGTCTAGGAGACATCTAGTTGTGTTAATCGTGAATTTCCACATGAGAAACATTTTTTGAAATGGGATTAATTTCAAAATATGATTGCTGTCGCTTTGTATTCTTTACCAAGAAAACCCTAGAAAGAGACACCATATGTCTGAATCGGCTTGAGGCCTTCAATTAAAACTGCAGCTTACTTGGCAGAAAGTTGAGGGAAATTCAGTGAATCTTAACATCTGAGAAGAGATGTATCAGGTTGCGTTGTAAATTGCATTTCTATTTTTTTTTTCTTTTTGAAATGTGACCAACTGGGATTACATTTCCCAATACTGTACTAACTCGCTGTATTAAACCCGTTTTCCCTGTGCTCCTTAATCTGAATGATCACTCTTGATCCCAACCAAGCTTACTCAGAAGCAAAACAGTTAAGCAAAACTTGTTCCCAAGTTCAGAGCGTAAATGAAAGCTACACTACTGTACTTCTCTTCCGTCCGTTCCATCTGTAGTATTTCACTCCAGAGATGCGCAACTCATAAAATTGAAAAGCTATTTGAAAGGCTATCTATCCCTCCCCACTATTTTTGGCAATTCAAAACAGGACTCTCCCCTCCAGGCTTTTGAAAGTGGGTAAGAAGACCACCGAGCACGGCTTTGAAGTGACTTGTCAAGATTTATAATAAAAGATTAAAAACTCGTGTCTCTCTTGGGGTTAGGTTAGGGTGGGGCTGGATTTCTCCAATAATAACTTTAATCCACCTGTCATCGTCGGAATGCGAGCGGCATAGCTAGCAAAGTTGGGGAAAGTTGCCATTGTGGTCTGCCGACGGGAGTTAGTCCCGCAAGTAACTTTTTAAAAGTTTTGGCCCATGTCGGACTGAGCCCCTTGGGTCTTGGCTGGGACTTGAGCATCCCCGAGAGAAGAAGGACCGGCTGGTTACCTGTTTGGCTGGCTCAGAGGGACCGGGCAGAAGAGCGGACCGCAGGGAGAGCTTCCCACATTGGCTTGTCAAGCGGGCGACTTGTGGCGCGGTCCCCAAAGCAACAATCCGGCCTCGGAAGCAGGCGAGGAGGGCAAGCAAGTTGGCAGGCAGTTGCCCGAAGAGCTACTCCGGAGTGGCTGGTTCGAGCCTTCCCAGCCGGGAAGGAGTCAGGGAAGAGTCCCAAGCCCCACCTCTCCGCCCCACCCACTACCTGCTCAGTTTTAACTCTTCCAGGCACGCACCAGTGCCTTGGCAGAGGGCCTCTTGCACAGAAGACACACAGCAGAGACTCTCTCTCTCTCTCTCTCTCTCTCTCTCTCTCTCTCTCTCTCACACACACACACACACACACACGCACGCACACACTGCACACTGCAACTACAGGCATACACCTGGGCTGGCTCCCCCCTTTGTCAGATGCTCCAACCCAAAGACAGGAGATGGGAAGGGGAAGGACACAAAGTTCCTTTCTTGTGCGTCCCACCTCCATGCCTTCCCTCTTGTGAAATATCTGACCAGAAGGGCAGGATGGGGGAGATGTCCTAGTCCAGTGGTCAGCAAACTTGGCTCTCCAGGTGTTCTTGGACTTCAGTTCCCAGAAGTCCTGACCAGCAGGCGTGCTGACTTGGGCTTCTAGGAATTGAAGTCCAAGAACACCTGGAGAGCCAAGTTTGCAGACCCCTGTCCTAGTCCCTTGCACTAGGTTGGCCCTATCACTAGACAAAGTGAGGCAAGTGTCTTGGGTGGCAGAAGTCATGGGGCAACAGAAGCATCTCCTGGCCATTGCTTTGAGTTTTACCACCACCACCACTCCCCTCTGTTGTAAGAGAGAGCCAATGGATCAAATGGCCTGCCCGGAAGCTCCCAAATGTAGGTACTGTTTGCCCAGTTGTGCCAGTCTTCTTCAGGGACTGGCTGCTTGTCTGGTCTTCTTCTTGCATGTCTAGGCCAGACATGAAACCGCCAAATTGAAGCATCCTTTTAGAGAATTCATTCCATAGTTCCTTTCACCAGACCTAGTGTGAGAAAGATTTTACCAGCACTAAGTTGCTGTACACCCAGTTGTGGTTCAAAAATACCACAGTCTTTGAGGAGGCTCTTTTTCTGCACCTCTGCTTGTCTAGTTGCACTCTATTTATGCTTAAGATTTCTCTCTGCATGGTTTATTTATTTATTTATTTATTTATTGGGCTTATACCCCACCCATCTGGAATGGACTCCACTCTGGGTGGGTCACACTATTTAAAAAAGCAAAACAAACACCATTAAGAAAATAAAACAACCCCACCCACCTAATTAAAATCTAACATAGAATTTTCCTACAAATATAGTCATTGTATACTTGCAAAATAAATCAGTTTACCCGATGCACTGTCTCTGCCACCTTTTCTAATTAGAAGCCAAAGAGTCTTTGCTTGTTTTTTCTCTCCCCCCCCCCCCCCGCACACATTTAACTTGATAGCTATTGTTGTTGTTGTTCAGTCGCACAGTTGATTCCGACCCTTTGCAATCCCATGGACCATTGCCCTCCAGGCACCTCTGTCCTCCACCATCCTCCTCAACCCACCCAGCTCTGTGCCCATTGTGTCTACAATACCATCAAGTCATCTCATTTTTGGCTGCCCCCTTCTTCTTTTGCCCTCCACCTTTCCCAGCATCAAGGCTTTCTCAAGTGAATCCTCTCTTCTCATTTGATGTCCAAAGTACTTTAGCTTCATATTTTGGTATAGATACAACAATTCCTTAGTTTGGCATAGGTTTTTGAACTACACCTTCTGTGAGAAACAGTGTATCACAGTAGTTAGCCTAGATATAGGAAGCTCAGTTTTCACCCTTTACCTTTTATCAGGTAGCTATGGACAATTAATTCTTTCTCATTTTAATCTATCTCAGAGGGCTCTAGTGAGACTGAAACACATTATAATGTATTTAGAGCAAAGCCTTAGAGTTTAAACTTGATTTGGGACTAAAGGTTGAAAGGGATGGAAGTACAAGACTGAAAGGAGTAGGACATAAAAGATTTTCTTTGTAGTTTGCCAGTACCCTGAACCATGGCATTGTTCCCTAAAGATTCAATTGCTGCTATACTCCAGGTGGTTCAAACACGTACACCAAGTTGGACACACATCAGCAGAGGAGGTTAACACCCACAGCTGTTTAACCCATCAAATAAAACAACAAAATATACTTTACATAAGTCTTTCTTTCATGTCCTGAGCAGACCCTGAACTACCAGAATGAAGCCACTTTCTTCACTTTGTCAGTGCCCAAACGCAAGTCCTCTTTGAGGCATGTCTCTGGCAGCAATCAGCAGACCAGCAAATGGGCCGGACTCTGTGTCTCTCCACATTCACACCCTGAATGGACTAAATCACTAAAGGACTAAATCATCCATTGAATCACTGCTTAGTCCATCTAAACATCTCTTCACCTGTTTGGTAGTTTCATTTTACTCTGAACAATTACACCCAAATGTGAACATTGTGTAACTCAAAACCTTTCCTCTCCCTCCTTTTAAAATGTCTTGTAAATCATATTTCAAGATAACTTGGTTACATAAAATTGCTTCCAATTAGACATGGAAGTTTGGGGTTTCATAAAAATAATTGTGGCTTTTTAGAGGAGGAAGAGAAGTAAAAATGTTGTCTAGAATAATTTATGTCATGTTTTCAATATTGTTGTTTGCTGGAATTGGAGCTCCACCCAGAATGTTAATCAATTTACTTTTTCCTCTTTAGTAATTTACGATTTCCAGTCCAGTTCTGGTTATAATAATAATAATAATTGTGTGTCAGAGATTAATCTGGGTTGAAATAATTTTGGTGAAGAAACTCTGCTCAGGGGATGCCCAAATGAGGCTCCGTTCATGTCCTCAAGCGCAGCCCTTGGGTATGGAAACAAGACCTTCCAGTCTCCAGCTCAGTGTCTTAACCTAAGCCACTGGGGGAGTTGAAAAAAGAACAAAAGTGAGACTAGAGACCTTGAAGTTGCCCTTCAATAGTTAACTCTGGGACAAGCTAATTGACTAAGCAAGCACACAGGCTACTTGGCAACAGTGAAATATATTGTACTGTATTTGAATTATAGGAACTCACATGCAGATTTATGTACATCTACAATATTTTGTGGGACTGCGGTAGCTCAAGTGGTTAAGATGCCGAACTTGCTGACTGGAAGGTTGGAGTTCAATTTCTGGGTACTGCATGATGGGGTGAGCTCCCGTCTCTGTCCCAGCTCCTACCAACCTAGCCATTTGAAAGCAAGAAATTGCAAGTAGATAAATAGAGACCACTTTGGTGGGAAGGTAAACAGCGTCCCGTGCACTCTGGTGTTGAGGCATGCCTGCCATGTGACCACAAAAATGTCTGCAGATGCAGGTAGCGCTGGCTCTTTGGCTATAAACAGAGATGAGCACTGAACCTTAGAGTCAGATATGACTGGCTTTTGAGCAAGGACAACCTTTAGCTTTACCATATTTGTGTCATCATATGGCCCTGTCCAACACTGCAGTTCTATGATTTTGCCAATGTTTTTGTATGCATAAGTTACTATCCTGATAATGATTTATAACATTATTAATGTGTTGTCCCCATGATTTTAGATACTGTATTAATGTTTCTGTAACTAATTTAGATCGCATCCTTCTTGGGGTACAGATCATTAATTTGCTTATGTTAGTCTGTAAAATATTATGTTGTAGTTATGTGCCTTCAAGTTGCATTTGACTTATGGCAGACCCATAAAGTTTCTAAGGTATAGAAGATATTTTAAAAATGGTTTTATCATTGCCAACCCCACTGAGTTTCCAGGTCTGAGTGAGGATTTGAACTCAAGTCTCCTGAGTCCTAGTCCATCACTTTATCCATTACACTACACTACTTCTCATAAATCATCAATTATACATAGTAATATATTATTATTATTTAAAATTATGTCAGAAGGATACAAAGGTGCTTTCTGGGTTGAAAGGGTTTTTGCTGGAGGAACTTTGCTTAGGGGACGCCCAAATAAGGCTCTTTTCATGTCCCCAAGATCTTTCCCCACCAGTGATCCCTGTTTATCTACTTGGAATTTCTTGCTTTCAGACTGCTAGGCTGGCAGGAGCTGGGACAGAGATGGGCACTCATTCCATCACATAGTACTCAGGTTTTGAACTGGCAATCCAGCTAATAAGGTGAGCTTCTTACCCACTGAGCCATCACAGTTCCTATATATAATCATATAAAATGCGTACTAATAGTAATAACAATCTTTTTTTCTCTTTACTGAAGACACTATAAGTGGAACAAAATAGCTAAGAAAAAAGGAGGTTGAGATGAAAGCAGAACAATAAATTAATCAATTAATTCAGGCAGTCTCTGTGGAACAAATAGGTGATGTGGCTGGTTTAAAAGGATCAGAGAGCAACTTGCATTCTTTGATGACCAAAGAGAAAACCCTGAAGCAAAATAGACTTTTAAAAAGCCAAAACCAAATGACCCTCTATTGAAGGTTAAAGAAAGGTTATATAGGAGGTCACAGCTAATGAAGAAGGAGTATTTATGACCCTCTTCCCCCTGTTTCCATAGATCAAGAAACTCAGAGAAGTGATGGAATTGCATGTAGCTCAGATACCCTAAGAATGAGAAAGTTTGAAGTGCAAGTTTTTTGGGTTACATTTTCTCCAGTCTAGAGAATTTCTGAAATATGGTATTGAATAACTGGGTGAAAATTAGTCCAATAAATGCAATAATTATTTCCAAACCAGAAGACAATGAAGATGTCTAAAGAGGGAGATCAATTTTATTTGTTTTTCCTCCTTCCGTGTCATTCTATCATCTCAGTTCTGTGATTTGATCTTTGCACAATCTACTAGGCATACAACCTGGTTGTGATCTGCAGGCTTTTCTTCGCTTGCTTACTTGCTTGCTTAAAGTCCCACAACAGCTGGCTAGGAATGCTGGCAGTTGTAGTCCACCACATCTGGACAGCATCAGATGGGGAAGGCCTCAAGGGTACTGGCCTGGAAGCACGTTCTCTAGATCTTAGTAGAACATTTATCTTGAGCAAATGTGCTTTGGACATGATTTTGCATTTCAGATTCTGTCCCAAAGCTTAAATTATGCCAAATCGCATATGTAAATTAAACAAGGGAAAATAATTAATAACCACCTGGGAAGCTCTGGCACTTCAGTTACTGTTCCATCTGTTCATGTTACGTTTGTTTGTAAGTACCTTCATGTTGACAAAATAGTCAAGCATACAGAGGAACATAATATAATGACTAGCAACATGCCTCGTTTTTTTTTTCCATTACTACAGGGGGGTGAAATGATTTGGGGGAAATTTTGAAGGGCTTTCTCCCACACAATTTTAGGTGATTTTGTCACTTTAGCAAAACCATTCATTAAAACTAAACTTATAATAAATTGTAAGTCAAAATCTTCAAATGATACAAAGAATGCAGTTAACTGAAGGAGGAACATGAAGTTAATATATTAAGCAGAAAACCAGCAGGGAATAATAAATCTTTAGCCACTGAAATTTGTGTCTATTGGTGACCATATATCAATGGTGAGAAATGTCTCCATGTTCTTATTATTAATAGATGGGTACCAGAGTGCAAATATAATATTATATGGCTCCATGTGTTACTATTGTTACTTTGCAAATTGGTCTCCCCCACGCAAAGAAATGAAACTGTTACTTTAAAACAGGGGTTCTCAACCTTTTTAAACCATGGGTCAGACCACACACCATCAAACAGCTGGTTCCCCCCCCCCAATACGCTGCCATAAAACATGTCCATGGGTGTCATAAATCCATTTATGCTAATAGAAGCAAAGTCTCCAGATGAAGCAGTGATTGTTTCAAATGCTGATGATTAGGTAATGGCTCATGGGTTCCCTTCCTGAGGTCACCCTCAGACTGGCCCAGACAGAACAAGGCAAAACTATCTCGATGTTGCTTTCTGACATCTTAAAATGTTTGGTCTTTCCGTTACAAATCTGAAGAAATTTATACACAAAAAAAATTAAGCACAATTGAATCAAAATGTTTGTTTATCTGCTGTGTCCAAATTCAATAGTTAACAACCATATTGTTCTTTAATTGTTAAAGATGAGGAGCATCTCAACCAAAAGAAATGGCAAACCTAATTCAGCTCCAACATATGGAATACTCAGGGACCAAACCCCAAACTTTTAAGAGATAAAAACATAAAACCTTTGACCTGGATGGACAAGCTATTTCGTAGGTGTTCCTCACATTTTTAAAATTTCAAGTTCTTTCCATAAGGATAGTGAAGAAAATTGTGCATTTTAATAGTTTTTTGGTCAAAACTGAACTAAAACCATTTCTCAGCAAATATTTATTTATTTATTTATTTGTTCAGATTTATATTGCCGCCCACTCACTGAGGCGACTGAGGGCGGCTTACAGTCAAAACAACAACAGTAAAGTAAAAATCATAAACTACAACCTCACAAAACAACCAAAGCAGAACACAGACTAACTCCCCTCTGGCTGTTGGTATGGGCCCAGAGGAGGGGGAGAGGTCCTCGGCCGCCTGCCAGGCCATGGAGTCTTCTCCCTCAGGCTATTGGTGTGGGCCCAGAGGAGAGGGCGATGCTCCCTGCCGCCTGCCAGGCCATGGAGTCTTCTACCTCAGGCCGTTGGTGTGTATTAAATTATGCACGCAAATAGCCAATATGGAAAGGAAAAGCAGCCTGTATTGTTGCTGTGGATAGTCTGATAATTTTTCTCTCTCTCAATCTCATCCACACACACATGCACGTGCATACTCACACACACATTCTGTAATAATGTTATAAAATGCAAAATAATGGCATTCCATCTGCATATGTTTACTATGCCTCATTTATTATGTGACAGCAAAATTGTGGGGGGGACCAAAAAGCTATACAAATTGACAGCCAACGTCTCCCATTTTTGTTTCACCAATATGGACTAAAATCTTCTTTATATGGAAGCAACAGAATCTCCGGATGCTGAATTCCATATTTCATTCTATATTCTTTACCTGCGGGAAATTCCATGGTCGTTAAAGGCACACAGCCTTGGCCCTCCATGTCACTAATGAAACTGTTCTTAGTTGCATTAGCAAGAGTGCCACCTGCTGACCTCCCAAAATCATTTTCTGAGAGAACTGCAAGGGGATTGTTGTTCTATAGGTGTGCTCTCCGTGCTGAAAATTTGTGGACTTGGATAAGAGTATATTGTTCTCCAAATTGCAACAAGGATGCTTTGGATCTGAAACATACAGTATATCTAAAGCTACACTCCACCCCAAAAAATGAGTCAGAGGGAACATCACACATACCAAAACCTATGGGCAACTGGTACACACCCCAAAGTTCTCAAATAGTGCAACCAGCTTTTTCCTTTCCAGAATAACTTGCCGGTCACCTCAAGAATTATATAACACACTCCCCACTTTGCTTAGGGCACCTGAAGGGCCCACTTTTTGGAAATTAAACGAGAGAAATTGTTCATCCATGCAGCTCATTTTTGTCTTCAGTGGCCAAAACTACATGCCCAGTGATGGGATGATAAAAATTTTTATACCCCACCCTGACGTCATCACAGTGGGGGCGGAGCTAACGTCATGACGTCATGGGTGGAGCCAACGTCATGACATCATGACGTTGTAGGCGGGGCCAAAAATAAAATAAATAAAATAAAAATAAAACACACACACACACACCCCTCAACCCCCCCCCCCACAAAACCGTTAATAAAATAAATAAATAAAATAATAATTAAATAAAAATACACCCAAACACCCACCCACCCCAAACACAAACCCCACTTACAATGGGGACCGTTGGGGCTGGCCCCCAGCCTTGGTGCCCGGCGCCGCGCCTAGCCGGGCGGCCCACGCTCCCGGCCGCAACGCTCCATGGGCGGCCCCGACCACTCGCACCTCCGTCCGCTCGCCCGCCCGGCTGGCCGTCGGGGGCTCTCCGCCGCCTGTTGCCCCTGGCAGCGGCTTTCAGGGGGCGGCAAAATGTCCCCTCCCCACCCTTTTGCTGGCGAGGAGGAGAAAAAGTGTTTTTTTTTAGGCGGACAATTCAAGGAGGGGCCCGTCCGCCGGGCTGGCTGTCGGTCGGGGGCTCTCCTGGCGGGCGGCCCGCGTGCGCGCACACGCTGCCCACCTCCTCCTGCCCAGCCAGCCCCCAGGGGCTCCCCGCCACGGCGCCACCCACCCCCGACGAGAGAGCTGGGCGGGCGACCGGGTGTGCCCCTCCTTGAATTGTCCGCCTTTTTCTCCTCCTCGCCAGCAAAAGGGTGGGGAGGGGACATTTTGCCTCCCCCTGAAAGCCGCTGCCAGGGGCAACAGGCGGCGGAGAGCCCCCGACGGCCAGCCGGGTGAGCGAGCGGATGGAGGTGCGAGCGGACGGAGGTGTGTGGCTTGGGGCGCCCGTGGAGCGTTGCGGCTGGGAGCGTGGGCCGCCCGGCTAGGCACACCGCCGGGCGGCGAGGCTTGGGGCGCCCGTGGAGCGTTGCGGCCGGGAACGCTGGGCCGCCCGGCTAGGCACGGCTCCTCCTCCTAAGCCCTCCGCCACTGCCAGAGCCACTTCAAAATGGTCCGGCTCCGGCAAAAACAAGTGCTCATGCGCAGAAACAGAATCTGACGCATGCGCAATTTAAAATTGCAGCACGCATGCGTCAGATTGACTTCTGCGCATGCGCACTGAATTGGAGCCATTTTGACTCCAATTTAAAAAAAAATTTTTCTTTTTTTCAGGCGTCCGGAACCGGACGCCTTAAAAATAGATTACCCTCTCGGAGAACCCTCCGAAATTGTTCTTACCGGTTCCAGGGAACCGTCTGGAACCGGTGACATCCCATCACTGTACATGCCTCAGAAAAGTAAAGGATTAAATCCAAAACAGCTCCTTTTATGGCCCATGATGTGAAGCTGTTCAGTAATTCAAAATGGTGTCCAATCCAGTTCTTCTCTTCTCTGGAGTTTGGTTTTATAATTGATATACTGCAGCTTCTGGCAGCGCAGGACTGCACTTTCTTCCCCACCTATTACCAACCCACTGTTCACTGCGTCCTCTCGTACATCTTCAAATGCCCTAGCTTTCCATCCCTGACATCATGTTTTCAAAAAAAAAAAAATTCCCTTTGTACCTCCATTCATAGATGCAGAGGACGGATTGCTTTTTTAAACTTGAATTTACACTACACATTCAAACATTTGAGGCTATGAAGGGAGCAGGGCATAATGTTTTCAATATGTGTGTCATGCAACTCAGCCCTCAACATGCCCATGGCAACAGTATGCACCCCACACTTCATATCCCCTACCTAGTGCATAAATATAAATTATGTGCTGTGAAGTCAGTTCTGATTTATGGTGACCCTTTCCAGGAGTTGCTAGGAAGAGAGTGCTCAGAAGTGAGGTTTATCATATCTTTCTTCTAGCTGCATCCTTGAAATGTGCAGCTCTGTAACTAAACAAGCTGGGTCTTCCAAGAGGCACAGTGGGAAATCGAAGTCCCAACCTCTGGCTCTGTAGTCAGATAACTAAACCACTGAGCTATCAAGCCAGCCATGCAGATTAAAATATTGAAAAAAGGCACACAAGTGCATCAAAGAGAAGTTATGCTTTTTTGCAACTAACTCACAGCAACTCAAACTTTCCCCACCTTATTGCAATGGTATAGTTTCAGTCGGTGATTGTACATGACTTGGCTCAAATTTCAGACAGGCAAATGACTAGTGGTGGTGAAAAAAGCTGAAGGTGGGGGCCATGTATCCAAGGGCAGGCTACACAATGTTCTTGGGTAACATACAGGCTCCAGGTACCTCTGTGACCCCCAGCATACATGAATCCAGATCATGATTAAAGGTCAAGGTCAAGGTCGCCCTTGCTCAAAAGCCAGTCATATCCAACTCTAGGGTTCAGTGCTCATCTCTATTTATAGCCAAAGAGCCAGCACTGTCTGTGTCTGCAGACATTTCTGTGGACATGTGGCAGGCATGCCTCAACACCAGAGTGCATGGAATGCTGTTTACCTTCCCACTGAAGTGGTACCTATTTATCTGCTTGCAATTTCTTGCTTTTGAACTGCTAGGTTGGCAGGAGCTGGGATAGAGATGGGAGCTCACTCCATCATGCAGCACTCAGGTCTTAAGCTGCTGACCTTCCAGTCATCAAGTTCAGCATCTTAACCACTAAGCCATCACAGTCCCTTTTATGATGATTATACTGAGCTTCTTATTTCTCAGCATTGCTGATGCATAAGCATAGGCCAAAAGGTTAAGTCTAAATATTAGTTGTCAACTGCTCCATATTTGCAGGTGAGATGATGTATTTGCAAAATCCTTGTTTTTTGAATTTGAGGAAGCCAATTATCAACTATTAATAAGTGCTTTAAATTGGTAACCAAAGATTTTGGAATGACTCCAGGGGCTGAGATTAGTATGGAGACGAGGATAAACTGTTTCCATATTCTTTTGATTTCTTGCATTAATGTTTGATACGTTGCAATTTTTCTACTTTTTGTACTTTTGAGGTTGCATGTAAATGGAACTCTAACATCTATATGGCATATTTTTCTTAGTACTGGTAGGTTATACCAAAGTAATCTACCTCTTTCTCCATGCTAATCTGCTTGTCCCAAAACAGTACTGTAGTTTTGTTTTCTACAACTGGAGGTGACCAGAATATATAAAATGTAGGAAGAGATGGGAATAATCCATAAGATTTTGCTAGCTACTTAAAAATGATCTTTGCAATTTAGTTATGCCTGTGCATTTAATCCATTGATGCTGCCTTTGAGCATCCAAATTCTTGATAAGCTGTATATAAATCCCTTACACCTTGCTTGTTAATTATGTTCTACTAGTATCTGGTGCAAATAACTCGGGCTTGGATTATGAATTTGAACCCCTCACTTTCAGCCAGAAGATGACATCATCTAAGGTTCAATTGTTGCTTATCGATGTTGTCATTTGGGAAGTAACTGGAGGGCTGACCCTGAAATGATTTCTCGAGCCATGCTTCCCTGCATGGTGAAACTTTTGTTAATGTAGGATGGTTGTCTCTTGCAGGTCATAATACTGCTAGTCCATTATTGTTTTCTGATATCATTTATAAAGTAGGGCTATGCTGCCATGAAAATAAATATGAATTTTGACTCTTTGACCCATTTAGATATTTCTCAGATCAACAAGTCCACATTTATCTAGGATCTGTGGCAAATAAATTCCTGCTGTACATTCCTTTAGATCAGGGGTTCTTAACCTAAGGCCTGTGGGCCAGATCCAGCCCTTGACACCATTTCATATGGTCCCCCACCCCTCCAAGGACATTCGAGAAACAAAATGGCCATTCTTTTGAAGCTGTTGGGACAAAATGGCCACCCCCATCGTGCAGGCAGGGCAAAATGGCTGTCTGGCCTTCGAAACTGACTGAGAGAGTGTGAACCAGTCCCTGGCTTGAAAAGGTTCGGAACCCCTGCTTTAGATGATGGCACCGCTATTTTGACAAGTGGACTTGTGTTTTCACCACGGTATCTCTCTAGTCAACAGTTCCAAAATAACGTGTTAACACTGGGTTAACCAAAGAGAGGATTTTATTTAAATTAAATCAATTTAGTTGGCTTTTGGGAAGCACTGGTTTCTAACTGAGGATTCTGGAACTTGTAGTCCCCAAAAGGATTTGTTTTTCATAAGGAAGGAAGGAAGGACAGACAGATGGAAGTAAAGAAGGAGGTGCTTCGTGTTGTCTTACAAATCTATAGATACTATCCTAGGAAAGAGTGGTTTTCACCTACTATATATATTGATCTTGAAAAAGCCTTTATAGGAGATGTTCCTGATAATTATTATTAATATATATATTATCAGCAGCATCTCATATAAAGGCTTTTTCAAGAGCATGGTTCCCTGGGGACAGGCAGGGGCTTGCCCCCAGTTTGGGAATCATCTTCAGGAAGAGAGCAGCCATCACATCTTTGCTCACAGGCCCAGCAAGTGCTGAGACCACACAGGTGGAGTAAATAAAGTTAATGCCGTAGAATTACCATTGGGGCATTTCCTTGCTGAGGAGCTTCTGAGGCACCGTGCTGTGCTTTGAAATTATGGCTAATTATAGAGGCCATTTACATAAATTACAAGGAGAGAGATCATTGTGCCGCCAACCCTTTCCATGCACTTAGCAAGAAAGTTCCGCTTGCTGGATGGCGAGAAACTGGAGGGGGTGTTGGCAGGCATGGAAAAGATACCCTGTTGAGGAGGTTACAAACAGCAAGATGGAAAGCCAGGGAAAGCATGAGAGATGGAAGTTTTCAGGTGTGTGTTGGAAGCTAAATAAATTTTGGAAGACAGCCTAAATGTTTGGCTGAATTAGTTGGGGAAGTCCCTCTTTGAAAAATGGAAATTTAAAAACCCAAAAGTCTTCCTAAAGTGAAATTCAAGTCTTTAATGAACAATCAACTTTTCAGGAAGGAGAAATGGGACAGATATTAGTAAACTAAGTACACTATGTGCATGTGTGTGTATTTTCTGTCGATGAATGTCTGAATGACAGTAGTCTACAAGGATGTTGTAAAGATCAGCTAATACTGTATAGGAAAACTGCTATGACAACAGCAGTTATTCCTGCTCTCAGGGGCAGAGCTTTCTAATGGCATCTGCATTACGTAGACAAAGTTAAAAACTGGTTTTGATGTTTAAGGGGACTACCATTGCAGACAGCCCCTGTTGGGATGCCCCTTGAACTATAAATTTTAATGGTGCTGCTATCCAACATGATGCCTTAAACATTTCTTTTTTATTGCCAGCAATATACACTAACTGAATGTGTTATTCTGCTTATAGAAGCTGAAATCCAAAATGGGAAATGGTTGTTTTGGTTAGGGAATCATCACATCCTGCTATATAATTTTACTCTTTGATGTACAATTTCGGGCCCCATCCAGACTGCAGTATGGGTATAAGTCCATGCCACCATATTTATCTCACTGATGTGAGCCTGGTAGCCACATATTTTACCCTGCGGATCTTTGCTCCTTGACTCCAGACGTGATAGTAAAGGAAAGCCATTTTGCTCAAAACAACTGTCCAAGCTAAAATAGCCCATCCAAGAGCCTTTCAGAGTCTATTTCCTAATCACTTGCTCAACTTAGCAAGATATTTTGTTAAGAGCATGAAGTGGTTTCCATGTATAGATCGAGAAAGAGCGCTCCGCATAAAATATTTGGGATTTTCATTCTCCATTGGACTAAGCTTGGAAAAGCCCATCCATTTTGTCTAACTACAAGACCCAAAGTCTCAGGGTCAGAATGGCAATGTTAAAATGTCTTAATATGGAATATTTCCAGGCTCCAAGCTGGAAACTAAATACTGTAGGTTACAGAAAGTGAACTGAGCCTATAATAAATATTATTTCTGGATTGTTTGCACTCATGTTTCACAGTATGTCAGATGCTTAAATTTGGAACTGTGCATTAATTTGCAGTCTGGCCAAGCAGAAGGATTTGTAGCAGAGACATTCTGCTGCCTGAAGTGATGTACAAGCTGTATCACATCCGTCATCGTCATCGGCTGCTAATCATATCCAACTATACATTTTTCTTGCATTACAAACAGGAAATATGCCACTGGCATGAATTTGGCTAAAGTAGATCACAGCTTGCCATGAAGTGATCCACACACTGTGATCATGGAGCCATCTCCTGTGGCTCATAGGAAATGAGATATGCAGGATTTAATACCAGGACTGCAATGGACTGCTGCAGCCTTGAGGATATTTACAAGGGATACCTTCACAGCCAGTCCATCTGGCATGGCCTCTTCTGCCTCCATGACCATTGGGAGTCAGAATAGTGAAGTGGTTTCTCCTCTGCTCATGTTGCCATTGGGCCCAATTTGATGGCTTCCAGTGACATTTCCTCCACTGAGGGGGGCATAACCTCACCTAAAGGGGCTCATCAGCCCGTAGCTGCTGGCCCCTTTAGAGAGTAATGAACAAAAGCTGGACTTAACGTGGAATCTTTTTTCAGTGCTGTTTATGGGACAGCATCTTCCACAACGTCTTCTCAAGCAACTTAGGAGTTGCGAGGCAGGCTGAATGACACACAGCTTTCTCCTCCAATGTCTTGCTGTCACCTGTCAGCATCTGCTACCTGATGGACCTGCCTCGCTACAGTTAAGAACAGGAACAGCACTAGACTGACAGTATGTTTCGGATGGAGAAAGTTCCATAAGAAGCCTCTGCAAGGCACAATCGGAATAGGTGTCCCACGTCTGAGGGTTTTGTCTCTTTCTTATGAAGTATGTATTAAGGCACGGGTTCCCAAACTAAGGCCCGTGGGCCAGATTTGGCCCATGGCACTATTTCATGTGGCTCCCCACACCTCCAAGGGCATTTAAGAAATAAAATAGACACCCCTTTGAAGCTGTTGGGACAAAATGACCATCCCCGTCGTGTAGGCAGGGCAAAATGGCCATCCGGCCCTCGAAGCTGAATGAGAGAGCGTGATCTGGCCCTTGGTTTGAAAAGATCGGGAACCCCTGCTCTAGGAGTTATTTATTTATTTATTTATTTATTTATTCAATTTGTATCACTATCCCTTTGCCGAGGCAATTCTGGGTGGCTTACAAACAACCATAAAAACATTCAAGTTTTAAAAAGCCCCTACAACAATTAAAATCATAAAAATCATGTAACCATTTACGGTTCCCCTTCTTCTGGGGGCACCCTAGGATTGTGCAGCTTGCCCAAGGCCACACAAGCTGATTCTTCTCCCAGGAGTCACAGTGTGAAATCAACCTCCCAACCTCTAGCTCCAGTCAGATACCTAAACCTGAGCTATCAACTTATTACCTACACATATGCCCAGTGGTGGGCATCAGCAGGTATGCACCAGTTTGCCAGAACCGGTAGCAGAAATTCTGGCCGTCCCCGCCTACCCAAGTTTTGAATTAAAGTTTTGTTGTTGTTCCGTCGTACAGTCGATTCCGACCCTCTGCGTCCCCATGGACCACTGTCCGCCAGGCACTCCTGTCTTCCACCATCCCCCTCAACTCGCTCAGCTCTGTGCCCATTGTCTCTACAATACCATCTAGCTATCTCATTTTGGGCCGCCCCCTTCTTCTTTTGCCCTCGACCTTTCCGAGCATCAAGGCTTTCTCAAATGAATCTTCTCTTCTCATTGGATGTCCAAAGTACTTTAGCTTCATCTTTACTATTTGCCCTTCTAAGGAGCAGTCAGGGTTGATTTCTTCCAAGATTGACCTATTTGTTCTCCTCGCTGTCCAGGGGACTCTCAAAACTCTCCTCCAACACCACATCTCAAAGGCGTCTATTCTTCTGCGCTCAGCTTTCCTAATGGTCCAGCTCTCACAACCATACATTGCCACAGGGAATACCATTGCTTTGACTATGTGGATATTTGTTTGCAAGGTGATGTCTCTACTTTTCACTATGTTCCCCAGGTTTTTCATTGCTTGCCTCCCAAGAATCAGTCCCAAGAATTAAAGTACAGTAGTCCTAATTTGGGTGCTTTCTCCCTGGCCATGCCCACCATACCATGCCCGCAGTGGGGTAGTAAATATTTTTGAAGCCTACCATTGCATATGTCAGACAAGATATATCAGGATCCAAACTCACTCACAAGCAAGCAGTAACCACAATCCAGCAAGAAGACTGGTGTTTCTCATCTCATCACTGGAAGCTGTGTCCTCCACCCCAGAATACACTCAGTGCTGGCTGTTGGAAGACAATGCTAATGCTCATCAGAAGTGATCAGAATCAGGACAGGGGATGGTGAGTAGGTAGATAGTCCTAGTAATGCAGTTTCCACTCTTGATTGTATACTGGGGCCTGGCATTCCTATGCCTTTATGTACTCCAAGGTTACTTGCATCTTACCCTGTTTTAGTTAAAATGTTAGGTGTCATCAGATGCTGGGTCTTGGGGGTTTGGTAATCATTTTTAATTTAGTTTGTTATTAATAATTAGTAAACTCATTTCCCTTTTTAGCCTTAATACCAATTTAAGTTTCTTTCTTTTTGTTAAATTCTAAAGTGATTAGTAGGGACTGCAATGGCTCAAGTGGTTAAGATGTTGACTGGGAGGCAGTTCAAAACCCAAGTGATGAAGAAATGAGCACCCATCTCTGTCTCAGCTCCTGCCAACCTAGCAGTTCCAAAGAAATTGCAAGTAGATAAATAGGTACCACTTCAGTGGGGAGGTAAACAGCGTTCCGTACACTTTGGTGTCTAGGCATGCCTGCCACATGTCCACAGAAACATCTGCAAATGCAGACAGTGCTGGCTCTTTGGCTATAAACAGAGATGAGCACTGAACCCTAGAGTTGGATACGACTGGCTTTAGAGCAAGGGTGACCTTTACCTTTAAAGTGATTAGTAGTATAGCACTATTCTGTGAACATATGTTCTGCACTAAACCACTGCAATATTCCAGTAAAAACCAAGTCAGCCAGCAGGATAGGTCAATGGTTGGAAGAAGGAGGAGGAGGAAGAAGATGAGGAGGAGAAAGAGCAACATTTCTGTGTTCTACTGTTCGTGGGATACCATTAACATTTTGATAGTAGTTGGCTTTTTTTAATAATACAGTATTGTTGGAGTAAAGCATTGTTTTGTCCTGGTGGAGGGGGGGGGGAAGGGGGTAGATAGTGAGAGGGAATAAATTATAGATCCCTGCAAGGAAGGAAGAAAAGTCTTAATGCAGCGGGGGAGGAGGAGGAAAAAGGGATTTGAGGTAGGGGTGGGAGATGCAGACACGAGTCTAACAGTCTGAGCCACAGAGATGCGTTTGAGCCACCTGGAAGGGCGGCTTCTGAACTGCAGACATCAAACACCCACTGACGGACGCGCCGTCTCCGGGACAAAAAGCCCTTTGCCGGGTGGTGCTGAGTCCAGGTCTTTCCTGCCATGGGGGATGGGGGGGGAGGCTTGGGATAGGGGATGGGAAATAACAGGTAAAGAAAGGAAAGTGTAGCCAAGAAAGTCCAAGCCTTCTCCTTATGGGTAAAGGGATTTCTTTTAACGTGCAAAGAAAATCAGATGAAAGACTTAGCCAGAGAAGATGGAAGTGAGTTGCAAACTGGTGTGGTGGAGGTGGTGGTGGGCCACATGAATTGCACTCAGCCCACGGGCCGCAGGTTGAGAACCCCTGGTTTGGAGGGAGGAGGTAGATTTTTTTTTTTAAAGGAAACCCTCATACATTTTCAATCCATACCACAAGGTTCTGATTAGTTTGGTTAAAGGGATCATGGCTTGCATTTGTTTATTTAAGATATTTTGATCCTGTGCTTCAGGTTTTTTTTTTTTTTTAAATCTCAGATTGGCTAACAGGTTTAAACGTGAAGCATTAATAAGTAACAAGAAAGCCACATAAAAGGAGCTAAAACAGCATAAAAAGTTTGCGTCTAAACAGCCTGGGCCAGCCAAACAGTCTTTATTTGGTGCTAAAAAGGCAGAGCTGGCACCTTCGGGTTGCTGTCCCAGACAGGACCCATGAAAACAGACACTTGCTTCAGGGTCTTGGTATGTAAGCTGAGCTACATTCCATCTTTCACAATGCCCTAATATTGTCTTGCTGCAGGACACGATGGGGAATACAGGTGCCTGCCCACTGCTCTCACCAAAGTAGCCTGGCAAACCTACCACAGTAGAAAAGGCCCAGCTGGGGTGGCGTGCTTTGTCGTGGAGACGAAGTACTGTACCTGCATAACAAGGTAGCTCCATGTGGCTCAGAAAACCTTAATGCAGAGGTTCCCAACCTTTTCAAACCAGGGGCCAGGTCACACTCTCTCAGTCAGCTTCAAGGGTTAGACGGCCATTTTGCCCTGCCTGCACGATGGGGGTGGCCATTTTGTCCCAACAGCTTCAAAGGGGGTAGCCATTGTTTCTCAAATGCCCTTCAAGGGATGAGGAGCCACATGAAATGGCGCCACAGGCTGAATACAGCCCACGGGCCTTAGGTTAAAAGAGCACCTTGCTTAGATATTAACTCGCTTAAAGAGCAGAATTTTTTCTGAATGGTTGCCTTGCTTAACAACTAAAATGAACCAAAAACTCGCTTAACAACTACATCGGGGTTCGCAATCCCGCCACTCATAGTCACAATTGGTCACTTACAATGGTGTTTCGCTTAAAGAGCAAACTTGCTTAAAGAGCAATCCTGTGGAGCGCATTATGCTCTTTAAGTGAGGTACCACTGTACATATATGCTTTGCTCAGAGGAGAGCATTGTTAGAAGAGATTGGAAATAGCACTGAATTCAGTGGTAACAATGTTCCCACCCAGGGAAAAGAAATATTGATTGTTGGACTATGGCTCCCAGACTTCCAAAGGCCATGCCGTTTGTAGGAGTATGGGTACTGTAGTCTAAAAAAAGCACCCAGTGTTCCCCACCCTTGCTGCAACCATTTTGCCCTGGCAGGACAAAAATGTTCTTCTATACTTGTTGGTAGAGAAGTACTGTATGTCAGCCACAGCATGGGCAAAGATTGGGGGAATGGAGGTAGGAAAGAGAAGGAAGAGGAGAAAGATACTGTTGGAGGTTGGAACTCAACAAAATTTCTGAAAATATCCTGGGAAAATGGTGTCTTTGAGAGTGAGCAGGGCTTTAGATAATTGCTTTTCATGTCTCTCTCGTGTGTGTTTTAGTTAAGCCAATCCCAACTATAAATCACTCATTTGTTGAGTTCCACACCCACGGAAGAGAGAAGGATACAGTTAGCGGGGATGATGGCATGAAAAAAAGCTGGCTTGCTTGTGGCATTTTGTACCATTTGGAGCCAGGTGTATTTGTGACAAAGAGGGAGAAAGGCAGAAAGTTCAGATCAAGGTTAGGAGGGGAGAAAGGCCCTATTGCAGAGCTGGCATAGAAACTGCCAGATGCTTTCATCTCACCCTTTTCTGAGAACTGCTATAGACTACACAAAGCAGATGTAAAATGATTTCCTTCCTAGCCCCTACAGTTTTCACAGGTACAAGTCCATGCACGCGTAAATGCTGAAGAGGATCCTAGCCAAAATACCTCTCAAATTTATAACTTTTCTGACTCTGAACCAGTGGTGGGATGTCAAAATTTTTACTACCCCACCATGATGTCATCACAATGTGGGCAGAGCTAATGTCATGATGCTGTGGGCAGGGCCAAAGAAAATAATAATAATAATAATAATAATAATAATAATAATAATAATAATAATAATAATAATAATAATAATAATAATAATAATAAGCACACACACACACACACACACACCCCTCAACCCACCCACCCACCCACAACACAGACCCGTAAATAAATTAAATAAAAATTACATTAAAATACAACCCCAAACATAAATCAACCCACCCACCTCAAACACAAACCCGTCACTTACCTGTTAGTATAAGTGCCTGGGCAGCACCATGTTGCAAGATGAATATGGTCATTGTACCGGTTCTCTAGGATAATATGCCTTAATGTAAATGTAAAATACCTCGGATAAATGTAAATACAGTAAAACCTCATATAACGCTAAAACCTGGTTCCACAAGTCTTCGTGTTATATGATTTTTCGTGTTATCTGATCCTCTATGGGATCCATAGAGATACATTGTAACCACACAGGCTATCACGGTTGTTATCTGAAGCATCCCATAGGATCTTAATGTTATCTGATGCAATTCTTCCCCCCAGATTCCTTGATGTTATGCGATTTTCGTGTTATTCGATACTAATGTTATATGAGGTATTACTGTACCTCGGACAACGCTAAGACTTGGTTCCACAAGTCTTGGTGTTATCAGATTTTTAGTGTTATCCGATGCATGTTAAAATCCTATGGGATGGATCGGATAACGTTAAAGCTCCATAGAGATACATTGTAACAGCACAGGCTTTAGCGGTTGTTATCCGATCCATCCCATAGGACCTTAACGTTATTCGATCCAATTCTCCTCCCCAGATTACTTAACGTTATGTGATTTTAGCGTTATCCGAGGTAAACGTTATCCGAGGTATTACTGTACCTCCGTAAGGGTTCTCCAATTAGAACAGCAATTGGAACAGCACAGGCGTAGCTTATTGATGGGGTAACTCCAAGATTTTGCTTAAAACCCCCAAGCCAGGCCGCCAGGCCTACCAGCCGCCAGGCCTTTTTAGGAACTGTGGTAGTACGTCAATATAGATAGGTAAAGGTATTAAATACACATTAAAATACACACAGACACACCACATCCAAAGGGCAGCAGGCTATAGGGAGCTTCAGGTTAGCAGCTTCTCTTCCTCCTCCCTGCTTGGGAGGACAGCAAGGAGGCTGTGCATATGTGCCAAACACTGTAGGCGTGCATGCACACCAAGTGCTTGGCGCGCATGCGCAGTGGGGGAACCAGTTAAAAGGTAAGCCCCGAAGGTGGTTCCCCCAAAAAAGCTGCTACCAGTTCTCTGGGACACTGGGGAAAGTTACTACCGGTTCTGGCGAACTGGTGAGAACCTGTTACATCCCATCATTGCTCTGAACCATATGCAATCCTACACATATCTACTCAATTTAAGTCACATAATAATTTGGTGGAATGCCGGTTCACAAGGTTTCGTAAAGGTAAAAGTCTCCCTTGCTCAAAAGCCAGTCCTGTTCAACTCTGGGGTGTGGGCAGTGGTGGGCACCAGCAGGTTCGCACCGGGTCAGCAGAACCGGTAGCAGAAATTCTGGCTGGCCCTGCCCATCCAAGTTTTGAAATGAAGTAGTCCTAATTTGGGTACGACGCAGGGCTTTCCCTGGCCACGGCCACCAGACCACGCCCACAGAGTAGGTAGTAAAATTTTTGGGAGCCCACCACTGGGTGTGGGGCTTATCTCCATTTACAGTCAAAGAGCCAGCGCTGTCTGCATCCACAGACATTTCCATGGTCATGTGGTTGGCATTACGGTACTTCTCTCATGCAACAACTATTTGACCAGACTGAGAAAGTTCATATAAGAATGAAAAATTACTGTTGAGCTTTCTTCTCTCCCTTCAACACTTGCCTTTCCTGTCTGTCCCCCACCCCTTTTTGTCCTACAATATCTTATTTACACCATTGGTTTCCAAACTGGGGGATGGGGGTATCTTACTTAGAAAGTTGGGGGGGGGGATTTAGGATGGGGGGGAGGGATGAAACCATAAGATGCAACTTTTCACATTAAATTTCTCCCTGCTATTTCTAAAAGTAAATTCTATTTTATTACCTTTTCATTACAAGACACATTATTTGTGCATCTATTTCATTTCTTTACTAATTTTGTGTGTGATTAATTTTAAATTTTAAATTAAAATTAAATTTTAAAGGTGAGATGTAGAGGCATGATTGCTTCTGGCTGGCCCTTTAACTCTTGTTAAATTAAAATTAAATTTTAAAGGTGAGATGTAGAGGCATGATTGCTTCTAAAAATCAGGAAGGCAGAGCAATGCTGAAAAACCAGGAGAAAACTATTTTAGATTGTAATCCTGAGGGCAGAGACTTTCTTTAATAGATATGTGAGTCTTTCCAGCTGTACAGAAAGGTATATATACTATAAATAGATAATTTTTAATAGAAACAACAGGAGGAAAGACCAACAAGTCTAACATAATGTTGCCTTTACTTTAACAAGAGTCTATAGTCAAGTTTTATATTTTATTTAATGATACCCCTAATGTGTGACATCAAGATACTTCCAACTTAAGGTGACCTTATTAATTAATGGCCTACAAAAGATTCAGGCTTTGCAAACTAAAAGCCATGTCTTCCTTTATTAAGTTAACCCATCTCATGTCCAGTCTTCCTCTTTTTATAGCAGCATAGTCTTCTTCAATGTTTTTTGTCTTCTGTTATGTCCCAGGTATGGTAGTCTAAATATGATCATTTTAGTTTCTAGTGAGAGTTCAGACTTCCTCTGATCTAATAATAATCATGTGCCATCAAGTCACCATTCCCTTATTTAGGGGGTGCCTTGGCGCTATACACCTCCAAAGCCATACAGTTTGTTTTACTCACAGGAAGCACAGTGGGGAATCAAACCTCCCAACCTCTAGCTCTACAGCCATACACTCAAACCACTGGGCTATCAAGCAAGCCAAGATAGCTGATTCATATGTATAACCCATTTACCGGTATTCGTCTTTTGACAGCTCATGATATCTTTAGAGCACTCTGCCAAAAAAGTATTTAAAGTTAATTAAGTTTTTTCTGGAATAGTAGCTGTGTTAGTCTGTGTCTCAAGCATATCAGAGAGTAAACAAAACAAAAACATTGTAGCACTTTAAAGACTAACTGCTCTATTTTAATGTTAGCTTTCATGGATCAAGTCAACTTCATCACTTTTTCCGTTTCCTTCATTGTCCAGTTATTGCATGTGCACATAATAGTGGGAATATATATTGTAAGGATGATCTTGGCCTTTATCTCCAGTGCTACAGCCTTATTCTTAACTATCATTTCCAGTTCCTTCACGATTGCCAACCCAACTCTCAGCTTTCTTCTGATTTCTTGAATGCAGTCTCCATTTTGAATTATCGTTGGCCTAAGACACCAATTTTTTAAAAACAGTTTTGAGTTCTTCATTATAACATTAAAGTTTGACAATTCTTGTGCAGGAATTTATAAATTCTTAATAAACAATTAGTAGAAGTTTTTCTCTGTTTAAATAATTAATAATTGGTGAGAAGTAGCTGAGAAGGAAAAGGCAAATGTCATAATGTATATAGGTATTTAATGTGGCCACATCTGGAATGCCATGTCCAGTTTTGGTTGCCCCCTCTCAAAACAGATAAAAAGCAGAACAAATATTGTAAAATCATTAAGGAAATGAAACACCTTCGGTGTAAGAAAAAGTCTAAACCAGCTTTCCTCATCCCTTTGGATATGTTGAACTACAAGACTCATCTTTCTCAGGAGCAATATACAGTACATGCTGAGCTAAGGACGATGAGGCTTGTAGTTCAAAAGGTCAGTAAGAAATCAGGTTATAGACAACTAGTAGCTAGTCTAAACACAGGAGGCATTATGGTTTAGAAGGAGGTGAAAGATGACAAATGGAACAATCTCAGAGGGAGGGAAGATGATCAAGAAAAGTGGCATGATAATGGTTCAGAAAATTATGAACAGTTGCAGAAAGGACATTTGCCAGGATCCAAGGGGGTTGTTTCACTGGTAGAACTACTTTCATGAGCCAGAGTGGCAAATCTTCCTCTTCTTTACAATTCCTTCTTCCTCTTGGGTGCTATATCTGATTCCAAATATCAACGATCATCATGGCAATCAGCCTTAAAGAGTGTCCTGTGATATATTGCAGTGGCCTTCCATTTGTCTTCTTCATCGGAGCATGACTCCAGTATCACTGTTCCAGTTCTGTGAGTCACTTTCTGGTCCTGAGCCCTTTTGGCACACAAAGTCCTCATCGGCCCCAGACCAGTATGGATGAAGCTACTTCCCTCCATCAAGATGAATTCAAGTGAGATTTAATCAACTTGAGGACCATCACCCTTCCCTGTGGACTTCACTCAAGGCCGTTAGTTCTCAGAGTTGTTAGGTTAGTTAACCGCTTCCCTGACAATGGCATTGAATCACAGGCAGTACGGCCTACTCCAGTGATGGTGAACCTTGGCACTCAAGGTGTTCTTGGACTTCAATTCCCAGAAGCCCAAGTCAGCACTCCTGCTGATCAGGACTTCTGGGAATTGTTCAAGAACATCTGGAGTGTCAAGGTTAGCCATCACTGGTCTACTCTATTATTATAACAGGATAACCTGGCCAGACTGGTGTTTTGCAACTCCATCCACCCAAAAATCTACCGCAGGCAGGGGGAGATGGGGAACTTTCTGGTGCCAGTTTTAGAATTGCTCAGAGAGCTGAGGGGGGAGGGAGGGAAGGGAAAGAAATTTCCATCATACTAATGGGAATCTTCTAGCACAGGGGTGCCCAAACTAGGGCCCATGGACCAGATGAATGGGCGTCAGGGGCAGATCTGGCCCACATGTCTTAGTCTGGGCACCCCTCTTCTACCACAATATTGGATGTAAGCCTATTTCTTCTCCTCCTCTTACTCTAGAATCTTAGGTTATTTCATCAAATTGATTGTCAAGAGATTAAGGATAGATGCAGGAAAGTGTTACTTCTCACAACTCATAATTTACTTAATTGAGGATTCCTTACCACAAGTTATTATGCTGGTTACAGTGGCTGCTCCAAGATGATAAAAGAAAAAAAAAACTTTTATGTTGGCACTATGCTGCATGCTAACCCCACATTATTTATCAAAAGAAACCCCAGTCGTCTTTCCCTCCTTGACAGCAACAGCCAACAGTGTCAGGTGTGCCATGGACAAACAAACAAAAAATACTGTACAGTACTTTGCTTTTGAGAGCTAAATATTTGAGAGTTTTATTCTCTGCTTTTGATTGTGCCTTTTTAGGCTACAAGCCCCTCCATCAGTGATGGCGAACCTTTTAGAGACCGAGTGCCCAAACTGCAACCCAGTAAACATTTATTTATTGCAAAGTGCCAACACAGCAACAGGGGAGGAAGTAAACGCTCCCATTGGGCTGCTGGGAAGAGCAAACTCTGTGCTGTGGGGTGGGAGGAAGGACTCCCATTGGGCCACTGGGCAGAGGGGCGTGGTAAACTCTGTGCTGGGGGAGGGAGGAAGAACTCCCACTGGGCTGCTGGGCAAAAGGGCGAGGCAAACTCTGTGCTGGTGTGACTGCAAGGGTGCCCACAGAGAGGGCTCTGAGTGCCACCTCTGGCACACGTGCCATAGGTTCACCATCACTGCCCTACATTTACAGAATATGGTTAAGACATTTCTTTTGGTAATTATACTTGTACATTATTCTTCTTTTTCTTGTATTTTTAAAATGTAAGTTAAACATTCTTTTTTAGTAATCTATGTAGATGGGATTAGGAGATAGGGCAGATTTTACCTGCATCCTTACATCATCATAACTTTCAGACCAAGAACCAGCCACCTTTTTATTTCATGGCTGCAATCACCATCTGCAGTGATCTTTGATCCTAATAAAGTAAAGTCTGTCATTGCTTCCACTTCTTCCTCATCTATTTTCCATGTCTATGATTTATTCCAATTCCTCATCTCTCTGTCTCTCTCACACATCGCCCACTTAGAAAGCATTTAAGGTTTGTAAGTGAAACTCCCCAGGGATCCTGGGTGCTGATCTGGCTCAGTTCCTCTCCTTCATGCAGCTGCTGGGGAGTTTCTCAAACATTAATTAGAAGCAGGATGGTGAGGCAGAGAAGACGGAAAAGAGGAGAGAGAAGAAGGAAAAAAGATATTTTCTCTTGCCCGTAGGGCAATGCACATCAAACAAACTTGAGCTGGCTCATGTGGAACTGACAGCAATTTCCTCTTCTGCCATAAAACAAATTGTTGTTTGCCAGGAATGTTGGTTGGTCATGGAATCACCATGTGCCTACATGCCTTATAGGCTGGGCATGTTTGAGAAGGGGGCCCGGTAAGGACAGGTAGGTGACAAGGCAGCTGACCAGTGAAAGCTCGCCTCATGAAAGAAGAATGACGATTTTTTTACATTTACCACTCAGATTTAATTCTGCACTATGACAGTTTGTAGGCCTGGCACAACAGTCAGGGCTTGGAAAAAATAACTTTTTGTAACTGAAATATCCAGAATGGCCAGTTGAAAGGTTCTTGGAGCTTTAGTCCAAAAAGATAACTTTCCATAATTTAGTTTGGAAGCCAAAAGAATTGTGATAAATGTAAGCCTAGTGCTTACAATCTTTTCCCCGAAAAGAAATGGAGTGCTCATAATCTTGCAGAATCTGAGTTACTATTATGATTAGAGGTGCTGATTTGTAAAAGTAATAGTCAAACCTCACATAAAGAGTGCCTCGCTTAAAGAGTAACTTGCTTAAAGAGCAGACTTTTCTTTAAATGTTTGCTTTGCTTAACAAATAAATCCAACCAAAAACTCGCTTAACAAATAAATTGATGTTCGCAATCCCCCCCCCTCCCCAGTCACAATTGGTCGGTTACAATGGTGTTTCGCTTAAAGAGCAAACTCACTTAAAGAGCAATCCTGTGGAACACATTATGCCCTTTAAGCGAGGTACAACTGTACATAGTGTTCTATGCTTTGGGTACATTATGTTGCACTTTAAAACATGCTCAAAAGCAAAAGGGAATTGCCTGCAGTCCCATCTTTTGAGTACAGTAAAACCTCATATAACACTAAAACCTGGTTCCACAAGTCTTGGTGTTATATGATTTTTAGTGTTATCTGATGCATGTTAAAATCCTATGGGATCCATAGAGATACATTGTAACCACACAGGCTTTAGCGGTTGTTATCTGAAGCATCCCATAGGATCTTAATGTTATCTGATGCAATTCTTCCCCCCAGATTCCTTAATGTTATGCGATTTTAGTGTTATTCGATACTAATGTTATATGAGGTATTACTGTACTTATGATATATTTAAAACTTTCAAAAAAAACAATGAAAAGAAATAAAATAATAATGTGCAGCAGAATCATTTCCTGGCATTTTAAATCATAGCTACAGAAGTACAAGAGTTCACATTCATAAACTGGAATGTGTTTTTGTTTTTGTTTAGAATTGAATTTCCTGGCTTTTTAAAATGGAAGTTTAAGTATACATAAATATTAGACACAAATTCCAACAGAAATTACCCAGTGCTAGAGGGCCCAAGAAGATGAGCATATGATCTGTATTATGATTGCTGGCAGATGCAGAAGCTAGAACAGCTGGAATGTAGCTGCAGTCGCTCTGTACTAAAATAATTTGAAAGGCTGTTTTGAACTTTATGAAGTGGCAAAGCAAAGATGTAAGTGCAATACATATAATAGAGAAACATACACACCTGTAACCTTTCAGATAAAGTAATGATGTTCTACCTGCTCCACAGAATGCAGATTAGAAAGCTGCCTTCTAGTTTCCAAATTCCTCCTGGCGTTAGACAGCCTGAGGAAGAAAGGCTATATATATAGCAACAAAAGCTCTATGAATATGTTGTGTGTTTGTTTTCCAAAAGATGTCTCCTTTTTAAATTAAAAATTGAAGGGCTCTGGGTTAGCAAAGTTTGCCACTGGAAACTGAGGTCAAATTCATCCATACTATGTAAAAGAAAGACAGTGAAGAAAAATCAGGCACGGAGCCAACTCATTTGAAATAAGTTTGAGGAAAGCCCTGTAGATACCACAGCCAGCCAGAAAGGCAGATACAGTAAGTGATTATTCAATCCAGTTAAGCCTGAATTCTCACTAGAGCAAAAATAAAACTGAGGCTATCCTATCGTGCACATCGAACGAGAATACAGTCTTACTTTTTAAAAATAATCTTAATTTGACAACCTAAAGTTTGCATAGAGGAAGAGCAGACTGTCTGCTTCACCTGTGCCAAATTTGGTGCTGATCTGAAACCTAGTTTCAAAGCTGTAATTATTTTGTTTGGGCTGCCCTTATTTTTAGAATTGCCTTGTAGAATGATTTGCTCTGTTGTATCATACTGTACGGGGGCCGCAGTGGTTTAGTGGTTAAGATGGTGAGCTTGATGATTCTGGTCAGCAGGTCAGCAGTTTGAGACTCAAATACTGTGCGACAGAGTGAGCCCCCATTTCTGTCCCAGTTTCTGCCAACCTAGCAGTTCGAAAGCAAGAAATTGCAAATAGATAAATAGGTACTGCTTCAGTGGGAAGGTTACAGTGTCATACCTGCCACATGACCACAGAAATGTCTGCAAATGCAGACAGTGTTGGCTCTTTGGTTGTAAACGGAGATGAGCATCATAGCCTTGAGTTGGATACAACTGGCTTTCGAGCAAGGGTGAACTTTTACCTTAAAATACTGCAGCTATAATATAGTGCAGGAGAATTAACCTCTAAGTTATTACCCACCCGTCAGATCTGTCTGTTGACTCTGTCATTAATTTCAGCTTCTACACAATTCTGCTATCCAGCCTGCTCTCATAATAAAGCATAATTACTTTACACAGCAGACAGTATGTTAAGGCCAAAAGTTAAGAACAGTAACAAGCCTTTATGTACAATTTTCTTCATAGTATCTCAATAATCGTTATAACAATTCTTGTATGTTATTATTACTGTCGTTCAACCCATATTGCAGATTGCAGTGTGGAAGAAGTTGCCTCAGGCCCCACAGTGACTTTGCGGCTAAGGTGCAATTTGAACCAGGGATATTAAAAAATAAAATTAAAACTGACATACACTGTCAGACTGTTTTGGCAAATTCATTCTCCAAGAACTGATGATTATGTAGCCAAACTTTGGTGAGTAAGTTGTCTAGCAATGTACAAGCAATGTTAAAAAATGGGTGGGCTTAAAAAGCAATGGACAACGTATTCTATAGTAGAGGTCAATGTGCTTCACACACTACCCTTTTCAGTCATCTCACACAACCCAAACTAAGGCTGACACCCACCACATCAAATGTATTTATCAAATGAACAAATCTATGTTCCAAACTTTCTGCTTAGAATGTGAAGGTCACCCTTGCTCGAAATCCATTTGTATCCAACTCTAGGGTTTGGTGCTCATCTCCGTTTACAGCTAAACAGCCAGCGCTGTCTGTGTCTACAGACGTTTCTGTGAACATGTGGGAGGCCTGCCTAGACACTGGAGTGCATGGAACGCTGTTTACCTTCCCACCAAAGTGGCCCCTATTTATCTACTTGCAACCTTTTGGTTTCGAACTGCTAGGTTGGCAGGAGCTGGGACAGAGACGGGAGCTCACTCCATCATGCAGTATTCTGGAATCAAACTCCGACCTTCCAGTCACCAAGTTGAGCCACCGCAGTCCCTTCATTTGCTCCCTTCTTCCAACAGCACAGAAAGAAACAGTGGACATATTTAAAGTATCAAGCTATGCACTTTATTGTATTTCTGGAAAGCACTACTTAGCCCCAGATAACGTTGAAACATGAGGAAGAAAATCCTGCATCTTCTCTTTACCGAAACTAAAAATAAATAACATGAAAGGCTAGCACTAAGTTATTTATTCACTTGTAAATATTTTTCTGTTTAAAAAATCATTGTACTTTACTAATAATCTTTAAAATGAAAAACACACACCATTAAATAAATAACCATTTGCTGGCCTTTCATACCATCCTGAATCAGTTACCTGAGAAAAGCACCTTTCTCTGGCCTAAATATAGGGCCAGCTGTGTCCCCACAGGTCAACATACAGATGGACTGTACCCTATGTATCAGCCTTCCCAGTCTTTCATGGACTCTGCTATTCCTTCATGTTTATGGGGTTAGATCCATCTTTGCTTTGTCATATAACATGCAATCATTGGGCAATACTACCTTTCTGTCTTCTGTACACTGGGCAAAGTATACCTTTCTGATTCCATTCCTTTTTTTACCTTCCAACTAGATGGGTGGCAGAGAGAGCACCTCAAGAAGCAGCAGGGTTGGAATAAGTTAAACGTGTTCCTCTTTAAAAAAAAAAAAAAAAAAACAAGGTTTAGGAGTCACATTATACAATGCCTTTCCTGATATACTCTTTCTGTTTGCAAAATATTGTGAATATATTTCATGTTCATCAGGCTATTAAAATTTGCACCAACAACAAAGCCTAGGGTGTGTGCTAGCAAGGAACTCAAGTTTCTGTGAAACTATTACCCCCTTTTAAATTTCTCCTCAAATCTTGGGCAGTTTCCCTCAGTAGGTTCTATATTTAGTCAGACAGGTTTTCCCTTCCCTTGATGACAATTTGTGTTATGTGTAATTAAAACAAACAAATAAACAAGCATGAGCTATCTGGGCTATCAACTTACTCAGAGGTTCTCAACCTATGGCCCGGGGGCTGGATGCGGCCCACAACAACATTTCATGTGCCCCTTTCCACCTCCACCACACCTGGAAGTGCCATGTGTGGCAGGGACGGTAAAATGGCCGTCCGGCCCCTGAAGCTGTCTGAGGGAACATGACCTGGCCCTTTGCTTGAAAAGGTTGAGAACCCCTGAACTAACTACTAACTAGGAGAGGCCCATTTTTTTTCCTTCTGAAGGCAGGGAAACAAGCTGTACTATTATGTTTGCTGTAATAAATGGCTTATACAAGGGAGGAGAAAGTGGAGTATTTGCTAAAAGGGGTACAAAATCAATGGTACCTCACATATATTTTGGGGTTCTTCTCACTTTATAGAGAACCCACCATCTTGTATTAGCTTATCAATAAAAACTGAGTTGTATCTTTGCTTGTCTGATCTCTTGCCAGATAAAACCCGGATTTGTAATTATGATAACAAGATCACAGAGGCTTTTTATGAGACCTTCATGATGATAAGTGCTACACAATCAAAATATACTGTACATGAACTAGAAAGAACCAGAATAGAGAGGGACAGGATTTTATGCAAAGTAACACTACGAATCCCTGATATTTTTTTTAAAGATGATGCAAAATAACATGCAGAACTATGGTACTGTACTGTAAAAACAAGGGCAGATGGGGAGGGATTTTACCTGTGTCACAGATGACCCACATAAATAGTTCCTTTAATTTTGCAGATACAGTAAAACCCCGATTTATGTAAAAAGTCCGTTTCGTAGGTTTTTACATAATACGGTTTTTACATAAAGCAAACCCATAGGAAAAATGAATCTTTATGTAAAACGAAGCAACCCCATAGGAACTCTGGGGAAATTGTGTTATGTGAATTGGGACATTTACGTAAATCAGGACACGTTTTCTGCAGAAAAGCGATACCAGTACATAAGTCAAATTTTATATATGTAAGTCGGGGTTCTACTGTACTCATAATGACTAATATAATTGTAAGATCAAAAATGGCAGTGGCTTTGGAAGCTTTTCATCTTTCGGGTGGGGAAGGAGCATTTATAGATCTGCGTCTGGCATCAAAATAACTTGGGACTGCCCTGTCTACACAAGCCCCACAGAAATCATCTGGCACCAGAAGATTGTACAGTAGTGCCCTAGGGTGCAGTGCTCTCTGATTTTGATTAAGCTTCTGCTCTTTGTGAGAGTGCCCTTTGTGTTTTCCATTTCTGGAAATAAAATGCACCAGGTGGTCAGAATGGTTAGGTTTAGCAACATTTGCGCTACCTTACGGGCCACATTCCCCATAGATCACAGCAGAAGTCCCTCTCACATGCAAAATAATATTCTACCTTTCTCTTGTTTTCCCATCATTTCCTTCCCAAATCTTGCCAAGACCTCTGATTTGTTGTTCTTTTGATTTTACCGGTGCTGCTTTCTATCAGGTGGCTGAATCTAGCATTATTGAACTTCTCAAGCAATTTAGCACTAATGAGCTGTGGAAATCTGAATACAACAATCAAGAAAGCGCATGAAAGGACTTTGTTGGAGACTAGCAAGTACAGAGCTGGTTCCTTAAAAAAAGGTCTGGGACAAAGACACAACCTTCAGTGAGTTCCACCTCCATGACAGTCATGGTGGCAATGTTTTGAAGCATTTCAGTGCTGCAGTAGAGAATTAAGAATTAGGATGTAAATCCTGAATCCCACACTTTTACACAACTAAGCAGTAATAAAGGAGGCAGAACCAATGTTGTGTCTGGAAGATCAACAACTCTCTGATGTAATTGGGTCTCTTTTCTTTTTTACTTGAGGGGGATACCTGACCCATCCCTGGAACAATCACGAAACAAGAACAATACTAATTGATGCTGTGTTTTTGGTGGATATATTCCAAAGCTGGATAATAAACTGAAAAGAACAGGCAGCACATCATTATACATACCGTAATACAGATAGAGCAACTACAATTAATGCCTTCATAACTTCAAGGCAATGTAGATCAGATTGGGACATTTGTTGTGTGGGCAGCTAGATTTTATGGATATAAATATTTATGTTTGGTAGGAGGGGTGAGGTGATATACAACAGCTGTGCCTTCTGAGGCCCAACAAATGGGTGTCAAAACAAATCTGACCCAATATTTGAGCCATAACGGAAAAGATTTTGCATATACAGTATACAGCACTTTTAAAGTGTTCAAAGTCCCTGGCAGTGATGTTACCGTCATTACAAACAGTTGTATTAAAGTTCTCCAGAACATTTGATTTATTAAGATGTATGTGTTGTTCCCACAACTAGAACTTGCAAAATTGATGGTCTATTTCTTAATATATTTGCATACGTTTCTATATAACACCTGAACCATTTATTTAGTGTGGTTTCCTCCATTTATTAATCTGCTTTTCTGAAACAGTGACTCATTCATGTTGCCTACAATGTATTAATAACATTAGCAGTATTAAACAAGATAAAGAGGACTCAAGTCCTGTGATATTAAGTAAACTTTTATGGAATTTAAATGAGAACAACTGGATATCCTTGATGGCTAGATGGTATTGTAGACACATTGGGCACAGAGCTGAGCAAGTTGAGGAGGATGGTGGAGGACAGAAGTGCCTGGCGGACAGTGGTCCATGGGGTCACAAAGGGTCGGAATCGACTGTGCGATTGAACAACAACAACAACAACAACAACAACAACAACAACAACAACAACAACAACAACAACAACAACAACAACAACAACAACAACAACAACAACAACAACCATCTTTCCACCAAAAAGGCACTCAAGGTGGCTCAAGAACACATCTATCTATCTATCTATCTATCTATCTATCTATCTATCTATCTATCTATCTATCTATCTATCTATCTATCTATCTATCTATCTATCTATCAAAAATACCAATAGGAGAGGACTATATGCCGACAGGGATGGGACTGGAACAAAATTAGATGAGAACAAAGACTTTTGACCTTTACCTTTCCTCTCTCTCTCTCTCTCTCTCTCTCAGAGTTTGTTGTTGTTGTTGTTGTTCAGTCACACAGCCGATTCATGACCCTTTGCGACCCCTTGGTCCATTGCCCACCAGGCACCTCTGTCTTCCACCATCCTCCTCAACCTGCCCAGCTCTGTGCCCATGGCATCTACAATACCATCTAGTCACCTCATTTTTGGCCGCCCCTTTCTTCTTTTGCCCTCCACCGTTCCCAGCATCAAGGCTTTCTCAAGTGAATCTTCTCTTCTCATTGGATGTCCAAAGTACTTTAGCTTCATCTTTACTATTTGACCTTCTAAGGAGCAGTCAGGGTTGATTTTTTTCTAAGATTGATTTATTTGTTCTCCTCACTGTCCAGGGCACTCTCAAAACTCTCCTCCAACACCAGATTTCAAAGACATCTACTCTTCTGTGCTCAGCTCTCCTAATGGTCCAGCTCTCAAAACCATACATTGCCACCAGAAATACCATTGCTTTGACTATGCAATTTTTTTGTTTGCAAGGTGATGTCTCTACTTTTAACTCAGTCACCTTTTATTTCATGGCTGCAATCGCCATTTCTCTCGATTACGTCTCCAGCAGAAGACGTCTTCTCTATCCAGCAGTCTCTCCTTCTTAGCCTTTCCCTTCCTCCAGGCAGCAAATAAGTTTTTGGGTTGTGTGAAGGAATTGGGAAGGCATAATACTGTATATACTCGAGTATAAGCCTAGTTTTTAAGTCCTAAAAAATGAAGTTAAAAAAGTTGACTCAGCTTATACTCGGATCACTGAGTGCGATGGAAAAAGGCGGAGGCAGCTAATAGCCTTCACCACCCACTTGTCCCATCCTGTCATCAATGTATCTCAATTGGCATGGAGAAAACTCCTTTCTGCTTCATCTTATTTTCATATACCGTATTTTGATTATTGAAACTCACTAGCAGCTGCTGCATTTGCCACGGCTTATATTCGGGTCAATCTATTTTCCTGGTTTCTCAGGTCACAAATAGGTGCTCAGCTTATATTCAAGTCAGCTTATACTCGAGTATATACGGTATACCCATCATGATGTATCTAACACTTAGCTGGTGCACTCTTGTTTTACTTAGTGTTTCAACTCCCTTCATTTTTTATGTATGAAAGGAGCAAAAGCCTTATCCTTCCAAGAATAAACTGTAGAACAGGTTTGTTTCATAGGTAGGATCAAAGGGAGTTGGAATTGTGAATGAGCCAGTTGAGGCAGCGTCACAGCCACCTGGGGCGAGAATGACGCCACCAAAGAGGATTACCTCTTCATAAATTACACCTCTTGTGGCTTATGAGGCCTTAAAAATTGAGACTCGCAAGCCACTTTCTAATTCTTTGAAGACATCATTTGCAGTGTCAAATGCTTATGTTAAGGCCTATATCTTACCCTAGAGATATGTTGGTTAGGGATATGTATGTCCTTTTTTGACCCTCCCACGACGATGTCTTCTATCCCAAGCAGTGTGAACATAGGTAAAGGTCACCCTTGTTCAAAAGCCAGTCGTATCTGACTCTAGGGTTCAGTGCTCATCTGTTTATAGCCAAAGAGCCAGCTGTTTACCTTCCCACCAAAGTGGTACCTATTTATCTACGTGCAATTTCTTGCTTTTGAACTGCTGGGACAGAGACAAGTGCTCATTCCGTCATGCAGTACTCAGGTTTTGAACTGCTGACCTTCCGCCTCCCAGTCAGTGTCTTAACCATGTGAGCCACTGCAGTCCCTTAGTGTGAATATAAAGTCTTTTCTACTGTTTTTGTTTTGTTTCCACTGGAATCTTGGGAAATTGTAGCAGGCCAAGTAGAGTAACCAAAAGATTTCCCAACATCTCCACTTCCCCTAAAATATCATTGGAAATGCCAACCCAAATACTTATTTTCGTTTCAAAGTGGGTGGCAGGTGGGGAGAATTTTTAGATTATGTATTAGTGAAAGGGACAGGGTACACATAAAGAGCCTCCTCAAAGATTGTGGTACAGTATTTTTGAACCACAATTGGGTGTACCCTGGGCAACGGCCATCTTGTGCTGGTTAATCTTTCCCACAATAGTTCAGGTGAAGGGAACTACAGAATACTTTAAAATACTTATGTTCATTGCTTCCTTTGATTTTTTTTTCTAAACATGTTAATTAATTGCTAACACAGCAATCACTGCTTAATCTAGGAGTTCTCAACCTATTTAAGCTGGGGGCTGGGTCATGCTCCTTCAGACAGCTTCAGGGGCCAGATGGCATTTTGCCCTTCCTCCACCACATGGCATTTCCTGGTGTGGTGGAGGCGCGGGGGACGACACATGAAATGATGCCATGTGCCACATTGGGCTCATGGGCCGCAGGTTGAGAATTCCTGTCCTGACCTGTTCATACAAAATCACATAAGAATGTATGAGAGAGATACATTACGTCCCCAATCCTCTTGAGGGAGAAAAATGAAGAAAAAAAGAAGAATGATAAAGAACACAAGGGAGAGCTGAGGTCCACAGAAATTGGGATTTTAAAAAGGCATGTCTATTAAATCTTTACTTGCAGCTAAACTGTAATTCTCCAGCCCTCGTTCTTGGTAAGCTAATTTACCAACAGATATTCATATTAAAGAATAATATACTCCAAGTTCATTTATTGAACTTACAAGGTTTATTCCCGCATGTCATAGGCTTTTGGTTCTATTATCCAAATATTTTCCTTCTCTATTCTGTATTTACACTTGCCAGCTTAGGACACCATCTCATTCATTCAAAGCAGAGATGCGGAACTTGTAGTCTTCAAGGCATTATTGAACTACAGCTCTTATCACCTCTAGTGATTGGTCATGCTTTCTGAATCTGAAGGAAATGGAGTTCAATATCGGGAAAGCTACACATAGCCCACATACTTTTGTCATTTTATTGATAGTATATACATCAGTGTTTCCCAACCTTTGGTTTTTAGACTTTAATTCCCAGAAGCCTAAGTTAATTCCCCAAAGCAATGATCAACCAGTGTACTGACTTAGGCTTCTGGGAATTGAAGTCCCCCTGTGGGGCATGGGCCCCACATTGGGAATCACTGAAAGCACAGGATTCTTTTCTATTTCTGTATTTGGTTGGCTATGCAGGTGGATGGATGGAAAAGAAAGGTGACAGACACAGAGAGAGTTAAGCTCTCCCATCTGAATTGAATTAGCTGAGTCTTTTATCATCTTCAGGCACAACTGTGCTAATTGGTTCCTCTTTGATATAGCTAAGCATTGTTTTTTCCTTCTCAAGTTTCTCTGAAGCTAACCATATACACATACATCACAGGAAATTGTTCTAAGAACAGCTGCCTGTACTTGTAGAAGCAGCTGACATTGTTGAAAGCTCTTCCTGTTATAAGGCCCTTATCAAACACTCAATTCAAGCCCCAAAGAAATGAGATTTGAGCTGCTATGGAATAAAACCCTTGCCAAACAAATGAACGTGCCAATTTTTAAGTTTTAAAAATTCTAACAGAGATGGACTCATTTTGCTAACTTACAGATTTGGCTTATGAACCATGTTGGAGATACAGCCAACAAAATGAATTCTGAACTCTACATCTCCTAAGATAAAACTCCCTATTCTAAAGGTAAACAAACAAGACATCCTTCACAATTATATTTTAATGCTGTTGGGAAATAATTTGAGATGTGTTTATTTTACGTTAGAATATTTGCAGTTTACCTCCTGTAGTGAGTTACAACAGAAACTATTGGCAAACAAATAAATGAAAATTGAGCAGTAGTAGCACAGTAATTGAGATGGTTAATTTTTCCAAGAGTCCCCATTTTTATTGAGCAGATTGGCTGGCATAGATGCTTTTGGAGTGTGTAATGCACTTGCTACAGTTCAAACTATCAGCTCAGCTCTTGAATATCCAATTACCCTACAAAGCAGCTGAGCTCATGAAAAAGCTTTCCTTTGATGTAGCAACAGACCTTTCCAAAGTTTTTATGCTATACCAAAGAGGAGCCAATAAATGCTGCATTTCCATTTTTGATGCCAAACTATAATCATTGTATAGATATGTATATTCCAATGCCTGCCAGCCAATGAGCTTTTGCAAAGAACTCTACAAATTGGTCTGCACAGTTGTTCTGCACAGTTCTCACAAGCATATCTTGGGCATCTTAATTGCCAAGAACCTTCTTTCAGAATCCCTAATGAAGAGATAAATTATTTTGTATGCTGTTAGATGAAACTTGCTAAAAGAAATACAAAGTGCAAATGAGGTGATGATTGAAATTCAAAAGCTTCAAGCAGGAATATCAGCTCTACTCAACAGCATTTGACTGCCTAAAGCGATGGATCTTCCGTGAATATGTTTTTTCTTCTTCATAAACTATTTAAAGAAAACAGGTTAAAAGTCATTTCAGCATGGTAAAGGTCACCCTTGCTCAAAAGCCAGTTGTATCTGACTCTAGGGTTCAGTGCTCATTTTTGTTTACAGCCAAAGAGCCAGTGCTGTATGCATTTGCAAACGTTTCCATTGACATGTGGCAGCCATGACAAGACACTGGAGTGCACGGAACGCTGTTTACTTTCACACCAAAGTGGTGCCTGTTTATCTACTTGCAGTTTCTTGCTTTCAAACTGCTAGTTTGGCAGGAACCGGGACAGAGATGGGAGCTCATTCTATCGTGCAGCACTTGGGTCTCGAACTGCTGACCTGCCAACTGGAATAATCAAGTTCAGCATCTTAACTACTTGAGCCACTTTAGCATGGAGTGACAAACAATTGTGGTTTATAAAGAAAAGAGAAACAGATTAAAGTTAATTGATCCAAGAGCTGGCAATTTCATACTGACAACACTGGGAGATGTCACTTTCATTGTTGACATTGGTGCATCCTCAACAACAGATTTTAAACTTGTTGCGGGTGTGGGGAAGGAAATTTTAAGACACTGAGACTGGAGGGTGACTTAATAGACTGGAGGCAAAGGTCAAACACAAAAGTGCCATCTCCAGTTCTTTGAGACAAGTCCAACAGTGCAAACATCAATGTGTCTACTCAAAACCAAGTTCAATTTGGTTCAACGAGACCTAATCCTAATTCACATCAAACTAATTGATACAATTGGGACATTGAAGCGTCAAGACATGAAGGACACATGTGCCCTTAACCAACTCACTTATACACCTTCACCTAAGACTCAGTTTCTCCATCCATAAATTTCGTAGTATTAAATTAAAATAGCTTGCCAGTCATTTGATCTCTTTCTCTACCAGGTTGCATGGATGTAAATAAAATTAATAGAGGGCACAAATAGCAGAGTAAGCAGAAGCCCCTTGTGGGACCTGTTCTATGTGCGTATTAACAACATATTTGTGTTTAGTATGTCTTCACTAAGCAATATTTTTGGGAAGGCGAAATGTATAGGAATTTGGCCTTAAGTCAATAGATCTAATAGCAGTTGGATTGAGGACACAGAAATCCTTAAATATTAACTGTTCTGTCCCTTCTTGGGACTGCAGTAGCTTAGTGGTTAAGATGCTCAACTTGATGATTGGAAGGTCAGCAGGTCAGCAATTTGAGATACAAGTGCTGCACGACGGAGTGAGTTCCTGTCTCTGTCCCAGCTCCTGCCAAACTAGCAGTTCAAAAGCAAGAAATTCCAAATAGATAAATAGGTACCACTTCAGTGGGAAGGTAAACAGCGTGCCGTGCCTAGTTATGGCTGCCACATGTTCACAGAAATGTCTGCCGATACAGACAGTGCTGGCTCTTTGGCTATAATCAGAGATGAGCACTGAACCCTAGAGTTGACCATGACTGGCTTTCAAACAAGGGCAATCTTTACCTTTACCTATCCCTCCTTGGTATTCTGCATCCTAAAGAATCACGTGCTTAGATCCCACCAGTACCTTTGGACTTGTGGTTTTGGGTTGTTTATTCACACTTTTGAAGCTGAATGTAATGAATCTTCTAAGATTTTTATTGGCATTTCTAATGTGGGTTTTAATAACAGAATCAAGAAAGGCTTATCACCACCTTGAAGGTGGAAGGGTATAATTTTTTCAGTTGCTGGTCAAATGCAAGTGCAGCTGGGAAAGGGTGTAGTCAAAACAAGACAAAAATGCTTGGGAGTGATCAATGAACCACAAGAAACATTTGAGAAGCAAAGAAAAAATCTGAGCCATGAAAGGATTAAAAGGTTTAAGGAATTGGACAATGCTGTTTGAGGAATCACTAATCAAAGCTGAGAACTTGATTTTGCACAGCCCAACACTGAATCCCGTTACCATTCTGTCCCCTTGATTTCATTTTTGACCCTAGCAATCGTAATGGGAACATGACCAAACAGTCCTAGAGGCAAGCTAACATGATACAGATAATTATAGATAAAGGTAAAGGTCACCCTTGCTCAAAAGCCAGTCGTATCTGACTCTAGGGTTCAGTGCTCATCTCTGTTTATAATCAAAGATCCAGTGCTGTCTGTGTCTGCAGATGTTTCCATGGACATGTGGCAGGCATACCTAGACACCAGAATGCACAGAACGCTGTTTACCTTCCCACTGAAGTGGTGGCTATTTATCTACTTGTAATTTCTTGCTTTCAATCTGCTAGGTTGGCAGGAGCTGGGACAGAGACTGGACGGGAGCTCCCTCCATTATGCAGTACTCGTGTCTTGAACTGCTGACCTGCCGACCTTCCAATCATCAAGTTCAGCATCTTAACCACTAAGCCACTTCAGTCCTTAAAGATAATTATATTCAGACACAATTTGAAAATTCCTGATGCACATATGCTCTTTTAAAACACTGCTTTAAAAATAGATTTATGAGTCATATCTGTGTTGGCAAATGAAAACAGAGCACATTTGGTGACTTTTTAATGACAAGGAACAGGATACAGTATTGCCACAATGCAGAAATAAAACTTGCAAAAGAAGAAATCATCATTTCCTCTCCTTTCTGTCTCTCCTCTACCAGCCCTTAATCAGAAACCAAAGGTCCTTGCCGCTGTGGTCTTCTGTTCTAACCAGTGCCAGATCAACTATATAGCAGGTGTAGTAAATGCTACAGGGGCCGGGTCTCTGCCCCCCCCCCCCGGCTTGGTTAGAATAAAAATATTTATTTATTTATTTATTTTATTAAACTTATATCCCACCCTTCTAGGAAAAACTTTCCTACTCAAGTCAGCTTACACATAAAATTCAAAATTACAAACTGACACAAATATTAACATTTTCATATAAAACCCCTCAAAACCCACCCACCCATCCAAAATAAGAAAGCCTATATTGGAAGCAGTGGGGCAGAATAAAATGCCTAACAATTGGCCGATGCTAGAATATTGCCAAAGGCCTCTTTAAAAAGGGAAGTTTTCAATTGCTTTTTAAAAACATGGAGAGATGATACCAGGCGCAGCTCCACTGAGAGGGAATTCCACAGCATTGATGCTGCCACCGAGAAGGCCCTCTTCCTAGTCATGGCCTCTCTAGCTAATCTCAGGGTCGGCACCTGGAGCTGCAAATCCAAATTTAGATATTCCATGCATTTGTGTGGATATTGAAAAAAAATGTTCACTCGGAGAGACTCACCAACGCCTCATTGGCGTGTTTGTTTTTACTAGTGGTGTTTTATTTTATAGGTACTGTATTCTAAATCCTAAATCTAAGCAAGGACCTCTTGACACAATTTGCTACAGGCCTCGCTCTGGCTTAATCTGGCACCGGTAACCACTAGGATTTATTCCCAAAACTGATGAGGATACTGCATATGGAAGACTACATCCTTGGGTTCACTATGTCCCTATAATATCTGACCAGGCCTTGTTGCAAACACACAGTCACTAATGCACAGTAGCAGCCCAGTTTACTGTTAATAGGACAGGGCAACTGTAGGGCTGGAGGAACTCCACTCAGGGGACGCCCAAATGAGGCTCCTTTCATGTCCCCAAGATCTTTTCCCACCAAAGTGGTCCCTATTTATTGACTTGCAATTTCTTGCTTTTGAACTGCAAGGTTTGCAGGACCTGGGACAGAGACAGGCGCTCATTCCATCATGCAATACTCAGGTCTTGAACTTGCCAACTTGCTAACCTTCCAGTTAACAAGGTGGAGCTTGTTAATCACTGAGCTGCCACAGTCCCTTAATTCAGGGATAGCTAACATTACATGTATCTATGTGACATCTGGTGCCTGTTAATATGTGATATCTGGCACTTGCTAATGAATTTATAAATAGATGAGATCTGGGTTCAGACAGAGCATTGTAAGAGCCTATTTTGTGAATTATACCAATTAATTGAGGATGTGAAGAACTTCACAACGTCAGCTGAAAATCAAACTAACAAATCAGACTCAGAGTAAGTAAATGCAAAATTATGCATGATAAGGCCAAAAAAGAATTTAAAAAACCTAGTCATATACAGTATGTCTAATTCAGTGGAGTGTCTGAAAAGACTGGGGTCTTGGCTAGATGGCCAAACTGAATTGGGCTAGATTGGGCTAAATTTAATTTAATTTAATTCTTCAATTTGTATGCCGCCCCACTCGCAGAGAGACTCTGGGCAGCTAACAAGAAAACACAATATCATAGTTACAATTACAAAACAATCACAGAAACATCTCAAAAGCATTTTGACATATCAGAAGCATTTCAACAAATATCCCACCCACCATCGCAAAGCATCAACCCATCCCAACAAACACTTTAAAAAATACAAGAAACATTGCCAGCTCAACCCCACCACCTGTGTCCTCTTCCCTCCAGGTCAAGGCTGGCTGGGGAGCGTCTGGTGTTGGCAGTGGCGGATTTTTGTAGTCCGCCAGCCACACAGGTGCTGCTTCCTTCCCTCCAGGTCAAGGCTGGCTGGGGAGAGTCTGGTGTTGGCAGCGGCAGCAGAGGATTTTTGTAGCCCGCTAGCCAGCACTGCCTTCCCTCCAGGTCGAGGCTGGCCAGGGAGCGTCCAGTGTTGGCAGTGGCAAATTTTTGTAGTCCACCAGGTGCACAGCTGCTGCTGCCTTCTCTCCAGGTTGGGGTCAGGCGGGGAGCTTAAGGCCACACAGAGGTACAGTATACCATCTGCACACAAAAACCAGGTGGTTTTAGGTCAATAAACTCCAGCGCATCTCACCTTCCTTTAAAAGAGGAGTAAACCTTCCCTCTTTATTCCCTCCTGACTCTACCTTTCTGTGAGGATGTTTTTCATTTTAAAAAATTTCTTAGAAGCATAGCATATCGGCACTGCTTCCCAGAAAAGGAATTGAAGATAAAATTGCAACTATTCTATTGCCTTTCTTTAAATCCATGCTGCTGCTCTATTTACAATACAGTAATACCTCGGATAACGCTAAGACTTGGTTCCACAAGTCTTGGTGTTATCCGATTTTTAGTGTTATCTGATCCATGTTAAAATCCTATGGGATGGATCGGATAACGTTAAAGCTCCATAGAGATACATTGTAACTGCACAGGCTTTAGAGGTTGTTATCCGATCCATCCCATAGGACCTTAACGTTATTCGATCCAATTCTCCTTCCCAGATTGCTTAACGTTAAGCGATTTTAGCGTTATCCGAGGTATTACTGGTATGGTGTATAGTTCTGCTTATCCCACAACAGGAAAGTCTTCAATGTTACTAGAAGAGCCATAAAGAAAAACAACAAAATATAATTGATCACGATACCTTCCTCTTGAAGAATAAGGGAGGAGAAGATTATAAATACTGTTCTTGAACACATACTTTCCAAGGAATTCAGTACCACTGAACTCTGTCAGGCTTTGTTTTGAGAAGGCAGTGATAATGGTGTGGAAAGAAAGGACGGATGAAACTTTTTCTTTCTCTCTTATGATGCTAGAATTTGGGCTCATATAGTTGAGAAATTCAGACATGAAGGAGCAGACCTCAGCAAAGTTAATCTTTTAGAGTGCAATTCCTAGAATCCCACAGCTAGGATATTCTGCAACCATGCTGGCTGAGGGGCTTCTAGTTTAAAAAATAATAACTTTGTTGAGTTGTAGAGAGAAAAACAAGATACTGTACAGTACAGTACTCGCTACCAGAGGAGATGGGTGTAGCTGATCAGTGGAATAAATGTCTTTTTAAATGGGAGCTGTGGCTTAGTGGTTAAGATGACTGGAAGGTTGGCAGGTCAGCAGTTCGAAACCAGAGTACAGCATGATGGAATGAGCTCCCATCACTATCCCAGCTATCCCTGTCAACTTAGCAGTTCAAAAATAAGAAATTGCAAGTAGATAAATAGGGACCACTTTGGTGGGAAAGGTAACAGCATTCTGTGTGCTCCAGTGTCTAGTCATGCCTTCTTCATGACCATGGAAACTTCTGCAGATGGAGAGTGGTTGTAAACATAGATGTGCACTGTACCCTAGAGTTGAACAAGGACAACCTTTACCTTTACATAAATGGAACTTGCATGTTCAGAGGAAGTGTATCAGAATATAACGTGCAAATAATAAGGGCAGGATGTTGTTTTTAGCAAAGATAAAGGTTTCCCTTGCTCGGAAGCCAATCGTGAGGCATCTTGTTGTGTCTGAAGAAGTGGACCTGTTGCACAAAAATCTCAAATCAAAATATAGAAGTTAACGACATGTCATCCCCATTATTTGCATCTTTGTTTGGTTTCTTGTGAATAAGCTGGCATAGACTAACATGTCTACCGCTATGAACATTTCTCCCAACCCAGTAGCACTCTTCTTTTGGTTTAATAGTGCCAAACCACAACTGAAACCTAGTCTGGGAATAATACGGCTCAAAAGCTCTGTCTTTAACCACAGTTCGCTTCATTTCTGTTAAGTGCTTTCCTACAAAGCCCTTGTGGCTGCTGTCCCAGGGCAGGAGCGCATGGAGGGAGAGGCAACTGCTGCAGAGAGGTCCCTGGTTTCAAGGACCAAAGTGTATGGAAGTTGCACCCAACTTGGGCTGCCGGAGAATGAGTAAGGCAAGGGAGGGGGTGCTTGAGCAGAATGAGGAAAGGTAATTAAAGAGGGAGGCACTAGCCACAGCAAGTTCCCACAAATGAAGGCCCCGGGGCTGTAGACACCAAACAACAAAGGACCAAGCAATTATTTGGCTCCAGTGGAAGGTGCTGGCCCCAGCCAGGAGCTGGTTTTAGCTGGCCACCCTGGGGCGATGCTGAGGCAGGAAGGGGGTTGGGGTGGAGGCAGGCATGGAGGGGTGGGAGAGATGGCTGAGCATCACCAAGGCCTTCACAAATGCTGTGCTCACATTGGAGGAGGAGGAGCCCCAGATTCTACACTTTAGGGAGGAAGAGTTAACAGAGAAGGATCCCCCCCCCCCCCAGCCTCCAGGCAAAAATGTTTGTTTGTTTTAATTTTTTTGGTGCATCCTTGGAAACAGCAACAGGGGTCCCAGCGGGAATTGGCAAAAATTTTAGCTCTTGCTTTAAACAGAGTGTATTTTTGCTGCCAATTTCTTCCTCATTTGAAATCCTTTCTGTCACCTTTTACAGAATCAGAGGTTTGAAGCATCACCTTTCCCAATTACCAGTGTGAAAAAAGAGCTCTGTCGGATCCAGCCCTCCCTAGCTAAGGAGTCTTTATCTTTTGTTTGTGACCTGCCTCATCTTTTTACCTATAACCAGAGCCCACAAAGTTCCAAACTCTTGTCCCAAATTGAAGACCAGCAGGCTAGGAAAGAGGGAAGTTGTAGAGGGCTGTGTCCATAAGCTAGATGACTAGAGGCCTACAAAGGGATGCCTTGGGTACAGAAGGTTTGTTCTTATATTCCCCTTGTGAAATCAAGGAAATGTTTTTTTTCAAAACATCTGTGAATCTGGAAGGAAGAGAACAACAGAACTATTGTCAGCTACAACTCATATTCGAGAATGCATTTTTCCCCTGAAGCAAGAAAAATGCCATTGGCGTGAATTTGTTTAAGGTGGATCCCAGCTTGCCATGAAGTGACCTACACACTATGATCACAGAGCCATCTCCTGGGGCACATATGAGATGAGACAAGCAGGATTTAACACCAGCACTGCAAAGGACTGCCGCAGCCTTGAGGATATTATCAAGGTGCACCTTCTCAGCCTGTCCATCTGGCATGGTGTCTTCCGCCTCCATGACAGCTGGGGATCAGAGTTCCTCCTCTGCTCATTTTGCTGTTTGGCCCAAATTGATGGTTTCCAGTGGCATTTCCTCCACTGAGGGGACCATCACCCCATCAAAAGGGGCTCATCCGCCCGTAGCCATTGGCCCTTTTAGAGAGTCAGGTTATTTACAACCGCCCAACACTCGCTGTTGAGTTGCTGGCTGTACAGTCTGCTCCGGTACCGTAGCAAGATGTCTGGCCAGACATGCAGTGGAAAGAAAGAACTATCCATCTTTTAAAATGTGAAGAACCTTAGAAAAGTCTGCACCCTGGTCAAACAGAAAATTGTATTACTTGGAAGTACTGTACTGTAATTTAATATATATATATATGCACACACACACACACACACACACACACACACACACACACACACACACACACACACACACACACACACACACACACACACACACACACACACACACACACACACACACACACACAGAGAGAGAGAGAGAGAGAGACAGTGTTTCAACTCTGTCAGTGTAGTTTATTTATTAATTAATTTATTAATCAAATTTATATTCCGCCCTACTCGCACAGGCGACTCAGGGCAGAGCACAACCAGCATATGGTACACCATTAAAAACTCTAAAAAAGAACAAAACAAAAATTACAATCAATTAAAAAACACCCTCTCATTCCCTTGACTGAAGAGAACTGAATAAAAGGAATAGGAGTAGGAATAGGAGGATAGATGTAGGGTGTTAAATAAGTTTATGCCCTTCCACTTGTTCTGTGGAACAATTGATGCTAGCTGCCCAAAATACTTTTGGTGTTGTCCCCTAGCAGACAAAAAATATCTGATATGCTTATTAATTGTATGGTGGTGGCTATGATACAAACAAAAAAACCTGCAAAAAGTGAAGTGGGAAACTTCAGCTCCCATCAGCATTACTCAGCATGGCCATGAATGAGGTATTATGGGAGCTTAAATTCAAAACCTGGAGGGAGAAAGTCTCACCACTCCAGCATAAAAGCAAACAAACACCCACAACTGTAATGCCTTCTAAACTCATTTTGTTGTAGCAAATTGCTTTCTACATCATGACTACTTCAACAAGGTTTCCCCAAATGTCACATCACAAGACTTATTATTGAATCATTCTTCATTGTCATTAATTATGTCAGTGCTGTAAATCTTCTATTGCAATTTTTTTTTGTAGATGCTACATGCACCAACTGTTGTTAACACTTTGTTGTCAAGTTGAAGCTCTGACTATATCTTGTGGTAGTTCAATACTTCCTCCATTATAGGAATACTTCCTACATAGCTGACTTCTGTTACCCTTCCTTGAAAAGCCATCTGACAAAGCAACCATTTGTAGGGTCAAATAAGATGACACGGGTAGCAGCTATTAGAAAAGTTTTTTTCATAAATCCTGAGAGACATCTGATACCACACATTTCCCCACTTTGGTAGCTTGGAAACAAATTCTGGGGAAAACCTATCAGCATAACCTTCCTCCTGCTCTAAATTAGAATCTGAAGATGATGAAATTGGATGCTTTTTCACAAACACGCAGGAAGAAACTGATCACATACCGAAACATACCAGATTACTTTGTTCACTGGGAGAGATCGTCTTTATCTGTAAGTTTAAGTGCTCACGCAAGAACATGAAAACAATTGCTGGTACATTATTTGGATGCTAACATACTGCAGGACGGAATGAGCTCCCGTCTTTGTCCCAGCTCCTGCCAACCTAACAGTTTGAAAGCAAGAAATTGCAAGTAGATAAATAGGGACCACTTCGGTGGGAAGGTACCAGTGTCCCGGGCGCTCCAGTGTCTAGTCATGCCTGCCACATGACCATGGAAACGTCTGCAAAAGTAGAGAGCGCTGGCTCTTCGGCTTTGAAACAGAGATGAGCACTGACCCCTAGAGTTGGATACGACTGGCTTTCAAGCAAGGGAAACCTTTACCTTTAACATACTGTTAGTTTGTAAGGAATGAATGTTATCTTTATTGCCTAGTTTGACTTTTAGATACAGGTAATCCATGCAGTTGGCTCATTATGTTTCCCTCACGGTCTTTCCTATGGTGGAGAGTGAAATCTGGTTTAATCATCTTGGCTTCTCCAGAAAACCATGGGGATGTATAGAACCCCTAAGGTTCGAGCCTTCTTAATTTAATCTCCTCACAACGAATGTCCCAAGATTGCTTAATCTAGTAACCCATTCTCCATGGAATTAAATTGCATTTAAGGTCTCACAGCAAATCCAGTATTAACCCTTTCTCCTCCTCCTCCTCCTTGTGCCGTATCCATTCCAGATATTGGCTATCATCATGGGGATAGTCTTCCTGTTTTTAACTCTTCGGAACAGTTCTCTCAGGACCCCAGTCTCTCAGGTTCTTTAGCCATGAAGTCCATCTGGAGTATGTTGTTAACCCTAACCCAATTTATTTCACAACAGCCACTATAGAAACCATGTCCATTTTTCCTCTTCCCACAAACTTCCCCAAGATATCGCAAACTATACCCAGTAATACCATTTTTCAGATTATGTACTATTTACTGTCCATTGCCTACAGCAAAAATAGTTGGTTATTCTGCTTTCCCTCTTTCGCTACTGTATGTGTGTTTGTGTCTCTGCGTGTGTTTTACCCCACACAGGTCTGCTCAAGCAACCAACAATCTTCCCATCCTCCCCTCCCTCCTAGCTAAACGGAAGCTGAGATGCAGACAGATAAACACAGGTGCAAGATTGAGAGCAAGGACTGGTTTATTTATGGTACAGAATCCAACCGTGGCGACGGAATTCCTGCATTACAGTCCCTAATCTGTCCAGTCGGAAGCCAACGCTCCATTCATTCATTTCCACAACATGAGAAAAAGGAAGGACAACATCCCCCACACAATTGTCTTCTTCTCTTCCGACTACTGATTTGTTTTGTTTTCCCACACACTCTTATCCACGAAATGTCTCTATCTGCTCCAGTTTTGTCTTTGGACTATCTGTGCACAGACCCCTGGGAGATCATTTAGAAATGTGTCAAATGTTCATGAAATAATTGACAAAGAAGACATGCACTACAAAATAGTATGAAGACTTGGGACACAGAGATGTGACTTCTGAGAATCAGCCCCTGTCTAAATGGGGCTAGGGTTATAAAACATCAAAACAAATTCCATGTCTAAAAGACATAGTCAGTCAAAGCTGGAATGGATCTTAGAGCCCATTAGAAATCCACCACCCATGTAATTTGGACCCATTGCTTCAGTTCCTATTCCAGAGGGGGAAAGGATGGCTTCTCTTTAACCTTAGTTTATGTCATGTAGTTTATGTCATCGTGTTGTGGTGAGAATCTTGCCCTTTGGCTACAAATCCAGTCAGGGAGAAGGAGGAGACAAAGACAAACAGCTTGTTAAAAACAGCAGGCGTTTTGCTAGGGCACCATTTTGGAATAATTCCTTGATGACAACTTTAATATGCATCAACCTAATTCATTCATTTATCATCAACATGGAGTAAAACGAGAATTTACTTTTAAACGATGCTCAGTAGCCTCCTGTTTCTGATTGCAGATGCTCATGTGAGCAATACTTTACACACTTGTCTCTGACAGTCAACCCTACCATTGGGCAGATAATCACCTTAGATGGTGATGGATCTTGGAAGGTGTTTGGCAGATTGCAAAGGGTTGGATGACAGAAATTTGTGGGTCAGGTGTTTTGATCTGAACCCATAATCTGGTCTAGTGTGACGGAGGATGCTATCCATCACCAGTGCTCAGGTAATATACACTCAATAGTTGTCCCAGCTTCTTAAATACATTAAATATCATTCTTAGCACCAGATCTGTTGAAGATGCTGCCGAGTTAGGAGCACCAACTGCACTGCATATTTACTGTTGCTTTAAAAATACTGTAAAAGCCTACCTAGAATAATCCTCTTTCCAAATTCTTCTTCAAACAAGTATATAGCTAGTGAGCAGTTTACCCTCCCCTTCAATCAAACCCAAAAGGGGATGGTAGGTGAAGATACTGTTATTTTTCTGCAGCAAAGAGGCTGAGGGGAACTAACCCCTAAAGATTAATGTCTCATAAAATCTAAAATTATCTCCAATTTTATCAGAATAAAAACTGCAGAGTTATTCTCTGTCTTCCACCAACAAAAGAACTTGCAAGCTTCGAAACAAGATCCTGAGGTTACAGGACAGTATGGAACTGTATTTCACAATGAGAGAATCTAGCTTTATTGCTTTTCCTGAGACCACTGTACCACCTAATCTTCCATGCCTAGGCTAGATATGAAAATGCCAAAATGAAGGCACCTTTTGGTGAGTTCATTCTGCAGTTCCTTTCTCCTGGTGCCACCTGATAAGCCCTAGTGTTAAATCTGTAAACATTTCTTTTCATTACCTCTCAGGAGAACAAGATGCAATCTACACAACTTATGATCAAGCCTTCCCCTCTCTCTTGCTAACTCCTTTTGCAGTTGGTCTTTTGGAACAAGCCTCATGGAGAGTTGCGAAGATCTCAAAAGTTTGCACACATTTTTGTACCTTTTCGGAATCAGCATTATAAAAGCATCAGACAAACTCAGAATTTGAAACCTTGCACTAGTTAGTTCTTTCAGTCAAGGTAAACAGGTGATACGAATTGTTCATTATAAACACATTGCAGGGTTTTCATTATAGGGTATTATTGGGCTTTTGCTCTTTTGCCCAGACTTGGGGCATGCCTGGAGGAAGGGCTAATGTCTATCTAGATTGATCCTGTCAAAGGGCTCACTTCTAGAGTTATCTTGCAGGTCAACTCCCTAACCTGCTGTAAAATTAGAACAGGGTGGAGTTAATGCCTCTCTTTTTATGCGGCCTCTGCACATTATATATGACAGCCGAAACAGAAAGTACAAAGGAGAGAGAAGGAGATAAAGGGGGTGAGATTTAGCACACTGTTGTAGGAAAGAGGATAGGGGAAATGCCTTGTCTGGCATTTTTGGGCTGAAGCTACTGTTTGGCTAGAGCAGGGGTGCACAAACTTTTTCGGCTGTGGGCCGATCATGTAGTTCAGGGAGCTGGTCGCTAAGGCCTTAGTTTGGGCACCATTGGGCTAGAGTTTCATGATAAAGCCAGCCTTATTCATGAGTCAAAGCCAGAAATCCCATTTATTTCAAAGGGACTCTAGTATGGGTACTTAGATACAGAAAAAGACAGCATATAATAATTTTGTGTCAGAAATTATTCTGGGTTGAAAGGATTTTTGTGGGTGAAACTCCGCCCAGGGAATGCCCGAACACGGCTGTAGCCAGGGAGGCGGGCAAAAACTCTCCTGAGCTAACAGCCCAGTCACCCCAACCCACCCTGGGGTACTGATGTTATAAATGTGAGTGTGACATTGTCCCACCTCCTGAAAATTTTCTCCCCCTCTCCCTGGCCCAAATCTAGAATCCTGGCTACAGCCCTGTGCCCAAATGAGGCTCCTTTCATGTCCCAAAGAGCTGAGATGAAGACGGGTGCTCAATCCATCATGCAGTACCCAGGTTTCAAACTGCCGATTTGCTGGCCTTCCAGCTAACAGGGCAAGCTTCTTAACCACTGAGCCGCCGCAGCATGATTTTTGGTGTTGGAGGAGAGTTTTGAGTGTCCCCTGGAAATCAAGGAGAACAAATAGGTCAATCTTAGAAGAAATCAAACCTGACTGCTCCTTAGAAGGTCAAATAGTGAAGATGAAGCTAAAGTACTTTGGGCATCAAATGAGAAGAGAGGATTCACTTGAGGAAGCCTTGATGCTGGGAAGGGTGGAGGGCAAAAGAAGAAGGGGGCGGTCCAAAATGAGATGGCTAGATGGTATTGTAGACACAATGGGCACAGAATTGAGTGAGTTGAGGAGGATGGTGGAGGACAGAAGTGCATGGCGTACAGTGGTCCATGGGGTCGCAAAGGGTCGGAATCGACTGTGCGACTGAACAACAACAAAAAAACTTGCATGTACCTGCTAGGATTTCTTTCTTTCTTTCTTTCTTTCTTTCTTTCTTTCTTTCTTTCTTTCTTTCTTTCTTTCTTTCTTTCTTTCTTTCTTTCTTTCTTTCTTTCTTTCTTTCTTTCTTTCTTTCTTTCTTTCTTTCAGCATATACTCAACAGCAGCGTATTAGCATCAATTGAGCATAACTAGATCACAGATGGCCATGTAGGCATCTGGGTATACACCAAAAAGCATAAATGGGCAGATCATCATTAAATCCAAGCATCTTTGAAAAATCCCTGGATATAGTCATATAATTCTTTTCCAGTTCTCCTTATGCACCTTTGCTTTGGTTTTATCATTTAAATTAAGGGTAATGCTCTGTACCTTGTTCCTGTAGGTGCTTGTTATTCTCTTAGGTCTATAGGTTCCCCATGCTCAAAAGCCAGTTGTGTCCAACTCATCTCCATTTACAGTCAAAGATGCACTGTGCATCTAATGACATTCCCATGGTCACGTGGCAGACATGACTAGATACCAGAGCACACGAAATGCTGTTACCTTTCCCACCAAAGTAGTACTTATTTAGCTACAGTACTTGCAATTTCTGCTTTTGAATTGTTAGGTTGGCAGGAGCTGGGACAAAGATGGGAGCTCATTCCGTCCTGCAGTACTCAGGAATCAAACTGCTAACCTCCCGCCTTCCAGTCAGCGTCTTAGCCACTTGAGCCACTGCAGTTCCCAAGTGCTATAGGAGGTTATGTATGCATGTATGTATGTATTGTGTGCTGGCAAGTTGGACTTTGACTTATGGTAGCCCTTTCTAGGACTTTTTTTTGGTACAGAACTAGTTTACCATTCCTTTCTTCCCTAGGAAAATTCCCAAGGATTGTGCAGCTTGCCCAAAACCATACAGGCTGACTCTTCTCGTAGAAAGCACAGTGGAGAATCAAATTCTCAAACTTTGGCTCCACAGACAGATACATAAACCATTGAGCTATTCAGCCAGCAGGGATATCAACATTTAAAAAAAAACACTTATTGCTTATAGGTGTTATTATCTGGTTCAATAAAAATATAATTCCTCTTAATTTGCTTTGGAAAATAAACACAGCTGCCAAGACTCTGGTGTGCAGAGAAATTCCTCCCTATCTTCCATCCTTCTTTTCTTCCCTTGAGCAAGTTTCTATCCTTTAGGGTGCGAGCAAAAACCCTAAAAACCATATGAGCAATTTCAGCTGGAGCTTTAGAAACCACAAGCGTCCCCTGCCGGCAGTTGCTTGGTTTGGAAGTTTAATCTTATGCCAAGTCATTAGTCACACGGAATATTAAGTGAATTAGTCTGAAATTGCTGTGTGATGGGGGCTCACATGAAATGGTGCTGTAGGCCACATGCAGCCCACAGGCCACAGGTTGAGAATCCCTGCTCTAGATCTTAGAAGATCCAGGTGAAGGGTTTTGTTCCTTCCACTAGTTTCCAAAAGTAGCTACAGAAAATGACTCATTTTCCTAGAAACCCAGACCTCATCTTACAGGATGAAGAGAACCAAGATTGGACTATGGAAAAGTCTTTACTACATAAAAGTATCTCTTGTAAGCCCCACTTAAGTTTCACATATTTTTATCCTCCCCATTTTATATTAATAATTTGTATTTGTTTCTTCTCTATGTTACATTGATAATACAGTTTCTGGCCATGCACTGGTTAATCAGTCCCTCCCTTCGCAAAACATGTTGTTACAAGAGTACAGACCTAATGAGCCAAGATGGCTGATGGCTGACCAGAGCTGATAATAGTCTAGAATGATATGCTAAATCCAAAGCCCTGTCATCTTTTGGAAGCTGGAAATTACTTAGGACTACCATTGTTCGAATACTATTGTGGCTTAGTGGTTAAGACGCTGAACTTGATGACTGGAAGGTTGGCAGGTCAGCATTTCAGTTCCCGAATGCTGCATGATGGAGTGAGCTCCCGTCTCTGTCCCAGCTTCTGCCAACTTAGCATTCGAAAGCAAGAAATTGCAAGTAGATAAATAGGTACCACTTTGGTGGGAAGGTAAACAGCATTCTGTGTACTCCAGTATCTAATCATGCCTTCCACATGACCATGGAAACATCTGCAGATGCAGGCAGCACTGGCGCTGTAAATGGAGATGAGCACCAAACCCTAGAGTTGGGTACAACTGGCTTTCAAGCAAGAGAGACCATTACCTTGACTTTTACCATTGTCCTAACTTTGTGCTGGCATAGTGGCTGTGTCCCTACGGCATGCTGGGGAGTGTGTGGAAATGGTGTAATTCAGCTCCTACTTTACTATATCCCTTTTCCATCACCATCACATCTACTTTTTATCTGGCTTTGTTGTAGACTGCTTTTAATTAGCACGACCCTTAATGCTAGGAGGTTCTTCCACCGGCAGTTCCTTGAAGCTGGATAGAGTCCACTTTAGCTGAAGCAAAGGATCACAGTTCCGGGTATATACACAACCATGGCATAAGCTCCCTGCCAATTATTTCAGCGATGCAGTGACTCTTGTCTGGTTTGAGTGCAGCTTAGCCTTTCATGTAATCTCGTAATTTACTGCAATTAAGACACTGAAAATATTTATAGCTAACCCTAGATTCACAGGGCTGTTCCTGTTTTGCAAAACAAACGTCGCAGTGCCCAGCAAATAAAGAGTAAGTCTTTAATAAGAAATGCCGTGTCTCTGTGAAACTCAGACAGGCAGGGCAGGTACTGGTAGATCACCCAGACTGCCACAGTGGGGTAGAAGAAAGGAGTCTTTGGGGGAGGGGGAGATGTATATGTGGGTGAGGAGGAGCACAAGTTTGCATCCATAGATGCTGAACTAACAGGTCTCCCATGTTCGAAATCTAGTCATGTCTGACTCAAGGGTTCAATGCTCATCTCCGTTTACAGTGCAGACGCTTTTGTGGTCATGTGGCATGCATGACTAGATGCCAGAGCACACAAAACGCTGTTACCGTTCCCACCAAAGCGGCACCTATTTATCCACTTGCAATTTCTTGCTTTTGAACTGCTACGTTGGCAGGAGCTGGAACAGAGACGGGAGCTCACTCTGTCATGCAGCACTCGGGTCTTGAACTGCTGCCCTGCCAACTTTCCAGTTATCAATTTCAGCATCTAATCGTTAAGACACCGTAGTCCCCTAACAAAATTAGGCTTGGTAAATTAAATGTAAGAATGGCATGGTAAGGATGCAACTACTGCACAGAGCAGTACAGAATCCAAGAGCAATTTTGAGGCTGTTTCCATATGCTATTTCCACTGGGTAGCCATGTTAGTTTGTTGGAGCAAATTAATAGAGTCATGTGGCACAGCTGAGACTTGACAGATTCATGAATGGCATGTCATTGCATTCACACAGCCCACAGTTAGGTTTTTTGGGCTTCAGATATATATGTTGTACATATGGTTGTAGGAGTGAGATACAGAGATTGAAAGGAAAGCAAATCTAACTGTTTAAGGCCAGCATCCCATTCACTCACCACAATAATGAAACCATAATCTTACAAATGTTCTCCCTGTTCCAGCAAGCTCTCTTTCATGTTCCTGTTTGTGCAGTGCTTCCAAAATTGGGATAAGTGCCTGTCACACAACCAGCCATTCAAAGGACAGCCCATTGGACAACAATTGGCCTTGATGCAAAGTTTTGTAAACAGGTTTCCCCCCCCAGAACTCTTACCAGTGACATTTACATTAACAGAGTACAGTATGAGCATTAACATTAATATTACATTAACAGACCATTAAAGAAGCTTTCCCTCAAGCTTAACACAGCCGTTTTCACCCTCTTTCCATTTTTGGAGGGAAACCCTGTGTGTTGTAAAGCAATGAAGGGTGTCTATTTTTTTATTAAAGCTCAAAGATAATAAACACAAGCATTGGCATGAGCTGTGGCTGCCAGCTTTCTTTCTAATAAAATATTCAAGCTTTCAGACCTCAAGGCTGCAAAGAAAACTTGAAAATGATTTCTTATAGGCTGGGAAACAAAATAAAGTGTCCGGATACGTCATCAAATACATTGGGATTTTTCTTCGCGTATAAAATGGCTGAAGTTGAATTATTTTTTGCTGCCTGCATGACACAAAGGCTGAATCAAATCTGGGGTTTAGTCAATTTGGGGACCATCACCCTTCCCTGGGAACATCTGCACCCAAGGCCATTAGTCCTCAAGGTTGTCAGGTTAGTTAACAGCTGCCTGACTGTCAGTGTTGAGTTGCTGGCAGTATGGTCTACTCTGTTACCATAGCAGGATAACCTGGCCAGACCGAAAGATGACCATCCAATGAAGGAAAAAGAAGTCAACCACTTTCTTAACTGGTCCATTGTATTGTTGGACTGTGGAAGTACTGAGCTAGTTTAAGGAGCCCAAAACAAGTTGTGTGCTGGAAGGAACAGTTGTAGAGGAAGAGCCATAAATATGTAATTGCTGTTCCCAAGTATCTTCCACCTGAGGGGATTGCCTCACAGTCTAAAGCTGTGGTTCCCAATGTGGGGCACACACCACACAGGGAGACTTCAATTCCCAGAAGCCCAACTCAGTACATTAGCTGATCAGTGCTTTGGGGAACTGACTTAAGCTTCTGGGAACTGAAGTCCAAAAACCAAAAGTTTGGAAACACTGGTCTAAAGGTTAGGTTGACCCTAGTGAAATAGTTAGCTCTTAGGCAGAGGTCTGATTTTTGCCTTCATTTTTTCTCTCTCTCTTAATCTCTCTAGCTGTCCCTGCATAGAATATTGTCTTGAGAATCCTACCACAAAATATCACACGTACAAATATATTAAGATCTTTGAACTTAGCTGTAGTGCCACAACAGGTCTTTTTCATCTTTCCCTTGCAACCCATCTCTGAGTCCTATGGCTTCAGGGCAAGCCAGAACATGCTTTGTATTCTCTGATGCAGATTATAAAGCAGAGAGGAGGAGGAAGAAAAGAGTAGCATAGGTTTGTGAAAAAGCATTCAACCTCTACCTTCCTTTTTTGTTTGAGATCAAAGATTCATATCTCCATAACACTATGTGGTCCGTGTGTGTTTTTGGTTTGAAACTGCTTTGAGGCATCTTGGGTGCTATTAAAATAAAGCAGGATTGTCAGTAAAGCTATGCTCAGTAATGCTCTTTCATGGCTGCTGAAGCCCTTGGTTGACTCTTCACCCGGTCCAAAATAGAACTTGGAGGGAAAAAGAAAATATGGGATACAATTCTCATCCATATTTTGCTCTTCCATACATCAAGATTAAAATACAAATAGAAAAAACAAGATCCACCTTCATAAAAATGCGACATTTGTTATTCAATAGAGATCTAACGCTCACAACAAAGATCCAATAGTGAGATGTTACGTATTCCCAGTGTTGCTGTATGGAGTCAAAGCTTGGACATTGACTAAAGCATCTGAAAAGGGAATTGAAGCTTTTGAAATGTGGATATCTAAGGCTATCATAGGCTGACCATGTGACTAATCTAGAAGTGTTGCACTGGATGGATAAAGAAAAAGAACTGTTTAAGGCCATTAAGCAAAAAAAAGCTCCAGCTTCTTGGCCATATCATGAGGAACAACATAAAGTATAGAATCCTCCAACTCATTATGCAAAGGAAGATCCTTAGGAAGATTGGTCCTAGATATAGACGGACTTAATCGCTGAAGAACCTGAGAGACTGGTACATCATGTCCTCAGAAGAACTGTTTTGAGGAGTTAAGAACAGGAAGCCTATCACCATGATAGGCAATATCTGGAACAGATACGGCAGCTGAAGCAGAATACATCAAGATGAATGCAGAGCAAATCAGGGCTATAGCTGGGGGTGGGGGGTGGGTGGGGTGGGTTTGCCTACCTTGAGTTAGCAGTTTGCCCACTCTCAAACTTGCTGCTGTTTTCCACAGTAACAGGAGGGGTGTTCCCCCCCAATGCATTCCTATGGGAAACCGTGCTTTGCACCATCTAGTGGATTTTACCTGAAAATATTCACCCAACCATATCTAGAATCCGGGCTATGGCCCTGGATCAAACACATCTCAATTTTTCAGAGATATTCCTGTGGCTTTTGCCATCAACTATGTCCATATAGGGCGTAAAAAAAGTTTCCTCAATAGGTTGGAATGCCTGAATGTGAAACCAGGAACCAAGAGTTCAAACACACCTGTGCCTCTTGCAAGAAAGATAGCCAAGATCACCTGGAACCTATGTGGCTGATGGAGGTACATGACCGGTGTAAAATTAGGCAAGGTGCATGGCCCCAGAGTGTCATCATAACAAAGGCATGTTAAAATCCTTTCTGAGTACCTTATATCAACAAAATCCTTAGAGGGCAAAAAATCAGAATAAGAAGTACATAATTATTAATTAATTCTTCCCATCATTACTTTATTATTATTTTGCTCAAGTTGTAGTTAGTCCTTTTGGTACAAAGCTAATATAGACAAAACAGATGCAAAAGAGGAGAGTCCTCTTACAGCCTTAAAAGCTGCGCTGATTTAACAAGGATTCTCAGCTATTAGCCTTCCAAAATATTTTGGACCTCTACCCTTAGAATCCTGTACCATTGTCTGTATTCTGTGGTGCTTCTTGGAATTGACATTCAAAAAGCCTGGATGCCCAAATACTGAGAATCTTTAAGTAGAAAGGGGGACTTCAGCAGATATAGGATGTCCTGCAAGATATTCTTCTTCTTATGGTTGTTGTTGGATTCAAGTGGGATTTAATCCACTTGGGGACCATCACCCTCCCCTGTGGACTTTGGCACCCAAGGTCGTTAGTCCTCAGGATTGTCAGGTTAGTTAAATGCAGCCTAACACTCGGTGTTGAGTTGCTGGCTCTATTTTACTCTATTATCATAGCAGTTCCCTATACTATGCTATGCTATAATGCAAGATATACTAGCTGAAATTCCTTCTTCTACATGACAGGCAAAGGTGTGGGAATCTCATCCTCTCTTGGACCTAGCTCCTATATCTCATGTGCCGCAATGTGAAGCCCAAAGCAGGGACATCTGAGTGGGTTGCATTTAGTTTACTGAAATATGGGACAATGAAATAATATAGTACTGTACTGTACTCAAGTATGTTTCTCTATTTATTTTCAATTGTATAGCTCAAAAGGCTCTTAAAGCATCAATATACAGCAGCAGAGCTAGCTGTGTATCTGCTCGGAGTCATGGTTTTAAAAGACAAAGCACAAAAGGAAAGCAGGATGGGGCAGCAAAAAGAAAACAAACATAAATTTGGGGTATACTGTAGTCAGACATGTTGGCCATCCTTTCTAGAGATATCAGAGATTCCTTATCTGTTACTTTGCAGCATTCATCTTACAGGCTCAGTTCCTAGAATCTAGTCTGCAGCCTTTTTCAACATTCCAAATCCTGCTTCTTATGCTCATTTTAATGTTGTGTAGACTGTAGTAGTGAATTGCAGTAATTATCAGCAAATGTCAGAATTAGGACAAGCCACCTTAGGGCTTCTGAGTCCAAGACTGGCTTTCATATTCCCAAAGTACAGTATTTGGTGCCCCCTAGAGTTGCTAAAAATATGGAAACACTTTTTTTTTAAGTGGTAGCCGTATTAGTCTGTGCAAGCATATCAGAGTAAACAAACAACACACACACACACACACACACACACACACACACACACACACACACCCTGCTGTGGCACCTTAATGTTAGCTTTCGTGGATCAAGTCCACTTCATCAGATACTCTTATGTCTGATCCTGGCATAAAACATGTGACTACATATACTGTACTGAATAGATGGTGGAGGGCATGGTTGAGTCTGACAGAGTTTCTGTGCTTGTCGCTTAGGCTCTTCATGTCTGCAGCATAAAATGAATACCATGAAATGCTAAAGTCATTAGAGAAGAGGTAGGATGATGCTTTGGGTCCCATAGGATTCTTAACATAGCTCAGTTACCAATGGCTTCAGCATCACACTGTATTAATTCTTCTTACATATAACTTTCCAAGGCAATTTTACACTGCTTTCCCACTGCCACACTCATTTGGATAAGTATCCGTCTTATGGATTTTCACCTCCTCTCATAGAAAGACATCACAAACAACAGATAAATTCCTTCCTTGTGATTTGTAGCCATTGCCTCTAACTTAATGGTGACCCTATGATTGAATGATCTTCAAAATGTCTTGTCCTCAACACTCCTGCCCAACTGTGGTAAACTCAAGACCATGGTTTCCTTCCAGGAGTCATCCTACATTTGATATTACACTTTTTCTGCTGCCTTCAACCCTTCTTTGGCATCAAGACTTATCTTCTCATCTCATCTCATGACAGTCTCAGCTTTGTCACTTTTGCTTCCAGAATATGTTCAGCCTTGATTTTATTTCATACTCTTTTGTCTTTCTGGCAATTCAGAGTATCCACAAAGATTCTTCGAGCACCATGTTTCAAATGAATCAGTTTTTTCCCTGTCAGCTCTCTTTACGGTGCAGCTTTCACACCTGTAGACCACAATAGTTTGGATGATCTTAGCCTTGGTCTCCAGTGACAAGTATTTATACTTGGGGATCTTTTCCTGACTTTTATACCAAACAAAACCAGTTAGTTTTTAAAGTAGTAAAAAACTATTTTCTTCACTCTTACAGGCTGCTTCTTCTTTCGTGTCCAAATCAAACCTTGAGCTACCAAAATGAAGCCATCTTCTTGGTTTTGTCATTGGCCATAATTAAATCTTCATCAGTACATGTTTCTGACTATAATTGGCAAACCAATAAATGAGCTGGATTCTGAATCTCTTCATGTTCACACAGCATGTTGTTGTCCATCATCAGTCCCCACTTGAGCATGTTGGTCTTACATTTAGGGACTCCAACCCTCAGCCTTTTCAGGAGCCTCCAAACTGACATTCCTCAGCAATATCCTCCTTTAATATCATTCTTTGTTCAGTGAGTTCCTTCTTCCATCTTCCAATTTGATTTTGCTCTTGTGTACCCTCAAGAATGTTTGTTCTTGCCATAAAGCTCTTCCTGGATCTGAGTCAATGGACTGGAGGCACATATCAATTCAGAGGATGTTAAGGGTCATTGTCCTGCAGAGTGTGTTGTTGTCTGCCAGCAACTCCCATTTGAGCATGTTACAGTTACACCAGCAACAAAAATTGCCATAGGTTTGTGGTAGTGTTGCCAAATTGCCATCTGGACCAGTACTGAGGAATGGCTGAAATGCACTCATGTCTATGCATATGATCTAGCTATAAAACCTGCAAATACACAGAAAGATAATTCTTCCCCTTATGGTTTCAAACATAGTAAGGAAAAGGTAGCCCTTGCTCGAAAGCCAGTCATATGACTTTAGGGTTCAGTGCTCATCTCTGTTTATAGTTGAAGAGCCTGCGTTTTTGCAGACGTGTCCGTGGACATGTAGAAGGCATGACGAGACACTGGAGCACAGAATGCTGTTACCTTTCCCACCAAAGTGGTCCCTATTTATCCACTTGCAATTTATCCACTTGCTAGGTTGGCAGGAGCTGGGACAGAGACAGGAGCTCACTCCTTTTCCAGTCGTCGAGTTCAGCGTCTTAACCACTTGAGCCACCGCAGTCAAACATAAAAAAGCACCCTGTTAAATCTTTGGATCCTGCCAACCTAGCAGTTCGAAAGCAAGAAATTGCAAGTAGATAAATAGGGACCACTTCGGTGGGAAGGTAACAGCGTTCCATGCGCTCCGGTGTCTAGAGTCATGCCTGCCACATGACCATGGAAACGTCTGCAGAAGCAGACAGCGCTGGCTCTTCGGCTTAGAAACAGAGATGAGCACTGACCCCTAGAGTCGGATACGACTGGCTTTCAAGCAAGGGAAACCTTTACCTTAAATCTTTGGAAGTTTAGACTTAGCCTTCGATATCTTGCATATTTTTGTGTTCATTATCCAATGTTTTTATTTTATATCCAAATTTTAGGTTGTCCCTTAAAGTGCAGCCCAGTCTGCTTCGCTCCCTGTCGAAATATCGTAGAGCCCAAGAGCCTTAATTCCAGATATTTATGAGAGAGATCAACCAAGTTTTCCTATAGGCTTCTTGTCCTGTAAATCTTCTGCATTCTGACCAATCAATGGCTCTTGGAGAGGGAGTCCCACCCCTTTATAAAGCTCTATGGGCCTGTTTGTTTGTTTCCTCTCTCGTCTTCCTCGAAGGGCCTTGTCTGTCAATTAGCGGTAGGCGTGATCCCATCCTCAATACCTATTGGCTAAGGCGCCAATCAATCTACGATCCTACGCAGGTGATAGGCCCTCGAATGTACGTCCGTCATTGTCAAATCCCCCCCTTTCCATTGGCTAGGCCGGACAGCGCAGTGAAAGGCAACCGATTGGTAGGACGAGATGCCAATCGCGCCTGAGACGTCCGCGTCGGTGAAGAAGCCGCATACCGATTGGGCCAGGGAGATAGAGACTGAGCCGCGATTGGTCGCTCGTCAAGGGAGGAGGCGGGCCTTGCAGGGCGGTGCCCGGATAGCTGAGGAGGAGGAAGAATATGGCGCCGTGAGGGGGGTCCCAGCCGCGGCCGCCGCCTTTTCCTTGCCCGTGAGTGAGCCCGGCGGGGGGGATTCAGGATTGGGAGAGAAGTGGGTGGAGAAACCAGGGGGTGGAAGCGGGCCGTCGAGTGGAGAAAGGGGAGGGGTCTGTGAGGTGGCAAGGGGGGGGGCCCTTCCGAGGGAAAAAGGGGAACCGGGCGCGCGCAAACGGGGCTGAAGCATCTGGGACCGGAAGGGGGCGGGGCTAAGAGGAGAGCCCGCCTTCTCGGGGGGACCCATAAGGATACGCAGGCAGGCATGGGCAACTAGGGGGAGAGAGAGAGATGGGTAGGTAGGTGTTCTATAGGTCCTGTTCATTTATTTATAGGTGATGGGGAGGCCTTTTTTAAAAGAGCCAGGCAGGCAGGCTGGAGAGAGTTGATCTGAGAAAAAGTAAAACAGAACAGCAATAAATCAATCAATAAATGTTGTAGCACCTTAAAGACTAACTCCCGCATTTAATACTTATTTATTTATTTATTTATTTATTCAATTTATATGCCACAGTGCAACCGACTCAGGGCGCCTCACAAAACTCAAAAAATATGACATTCGACACTATAATCAACAATATATTACACAATCACAGTAAATTTGAAATTAAATATACAGTAATACCTCAGATAACATTAGTATCGAATAACACTAAAATCGCATAACATTAAGCAATCTGGGGGGAAGAATTGCATCGGATAACATTAAGATCCTATGGGATCCATAGGATAACAACCGCTAAAGCCTGTGTGGTTACAATGTATCTCTATGGATCCCATAGGATTTTAACATGCATCGGATAACACTAAAAATCGGATAACACCAAGACTTGTGGAACCAGGTTTTAACGTTATTCAAGGTTTTACTGTAATAGAAAATACTTCATTTAACACTGTATATAATAACTTCTGTACTTAATACAGGAGTTAGTCTTTAAGGTGCCACATCATATTTTTTTTGTCTTCTTTTTGCTGTTCTGTTTTTATTTACTGTCAGATATGTTTGCACAGATGGGGACGGCAGCCATGAAATAAAAAGGCGTTTGATTCTTGGGAGGCAACCGATGAGAAACCTGGGGAGCATAATGAAAAGTAGAGACATCATATTGAAAACAAACATTCGTATTGTCAAAGCAATGGTATTCCCTGTGGCAATGTATGGTTGTGAGAGCTGGACCATTAGGAAAGCTGAGCGCAGAAGAATAGATGCCTTTGAGATGTGGTGTTGGAGGAGAGTTTTGAGAGTCCCCTAGACAGCGAGGAGAACAAATAGGTCAATCTTAGAAGAAATCAACCCTGACTGCTCCTTAGAAAGTCAAATTGTAAAGATGAAGCTAAGGTACTTTGGACATCAAATGAGAAGAGAGGATTCGCTTGAGAAGGCCTTGATGCTGGGAAAGGTGGAGGGCAAAAGAAAAAGGGGGCGGCCAAAAATGAGATGGTTAGATGGTATTGTGGAGACAATGGGCGCAGAGCTCAGCGAGTTGAGGGGGATGGTGGAGAACAGGAGTGCCTGGCGGGCAATGGTCCATGGGGTCGCAGAGGGTCGGAATCGACTGTGCGACTGAACAACAACAATGTTTGCACAGACTAACACGGCTACCACTGCAAACATTTCTTGCTAGCTGTGTCTTTTAACAGCAGTTTGAATTAATAGCAGGTGAAGTATTTTTGTGGTACTATTTCAGAGATCTATTTTAGAGGTCACAGAGAGTAAAGGAAGCAAAAAGACACATTGTGGCATCTTAAAGACTTAACTGTTGTATTTTAATGTCAGCTTTCGCAGATCAAGTCTGCTTCACCAGGTATAAGAGTGATGAAGTGGACTTGGTCCACGAAAGCTCACATTAAAATACAGTAGTTCGTCTTTAAAGTGCCAGAGTGGTTTTTGTCTTTTTGTTTTCTTTTGTTTACTCTCTGATACTGTATTCTTGAAACAGACTAACATGGCTACAACTACAATAAAATTTCAACTATTTAAAGATAGAATCATAGAGTCATAGAATAACTAAGTTTGAAGAGGCTTTTAGACCATTAAGCCCAACCCCTTGCTCAATCAATGCAAGAATCCAAGGCAAAGTATATCTGACAGATGGCTGTACAATTCTCTCTTGAATGCGTCCAGTGTTGCAGCGCTCACCAACTCATGAGGCAATTGGTTCCACTGTCATACTATTCTAACCATTAAGAAGTTTTCCCTGATATTCAGGTTATACCTGGCTTCATTTAGCTTGAGCCAGTTTATTACAGGTCCTGCACTCTGGGATGACGGAGAACAGATCCTTTCCTTCCTCTTTATGATTTTTAAGGTATTTGAAGAGGGCTATTATAACCCCTTTCAGTCTTCTTTCCTCAAGGCTAAACATGCCTAGTTCCTTTAGTCTTTCCTCATAGGGCTTGGTTTCCATTCCTCTGATGATGCTTGTTTCCCTTCTCTGTACCTGCTTTAATATGTTTACATCTTTCTTAAAGGGTGGTGCCCAGAATTGGATACGGTTTACATTTCTTTATGAACCTCTGCATATGTAAGGCTACATGTAAGGCATAGATGTAGTAGTAAGTGTGATGGTGGGTCGTTGATGACTGTGACCAAAGAAAAGGGGTCACAGAATACAGAAGGCGGCCGACTTTGGAGGATAACAGTAGAGAGTGACTTAGTACTGTGTAGAAAGATAGGGATGGATAAGGAGAAGACAGCGAATATTTAATACAATAATAAGTAGTGAGATGTGGATAGCTGTGCAGCATTGGAGTCAACAGAGATTACTTGAAGGAGTGTGGAAGAGTTTGTTACATGCTTGGGGGTGTGCAGAAGAGTGTGTACTACAAGTTGAAGCGCAAAGACCAGAGGAGGTACAAGATACCAAAAATATGGAGACAGAAGCAGTTATATGAAAGGTAGGTTCTGTAGAAAGGCTCCCTGCCTTTGAGCTCAAATAAGCGGGGGCAAGAGTGAGAGGACTCTTAATTGCAGATGGAGATATGTAGCTAGTATGTGTACAATTGGTGATGTTCTCAGATCTGAGGAAAGTATGCATTACTGTATTGACAAACACTGAAACAGAATGGTAACATGGTTAATAGCTGGAATTACAACATAAGAGAAAGATCTATATGGGTAAGTAGGTAAGAAATAACCAGTGTCTCACCACTGGATATGCATATGAGCATGAAGACAGGAAGAAATGTGGAAATGTGGGGTAGGGCTAGAAAACATAGTTCTGTTAATTAGATGTATATAGTGAGTTGGAGGCTTGCTGCACCCTGTGGTTAAAGGGTGGGTGCGTTTTTGTTTTGTTTTTTACATAATTTCAAAGTCATTTTATCCCATTTAAAGTATGAACAGCAATAAAGCAGTGTTTCCCAACCTTTGGTTTTTGGATTCTCAGAATCCTAAATCAGTACATTGGCGATCAGTTCTTTTGGGAATTTACTTAGGCTTCTGGGAATTGAACTCCAAGAACCCAAAGGTTGGGAAATCCTGACCTAAAGTAGGGATTCTCAGCCTGTGTCCAATGGGCCGGATGCGGCCCACAACACCATTTCATGTGGCCCGCCTCTGCCACACCCGGAAGTGCCATGTGGTAGAAGGGCAAAATGGCCATCCAGTCCCCGAAGCTGTCTGAGGGAGCATGACCCGGTCCCCAGCTTAAAAAGGTTGAGAACTCCTGATGTAAAGTCACAGGTGCATCAGGTCTATATGTCCATAAATAGTCAATAAATTAAGAACAACAATAAACAGTCAGATTCAGAACATTTGGAACAGAAGAATAAGCAACAAAGGAAGGTTGATGTTACAGTAATAGAATCAAATGCCAAATGAAGCGTTTGATATTTTGAGGTGGATTGGTTAAAAATGCACATAGTTTAATTGAATATGTCTGCTGTTAAGTTTAGGTCCTAAACAGATGTGGTGGAAGAGAATGACCTATCATCTATACTGTATTAAGATACAACTGGCAGCTTAGATTTTATATTAGGGTGAGAAAGCTTTATTTTGCCTTTGTCTCAAGTAGCAAAACCGTTCAGCTTGAGGTAAGGTTGTTTCAAAAGTGACAATTCCTTCCATCATTCCTCCTGGTTTTTGAGTAATTATGTGATTGTATTACAGTAATACCTTGGATAACGCTAAGACTTGGTTCCACAAGTCTTGGTGTTATCCGATTTTTAGAGTTATCCGATGCATGTTAAAATCCTATGGGATGTATCGGATAACGTTAAAGTTCCATAGAGATACATTGTAACCGCACAGGCTTTAGCGGTTGTTATCCGATACATCCCATAGGACCTTAACGTTATTCGATCCAGTTCGCCTCCCCAGATTACTTAACGTTATGCGATTTTAGCGTTATCCGAGGTAAACGTTATCTGAAGTATTACTGTACTTGATATAAATTCATATACATGATAAGATGTGATGAAAAAACTTTGCCGCCATAAGCAGATAAAAATCTTGGCACATGAAGTCAAATTTTTGTAATTAAGAGACTAGATTTATAGTAAGATTAATTGGCCTAATTTCTTGGGAAAGCTTCAGTTTCCTAATTTTTTTTCTGTCTTTTTCTAAAAAGATTATAATCCTTTTAGAAAATGAGTTCTGTTTCATATGTGCAAATGCTGAGCATGTTCTTACAGATATCTAAGTAAATAGGAAACTGAAACAACGAACTGCCACCCACCTTCTGTATATGAGTGTCTACAAATAGTGTTTCACCCAGCTTGTCCTAGCTTTTGAGGCCATGCATCCTTTTTCCGGTTTAAGAGCAAATGTAGGGTTAAAAGCCTTTGGCCAAAGATAATATGTAAACGTGTTACTAGGTTAGGCAAAAGGAACTACAGAATGAACTCCCCAACGGTGGCTTCATTTTGGCAGTCTCATATCTGGCCTAGGCACTGAAAAAGAAGAAAATCCTCAAACCTCATCTAGTTATCACCAGCCCTGTTTGTTTATGTCTTTCTTTCCTCCAGGAAAATCTGATTAGCTTCATACTCAGTGTAGTGCAAGTGAAATGCCATCTCCTCGTCAGCAGGGTTCACATTGGCCGTCCCTGAGCACATATTCTCAGGCACCATTACATATGGTAGAATTCAGCCAGTAGCACAAGTATGAAGTAGTCAAAGAGAATTACATATTACCTTTGCAGAAAGAAAGGGATGTCTTTATTTCAAATATGAACTGAGCATATTTTCATAGGGATCAATTGTAGTTTATTATTTTTATTAAGATGTATTTGGGTTTGTTTTTTTAAAGTTATATCTTAAGAACAGAAGGTGTCCTAAGAACAGAAGGTGGCTTTCAAAATATTTTTAGAAATATACAAATAAAATAAAATATTGAAACAATTAAACACATTAACATTTTAACTGCTGAAGTGTTTAAACAATTTGAAAGTACTTTTTAATAGACACTGAGCTTGATGACTAGAAGCCATAAGATAAAGATTTTACTATATCTTATGGCAGAGAATGCCACAGAAATCAATTCCATGGTTACTTCCCACTTCACTTGCCTCAATCATCCTGTGTTGCAGGATTTGAGGAAATTAATGCATAACTGCTACTTCCCTGAGGTCTGGTGGCTTATCAGTTAAGACACTGAACTTGATGGCTGGACAGTCAGCAGGTCCACTGTTCAAGATCTGAGTATTGCATGACATATTGAACTCCCGTCTTTGTCCCAGCTCCTGCCAACCTAGCAGTTCGAAAGCAAGAAATTGCAAGTAGATAAATAGGTACTGGTTTGGTGGGAAGGTAACAGCATTCCATGCACTCCAGTGTCTAGTCATGCCTGCCACATGTCCATGGAAATGTCTGCAGATACAGACAGCACTGTCTCTTTGGCTATAAACAGAGATGAGCACTGAACTCTTAAGAGTCGGATACAACTGGCTTTTGAGCAAGGGCGACCTTACTGTTCCCTGTGGGGTACACAGAAAGCCTCCTGTAGATTGGTATTTTTCCACCACAATCAGGCGAACCCTGGCAACGGCAACCTTGTGTTGCCGGCTAATCTTTCTCAAAGTTGGTCAGACGAAAGGGACTGCAGAATGAACTCACCAATAGGTGGCGTCATTTTGGCAGTTTCACATCTGCCCTAGACACAGAAGAAGAAGAAGACTGTTTCCTGCTAAAAGCTCTTCCTTAAGATTCCATTAGTTGATAAAGCCTGCCAATAGAAGAATAGTAGGGAAAGGGGGTGTGAGAGAGACTTCCACATTGTGGAACCAAAAAATAAAAAACACTCCTGTGTCCTCAGCAAACATGATTGTAGGGGTTCAGGGCTTGAGCCTTTGGTTCCATTTTGCAAAAAGAGATGCATATTCCCACTTCAAGTCAACTGTGGTGGGTAACAACATTATCTCAATTACTTCCATGCGAGTGTTGACCTGTGTCAGCACTTTTACACGTGGCTTTTTTGAGTCCTCTTATGGCATGATTAGTTCCTTGGGAGTTGGATCAGTTTTTGACATGCTGAAAATGCTGTTAGATTAGGAACCGATGTGAAAACAGCTGTCAAGCAAAGACGTTGGAGGGTCAATTTCCCACTGTGTATTCCAGAAGAGCCAACCTGTACAGTCATTGGTAAGCTGCACAATTCCAGGTCACCCTCAGAACAAAGTGTGTACTTTGTGTCTAGATAGAAAACGCTCAAAAGAATCACTATAAATATGAATATCAGAAAACAAAAAAGGAATAAAACAAAAATACTGTAGCACTTTAAAGACTAACTGCTATATTTTTATTGTTAGCTTTCGTGGATCAAGTCCACTTCTTCAGACAAGGAGTAAAACTTATAGGCATGGTTTATATACACCAGATGCAGGAGTTACAGTGAGAAGGGTTTGCTCAAGCAGAATGACAGACAAGCAAGTATAACAATACAGCTTCCTACAGCTATCAGTAACAATAGATTATTCAGATTAGTTTTAATTGTCTCCGTTTCAATCTCAAAGTTATGAAGTAAATATGAATTGAATTAACTATGTACACTTATCCAAACAGTGATAATCCTACTGCTTCTGGCAGATTTAAAAGTGGTTTCAGCCACTAATCTATACTAGGCGTTATGGTTGTGTGTTCCTTGTTGGTAGAAACCTGCTCCACCATGGTGCTTTCCAGGGGAAATCCTAAAACTGATCATCTAAACAGGCTGCTGTTATCTGAAATTATCACTTATTGGCTGAAATCCAGTTGCTCTATAGTAAGCTGTTGACTCGGTGAGGATTTGGTGAGTTAATTCCTCTAATTCCTCTGTTAATTCCACTGATCAAATGGGACTGTTCTAATTGTGACTTACTTCAGTGTAATAAGTCACAAGCACAACTGAATTTCTAGAGGAGTTGATTTACCAAATCCCCACTGATTCATTTGGATTAATGTAGTGCAACACTATATTAAGCAGCAAGATTTCAGACAGACAGTCTCTATCTTGGTGTCATATGATGGTAGGAATTTAGTAGTTGCAGGGTGGGAAGTGTGGAACCAGCCGAACATGAATACGGCTCTGTATTGAAATTTAGGGGCTCATATCCTTCCATCTCATAAAGGGCTAACAACCAGTGAATGTTGGGAGAGGAAGGGAGAAGACAACTATGATTGATGCCATAGTTGTTAAACAGAAGAAGAATGGAGGGATTTGAGTCCACCTATATTGAATGTAAGATGGCTACTGTATTGAATAAGATGTACAGTAAAACACCAGATAACGCTAAAACTTGGTTCCACAAGTCCTGGTGTTATCCGATCCATGTTAAAATCCTATGGGATGGATTGGATAATGTTAAAGCTCCATAGAGTTACGTTGTAACCGCACAGGCTTTAGCGGTTGTTATCCGATCCATCCCATTGGACCTTAACGTTATTCGATCCAATTCTCCTTCCCAGATTACTTAACGTTATGCAATTTTAGCGTTATCCGATCCAATCATTATCCGTTGTTTTACTGTATTGATGATTTTGCCTGATTTTTAACACCTTTTGCTTGGTGGATGAGCATAATTTTAAATCAATAAATATATGAAGTGTCAGCATTGTGCCCCCCCCCTTTCAATCTGTTGTGCTATTTTAACTGGCTTTAATCAAAAGATTAACAATAGTTTTGTCTTGAATTCAGTACCAGTTTTTAAATCTTTTTGGTTTAAGGATGAGGTCCTCCGAATTTTGCTGGACTGCAGTATCTATCAGCCCATAAAGCATAACTTTATAATCTAAACAATATAAATCTAAACAAATAAATAAAGAAATAAACTAGTGGTGAGGTATTATTAGAGAGACAGCCCAGCAACATCTGAAGGGCAACCTGTTGCCCATTCCAGTGTTGTAGACTAGTGTTCCCTAATTTTTGGTTTTTGGACTTCACTGGTGGACTTCAATTCCCAGAAGCCTAAGTCAATCCCACAAAGCACTGATCAGCCAATGTACTGACGTAGGCTTCTGAGGATTAAAGTCCACCAGTGTTCCGTAGAATGTAGTTTGGGAAACACTGTTGTAGATAATGGGGATACAGTGATACCTCAGTTTACGAGTGCCTCAGTTAATGTAATTTTCGGTTTAGGAATGAAAATCCATTAAAAACAATGTCTTGGTTTGCAACTTTTTTTTTTTGCAATACGAAGCAAGTTTCCCCTTTGCAGGCAAGTCGCCTCTAGTGGCCAGTTCTGGTAATGCGCCAGATGAAATACATGTACAGTGGTACCTCAGTTTACGAATTTTTCGCATTACAAAACGTCCCGGAGAATGCATTAAATTCGTAGACCGAAGTACCACTGTATTAATGTGGATCTCATACTCACACATTCTCACACTCACGCACACCACATGCCCCGGGTCAATTCACTGTTTCTTTTTTTGCAGATCTAGACGGCAGTATGGCTGCCACTGCTGCTGTCAGCCCCAGTGAATATTTACAACCTGCTGCTTCAACAGCTCAGGTAGGCCTTTATAATGTTTGTGAATTGGTGTTGCCAATGCCTTTGGTAGTGTTGTGAATGCTGGGCTGGATTCCTACAAAGTAAACATTATGTTGTGGGAGGTTCCTGTGAAGATAATTTATTTTCCTGGTCTGCTAATAAGGGTGCTGGTAGGCTAGCTCCTGTAAGACTAGAATCTAGATATAAAAGTAGACATAGACGGCCTGTGCAGTGATAGACTCTGTCCAGGTGCCCTCATTCTTTCAGAAGCATATTTCTTGCCCAAGACAAATTTGTCACATGGTAACACTTAAGAAGGGGGCTGCAGTGGCTTAGTGGTTAAGATGCTGGGATTGACAACCAGAAAGTTGGCAGGTCAGCAGTTCGAGACCCAATCACTGTGTGACGGAGTGAGCACTTTTCTCTCTCCTAGCTCCTGCCATCCTAGCCGTTTGAAAGCAAGAAGTTGCAAGTAGATAAATAAGTACTGTTTTGGCAAGAAAGGTAACAGTGGTCCTGCCACGTGACCACAGAAGTGTCTACAGCTCTTTAACTGTAAATGGAGATGAGCACCACCTTATTAGAGTCAGACATGACTGGCTTTCGAGGAATGTTGTTGGAGAACTTAAGGATGTTGTAGAACATAAGAAAGAAGAAAGTGCAAAAGCTGGCTTGAGACTCAATATCAAGAAAACAAAGATCATGGCAACAGGCCCTATCAGCCCCTGGAAAATAGATGGGGAAGAAGTAGAAGCAGTGACAGATTTTACTTTCTTGGGATCAAAACTCACTGCAGATGGTGATTGCAGCCATGAAATAAAAAGGCGACTGATTCTTGGGAGGCAAGCGATAAGAAACCTGGGGAACATAATGAAAAGTAGAGACATCATACTGAAAACAAAAATTCATATTGTCAAAGCAATGGTATTCCCTGTGGCAATGTATGGTTGTGAGAGCTGGACCATTAGGAAAGCTGAGCGCAGAAGAATAGATGCCTTTAAAATGTGGTGTTGGAGGAGAGTTTTGAGAGTCCCCTGGACAGCGAGGAGAACAAATAGGTCAATCTTAGAAGAAATCAACCCAGAATGCTCCTTAGAAAGTCAAATTGTAAAGATGAAGCTAAGGTACTTTGGACATCAAATGAGAAGAGAGGATTCGCTTGAGAAAGCCTTGATGCTGGGAAAGGTGGAGGGCAAAAGAAGAAGGGGGCGGCCAAAAATGAGATGGTTAGATGGTATTGTGGAGACAATGGGCACAGAGCTGAGTGAGTTGAGGAGGATGGTGGAGGACAGAAGTGCCTGGCGGGCAGTGGTCCATGGGGTCGCAGAGGGTCGGAATCAACTGTGCAACTGAACAACAAAAGAACATAAGGATGTTGTTGGATAACATAAATATGGGGTTGAGACATGTAGCAGATGGCCTCAGTGTACAACAGACTGTGTGGGGGGAAAGGTAAGTTAGGCTCTTTCTCCAAATATGCTAGCTGTTTTATTGGCAGTACAGTATTTTTTAACCCTTTATTTCCTTTTAAGATAATTCAGTTCTGGGATGCATGAATTGTGCATTTCTGTTCTAAAAGTGTAGACTGATCCAAACATCTGTTTTATGTCTATCAGTTCATATTATCTGACTTCACCTGGGATTAATTGAATTGCAGTTGTTGACAAACTGTTAGTAAAATCTGGAGAGACTCTTTCTGAACTGTTTCTAACTGGCCTTCATTTCTTTACCAAGCAATACCTTCAGGTGTTGCAAGACAGAAACCATAGAAATGTAGCATTCCTTCTGTCCCCTGTTCCTCATGCGCAAAGGACATAACATTTATAGACTCTATAGATTTGGAATTTTATATTAACAATACAATATTTATATTATTCCTGGAATAGGTTGCCACAAGATAGTAGTAAAAGAACTGCACAAATGACAGGTTTATCAGTAGGTATTAATTAGCATATCTGAAAATGAAACTTTCAAACCTGCAGGTTCCTCTGGTTACTATATAGGCATGTATAAGATACAGTATTTGTCCCGGACATACATTTTCCCTTTCTGTTTAAATATGGAGCTAGATAGTAGGGATTGATGGGAAGCCAAATCATAAATCTATGGTTTATGTTTTTGCAAAGGGAGGAGAATGCTGGTATAAAATGTTAATGAATGTAGGATTGGGCACAGTAATTAGAAACTGTTGAACCAGAGCAAGCTATAAAATGTTAAGTGCTTTCCTTCCCCCTCCTGTCACTGTATGACATTGAGTTCTCTGCATTGAATACTAGCAAAGGATAAATTTTCTCATATGAGAAGACAGCAGTGTGCATTAGGGTAGTGTGGTTTAAATGGTGATCTAAATTGCATTTTACATCATTGCTGAAAAACATTTAATTTGTCAATAGTTTGTTTCCACATATGTATACTCTTCCCTTTTAATAACATTCACATCCATTTTACACAATTTCCTTTCCTCGGTTGAAGCAACTGTAAGAAGTGTGGCTACAGATCAGAGGTGCTCAAACTACGGCCTGTGAGCCAAATATGGCCCATGGTGCCAAATCATCTGGCCTGCAGCAGTCCAGTAAGTGGAAGTAAAAGGTGTCTGCGCATGCACAAAATGCTGCCGTAAATGACCCATGGTTGTTGTAAATGTGTTTACGACAGCCGTGGGTGCATTTATGGCAGCATCATGCGCAGGCACATTTTACTTCTGTTTCTGGTGGGAGGAATCACGTGGCTGGCCCGCCTAACCACATAACCAGCCCATGCCCCGAAAATTTGGGCACCCCTGCTATAGATCATTCTGATGTACTGTCTAGCAGCTTTTCCATTCGTCCTTTCTCTTCATCTTATATGTAATAATATCTTATATGTAGCAAATGTAATAAATAAATAAATAAATAAAAATCAGGGTATAACTTCAATGTTAGCAGAGACCATTGATTCAATAAATACAAAAAATTATCCTCGCTGCATCATAATTAAATTTTGTTGTCTCTCCCTCTCCTTTCCCAATATCCCTATCTTTATTTTCATCCGGATACAGTATTTGTGTTTTTTAGTCTTCTTTCCAGCAAATAACATGCATATGTGCTGGACAAGGGAGGCAAATACCATATGCAGATTTGATTTGTTTCACAGGCTGTAAAAACTGATTTTTAAAAGTATGACTATTTTTTTCCTTATGCTTGTAGCAAAATGAATACAGTTGTCATCAAAACACTGAGATTGAATTCTTTAAACTCAGTTCTGATCCACTATTTCAGAAACTTTTTGTGTTTAATCAGTTGTCACACGGGTTCATATAGTTAGGAAATTGAAGAGAAATAAGTTAATACCTTCTGTTTTGACCAAATTTTATATTCTTAAATTAAATATTCAGTCCCATAAAATCTTCAGGACAGGAAAAGGGAAATAATGTTGTGTTGCTAAAGTTATGTTTTGCTTTCCACATCTGCTTTTGGAACGCACACATGAAAAAGGTATGGAAATGGAGAAAAGGATATAAGTATACAATTATTATTTTGTTATTTACAGAAGCAGGAGTTAGGCATATATGTTAGAACTCGTGTGAACTCTCCGACTCTGCCGTTGTAACAGTAGCAGGTACTTCATATGAATGAGTACAGCAACTGCTTAAAACTCTATTCTTTTGGCAGCTAATGCTGCTATTGATGAGCTGTTTGTGAATTGATGCTGATCATGCATTTCCCACATTACTGTGTGTGCATTTTTTTTCTCTTCATGGTGTTACCACTGGCATAAAGAGGATTTCATTGCATTGTGTAACCCATATGACAGGTTACTGCAGATTCATTCCCAGGCAGCCTATTCTGCTTGGTGTTTGTGTGTAGTTGGCCAAAAGGAAGCATATTAATTTCTCAATGAATGGAAGCAGAGACATCTTCTTGAAAAACAAAAGCTAATAACATATATTTGTTTGGATGAATGAACATTTCAGGAATTGCCTCTATCTTTCTCCTGGACAATAAGCACAAAGCAGTATGGCAGCCTGGCACATTCCAGATGTGTTGCACTGCATCACCTACAGCCTGTGGAATGCTGATTGAAAATTATACAAATTGCAATCTAGCACATTTGGAGGATACCTAGCTGGGGAACACTGTCCTGTTGGAAGTAGTGCATTTTCAGGATTAGTTCCATGATACCTCTTCTCTTATGAGCTCTTGAGGCTGGAGTAAAATCAATATGAAATACTCTGGTTCTTAAAATGTGTATGGATGTTGTAAAAAGAAATTAGTGTGTTCTACAGTTTCAAAAGGCATTTTTATACATAGTCAGGGCTTCCTAGTAGGATTCATGTTACAAAAAAATTATCAAAAATATAATTGTAAATGAAAACTTTATTCTTATACAGTAATACCTCGGATAACGTTTACCTCGGATAATGCTAAAATCACATAACGTTAAGTAATCTGGGGAGGAGAATTGGATCGAATAACGTTAAGGTCCTATGGGATGGATCGGATAACAACCGCTAAAGCCTGTGCGGTTACAATGTATCTCTGTGGAGCTTTAACCTTATCCGATCCATCCCATAGGATTTTAACATGCATCGGATAACACTAAAATCAGATAACACCAAGACTTGTGGAACCAAGTCTTAGCGTTATCCGAGGTATTACTGTACATAATTTCTCCCAAACAGTAGCACTTGTGGTATATCTATAGTTTGCTGAAGTCAAATTCATTGGGTTGGATCTATAGGACTTAAATCAAGAAATCAGTGGGACAAGTAACAAATACCTTCTCAGTGATGTTTAAGGGATTAAATTCTGTCTAACCTAATTTAGATAGGGTTCATTGGTAACACATGTTCATTTTAAGCATGATACAAATTCAGAATAAATCTCATCTCCTGGATTTGGAGAACTCTATCCACACTTGGGTATCCTTATACTTTTACTGCACTGTGTTGGATCTTGGAATGAACCGCTTACCTGACACCCTGCCTCTGATATCCCCATGCTTCCTTTCCATTCCTGTAGGATTCTCAGCCGTCTCCACTAGCCCTGCTTGCAGCCACATGTAGTAAGATTGGTCCTCCAGCAGTTGAAACAACTGTCGCCTCTCCTCCTCCTCCTCAGCCTGCCCCACGGAAACTGGTCCCCATCAAGCCCGCACCGCTCCCCCTCAGCTCCAGCAAGAACAGCATTGGGATTTTGTCCTCAAAAGGAAACCTTTTCCAGATCCAGGGTTCTCAGCTTGGAACATCTTATCCTGGTGGGCAGCTGGTTTTCACCATCCAAAACCCAGGAGTCATCAACAAAGGAGCCCGTTCCCCTGGCAATATCCAATACCAGACAGTTCCACAGATCCAGACGTCATCTGGGCAGACCATTCAGGTTCAGCAGAATTTGGGAAACCAGATCCAGATTATTCCTAGTACCATTACGACTTCTTCCTCTTCTTCCTCAACCTCCTCCTCTTCAGCTCATAAGCCTGTGCCCATCAAGCCAGCCCCAGCTCAAAAGACCTCACCAGCTGCTCTCCAGAATACCAGCAATCTTGTCAAGTTAACAGGCACTGGTGGTAACGTCACACTTACCCTACCAGTGAGCAATCTTGTGAGTACTGGGGACACCAGTGCTCATACACAGATTGTTCCCGACAGCCCCTCAAAACCAAGCAAGAAGACCAGGAAGAAAGTGGCTTCACCCACCCAGACAACTGCAATGGCTATGGCTGAGCAAGTTGAGACCGTCTTGATAGAGACCACAGCGGACAACATCATCCAGGCAGGGAGCAACCTGCTAATTGTTCAGAGTCCTGGATCTGGCCAACCAGCAGTTGTCCAACAGGTGCAAGTGGTCCAACCGAAACAAGAACAGCAGGTTGTTCAGATCCCCCAGCAAGCCTTGCGGGTTGTCCAGGCAGCCTCAGCCACACTCCCCACCGTTCCCCAGAAGTCCCCACAAAACTTCCAAATCCAGACATCTGAGCCAATTCCAACTCAGGTATTTAAGTGCATTTTGTTCAATTGATTTTATGGGCCTACATCCAACTGCTGGTCCTCACTAAGGCAGATCTGTCAAGTCAACTAGATTTTACATTGGTTTTGAGCAGTCATTCAGTTGTTGACTTAATGACCGAAATTGAATTTATAGCCCCAACTAGAACAGAAATGGGCACTTGGTGAGTCTGTACTTATTTAGCTTCTACTTATTTAATGGCTGTGCACTAGTAGGGATTTCCAATTCAGTTTAGGTTGTAGTCTTTATCTACTTTGTTCTGCTCTGAGAACTCTGATTATGGAGTAACCTGGAAATAAGATGATTATATGCAAATTTCAGTTGTAGATTAAGTATGCCTAGAATTCCCAGGTCTTTTAGCATAGTAACATGTGCATGCATGCGCGTGATGAACTTGAAGACTAGAAAGTCAAGGTTCAATACCTGAGTGCTGCATGACGGATCTTGGGGACATAAAAGGAGCCTCATTCAGGACTCCCCTGAGTGAAGTTTCTCCAGCAAAGATCCTTTCAACACAGTAATTTCAGAGAGAGAGAGAAAGAGATACATAATACATTTAGAATCACTTAATGTAAAAATATTTAACACATACACATTCATCCTAGTCCAGTGATTTAGATTCTGCATAAAATGATTGATTTCTGCAGCTGATTCTGCTGTGCTTCAGGAGAGATTCCTGTATTCTTTCTCCTTCACCCAAAACAAGGATTTGCATATTCTTCAGGCTTGTGCATTTAACCTTGTTCCTATTTCTGCGCAGATTTATTTTGCTCCTGTAAAGACCCATTTCTCATCCATTCTGTGAGGTTTTCATACTATGAAAATATTCTAGAACCACAACTCTATTAAGTAATATTTGGTTCAATCTTAATAGGTTGGGTTGAGTGGTTTTTCATCTAGAGCAGGACAACCTTAAAGTAAATGAACAGCTGCATTTCAAAGCTTACATGGAGAATTGTTGGCTTAACAAGGTATTAACATGGCCTGGATTTATCTTACATGACCAACAGCCCCTCCCTATACAGTATGTAATTTCTATGGCATTTCTTTTGCATCCACCGTGGTTTACAGTTGGGTTAATGTTAAAAGAAGTGCCTCATTTTGACTTTTTTTAAAACTTGGGAGCTAGGAAAATGAGGGAACACATTCTATCATGACATAGAGTAGTAGTTCAAGGATGGGCACATTTTTCACATAATTTCAAAGTCATTTTATCCCATTTAAAATGTATCTAAAGCAAGTGTTTCCGAACCTTTGGTTTTTGGACTTCAGTTCCCAGCTTAAGTCAGTACATTGGCAGATCTGTGCTTTGGGGAATTGATTTAGGCTTCTGGGAAATGAAGTCCAAAACCAATGGTTGGGAAACATTGCCATAGAGTGTACCAGATTTCTCATTAGTGGTACTGAACATGCTCACTACAGTTTATAGGGCTGAACTTTGTTGCCATATGGCTTTTAGTCTTCCTGGCTTTAGGATTGCTGTGTCTTTCTCCAAAGCAAGACGATGGATTTAATCTTGGGATTAAGGAACAATATTATTTGCTAAGGAAAATAAATACTATTCTAAAATTTCCAGAACTTGACTTTTGCAGGCCAAGTCTGCAAATAACAGCATGGGGAAGGTGGGAAGACAATGACAGATAAAAGATGTGTTTGTGTGATATTCAACTGATCTACCCAGTACCTGGATGGAAGAAGTGATAGAAAATGTGGTGGAAACCAAGTGGGAAGCTCTTTAACACTAGGTGAGCTGTGGCTTTACTTTAGGAATATTTCTGCAATGTAATACCCAAGAAAAATATAACATGCAGACTATACTAATGCGATGGTGTGCAGGCATACTTTCGTATTTGTACCGTTCTTCTAGGTTTATTTTAAGACTCCAACTGGCGAACTCCAGACAATGCTACTCCAAGAAGCCTCTGGTGTGTCAGTGGCCCCTTCTTCCATGGCCTCCTCAACCACGTCCTGCAGCAGTCCTGCACCCCGCTGTTCCCAAACAGGAGGAAGTACCAAAAAGACAACGGGCGCACGGAAAGAGCGTGCCCTGCCAAAGATTGCCCCTGCCGGAGGCATCATCAGCCTCAATGCTGCTCAGCTAGCAGCAGCTGCTCAAGCAATGCAGACCATTAGCATCAATGGGGTTCAAGTCCAAGGTGTTCCCGTTACCATCACTAACACTGGAGGTAGGATCTGAAGTGTGTTGTGTTGTGTTTTTGATAGGGTTGACATTTTCCAGTGGATGTATGGTCTCCCCCCGCTAGGTGAGAGCCTTGTTGGGACACGGCGGCTTGAGAGGTCTAACTAGGCCAGTGATGGCAAACCTATGGCACCTGTGCCAGAGGTGGTACTCTGAGTTCTTTCTGTGGGCACCTGTGCAGTCACTCAAGCACAGAATTCACTCTGCCCAGCAGCCCAATGGGAGCACTTCCTCCCTCCCCCCAGCACAGAGTTTGACCCGCCCCTCTGCCCAGTAGCCCAATGGAAGCATTTTCTTCCTTCTCTGTTGCTCTGTTGGCACTTTGCGATGAATAAGTGGTTTTTTTGGGGTTTTGATTTGGGCACTCGGTCTCTAAAAGATTTGCCATCACTGAACTAGGCAGTGATGTTAGGCTGGGACTAAAACTCACCAAAGTGTCCTCCGTCAGATCCCTTGGACAAGGTGAAAGTGGAGGGCGCATGTCATGGTCCGCCTAGCCAGCAGGCGACGTGATATTCAAATAGCTAAAAAAACCCCACATGCAGATGGACTTCATTTCTCAAGCCCATTTGCATGTGCGGATTGTCGTCGCAGAGACATCTGCCAGTGCGCGGACTCCTTGCTAAATAACAACTCCAAGGTATGGTCTTAAACTACATCTTCCTTCGGGAGAAATAATCTTGGGGACATCTGTCGTACAAAACAGAGAGAGATTTGGCAGAGGCAAGGAGGAAAAAACAGGAATTAGGTCAGGAATGAGGTAACATGAAAATAAAAGTTGTATATTGTGTGCCATGTCATTACATTAAGCAAATTGTGAAAAGGAAAATGGCAGAATTTGTAACACAGTTTATAACACAATTACTGAGCATTGCATCTCTCTGAACTGAGAGGAATATACAGTACAGTCAGACTCACATAACGAATTTTTCACTATGCAAGTCGGACTTTTCCCTATGGAAAAATTCGCATAACGAGCGTTTCTATGGGGAAAACTCGCATAGCAAAATTTTTTCGCTATGTGAGTTTCCCCCATAGAAACACTTGTTATGCGAGTTTTTCCATAGGGAAACGTCCGACTTGCATAGCAAAAAAATTGTTATGCGAGTCGGACTGCTTAGCAAAAAACTTGCTCGTTATGCGAGTTTTTCGCTAAGCGAAACGGTCGTTATGCGAGGTTTGACTATATCAAAGTAAGTTTACTTAGAATTTGACATTATAAATACAGTACTGTACTGTAATATCTTTCTGTGTACCCTTTACAATCTCAGCGTATGGAATATAATATAAATTGTGTGTAATGACAGAATTAATATTTGTTTAATAGCAATAGCAATTACACTTAGATACCATCCCATAGTGCTTAGTGCACTCTGGGCGGTTTTTCAGGTAATTAGCATCCAGACCCCAACATGCTGAGTACTCACTTTACCGACCTCTGAAGGATGGAAGGCTGAGTCAAGCTTGATCCTGGTCAGGTTTGAGTTCACAGCGTTTTGACTGCAGTACAGCAGTTTAACCAGTGTGCCACCAGGACTATTCTTGTCTACAGTGAGAATCAGTTCCCTTTTATCCTTGCATTTACTTACCTACCTGTGCAAGATGAGAGCTAGTTGTTCTTTGGATGTGTTCAGTAACCGCAGTGCTACTCAAGTAGTAATGCAAGGTTTATTTTTCCTCACCCCAAAGGACTGTTAAGATAACTGCTTTCTATGTTCAGGAAAGGCATGTGCCATGGTCATGGTATGCTTTCTGGCATATACAAGGGCATTAGCATGCTAAGACTTCTGATTTTTCAAGGCTGAGAGTGGTTGACAAATAGAGCTGTAATAGCAGGATGACATTGTCTTGTATACTTAAGGATTTTAAATTGTTTTATATTGGTTTTAACTTGTGTACACCACCCAGAGTCCATCAGATTTGAGTAATATATAAATTTATCTATTAAATTAAATTAAATTTCTGTGTGGAAGTAAAGAGTCCTATGACATTGCGGTGGCTTAGTGATCAAGACGCTGAACTTGATGACTGGAAGGTTGGCAGGTCAGCAGTTTGAGACCCAAGTACTGCATGATAGGGTGTGCTCCTGCTTCTGTCCCAGCTCCTGCCAATCTAACAGTTCGAAAGCAAGAAATTGCAAGTAAATAAGTAGGCACTGCTTTGGCGTGAAAGGTAATGACATTCCTTGTCCTCCAGTGTCTAGTCTTGCCTGCCACATGACCACAGAAACGTCTGCATTGGCTCTTTCGCTGTAAATGGAGATGAGCACCACACCCTAGAGTCAGACACAACTGGCATTTCAAGCAAGGGAGACCTTTGCCTTTACTAAATAGCCCCATAATGTTTATCAAACTACTCTTCCGAGGCTGTAGTGGTATATGAGGCTTGGTTTCTATAATGTAAGAAAGATGCTAGAAGGTGTAAGGAGGAGATAGGGCAGGAGTAATGTGGAAGAGGTCCCAAATGAAGAATAAAACAGGAAAAATAACTGACATAAAGGAATATGGGTCTGGCTGTACAAAATGCAACATTCTTTTGGGCTGATTATGCCCGAAGCTTTCTTGGAATAATTGGCTAGATTTGGGCACATAGTAGTGATGGAAAGGCTTTGAGTATCATCTTAATGGTTGGTTCCTTGTACTTCAGGCCAGCAACAGTTGACAGTGCAAAATGTCTCTGGCAACAATCTGACCATCAGCGGCTTGAGCCCTACCCAAATCCAGCTGCAGATGGAGCAGGCCCTCTTGGGGGACCTGCAGCCTGGAGAAAAGAGACGCCGCATGGCTTGCACCTGCCCCAATTGCAAGGATGGAGAGAAAAGGTAAGGCCCAGGGCTGGGTACTTCCGCAAACAATACCTAAGCCTCTTGGTCCCCATAGAATCATGGTGGCAAACTTTGGCACTCTAGCTGTTCTTGGACTTTGATTCCCAGAAGCCCAGGTCTCTGTGAATCCACACCAATGGGTTTACTGCGCGTATGCGCAGTAAACCTATTCATATGGATTCAGAGAGACTTGGGCTTCTGGGAATTGAAGTCCAAGAACAGATGGAGTGCCAAAGTTCGCCACCACTGCCATAGAAATAATTGCTGTGGACGTGAATCTACTAGATCAGTGGTACCATACCTATGGCACACGTGCTTAGGGAGGTACTCAGAACCCCTTCTGTGAGCATGTGTACTGTTGCTCCAGCACAGAATTTGCTCTGCCCAGCAGCTCAATGGGAGTGCTTCCTCCCTCCCCCCAGCACAGAATCTGCCCTGCCCCTCTGGAGCGCAGATGGCAACCTGTTGAGTTTGGCCTCTCAACCTCTAAAAGGTTCGTCATCACTGTCCTAGATCCTAGTAGCCGGGGCTGGGGGACCCTCCTGAGCTAACAGCCCGCCCACACCACCCCATGGTGCCAATGTTATATATGTGAGTGACATTGTTGCTCTTCCTGAACCTTTTTTGCCCCTCCTGAAAATCCTCTCCCCCCCCCCCAAATCTACTGCTAATACAGTACAGTAATACCTCGGATAACGTTTACCTCGGATAACGCTAAAATTGCATAACATTAAGTAATCTGGGGAGGAGAATTGGATCGAATAACGTTAAAGTCCTAAGGGATGGATAACAACCACTAAAGCCTGTGCAGTTACAATGTATCTCTATGGAGCTTTAACATTATCCAATCCATCCCATAGGATTTTAACATGGATCGGATAACACTAAAAATCAGATAACACCAAGACTTGTGGAACCAAGTCTTAGTGTTATCCGACGTATTACTGTATTCTTAACCACTAAACCACAGTGCCCCTGATTCTGTTTTTGAATTATCCTTGAAGGAAATAGTAATAGATTGACTTCTGGTGGGGGAGAAAGAGATTTCAAGTTATCAGGAATTCCCAGGACTTTGCGCACATTAAGACAGTGAATCTCCCCCAACCCTTTTCTCTCTTTTCAGGCTGGGAGATCAGGGGAAGAAAAGGCACATCTGTCATGTGCCTGAATGTGGGAAGACCTTTCGCAAGACCTCTCTTCTAAGGGCCCATGTGCGCCTGCACACAGGGGAGCGCCCTTTTGTCTGCAACTGGGTCTTGTGTGGGAAACGCTTCACACGCAGTGATGAGCTGCAGCGGCATGCCCGAACTCATACAGGTCTGTCCTGCCATTTCTGTGGTTCCCATGTAGTTGTAGCCTTATACATACACATTCTTCAAATCTTGCACACTTCCTCTTGTTTTCTCTCCATCAGCCATACAACCACCTTTGGAATAAAGCCTCTTTTGTTGTTAATGTACTACAGTTGGAGAGCTAAAAATCAAGAGGGGATGGTGTAGGTCAGAGGTGGGGAAGCTGCATCCTTAAGGTCACATGTGGTCTTCTAGGTCCTTAAGTGCAGCCTTTTAACTGAATCCAGATTTTACAGAACAAGTGCTTTTATTTTTATTAATATATTTTATTCGTCTTTTGTATTTATATTTTAGTAACTTTACGATTAACAAATAGTTTTCATTTTTTTGAAATTAGTAACTCCATGGAAATTAGATTTTTTACAAAATAATGTACATTTTAAAGTACGGGTATATCTAATTGAAGATTCTTGAATGTGGCCTTATTTGATTACAGCTAAATTAATGTGGCCTTCTGAAAGGAAAAGGTTCCGCGCCCCTAGTGTAGGTCATGCTGAAATGGCAAACCTGTGTTTTGGCTGTATTACGTTGGACATTAAATGGTATTCACGTAATAAAGCTTCTCATTAAAAATTTTTTTTTAAATAAAATCAGTGAGTAGAAAGTGAAATTTCAATGGGAATAGTTCTAGCTTGCCTTCTCTTTAATGTACTTGTTTACTGCATGCTGGGTTGGGTATTTGCACGTACAGTAAAACCTCATATAACACTAAAACCTGGTTCCACAAGTCTTCGTGTTATATGATTTTTAGTGTTATCTGATCCTCTATGGGATCCATAGAGATACATTGTAACCACACAGGCTTTCGCGGTTGTTATCTGAAGCATCCCATAGGATCTTAATGTTATCTGATGCAATTCTTCCCCCCAGATTCCTTGATGTTATGCGATTTTCGTGTTATTCGATACTAATGTTATATGAGGTATTACTGTATAGCTGTACCTCGCTTAAAGAGCATAATGTGTTCCACAGGATTGCTCTTTAAGCAAGTTTGCTCTTTAAGCGAAACACCATTGTAAGTGAGACACCCCAGATACAGGTTTACTACTTCTGGAACAGGCAAGCTGGTAAGGCTTCCTAGTGAGTCTCTCAGACTCACAGCTGGAGTTACTGACCACAGAGACCCTGAACCAATGTGCTCCTTGTTGCACTTTGCTCCCCATCTTTGGTACTGTTCATTTTGGTTAGTGGAGGGGAACCTGGCTCTATCCTTTACGGAAACATTGTACTGCAATGTCTGGCCTAGTCACTGGTTAAGGATGATTGGAGTTGCAATTCAGCAACATGGGGAGGACAACAGTTTTAACCTGTGTAAGTTTTAACCAAGCTGCCTTTGCGTTGTAGATAATAGCATCTCTAGATTTTGGCCAGGCTATCATGGTAGGATAATAGAGTAGACCATACTGCCAGTGACTCAATGCCAAGCATCAGGCGGCAGTTAACTGACAACACTGAGGACTAGCAGCCTTGGCAAAGTCCACAGGGAAGGGTGATGGTCCCCAAGAGGATTAAATCCCACTAGAATCCATCTTGATGCAGGGCAGCAGTTTCATCAGTCCTGCTTGGGGCTGAGGAGGACTTTGCGTGCCAAAAGGGCTCAAGACCAGAAAGTGACTCCTGGAGCTGGATCAGTTGTACGGTGCGGAAGGCAGATATTCGATGCGGAAGGCAGATATTCATAGGACAGTGTTCATGGCTGATTGCCATGATGATCGCCAATATTTGGAATTGTATATGGCACAAGAAGAAATAGCAGCAGCTACTGCTTTTGGTGATTTAGTGCAAATAGCATTCATTCATTCATTCAGATTTGTATTGCCGCCCAATCACCAAAGCGACTTCAGGCAGCTAGTGCACTCTCTGGCCCGTTTACAAGTTAATTAGCATTTTGTTGGGTACTCATTTCACCGACCTCAGAAGGATGGAAGGCTGAGTCAACTTTGAGCCCTGATCAGGATCGAACTCACAATGTCAGCAGCAGTTTTGGCTGCAGTACAGCAGTGTAACTACTGCACCACCAGGGCTCAAAGAAATCTGCACACTGACACTTTATAGAGATGTTTTTGGACAGTAGTTCCTATGATCCCCGCCAGTGATTGTGTTAGCTAAGGCTGATGGGAATTGGAGTCTCAATTTCTGGAGAACCACCATTGTCCAATCCCTTTCCTAAAGGACGGTCATAAATTATATTTAAGGGATGTAAAATAGCCTTCATGTCACAGCAATGTAAGAATTGGATCATGCTGCATCTAGGTATAGCATTCTGTTTTTGAACTCTGTTTGCTGGCTAAAGCCTACATATAGGATATTAGGTTAACCACCAATGTTGCCAACTGAATGGATTCCTTAATTTGTCTCACTTTTAAAAAGAAACTATCTAAGCAAGTATCTGTCCTTATATCTTGTGTCAGTGAAAGTTATAAGTTGATGCATATGCAGCCTGACTCTGTTATGTGTATTACTTGTATCTTCTTCTGTGCAGGTGACAAGCGTTTTGAGTGTGCCCAGTGCCAAAAGCGCTTCATTCGAAGTGACCATCTTACGAAGCATTATAAAACCCACCTGGTCACCAAGAACTTGTAGGGCTGGATGCCACCTGGAGAAACAGGGGAGCAACGTAGGTGTTGGTGGCCGCTTGCCATGGAGGGATGGTATCGGCAAAAGACAGCAAAATGCCCAAATAACACTCCAGACTGAGACGATGTCTTACCCAGGCACATCAGCGCAAGGAAGGAACTGCTGACATTTCTTCCACGGCACATTCCCTTGGAACGTCTTCAAAGATGCATCAGGTGCTGTGGCTCCAGGCCTGGGGTGGATAAAGAGGAACCTCCCCTCCAAATGGATTGGCTGAAAGTCAGCCCAAAAGCCAGGAGACAACCAATCAGGAAAGGATTGTGGAAGAGCCAGGCAAAGCCTGTCCACCTTCCAGCCTCAGGACCCGGCAAAGCCAGTGCCCTGCTGCACCACTGCGCCAAAAAGGGCCTCCATGTGGTATTTTGACAGTAGCACCAGCGAAAACTCGGCCCCAGTCATAACCTTGGTTCCCTCTTCCCATGCGCCCCCCCATGTGCTTGTGAAGCTTTTGAATGGAGGAAGGGAAACCACCAGACGCGGGATTCTCTTGTGTGTCCCCCAGCACATTCCTACTTTATATTTAAAATTATAAGTATATATAAATATATATATCTATATATATATTTAAAAGAAAACTCCTTAGGAAGCCTCTTTTTTTTTTCTTCCACAGAGAATGTTGCCTTATATTCCCCCTCCCATCAATTTCCAAATTATGTAAGCTTTTTAAAATTTAATAACTCTTTCAGACACACCCCCATAACTTAATGTCAATATGTGGGCTCAGCCCAGAGGCCCAGTGGAAGGGTCTGTACCCCTGCAATGCCATTGTCCAATCTGTGAACCCAAGACATGTTGTGTGCATGAAAAATGGTTCTAGGATGCACATGGGGACATCCCTTTCTTCAGAAGAACGGGAAATGTCATCAAGCGAACGGGCTCGTGTGTGTGTACTGAAGCTACACTATTGCATCCTCATCTGGACAACTACATGTGTAGCAGAACATTGCATGTACATGGAACACACGGGCAGTCTAATGTGCAGTTCTACACCATTCAGCAGGTTTCTGCATGTCTCATGTTGCAACTCCCAAGTGGTAAAATAGATTGCTTTCACGGAATTGGGGGGCTGTCCTACAATGCAATGCAAGCATGCACTTTTCAACCCTGGTGAAGTCGGGATGATCTGTGCGCTGAATGCTATAGAGCAGGGGTGCCCAAACTGCGGCTTGTGGGCCAGATTTGGCTTGCAAAACTGTCGGAAGCAGAAGTAAAACACGCATGCACAAAATGTTGCCTATGGCACCATTCTGCGTGGGCATGTTTTCCACTTCCGGTGGGAGGAGCCATGTGACCGGCCCATGGCCCACAAAGTTTGGGCACCTTTTAAATAGAGGCACTCCACTCCACCCCAATGGTTTTCTCCTTCCTTCCAAATCCTCGTTCTGTTCCGTTGGTTTCTAACCTTTTCTCCCCCTTACAAATCCCACCGTATAGCCCCTTCCGGTGTATTATAGTGTACATTGTATTATAGACTATATATTGTGTTATGTGTTTCCTATATGTTTCAGAAACATACAGCTTGTTATTTTTGAGCTTTTAAATTAAAAGAAAATCCACTTTATTTTTTAGTTGTAACTGCCTGAAGTACGTTTTTCTTTAAATGACACATTCTTGTTTGTTTTTAATCAATTCTGTAAATTTGGTCAACCCGTGTGTTGCTAGTTAAGGAGGGATTGGGTAGGGAAAAGAACAATCACATTTCCTGGTAAATAAATGTGTTGGAACCAAACTTCACCTCAGCTTGGGAACAAAAGATTATTGTGTTAAGTACAATACAGGGAATGAAACAACACCACTTAGGTGATGTATTGAAGAGTAAAGAGCCGTTAAAGATGGCATAAGATCCCTAAGAACAGTTTCACATTTTACACTCAGTTTGGGCTGTGTTAAGGTAAAGGTCCTTGCTCAAAAGCCAGCCGTATCTGATTATAGAGTTCAGTGCTCATCTGTGTTTGTAGTACTGTGTGTTTGCACACGTTTCCATGGACATGTGGCAGGCATGATTAAAGTGCATGGAACACTATTTACCTTCCCACCGAAGTGGTACCTATTTATCTACAGTGGAACTCCGCATAACGAACGCATCGTATAACGAAAAATTAGTACAACGAAGCGTTGGTGCACTATTTGCGATACCCCGCATAACGAAAAGAAATGGTTTTCGTTATTGTGGGGTATCGCCAAAGGGCTTCGCATAACGACAAAACCGCATCACATAATGAAAAAACCATATAGCAAAGAGCTCCGCCGAATTGAGCTTTTTCGTTTTGCAGGGTTCTACTGTACTTGCAATTTCTTGCTTTCAAACCAGTAGGATGGCAGGTACTGGGACAGAGACAAGAACTCACTCCGTTGTGGAGCGCTCCGGTCTCAAACTACTGACTTTCCAACCTTCCAGTCATCAAGTTCAGCATTTTAACCACTAAGCCACTGCAGTCCCATTGGACTGTGGTACAATGATGTAAAATTTAGCGGGTCAGGATGCATATTTTGAATGTAAAATATCCCCCCCTTTCTTTCTGTACAAAATTGACTGTTCACAAATACACATGCCAGTTTCATGTATGAGAGTGATCTTTGTTGTGGTCTATGCATCACACAACATCAAATAGTGCTGGTATGGGAGAAATTTTCAGCATGTTGCTAGCTTTATTTACACATGGTAAAAATTGTACAAGTGTTCTACTTTTATTGCTTTATAACAGGTGTTCTCAAGCTTGCCAAGCTGAGTGCCAGGTCACGTTCCCTCAAACAGCTTCAGGGGCCGGACGGCCATTTTGCCCTGCCTGCCACATATGGCACTTCCTGGTGTGACGGAGGCAGTGGAGGGCCGCATGAAATGGTGTCAAGGGCCGCATTTATTTATTTGATCAAACTATAGGGCTATAGGTTGAGAATCCCTGCTTTGTAAGCAAGGAAAGTAATGTATCTATGATGAAAATGTTCCTGCTCGTGGGTAGGTTCTCCTTGCAAGTAAAACCCAAGGTTTCCTTTGCTACCCTGAGATTGGCCTTTACATTAATTGTAACACATCTGAGGTATTTGTGCATCTTGAGGTAAAACTGCAGATTCCCCATCAGCTGACTTGTGGGTACATGTTTTAGGATACAGTTTATACGCCTCTCAAGAGTAAATTCTGTTGACTCAAGGAGACATGCAGTTGTACTGATTTCCTTTATCAGCAAAGTAATATTTATTAAGAAGGCTGTGGTCACTGACTGCTACCAAGATAGGAAAATTTAAGTGTGAAATGCTGGTAAACATAAAAAGCTGGGCAAATATTTGTGCATCTGGGATTCAGGCCTTAAGGTATGGGCATCCCATGCAGAATGCACAGAATTTTGAATCCTAGGTAACTATGAAAACACTACACTTTGGAGAACTGTCGCCATGCTGAATTATAGGAAGACTGCTGATTCGAACCGTTGCCTCTCTATCTTGGCATTTTTATTGATGTTTTGCTTGGGGCAAAAGTGGCTTATCTCTACACTAAGTCAGCAGGAAGGATATTTTTTTCCTTCTGTGTCTAGGCCAAACGTGAAACTGCCAAAACAAAGGCACCTTTTGGCAAGTTCATTTATCTCCAGTTCTTGTTTCAATCCGCAATTGTGCTTTTATGTGTGATTATAAGGAGCAAATCCAGAGTAGTCAGAAAGGTGACCTTGGTGCAAAATGGGTTTAAAAATGTTTTAAAAGAGGAATCAGCTGTCCTAAAGCTATACAAAGGTGGGTATATATGTACTGTAACTGTTTGTTGCATTGTAGATACACTATGAATCTAGTGAATGAATGAATGGATATTAATTTATTAATTGATTAGTCTTACGACCTATCTAGTGGAATAGATCACATTTTCTAGGTACATTCAGGAAAGATGACTGCTGTGGCATTTAAATGGGGATACCAAAATCTGACGGTCAGAAATTTATTGAAGATATAGAGCAGGGGTTCCCAACTAAGACTTGTGGGACGGATCTGGCCCGTGGTGTCATTTCATGTGGCTCCCACCCCACCCCTCCAAGGGCATTCGAGAAACAAAGTGGCCAACCCTTTGAAGCTTTTGAGACAAAATGGCCACCCCCATTGTACAGGTAAGGCAAAATGGCCATCCAGCCCTCAAAGCTGACTGAGTGTGACCCGGCCCTCGGCTTGAAAAGGTTGGGAACACCTGATATAGAGCATCTCGGTAAATATATATGATAATTAAGACAGTCTTTATGTGCCCAGAGAGAAAAAGATCAATATAGGCAGGGGTGCACTAGTGTTGACACTGTACTAAAACTTAGATAACCAGATACCTGTTACAGACAAAGAACAAGATGGGGTCTCCACTTCTATTCCCAACTAACCAACTCTGTATGAGATTGTGTGTGTGTTTCTGTTTGGATGACAACTCAGAATCAGTGTGGCATCCTGGTTGGGGACTTCTGGCTGCTTTAAGGAGTTAGTAAAGGTAAAGGTCACCCTTACTTGAAAGCCAGTCATATCCGACTGTAGGGTCCAGTGTTCATCTCCATTTACAGCATCTATCTGCATCTGCAAATGTTTGTGTGGACATGTGGCAGGCATGACTAAATGCCAAAGCACACAGAACATTGTTACCTTTCTACCAAAGTGGTACCTATTTATCTACTTGCAATTTCTTGGTTTCGAAAAACTAGATTGGCAGGAGCTGGGATAGACAAAAGCTCACTCTGTGGTGCAGGACTCAGGTCTTGAACTGCTGACCTTCCAGTTGTCAAGTTTAGTGTCTTAATCACTAAGCCACCACAGTCCTATGTAGTGGCAGCCAATATTATACACACACATATATGAATAGTGTGTGTATGTAATTTAATTAAGAATTAGTGTTTCTTTTCTTTTTCTTTTTTCAAAACATTAAAATATGTAGACCATAAAGTATTGTTTATGGCTGATTATAATACTGGGTGCCTCAAACAAAATTTTAAAAGTTGTGAGTTCACAAATAAATAAGGTTTTAGGATTGGGGGGGGGGGGAGAAAGGATGTTAGCTTACAAATTTATAGTTACAAAAATCAATCAAGCCATATGAAAGACATTTTAAAAATTAATCTTCCTGTTCATCATCATATTCTAGGCCCTCCAGATGGCAGGTTCGGTGGTGAATCCATGCATTCCTCATTTTTAAAACTATCCGCTCCAGACGGGCGATGCGCTGCTCAAAATCTCTCACTGCAAAGAAAGTTTTTTTAAAAAAAAATATCAGTATTTGTTTTAACAATCTCCAGAGAAGTAAATCATTGTGATGGTAAACCAAGGCACTCCAGGTGTTCTTGAGCTTCAATTCCCAGAAGCCCTGATCAGCAGGAGTACTGACTTGGACTTCTGGTACATTGAAGTCCAAGAACACCTGGAGTACCAGGTTTTGCCATCACTTAGTCTTAGTCTGTAAGCACCAAAGGAAAGAGGATCTGGTTCTCTTTAAAGACTTTGCAAAGATTTCTCATGGCATATGCTTCTGCAAAGCAGAGTATTTCATCAAATGCATAAAGTGCTATGCAAAGTTCACATGATTGATGAAGATAAGGTAGAAAAGTGGTAAGGAGTGAGGTATGGGGAGAATGAAATTTTAAAAAGTAAGGTAAAAGTAAAGGTCGCCCTTGCTTGAAAGCCAATCGTATCCAACTCTAGGGTTCAGTGCTCATCTCTGTTTATAACAAAAGAGCCAGTGCTATCTGCGTCTGCAGAAATTTCTGTGGACACGTGGCAGGTATACCCTAACATGGAATGCTGTTTATCATTCCCACCGAAATCGTCCCTATTTATCTACCGTATTTGCCGGCGTATAAGACGACTGGGTGTAAAAGATGACCCCCCAACATTTCCACTCAAAATATAGAGTTTGTTATATACTCACCGTATAAGACTACCCCCTCTTCCGCACACCTTCCACACACCAAATAAAACATAAAAGAACATCAGATTTGATTTCAACATCTCCCTGTGGCCGGCACTAGTGCGCAAGAGCGCATGTGCGAGCTCTGCGTAGACAAGGGGCAGGGCAGATCGCCGCTGCTTCCCACCGAGCAGAACAGGGCGGTCATGCCAAAAAGGCTGGCACCCCTGTCTCGCTGCTGATGCTTGCCACAGCCACGCTGGATACCGCACGATACTGGATGGTATGTAGAATGAGGTTGGTGGGCATCGGGAGGCCACTATGTGCACCAGGCGGACATTGAGAGGCCACTATGGGCACCGGGCGAGCATCGGGAGGCCACTATGGGCAGCTATGTCTATCCCAACTGAAGTGCACCCGGTGTATAAGACGACCCCCCCCCCACTTGGAGGAATGTTTTTCAGGGGGAAAAAGTCTTATACGCCAGCAAATACTGTACTTGCAATTTCTTGCTTTCGAACTGCTGGGTTAGCAGGAGCTGGGACAGAGACGAGAGCTCACTCTGTCATGCAGTACCCAGGAATCGAACTCCGGCCTTCTAGTCAGCGCATTCAGCACTTGAGCCACCGCAGTACAGACTAATAATACAGATCTAAACATATGTTAAAGAAACCACAACCAACATCCATCACATATCCTGGTATGAATTAATTTACTACTGTGTTGCTAGTGGGATAACAAACCTCTATCTTTTTTGGAATAGTAGCCATGTTAGTCTGTGGTTCAGACACATCAAAAAACAAAATAAGATTAAATTAAAATAAAAAACAAAACAATAACTGTAGCACTTTAAAGACTTAACTATATTTTAAAAATATAGCAGTCAGTCTTTAAAGTGCTACAAACTTCTCTCTCACTTTGAGTGACAGAACTGAATTGTTTTGAAACTTGTAATTCAACAGCCTTCTTCTGGGATCTTCTTGGCAGTTCCCTTGCTTAATAATTATTATTTTAATGTCTGCACATTTTTTATGCTTGTCATCTAAGGATAACACTCCACACATCTAGTGGCCATGAATCCGTGACATTTTATGCTATACTAAATACACTCTTTCTTTAACAAAGATAATGCTTGTGCTGTTTTAATATAGATACAGTACTGAGTTATTTCATTCTGAACAGGCAGATGTAGAAGGTGAAATATTTTGAACATAGAAGGCAGTAGCGAGAGGGAAGCAATAAGGTAAAGATAAAGGTCACCCTTGCTCAAAAGCCAGTCATATCCGACTAGGGTTCCGTGCTCATCTCTGTTTATAGCCAAAGAGCCAGCGCTGTCTGAGTTTGCACACATTTCCATGGACATGTGGCAGGCATGACTAAACACCGGAGTACAAGGAACACTTTTTACCTTCCCACCAAAGTGGTACCTATTTATCGACTTGCAATTTCTTGCTTTTGGACTGCTAGGTTGGCAGGAGCCGGGACAGAGCTGGGAGCATAATCATATGCAGTACTTTTGTATCAGTTGACTTGCCGACATTCCAGTCGTCAAGTTCACTGTCTTAACCACTAAGTTACTGCAGTCCTCAAAGAAGCAGTAGTTAAGCATTAATTTCCTCAAACCCTGCAACACAGGATGATCGAGGAGAGTGAAGTACAAAGTAACCACAGATTTGATTTCTGTGGCATGCACTGCCATAAGATATAGTAAAAGCCATCAAATTAAGTAACTTTGGAAGGAGGGAAGATGAATTCATGGAGGCTTAAAGCCATCAGCAGCTCCAAGTGAAGAAGGTAAAATATTACCACCAATTACCACAGGCAGAATGTTTTGCTGTAGCCAGCTTGGTGCAGTGGATAGAGTAATGGACTATGACTCAAGAGGCCTGGTTTCAGATCCATGCACAGCCGTGGAAACTTCCTGGTGGTGTCCAACTGATAAAGCCACTCCTTATTCCTTATTTCACTTACCTTGAAAGACCTTTTAGGGTCACTATAACTCGGTTCTAACTTGAAGGCACATAACAATAACAATAATAACAAAACTTTTATGATGATGATGTTCGACTTATATGCCACCCCATTCATGAAGTGCGACTCTGGGCAGCTTACAAACATGTCCTCAACATAATATACAGTACATCAATTGTTTACTCTTTGATATGCTTGCACAGACTAAGATGGCGACCACTTCCAAAATGTCAATAATAACAATACTTTAGAGAAGTATTGCCAGAGAACACAAGATGGAAAGTACGGCAACACTTACAACCTTCTTGTAGGCGTCCCATGGATATCTGCTCAGCTGTCATGTGAACAGCTTGCTGGACCAGACATCTACCTGATCCAGCAAAGTTTTACTGCTTGGTTTACAAAGAAGCCAAATGACTCCATCCCTCAGCTACCTGTGTGATCCATAATAATCTGGATTCTCTGGATCCCACGCAGAATCTCATCCAGGGTGACCTTTCTTGGCTGTTTGGGGAAATAGTGAGGGTAGGTTTGCGTCTCTGCCTCCCTCACTGTTTCAATTGCTGAGATGGAGGGCTGGGTAAGAGCATCATCTTTTGAATGGAAGAGAGAAATGGGAGGCAGAGGGAGGTTAGCGGTATGGCCATTTTGTTGCCATGAAGCAAAACAATTTGTTCATTACCAAATAACTTAGGCCAGGGATTCTCAACCTGCAGCCCGTAGGCCGGATGCAGCCCACGGTACCATTTCATGTGGCCCCTCATCGCCCCCACCACACCAGGAAGTGCCACGTGATGGAGGAAGGACAAAAATGGCCATTATTTATTTATTTATTATTTATTTATTAGTTCAAATTTATATTGCCGCCCACTCGCCGTGGCGACTCAGGGCGGCTTACAGACATCCAGCCCCTGAAGCTGTCTGAGGGAGCGTGACCCAGCCCCTGGCTTTAAAGGTTGAGAATTCCTGCCTTAAGCCATTAGGAATTACTGTATAGATAAAGGTCACCCTTGCTCAAAAGCCAGTCGTATCCAACTTGGGGTATGGTGCTCATCTCTATTTACAGCCAAAGAGCCAGCGCTGTCTGAGTCTGCAGGCATTTCCATGGACATGTGGCAGGCATGACTAGACAACGGAGAACACGAACGCTATTACCTTTCCCACCAGAACAGTACCTATTCATCTACTTGCAATTTCTTGCTTTAAAACTGCTAGGTTGGCAGTAGCTGAGACAGATGACAGGACCTCACTCCATTGTGCATCACTTAGACCTTGAACTACTTATCAACTAACCTTCCAGTCATCAGGTTCAGGGTCTTAACCACTAAGTAATCACAGCCCCTTTAGGAATTAACATTTAATTCAACTCTGCCTCCCTGAAATATCTTTTATTGCTTTCAGTCCTGCACCATTTAGTACACCACCCATTCAAAGCTAATTTCTTGTAGATATAAAGTTAGGATGCTGGAGGAAACCTGGAATATGCAACTATCCAAAACTGATACCCAGTGTAGAGCAGTGGTTCCCAAGGTGGAGCCAATGCTCCACAGTGGGATTTCAAGTCCCAGAAGCCTAAGTCAGTACATTTCAAGTCCTAGAAGCCTAAGTCAGTGCTTTGGAGGATTGACATTGGCTTCTGGGAATTGAAGTCCAAAAGATGAAGGTTGGGAAACATTGGTGTAGAAGTTCCTGCACTCGGAACAGTCATCTATCTGTCAGAGTTGCAGGGTGATAGTGTTTAACTCAGGGGTGCCCAAACTTTTTGGGCCATGGACCCATCATGTGGTTCAGGGAGCCGGTCACTAAGGCCCGGGTGCCGGGTGCAGCCCCCGACACCAATTCATCCGGCCCACAAAGCCCTCGTTGTTCCTGGAAGTGGAAGTAAAACGCACCCATATGGGCGCGTTTTACTTCCGCTTCCAAGAGTGATGAGGGCTTCATGGGCCAGATGAATTGGTGTCGGGGGCCAACCCCGGCCCCTAGTTTGGGCACTACTGGTTTAACTATTTAAACAGGGAAGATGGGTTGGGTTTTCTGCACCAACCTTGGCCTGACGTTCCCTGTTTTTGCTTCTTTTTCTCCTCTTCCAGCCTCAATGCCTCCTCTTCCTGCCTCCTCTTCTCTTCTTCCTGCCTCAATCTCTCCTGTTCCATCCTCTGTTGTTCCAGTTCATCCTCATCTGCCTCGTGCTTCAGGACGTAGGCAACTGCTAAGAAAAGGAGAACGCTTGAAAACGAGTCACCTGTGCTGATAGTAGGTCCAGGTGAATTAACCACCTACATGAAGAAAATGAATGCTTATACCTGGGACTACCAGGGGCTTTGCTTTGGGATGTGACTTTAGAACATCCATTGGCTGAGGTGTACTTTCCGGGGGCTGTTCTTCTTTGCAGCAGCTCCAAGACATGTTTATATTCCCATCCTCTGGGGGGAAATCTTTGTTTTCTGGACAGAAATGAAACCCTCTAGACTCTCTGATGCAAGGGACACGATCTGCTGTCTCTGGAAGGTACCAGACTGCCAAGCCCTGGAATGGGTAAGTGGAGGTTGCTGCTTCCCTTTTCTTCTGGACAGTGTTGGCATTCCTTTTTTGAAGGAGGATCTATAGCCTTGCCAGCCTAGAAAAGGTAGTGAACCAGGTTAAGAACTGGAGATGACATCCAACGTCTTCTGTCATCAAGTCAACTCTGATTTCTATATATGACGCAGACTGAGTTATTGCTGAGTGTGTTTCAACAACTAGCTTGCAGACTGCTTGGTATCTCGGCTGGAATATCTCTTATAGGGACCCTAATTCACTGGCAGACAGAGGAACTTTTTACAGAAACTCCATGCTTCCCTGTTACTATACAACAGCTAACATTCTCTGTTGTGTATATCTTGGGTTAGAGCAGTGCTTCCCAAACTTTGGTTTTTGGACTTCAATTCCTAGAAGCCTAAGTCAATCCCCCAAAGCACTGATCAGCCAATGTACTGACTTGGGCTTCTGGGAGTTGAAGTCTCCCTGTGGGGCCTGGGCCCCACATTGGGAATCACTGGGTTAGAGTCACATTGGGCATGTGCAGCTGGGTTGAAAGGAAAAGGCTTACTTACCATTTAATCATCATCTTTATTAATTGATTAGTCATCTGACCATACCAAGTTAAAATAAAATAAAATACATTAAATAAAATATGATTGCATAAAACAGGATAAAACAGGTTACAAGTAAGATGATACAATCACAATAAAATGAGATATAAAATTTACTCAAAATAATTTATCAATAAAATTTGTCACCTTTACATGCAACCCTTATCTGATTAATAAAACATCTTCTCCTACTCTTTAATCAGTAAAGGCTAGAGACACTGGTGCCAGTGGGATTGTAAATTCAGACCAGATTTCAATATGATCCTTGCAGGAGCTGTTCAAAGTGCTGAAGCTTATTTTGGGATTGTGGGTCAGCACCATGGATAACTCATGGGGAAAATTCAGATTAAAACCTTCAAGCAAACTCCTGGCCCCACAGACGTCAGAGCAATCATCATAATCAACCCACTCGTATCTGACTATAGGGTTCAGTGCTCATCTCCATTTACTGACAAAGAGCCAACGCTGTCTGTGTCTGCAGATGTTTCTGTGGACATGTGGCAGGCATGACTAAACACCAGAGTACACGGAATGCTGTTTCCCTTCTCAGTGAAGTGGTACCTATTTATCTGTTTGTAATTTCTTGCTTTCAAACTACTAGGTTGATAGAAGCTGGGATGGAGACAGCTCACTCCAGCACTCAGATCTCAAACTGCTGACCTGCCAACCTTCCAGTCATCAAGTTCAGTGTCTTAACCACTAAGCCACTGCAGTCCCTAAGTTTCTGAAGCTATTCAAAATTCCTCATTTTCAGCCAGCTAGTGTTATTTTTCTGTTCTGGCATTTATAACAAAAACACAACCAAAATAGAAGTATTATGGCCCCATAAAGATTAACAATTGTATCTCGGCATGAGTTTTTAGGGATTACAATGTGCTTCTTCCATTTCAAATTATACACAAGACCTCATACTGAGGTTAACTTGTTAGTCTTTGGGTACCGCAATACTTTTATTTTTAGTCTTGGTTTTGCTTTGCCAAAAATTCTTATCTAAATCTCCAAACAAAATATTCTTCTGTCCTCTCACTCACCTCTCTTTTTCACTCCCTCAGTCACTTTTCTTTCTCCAAAAAGATTTTGCAGGAGACTTCATTGTCACCTAGGCAAAGTCTAGAAATGTAAAGTAATTTTGGATTCAGTGAATTGTTGTGCAACATGAAGCAAATATAAAGCATCCTACACGAGCCAAGACATAGTTATGGTACATTTCCATTCTTCTGAAATATCTTATGCAAGTGAATTGGGGAAGAGTAATAAATAAAGGAGGTTTAAGAAATTTGTTCCTTTTTTTAGTTACTGATTACAGAGGCGCAACTATACTGGATAGTGTACTTTCTCTATTTAGAAATTAAGAGAATATATAATTTCAAGGTTACTTTTTGGTGTAACAGATAATGGTTTTTAGTTATTTTAATGTCATTTAATGAAATTTTGACACAAACTATTCAACTTTTACTTTCATTCATTCATTAGTCCTAGGAGACAAGGGAGTATAGTTTTGTTTTAAAGTATTTTCAAAGTCCAACATAGAATTGTTTGAAAGGACAATACAGAAGTGGCTGAAATCCTGTTGCTTACTGTAGTATGTTGCACTAAAGTAGACGTCACTGAATCAGTAAGGATTTGGTGACTCAACTCCTTGATAAGTTCTGTGGAGTCAAACAGACCTACTCTATTTGCACTTTATTATGTTAAAGCTAAAATACAATTAGAGTAAGCCCACTTGAATTAATGAAACCTGTAGCATAGCTGGCTCATCAAATCTTCTACACTGATTCATGGGCCTGCGCTAGTGTGAGTTACTACACTAAGCAACATGATGTCAGCCAGTAAATTCCTAACATGGAATGCAACTAACTTTTGCAATTGAAGCAATGGTAACAATAACCTGAATGCTAGAAAGAATAAGCAATGCCATAAGTTTAAAAATAATGTCCCATGCTCTGCTGTGCAACATTAATCTAATACTGTATGTTCAAAAATACGTATGAAGAATGGATCATGTGTACAATCTGCAACATCCCTCTGGCTCTATATTTCCACCACTAACACCCAGCATGCAGATCCTCTAAAGTAGGATTATGCTACCTATGGCCCATGGGCCGGATCTAGCCCACGGCAGCAACTCATCCAGCCCTCAACGATGACCTCAGAAGTGGAAATATTTATGACAGCCATAAAAGTCCCCACCCATGAGCAAACACTCCTGCCATGATTTACAGCAGAGTTTATGGCAGGGGAAACCAAAGTGTCTGGCACACTCAGGTATCTGAGGGGGCATGGTTTGGCCCATGGCAAGAAAACATTGAGAACCCCCACTCTAAAGCCTGACACTCAACTGAAAACAAGAATGACTTTTGTTCTTCTGAGAGTTTAGCAGCAATTGTAATTATGAAGTCTTCCAGTCTTTGCGGCATCTACATTGGAAGTGGGAAAACTGTGGCTCTCCAGATTTATTTATTAATTTATTTATTATTTAAATTTGTATGGCTGGCCACTCACCTAAGTGACTCTGGGCAGCTCACAATGCAGATGTTGGAATACAACAGATGTTACATTCAGATTGTTAATGGATATTCATCTTTGTGGTTTCTATTACAAGTTTTGGACTGCTGATGCTTTGTACTTTGTAAAGGCCTATGGTCATGGACAATAAAGATTTTGATCAAACTGAATACTCCCACTATCTCTGGTCATTGCGGCTGGGGATCACATCTGGAAGGCCACCTGTGTCGTCCCCCCCCCCTGATCTAAATGCTACATAGATACTTCATGTTCTATTCATACAAAATCAAGCTAGAATCAAAATTTACCAACTAGAGAAGATGAAAACAACATAGACAAGCATTGAACACTTACTCTCAGATAGGACCTCCTTCCATCTGACAGGTAAAACAGCTGGGGGAAGTGTCACAATAGAGGACATGTCACTGTTACCTTAGCAACATGCCTTAGCCATGAGTATTGTCAGTTTTTGATGGCTTTTAGTTTATGCAGCCTGTTAATATGCTGAATTTTGTATGGGTTCTCCTGACTCAGACTAAATTTAGACATATTTCTATTGCACACAGACCCATATGTGTGTGTGTATTTGGATACAGGAAGAATTCATATAACCCTCCATGAAAAAGGCACATTAAATGATGCAAGTCCTCAGGATTTTAAACAAGGCAAAAAGCAGCCACACTGCAACTTACAGAGGCATCAAGGTATTGTATCTTAAAGGTATGATTGGAAATGTATCAATATATCAAATAGTGCCTCGGTTGTCTACTTTTATGTATGCTGGACCAACCTTGCAATGTAAATTTCAAAAATTTACAGATGTGTGCATTAGGACCACATTAGGATTCCATGCATAATGTGGACACGGCCAGTTCTATGGGTTTTTTTTGTACTACCTTTTGCTCACAAATCACTTACAGTGGCAGAAATATCAAAATGGTCCTGCTAGAGAAAACCTGAAACCTCCAGGCCTGATGGCTAAAATCCTGTAATGAAGAAAGGTAGGAAACTTTCTCTCAGCAAAGCATTTCACAACTTCAGGCAGAGGTGGTCTTGGTGCATGTGACCATTTAACAATAGCCCTCAGATGAAGGAGATACAGATACAATAGGGCCTCTAAGGGTCAAGTTCACCCTTGCTCCAGTCAGATCTGCCTCTAGGTTTCAGTACTCATTTCCATTTACAGCCAGCACTGTCTGCCTCTGTAGATGTTTCCATGGACATGTGGCAGGCATATCTCAGCACTGAGGTGAACATAATGCTGTTTACCTTCCCACCATAATAGCACCTATTTATCTACAGTGGTACCTTGCTTAAAGAGCATAATGCGTTCCACAAGATTGCTCTTTCAGCGAGTTTGCTCTTTAAGCGAAACACCATTGTAAATGACCAATTTTGGGGGGTACTGCAAAGCCCAATTTATTTGTTAAGCGAGTTTTTGGTTGGTTTTATTTGTTAAGCAAAGCGAACATTCAGAGAAAATTCTGCTCTTTAAGCGAGTTTCTCTTTAAGCAAAACTCTCTTTATGTGAGGTTTGACTGTACTTGCAATTCCTTGCTTTCGAACTGCTAGGTTGGCAGGAGCTGGGACAGAGACAGAGTACTTGGGTCTCAAACTATAACCTGCCGACCTTCCCATAATCAAGTTCAGCGTCTTAACCTCTTCAACGAATGGGTGTATTAATATAAGAGGATGCAATGTCCAATGGCAATTTAGGTCAAAAGTAGTTGATTTCTGCATCATTGCATATTGTGGGACTGCAACTCCTTCTGTTCTTTGTCACTAACTGTGCTGGCTAGGGCTGATGGCAATTACAGTCCTGGAATTATTTAGAAATGTACAAATTGTCCACTCCTTCAATTTGAAAAAATGTCAGGACTGTTTATTTAATGGGCTGAAACTATTTTTTGTTGTTCAGTCACACAGTCGATTCCAACACTTTGTGACCCCATGGACCACTGTCCGCCAGGCACTTCTGTCCTCCACCATCCTACTCAACTCGCTCAGTTCTGTGCCCATTGTCTCTACAATACCATCTAGCCATCTCATTTTTGGCTGCCCCCTTCTTCTTTTGCCCTCCACCTTTCCCAGCATCAAGGCTTTCTCAAGTAAATCCTCTCTTCTCATTTGATGTCCAAAGTACTTTAGCTTCATCTTTACAATTTGACCATCTAAGGAGCAGCCAGGGTTGATTTCTTCTAAGATTGACTATTTGTTCTCCTCGCTGTCCAGGGGACTCTCAAAACTCTCCTCCAGCACCACATCTCAAAGGCATCTATTCTTCTGCGTTCAGCTTTCCTAATGTTCCAGCTCTCACAACCATACATTGCCACTGGGAGGAAGCCAGATTTCGGCAGAATTTCAAGAATAACAAATTAACAGTTAGAACAGTATGACAGAGGAACCAACTGCCTTGAGAAGTGGTGAAGGCTCCAACACTAGATGCATTCAAGAGAAAATTAGACAGTCATCTGTCAGATCTGCTTTGATTTGGATTCCTGCATTGAGCAGGGAGTTGGACTTGATGGCCTCAAACAGGGGTGCCCAAACTATGGCCCGGGGGCCGGATGCAGCCCCTGATGCCAATTCAAGGCTCCGGGGGCCGGATTAATTGGCGTCAGGGGTTGGATCTGGTCCCTGGGGCAGTGATCAGCCCCCTGAACCACGTGATCAGCCTGCAGCCCAAAAAGTTTGGGCAGCCCTGGCCTAAAAGGCCTGTTCCAACTCAGTGATTCTATGATTTCATGAACAACAAACAGTGCAACATTTCTATTGCTGGTCTGGTTTTGGTAATCCCTGTAACAATATTTTCCAAGTTATAAAGCTATGTGGGCTGATGGGTTTGCATACCCTACTACCTTGTCTGGCCTTGGCCAAGCTACATAGTAACAGATTGTCACCAAAAGAAAAGATTGATAGAACTAGAATAGCCAAGGTAGATTGTCCTAAGTCAGTGCATAACATTGATGTATTTGCTGTTATTTCCTTGTTTTGTTGTATTATACTGTATTTTCTATTAGGTTTAATTTCAAATGTATTGCTATATGTTGTGATTATGTAATATATTGTTGATTTTTGTGAGCTGCCCTGAGTCGGTTGCACCGAGTAGGGCGGCATATACATTGAACTTAAAAAAAAAAGTCAAGATCAGTTTGATGGTGGTAATGATATTAAAGGTGCCACTATGAACACTGTTTTATTATCTCCATACCTAGTGTGTTTCAGTGACTTCCAAATCTCTAGATCAAGCCCATATTTTATGCCTATACAGTACAGTATATAAGCCCTGCTGCTCTGCCAGAATACAAGACACCCAGCTATTAGGACAAATAAGCTGGTGGAACAGTCTAAAGACACAGCCTCTCCATTGGGTAAGTTGTGCCAAGACAACAGCCCAAACAGAATAGCAAGGTAAAGGTCTCCCTTGCTCAAAAGCCAGTCATGCTCATCTACAAAAGCAGCCCAAAAGCCAGCACTGTTAGCATCTGCAGACATTTCCGTGGTCACATGGCAGGCATGACTAGACATCGGAATGCATAGAGTGCTGTTACCTTTCCTGCTGATGCAGTACTTATTTATCTACTCGCAATTTCTTGCTTTTGAACTTGGCAGGAGTTGGGACAGAGACGGGTGCAATATCTAGGTCTCGAACTGCTGGCCTTCTAGCTAACAAGGCGAGCTTTTTAACCACTGAGCCACCGCAGCCAGTGATGGGATGTAACAGGTTCTCACCAGTTCGCCAGAACCGGTAGTAACTTTTCCCAGTGTCCCAGAGAACAGGTAGCAGCTTTTGGGGGGAACCACCTTCGGGGCTTACCTTTTCACTGGTTCCCCCACTGCGCATGTGCACCAAGCACTTGGTGTACATGCATGTCTACAGTGCTTGGAGCATATGCACAACCTCCTTACTGTCCTCCTTGCTATCCTTGTGTTGTGTGTGTGTGTGTGTGTGTGTGTGTGCTTTTTTATTATTATTATTATTTATTTTTTCCTTGGCTCCGCCCATAATGTCATGATGTCATGATGTTGGCTCCACCCACACTGATGACATCACGATGGGGTAGTAAAAAATTTGACATCCCACCACTGACCGCAGCCCACTATAGGTTCACAAGCTGGCAATAACTACAGTCATTGCCAGCTTTTTTTGTGAATGAATGCCCATTGCGATCAAAGAATTCGATACCTCTCTTCTGATTGGCGAAACCGCCCCGCTCTCCTCTTCTGATTTGCTGGGAGGTGAAGAAGGGCATGGAGAGGTAAGGCAGAATAAAGGCATTGTCTGATTGGTCGTTCAGTTACTTCTTCTTTCCTCTCCTGCTCCAAGTCCGGCTGTTCGGCCCCGCCCCTTTTGGTTCCATTCCGCGCCTGCGCTTTAAAAGGCGGTGAAGGTGACCCAGATGTTGAGTTGCGCGAGGCGGCTGGGTTTAGGGTGGGTCTGCCTTCCTAGTTCGAGCCAGCTCCAGAAGTCCTTTTATGCCATGGATTTGGCGACCCTTCGGAAGAACTACAAAAGGGACGAGGAGGTGAGCGCGTGGGAATGGATATCTGTGTGCGAGGGCCACAGAGAAGGGGAGAAATGCTCTGAGCATGTGCAGAATGCATGGAAATTCTGCAAGAAATAAGACAACTCTTTGTGGAACTTACTTACTTACTTATTACTCACATTTCTACCCCTGCCACCTCGCTAAGGCGACTACGGGCGGCTTACACATAAAACAAATAAAAACTTAACAAAAACATTCAAAAGCATTAAAAATGTTAATTTAAAAAATAATAATAATATTTTTTTAAAATGCCAACCAATGCTGCATCACAAGATTTTTCAAAAGCTGACTTATATATAGAATGAGTGCCTGTCCTGTGAGACATCAAGCAGAGCTAGACAACATAACATAGTAGAGTTTGCAGATGGTTCCGCTGTCATGTGGCAGGCATGAATAGACACGTCCATTTTAAAGTAATTTCGAACCTCAAGGTTTTAATTTATGAATTTTCTGTAAGCCGCCTAGAGTCAGGTTCGCCTGATTGGGGCGGGATAATAAATCTAAATAAATAAATAAAAATAAATGGAACACTTTTTAGCTTCCCACCAAAGCGGTACCCATTTATCTACTTGAAACGCGTGGGAACTGGGTTTGTTGGTGAGATAAGGATTTTTCCAAGCATTGGAGCTGCTGCTGCTTTCCTGTCGAGTCCAGATGTGAAACTGAAGGCACCTTTTGGCTTGTTCATTCTGCAGTTTCTTTCCCTTGACCTAGTGTGAGAAGGATTAGCCAGCAACACAAAATTGCCATTATCAGGGTATGCCCAGTTGTGTTTCAGAAATGCAACAATCTTCAAGGAGCCTCTTTCTGTGTACCCCAGCGTGAAAGCTAATCTTAAGTGATGAATAAATGGCCTAGGAGGAACTGCAGATGTAAAAAAATGGAGGTTAATATGAAAGATTGGGGAACAGAAGCTTGTTTACTTATGTTTCTGTCTATTTTCATAGCTTGCTATTGCATTGTTGTTCTTGATATTATGGGCTTTTATGGATGGGATTTTATTTATGTGGGAATAATAATCGGTTTTTCATTACTCAGAATAGCACTAGTCACTAAATTGGGCAGTATAAAATGTTATAAATAAAATAAATGGGAAGTGACTTTTTAAAGGGTATCAGGTTGTTTGTGGTACCGGTAGTTCTCCACAGGATTTCATAGCCTCAGAGGTGAAGGTCTGAAATTGCATGGATAACATCCGAGGTTTGAATGTCTTTTTCTTTCAGAAAAAAAAACTTTGCATGTGTGGAAGATGGTGGAAATGATGGCTGGCATGCTCGCCTTCCTCACGTATTTATTGTGCCTGGAAGCAACTGAATAGGGTTTATTTGGACAAGGGCATGGCAGCCAGCGTGACTGAAACAGTGGAGAGTGAACAGCATAATGTGCAGCTGAAAATGTGTGCCTTCTATGAATGAGTGTTTTGTGCTTTCTTCCCCAGGCCTTTGAGGAGAAACATCTCGTGTCCCTTAATCCCATTAAGCAGTTCTCCGCATGGTTTGAAGAAGCCATGAAGTGCCCATCCATTGGGGAAGTAAATGCCATGTGTTTGGCCACTTGTACCAAGTAGGATTACATTCTTACTGCTTTATTAATTCTTCTCTCTCTGTGTGTATTCTGCCTATCTATGATTTCGTGTTTACTTCTTTCCAGGGATGGAAAGCCTTCTGCTCGGATGTTACTTCTGAAGGGATTTTGCCAGGAAGGCTTCTGCTTCTTTACCAACTGTGACAGCCGGAAAGGAAGGGAACTGGTGAGTGCTCTCTTATATAGGAGCCCTGGTAGCACAGTGGCTAAACTGCTGTATCGCAGCCCAAAGATTGTGAGTTTGATCCTGACAGGACTTACAGTTGACTCTTCCTTCTATCCTTCTGAGGTTGGTAAAATGAGTACCCAGTGTGTTGGGACCAAATTGCTAATTAACTTGTGAACTAAGTGTTATGGGGCGATACAGAAGTGTAATTGTTATTGCTATTGTTTTAGGTTAGGCTCTCGGGTTCCGGGCTTGACCATGCCTCCTGGGCAGCTGATTTGGGCCGGCCACTTGGTTCCATCCACCCGGAAGCGGAAATAAAATGTCCACCATGCATGCTCACATTCCTCACATATTTATTGTGCCTGGAAGCAACTGAATAAGGGTTTATTTGGACAAGGGCATGGGTTTGGCGAGAGTGTCATGGGCCTGATTAAATGGCCCCAGGGGCATAGGTTGAGAATGCATGCTTTAGGAGGATTGTTGGACTGCTGATGAATCGGTACCCAGAGAAAGTGTTGCAAAGTTGGCTTTGCATACAGGCTTATGTAAAAAGCGAACAACTGTATCAGTCCAAAGTTTTTGATCAAAACTAACAAGGTAACCAGAAGAAAGTTGGCAGTACTATATTTGTTTTATGTGATTCATGTTCTGTTAGCTGTGGCTTGTGAGATTTTGCTGAGATTAGGTCCCCCACCCCCACCCCAAGCTAATGTGATGCAACCAAAGAGAACTATCTTTCCATTTGGCTGTTAGGGAAGGTCCTGGTGGCACAATGATTAAACTGCTTCACTGCAACCCAAACTGCTGATGTGAGTTTGACCATGACAGGGTTCAAGGTTGACTTAGCCTTCCATTCTTCTGACGTCAGTAAAATGCATACTCAGCATGTTGGGGCAAAGTGCTAATTAACTTGTGAACAGCCCAGAGAGTGCACTAAGCGCCATGAGGCAGGATATAAGTGTAATTGCTGTTGCTATCTTCTCCTATATAAAAAAAGACATTTTAAGCAGCTGGAAATACTTAAAGAGGCAGAAGTAGGCTCTTGAGAAAGAAAGGGAGTCTGTGGAAGGAAACTGGCAGGGATTTATTAACTTAATGTGCAACTGTATATATAATGGTATTCCCAGTGGCAATGTATGGTTGTGAGAGCTGGACCATAAGGAAAGCTGAGCGCAGAAGAATAGATGCCTTTGAGATGTGGTGTTGGAGGAGAGTTTTGAGAGTCCCCTGGACAACAAGGTGAACAAATAGGTCAATCTTAGAAGAAATTAACCCTGATTGCTCCTTAGAAGGTCAAATAGTAAAGATGAAGCTAAAGTACTTTGGACATCAAATGAGAAGAGAGGATTCGCTTGAGAAAGCCTTGAAGCTGGGAAAGGTGGAGGGCAAAAGAAGGGGGTGGCCAAAAATGAGATGGCTAGATGGTATTGTAGACACAATTGGCACAGAGCTGAACGAGTTGAGGAGGATGGTGGAGGACAGATGTGCCTGGCGGACAGTGGTCCATGGGGTCGCAAAGGGTCGGAATCGACTGTGTGACTGAACAACAAAATATCTCCCTAGCCTAGGCACACTTAATCCCATCAAATTTTGGAAGCTCAGAAGAATTGAGCTTTCTCTGTGGTTTGATGATGGGCCACAACTGAATACCAAGTACTGTATAGTCATGGAGAGTTGCTGCCAGTCAAAGATAACAGTACTAGTCTAGATCAAGGTTCCTCAAACTTGGCTCTCCAGATGTTCTTGGATTTCAATTCCCAGAAGCCCTGATCAGCAGGAGCCGCTGACTTGGGCTTCTGTTAATTGAAGTCCAAAAACACCTGGAGGTTCAAGTTTGAGGAACCCTGGACTAGATGGACCAATGGCCTAAGGCAGTTTCTTTCCTTCCTGTAATGATTTTTAAAAGCCCAACAAACTTTTCAGTCTCATTGATAGCTAAAGAAGCAAGTTACATGTTTTCATCTTGAGAAATTAAAGAATCTGTCTTGCCTGCTATCAGGAAACCTATAGTGCTCAATACATTTTGGACTACAAGTCCCACAATCCTTTACACTGTCCATACTGGCTGAGGATTCTGGGTGCTGAAATCTGTAGATCCACACCTTTGCCGCTGTTATTTTAGGCATTATACTAATTTCTTGTTTTCCCCCTCATGATTATGTTTCCATCTTTCCCTCTCCCGGTCCAGGACTCCAACCCATTTGCTTCAATGGTCTTCTTCTGGGATCCCCTCAGTCGCCAGGTAAACTCCTGCTTTTTTTGTTTCTCCTGACAGAAATTCATGCTTATTGCCCAAGAAGTTTATGTGAGGTATAGGCTGACTTGGTCAAAATGTGCTTCAAGGAATTTAATCATGCTGTACCTTTTTACTGTTCTGGTTGTTCCAAATGCTACCTATGTTAGAAGGGTGCAGGTTTGAGTTTTTGGAATTCTGAGAGCTGTGTCCTAAAAACACGAATTTGCATATTTCTAGCCAATACATGTTGAAGGCTTGAACAAAGAGTGAACTCTGGCCTGTTTCCTTATCTTATTATGGTTCTCTGGGTTTGAAGAGTCCAGGATCAGGTGTAAAGTTGTAGGGAGTCAAGTTTGCATCAGCTCTTATTGCACTGTGAAAATTAAATATTGTATCTGCTAGAAATAGAATAGAAGGAAGACTTTTGATACTTATTCGAGAAGGAGTTAGAGCAGCGGTTCCCAACGTGGGGCCCACACATCCCAGTGGGACTTCAATTCCCAGAGACCTAAGTCGGTACATTGGCTGATCAGTCCTATGGGGAATTGACCTAAGCTTCTGGGATTTGGAAGTCCAAAAACCAAAGGGTGGGAAACACTGGCCAGTGTAGGAGCAACCCCTCCGTTATCTGCTATCACTGTGATTGAAGATGGGTAGGAGCTGCCCCTGCACAATTCTCTCTCAGTCAGAGGCCTTCCAGCCTGCATTTCGACTGGTGACTTACCTGCCCTTTTATTATCCATTGTTCAATCAGCTTTTTCCCAGTCTGATCAGGTTACTCTGCTATGGTAACAAAGTAGACCATACTGCCAGTGACTCAACGCTGATTGTCAGGCAGTAGTTAACTAACTTGTCAAACTTGAGTACTAACAGCCTTGAGTGGTGAAGACCACAGGGAAGGGTGATGGTCTCCAAGTGGATTAAATCCCATTTGAATCCTTCTTGATGGAGGGCAGCAGCTTCATCAATACTGACCTGAGGCTGAGGAAGACTTTGTGTACCAAAAGGTCTCAGGATCAGAAAGTGACTGGCGGAATAGGATCAGTGGTATGGATGTCACGCTGCAATGTGGAAGGCAAATGGAAGGCCACTGAATTATATTGTTTCCAGGACAATCTTCATGGCTGATTGCCATGATGGTAGCCGATATTCAGAAACGGATATGACACTTGATGAAGCATACATTATTTGCCAGGCTTCCTGAATGCACCCAACTTTATTCCTTCTGTCTGATTCTGACCTGGGGAAGTTGCAGCAAGAGTAACCTGGATTGTCAGTCAAAGTATTGGATGGGTGGACTCAACCTGGTCCTTTGGTAGAGGATCTGATGACATTAGTTGTGGCTGTCACTCATAACTTTATCTGTACCAGGCTATAACATAGGGCAGTGATGGCGAACCTTTTAAAGACCACGTGCCCAAACTGCGACCCAAAACCCATTTATTTATCACAAAGTGCCAACACAGCAATAGGGGAGGAAGGAAATGCTCCCATTGGGCTCCTGGGCAGAGGGGTGGGGCTAACTGCTGGGGGAGGGAGGAAGTGTTCCCATTGGGCAGGGGGGTGGGGTGAACTCTGTGCTGAAGGAGGAAGTGCTCCTATTGGGCTGCTGAGCAGAGAGGCAGGGCAAACTCTGTGCTAGGGTGACTGCATGGGTGCCCACAGAGAGTGCTCCGAGTGCCCCTTCTGGCACTTGTGCCACAGGTTCACCAGCACTGACATAGGGAGTCCACTCCCCTCCCTCAGTTTTATATATCACCCTGGCTATTCTGGCAGAACAGAAGAGGAACATCAGGAATCTGATGGCACATCCTTGGTAGCTTATTGGATGGATTTAGGAAGCGATTGTGTGTCTGTGGTAGAGAAAAGGAGGCAGAGGGACACCCATGGATCTTCCATGAAAGGACAGGCTTTTTTATCTCATGGCAGCCTGAAAAGAAAAGTGCCGAATTGAAACAGTTTTGATAGTTTGTTCAAGTTTTAAAAGGACTGGTTTCAGCTGGGATGTTTTATTCATTCTTCACCATTCAGTTCTGCCCAATTCTGAGTTATGTAATAAAATTTCTTTTGTCCAGGCATGTCCTTACTCTGTTCCCCCACTCTTAACTGAATTATCTTACAGGTGCGAATCGAGGGCTCTGTAGAGAGGCTTTCTGAGGAGGAATCTGAGAAGTATTTCTACTCGCGTCCAAAGGGCAGCCAAATTGGAGCTCTTGTGAGTCGACAAAGCACAGTGATCGCAGACAGAGAGGTGAGGGAATGCAATGCGGATTTCTTGGGCTGCAAGAAGAAACATGTGCCATTCGCATCCCTTTCATGTATTGTATTGTTCTCTACTTGATCACTCACTGTACTATAAAGGTAAAGGCCGCCCTTGCTTGAAAGCCGGTTGTAGCCAACTCTAGGGTTCAGTGCTCATCTCTGTTTACACCCAAAGGGCCAGCGCTGTCTGCGTTTGCACACATTTCCAGGGACATATGGCAGGCATGCCTAGACACCAGAATGCACAGAACACTGTTTACCTTCCACCAAAATGGTCCCTATTTATCTATTTGCAATTTCTTGCTTTCAAACTGCTAGGTTGGCAAGAGCTGGGACAGAGACAGGAACTCATTCTGTCATGCAGTACTCGAGTCTCAAACTGCCGACCTGCCAACCTTCCAGTTGTCAAGTTCAGCTTCTTAAACACTTAAGCCACTACCAGCATACTATGCTTAGTATGCTGCAGTCTTGCCTGGTTTTGGAAGATAAGCATATTTGGGTTGTTCCTTGGATGGGACACCATCTCGGAATATCAAAGGTCTTTTGGGGTAGGCTTAGGAAAGAATCCTGTCTAAAAACTTAAAGCACTATTCACAATCAGACTTGACAGTACTGAGTTAGATCATTGGCCTAAATCAGTGTAAGGCAGCTTTCCATGTTCCTTTCCAACTTTTTTTTACCATGTTTCCCCAAATACATTTTATGTTAAGCTTGAATGGGTAAATATATGCTATTAGTGGTAGTAATGAAAGGGATGCAGGGACTGTGGCAGCTTTGTGATTAAGAAGCTGTAGTTGATGACCGGAAGGTCAGCAGTTTGAGACCCAAATGCTGCATGATGGAGTGAATTCCTGTCATCTGTCCTAGCTCCTACCAACCTATGAGTTGGAAAGCAATAAATTGCAAGTCAATAAATAGGTACCATTTTGGTGGGAAAGTAACAGCATTCTGTGCACTCCAGTGTCTAGTCATGCCTGCCTCATGTCCACGGAAATGTCTGCAGATGCAGACGGTGCTGGTTCTTTGGTTATAAATGGAGATGAGCACCAAACCCTAGAGTCAGATAGAAGTGGCAGTCCAGCAAGGATTACTTTTACCTAATGAAAGGGATTTCCAGAGTAGTAACTCTGCTAGTGTGTGGTCATTTACATAAAAAATAACAGAGCCTTTAATTATCAATGTAGCCTGTTTCTTTAGAAATGCAGAGTAGTAAGTAGTAATCTCTGACCCTACCAGAAGAAAATGAGCAGCTATAAACAATTTTTTTAATTAAAGGTATCATGTTCCAGTGCTGCTTGAGGTGAGAATTTTGTCTCCCAAGTATGTTCAAGAATAATGCTGGTGTAGACAACTCAAAATGCAGGCACTCACCTTGGCAATCCCAGTTTTGCAAAAGTATTATTATTTATTTATTTATTTATTTATTTATTTATTTATTGCATTTGTTACCCCGCCCCAATCGGGAGAACCCGACTCTGAGCGGCTTACATCAAGATAAAAAGTAGAAACATAAAGCACTCTATATCAATAAAAAACATCAAAAGTTAAAAAATCATCAAGTTAAAAACAATACACAAATCCCACATTCAGACCCAGGGGTGGCAATCCATTAAATAAGCCACCTAGTATGAGAACCCATAAAATGCAGGTAACTATGATACAAAAAACAAGTTTTAGCAGTTCTGCTTCTCCACCCGGAGCACATGTTTTGTCAAGCTAATGGCTCCTAGTTGCCCATTCAAGTCCAACCCGCCCCAAAATATTTGGTGCTACCAACAGGAAAAGCTCAGAACAATATATTGGTTCTGGAAATATCTATCCTTTCCTCTTCTAGGAATCTGGAGGGTTGCAGGGCTAGATCACTCTGCTTTTTCTTAGCCGGTCTGCTTGGCAGAAGACACTAGATTTTTGCAAGCCAGTTAAATGGTTGTTAGTTTGTGTTTCCATACAGAAGAGGTCTATGAAAATATATATACGCTAATCTCAATTTCTATTCTTTCTATTGCAAAAGGGAAACAACTTTTACTCTGTGTGTGTGTGTGTGTGTGTGTACGTATACATATATAGTCAAACCTCGCATAAAGAGCATTTTGCTTAAAGAGTAACTCGCTTAAAGAGCAAAATTTTCTCTGAATGTTCGCTTCGCTTAACAAATAAAACCAACCAAAAACTGGCTTAACAAATACATTGGGGTTTGCAGTAGCCCCCACAATTTACAATGGTGTTTCACTTAAAGAGCAAACTCGCTTAAAGAGCAATCCTGTGGAACGCATTATGCTCTTTAAGTGAGGCACCACTGTATACACATACACACACCACCCTACTCCACCTATAGTTATTAGCCTGCAAGATATGTGTGCTGTAGGCTAATAACTATTTGGGGCTTATTTACAAGATAGTCCTAGCAACATGGAAGTGACACCAAGTGCCTTTTTACTTATTGTCTTATGACTGCCTGTCTGTGACCTTCATGCCACTTCCCTCTCCCTTGCCTAGTATTTAAGGAAGAAGAATGCAGAACTGGAAGAGAAGTACAGAGAAGCCAAAGTACCAAAGCCAGCATATTGGTGAGTTAGACCTTTGGGTGCATTTTGGCATGGATTTGTCCTGTGCCCTGCCTTACCCCATCACTTGCTGCCAGGCCTCTTATGCTGATGTCAAAGGTTTGAAAGCTTCACATTTGTGGGTTCAGAAGGTTGTTAGAAACTCAAGCCAGTGAGGGGAAGTGGGGGATAAATCTAGCCTCTTGTAAATTACTTTGGAGCAGAACAGAGTAAAATGGCCATTCTACTGATAGTACTACCCAGAACTCAGCCTGGAGAGAGTGAGAAGGAATTGGACAGAGAAGCCTGGAGGCCATCATTGGGTTCGTAGGCCAGAGCAGAGGTGCCCAAACTTTTCAGACCGTGAGACGGTCAAGTGGTTCCTCCCACTGGAAGCAAAACGTGCCTTGCAATCTGTTTTGTAACAAGATGAGATAGATTTTAAACTGCCATTTTCTCTGCTTAAACCAGGGGTACCCAAACAACAGTCTGTGGGCCAGATCTGGCCCCCGACACCAATTCATCTATCCTGCGCCAGCCTCATCGCTCCAGGAAGTGGAAGTAAAATCCACCATGTACGGGCGTGTTTTACTTCTGCTTCCAGGAGTGGGGTGGATGAATAGTCATTGGAGATCGTATCTTGCCTACAGGCCGTAGTTTAGGTGATGAAAAACACACACTAGGTATTTCTGGGGTGACCTGAAAGCTGTTCCTGGGATTGCCAAAATTGGAAAAAAGAAGCTAACTGAAATCAGTAGTCTGTTGCACGGCACATTAAATCAGTGGGGATTTGGAGATTTAACTTCATAAATTCCATTGGTTCATTTAGCCTGTTCTAGTTGTGGTTGATGGGTTGGTTTTATTTATAGGACACCTTTCTCCTAATGAGGCACTCAAAATGTTAAAAAGATCAAATTAAAACACAATAAATTGTAAATTAAAAGCAATTAAACTACAGTAACAATTTAAATAGATTAAATGATTAGAACAGGAGTAAAACATTAAAAGCCTTTTTAAAAAGGCATTAACTCAGTTAGAAACACCATCCAGGCACTCAGTGATAATTATTAATACTACGTTTTAGCCCCTGCGTCATTGCCCACTTGTTTCAAAGCACATTTGGCCTCATCCCCTGGTTCACTAAGTAGCAGTGATGTGCCCCCACCTTTGGATGGATAGTATGGGAGGTAATGATGTCACCCTGGCTTGCTTTTGGCATCTTGTGATAGTACACGCTGTGATTTTAACTTTTTGCAGCATGCAAGAGTGGAGGTCAGCCAAGACTCACAGAACCTGCCTACAAACCGGTTATTGTTTTTGGTGATGCAGATTTTTAATCCACCTTTCCTTTCTCTTTTCAGGGGTGGCTACATCTTAAAGCCAAATGTCATAGAGTTCTGGCAAGGGCAAACAAACCGCCTGCATGATCGCATTGTTTTCCGCTGCCTCCAGGACAGCAGTGGACCTTTGGGGCCCATGACCCACAGAGGAGAGGGGAACTGGGTGTATGAAAGACTTTCCCCTTGACGACCTGCATGGCTCAGCCTCTACGCATTATTCTTGGAATAACTGTGCCAAAAATTGTGTTTCCAATGCCCCCATGAGACTAAGCAGGCCAAGAGAAGAGAGGGACCAAGTACCATATCTTCATGAAAGATGAATGGGTTCAAAGCACATCTCAATCATAGCTTGCACCCATCTCTAACTCTGTGCCTAATCTACCTTGTAAGGTTGTAAAGCTACAGCATAATTATCCCCTCATGAGCCACTTTGAGTTCATTGGAGGAGAAGCAATATAAAAATGTTTTACTTTGGTAGGTGTATAAAGGGTAACTGGGCTGCACCATTTAAGCTGTTCACAACTACAAAGGGTGCCAAAAGTGTGCACACATTTTAAGAAAGAAAAAAAAATCTGTATTAAAATGGTAATACTCAATATGATAACTAATGATGAATACAAGTCACGCTTGACTTTTGCAATTAAAAGAGGTGCTCAAAATTGTTACCTTCAGCCTCCAGACAAACTACTGCTTGAGCAACATTTGCCAAAGTGTCCACTTGTATCACTGTGAATGCCACTTCAATTCCTTCCCAAAGTACCTTCAGTGTAGCAAGTTTTCTACGGTACATCACATTCTTTAAGGGCTCCAATAGGTAAAAGTCAAGAGGTGTTCAATCAGGGGAATGTGAGGGAAATTCAGTTGCACTTCTTTTTCCTATTCATTGGCCTGTCAAATTCTCATAGAGGTAAATTCTCATGACTCTTGGACTATCTTCCCTGTTGCATGGTGATGATAGCATTCTTTTGAGCAAACTTCATGCTGCAATTTGCTACCCTAATTCAATTCAACTTCAAAAAGTAAGACATAGATAATGTCTCTTAAAGTGTGTATACATTTTGGCAGTCTTTGTATTTGACATTTTTACCTTCAGGAACATGGCATCTTGGGAATTTGTACTGGCAAACAGAATTTACAATCCCACTCTTAAAATTTCTTGTGATAACAGCAGTAGATCATGACAGACTTGATTAAATTTGTAATGGGTAGATGAAAAATATGTGATTCTAAACTGATGTGGAACAGATACTTTTGAGTTTGGTATTCTTAACCAGCAGTTTAAAAGGATTTTGGCAATTGAGTGACTTGAGGAATGGGTTTTTACAGGAAGCTATTGTGTTTTCTTATTCATGTTCTACTAAGTAATTTCAGCTGAACTGTGCATTAGTGTTATAATTTGTTTCACTGTACAGTGTAACCTCGGTTAATGTAATTAATGTGTTTTTTGGGACGTTTCTTATAGCAGTAATTACTTTAACCAAATTTTCCATAGGAACGCATTGAATGCAGTTTCCCATAGGAATGCATTAAAAACGGAAATGTGGTTTCCCATAGGACTGCATTGAAAACCAAAATACTTTAACCGAAATGTGATTTTCCATAGGAATGCATTGAAAACTAATTAATCTGTTCCAGAAAAAAAAATCTGTAAATCGAGCCACTATTATTTATGGATTTCCTTTTGTTATGCAATTTTTATGTTAACCAAGCCGTTTGTTAACCAAGGTACCACTCTACCTTCATGTAATCTTTCTGCAACCTTGTGTCTTCAGTTTTAGAATGGAGCATATACAATATATTCAATAAATAAATAAAATCAGGCAGTTGGGCTGATGAAGTAGAACATAATCAAGCCAATTATGTAAATTGAAGGGATCGTGCAATTTAGCAGCTATAGTGAATTGCAAAACTGTAGACTATTGATGAGGGATGAAAATAATGGAAGTGAAGAGATGAGAGACATGGCATATTTTCTTTTAAAACTGGTGTCGGATCATGCTATTTTTCCTTTTATCCACCCTTCCTTTTTTTCCTTTTATATTCTTCTTTCCTGTTCACTTTCTTGGTGTTGTTGTTGGCCAAAATACACATTGGCCTTGTATATCGTTATGTCTTATTACTAAGTCAAGCTGGATATATACATGCTTTAATAGCAGTAACTACAATCATAATGCAAATGCTAATACAGTATTAGATACTTCAGAAATAATAAACAAGGAATATATTATATCTGTAAAACCATGAGCTTGAACAAAAGCTTGTGGGAAGCTGAGACGGGGGGGGGGGGAGAGATGGCCAAGTGGAGGTTCTGCCCTTCTTTTTCAGCCAACTGAGCACTTCTACTACATTTTAATTTTATCCCCCCCCCCCCAAGTTACAAAAGCTTAGGAATTTGCTTTTTTTAAAATTAAATGGGGAAAAGTCATCTTTTCAGGGTGCTAAAGCCTGATCTGTATATCATGTTCCATATTTATTTATTTAATTAATTAATTTCCCAGTTTGTATAGCCGTCCAACTCAAAATGACTGGGTGGCTCACAACATTAAAATCAACAGTCCAGCATTAAAAACCCATTTAAAAATCAATTAAAAACCCAATTAAATAATGCTACAAGAATTAAAAGAATGAAGGAGTGGTATTACTATATTAGCCAGCAGCCGGGGGTCACCACATCACTGGTGCCCCACACCTGCTTTGTCAGCCAGGTTTTCAGTTCTTTCCTTAAGGAGATGCATCTCAATTGGCAGGAGGTTCCATAGGGCCAGAGGTTCCATAGAGATGGCCCTCCTGGTGCTAGAGAGGTGAGCCTCTCTAGCAGATGGCACAGTAAGAGCCCCTCCGGTCCGCTCTGGTGGGATGGACACATGTTCTTGGGGTGACATGGTCTCTTAAGTATCCTGGCCCACTACCATGTGGGGCTTTAAAGGTCATAGCCAGGACTGCTTATCTGGCAGTCCAGCAACATACAGAGCATCATGACTTAGATGTTGCTGCTTCGTTCGTTTAAGAAATGAAACAGTTTTGCTACTAGTCCCCTCGTCACCACCCCATGCTACATTTTGCCATCCTTAATGGGCGAGTATCATTTGGGGAGATAGAGAGGGAAGAAATAGCATGTTGGGGGTAAAAATACTAAATACCTTGTGAGCCGCCCAGAGAGTGCTCAAAGCACTATGGGGAGGTATATATGTGTAATTGCTATTGCTATAACCCCATTTTACAACTAGGATTTTCAGAAAGAATATAAAGGTCCAAACTCTTAACAGGAGGATCCAGTCCCACTTTCTAGAGGCACACCTCCAGATGTGACTGTATTAAGTATGCATTTTTGGAGTTTTGCCAAACCTTAACTGGCTCTTGCAAAGCCATAAATGTAAGTGCAATAGTAGAAAGCTGGTGCGTAGGGGATCAGATGCATTTGTAATTTTCGTGCCCTGTTCTTTGTAAATGGCGTTGAAATTGTGCTGTCCCCAGAAATCTTTGTTATGTCTGGTTGATCTGGTTTCTGTGTGTCGACATCTACTGATTTTGAATCTGTGCCTATGTGTGTTTGAACAATAAAAGTCTTGCCTTGTGAACGATGGCTGAAGGTGACTGTGGTTTAATATTAACTTTTGTCCTGTTTTGCTTTAGATGCACTGTCATTCTGCTTTCCCAAGCATCCTGTGCTCGGAATAATTCTTTGTGTGTGTGTGAAAAGTTTTGTTTTTCTATTGACCAAACTATTAAAAATAACTTATAAAACACATCCCACCAAACATGTACTCTCTAACCCAGGGGTCCCCAACCTTTTTAAGCCATGGGCTGGACCACGCACCCTCAGCTGAGCGGGGTGAACTGGTGGTTCGCCCTGCCATAAACACTGCTGTAAAACACGTCCTCGGCTGTCGTAATTGTGCTTACAACAACCGTGGGTGCATTTACGGCTGTCATAAACGCGTCTGCTTCTGCCGGTGGCAGCACAGGCCACATGAAATGATGCCGCAGGCCGAGTTGGGCCCACAGGCTGCAGGTTGAGAACCCCTGCTCTAACCCCTTCTCATCAACTAACTATAACAATAACATTAATGACAAAAAACAACACATACCCTACCTATTCTACTCTAAACAAAAATGGTTTCCAAACCCTCCCACAGTATCTTTTCTTGTTTATTACATTTTCATGCTCAGAAGAACTCTTGTGCTTTAAATTTAGCCAGATCACTGCAAATACAAATTCTAGTTGAGGTTAAAGATTCATTATTTGTCAGAAATGTACTGTATATACTCGAGTATAAGTCTAGTTTTTTAGCCCCCAAAATGGGGTCCAAAAATGGGACTCAACTTATACTTGGGTCAACATAAACATTCAAAAAAATTACCACAAATGTCTAAATTAATTTTACTGTATTTTTATGTATTTTAATTACTGAAACTCACTAGCAGCTGCTGCATTTTCCACCCCCAACTTATACTTGAGTCAATCTATTTTCCTAGTTTTAGAGGTCCAAATTAGGTACCTTGACTTATATTCAGGATGACTTATGGTCGAGTATATACGGTATTTTTTCTTATAATACTTAATCTACATAGGGTTTTTTTTAAAACCACTTTTGACTGGTACAGCTTGCCACCTTTCTTTGGGAAGGAACAGTAGCTCAGTGGTTGACCGTAATAAATATATTCAATAAAATAATACCAATGCTATAACGGTAAAGGTTGCCCTTGCAGGAAAAATGTTGGAAAAGATCCTTTTCTGAATCACAATCCTGGAGGCAGGATGGACACGGGGATTCCTTGTCCAAGCTCTGTGCCCCAAAAAACAACCAGGTACTGTTCAACTGGCTGAGAAGAAATTTAGCTCCTTTCTGCAATGAAAACTGAATCCTCTACAAATGCCCCATGCAAATGAATTCAACCATTGTGGAAGAGTCACTATAAGCTTCTATTGTTTTCTGTATTACGTACATAATGACTTTAAATCCAGAAGAGGAGATTTCATTTCCATTTTATTTGCTATCGTTAATGTTTGTTGTCTTTGGGAGCATCCTGTGCTGTTCGGGCTGAAGTATATGCATTAGTCTTCAAGTGCCCCTAATTTTGCCAGTATGCTGAGGTATGCTTGTATATCTAAGCCAATGGTGGTGAACCCGTGACACATGTGCCAGAGATGGCACTCAGAGCACTCTCTGTGGCTACCCATGCAGTCACACTAACAGAGTTTGCCCTGCCCCTCTGCCCAGTATCCCAATAGGAGCGCTTCCCCTTTCCCTCAGCACAGAGTTCACCCCACCCCTCTGCTTAGCAGCCCAATGGGAGCACTTCCTCCCCCCAGCACAGAGTTAGCCCCGCCCCTCTGTCCAGCGTCTCCTTCCTCCCCTGTTGCTATGTTGGCACTTTGCGATAAATAAGTGGGGTTGGGGTTGCAGTTTGGGCACGCGGTCTCTAAAAGGTTCACCCTCACTGATCTAGGCCAGACATGAAACTTCCAAAATGAAGCCACCTTTTGAGTGAATTCATTTCTGCAGTTCCATTCACCTGACCTAGTGTGAAAAAGATAAGCTGGCACAAGGTTGCTGTTGTCCAGAGTACACCTGATTGTGGTTCAAAAATACCACAATCTTCAAGAAAACACTCTGTGTAGCCCCTGAGGGTAGGTTGATAAACAGCTGCTTCCTTGGAAATGGCCATCCACCAGGGGGAGGTAGCGGGTCTCCCCTCTTGTGCACAACCTACTACAGGAAGTATCAGTTTGCTCTCATTCTTGGGTTGTGTCCCAGTGAAACTACAGCCTTGATAACCTTATGCCCTCTCTCAGCTCCTGGCACATATTTGCCTTCTCAGTCATTGCTCCTTTGCTTGCTAATCAGGGGTCAGGATCTTTGCTTGTGAGAATGGGGTTCCCTAAAGGCTCAGAGAGTTCCCTGGCTAAATTAGAAACACCCATTCATGGAATGCACCTGAACAACCACTTTCCTTTATTTTGTCCTGTGGCTTCAAGGCTGGCATGTTTTAAGACAGGGGTTCTCAACCTATGGCCTGGGGGCTGGATGTGGCCCACAGCCATGTGGCCCACCACCACCTCCGCCACACACAGAAGTGCCACATGTGGCAGACAACAAAATGGCCGTCTGGCCCCTGAAGCTATTTGAGGGAACGTGACCTGGCCCTCAGCTTGAAAAGGTTGAAAACCCCTGCTTTAAGATTAGAAATAAATCCAAATTGAAATACAAAATGGAGCAGTGGAACAACAGGGCAGAGCAGCTAAAACCACTCTTCCAGTTCCCCTCACACACTGGAAATTGATTTCAGGCTGAAAGGTCTTCCCGTATATCTGAACTGTATTAGAAAGGAAAGAGTACATATTTTATTTCCTTTATTGCTCCTTGCCTTCAAGCAGGTGCAGGTTTGGCAGTACTGTATCTTTACCGTCCCTCTCTTATTACCCGATCATGTTTTTGGACTGTGACCCACTGACAATCAAAGACTGCTGGATTGGACCGGGTGATGTGGAGATATTGCTTAGCCCATTTGAGCCCTAACTTTTCCCTCACAGAACCAGGCTGAGGGCATCATGGACAAATATTGAAGTGTGACGTGTCCACGACCATCCGTTGTCCTTGGAGATTTGATGAGGAGTCTTTTAAAAAGAAAGTTTCCTGCATAGCTAGGACTCAAATAGCAGAACTTCGGGCCTCTCCTTAAATCAAAGCAGTGTGCTATTTGCAGACAGGCAAATTGGCTCTAACAGGAACTACCAGGCTTGTCAGGAGCAGAAAGGAGCGACAGCTGAACACAGTTTGCATGATTCTCTTCTGCCTATATTCAAACGAAAGTCAGCTCAAGTAGTTTTTGTTACCAGAGACGAAAGGACAAACTGGCACTCACTGTCCTTTATTATTGTCAGAAAATGCATAGTAGTTTGTGAGGCACACACAGTTTGGTTTTCAGAAAACTGGTTCTCAACCAGTGGTCCATGTACAGTTAATGAGGCATAGTAGCCATCTAGGTGGAATACAATCTCCATCACATACAGAAAAAAGTCTGCTCCTTCAGTCCTCTTGTCCACCTAGACCAGTGATGGCAAACCTTTTAGAGACCAAGTGCCCAAACTTCAACCCAAAACCCACTTATTTATCGCAAAGTGCCAACACAACAACAGGGGAGGAAGCAAATGCTTCCATTGGGCTGCTGGGTAGTGGGGTGGGGTGAATTCTGTGCTGGGGGAGGGAGGAAATGCTCTCATTGGGCTGCTGGGCAGATGGGCTGGGCAAACTCTGTGCTGGGGAGAGGGAGGAAGTGTTCCCATTGGGCTGCTGGGCAGAGGGGCAGGGCAAACTCTGTATTGGTTTGACTGCACAGGTGCCCACAGAGAGGTCTCCAAGTGCCACCTCTGGCACATGTGCCATAGGTTCGCCACCACTGACCTAGACATTAGACAAACTCCTTGATCCAACCACAAAATGGCCGTCTGTGATCCTTTTGACATAATAGCTCCCATCCTCCGCTACAGGTTGTAGCTGGCTCACTTTTGCTTTTGCTTTGAGGAGGCGGAAGATGTAGAAGACTTCCTCATCCTTTAAGCAAAAAACTTCTACTTCTAAATGCCTCTACAAATAGATCCTTTTTTTCAAAATTAAAAAACACCACACACTTTTTCTGAGGTACTCTGATGGAAATAACTGAGGCTGCTTGTTGCCCATCCCTGTACTGGTGGTGCCTATGAAGACTTGGTTTTGCTACAAACCACTTCTACCTGCCCACCAAAATACTGTACCACAATGCCAGTAAATATATATAAATGACCTTCACAGAAGGAAAAAATTAGTTGTCCTATAAAGATATGGGCACGAATAGCTCAGTGAATTTGAACACATGACTGCAGAACCATGGGCTGGTAGTCCAAATCCTTACTTGGTCTCAAGTGAGACAACCCCAGAACATATTTCCCTCACAAACCCATAGCCAAGCTGCATGGTTCCAGAACACCACCAATAAGAGGAAGTGGGAGAAATGCTTCTCAGTACTTTACACCAAGAACACCATAGATAGTTGGTATGAGTTGGAACTTACAGTACTTGGTGGCATGTTAAGTGTAAAGTTACATCACTAAGGAACTGGGAGTTTGGGATATTTGTGCTAACAAGTCAGTCAGAGGATTTTCTTCAATCTGAATTTTGGTAATTTAGCTCACTTTTGTTTGTTATGCTCCACTGGGAGGTACCGCAGCTATTTTGCAAGTCCAATATCTTAGATATCCAGCCTTGAAAGATTTGCATGCCTGAAGCATAAATATTATAGAGGAAATATACATTTCCCTTAACTTTTCATCTGACTAATATACAGTAGTACAGGTAAAATAAAAGCACACAGGATTGAATGCAGCTGAAAAAAGTGCTTTGTAGCCTTTGTTCTCAGGCAGAAGTAGCTTCATAAAGAACCTTTCTTTTTAAAAGAGCAGGGTGTGGTCAGTTTTGAAAATAACCAGGAAGAAAACAGGGATATTTTAGTATAAAGAAAGGCTGCATTGTATGGAGTTGTGCTTTGTGTCAAATTCTCACAGGCACACAACCCTACTCAAGTTAGCAAAAAGGAGAATGTATTTCCTTTAGCTCTCTCTGTCTTTATTATATGGTACCCAAACAAAAATATGCTCTTTTGTACTAGGATAAATCTTATCTACTAGCTGGGAAATGAAGCCTCTTTAATGGCATGAAAGAGAAAATGGACTGTTTCTGATTCTAATTAGACCTTGCAAACACTTGTGAGAAACCTCCCAAATTGGCCATAGGGCTAGAACTGTGTTTCCCAATGTGGGGCCCACACCATAAGAGTGACTTCAGTTTCCAGAATCCTAAGTCAGTACATTGTCTGATCAGTGCTTTGGGGAAATGACTTATCATATATACTCGAATATAAGCTGACCCGCATATAAGCTGAGGTACCTAATTTTGACCTGAGAACCCAGGAAAATAGATTGACCAGAGTACAAGTTGTGAGTGGGAAATGCAACAGCTGCTAGTGAGTTTCTATAATCAAAATACATGGAGATATGGTAAAAGTAATTAAATTGTTGGCATATCTCAATCTGGCATGGCTCTGGGACCCTGTGGTCATTGACCCGAGTGTAAGCTGAGTCCTATTTTGGGGGCTAAAAAATGTGGCTTATACTCGAGTATATAGGGTAGGTTTCTGGGAATTGAAGTCCAAAATCCAATAGTTGGGAAACAGTGGGCTAGAGGGAACTGATCCAAATAGCAGCATCTCATCTAATAACCACCATCCCATTGCCATCATGGGGCAGATTGCTGTGGTGTTGCAAAATAGAACAAACACACACAAAGATGCTAGGAAACACTCTAGGATTGAACGCTGAACAACAGCACAGCTATCACAGGCAATATCAAAAGGTCTGGGATAGAAGGGAAACAATGTGGAGTAGTTGAGATTGAAGGCTGACCCAAAACATTTTGCTCCCTGAGGTGAAAATAGCACATACACCCGTTACATATTCAGAAGCTCAGCCATACACAGGTGCTGCTTCACTTTGCTTAGTGGTAGGCCCAGCTTAGTTGGTTGGTTGGTGGGAGGGTGCAAATAGACTTCAAAGGCTAGTTTGAGCTCTGAACTGATGATGGAAAGGTGTTAAGAAAAGGAGGCACTTGGTATTTTGATTTAAAAGAAGTAATCAAATTATAGTAAGTACTGTATCTTTTTAGTCATTTAATGTAAAAGCAGCCCTTTCTTCCTTTAAGACACAGGAGGATTTTTTTTTCTTTTAACCATCATATTATCACTGCCTGCAGGAAAATGCAATTTCCTGTTGGGGTGGAGGAGAAACTCTGTATGTTCTCAGATACCCTCTTACTGTGATTATTTCTATGTTTTTTGGTGAGTCATGACACTCAGCCTTGGTTTGGAGTTGATCTGTGTTGTAAAATTTGGAGACACCAGGTCTAATTTAGCCCATTCGTTGCCTCTCTTTTTGGTTCTTTAAACCTGGCTGTTGACCTACCCATTCTTCAACCATATTTGAACCACATACCTCATTTTAAAATTGAGCTGTTTGATTGATTGCAGAGAAGAAGTTGATCCAACCAGATCAAGAAAGCCGCTAACTGGTTTTTTTTTTAAGTTAGCGGAGTTCCCCTTCATGCTGTAAAAGTCACATGGTTGCAGCAGAAAACTTACATGATCAGGTAGAAATCATTCCAGGACCAGCCAAAGACTGGTTATTTCTAACTGAATGTTAACATAATTCGTTAACTACTTCACATGATTTATTTACTTGTTTCAAAGTGCTAAGAAGGGAAGGAAAGACTTTCCCCTTAAATCACAATACAGTATATTTATTGACCACTCTGTGCCACTCCACCCGATATATACACAGTCATAAAGATCTTAAAACGGTTATAGTTTGCACGGTAGTCTACAACCTCTAAAACATCCTCTTTCACATGACTATAAAAGTACAACAGTACATTCTTCTTTTTTCATGTGAGCACCACAGAAATAGTACATTGAGTGCATTGCATACAGATCCAGTGTTAAGAGTGAAATATGGGAGAGCCGGGTTCAAGTTCCCACTGAGACTACAACTCTACATGATCATGGATCAGTCACCCACTTTCTTACCCAGAGTATATTACTGTGGCATTGTAATGATAAAATGGGAAGAGAGAGGACTTATTGCCTTAAGTTCACTTGGGGTGGGGAAAATGGATAGAAATGCAACTGTACATCTAGACTCTATATTCTAGAGGTAACCCACCATACATACATGGAAGAGCAAGAATTCTCAGCAGGAATTTTTCCACTACATGCCTCACTGAAATGACTTGTGCAAGAACATTAAGTGAAATTTAACTATGGAGAAACAGGCTGCCCCAGTGCTAGATTTCCCTTCTCAACGGTCAATTTCTAACAATTGGAAAGCCTGCATAGAGACCAGTCCCAGATAGTGGATTTGGAGAAATTTCTGGAAATGTTAAAGGTAGGTCTAATAAAATTTTTGGAAAAGTGTAAGGTATTAAGACTAAAAGAATGTCTAAGTAAAGTACAGTATCAAATAAAGGAGAGTTTAGGAAAAGAGCAAAGTAAGATTATCTTGATATAATCTGATTCAATTAGAAAAATTGACTGTAAATTGGGTAAAAAATCCTGCAAGAAATGTAAAAATTTAACAAAATTCGAAGAATTAATCACACAGAGGAATGTGATAGTTTAAATAAAATGGAAAGGCTAGATAAGTAAAATATATAGAATATTAATTAAGAAGAAGACCAAAAGCAGAGTTTAAGAATAAATTAGGGAAAAGATTTAAGGTTTGTTCTTCAATCGCACAGTTGAGTCTGACCCTTTGCGACCCTGTGGACCATCGCATGCACGAGCATACAATCCAATTATGTATGAGCATACAATTATTTTCCATTTTAACGCTAATCCTTTGATATGCTTCTGTGTGGAACAACAATAATTTTTTAAGAGTCTAGCTATTTTGAAGCTGGAGTAAGCCCAGCAGCCTTACTAAATGGACTGTGAAGAGCCCGAATGCTATTCTTCTGCGTGTGAAATGCATCAGGAAACTTGCTTCTGCATGTTGCTAATGAAATGAATAAATACATCAACCATCATTCCTGAATACTGACCAGGCTGAATTGGATTGATGGGAGCTGGAGATCAACACCATCTAACTAGCTGCATGATCCCAATTCCCTTCTTTTAAGGCAAAGGTTTGTTAGGATTGAGACAAATCATTCGGAGGCCAAACGCACTTAAGCTCACACTAACATGTTTTGTATGGCGAGTGGAATTTTCACAAAAGACAAAGTAAACCTTTTCTTTGGTAAACCCATCTGTACAGAGCAACAATTGAAACAAAATTCAGTCTTGGGCCTTTTTTGACAGACAGAAGGACAAACAGTTTAAAAAGCTCAGCAAAACCGATGTGCAAAGTTCAACAGTACTGCTTGTTTTAAGAGAGCAAAACGATCTTGATGGATGAGTTATTAATACAGTTCTTTGCCGTTAACAACTACCCACCTTGCCTGGCATAGCTGGCATGAACTGGCCTGGGGGCAATAGATCTGAATGTGGGAAAAGAATAACCTTGAATCCAATGGGTGATGCCAGCCTTAACTTTAAACGCTCCTTCCCCCAATTCAATGAATCAAAGTCAGGGTTGAAATGAGGATTTGCCACCCGTTGGATGAAACTCTAGACCTGACACCTTGAACTTGGATCGCAGAAGATGGCATAAACAACAATAAACACTGGGTAGGGGGGGTGTCTTCCACAAACAGCACACCCATATATGGTAAGAGGACTATTTGAATCTCTTTTTAAAATCTTTACTCTGCTGGGTAGCTGACAAAGCACTTGTGGAAGATTCAAAAGAAATATCCAAAGCAACAATCAATGCTACAGAAGGAATATAGCAGGGACGCTATATCTACAGATATTTTAAACTTCCAAATGTTTCAGCCAACATGATCAAGGGTAGGAGATTATGGGAGATGTGGTCTAAAACATCTGGATAGCCAAAGTTTCTGTATCACTGGAGCAGAAAGTAAAAAGTCCCTGAGCTTGTTTATCCTCCCTGTGCATCACGGCAATCGAAAACAAAGCTTTCCAAAAGATCCCTTATTCCAGAAATGAGGAACGTAGTTGGATTGCAACTTTCAGCAGCCCTTGATGGGTCTGTGGTGTTGCAAGTTTCTTGACCCTGCTTTGTCTAATATTCCTTCTGATGTTGTTGAAACATCCACCTGAACACAGCCACTAATCTTGATGCTGCTCATGTTCCCCATAATCAACTTGCTAAAAGTAAGAAGATATATTCTAATAACAAATACCCTGGAGCAAAAATCATGCACTGTGCAAATTCTTCAAAGGTGGCATTTTTGGCTTAGTTTGACAAACAGCTGATATGCCGACACTGCAACCAAACAGACTATAAATAAATGTTATGTCAGAAATTACTCTGGGTTGAAAGGATTTTTGCTGGAGAAACTCCGCTCAGGGGATGCCTGAATGAGGCCAGACTATGAGAACGACCAAAAGCCAACCCAAGAAAGTTGTTACTTTGGGTGCAAAAACTGACAGAATGGGCACTTGAAATTTATTTAAAGGTAAGCAGTGGGGCCATGTAATTCACTACACCCAAAGGAAGCAGGATAGCTTGGAAGTGTAGGCCAGACTGTGTGGCTTAAAATAGCCTCCTTCAATATTTTACTGCCACATCCAAGCATTTGTTTCTCTATGCCTAATAACAGGACAAGCCCTAGAATCTAGAGTTAAAATTACTTACATTTAACAGCTCTGATTATGTTCCTTCAGTCTGGCCAGGTTATCCTGCTAGAGTAACAGAGAAGACCATACTGCCAGCAACTCAATGCCGATTGTCAGGCAATGGTTAACTAACCTTACAAACCTGAGGACTAAAGTTGGGTGGCCAAGTTCAAAGGGAAGGGTGATGGTTCCCAAGTGGATTAAATCCCACTTTAATCCATCTTGATGGAGGGCAGCAGCTTCATCAATACTGGCCTAGGGCTAAGGAAGACTGCATACCAAAAAAGCTTAAGACCAGAATGTGATTCATAGAACTGGATCAGTGATACGGGTGTCACACTACAATGCAGAAGGCAAACGGAAGGTGACTGCATTATATTACTCCCAGAACAATCTTCATGGCCGATCGCCATGATAATAGCCAATACAGTAATACCTCGCATAATTAATTTAATTCATTCTGTGAGGCTGCTCGCTATGCGAGTTTTTCGCTATGCGAGTCAGCTTGCTTTTTGAAAAACCTGCTCGCTAAGCGAGATGCTCGTTAAGCGAGGTTTGACTGTACAGTATTTGGAATTGGATAAGTCACTTGAAGAAGATTATTATGTTCCTGTAATATGGATTCTGTTCTTCCTCTAACATTTCCTTTCCCCATCATTGAGGATTTTCCAAACTGGTATTTAATGCAAATATTATTACCTTTATTCCTTAAATTAAAAAAATAAGAAAGAAAAAACTATAGTAACAATAAAGTCCATCCTCCTCTGAATCTTCTCTTTTCACATGAAAATCAGGACCTGCTCCTGGAGCTCAAGATGGGCCCCTCGTTAACTTCATATGCAAATCTAATGGATTCATTGCATAGTCGGCTTCTAGTCAGAGAATGATCTCCAAAGGCTGAAAGCCCATGTATGGTACCCTTCCTTCATATACCACTTATTTTTCATCCCGCTCACTGTCACCAAAGAAATTGGGGTTTTCTGATAACGTGGCTCTGATTTTCTTCTTCTCCTTGAACCGCCCTGAATTGGAGACTTTAACGTGTTTGCCTTTGGTGTTCTTGTCCACAATCTTCTCTAGCCGGGCACTGAATTCCCGCTCACTGCTCCCACTGTTGCCACCATCAGTTAGCACACCTTCTTGTTGGTTCTCATTGTTGGTGACAGCATAGATCCCAGGACTTTCATACAACACCTTTGGAGTGGATTTTTTCTTTCGGAGGAATGTCAGCTTCCACCAGCTGTGATCGTTTTCTGCCATGGTGGTTGACAGGAAAGGGCTCGTCACCTTTAGGATAGATGTGAAAAAACAAGCAGGCCTATTAGGCTATTTGAAGATTTGGGTAAGGTAAGGTAAAAGTCTTCCTCGCTCAAACTTCAGTCATGTCCGACTCTAGGGGCCGCGCTCATCTCCGTTTATAGCCAAAGAACCAGTATTGTCTGCATCTACCAGCATTTCTGTGGTCATGTGGCAGGCATGAGTTAGACGCCAGAATGCATAGAACACTTGCTATCTTTCCCACCAAAGTGGTATCTATTTATCTACTTGCAAATTTTTGCTTCTGAACTGCTAGATTGGTAGGAGCTGGGCCTTCCGGTCATCAAGCTCAGCATCTTAACCACTAAGCCATTGCAGTCCTTGAGGATTTGGGTAGCTTTTCTTAAATCTTGTCTCCCTCAGGGCTAGTCATGGAAGATGTTCTGGAATTCTGTGTTTAGGGATTAAGAATTATTTTCCCAAGGGCTCAGTACTAAATACTATGACCAATCTGCCTCACCCGCTCCCCAGTCTCAATTTTCTGCTCGGAGAAACTGGTTTTACAGTGATGTGGGGCAGGGCAGGCCCTGCCATTAAGCAGAATATGGTTGTTGCTTCAGGCAGAAAATGGTGGGAAGCAGCAGTAATATGCTGTGTATTATATTGCTGTCTCTAAGCCCCCTTTTTCACCTCAGGCAGCAGAATGTCCCTGGCCAACCCTACAGCTAATTAGCTCAAAGCACCAAAGCTACAGGGATCCTATAGAAATGTCTGTTTCTATGAGTCTTTGCCCTTGACTCTATTTATGGGGTGTAAAACTTATCATGTAGATCAGTGGTCCCCAACCTTTGGGTTTGGGACTTTAATTCCCAGAAGCCTAAGTCAGTACATTGGCTGATCAGTGCTTTGGGGAATTGACTTAGGCTTCTGGGAATTGAAGTCCCAAACCCAATGGTGGTGGATCAATGATGTAGATATTGAGGATAGGACTATGCCATTTTATGATACAAAATTCAGACCGCCATTTGAAAGAGGAGATGGATGTTGAAGAAAGACCTCTGAACCCAGCCTACTTCTATCAGTGGTTGATAAAGAGTATTATGTACTTGCAAAGGGAGATTCTATATCAGTGACGGAGGACCTTTTAGAGACCAAGTGCCGAAACTGCAACCCAAACCCCACTTATTTATCACAAAGTGCCAACATAGCAATAGGGGAGGAGAGAAATGCTCCCACTGGGTTGCTGGGCAGAGGGGCAGGGCAAACTCTGTGCTGGGGGGAGGGAGGAAGAGCTCCCATTGGGCTGCTGGGCAGAGGGGCGGGGCAAACATTGTGGTGAGGTGACTGCATGGGTGCTCACAGGGAGGGATCTGAGTGCCACCTCTGGCACGTGTGCCATAGGTTCGTCATCACTGTTCTATATCATCCTTTGAATCTCTCTGGTTTTCATGCAGCTTTGGATCAAAATCCTGTTGTTTAGTGTTGTAAGATTCACTAGATCATGATAACTATTGTGCATAGGTTTGTTTCCTATCAAATTGAACGACTGCATGTTGTTAAGAGTTTTAGATTACAATTTTAATATTTCTGTTTTAATTACTTTTCAATATTATATTTCACTGTATTTTAAATTGTATGTTGTTTTGTATGTTGCCTTGGGTTTCTTTTTATGAGAGGAAAGCATCATATACATTAAACAAACCAAGCCATTATGTTACATACTTCCTTAACCTTCCTTCCTGTTATGAGGAGAAAGAGGTTACAATAGATTGAAACTTGTTTATCATAAGGTAGTCACGTGTAAAGCTTTACAAAGGACAGCCTTCTATTCTATGAAGCCAAAGGTTGTGAGTTCAATACCTCACTGTGTCCCCTGAGAGAAAAGCTTGCCTTTACAGCCTTGGGTAAACTGCACAATCCCAGGGCAGCCCCAGAAGGTGGATATGGTGAACCATTACTAAGTACTCCCTACCTAGAAAAACTTGGAAATAGTTGCCATAAATAAGAATTGATTTGACTGCAGGTATCTATTAAGACTGTAGCGGCTTAGTGGTTAAGATGCTGAACTTGATGACTGGAAGGTCGGCAGGTCAGCAGTTCAAGACCCGGATACTGCACGACGGAGTGATCGCCCGTTTCTGTCCCAGCTCCTGCAAATCTGGCGGTTCAAAAGCAAGAAATTGCATGTAGATAAATAAGTGCCACTTTGATGGGAAGGTAAACAGGTTTCTGTGCACTCCAGTGTTTAGGCATGCCTTCCACATGTCCACAGAAACATCTGCAAATGCAAACAGCACTGGCTCTTTGGCTATAAAGAGATTACCACTGAAGTTGGATACAACTGGCTGTCGAGCAAAGGAGACCTTTACATTTACATTTACCTAATTATTATTACACAAACATTTCAGTGATTTACCACCTGGTCAGCAGGACAACCAGGCAGATACATATTAATCAGTCAGAATCTTTCCCACTGGTAAAGGAAATTGGTTTTCTAGTTAAATGATTAAAACTATTTCTCCATTTGGATCAATGTTTGTAAATTATTGAGAGCCCATGCAGTAGACAGACTAGGACTCGGAAGACCTGCGTTCAAACACTGACAGGTCATTTTATGCAAACTGTACCCTCTCTTTGCTGATGTGGTCGGGTCACCCTAGCTTTGAGATCTGCAGGCAACAATGCCATAGAGATGAACTATTTGTTTCTTCATCCAGCTTCTTTTCCTAAGTCAAAGTCCTGAATCATCTATTTGAAACTTTGCTGGTTGTTTTCTTGCTAGATAGCACACAGTGCCTGCTTTAGAGGGAAAAGAATTGTATTAAATAATGAGACGGGATATCTGAGAAACCAACCCTGCAATTCCTGAAGGGGAAGTCTGTGACGCAAACATCCCTTTCATCTTACTAAAGAAGAAAGCAGGAAAAGATAGGATTAAATTGCAAGAGAGCAGACTATTCTTTTCATTGTGTACTCCTGTGGTACCATAGTATCGGAGGAGCATTGCATAAATAAATAATAGAAAACTGTTCTTTCAACACTGGTGCATATATCTGAGGCAGAGGTGAGGAGTTGAGATATCCACCACCATTCCCATGTCCCCAAGTGGCCTGTGGTAATCTCACAACCCCTATGATCACAACAGTTGCATTATCTGTGGTCATAAAGCTATTTTCCCAACTATCAAAGTTTGTATTTGGGATGGTCAGGTTTGATACAAAGGACTACCCTGAAGCAAAATATCTGAATCCTGCTCAACAAATGAGTAATAACTGCACTGTGCCTTTCTTATGCGATCAGGCAAAAGGTTACACCATAAACTTGCAATGTGGAAATTGTGAGCAACATGTGAACAAAACACTTATGTACATAATAATGTGATTGGCTGCACCTCGTACCAAGCTAACCAAGTGCACAGGTTTGCTACTTTGCAATCTGAAGAAAAAACACATTAGATAAACAGTCCATCACATATTTTCAAATTTTAAAAAAGGCATACAGTTGTACAAACTATTGTGGCATGTTGTGTCCCCATTTTGTTTCGAAGGCAAGTTACATGTTATCTCATCCCACCTTCATCACAACCTTGAACACTAAGTTAGGCTGAAAGAGTGCATATTATCCAGACCTACCTGGGGAGCGTCCAGGACTTCCCATAGATGACAACTTGTATCCTTCCCAACTGCTGTGCTTAGCGGAGGGATTCTGAGAGTTATAGTCTTAAAAAGCTCATTTTTCCAAGTTCTTTCCTAATCCCACAGTCAAAATGCTACCCACTTTAACATGCTGGTTTCAAACCTTCCATCTGTTGCAAAAGCCTCAATTAAACATTTGTGAAGACGCTGGAGCACAATAGTTCAGTAAACGGCTCAGTTTTCCTTCCTCCTCTTCACTCAAAAGTACCATTAGCAACCTACCTGCTCTCTCAAGCTTCTAAACTTTGTCCTTCTCCGGATCAGAACAACAGCAGGTTCAGCTGTCGTGAGTGAAGACCCACATGCAGAAGTGCTGGCAGAAAGGACTTAACCCTGAGGTAGATCTCTGTGGCAAAACTTAGCAGTTTCTGCTCCTGAAGCCAGGAGGAGAGTGGCTTTCACATCTCAGGTGTGTCACAGTGCTACATACCTGTTTAAGTTGTGTCTCCTTCTCTCTCCCTCTCTCTGTATGTCAAGGTTAATTGGAGACTCAGCCACTCCTGCCTAAAGTAAACAGGAGCTAACAGAGGCTGAGCTGGGAGCGATTTGAATATTCATGATGACAAAAATTTAAGCCAAGACATTTTACTGTCTAGGAACAGATCCATTTGATGTCACCTGAGAGAAACAAGGAGACCACGTGGCATTTAGATACATAAGGAGTTTTATATTCTGAAACAGCAAAGAAATGGCAGTGCTGGGAGTCAGGGAGACTGCTCCAGGTGGCACCTTAATGATCCGTTTATGGGGCAAGATGTATCCCATGTCTTCAGGGGAATTGTCAAAATGCTGACTAAGAAAGCCATAGGTGATAGATAAGTATGTATATTACATAAGATGAGATTCCCTGGAATGCAAATCAAGTCAACCAGTTGGGAGCTGAGACACTGGGATGGCAAAGATAACATCCTGATAGCTGGCAAGTAAAACCGAGACACATCTAGATGTTGCCTGGAGCATCAAGGAATAAACACCAAAGGAAGATAATAACTTTTGCAGTGAGAGAACTACCCATGAGAAGTCATTATTATTTAAAACAGAATGGGTGAAAATCCTGTCAGTAAAGCCGCCCCTGTGAGATTAGGATGATGTCAACGATCACCGCTGTTTGGGGGCAATTAAAACTACCCATCCCTCCCCCCAGGCTTTAGGGGTGCAAAGGATACCCTTTGTTCTTGGAAAGCCTTACAGAACAGTAGAACAGAACATTGTTATGTGCTGTCAAGTCATCTCCAACCTATGGTGAACCTATGAATGAGGGATCGCCACAATGTCCTTTCCTCAACACCCTTGCTCAGCAACTGCAAATCCAAACCTGTGGTATCCTTTAGGGAGTCTATCCATCTCACATTTGGTCTTCCTCTTCTCCTGCTGCCTTTCCCCTTTCCCAACATTATTGCCTTTTTAGACACTCCTGCATCCTCATGCTATCTCCAAAGCAGCCTCTATTTCATCTTTGTTTCCAGATACAGTTTAGGCTTGATTTGCTATAGGACAGTGGTGGCAAACCTATGACATGCATGCCAGAGGTGGCACTCAGAGCCCTCTCTGTGGGCACCCATGTGATTGCCCCAGTACAGAGTTCATTCAACTCTTCTGCCCAGCAGTCCAATAGGAGCCCTTCTTCCCTCCCCAGCATAGTTTGCCCCACCACCCCTCTGTCCAGAAGCCCAATGGGAACTCTTCCTCCTTCCCCCCAGCACAGAGTTTACCCTGCCCCTTTTCCCAGCAGCCCAATGGGAGCGTATCCTCCTTTCTTGTTGCCATGTTGGCACTTTGCAATAAATAAGTGGGTTTGGGGTTGCAGCTTGGGCACTCGGTCTCAAAAAGGTTCACCATCACTGCTCTAGGACCTGCTTATTTGTTTCTTTTCTGGGAGTCCAGGGTATTCACAGTAGGGAACAATTTAAAGCTAGATTGGTGGTAAGAACAACACAGATGGTGGTGATTGGGGGGCTTTAAATCAGTCCCTACCTTGTTCTATGGCTGGCAAAGGTTTCCAAAGGGGAGTTCCTAAGAGTTCCTTGGGGGGGGGGGGGGATGATTAGGATTTTTAAAATTACCCTCAAATGACCACAGCATAGTCACATAACATAAGACATACAACAGGATTTCACTTAATGTCTATTTTATCAGGATTGTTTTATCCATAGATGTTCATTGTTGGAAAGCTTTTCATTTGATTACTAGCAGACAAATCTGTGAATGAACACCATTTTAATAACACTGTAGGTGAGATGGTATTGAGGGAATTCCATCTACACAATCACACATACCTGGAGGTCACAGCCATCAAGTGATAAACAGCCATATGTAAAATAATGCTCAGTATAAACCCTGCTTTGGGACTGCATGTCCTATTTGCCTGTTATTTACAATTATTTCTTCTTCTTTTCTCTTCCTCCTCCCAGTTTTCGCTAAAGAACTCAAGGTTGGTATACATATGATGACTGAATTTTAAAAAATCCTTGCTACAGTCCTATGAGGGTTATAATATGCCAAATAGCTTATTGCTATGCACATTTATGATGAAATAAGTTTCATCAAGTATGTTGTATCTCCATGTAAATACACATTTAATCAGCACTCTTAGACTTAAACACACTTCTAAAGATATATGCTTTGCATCATAGTGCATAAACAACCTAGGCAGTTTTCTGTGATTTCAACTTGAATTCTTCTAATCTAATCAAGTGACTAAGACGCTGACTGGGAGGTGCAAGGTCAGCAGTTTTATTCCCGAGTACTGCAAACTGAATGAGCTCTTATCTTTGTCCCAGCTCCTAACAACCTAGCGGTTCGAAAGCAAGAAATTGCAAGTAGATAAACAGGGACCACTTCGGTGGGAAGGTAACAGCATTCTGTGCACTCCGGTGTCTAGTCATGCCTGCCACATGACCACGGAAACATTTGCAGAAGCAGACAGTACTGGCTCTTTGGCTTTGAAACAGAGATGAGCACTGAATCCTAGAGCCGGATATGACTGGCTTTCAAGCAAGGGAAACCTTTACCTTATCCCACCCTTTCCACTATCTTACCTTTTGAATTTATTGACTGGATCACAGAGTATGGGCAGAGTATTTTCGAGTTACCAAAGTGGGTGGGCGGTGGGAAGAGTATTCTGGCTGGCACCTTAAAGTCTAATACAGGAGTTCTTGCCTTTTTTAAGCCGGGGGCCGGGTCACACTCCCTCAGACAGCTTCGGGGACCGGACGACCATTTTGCCCTTTCTCCACCACATGGCACTTCCTGGTATGGTGGAGGCAGTGGGGGGGACACATGAAATGGTGCTGCAGCCGCATCTGGCCTGTGGGCCGCAGGTTGAGAATCCCTGGTCTAACAGACTTGTTTCAATGCGAACTTTCCTGAAATGAAATGCTACTTCCTTTCTGAGGTGCTATGCACAGAATTCCCCCAACCAGAACATGTCAGGGGGATTCTGGTACCGGTAGGTACATTCCAGCAAGCAACATTTCTAAGCTCCTTTGAGCCATCTATGTCATGAGCAGTGCTTTACTTCTCCAGAGCTGATGACTCACAGCTGACTATATGAAGATAATCTATTTAAAACTGCCACTGGTTTTTTTTATTGTATCAGGAAAAACAAAATCTTTGACCTTGGATGACTCATTCACACACATTATACTCACTGGGGAGTTTTGCTTATTCCTCTTAGTTACCAAAGTATGCGGTACGAAAACAACAGCAGCAAACAGAGTAAACGTGGAGAGATTAGCCTGGTCTCACCACTAATGATAATAATTTAGTGTCAGAGATTACGCTGGGTTAAAAGGATTTTTTACGGGACACCCGAATGTGTCTCCTTTCATGTTCCCAAGTGCAGCTCTCTGGTACCGAAACTTGACCTTCCAGTCTCCAGCTCAGCATCTTAACCACTAAGCCACCGAGGGAACTGCTGGTCTCACCACTGTCTCCCCTTGATTTTTTCCATTCAAACTAGCATACTGCAGAATAAAAATCACTCTAGAAGCATTTAAAGTAGGAAAAAAGTATTCTTACTTGCAGTTGCTATCTGTTGTTACAGTCTGAAAGAAGAAGAAAAATGGAGTCTCCAGCAGGGGAGAGAATCCATTGCTTTGTTGGAGGACAGAGAAAGAAAGGAGCTGTACATAAAGCAATGGAAGCCAAAACAAATAAGAAGAGTAGGTAGAGGGTGGTCTCCAATGCCAGAAGTGGGAAAAGAACCATACCACTTGAGATCAGTCTTAAGGAATGATTTTACCAGTGACACCCCACAATGACATTCCATGGCCATGCAGGGATTTCAACTCTTCTCTCCTGAGTCCTTGTCTTCCACTCTATCTACTAGAACACACTAGCTATTGTTTGTTATTTATGCAGTATTAACATAGTGACGTTAACATACATACTGGTTGGATAGCGAGGTGTGTTGGATTCTGCTGCAGAGCCAGAGCTTGGAAGTTCAATTCCCCAATGTGCATTCCAGAAAAGCCAGTCTATATGGCCATGGGCAAGCTGCACACTTTCAGAGCAGCCACACAGGTAGAGAATGGTATACTTTTCCCAAGCACTGTCTATCCAGAGACCTCTTTAAACCAGAATCAATTTGATGACAACTAAGACATTGACCTTGATGATTGGAAGGTCGGCAGTTCAAGACCTGAGTGCTCTGTGACAGGGTAAGCTTCTGTCGTCTGTCATCTGTCCCAGTTCTTGCCAACCTAGCAAATTGAGAGCAAAAATAAATAAATAAATAAACAAATAAATAAACTGCAAGTAGATAAATAGGTACCACTCAGGTGGGAAAGGTCAGAGTGTTTCGTGGGCTCTGGCATTTAGACATGCCTGCCACAGTGGAAACATTTGCAAATGCAGACAGCGCTGTTTGGCTGTAAACGGAGAAGATCACTGTGAATTGGACATGACTGGCTTTCAAGCAAGGGAGACCTTTACCTTTACCTAATTAAGATTAAATATATATCCCTATTAACCAGAACTGTGGAAATAGTCTCCTCTACTGAAAAACAAGTGTATGATTACTCCCACATTGTTCATCAGTGGCCAAGATGGCAGGGTCTGATGGGAACATAAGTACAACAGCATCTGGGGACACACAGAATTCCTTCCTTCCATTTCTATACTGCCCACCTGAGCTAATTGTCACCTATCCTTCAAACAGTACCATGAAAATAAAATATCTTTCTCATCTTAATCTCCAAAGCACTCGCACTGTATATATTTGATTCATATCCCATCTTCTTCAGTCGGAATCACTAAGTTTAGCATAACCTTCACGTTCTTCACTTTATTCTCACAAGGATAGTGTGAGAATAAAGGTCTTGCTGAGAGAGAAGAGTAACTGACTCAAGATTGGTCAACAAACTGTATGGTTAAGTATGGGACAGCAACCAGGTTCCCTAAATCTTAGGCCAACAGTCTAACTACTATACTATACTACTGCTTGCCATCTAACTTTTACAGCAGTTAGTTCTACTGCATCAAAGCAAAGTAGAGAGATTGTCTTATCCATTTAGCATTACTGTATGGGTCTTCTAAAACACCCAACCTATTCTAAATCACTCAAATTACCTGTGGTTACATCTATGCCCTGAGCACTTTCTTTTCATTACTATACACAGATTATTAAGTTATGGAAAGCATCAGATAATTTTGCGTAATATCATCATGTGTATTTTCCAGTTAAATCCATCTTTTCTGGTCACAAACCTCAGGTTCCTTTGCATGAGAGCTCACTTGACTTTTGGTGGCACCAAGTATTTACTGTGTTGGATTGGCTTCAAATAACAGTTGGAAACGTTACCATTTTTTTTAGGCTGTAATTCCCAGAATCCTCCAGCCACTGATGGAATTTGGCAATATTCTGCAGCAGTAACTTCAGCTGGGTTATGGTGAATTTTCAACCCCATATCTCTGTTCCTCATTGACACTAAAGAGTTAACACCTTCAGTTCTCCTTAGCCTTTTAAAGGTATTCTTTCCTTCTGGAGGATTACTGAAAGTAGAATCTGGCTCACCTACCACTTGCTAGACCGGTTCCTCCCCACTTCTTTTTTTATTTAACTGAGTCTTTTGTGTTGGATGAAAGCCGCCTATTCTGCTCCTTGAGCAAACCCTGCTTTTCAAGAAAGAAATAACTCAATTTGTGGGGCTTTTTTCTCATCTGGCCTTCCAGATAGGTTAGACAGCAATTCCCATGAACCCTCATCTCTGGTATGCTGGTTAGGGCTGAAGGGATTCTAGCTTTGCAGGAAAAACCTTACCCTAGGATAGCATCCTTACTGGAACCAGAATGTTGAAAGGGGGCTTATGTGTAGATATGTTGGTGGTAGATTCTGAAACCAATTATCCTAAACTGAATCTGTTTGCAGAGAATACAAATTATAGTAATACAGTACAGTCAAACCTTGCATAAAGAGCACCTCACTTAAAGAGTAACTCTCTTAAAGAGCAGAATTTTCTCTTAATGTTTAATTCACTTAACAAATAAAACCAACCAAAAACTCACTTTACAAATAAATGGAGGTTCTCAATCCCCCCCCCCCCCCCAGAAGTCACAATTGGTCACTTACAATGGTGTTTCGCTTAAAGAGCAAACTCACTTAAAGAGCAATCATGTGTGGAACACATTATGCTCTTTAAGTGAGGTACAACTGTACTTGGATAAGCTCCGCCAGTGGCTTAGTAATTAAGATGTTGAGCTTGAAGACTGGAGGTCGCATTTCAATACCCAAGGGCTTCACGGGGACAGGAAAGGAACCTCATATGGGAATCCCCTGAGTGGAGTTTTTCAAGCAAAAACCCTTTTAACACAGAGTAATCTTTGACACCAAATTATTATTACTTGGATAACGATATGTGGAAAAGAGGTAGATGCTTCATGAAATCAAAAGTCCTCTGATACCCCTCCCTTCCTTGTTGAGTTTAGTCAAATTATGCTAGCTTCCAAAAAATCATTACTAGTAGTGACATTACATTAGGTAAGAAGGTCATAATTTGAGCACTGATTGCTGCATTCCACATCATGGATGCTGCTTGAATCTTCAGTGCTAAAATATAATGATACCATCACCATCGCCATTCCAAACAAATTTAGTAAAGATAAAGGTCACCCTTGCTCAAAAGTCAGTCATATCCAAATCTATGCTCATCTGTTTATAACCAAAGAGCCAGTGCTGTCTGTGTCTGCAGACATTTCTGTGGAAATGTGGCAGGCATGTCTAGACACTGGAGTGCACGGAATGCTGTTTACCTTCCCACTGAAGTGGTCCCTGTTTATCTACTTGCAATTTCTTGCTTTTAAACTGCTAGGTTGGCAGGAACTGAGACAGAGACAGGAGCTCACTTTGTTGTGCAGTACTCTGGTCTCGAACTGCAGACCTACCGACCTTCCAGTCAGCATCTTAGCCACTTGAACCACTCATATTTAAATTCAATCGTATTATATATTAACCACATGCAACACAAATGTTCTCTGGGTACAAGCCATGACAGTGAATGGCAGACTGGATCCAGACCTAGCCATATTTAGAATAATCTTTAGGAAAGGTAAGGCATAATCTACTTGATTTCAATAGGTCTTCTTGAAACATGACAAAAGGCTCTTCCAGATAAAGCATAAATTCCATCTTATACTTGCCATTCAGTGCTAAAAGAGTGTGGAATTTACCAGGATCTGCATCCAAACCACTTCTCTTTAAGAAATCTTCTCACTGGATTTTGTCTATTGTGTACTTTATTTTGCTTTGTCTTGTTTTATTGTTTGAGTGCTAATCAAAGAGTTCTACCTTAGAAGCTTTCACTGCAAACATTAACTGCAAATGGGACATGCTCCAGTACTAGACTCAGCTCCACTGTAAAGCAGGCTTTCAGGAAGAGTAAAAAACAACAGAAAATCATGTGGGGAAGCAGTGTATAATGTGAGACAAGAGGCACATTGTGTGGTTGGCAGGAAAAATACTGGTAGCAACAATACAGAACCAGGTATTTCAAGGAAGGCAAATGCCCTTCCTGGAAGAGTCGAAGTCTGGATTCAACCCAAATTGGACTAGCAAGTTACCGTATATACTTGAATATAAGTTGTCCTGAATATAGGTCAAGGTACCTAATTTGGACCTCTAAAATTAGGGAAATAGATTGACCAAAGTATAATTTGGGGGTGCAAAATGCAGCAGCTGCTAGTGGGTTTCAATAATAGAAAAATACATGAAAATACAGTAAAATTAATTAATTTAGGCATTTGTGTGGGTTTGTTTTGAGTTTTTATGGTAGAGTTAGTGCTTTTTTTTACCGTATGTTTGAATTTGCACCACCGCAGTTTTGGGACCCTTGGGATCGTTGACCCAAGTACAAGTCGAGTCCCCTTTTTGGATCGCATTTTGGGGGCTAAAAAACTAGACTTATCAACTATATACAGTATAATAAGCATAATGCAAGGTCTGGTTTTGAAAAGCCTTGCCACTTTCTTAGACCAAGCCCAGCCTTAGCATTAGTAAAGGTAAAGATTGCCCTTGCTCAAAAGCCAGTTGTATCCAACTAGGGTCCAGGGGTTATCTCTGTTTACAGCCAAAGAGCCAGTGCTGTCTTAATCTGCAGATGTTTCCATGGACATGTGGCAGGCATGACTAGACACCGGAGTGCACAGAACATTGTTTACCTTCCCACCAAAGTGGTACCTATTTAACTACTTGCAGTTTCTTGCTTTTGCACTGCTAGATTGGCAGGAGCTGGGACAGAGACGGGAGCTCACTCTGTCATGCAGCAACCGGGTCTCAAACTGCTTACCTTCCGAACTTCCAGGCGTCAAGTTCAGTGTCTTAACCACTAAGCCACCATAGTCGCCCTAGCATTAGGCAGAATGAAATTACTGGCTCAGGCAGCACGTGGCCAAAGACATGGAGGAGAAGACTGTGAGGAGACTGCCTGCACCTTTTAAGCCAAACTGCTGAGGCTTAAATATATTCAGACCAGTTCCAGTTCCTGCCAAGCTGAACACCTGGTCTGGGTTCTTCTTCTTCTGTGTCCAGATTAAACTTTTGGGGGACTGCCAAAATGAAGCCACTTTCTTGGCTTTGTTGTAGGCGATAATTAAATCTAGTACATGTTTCTGGTAGTAATTGGCAGACCAGTAGATGAGACGGATTCTATATCTCTCCACATTCACACAGCATGTTGTTGTGTGCCAGAAGCCCCCATTTGAGCATGATGTTCTTGCATTTGGGATCCCAACCTTCAGCCTATTCAGGGTCCTCCAAGTGATAAAGGGGAGGTCAAGTTCCTCAGCCATATAGTAATAACACATATATACTGCTCCATAGTGCTCAGTGCACTCCTTGGACGGTTCACAAATTAATTAGCATTTTGCCCCTAAAATGCTGGGTACTCATTATACCAACCTCAGAAGGATGGAAGGCTAAGTCATCCTTGAGCCTTGGTCAGGACTGAACTCACAATGTTCTGGCTGCAGTACAGATGTTTAACCACTGCGCCAACAGGGCTCATGTCCACCTTTAATGTTGTTCCTTTTCCAGTGAGTTCCTTCCTCCATCTTCTAATTTGGTTTTGCTCTTGTGTACCCTCAACAATGTCCTCGGAAGAATTGTTCTGAGGAGTTAAGAACATTAAGACTATTGCTATAGTGATAGCCAATCTCTGGAACAGATACACACCTGAAGAAGAAGAAGTACCCTCAAGAGTGTTTGTTCTTGCCATAAAGCTCTTCCTGGATCTGAACCGGAGGACTTCATGCTCATATCCATTCAGGGGATGTCGAGGGTCATTCTCTTGCTTAGTTCTCTCAAAGTCCACTGCTACTTCTCTCCTTATCTTTGGTCTGCTCAAAAACAAGTTTGTGAAAAATTATGTGGCACATTACACAAATTATGCAGCACATAATTTATGAAAAATTATGTGGCTATATAGATGAGAACTGCTATAGAACTAAACAGCTAAATGCCATTTTTATAGTATTCTCTGGGTAGTTGAGTTTATAAGGTAATCTGAAGCCACTTGTTTTCTCTCCCTCTGACCCATCTTCCATGGCTATAAAGCAGGGAGGAGCAAAGCCATGTGTTTCACCTCCTGCTCACTGGAGAAAAAGTGGGATGTAAATGTAACTTATGAAAATGGAGCAGGACACCAGAACAGTGATGGCGAACCTATGGTATGCGTACCAGAGGTGGCACTTGGAGCCCTTTCTGTGGGCATCCATGCAGTTACCCCAGCACAGAGTTCGCTCCTCCCCTCTGCCCAGCAGCCCAATAGGAACGTTTCCTTCCTCCCATGTTGCTATGTTGGCACTTTGCAATAAATAAGTGGATTTTGGGTTGCAGTTTGGGCACTTGGTCTCTAAAAGTTTCGCCATCACTTCATTAGAAGCTCTACAGTCTATTCGGACCCTACACTTACTCTACACATATCAAGCTTTCTGAAACTGGCTGAACTTCTCCAATTTATATATGGTCAGAGGCCATCTCATTGTCTTACCATTTTGCAGCAATCCGTGCACACTTTCTCCTTCTATATCACAATGGTGCTCTGATCCTTGTGCGTGACCACTTCTTCTCTTTGAATGGCTCCAGAAGCATGCAAGAAATCAACATTTTTTTTCTTTATTACTTCATTTCACTGCCAGGAATAAAAAGCTTGTGAACAAACAACATTGTTAGGAAAACATGCCCATGACAGTAAGAATAAAATTAGTGCGGCACTCTGAAGACCAATAGACTTATTTTAGTGGGAGGTTTTATGGATTACAATCCACTTCTCTATAAATGTGTTGCAAACTGGTAAATTACAGAAGGAAAAAGGGGGAGAGGAAAGCACCAGAAGTGAAGAGTGAATTACAATCCTAAAAACCTCACCGTTACCTTAATTTGTTAGTCTAAATAAATTAATTAATTTGATAGTCTAGAGGTGCACAGGGTTTTTTTTGTTTTGTTTATGTTGTTGAAACAAGCGTAAAACATCAGAGTAAACAAATCAAAAGACAAAACCATTGTGGCACTTTAAAGACTAACCATTGTATTTTAATGTTAGATTTTTGTGGATCAAGTCCACTTTGTCAGACATAAGAGTGAGACTTCACAGCATCACTTTATTCACATCAGGTACGGAGGCACACAATGGTTGGCTAGCATAACAGATAAGTTTACAAATCAGTATGGCTTTTTACAACTAGGAATAGCAGAAGGGACTATGGTGGCTTAGCGGTTAAGATGCTGAACTTGACAACTGGAAGGTCAGGAGTTTAAGACCCCAATGCTGCATGACAGAGTGAATGCCTGACTCTACTGTATCCCAGCTCCTGACAACCTAGCAGTTCAAAAGCAAGAAATTGCAAGTAGATAAATAAGTACCACTTCAGTGGGAAGGTAAACAGCATTCTGTGCACTCTGATGTCTAGTCATGTCTGCCACATGTCCACAGAGACATGTGCAGATGTAGACAGCGCTGGCTCTTTGGCTATAAACAGAGATGAACACCAAAGCCTATAGCCCCGTGATGGTGAACCTTGGCACTCCAGATGTTCTTGGACTTCAATTCCCAGTAGCCCAAGCACCCTGTGAATCCACACGAATGGGTTTACTGCGATTCATCTGGCCCACACTGCCCCCATCACTCCCGGAAGTGGAAGTAAAATGCACCCATAGGGAGCAACGAGGACAGCGCGGGCCAGATGAATCGCAGTAAACCCATTCGTGTGGGTTCATAGGGTGCTTAGGCTTCTGGGGCTGCCCTTGGTGACCATTTGGAGGCTTCAGCTGGTCCAGAATGTGGCTGCACGAGTAGTGGTGGGATGCGGGCGTTATGCCCATGCTTCACCGCTGCTGAAGGAGCTGCACTGGCTCCCAGTTTGCCTCCGGGTGCAATTCAAGGTGCTGGTTATTACCTTTAGAGCCCTACATGGTAGTGGACCAGGATACTTAAGAGACCGCATCGTCCCAAGGACATCTGCCCGTTCCACCAGAGCGGACCGGAGAGGCTCTCTGGTTGTGCCATTAGCCAGAGAGGCGCACCTCTCTGTCATGAGAAAGAGGGCCTTCTCGGTGTCCGCTCCGGCCCTCTGGAACCTTCTCCCAATAGAACTACACATGCAGACGGAGTTGCTGCCCTTTAGAAAAGGAGTGAAAACCTGGCTGGCAGGTTTGGTCTGGGGAGTGGATGGTTCAATTCCCCCCGCCAATTGGTTGGTTTGACCCAGTGATGGGATGTAACAGGTTCTCACCATTTCGCCAGAACCGGTAGTAACTTTCCCCAACGTCCCGGAGAACCGGTAGCAGCTTTTTTTTGGGAACCAACTTTGGGGCTTACCTTTTCACTGGTTCCCCCACTTCGCATGCCCGCCAAGCACTTGGTGTGCATGCATGCCTACAGTGCTTGGCGCATATGCACGGCCTCCTTGCTGTCCTTGTGTTGTGGGTGGGTGTGTGGGTTGAGGGGTGTGTGTGTGTGTGTGTGTGTGTGTGTGTGTGCTTATTTGTATTTTATTATTACAGTAATACCTCCGATAACATTAGTATCGAATAACACTAAAATCGCATAACATTAAGCAATCTGAGGGGAAGAATTGCATCGGATAACATTAAGATCCTATGGGATGCATCGGATAACAACCGCTAAAGCCTGTGTGGTTACAATGTATCTCTATGGATCCCATAGGATTTTAACATGCATCGGATAACGCTAAAAATAGGTTAACAACACCAAGACTTGTGGAACCAGGTTTTAGCGTTATTCGAGGTTTTACTGTATTATTATTCTTTGGCTCTGCCCACTCATGATGTTAGCTCCGCCCACACTGTGATGACATCACGGTGGGGTAGTAAAATTTTTGACACCCCACCACTGGTTTCACCCCAGTATGCCTGTGTTGCAATTTTTGCCTTTTAATACTAAGTTTTTTAAAAGAGTTTTTAATTTTTTTAAAAAATGATTTTATAATTGTTGTAAATCGCCCTGGGTCCCTTTTGGGAGGAGGGCGAGATAAACAAATTTAAATAAATAAATAAATAAATAAATAAATAATAAACACATGGAGTGCCAAGGTTCGCCATCACAGCGATTGGCTTTTGAACAAGGGGGGGGGAGACATTTATCTTTACCTAATAACAGATGGTACAATAGGAAAAGGCAGTGTGATTCTGTGAAATCCTCCATTCTGACTTTATTTATTTATTTAATTACTGACTTTCCACTCTTGCGTCATCTCTAAATACACGTGTCAATGCATCCGTTGACAACAAACACCCCCGTGCAAAAAGAAAAAGTGGTATTTCCCCAAATACTGAAGCTTACGTTTCCCTTGCGCCCCCTGCCGGTCCATAGGGGTCGCTGCCATTCCCCCCCCCCCCCTTTCCTGCCACGCTCTTCATGAGCGAAGGCCGCCAGCCAATCAGGAAAGAAAGGCTACGTAGCCTTTACGGCATCCTCTTTTCCCTTCGCCAAAACCTGTGGGCACTGAAGTGGCAGAACGGGCGCCGCTGATTGGCTGCGGGGCAAAGGGCTCCGCCCTGCGTCTCCTCCGATTGGCTGTGGATGCGGAAGAGGCGAATCGCGAGAAGGGGCAACCTCTTTTAACGTCGGACCCAGTGGAAGTAATGCAGGTAGGGCAACCTGTCCCCTCTTACCTTGTTTAATTGCTCCCCTCATACCTTAGCATCAACGCAAATGTCAGGAGATTTTAGCAGCCTCCTTTCTTCCTGCCAACCTAGCAGTTCGAAAGCAAGAAATTGCAAGTAGATAAATAGGGATCACTTTAGTGGGAAGGTAACAGCGTTCCGTGCGCTCCGGTGTCTAGTCATGCCTGCCACATGACCATGGAAACGACAGCGCTGGCTCTTCGGCTTAGAAACAGAGATGAGCACTGACTCCTAGAGTCGGATACGACTGGCTTTCAAGCAAGGGAAACCTTTACCTTTTTCTTATGTATTTATTTTGCATTTATATACCTCCCATCTGGGCAGTGGTGGGATGTCAATTTTTTTTTACTACCCCACTGTGATGTAATCAGTGTGGGCGGAGCCGACATCATGACATCATGACATTGTGGGTGGAGCCAAAGAAAAATAATAATTAAAAAAAATAAACACACACACACACACACACACACCCCTCAACCCACCCACAACACAAGGACAGCAAGGAGGACAGGAAAGAGGCCGTGATTACATGCCAAGCATTGTAGACATGCATGCACACCAAGTGCTTGCTGCGCATGCACAGTGGGGGAACCAGTGAAAAGGTAAGCCCCGAAGGTGGTTCCCCCCCAAAGCTGCTACCGGTTCTCCGGGACACTGGGAAAAGTTACTATCGGTTCTGGCGAATTGGTGAGACCCTGTTACATCCCATCACTGCATCTGGGATATTCTGCCACTTTCTTGGGTTTTGTAGTTTTTCTTACCGAAATTATCCATTCTAGCTGTAGGGAATTCAGCAAATAAAAAACATGTTACAGTATTTCATTGAATATATTTTTCCTTGAGGCTCTTCATGCTTTCTTTGTTTCTTTTTTTCCCACCAGGACTATCAGAACCTGCCAATTGATATACAAACTAGCAAGCTGCTTGGTATGTCTTTTTGTTTTTCCTACCTACAAGCAAACAGGAAATAAAATGGAAGGGTGTTTCAGGGTGGTTGGATGGGAGGGGGTCCCTTTTCATACTTCATTGCAGAGTGTCTTCCCCCCCAAATTATTTATTAGAACCAGTGGAGGGCATTGCCAGAACCGGTAGCAGAAATTCAGGCTAGCCCTGCCCATCCAAGTTTTGAAATAAAGTAATCCTAATACACCAGCAATGCAGGGCTCCCCCCCCCCCCCGGCCACACCCACCATACCACGCCCAGTGTGGCAGTAAATTTTTTTTGGAGCCCACCACTGAGTAGAACTGGAATTCTAAGCAAGTTCTACAATTAATGACTGAGATCGTGATTGCAAACAGCAGATTTTGGATTTTGCAAAAGGGCAAAATTTGTTAACTACAGTGGTAACTCATACAATGATTTTAATCCGTTCCACAGGGCTTGTTGTTGTACGAAACAATTGCTATACATGCATCGTATAGCAATTTTCCCTATTGGATGCGCCGTACAACAATTTTTTTTGCTGAGGGATTTTCCCATTGGAAAATTGTACGATTTTTTTTCCCATAGGGAAAATTGTTATGTGGGACACCATTCCCCCCCCCCCCCGAACCTAATTGTTACGCGATTTTGTTGCTATATGGGGCGATTGCTATATGAGGTTCCACAGTATTTGCTGTGGTGGTATTGTATTTCACTACCAGGGATAAGTGGAGATGCTTATGAGGCTTTCTATTTCATGATCAAAATAATTTGGCTCCTGTTCATGTCAGTTTTTGGGGCACCAATATGTGTTGTGAGTTGTCTCAGATAGCACACATTTTTTGGCTGAAGGAGTGCTTTTCTTAACATACGTTTTTATAATACGAGTAACTTTTTCCCCCTGCAGACTGGCTGGTGGATAGGCGACATTGCAATTTGAAATGGCAGGCCCAGGTCCGCACTGTTCGTGAAAAGATCGCAGGGGCTATCCAGGACATGCCAGAGAATGAGGAGATTAAACAGCTTCTCGCTGGTTCCTGTGAGTGTTTGTGGAAGGCAGTAACGAAAGAGATTTCAAACTGGATTTCCAGAAACTTAGATCTCCAGGTGCCTGGGATTTTCCTAGCCTAGATGGTCAAAGAAAGATGAGAATAAAAAGAAAATAAGCTGTCCCTAATCACAGTTGAACAAATCTTCTTTTTCTCATTCCAGATATTCATTATTTTCACTGCCTTAGGATTGTGGAGATCCTTAAAGGGACAGAAGCCTCCACTAAAAATATCTTTGGTCGCTACTCTTCTCATCGAATGAAGGTTAGTGAAAATGGAGGAAAACAGAAACTCACATACAGGTGTATCTGTCCTGTCTGTGAAGCTTTTCACAGACAGGAGTGAAAGAATTATAGAAAATTTCAACTCATGACTAGCTGCTCTTCATTCATTCCACAAATCTCTGACTCAGATAACAGGATGGAGGACCTCAGAAATAATATCTCCTGGGATGTTTTGGGACTCATATGTTCACCTTTCCAGTACAGATATCAGACAAGCTTGAAACACTTGAACACCCCTTTGGAGTCTAAGGAGAAAGAAGACAATTTATTTTACTTTCCATACTGTCAAGAACAGTGTAAACATGGACAACTAAGATGGAAAGAAGCACGAACAAGTCCTGAACCATCCCAGAAGATATTATTTCCAAGGCCGTCCATTTTGTGTTCTGAGCAGGAACAGGCAAGTTGTGGTTCTCAAAATGTTGTTAGACTTCAACTTACATCAATCTTACCTAATATAGTCAATTGGGAAGGTAGCTTGTGGTGCTTCAGGTATTTTTGGGATCTCTCACATGTCCTACAACCTGACCATCTTGATTCCAGAAAAATAGAGAACTTTTCCATCCTAACATTTTGCTGGATTCATTCACTTTAGAAATTCCCCTTTTTCTTACTCATTTTCTGCCTTTCCTTCGACTCAGATGAGGACATGCCTTTTACCACATGGATAGTTTTTCTCCCCTAGGAATATGAGTTCAGAGGCAAGACCCACTGGTTGAATCTACTTTCTTGCCCTGAGGCATTGCATTTTGGCACTCCATCCTATAAATCAGAAAACGCAGCACTGCAAAGTTTCACTTTTGCATTCACTCACTCTTTTTTTCTCCTTTTCCCAGGACTGGCAAGAAATTGTATCACTGTATGAAAAGGACAACACCTACTTGGGTAAGGCAGTTTTTATACGTTGGATAGAGACAAGAATGATTTTTTTCAATCAGGAGTTTTCTGTAAGCTCCAATTAAAAGTTATTTTTAAAATAGCACTTATATCCTGGCTTTCGGTCTGAAAGGCTCCTAGAGCAATTTAGCAGATGCTCCCAGGCTGAGGGCTCCAGCCCTGTAGGATTTAGAGGAACAGCTGCAAATCCTGACAACCAGATGTCAGCAAACCCTATTGCTTTGACCATTTTGGATAGGTTGCCTGTTGCAACATATGCTGGAGTTCTGTAGAAGCTGAAAGGTGCTCATATTTCCCACTTGTCCCCCCTTGCAGTGGAACTGGCGAGCCTGCTAGTGCGAAACGTCAGCTATGAGCTCCCTTCCCTCAAGAAGCAGATAAGCAAGTGTCAGCAACTGCAACAAGAATACAGCCGCAAAGAAGAGGAGTGCCAGTTAGCAGCCAGTGAGATGAGGGAGCGCTTCTATAGTTCCTGCAAGCAGTATGGAATTACGGTATATTGCACTGTGGCCCCTTTCAGTGCCCAGTCTCCTTTGGAAATGATGGCAGAATGCCAGTCTTGATTAAGGGTGTCTACCACAGTCCTCTCTGGGACTGCTGTGGCTTAGTGGTTAAGACGCTGAACTTGACAACTGGAAGGTTGGCAGGTCAGCAGTTCAAGACTCGAGTGCTGCATGATGGAGTGAGCTCATGTCTTTATCCCAGCACTTGCCATCCTAGCAGTTCTAAAATAAGAAATTGCGAGTAGATAAATAGGGACCACTTTGGTGGAAAAGGTAACGGTGTTCTAGTCGTGCCTGGCACATGACCAGATACAACTGGCTTTGGAACAAGGGTGACCTTTACTTTTTCAGTCAGTCTTCTCTGTCTCTTTGAACCACTAGTAGTCAGTTTTGAACCACTAGTAGTCAGTGCCAAGGTCAGGATCCGGCGAAATGAAGACCACCTGGTCCAAGGTACACATGTTAGCAGTTGGAACCTTTTGGTAGACATCACATCTTTTCAGATTATTGTTTTTCAAATATGTAACTAATTAGTCATTTTAACCCTTCAGAACATAGTTTATATTGTGCAAAAATCTAGAATGGCAGAGTCTCAAAAGATTATCTGTGTTCTTTGTCCCAACTTGATTGTTCTTGGTCTATTAAAGATACCTATTTTCTCTAAAGATCTTGATCTAATATGACTTCCTTGTGTTTGTGCTTTTTGCTTATCATCTTTATTTCATTCCGTTAAGTTTTTTATTTTTAAAAAAACAAAAACCAAGTTTCTAGACCAATGTTTCCCAACCTTTGGTTTTTGGATTTCAATTCCCCAACGCACTGAGTAGCCAATGTACTGACTTAGGCTTCTGGGAATTCAAGTCTCCCTGTGGAGCATATGGGCACCATATTGGGAATCACTGTTCTAAACATTATGGAAATAATTCTAGAACTGCTCAGGCAATTTCATGAACAAGGGCCTGATGCTACATAATGTAATGTAAGTCCTTGTGCACCCTGTGCCTCTTTTTCCAGGGAGACGATGTACAACAGGAACTTCTCGCTTTGGTGAAAGATTTGCCATCACAGCTGGATGAGATTGGGGCTACTGCCAGTGGGCTCTTGGAAGCCATCAACCTATACCAGGCCTGTGTTCAGTTTGTATGTGAGAGGTAGGTGCTAGTAAGCTGAAAGGAGTCTAAAATGATTTTTCCCTTCCCCTCTCAATATGGAAATGGTGAGCAATTTTGGCAAGTCCAGGAGCCAGTTTCACAATCCCAGGATCCAGTGTGAGTTGCATTTTCAGCTTATTTTAAAGGGTTTCTAGTAATTCATCTCAATATCACAGCAGTTCTAGGGGTGGGTTAATGATTTGTGGTGTCTCCCTTCCATATGGCCTTCTCCATAATTTAAAATGCACTGCTGATGCAATTTGAGAGAGAACTTGGAATAGCTGTAAAAGGGGGGTATATATTGCTATACACTATGGATGCCTAAACTTTCCGGCCCACGGACTGAATCCGACCCTGATGCCAATTCATCTGGCCCATGCTGCCCTTGCCGCTCCCAGAAGCCTACACATGCATGTTTTATTTCCACTTCTGGGAGCAGCGAGGGCAGCGTGGGCTGGATAATTTGGCTTTGGGGGCCAGATCCGGCCCACTGGCTGTAGTTTAGATACCCCTGCTATACACTCTTCTGCTTTATTCTTGTTACAAACCTGCAAACTAGGTCAGGTTGAAAGAATGTCTTGCTAAAATTCAGAGACATTAATGGCTCAGTGGAAATTAGAACCAAATTTCTCAAGTCCCTGCCCAATACTCTAGCTGCCGCCGCCACCACATTGTCTAGGGAAAGGTCCTTGCTTGAAAGCCAGTCGCATCTGACTCTAGGGTGCAGTGCTCATCTCCATTTACAGCCAAAGAGCCAGCGTTATATGCATCTGCAAACATTTCTGGGGTCATGTGGCAGGCATGACTAGACATTGAAGCATATGGAACACTTACTTTCCCATCAAGATGGTACCTGTTTATCTGCTTGCAATTTCTTATTTTAAAATGCTAGGTTGGCAGGAGCTGGGACAGGTGATAGGAGCTCACTCCGTTTTGCAGTACTCAGGTCTTGAACTGCTGGCCTGCTGACCATCCAGTCATCAAGCTCAGTGTCTTAACTACTAAGCCACAGCAGTCCATCCCACATTGCCTACATAGTGCTATATTCTTAATCTTTGGTAATCTTTTATTTGCTATATGCTATAGCAAGGTGTGGTCAATAGTTTTTGACCAGACGTGAACTTCTTAATGCTTTGATCTTGATGTTTGTCTTTCACACAGTTCCACAGAAGAAGTGGTCCCGCTACTAAGACATGTGCAGGCTCGGGGCAATACCACCATATATGAATGGAGGCGTGGAGTCAAACCAACCTCAGTGGAACGGCCAAAGACAGAGGAAGTGAAGCGAGTTGTAGAAGAGGGTGTGGTACGTCTGCTTGTAGGGGATCCTATTGGGTGCAGTGAAACATAAATTATTTTTATAGACATTGTAGGGAGGAGAATGTTGCAAGGGCTTTTCTCTAGCCATGGAACTTGCTTACCGCTAATTCATCTACTTATTATGGATTTATCTTTGCCTCTTTCTATAATGGCAAGTGATGAAAGAGATGGGAATACCAGAACACCTTATAGGTCTCATGAGAAATCTGTACATGAGTCAAGAAGCAACAGTTAGGACAGAATACGGAAGGACAGAGTGGTTTGGAATAGGAACAGGAGTAAGAAAGGGCTGCATTTTATCACCCTGCTTATTCAAATTATACACAGAGCACATAATGCACAATGCAGGGTTGGATGAATCACAAGTTGGGATCAAAATTGCTGTGAGAAACAGCCACAATTTGAGATATGCAGATGATACCACCCTAATGGCAGAAAGTGAGGAAGACCTAAAGAAGCTCCTGATTAGGTTGAAAGAAGAGAGTACAAAAGTTGGTTTGAGACTCAACATCAAGAAAACCAAGATAATGGCAACAGGCCCCATAAGTCCCTGGAAAATAGACGGGGAAGTAGAAGCAGTGACAGATTTTACTTTCTTAGGATCAAAGCTCACTGCAGATGGAGACAGGAGCCATGAAATAAAAAGGAGACTGATTCTTGGGAGAGAAGCGATGAGAAACCTGGGGAACATAGTTAAAAGCAGAGACATCACCTTGCAAACAAAAATTTGCATAGTCAAAGCAATTGTATTCCTGGTGGTGATGCATGGTTGTGAGAGCTGGACCATTAGGAAAGCTGAGTGCAGAAGAATAGATGCCTTTGAAATGTGGTGTTGGAGGAGAGTTTTAAGAGTCCCCTAGACAGCGAGGAGAACAAATAGGTCAATCTTAGAAGAACCCAAAGTGTCTAGTATTAGGTGGGAGGAGTAGCTCTACTCATGACTCAAGTTGTGGAAGGGGAGGCTTTCAAATAGCCTTGAGTTCCAGGAACGTTCTTTCTAAAAGTAGTTGCTGGGCATGCATAAATATAAAATACTGTACTGCATTGGAAGTTTGGAGAAAACTGGAATCGTTGCAAATTTGGACATAATTATGATCCTGTTGTTTGGGTTCTGGTCTTGTATTAGGGAAACCTGAATTCAAATACTGTACCGTATCCCATGTACTTTAAACTTCATAGATGATATTGGGCTTACTTCTCTCTTATGTAAAGGTCACCCTTGCGCGAAAGCCAGTTGTATCCGACTCTAGGGTTCAGTGCTCATCTCTGTTTACAGCCAAAGAGCCAGTGCTGTCTGCAGATGTTTCTGTGGACATGTGGCAGGCATGCCTTCACACCAGAGTACATGGAACGCTGTTTACCTTCCCACTGAAGTGGTCCCTAGTTATCTTCTTGCAATTTCTTGCTTTCGAACTGCCAGGTTGGCAGGAGCTGGGACAGAGACGGGAGCTCACTCCATCATGCAGTAACCAGGAATCTAACTCCGAACTTCCAGTCAGCGAGTTCAGCGTCTTAACCACTCCATATCCAAATCCTGCAAAATAAGAACATTGCTTGTCTTTTTGAAGACAATTAAAGACTAACATGCACATTTTGTATCTTTCTTCTCTGTGATTGCCATCAGAGAAGGAAATAATTCATTATTGTGTCTCCCTGCTTATTTATTTTAGTATTTTATGTGTCATTTCATAGAAGTATACATAAGGCATCCTAAAATGATTTACAAGAATATGAAGCTAAAGATATAGTAAGATATTTGTTAGGCATTTCTAGTGAATTGTCCTGTCTAAGAGATCACACAAAACCCATCTACATCTAGCATAGGTGTGGAAAGCAGAGAAACAGTTGCTAAGACTGGTAATTGAAATTCTCAAAAAGAAAAAGAGTCTATTCTGAGCTCGAGATGGTGGCACAGTATGTGGGTATTTATTGAGGCAGAATCTCTAAATCAGGGGTCCTAACCTTTTCAAGCCGGGGGCCTGGTCATGCATGATGGGGGTGGCCATTTTGTTCTAACAGCTTCAAATTGGTGGCCATTTTGTTTCTTGAATGCCCTTGGCTGGGCACATGAAATGGTGCCTCAGGCCGGATCCCGCCTGCAGGCCTTAGGTTGGGAACCTCTGCTCTAGATCATGCAGTGAGACAATTGGTTTCTGAGCTTATGTTTGTTTTTCCAATTGCAGATTGACTGGGGGGACTTTGGAACAGAACCGCAATCTGTGCCTGAGGTGGTCGATTCTGGCAACTCGGTTGGAGGAGCAAGTGAGGAGATAGACTGGGGGATTTCTCTAGAGTCAGAAGCTCAAGTGGGTATCTCCTTGACTTTTCATTCAGCCAGTACTCAACCCATATTGTGGAAGCATTATGGGTGGGCAACGTGTAGCCTTTTTCCAGTCCTAGCACACACCTTCTAAAAATTGTTGGACTGCCAACCTCTGGGGAACCAATTCTCCTTTAGACCAAGATGCCCCTGACAGCCCTGTGTTTTTTTTTTAAGGTTAAGGGTTTTTGAAACCATAAGTGGACATCAGGCTATTTCTTGCCTTGGCAGATAGTGGTGCTGTGGCCTTTAGGATCTTTGAAGGTGCCGACTGCAATTTAAATTGGTTTTGGGCTGTGGCCCATGCTCAGCTCACGCCATTATAATATTTCATAAATGTTACAGGTCAAAAGCATTTGTTGAGGTTTCTTGTGCAAACGCATGGGTCAGAAACTCATTGGCCAGAAATACATTACTTGTACCTATTAACATAGCTCTATTGATGTAACTCTCTGTAGCAAATGGTTACTAGTTTGTTGTCATCTGCAACTCTTGTCCGAGAATGCATTTTTTCCCCCTGAATCAGGAAAAATGGCATTGGCGTGAATTCGTTTAAGGTTGAGGACCTTGCCGCCCCTCCCCCTGTGCCCACCCCAACATATTATATTGTAATGTAATGTATTGTCTGTAAGCCGCCCTGAGTCGCCACGGCAAGTGGGTGGCAATATAAATTTGAACTAATAATAATAATAATAATAATAATAATAATAATAATAATAATAATAATAATAATAATAATAATAATAATAATAATAATCCCAGCTTGCCATGAAGTGACACACACTGTGATCACGAAGCCATCTCCTGTGGCACATATGAAATGAGACATGCAGGATTTAACACCGGGACTGGAATGGACTGCTACAGCCTTGGGGATATGGACAAGGTGCGCCTTCACAGCCAGTCCATCTGGCATGGCCTCTTCCACCTCCATGGCCATTGGGAATCAGAGTGCCTCCTCCACTCATTTTGCCATTAGGCCCAATAGGATGGTTTCCAGCAGCATTTCCTCCACTGAGGGGGACCATCACCCCACCTAAAGGGACTCATCCAGCCGTACCCATTGGTCCCTTTAGGGAGTCAAGGTATTTACCACTGCCTTGAGGCATCAGCTGTATGGTCTACTCCATTACTAGTTAAGAAACTGACAAAGGCATTTGCTGTCACACACCAGTTGCACTGTTTGGTGACCAGCAGCAAATGCCTGCACTGGCTTTTTATCTTACAGGAATTTGTTGTTGATATACACCAACAGACTTGTACTAAGGCAATTTGTCAATGAATTATGTATGTAAACATTAAGACTTCTGGGGCCTGTGAATTGACATGCTCTCCTACCATGTAACCACAGCTACACAGACTTCCAGGTTCTTTGCAGAATGCCAGTGGTTAGGTTAGCCTGGGTTTGCCTTTCTCTAGGAGAACACCGCTGGAGGCATAGACTGGGGAGATGGGAATGATGATACAGCTCAGATTGTGGTGCTGGAAGCTGGCAGTGAGGGTAAGTGCCTCTGGTTTGCCATTTCTGGGTGGACAGAAGAATTCTGCATGTTGTTCACAGCTAGGTGGACTAAGGTAAAATGAATTGAAGCAAAAACATTGTTGGCAAAATAGCATGCATGAATTCAAGGCAACAAGAAAAATAGTATTAATTTCAGGTCCTTTAGTAGGAGGTGGTGATCTCCATACCTGTCCTTGATTGGTAAACATAAGAGTTCTTGGGCTTGGGTGTGTCTGGAAGCCATAGGTAAAGGTCTCCCTTGCTTGACAGCCAATCGTGTCCAACTCTAGGGGATGGTGCTCATCTTCCTTTACAGCCAAAGAGCCATTACTGTCTGTGTCTGCAGGCGGTTCCATGGTCTTTGTAAGAAAATAAAAGAAATACAATTTTAGGCATAGGTAGCAGTGTACCTCCCGCATGTCCACAGAAATGTCTGCAGACACAGACAGCACTGGCTGTGTGTTTTCGTGTCAGAGATTACTCTGGGCTGAAAAGATTTTTTCAGGGGACGCCCGAATGAGACTCCTTTCATATCCCCCATTCTTGCAGCTCTTGAGGAATCTAACCCCGTCCTTTTGGTTTCCAAGCACAGTGGAGATGAGCACTGAACTCTAGAGTTGGATACGACTGGCTTTCAAGCAAGAGTGACCTTTATCTTTATTAGTTTATGCAGTGTCCTAATAGAAATGTAGAAGGAAGCAGACACAAGAGGGTGCTGTTGGATGTGTGTTTTTCTGCTTCTGTAACAGAAATCTTATCTACTGCCTATTCGTAGATAAGTCCTTGTTGCATTTGTTCCATTTCTTTTAGCGTTTTCCTGTGCTATCCTTTGTTCATTGCTGGTATACAGTACAGTTGTACCTCACTTAAGGAGCATAATGTGTTCCACAGGATTGCTCTTTAAGCGAGTTTGTTCTTTAAGCGAAAACCATTGTAAGCAACCAATTGTGACTTCTGGCGGGGGGGGGGGATTGCGAACCCCGATTTATTTGTTAAGCGAGTTTTTGGTTGGTTTTATTTGTTAAGCAAAGCGAACATTCAGAAAAAAATCTGCTCTTTAAGCTAGTTACTCTTTAAGTGAGGTGCTCTGTATGCGAGGTTTGACTGTATATATGTTCCTAGCAGTACTGGAATATTTCTAGGCAGGCTATTGTGCTTCTGACTTTAGAAAAAGGAGTTGTAGCTTGCCTGCTTACAAATAGATTTTCCTTTTGCAGAGATATAACCTAGGAACTTGATACCTTTTCAAAAAGGAAACTGAGATTGCTAGAGGCTGCTGGATTCAATGCTGGATATTTATTCATATTAATGGGATTACCATGTAACAGTGTAAATACATTTTAAGTTGGTTTGTTCTCTGTTAGCTTGTGCCAGTTTGTCTCTCAAATCTGCAGCCAAGGGTCTCATGATGGAGACTATAACCAGTAAATTAAATGGAAATTGAAACATGGAAGGGCAGCCAGGAAGGAAGAAGAAAATATGTGTAAGGATGTGTCACAAGGGACCAATCTCAAGAGTATGTAGACTGGTTTTCTTGATGGCTGTGTATGGATGTGAAAGTTGGACAATAAGGAAGAGTGACAGGAAAAAATGTAATTTCTTTTAAAGTGTGATATTGGAGATACCATGGGCTGTCAAAAAGATTAAAAACTGGGTTCAGGATAAAATCAAGTGGAGAGGCTCATCAGATGCTAAAGTGACAAAACAGACATTATGGTGCTGGGAGCATGTCATGAACTGACAGTATGGTTAAGAAAGAAGTGTTAGGGGAAATTGTTGGTAATAGGAGAAGTGGAACACATAGGAATGGAATGATATAACAAAGAAAGTTATGTATTTCTAGTCTACAAAGATCTGAACGGGGCTGTTATTGACAGGGCTCTTGGAAAGTCATTCATTGTTAGGTTTGAGGCAGAGTGGAAGCAATTTGGTAGTGCCTCACAAATATACATCCAGTACCAATCCTATGTGTGGTAGAGTAGTTAATGTAGGGGTGACCAAACTACGGCCCAGGGGCCAGATCTGGCCCCTGGTGCCAAATCATCCAGCCCATGACCGCCTTGTCACTCCCGGAAGCAGAAGTAAAAGGCACCCAAATGGATGCCTTTTACTTCAGCTTCCGGAAGTGATGAGGGAGTCGTGGGCTGGATGAATTAGCACCAGGGGCCGGATCTGGTCCCCAGACTGTACTTTGGCACCCTTGAACCACGTGACCAGTCTGTGGCCTGAAAAGTTTGGGCACCCCTTGAGTTAATGTGTTGAACTAGAACTCGGGAGGCCTGGGCTCAAATTTTCATTCACCCATGCTATGAAATTCACGAGGTGACCTTGGGCCAGTTGAACCATCTCGGCCTGATCTGTCTCTCAGTGTTGTTATGAAACTAAAGCAGGGGTTCCCAACCTTTTCAAGCTGAGTGCCGGGTCTTGCTCTCTCAGTCAGCTTCGAGGGCCAGATGACCATTTTGCCCTGCTTGAATGATTGGGGGAGGGGCATTTTGTCCCAACAGCTTCAAAGGGGTGGCCATTATGCTTCTTGAATGCCCTTGGAGTGGTCGGGAGCCACATACAATGGCACCATGGGCCAGATGTGGCCTATGGGTGTTAGATTGGGAACCCCTGAACTAAAGCAACAAGGAGGAGAACCATATTTTCTCCCTTTGTGATCCCTGGGAGGCAGGCAGGATATAATAAATGTAGCAAATGAATACTCCTTTGTAAGTCACATTGGTGGTTTTGCCGGCTGGGAGATTCTGGAGGATGTAATGGGGGAAAGTAACTGTTTCAAGGTCTCAGGTGGAAGCAGAAGGGTGAAGAACAAAGGGGATGATAAAGAATAATGATTTTTTCACTGATATGGGGAGACTTTATTGACAATGTCTTCAAAAAGTCAAAAGGTTTCCAAACTGGTCAAGAAAGTATTAGTTTCTGGAAATAGGGGCCGGTATATTAAACTTAAAATGGAGAACTGAGATTTGTGGAATAGAAGAAAAGGTCCTGCGTGTGGAGGCTGCACTTGTCAATTGTCAAATGAGTTGGTGTTAATTTGCCTTTATAATATAAACAATTGCGCTCATCCCTCACGCTAGCAAGGTGATGCTCAAGATAATACAGGATAGACTGCAACAGTATGTGGAGAGAGAATTACCAGAAGTGCAAGCGGGTTTCAGAAGAGGCAGGGGGACTAGAGACCACATCGCCAACATAAGATGGATCATGGAAAAAACAAAGGAATATCAGAAACAAGTCTACTTCTGTTTCATTGATTACACGAAGGCTTTTGATTGTGTCGACCACAACAAAATGTGGCAAGTAATTAAAGAGATGGGAATACCGGAACACCTTATAGCCCTCATGAGAAATCTGTACATGAATCAAGAGGCAACAGTTAGGACAGAAAATGGAATGGCGGAGTGGTTTGGAATAGGAAAAGGAGTAAGACAAGGCTGCATTTTGTCACCCTGCTTATTCAGTTTATACACAGAACACATAATGCGCAACACAGGGATGGAGGAATCACAATTTGGGATCAAAATTGCTGGAAGAAACATCAACAATTTGAGATATGCAGATGATACCACACTAATGGCAGAAAGTGAGGAGGACCTAAAGAAGCTCCTGATTAGGTTGAAAGAAGAAAGTGAAAAAGCTGGCTCGAGACTCAATATCAAGAAAACCAAGATAATGGCAACAGGCCCTGTCAGTCCCCGGAAAATAGATGGGGAAGAAGTAGAAGCAGTGACAGATTTTACTTTCTTAGGATCTAAGCTCACTGCAGATGGTGATTGCAGCCATGAAATAAAAAGGCGACTGATTCTTGGGAGGCAAGCGATGAGAAACCTGGGGAGCATAGTGAAAAGTAGAGACATCACATTGAAAACAAAAATTCGCATAGTCAAAGCAATGGTATTCCCTGTGGCAATGTATGGTTGTGAGAGTTGGACCATTAGGAAAGCTGAACGCAGAAGAATAGACGCCTTTGAGATGTGGTGTTGGAGGAGAGTTTTGAGAGTCCCATGGACAGCGAGGAGAACAAATAGGTCAATCTTAGAAGAAATTATCCCTGACTGTTCCTTAGAAGGTCAAATAATAAAGATGAAGGTAAAGTACTTTGGACATCAAATGAGAAGAGAGGATTCACTTGAGAAAGCTTTGATGCTTGGAAGGGTCGAGGGCAAAAGAAGAAGGGGACGGCCCAAGATGAGATGGCTAGATGGGATTGTAGAGACAATGGGCACAGAGCTGAGCGAGTTGAGGGGGATGGTGGAGGACAGGAGTGCCTGGCGGACAGTGGTCCATGGGGTCGCAGAGGGTCGGAATCGACTATGCGACTGAACAACAAAAATATAAACAAAGATGAATAATTAGTACACACTTTGCATTAAGCTAAATTTGATGATTTTTTAAAATATGCTTTCCCCCTTTTTATAAATGTGTATTCCTTTTTTCTTTTCCTTTATACATTTTGAAAAGTAAGATAAAATTAATTTCTTTAAAAAAAGAAAGGTGAAGAAGATAAGCCTTGAAACTCCTGAAATTTCATGGTAAGTGAATACATCATTTCCACAACTCTTGCTTTCCCCATCCAGCCACAGAGGGAACTGCGCAAGGGCCAGATGCCCTCACCATTCTGGAGACTCAAGAGACCAGGAATCAGTTTATAGATGAGCTCATGGAGGTAAATAAATAAATTTCGTGTCAGAAATTACTCTGGGTTGAAAGGATTTTTGCTGGAGAAGCTCTGCTCAGGGGATGCCCGAATGAAGTTCCTTTCATGTCCCCAAGATCTGTTGTGCAGCATTCAGGTAGCGAACTGCAACCTTCCAGTCTCCAAGCTCAGCATCTTAACCACTAAGCCACCACAGTGCTGCTAGCTCATGGAGGTAACAAGAACTTTTGTAGTGCTCACTTTAAACCAAAGAGTCATCTTTTATCTAATCAATCAATCACTTTATTATGGTCCAACAAAATTTAAAAAAATTAAATTTAAATACAGTAAAACCCTAATTTATGTACATGTCAGGTTACGTAAAAACCGACTTGCGTAATAATTTTTTGCGGAAAACCTGTCCTGTTTGACAAAAATAAATCATTTTATGTAAAGGGTTTACTTGCATCTTCTAATTCTAAAAAGGCTCTGCCACCATTTTAAACTCTAAAATTGCATCCCTGTGCCATTTTAGAATTAGCTGTATCCCCCACAATAGTCTGGTCTCCTTTTTCTTCATACAGTTTTTCTCTTTAATCTTCCCCAGCTGGAGATCTTCCTTTCACAGCGCATTGTTGAGATGAGTGAAGAAGCGGATATCCTTGCCATGAGCCAATTCCAGTTGGCCCCAACCATTCTGCAAGATCAGACTACAGGGAAACTGAAGGCCATGATGGCAGCCATTCAGGATCTTATTAGCCGCCTGACAAGTCTCAAAATGCAACATCTTTTCATGATCCTTGCTTCCCCAAGGTTAGTGAGCTCTTCTTTTCCACCTCAGTCCTCACCTTTGGGAACACACCTAAGTGGTCCTTTGATTAGACTGACCTCTCTCTCTCTTTTAAACCTTTTAAAATTTTAAAATCTCTTAAATTTTTGAGCCTTTTAAATTTATAGTTTAAAATTTTAATCAATTTTGAATTCTTAAGTTTTTAATCTCTTTGAATTGTATGGGTATAGTTGGTGTTTATGGATGGGTTCATTAGATTGTCATTCTCCAATATTGTGTTAGCTGCACTGAGTCAGTTGCGAATAGGGCGGCATACAAGTGTGATAAAATAAATAAATAAATAAATAGTGCGCTCTCTGGATGATTCACAGTGTAATTAGCATTTTGCCCCTGACATGCTGGGTGCTCATTTTACTGACCTCGGAAGAATGGAAGGCTGAATCAACCTTGATCCCCATCAGGATCGAACTCACAAGGTTAGCAGTTGGGGCGGCAGGACTGCAGTTTAACCACTGCACCGCCAGGGCTCCTAAACACTGTTGGAAGAAAATACAAAGTTTCTGTGGAGGGTCAAGGTTCCAGAGCTGGAGTCTCTTATGTTCAGCATGGCTACTTCTGTCTCATAAAGTCTTTAAAGTCCCATCGTGGAGAGTTGATTTGTTTTGGAGTGGAGTGGAGTGCTGGTGGATATCAGGCAAAACTATTGAGTGCATCTAATATAGTGATGGTAAACCATGGAATTCCAGGTGTTCTTGAACTTCAATTCCCAGAAGCCCAAGTCTCTGTGAATCCACATGATACTGTGTGTACGCAGGAAACCCATTAGTGCTAATTCAGAGAGACTTGGGTTCCTGAGAATTGAAGTTCAAGAACACCTGGAGTGCCAAGGTTCGCCATCCCAAATCTAAGATCTACAACTATGGCCGGGGCCCCGGATCCAGCCTCCAATGCCAATTCATCCAGCCCACAAAGCCCTCATTGCTGCTGGAAGCGCAAGTAAAATACTCCCATATGGGTATGTTTTACTTCCGCTTCCAGGAGCGACAAGGGCTTTGTGGGCTGGATGAATTGGTGTTGGGGGCTGGATCCGGGGCCCAGGTCGTAGTGACCGGTTCCCTGAACGACATGACCGGCCTGAGGCCTGAAAAGTTTGGGCACCCCTGGACTATAACATTCAAAAGCAGTCTGTCCTGATTCCTGTTAAGTATTGTATATGCAACAGTAAAGTGGGGCAGTTTTACAAATAGATTTAGTTTGAGTTTGCAAGTTCTCCAAGCCTTATACTCCCTGGGCCTTTGCTGCTTTGCCCAAATCTACACAGGCTAGCTGCGGTCTTGGCAAGCATGGTGGGGAATCGAAGTCCCAATTTCTGCCTCTGCAGTCATTTGCTGGCTTTCATGAATAAACTCCCCCCCCCCCCCAGGTACGTGGATCGTGTAACTGAGTTGCTCCGTCAGAAATTAAAACAGGCTGATCTGCTGCTCTTGAAAAAAGAGCACATGGTTAAGAAGCGGCAAGACACCCTGGAAGAACAGGCCAGCCTCGAGCCAAAGCTTGATCTTCTCATGCAGAAAACCAAGGAATTACAGAAACTGGTGAGTATAGCAAGAGGCACAAAAGTGAAGGCTACCCCATCTCCAAACCCAGATTAGTTCTGTGCCAGGTACACCTCAACGTACAGTCTGCCTGCTTAATCCAGCATGATTTAATACTGGATGGATTGTAATTTTCTCCCATCGAGGAATTTCCACAGTGGAAGGCACAGGAGAAATATAAACAAACATCACAGAAGAAATCTGAACAAAAGAATGAACCCTGTCAAACCTAGGGAAGGTATAATCTAGCACAAAGGTGATCTGACTAGTAGTTCAACTAATAAAGCCAGTAAGTATTAAACTGAGAATTTTTTAAAAAAATTAATAAGAAATTTGCCTTAGTCTCAAATGTGAGGTACTGTACTGAGACTGACACCACATGTGTGTAGTTCTGGATTATTTTCTTTTTCCATAAAATACTTATTTCAGTTTAACTCTGTATACTGGCTGGGCAAACAGTGTTGCATTTTGCTCAAACTGAGTTATTTTTAACTGAATGGTCTTCTGTATGCTTCTCTGTCACTTGGAGGAAAGAGTACTGCGGTAATGGTTAAGGGATTTAGTTAAGACTGCAAGATCAGATGTTCATTGCTTCTTTGCAAAGGCACTACGGTACTAGAAATCTCTCCCCCATTGCAACAGTCCTCTGTAAGCTCAGATATCTTTATTAGGGGGGAAGATAGGGGGGAAAGTTAAGATTTTTATCCAGGACTAAAGGACTAAAATTGATATTTAGTTTTGATGCCAGGCCATCTGATGTTAACTGGATGTTCTGTCTTTCAGATTGAAACTGATATCTCAAAACGGTATAGTGGTCGACGTGTGAACCTTATGGGGGCCACTCTCTAACTCCTTTAGGCCGTATTTGTATGTAACTCAGGGACATTTTAAGGATGATAGGAGCAAGGCATTAATTGCAACCTCAGCCAAGGAGAAGAAGAGCTGAATTGGACAGTAACTGAGACAAAAGAATGTCAACTGGCCAAGCTTCAAGAATGTGCCGCAGCTAACGGGAAGGTTTCCCTGCCTTTATTCTACCTGGAGCTGATAAATATTCATTAACAGATTCTCATGGTTGAATAAAATCACCACTTTCACTTTGAGTTCTTACTTTCCCTTTGGCCAAAGGAGGCACAAGATAGCTCGCTCTTTAAATTGCCATGGAAGCTTACTGCTTACTGTTCAGTTGGAGAGACACCTGTGAATATCTCTTAAGTCAGTGATGGCCAACCTTGGAACTCCAGCTGTTCTTGGATTTCAATTCCCATAAGCCCTGATCAGCTGGAGTGCTGACTTGGGCTTCTGGTAATTGAAGTCCAAGAACACCTGGGATGCCAAAATTGGCCATCACTGCTCTAAGTTATTGGTTCTTTGCTTGACCTTAAGAAAAATGTTCCAATTGAGGTAGAAATCATACCACTGTTGGGGGTCACATATTCTGTCTCTTTCATAGCACTTTTAGGAGACTCGCCTCCACTTAGGTATGTACCTTAGGGAACTCTAGCTGGGATACAGAACTCTCCCATCAGACAGTAATGGGTTGGATCCAAACTTTGGCCAGACTTGGCACAGGCCCATTGTCATGAGCATCTTGAGGCCCACTGGTTTCAGGTAGTCTGTAAATATGATTAAATCTGCGCCAAATTGTCATCCCTACCTCCTCATAGGTAACCAACTTCATCAATCCAGTCACAGCTGCGAGAAGGTGATTCCTACTGAAATGCAAGCCACTGCTAGTTGTCAGGCAGAAGAAGTTGCCAAAGCTGGTAAACAATGCTTTATTTTAAGAACATCTACACTTCACATACACAGGTGTTCATCCATAGTGTGTGAATAGGTGCTGTGTGTGTCTGGAATGCAGAGTCCTCCCTCAGCGTTTCAGGCAATAGATCACTGCTGGTATCCTTGTGCACTCATGCAGGTTGCTCTGAAATATTGCCGTCACTTTCTCCCAGGTTTTGGAGCAGTTAAGTGTCCCATCAAGAAGTTGGCTTACACTGAGTCAGACCATTAGTCTCTCTAGGTTTTCTGCATAAGGTCAAGCTTTCCTTCACTGACTAGTAAGAGCTCCACTGAATTTCCAACAAGGTTCTTTATTAACCCTACTTGACTATGCTAGGAATTGGTCCTGGGGCTTTCTCCACACATGCTGAGCTTTGCCAACAAGTTCCACCTTCGTCTTTCATGTCAGTCCACCTTGGCAATGACAAGCAAGCAATAGGTTAGCCAGGTATAGCACAACTTGTACCTTCCCACTCACAGCTGGTCCCCAAGAAATGACAGCATTAAACCTGAGAACTGTGGCTGAAAGACAAGGCAGAGCAAGGTGCCAACATCTAACTTCTCGTCTGACTTTGGATCTGCACTCATTGTTTCTCTATCCTGGCAGAGATGTCTGTTCTACGCCCCCACTGTTTCCTCTTTTTTGGAAAGGGGGGGCTGAAAAGAGGGTGATCAGTTGGGGGGGAGGTGATTCGATTTTAATTTCATAGGAGAGCAGTTGATTCATTGCTCTTTGTCGGTGGTGTTGACTCTCGTAATGACTTTCCATCAAAATGAAAAGTGGAATGACAGCGTTCATTATTCCTGCTGCTTGTTATCTCAGCAGCGGAGGGGGGACGGCCGCCCCTTCCCCCCCACACTGCCTTTCAGCCATCCTGGACAGTGAGTGATGGGCCCTATTAATCACCGACCCCGCGGACTCTGGCGGACACACACTACCCGGCAGAGAAGGGGAGAGAGATAAGGCACCAACAGCCTCTCCAATCAATTAACGTCAAGCGGGATTCTCTGGCTGAGCTCCTCCTTCATCCCTTGCTCTCATCCTCTTGGTTACAGAGGTGGACGTCCTGGATGGGGAGAGGTGGGGTACAGAGTAAAAGCAAAGGGGATCTCTACCCCTTGGGTATAACAAGCTGGGATCTGTGGAGTAACCTGACTTCTTCCACCAAATCCAGGTGACTGGGAGAGTTACAGAGCCAAGCCATTTTGACAGAATTCTTTCTGCCACGCTCATTCCCACTAAAAGGGGACAGTGCAGTTTGGCCCCATCCTGCAATCACTTTATGCGATCACCTCTGTGAATGCGTTGGCCACTATTAGGGATGCATTCCATCCTTTAAAAGTTTGCTGGAAACCCAACTCTCAAGTCACTTTCTTTATATGTAGTTGAGTTGTTTTTTAATCTTATCCCCTGGCCTTAAAACAACTGCTGGTTCCAGCAAGAGTAAAACTATCGGATTGGTTGGCCAATGGTAAATAAATTTTGTGTCAAATTACTCTGGGTTGAAAGGATTTTTGCTGGAGAAACTCCACTCAGGAGTTGGCCGAATGAGGTTCCTTTCATGTCCCCAAGATCCATCATACAGCACTCGGGCATTGAACCCCGACCTTCCAGTCTCCAAGCTCAGTGTCTTAACCACTAAGCTGCCACAAGCCAATGGTGAGTCAGCACATGTTAATCTCACTGATTCAGTGCATCTGTTCTGTTTGGGACCAGCAAATGAATTCACACAGTTGCTTCCTAGCTCAGGAATATGCAAGTCCAGCTGTCCAGATGTTGTATTGCAACACCCAACTTTCCTTGTCTTTGGCTTTGCTGGCAAGGAGTGATGGGAGTTGCAGTCTAGCAATATAGGGAGGGAGGCACTTGGCATTACTCTCGCCCAAATAAATCTGATTGTTAGTTTAGTAAAATTATATACAGTATTACAGGAGCAGAAGATTAGAAGAGCTTGTGAGCACCACTTTCTACAATTCTCAGAAAGTATGAATGATTCTTATACCAGTTTTGGATGTTGATTTATTCATTTACTTATTTTATTTGTTTGAACCCTGCAAGATGGCTTGCACATTTTATGCTGTTTGTATAACTGCAACAGGATTTTTCCAAAGTATTTACAAAAGGCAAAAAGGATAGCATCTGCCTCATTAAAAACTTCACCTTTTCAGCTAGTCATTTACCAAAAGCTTAGCCAAACAGAAAAATCTTTGCCAGCTGAAGGGATAACAAGGCGTGAATCTGCCTTGGCTCCACTGAGAGGGAAATTCTATAGCCTAGCAGCAGCTACTGAAAAAAGCATATAGCATCTCCTCATCACACTTATGCCTGTTAAGCCAATGGGACCAAACCAAGGGAAAGGCTTTTGCTGAAGATCCTACAACTCAAATAAGCTCATATATGGAGATATGGTCTTCCAGATAACTTGAATTTGAGTCACTTAAGCCTTTATAGATCATAACCAGAAGTTTGAATTATGCCTGGAAACAGACTGGTGGCCAGTGACACAGTCATGATGGAATTTCAGCTCTCTCTAGCTATTCTGGTCATCAATCTGGATGCAGCATTTTGGACCCAACACTTTCCAAAAACAGCTCAATATGGAATCCACAACAGTGATCCAAGCAGAGTGTAATTGAAGTACAGTACTGTATATGTCATTGTGGCTTGATCATACATCTCATATTGGAGCAGCTGGCAAACTGATTTTAGCTGTGCGAATTGTACTGACCACCACCAGAATTCTTCTTAAAGCCTTGCCATTTTGATGTAAGAATAGGAATTATGGCAATCACTCTAGTTTTTAAAAGACCTTCCAGTCTGCATGTCATATGCCCAGATGGGTGAATTCGGATTTTTTTAATGATGTCCCTCGTGTGCTGTCTTCTGCAACCACTGGAATTTAGATTATCAGTTTTTAATTAAAAATGTGTAGGAGTTCATTAAATTTTTATTAAGTCAGTCTCTCTCTCTCTCTCTCTCTCTCTCTCTCTCTCTGGCCATTTTCTTACAAATTCAAAGATCAGGTTCACCCCTCCTCCACACAAAACAGTGATCAGAGTAAGAAATGACAAACCATCAGTTGGGTTTTTAACATCACCACAAGCAATGACAGTGAATTAATCTTTTCATGAATAATAGGAACAAATTGATTTAAAAATAATATTACAGTACAAATAATACAATGGAAGAAATAGATTGTAGGCCATGAAAGCTTATGGTTTTTAAAAAATCTGTTAGTCCTAGACCAGTGTTTCCCAAACTTTCAATTCCCAGAAGCCTAAGTCAATTCCCCAAAGTACTGATCAGCCAATGTACTGACTTAGGCTTCTGGGAATTGAAGACCCCCTGTGGGGTGTGGGCCTCACATTGGGAACCAGTAGCTTAGAGATACTAAACACTTTTACAGTACTGTGCATATTTCTATTCTTATTTTTTTTTTTTTTTGTTATACATGCTGGAATACAATAACTCCCTTTGAAAATGAATATGAATAGTGACAATTTCCCCCCATGGGCAAAGTAATGCAAAGAGGTCAGATGTTTTTGATACACCATCATTCAATTCTAAATGTTAACAGTTACTCTTGGGTAGAAATAATTTCTTGCTATTTGTAATTCTCACCAGACTTGTTGATTGTACCAATGATTCCACGTTTCATATTACAGTTTATTTGGGGTTCTTTGTGCCTTGCATTTGAAAGGAGCATATAAATCAGCTAATATCAAAATTATCATCACATGTTCCTCTTGGTCATCTTCAGTCACTTACTCTTTCAAAGACTCTAAACAGAAAAAACATAATTTGTACCGGTAATCTAAAAGTAAAAATTTACGGCCAAGCTGGGTCAAAGTGAAGGCCTGAAGGATAGGATGTGTGTGTTGCCATTATCTTTAAGGATTCCATCAAAGTGACTCTCTGTCTTCTCAAGCTCTGGTCTGGAGGCTCTGTGTAGCAGTGGGTTCCAGCAGGAACATGTTGGATTGTGCTGGTGTAGTGGTAATGTATGCTTGTGAGAGCTGGAACATAAGGAAGGCTGAGCGCAGAAGAATAGATGCCTTTGAAATGTGGTGTTGGAGAAGAGTTTTGAGAGTCCTCTGAACAGCAAAGAGAACAAATAGGTTGATCTTAGAAGAAATCAACTCTGACTGCTCCTTAGAAGGTCAAATAGTAAAGATGAAGCTAAAGTACTTTGGACATCAAATGAGAAGAGAGGATTCACTTGAGAAAGCCTTGATGCTTGGAAAGATGGAGGGCAAAAAAAGAAAGAGGCGTCAGAAAATGAGATAGCTAGATGGTATTGTAGACGCAATGGGCACAGAGCTAGGCGGGTTGAGGAGGATGGTGGAGGACAGAGGTGCCTGGTGAGCAATGGCCTTGGGGTTGCAAAGGGTCGTAATAGACTGTGTGACTTAACAACAACAATTGGTCTCCCTGCAATCCAGAACTCTCCCTCCTGCTTCTAGGGGACTTCAACATCCATGGAGAAATGAATCTATCCAGAGTGGCTGCAGAGTTCATGGAGTCTGTGACCTCCCTACACCTCTTCCAACATTCCAATGGCCCCATGCACATAGCTGGTCACACTCTAGACCTGATGGTCTTGTCGGGGCAGGTAGATGATCTGATGGTGGTAGACCTGTCCACCACCCCCTTGTCACGATCAGATCATTATCTGCTATAGTTTACCTTGAGAGTGTAATCCCACTCCAAGGGGAGAGACCGATTTGGGAAGGTTCCTTGCTGAGTGGGTTGTTGATCCTATTGAAGCTCTGCTCTAAAAGTGTTTTTTATGTTCTGAAGGGATCTGCAGAAATAGACTGCGCTGGCTCTTCGGCTTTGAAACAGATGAGCACTGAACCCTAGAGTCGGATACGACTGGCTTTTGAGCAAGGGAAACCTTTACCTTTAACACCCTCCTCATGTTTGATAATAATAAGAATTTTGTGTCAGAAATTATTCCGGGTTGAAAGGATTTTTGCTAGAGAAACTCTGCTCAGAGGACACCTGAATGAGGCTCCTTTCATGTTCCCAGGATCTTTTCCCACCAAAATGGTCCCTATTTATCTACTTGCAATTTCTTGGTTTCAAACTGCTAGGTTGGCAGGAGCTGGGACAGAGACGGGCACTCAACCTGTCATGCAGTACTCAGGTCTCGAACTGCAACTTGCTGGCCTTCCAGCTAATAAGGCCAGCTTCTTAACCACTGTGCCACCACAGCCATGGTGAAGTAATGCAAAGAGATCAGATGTTTTTGATACACCCTCATTCAATTATAAAGGTTATCAGTTACTCTTGGGTAGAAATAATTTCATGCTATTTATAATTCTCACCAGACTTGTTGATTGTACCAATGATTCCACGTTCCATGTTTGTTTGTTTGTTTATTATTATGCAGTACCCTGGTCTCGAACTGCCAACTTGCCAGCTTTCCAGCTAATAAGGCGAGGTTATTAACCACTGAGCCATCGCAGCCTCTCCATATGTTTGATGATTTTAAAATATTTTTATTGGCCATTAGAGAGTAAAAGAGCTTTTTTTTAAAGGTTTATAGAAACATTTTTGTAAGAATTATTTTTGACCTGAAGGATCAAGGGATGGGCTGTGGCCTGCTATGGTTCAGAGTTGACCATGTGCTTCTCTTAGACCTTCAGAGATCACCCATCCCAAGTTGTCTGGTTCCTAAATTCTTTTCTCACAGTGACAATTCAGTTGCCAATTCAGCAGGATCCTCCAGCAGCTGATAGATAGATAGCCATGGTGAAAAGAACTGATAGCCTGATTGCCTAAACTCCATAAATTTACCTTTTAAATACATTTATCTTTATCTCTCCTACACTTCCTATTATGCAACTTTATGTTGAGTAACTCTACGTTCTGGCATTATGACACTGAGAGAAGAAAAAACTTCCAGTCTACTTTCTCCATATGATGTTAACTTAGAGTTGCCATAATTCTCCCATAAAACCGGGACAGAAGTATACTTGACAAAAATAGGTGGGTTATCTACAAAATAGCCTTTTAAAAACAAACATAATATAATGACAGCTATAAAACACTTTCACATTAAATATATCAATACATAAATGAATTTATTTACAACAGTTAATTCTTACTCTAAGATGATCTGTTGTACTTCTGAGAAGTTGCGTCGCAGTCAACTCTTAACGTCCTCAGTTCCAGGAAACACATTGGTCACACTTATCGGGTGGTGGTGTGAGGCGAGGGCTTAAGATTTGTCTCCAGGTACACTCCAATGTGGCAGGAAATCACTCGTTTGATGGCAAGAGTTCAAATTTATTTTAATGGTGTGTGTTATAATACACAATCAGTAAGTTTTAAAAATCTGGGACTTTAACATGATTTTTATTGAACTGGCCAGGACAATTTTTCTGACCTTGAATCTGGGACAATCTCAGTTTTCTGGGACAATCCTGTTTTTCTGGGATGTATGGCAACCCTGTCTTAACTCAGATGCAAGACCTTTATGTGGAAAACAATTCTCACAATTACCAAATTACATTATAACAGTTCAGACGACGGTTAGAATTCCATTGTTTGCATTGTAATTGCATGAGAGGAGGCCCATCAAATAAGTGGGAATTTAATGAGACAGATCTGCTGTAAGTTCCATTGATTCAAATGGGCCTACTCTGTTTGCAATTTACTGGTAAGTCACAGCTAGAATAGGAGGAATTGGGTCACTGAATCCTCACAGATCTAGTGGGCCCATTCTCATTTGACTTTGTTAAGCCTAAAAGTTAAACCCAAAAGAGAGAGAGAGACATGTGGCACCTTTGAGACCCAAAATTCTATTTCAGTAGAAGCTTCCATGGATTATAAGGCACATCTTTTGGGCCAGGTGATGGATCCATGAGGGACACACTGAAATAAATATGAGAGCTCTAAGCTACCACAATGCTTTAATTTTGATTTTGGTGGCTTTGGTTTTGTGACCCACTCAGAGAAGATGCTTGTGACACTCAGAACCTATGTTTCCCAGTTGGGCTGAGCATGTGGTTGCCCGTGTCATCTCATTCTTCTCTGCCAGTTTCAGCGTAGGGAAGCTATGGTATAGAAACCCACTGGAGTGCCCAGGTCTTGGCAATTCCTTCTATTCCTCACACAAACTCAGGGAAGATTGCCACTCCAAGAGGGCACCTATCGTATTTCCTTTTGCTGCATCCTTATCATCCATTATAAGAGACACCACTGTACTATGAGTAGACCTAGTAGTACAAAATCTCACTGGTGTTCTGACTGGTCAAAAACTGACAATTAGCACATATGGACCTTATGTTCTATCACTGGGCTACAGTCCCTCCTATCTGAGTGACACTCATCAAATATTGAGTAATCCAGTTTGTGTGCATATAATGTACATTCATCCTCTAATTAGAGTTCATCCAATTAGGCTTTGACATTAGTGTCAATCACTGAAGATTAATGGAAATGGATTGTGTATGTGAAATATGTGTTGGGGAGAATTTATTTATTTAAATTTGTTTATCACCCTCCTCCCCGAAGGGACCCAGGGAGATTTCCAACACAACAGCACATTGACAACAATTTAAAACATTCTTTCTTCCATGATTCAGCTATTTCATTGGATAGATATGAGCTCTAAGACCTCATCAGTTGTGAGGAACCTAGGTGGGTACTTATATGATAAGGAGAGCAATTTAGCTCTGCCTTTCCATCACAATTTCCAGTTGTGGTCAACATGTGGATGGCAACATTTTGAAAAGCAATTTTCTTACCCTATATATTATCCATGTGACCAAGAATGGGAGTACCCACTGGATTCCTCACTACTGAACAGGACTTTTATGTTTCAAGAAAGAAATTCTGGTGCAGCTGTTAATTGTCCATAAACATATTTATTTGAAAAAAATATTTTAAAAAAACACAACACACTTTTAAATGGCATGACACTATTCACCATGTGCGTAGCGTAGTACAGTACAGTGTGTTCAAATGTGGTATAACATTACATGCAGATATGATATGTGCATATGGATATACAACTGAAAATGAGTAATACCACACAGAGGTCTTTCACAAAAGACCTATCTTGTAACCCTTCTGTCTTTTTGACAATGTTGTATATTTGGCAAATGTACTTGCATGTTCCGCTCTGGCCTTCTCTCTCTTGCTTTCTGCTTTGGAAGAGGAAAGATGTCCTTTTGAGCAACTCCATCTTCCAGGCCACATGGCTGGAAGAAAGATTTTACTTTACTTCTTTCTAAATTAACTTCACCCAAGACTCCTGAGCACATGTATCTTCTAACCTCATTTTGTGAGTAAATGATATTTTTCTTTTTCTCAAGTATCTAGTCCATGTGTGTTTATTAGCTGGGCTGAAAAGGGGTGAACTGGGAGGTTTGCATTCTGGGCCAAAGTGCTCCACAAATATTTATACTGCTTTGAACACATGAAAACACTAGCCGTAGCTATAGTGGTGGTGTTATTGGTAGTTGTAATAATTCATGTTTTCAGGTATTAAAAGTGTGATAAATATTTGTGTTTATTGTTATCATTATTGCTATGGTTCTCTGATCAAACCCTAGCTGTACATAGCCCTTTTTTCTTTAAATCAGGCAGGAGTTGGTAGGTTTGCTTCTGTATGCTGTTCGTATTGCAATGTGAGAGAGGAAGTGCTAATTTGCTTGAATGCAAAATAACTTAGTTGTGTTGAGGAGAAAATGGGGGGGGGGGAGTGGGGAGAGTTCATGCAATTTACCAACCTCAGCTATCCATTTAAAATGTCTCTGAAATCCCATTTCTCCAAGTGCACCAGCCACACCTCTGCACCTTCTCTCCCCCCCCCCCGCTTCCTGGCCCCCGGGGGGGGGAGAAGGAGCTTCTCCAGAGCGCGGAAGCCATTTGTCATACATTCCCGTGAGCTCTGCTTGGCTGTGTCTGAAAGGACACAGTGCCACTGCAGGAGAAGGTGAACATGAATAAAGGCGCTATGTAAATTGGTGCTTAATCTGCGAAGAAACACCCAGGCTCCAGAGAACTACTCATCACTCCTCTTAACTGTGATTAACGGATGAATTAAGCAGCATTTTTAACGCTTTCTTCACAGCCTGGAACAATCCAGCAATGGTACACAGCCATTGCAGCCCTTACAGCAGGGTGCCCAAACTACAGCCGGCCAGATTTGGCCCGTGGCACCAAAACATGCCGCCCATGTCGCTCCTGAAAACAGAAGCAAAACATGTCCATGCATGCACAAAATGCTGCCGTAAATGACCCAAAACTGTTGTAAATGCATTACGACTGCATTTTGCACATGCGTGAGCATGTTTTACTTCCACTTCTGGTGGAACCATGTGACCAACCCGCTCAACCACATGACCAGCCCATGTCCTGAAAAGTTTGGGTACTTCTGCCTTATGGAAAGCCTGTTCCCAAAATTACCAGGGGGCTCAGAAGTTCCTGAGGAAATAAAGCTTGGAAAATGTACAGGTTGGGCCTGCAGTTCCCAGAACCCCCAATCTGCATGGCCAAACAGTGGAAGTAGTGGAAGAACTATGGAAGTGTAGTCTAAATAAGTAACTTTTCCAGACTCCAAGAGAAAGCCTCTTTAGTTCAACACCAGGATGTAGTAAACCACAGGACTTGTTGTCAAGAGACAACAAGGAGACCCTCTGGATGTAATGAAACCACTTCAAATTGCTACTTATTAAATGTGTTGTTAGATAGATGCTTTTGAAACCGAGGGTGTGGCTAAACTAGCAGCAAGGGGTGAAATAGTGGGGTTTGTTTTAGACTTGATTAGAATGAAGTCAATCCCATTGATTCAACTACAAGTGGTTTCTCAAGCAGCCCTTTAAAATGGGAAAAGATATGTTATTTTTTTTATAAAAACTGATATAGCCCATGCATGATTGTCTATATATAGCTTAAATTTTGTTTTTCTTTTATTTCCCCTGCTCGCTGTTGAGCAGGGGAAGTAATTAATTAGCCAATGTCCTGAAGTGGATTACTTAATAAGCCACTTCAGGATACTAGCAAATTCAAACTGGAAGGTTTACTTTGAATCAGTTTCAGTGACTATAAAAATGTACAAATGTAAAATGCACAAATCTCCAAACCCACTGTAGGGGATCTTTGAGCGTAGATTGCCATAAATTGGAATTGGCTTGCAACAAATAATTAGTATTTATTATTAGGGTAAGTGGAGCACCAGTTATTAAATCCTCATCCTCATCATCCTCTTCTTGTTCTTCTTCTTAATGCAAATCTAGGTAATCATCATGGCAACCAGCCATGAAGACTGTCCTGAGTATATAGTGCAGTGGCCTTTCATCTGCCTTCCGCATCACAGCATGACCCCCATACCGCTGATCTAGTTCCGTAAGTCACTTTCCGGTCCTGAGTCAAGAGACGTAGCCAGAGGGGCTTGGCCCATCCCGAGTTAGCAGTTTACCCACCCTGGCAAGGCATGCTTTCTCATAGGAATGCACTGAAAAGAGGCTCTGTTGCCCACCCTGAAAAATATTCACCCACCCACATCTAGAATCCTGACTACGGCCCTGGTCCTGAGTTCTTTTCGCACACAAAGCCCTCATCAGTCCCAGGCCAATATGGATGAAGCTGCTGCCCTCCATCAAAATGGATTCAAGTGGGATTTAATCCACTTGAGGACCATCACCCTTCCCTGTGGTCTTCGGCATCCAAGCCCGTTAATTCTCAGGGTTGCTAGGTTAGTTAACCACCACCTGACACTCAGGGTTGAGTCATTGGCAGTATGGTCTACTCTATTACCATAGCAGGATAACCTGGCCAGACCGACGTTAATTTATTACTGAGTCTCTAAATTATCTGTGTCACACATGCATCCTACTGCAATTGTTGTTGAGCAGGCTTTCGCCACTCTCAGGGACTTCACAGGGGCTTTTCCTTAAGTCTCAAGTTTTGAGAGGCTGTTGCCTGGGAATCCAAATGCTCCATAAACAAAGACAACTTTGTGGCCCTTGCACAATACAAATGCAGGAGAAAGGGAATACTGTACCTTTATTGGAGCACTAAAAAAATTCACACAACAACAACAACGATGATGATGGAGGGTATTATGCATAGACCTGGCTTCTTGTGCTTGTGGAATGAGAGATGATATCAGATTCTGCCTGATGTCCCCCCCCCCCCGCCCCCCAAATTCACCGAAAAGAAACAAAGCTTGGCACAACATCTTGCTATCAATTTTTGGGACTCTTATCGATAATTTTCCTGCACTATCCACAGGAAACCAACACTCTCAGTATTTGCTCAAAGCCCCAAACTACGGCAAGGAGCTTACTGATGGTCAGCAGATGGTCTCCCTTGATAACATGCTTGTTCACTTGCTTCTCACTCTAGTTTAGAAATTGGTGGCGGTGTGAAGGAGAAGCAATAGTTGCCCTACCTGCCTGGTCCTTGTCTTTCTGGGTTAGTGAGCAAGCAGGTGAGGAAGAAAATGAGAACAGACAGCTGTTGACAGGAAAGACTGCTGGGCTTCTGTAGGCCATCTGGACTTCCTTGGGTGAAGAGACAAATGTTAAGGAGAGCAGATGAAAAGTTTGCTTATCTTTGCATTCAGTCTAAATTTTGAACGTCCATCACCACATCTTCTCAGCTGGCACTAAGGCTCAGGGCAACGGTGTTTGTGCATCCTGTATACCATGCTTGTGCAACACAGGCACTGCAAAAAGAAAAGATTAGGCAGAAGGGACTGTCACTAGGCAGATTGAAATGATGAATACAGACATTTGATTCCTTCAGACAGTTTTGAAAATGTTCAGAGTCTCTTCCTTGAAGTTGCGTGCATGGACAAAGCAACTTTCATTCTCACCCAATGCACACACAACAAGCAGTCTACTTATAAGGCAAATTAAAAACCAACGAATTCATTTTTGTCATCAGCTACAACTCGCTCAGGGCTTATGATTTTTTCCTGCCTCAAGGCACTGGGTGGCCTGGTCTTGGAGGCCAGATGGTTCTGGGCTGCCTTCACCCTCCGAGGCAATCAGGAAAAATGCCACTGGCATGAATTTGTTTAAGATAAATCCCAGCTTGCCATGAAGTGACCTACACACTATGATCTCAGAGCCATCTCGCGTGGCACATATTAAATGAGACATGCAGGATTTAACACCCAGACTGCAATGGACTGCTGCAGCCTTGAGGATATGGACAAGGTACACTTTCACAGCCAGTCCATCTAGCATGCCTTTGGGGCAAAAAATGATGGTTTCTAATGGCATTTCCTCCACTGAGGGGACCATCACTCCACCTAAAGGGGCTCATCTGCACATAGCCATTGGCCCCTTTAGGGAGTCAGGTTATTTACCACCACCCAACATTTGGCATTGAGTCGCTGGCTGTACAGTCTACTTCATTACCATATCCTGTCAGGCCAAACAGTAAAATTCATTATAACACAATCTGTTGCAAACCAAATCCCCGAAGTAAGATCTTATACACAGAGTTTTATTTACAAAATATGATGTTGTGGTTCAAGTCCGTGAAAACATATGGATTAGAAAATTTTAAACTGTGCAGATTTAAGATTATATGTTTTGGAAGGTTATGCTGAATTCACAGCTGGCCAGACAGGTGAAAATGTTTATATGTAGTACTGTGTAAAAATCTCAGTCCACCACCAGCTGATTTGGGGAAAATTCAATGAGTGATAGCAGTGGGCAGAACTCAGCCCCTGAACCACCTAGACATACTAAAATTCTTTTCAACCCAGAGTAATCTCTGACATGAAATTATTATAACCTTTACTCCAAAATGATTGACTTTAACTACAGATTATTTCTAACGGTTCTAAATAATTTAATAATTAGTTTATGACTGCTGATTTGACAAGGCAACGCTAGAAGATATTTGGAAGAAGCTTTTTGTGAGACACAGCAGGAAAAAGGAGCCCTGTTTAGAAACTTAGGCATCTTTAATTTTTTGATATGCTCCCTCAAGGAAACACAAGGTACAGTACTTGCATGGGAGAATTTTCAAGTGAATGACACACTTTTTCCATAAATGTTGTACAAGTATTGACACGTTCTCTGTGTCAGATGTTGTGCTGTACAGTGGTGTATCATGCAATCATGTCAGTGTGTCACAGTTGGTGGGTCTTTCAAAACCTGTCCAAAGTGTTGACACGGGGAGTGAAAAGTGACTGAAAAATCTATTATGCTAGCATGCAGCAGACAGAAGTGAAAGGAGCTGCAGAAGGCAATTTTGAGACAGTATTATGTAAAACACACAAAAGACTCAGATACAAAGCTTTAAATGTCTCATTTGTCAATTGTACACACAGCCCTCAGTTACATAATTTTAGATCAAGATTAGGGAATGCCACGGAAGCCTACTTCTAGACAGAAGAAGTGCCGCCACCCCAATCCAAACTGGATACCCCTTGTTGACCTTGAGCAGGGGTACCCAACCTCAGGCTCATGGTTGGATCCAGCCCCCAGGGCCATTTCATGTGCCCCCCGTCCAAGGGCATTAGAGAACCAAAATGGCTGCCCCTTTGAAGCTGCAGGGCAAAATGGCCATCCGGCCCTTGAAGCTGACAGAGAGAGCGTGACCCGGCCCCCAGCTTAAAAGGGTTGGGAACCCCTGGCTTAGAAGAAGTAGGTAGCTGTTGACAGTCAGAGAGCTGATTTAGGAATGGCAGATGACAGACAGTCCTTCAAACTGAAGGCGAAAAGAAAGGATTGTGTCCCATCGTTTATTGTGTCACATTGTTGACGGGGAGGAGGGAACTGTAAGAAAAGCCAGCTTTGACAGTTTTGCTTTTCTCCCTCTTCTCCATCTCCCCAATCTATTAAAACATACAGGGCTGTCAGAGATATTAAAAGCTGTTGTCACTTCTCCTTAAAATACTCATAAATACCCATTGGGTACCGAGTGGTTCCAGCAAGGGGTTGGGGGGTTGCCTCTGCCAATCTGCAGGCTTGCTGCCAAGAATCTATCTTGCTGCCAAGTTGGGATGATCTGGACCTCAAAATTCTATGGGGCACTACGTTTACTATCATAAAATGAGTTTTTAAACTGATTTGGAGCTTTTAGTGAGATTGTATATGAATGTGGCACGTATTTCCCTCCTTTCTAATGTGAATTTAGTTGAGATTAATGTCAGCACCAGCCTTTAATCGTGGCATCTGTTTTCATTGTTAGTGCTGGAACACATGAAATACCATATTTGCTGGTGTATAAGGTACATCAGAGTATAATACTGTACTGTACACACCCCGTTATTACCAAAATAGCCCACTATAGGTCACTATATACAGTACAAGAGACATTCAATTTTTCCAGTGTACAGTATTTTAAGGGGGGTAGTGGGTCTTATATGCTAGCAAATATGGTAATTAGAAATAGACTCCACTGAGTGTGTGTAATTTGCCTTTTTCACAGTCCAGCATTAGAGAGTGGATAAAATTTGTATATAATGTAGAAGGGTTTTAGCCTGGTAAATAGATGGCAGAAAATTACTCTTTTGAACAACAGCTTCCAAAACCCTCTTCGAGCACAGAGGAGTCTAACAAAGCTGCTTGGAAGATTCTGGGGTTTATATACTTCTAAATTAATAACATCTCCAAATTTTCCAGTCTCCTCGACATTCACTACTTTTCTATATGCAAAGAATTAGAGGTGGCTATGAGAGAGCCCGCATGAATTTCCAAAAGCAAATTCACTCCCCCAGTGTGAAACTTTTTGCATGTCAGCAGAATTCTATGGAAAAGTATATATGTTTATTTATTTATTACATTTCTGCTGCTTTTCTCCTAGCAGTAGAGCTCAAGTCTTTGAATATCCTGTCCCTGGCCTCCAGGCTGAAATGGTGCATTGTGGAAAAGTTCCAAAATAGAGCAAGTTTTCCCATCAGTTGCTTAAACACCAGGCTGCATGGAGTTTTTATTACAGGAAATTTTATTACATACATTGTCCAGCTTCCTATAAATCACAAGCTCTCATTTTGAAAGAGCAGGGAAACTTTTTAATCCTTAAGGTAATAATAATTTCATGTCAGAGATTACTCTGGATTGAGAAGATTTTTAGGGGATGCCCAAACGAGGCTCCTTTCATGTCCCCAAGTGCAGCTCTCAGGTTTCGAAACCCGACCTTCCAGTCTCTCCAGCTCAGCGCCTTAACCACTGAACCACTGGGGGAGCTGCTATCCTTAGGTCTGCCAGAGATTAGATCCAAAAATGTGTGGGCAATGCCTGGTGAAATGAAATTCTAGAGGTCAGAGGAGGTGATTGCTACTAAGAATTACTTTTGTGCAGAGATTTATACAGGCTTGCACCTACTCCAGTGGTTAGAAGGCAGCACTCCTGTGCTTCCTAGAACATGGAGCCTTTACCACATTAATTAAAATGAAACAAATTAGGCTAAATATTAAGATATCAAAAATCCAGGCAAAATTGCTTAATCTGCACCTTGCACACAGTTAAATCATATGTAATACATAATAATTTATTGATTGATTTTTTTAAACATTGGGTTACTTTGATATAGAAATTTGATATCATCAGTAAGGGGGAAATTGAACATGTACATTGGACAATTTTTGTCTAAGAAGACTGGAAGACAGTTGTGTAACTTCTCCAGTTCCAAACTACCTAAATTAGTCCTCTCTAGTCTTCCACAGAAAACAGCCATGAATAATTATAACACCAGACTCCCACTATTCAATTACCAAACTACCAGCAGAAGATCCAAGACAAATTTATTGATTAACAGCAAGTGAAAGGCAATATATCACAGAAAGAGTTGGTAACACTTTATACTAGATCTGGTAGAAGTTCTTTACTCTTCACCTTGTTCCAAATTCTATGATTATTTGGGTTTAAAACCCATTTCTTTAGTCAACCATCAAAAGGAAGGGATATAAACCCAAGCCTGTTTTGATGTTGCTACTGGTGTTGTTATAAATCCTTGATAGTGAGCCTCGGCACTCCAGCTATTCTTGGACTTCAATTCCCAGAAGCCCAAGTCTCTGTGGATCCACACAAATGGGTTTACTGCACATATACAGCTAGGCCTCAAAACCTTCTAATCTAGGTCTGTGATGGTGAACCATGGCACTCCAGCTGTTCTTGGACGTCAATTCCTAGAAGCCCAAGTCTCTGTGAATCCACACAAATGGGTTTACTGTGTGTATGTGTGGTAAACCCATTCACATGTGTTGTAGAATTATCGTATCAAAAGATGAGACGGGACGGCAATTCCAGGTTGTACAGATACAAAGGTCTTTTATTGCGCAATGGCTCACACAGAGTATAGCTACTCAAAATCTGAGAACCCTGAAGGGTCCATAAAACAGAGTTTATATACCCAGTAGTAAACAGGAAACGCATGGCACCTCTACCATGCGGTGGTCTTAGAATCTTAACACCATGGTATTAGTTCAAGAGACAAAGGAATTCAAACAAAACACTTGTATTGGCTAGTGGCCAAAATTCACACTTATCTATCCTCTACTATTGGGTAACTTTAAAAGACCTCTATTCTAATGAGGAAGGCAACAGGCAGGAAAGTTTAAGCTGAATCACTGTCACGCCACTTTCTAGGTTATTAAGAGGGCAAAGATGGAGTCTCTTTGGTTTTATATTTTTCTATATTCTAGCACACATGGATTCACAGAGACTTGAGCTTCTGGCAATTGACATCCAAGAACAGCTGGAGTGCCAAGGTTCGCCATCACGGTTATAGGTCAACCAAAGTCCCTGTCTCAGGTTATGTGACAGAGGGTGTTGGAAAGGGCAAGGAATGAGGTAGAGTCTCATTGTTAGTGTCTTATTCCCCTCTCCAACCCCTTTCAGGAAGCCAGATCCCTCCTGATCTCCATGGTAACTCTAAGGAGCATGAATCTAGAAGACGATTTTCTCCCTATCTATAATAATAGGCCCTTTCTCCTCCCATGCAGTGGAACTAATGTAGCCCCAGCTGCTGGGCTTATGAAAAGGACACTGGAGAAGAAATTTCACACAGCCCTGTCCGCCACCTCCTGTGACCCAGCGCCACCATTGCCAGCCCCTGAGGTGCTACAGCTGCTCCACCTGGGCCTCTGCCTTGAGCCGGGAGGTCAAGCAGCAACCCCTGAGGAGGGAGGTGGGCAAGGGTCAGGGCTTTCTTGACAAGGGGCAGGCAGCCCCGTGATTGACAGGGAGAAAAATGATAGAAAGGGAAAGGGGGTGGATGGGTTAGGGGTTGAGTGTGGTGTGGTAATAGGGAATTAAAAGGTTCTTTGTACATGGGCGTAGGTTGGCAAGCGCCTCAAAATGAAAACTTAGGGCCTCTCTCTGACCTTTTAGCTTGGCTTGCTTTCCAGTCATGGCTCTCTTTTCATTTTGTTGGGGGAACAACAGTCTCCATTCCCTCTTCATTTGCCAACCTTTCCTGTCACTTATATTTTCTTCAGCCTGTATCTTTTTCTTTTGCCATTCACACAAATGTAACTGGAATCACTATTTCATGTCCTTCAATTATTTGGTCTACAGTATTTCTGAAATGGTAGCTGTGATAGTCTGTGGAAGCATACCAGAGTAAACAAAACAAAAAGACAAAAAACGTTGGGGCACCTTAAAGACTAAATTTACTCCATTAAATGCATTAAATCCCATTAAAATACAGCAGTTAGCCTTTAAAGTGCTACAATGTCTTTTTGTTTTGTTTTGCTTACTCTCTGATATTGGTTTATTTAGGTCACTAGTTCTTATTTCATATCTGTTATCTTTGGCCACCCATTTTCCTCTGTATATGAGAAGGTCTGTTCTTCCCTTTTGCTGTTTTGTATATCTGTCCCCTTTTCTCTCCTTCAGTTTTCATGCCTTTTGTATATCTATCTATTCCACCCAAAATTCCCTTAACTCTAAATATCTCTCCCCACTTCTTCTCCTTTTATCCTTTCTTTATATAATCTTCATCCTACATTTTTTTTCTGCCTTTGTTCCATGGGTGGAATCTTGTTCATTTTATCCATTAGCACAACAGTCCACTGTGTGACTGGGTGGACAGCTTCCAAGCTTGCCCAAGGAAGCATTATTAAGTATTATACCATCTAGAAACTTGGAACATGTCTAAGCAAACAAGCAAATATGCATAAGCAAACAAGAAACAAATAACTTTTTCTGCCTTTCTGCACATTTCTCATGCTGCTTTTTGAAAAATAATTCTACCCTTTTCTCCATCTATCATTTCTTCTTTTCTTCTTTGACCCACTCTTTTACAAACATCTGTTTCACCCCACTGGATTTGTCCATCCATCCTTCCTTCCCTTCATCCATCTAGGCAGGCAGGCAGAAAGACAGACATCATGGGTCTGCCTGCTAGTTTTTCTTTAATTCATCTTGGTGTTGGTTAGTTATCTACTTACAATGGTTTATGCCAGTGGAGCCTAGATGGTTAGGGTCAGTAAAACACAGCCCCACAATCTGGAAGTTGGAATAGGTATAGAATCTCATTTTTTTTCTTGTGTATAGATTAAATAGCACAATGTGAAAGCCAACTAAATCAACAGGCCATTCTTTCATTCAATACATGAAAATTGTGACGGAGTTGTGCTGGAACACCATTACAAAGAATGAGAGAGGGAACACAATTATAATTAATTAACTCCACCTGTACTGATAATGGTTTTCCTTGCATCAGCCACACTAACTTGCCTGATTGATACCACCACCTCTTGGTTTATAGGAACAACTTTGCGAATATATATACAGTACTGTACTGTATATCCTCTGGCAATATATACTCCCCCGCCCCCATCTTCCAAACAGCATGTTTGAGGGCTAATAGGCAAGTCATATTTTATTATAATGCTGTTTGATTCCGTTAGTAATGCAGCTAACTCTGTTCAAACCATGAAACCTGATTACACACGAAACGCTGATCTCTAATGTGAATTAGTTTTATCTCAACTGTTTCTAAGTGATAATGACAGAAAAATGAAGCAAGTGTCTGCAGCTTGCTGAAATGAGGGTTCTCACATGGGCAGAGAGATTGATATTACTGTATATTAGTTACTTGAACAGAGAGGATCCCCCCAGTCTGTGACATAGTTACAGTGGTGGGTTGTCAAATTTTCCGCTACCCCACCGTGACGTCATTACGTTGTGGGTGTAGCCGACGTCATGACGTCATGACATCATGGGCAGAGAAAAATAAATAAATAATAAAAATGTCTGTGCATGCGTCAAACCTCTGTTTGATGCATGTGCAGTTCTTTTTTTAGTGTGCATGCATCAAACCTCTATTTGACGCATGCACACTAAAAAATAGAACGGTGCATGCATCAAATGGAGGTTTGATGAATGCGCAGTTCCGGGCAGCCATTTTGGCTTCCCGGAAATACATTTCTGGAGGAGGGCCAGAGAGGCAACCGAACCGGTCGCCTGGGGGTTTACCACCACCCAGCAACCCCTCATGATGGGTTGCTACCGGTTTGGGCGAACCGGTCCAAACCGGTAACATCCCATCACTACATAGTTATGACCTTTGCCATTTTGGGACAAAAAAAAAGAAACATTAAATAAAGGAGCAGGACCTATCAGTAGCTACTAGCCAGGATAACTAAGAAGACAACCATCATCATGTTCATAAACCAAAGACCCTATAGTATCAATTTTCAGAGACAAAGAAAGATAGTATTTCTCACAGATACCCATATGTGAACACGGTTGGGAGAGAATGGGACGTTAAAGTAATAGTTCTCAACATTTCAGATTTTTTTAAAAACTCTAGTTCCCTGGAACTTTTCACTATTGTGTTTGATGGCTAGAGCTTCTCAGAGTACAAGTCTAACATTTCCAGAGTTTCAGAGAACCTAAAGAAAGGTAATACACTGAATGAAAGGTTCCATTAGCCCTTGCATAATTAAATCCCCCATTTATGTGTCTATTCATCCCCTTAAGTCTGAATTTTGCTTTAGAGAAAAAGCTATAACTAAATTGTCTCTCTCCCACTCTTGTCTTCTGTCTATGTAATCTCATTCTCTTTCCACATTCTTTTGCTTATGATAATTCTCATCCCTAAAAAAATTTCTTTCCAAACCTAAGTGTCATTGCATATAGGTGACTCACAACCAGATCACCAGAGGGTACCCATAATGGCAGAGTAGATAACACTGAACGTCTCCAGACATGACATATTGCTCATTGGTTGAAGCTCTTGGGGTAACTCAGAGTTACAACATCTGCAATTTTTGGATGACAGAGTGCTTCAACCTCCCCCACTAGTCTTGCTTTTTGAGCCCCCATAGGGGAATTCTATATTTTGGGATACTCTTAGCCCATTCTCAGCTAATGTTGACCATGAGGATGGGCTAAAAGCAAAACCTGCAGCTGTCAATTGGCTGCATGTAAAAATATCAGGAAACTAATACTTTCCTCATTGTTTGTGAACTGTCAGGGGGAATGAAATATATATATATATATATGTTTAATTTGATAAATTATTGCTGAATTGATGTATCATGGTTCCAATCACTAATACACAAGCATACATGCAAAAAGTTTTAAAAATTTAAGCAAATTGATTAAAATGTGTGTGTGCATGCATGCGTGCGTGCTTGCGTGCCTGTCTGTGTCTATGTCTATGTTTATATGGGGAAATTCCATGAGTGGTTTATTTATTTATTTATTTATTTAGATTTATATTGCCGCCACTCGCCGAGGCGACTCAAGGCGGCTTACAGTCAAAACAACAACAGTACAGTAAAAATTATAAAATGCAACCACATAAAACAACCAAACCAGAACACAAACTAACTCCTGTCAGGCCGTTGTTGTGGGCCCAGAGGAGTGGGCAAGGTCCCCAGTCATTGCTAGGTCTTAACATCTTCTTCCTCAGGCCGTTGTTGTGGGTCCAGAGGAGGGGTCGATGTTCTCAGCCACTGCTCAGCCCCCAAGTGAACTAGACACACCAAGCTTGAAGAGAGTCACCTGCTGACTCTCCTCTCACCACTTTACACATTTGGGGAAGTTTGGAGTTCAGATGTCCAGGTTATGGCGGCCCACTAATGAGACACAGCTGGTGATGGCCAAAGACTTTTACATTATACTGTATATATTTCATGCCCCCTGAAAAAGTGTGGGATTCATCAAGGGAAAAGACAGCCTTGAAGTCTTGGCTAGAAGATGGTCCATAATTCTTTGGTTATACCTCCTTTTTCTCTCAGCTTTCCCTTGGCCAGGCCTTAGACCAGGGGTCCCCAAACTTTTCAGGCCATGGGCCGGTCATGTGATTCAGGAGGCAGATCACTATGTCTTGTGGGCCAGATCCAGCTCCCGATGCCAATTTATTGGCCCATGAAACCCTCATTGCTCCTGGAAGCAGAAGTAAAATGCGTCTTTCCGGGAGTGACAAAGGCTTTGCAGGCTGGATGAATTGGTGTTGGGGGCCGGATATGACCCAAGGGCCATAGTTTGGGCACCTCTGCCTTAGACAGTCCAGGGAAAAGGCCTTGGTTCTTTTGCTTCTTCTCCACAGCTGGTTCTGTTGCTTGCTTGGTAAATCTCATTTGCATTCGGTTAAGCATGCGGTATTCCATCCTCATTTCTCAGAGTCTCTCCCCTCCCCCTTTCTTTCCCCAAATGAACCACAGAGCCACATGCTGGCAATGCATTATCTTCGCAAGATTGAGGAGCTAATGGAGAAGATCGCTGCCCAGCAAAGCAAAAACTCCCTCTCAGAATCTCTGGGAGAGGCTGAGCTGTCTGCATTTCCTCTGGGGAACGGGGAACCCTTCTCCCTGCCCCAGACTGGCTGGGAGTCAGTTTTTGGTCACTTGGGTCCCTAAACTGGAATGGCAAGCTATTCTCTCCCCCCCCCCCATGTGTTCTAAAAAGAGCTGTAACTTGCAGTTTTGGTACCTGAGATAAACGGCACTGTCTCCAATCCAACCTGCCCTAATACATGAGCATGAGCCTGCAAAAAAAGAAGAATGTTCTCCCCCAGAAGAAAGAGAAGTTTATGCTTTCAGAAAGGATAGTGTGAATCGAGTGAGGAAGGATTGCCATTTATTTTCCTAATATTCATCAGTAGATTTATTTATAGCTTTTGGGGGGGGGGGCTTTCGTTATGTGTCTTGGAGCTAAGCCCCAATTACTACACTCTAGTTCAGAGGTTCCCAACCTAAGGCCCGTGGGGCAGAGCTGGCTGCCGGTGCTATTTTATGTGGCCCCCATCCCTCCAAGGACATTGGAGAAACAAAATGGTCACCCCCTTGAAGCTGTTGGGACAAAATGGCTATCCCCATCGTGTAGGCAGGGCAAAATGGCTCTCCAGCCCTTGAAGCTGACAGAGAGAGTGTGACCCGCCCACTGGTTTGAAAAGGTTGGGAACCTCTGCTCTAGTTACTGTCCTAGTTCTTGGTCTTCATCTTGTTGCCTTTGTAACTTTTTGGTATTGTCCTAAACTGAGCCTCTTCCATGATTTTTCCCCATTGGCCACCGAGATTACTGTATAAATGAATCTTCAGGGTGTTCCTTATGTTGCTTTTGAAAGTTAGCTTTGTTACACTTCAATACTCAAAAGTTGTTACGAGCAAGGAACTGCATTACTGCATTAGCAACTAGTTAATTTCCAACTGCGACTTTACTTTGAGTCAGCAAAAGGTCTTTCCTCCAGTGTCTAGTCTATCGCCTATTTGAACACACTCAAGTACTACTTACTTTGAATATAGTACTGTACTGTATATGAAAATCTGAAACAGCTTATTTCTGCACCCCTAGCAGCAATGAATAGCAAGCAGAATTTCATAGTGTGGCCATAACTGTTCTTTTCAGATTCTTTTTTCTCTCTCTAACAATATGGCTCAAGTGTTACCTGAAAGTAAACTTCTATGGGACTGAGGTGGCTTATTGATTAAGATGCTGAACTTGACGGCTGGAAGGTCAACAAGTTGATAGTTCGAGACCCGACTGCAGCATGATGGAGTGAGTTTCTGTCTCTGTCCCAGCTCCTGCCATCCTAGCAGTCTGAAAGCAAGAGATTGCAAGTAGATAAACAGGTACCACTACAGGGGGAATGTAAGCAGCTTTCTGTGCACTTATGCCTGCCACATGTCCACAAAAACGTCTCCAAATGCAGACAATGCTGGCTCTTTGGCTATAAACGGAGATGAGCACCAAACCCTAGAATCAGATACGACTGGCTTTTTGAGCAAGGGTGCCTTTTACCCAGACCATAATTATCTTGAAAGATGCAGTCAAACCTCACTTAACGAGCGTTTCACTTAGCGAAAAACTCGCACAACGAACAGGTTTTTCAAAAACCGATCCAACTTGCATAATAAAAATTTTCGCTATGCTAGTCAGACTTTCCCCATGGGAAAACGTACATAACGAGCATTTCTATCGGGAAAATTCGCATAAGGAAATTTTTTTGCTATGGGAGTTTTTCCATAGAAATGCTCATTATGCAAATTTTCCCATAGGAATTTTCGCTATCCGGACAAAACTTGCATAGCAAAAAACTCGCATAGCGAGTAGCCTCGCAGAACGAATTATTTTCATTATGCGAGGTATAACTGTGCTGAGATATTAATAATTATATGCCATCACATCAATTCTTACTTATAGTGGTAAGTAAGGGTTTTGGAGTATGGAGTACTCAAAAGTGGTAACCATTCCCTTTTTCTGAAGGTGCTCTGGGACTGTTTCTCTTGCCTAAGACTGGCTGGCTCCTCTCCTGGAAGTACAGTGAAAATTGATCTCCTCACTAAACAGTCCAGCCAGCAGAGAGAGATATTATGTAATGCTTTATCTCAGTATCACTGTATTAGTGTCACAGTGATGGGATGTAACAGGTTCTCACCAGTTCTCCAGAACCGGTAGTAACTTTTCTCAGCGTCCCGGAGAACCGGTAGCAGCTTTTGGGGGGAACCACCTTCGGGGCTTACCTTTTCACTGGTTCCCCCACTGCGCATGCGCGCCAAGCACTTGGTGTGCATGCATGCCTACAGTGCTTGGCGCGTATGCACGGCCTCCTTGCTGCCCTCCTTGCTGTCCTTTTGTTGTGGGTGGGTGGGTGGGTTGAGGGGTGTGTGTCCTTATTATTATTTTATTATTATTATTTTATTTCTATTATTTTTTCTTTGGCTCCGCCCACAATGTCATGACATCATGATGTTGGCTCCGCCCACACTGTGATGACATCACGGTGGGGTAGTAAATTTTTTGACATCCCACCACTGGTCTCATAGATAATAATAATTTCGTGTCAGAAATTATTCTGGGTTGAAAGGAACGCCCAAGAGGCTCCTTTCATGTCCCCAAGAGCTGGGACAGAGTTGGGAACTCAATCTGTCATGCAGTACCCGGGTCTCAAACTGCTAACTTGCCAGCCTTCTAGCTAACAAGGCGAGCTTCTTATAGGTTCTGGAAATGAAAAGGATCACTGCCATTTTCCATATTGGGGGGATATGCTTCTGTTTGACCCACTCCGAGGACTAATCCAGCAGAATACAGTATTCTCCTGTACAAGTCCCACTGAAATAGCAACTGGGCATCTAAATTGACCTTCTGGGTCCTTCCCCAGTTTGATTTCTCTCCACCGACTGCATGCTGCTTTTTGTCTCTCCCTTGCCTAGCTTTTTCCTGGTGGAGCTGAATTGTGTAGTTGTATAGCCTCTTATCAGCCAGCCACTCCTGTGGCTTCCTGATAAACCAAAATAAAATACCTGACCCTCTTGAACAGATTTCGTTAAAGGGTAGCAAGGACAGACAGCTGATCGATCCTGGGACATCCTGCTCTGAGTTACAGATAATGGATGTGAAGAATGTCCTGTAAAGGAGAAGGAGGAGGAAGGAGGTCAGCCAACTGATAGTGCCAGAGAGATGACCCCATTTCAGACAAGTGTCATTCTCATACCTGCCTCTGACACATGGATAAATGTCTGTAACTATGTAGAGAGAAGAATGAAGTAGCATCACTGAAGCATATACTGTACTTTGATTAGCCCAGGAATCTGTTTTAGGGACTTGTTATCCTGTCCTGGTTCATGTAAAGCATTTTTTTAAAAAAAGCATCAGAATATGTGCAGCAATAATTTTCCACATTCAAAGACACCAGCTCACACACAGATATTTGGAATTATGAGGCAAATGCCTAGACCAAGTTGCATGGTTACAACAAAGTTGATTTGATCCCTGTCCTTTGAGAATTAAATATATTATGCAACCCCCTCAGAGGCTTATATGCTAATGCATAGGCTATATCATACGATGTCAGTGTAATAATTTATCTGCCTAAGTTGTGTGTATGGGAGAGAGAAAATGAATGAATTAATGCATAAATGAATGAATGCATGCATGCATGAATCCTGTAGCTGAAAAATTTCTGCATTAAGAAGAAATTGAAAGAGATGGCCTACAATGTTTCTTGCATTTGGGAAAACAAGATTCTTGCCCATCTCTTCTGAAATGCAGTCAGTGCTAATGTCACGGTGTTAGTTATTTCCAGTTTATTAACATAGACAAAAAGTGTGTTTAAATCTTGCCTTCAAGGCAAGCGTGCACTGGCAGGGCTTTGAAAAATTATCTTTTCAGTCTATAATAATTTCAATATACACACATAAGCTATCATGGTCATGGATTCTGAGAATTTCTGTAGTCTGAAAAAGTCAAATTTCCAAATTCTGGTGTACCTAGCTACCATGCACCAATGCTCAAATAAGAGAATAAGCCTTTGAAGAATATCAACATATTTGGTGCAAAAGAAGGTGGGTCAATTTTTCCAAGTAGCCCTGTTGGGCATATGCAGAGTTTGGAAATAACAAGATATTTAATATTTACTTTTTGGTAATTATTTAATTTACTCAATAATTAAGGTACAAGTGGTCTACAGTTCTAATAGTAATTTAATGAGTCAGAGGATGAACCATTTTGTGCTATAATTGTAACATCTTTGGTTCTTTCACTAAGTGTTTGAGGAGGAATGTTACTAGCTCAAATGCTAGCCTGTGTTGCCAAACAAAACACCTTTGGGTTCTTACCTTTACAAGTAATTTAAAAGTAATTAGTTTAGTTGTTTTTGAGAAATGGGAAATTAACTATAACTTTTGAAAAATGTAACCATAGTGATAGCAAATTATTTTGAGGAAACTTAGGGGGCTGATATCAACTAGTTACTTTTTAAAACTCCAAGTTGTTCTTTTATGCATCTGTTCAGAAAGGGACTGTGGTGGCTCAGGTGGTTAAGATGCTGAACTTGAAGTCAGCAGTTTGAGAGCCAAGTACTGCACAACAGAATAAACTCCTGTCTCTGTCCCAGCTCCTGCCAACTTAGCAGTTCAAAAGCAAGAAATTGCAAGTGGATAAATAGGGACCACTTTGGTGGAAAGGTAAGCAGCATTCCGTGTACTTTGGTGTCTAGTCATGCCTGCCACATGTCCACGGAAACATCTGCAGACGCAGACAGCGCTGGCTCTTTGGCTATAAACAGAAATGAGCACTGAGCCCTGGAGTTGGAAATGACTGGCTTTCAAGGAAGGGTGACCTTTACCTTTACCCACAGAACTCACGCAGGGATGAATGAAGACAAAAGAGACTGTTGCTATGCTGGCACAGGTAATGGCTGAGCATCAGGCATAGGCAACTGTCTGTAAACTATGCCACCCACCCTAGGAGCCTTTCTTCTCAATGCTAATTAAGTGAACTGCATGTGGTAGTTACCAAAAGGAACTCTGTCTGTGTTCAGAAGCACTCTTTTAAAAAATAAAACGTTTGGAGGGGGAGGCTATCACTGGAAAAACTTCCCAGAGTTAAATCCTGATGAGTGACAGCTTAATTCAAGCTTTGTCCACATCTGACTGGTGAACCAGGGGAAATCTCTTTGAACCAACTAGATGGGGAAAGTTGAAACACTGGTTCATGCTTAAAAGGCTCTCATCTTTGGTGCAATCTATTTTATCTCATCCTTAAGCAATCCTTTCAGTCAAACAGGAGATGTTTCTTTACTGCGAGAGGAATCTAGACTGGGGTGCCCAAACTATAGCCCATGGGCTGGATTTGGCCCCCGATGACAATTCATCTGACCCAAGCCACCCTTGTCAGGCACCCACTTCCAGAGCGATGAGGGTGGTGTGGGCCAGATGAATTGGTGTTGGGGCTGTAGCTAGGGGGTGGCCAAGGTGAGCATCGCCCACCCTGAGTTAGCAGTTTGCCCACCCTCAAACTTACAGCTGCTTATATATATGACATATAAAGTAAAACCTCGCATAAAGAGCACCTCGCTTAGAAACTAACTCACTTAAAGAGCAGAATTTTCTCTGAATGGTCCCCTCGCTTAATAACTAAAACCAACCAAAACCTTGCTTAACAACTAAATCGGGGTTCACAATCCCCCCGCCCGCCTCCCAGACGTCACAATTGGTCACTTACAATGGTGCTTCACTTAAAGAGCAAACTCGATTAAAGAGCAATCCCGTGGAATAAATTATGCTCTTTAAGCGAGGTACCACTGTATATATGACATTGTTGCCTATCCTGAAAAAAATAATCTCCCACCCAGTTCTAGAATCCTGGCTACGTCCCTGCTTAAACTGAGCCACTATATTTTCTATCGATTTCCTTTTGTTATGCACTTTTTATGTTAACCGAGCCATTTGTTAATGGAGGTTACACTTACTTTTAGCCTAATTGAACCCTTCCCCAACAGTTTACAAATGGTCAGAGGAAGTGAATGTTTTTCCATCTTAGACAATCACTGATATGATGCAACACTTTTGTTTAAATTTTTAAAAAGTTTGTGTTTATTGATGATTGAGAAACTGCCTGCAGCCATGGTTTTGGTTGGCAATACACAGACAGGCATAGAATTATTTAAAAATTAAAAAAAAAGTGATGCATCATATCATTGATGATCGATGTAAAAAAAATATTTCATTTTCCATTATGGTTTATAGAGGATCATGGGAAGAGTTCACTTTCCGATGTACTGAGTATATGGGAATGGACCAAAAAAGTAGAACCCACTGATGTTGCTCAGAAGGCACATATTGGGGTGGGGGTGGGGTGGGGTGGGGTGAGGGTGGGGGTCTGAGACCACGCCAGCATCCAATATTTGTGGAAACTTATTTATAAAAAGTGGACCAGCCTGCTCCCAGATCACCCCCGAGAGTGGAATTAATGATCATCTGGACAACTCCAGATTCTCTTTGGATATACAGTTGTACTTCACTTAAAGAGCATAATGCGTTCCACAGGAGTGCTCTTTAAGCGAGTTTGCTCTTTAAGTGAAACACCATTGTAAGTGACCAGTTGTGGGGGGATTGCAAACCCCGATTTATTTGTTAAGTGAGTTTTTGGTTGGTTTTATATGTTAAGCGAAGCGAACATTCAGAGAAAATTCTGCTCTTTAAGTGAGTTGCTCTTTAAGCGAGACGTTCTTTATGCGAGGTTTGACTGTACTGTATTACAGAGCTTATTATACTGGTGGAAATGCTCTGAAAGCTTTCCACCCCTCTCTTTTCCATTGGCAATGATAATATACACCCAAACACTTGGATTGGCAATGATTTCTCACCCTGGCTACATGGAAATGATATGACTGACTTACCTTATAAAGTTAGACTGACTGGATGAAAAAGAGAACAGGTTTTCCTATACTGTACCTTTAATAGTTGCATGGAGAAGGAACTTTCAGCAAATGCAGTTGAGATTTTCTTGTTTGCATAACTATTGAAGGCATAGGAAGTCTGTCTTTTTTTTTTCATCTGATCACCCCCATTCAAATTTGGTGTCTGTATAATATGAGACAACCCAGGTGAAGATTTTTAGGATTTTAAAGCATTGTATAAAGCTTGTAAGAATGTTTGAGGTTTTAATAGCAGAATGCAATGATGCAGGACAGAGCTCAGAGGAATTAAATGGGAATGACTAATCTGAAAACCTATAATTTAGATAATGCAGAAAACAAATTTATTGCCTCAGCAAATCCATTCATGGATAAAAGAGGAACCCTAATCTTTGTTAAAGACATTCCTAAAACTTCTATGTATATAGGTCTTCCCAGCCATTATGGAGAAGTCCCTCCAGTTAGAAGGAAAATATGATGTCAGAAAAAGGAGGAGGAAAGATACTAAGGATACTAATCTATATGTAGAGAAAAAACAAGAGAGAAAACCACATTTGGATCTCCGTTGCACCCACCACTGCCCCAATTTAATAGCTTTTCTATATGTGTTGGTGCTTTATTCCAATAAAGAAACTCTTTGTATCTAACCAGTCCAATACACGTCTAGCTATCTGTTCAAATGACAATAATTTATTTAGACTGTCTCTAGGGCAGTGGTTTCCAACCTTTGGTTTTTGGACTTCAATTCACAGAAGTCTAAGTCATTTCCCCAAAGCACTGATCAGCCAATGTACTTAGGGTTCTGGGAATTGAAGTCTCCCTGTGGGATGTGGGCCCCATGTTGGGAACCAATGATCTAGAGCAGGGGTTCTCAACCTATGGCCTGGGGGCCAGATGCAGCCCATGACACCATTTCATGTGCCCCCTACAGCCACCTCCACACCGAAAGTGCCATGTGTGGCATGCAGGGCAAAATGGCCATCCGGCCCCAAAGCTGTCTAAGGGAGTGTGATCCGGCCCTTGGTTTGAAAACGTTGAGAACCTCTGATCTAGAGCAATCAGTGTTTCTTCACTTCTGCAGAAACAAGCTGCTTGTAGGAGTTGCCAGCTAGATATTTCAACAGCATTTAACATCAAATCACTAGTCAAGCATAAATATTAAGCACTAGGTCTAGAGTAGTAAATTTCTAGGGTAAAAAGGCATGCATGAATCCAGATTTGAAAAGCCAGATTTAAACATATAAATTTACATTTTAAGAATAACACACAGCTGAGACTGTAAATCCATATGGAAGCTGTGTATGGCATCCACTGAACAATTTTTCATACATGTGCCATACTGATTCTGAAAGCTATCATCCCAAAAAGCAGCGTTTCCAAGCTTAGCTCCAGTTGTTTGACTGTAGCTTCCTTCAGAACTAGAGAGCATAGCTGATGCTTGAGAGATCACAGCAGTTGCTTACCATAAACACTTAGCAACCAGCAGAGTAGAAGGTAGTGTGACCACATTGCAAAAGTTTTACACACTGTTCAGTCTCCTTTCTGACAGTATGGGCATAACTACTAAATCTTACAAACAGTGTATTAATTTAACACATCAGCGTTAAAATGATTAAAGGTAAAGGTAAAAGTCACCCTTGCTTGAAAGCCGGTCATATCCGATTCTAGGGTTCAGTACTCATCTCTGTTTATAGCCGAAGAGCCAGCGCTGTCTTCATCTTCAGACGTTTCCGTGGACATGTGGCAGGCATGCCTAGACACTGGAGTGCAGGGAATGCTGTTTACCTTCCCACCGAAGTGGTCCCTATTTATCTACTTGCAATTTCTTGCTTCCGAACTGCTAAGTTGGCAGGAGCTGGGACAGAGACAGGAGCTCATTCCATCGTGCAGTACTTGGGTCTCAAACTGCTGAGCTGCTGCCTTCCAGTCAGTGTCTTAACCACTTGAGCCGCATTAAAATGATTACAGTACTCTCGTATTAAACAAAATAAGCTGTCTGGTTGATACATCTAGACTGACTAAAGTTCTAAAACGCAACAATTCTAACTACGTGTACTTTGAAAATAGTTATTTTTCACACCCATGATTTTGTCATTAATGGATTAAATTAACATGATACTTCAAAACTCTTAACAACAATTACAGGAATCAGGAAATACCTTTAGGGGACAGTGGTCCCTCCAAATATATCTAGGATTGCTGTGGACAAATTGTAAATCATTGCTGTGACTTCATTAGCTACACACATTAAAAGGAAATAGTAGGTTGCTTTGTCACAAAACAACAGGATATAATAATATTCAAACATTTGTTCCTTAACTTCTCCAAGAACTAGAGATTTTTTCAAGGAGAAGAAAAAGAAAAAGCTACTCAGCGGTTTCTCTGAGTTCATCAGCTGGATACTGCAGTTGTTTCAGTCCACTGGTTAATCTGGCCATTCATGTGTAAAGCAAGATGACTTATTAAAAGCAGCACATACACATGCATTCATTATACATTCATTCTTCTCATTTCAAAAACATTCATAAGTATTTAAGATGGCTTCAGGGATTTAGTGATATGCATGAACAAAGCTTGAAAATTACTTTTTTAAAAATACAACTCCTGGTATCTCTTTGTCAGCAAGGCCAGTGACCCTGCTTGTTGTGGGACCTGAGAATTGCTGTTACAGGTGCTAGAAGCTTTCTCTACTTGGGTTTTCCCCAACTAAGCAACACTAAAGTGAGAATCTGGTTTTGGAGATTTCTTTTAAATGGGAGGAAATGTTTGCAACCAAGCAACAGTGGAACTATCAAACCAGCTCTCTTGCTGTTCAGTTGTTTCAGCTATGTACAGCCTTGGGCAACTCTAAAGCTTAAGGTTATAGGTTGTCCTATTTTGGGGGAGGACAATCCTTTTGTCAGGCTGCCAAAGAACAATCTTCCTCTTGAAGGTCTTCTGGATTAGAAGCGCAGACCAGCCCAAGTTGTCGTTGCGTCGTCGTTGCGTCGTCGTTGTGTCGTCGTTGCTTCTTCTTCTTCTTCTTCTTCTTCTTCTTCTTCTTCTTCTTCTTCTTCTTCTTCTTCTTCTTCTTCTTCTTCTTCTTCTTCTTCTTCTTCTTCTTCTTCTTCTTCTTCTTCTTCTTCTTCTTCTTCTTCTTCTTCTTCTTCTTCTTCTTCTTCTTCTTCTATGTCTAGGTCAGATGGGAAACTGCCAAAACAAAGCCCTAGTTAAACTATACAGAATCATAAAAAGACGAATCGAGGACTCTAAAATTGCCCATCTAGGGTGAGCAATCAGTAAGCATATTCAGAAGACAAACAGATCACCAGGCCAAAGTCTCCCCCACTACAGAATTACAGCACTGTAATTCTGTTAGTATTTTTTTTAAAAAAAAACCCTTCTAATTTTACATTTGCACATGCAGGGTAGCATATGCTACTGTGCAAATCAGTATCCTCTTTTGTCCTCTATGCTGCCAATGGTGGAGATGGCCACTCTAAATAGGTTTCTTAAGAAGAAAATACAATTAAATGATTTCTTTTTCCCTGCTAACAAGAATGTGATCTGTTCTGCTCTGATGAAAATAATGGGTTGCTACATACAATGCCAGCCCCAGAGGAGAGTAAAACTTCACCTGCTAGGAAGAAATTAAATTACCAATTAAGGGCCTTTTACTTGGTTAACGCTTGCCAAGGAACATGCACAACCCTCTAATTGCATTCTCCACAACAGTTTCACACAATTAGTGCCTAAACATAGCCAAGCATAATGGTTTGGGTTCCCTCTTCAATCTGGCTATCTGGGTGTTCAATTCATCAGTGAGCTCCTAGTAGTGTATTTCACCTTTGCCCTCCCTCTGAAACTGTGTGAGTATGTGGCACTTCTCCATCTTTTATCTGTTTTAAAATCCTGATTAAAAATAAACTATGGATTATTTAGCTCAGCATGAGTAGCATCCGTTGGTCCTTTAAAATTTGTTTTAAAAATGTACAGTTTTGTGCTGAATTTAAGAGCTAAATACCCATTTATTGTTTGAGAACCAAATTTGTTAGACTGCTGATGCTGCTAATTGGGAAGTATGATAAATGAAAATGTTATATGAGTGACTTTCTATGGACACCTATTTTAATGTGTTAAATTCCACATCACTGTTTGTTGATGTCCTTCAGACCTGAAACCAGGCTATTTGTTCTTTTGTTTCTGCTGCAGTGGACTGCTGGGATTGTGGCTCAAGTGGTTAAGATGCTGAACTCGCTGAGTGGAAGGTCAGAGTTTGATTCCTGGGTACTGCATGATGGAATGAGCACACTTCTCTGTCCCAGCTCCTGCCAACCTAACAGGTCAAAAGCAAGAAATTGAAAGTAGATAAATAGGGAACACTTCAATAGGAAGGTAAACAGCATTCCATGTTGTTGAGGCATGCCTGCCACATATCCATGGAAATGTCTGCACTGGCTCTTTGGCTGTAAACAGAGATGAGCACTGAATCCTAGAGTCAGATACGACTGGCTTTTGAGCAAGGGCAACCTTTACCTTTACTTCTGCTGCTACCAAAAGGGCCTTCTTGGTGCCTGCTCTCAAACTCTGGCTGTCACTCCAGTGCATGAGGAAACATTTGTGTTGAAGCTGAATTATTAATATTAGTATTGACATGAAAAGCAATTTGTTAACATTAAAATGAAAATCATACTAGTTTTTCTATTGTATATTAATCATACATTAGTTTTTACCATTTCTTAAAATGATCATCAATATCTGAATTACCCCAATAAAATTAAAGAACTATGAAGTGTTAGTAGTTTTTAGCCTGTTGATGTTGTTGCCATTTAAGTACATTATTTAAATGAGTTTTGAAAAATTAAATTGTTAATGAATGATTTTCAAAATGGGTTTCCTGCCAAGAAAGGTTTGTTTCCCTTGTTCTTACGTCATTAGACAGAAACATTTTTATTCATACACGTAGTTGACATTAAGTAGCCATGTGCTCTTGTTTCTTTCTAATCAATATGTTCTTGCTTGGTTCATTTTAACTATCTTAAACACTATTTTTAGAGAAAAGGTTGGGTTTAAATTTAAATAAAGAAGGTAATATATTTGCTCCAAATAGCCCAGCACTCTAAGCATAATGTTCTGTTGTGAAAATTTGACATGTATGCTGTTCAACTGTCTGATATATGGATATTATGCCAGTGTCATGTTTTTCTGCAAGGGACTGCATTTTTTGTTCCTAATTTAAATTCCACCAGATTAATTGTTAAAGTAAAAACTAGACAACCTTTGTGTTATGTCACCTAGCTACAGTTATGAGCTATAGAACTCTTGTGATGACCAGAAAACCTACTACAAAAAGATGTTACAAACATTTTAAATGATTGGAGAACTGTATCACTAGGGTGGCATTGCTATCTGTGTGTGGAAGCTTGTGCCAGCTCGCTTACCAAACACTATTATCATCAGGTGAACAAACTGTGCCCCTATGTATTTAATGTCTTATACCTCAGGTTAAAAATCTCGCAAATCAGGACTGGGGGAAATATCCATTCAAGATAGTGTGGTGTACAGTTAGTGTCTTGGGAAACTGAGTTTCTAGTCCCCACTGATGAGTCATGAAAATGCTGCATATCACCTAATTGCTGCCCAGACATATTCTTATTCTTAGTCTCTCCCCCCACCCCTCAAAATTTCTTGCTCTGGTACTGCCTACACAGTATACCACTCAGTGGTGGGATGTCAAAAATTTTACTACCCCACCGTGATGTAATCACAGTGTGGGTGGAGCTAACATCATGATGTCATGGGCAGGGCCAAATAAAAAAAATAAAAAAATACAAAATAATAATATAATAAAATAAAAATAAGCACACACACACACCTCGGGGCTTTTTAGGAACTGTGGTAGTACGTCAGTATAGGTAAAGGTATTAAATACACATTCAAATACACACAGACACACCACATCCAAAGGTGAGTCACTTACCCTGGGGAGCAGGCTTTGGGAGCTTCAGGCTAGCAGCTTCTCTTCCTCCTCCCCGCTTGGGAGGACAGCAAGGAGGGCGTGCATACACGCCAAGCACCGTAGGCATGCATGCACACCAAGTGGTTGGCACGCATGCGCAGTGGGAGAACCAGTGAAAAGGTAAGCCCTGAAGGTAGTTCCCCCCAAAAGCTGCCACCGGTTCTCCAGGACACTGGGGAAAGTTACTACCGGTTCTGGAGAACTGGTGAGAACCTGTTACATCCCATCACTGATACCACTTCATTTCTCATGGATCCTTTCACATTTACTCAACTTTTGCTTTCTTAAGTGAATAGTTTACAATTTCTTAAATATCACTAAGTCTCTCTGTGGTACATTGGTTAACTACAAGACAGAACATTAGGACAAATGTACTACAAACAATTTGATGGGGGGAGGGCTTAATGGAATTCAATGCCACTTTGGAAAGTTTATTCTAAAGTCTATTCAGCCTTCACTTTTGAAAAATAACTGGACAGAAGGAAACAAATGGTACCCACTAAGACAGGAGTTCTCAACCATTTTAAGCTGAGGGACAGGTCACGCTCCCTCAGACACCTTTGGGGGCCGGATGGCCATTTTGCCCTTTCTCTACCACATGGCACTTCCTGGTGTGGTGGAGGTGGGGGGCACATGAAATGGCACTGTGGGCTACAGGTTGAGAATCCCTGCACTAAGAAGTAAAATTAGGCTTGTTAATCATAAGCAGATACAGTACTGTAGGTACATTTAATGAAACATTAAAGCCATAGATTCCTGTGCTTTCACCATTAACAGAGACATTGGGTAGCAGGAGCACAAATATTTATTTGAGAAAAAGTAGAAACATTTACTTTGTGGCTTTTTAGTTATAGAAACAGTCCTATTGTATTTAACACTATAGTCACTATTTTTGAGGGGAAGTCAGATAATAAAGTATACTGTACATAAAGTAAGTAAGCAGGGTCGCCAGCAGGAGCCTCGGCCGAAGATGCCACCCGGCGTTGTGGGTGGCCGCTTTCGCCACCACCCCAGCCATGCAGGCAGCCATGGACGTCTCCATCCTTCCCTAGACTCAAAATGCAGTACCTGTCCTGGGAAAGAGAAAAGGACCGCCAGCAGGAGCCTCAGCTGAAGACACTGCCCTGGCCATGCGGCCAGTAAAGGATGCCTTGCCCCCATTTTTCAAACTTTTGTATTCCTCCCCCCCCCCCTTGGCACTCTTATCTTGTTTTTTGTAGTCCTATATTTAATATGTAAAGCCGCCCTGAGTTGCCACGATGTGGCGAGTGGGCAGCTATATAAATCTAAATTACATATAAATATAAGTAAGTATAGAATGGGGGTGGCGGAGAGAACCTAGGCATGAAACAGCATTGCTGAATGGCTATTATCTGTATGTAAAATCGGCTTTTGTTAAACATGCAACAAACAAATAGAACAACAGAACAATACCTCTTCCAAAAACTAGAAACTGCTTTGCAGAGAATTGTGGAGAACTGTAGTACCATTGTGAGAATGAGGAACATGGCAATGCTGAGTGGGAAGGACTCTCACTTGGTTTAAAAATCTGTTTTTAAAAAATGTAAAGGTAACGCTATGAGCCTAAATTTCAACATGACATTTCTAGGAAGGAGTTAATTCAGGATAAATTGAAACCATACCAAATAGGGTCTGTACCTGATTGTTCTATGAAGAGCAGATAGTACTTTTGATAAGAAAAGGAGTGTACTTGCCCTTATTATTCACTTCCATCCTCAGAGTCCCACTCCAATTTTGAATACATGTCTACAGACCAAACTCTTGTTCTGATTAAGTCCCAATAAACTTACCAAACTGCAATTAAGCCAAGGAAAACAATACTAGGCTTCAGTTATTTTGTTAAATTGGAAATCAAACTTCTGAGCTCACCATTTTGATTAAGATCTTTTAGTCAACAATTGCCTGTGCTTGTTTCAATCAAAGCCTCTCAAGATGTAGGTGAGAAGTAGTCAGTTTGGAGCAGAGAGATGGCAGGTGGGAAAGAACAAACTGCTTATGGCCCCAGTTGTCCACTCCCATCTTATGCTGATATTGCTGCCCCTCCATCAAAATAGGGCTGTCCATCTTAAGCTCATGCTGAAATCACATCCTGCACATCTACTAAGGACTAGAAACTTTGGAGTAAGTTGCTTTTGTTTAAGAAAGCAAACTGAGATTCTCAGTTATCCAACACAGCTGTCTTGTCACACTGTTTGTTAAAGGTCTCTTCATGTTTGTGTTGGTATACAATCTTCTGAATTACTTCAAGAAGGGGTGGGGGGAGTCATTTATCACCTTGACCTTGATGTCACGTAAGCAAAGACTAGTGGCTAGCTGATTCTGCCTGGGCAGTTCTGTTTTCCTCTACAATTCCTTTTCATCCCTCTTCTCAGAACTACTCAGGTAAGGAGCAGGTTGAGATAGCCCTGCTACACAATAATTGTCCTTTAATTGCTTCTCCTCCCTGCTCAGCTGCCATGCTTTATAATAATTCCTTTTTCTCTCCTGTCTGAGTACACTGTGCACTGGCTGAAGATACTCCAGATAAAGGGACCGTTCCCTTGTGCCATCCAATTGTTGTCCAAACTATCAATCAAGTGTGGCAGTTTGAGAAAACATGGAGGGGTGGAGCGGGAAGAAGCGTTCTGCTTGCATAAACAACCCCAATACTTAGCTATTCTCCCTTTCTCCTCCCCCCCCCCCAGCCTCTTGTGTGTGGGGGGAGTCTGACAAAATGAAGTTTGGCCCATCAATCAAAGCAGCTGGTGGAACAACCTCTCTCTTGTCTTAATAAATGCATTTCCTTCCCCTTTATTGGTTGCTTATCCTAATTTCTTTCTCCTCTGGATTTCCACTCCTTTTTTTTTTCCAAAAGTGAGATGCCTTCTCTGTTCCCCCTACTGCCACCCCCACCAACTCCCAGCAGCCCTTGAGAAAGCAGATGTTAGGCTGCAGAAATGGAGCCAGGCTGAGGCTAGCGTGGCCCAGTAGGCCCTGGTTGCCATAGTGACTGCCAAGACCGCCTGCTGTCAGCGTTGTGCCTCCTCTCACTGGCTCAGTGATTATCTCCATCTCAGCAGCTCTCGCCATACGGCCTGGGCTATAATCAAATCCCCCCTCTTCCTCCCCTCTGGAGAGCCATACAGCAACAGCAGCGCCTCCCTCATGCCCCCATAATCAGAATGCATATACATAGAGCAAGCATTAATTAGGAGACATTATTGAGGGCTTCTGTTGAGTTTCCATTGGAGATGGAAGGCAAACCATACCGGATATGTGTGTGATGTAAATTGTAGAGAAGCAAGACCACATGTTTAGCTCCACTTTTTTGTTGTTCAGTCGCACAGTCGATTCCAACCCTCTGCGACCCCATGGACCACTGTCTGCCAGGCACTCCTGTCCTCCACCATCCCCCTCAACTCGCTCAGTTCTGTGCCCATTGTCTCCACAACACCATCTAGCCATCTCATCTTGGGCCGTCCCCTTCTTCTTTTGCCCTCAACCCTTCCAAGCATCAAGGCTTTCTCAAGTGAATCCTCTCTTCTCATTTGATGTCCAAAGTACTTTAGCTTCATCTTTATTATTTGACCTTCTAAGGAGCAGTCAGGGGTGATTTCTTCTAAGATTGACCTATTTGTTCTCCTCGCTGTCCAGGGGACTCTCCACTTTAGTTCTTGTATTATCCTGTGTTGACTAATCAAAGAAAAGGAACAGTGGAGGACATAAAAGCATGAGATTTGTCTTGATGGTCAGATCAAGGTGTATCTAATCCTTCACCTTATTCCCAACATAAGACTACTCATGATCACAATAGAAAAGTTATGATTTGTTAGGTAGGTAATACATGTCGAGACTGAAAGGCAGATGGCCTCCATGCTACCAAAAAGTATTTCCTATCAGAGGTTTGCAACGGGGGTGGATTGGGGGTGGACCTGACACAGGACACCACCTAATCTAGGTAGAGACCTGATGCACGCACCAACACCTCATTGTAGGCAGTCTGCTACTTTAGGGTTGTCCTACTATGAGTTACCAGGCCAGGCATCACCCAAAATTTGCCACAGGCGCATCTTGATAGTAAATACATTGTTGATCAAAACTGATAGAGATACTGTACAGTATATGACAGGACAATCAGCACTTTGGCTAGCTCCAAAGGCAGGCAGTGATTCTTAATGTGCTATTAAGACACTTGTGATTTATGGTGAGCCTAATAGGTTCTCAGTGTGAGATATTTATGAAGGGTACCACTTCCACATATACCCAGTAAATTTTCATGGCCAAGCAAGGTTTGAACACAGTATTCCTGAGTCCTAGTCCAATACTTTATTCATTAGGTTCTCTTCCTAGTGCTCATATGAAGTCCAGATTCAATCTGAGCCTTAAATAAGAAACTGGCCATCTTGAGCCAAGTCCTCTGAATCAGAAGCAATAATAGTACTTCAAGGACTAGGGGAGGATGTTGGGAGACTTCCTAGAACAGTGAGGGCTAACTTTGGTACTCCAGATGTTCTTGAACTTCAATTTCCAGAAGCAGCTGTGTTGACTTAGGCTTCTGGGAATTGAAATCCAAGAACACCTGGAGTGCCAAGATTGGCCATTACTGCCCTAGAGAATAGGAAGGGAGTGTTCTTAAGATGTCTAGCAGCACAAAGTCATTTCCATAAATGAGTTCCTCTCCTATCTCATCCTGTGAGGACAAGAAACTGGAATCTCAGTTCATCCAGATGAGGATGAAATTTCAAGCAAGTATCATCTCATGAAAATTATTTTATGTGAGTCCATGAATCGTTTTTAAAAAGGAATGCCTCTTGCATCAATCAGAAATATAAAAAGTCAATTTATATGCTTATTAATAAATATTTTTTCAGATGCAGGCCATAAATGTATAAGAGGTTTAATTTTTCACAATATGAATCTTGTAGAGTTTCAAAAACTGTAGGCCATGGAAACTACATTCAGGTGACCAGTAGAAATACTGTTGTTTAGAGCATCTGTCCTGACTGAACTCTACATTTTATTTCCCCTACTGTTAACAGCTAAGATAACAGTTGTTTCAAGGCTGTTTTAACCAAGGCTTGCTTATCAACCAGACTAACAAGACTGTGGCTTGGTGGTTGTGATTTTCATAAAATGATCATGACATTGACAATGGTAAAAGAGATTGACCCATGAAAAGGTAAGTTTAGGAACTGTAGTCCTCATTGGTTTTCATAAATAGGCTTGAATTAATTTCATTTCTTAAGATATAGATCAGGGTTTCCCAACCTAAGGCCTGTGGGCCGGACTGACCTGTGGCACCACTTCAAATGCCTCCCACCCCTCCAAGGGCATTCAAGAAACAAAATGGCTACCCCTTTGATGCTATTGGGACAAAATGGCCGCCAACATCATGCAGGCAGGGCAAAATGGCAATCTGGCTCTTGAAGCTGACTGAGAGAATGTGACTCAGCCCCCGGTTTGAAAAAGGTTGGGAACCTCTGACATAGATTGTATAATGTTGCATTAGTGGAGACAGACAGACATTATAACCAATTACTTCTTAAAATAATTTTTCAGTCTATCATTTCTGCACCACGAGATGTTAGGACTTAAATTGGCTTGTGTTGGTTATTGGTTGGTGCTGGAAATTCACCCTGAACATGGATGAAAGGTTTTCTCTTCATAGTTACTCTCAAGTTCAAAACAAGGGTTTTTTGGGAACAATTGCCATAACTCAAGGCTTAAATACAAAGTGAAATCAGAAGCACAGGAAGCTGCCACCTCGATGTGCTAAGAACCTTGTCAACATGATGTGCCAAACTGTAACAGAGAAGCGTCTGCCTCACTGAGGCCCTCTCTGGTATCTCATGGACCTCATGGCTCTTTTATACAGCCTTTTTCTCTCAAGTCCATTGACTGTAGCTCTGTCTTTGTCAGTGCGTCAGGAACAGGTCAGGAAGAGGGTGAGGGACTTGGCAGCTGAGATGCAACATGCATTGACACACACACACACACACACACACATATGCATACATGCATACACATAGGGAGAAGGTTATGCCACTAATAGAATTGACTGTAGATTGCCCTGAGGATTTTGCCCTTTCCACCTCCTCAGTCTTTGTTCTTCAGTTGCTTTTCACATCAGGAGTCTTTAAGAATTGTTCACAGATGCTCCATTGGAGGCCCTGGATAAAGAAAGTCTTTGTATAATCCAGATAATGAATTTCTTACAGAAAGAACACTAGAAATGACTTCTCATGCTCTTGTTACTCATCCAAAAGGACATAAGATTCTCCTTGGGAACCAACAAGTTTTCTTTGGCACAGACTTTCATAGATCCTTTCCTCTTCATCAGTCGCATTACTCCTTTTGGCCACTTCCCACTGGAAGCAAGCTGGAGTCTACTTCTTATTTCTGAGCCAAAAGATTAACCTGGCAAGCCAATGTCCACATAATCCACCGTAGAGAAAGCAACAGGTGGATGATGGTGCAGAAAAATTGGTTTGTGCCAAAATGCCATGCTGATTGGAGTGTTCTGGAAGTTGTTGTCTGAAAAAGTAACCTTTTTCATCTTTGGCTGAAGGTAACATCAAGCCATCATGAGTACCAGTATTATTCTGCTTCAAGAAGAATCAATGATATTCTCATATGTAACACACCCCAATAACAAAAAATTAGCGGACACAGAAATCCTGGAATTTACTCTCATCCAAAAGCTGAGCTGTGGCCAAGAGGTCTTACTGCAAATTAATCCTGCAGATCTGGAAGGATATGTATATGATGATGTTAATGGAAAGTCCATGTTCAGATGCATTATCTTTTATCCTTTGTTTCCCAATTCTAGGACTCAGCCTTGCTGCTCATATCTACTGTACACTTGAAAGTCTTGTATTGATTTCTGAATGTTTACAAGCTAAGTTAGTCTACAGCTCACAGAATACTAGAGGAGAGTATGGAATGAAGTCTGGGAAGTTAAAGTCCTTCACAATAATAAAACTACAATGCTATCACTATTTGATTATGCAATACATGGCCAAGAACTGATTGTTTTATAAACATTCTAATCATTTTTTATAAGAAAGGTGTTGTTTTTCATATTCACATTTGCTCTAAAAACCCTGGTTTTTAACAAACAGAAGCCCATCTCTGGGCAATGCCTGGTAGGTGCTTCTACACAACCAGACAAGGCGTTGTTTAGCTGTTCCATTTGATTGGATTTGATGGGGACAGATAGAAGAAGCAATAGGGAAATATGGGGGCAGAGTGGAGATAAGTTAATTTTATAAGTAATTGGCTGGAATCTTCTTTATGTTTGCAGAAGTTTCGTGTAAATTGCCACAGCTAATTACAGATCATTGAAGAGGTGCTGAGGAACACCTCAGGTGCACAACTGACTGCATGACTAAGCATATTATCGAGACATGCCCTGGCATCTTATCAATTAGACATGGCAAGTTATGCAAATCTTACACAAACACCAATAGGATTTCAGCCATTAGTTAAAACTATAGTCTCAAAGCCCTCTGAGTAGTTGGTTATCATTGTAGTTATATCTTTACAAAAGCCATTCTTTGCTTTCACATATCTCTGATGCAGAAAATATAGTCACGTTTACATATTATTTGTTCAAGATATCTGACTGCTATAAGATACCTGTTCTACAAAATGCACTTGCCTTCTGTCTATCTTGCTGTCACTTCAGCATCCACCACAGACCAGCATATTGCAGCCAAAACTGCTAACGTTGTGAATTCGATCCTGATGGGGATCAAGGTTAACTCAACCTTCCATCCTTCTAAGGTAGGTAAAATGAGTACCCAGCATGTTGGGGCAAAATGCTAATTACCCTGTGACCCACGCAGAGAGCACAATAAGTAGTGCTATGTGTTGTTACACCATTTTGGGATTGTGGCAACTCTATGAATTAATGACTTCTAGAAGAACCAACCTGTTTTAGCCATGGGCACAGCCCTTTGGTGACGCAGAAGGGAATGGCAAGTCACATCACATACCTAGAAAGCTCTGGAAAGGGTCACCATGAGTCAGAACTATTTTTACAGCATATGATATTATCATTGTTGCTAATAAATTTAGACGAATTATATTTTTATAGCACTATGGTGGCTTAATGGTTAAGACACTGAGTTTGGAGACTGGAAGGTCAGGGTTCGATACCCGAGTGCTGCATGACAGATCTTGGGGACATGAAAGGAGCCTCATTCGGGTGTCCCCTGAGCGGAGTTTCACCAGCAAAACCCCTTTCAACCCACAGTAATCGCTGACATGAAATGTATTACTGTTGTCGATATTGTTATAATGTACAGTTATGAGAGCTGGACCATAAGAAAGGCGGAGTGCAGAAGAATAGATGCCTTTGAAATGTGGTGTTGGAGGAGAGTCTTGAGAGTACCCTGGATAGTGAGGAGAACAAATAGGTCGATCTTAGAAGAAATCAACCCTGACTGCTCTTTGGAAGGTCAAATAGCAAAGATGAAGCTAAAGTACTTTGGATATCAAATGAGAAGAGAGGACTTGATCAAATGAGAAGAGAGGACTTGATGCTGGGAAAGGTAGAGGGCAAAAGAAGGGGGCGGCCAAAAATGTGATGGCTAGATGGTATTGTTGATGCAATGGGCACAGAGTTGGGCAGGTTGAGAGAGATGGTGGAGGATAGTGGTGCCAGGCATGCAATGGTCCATGGGGTCGCATGGGGTCGGAATCGACTGTGCGACTGAACAACAAAATTGTTGTTGAAGGTCCTACCATTAACGATTACATCAACCGCTATAAACTAACTTATGCCAAAATCATAGTTTCTCTGTTTCACTAGTTTAATGGGTGGAAGAATGTAGCTGTCCTTTGGCGCCCTCTCCCTGACAAACGCTGTCTCTGAAATGCCTCTGAAAAGGTATGCAATGTACAATATATAAAAGTTTATAAAGGATGTGTCATTTTGATATTAGCAGCTCCAGTGGCTTAGTGGTTATGACGCTGAGCTGAAGACTGGAAGGTCGGGTTTCGATACCCGAGAGTTGCACTTGGGGACATGAAAGGAGCCTCATTCGGGCGTCCCCTGACTGGAGCTTCTCCAGCAAAAATATTTTCAACTCAATCTCTGACACAAAATTATTATTATTTTGATACAGTATTTTAAAAACAAAAGGTACCCGTCATCGTTGTCCTCGTCGTCATCATCATATTGGATAGGTCTCCCTTGCTCAAAAGCCAGTTGTATCCAACTCTATGGTTCAATGCTCATCTTATAGCTGAAAAGCCAGCACTGTCTGCTTTTGCAGACATTTTTGTGGTCATATGGCAGGCATGACTAGACACTGGATAACACGGAACACTGTTTACTTTCCCACAGAAGTAATCCCTATTTATCTACTTGCAATGTCTTGCTTTCGAACTGCTAGGTTGGCAAGAGCTGGGACAAACACGGGAGCTCATTATGTCCTGCAGTATTCGGGTATTGAACTGCTGATCTGCTGACTTCCAGTCAGTGTCTTAGCCACTTGAGCCACTGCAGTCCCTGGATAGGGATGTGGATACCATGCTGGATAGCTCAATGGTTTAGGTCGCTTGTGTTTTTATTGGTTATCACTGGATGATTTTATTCTGATCTTTTATATATGCAGTATATTTTTATGTATAGTTTTTCTATATTGTAAGCCACCCTGAGCAGTGCTCACATCAAAAGGGCGGCATATAAATGTGAATAAGTATAAATATAAGCATATCTGGCTGCAGAGCCAGAGGTTGAGAGTTTGATACCCCACTGTGCCTCCCAGAGGCTGGGCTAGATGATCCATAGGGTCACTTTCCAGCATACTAACATCATCCTTGTATCTAAACTAGAGGTTCAACTGGAATCAGAACCCAACTCTGCAATATGTGAATTAGAAACAAAAGCAGAGCATGTCATTAAAAATGTGTGACTGGCAATACTGGGAAAGGCTTTATTGGGCAATTGTGTAGGTACTATGCTCCAGAGCAGGAATTCTCAGCCTTTTAAAGTCAGGAGCGGGTCACACTCCCTCAGTTTCAGGGTCCGGATGGCCATTTTGTCCTCCCTCCACCACATGGCATTTCCTGGTGTGGTGGAGGCGGTATGGGGCCAGATGAAATGGTGCCACAGGCCGCATCCAGCCCACGGGCCACAGGTTGAGAATCCCTGTTATAGATTTATATTTTATTTATATACAGGACTTTAAAGTGTTCAAAGTTCTTTACATAACACAGGCCCAAGCTAGTGGCTTTCAGAGGTAGAGTACTAAAATTCAGCCTCATTATTCTTGGCCAACATGGCCAACACAAGTACTGTACCAGTATCAATGCATCTGAGAGTTGAGTGAAAGGTTCCTGTTGGCCAAACCCTCCATCTCTGCCCTCATACTGCCAAATTACAGCCCTTTGTCATGTGGCCTGCTGGATTCAATAAAAGATAGAATTGCTGTGCTTTTAAAAGTTGCACACATTATACATTTGAAGTGCAAATGCACACATGTATTGGCTATATAAATCTCTTTGGAAAGTTCAAAACAGACTACCCCAGGCATTTATGTAACAAAATGCTACATTAAAAAACTGCCATTCTTAGTAACACTTCCTGCCGTGGAATGAACTAAAATCATATTCTAAAAAAGAAATTTTTATTTATGGACCACAATTATGTTAATCTTCTGGCCAATAGTGACTTGAATGGTTGGGAGAATCTATGAGTTGTGGTCCAAAAATGTAATTTGTCTAAACTCACAGCTCTGCAAATTATTGCAGTTGCCCTTTGCACAGACTGCACATGGAAATGGTGTGTGTGTGTGTGTGTGTGTGTGTGTGTGTGTGTGTGTGTGTGTGTGTGTGTGTGTGTGTGTGTGTGTGTGTGTGTGTGTGTGTGTGTGTGTGGGTGGGTGGGTGGGTGGGTGAGTGGGTGTGGGTGTGTAATCAGTCTTGTATAACAGACTGTAGTCTACTTTTGCAGTTCCCACCTTTTAAGTCCTTCATATAAAAAGTAGATAAAACCATGCTAACCACAAGACAAACTCCAAAATCAATGTTGTGGTGATTCAAAAAGACACAAAAATCTCTGTAAGCTTTCAAGTTCACAGATCATTTCTGAAGAAAATATTGTTTCAGAGACTGGGTAGGGGAAGAGTTTTGATGTTCAAGTCATGTAGTCTATGTACTAGTGGTGAAGTAATGTCTGGAGATTACCAAAGTAAGGTCATTCACCCATTGGTTTTCACCTTGTAGAGTCCTTAGGATTACTAGGAACAAGAGAACACAAAGAGAATAAACTCTGATCCCTTGCTTGAAAATACATTTGTATAACCAGTCATCTCGTAGTTGTGATGACGACGGGGACACAGAATGAGAAACCACTGGGGAATAGTACTGATGTTGTCTAATTTGTTTTGCATAGATGCTGGAGACAGGAAGAGGGCAAGATGTCATGCCCCCACCCCCATTCTTTGGAGAACTCCATCCATTGATTTAATACTATTTATGTTCATTGTCTTGGAAGCAAGCATCTGAAACTGGAGAGGGGGGAGGGAAGGACACAACTGGCTTTTGGTTTCCTGGGGGGGGGGGGGGCGGGGCTGTAAACTGCTTAATTAATCATCCAGTCCTCCTTCCATAGGAGCAGCCCAGTTGTGATGCTGGCCAATCATAAATAGGACCATCCATCACTGTCTAAACCAGGGGCCAATCTGGGGAAAGAGCTCTTGTTGAACTTTATCCAATAGAAGAGGCTGGGTTTCAAGGCAGAAACTATAAAAAGGGAAGCAAAGGAGCGATTAAGTCTCCATTCTTCAATCCTCCTGTTCCTGGAAAATGTAAAAACAAATTAGATACAAGGAAACAAGTCCTACATTAAAATACAGTAAAACCCTGGATTACGACAGAGATCTGTTCTAACAGCCTTTGTTGTAACCCGAAACATCCATAGGAATGCATTGAAAAATTAAAAAATAGTCCTGAATTGATTGTTGTAAAACGAAACAAATACTGTACATTAAAAATTTGTAAACCGAGATGATATTTCCATAGGATTTGCCATTGTAAACCAGAGCAAACTTAAACTGAGGTGGTTGTAACCCGGGGTTTTACTGTATGTAGAAGAATATACGGAAATTCACGCTAAAATTGCATGCCTGAATGCAGGCATTTTGGAAATCAGGAGGTTTCAAAACCAGAATGTCAAATCTTTGTCAGATGTCTAGCTACTATTTATCTTATGCCATGGTGATGCTTTTATAACTGTTGTAAGATGCTTTTCCACAAAGACAACATAGAAATAATAACAAATGCTATACCTCTTTTCTCAAATCATCTATGTATGTTAAAGTTGCACCCTTATGCAACCTTAACATGGAACTACATTTCAGTAGATATGTATAGAAATGCAGAAAGTTGTATTTGACACATTTTTTAGTCAACTGCTAACAGCACTCGAGGGGAGATTTCTGTGTTGGAAGAAGAGTTTATTCTAAAGCAGATACAGTATTACTTTTATTTGGGATACGAATATGGGATAACATGGACAGTCGTCAAAATTGGTACAGTTCAAATGTAAAGAAATAGTTTCAAATGAACCAAAATGTAGGTGACAGCTTCAGTATCAATTGAAATGAAAGGTTTTCTTTTCTTTTTTTAACATATCGAATGCTGAATTGTACTTCTTTCTTAAAACCAAAGCTGCTACCAAAAGATAACCACTCAATTTCTTTCTGTGAATTTCTGGATATAATTAAAGAATTTAATACAATTTCAGGATACCAGATGTATGATACCAGTTCTGAAAATAGGGTTGTATAGGAGTTGAGTGAGTTGTATCCTAATTTTAGCTTTCGGTTTTGAGAGAAAAGATTCAGCAGAGGAGGAAAATAGGGCCCATCAGCTCAAATCAGTGTTCTCTTCCTGTTATATAAGAAGTGTCCCCAGAAAACAAATGTGCAATGTTTTCCCTTAACTTCTCAGTGAAGAAGTGGTGGATTTTGCAGCTTTAGTATAATGTTCTACTATATTTACTCCAAGATTTAAAAGAAGAAACACCAATCTGATGCCATATCTATGAAAGGGATACATATCTATCAACCAGATTAAAAAAAACAAACTTAGATTAAGGAACGACAGATCATCTTGATAAACCATAATGTGAATGTCAGAAACTGGTGATTTTAAGCATTAGCCAGTAATTGCTTTTCTGGTAAAAGCTGGAAGTGCTAACAATCTTACATTCCAAATCAGGGGTTCTCAACCTACAGCCTGGGGGTCTGGATACGGCCCATGACACCATTTCATGTGCCCCCAACTGTCTCCACTACACCAGGAAGTGCCATGTGTGGCAGGCAGGGCAAAATAGTCTTCTGGCCCTTGAAACTGTCTGAGGGAGCACGACCCGGCCCTCGGCTTGAAAAGATTGAGAACCCCTGTCCTAAATGTACATAGCTAATCCCAATTTACACTGAAACATGTCTCAAGGCAGATCACAAGTAAAGATTGAAACCTTACTATGTGTACATTTAATAACACACTCTGTAAAATTGCAATTACTGTACTTTAAAAGGTCACAGAGTAAAACCTGCTTCAGGGAACAACCACATTTTGAGATTAATATCTGTAAGTGCCACTCTGGCCACTTTTCACACATAATGTTGCCATACAGATGCTCAGTTTGGCTGCAGAATTCTTGGGTCTCTTCTTCGATTCAGACAAGTGCACAAATCTTGGATTGTAAGACCAAAGCTACTCTTTATTATCCTAGCTTCTGAGTGACCAGGCATAATTCATAGCTTAGAAAGAAGCAAAAAATAGTGTAAGTAAAGGTCACCTTTACTTGAAAGCCAGTCGTATCCAAATATAGGGTTCAGTGCTCATCTCTGTTTACAGCCAAAGAGCCAGCACTGTCTGCATCTGCAGACATTTCCATGGTTATGTGGCAGGCATGACTACATGCCAGAGCACATGGGACGCTGTTACCTTTCCTGCCAAAGCAGTACCTATTTGTCTACTTGCAGTTTTATTTGTTTATGCTAGGTTGGCAGGAACTGGGACAGAAGACGGGAGCTCACTCTGTTGTGAAGCACTCAAACTGCTGACCTGCTGACCTTTCAGTCATGAAATTGAGGATCTTAACCACTAAGCCACCGCAGTCCCTCAAAAAAAAAGTTTAGAAAGAAGTAAAAAACAGTTTTGTCTAATACACTAACATCTTTTATTATGAATATTTTTTCACATATACTGTGCATCTTTTGTTCCAAATATTGAGAATTAAAATCAAATCCTGTTTGGGGATTCATGACTGTAGCCACCTTACCTTTTTGAGGCACACTATACGCTCTTTAATATTTCAATCTCACTAAATTCTATATTGATTGTGTGTGTAGATGGCAGAATTCAGCTTCATTTTATTTTGCTGGAAGGTACACCACATTATATGCTCAAAATGAAGAGAAAAAAAGAAGTTACCATGAAAGGGACAGACTGTTTGGGAAAATTATTCTAGTAGGGATCATTTACAAGGAAAGTATGTGGGAATTGCTGCTTTCAAATGAAGGAGGTTTTGTATTTCTTTTCCCCTGACAGCATCCTCTTTTCCATGACCAATTTGCATGAGAACAATTCTGGGTGGTCACATCAAATGGCATCACATTATCTAAGCCAGAAGCCTTCTCTACCACATGCCTGTGTTCCTATACCTGATATGATGCTATTTTGTGATTTTTGCTCAATAATGTTGCAAAGGTACTGTGTACTTGGGGCGTCATTATTGACTACTTAGTAATAGTCATTATTACTAAATTCACATCTTCTAATGCTAAGTGAGGGTACTGTGTATGGTATAGAGAAGTGTTTCCCAATCTTTGGTTGTTTTGGACTTCCAATTCCCAGAAGCCTAAGTCAATTCCCCAAAGCGCTGATCAGCCAATGTACGGAACTTAGGCTTCTAGGAATTGAAGTCCACCAGTGTTCTACAGACAAACTAGTACTCATGTGGCCTGGGTTCAAATCCCTACTCAACCACTGATGGTGTGGAACCACTCCTTATATATCCCACTTATCTTGAAAATGCTGCTAGGGTCATCATAAGTTAAATATAAATAAATACATCTAAATAAAAAAAATAGTTGCTTCCTACTTGATGGTATAATAACAACAATATCAAGTTAAAGTCCTCACATAAGAAAAGCCTTGCCTTCTGCTGGATCTGACTAAAGAATAATGTAGACCAGAATTTATTCCCACCACAGCAAATCAGTTGTCTCAGATAAGTGCAAAAGTGGGAACATAAAGACAATGACAGTTCTTTTAAAAAAATAAATTTTATTAAGTTTTTTAACAGAAAAAACAACAATAATAAAAAAGAAGTATAGAAGTTTTATAAACATAATAATGAAAAAGCAACCAACAATACATAAAAAGGAAATTGATACAAATCAATCATTTCAATACATCCAATCTCTTAACCATGCTACTTGTATGTATATATATGTATTAATACTTTGTTCAAATTATTCTCTTTAATATGGTATTCCGATTTTCTCATAATACAAATACATAAAACTGGCAATGACAGTTCTCCCATTTGTGTTCCCTCACATTTAGTTTTCGGAAGCAGGCTGCTTCTGGTTCCAGGGATGACATACAGAAAGCACACGCAGCCTTATACCCATGTAAACAGACCTTCATTCAGATCAAGTTCTTGTTGAGCACACACCTCTCAACCTTGTTCAACACCCCTTTCGTATGCATCACAATCATCATTAAGAATCATGGAATAATAGAGTTGGAAGGAAGTTATAAGGCCATCAAGTCTGACCTCTGTTTCAATGCACAAATCCAGATCAAAGTGCATCTGGCAGGTGGTTGTCTAACTTTCTCTTGAATGCCTCCAGTGTTTGATTGCTCACCACCTCCCAAGTTAATTTGGTCCATTGCTGCACTGCTCTAACATTCAACCAAAATCTGGCTTCTTGACATTTGAACTTTTAATCACTCCGGAATGATTGAAAACAGGTCCTGCTCCACCTTGGTATGAAAACTTGTCAAGTATTTTAAGAGTACAGTATTATCATCTCTTCCCTCGGTCTTCATTTCTTAAGGCTAAATATGCCCAGTCCTTTCAATCTTTCTTCACAGGACTTGGTTTCCACTCCCCTGATCATCCTTGTTCTGCTCCTTTAACTTATTCCCAGTTTTTTGACATCCTTCTTAAAGTGCAGCATCCAGAACCAGATACAGTACCGTACCTAAAATGAAGCTTAAGTTAACTGTAACAAATAGAGGAGGACTAGTATTTACATGATTTAGAGACTATACTTGTTAATGCAGCCTAAAATAGCATTTGTCTTTCTTTCTTTCATTTGCAGCCACATCACACTTCACCTTAGGATCCACAATAATTCCAAGATCTTTCTTGTTTATAGTATTACCAAATATTCCCTGCCTTTTCACTGTACATTTGGTTTCTTTTTCCTGGGTGTAGAACTTTGCATATATACCTATTAAACTTCATTCTGGGTTTTTACCCAGCCAAATCCTCTAGCCCAGGAGTGGCCGAACGACAGCCCATGGATCGGATCCGGCACACAATGCCAAATCATTCACCCTGCCCTCACCGCTACCCGGAAGCAGAAGCGGAAGTCGACACACCCACACATGCACAAAACGCTCCCATAAATGGACCTGTGGCTGTCATAAATGAGTTTATGACAGCCGTGGACATGCTTTATGGTGGGAGGAACCATGTGACTGGCCCGCTCAACCACATGGCCTGAAATGCGAAAATTTTGGGAACCCCTGCTCTAGCGCACTAGGATATTTCTGGATATATTTTTTCTTCCACGGTATTAGCAATTTAACTCCTATTTAAGGAATGAGCTTCTGCAATGGTTTGCATATCTAGACCTTGGCCTTCCAAGTTCTAGTCCATCAGTCTATCCACTACATCACACTGGCTATCCTTCAAACCCTGTACTACAAACTAATTCACAACCATTTACAACCACACGAATAACAATATGTTCCATCTCTATATCATTCACAACGTGAAATATTTGCACTCTGTTGGATTCTTTTGGCCCAGCAAGTTGCATCAATCTGACCTACTTCACAGGGTTGTTTTTGGGGGGAGAAGAGCCCTGCAAATGATGTTGAGATCTTTGAAAAAAAAGGGTGGTCTATAATCAAGGCTGCATTTTAGAAACAAAGGAAGGCATCGCTGAAATTGAACTCCCGGACCAATCAAGCACTAGACATTTTTGCTACTTGAGGAAAAGATGGAGTCACACACACACCTAGGCTGGGAAAATATTATTATCAGTTGTGCACATACAGGATTTTCCAAGGAATTCCTCCTGAATCCCCATTCCCATCGGCATCCTGGGAGGTGTAGTCCAAGAAAAGTAACTTTTCCAAACTCTGATGAGAATGAATCCTTGTAAAATACTGTATCTAAAAGTTCTCCTTGATTGGAGATGTAACCCAAATGTAATACCATGCATTTTAGCAAATATAGGAACAAAGTGTCTTCTATATAGATGTAAGCCGAAGGAAAAATTAGTGCAACAAGAGAGAACATGCAATTTAAAATAAAATAGTGATGTTTACCTATACTTGTCTTGGAAATACTTTTTCCCCTCTAATATACACACAGTGGCTTTTCTTTATTAGGCAATAAAACTCTGCCGTCCTGTTTATTGGAAAAAAGAAATAAACGGTCTGGATTAAGTAAAGACGAAAGCTTTCTTTGAAAGCAGATTAATTTAGAAGCCTGCTGTGCTTTCTTACTTTGTAGGAGGGGAAATGCTCAGAGTTAGTCTGTGATTACAGCCCCTAGAAATGAGGCTTGGCCCATCTTCGAAAACAATAATAAGCCCAGCTCAGACGGAAGACCTGCAGTTTTTGGGAAATCGAAGAGGATTTTACTAATACAAGCCAGTAGGTGGTGATGTAGGATCACAAATAGGGCATATTTGCTGTTTTGCAATTTTTTTTTAAAAGGGCACTTTTTATTTCAGAAAAGGGAAAGGGAAGATCAGGGTTGCGGGAGGCAAACTTGAAGCTGCTTTTCCCCTAGGTGGCTATACAAATCGCACCAAATAAATAAAATAAATAAATACTTTCTCCATCTTGGCTTTGATATCACAGTTAAGGGAAAATATAATTGTACTCATTGTATTCCTGCATCCTCCTGTGTTCTTAGCATCAACTCAAGTGTTTGCCTTCTCTAAAGTCAGGAACTGCCTGCGCCGCCCTCGTCGCTCCTGGAAGTGCGTTTTACTTCCGCTTCCAGGAGCAACGAGGGCGGCACGGGCAGATGAATCACAGTAAACAGTAGTAAACAGTAGTAAACACTTGACTGAAGAAGTAGTTTTTTAAGAGGTGCGGGGGGGGGAGGAGAATAAGCGAGTGGTTATGGCAGGAAAATTAAAGAGCATTCCTATGGGCCATTTCTGCCATACTATGGGCAGGGGAAATCCACAATATCCTGATTCCCATGGCAAAAGATATCATGCACGTGGGCACATGCATACATGCCTTGCAGGGTACCAAACGTAGCCAGCATGGTCAGTTAGCTGGTAACATATCAGCTTTCTTCACTCACTGGACATACATCAGGTAAATCTAGATGCCTTGGGCAGAATCATGGGAAGAGGAACTTCAGTTGGACTTCAGAATTAGACATCAGACATGGCTTGTTCCACTTAGTCTAATGGCAGAAAATGTGCGTGAGTTGTGCCTGGATGGACAGGTTCATGAAACAAGGAGAGATTGATCTAAATCATGGACAGGTTGATGAGGGAAAGGACTCCCACTAAGGAAAAAAACTTTACTATAAAAACATTAAAAACAATAAATCTGCATCCAATGCTTGCAAAGTTGCTAGAGACCGGCACATACACAGTAACTTGTTGACTTTTCATCTTGGATGGATAAGAATGGCTGTCAGTAAAGTCTTCATCCCAGCACCTGTTTCTGTTATAAATGAAGCCCCAGCTGTTAGGGAAAGCAAAAGCAGATGTGGATTTTTCTTTCTTTCTTTCTTTCTTTACATGGATGACTCCATTGCTCCCTCTCTACCCTTTGATGGCTCTATTTCAGTTCCCTGTGATTTTTATATCAAAAGAGATTACTGGCGCCTCTGTCAAACCTCTTCCGGTGGAGCAACATAACACTGGCTGTGTTGTCAGGCAAAATGAAAATTCCACATCTGTTTGGCCATGAGCTCTCCTCTCTTTCTCTCTTGTCCTCGCAAGAAATGAAAGCTAAGGTCCCCACTAGCACTGCAGTACTCTCTCTCTCATCCTGCTATAAATAAAGGAAAAAGGCCAAATCTTACTGTAGAATCAACACACTAAAGCTCCATTTGGCCAACTGAGCACAGGGGGGCCCTTGAAAGAAAAACATTTTAACTGAAATAAAATGCACCACATGATTTTTCACTGGGGAGTCGTGTCTCGATGAGTGATAAATCTTTTCAGAATCAGACTCTGTAATGAATGGCATGTATGTTTAAAATGGTGATTTCACTTACTATTTCCTGTGGCTTGGGCCAGATGAATGCTGTATTTTGTTCAACTTCACATCCTAGCCCTGTGGGCCAGTGTGTAAGACAAAACAGGCAGGAGATTCAGTTTAGGGCTGCCAACTCCCCCTGATCCTTTTGTCCTTGAGAACAGCCTGAAGGTGGTCACATGCTCTCCATTTGAAGGGCTTCTAGAGGACAATTCTGTTTTTACTCGTGTCTTCTATTTGAATCTCTCTCCAGTTTACAATTATTAAAATCATTAAACATTACAGAGTTGGGAAGATACTCTTGGTGTTGTGATCCAGCCCTCCTCTGACTCCGAAGAGGACCTGGATTAGGGGGCACTCCAACTATGCCCAGCCCAGTTCTGCCTGTACCTGAGCCTGAGGATGCCCTGAGCCAAGGAACTCAGCCTGCACCTGGCATAAGTCTGTTTTCTCTGGCAGCTGACCTGTCAGATCAGGAGTATGGCTCTGACAATGATCAGCCCTCAGTCAGGGAGAGGTCCAGGAAACAGCTGCACCTGAGATGCAGGCAGGCTAGGGTGAAGCACCAAGGAAAGCTCCCAGCTGATACCGATTAGCTGGGAGGCTTATAAGCAAGCTTCTTGGACGAAGACTGACATCCTGCTTGACTCCAGACTGCCTGCCTGCTGTGACCCTGACTTCTTTGCCAGCATTGATGATGCCTTTGGATACCCTTTGAATTAGACTACTGACAAACAGACCTCAGCTTGCCTTTTGGACTTTGATATCTGGACTATTCTTGAACAACTCTCTGTGTAGTGCTGCTGTGCAGTGATTGTGCCTGCCTGGGTGGGTCAGCATACTTGAGGTGATCCTGGCCAACCCAACCCAGCATCAATACATAAAATGGCAAAGAAAACTTCAAGAACCGTTATCTCTGTGTTGAGTGGCTACTAAAAGTGATGTGAGTTTATGAGCAAGCTGACACATTTTATGGTGTCCCTAGTAGGTATATCAAGGTATGTGAAATATTTAAGGAGCAGCACCCTTCCCCAATGAGATTCCATGGCTGTAGTAGAGATTTGAACCCAGATCTCCTGAATCATAATCCATCTACTACACTAAATTGGTTCTCTTACTGTTTCAGCAGCAAAAGTGTATAGTTACTTGATGGTAAACAAATAAATTTGGTTGGGGAAATCAACATTTTCTGTGTTGGTTTGTTTCTTCATCTTCCCAGTAGCTCTTGGGAGAAAGGCCTTGAAACAATCAGTAATTAGACCCCTATTTAAATATCTGCAGCTTCTGAAAACCAGATGCAGTCTATGGCCCTGGTTTCAAACCTTGGCACTCCAGCTGTTCTTGGATTTTAATTACCAAAAGCCCAAGTCAGCACTCCTGCTGATCAGGGCTTCTGGGAATTGAAGTTTCAGAACAGCTAAAGTGCCAAGGTTAGCTATCAGCCACTTTTCTCCCATTTGCTTTTCTGCAGAACTCTGCAGTTCATGCTAATTCATTACTTTTCAGTTAGCCTCATATAAGTTATAGTCCTATCAGCAATTTCAATTGTTTCTTTTGGACCTATATAGTCTACTATCATGTCTCTGTCAATAATCCTAAAATTCAGAGTCATGCTCAGCAACTTATATTGCCACAGAATAACAACTGCCCTGCCAGCCAAGTTTTTAACCCTTTCCTGAAGGGCAGCAACTCTGTCTGGAGACGCAGCTCAATTGGCAGGAGGTTCCATAGAGCCGGAGTAGATACTGAGAAGGCCCTCTTTCTGGTGCTAGAGAGTCGTGACTCTCTAGCAAATGGAACAAAGAGAGAGTCTCTCCAGTCTGCTCTGGTGGGATGGACATGTCCCTGGAGTGACATGGTCTCTTAAGTATCCTTCAAATGTGCTGGACTACAACAGGGGTTCCCAATCGAAGGCCTGCAGGTGGCATTTCATGTGGCCCCCACCCCTCCAAGGGCATTTGAGAAACAAAATGGCCACCTTTTTAAGCTGTTGGGACAAAATGGCGGCCACCACCACCACCCCTTGTGCAGGCAGGGCAAAATGGCCATCTGGCCTTCTCAGCTGACTGAGAGAGCGTGACCCAGGCCTTGGACTGAAAAGTTTGGGAATCCCTAGACTACAACATTCATAATCTTTGACTGTTGGCCATGCAGATTGAGACTCAGTCTATTCCATATGAGTTTAGCAACTTGGCAGGGAGGGAAGGACGTGACATGACTCAGGTGGTCAGTTCTGGCCAAAAGACTACTTCTTGGCAACCTTTACCTTAAAAGCAATCAAGCAAATGGATTATTTACTAAAGCAAAAACTGCAGTGACGTTTTGCTCCAGAAGATGTCAGGCTAAGAGAGTTTAACGTTGGCCATCTATAGCAGCAGAGCCAGAGCAAAAATTGTGAAATATTTTTTTTAAAGTGCACTTGTGAAATGTTATTACTTAGACTGGAAAAAAATGCTCCATAGATATCCTGCTGCTATGTTTTGTTTTAGCAGAGCAGCTATAGAATGAGTATCTCTCACTTTCTTCCAGAATCATGGAAAGTCATATTCAAATGTTTTTTTTTAAATCATCTTTATGAAACTAGACAGAAACTTTAATCAGTGTAATGTGTAGAATCGCCCTTTAGAGTACTTCCAGATGTGGGTTTGAAGTCTCATCTCTTTCCCATACCTTCTTACTGAGTCTTTTCTTATCAGGGGAAAAAGGCTTATAAAAATAAGACAGAATAGCTGCAAAAACCTTTGTCTAGTAGGCAAACTAAGAAAAGCTGCTCTTGAAACACCCGTTGTGAATAATTAAGGATGCTCTTGGCTACGTTCATAAGAGACTAGGCCAGTGATGGAGAACCTTGGTCCTCCAGCTGTTCTTGGACTTCAATTACCAAAGTCCACATCAGCACTCCTGCTGATCAGGGCTTCTGGGAATTGAAGTTCAAGAACATCTGGAGTGCCAAGGTTTGCCTTCACTGGACTAAGCTATCAGCTTAGGAAACATTGGCTCAGACAAGTGTCCCCAGGTTGGTGTCCTCCCAACTTGTCAAGGTAGATATCTTTCAGCTGACAAAAAGCTCCTCACCATTCGAGAAGAAAGAGGAGGATAAGGTCAATGTCACCCTCGCTCAAAAGCCAGTTGTATCCAACTCTAGGGTTTGGTACTCATCTCCATTTATAACCAAAGACCTAGTGCTGTCTGCGTCTGCAGACATTTCCGTGGTCATGTTGGCAGGTATGACTAGACACCAGAGTGCACAGAATGTTATTACCTTTCCCACCTAAGCAGTACCTATTTATCTGCTTGCAATTTCTTACTACTGAACTGCTATGTTGGCAGGAGTTGAGACAGAGGTGGGAGCTCACTCTGTCATCTCGAACTGCTGACCTGCCAACCTTCCAGTTGTCAAGTTCAGTGTGATAGAGGAGAATAAATTGAGAAACTGCAAATCTAGGCAATGCCTTTTGGCCAGGGCACTTTATTTTAATAAGGACCACTTTATTTGTTCTTTGGCTGATTGAAGAACCTATAAAAAATTTGAAAGGAGAACAAAAGGGAGAGGGGGAGGGAGGATGAGAGAGGAGACAACAGTTAATTATTTCCATCTTAATTATTTTGGCACCCCTTCCTATGCAGCCTCTTTCTACTTCCCCTGCCATCTCCCATTAATGGCCAGTTTACTCAACCATGCTAAAAATCTGTTCTTTAGGGACTTTGTGTTTCTTTACTGCACTGCATCACACCACATGTTCCACTGCAAATGCTTAGTAGCATGTCCAGATACTACAGTATATGAAACACATTTTCCATTCGTCACCCAAAAATGTTGAGAAAGGTGACAAAGAATAACAAAATTACAATATAAATAGAACATCTTTTGAACATTTAAAAATCAATGGTAAGCCAACTAGAAATACAGAGTGCCAAAAAAGCTGTACTAAAATTGTAATACAGTATAACAATCTTTCATAATGGTACAGCTCAACTCATTTTCTAAAAAACCCTTTCCCCATCACCCAACAATTTCTGAGCAGCATATTTAGCCTTAGCTGCAGGTCTTGTATAGTATTACCAAACTGAATGCCTGCTGGCTGAGAAGCCCTTCAAAATTATTTGAATAAATAATCAAACTGGGGTAAATCTATTCAGTGGGACACTGTTTTTCATGATTTATTTGTTCTACTGAATCCCAACTTATAGCAGGCTCTAAATAACTGTGTTTATTTTCTCTAGGTGAGGGCTACAGTAGGAACCAAAAGATCACCACAGCCTAGCCCTGTTGGAGAAACAACACAGTCCAGCATCACTGCCCACCTAAAACATTTTGATGTCTGAGCCTAGGAACAAAATGCAGTTTCCTTAAAAGTGGACTGGGTTGGGGATCAAGATTCTCCCCTGCACTGATGGCAGCAGGCTAACTTTGCAGACTGCTTAGTACCTATATGGAAGTGATAGTGAACCTTTTAGAAACTGAGTGTCCAAACTCACCTTGGCCATAGACCCTTGTGCTGCATGTCAGCTGGCTGCCTTACCCCTGACAGGGGAGGAAGGATGCACTCCCATTGGGCTGCTGGGCAGAAGGGCGGGGTGAACTCTGTGCTGGGGGGAAGGAGGAAGTGCTCCCATTGGGCTGCTGGGCAGAGGGGCAAGGTGAACTCTGTGCTGGGGCAGTGGTGTGTATGCCTTCAGAGAGAGAGCTCTGAGTGCCCCCTCTGACACACATCCCATAGGTTCACCACCACTGATATATGGTATCTCTCTTCCAACATCTTTCTATTACCTACTAACAGCTGATATCTACCCTACTCTACCAGATGGTAGGGCCAGCTTTCTTTAGCTTAGTTCCCCTGTGATTCTTCACCTGTATTAATCTACAATTCCTTATCTACCCTCATCTAGCATGACCATGGGAAAGGTACCCTGAACAGAGCCCATTTGTTTTAAAATACTGTAGTTCTTTGTCGCATGCCCCAATGAAAAGAAAGAAAGACAAAATTCCCAGGTAAGATTTTGCAAGCCAGTATGATTAAACCAAAACTCTAATTTAGTCCTTAAAAAACAACAACCCTAAAACTAAAAAAGGTTTCTCAAGATCATTTAAAGTCTCTTAAATTTTAAACAGATGGCTAACTTGATTTATCATTTGAACACTAGGTGGCAGGTATGCCTTTAAGATGAGGAAGGAACCTGTTAGGGGGAAAGCTCACTGAATGCAAAAGTAGGGCTAACTGCAAAAGATTGTGGGGATCATTGTGAAAGGATATTTATTTATTTATTCATTTGGTGCAATTTGTATAGTCACCTAAAACACTAAAAGACTACCACCACCCGCACCAATTACAAATCTTATTAAAAACTGATAAAAAAACATGAGGTCATCCTCTAAATGAGCCAGTGGTGGTGGTGGTGCCAGTTGTCATGGGAGCCCCAACTCTAGAGTTATCAGAAGTTGAACAGGAATGATAAAATTCAGGCTTTATGCTGCTGTCATAATTCCCAAACTCTGATAGGCTGGTAGGGCGCTGTTTGGAATGCTTCAGGAATTAAAGATGGTGATCAGACAATGTCTTTGCTAGAACACAACAGCCTGCCCTCTGAGTACTGTTGTTCACACCATTCTCCTGTCAAGATAAGTCTACTTTTCTGGCGTAGGTAGAATTGTTCTGGTTTGGATTGGTTCCAGTGTGTGTGAGATTTCTGAAACGATCCAAGGCAGGAATGATCCAAAGCAAGGCTTCCTCTTTCAATTTGGCAATATTGTGATATGGGTGACTAACCAATTCAGGATATTGGCCAAATAATCACTTTTCCTGCTCAGCAGAAGGAAGGGAAGTGGAAAAATTGACTATATATAGTATATCGCTGATGCATTACATCAATTATTTTTTAAAAAATGTTTTCTTTGACTTGCCATATAGAGCCAGTTAAGAAACTGCCCATAGTTGAATTCACACAAGCAGTTTCTCAAGTGGCCCTTTAGGAGAAACCAAAGTAAAGATTGTAAAAAAAATTAAATAACTGTTAATACTAAGCAGGGGAAGTGATTTATTTGCCAATATTGTATCTTGAAGTGTCTCCCTTATTAAGCTACTTCATGCATATTAGCAAGAGTCATTTCCATGAGAATAAGGCTTGAATAGATCATTCTACTCAAGCCTGACCACTCCCAGAGGGTCCATGCTAGCTTACTTCTTGCTGCTAATGTAGCCATGCCCTTAGTATCATCACACAGTCGGGACTTTGTTTAGAACAAGGGGTTCTAATGATTGGGTTGGCTCAAGGGAGCACAGCAGAGTTGATCTAATGTACCTAAACACAATCTCCTCTTTCAAACATAAGCTTTTTACCCTTTCAAACCTAAATATTTTGAAACCTAAAAACCCCTTAATTTTATTCCTACTTGTCTACTGTATTTTAATTTTGTAATACCCTACAGTTAAACTCTTAACTAGCCAGAGCTGGAACTGTTGCTCTTTTAAACTATATCAGGAAACAAAACCAAAAAAAGTAATAAACCAAAATAAAAACACTGTAGCACTTTAAAGACGAACTACTATATTTTTATTGTTAGCTTTCGTGGATCAAGTCTTTTAAACTAGAACCCCCAAGAGTTTTGCATCAGCATAGCTATGAAGAGTTGTAGTCCAATATTCTGGGCATTGTCATCCCAAAAAGTAACTATTCTAAGCTCTGTGACTGACACTGAAGAGAAACTTCATCAAAAAATGACTGTAGAAATTGGAGTCAGGTGGAGAATTAATCCCAGGATGTAATCCAGTGAAAATTAATCCCTTGTAAAAGCATAGAAAGAACCGTGATGAATCAGATCAAGAATTTATTTGGTACTGCATTAGGAATAGAATTTATTTGTGGATAGAATCCAGTCCCACTTTAAAGCTTTCTATGTTAGAGGTTCTAACTACCTCCTGTGGTAATGAATCCCATAGTCTCTAAATATATACCGCATGAAGAAAAACATCTTCTTTCTTGTCCTGAACATCTCTCTATTCTGCTTTAGATTTTAAAAAAGGCCTCTTGATTTAAAGAGATGAATCAAGTATGTGCTTATCTCTCTTTCAGTGAATTGTCTGGGCTTTTAAAGGACTTGATTCAGATGGATAGCAAGCTGATTTTTACCAGTTATATGGAAAATTAAGCAAAGTTGTTGGGTTTGCAAGTACAGTAAAACCTCGAATAACGTTAAAACCTGGTTCCACAAGTCTTGGTGTTATCCGATTTTTAGTGTTATCCGATGCATGTTAAAATCCTATGGGATCCATAGAGATACATTGTAACCACACAGGCTTTAGCAGTTGTTATCCGATGTATCCCATAGGATCTTAATGTTATCCGATGCAATTCTTCCCCCCAGATTGCTTAATATGCGATTTTAGTGTTATTCGATACTAATGTTATCTGAGGTATTACTGTACATACATACTCACACACATAAGCAAAGCAGTTGAGATTTGATTGTGGCATGTAACCAGGGTCCTCACTAACAGTCCTGCCTCCTCCCTCATCTACTTTCTCCTTGGACCAGACAAAGTACAACTGCAGTTGCTAGGCAACATGTAGTCCCACAGCACTAGATAGTGGAATTATTGGTTGTAGTTGCCTACAGCTACAACTGTGCCTCTATGGACTAATATACATCTAAACTGGTTTAATATTTCATTCCTTCTCCATCAGGAATCTTGGGAAATACAATTTCATCAGGGAAGGTAGGAGGCTCTATCAGATAATTTTTAGTATCCTCACTGAACTACAATTAAAGATGATTTTCTTTGTTTCTTCATATCAGACCAGTGCACTATTTAAACATAAAGAGTTCTTCTTTGGATGAAAGGATGCCCTCTTTATTAATACAAATCATTTTCATTTGTGGCTGTAAAAAGGACTATTGGGTCCTTTTGCTTGTCAGCACATTTACAGTGTAACACAGTGGTTCCTAATGTGGGCACATGCCCCACAGAGGGACTTAAATTCCCAGAAGCCTAAGTCAGTACATTGGCTGATCAGTGCTTTGGAGAATTGACTTAGTCTTCTGGGAATTGAAGTCCAAAGGCTGGGAAATACTGGGTAACATTTCTGGACAGGAACACCATTGTCTAGGAGAGCATCTTTACAAACTATGATGTTTATAGACCTAATAAATGCAAAGTGATTCCCAATAACATCTATGCTCCTGAAGATGGCTAAGAGCCAAAATGCATCGGGCATTTTAAAGTTGGAATAAAGTTTAACTTATATATTTTTCGACATCCTGGGACTTAGTCTCTCACTTTGCTTATCTACCTTACTGGATGTACCAGTTCCTTTTGCTATCGCTGCAAAAGCTACAGGCCAATCTTCCTCATGTGCCACTGATACAAAGTGTTTGAATACATGATATTAAATTGCCTAGCCCCCTGCTAGTAAGATTCAGGCATATGCACTATAATACAGCATTCCCTGCTTTCCGTGGTTTCAAGTATCCATGGAAGATCTTGGAATGTATCTCCCATGGATATGGTGGGATGACCTGTATATAATATTATATATTTCTGAGATTTTTCAATGAATATTTTCAGGCCACAGATAACTGACATTGAGGATATTGAACCCGTGAATATGGGTTACTATTTTCAAGCCATGGTTAACTATAATAATTTCATGTCAGAAATTATTCTGGGTTGAAAGGATTTTTGGTGGAGGAACTCTGCTCAGGGGACGCCCAAATGAGGCTCCTTTCATGTCCCCAAGATCTTTTCTCACCAAAGAGGTAACTATTTATCTACTTGCAATTTCTTGCTTTCGAACTGTTAGGTTGGCAGGAGCTAGGACAGAGACGGGCAATCAAGCCATCATGCAGTACCCAGGTCTTGAACTGCCAACTTGCCAGCCTTCTAGCCTAACAAGGTCAGCTTCTTAACCACTTAGCCACTGCAATTAACTTAAACCACATTCATGTATTGGTCACTTACATATTCTGTGTAAATGGATTCTTAAGAAGCCAATGCCTTTTATTTTGAAAATAAGGGTTGCTTTGGAGTGGAAGAGAGGAGGAAATTACCCTTTTGCTATATCGATTTCTCCAAATTCTTTTCCTTGCAGATATGTCTTTTCAAGACTTTCTGTGTGTCTGCATAGCAAAAGGTTACATAGTGTGTAGGAAATCTGTGAGACTGCCTTTAATAAGCAAGCTATTAATTGTGAACATCCTCTCTGGGTATGGATACCTAAATAGCCAAAATTGTACAATATGCACAACAGGGGCCACCAAAATCTGCAGGATATTTAAAGAAAAATGGAGGAGTTACCTAGAAAGTATTACCACAGAATTCTGAGTGTCTTGTTGGAAGGAAATCAAATAAAATTAAAGTAGCAAATATCCATCTGGGGAAGTGAAAGAGCTGGTATGTAATGAAATATCCTGAAACAACGCATATTTTGCAAGCTTAAACCTAAAGAACATCACCCTAAGTCAGTGATGGTCAATCTTGGCACTCCAGATGTTTTTGAACTTCAATTCCTAGAAGCCCTGATCAGCAGGAGTGCTGACTTGGGCTTCTGGGATTTGAAGCCCAAGAACAGCTGGAGTGCTTAGGTTCACCATCACTGCAGGCCTAGGCTGTGACATTTTGCTGCAGATCTCAGTTTAACATGTCCAAAAAAATTCAAAAGTTAAGAGAGACTCCAAATGGCTTGCTTATAGTTACCTGAGTGACGCTGTGCTCTGATAATGTGGTATCATCCACCTAAACAAAGGAAGAAAAAGTTAGCATAGTTCAGGCTAATTGGAAGATGGTAAAGCAAGGGGCACCTACAGGACTATAGCTAAGTCAATGAAGCCATTAAATCCAGAAGGATTCATTTAAAAAAGGACAAGGCCTTTTGTGGTGGAGATAGTAATGAAGATAAAAACCAGTCCAGTGCAGACTGGCAGAAAAGCAAGCAAAGAAGGAATATGAGAAGCATATTGTTAAAGTTATTTGAAACCTATATTGATAATTTTATTTCAACGTATCAGGCAGCCTGATTAAAAGGACTGTTGTGACACAAGTTATGCAGAAGGCGTCAGAGAGATATATCTGACCCACTTTTTGGGGGGGAGAAGGCACCCAAGCGAATACAGAAGGGTTATAGAGTTAATTGACAGATTCCTGATTAATTTATCACTATGGCTAGAAGAGGGACTGCAGTGTCTTAGTGGTTAAGATGCTGTGCTTGACGACTGGAAGATTGGCAGGTCAGCACTTCAAGACCAGAGTGCTGCACGACAGAGTGTGCTCCTGTCATCTGTCCCAACTCTTGCCAACCTAGCAGTTCTAAAGCAAGAAATTGCAAGTACTGTAGATAAATAGGTACCGCTTCAGCGGAAAAGGTCTACTTTGCTTGACGCCAATTGTATCTAACTCTAGGGGGTGGTACTCTTCTCCATTTACAGACAAAGAGCCAGCGCTTTATTAGATGCCAAAACACACAGAACGCTGTTACCTTTCTTGTCAAAGTGGAGCCTGTCTATTTGCAGTTTCTTGCTTTCGAACAGCTAGGTTGGCAGGAGCTGAGACGGACACTCACTCTGTCACACAGCACTTGGGTCTCTAACTGCTGACCTTCCGGTCATCAAGTTCAACATCTTAACTACTAAGTCATTGCTGCCACTGCCTCTATATAGGAGGCCATAAACACAGAGTAACCCCTGGAGGTGGGGGCAGTGCATGCTGGTAGAGTTCTGTAGGAGCCACCCACAAGAGGTGGATACCTGGCAACCATTCCAGTATTTCAATCCACCATCACAGAGACAAACCCCCATGAATGACGTTTGACATTGAAGGCGTAGTTAGTAATGGACAAGACTTTTACCTAATTGCCATCTAGATTTAAAAAATTACAATAACAACAACCACCAAACAGCAAGCTCACATTGGCAAACCTTGTAAAGCAGGCCTCATGTAAGTGGAAAGAGGATTTGTGCATCCTGATAAAATGAACATGGAATTGGATCAAGACATTAATCATCTTGAGAGGAGACTCGCTGAAATCAATGGGAGACACATCAGTCATGACTAACTTAAATCTCATTGTTTTGCAAGGGTCAACCATAAAGATAACTAAAGGCTGGCTCTGACCCAGGGATTCCCAATCTTTTCAAACAGGGGGCCAGGTCACGCTCTCTCAGTCAGCTTCAAGGGCTGGACGGCCATTTTGCCCTGCCTGCACAATGGGGGTGGCCATTTTGTCAAATAGCTTCAAAGGGGTAGCCATTTTGTTTCTTGAATGCCCTTGAATGGGTGGGGGCACATGAAATGGCACCATGAGCCAGATCCAACCCACTGGTCTTAGGTTGGGAACCTCTGCTCTAGCTTGTTGTTCTTCTGATGGCAAGTGGCAGAGTCTTGTATCCTACCACACGTTTTCTCCTCCAGAAATCTGTGAGGATGATTTCAATGGGTCTACTATTAAGTATGACTAAGATGGACTCAGCTTCCATCACGGATTGCAATGTTATGACTAGTTCTTCCATGCTGGCCTTTAAAACTGCAATTCTTATAACATGCACCAATGCACACCATGCCACACTACATCAAACCATGCAACATATCCACAGGCTACTTATGTTTTAAGACTAACCTATATTATACAAATGTACACTATTCATACAGTCTCTTATTTCAAATCATGTATTTATTTAAAGTCAATAGAAATCAACAGAACTCTTAACAAAAACAATTGCACTGTTCCCCCCCCCCCTTTTTAACTGTGAAGCCACAAAGGCCAACCCTAGATAGCTTTCTCACAGTGCTTGTAACAATACTTCCGATTCCTGCATTGTGCAGGGGGTTGTGCTTGATGCCATAAAAAGCCACTTCCAACTCTATGATTCGATGCAGGATATAGTGGAAGAAAAGACTGGCAGTCACTAATCAGAATGCTACTCTACAGGAGTTTCAAACAAGAATGGTTTTGAATCCCACCTGAAAATACTGAGGACTGAACATGGGCCTTTCTTCACAGAAAGCATATAGGTTCCAACTGAGCTATATCAAAACCTCTCCCCAAATCTGAGTCAAGTTCAGTTTCTATCTTGGTTTAGTCAAGTGTCCTGAATCTCATCCCAGCTAGCTATTTATTTATTTATTGCTATTAACACATAGCCCGATCATTTGCTCCCATGTGAGGACTTATATTTTACCTGAACTTTACTCATAATAGTTGTAATTCTTCTTGTTTTGCCATATCTGAATCTGAATATTGGCTACCCTCATGGTGATCAGTCATGAAGAATATAATCCTGAGAATATAATGCTGTGGCCTTTCATCTGCCTTCCGCATTGCAGCATGACACGTGTACCATTGATCCAGTTCCACGAGTCACTTTCTGTTCCTGAGCCCTTTTGGCACACAAAGTCCTCCTCAGCCCAAGGCCAGTATTGATGAAGCTGCTGCCCTCCATCAAGATGGATTCAAGTGGGATTTAATCCACTTGGGGACCATCACCCTTCCCTGTGGACTTCAGCACCCAAGCCATTAGTCGTCAGGGTTGTCAGGTTAGTTAACCACCGCCTGACACTCACCACTGAGTCACTGGAAGTATGGTCTATGGTAACATAACCTGGCCAGACATCTAGTTATAATTAGAGCCAAATTTTCATGACCTCTAGGATCAGGGGTTCTCAACCTTTTCAAGCTGAGGACGGGATCACACTCCCTCAGACAGCTTCAGGGGCCAGATGACCATCTTGCCCTCCCTGCCACACATGGCACTTCCAGGTGTGGTGGAGGCAGTGCCCTCCCCCGGCCCATGAAATGGTGTCACAGGCTATATCTGGCCCTCAGTCCATAGGTTGAGAACCCCTGCTCTAGATGTTAGAACATAAGAACTCTCTGGCATCAGACTGGAAATGATCCTAGGAAGCTCTCAGCAAAGAGATGAGGAAAGTAAGTGGCTCTTGCTAGTATTTGGTTCCTTTGAAATAGTAATTCAGAGCCATACTGCCTATCACATTGAAAGCAATGGATCGCCACAATGACAAATAGCCAGGAATAGCTTTATCCTAAATGTACTTTTCAAATAACATCTTAAAGCTATGGTCAAATTGGTCAAATATCATCTTAAAGCTGCCTTTGATGATCAGTATATTAGTTAAACTGGGAATTAAGCAGAGATGTGTTTTCAGATGCCAGGATTTGGTTGCTTTTTTTTTAAGAACAAGTTTTAAACCACAGCTCTAATAATCCCTGTTAAATATATCCAGATTGAATTAAAAATAACAAGTGTATATATCAGGACTGCCATGAACCTATCTGCATTTCAGTCTCTTTAGTAATGTTAGTAGAATATATCCGGCTTTGGCTTTGTTTCATTTTGGACCAATGGGGGGAGGGGGGAATTCCAGGAAAGCAGACATGTTACTCTGCAGTGGCAAAAACAACAGAATACTGTGGCACCATAAACACTAACAAAACATATTTGGCATAGGTTTTTCCAAACTATAGTCCACTTAATCAAGGGAATGTCAACAGATTATCACTGGCAGAGAGGAGTGTCTCATCTCAGCATTATAAGGTGAGACCCTCTTGCTCAGATCACAGATCATAATTCCCTTAACATTGGTTATTAATAAATGGCACTTGGCTCAGACTGTTTGTCCCAATAAAAAGCCTCTGTCCTTATTCAAAGAAAATTGCACTGAATATCTAGATGAATTCCAGTGCTACTGTTTTGAAAACCACAATACTGTACACTCAAACCTCGCATAAAGAGTGCCTCGCTTAGAGAGTTAACTCGCTTAAAGAGCAGCATTTTCTCTGAATGGTCACCTCGCTTAACAAATAAAACCAACCAAAAACTCACTTAACAACTAAATCGGGGTCGCAATCCCCCCACCAGAAGTCACCATTGGTCACTTACAGTGGTGTTTCACTTAAAGAGCAAACTTGCTTAAAGAGCAATCCCGTGGAACACATTATGATCTTTAAGCGAGGTACCACTGTGTATGTTTATCGACTCATACATTCTTCAGAGGAAGGAGCTTATGGGACAAGGAACAACATTAAAGGAGGACATAGCTGAGGAACTCAACTTCCCCGATGCCACTTGAAGGACTCTGAATAGGCTGAGGGTTGGAGTGTCTAAGTGTAAGACCAACATGCTCAGGTGGGTGCTGTTGGCAGGCAACACTGTATGAATGTGTAGAGATACAGAATATGGCTCATTTACTGGTCTGCCAATTACTACCAGAAACAAGCACCGATGAGGACTTAAGTTTGGCCAACAACAAATCCAAGAAAGTGGCTTCATTTTGGCAGGTTTGATCGGGACACGAAAGAAGAACTCATACATGAGAAAATGTGTTGCTACCCAGCTGCTGTTTTGTTGATGACTACTATTTTGGTAACATTCCTTTTTTATATTTCCATTTCAATTCTCTTTGACTCCACTGATTATAATTCCTGAGCTACTCATCCACCCACCTGCCCCAACACATGTGAAGCGATCTGCTTTGTTGTAACTACAATCCTCCCAGGGCAAACAAAAGACATTTTGCTGCCTGGATGGAATGTAACATGGCATCCCACCCCAGTCAACTCTATAGTACCACAGGCTGGTCAAGTTATTCTGGTTCTTAAAGACAGAAAACTCATATACAGAGATGGGGGCAGAACCCATAATAACGAACGCTTTGTATAACAAAAAAATCATACAACAAAGTGTTTTTGTGCTATTGGTGATGCACCATATAACCGGGGGGGGGGGGGGAGAGTTCATTATATGAAGCGCTATTGGCGATACGCTGTACAACCGGGGGTGGTGGTGGTGGTGGTTCATTGTACGGGGTATTGCCAATAGCGCTTCATATAACAAACATTTTTGGTAATATGGTGCATCGCCAATAGCACTTCGTATAATGAAAAAATGTGTAGCAAAGAGCTCCATGGAACAGTTTTTTTGTTATATGAGGTTTTACTGTACTATCAACCTGCTGCCTTTTTATGTCATTCAGAAATCAGTTTCCGGAGAAAATAATTTCATTCTGCCTAGTGATCTTCTACCAGATGGGTGGCATATAAATTCACTAAAGAAATAAAATAAATAACAACAGATAGGTCTTTCACTGTCATCTGCTCTAACATTATAGCAGGGGTTCCCAACTCCCAGCCCAAATCTGGCCCATGCATATCATTAATCTGGCTCACAGTAGCCACCCAGGCAGCTCTAGATCCACCCCCCACTATCAGAAGTCAGCATACTTACTGTGGCAGCGGTGGGGATCGCAATGTTTTTTCTGGGTTTTTTGGACAGGCTCTGCCACTTACCAGGGCAGCGGGAGGCTTTTTGGAGCATGTTCACTCCAGTTTGGGATTTTTCCATCACTTCTCAGCTGCGCTTTGGCAACTGGAGCATGACTGTGGGTGACTTCTGATGATGGACCGAGCTTACATCAGCGCCTGGGAGCCCAGCACGGAACCAGGAAGTTGGCCATGGTTGTGCTCTAGCAGCCGAAGCATAGCCAAGAAGTGACGGAAAAATCCCTAACCGGAGTGAACACACTCCGAAAAGCCTCACTGCCCTGGAAAGTGGTGGAGCCTTCCAAGAACCTGCTGAAATGGTGCAATTCCTGCCGCCGCCACCACCGATGATAATGAAAACATAAGTAGTGGGTATAGCCAGGCCGCCAGCCCCCACAGCTGAGTGCGGTGGCGGGAACTGACCCCTGGTGGGAAAAGGTTGGGAACCCCTGCATTATAGTTTAAACCACAGCTTCAACTAAAGTTTGAAAGTGACATAAACGTCTAGCAAAACAGGAAAGAAGGAATCTCCCCTGAAAAGAAGTATATGAGGACAAAGTAATCAGGATGACTTCAGCCCAGTCAACTGCCATGCTGCATTAAAGAACCACGTGCTTAGAAAGAATTGGTTTCTTACTCCTGCTTCCCGTTTGTGACAATGTTTCACTATTTGTAGAATCTGTCGGGAATATTTTCACTCTGCTCTGAATTACCCGTGATGTAATCAAAGAGAACAAAACCATAAGTTGCAGGTTCTGGAATCATCTGAGGCAGAAAGAGTTGCAATGAGGAAGGTGAGCAGGCAGACCGGATGGAAGATGATGCAAGAATTAAAAACAAACAAACAGGAGAAGAAAGGACAACTTACTCTGAAATTTAATTTCTGAATCACTTGCTGGGGATCAATTTCCAAAATCACACTAAAATTTGAAAATAAATAAATTAAACATATTGGGGAGAAGATATTTGATCTGTGTATATTTTAATGACAACCTAGGTACACTGTTGTTTAGTTATTATGAGTCTCAGATGTCTTCCCTTAGTAAAGTGATATCTTAGTTATCAAAGAGCAGTATTTTGTTTCTTTGGTCTGCACTTATTGTATAAATAGTTTATGCAACCAGAATTCTCACACTTGTTGACCTGTGCCTACACCATCAGAGGTAATGAACACAACTGCAGTAATCCCACACAATTTTGTAACATTAATTTTATTCATTGTTTCTATCTGGGGTGAACGTCATCTTCCACCAAGTTTCATGAGGGATGTGTATGGAGCAGTGAGGGAGGAAGGGGACACTCTACTACTGTGGTTCCCAATGTGGGGCACATGACCCACAGGGGGGCAATTTGGTTTTTAAGGGGGCAATTTGAGAATGAGTTATTAACAGTGAATTCTTTGGAAGCTTGTTTAGACCAAGTTAGTGGCCTTTTAAGCTTCCTCCATGTGAATGGGTGTTCACTTTTTAAATAAAAAGAATTATATCTCACAGTAGGAGAAGCTTCAAGATTTTAGAGATTCTTAAATGGGGCATGGCCAACAAAAGTTAGGAACCACTTCTCTACTGGTACCTGCAAAAAACCTCAAAGTCTATTTATTAATTGTATATTTATGTTATTATTTTACTTCTGTGCTCACTCTAGCTATACTGCGGAAATCTAAGTATGATTATGAAATCTTTAAAAACAAAAGTCGTAAGCTCCTAGAGGTTTCCCCCTTTCTGCAAGAGCAATGTCCTGGAATTAGATATATATTTTCTTCCTTTCTTCCTTTTTATTTCCTTTGGAAAAAATGTTGGAGCACTACCTCAATTCCAATTGCCCCTCATGAAACGAAAACATATATTTCCCCATCAGTCTTGGGATGAGCAATCTTACAGTATAGGGGTGTGATGGCAAACCTTGGCACTCCAGCTGTTCTTGGACTTCAATTCCCAGAAGCCCATGTCTCATGTGTGGATTCATAAGGACTTGGGCTTCTGTTAATTGAAGTTCAAGAACTGGAGTGCCAAAGTTTGCCATCACTGGTATAGGGTTAGACATCTTGTAATCCTAAAGCCACAAGCAGCTGTTGGACTAACTTCAAAGCATACAAATTACTTTGGGAAAAGGAAACATAGCCCCCAGAATGCCCTTGCTAGCATGGCTACTTTTATACCCAATTAAAGAGCATGTGAAAGGCAGTCTGCTTAGACTTGACAAGTTCATTCCACAATGGAAAATATTTTTCTTTCTTTGATCTTGCTCCATTTTTCTGCTTCCACATAAATCTTACCCGCCATCAACAATCTCATCCACTACAAGGAATACCCCATCCATATTGTCCACCAGGGTTCGTTTCTCCACGTTCTTTCTAGATACAAGACAAAATGGGATGCCAATTAACAGCATGTTGTATTATCTGTATCACTCTTAATATGGAATAGATAGAAGACATCTGACACTTGAGGTGATGTTGAGTTGTAACTCTCATTATATCTTGCTATTAGTTATGTTGGCTAGTGCTAATGGGAGGCGCACAACATCTGGAAAGGCAGAGGTTGCCCACCTATATTATGGAGTCAATGTAAAGTCAATTAATTTTCCAAAAGACCCCGCAAACTGTAGTTCTATATACAATGTGACTAGGGTCCTCTATCTGGAAATTACCAAACTCTCACCAAAATACAAATCCAGAATTCTTTGGGGGGAACCAAGACTACAATTATATACATTTGTTGAATAAATTCACTTCAAAAAAAATTACAGATACTAGAAAACAATGAAACAACAACAAAGTGAGGAATTAAAAACAACATCAACCTTGCTTCATATGTAAAGGTTTTAAATTAAGAGTGTTAAAAAGTCTAAGAAAACAGAAAGTTTTTTTAATCTTTCTTACTCTTTTACCTAGCACCAAAATGAATATATGCATTTATTATGTTTATATGCTACTGTTCCTGTAACAAAGGTACATGACCTACATACCTGTCTTCCTCCTTATTTCTGGTCAGGAAGAGAAAGTGGGCTCAGGGATTCCCAGTAATTTTCACAACTAAGCGAGGATTTAAATTTGTATTTCCCAAGTCCCAATTCACCATACTCATAGAGACAAATCCGTAAACACTGGCAACAGTGCCTTTCTTGGCACTACGGCTTGGCTCGCTTGCTTAAAGCCTCCTGATGTGTTTTGTTCTGTGGATATCTTTTCCTGCAGTGTACCACCTCTTGGTTAAGATTATAAGAATGTATTCATGGTCCATCTCCATTTGAACAGAGGGGAAGAAGAGGATTTTTTTTTTATTCTCCTCATTCTCTGATTTTAGATTTTGGTGACATGATCTATGATCTTCACAGGAATTACCCTAATACTCACCTCAACATGTGACTGAGGGATTCAAAAAGGCAGGTGAGAACTGATGTCAGCATCAACTAGAAAACAGGCAGGGCAAGAAAACAAGGTTCACACCAACAGAAATTAAATACTAAAGTAAAATCCTCCATTGGCTAAATTAATATTAATACCCTAATGTCATGCTATCTGATATTCAGTATAGACAGAATGGGACTGAATGCACAACCAACATCAGTGCTAAAATTATCTGGAAAAGAAGTCAAAATGGTGATTCTTCATGGTACTTAAGATGATGATGATGATGATGATGATGATGATGATGATGATGATGATGATGATGATGATGATGATGATGATGATGATGATGATGATGATGATTTCAAATTTATATTGCCGTCCACTCGCTGTAGCGACTCAGGACAGCTTACAAACAATACATTACATCACAAAACAACAACCTTTTCTGTGCCTAAAACTAGATAGAAATGTAGTGGGTTTATTGGGCAAGATGCTTCTCTAACATTTACTCAGTGTTATGTCCAGAAAATGTAGCCTATAACTTGAATCAGAAGCTTCCTTCTTGTGGTTGCTGTCTCTAATGGCTTCTCATTTAAAATGGCTACAGTATTAGAGGATGGACAAACAACACCGGAGTTAGGGGCACTGACTCCCCCATATCTCCTGAGCAGCTAGTATACCACATCTGCAACCAGCTGCTGGTGTCCAACTGCCTGCCATTTTGCCTGCTGCCACTACTACAGCAAATGTAACAGGGTCCATAGAAAGAGGCTCCTCGAAGATTGTGGTAATTTTGAACCACAATTGTGTGTACCCTCGTAACGGCAACCTTGTGTTGCTGGCTAATTTTTCTCACATTAGGTCAGGTAAAAGGAACTACAGAATGAACTGACCAAAAGGTGCCTTCATTTTGGCACTTTCACGTCTGGCCTGACATGTAAGCAGCAGCAATTGTACCACGAGAGTCCAGCTGCCCCAGTAGCTACTGCTCCAATGGCCAGTTGTAGTTCTCAGGACTGTCTTCTAGCACATACAGCACTGAACTAAGTAAAATCTTTTTTAAAGCTTCCAGGGAAAATCTACATCTAAGCAGAGCCGCAGAGTTAAAACAGTGCTGCTGAAGAGTCAAGTGTACATATAATTTTCTTCCTATGTATCTTTTTTCGGGGGTGGAGCCTATGTGAGGAGGACACATAAATTCAATGAATTTTAGAAATATAAAATATAAAATATTATTGGGCCCCTCTTTTACTCATTGTCCCACTGCCTAAAAAAACCCATTCCAGGCAGAAAATTTACCTCATTTTCATGTGGACTCCCCACTACATAAAAGAACAGATCGATGCTGCTTTTATAGACAATGGTCAGACCTTCCAAGAAAGCTATTTCACCTGTAGAAATTTAAAAAGAGAGGGAGGGGAGGGAATTATTAGGGTGATAGTTCGGAAGAATCCTGAACAGCTTTGCACTCTATCTGATATGATGGGGGTCTTATTTCTGATTATTTTTCTTACCCATGCTGTGCCTTGTAAACAATTAAAAACAGAATGAGCCACATGCTGATTTTCTACAAACTAATAGGAGATCTTCTTCTTCTTCTGTCCTACTCAGACCTGAATATTGGTGATCCTCATGGTGATCAGCCATGAAGACTGTCCTGGGAATATAATGCAGTGGCCTTTCATCTGCCTTCCGCATTGCAGTGTGACCCCCATACCACTGATCCAGTTCCACGAGTCACTTTCTGGTCCTGAGTCCTTTTGGCACACAAAGTCCTCCTCAGCCTCAGGCCGGTATTGATGAAGTTGCTGCCCTCCATCAAGATGGATTCAAGTGGGATTTAATCTACTTGAGGACTATCACCCTTCCCTGTGGACTTTGGCACCCAAAGCTGCTAGTTCTCAGGGTTGTCAGGTTAGTTAATTGCCGCCTGACACTTGGCATTGAATTACTGGCAGTACGGTCTACTCTATTACCATAGCAGGATAACCTGGCCAGACATAATGGGAGATGGCTTGGTTTTATTTATTTGTCTGTTTACTAAATTTGTACCCCACCTTTCTTTCAACAAGCTCAAGATAGTTCTCAGGGCAATCTTATCCTTGCAACAAACAGGTGAGAGAGCCAAAGGTCACTCCACAGGTATCGTGGCTGAATGTGATTTTGAACCCATGTCTCCAGAATCTTACTCTCTTGATGGAGCACTCTAATCTTGACACTACAATGACTCTCATGCTTGTTTGACTTTAAAAGGTTACCAAGCATGCAGCACTCAAAACCGTACCACAAGCTGAAAGGCTAGGTTGTCTCTCAGTATTTGATGTCAAGTCAAATCTGACATATAGCAACTTTAGGTGTTTTTTTCAAGGTACTGGATGTGAAATATTTAAGGCACAGTTTTACCACTGCTACCCTGCACTGAATTTCCCTGGCTGAGCAGGGATTCAGACCTAGATTTCCCTATTCTTAATTATCTTCATTCTATTCACTATAGCACATTGGCATACAACTGGCTACATCCAAGCTATAGCTCAGCATCCATCACTGATAATGGCATTATGACTCTGCTAAAGGCAAAAGCTGTGGATCAGATGGAAGTCTGTTAACTTTTGACCATAGATACTATTCTCATAATTAAAAAAACAATAATAGGGTCAAACAACAATGCCCTGTTCACACAGGTTTCTAGCAGTATGAGGAACTATGGCCTGTCCTTGGTAGTCCACTATTTAGATAACCAAAAGGGAATTATATCAGTTTCTCCAGATCATTGCCAATGTTTGTACAATGGTATACCTTGGAGTCATTATTCAGCGAGGAGGCCGTGCATTGGTAGATATCTCTGTGATGACATTCCACACATGCAAATGGACTTGAGAAATCAAGTCCATCCGCATGCTTATTTTAGCCATTTGGATACCACGGCACCACTGGCTAGGAAGACTGTGACATGTGCCCTCCACTTTCACCTTGCCCAAGGGATTCAATGGAGGACGCTTTGGTGAATTTTAGTCCCGGCCTAACATCATTGACAAGAGATGGGCAACACTGAATAGTTAGACCGTTCAATGTACAATGTACAATGGTATCTCTCTGAAACACAGGGGAACTGTTTAGATGATATTTTCTTAATCAAACTCCCATAACCTCTAGCCAGCATGTGGCTGGAAAACATGGGCACTGTAGTGCCACACAGCCAGAGGGTCCTGGGTTGGGAAAATATTATCTTGGTCAGAATTGGGCTGTTTTACTCCCCAGGTCTTTCTTTACTACATTCTCCATAATTCCTCATCTTTGGACATTTGACTTGCTAGGATCAAAGGAAGTAATAGACTCAAAACACCAGGAAGGCCACAATTGTCCAGCCCTACTCTAGGTACTTGAGTCATCACCTCATTCTTATCAGCAGCTCATCTTAGCTTGGAAAATGAGCAGACATTCATCTGACACAAATGTCTTCTCAAACTACTCTGCTGTTACTTCCACATTCCTCTACTACTTTTGCCACCGTTTCTTGTGCTTTCCTTATACCCTGTGCTGCCATGTTTTAAATGCTGTTTTCAGGAAAGGGTAGGAGAAGAAGACCTGACATAATAGGTCAGAAAAGTGCAAATGGGCAGGCTGGATGACAGCCAGTCAGTTGCTGATGTTTCTATAATGGCCCCATGTACTCACTGTCAGTCTTGTGAGTTTTATTGAAGACATTCCTCTCAAAACTCTTCTGTTCCTTTATAGATGGAAATGTGTCATCATAATACTGTGGATAACCAGAGAAAATGGTTTAAAACAGGGACGAGCCAGCATAAGAGCAAGAGAAGCAAGCGGTCATCAAAGGAGTGGAAGCAGCAGGTACATTCTTCATGAGCAGAGCTGGGAGAAATTAATTTATGGACTACTGTTCCCACAATCCATCAGCAAGAATAATTATTGGCCATGCTAGCTAGGGACTCTGAGGACTCTAGTCCAAAAAAGTAACTTTCCCAAGCTTTGCCCATGTATGCTGAACACCTGAAGACAACTGGTTCATAATCTGATTTGTTATAAAGCAGCTGACCACAGTCAGGTTCCTTCTTAACTGATATAAATAGATCAAATGGATGTTTACATGGATAAGAGTCCTACTGTATTCAGTGGAACTTACTGTCCTGTGGATGTGTTTAGATTTAAATTTTAGAAAGTAAACTCTAGACTGAATGAGGGACAGAAGATGTTGCTGGGGAAAATAGAGAATAGAGGTGGAAATGAAGCACTGGAAGAACAAAGTTGTGGTTTTGCATCGCTGACCTTGTGGGCTGCTTTCAATGAAGCAGAGGATGCTGCCCCATTGCCAATGTTGAATTAAGATCTTGTTGCTAAACTGTACAATGGAAAGTCTGGGCTGAGATAATAAACCATCATGCCCCTTCTCTCTAGTGGCAAATTCACATGGGATGGCCATGAAGAGCAATATAGCTCAGGATACAAGTTATGTCAGCCAAGATATCTACAGCTACTGATGAGTCAATATAAAAACATAGCTGCAAAAAAATAAAAAATAAACATAGTTGCGTGTTCCATAAACAAAATTAATAATCAAATTTAAAGTACAGTACTGTGCAAAAGTCTTAGGCCACCACCATTTGGTTTGGGGTAAATTCAATGAGTGATTGGGGTGTGTGGCATAACTTGGAAAGCCAAAACCTAAACTTCACCAAACCTGGAGATCATTGGGAGGAGAGTCAGCAGAAGACTCTCTCCCAATCTGGTGTGTTTAGATGGCTTAGGAGCTGAATTATGCCTCTCCACATCAATCACTGTATTTTCCCCAAACCAGCTGTTGGTGGCCTATGAATCTATGTTACTCCATCTACAAAAATAGTATTAATAATTCTATTTTTGTTTTAACTGGGCTTGAAACATAATTGCTGGAGGCACCCTACCTTGGCCAAGAGTCGCTGTCCAAAGCTGTCCAAGATGAAAATTGCCTTGATGGTGTAAAGAGATGGTTCCTAGGATCATTAAAGTTTTATTTAATAGGCAATCTAATAATGTATAAACAACAGCCAGCAAAAGTGAAGCCCATGAAATAGATTTGATGTATAATATGGGCAAACGTGTATCTTCAATGCAACAAGATGCCTGGACGCTGTTATGTGACCTGTTGCTGACATCAGTTCTACACATTGCTATTCCAGGGATCTTATTTGTTTCCAGACTGGATGCAGACGCAAACGTACAATTTCTTCTATTTCTAGTATTCAGGTAGTGAGCGTCATTGGTTATGAAGCCAAAATGACACCATCATTGTACAAAAGGGAGGTACCAACAAAACTATTCCTTTTCACCTCCACTGTCCTTTTCCATAGACAAATATAAAATGAACATGATTAGTGACACCCATAGTCCAGCTCTTAGAGGGACAAGAACAGACAACCAAGATGGTGGAATGAAGCGGCTGTCTCTTGATCAACCACACTCTTCACTGTAACATTTCATGGTGAGGTCTACATACAGAAAGTACACTTTATAATGTACACGTACACATACACACATTTTTTAGCATTTGGATAATACAATATTGTTGTCATTACCAACATTTTTGCAGCCATCTACACACATCTTTACAGTGCAATAGAAGCACGAACAAACAAAGCAGAAGGGAAAAAAGCACAACTTGCTTCAAAGGTTTTATCATTCAAATTTGTATTGATTCTCCTAACCACAGGACCCTGCCATAATTTGGCACCAGCTTCTCTTACATTCAGAATCCTAGCCTGCTCTTTCACCACAGTCACACCTGTCTGTCTCACTGTAGTCTCCCAAAAGCAGGTCTTGGCTACAAACATGATCCAGAATTCCAAGCATCCATCCAGCAACCTACATTCTTCTTTTCTTGTGTCATATCCAATTCCGAATATTTATTATCATCATGGTGATCAGCCATGAAGATTGTCCTGCGAATATAATGCAGTGTCCTTCCATTTGCCTTCTGCATCGCAGCATGACACTCGTACCACTGATCCAGTTCTGCAAGCCACTTTCTGGTCCTGAGCTCTTTTGGCACACAGTCCTCCTCCTCCTTGATGCAGTCCTCCATCAAGATGGATTCAAGTGGAATTTAATCCACTTGGGGACCATCTTCCCGGTGGACTTTGGCACCCATGGCTGTTAAGTCCTCAGGGTTGCCAGGTTAGTTAACCACCACCTGATCGGCTCTGAGTCTCTGTAGGGTCTACTCTATTATCATAGTACAGTAGTAGGATAACCTGGCCAGAATTGCGGCAACCTGCATTAACAGGAGGAATTAATTCCAAGGAGGGAGTTCAAAGGGAAACTATAAAGGAACCAAGAACTGAGAGTGACAATGCCATTATTCTTTTCTAATTGATTTTTAAGTAATTTTGAACCTCAAGGTTTTAATTTTTGAATTTTCTGTAAGCCGCCTAGAGTCAGGTTCGCCTGATTGGGGCGGGATAATAAATCTAAATAAATAAAAATAAAATAAAATAAAATTAATCCATAGGTCTACCTTGGCCAACCTTGGTGCTCCAGCTGCCCTTGGACTTCAATTCCCAGAAGCCAGTTGGAGCACCAAGGTTGGCCACCCCTCAATGAGAACTAGAAACTTGTCCAGGCCACTGTGCCCAGTCTCTGCTATCTTTAGGAAGCTCCTCCACTTGAATCCTCCTCTCTGATCCTGCGCCAAGCTCTTTGGCAGAATTTGCTCAAAGTTTAGAAAGGAGTTTGTAGACAATTTATAAAGACACTGGAGAAGGAAGCGGGGGGGGGGGTGGAGGGACCGATCCGCTCCTTTGGCTCTTCCTCTCGCCCCTGCCCTAGCTGCCTCCCCCTGCCCACTCCAGCCTCGTACCAGCATCTGGCCCGCGGGGATTTCCATGGCTCCGGCCTGCCCTCCGGCGGTTCGATCCCCGCCGCCTCCTTTCGCAGCGCCCCCGGGGTGGTCGTGCTGACGTGGCCGGGCCTCGGCCTTTTGCATCGCGGAGCTCTCCACAGCAAAGGAGCAGCGGCGGCGGGCCCGAACTGGCCTGCTCCGCCCCGCTCGGGTGTTGGGTGGGCTGCGACGCCTCTCCCTCCGCCCCACTCCCCACCGCCGGGGAAAGACGGACGGAGGGGGAAAGCAAGGGCACGCCTGAGAGATGCCCACGCTTGGGGCTGGGCATCGGGTAGGGGGCGATTATGGGCGGCAATACGGAATCACAAGTGGCTTTTTGTGTTTTAAACGGCACCGAAGCTTCGTGGCATTGTTTTTCATCCTCCCTCCCGTCGGAGGTTGAGCAATACAGTACAGTATCTTGTTTTTCAGACTTTGGATGTGGCAGCCCTGCCCAGTTGCATCCAGTCCGGCCTCCAAAGGCTTCCCAGCCAACAAGTTCACCTCCTCCTTCCTGCCCTCCTTTCCCTGCTTTATTTCATCGGGAATGATCCAGCTGTCATGATCTGTACCTTCTGCCTCTCTAACATTTATTTTATTTTATTTATTTATTTAATTGCATTTGTTACCCCGCCCCAATATATATATATGCTTTTAGTGACCCTCTTCTTCTTCAAGTGCTATATCCATTCAAAATATTGGCCATCATCGTGGTGATAGTCTTCCCGTTCTTCTGAGGACATGCCACACCAGTCTCTCAGGTTCTTCGGCCATCGACCTCCATCCAGGGCCTCTCTTCCCAGGGATCTTCCCTTGCATTGATGAGTTAGAGTAGTCTATACTTTATGTCAGGGGAGCGCAAGCTATTTGGGCCGCAGGCCAGTCACTGTTCCGGGGGCTGGATGGCCTGCGAAGCCCTCGTCGCTCCTGGAAGTGGAAGTAAAACGTACGGGCGCATATTACTTCTGTACAGGTGCATTTTACTTCCGCTTTCAGGAACAACGAGGGTTTCGTGGGCCGGATGAATTGGCATCGGGGCCCAGATCTGGCCCCCGAGCTATAGTTTGGGCACCCCTGCTTTATGTCATTCCTCATAATATGCCTAAGGTATTGGATTAATGGTCTTAAACAGTTCTTGTTCTTTATCCATCTGGCACAACACTTCTACCAGTGGTGTTTTTCCCCACAGGGATACAGGGACTCATCCTGGTGTGCCCCAGGAACTGGCGCCCCCAGAGGCAGGCAGAGGTAACAGGAATGAATGGGATTTCTCCCCCTAGCGCCCCAATAGGCGGCCCCATCACTTCCTGTCCACCCCCCTCCCAAGGTGCCCAGCACACCCCTGACTTCTACGTTATTCACATGGTCAGCCCATGATATCCTTAGTAGCCTTCTGTAGTTCCACATTTCAAAAGCTTCAATTTTCTTTTCAGATGGTTTAGTCAATGTCCAAGCTTTGACTCCATATAGCAACACTGGGAATACATAATATCTCATTATTCGGATCTTTGTAGCGAGAGTTGGATCTCTACTGCATAACAGATGTCACATTTTTATGAAGGTGGATCTTGCTTTTTCTATTCTTATTTTAATCTTTACCTATCCCATTTTTTCATTTAACATACTCTCCCAAATAGACACTTTTAAAAAAATTATTGTGTTCCTGCCATTAGCTAGTTGGTGTTTAGTGACCCCCACAATGAAAAACTGTCTTTTTGGGAACTTTGTCCCATATCTTTCAGCCAGTTGATGGAGCTGCTGTATTCTGGAAGGCTTTTAAAAAGTAACTTTCTCAAGCTCTAGACATTGGAGGTCATTACGCTATAAAATTATCTTCCACAATTTGGAATTCTGTTTCATCAGCATGATGGACGGTGCTAAAAAGATATTAGTAGAATGTCTGTCAGTGGATTGTAATCCATGGAAGCTTTTGCTAAAATAATAATTATATGTCATCCTATCAAATCGGGCTTTTTCCTAAGAACAGTATAGGTTAACTGGGAATGGTTTGGCAGCTCCTTCATTTAGGGGTGCTCTGGGACTGTGTAGTTTGCCCAAAGCTACACAGGCTGGGTCGTCTAGGAGGCACCAACAAGACTTGAAATCCTAAGCAATGCTTTAACATACTGAGCCACCTAAAATAGATCTGTTTATCTTGCTGTTTATCTTGCTAGCAGTGGTATTCTAAAATATGTAGTTTGCCCTCCCCTCAAGAAACTTTCCAAGCTAGGTGTTTGACAAATGCAAAGAAATTAAAGTACAGATGTGCATTTAGCAGTTGTATTGTATTGACATAGTCTAACTGCATCAGGTTTTGGCCATATACTACCAGAAGGCAATTCTAATCGAAGCAGTTGGGTCAGCAGGTTAAAAGTGATGTTCTTGATCCATCTGTATAATCTATGGAATAAATGCAGTGAAACAAAGAGCATCTCCCTCTGTCTTCTGGACATTTAATGAACATGTTAATGATGCTTAGTTCATCTGAAGAGGGTCCAGATGTTTTGCTACTAATTGCTTCTGTGGAGAGGAATACTAAACACCGACAAGATGTGTTGTAAATGTGAAGGAGCTCTAGTTTTGAAAAGGATAAGCAGACTGGTGAAAGGTTTTTAATTAATGCATGAAAAGAGGGAGCAATTAATTAACTTGGATTCTTCCTTGAATTCTTATGATAGTTTTGACAAAAGAGGAATTATGAGACAACAATGACTGTTTCATATATGCCTTGCATGTCTAAACAGCTTCCATCTTTTCCGCTTGATTTTTAACAGCATTAGAGTTACAACTTCATGGTTGGAAAATGGTGTCTCTCCTGGCATGGGGGAGAATCAACAGGTTGTGGGGGCCTGTTTTGCTAATCTTAGTAGGTCAAGGTCTTGAACACAAATTGGAAAAATTATCTTTAGGATGATAACATCCACAGTCCCCCAACTTAATAGAACCCAATGTACCACCCTAGCTTGGCTTAGTGCAGTAATGGTGAAACTTTTAGAGACCAAGTGCCCAAACAGAGGAGCAGAGTGAACTGTTTGCTGGGGGAGGGAGGAAGCACTGCCATTGGATAGAAGGGTGGGGCAAATTCTGTGCTGGAGGGAGAGAGGAAGTGCTCCCATTGGGCTGCTGGGCAGAGGGGTGGGCAAACTCTGCGCTGGGGCAATGGCACATGTGAGCTCTGAGTGCCCCCTCTGGCTCACATGCCATAGGTTTGCCACCACTGGCATAGTGGAATCTTTCAGTATGTCTTTATATTAATTGTTTTTAAAAGCTTTTCCAAGCTCTGCTATGAATCCAAATAGTTTAACAGCAAATGCCTCCTGTTCCTTCTAAATTAGAATGCTGAATAGCTGTGGAGAAAAACAGGTATAAATAGATGTGATGGGGAGGAAGAAAGATTTGTGTGAGTGTTCTGATACTGGAAACAAATTCCTGGACTGACCATGTGCTCAGATGCATTATGTTCTGTAACTTCATGAGCCTTTAAGCTTTCAAATGAAAAGGGAGCCTTCAGTATTCAATCAAAAAATCAATACAAACCTACAAATCTAAGCTCTTCCTATCCTTGAATTATTTGACTATCCAGAGTTTTACTGGCAGGCCAAATAAAATGTTGCAAAGTGGGAAGTTTAACGGCAAGTTATCTTGTTCTTATCTAATCACCAAATGTGGTGGGAGGTAGGGACATCAGGCTTGGATATAAACCACAGTTCACATCAAGCATGGTTTAGTCCTGATATAAGTGGTGGTCTGTTCCTTAACCATTCATGTTGGCCTATAATGACTGGCTTCTGTTTGTTAGCAAAAAGTTAGATTGTTTCTTTAGGGCAGGGGGGTCCCCAATCTTTTCAAGCCAGGGGCTGGGTCACACTCTCTTAGTCAGTTTTGAGGGCTGGATGGCCATTTTGCCCTGCTTGCACAATAGGGGTGGCCATTTTGTCCCAATAGCTTCAAAGAAGCAGCCATTTTATTTATAAAATGTCCTTGGAAGGGGGCACATGAAATGGTGCCACAGGTCAGATCTGGCCCATGGGCCTTAGGTTGGGAACCCGTACTTTAGGGAATTGTTGTAATGAATCCAATATACAGTATCTTTAAAAAAAAACCAGCAACAGATAGCTCTGAATCTCCACACTCACACACCTTTGTCCACTGAGCTTTCAACTATGCTCAGAATAAGCATGGATCTTCTCTCAGTGGCAATCACTGGTTTTGATTGAGGAGAGGCCAACTTAGGTGGAAGGGCCACAGAAGCAAGCACACAGCCACACCTGAGCCATAAGAATAGCAGCTTTCTTAAATCCCAGAGACCCAGATATTCCTAACCAGAATGGCAATCTTTTAAATCTGAAGACTCCCCTTCCCCCAAACTGAACTTATTTTCCTTTTCAGGTGACTTATGCTCAGACTGAACAATCTTGTTTAGTGCCCTAGTGTCATTTTGCAAATACTTGTGTGCATTTCCCTGTCAAATGGGGCAGGTGACATAATGCATCAGTTGCTCAGGGGGAGACAGAATGAAGGATTTTTGAGTAGCAGTGTAGCCTTGATTGTAGCAATAGATAGACTGAAAGCAAACAAGCAAGCAAACCTGTCCAAACAATCTTCTCATGCTTTCCCTTCCCAAAATGTTTATTCTTCTCTGTTTCTAGAAGTACACCTCGGCTTCTAAAGAACAAGGCCAGCCCTGCCATTAAGCAAACAAAAGGCAACTACTCACAGTGGCAAAAGCTAAGGCAGATGCAGAAGTTGCTTTTTGATCATTCCTATTGAGTTCCCTGGGGCTTCGGTGGCATAGTGGTTGAGACGTTGAGCTTGACAACTGAAAGATCTGCAGGTCAGCGGTTTGAGACCCGAGTGTTGGAGTGAGTGACCGTCATCTGTCCCAGCTCCTGCCAACCTAGCAGTTTAAAGCAAGAAATTGCAAGGAGATAAACAGATAACAATGTGCTACAGCGTCTGGTCATGCTTGCCACATGACCACAGAAATGCCTGCAGATGTAGACACTGATGGCTCTTTGGCTGTAAACAGAGATGAGCACCGAAACCCTAGAGTCGAACACAACTGGCTTACCAGCAAGGGAGACCTTTACCTTTATTGAGTCCTCTGCTCATTCCTCTTTATTGAAAGACAGAGCCATGATGTGTCACATTGCCTATTCTGCACCTCCCAAACTAGCCAGCTGCCCTTGAGTGTGGTGGTAGAAGCATTTCCATCACCAGCGCTAAAGTAAAATTCGAATGCTGACTGTTTTGGTTCTGCACATGGACTAGAGAGAAAGCGAACCATCTTGCCCTTTGTCTCTGCTGGAAAAAATATATTAGGCTGGCTCTTTTGGGTCTTAGGGGAACCATATTATGAAGGGCAGAAACAGTGTAATGTGTCTGCCAATGCTTGCAGAATCTTAGCAGACAAGGCTCAACTAGAGACATCTTTCATCAACAAATTTTTTTCTCTGTGGTCCGTTTAGATCAACCCAGACCTTCTTGCCAAGACACGGTCAGGGATTGTTGGACAAGTATTATTTTTAGATTTTATTTTGGACTTATTTGACAGAAGGCCTTGTGGTGATTGTCATTTGATGAGCAACTAAGGCAAAACAACCTTTTAAATCTGCCCTCTCTTATCTAGAATTATATTTGGTGTTGTTATAATTAGAATGGACCATGGAACCATTGATAGTACTTTTTCATGGTCTAGCACAGGGGTTCTCAACCTATGGCCCATGAGCTGGATCTGGCCTGTGGTGCCAAATAATCCAGCCCCCAACCTCACTCCAGCCACTGCTTGAATCAGCCATAGACCCATTTACGACAGCCATAAATGGTGGGGAGGGGGCACCAGTCTGCCCCCCTCACCTGTCTGAGGGACCATTACCTGGGCCCCAACTTGAGAACCCCTGGCTTAGAAACTACTGTAATTTGACATGTAGAAGGCTTTTTTTAAAAAAACCCAGTACAGGAATTATTCTCATCTACTGATATTAAAATTTCACACTTAATTTTGTACTTAGAGACCAAATTCCAAATCCAAGTTTTGCAAATGAGGAAGATTCTGGGAATTGTGTGTGCATTTATATAATTAGAAACTCTACTTTGCTATTACAGGTGCGTCAAATTGTGGCTATACATGCTGGGGCATTCTGGAAGTTGTAGTCCCAAACTTTTCACACTCTGATTTTTGTCTCTAAGTAGCTTTGCTTGGAGTGAAATGGAAAACACAATGCCAAACACTTTTCTTGCCACTGAAGATTACACTTTTAGCCACTGCACTTGTTCATGGCAAAAACACACAAGCTTGCATGCGTAGGTGCACATATGCATACACATATACTCCTTTTAATCCTTTTCAGGTTTTTGGCGCAGTGTATAATCTGTTGCATCACATTGTAAAGCAGGACAGTAAAAACTCTTTATGCAACAGGATTACAAGACTGTTGTAATGTCTGGGGTAATAGGAACTTTTTTGTAGCAACACAATTCAACCTTTGAAGTAATTCTGGACAGGTGTCAAATACTCTTCCTTGATTGATTTCTATCACTTAGGAAATCCTCTCTTGAATTCAGAAGGAAGAATTTCCAAACTGAGGGTATGTCTTGATTGTCAAAAGAATCCGATTTTCAAACTTTTAAAAAAATAGGTTAAGATTATGTGGTACTTCTGTGGTAGAACCTTGTCCAAACTTTTTTAAAAACAAACTGTCCACCATAAGGCAGCCTCTCAATTTCTCCCTTCCCTTCTGGTTCCCCATAGGATCCTTCCTTCCTTCCTTGCCAACCACCAGTTCAAAAGCAAGAAATTGTAAGTAGATAAATAGGTACCCTTTTGGTGGAAAAGGTAACAGCATTTTGTGCACTCTGGTATCTAGTCATGCCTGCCACATTATTACAGAAACGTCTGCAGATGCCAACAGCACTGGCTCTTTCACTGTAAACTGAGATTAGCACTACCCACTAGAGTCAGATGTGACTGGCTTTTGAGTAAGGGAGACCTTTTATAACACTGCTATTGTTCTTTGGGATGATAGTAAACAAACCACTGAACTTTTGTAGCATTTTATCTGTAAGATTGGGTGGTGGTGGTGGTAATTTTTGGGCTGCAGAGTATCCTGCAAACTCTATGGCGCAACTATACATGGACACAGTAGAATACTGTACAGCAGTCAGAAACTGGGGCAAAATTAAAAAAAACCCTAATGGGTGGTTTAAAATAACTCACATTTCAGCAGGTTAATGTGCACCTCAGTTGTGCATTGTGTATTCCTTGGTCTTTGAGTCGATTTCAAATCTGGCCAAACTGACACAAATGTAGTACTTTTTGCTAATCAAGATGCGCCCTGAGGGTATCTAGATGGGCTGGATCTCTGGTAGATTTCTTTGAGTAATTACAGGTTGGATTGTTTAGTGTTAGAGGGATCATGAGGACCATGGACATGTTTTGATGGGGAAAGGGTGGCATTATCGCTCCATCAAAGTGTCTAAGGAAGTGTATAAGATAACACTGGGAAACTAGAACAAATATAGAGAAGTGAGTGCCAGAACATTTTTTAAAATCAGGATTTTAGTTTAGCTTGGTCACTTAATGGGAGAAAGAAACTCTGCAAACTGGGTGTAGGACAGGCATGGGATCACTCTTTGTACTCTCTTAGCCACCTTCCCCCAGTGGAGACTTGCAGGTGTCCCTTCTTTTTTTAAAAGGAGTATTTCTTCCTTTGCCATACCTGGTTAGCAACTTTGTTGATCAAGTCACACCCATGTAAATGTGGGCATTTCTTTCTCCAACACACCTGCTCAGGGAGCTGGCATTCTGCCTTTTTTCTTTTTGAAACACAGCATTACATGGTCATATTTAAATAGATCTGGTGTTGAAAGAAGTTCAACTACAAGCAGTGGTGGGCATCAGCAGGTTCGCACCAGTTCGCCAGAACTGGTAGCAGAAATTCTGGCTGGTACTGCCCATCCAAATTTTGAAATAAAGTAGTCCTAATTTGGGTACAACGCAGGGCTTTCCCCCTGGTCACGCCCACCATATCACACCCACAGTGTGGTAGTAAAAAAAAAAAGAGCCCACCACTGACTACAAGCAAATATTGGAAATAGCTATAGAGTAGGAGTTCTCAACCTTTTAAAGCCGGGTACTGGGTCACATTCCATCAGACAGCTTCAGGGACTAGACGGCCATTTTGCCCTTCCTCCACCACATGGTACTTCCTGGTGTAGTGTAGGCGGTGGGGGTCACATGAAATGGCTCCGCGGTCCACATCCAACCCCGGGCCGCAGGTTGAGAATCCCTGCTATAGGGAGTAGCAAGATCACTAGAGAACAGGAGATCCTGCATGAGTAGTACATCTTGCAAACGTTTTTTACATGCAATCAAGTCACCCTTGACTTATGATGATCCTATAAATGAGATATGTCCAAAATGTCCTGACTTCTCCAGTTCTGTTCAGTTCTTGTAAACTCAAGGCTGTGTCTTTAAGGATTTCATATTCAATTGTGTGCTGGCCCATAGGGATACAGGAACTCATCCCGGTGCGCTCCAGTGACCGGCAGAGATAATGGGAATGTATGGGATTTCTCCACCCAACCCCCCCAAAAGGCACCCCATCACTTCCTGTCCATTGGGCTCCCAAGGTGCTAAGTACACCCCTGCTCATATTTGTCTTCTTTTTTTTTTTGCTGCCTTTGACTTTTCTATTACAGTATCTTCTTTTCCAGATAATCTTGCTTTTTCATGATGTGCCTGAAATATGATAGCCTCAGTTCCCTGTATTTGGTATTTCTCATTTCCTGCTGCCTTCAAACTTTCCCAGCATTGTTGTCTTTTCGGCAGAATCCTGCCTTCCCATGATGTACCCAATGTATGACATTCTCAGTTTCATCATTTTTGCCTCCAGAGATAGGCTTGATTTGCTATAGGAATAGTCACTATTATTCTCCTTTCCTTCTTCCCACCCCCACCTCCTGTGTGTATTGGCAGGGAACATGTTCGCATGCACAGAACCATTTCTTTGTCCTTACATCAGCATTTGTTCTGGAGTTGATGCTTTTTTTAAGTCATTGGTTGAAATGGAGCTCTGAATTTAACTATGGTCAAGACTCCTATGGATTCAACACTTGGATCTCCTACAAATTGTATAGACAGAATAAGAAGTGATTGCAACAGATCAGCATGCATATATGTTCCATGTCGACTTGTTGTACTATCACACACATGCAGCTTGGGGAAATAATACTTTTAAAGTTCACACAGCAATACCAAATCTAGGACGAGGCTTTGGGATTTCACAGTAATAGGTCAGGGCTGACCGTAGAGCTGATACATAGTTCATAATGCTTGGCATAATGAAACATAGTAATTAAACTATGCAACTTCAAGATACTAAAGAACAGATGTGTTATGCTTAATTATATAGTTTGCCAGAGAGAGAAACTGCTTTCAAATGAGGACCTTATTGAACCATTGTCTTGCCTTTATTAATAGACTTGTATGGGTTCTATTTGTAAACATCATGTGCTTTCCCATTAAACATCCTGTGCTTTCCTCCTTTTAAAAACATCTAAATGTCTACTAAGGAAGGAAACACAGCATAACTAAATAATATCATGTGATGAATCATGCCAGGACCTCCCATGTAGAATCACCTTAATGTGAGGAGTGAGCAGATATATCAAAGAAAGGCAAATAAGATTATCTGAAAGCTGGCACTGGTGACAAGAAAAAAGGAGCCTTTGTTTTATATAATATGGGAGTGTAGATAATTGTCTTGTTCCACTCCTGCAGTAGAATGCCTCAAAGACATCCCTGCCATTAGGCACTGAAGCAGCTGCCACAGGTAGCAGTAACAGCCTCCTAATTCTAATCTAGTAATAATTTAATAGAAAAGACTAGTCTAGAATGTGGTTACAAGGCTATATAAATCCTATTTTGAAGGAAATCCATTCAGCAGAGTGTCAGAGAAAATTTTCTTAAACTTGGTTACAAAAGAGCCTAGAGTTGGTTTTCAAATATTCTCCTTTCCATCCGCAGATGAAACTCAATTTGACATTCTTGTGTGACAGTACTTAGATACAGGCACCATATGTGAGATAAAAAGTCCCATGTTCAAATTTTGGAACAGCCATTTGTAGAAGTCTTTTAAAGCTAACCACTGGCCAATATGTAGGGGTATGTGTCATGGTAGAGCCTGCCATGGGCTCACAAGTTACACCAAATGTAATTAAAAGTCCATATGTTAGGCTTTGTTATCTCTCTTTGCTGGACTCTAACACCTTGTTGCCGGGCAGAATACATGAAGGATACAGGGAGGCATCTGATTGGTTCATGTAAAGGAGGTAAGGCAGGAGGAGGTTGGTTAGGTATAAAAAAGCAGAGAGGGTGTTTAAAAAGAGAGACAGAACAAAGGAAAGTTTTAATTGTTTTTAGCTGCCCAGAGTCGTTGCCGAATTGGGCGACAATAGAAATTTGAATAAATAAATAAATAAATAATGAGAGTAAGTCTTGGAGAGAATTGGCTTAAAGAAAGTTTGCTGAGAGGAACTTTTGGAAAGGAATTTCGAAGGTGATTCAGTTTAGAATTTTGAAGGAGAATTTCTGACGAGATTCAGAAATAGAACTTCAGGGATATTCTAAAGAACTTAAAAGAAACTTTCTGAGGTAAATTCTCAGAGTGAAGCTGAGGAAAACCTTCTGAGGTGAATCTAAAGTGATTCTGAGGTGAATCTAAAGAGATTGAGGAGAGAATCCGAAGAAGAATAAAGGAAGGAAAACCTGCTTTCTCAGAAGATTTAGAATAAATTAGAGAGTAAGATTATTTTCTGTTGTGGGGAAAACCAAAGTACTGTATTGATTTTTCTTGACTCTTTTTGAATAGTGATGTATATAGTACTTAGCTACCTATTTGGTGAACAATGTTAATCCTGTATGAGAAATTAACCTCAATTCTTTTAATAAATTGTTTATTTAAGGGAGGGGGACAGAGTAAAGCCAGCTTAAGCCAGGAGAAGCCACACTGCTACCATTCTCTCCTTTTAAACATTTTCTGGGGATAACTTTTTAGAGTAGATCTTCCAGGTTACAGCAAAAGGTAATATTTTACTGGACCAGCACTCCATGGAAAACTCCTCAGAGTCTCAGTTGTATGGGAGACCCAGGAGGGGACAAGGAGAGGACTAAGGCAGAGGGAGTTTAGTGCCAGGTAAGTGCCTAAAGAAGCTCCTGCTTAGGTTAAAAGAAGAGAGTGCAAAAGTTGGCTTGAGACTTAATATCAAGAAAACCAAGATAATGGCAACAGGCCCTATCAGTCCCTGGAAAATAGATGGGGAAGAAGTAGAAGCAGTGACAGATTTTACTTTCCTAGGATCAAAGCTCACTGCAGATGGAGATTGCAGCCATGAAATAAAAAGGCGACTGATTCTTGGGAGGCAAACGATGAGAAACCTGGGGAACATAGTGAAAATTAGAGACATCACATTGCAAACAAAAATTTGCATAGTCAAAGCAATGGTATTCCTGGTGGTAATGTATGGTTGTGAGAGCTGGACCATTAAGAAAGCTGAGCGCAGAAGAATAGATGCCTTTGAGATGTGGTGTTGGAGGAGAGTTTTGAGAGTCCCCTGGACAGTGAGGAGAACAAATAGGTCAATCTTAGAAGAAATCAACCCTGACTGCTCCTTAGATGGTTAAATAATAAAGATTAAGCTAAGGTACTTTGGACATCAAATGAGAAGAGAGGATTCGCTTGAGAAAGCCTTGATGCTGGGAAGGGTCGAGGGCAAAAGAAGAAGGGGGCGGCCCAAAATGAGATAGCTAGATGATATTGTAGATGCAATGGGCACAGAGCTGAGCGAGTTGAGGAGGATGGTGGAGGACAGAAGTGCCTGGCGGGCAATGGTCCATAGGGTCGCAAAGGGTCGGAATCGACTGTGCGAATGAACAACAAAAATGTTAAAATAATGTAGGGCACGTGTTCATTAGGAGTCACTGACAGTATGTCCTTCAGAAAGTTCTAACAAGACAAAAATTAAAACATGTCTCTCTCTCTCTTCTTCTTCTTCTTTTTTTTTTTTGCCATTTTCCCTTTTTTTTGCTGTAACCTATAATACTGTATCAGGTTTGGTCCAAACAATGACACCAAGTTCACTAAAGCAGAACAAGTGAGTTGCCAAAAAAGCTGAGGCAGTCCCTGGGTTCTTTGTAGATAACTGTTTTTTTAAATTTAATTTTATATAGATAAAAATGCAGTTTATAAGTTTATTATAGAATAATATAAACATCAAAACAAGTATAAAGGAAAAAAGGGCTCCTTTCTATTGAAACCACGAGAGATATACAGTATAACCATTCTCCCCAACCTTTATAGACACCCATTCACCTTCCAAAAATGCTAGTTTTCTCATGCTGTTTGCTGGTGTGTGTGTGTGTGTGTTATCCTCCTCCTTTGTTTTCTCTTTTACTCCTTCAAGTGTTGAGGGAGATGCTAGGTTCTTGTTCTGCCACCTCTAGCAGCTTCCACTTGTGTTATTTGGTGTTCTTGTAATATTTCTTTGATGTTGTCTCTCCACCTTCCTCTGTGCCTTCTTGGTCTTTGTCCTTCTCCTCTTTCCATCTGTGCATTGTAAGGTATGGAATTCCAATAAATTCTCTCCAAATGGGCAAACCATTTTATTTCTTGTCTCTCTATGTAGTGCTGGCGGGACAGGTATGGGGTCCTGGTGGTACCATGACCCCAGCTCGCTGGCTTGTTTGAGCTCCCTCTTCCCCCTGGTCTTCTAATCTTTTGTTGTTTTTTTTAAACTTTTTAATTATTGGGACCTGTTGATTTTTATAAATTTTAAAAACTTTTTAAATTTTATAATTGTAATTTTGAAGTTTTTAACAGTGGGTTTGGGTTGGGTGTATTATGCTGTTATGATGTTGTAAACCGCCTTGGGTTGCCCCGGCAAGAAGGGTGGTAAATTTTTTTGTAAATAAATAAATAAATAGGTTCTGCTCTAATTATTTCCCTTATAACCTCATTCCTGATTTTATCCCTTTTAGCCAGTTTTGGGGTTTTCAAGACAAAGATAGGAACAATTATATTTCTAGGATGACAAACTAGTGTGGCCAGTTATAATCTGAAAAAGAAATGGATTAATGCATTATTTGAATAAAGAAAGATGTGCAAATAAATAACTCAAATGATAAATCCTAGTACTGTACAATGTATTTTGGATTTTGCAGCTTCAAAATCTCAAACCTCACATTAGCACGTTAAACATAAGAGATACTGTATGTGATTCTGTGCAGAGACGCTTGCATTCAGTCTTGTGCTGCAAATCTCCCATGGGTGAATTTGAAAGTTATCAGAGTAAATCGTTATATAAAGCAAAAAACAAACAAACACATTTTAAAAGGGAAATTTTGCTCCGATGGTAATTTAACTTTGACGAGAGAAAAAAAAAGATAACTAAAAGTTGCGGGGTCCTAATAACATGATGAAAGACCGCATCACAGGGATTGTCAACAGTAAAGGTCGCTTAGGACTCTTCGATTGGTTGCCAACGGCAACAGGGCCAATATGGCGCCGCCTCGTAGAGTAAGGCTAGGCGGTTACGCAGATTACGTATTGGGCGGGGGGAGGGGCAAGACGGGCTGAGGAAACTCGTGCGTAAGGACATGCTGCCCAAAGACGACGAGAAAGCAACGAGTGGCATTTCGACCAGTGATTGGTTGCTACACCTGTCATTCAACTCCCTTGATAAGGAACGTGTAAACGGATTGGCCGACGCGTTTTGTCACTCAGCGCGTGGTCCTGGCTGCCTTCTGCTACTGGGGTTTTCCTCTTGTCAGGTTTCTGGGAGGGGGGGGTTCAACCTCCCTCTCTCGCTCCTTTCATCTATGTGCGCTCTGATTGGCCGTGACGTTGTCTCTAGCTGTGAGACTTGTAGGCGGGAGGCTCGATAGGTTCTCCTATTGGGCAACAGAAACGTCACTTATCTCTGTCTCGGAAGAGGATTGGCTGGGCTCAGGCGGAGGTGGGTTGAAGAGAGCTTGGAGACAGGGGTCTCGCTGTTTGGGCTTAGAGGCGGCACTAGGCCAAGGCCGCCCGCGGGCAGCTGTGGTTGTAGGGCGGCAGGGGCAGAAGAGAGAAGGTACGTAATAAAAGACGAGGCCAGAGGCCTACCTGAGGTGAAATGGGGAGGGATATATATGAACCAAAGAATTGGGAGACAACAGAGGGTGGAGGCGGTCTCTCTGTGGTGGGGGGGAAAGGGGTTAATATAGGGCCTTTAATAGGGGCGCGGGTGGAGAGGGTCAGAATACTGAGGTAAACAAATGGGGGTCAAGGAGCGGGTGTAGGCCAGGCAGAGGAGAAGAGGAAATTTGCGGGTGGGGTGGGGAGGAGAGGTTAGAGAAGAAGAGGGGAAGGAAGGTGTGAGAAGGGGGAATGGGACTGAAGAGAAAGGAGTGTGTAGTTTGAGGCAAGGGAAGGCCTGTGGGAAGGCATGGAGCAAATACTGGAGGTCTCTTTAATTTAGAGACTAAATGGGCGGAGAAGGAAGGCAAGGCTGGCGTGTGGCTGATGTAGGCAGGGCAGGATCTGATGAAAGGGGAGTGTTGGGAGTTAAAAGGAAAACAAAGAGAGGAGGCGGCGAGGCTTAGGCTGGTGGGGAGGTGAAAAGTGAACACTTGAACTGGAGAGAAATATTTCTGGTTTCTGTGCGTGACAGGAATAGTGATGAGCGGAAAAGACTGAAGACCAGAAATGAGTTGCTTCGCTTCATGAAAGATTAAGTAAGATTCCATATATTTGGGGGTACATTGTCGGTGTGGAAGCAGTTGTGCAGACTCTATCCATATTATTATGGAAAATCAAATTGCTTAGTAAATTCTGGTCAGCAGCTTCAATAAACATAGGAATAATTTTAGTGAATTCTGGTCAGCAGCTTCAATAAACAGGAATAATTTGGTAAAGGTAATTTGAAATATCCACAACTTTAGGAAAGTGAAGGTAGCCAGCCTGAAGCTGGAGTTCAAAGGGAGTGGCGGAGGCAGAGGTTGGCAAGCGTGCTTGAAAGTGAAAGAGTTGGGTTTCTCACTGGGTGAAGGAAAGGAATAGCGAATGCATAAAATAGCTGCGAGGTGAGTAAAATTGAAAGAGTTAGGGGAATAAAAGAAAAAGAGAAACAGAAAGGAGGGGCTGAAGGTTTGTCCCTTCAGCCCCTCTCATTTCTGTTTCTCTTTTTCTTCTGTTCCCCAACTCTTTCAATCTTACTTAAAGACAAACCTTAGCGCAGGGGTGCCCAAAATATGGCCTGGGGCCGGATCTGGCTCTGACACCAATTCATCTGGCCTGGACCATCCTCATCACCCCCAGAAGCAAAAGTAAAATGCACGTGTATGGGTGAATTGGGGTTGGGGGCCAGATGGATTGCCATTGGCAGCCAGATCTGGCCCCAGGCCATAGTTTGGGAACCCCTGAACGATGTGGCTGGCCCATGGCCTGAAAAGTTTGGGCACCCCACCTTAGAGGAAATAGTGAAGGTGAGGCTAAGGAATTCTAGTCTGAAACGTGGACATTTGGTGAGTTCCTTTTGGTTGTTTCATGAAAAAAAAAACAAGTGACTCCTAGAGGGACATTGAAGAAGGGATGATAGAAAATATTTTGTATGGTTTTAGTCTTCTCTCAAAAGGTTGTTAGAAGCACTTTTTCTTCTTTCATGTCCAGAACAAACTTTGAACTGCCAAACTGAAGTCACTTTTGTGGCTTTGTCTTTGTCCAAAATTAAATCTTCATTGGTATACACTTCTGGTAGTAATTGGTGGATCATTTAAAAGCACTACTGTAACAGTATTTCTGAATACCTGGATAGAGCATTATTTGAATGCTAGATGTAGTTATAGGGATTTGGGGAACGTGGCTACAGTACTAGCCTTGGCTTCAGGGGGACTCTTGCTGTTCCCACATACAGTTACCCTGCATTCCTGTGTTTGTAATGGACTCAAAGGAAATAGTAATCAGAAGGACAGTCCTATTTTTAAAACAGGTGTATGTTTATATATACACACACGTGCATTAAAATGCTTAATAGTCATCTATGGACTGTACAATTGTACATACTCACATAGAGTACTTTTTAATGTTTATGTGTTAATTAAAATGTAGCCATCTTGCTGTGCTCGTGTGATCACTTAATATTTCTCTCCTTCACCATTTGGGTGACCAAACAACGGCCTATGGGTCAGATCCTGCCCACACTGCCCTTGTTACTCCTGGAATTGGAAGTAAAATGCACCTCCAGGTGTGTTTTACCTCAGCTTCTGGGAGTAACGAGGGCAGTGTGGGCTGGATGAATTGGTGTTGGGGCCAGATCTGGCTGATGGGCCAGTTTAGGCACACCTGATATAAACAGTATAGGTTTAAAGCTAGCCTGTGAAAGTATTTTGTGTTAGTAATTTGTTGAGGAAATCCTCCAGGTACTCCTCCATACCAATCGGTTGCATTTTGACAAGGTTTAAAATGCAACTGGGCTCAGAAAGTCATATTGATTGAGAAGTTAGAATTTAAAATTGGACTGTCAAAGAGCATGTGATGAGGAAAGCTTTGTCTCATTTGAAAACATTAATAGTTTAGAAAGTACATGTCTGATGGAAATAAGATGATGAAATTTGATAGTATGCCAAACCAAAGAAATTGACTTAGGATGTTACAAGATTATTCTTAACGTAGCAAGGTTTTGGAACATCTTGTCTCCAATTTACTGTTGAAGAAAGTACAGTATCTAGCAAGGATAATGATATGTGGATTATAAGAAAATATGAAATATTAACTGTGACAGAATTTTTGTTGAAATGTTTTCTATTTATGATGATTAACATATGCTTCTCCTCTTAGGACTTATCTGCTGTAAAATGCCATAAAATGTTAACATTTAATGTTTAATTGCAGTCCATGAATAGTTTTTTCTTATGGATCTGTAATGGGCATACCAAGCTTTTTCTATCCTCATATTGTTACTTTGCAAGTGTCAGTGGGTGCTTTCATGCCAATTTTCTTGATACCTGGATTCTTAGTAGAATTTAATGCTGAGCATATGATAATGGGCCCTCCCCAGAAGAGAGTTAATGGCCATGCATGTGAATACTTGCCTCACTGTCAGTTTCAGTATAACTTCCAGGACTTATGCTATTTTCTTACAACTGTCAGAGAAGATGGATGAGAGGTTGAAGGGAAGAAAGAGATAAAAAGTATTAGAGATCTTTCCCAAATAGGCTTAGGAACTTAAATGGTTAGGAAGTTCAGTGATACACAAGTTCTACCAATAATATATACCCTGCGTCCCTAATTAAGACGGTGAGTAGTGTACAGAATTTTGCAGGAAAAGTGGTTTGGCATAAACAGCATTTTTAAAAATTGGTCTACTTTTCAATGGTGATGTTTTTTGTCTCTTTTCAGTGTTATGCTTAAGAGTAAAAGGGAACTGAAAAGGAGACCTCAGCAGGAAGGGAAATTTGATACTGCCTTGAATAGTAGGATGAAAGTAGAAAAAAGTACCAGAGTAATACTAATCCAAACTTTACCATGGCTTCTGACATCAGGATAGTCCCCTGTTAGTGATTATTTTCAGAGTCTGACCAGGTTATCCTGCTATGGTAATAAAGTAGACCCTACTGCCAGCACCTCAGGCAGCATTTAACTAACCTGACAATCCTTAGGACTAGCGGCCTTGGCGAAGTCCATAGGGAAGAGTGGTAGTCCCCAAGTGGATTAAATTCCACTTGAATCAATCTTGATGGAGGGCAGCAACTTCATCAATACTGGCTTGGGGCTGAGGTGGAGACTTTGTGTGCCAAAAGGGCTCAGGACCAGAAAGTCACTCGCAGAGCTGGATCAGTGGTACAGGTGTCATGCTGTGATATGAAAGGCCACATCATTTTATTCGGAGGACAGTTTTCATGGCTGGTCTCCATGATGATCACCAATATTTGGAATTGGATACGGCACAAGAAGAAGAAGTGATTATTTAGGTGAATTCTGTTCATGAGTTGTCTTTGTTTCCCATAGATAATGAAGTATATCAGTCTTGAAGTCTGTTTAAAGAGTGCTGTCTCCAGTGCTTTATCACTTTCTTTTTTTCTTTCTTTTTTTTGGCTGTGTTTCAGTTTCTGACGAAATCCACAGTAAGCAGTAGACTAGATTCTTTGAACTTTTCCCTGCTCTGGACTCCTGAGCTGTTCATTGCTCCTTCAGAAGCTTCTCGGAGGAAGGAGGGGGAGGAGTGGAATTACAACTTTTCCAGTGGACTTGTCCTATCTTGTTTTGGTGTGGGAAGCTAGAGAACTCAAGGAAGTTACTGCATGTGGAGTCTTTGAGACAGTAAGTCACATGGTTCGTTTGCCACTACATAAGCTTGGTTACAAAACAGTCTTGCATGGTTGAATAAGAAGAGAGCGTTAAAACAGGAGTCCTTTTGCTGAGAAACAGTTTTCCCAGTTTTGGAGGCTTGTATGATTTTATTCTCTTGCGGGTAATCTGATCACTTGAAATTTCTCTTAAATGCAGTTTCAACATTGTTAAAATTGGAATGCTTTTCTTTAAATGGCTGTATAGAGAACAGCAACAATAGACAACTAGCTTGATATTTGGTGTGAATTTTATTAAATATCTTCTGTGTTCATTCTTTTTGCTTTCCAGAAATGCTTTCCCTGAAGAAATATTTCACAGAAGGACTCATCCAATTCACAATTCTCCTTAGTTTGATCGGCGTGAGGGTAGACTTAGATAGCTATCTTAACTCACATCTTCCCCCTCTGCGAGAGATCTTTCTGGGTCAGAGTTCAGCATATACCCAGACGCAGTTCCACAACCTGCGGAACACTTTAGATGGTTATGTAATCCATCCCAAAAGTGTAGACCTGGACTACTATTTTACTTCTCGTCGGCTTCTTAACCAGGTAAGGGCCCTGGACAGGTTTCAGGTGCCCACCACTGAAGTTAGTGCCTGGTTGGTACATCGAGATCCTGAAGGTTCTGTCTCTAGTGCCCAATCCAGTACTGAAATTGCCCTTGAAAATGGCAGTGGCTTGCAAAATGGAACTGTTTCAGAGAATGTAGCCAGGGAAAGTGCAGCGGAACAAGGATTTGGTGAAGAGTTGGAAGATCTAGGTGCAGTGGCCCCTCCAGTGAATGGTGATCTGACTAAAGAGGTATGTTGTTACATATAGTGAAATATATGGACTGTGGTGATGTGGAGAAAGTAATGCGTCATAAGTTCTCTGTTATTTTCAGCAGAAAAACAGCTATTTTTGTCACTAGTTCAGCACCTTACAGATCTGTGTGACTGGGGAGGATGCTAGAAAATTTTTCTTAATATGTTGTCTATTGGTTTGAACTTAGTCTACTTTTGGTTTTTGCTCTTGCTGGTGGGAGGCATCTTGATCAAGTCAATATCATTGCTTGTTTATTTTAGAATATTAGGCAATAGTTTCATTGCCCATATTAAATGGATGGTGATTTATTCAGTTCTGTAGTTCTTCCGGGTGATTTTTCTGCTTGCTTTTCAAGTGAATCATAGAAAGGGTAGGTCTTTTATAGTGCTTTAATTTTTAGTCTTCCTGTATAATTAATGATACATTTTCCAGTCGTTTTTTCACCTTGTGTCTCGTAAGGGTTTTGGATGTTGTTTTCAGCATAGACCTGTTCTGGTTTAGCTTGTTTTCAACTCTGCCTTAGTGATGAATGTTTACATGCATGCCTAGGCTTCTATACCAGATATCACATGGAATGGTTGTGGAGAATTTCTTTCGGACTATGCTTAATCCCTGGCATCTTGTGTTACAAGTGTTGGTGGCCAGGCTGGGGGTTGTTGAAACAGCTGTTGTGGCTGTCTTCCGCTCTTGTCATAGTCTTTCATTCCCTCCATTGTCAAAAATAGGCTAACTACATCAGAAATCAGGTCCTTGGAAATCTAAAAGTGAAATGTGCTATACTTGTGGGGATTTCCCCCGTAGGAAAAGATGATGGTTGAGGAAATAAGGTCACTTAAACTGAAATTTGTGTGTGTGCATATTGTGTTCAATCAATCTTTTTTACGGTCCAAGATCAGAATAGTACAGCAAAAATAACAAGTTAAAATGAGGGTACTTAAATATATATTTTAAAAAGGAGTGTGTTGTATTGTATTGTGCTGAGAACAGGCTGACAAAAGGTTTTTTAGTTTTGGAAAAGTTGGAGGCAGAAGTCTTTGTATCTAAGCACATTATGTTGCTCTTTGGATTATTGTGGCAATGGCGAGGAACATGAATGTAGGTCTTCAGTTTTTCATACTTGCACATTTCCACCCTTAAAATGGTTGAGGGTAGTGGAAGGAGTACGAGTGAGTCCTCCTAAAGTTTACTGAAACTCCTGTTGTCGAGAAATGTGTTATTTTTCCATTTGAATCTTTTAGACTAGGGATGGCCAAACTATGGCCCATGGGCCAGCCCCAGCTCGCAGCACCATTTCGCATGGCCCGCTGCCACCCTCACTGCTACCAGAAGTGGAAGCGGGCACATTTATGACAGCCATAAAACATGGCCACGTAAATGCATCTAGGGCTGTCGTAAACACATTTAGGACAGCCACAGCCACATTTACGGCAGGAGGAACCACATGATTGACCCGCTTTGATGTCTGGTGGCATAGTCAAATCTGCAGTGTAAAAAGTTTGGAAACCTCTGTTTTAGACCATTTTTGGACTCTCAAATTTTATTTTGATAGTCATCCTTTTGTGCCATTCATGTAAGGTGGGGAGAGGAATGGTCTATATATCATTATATAATATTTCATAGGTGCACAGAACACTTTATTTTGTTTGTAACTCCTACAATAATAAAAGGCAAATACATACACATATGATTATTCCATGTTTTAAATTATGGACTTGGGTAGATAGTACTGTACAGTACTTTTGATTTGGCGAAGTGAGAGCTCATGATGCAATTTCCCAATTAAATGAAGGATGATGATGAATACAAGCCATGACTTCTTAACTAGTAGTTATTGGCCATTTCACAAAGACCAATGTATTAAAATGACTTTATATACTTCCTGATATACCATGATACAGATACTTTAAGATTATAAAGCTGGGTTTCGCTTAGGTTCCAAAAGGCTAGGTGTCAGCCCTCCTAGCAAGTATATCCTGAAATACAGATCAGTTCAGTAGCTGAGATCTGGTAGTTTAGAAATACACTGTATTTCTTACTTTCTCTTGATGAGATAATGCTAGTCTTTTTCATACTTGTGATTTACTAGGTGATACGTGGAATGGAAGCAGGCTGAACAGGCATATATTTATTTTGGAAGGACGATATACAGAGTAGGATACTCAGGAATGGGAGGAAGTGATCTTTGTGGAAAGGGAACGTTGACATATAGGAGTAGGTAAACTATGCTAAAATGTTTCAGAAAAGACTGCATAAAACTTGTGAGTTTAACGCTTGGGTTTAATTTCTTGTTTAGATACCTTTTCAACCAAATTTTGAAAAATGATTCCTAGGCAATACTTTAGAATTTGACTGGAAACTTAGACAATTACTATAGATATTAAGTATCAGTTTAATGTTAGATTTTGTATATTTATTTATTTATTCAGATTTATATTGTTGCCCACTTGCCGAGGCGACTCAGGGCGGCTTATATAGTCTCTTTTAACACTGATGTGCTAAAACATGGTTCCACAAGTTACCGTTATCCAATTTTTAACATTTGTATCGCATAATACACCGCTGCTGAGGGAGCTGCACTGGCTCCCAGTTTGCCTCTGGGTGCAATTCAAAGTGTTGGTTATTACCTTTAAAGCCTTTTATGGTAGTGGTCCAGGTTACTTGAGAGACCGCATCGTCCCAAGGACATCTACCCGGCCCACCAGAGTGGACCGGAAAGGCTCTCTGGTTGTGCCATCAGCCAGAGAGGTGCATCTCTCTGGCACTAGAAGGAGGGCCTTCTTGGTATCCGCTCTGGCCCTGTGGAACCTCCTCCCGATAGAGCTACACCTGCAGACGGAGTTGCTGTCCTTTAGGAAAGGAGTGAAAACCTGGCTGGCAGGTCTGGTCTGGGGATTGAATGGTTCAATTTCCCCAGCCAGTTGGATGGTTTGACCCCCAGTATGTCCCAAGTTATAATATCTAGCTTTTAATTAAGTTTTTAAGCTTTTTTAAGCTTTTAATTTTTAAAGTCTTTTTTAAATTGTTGGAAATCGCCCTGGGTCCCTTTGGGGAGGAGGGCAATAAACAAAAATAAATAAATAAATAAATACATAAATAATGTTAAAATCTTGCAGGATGAATCGTATAACGTTAAACTCCATAAAGATACATTGTAACCAACACAGACTTCAGCGAATGTTATGCGATACATCCCATAGGATTTTAATGTTGTGTGATGCAATTTCCCCCCAGTTCCTTAACGTTATGCGGTTATAGCGTTTTGTGGTGCAAACGTTCTCCGAGGTATTACTGTACTTAGAAGGAAGAAGAGCAGCACAAGGAACTATGAATACAGTAAAACTTCATATAACACTAAAACCTGGTTCCACAAGTCTTGGTGTTATATGATTTTTAGTGTTATCTGATGCATGTTAAAATCCTATGGGATCCATAGAGATACATTGTAACCACACAGGCTTTAGCGGTTGTTATTTGAAACATCCCATAGGATCTTAATGTTATATGATGCAATTCTTCCCCCCCAGATTCCTTAATGTTATGCGATTTTAGTGTTATTCGATACTAATGTTATATGAGGTATTTCTGTACTTTGATGTGTTTTCTTATGCCACCTACGTTCAAATCTGCCTCTCTGATTAAAGTGAACCTAAGATACATGTATGAGCTCAAGGGAAGGGTGGAATAAATTTCTAATTTATTATGGGTATGGAGTAATATGATTGAGCTGTGATAGCTCTAATTAGAGAGTGAGACTTGGATCTGGTAGAAATGTGTCAATTTGTCTAGTAATTTACTGCTTGGCTTTGGGAGCTTTCTCGTCTTGCTTTCTCTTTAGTTTCACATTTCTGTAACTAGGAAAGGAATTGTCCATCTTGCAGGGTGGTTTTGGGAGTATAGTTTATGTAAGTCCTAAGGAATTGTTGAAGTGACAAAACCCTGTACTATTTGTAGAAACAGATAAAACTATAGTAGATGTAGCAGTTTTTTAAATGAAATAAGCTGCAATAATTCTGTGAAGTCTTGCATCTTATTAAGGTTTTTGATATGTGGATGTGAACCATAAGACCTTGGTCTACCATGTTGTTTTTGAAGAAGATGATGGTAAATGAAGCAAATGCTTTGTATAAGCCAATGCCAGATGTATACACTGTTAGTGGAATGTGGTGATTTTATAAGCCTTGTTTCCCCCACCACTTCTTAAAAATCTCAGGCAACTCCCAAATGCATTTCTGGATTTGATTTTGTGTGTTTTAAAATATCATTTCTCAGTATATGTTCTTTGACCACTGGATGCAACGAGCCTGCTAGAAACCCTAGCTGGCTTAAACTACTAGATCCACCAATAGGAAAAATTTGGACTAATCCAAATACTAGGTTGTGTGTGAGGTAAGCTTTGTTGTACTTTTCAAAACAATTTCTTTCTTTACTTCCATAGTTGCAAATGTGACTTGCTTTGTGCTACAGTTCCTTTCACAGCAACTGCATGTCCTCTCACTGCCTCTTTAAGAAAAAGTGATGTTCTCTGTGCTAAGAAATCATCCTTGTTTTTTGTTTTTAAAGATGAAGCCTGAGAATGGTTTAGCAAGACTCAGCTAGGATATTTGGCTTGGTAATAAATAGCTTCTAATTCTTTATTTCACCATGTGATAATATCCACTCACAGTCTATAGAGAAATTGATTTTATGGGTTGGTTTTAAAAGAAAACAGCCAAGATGGCTTTGAAATAGTGAAAAGCAGTAAGAAAACAAAATTAAATACTTACAATGAATAAAAATATTCATGGCTTCCTGACATGCTTTAACTCCCCTCCATCCCCAAGCACTTAGCACCTTTAGAATCTGCATCTTGCAAATTGTGGAGAATTATGGGGCAGCTTGAGGAATACAGTCTGCTGGTCATGGGAGTGTCCTGTTTCTATTTGCTATGTTACATAGCAAGTGATCCTTTGGTTTCTGTACTGTGATAGCATTCTGGAAATTGTCAGTGAATAGTCTGGGAAAGATCTAACCCAGTGATTCTCAATGTTTTCAGTCCACGGGCCTGACGACACCTCCTGGGCAGCTGATTGGGCCAGTCATGTGGTTCCTCCTGCTTGGAGGCTGAAGTAAAATGCGTGCCACACATGCACAAAATGCATTTTACTTCTGCTTTTGGGAGCGCTGAGGGCATTTGAGGCCAGGTAAATTGACGTTGAAAGCCAGGTCTGGCCCGTGGGCCATAGGTTGCGAATGCCTGATTTAACCCTTTCTTTGGTGAGTTCATCACAGTAGATGTTTCTGATCTTTGAAACTAAATCACATTTTTATCCAGCTTTATAGCTTAGATCGCTAAAGCTTTTTTGAAAACAGTCGATTACCTGTTACGCATTTCATATTTCTGTGCTCACTAGGACTGAAAATTAGTAGCTACTTACAACTAAAGTAGACCCATTGATAGAGTTCATCCATAAGTTCCATTGATTTAGTTGTGACTTACTAGTAGATTTCAGCTTATGTCTGTTAGTCTTTCCTTCTGATATTTAGTCAGCTTCTGTGGTCACAAGTGTGCTTCCCTTGAACCTGATTAATTATCCAAACAATTTTCCCTTGTTCTCAGATTTCCTTGTAAGACTCTACTTTCTTGTGAAATGAAGCATTGATTCGTCTTTCAAAACATTATTTGAACTATATTATTTTTCCCAGTGGGAGAACAGAAGTATTTGCAGTGTACTTTGAGATCCTGGGGGGTCTTAAGTTGATGGAGTAATGTAGAAAGGACACACTTATACTGGTTGGTTTTGATTAACAAATTAGTAGGGAATCTTCCTTCTCACCTGACTATACTTACTTTTCTGACACTTTAAAAAGCCATATACACAAACATATACAGTCAAACCTCGCATAATGAAAATATTTCGTTCTGCAAGGCTATGCTCTATGCGAGTTTTTCGTTATGTGATTTTTTTTTTGCATAATGAAAATTTCTATGGAAAAACTCGGATAGCGAAAACATTCGTTATGTGAGTTTTTCCCGTAGAAATTTTTGTTATGCGAGTTTTTCCATAGGAAATGCCGGTTTCGCACAACAAAAATTTCCGTTATGCGAGTCAGAAAGGTTTGTGAATGCCCGCTCGTAATGTGAGTTTTTCACAATGTGAGGCATTTGTTGTGCAAGATTTGACTGTACCTAAAAAATAATGCAGTACCCTATATATTTTCCTAATGAATAAAAGTACACATTTTGATTATCAAACATACTGTTGATAAGAATAAGTATTTTGCTTTGGTGGGAGAGACAGAAAAATATGGGATATTGTATATTTATTCACTTATACAAGATAAAACAGATGAAAATCTAGTACCTGGGAATTCTTATGTTACCCCTGTAGTGTATATTTATTGTGTGGATGATTTTCTTCATTCCTAACTTACTTTGAGAACAAAAGAAAATTGACAGTTGAGGTAATGAGCTTTTCTTACTTGTTTTTGTCATTCAAAATGGGTGTTGTGCTACATACCAGTTTATATTGAGTGGTGTGCTGCTTCCAGATTCTGCTTCTCATCATTGTTTAGATAGCCACTACATTGAACACTGTGTCTAAAATTCCACTTCCTGTCTTTGCTGTCTGCCTCAGAAGCTCTTTTCCCTACTTTTTGCTCAGTTTTGAACGGGATGTAGTTAATGCAATTGTGAAACAAAAGTACTTCGCTAGTACTCAAAGGCATTTATTTATTGGGTCTACATTTTGACTTAAATTAAATCCTGGGTATTTACTACTGAATTTTGCACAGGACTGGAATCAGAGTTCAAAGGGAGAAAAACATGGTTTAAAACTCCCAATGTGTATTTCAAAGAGCATTCTAGATTAGCACTTAAAGTGCTTCTTTGAGCTCTTGGGAATTGGTGTACAATAGCAATAACACTTGTATACCATTCCATAGTGCTTAGTGCACTTTCTGAGTGGTTCAAAATTAGCATTTCCCCCTCAACATACTTGGTGCTCATTTTATCAACCTCTGAAGAATGAAAGTCTGAGTCAACCTTAACCCCTGTCAGAATCAAAGTCTCACAACATCAGCAGTTTTGGGCTGCAGTAATAATACTGTAATTTTGTTTCAGAGATTACTCTGGGTTGAAAGGATTTTTGCTGTAGAAACTCCACTCAGGGGACGCCCGAATGAGGCTCCTTTCATGCCCCCTAGCTCTCCAGTATCGAAACCCAACCTTCCAGTATCCAAGCTCAGTATTTGCAGTACAACAGTTTAACCACTGCGCCACCAGAGCTCTTAGCATGGAATGCGGAGTGCAGCAACCTTCTGCCATGCACTTCTTTTTGAACCTCTGACAAGAAGTTTTACTTTGTTTTCTATGCTGAAATATACCTTGATCCCAGTGTTTCTGGATCAACATATAAGGAAGGCTTGTAGTCAAAAGTCTGCTTGCCGGATAAACATTTGGGTTTTTTTTGTCTCCAGTCATTGTAGTGCTCTGACAGCTGGTTTCTGATTGGCCCTCAAAAAGGAAAATGGAGAAGAAAATTAAGGTTTTTTAAATTCTTCAACCAAGTGCTACAGCAATTAGAAGGGAATTGAAAGATAATTTAATAGTTCCCCTGCTCCTCTGTAGAGAAGCAGAACTGTTTCATTTGCTCACATGATGAAGTGGCTCATCATCCAATTCATTATAGGAGCAAAGGTCACTTTGCGTGTTCAGATGAGAGTGTATTAAATGTAGCCCCTGCCCCATCTTCAGCACAACTAAAAATAAGTGATCTCAGATGTAACCCATAATAGAGCAGTCTGGACATGGTTTATGTCTTTCTGTTTATTGATTTGGTATTCTCTACAACAGGGATGGGCAAAGTGTGGGCTTCACGTGGACCTCCCGGAATCCAAATAACCCTCTCAAACTCTCCGACAACCTGAAAAAAAAGGGCTCCAAACTTCAAATTGTGCCCCCAGAGGCCTCTCTCTCTCTCTCTCTCTCTCTCTCTGTGATTTGTGCTGTACATTCAGTTCTCCACATCAAAGGATTTTTTCCAGTGCTTTTATAAATATCCTACCAAGCCTTGCTTTTCAGATTTGGGCTGAGCAAGTGAATCTTCAGCTGTAAATGCTTCCATTACCAAACTTGTTTTGCCATTCCAGCCCACATAGATAGATATCTCTGATAACTCTGTATTACCTACCTTAGTTGTTGTCAGTACTTGTTTCTCACCCTTGACCTGGAATGGGGTGCAGCTGGTGTTGCCTTGGTAGGTAGCCTTGACCCCATTAATCCTGACTGCTGTAGACAAGAAGTATTTTTGATATCAGGATAACTGATATTTTGGACTCTTCCATCTCTTCCCCATCACCCTCTTCTGGTACTTGCTTGTTCAAGTTCTTACTAGTTTACATTTTTCTTGGACTGAATTTAACCTTTCCTTAGAGCTGTCTGTCTATCGGTTCTGGTGTTTCTGAGCATGATCTCATCAGAACTGTTCCTATTGAACTTCTTCTGATCCATCCAAAAACAATTTCTAGCCAGTTTAGTTCTATATGCCCAGTCTTTTCTTGGTCTTTGTTGAAAGTAAATGACAAAGAAAATTAGGAAACCCTATAGTTTTCTGAAGCTCTCTGCTGACTGGGTTTTATTTATTTCTCCTCTTAGCAAGGGGTGGAAGTCATATAAGTTATGAAGGTTACTTGTATTTAGCAGTCCAAAGTCCAAATCATGACTGTGTTCCTTACATTGCTCCAGAGATACCAGGATAGGCTTGTAAGAGCAGAGTTCGTTCCCGATATTTCCCCCACTTTGTAACTATGTATTGAGTACTATGGACAGCTTAATCTTCTAGAAAGACTTGTTCTCTGGATTATGGTGTCCCTGTAATATTTCCACAACAAGGGTATAAAAATAAATACACAGCTCAGGCAACATGTGATGAGACTGAACTGCTAGAGTTGGTGCTGTACTGTGACCCAGCCCCACCCCATGCCTGTGATAGCTCTGGCATTGCACAGTGAGAGATCTTCTTACCCTTTGCTGTATCTCTCTCCACCCCCATGTAGGAGGAGTGTGAGTTGTCCCTTAGGCAATAATTGTAAACATGGACCAGTTAAAAGTGTTCTGCTCAAACTTTAGAGCTGGGGTGGCCAACCTACAGCCCAAGGGCTGGCTCTGGCCCATGCCACCATGTGGCCTGCCACCACCCTCACTGCTACTGGAAGCGGACACATTTATGACAGCCATAAAACATGTCCATGCATGTGCAAATGCACCTGCACCTGCCGTAAATGCACCTGTGGCTGTCGTAGATGCATTTTACAGTGGGAGAAACCACGTTACTGACCTGCTCAGCTGTCCGGGGGGCATGGTCCAGCCTGTGGCTCAAAAAGGTTGGGAACCCCTGCTTTAGAGAGACAAAAGGCTTTTTCCACTAGACATGAGGGTTCATAGGATTTACTTCAATTATTTAAGTATGTTGACAGAAAATCTCTGTTCATAGACAAACTGTTAATTTGGCTTCTCTTCTGAATTCAGGCTCCTTGGAAAAGCTGTGTGATGAGGCTGAGTTGTTTAGAACAGACTTTTATAAAACAAAGGAGGACAGAAGTAAGGTTTTCAAAGATGCTGGTCTACATTTCTACAAGGAGACAGATTCCTGTAAAAATATATATTACCCTGAAGAAATCTATTGTCTCCTAGTAATAAGTTATTTATTTATTACATTTACGACACACTATTTGGCCATAAAGATGTACACATAAAGACAGAGCCATTAATTATGTTTGTATATCTTGGGAATATTTCAATAAAAGAAAACATTGAAAAGGGGGAAAAGGAGATCCTCAAAACAACAATAAAAACAGAAGGAATAATGCAATTACATTTAAAACGGAACAAGTTAAAATACAGCTAAACAAGAGAAGCGATACTATCCGAATAGTCGAAAGCCCCCTAAACAATAATCCAATCTAGATGTCAAAGTTCTAAAAAAGAAGTTCTCAGCCTTTTCAAGCCAGGGGACGGGTCACGCTCCCTCAGAGAGTTTGGGGGGGGGGGGCGGATGGCCCTTTCACCCTTCCTCCACCACATGGCACTTCCTGGTGTGGTGGAGGCGGTGGGGGACTCCACATGAAATGGTGCCGTGGGTCATAGGTTGAGTGAGAATTCCTGCTCTAAAAAGTTATTTGCCTCCTGGTAGAATGATAACAGGGAGGGATCCAGTTTAGCCTCTCTTGACATGGAGCTTCACTAATTGTGTTTTAGCATCTTTTAAGTTTTTGCATATATGTTTCATTGCATTTCAGGTTGTACTTTTGTTTCTCTTCTGAATTGGTATTGTTTGATCACTGCTGTCGGTGTTTAGGAAAGGTCCACTTCTAATACAGGACTTCTCAATGTGTGAAAGCTGACCTGCCCACCTTTCTCCAATTGGAAACCAGCATCATTTATAGAGGTACCTTCTCATCTGCTGGAACCCTGTTTGCCATCATTCTTCCTCTGTGACAAGGCAAACCACAATTGCAAACTGTCTAGAGAAAAAAAGTACATCTAGTAAGATAGGGAAATGGGAACCCTCTAAGATTACTTAACGCTGAGGACTGCCGAAAACCTGGAGCCAGCACAATTTCTTTTTTTGTTGTATGGAGGAAACTGATTTTAGCTTGGTTAGTGTTCCACTCTAGCTAGAATTTCTTCTCTGTTTTTGTTTCCAACTCCAGCTTCTATTCTGCAGGTCTTCCTTATTTGCTTCTGACTTCCGGCCGGTTCTAACTGGCTCTTTGGCTGTAAACAGAGATGAGCACCGAATCATAGAGTCAGATACCACTGGCTTCCGAGCAAGGGTGACCTTTACCTTAGTGCAGGCACTGATGAAGAAGGGGTTTATACAGTGGTGGGCACCAGCAGGTTTGCACCAGTTTGCCAGAACTGGTAGCAGAAATTCTGGCTGGCCCCACCCATCCACGTTTTGAAATAAAGTACAGTAAAACGTCGGATAACGCTAAAACTTGGTTCCACAAGTCTTGGTGTTATCCAATTTTTAGTGTTATCCGATGCATGTTAAAATCCCATGGGATGTATTGGATAACTTTAAAGTTCCATAGAGATACATTGTAACTGCACAGGCTTTAGCGGTTGTTATCCGATGCATCCCATAGGATCTTAACGTTATTCGATGCAATTCTCTCCCTCCCCCGGATTGCTTAACGTTATGCGATTTTAGCGTTATCTGATGCAAACGTTATCCGAGGTATTACTGTAGTCCTAATTTGGGTGCAATGCAGGGCTTTCCCCCTGGCCACAGCCACCATACCACACCCAAATTTTTTGGAGCCCACCACTGGGTTTATATCTGTAAAGAGCTGGTGACTGTCACCTAAGTCTGTTTTTAGACTGTTGTATGAGAAAGACATACTGTATGTTACAAAATAACATGAGACTGAAGTGAATATCTGGATGGTTTGTTTTTGCATAATTTGCTTACTGATTAGGAGTACTGTAAGATAAATAGGTACCACTTAATTGGAATGGTAAACAGAGTTCCATGTACTCTGGTGTTTAATCATGCCTGCCACATGATCACAGAAACGTCTGCAGGTGCAGACAGCACTGGCTCTTTGTCTATAAATGGAGATGAGCACTGAACGCTAGAGCTGGATCCGACTGGCTTTTGAGCAAGGGTGACCTTTGCCTTTAAGGAGAGGGTAAAGGCATTCAAATACAGTAATACCTCGTATAACGTTTACCTTGGATAACGCTAAAATCGCATAACGTTAAGTAATCTGGGGAGGAGAATTGGATCGAATAACATTAAGGTCCTATGGGCTGGATCGGATAACAACTGCTAAAGCCTGTGTGGTTACAATGTATCTCTATGGAGCTTTAACATTATCCGATCCATCCCATAGGACTTTAACATGCATCGGATAACACTAAAAATCGGATAACACCAAGACTTGTGGAACTAAGTCTTAGCATTATCCGAGGTATTACTGTAGGCCTTTTCAGAGTTGACTTCTGAGGAAAACAAGCAATAGGAGAGGAGACTTGTTGGGCATAAATGATCCAGAGCTACCGTGTTTCATCTAAAATAAGACATACCCATAAAATAAGCTGTAGCAGGATTTCTCAGCAGTTGGGCAATAAAAGCCATACCCTAAAAATAAGACATGGTGATAGGCATGGCTATGCAGCATACTGGCACGGAGCGGTAAAGAAGATGGGCAGCCAGTGGCGTAATAAAAATAAGCCGTCCCCTGAAAATAAGCCATAGTGTGTCTTCTTGAGGAAAAATAAATATAAGATGGTGTCTTATTTTCAGGGAAACATGGTAGCTTTAGGCAGGTTGTTTGGTTATGCATGGTGTGGATAAGAAGGCTGGGGAATGGATTTGAGGCTGCTTTGAGTGATCTGAAATAGTTGGTCTGTTTTTGAGAATAAATGCTAGCTTAGTCTTTCATCTTTCTTTCCATTATGGATACATCTAACTGATTTATTCTGCAATCTTCTGTATATACTAGAATCCTCCATAACTTGGTCTTCACTTTCATGCTGAGGCAGCTGCTTCTAACCTTTGTCAGTGAATGGTTGAGATTGAGATGATTTGACAAAAATTAGATTAGAAGTTCAACACTTTGTTAGTTAAAAAAAAGAAAAGAAATTCTTTTGCAGATAAAATGTATTTTCTTTACTAACCATCTCAAGGCTCTGTCTTTCCCTCTCTTAGATGTGAATGCTCTTGAGAGTTGGTCCATCTCTCTCTGACCATTTACAATTACTGTATATTAGACTGCCATGAGCCCTTTGAAAATGGCAGGCTATAAATATTTTCTCCCATTTTCATCATCCATATAAAAGCCTCCTGCAACTGGTTTTTCTGTCCCATCTAGTTACACTTGTTTGCCTTGTTTGTGGCCAGCCTAGAAGATGGCAACATACCTAGATCTCTTAGAAAGGTGGTTTATACATTTAACCAGTAAATACGAGTTCCTTGTGTGTTCTCTCTGGTTTTGGTTTTGCCCTGTATATTTTCAAACAGTTCTTTGCAAATTCTTTTCAGATTTGTGATGGTGTGATATATCAGGTCAGAACCTGACAGTGATAATATTCAGAACTTGGATTTTTTTTCATCCATGTTTCTATTCTCGTTCCTTCTGTGTAGGTAGCTATATAGTACCATATCATTTCCCCTTTCTCTCACTTGGTTCTATTCTAGTAGCCCTGGTGGCACAGTTGTTAAACTGCTGTACTGTAACCAAAACATTGTGAGTTCAATCCGAATGACTCAGCTGAGGTCAGTAAAATGAGTACCCAACATGTTGGGGGGGCAAATGCTAATTAACTTGTGAACTGCCCCAGAGAGTGCCCTAAGTGCTATAGAGCAGTATATACGTTTGATTGGTACTGTATTGCTATTTCTCTTCACTATTGCCAAAAGAAATTTATTTTCTTTTTCCTTTTTGTTGGTCAAAATCTTTTTTGACAAAGGTCTAACTAGGTATAAATGGATGGCAGTTTACTATGAGATTAGATTTAAAAAAATTGTAGGATGGTTGTGTATTGTTATTTACTGGTTGCAGTTACATAATGGAGCATACTTATTAACTGACTGAACAGTCTAAAATTGTCTCAGTTTGTAGTTAAAGACAAATTTATAACTAACTATGACAAGCAGTGGCTGGATTCATGCTTGTCAGTTCTGATATAGAATGTGGAAAAAAAATTAGTGTGTGTACATCTGTTCTTGTGACAAAAAAGAAGAGATAAAGTTTTTTGCGAACACTGGTTAAATTAAATCAGACTGGAATAATAATTTCTAATGCTTTCCTGTAGTTGCCTCCTCAGAAGTGAACCTTTCATTTATATTTATTTTGTGGGACTTATATCTTGTTTTTCTCTGAGAATTGACAGGGTTGCTTACAACAGATACATATAAAAATATATGTGAACAAGCACAGATAATGATAAAATATAATTAAACATTGTAGCATTAAGTCACTAATGAATTAAACACATATTATCAGACTTTCAACTATACTGGAAAATGCTGAAAATTTGTAGCATTTTGCAAATATTAGGCCCTAGGGCAGTGATGGCGAACCTTGGCACTCCAGGTGTTCTTGGACTTCAATTACCAGAAGCCCAAGTCAGCACTCCTGCTGATCAGGGCTTCTGGGAATAAAAGTTCAAGAATAGCAGGAGTGCCAAGGTTGGCCATCACTGTCCTAGGGTCACAGTTGTAGGACCTGATGTTACACTCAGAGCATCCTAAGAATACCAGCTTTCTGCTAGAAGCAGTGAACCAAACATTTGTAAAATATTATTCCTTCTCTATACTAAAAATTGGAAGAGAATGAATTGAGCAAAATGTGGATGAAAGCAGTCTTGGTTTAGATGTGTAGATAATTTTTTTTTATTTTGATGCAGAGCCTTGTTAAAAGGAGGCATAGTTTGTAGCACTACATATCCTTATAGCTGGCCCAACTTCACCACCTGCACTTCACTGGCGGGGTGAAGGTGGGGGGAAGCTGTTAAGCATAAAATTTAGATTACAGTATGTCCCCCACATTTTACCTCTCTGCCCTGTTCTTTGCAACTCCCCGTTTGGGTAGCAATTGCGCCCCACTAATTCCATGAGGGACTGCAGTGGTTAAGATGGTGGTTGGCATGTTAGCAGTTCGAGACCTGAATGATACATGATGGAGTGAGATCCCATCTCTGTTCCAGCTCTTGCCAACCTAGCAGTTCAAAGCAAGAAATTCCAAATAAACAAATAGGTACCACTTTGGTGGGAAAGGTAGCAGCATTCTGTGCTCTCCGGTGTCTAATCCTGCCTGTCACGTGACCACGGAAATGTCTGTAAATGCAGATATCACCGCCTCTTTGGCTGTAAGTGAAGATGAGCACCATACCCTAGACTCAGATATGTCTAACTTTCAAGCAAGGGATACTTTTACCGTTACTCATTCAGTTCACTCCATTATTTTGATCATCTCCCAAATATAGAAGAAACAAGCAACAGATTTCTGCTCACAAGGTTGGAATTTTATGTCTTCCTGTGACTAAAGATACTGTACACATCTCTGTATGTGGATGCTTGACCCAGACCTTTAGTTCTTGCTGGTCTCAATCCCTGCCACTCTAGAGCAAAGTGAAGGGTGTTTCTGTTTTAAAGCACATCCTTTGTGCCTACTGTGAAATAGTAGGCTTGTGCTGAAATGGAAAGAGGTATGCTTGGAAAGACAATTTTACTTCTTGTTCACTTCTCCCATGCCAGTTTTCCTGAATCTTGAGGGCTATTAAGAAGAACCAAATGTGTACTGGAGCAACTGTCGTGCCACGAAATTTCTTAAAAGTTCCAGTTTTCTATTAGTAGGAACTAGAGTGCCCCATGTAAGGTGATTATTATTATTTTGTCTCTTGCATGGGCACAGAGTGCAAATGCCTCCATTGTCACTTTCCAGCTTCTTTATTACATACAGAGAATGGATGGAATTTGCATCGATAAAAGAAAATGCCTTGATAATTTCTTTTAGAAAGAGAAGGAACAAATAACTCCGAGAACTGTGCTGCCTTGAAAGGGCTTGTTTTACTAGGCATTGCTCAAAAGAACGAAGGGACATCTTGGCGCTTGTGTTGCCTGTTGTTCTTTTCTGTGTTTCCCTGCACCACCACAGGCATCACTGGGTGGGGCATCCTGGCGTGGGAGCTTCTCAAGGAGACGGAGGCCCAACTCTGCTGCTGCAGCTCCCAGGGCGACCTGGGCGGGGAAGCAAGAGCTGGGAAACCATTGGCTTGCCTCCTCGCATCCTAGGTGACGAGTATAAGGAGTATTTCCCCCCCACAGCCTCAGCAGGGACAGGCGGCCTGGGATTGGTTGTTTCTGCAGCCTAGGTAACGCGCACAGGGCGGAGCCTGGCTCCCTCTGCATCCTCCGCGGTGACCTGGGGGATTGGCTCTGGCTGCAGCCTAGGTAACGGGCATGAGAGAGGGGGGAGGAGTGTTGTCTCAGTCTCTCTGCAGCCTCAGCACAGCACATGGGGTGGGGATTCCATCTTTGCAGCTTGGGCATCGAACAGGGGGTGGAGATTTGCCGGAACTCCTCTCTTCGCTCCAAGCAGAGGGGAGCTGAAGATTGGATCTCAAGCAAGAACGGGAAGGGCGGAGGAGCTGGCTATAGCACAGCACCTGTGGGTCATACTCTGGCAAAGAGGGGGTTTTCCAGACAACTTAGGGGTAAGCTGGCAAGCCTGCCAGGAAAGAGCAACTGCTGACTGAAACCAGAGATGTCTTCCCGGAACCCTGCCTGGGTCACCCAGCTCTGCCTGCCTGGAATTTGCGCTCTACATAGACCATGATCCGGGTGGACAGCTCTGGAAGCGGCAGCTGGGGACATGAGAAAGGTATTTATTTATTTATTTATTTATTATTAGTTCAGATTTATATTGCCGCCCACTTGCCGTATCAATTCCTTTTAACCCTTTCCTCTCCCCCAGCCCCCAGTGCCTGCCTGCTGCTTGCTCAAGGCTAGACTAGGCCAAGTTTCTCCCTGGCAGGCACCACGTAGCTAAAGGATCCCTGAACTGGGACAAAGGTTGTGGTATGTTGAGGCTGTAAGGAAAGAGTGAAACAGGGTGTGCAGGGGCTGGATGTCTTGATGAGACCAGGCTTGGGGAAAACGGAAGTAGAATGGGCTGAATCCTTAATTTCTGTAGGTATCTTCTGAGGAAATTTTTTGGTTGTAGGAAGAGTACTATATGGATGATGTATGCATACTCAGTGGTCTTGTGTCAGTGATCTCTAGATGAAAAGAGGATGATGATAGAGTTTTACTGTAGATAAATGATTGTAAGAAGGAACAAATGATGGGGAAAGATAAGGGTATCTGTGATTCATATGCTCTAGGTTAGGATATAGAGGGGTAGAGATGAGCATTTTTTAAATAAAGTGGTGGTGAAACATGCAAGATACTTTTATCTACTCTGCCACATCACCCAAGAAATAAATTATGCCTTGTATTTAGTTTGGTGAGATGTCCATGCAGGTCAGAAGCTTTTCATTTGATATCTGTAAAAGGATGTGAGGGAATAGAGTAATTCTTGATCAAGACATGAGTTTCTGTCAAGATGCCCCGTGGGGTGAGGGTGGGGGTGGGGGAAGCATTATGCTTTCTGAAATGCAAGGATGCCTAGACAACCCATTAGTTAATTTGCACAATACCAAAGGCTGAAAAGATCCCTGCAAGGCCCTGGGGAATCAGTTGGGTCTTCTAGTGATGGGGTTCAGTAAGCCAATGCACATTAGAAGAGTAACTGTTGGTTAGGAAAGAGCAGTTCTGAAATACTTGATACCGATTGAGAGTGCCACCAGAATTCACATCCATAGCACAGCTGTGTGGCATTGGGGGTGGGGGAGGTGAAGGGAAATCACCACACAGCTATCTCTTATTCTGTAGTGCTCTGAAGGTGGGAACTTTGCTCCTTCCATTGGGAATATACCAAACAAAGTAAACTCTGTTAATACCCTCTGTATGATCCAGGAATTTTGTGGGGGGGGGGAGGGAGAGATATGGAGAAGTGACACCTCAAGTAGAGGCCAAAGATGGCACATAACTGCAGGTTTTCTTACAACCCTGACAGAACAACTGGCAGAGCCATGGGGTGGGGAGGTATCAGTATGTGGTTGGCGGTTCCAGGGATGGGCCTGGATGAAAGGAACATACTGCTGCAGTGTGTGAATAAATATAGTCCAGGGGGTGGCTGGATTGGCTTTGGGAGAGGGTTGTCCTACAAAAGAGGAATGTGAAGGATGTTGTGGAGCAGAGGTGGGAGTTGAATGGGAGGTGATATTTCAAAGGGAAAAAGCACGCCTAGATTCTGGGATGAATGTCAGCAAAGACCAGCCTTTGCAGTTGGTTGGAAGAGGGTTTAGGGAAAGCCGTTCAGCAGGGGTGGCTGCTTTCTGTCTGAAGGACTGCTTAGGGCAGGCGGCTTTGCTGTCTGGCATGGAAGGAGCTGGCAAGGCACAGCACGGCACGCATGGCAGGCTGGGTTCTTAAGTTGCATCAGGTGGCTGGAAATGCAGAGAATCCCCACCCCTTTATGCAAATATCCCGAATGGCACCACAGGCTGATGCAAGCCTGCTGTGGAGCAGCAATCCAGAATGACAATTGGCCCGCCCTCCCCTCCCTTCCCCTCCTTTGCCCCCCTCCAGCCAGCCAGCCAGCCAGCCAGCCGTCTGAGCGGTTAAAGCTGCAGGCTCCCTCCTGCCTGGACAGAGCGCGCACTGCTGCTGCGTAGCATGGGCAGCAAGGAGGAGACAACGCGGTTGCTGTTCATGGAGTTCCCGGTTTGTGCCCCGGAGCAGCCTCTTTGCAGAGCCGCTCTTGGCAAGCTCCCAGGGCAGAATGGCTGTCGGTGGGGGGGAAGGGTCTGGAGCCCCACGCCAACGGGGATGGCCCCGGAAAGGAACAGACAGGGTGAGGCCGCACCCCACTTGGAATGAAGGGCAGCATTTGGAGGTGAGCAGGGGTCAAATGGTGGCATGGTCTACGTTTCACAGAGAGGCCTGAGTTATTTTGGGCGTTTAGGGGTCTGGAGGGGTTTGAACAGGGAATTTTGTAAGGGGTGGGCATTTTCTAGTTAAGGAGTTGTTAAGGAAGGGGGTGTCATGTTTCCCTTTCTCTTTTTCCCCCTCCTTTTAGGATATTGATTTAATTGACATCCTGTGGAGACAGGACATTGACCTTGGAGCTGGGCGTGAGATTTTTGACTACAGCCACCGTCAGAAGGAGAACGAAGTGGACAAAGAACCTAACGGGGAGGAGGAGGAGGAGTATGGGGATGGCTGGAGGAGCAGCAGGGGCAGCAGCATCGCAGACAGGGCTTTGCTAGTGGATGGCGAGACAGGGGAAAGCTTCCCTGCACAGGTAAAATACCAAGAGGATGGTTGGGTGGAAAACACTCCTGGTTTTTTTTTTTTTTGGGGGGGGGGAGGCCACCCTTCTTTCTGAGACTGGTCTCTTTAGGTGCCTAATATTGAGGAAGGAAGACCTGCAGTGATTTGTGACTGGCTTCATGTTTGAGTGTGCCTTTAAACAAAATATATTTTTCTCAAGGAAAAGGGGGAGGGCAAGCTCTGATACTGGCGAATGTCCTCCATCACTCTGCATACAGCGACATGTTCAAGTGAGCGTCTAGCTAGGAAGGAGACAGAGCTGCTACTCTCTGCCTGTATTGGATCTGAGTAAAGGCTTGCTCTCCTGCCAACCTAGCAGTTCCATAGTAAGAAATTGCAAGTAGATAAATAGGTACTGCTACAGTGGGAAGGTAACAGTGTTCTGTGCATTCTGGTGTCTAGTCATGCCTGCCACATGTCCACAGAAACGTCTGCAGACGCAGACAGTGCTGGCTCTTTGGCTGAAAATGGAGATGAGCACCAAACACTAGTCAGATACGACTGGCTTTTGAGCAAGGGTGACCTTTACCTTCACTATAGCCTTGGTAGCTGCCTTTAGCTACCTGTGTAAAAGACCTCTGTCTGCTCTGCCCCTTTGCCCCTTATTGCCTTCAGCACACATGCTTGTTTCACACTATGGGTTTTTCTCTGTCTTCCTCTTATCATCTTTCTTTGAAAATTATTCTTTCCCCTCAGCTTTTATTATTTGGAAATAGAGTTTTACATAATTCTTCTATATCTTTATATGCAGTTCTTTTTCTTTTACATTATCTTGAGCAGTTTCCTAGCATAACAGATAAAATTTTAATTCCATGATCCTGAGGAGATTTAAAAACAGATTTCTGCTGCTCCCCATCCTGGATCATCTGACAATCCTTGCTGAGTGCCTGGACTAGTGCTAGTCTTAGTTCTGTTGCTATTCATGGAGTTCCTGGTCTGTCTTTATGACTGTGTAACACCTGCTAATTACTTGGGTTGTGTAGACACCAGTTTCTACAAGAACACAAGACAATTGGCATTGTCTGGAATGAAAGATAGGCCTAGACTAGTTATTACACTCTTCTTAGAGCAAGGGTGCCCAAACTTTTGGGGCCACTGGCCGGTCATGTGGTTCAAGGAGCTGGTCACTGTGGCCTGGGGGCCTGATGTGGCCCCAACACCAATTCATCCAGCCCACGAAACCCTCGATGCTCCTGGAAGCAGAAGTAAAACGTACCTGTATGGGCGCATTTTACTTCCGCTTCCAGGAGTAATGAGGGCTTTGCGGGCCGGATGAATTGGCGTCAGGAGCTGCATCTGGTCCCAGGCTGTAGATTGGGCATCCCTGTCTTAGAGGATCTTTCTGGAAGTAGCCATTGTGAATAGTGCTCTGCTTCACTGCTTGCAGGCTCCATCCAATTCTACACCAACAGACATCTCTTGGTTGTAGCATTTTATCTTATGCCAAAGTTTGAGGCCTCATTATGGCTGGGATAGTAAGGAAAGCCATAAGGGCAATAATTGAGATGGGGAGTGTACAATCATGATAAGGAAAAAAATTGGATGTGAGATTTATATATCTTTAGCAATCTGTTTTAATTTGGCTCAAGTGGTTAAGACACTGCCTGGGAGATGGAAGGTCAGCAGTTCAAAACCAGAGTACTGCATGACAGATTGAGCACCCATCTCTGTCTCAGCTCCTGCCAACCTAGCAGTTCGAAAACAAGAAATTGCAAGTAGATAAATAGGGACCACTTCTGTGGGAAGGTGAACATCGTTCTGTGCAATTCAGTGTCTAGGCATGCCTGCCACATGTCCACGGAAATGTCTGCAAACTCAGCGCTGGCTCTTTGGCTATAAACAGAAATGAGCACTGAACCCTAGAGTCAGATACGACTGGCTTTCGAACAAGGATGACCTTTACCTTTAACTTGTCAGGTCTGCTTGGTTCTGAGAGGATGGACTTTTTTTTTTGGATTGTGAGTTGAACCTACTAATCCTAAATTGGTGGGCTGTAATTCAGAGTAGGGTTGTATCCCAGCCTGAGGAGGAGCTCAAACCTGTATTAACATTAAAAAAAATGTTTAGTTAAAGGAGAAGTGATGGATAAAAATGGATGTGTATGGTAAACATTATATGGGTCCTCATCTTTTCTGCTAGTCTAGATAATGCTCACATCCAGGCTGTGGTTGCAATAAAATAGCTGTTCAATTCATTGCCCTTTTCAGGTGCCTGGGGTTGAGGACCAGACAGCCTTGTCCTTGGAGGAGTGTCTTAGGCTGCTGGAGGCCACATTTCCCTTTGGAGAGAATTCGGAGGTTGGTGTGTTTTCTAGGTCCTTGGAAACCGGAGGATTAACTTGTTCAATATTTGTCATTTCTGTGAATGTTTTTTTTGTTATAGAAATGGGCCTGACAGTCTTCCGTGCATGTCCTTCAAACAACCTTGTAATGTAGTTTATGCTCTTTGAAGAAGGGAATGTCCAGAGTTACCTGCTGATCTGATTAAGGAAGAACCCAGTGCCCTAGTGCTTGATGGCACCAGCTTTTGCAGCTTTTGCTAAGTAAATCCCACCAGGTCAAGACAGAAATGTCTTTGAGTTCTAGGTAAAGGACCAGGGAGATTAATAGGAAGCATAAGGGTTGATACAGCCACTGTGTACCAAGATATCACTTTGTATCCTAAAGCCTTTCTCAGCTTTTGACAGCCTTAGAAGTGTGGGATGGCTGTGACAATCTATAGTGGGGTTTCGGGCACCTGGGACGTTCATGGAAGAAAGAGAAGAGATAGCAGTGGTTTGTTACTGATTCTTGATACCCTGTAGCCCTGAGCTAATTCTTTTTTTCCCTTCAGTTTCCAGCTACAGATGCCTCCAACTTAACTGAAGCTCTGCCTAGTGAGAGTGGACCTTCCATTGTGCCAGATGGGCTTCTATCTCCTCTTCTGACAGAGACAGAGTTGCCTTTTGACTTAGAACAGCAGTGGCAGGACCTCATGTCTATTATGGAAACACAGGTGAGGAGGGATGGCTTCGCTTCATAAGTTGGTTATTCTAGCCAACCACTGCTTCTTTTTCTTTCCCACGTGAGTTTATCATGTCTTCATTTGGCTTGCATTGACGTCACATAAAAACAGTGCACCAATTGTGGATCTAATAACACAAATAAAATGGTAAATTTAATAGAATATCCTCTACAGATCTGGTTACGCAGAATAAAATAGCACAGTGCAATTATGACAATCCACAGCATTTAAAATGTTGTGATGGCTTGTGGTGTGAAAAGATGCTTGATTCATGTAAATACAGTAAGACAGGAGGTATACTATAAATATGTATATTCTCATGAAAATACCAGACACAGTATGAAGTGATATACCAGCAGTCGATTTCAAGTCCTGAAATATTTGTAGTGGCCTGGCTCTGGAAAAACCATGAAGTAACCTCTTAGGAGACTTGAACAGAGCTAGAGAAAAGCAGGGTTTATTGACAGCAATCATTCCAGTTTGTTACCTACCCATCTCGAATCCTTGGGGCTTGTTTCTTCACAGCTCCATAAACCATCATCAAAGAGTCTGGTACCCAATTTATTATTTGTAGGTTTTATGACTAATCTGTCATGCCTTTAAAAATACTGAAGAAAACGGAGGTTGAACTATGCCATGCAGTTTAAATGTGACTACGTGCGTTTATGGTATTTTTGTGCTGTCAAGTTGATACCAACTTATGGCAGACCTTCCCAGGAGTTTTCTAGGTACAAAGTACTTAGAAATGTTTTATCAGTTTCTTTTTGCCGTGTTGCTCAGAAATCAAGGCTATGCGCTTCTCAAAAGACAATACTCAGAACTACACAGGCTAATTTTCCCCCAGGAGGCACATTGAGGAATTCAACGCCTAACACTTGGCTCCAGTTGAGAGCTCCAACTCAGTGAGCTTTATGGCCATGATGGTGAACCTTGGCACTCCAGATGTTCTTGGACTTCAGTTCCCAGAAGCCCAAGCAACCAGTGAATCCACATGAATGGGTTTACTGCGATCCATCTGGCCTGCACTGCCCTCGTTGCTCCCAGAAGCGGAAGTAAAACCTTGGAGTGTCAAGGTTCGCCATTACGGCTTTATGGTACGCCTCGTGTGTGTGTGTGTGTAGTCACACACACAAATGTTAGATATCTTCAGTAACACAAAACAAGCTTTATAATGAAGGAAACAGCGTTCCATGCGCTCCGGTGTCTAGTCATGCCTGAGCAGACAGCGCTGGCTCTTTGACTTTGAAACAGAGATGAGCACTGAACCCTAGAGTTGGATATGACTGGCTTCTGAGCAAGTGAAACCTTTACCTTTAATATAATTATGTCACTAGATTTGTACATGTTTGGGGTTAATATTTTGCTTTTTGGTTTGACCTTTTTGTTTGGTTAGGTCCCAATTTATGCATTGTTTGTACTAGCTTTTGTTACTTGTTCCTTTCCTGTTTTTTGTTGATGTTCTGTCTCTATATAAGCAATGCAGATCAGATGGTGTTGTTATAATTATATTTTAGGGAAAGAAGTCAAGAATTATGTAATGATGCCTTACTTTAGTACAGGAGTTCTCAACCTTCTTAAACTGGGGGCCGTGTCATGCTCCCTCAGATAGCTCCGGGGGCCGGATGGCCATTTTGCCCATCCTCAACCACATGGCACTTCCTGGTGTTGTGTAGGCAGTGGGGGGCCACATTAAATGGTGCCACGGGCTGCATCTGGCATTTGGGCCACAAGTTGAGAATCCCTGCTTTGGTACTTAATTTGCGCCAGGCTCACCACAGATGTTTGTTTTCAATAGATTTAGCAGGCAAATGAAAAATGGAATCTTCTGCTGCTGCTGTGTCTAGGCCAGACGTGAAACTGCCAAAATGAAGCCACCTTTTGGTGAGTTCATTCTGCAGTTCCCTTCGCCTGACCTAGTGTGAGAAAGATTAACTGGCAGCACAAGGCTGCCATTACCAGGGTACATCTGATTGTGGTTCAAAAATACCACAATCTTTGAGGAGGCTCTTTCTGTGGAATGTTAATACTGTATATATTTATTGGGTTCCCTCTGCTGTGGGAGAATCTTTCTGCTCCTTCTAGTTTCCTTCTTGTAGTATGAAGTGGGAGTATGGAAGACATAGAAACTCCTATATAGATTATTCATCCATAAATAGACAAAGACAGAACTCAGAACTCCAGAATTTGAAGGATCCTGAAAGCCGTTTAGTATACAGTATTCACTTCTCAAAAGCAGAATAAATAAATCTATTTGCCTGCAAAGTAGCAGAACAAAGGTTACCCAACCAAGTTAATATGTTGATGGTCTGAACACAGAGGTATACCTGTGACATTCCCCCCCCCCCCCCCCGGAAGCTAAAAAGAGAAACAGGTTTCCACACAGTCTGGCCATTGTCTGTGTTTGGGATCTATTTTGTACGCTCAGCTCCAGCCTCTCCATAACTTACTGATAAGTTGTTCTCCTTTTTCTTTAAGTGGTGTTCACCTTTTAGACTACATCTTGTTAAGCAGGTGATATTCTTCTAGAAGGCTGGATTTTGCCTAGAAAATTTCCACATCTGGTGCAGTGTACTTGTGGAAAAGCTACTTCCTTAGGTACCCAGTATCCCCAGCTGCCAGATCATAGTCCAAAGCTGATGATATTTTCAAGCTCTTATTAGTAGGCAATAGTGAGTTCCATGAATGAAGAGTTTTTCCGCTCGCTTGTGGGTTTTTGTTTTGCCAAGAACAATGTTGCTGAAGGGAAGGAAAAACCTAGACAAGATGTAGAAATGCTGATATGAAACATAGCCTTCTTTGATGGTCTCCAGGGAGGCCTGGCTGTAGTTTGGTAGAAGAGGTTGGTTCACAGTAAACAAGGTGTCAGTTTGTATCAGAACAGTGTGGAATTTTTGATTTGAGAGAAATATCACAGTTGTTTACACATTTAAGTACGAGTCAGATTCCATAAATGCCAATGTAGCTAAACCTCCACAGTGATATGTTTAGCATATAAGGCATTTGGTTTTCTATGCTGTTTCTTGGGACCCCTTTTTCAAGGATTTTCTTTGAATACCTTTTGTTTGCTCCAGATATAATATAGAGCAGTGATGGCGAACCTTGGCACTCCAGCTGTTCTTGTACTTCAATTCCCAAAAGCCCAAGTCCCTGTGAATCCACACAAATGGGTTTACTGGCACTCCAGCTGTTATTGGACTTAGGCGCAGTATGGTAAACCCATTTGTGTGGATTCACAGGGACTTGGGCTTCTGGGAATTGAAGTCCAAGAACAGCTGGAGTGCCAAGGTTTGCTATCACTGATATAGAGGAAAGAGAGTGTTGAACCTGAAAAATATTTATTTCCTTTTCAGGGCATGGAGGTAAACAGCACAACAGCAGCAGAAGCTCTCTACAATAGCACAGGTGGCGACATCTTGGCAACAAACTACACCCTTGCCCCTTCCACTCCCATCAACCAGAATGTCAGTCTGCATCAGGCGTCCTTGGGGGGTTGCGCACAGGACTTTCCTTCTCTGTTCAGCTCAGAGATCGAAAGCCCTTCCGTGTCTGGCAGCTCAGCTTTGTTGCAGCTGGTCCCTGACAATTCCACTGGTTTCAACACAACCTTCAGCTCGACCAACCTGAGTGGGATTTTCTTCCCTCCCCAGCTAAATGGAACTGTAAATGAAACATCTGGGTCTGAACTCCCAGATCCTCTGGGGGGCCTCCTGGACGAAGCCATGCTAGATGAGATCAGTTTGATGGACCTGGCTATTGAAGAAGGCTTCAACCCAGTACAGGCCTCTCGCTTGGAAGAGGAATTTGATTCTGACTCAGGGCTCTCCTTGGACTCGAGCCATAGCCCTGCTTCTCTCAGCAGCTCGGAAGCATCCTCGTCTTCCTCATCCTCGTCTTCATCCTTTTCTGAAGAAGGGGCTGTGGGCTACAACTCTGACTCTGAAAATGTGGACTTTGAAGATGCAGAAGGGGCTGTTGGGTATCAGCCAGAATACACCAAGTTCTGTCGTATGAGTTACCAGAATCCTTCCCAGCTGCAATATCTGCCTTATCTGGAGCATGTGGGTCACAACCATACCTACAACATGGTCCCCAGGACCTTAGATGCTGATGAGCCACAGCCAGCCAGCACGGGCAAAAGGAGTGCCAAGGAAAAACAGGCAGACTATCTGGATAAACAGATGAGCCGTGATGAACATCGGGCCCGAGCCATGAAGATTCCTTTTTCCAACGAAAAGATAATTAACTTGCCTGTAGAGGAATTTAATGAACTTCTATCTAAGTACCAGCTGAGTGAGGCCCAGCTAAGTCTCATCCGGGACATCCGGAGGCGGGGCAAGAACAAGATGGCTGCCCAGAACTGTCGCAAGAGAAAGCTAGACACTATTCTCAACCTGGAAAGGGATGTGGAAGATTTGCATAGAGACAAGTCAAAGCTGCTCAGGGAGAAAGTGGAGTTCCTCAGGTCCATACGCCAGATGAAGCAGAAGGTACAGAGCCTTTACCAGGAGGTGTTTGGTCGCCTGCGGGATGAGAATGGCCAGCCCTACTCCCCAAATCAGTATGCTCTACAGCACGCGAGCGATGGCAGTGTTATCCTAATACCACGCTCCTTGGCTGACCAGCAGGGCAGGCGTCAAGAGAGGAAACAGAAAGATAGGAGGAAGTGAGAGTGCAGGAAGGACAGCAGGAAAATGCAAAACTTGATGAAACAACATCCTGGAGAAGGGCTGAGCCCAGAAGAATTTGAAGGAACTTTCATGCCTTCGTATCCAATATATCTTCTCAAACCATGATAGCTGCCAGTCAGTGTATAGGAGCAGACTGTTGGGCAGGGGGCCTACAAGTCTTTGGAGGCAGAATGACCGGCTAAGCATGTTGGGAAAGACCTGTGCCCCCACAGCCTGGCACCCTTTGTTGAAAGTTGGGGAGGGGGGAACTAGCTGGCATAATGTGTGCGGGGAGGGGGATGAGTCAGAGCAGACACTAGAAAATCTGGATTGTTAAAGGTGGCTTTTTTATTTTTCTTTTGAAAAGGAAAAAAATTAAGTGGCAAACTGAGCAGGTTTAAGAGAAGCTTTTTTTCCTTTGAACTTCCAAAAACTTGGATATTTCAGGTAGCTGGGTTTTATTTTTAGAACCAGCTTTGGCATCTGTTGTGTGCAATTTGAAAACATGACTTAGCTATCATCCCTTCCTAGATGTGCAAGCGTGTGCTATCACAGACAGAACCCAAGAAAATTGTTGTTGTTGTTGTTCCCAAGAGAGGAGGGAGATGTTTTCTTAACTCTTCAATCTGAGGGGAAGTGGGAGATTTCTGGTTGAGGAATGGAGGACTTCAGCATTTGCCATAAACGTTGGGAGGTCTTAATAAATTACCTTGGTGATAATGCATCTTCCCATTTGCCCCTTTGCTCACCAGTCAAGAACTCACTAAGCATGTCATTGCCCACTGTGAGGAGCCAGCATTCTGCTGCTGGATCCTTATCATCAAGATGCATTACAAGACAGCACCTGGTAAAAATGCATGCTACTACGTGCTGTCTCGTTCCACTGATTTGGCTTGAAAGGACTGCTTTTTGACAAGAAGAGGTGTATGGGCCAGCTGCGAAGGCTGCACCTTTAAGTAGCTGGGATTTGCAAGGTGGGAGTAATGTGTGGTTATCATCACTTGATCTACAATGCAGAGGGGGTTGTTCATGCTAAATGAGCATGTTTGTTGAAAGAATAGCCATCTGCTGTAATCCACTTTCTTACTGGGCACTTTTACAATTAATTTATTAATTTTTTTTCAGGACTGGGCTCCTATAGTGTTTCTCTTTCCCTGTAGGGTGAACTTATAGTATGCATGTAGGAAAGAAGGGAGATGCTTCCTCCAGATGTTCAAAGCTGCTGAAAGTTCTTTCTGCCATAAAGACTCAGTGTGTTAGACTGTGATTCCACAGCTTGCTTCCCTTCTGGTTCCTAGGTGTCATTCCAATGTCCCCCTCCCCCCACTTTTGCTTTTTAAGGAAAAAATAAGGTGAAGGGTGAGGGTAGTGCCTTGAACACAGCTGGCCTCAGGCTCTGTGGCAGTCCTCAGAGCTGTTTATTTGCAGTATAGCACAGCTGGGAGTATTATTGACATTACCAGCAACTGATGATCAAAAAGGCTTTGGTTTTTCCCAGCCTGTATGTCCTGTGTATGTGATGATGTGTGAGGGCATGGCACTGAAGTGGGCATCCTCCAGAGGATTGTGGAGGGTAGGTATGAAGCACTGTTTATGCAGTAGAAAACATGTTTTTCCCCCAGCCAAATGTTCCATATGATTTCGCTTTTAGAAAGCTGTGATTTCTTGCAGGGGAGAAGCAAGAGAGTGGATGGGAGGAAAACACAGTTTGGGGGGGTGTCTTTCTTGTCTCTCCTGTGACTTGACAGCATGGCATTTGAAGCACAAAATGTGTTGGAGCTGTGGCTGGCTTGCTGGGGGGGTTAGGATGGAGCCCTGATGTGTGCATGTGTTAAATTATATTTTCCTTTTGAGGTTTTACTTTTGAGTGGTTTCAGTGACCTGTTGGGGAAGAAGAGAGTGTGTGAGTACAGGACGACAATAAAATGGCTTATTCACTATTCCAGAATTTGTTCTGTGTCTCCTTTCAACTAAAATTATCAAGCAGCTAAAAAGTAAAAGAGCCAATGAAAATATACTTGTGTGCTTGACCAACTTATCTTCACGAAAGTTCTTGCTAAGGCAGTCCAAAAAGAATATGGTCACCAAGTATGGCTTAGTGTTCAACTGGTTATTTTCTAATGTGTCTCTAAAAAGTATTGGCCTTCTCATGCCAAGAGTATCAATACTATCCTCCTCCTTTTGTGTCTTGATCAAACCCTGGACTGCCAAAATGAAGCCACTTCCTTCCTTGGCTTTGGCCAAACTAAAGTCCTCATGTTTCTGCCAGTAAGTATTATCCTGTAACATACATATTAAAGGAGTGTGTGTGTGATTGTACATCTGTTTATCAGTTCTTTTTGTAAGCTTATTTAGGGCTTTGGTTTAACTTTACATTAATATACAAGGGAGTAGGACAGTGTTACAGTCACTTGTCTGTAAATTAACTAAACTCTTCCCCCTGCTTGAGTGCAGGCGAGATCAGCTTTAAGGGGAAAGAGATGGAGAGCATTATCTGTGATATACTGTACAGTGACAGTGTGATCAAACTTTATTGAGATGTACAGTATAGTAATACCTCGGATAACGCTAAGACTTGGTTCCACAAGTCTTGGTGTTATCCGATTTTTAGTGTTATCCGATGCATGTTAAAATCCTATGGGGTGGATCGGATAACGTTAAAGCTCTATAGAGATACATTGTAAACGCATAGGCTTTAGCGGTTGTTATCCGATCCATCCCATAGGACCTTAACGTTATTCGATCCAATTCTCCTCCCCAGATTACTTAACGTTATGCGATTTTAGCGTTATCCAAGGTAAACGTTATCCAAGGTATTACTGTATTGTGTTGCTAATACTTATCACAGCCTTCTGTAACAAGCATCTTTTCAAAATGGCTGCAGATAAATATAGTGTAAGCAGTAATATACATTTAGTTTGAAATTCAATATAAAAAAGTGAAAGTGAATTTTCAGGGCATCCATGTTTAAAAGAGAAATTTCAGCTCTATCAAGTTAAAAAAAGTTTTTATTAAGGCTAATCAGTTATATACCCAGTAAATAGCTGTTTAGATAGCTTAGAATTTAACGGCAGGAGGCATAAGTTTAAATGATTTGGTATCCCAAAGAGGATGGGGCAGGTAATTAGTACCAGAATCTCAAAAATAAAATAAAACTATCTGAAACACTGTACTATATTCCTAACCTCTCTAGAAGAATGGTGGTGCTCAGGGTTTCAGACAGCCTGAAACAAGAGCAGTTGAGAACTAGTTAAGATGAGATGCTTGAAAGGGGCCAAGTGAGCCTTTGTTTCCCCATTCTCATTAAACCTTCCTATATAGCAGTGGTGCTGTATCTATGGCATGTATGCCAGACATGGCATTCTCAGTCCTTTCTGTTGGGACTTTCTGCTGTCACCCCAGCAGTTTGCCCCGCCACTCTGCCTAGCAGCCAAATGGGAGCACTTCCTCCCTCTCCTAAGCAGAGTTCACCCCACCTTTCTGTTTGGGCACTCGGTCTCTAAAAGGTTCACCATCATTGCTGTATAATGTTTATAGATGGTTTAAGAGTGTGAACAAACGTCCTGTTCAGAAGTATGAAAATAATGAATCTTTCCTTCCAACTAAAGCTAAGGCAGGAGGTTTGGGGATTCTGCCATTGTATACACATTTCAGTGGTAAACAAGTGGGCAGAGATGGGTCCATTTCCACTGTAACTTCTAAAGGGCATTGTTGAGAATCAGATTTTAGATATGCTGTTCTCTATAGCACCAGCAACCTACCGATAGCAGTGTCCTTCTGTTCTTGTGGGCTTTTTTTTTTTTTGTATTAAACTTGCTCACAACAGAATACCTGTTTTCATCCTACAATTGGGAATGGTTGTATGGGAGGGGTTACAAAAGAGGTTCCAGGGAGTTACCTCTAGCCCTGAAAATTAACTTTGGTGTAAATGCCAGCTGTCATCATGGGTTACCCAGGGTTTGTAATGCTCTGCTGTTATCGGATGCTCTTCCCATCTTCCCTGACAGCTGGATTGAAAAAAAAGTATACAGTATTTTAAATCTCTGCCTTTTACATCTTACACTATAGCAGGGGTGCCCAAACTATGGTCTGGGGGCCAGATGCGGCCCCTGACACCAATTCATCTGGCCCACAAAGCCCTTGTCGCTCCTGGAAGCAAAACACACCCGTATGGGCACGTTTTACTTCCGCTTCCAGGAGGGACATGGGCTTTGTGGGCCAGATGAATTGGCATGGGCCATAGTGACTGTCTTCTTGAACCATGTGATCAGCCCATGGCCCAAAATGTTTTGGCACCACTGCACTACGGGAATGGATGCCTTTGCAGTGGGAGGAACTGAAGTTGTGAAATTAGATCCAATATAAAATTCCTTTTCTGCTCCCATTGCAGCTATGTGGAATCTCTTTCCAGTTTCTAACAGGTGGTTGTTTCTTCCATCCCTCAATTATATGCCACCAAGTTGATTCTAATTTATGTGACATTAGGTATAGAATAGTCAGAATGGTTTATCAAACCTATCTTCTGGGGGTGGGGAGCCTTTGGGATATTGCAGCTTGCCCAAGGCATGCTCTTGGTGCAGTGAGGAACTGAAGTCCCAAATCCTGGCTTCACAGAATTTCAACTCATTGAGCTATCCAGTCATTCTCTTGGGAATCAAAAAGTATGGGAATGAACCATCAGTTTAATTTGAACCAGTGAATGGCCAGTGCTCATCTCTGAGTGTAGCACTACCTTCCCAATCAGCCTTATCTTCCCTTCTCATGAGGTTATGGCACTGAAGACGACTCCGAAAGAAACTATATAAGGGTGCTGGGGACAAGGATTTCTTAGTGAAGACAACAACATAAATTCTTTTTAAATTTCTCAAAATTTCTTTGATCTATGACAGCAGATGTAGTGTCCTGTTGATTTTATGGTAATTCAAATAGCCATTCTATACATTATTACAAAAACTTATAGAATGCCCCCGTCTACTTTAAGACTTGATGCCATCAAAGCAAGCAATGTGCTTCTACTGTGTCAAGAACAACTTCAAACATATCGGAGCCTTTTACAAATTTCTGAAATACTGTACTTGCAAAGAATGGCTTGATTAGAAAACACAAGAAGAGCAGAATTATAAATCTAAAGTTTTATTGAGACCAAAAGACAGTTCAGTATGAAGGTAAAATCCAAACACTTAAGTTTTAGACAACATTTTCACAGAAACCTAAAACACATGCTTTATTTTAAAAAAGGTTTGTACAATACATTTCTACGTACATAACAGCCCCTGGAGTAGTAGTTCTGGGTCGTTACAGTTTGAGCAAATTCAAAGGTAAAATTGTGTTCTTTACAAGAACAAGTATACTAGATTAAAAAAAATCGGGGTAAGAAAAGAGCAAGGAAAACAATCACTAATGCCCATATCCAAACAGAAGATAGGTATTTGAAACTGCTGTTGTGCTAGAGGTTAATTACACCTCCACTATTCTTCCTTTACTCGTTTTTCTCAAAATCACACATATCCAGGAAAATAAAAAAGCAAGTAGGACCCTAGCGCTTCTGTATGGGAAGGCAGAAGAAAAAGTTTACATTTCATTATTATGTCACATGATTTGTGCTCACTGTTCCAACTTGATCACAGAAGTTCTCTCTTTAATTATAGAAGTGTGGCAGAAGCTGGCTGCATTAAAGGTTGTCACTTCAAATGGTAATTTTAACATTTCGATCCTTAAGGCTCTAGCCCTGTGATGGCAAACCTTGGCACTCCAGATGTTATTGGACTTCAAAGGGTTTACTGCAATTCATTTGGGCCCTCGTTGCTCCCGGAAACTTTACTTCCGCTTCCAGGAGCGATGAGGGCGGCGCGGGCCGGATGAATCACAGTAAACCCCTTCGTGTGGATTCACCAGGGCTTTGGCTTCTGGGAATTGAAGTCCCAAGAACATCTGGAGTGCCAAGGTTCACCATCATGGCTCTGGCTCTAGCCCAATCATTTAAAGCAATGATTTTGTAAGAATAGATTCTAGATACGGAACAGTGAACCACTTCCCATCCCAAATCAGCCAGAAGGTGCCCACCCTCCCTACCCACAATGTTACACCAATAATAGCAAAAGAAGGAAGAAAAAGAAACCCTACACACATGCTATGTTGTAAAAAATTCATTTAATACTATTTGCAGGCGGGGAGGCTGTGAATCACAGAGATGGTCTTTGAAGAACAGACAGCATCAGCCTGCTGTTCCTTTTGGCAGCCAGTCCACACCCCCCCCCCCCAGGCTTTGTCCTGTGGGAAGATATTTTTGCTTCATTCCCCAAGCATGAAATGACTGGGTAACACTCACCCATTCTCCCCCTCCTCCTCCAGGTGTATACTAGAAAGGAAGGAAAGAAGGGGCGGTGTACTGCCACACCAAGCTGTTGAGGGCATAGAAATTGTCCTGTTCCTACAGAGGTCATCTTCCTCGACCATGAGCCTCTTTGCTTCCTCTCACTCAGGGTCAAACTCGCAGTCTGGTGTTTTAATACAAAAGTCAGCCAGAGGACGGAGGGGGCAGAAGGGCTGACCGGTTAGTTTTTCTCATCTTTTTTCTCCTCATCTTCCGAGGGATAGGAGTGCCATGTCAGCCTTTCCTCATAGAACGAGATGACCACTTGTGGACACTTGATATTGGCTTCCTTCGCAGGGACCAAGTCTGCTTCATCTGAGTTCTTCCTAAAGAAGCAAATTGAAAAAAAAGGAAAAGTGGCACTCACCATAGGAGGGAAATAGGAAGATCAATTTCCAATGTTAATATGGCAGCTCAGAAGTATCAGAAGTCCTCTACTACAGGGGTTCCCAACCTAAGGCTTGTGGGCCAGATCTACCCCACAGCACCATTTCATATGGTCCCCCACCACTCCAAGGGCATTGGAGAAATAAAATGGCTGCCCATTTGAAGCTGTTGTGACAAAATGGCTGCCCCATTGTGCAGGCAGGGCAAAATGACAATCCAGCCCTCAAAGCTGACAGAGAGCATGACCTGGCCCCCAGGCTTGAAAATGTTGGGAACCCCTGATTTAAGCTGTTCCCTGCTCAACAGCTTAGCATGACTATGGTGCAGATAGAAAAGAGATAATCACTAATGTTTGCACTCGTTGCTATTTATTCAGTACAGTGAAATATGGACAATTTATCTCTTTGCAAAAAAGCAGCATACAGTAGAAATAAAGTAAATTTTTACTGAACTGTAGAGATCAATATGGCAAAAAATTGTTATCTGGGGTGATGCCTCTTTTTTGTGCCCGGTCCCCATCTACTTTACATAAAAAGGGACCACATTGTTCAGGTAATATCTTTTCTTCCCCCTCATGTTCTCTGGCATTTGTGCAAAGAACCTCTGAAGAATCTGTAAATACTATTCCAAAAAAGCAGAGGTAAGGCAATAGACATTCTATTTTGAAAGCAGGAATGAGGGGGGGAAACATCAGACCTGGGGAGGCACACCCATGGGGGCAAACAAAAGTCCGCACAAAAATTAACTTTAACAAAACAAATAAAAAGTCAAAGGAAAGGTGAAATGAAAGAAACATGAATCTGACACGTACCCATATTAATATGAAAAAAATTGAATTTAAGAAGATTTCGGTAATTGATGAAAGAACACGAAAATGAAAAAGACCTTCTTTTGTGAACCTGAAAGCGCCATCTCTATTGAAGTGGCAGTTACCGAAGTGAAAACCCATACTACTGAAAGTAATCCACATTCAACTACTGATGTTAGTTTAACCTCTGACACATTGTTCCTATACCACCCACAGACTTCACAAAACTCTTTGCATCTGGTGAAACAGATTGCTGCTATCTGAAGGATGTTATAGCCTAAGAAACCCAGAGAAAATACAGATGTAGTGGCCAGAAATTCTGATCACATAAAGCAGGGAGAGGTCTCTTGTAAGACATATAATTGCATAACAGGTTTAATATGCATATATTTAACACACTTTTATGTAAGGATGAATAGGTTAAATAGATTGTGAGAGCTAGTTCTTTCCACGATAACATAATATCTGCAAGTGGACTGTCACAGCTACAAGACTTCATACAAGACATCCTATAGCCAAGAAAAGTTGTTCCTAACTCATTCAACTTCAAAACCTAAACCAGATATACAACTGGTGCTATACAGATGTTTTTGACTATAATCCTCATTGTCTTGGTCAATTGGCTGTCACAAGCTGCAATACAATGGCATACTGAATGTCCCAGATCAGCCTAACTTGAGTATGGAAGAGCCTGTCGGTAGGATCAAGCCACATGACCTTATTATGGATACCTACATTCAACATGCTGCTGCAAACATTGCTACTGCCTCCTCAAAATCTGAACAACAAACAGAATGTTTAGTGGAGGACCGACAAGAGAAATGAACACTTTTAGGAGCAGACTTACCATTTCATCAAGAACATGAGCTCTCCGCTAGAATCTGTGGCACCAATAATCCGCTCTGGCTCAAAGCCCCTTGCAAAACCCCGAGGCTTCTCAGCCTGAAGGGAAAAAATGGAAATGATTGCTATGACTACCTATAGCTAAAGGTAAACATCACCTTTGCTCAAAAGCCAGTTGTATCTGACTCTAGGGTTCAGTGCTCATCTCTCTTTATAGCCAGAGCCAGTGTTGTCTGCATCTGCAGGCGTTTCCGTGGACATGTGGCAGGCATGCCTAGACACCAGAGTGCACAGAGTGCTATTTATCTTCTCATGGAAGTGGTACCTATTTATCTACTTGAAATTTCTTGCTTTTGAACTGCCACCTGAGCCCCCAACACCCTCCCCCGCTGCCAATACTCCCCCATATGCCACCAGTCCACCCTGCCAATACTTCCCACGCTGACGCCGCCAAACACTGTCACCACACCACCAGTCCACCTGAAAAAACACACACACCCCTACAAGCTGACGCTTCCCTGCTTACCAACCTGCCATGGATGAAGGGTGTGTGAGTTCCTGCCTGTCCTTGCCTGCGCTCGGCCAGAATGGCACCAGGGAAAGACCCATGTGGCCACATGTGTCTGCTGCTTCCACTACTATCTTTTCCCCTCCGGCTGGCTTGGCATGTCCTTAACGCTGATCCGTAGCAGGACGGGTGTTGTAAGCATCTGCCCTGCTATGGAGCAGCATTAGGGACATGCCAAGCCAGGTGGAGGGGGAAAGGATGGCAGTGATGGAAGCGAGGGCGCAGGCCAGATGGAATAGTGCTGTGGGCTGGATCCGGCCCACGGGGTGTATGTTGAGAACCCCTGCTCTAGATCAATGCTCCATAGTCTGGCTCAATTAAGCTGTGCTTCTAGGGAGGGGGGGGCAGAAGTAGGAGAGCATAAAAGTGACCAAAACAATTGGAGAGAAAACCTATGGCGAAAGGAAGCAATTAACAATAAAGGGCAAGCACTGAAGGGCAATTTTAAAAAGTCAGGGAGGAATACTGAAACATGACACCAAGGAGGAGAAATAAAGGAAGATGAAAAGAAAAAAGGGAGTTAGGGAAAAGCACAGCAATCTTAAAACCTCTATATGCCGAATGTTGGGAAATGTCTGGCTATCCCATTCACCTATGTATCCAGTTAACTGTTTAAGGATAACAAGTTTAGACAGAATACAAGAAAAACCGTTATCCAAGAGAACATGAAATCAAGGTAGAAGCCAGACTCCACAGTTCTATAAATGGGAAGAGACGAAAGAACTAAATTGCAGCATCTTAAAGGTAAATAGCCACAGGACGAAAAACTGCCACAATTTAGGATTAGGACACTCTGTATTGCTTTAAATGTGTACTGTTTTTGAGACGTGTTTCGCTTTTGTAATGTATTTTGCTTTTGAGCTGTAATACTGATATTTGTCGATTATGTGAGCCGCTCTGAGTCGGTTTTTACCAAGTAGGTAAGGCATACAAATCTAATGAATGAAATGAATCCTTCTAGAACTGCAGAGCTTTAACTAGCAACGGTGTAAGCAGTGTCTGTTATCTTGTCAGTGCTTTGTATGTTCAGAAGCAACAGAGTTTTGTGCCTGGGCATATGACAGGTAATTGGTAGAATGTGAAAACTACTTGCTCTTGCAAGTTGGGTAGAATTTTGTACTATGATTTTGGAAATGTGTACTAATATTTTGGCCATAGTAGTACACATATCTAATAATGTGCAACTTCATTGTATTATAGAATGTATCACAGACATACAAGATCTGATGGGAAACCAATTCAACATGTACCACAGAAAAGCAATACAGTACTACTATCTCCTTGAAACCCCGTTACAATAATGTGCCTTGCTTACACAGCACACATTTTAATTTTACAATTTACAGTCAAACCTTGCTTAAAGAGCACCTCGCTTAAAGAGCAGAATTTTCTCTGAATGTTCACTTCGCTTAACAAATAAAACCAACCAAAAACCCGCTTAACAAATAAATCCAGGTTTGCAATCCCCCCCACCAGAAGTCACAATTGGTCACTTACAATAGTGTTTCACTTAAAGAGCAAACTCACTTAAAGAGCAATCCTGTGGAACACATTATGCTCTTTATATTCTATTTCCACATGTTATGGTTCTAGCAAAAACAACAATTAGTCTTATATACTGAACCTCTGTGCTTAAAGCACTCTCTGGGTGGACCACAGGTAATTGGCTTTTTGCCCCCAACATGCTAGGTACTCATTTTACCAACCTCAGGAAGATGGAAGGCTGAGTCAACCATGAACCCACCAGCATCAAAAAAAAAAAAAAAAAGGGGAGCAGTCTTGGCCGCAGTGCACTTCTAGCATTTTTAGCACCTACTTGGCAGTACAGAAATGCAGCAAATAGATTCAAGCAGTTAAAAACCTTTGTGCAAGTTATCCTATAGCCGTGATGGTGAACCTTGACACTCCAGATGTTCTTGGACTTCAATTCCCAGAAGCCCAAGCCCCTGTGAATCCATATGAATGGGTTTGCTGCGATTCATCTGACCCGCATCACCCTCGTCACTTCCAGAAGCGCAAGTAAAACACACCCGTACGGGAGTGACGAGGACAGCATGGGCCGGATGAATCGCAGCAAACCCATTTGTGTGGATTCACAGGGGCTTGGGCTTCTGGGAACTGAAATCTAAGAACATCTGGAGTGCCAAGGTTCACCATCATGGTCCTATAGCAAACCCCTTTTTCTTTAACTGTAAGGCATAAACCAGGGGTTCCTAACCTAAGGCCCATGGGCTGGATCCGACCCACGGCATCATTTCATGTGGGTTCCCCACCCCTCCAAGGGCATTCTAAAAACAAAATGACCACCCCTTTGAAGCTGTTGGTACAAAATGACCACCCCTTTCATGCAGGCAGGGCAAAATGGCTGTCTGGCCCTCAAAGATGAGAGAGCATGACACTGCCCCTGGCTTAAGGTTGGGAATCCTTGGCATAAACAGTAAGCCTTACCTCTTCTCTCTTTTTCTTTGGTCTGCTTTCCTCCCCCCTATCATCAGAGTCCGACTCTGCCTTGCGCTTGCTTCCCTCTGACTTATCACTCTCATGTGCTGTTTTCTGAGACTGTAAGAATTCTGCAATGAGGTCAGGACAGTCGAGGTTCTCTTCTGGCTCCCACGTGTTATCTTCACTGCAACCAAACAACTTTTATTAGCTGGATAATATGGCAAGACACCAGATTTGTGACTAGAAATTTCCGTTTATTTCATTTAACATTGCACGAAAAAGCTATTTTGCCTTATTAGCTTGGAAGTTTTTGGCACAACTCGACAATAATGATTTTTCCAGAAGAAGAAAAGTTATTTACAGAATTCACACATGAAGACAATTCCTGCTGGCATCTTGATACAACAACTGAAATGTCTGGGGAATTTGTTCAAAATGTTGGAGTCGCTCTTCCCCACATCTGACAAAGTTATACATTTTATACATGTAGCTCAGTAGTACTTGAACATGTTGGAATGCAACAAGAGATAGTCAGAAGAGAGGGTGATAACACCAAGGTGTCAACTGTCTGCTTACTGTCGGTTAGGAACCGCTGTCATGATATAGCTCAGATATAAAATGAGAAAAGAATATGTGGAAGAACAGACAAAAGTCTTGTAATCACAACTCAAAGTTGTGCAATGCATTTGCTTTTAAGCTTCAGCACTAAATAGGCTTTAAAAATGCTTTTAGGCAAGGCTTGCTGTCACCGCTTCTAAAGAGCTACTGAGGATGACATTAAAAGTTCCCAACAGCTCACAGGACATTTATGAGGAACTGCACTTTGGGGTATGGAATTCTTATTTCTTGGGAGTACAAACACCTTAATTCCTCATTCTGGGAATTTTGCCCAATTTACACACACCTTACAGACACCTAAGTGTGGCTCACTGAGGAGAAAAGGCCCAAACTACAAGGCTTTTGAAACTTAGCTAGGCCTAGGTCTACTCAGGCTTCCCATTCCAGGCCTGGTGCAAGCTGGGAGACTTCCTTCTGAACACAATACCAAGTAGAGCTAGGCCTAGCTAAATCTCAAAGCCATTCAGTGTAGGATTCCCACCTCCACCCCCCCAGAGCCATTTAGATCCCTGTATAATACAGTAAATCAAGCAGAGCTGCCAGAATAAAGAATTAGTGCTCCAAGAAAACAGAATATCCTATCTCTAGTCTTTATATGCCAAGGCAACAGTCTGAGGCAAATCACAGCTTTATAATTAAGCCTTACAATTATTCTCACATGTGAAAATCACTAATGTGCTCTATAGCAGCAGACTACGGCCTAAGCAAATAAATAATAAAGACAAACTGTTCTTATTTGAGAAAAAGAACCTACATCTGGTTCTAAAGTACCTCTTAACTCATGCAGAAACACACAGTGAACAGTGCTCCATTAGTCTCTGAGGTTTCCTGCTACCCTTGGAAAGGCCCATAAGGTGGACATGGGGCCATGGTCTAGTAAACTGAAGGGAGATGGGAGTTTTCCTTCAACAGTTGTGTGCCTGAAGTGATTTAAACAGACATATATGGGTAGCAAGCTACTATGTTTATGAATGACTAAAGGTTACATAATTTTTACAACAATAAACGAACAAGAAAGCTATCTTACTCTGAGAAGCCCTTCCACTTGAGCAGATACTCCACTTTGCCCTTCACTACCCGCCTGTCAAGGACTTTCTCCACCACATATTCTTCCTCCTCCTCTTCTAGGACTTCCTCCACTTTCTTCTTGTTTTGCTTTTTCCCCACTGCAGTCGCCAGTTTTGCAGTTTAAAGGAGGCTGTGAAAGACAACCAGACAAGACCATCAGAATGGAAAAACATTAGAACTTTAGAAAACAAGATCTACCCATAGTGGACAGAGGGAGATTTAAGATACTTTACATTTTTCATCACTTTATTATTTAATGAAAAATATAAGTCTATGAACACAATAGAGGTAAAGAGAAAGAGAGAAGTTTTAGAAGATACATTAGAAAGAAGCAAAGAATTATAGCAGAGATACAGTTAATAATCAGCACACCTTCAAAAGTATCAGGGAGTTCTAAAGTCCCAGCAATGTCCAAGGCCTTGTTTGATGGCATCCATTTTGATATGCTGAAACACAGTTATACAGTTGAACCTCGATTAACATAATTAATGAGTTCTCTAGGATGTTTCTTACAGCAAAAATTACTTTAATTGAATTTCCCATAAGAATGCACTGATAGCAGTTTCCCATAGGAATCCACTGAAAATCAATTAATCAGTTCCGAAACAAATTCCGTAAACCAAGCCACTATTTTTATGGATTTTCTTTTGTTATGCAATTTTTATGTTAACCGAGCCGTTTGTTAACCGAGGCTAAACTGTATACACATAACAAAACAGTGCCAAAAACAGTTCATGATACAATGCCTATGGCAGTTTATACTTCCCTAAGTGCATTAATATGTATTCTTTTGGAATTTGACTGTAATACTTAACCTTTTCCTTGTTTCCTTAAAACTCTATTCTTCTAGCACAAACTAATGCTTTTGCCCAGCACTCAAAATCCTAAAAGATACCGTCAAGCCAGCCTTAATTGGCCACATTTACTCAACATGATCTCTCTGCCAAAGTTAGGTTTCTATGTTAATATAATGTATGTGAATGTTGTCAATACAATGAAGTTTTTCTTCCAAAAGAAACATGCACTGCAGGAAGGAAAAGTGTTACACTTTTGACTGGAGTTCCAATGTTCTTCAGATTAGCCTTTCATCAAACAAAGCAGGATCTTTCCACTAATATCCCCCTCTACCCTTCAAAAAGACCAGAACCTATTACACGACTGTGCTGAAACATGGCAGTAGTGGGGGAAAGCAAGCAGGGATGCCAAAAGAGTTCCTAGCAAGATGGAAAGTTTAAACAGCTTGCTTCTTCTGGAAATGAAACGTTACAGTCTACTGGAAACAAGTAACTGTGGTGGATTCCCACAGACAAAGCATCTCTCAGTAGGAGGATGTACTTGTCACCATAGGAGTCTGATAAAACAGTCGAAAGGGACTGTCAAGCACAGCCAGGGTTTCGAGAAAATGGGTCTCATTTGCTGTGAAGGATGGTTGCCTAGGAAGACCTATGAAAAGCAGCTGAATGGAGAAGAAAGATTTTTGTTTCACAGATCTCAAGACTCTATTCTGCTCCCAGATGCTGAGAAATATAATTGTGAGGGGGCAGAACTCTTGTAAGAGTTCTTAGCATATTCAGTAGAGCTCTGCAAATTAGATCCAGACTAAGCTAGCTGTACCAACACCCTACTGAAGTTAATGAGATCGATGTGTCAGCTTGGATCTGGCCACAGTTTCTGAAACTATTTGAGACTGGCTTGAAATTGATATTATCTGTCATGTAAACATTTCTTTCACAAACTGGAAAACTAAATACACATGATTTTCATGGCTTCACCATAATACATACTGCAAAGGTTCAGGATTTCCCTGAGATACTGATGTATCTTGTCAGCAACAAAATGCTTCAAACAAAATCAATCTTGCTATCTTATTTGAGCTATGAGAAAAACAAACCAACAGAAGGAAGAAGCAGCCTAGAATCTTCACATGCAAGTGACTCTGTTCCTGATCTGACATTGGGCTAATAAGAATCCAAAGACATGAAACTTGAGATTTAACTTCCTTCCCGTGTCAATTCCTCATGTACTTTATTTATTTTAAATATTGTTTATTTAAAATTAGAATCAATTTTTCAGGATTTCAATGAAATTGCTACAATCTTTATTTAAGATCTAAAATGACCGGCTCCCATGTACCCCAGGATTAAAAAACAGGATGGATTTTTAAAATACACAATCACTTTTATATATACCAACCTTATCCTACTAAGTGAGGAGTTGGTAATGTTTTGCCACCATGGGCTGCACAAAGCACTTGCTCCGGAGATGTGTGACTACATAAACTTCCACCTGTCAAACACATACCCACTTTTCCCAGATGTCTAACTCCCACTTTTCAATATATAGGAGATAAAAAGTTAAACCTCCTTTCCACTGTGAAAGTGGGGATTGAACCAATGGCAGACCACACAATCCTGACATTTGAAGCTTATATCTTTCCTGGGTCATAGAAGCCCCAGACTCTTCTTCACCACAACAGAAAAAGATCATGTTTTTCCCAGCTCAATGAAGCAGCTCTATATCTGCCTAATGCACACAGAAAGACAAGTGAAAAGCAATATTTCTTCCATTTTAATATTTGAAAAATATCAAGATTTTATAAGGCTGCATGAAGTTTTAAGAAATGGTTTGTACTAACCTCACAGGTAATTTTTAACATCATTATTTTTTTTAAAAAAAACTTCACTCATTGGTTCTATTCCCTCCTCAGAACAAGCATAAGAATTTAAATGTGCACAAGCATAAGAATTTAAATGTGCAGATCATCAGTCAAAGCCACTTATCTCCCTTTTTTCACTTAATATTTTGAATATCACCCAAATAGAGACTCTTTTCATAGACTCTCTCCTAACCATAATGGCCATCCTCCAACTGAAATAATAAATCTATGGGAAAGTCTCTCCCTGTCAGCACTGAGCCTTAACCTACAACAAGCACACTTTTAATAAACAAACACTGCAACACTGTTATTTTACTTTTAACTTATCTTACTTCCAGACACTGGCACTAGGGTACACAGAAAGACCCTCCTCGAAGATTATGGTATTTTTGAACCACAATCTGGCATACCCTGGTAACAGGAACCTTGTGTCGCTGGCTAATCTTTCCCACACCAGGTCAGAGGAAATGCAGAACAAACTCACCAAAAGCTGCCTTCAATTTGGCAGTTTCGTGTCTGGCCTAGACACAGAAGAACTTCCTGACACATGCCTTATTTTAGCCACAAAGATTACCAGATTATTTAAGCAGACCATCCTCTCTAAACTCAAGACACATTTAGAAAAAGCCTTCTCACATGGTCCCTATTTCAGTATGTTTGCAATTCTTTTTAAAAAGAATACATTTACCAAGCCCTCTTTCCTGAAATTTAAAGTTCTCCATGTCCCCCTGAACTCCTGATTCTTCTTCTCAATATTACACACTCTGAATCCCACCCACTTCTCATTTATATCTCATGCTTTTCCATTCACCTCCATGTTTTGTATACATTTTACAAAGAGGCCAGCTTCATAAACATCAGTTCCTTTGGAAAAATGCTGAGCAAAATTTGTCACCCTTCAAAATACTGTACACTAGTACCCCGAATAACGTTATGACTTGGTTCCACAAGTCCCGTCGTTATTCGGGTTTTAACGTTGGGCGATACATTGAACACACAATGTTAAAAAAAGCCCTGTTTCCCTGGAGGCTGCAGGAAGCGAGAACATCGGGATTTGAATCCTGACATTTTGCCTTGCTGCTGCCTCCAGGGAGGTGGGAGAACTTTGGAAACAGCTTGGAGCGGGTTTCCCCACCTCCCTGGACCCGGCGGGGGGGTCAGAGCCCCCAAAATTGGTAAAAAAAACGTCCTTTTTTTTACCAATTTTGGGGTTTCTGACCCCCCCGCTGGGTCCAGGGAGGTGTGGGGACCCAATCCAAGGTGTTTCTGCGCTTCCCCGACGTCCTGAGCCAGTGCAGGAAGCCAGAACATCGGGATTCGAAATCTGACATTCTGGCTTGCTGCACTGGCTCAGGACGTCGGGGAAGCCCAGAAACACCTCCAGAGAGATCAGAGGACCCGATCTACAGCTGCAGGGTGGCTGGGGAAGCTGACGGGGACTCCCTGTCGGCTTCCCTAGCCACCCGCCCATGCCTCCGCAGCTGTGGGGTGGCTGGGTAAGCCGATGGGGGAGCCCCCCGTCAGCTTTCCAGCCACCCCACCCCTGCCTCCGTAGCTGCAGGGTGGCTGGGAAGCTGAACGGAGAACCCCGTTCAGCTTTCCACCCACCCTGCTGCTAAGAACGACTGTTTCGTGTAACGTTAAAATCGCGTTACTCGATACAAGATGTTTCCGAAAATCTTGTAACGTTATGCGGATTTAACGATATACGGTACTCGCGTTATACGGGGTATTACTGTATCTAGTTAACACTTTTGTAATTGGTGGAAGAGCTGATGTATCCCAATATCCTACCAATTTCAGCCCAATTCAATTATTTCACTACTACAGTGATGGCCAGCCTTGGCACGCCAGGTGTTTTGGACTTCAATTACCAGAAGCCCAAGTCAGCACTCCTGCTGATCAGGGCTTCTGGGACCTGAAGTCCAAGAACATCTGGAGTGCCAAGGTTGGCCATCACTCCTCTACTAATCTCCCCACCCAACAGTAGGTGGGATTAATTAAGCTAAGTAACAGCTGGATTGGAGGAGGCACACCTACACATTTCTTCCCACAATAGAAGGGCTGCCTGCCTCCCAAAGTTCAAATTTGCAGGATTGTGACATCTTAAAAGGCTAACAAGTTTCTCTGGCATAAGTTTTCCTGAACTCCACCCCATTTTGCCAGATATATAAAAGTGTTCCACAATAGCTTATACCAAATAAAACCCATTAGTCTTTCATGTGCTGTAAGACTCTTCACTGTGGCTGAAGGAAAAGGAAAGAACCATCCACTGGGATGTTTGAAGTGGTAGCCCTGTTAGTCTGCACAAGCATATCAGAGAGTAATGTCTGATGAACTGGATTTGATCCACAAAAGCTCACATTTAAATACAAGAGTTCGTCTTTAAGGTACCACAACATTTTTCTGTCTTTTTCTTGTTGTTTTTACTCTCTGACACGCCCACTGGGAGTGTTTTTAAAACCAGCAACAACAGCAGCCTCACTTTGTTGTGCATTCTTGGACCTATCACTGAAACAACTTCTTCAGTCACATACTAAATGCACATTTCAGCTACAGAAGGAGCATAATCTCATGCATGCTCCCCCCCACACAGAGGCATTTCAATTAACTGAGAAACGGATTCCACATATTCTTAATACATACAAACACGCACACTAGTACCAACCTCAGGGATAGTTAGAAATGTTTAGTGGATGTACCGAAATACCAAACACCCTAAGAGACATCCTACCTGTCCTGAGAGTATATATGCACTTTTGTGTGTGTGTCAGAAATGTTTAGTGGATGTACCGAAATACCAAACACCCTAAGAGTCATCCTACCTGTCCTGAGAGTATATATGCACTTGTGTGTGTGTGTGTGTGTGTGTGTGTGTGTGTGTGTGTTAGAAATGTTTAGTGGATGTACCGAAATACCAAACACCCTAAGAGACATCCTACCTGTCCTGAGAGTATATATGCACTTGTGTGTGTGTGTTAGAAATGTTTAGTGGATGTACCAAAATACCAAACACCCTAAGAGACATCCTACCTATCCTGAGAGTATATATACACTTGTGTGTGTGTGTGTGTGTGTGTGTGTATGTGTGTGTGTGTGTTAGAAATGTTTAGTGGATGTACCGAAATACCAAACACCCTAAGAGACATCCTACCTGTCCTGAGAGTATATATGCACTTTTGTGTGTGTGTTAGAAATGTTTAGTGGATGTACTGAAATACCAAACACCCTAAGAGACATCCTACCTGTCCTGAGAGTATATATACACTTGTGTGTGTGTATCTATCTATCTATCTATATGGTAGATCGATTGATTTGCTATTTAATCAGGCATATATTATACCCCTCAACAGATCCTGCATATTTCACTTCCAACACAGTATCATGCCTCGTTCTGGAAAGAATTTTCTCTTTTGTATTTTAGGGACAACCTTTTAGAGCCGCAGCATCCAACAAAGCAACCCCAGCAACCAACAAAAAGACAGCCGTGTGATTCCCTACACACAGAACAAATGCAGGAGGAGGGCGATACCTTTTTTATTGGATCCCTCGTAAAAGAAAAATCAAACATTGCGCGAGCTTTCCCGTGATTCAAGACCCCCTTCCATCCCATTTCTTGTGGAGAGGGCAGGGAAAATAATCAATTTAAGTCTCCCCCACCCCTCAAAGTAGGAAGTCTTGTACGAGGTACCGCTTCTTGCACAGACCCCTATAAATGTGTGTGTGTGTGGGGGGGGGAAGAGATACGCGGTAAAGGGATCTTCAGGAGAAAGAAGAAACTAAACGGAAACGTTTGCCTCAGGGCAAACGCTTAGTTTCTCCTTTCTCCCGAAGAGCCTTTTCGCGCGTATTTTCCCCACACATAACACAAACACACACCCTCGAAGTGTCCCCTCAGCCCTCCCTGCTTTCCCCCCCAACATGGCCGCCCAGCCCTCCCAGCCCGCGCGTGAGGTGCCCTCCGCTTCCCTCCCTCTCTCGACCGGGTTACCTTATTCAGCCTCGCCGCCAACACACAAGGGGGGGAAATATAGAAGAATCAAACAATAATAATAATTAAAAAAAGAAGAGCCCAGCAGAGAGCCCGACAACCGGCCGCGAGGCGGAGGCAAGCGGGCGCGAGCCACAGGTCGGGGCGAGCCGGTCTAGCTAGCTTGAAAGAGAAAAGAAAGCGACGGTTGGTCAACGGGCCTCCCGCGCGCGGTCCGCCTCCGCCAAACAAAAGAGCGCCGTATTAGCTCTTCTCCCCGCCGAGGCGCACCGCGCATGCGCCGCTTGGCCTCCAACCACCGCCTCCGAAGAAGGGAAGGGAAAAAAAAAACCCCTCCCTCCGCGCGAAGCATTCTGGGACCGGATGTTATCCCGGAGATCGCCTACTATGCTCAGGTCCTTTTTAAAGGCATTGTCCGCCTCCATCTTGGGAGGGAAGGAGGGTGGTCGAGTGTCTTCGGAAGCGATGGGAAAGTCCGAGGCTAAGCTAGTTGGGAGAGGGGGCAGGGACGTGACTCCTTTCTCCCTCACCGAAAAAAGGCCCAAGGGAGGATGTCCAAGTCAGGAAAATGTTTTTTATTTTATTTTGCAAATACAGTAATACCTCATATAACATTAGTATCGAATAACACGAAAATCGCATAACATTAAGGAATTGGGGGGGGGGAGAATTGCATCGGATAACATCAAAATCCTATGGGATGCTTCAGATAACAACCGCTAAAGCCTGTGTGGTTACAATGTATCTCTATGGATCCCATAGGATTTTAACATGCATCAGATAACACTAAAAACCATATAACACCAAGACTTGTGGAACCAGGTTTTAGTGTTATCTGAGGTTTTACTGTACAGTATTTGACAGCAGGACTTCAGTTGGCATGATCAGCTGCTGCTGCTTTCCTCCATGTCAGAGAGTAAACCAAACACACAAAAAACGTTATGGGAATTTAAAGATTAACTGCTGCATTTCTTCTACAGTAAAACCTCAGATAACGTTAAAACCTGGTTCCACAAGTCTTGGTGTTATCCGATTTTTAGTGTTATCCGATGCATGTTAAAATCCTATGGGATCCATAGAGATACATTGTAACCACACAGGCTTTAGCGGTGCATCTCATAGGATCTTAATGTTATCTGATGCAATTCTCTCCCCCCCCCCCAGATTGCTTAATGTTATGCGATTTTAATGTTATCCGATACTAATGTTATCGGAGGTATTACTGTACTTTCGTGTGCAGATCAAACTTTGGACTGCCAAAATTAAGACATATACTGTACTTGGCTTTGTGGTTGACCTAAATTAAATCTCTGTTGGTGCATGTTTCTGGTAGTAATCGGCAGACCGGATTCTTTAGTATCTCCACATTCATACCACGTGTTGTTGCCTGCCAGCAGCCTCCACTTGAACATGTTGGTCTTGGATTAAGGGACTCCAACCCTCAGCCTATTCAGGGTCATCCAAGTGACATAAGGGAGGTTGAGTTCCTCAGCCATATCCTCCTTTAATGTTATTCTTTGTCCAGTGAGTTCCTTCCTCCCATCTGATTTGGTTTAGCTATTGTGTGTCCTCAAGAATGTTTGTTCTTTCCATAAAGCTCTTCCTGGATCTGAGCCGTCAGACTTGAGGCTCGTATGTGTTCAGAGGATGTTGAGGGTCATTCTCTTTTTCTCTCTCTGCATCCACTGGTACTTCTCCCCTTATTGTCTTAGGTGGAGCGATACCAACAAGAGTACATTTTCTCAGCTTTTGAGGGTTTGAGACCTCCTGTCACAATACACATTGTTTTGTTAATAACGATATCAACTTGTTGTGCATGTGTGGATGCACTCCATACTGGAGCAACATACTCTGTCGCTGAGACGCTTAGGGCCAGAGTTGATGTATGCAGTGTGAATGGTTGAATTCCCCATGTATAGTTAGTTTGTCAATCTGATGATGTTCCTCATACTAACTTTAGCTTTGGTATTCAGCCAGTGCTGCTTAAAAGAGAGAGTCCTGTTGAGTGTCACACTAAAGTATTTCAGTGCTGAACAATGATGTCGATCCCCTTGCCATGTAACACCCAGTTTAACCCCTGTATCTTTGTTTCAAAGGTGGAAAACACACACTTAAGTTTTGCTTCAGCTAAGCTTCAAATAGCGTAATACTGTCCTAGTTCTTCAAGTGCTCCAGCATGATCAGCTGAACAACTGGTTCTACAAAAGTGAAGATATGGCCAAGTTTTACCTGGTTATAAGAGATTTTAAAAAGCGATTAAGATATGAAGACCAGAAACCCACTCATGTAGTTCACTTTGATAGTTTGAGCTGCCTCCTGAGTGACCCTTCAGCGACACCTTGTTATGTGCTGTTAGGTCCTATCTGACTTATGACAACTTTGTGGATGAGAGGTCTCCAAATGTTCTGTCTTCAACAGCCTTTTTCAGCTTTTGCAAATTCAACTCTGCTCTTCCTAGAGCAGTGATGGTGAACCTTTTAGAGACCAAGTGCCCAAACTCACCTTCAGCCACAAACTCAATATGCTGCCGTCTGTGCCACACCTTCAGACTGTAAGTGAGCTGCCTGTTTTACCCCAGACAGGAGAGGAAACGCTCCTATTGGGTTGCTGAGCGGAGGGGCGGGGTGAACTCTTTGCTGGGGGAGGGAGGGAGTGCTCCCATTGGGCTGCTCGGCTGAGGGGTAGGGTGAATGCTGTGCTGGGGCAATGGCGCATGTGCCCACAGTGGGCTCTGAGTGCTCCCTCTGCATAAGTTCACCTCCATTGTTCTAGAGAGTCAATCAACCTCACATTTTGGTCTTCTTTCTCTGCTGCCTTCAAACTTTCCCAGCATTATTGCCTTCAGAGAATTTTGATATTTTATGATGTGCCCAAAAAAGAACAGCCTCAACTTCATCATTATCCAAAGACAGTCAGGCTTGATTTGCTCTAGGGCTTATTTGTTTGTCTTTCTGACAGCCTGGGGTATCTACAAAGTTCTCATCAAGTACCATATTTCAAATGAATTGGCTTGTTTTCCTGTCAACTTTATTGTTCAACTTTCAAACCAATCTATACATATTCCTGACTGACTGAGTTTGGCTCCACAAAAGTTTATGCTGAAGAAAACATGTGAGTCTTTAAAATGCCACAAGATTAATGATATCCTATGTATGTGGCTGTTGCATGCTTTCTCCACAATATGCTTCCAGCCACAGTTGCGTTAAATACTTTCATTTCTCCGTTGTTTTCTGTGGCCAGCTCACATCTAGCCCAAAGAGTTGGGACTGTGGACAAAATGAAACCCAGATGATCCAGACACTGGATATTGTGAAAAACATAGTTCTTCATATTTCTTTGCATTTGCTGTGACTCTTGTAGACTATACTTCCTAGTAGCACTTAGCAGCAAAGAGTAGGATGCTGGCAGATTTGATTGCTACACCTCTTGGGTGAGCTGCAGAAACAATACTCACACTATACCTCCCTCCCTCTGCTTCCAAACCTCTTTAATTTGTGTTAGAATAATCAATAATTCCAATTAAATAGGCTATAATGAGCATGTCTTATGACCTTGGTAATTGGTGGCATTCGGTCAGCTATAGTAAAAAAAAAAGTAACATTTCCAAACTCTCAATTAGAAGAAGTTGCTTTCTCCCATAATTTCTCTGCTTTGGAATGAACTGTGAGAATTACGTTTAAACCAGCTGAAGAGCTAAAGGTTCCTCACCCCTTGCCCTTGTGAATGGGATTAAAAATAACATTTTTTGCTAATTCATGAAGGGACTAGTCGGCCATCTCTCACCACTTGTGTGTGTGCATGTTTTATTATCATTATATATATCTCTCCAGAAAGCAGGTTTTATTGTTGTTGTTCAGTCGCACAGTCGATTCCGACCCTTTGTGACCCCATGGACCACTGTCCGCCAGACACCTCTGTCCTCCACCATCCTCCTCAACTCGCTCAGCTTTGTGCCCATTTTGTCTACAATACCATCTAGCCATCTCATTTTTGGCCACCCCCTTCTTCTTTTGCCCTTCACCCTTCCCAGCATCAAGGCTTTCTCAAGCGAATCCTCTCTTCTTATTTGATGTCCAAAGTACTTTAGCTTCATCTTTACTATTTGGCCTTCTAAGGAGCAGTCAGGGTTAATTTCTTCTAAGATTGACCTATTTGTTCTCACTGTCCAGGGGACTCTCAAAACTCTCCTCCAACACCACATCTCAAAGGCATCTATTCTTTTGCGCTCAGCTTGCCTAATGGTCCAGCTCTCACAACCATACATTGCCACCGGAAATACCATTGCTTTGACTATGCAAATTTTTGTTTGCAATGCGATGTCTCTACTTTTCACTATGTTCCCCAGGTTTCTCATCGTTTGCCTCCCAAGAATCAGTCACCTTTTTATTTCATGGCTGCAGTCACCATCTGCAGTGAGCTTTGATCCTAAGAAAGTAAAATCTGTCACTGCTTCTACTTCTTCCCCATCTATTTTCCAGGGACTGATAGGGCCTGTTTCCATTATCTTGGTTTTCTATATATTGAGTCTCAAGCCAGCTTTTGCACTTTCTTCTTTCAACCTAATCAGGAGCTTTTAAAGTCCTCCTCACTCTCTGCCATTATGGTGGTATCATCTGCCTATCAAAAATTGTTGATGTTTCTCCAAGCAATTTTGATCCCAAATTGTGATTCCTCCATCCCTGCATTGCGCATTATGTGCTCTGTGTATAAGTTGAATAAGCAGGGTGACAAAATGCAGCCTTGTCTTACTTCTTTTCCTATTCCAAACCACTCTGACATTCCGTATTCTGTCCTAACTGTTGCTTCTTGATTCATGTACAGGAAATTACTATAACATTAAGTAAGAACAGACCTAAAGGGATATACGGTACTGGATTGTATGAAATGGCTAGTGAAAGTGACTTAAAAGTTTTGAAATACTGTATAGTAAAGTACAGTTGTACCTCGCTTAAAAAGCATAATGCATTCCACAGGATTGCTCTTTAAATGAGTTTGCTCTTTAAGCGAAACACCATTGTAAGTGACCAATTGTGACTTGGGAGGGGGGATTGCGAACCCCAATTTATTTGTTAAACGAGTTTTCGGTTGGTTTTATTTGTTAAGCGAAGTGAACATTCAGAGAAAATTCTGCTCTTTATGCGAGGTTTGACTGCGTGCAACACAGGGGTTTTCCCCTGGGCATGCCCACCATACCACACCCACAGTGTGGTAGTAAATTTTTTGGGAGCCCACCACTGAGTAAAACCCACTATGTTCAAAATTACTGAAGAAATTAGGGGAATCATAGCCTCACTGAGCCCAGCAGAGCACTTTTAAATCAAATTGTGTTCTGTGAAAATTATCTGGGCGACCCAGTCATCCCCAAATCAACCCCTCCCCCCCAAAAAAAGGGGGGTTATCTGTGTGGTCTTTGCACATAATTCTAAGGCAAGAGGAAATAATACATTTATTACACTATTAATGTTTGTGATTTTTTAAAATGGTCTACTCTATAATGAGCATCAGCTCTCCTTGTTTTTAAATTAATTGAATAGGGCTTTCTTTCGAGTAAGTGGACAGCAGTCATGCTATTGTCATAATACCACCAGCAGTAACGGTGAATGAATCCGGAAACATAAAAAAAACCTACTACAGTACTTTGTATTCAGATCAGGGTACAATCCATAACTACGGCAACACTAAAGGTAAAGGTTCCCCTTGCTCGAAAGCCAGTCGTATCCGACTCTAGGGGTCAGTGCTCATCTCTGTTTCTAAGCCGAAGAGCCAGCGCTGTCTGCTTCTGCAGACATTTCCATGGTCATGTGGCAGGCATGACTAGATAGACACCGGAGCGCACGGAACGCTGTTACCTTTCCCACCAAAGTGGTCCCTATTTATCTACTTGCAATTTCTTGCTGTCGAACTGCTAGGTTGGCAGGATAGAAATCCCGTCCCTGCAGGCAACAGTTTTGAAACACGGCACTGGAACTACGTTTCCCATCAGCCATTGCGTGCTTCCTTTTTTTATTTCGCGGGGCGATCACGTGAGGATTATTTAATCGAGAAATGAAGTGGATCTCCGGGAGGCGGCTGCGTTTGGGCATTCTTAAAGGGGCCGCGTCGGGAAGACCCGCATCTTGGGCGGGTCGTTGGAAGGGAAAGAAAGAATCCTGTGTAAGCAAGGTGAAGGGGTTTGGGGTTGGAAAAGGGGGGCCAGCAGGTTAGAGGGAGGATGTGGAAGTGAACCAGAGCCGCTGGGGTGGGGGAATAAAATAATGAATAAATCAAAAGTTGTGTGAAGTTGGGGAAGAATCCCTGATGTAAGTAGTAGGAAATTGTGGCTTGCGGGTCGGGGTTTGCCTGGGAAGGAAACGTGGGAACTGCCTGGTTTCGAGTAGTTTTTGGTGGGTCTTGGGTTGCCCACGTGACCCAGAATGACAGGCTCGACAGTGATGTCCCTATATGTCGGCGGTGGGTTGGTGGGGATGGAGAGCTGGGGCATCCCTGGATAGGTATGGATGGACATGGAGGGACCTCGGTTTTTCAGATTAAATGGCCCCGCTGCAAAACGTGGTACAAAAGATCGTGGCTGATAAAGGGCCGAGAAAAACCTCCCTCCCCATTTCGGGCCTCGCTACTGCTTTTGCTACTCTTGTCGGATTTCAGGTTGCACAAGTTGGAGTCAGTAGTTTCCAAGTAGTACATTGAGTCCCAAAGGTTAGAGACCCCTAGAGTTGTTTTCCTCGCCTCCCTTTTGCCCTGCCCCTGTGTTTTTGTAATCGGAACCTCGTGGGCATGTTGTAATTCCTGCATTGCGATTCTCTTCTGGTTGTGTGTTGTTGAGTAGTGCTCAGTTTGCAGCTATGATACCCCTCTAGAGCACGGTACGTAGACAGATGCCTTCAGGGATATAATATAGGGACACTCTTGGACAAACCCTTTCCCCCAACCTGAGTACAAGTAATACCTCATATAACATTAGTATCAAATAACACTAAAATCGCATAACATTAAGGAATCTGGGGGGAAGAATTGCATCAGATAACATTAAGATCCTATGGGATGCTTCAGATAACAACCGCTAAAGCCTGTGTGGTTACAATGTATCTCTATGGATCCCATAGAGGATCAGATAACACTAAAAATCATATAACACCAAGACTTGTGGAACCAGGTTTTAGTGTTATATGAGGTTTTACTGTACTTGCTTACAATGTCTGCTGAAGCTGATAGCAGGAAAATGGTATGTGCCATGAAAAGGCCTGTCTTGTAACACTTCTGGGAGAAGCAGGAAAGGAAGGGCGGCCAAGCAGCAGGAAATCCTAGCCTGAATCTAGTGTATCTTAAAACAAAACCTAAACACGACAGTACAGTAATACCTCAGATAACATTAGTATCGAATAACACTAAAATCGCATAACATTAAGCAATCTGGGGGGGGGGGGGAAGAATTGCATCGGATAACATTAAGATCCTATGGGATGCATTGGATAACAACCGCTAAAGCCTGTGTGGTTACAATGTATCTCTATGGATCCCATAGGATTTTAACATGCATCGGATAACACTAAAAATCGGATAACACCAAGACTTGTGGAACCAGGTTTTAGTGTTATCTGAGGTTTGACTGTACAGTACTTGCTTACAATGTCTGCTGAAGCTGATAGCAGGAAAATGGTATGTGCCATGAAAAGGCCTGTCTTGTAACACTTCTGGGAGAAGCAGGAAAGGAAGGGTGGCCAAGCAGCAGGAAATCCTAGCCTGAATCTAGTGTATTTTAAAATCTAAACATGACAGTATTGCATTTTCTGCCATGTCTAGGTCAGACGTGAAACTGCCAAAATGAAGCCAGCTTTTGACAAGTCAACCCTGCAGTTCCTTTGTCCTGATCTAGTGTAAGAAAGATTAGCCAGCAACACAAGGCTACCGTTATCAGAGTACAGCTGGTTGTGGTTTTTTAAAAAATAACATAATCTTTGAGGAGGCTTTTTCTATGTGTACCAGGAAGACTGTCCTGAGAATATAATGCACACAAACAGAGGCACAAGTCCAGCCAGGCGAGGCACTGGTGGATTCACAACTGCGCTCAGCCTCCAGGGGCCCTTCTGAAGAGAAGTAGTACATTACATTGCTTGGATTTAACTTGCCAGGGACCAGAGACAAAGAGGCAACATGCAGACTGAGTGAAGGCAAATGTGCTTCTGTTTGAGCCACTGCACCTGATCTCCATGGGGCAGGAAAGGAGGAGAGAACAAAACAAAGCACTGAGCATTTGAGGATGTTCCTCTAATCATTATGCCAGATGATCATCCTTCTGTTTTGACAAAGAAGGAACACAGTATTGCTAACAGGTAGAGATTCTGAGTGGTTACTCCTGATCCGCAAGTGAAGGGAGAATTTTGGCTTCCAGAACTGCAGGGAAAAGGGAAATAGGGGTTGACTCTGTCAATGTGGTTGCAAAAAGACATTTGTAAAAAATGAGGACCTCAGAACTGTGGTTCTCCGAGATTCTTTCTTTATCTCAGCTGTGGGGAACCTCTTATTGGCAGTCCCTCTGGTCAAGCCTAAAATTTCTCTGTTCCTGTTATAATTGCATCTAGTGAACACAACACTCAGCACATAAGATGATTATAGGGATTTAGTGATAAAGCGACTCAGTGCTCTTAATCCCTGTGTCAGATTGGTGTGTCTCAGTGTCTGTGGATGTGCCCACATTGCCCTGGCAGAATTCAGTGAGCATCTGGCAGAGCTTGAATTTGAACCAAGGACATATCTTACAGTTCATGCTTTAAGCCAAAGTACTAAATGAAACTCCTCTGTCTGCTGGTCAAGGTGGGACAGAACTGATCTTCTGAAATTAGAAAGGTTGGCTCTGTGTCCTATTTAAAAGACATGATTTGTATTGTAGACTTCTATATTTGCAAGTGTGAAGTTGGGGTGCATTCGTGTAGATGAGCTGTGGCCAGTTACTAGAAGGAAAGTCTATTTATCTGCTAACAAACTTCTTTGTTTTCTTGGTAATGGACGTGAAATTTGGAGCAGAGCCCTGGCAAAAATAAACACTCAGCAAGTAAGAGGCTGCAGAAGAGGAACAATGAACTCTGAGGGTTCAGCTGAAAGTTTCTGGATAGCTTTATGGTGTGTGTGTGAGTTGTATAGGCATATTAGGACAGTTCAGTCTTATTGACCTTTAATATGCCACATCTCATCAAAGCAGTGAGGCATCTTACAAAACTGGTGGTTGAACATTCCCTCAGATCACAAATGACCTATGTTGGCAGATGGGACACCTTAATCATTTTTGTTGAAAAAGAAGGTGTGTGTCTTATGTGTTTTGAGTAGTAAGAAGGCCAATTATACTTTGGAAGTGGAGTTTGTTTGTTAGGGATCTCTATGGCAATATTTCTCAATCTGGTGATTGTATTGGAACTATAAGCCCTACTACTTTTATTCATTATAAGAATGATAGGAGTTGTAGTCCAGCACATTTGGAGGGTATTAAATTGGGGAGGTTTGCACCATGGAATGAATTTAATTGACCCTTTTCTCCAGCTACTAAGATGTGGTGCCTGCTTTCTTAACACTGTAAGCAGACTGGGTGGTGGTGGTGGGAGAGATCTATGTGGATTGGCTGTCCAGATGTTCGAGAGCTACTTTCACATGCCACTTGGCATATCTAAATTGTTTTTCTTTCTCCATGGAGATCTGATATCTTGTGTGTATTGTACTTGGGTGTCATTCCCAATGCAGAAACTGCCTTTTTTAAAAACTATGTATCTGGCTGGTGTGGATTTCCCCACATCATTGACAAAGGGAATCACAGATGGCCATTGCTCTTAGGCAGGGGTGGGGGAAATGTTAGCCTCCAGCTGTTGTAAGATTGCAACTCCCATTTTAGCCTTAGACAGGCGAGCCAGTGGTGGCAAACACTGGAATTTGCAGTCCAGCAACACTTGCAGTCATCATGACAATCACATGAGCTGTTAGCTAAGCAAACCAGCAAGTTAACCTAAATGAGGAATATACAGTACTTATTTTGAATGTGAGCCTGGAAGGAAAACATAATAAAGCCAACTGCTGAAATGTCTTTTGTATTCTCCCTGCCCAGCTTCTTTTTCTTGACTTAAATCACAACATGCATGCTGTCTGTCTGTGATGGTGGTGGTGATGATGTTGGTTTCAGCAGGAGCAGGTGACATACCTCAAAATTACTAGGTGAGTCAAAGCAATGGTATTCCCTGTGGCAATGTATGGTTGTGAGAGCTGGACCATTAGGAAAGCTGAGCGCAGAAGAATAGATGCCTTTGAGATGTGGTGTTGGAGGAGAGTTTTAAGAGTCCCCTGGACAGCAAGGAGAACAAATAGGTCAATCTTAGAAGAAATTAACCCTGACTGTTCCTTAGAAGGTCAAATTGTAAAGATGAAGCTAAAGTACTTTGGACATCAAATGAGAAGAGAAGATTCACTTGAGAAAGCCTTGATGCTTGGCAAGGTTGAGGGCAAAAGAAGAAGGGGGCGGCCCAAAATGAGATGGCTAGATGGTATTGTAGACACAATGGGCACAGAGCTGAGCGAGTTGAGGAGGATGGTGGAGGACAGAAGTGCCTGGCGGACAGTGGTCCATGGGGTCGCAAAGGGTCGGAATCGACTGTGCGACTGAACAACAAAAAACAAAGTCACCCTATTCCTGCACAGACTTTTTAGTGGTCTTATGCACTTGACATAATGATTAAACAAGATCCAGGAGACAGAGTACTGTACTTTAATACTTATGATTAACTTTGGAAGATGGCTCTTGCTACTAATGTTTTTGTGGAATTCATGAGATCTTATATTGGTGGCATGTAAAGTTTTAAAGGTCAGTCAGAGACACAGAACAGCAACTTGTATGAGCAAAAAACATCTCAACATTTCCAAAGGCTAATATATTTTACATGGAAATGTTTTGTAACATATTAAAGACTGATAACTTTTATTTGACATAAGCCTTTGCAGCTAGTAGCCACAATTGTTGGTCATTTCCTGCTTTTCCTAGAATGGATTCTGGGGAATCAAAATGGAAATTAAGTTCTAAACCTGGGTGGGCAGTGTCACATCATCCAGTTGTTTTGGACTACAGCTTCCATAGCCCAATAACATTTGTAATGCTGTCTAGGTCTTATGGAATTCATAGTATAAAACATCTGGAGAGCCCCAGGTTGTTTGTCTGTGTTTTTTATCATACTCATCTTTCCGTCAATTTTATAGCCTTGTCTAAGGCAGTCTAGCAATCCTTATATTTATTTCGGCATTTCTGCTGCAGATCCCCTTGTAAACCCTGAGGGAGCAGAAGTATGCCAATTGAAAGGGAATCCAAGTATTTAGCAACTAGCTAAAACAATTATTTAAGATTAGGTGGTAGTACTGCATTCATATCCATTACAATAGTCCTCTTAATGGCATTTTCTTTATAGTATGGGGATTTTTAAAAGAGTAAAATGAGACTAATGTCCTGCTTGAAAATCCTTTTGGGAGATAATTTTTGTAAACTGCTTTGCTAGTTGATAGAAACAATAGCAGGCCAGATCAACCCAATTAGTTTGAATTTACCTTCACCCAGGGGTCAGGAAGTCCAAAGACCATCAACAGTTCATTGTATAAAACATTAGGTCATCTTTGAGAGTTTCCTGTAAACCTATCCATTTCACCACTTCCTTTCACAGCTTGTTTTCTCACATTCTGAGCAGGGTTTGGATAAACTGCTTTTTTGGATGATAATTCCCAGAATCTTTTCTTAGCATAAATGGTGGGAAAGGTAATTTTTCAGGTTCCAGTCCAATGTTATTTCTAAAAGGCTAATCCACAGAGTAAATTAAAGAGTAAAAAGTACTGTACTGTACAATAGGTAAGAATTTGATTGACGAGGTAAGAAAGGATTGTGTGTACATACTTGCAATTGGGTGTTAATGGTGTATCTTCTTTTCGTCCTGGGTAGGTGCTTCTGCTTCTGCTGCAGATGTAGAATGTTACAGCCTCAAGAACAGGAGGTAAGATACTCAGCATTACCACTGACACAGAAATCAAATGTATAAACTAGATCAGGGGTTCACAACTTATGGCCTGCAGGCTGGCCCTGGCCCCGGCCCCCAACCATTCCATCCGGCCCACAGTGATGAACCTGGAAGTGGAAGTGTTTATGACAATCACAAATGTGCTCATGCAGGCTCAAATGTGCCCACCGTGGTTTGTGGCAGTGTTTGTGACCGGGGGCGGGGGGGCATGTGTTCAACTTGCTCAGCTGTCTCAGGGGGAGTGGCCCGGTCTGGGCATGAAAACGTTGAGAACCCCTGAACTAGATGGTTGGTGTCTTCTTTTGCAATGTGGCCATTGTTAGCGATGTTAATTGATTTAAAAGCAAAGGAATCACACTTCTATACTGTCCCATAGCGCTTTGTGCTCTCTCTGGGTGGTTCACAAGTTAATTAGCATTTTGCCCCCAACATGCTGGGTAGTCATTTTACTAATCTTGGAAGGATGGACGGCTGAGTCAACCTTGATCCCTGGTCAGGATCGAACTCACAACTTTTTGGTTGCAGGACAGCAGTTTAACCACTGCACCACCAGGAGCCCTGGTGGTGCAGTGGTTAAACTGCTGTCCCACAATCAAATAAAATTAAAATTAACATATTTCCTAAATTCTTCTCAACATTTTAATGTTACTGAATTTGTTCCATAAACAAGGTAATGTTAGTCTATTAGCCACTAACACTAGTATTTCTAAGCTCTACGTGTACTGCAGTGATCCTCTCTTTTCACTGCAATGGTCTGGACAGGGACACAGCTGTTATCATCCACAACCCCCTGGGTTTTGTTTATTAACTATGTATATCATGCTTCTTCTCCATGGAGTTGTAAAACAACATACTGTACGTGCCTTCTTTTTTTCACTAGAATTGTCACAGGAATCCTGTGAAGTAGGTCACACGCAGAGAGAAAAAGAGAGTGACTTGCCTAAGATTTCTCAGTGAGTTTCATGACTCTGTGGGGGTTTGAACATAAACCCACCGTGTCTCAGCGCAAGACTTTAACCCCCTCCAGCTTCCCCTTTCCTCCTGAAGGAAAAGAAACAGATTGAAGCTTCCAAGATTGCCAGTTCATTTTTAAACGAGGTCTGTTTTCTCGGCACTTTTAATACTCCAAAATACAAGGTTTTCATAACAGGAAGTGGACTTTTAACCACATTGGATTTAATCCCCCCACACACACACACTTTAAAGCAGTCTATGCAGCCCATATACCAAGTTGGTTGTAGTGGGTAGAGCAGGGGTTCTCAACCTTATTGCACCACGGGCCGGACAACTCCCCCTATGACAGCTGAGCGGGCTGGACATGTGGTTTACCTCTGCCACAAATGCTGCTGTGAACTGTGGCAGGTTCATTTGCATGGGCGTGTTTGTATATGCGCGTTATGGCTGTCATAAAAACTTCTGCTTCCAGGGTTGTCGCCATGGGCTGGATGGAGTGGCGTCAGGGGCTGGGGCTGGCCTGCAGGGCGTAGGTTGCAAACCTCTGGGGTAGAGTAATGTAATGGACTTAAGATCCAGGAGGCCTGGATTTGAATCCCTGTTCAGTCATGGAAGCTTACTAGAGGAGTGGAACTGGTAAACCACTTCCGCAATATCTCACCTTGAAAACTCTGCTAGGGTTGCTGTAATTTGGTTCCAACTTGAAGGCATGTAACAATAGCAATACTGCCCCCGGGGAAGAATACTGGGTACTGGATCTACCAAAGTTGTCCTTTCTTGCTCTAACTCTATAACAGTTCTCATTGTGTCCATGTACATCTGAAGAACCCCATGTTTCCCCAATCCAGATGCAGGCACAGCCCCAGAGGGTAGTGTCTGCACAGTCATTACCTCAAATGGTTGGAGATACACTAGCTCTGTGATGGCAAACTTTGGCACTCCAGATGTTCTTAGACTTCAATTACCAAACGGCCAAGTCAACACTCCTGCTGATCAGGGCTTCTGGTAATTGAAGTTGAAGAACAGCTGGAGTGCCAAGATTCGTCATCACTGCACTAGCTCTGTGTACAGTGACCCTGCAGAACCAGGTTAACAGGACCAAAGGGAAGAAGACTGACTACTGTCTTTGTCTTTTTTGTGGGTTTCTTGAATGCATTGTTTTCTGTTGAAATTGGGTTGGCATTTGCCAGGAATCTGGGAAACGTACTTTTCAATGACTGCAGCTCCCAAAATCCATTAACCCTATAGCCAGTGGCCAGGCTGGCTGGGATATTCTTGGAATAATAGTCTAGAAACAACCATTCCAAGCTCTGGGTCTGTTCTGGCAAAGTTTTTCTACATCCTTAACTAGGTTTGGATGAGGAATACTTTTCTCTTCCACCACCATAGAAAAATAAGGTGATGTTGTGATGGGGATGGGAGACTTCTTAACCTATCAGAGTTAGTTTCACCATTTTTTAAATTGTTAACTGCTAGGAGCCCCAATTGCTTAAAAAAAGATGCGAGTATAAATCTAAATAAATGACTCAATGATGTTCTTTTCTTTACTCAGGAGCTGACCACTGTCCGTGTCCAAGATCCTCGTGTACAGAACGAGGGATCCTGGAACTCTTACGTTGACTACAAAATATTCCTTCATGTAAGTATGGCTGCTATTAGAGGGAGTTCCAAGATCATCAGTTCCAATGGGAAGATGGTCTGATATCGTAGGTAGAAGGATATGGATTAAAATAGGGGTTCCCAAACTTTTCAAGCCAGGGGCTGGGTCATGCTCTCTCAGTCAGCTTTGAGGGCCGGACAGCCATTTTATCCCAACAACTTCAAAGAGGCAGCCATTTTGTTTCTTGAATGCCCTTGGAGGGGTGGGAGCCACATGAAATGGTGCTGTGGGCTAGATTTGACCCATGGGTCTTAGATTGGGAACCCCTGGGTTAAGACAACACTGTGTGTTTGACTTTTATGGAAAAGGAACCACTGTCCCTTGTTTGCAGATTTGACATCACATTTGATTATATTACTGTTTTGTGATGTCACCAAGCATATTATAGAAAGGAGGGATGGCAATAAATGTATTTTGCTATGATATAGAGGAAGAACTTTCTACATATTTGACATCTTAGAGTCCCTGACCATTGGCCATGGTGACTGAGGTTTCTGCGAAGTGAAGTTCAAAAAGCTGGAGTATTTGAAAACTGCTATTATATAGGAGAAGCACTTACCATATATACTTGAGTATAAGTTGGGGTTTTTAGTCCCCAAAATGAGATCCAAAAATGGGACTCGACTTATACTCAGGTCAACATAAACACTCAAAAACATACCCACACAAATGTTCAAATTAATTAATTTTACCGCATTTTCATGTATTTTAATTATTGAAACTCACTAGCAGCTGCTGCATTTTCCACTCCCGATTTATACTCAGGTCAGTCTAGTTTCTTAGTTTTAGAAGTCCAAATTAGGTACCTCGGCTTATAGTCGAGTATATACGGTAATTTGTTGCATGTTCTGGAATGGGATGATTGGATCCAGAATTTACAGGATTTAAACCCCAAGGCTTTCCCAGTATCAGGTACCAAGATGTCACCTGTCACCCTCCGTTGTTCATTCTGAGCTTAGCCGCAGTCCTCACAGTAGCTGATAAGAAAATGGATTTTCAGAGAAACAATATATTTTGTAGATTGTTGTAAAGCATTGGGGGAAGGTTAAAGCTGAAAGGTCAATTGGGATCTAGGAACTATACTTTGAGACTGCAGTGGCTCAAGTGGTAAAGAAGCTGGCTGGAAGGTGGCAGGAAGCAGTTCAATACCCGAGTACTGCATGACAGAATGAGCTCCCATCTCCGTCCTATCTCCTGCCAACCTAGCAGTTCGAAAGCAAGAATTTGCAAGCAGATAAATAGGTATCACTTTGGTGGGAAGGTAAACAGCGTTTTGTGCACTCCGGTGTCTAGACATGCTTGCCACATGTCCGTGAAAATATGTGCAGACACATACAGCGCTGACTCTTCGGCTATAAACAGAGATGAGCACTGAACCCTAGAGTAGGGTGCAACTGGCTTTCAAGCAAGGGTGAATATTACCTTTATCTTAACTGTAATTTGTCAACCCCATTATCAGCCTCTCCTTGTAAGAGGTAAGTAGTTTTGGGAACTGTCATGATGAGGTCTTGCACTTTCAAATTTAACACTGTGTCATTATCTATGTACTGTATCAGCCTAACTTATTTGCCCAACCTTTAGCTATCTATCCTTTGAATCCTTTGACTTTCTCCTTTTCCCTGCAGTCTTTTGGCTCTGTGGCCAGGCAGCTGCCCTTTATTTGTGCTGCAGTTTGGAAACAGGAAAGAGCAGCAGCAGTTCCTCCTTTTGTTTCTTCCTTTTTTGAAGAGTTGTGCGAGCGAGATGAAAGTCCATTTCTTTTCCAAGTCATCTAACAAGCACAGAGGGCATGGAAGAGAAGCAGGGTCTACTTGGCTTGGAGAAGGGGAGACATGGAGAAGTAGAAGTACAGCTGGCTGTTCTCCTGACTTTTCCTACCCTGTGCAAATAAACAGAGGGGGAAAAATAAAGGGAAGTATGACAGAGGTACAGTAAAACATCAGATAACGCTAAAACCTGGTTCCACAAGTCTTGGTGTTATCCGATTTTTAGTGTTATCCAATCCATGTTAAAATCCCATGGGATGGATCGGATAACGTTAAAGCTCCATAGAGATACATTGTAACCGCACAGGCTTTAGCGGTTGTTATCCGATCCATCCCATAGAACCTTAACATTATTCAGTCCAATACTCCACCCCAGATTGCTTAACGTTTTGCGATTTTAGCATTATCCGATCCAATCGTTATCCTGTGTTTTACTGTATCTTAAATTGTGCATGGATGCATCATAGTGGAAACTCCATGAAAAAAGAAGCTTTTCTTCATTTCTCTTAAGACTAGACTCTTATTGAAACTGAATGGTTGTGAGATTCTTGTGGGCTTCCCTTTGGCATTTGGTTGCCCGGAATGGCGAGAGCTTGCTGGACTAGATCAGTCTTTGATGTTGAGTCAGGAGGACTCTTATGATGTGATAAGAGCCTGCCTTTGCTCCAACCCCTCTGGCAAGTACAGAGGGAAGGACGGCTCAGACTTCTTTCCTTTATGCTGCAGCCTGTAGAAAAGAAAGGCAAATGAAACCCATGTTGGAAACAAGAGAAAGAGGCAGAGACTGGAGTCCTCATCAAAAGGCTGGGACTATTGCTGGGGTGGAATGCCTTTTATTTATTTATTTATTTATTTATTTATTGTAGAAGGCAGGGGAATCGTGATTGTGCTGGGGACCAGGCAAGCCCCATGGCCTCCCTTTGCCCATCCCTGCATCAAGTTAGAGGTCGCCCTTGCTCGAAAGCTAGTCTTATCTGACTTTAGGATTTGATGCTCATCGCCATTTACAGCCAAAGAGCGCACGCCATTACCTTCCCGCCATAGTGGTCCCTATTTCTCGACTTGCAATTTCTTACTTTCAAACTGCTAGGTTGGCAGGAGCTGGGACAGAGATGGGAGCTCACTCCGTTGTGCAGTACTCAGGTCTCAAACTGCTGACCTTCCAGTCATCATGTTCAGTGTCTTAAGTACTAAGCCACTGCAGTCCCAGCCCTGTGTGAGACCCAAGATTATTTGAGAGTGACCTCTGAAAAAACAGAAGGCATCCACTTCTAGGTTAGATACTGACTTCAGTGATGAGCGTGAGTCATACTAGGGAGGGACCATACCTGTTGGTCCATAAATTTGACTGCCAGATCATCCAGAGAGGAGGTGGCAAGAGTTATTATACATTTAATATCAAAAAAGAGAGACCGAAATCCTGCTACTTATTACCCACCAGAGTAAGTCAAACTGTAAATTGCTGTGGCAAGTTGTTATTAGTTAAGTTGGAGCTTGAATTTCTTGTCATGTGCCAAGTCACACAGCTTCTCTGCTTCTTAACTAGAGGTACTTTGCTACAATGGTTTACAATGTTTTACTTATACTTGTGGTAATAGTAGGATTTTGCCATAGACTCAAAGAAGGCAAGAACTGCTGAGCCTGTTGTTTGCATAAATAGACCCACCTGCTAGGTAAAGGTAAAGGTTTCCCTTGCTCGAAAGCCAGTCGTATCTGACTCTAGGGGTCAGTGCTCATCTCTGTTTCTAAGCCGAAGAGCCAGCGCTGTCTGCTTCTGCAGACGTTTCCATGATCATGTGGCAGGCATGACTAGACACCGGAGTGCACGGAACGCTGTTACCTTCCCACCAAAGTGGTCCCTATTTATCTACTTCCAATTTCTTGCTTTCGAACTGCTAGGTTGGCAGGAGCTGGGACAGAGACGGGAGCTCATTCCGTCCTGCAGTACTCGGGAATCGAACTGCTGACTTTCCGCCTCCCAGTCAGCGTCTTAGTGACTTGAGCCACTGCAGTCCCACCTGCTACCTGGTCAATAATATAAAATTTTAACAAGTTATAGTCAGAACCTGGAAAACTTACATTTTGGGACTGTAACTCCCAGTATTCCCTAGCCAACAAGATCATTGTAACTTTTCTAATACTACCACTACAAATAATAATAATACAGTAATAATACAGGTTGTTTTGCTATGTTAATAGAGTAGACCATACTGCCAACAACACAACAGCGGTTAGTGTCAGGCGGTGGTTAACTAACCTGATAACCCTGAGAACTAATGGCCTTAGGTGCCAAAGTCCACAGGGAAGGGTGATAGTCCCCAAGTGGATTAAATCCCATTTGAATCTGTCTTGATGGACAGCAGCAGCTTCATCAGTACTGGCCTGGGGATGATGAGGACTTTGCATGCCAAAAGGGCTCATGACTAGAAAGTGACTTGCAGAGTTGGATCAGTGGTACAGGGGTCATGCTGCAATGCGGAAGGAGATGAAAGCCCACTGCATTATATTCACAGGACAGTCTTCATGGCTGATTGCCTTGATGATTGCCAATATTTGGAATCATATGGCACAAGAAGAATTATAGACTGGAGCAAAGAGTTTGGGATGCCAGTGTTATATTAACATAATGGCCAGCAGAGGGCGATAGGCTGGGAAAAGAGGCGAGAGGATGGACATCCTAGAAGCAACACTGTTTTCCCTTTTATTATACAGACCAATAGCAAAGCCTTCACCGCCAAGACATCCTGTGTGCGCAGACGATACCGTGAGTTTGTATGGCTGAAGAAACGGCTGCAAAAGAATGCTGGCTTAGTGTAAGTATGACATAGCAGCTTTATTTTAAAAAGAGCAGCCTGTATCCATAGAAAATAGTAAGAGATTTGAAAACAATGCTATGATAGATAAACAATATGCAACTTTCAGTGTAAAATGCAAGACAAGGTAGGACTTCTAAACACATCCGATGAACGAGAGCATTCAACATGTGATTAAATCATTGCCTACAACTATATTTTAAGGCAGTGAGAATCAGTGGTTCACAACCTTTGGTCTTCCTGGGGCTACATACTTCATGTCCTAGTAACCAACTAGTATACCCAATGTTCAGAGATTCTGGGAAATGAATTACCAAACAGTTGGGTGGTCAAAGGCAGAGAAGTCATGGTCAACTTTCCTAAGTGCAGCTGAGTAAAAACTGTAGCTTAATACACCTGGAGAGCAGCCGCCATTTATTTATTTAGTCACACTTCTATGCCGCCCTCCTCATGAATGACTCAGGGTGGCGAACAACAGTTAAAAACAACAACAAAACCCATTATAAAATACCCATCCATCTCAGAAAGTTAAACTTTAAAGGTTAAAAATTAAAAAGAGATTGAAAGCCATAGTACAGATCTTAGAAAGGGAATGTAACTCAGATGCCTTGGTTACCAAAGGTCTTTATTTTGAAGAAGTAGCCATTTTGATATGTGTAAATGTGTTAGACACCCCCCCCCCAAATGCACAGGCAAAACTTTGTGACACCTTAAAGCAGGGATTCACAAACTTTTTTTCTTATCAGGCTGGTCCTGCCCCCAACACGCAGCTGCAGGGGCCATAGATGGGTTGCTTTGGGTGCTTACTGTTTTGATGGTCGTGGCAGCGATCGCAGCTGTTTTGGCACTATTTCCAGAGCCTCCGTCACTTCTTGCGGCAGCGGCAGGCTGCGGGGGGCATGATTGCTCCATTTGTGGTCTTTTCCCATGTCCCTCAGTGGCACTTTGGAAGGGAAAGTGTGCCGTGTAGGGATTTCCTGGTGTTGTGTAGAGCTGACATCACAGCTTGTGTCCCCAGCACGGGCTGCTTTAATGATATGCATGGGCCTTAATTAGGCCCAGGGACTCTACGTTGCAAACGCTTTCCTTAAAGACTAGCTACTATATTTCAATGTGAGCTTTCACAGACTTCCTCAGACATAAGTGTCATATTTGTACGTGACCCCCTAATGAGATGGGGATATTGATACTGGACAAAGTGTTAGTAAATAGGTTGTCAGGCAGTGAATAATGCCAGGTATCAGTCTACAAGTAAAAATAACATACAGTAATACCTCAGATAATGCTAAAACTTGGTTCCACAAGTCTTGGTGTTATCCGATTTTTAGTGTTATCCGATGCATGTTAAAATCCTATGGGATGGATTGGATAACGTTAAAGCTCCATAGAGATACATTGTAACCGCACAAGCTTTAGCGGTTGTTATCCGATCCATCCCATAGAACCTTAACGTTATTCGATCCAATTCTCCTCCCCAGATTACTTAACGTTATGCGATTTTAGCATTATCCGAGGTAAACGTTATCCAAGGTATTACTGTAGTTGATCCAAGTGACAAAGTCTCCAAACCCCATGAGGTACCAGTCCCTCTATTCTGCACTAGTCAGTCCACATCTACAGTACTGTGTCCAGTTCTGAACACCACATTTTAAGAAGGATGCCAAGAAACTGGATCGAGGTTAGAGGAAAGCAACAAGAATTATTAATCAGCTGGAAATCAAATTATATGAGGAAAGAGTGAAATAACTGGGCATGTTGAGCCTTCAGGAAAAGAGACTGGAGGGGATAAGGATAGCACTTTTCAAACACTTGGACTTGAAAGAGAGTCATAAAGAGGATGGACAAGATCTGTTTTCTATCATCCCAGGCTACAGGACACGTTATAATAGGCTGGGATTACAGGAAACAGGTATAGGCTGAATATCATGAAAAACTTCTTAACTTTTGGAGCAGTACAACAATGGAACCAATGACCTCGGGAAGTGGTGAGCACTCAAGTGCTGGAGGCATTCCAAAGAAAATTGGACAGTTATCTGTCAGTATCTGCTTTGATTTGGATTCCTGCATTGAGTAGGGGCGTGATGGTGAACCTTGGCACTCCAGATGTTCTTGGACTTCAATTTCCAGAATCCCAAGCCCCCATGAATCCACATGAATGGGTTTACTGCAATTCATCCGGCCCACACTGCCCTTGTCACTCCCAGAAGCAGAAGTAAAACGCGCCCACTTCCGGGAGCGACAAGGGCAATGTGGGCCGGATGAATCGCAGTAAACCCATTCGTGTGGATTCACAGGGCGCTTGGGCTTCTGGGAATTGAAGTCCAAGAACATCTGGAGTGCCAAGTTTTGCCATCATGGGAGTAAAGGGTTGGACTCGATGGTCTCATAGCCCCCTTGCACCTCAGTTAGTCTGTGATTTTAAAATGCTATGAATTGATGTAACATTTCACAATGTAGCATTTACTCAAGGTTTTGAGTTCAATATTTTTTCTTAATTTTATAAATCTAATAATTGCATGCTGTCAAGTTTGCCCTTTATGTCGACCCTTTCTAGCGTTTTCTAGGTAGAAAATACACAGAAGTGGTTTATTCTTCTCTCCTTCTGGGGGCACCCTGGAACCGTGCAGCTTGACCAACGTCACATAGCTGGGCTCTTCTCCCTAACTTGCCATCTCCTGGGGAACTATACACCTTGCTTTTCTGCTTTGCCAGCGCCACAGTCCGAGTCAGCTGAGCCAAGTGTTAGTGTGACTAAAGAGAACCAGAATGTGGGAGGGAGATAATAGAATTGGAGAATGCTTTCTTTATAGCACAGATCAGATTGATGGAAGCAAAAGCTATTACAGGACTTAAGAAACATTTAGATTTCCAAATGTTGATAGACTACCGCTAGCTCCATGCCCTTCTCTTGGTTTGACTGGTTAGGTTAGTAGGAACTAGTATTCCTTCTTTACACCTAGTTCTTTGTGTCTGTCCATCTTTTCTCCCATCTTCCAGGCCTGTCCCAGAGCTTCCAGGAAAGTCCACCTTCTTTGCAGGTAGCACTGATGAGTTCATTGAGAAACGGAGACAAGGGCTTCAGCAGTTCCTGGAGAAGTGAGTAAAAAGCAGTGGAGTGCATGCTGCTTATGGGCAGAGTCATTCCAGACATTTTTTTTGTAAACTTGGAGAAGTATTGATGCTCTGCTGGCTTTCTCCAGAATTGTACTTGTCATCAGATTTCACTCCACTGGTTTGTATGACATTCCAGTTGACTTCAGGAAGAGTGTTTGAGTACCTTTTAACTTAAGTAAAAATGTGTTGGAATTTTTTTTTTGGGGGGGGGGGGCTTCTGTCATGATCTGTGAAGCAGTTCATTTCATTTTTTGTTTGTTTGTTATTTATTGGTAAATAACTACATCTTGTCTAAAATGCAAGGTGATGTATAACATATTTGAAATAAAAGACCAGTGATGGAACCTCAATTAAAAAAGAACAGCAAGCAAAAGAGAGCCATTGGTGGATAAAATCTTTCTCAAATAAAGGATTAGTGAAGAATTTTTCAGCCTGGCAAGCCAAAACTAAAAAGTGCATCCAGAGTGTAGTAGGATATTGTGTACATGCCTCTAAATGAAGGTAGTGGTTAGAGACCTAGCTTCAGTTCTTCATTCAACAATGAAACTCAGTGGGCCAAGCCTAGCCTACATCAACGGTTTGTTGTTTTGATAAAAGCAGGAGGGCCATGCACATCTCCTTGAGCTCCTTAGAGCAGGGATTCTCAACCTGTGGCCTGTAGGCCTGATGTGGCCTGCGGTACCATTTCATGTGGCCTCCACCTCACCTGGAAGTTCCATGTGATGGAGGAAGGGCAAAACGGCTGTCCAGCCCCCGGAGTGTCTGAGGGAGCATGACCTGGCCCCTGGATTAAAAAGGTTGAGAACTCCTGCTTTAGAGGAAACATAGGGTGTAAATCAGTGTTTTCCAACCCTTGGTTTTTAGACATCAATTCCCAGAAGCCTAAGTCAATTCCCCATTGATCAGCCAATGTACTGACTTAGGCTTCTGGGAATTGAAGTCCCCCTGGGCTAGAGGGAATGGCTATTTTGTTTTTCTTTGAACAGTAACAGACAGAAAGGGGGAAAAGATTGGCCACATCTAACATAGAGTAGAGAAAACCCCTCCTTTTGCATTAATTCGTTGGTAGCGCATTGGATTTGGCAGTTCTTCAACAGATTCTCAGCCCCTGTAAGAGTGTTCTGCCCACCAAGTAATAGAAGTCCATTGGAGGAGGAGGAAAATGAGCTTCTCATAGTCTTAGGTGTGGTCAAAGGTTACCTGCACAGAGATCTGTCCATGGTCTTACCAGGAGCTGCTTGTTGTCTCTTGTGTTTATCATGTTCCATTTCCCACTTTCTTTCCTAGGGTAGTACAAAATGTTGTCCTTCTTTCGGATAGCCAGCTACACCTCTTCCTCCAGAGCCAGCTCTCCGTGCCAGAAATTGAAGCTTGCGTCCAGGGTCAGGGCCCTCTGAGTGTCACAGATGCTATTCTCCACTATGCCATGTCGAACTGTGGTTGGGTCCAGGAGGAGGACAGCAACTCAGCTCTGTTGGCCAGAGGGGACTTCAGGAGCAGGTGAACATAATGCCTGTATTATTGTAGCTCAAGGGTGCCCAAACTACGGCCCACGGGGCAGATCTGCCCCCCAACGCCTATTCATCTGCCCCATGCTGCCATTGTTGCTCCCGGAAGTGGAAGTAAAACATGTCTGGACGTTTTACTTCAGCTTCCGGGAGTGATGAGGGTGGCGTGGGCCAGATGAATTGGTGTCGGGGGCCAAATCCAGACCATGGGCCATAGTTTGGTGTGGTTCTTAACACAGCTTGGAAAATGTCTTTTGCTGGGGGAGACTGCTCTCCCAAGAATTCAGTGGCCATTTGGGTTGTAGTCCAAAAGAGTAACTTTCCAAATTCTGGTTCTTTCCAGCTGCTAAACATTCATAAGCAAAGCTAGTGCAAGTGTAGAACAGGAAGGGACATAGTAAGCTGGTGTAATGCTGAGTCAGATGGTAAGGTCAGTCCAACCAGCTTCTGTCAACTTACGTTGGCAACAACAGCCTTTCAAGTTCCAAAATGGATTTTTTTTTGCTAGTCCTGCCAGGAGACTCCTGGTATTTTTCTAGTTGTTTTCTATCCAGCTACTAACTGGGCCCAGCTGTCCTCAGCTTCAGATGATGTTCAAAGTGGTATGTTACATTCACTAAATATCCTGGCCCCAATCCCTTGCCAAGTTGGAATTGGAAGAGGAAAATCAAGATTCAGGTGGCAGATAAAAGGGGCAAAGAGGCAGGTTACTGCTTAAATTTACAACAAGACACCTGCCTTCTGTCTTCTCCTTAGCCAAAGGCCACCAACAGCCACCTCTTTAATCTTCTGAACAAGGCTTAGAACAAACATCACACCCAGCATTGTGAATGACATAATGGATTACTTGGTGCTATTTACAGAATTCACATAACTATGTTTCATACTACAAGCTTCTTTAATAGTTGGATTTCATTCCTTCCCCAACAACCTTAGACATTTGATAGCATTTTCAGCAAACGTTTGTTATCTTTAGTAGAAGGTAACCTGAATTCCATGTTTTTGAAAGTCTGCCAACATTTATTTGAAGGATGCTATCTCACTCAAGAATGCTCTCCTTTGTTTTCTTCTGTGGGGCCAAGGGCACAGTATATCCCAGTTGGTTGCAGTCTTTTCCAGTTCTAGGCACAATGGTGTGCTGCTTCCAGCTCCTACCCCACTCACTAAATTCACAGTTGTGCATAGAATGTGAAGTGACCAGGGTTTAGGCAAATGGTCTTCACTGCCCTTTCCAAGGAGATAAGCTCCAACAGCTCAGGGGTTCTTGGGTAGGCCTCTTGAAAATATAGTATGGTGCTTTCTCTCTCAAAACAACCACATTGGTTATTTGTGTTTTGGTGGGGGAGTTCTAATGGTTTCCTCTGAGGAGACAGACTTATGCTATTGATCAGTGGTGGTGAACATATGGCATGTGTGCCATAGGTGACACTCAGAGCCCTCCCTGTGGGCATTCATGCTGTTATCCCAGCACAGAGTTTGCCCCGCCCCCTGCCTAGCAGCCCAATGACAGCACTTCCTCCCTATCCCCAACACAGAGTTCGCCCCATCCCTCTGCCCAGCAGCCCAATGGGAGCATTTCCTTCCTCCTGTTACTGTGTTGGCATGTTTATTTATTTGTTCATATTTGTATTGCTGCCCTCTTGCCTTGGCAACTCTGGGTGGTAAATAAGTGGGTTTTGGGTTGCATTTTGGGAACTCTATCTCTAAAAGGTTCACCATCACTGTTATAGATAAAAGCCTACTAACTATCATGGCCAGAGTTGGGACAAGTGACCTTTTTTGGGCAATGGGTCATTGCCCATGGTAGCTAGAGGGTTCCTGGGAATTGTCATTCAGAAAAGGAAGGGTTCTGAGTTGTGGCCATAACCAGAAAATTATGGGCAGTAGCATTCTGCGAATGAACTAGAGAGTCTAAGCAAAACTTCCTTAATTCTTCTTTTCTTTCTCCCTCCTCTTGGATGGCCACCCTTTAAAAATCTTTTCAAGCTTTGATGGAGGAAGCCCTCTTGCCAAGACTTTTTTGGAGCCCCTCTCTCAGTGGAGTGATGTCAGCATAGAAGACAGCCAGTTGGAGAGCCCAGATTCTGAAGATGATCACCAGTATCCTCATCCCTCTGGAGCGGGGCTGTTGCCAACTGACTCTGTAACATTGACTGACCAGGAACAATCAAAAGAAGATGGGAAAGGTCCCGTTCAGGATACATTTGGGGCGGTATGTTAATGTCTGGCTTTCCCCCTAGAAATGGCCTACTGGACTTCCAGAGCCCAATGCTTGGGCTATAACTGGCATGAACAAACTTGCCTGGACCTGTGAGACGCTTGAGTAGCTAAAGCTGATGCTTAGTTGTAGGATGCAGGTCTGAGTTATTTGGCAAGAATGCTGCTCTTCTGGCTTGATCCTCTCCAGTCTTGGGAAAGTGATGCCTCCCAGCAAGGATTCTTCTCTTGAACATTTTATGCCACCTTGTAAAATAGATGTTTGAGAATCACTCCCCAGCAGGAAATGTCTCTTTGGTTTTTGTTTGGGCAGCATTCCCTCCTCACCCATCTCTTGACAATAGCTGGGCTTGGCTCTTCTTTCGTTATGTGTAGCCAGGAAGCCCACCTGCCAACCATAGATGCCAAGGCCACATCTGTGTTTCCCTGGCAGAACGCTAAGAGCCCTATCCAGCTCATTATTGCTAGAGTGTTTTTTTCCCCTTTCTTGTTGCAGTCAAATTAAAGAAGTGTATTAAGGATGGAAAAGTTACTTTTTGGGCAACAATTCCTATGCAGTTTGGAAGAGTAGAAGAACTAATCCTCCAAACAAACTCTTCCAAATATCTGCTTTGTAACCATGTTTCATGACCTTGGGAATTCCTTTCCTATTTTGTTCCACTGCCTTGGCATAACGTGATTGAGGAAACCCATCATATGGGATATTTAAAAAATGGCTTGCCTGTCTTTGGGAGGAATTTACCAAATCTGGTTATCTTTTTTATGGCAGTTGGTTAGGTTCTTCCATTGTTTTCTTGGCATAGGCAACCTATTAGAAATCCAGTGGGCTCCAGTACAATAACTTGCAGTATCCAACTCTGACTTGCCCTTCTTTTGGTTGGAGAGAAGCTTGACTGTCCAGCTGGAATACCTGCAGGGGATATTCCCTTCTCTCTCTGCTGGACATGTACAACAGAATAGGGGCTTTCAGAAATCAGTCCTTCCAATCATTTTTTTAATGAAAAAGTAGCAACTGTCTTGTCCCCACAGTCCTTAGGGAGAAACTCAAATGCTGAAAGCAGATTCTTCTGGAAAGCAGCAGGCCTGCGCATTGTGACTTTTCAGATGGTTCATCCTCAATGAGAAATGCTTGATCTGTTTTCATACCTTGTCTTCTCCCAGGGCCTCTCAGTTTCAATAAAACATACATGCATGTAGAAGAGCTATTCTTATGTGATGTCATTTTCTAATTCTCAAACCCTCCCCCCTTCCCATAATTTTATCTTTGGGGGGTGTACAGTATTTTATGTTCTCAGAATTGGTGTTGAAGATGGTGGGGAGATGCACGTACCTCCCCTTTCTTGATGTGGGGGGTCTGTATAGTCAAAACAAGGGACATTTTTTTGGAATTACAAAGAATTCTATTATTTTGGCAACACAGTTATCTTGGCATGGCACTGGCCAGGCTCCTAAAAACTGGAGAAGGATCCCCTCTGTATTGATGTCAAGGAAAAAGATGTTCCAGTGCAAACCACCAAATGTTACAAATACTTGTATGCATAGATAGTTCTTTCTTTATATAGTTTTAAGATGTGCACTCCTGGTAGATCATCTGTTCTTGGTTACAACGTAATGAGAAGGCATGGAGTCTAAGGGAGTCTTCAAGGGAAAATGGGTGAGCATGGGTCCAAATTAAACAACATTGTCTAAAACTGGGTTTACAGTTGCATGTAGTCCCTGGATATTCTTTTGGCATGCAAAATTTACATCCAAAGCAAAGCAATCACACTTATATACTGCACCATAGCAGTCCACAAGTTAATTAGCATTTTGCCCCCAACATGCTGGGTAATCATTTACTGCGTACACAGAGTAAACCCATTCATGCGGATTCACAGAGACTTAGGCTTCTGGGAACTGAAGTCCAAGAACACATGGAGTGCCAAGGTTCGCCATCACTAATACAAGAAAATCTATACACTTCATTCTCCATAGGAGTGCTAAAGGGACGTTGAAAGTCTGCCTCTCAGAGTTACTTTTGTTTTATAGTGAATTAATTTTAATCTGTCTTGCAGTACTATTTTAAGAAATTAGATACATGGTTAAGATGTTGAACTTGACCACTAGACATTTGGCAGCTCAGCAGTTCAGGTCTGAAGTACTGCATGATGGAGTGAGCTCTTGTCTCTGTCCCAGCTTCTGCCAAACAGTTCGAAAGCAAGAGATTGCAAGTAGATAAATAGGTACCTCTTCAGTGAGAAGGTAAACAGCATACCGTACACTCTGGTGTCTAGGCATGCCTGCCACTTATCCACAGAAACATCTTTGAACATGTACAGCACTGGCTCTTTGGCAAAAACAGAGATGAGCACTGAACCCGAGAGTTGGATACGACTATATTTTGAGCAAGGATGACCTTTACCCTTTATCTACCACACCTTTCTGAGTCAGAAGAGACAGAGCTAAGAGGCCTTCTCAGTACTTCTATGCTTTCTTCTGCGTCACAAGTCAGAAGAAGCAAAATGCCTGATTAGAGGCCAAAGAGCGGTGAGAAAAGCTAAATTAAGGAGGAGAAAGAAGTTTGCAAGGAATAGGGGAGAAAAGAACAAGTGGGTAGTGAGAAATTAGGGGATTTTGACTTCGTAGCATACTAAAGCTGGTTCCAAACAGATGAATAATCACACTTGCCTAGGTTAATTGTATTGTAGGGCAGAAGGACTATGGTGACTTCGTGGTTAAGATGCTGAATGTGATGACCAACAGCTCAGCAATTAGAGACTTGAGTGATGGGCGATGGAGTGAGCTCCCGTCTCTGACCCAGTTCCTGCCAGCCTAGCAATTCCAAAGCAAGAAATAGCAAGTAGGTAAATAGGTACCACTTCAGCGGGAAAGGTAACAGCATTCCATGTGCTCCAATGCCTGCCACATGGCCATGTAAACATCTGCAGATGAAGGCAGCTCTGGCTTTTTGGCTGCAAGTGGAGATGAGCACTACTGCCTAGAGGCCTCCTTTAGGGAAGGAGGAGATAAATTCCAACATGTTATAGTTTCCCTATGTAATACTTGCCCTTTATCAGACCACACACAACCCTACACCTATGCAAAGGGCTACTGATGTCATTGTTTCTGACACTAGTATGGCTCTCACGTTTAGCTGTTGGATGTTAAGCTAGCGGAGCACTGTGGGAATGAGTAACACTGTAGTGACTGACAATAGTTGAACAGGAACTTGCTCTCAGTTGAGGTGTGGTATTAATAGAAAGGCTCCCCTTCTCCCTGCCTCATTATGTTACTTTTCCTTGCCTGCAGTTCTACATTGCAGGGGACTTTTGGGTCTTGTGTGTTGTAAAGATGGGCTTGAGCCATATGCGCAGGTGGAGGGTGGAGGGAAGAGGAGTGTGAAGCCTACAGAGGAAAATTCTCCAAAATGTCAAAAGAAGTTCACTTTAAAAAAAACCACAAAAAAAAATACCTCCCCCAGAACAAACCTCTTCTCACTAGCCAGATGCTCATTAATGACAGCTACTCTGCTGATTGGCCAGGCTGCCTCATGAATATTGATGGAAGCGCATGATCCAAATGGCGCAGCTGTGCGACCACCTGCCCTTGCTAGCTCAGCTTTCGAAGCTTCCAGACCGTCGCTCGGAGCTGTGGGGAGATTTGATTTCCCACCCTCCTGAAAGCTCTTGCGCATGCCGTTATTCCCGTTTCCGAACTGTGCATTTCAAGAGTTGAAAGATACAGAAAACAGAGGGGAGCCAGAACTTCGTTTCATACTCGAGTCCAGGTTTTATGTTTTTCTACATGATCAGGATTCTTACCTGAACTATGGACTCGAGGTAGATCAAGATAGGTACTATTCACAACTGACTTGTTTCCAACATGCGTGCAGGGCAGCTTCTTGTCAATGCTGCAGAATATGATGATACCATTTAGAGAAGTTGGCATACACTGTATTGCTCATTTTGATGAAGTTTTATATTTGAATGCTGTAAAAGCAAAATCCTCCCCGTTCGTCCCTTCCTCAAAATGAAGGCAGAGTCAGAACATTATTTCCCGACACAATACTTTTCTCATTGATGGTGGGTATGAAAGAGGCATGATCATCTTCCAGCTGCAGTGGCTCAGTCCAGAAGTCTGTTGCTTCTTTCTATGTAAAGAATGGGCTGTTAAGACTATCTTCAAAGGGTACCTGCTTGGCATATCAGCCTTGACTTTCACACCATCAAGATCACGTCAAGGGGGACTCCTAGGTAATTTTAAAATGGGCCTACATGAATTTATAGAAGATGGTGATACATAAAGGGCTACAAGGTACAATTTCTGAGTGGAAAATTGGTGTTGAGAGCTAATATATTTAATTATCAGCTTTTGCAGTCAAAGAAAGGATGCTTGTTTCAATCACACTCTACTTGAGAAGTTTCTAACTATCTCCTGTTAAAAAATGAAAGTGGATTATGTGATTCTTGATCTAATCTAACAATCTGATATTATCCTTTTCTTAGATTTTTATGAGGATTTTATCTTTAGCTGTGAGGTAGCTGAAGAGTTTCTTTTCAATAGGAAGAACAGAAATGGAGGAACTAGCTCTCCCTATGTTGATACTTTCTTTAGTGTCCTGATTTGTTGTTGCCCACATCCAAGTCCTCATCAGTCCATGTCTCTAGCAGCAATCAACAGACCAGCAAATGGACTGGATTCTGTATCTCTCCACATTCATACCTTGTGTTGTTGTCCGCCAGCAGCCCCCACTTGAGCATGTTGGTCTTGCATTTATGGACTCCAACCCTCAGCCTGTTCAGGGTCCTCCAAGTGACATGGTTTTTTTAAAATCTTCAGCTATATCCTCCTTTAATGATGCTCCTTGCCCAATGAACTCCTTCCTCCATCTTCTAATTTAGTTTTGCTCTTGTGTACCCTCAAGAATGTTTGTTCTTGACATAAAGCTCTTCCTGGATCTGACCCAGTGGACTTGAGGTTCATATCCATTCAGATGGTGTTGAGGGTCAATTATCTTGCTTAGTTATCTCAGCGTCCATTCCTAGTTCTCTCCTGTCCTTAGGTGGAGTAATACCAACAATAGGATATATTATCTCAACTGGTGTAGACCTGAGGAATAGAATCCCTGCTTCCTAAGGTTTTAGACATCCTGTCACTATATGCATGGCTTCCTTAACAGCAATGTCAACTTGTTTTGAGTGTGTGGATGATTACGCCATATTAGCAATATACCAACTAAGGAGAGTTAAGGCAGCATCTGGATGACCACATGTCCCTGACATAGATAAAGGACATTTTCTCCCTCCACTGGGAAACTACAGCCTCTTCCCATACCCCCACAGTCTGTGGCTTCTAGACAACCTGTCATGAGTCTAGATAAAAATCAATACAAGGTATTTTATCTGACCAGGATCCAGTAGTGCAATTGTGGCAAACCTATAGCACGTGTGTCACAGGTGGCACTTAGAGTCATCTCTGTGGGCACCTGTACAGTCGCCCCAGCACAGAGTTTGCCCCACCCCTCTGCCCAGCTGCCCAATCAGAGCGCTTCCCTCTCCCCCAGCAGAGTTTGCCCCACTCCTCTGCCCAGCAACCAAATGGAAGCACTTCCTCCCTCCCCCAGCACAGAGTTTACCCTGCCCCTCTGCTCAGCAGCCCAATGGCCGCGTTGGCACTTTGTGATAAATAAGTGGGTTTTGGGTTGCAATTTGGACACTCAGTCTCTAAAAGGTTCGTCATCATTGCAGTAGTGTAACTGAGCCACTAGTGTATTCTCCAATGAAGGACTGAACCTTAGACAGAAACATGAAATGTGGAAGAAAAATAACCTGAGCCTTCTAAACTTCGTTAGCTTGAGCAGCTGGCCTTAAGAAGCAGGGATTCCAAGTCTCAGAGTGTGCGTGGCTTCAATCTAAGACCATTATTATAACCTTCCACTACACTTTCTCTAGAAATCATGCTGCACACCTTTTATGGGAAGGCACAAGCTAAAAGAAAACTGTTCCCCTGCAGGAGTCCTGCCTCAAAGAAATACCAACATCTGTAGCTTTATTTTTAGAGTTAAGCTGGTTCAATCTTCCTTCTGCAGAAGGATCCATTTAGAAGGCTCCCTGTGAAGGACTAACTCTTGGCCTGGAGCTTCCATCGCTCAGAATGAGTTCTTGACATACATTACGCCCGCCCTCTCACTTTCACCAGACCCTCCATTTATAACTTTGCTCCTGTTGTCTAAACCTGAAAACAGCTCCCTGAAATTAGCTTTTCCCTCCAACCATAAGTTATACAGTGAGGAAAGGAATACAGGTCTATATCCAATTTCTAGTTCCAACTAGAGCAGGGATTCTCAATTTGTGGCCCACGTGGCGGATGTGGCCCACAGCACCATTTCATGTGGGGGGCCCTCGAGCGTCTCCACCACACCAGGAAGTGCCATGTGGTGGAAGAAGGACAAAATGGCTGTCTGGCCCCTGAAGCTGTCTGAGGGAGCATGACCCGGCCCCCGGCTTAAAAAGGTTGAGAACTCCTGGTATAGCCAATGAATCAGTTCCTGAATGGTTAAATCAACACTTATGAAAGCCTTGCTGAGCCTGCTCTGATTGGGACCAGATGGAGGACTCATATCCATACAAGATGAAAGCTTCTCAGTTTTCTCTTGCTTCAGCTGGACATGTACAAAATAACTTGACGGGTGTGTACCTCTGTGAGCCAGATGGATCTCTCCCATACTGTGTGGTCTTTAGCAGTGTCTCAAAAATCAACCGTTCAAGTGTGTAGCACTAATGTTGCGTTTTGTAGTCCTAGCAACTCCAAATCATGGTTTGCACTGTTGGGTACAAACAATGGAGGGCTTTGTGGGATCTTTAACACCCAACAGGTTTTATTTGGCACAGTTTCCATGGACACAGCATGCTTCTCCTGACACACCATGGACTAGGTCCACCAGAGATCACACCAAACAAAGTTTGTTAGTCTCCAAGGTCCTACATCAGGGGTGCCTAAACTTTTTGGGCTGCGGGCCAGTCACGTGGTTCCTCCCACCAGAAGTAGAAGTATTTATTTATTTATTTACCTGATTTAAATTGGTGCCCAACTCCAAAGACTCTGGACAGCTCACATAAAATAAAACCAATCACATTTTAAATACCAATTAAAACCCCATTAAAACTGCCACCAAAAATTACTCCGACCCCTACAGATTAAAAGAGTGTTCTTACTAAATCAGACAGCAGGCAAGGGTCACCACAGCGCTGGTGCCCCACACCTACTTTGCCAGCCAGGTTTTTAGCCCTTTCCTGAAGGACAGCAACTCTGTCTGGAGACGCAGCTCAATTAGCAGGAGGTTCCATAGAGCTGGAGCAGACACTGAGAAGGCCCTCCTTCTGGTGCTAGAAAGATGGGCCTCCCTAGCAGATGGCACAATGAGAGCCTTTCTGGTCTGCTCTGGTGGGACAGACAGATATTTTCAGGGTGACGCCGTCTCTTTAAGTATCCTGGCAAACTACCATGTAGGGCTTTAAAGGTCATTATCAGCACCTTGAATTGTACCCAGAGGCATACCGGTAACCAGTGCAGCTCCCAAGGCAGTGGCAAGGCACGGGCATATGCAATCTGTTTCGCAACAGATTTGTTTTGCAACTGGATGAGGTTTTTAGGCTGCCATTTTCTCTGCTTAAACCAGAGGTGCCCAAACTATGACCTGTGAGCTGGATCCGGCACCAAATGCCAATTCATCCAGCCTGCACCACCCTTCTCACTCCCGGAACTGAAAGTACAAAGCGCCTGTTCGGGCGCATTTTACTTTCACTTCCGGGAGCGACGAGGGTGGCACGAGCCAGATGAATTGGCATCAGGAGCCAGCTGCAGCCCTTGGACCATAGTTTGGGCACTCCTGTCCTACATCATTGTTGTAGAAACAAACTAAAAGGACTATTTCCTTGGAAATATCAGCTGGGAAATAGAGAGGTACAGGCAGTTAGTGGGGTCCAGGTTTACAGTTGTAAAGCTTCCTCTCTCCTTCCTCTCTGGGTTTGCTTCTTCCACTGCTCTCTCTCCCCCCCCCCGCCCCCGCTGGCTGAAATTCTGGCAAAGTGACATTAAAACTCCCCAAGTCTCTCTGCCTTCTGCTCTGTTCTGAGGTTCTTTTGGCACACGGCTGCCCTTTTTCTGTGTGTGGTGGTGGTGGTTGTTTTTAAATAGAGAAAGTAATTTTGGCTCTGCCTGCCAGCAGCCTGGAATTTCAGGGTGGTGATTAGGGGGGAATTGAGGGAAGGAAGGGGTGGGGAGACGGAGCACTCTGTGCCTGCTGCAGGCTCATTAAGCTTAGGGTTGCAGGGTGGCAGCTGTGGATCGAGATGTGGGCAGCCATCTGAGACGCGGGAGGAAGAGAAAAAGGGAGAGAGATAGATGTTTCTTTCCATCAAAGGCCTGGACACGAATGCCGTACCCTTATCCTCTCGGCAGCCTATCTTCTGCCAATGTTAGGGAGTAGAGGAGGGATTCTCAACCTGCAGCCCATGGGCCAGATGCAGCCCATGGCACCATTTCATGTGCCCCCACTGCCTCCAACACACCAGGAAGTGTCATGTGGTGGAGGAAGGGCAAAATCGCCATCTGGCCCCCAAAGCTGTCTGAGGGAGCGTGACCCAGCCCCTGGCTTAAAAAGGTTGAGAACTCTTGCAGTAGAGAGACAAAAGACCCATGTTTTATCCAAACCAGGACTTTGGCAGTTGAAAGTCTCAGTAGCAGACTCATCTAAACAAAAACATTTAGGAAGGTCCTCTGCAAGACAACAATGACAAAATGCAAGCCTTGCATGGATTGTGTCTCCTTGCCTCCCAACCCTACACTGCTAATGGGTTTGACAGCAATGACTGTGTGCTTTGCCCAAGTCTGTACCACTGTTGCGATCCATAACTTTCCATCCGTGCATTAAAACATGTTTGTTGCATTAGCTATTTGAAGAGGCTTCTTATATCAACTGCTTGAATATAAGGTCTTGTACAACGAGGGAGAGAGGAGTACCAAACTGCTTGCGATAATATTTTTGAATCCTTGTGGATTCAAGCAGTTTGGTACTCCTCTCTCCCTCGTTGTACAAGACCTTATACTCAAGCAATTAGCCTTAGAAGTATCATCAGTGATGGGCAACAACAGGTTTGCACACACACACCCAGGAGGGGGGGAGCAAAATTGGGTGGCCTCTGGGCAGAGGGGTGGCAAAATTGGGTGGCCTTTGGGCCAGGGGGGTAGCGAAATTGGGTGGCCACGCCCACCTCCCTGCCCTGCCTCATCAGGTTTTGTCCCTGCAAGTGGTTCAAGGTCTCCCTTGCTCAAAAGCCAGTCGTATCTGATTCTAGGGTGCAGTGCTCATCTCCATTTACAGCCAAAGAGCCAGTGCTATCTGTATATGCAGATGTATACATCGCCATATGGCAGGTATGACTAGATCGCCCATGTCATAGGCTCCACCCATGATGTAGGCTCCGTCCATGAAATAGGCTCCACCCACAGTGTAGTAGTGAATTTTTTTGCTGCCCACCACTGAGTATCATGTCATATAAATTTCCTTTTCTGGACTAGAGTGGGTAGATGCCTGTTGTGAATCTGCGAACTCAAATGGATGACAGCACCAAAGCTGGGGGGGGGGGGGATTCTTAAAGCTTATTTGTAACCTGAAACAAATAGTGCTCAAGTCATTGGGGTTACCTGTAGGACAAACATGGGGGATCATTTGCTCTAAGTCAGTGATGGCTAACCTTGGCACTTCAGGTGCTTTTTGACTTCAATTACCAGAAGGCCAAGTCAGGGCTTCTGGGAATTGAAGTCCAAGAACACCTGGAGTGCCAAGGTTAGCCATTACTACTCCAAATTATAGAGAAAGTTAAACATCGGATGACCGTAGACTTCTTTTGTGTGGGGAAGGATGGGTGGTACAACCCACCCAGAAATCCCATGTATGATTACATTGTTCTCTGCTCATTTGATAGCATTGTAGCTCATGTATTCCGAGCGACTGACATGTCAAGCTGTTCCATGGTACTTCAATCCCTAGAGGAGACTTGAAGGTTTAGTCAACCAAGAAGAAGGATGTACGGTATGTGGATTTAGAGATCCTCATCTAAGTAACTTTGCCACACAAAGATTGCAAATGCTGTGGATTCTGGGAGCTGTAATCCAAAGAAGCAACTGGTTCAAGTTTTGGAGCCTTGTACGGGAGAACATCCTAGTGAATTGTGTCCTTTATAGTTCTTCTGCTGAATGAGGTAGTTGAGAAGGAGAGCAAACAATCTGTAGCAAGCAAGTCATTCTTGCCCTCGAGTGAGTTGAGAGGTTCAAATATGTCTTCCCAATTAAAGCACATCTGTTCGAAAGAAGCTGGAGAGGGTGGAGGGCTGCTGATGGTGGAGCTGCTAGCTCTTTAAAGGGCCCTTCTAGTGACTGATGAGGGCAAGAGTGAGAGAGATCATGTGCCAGGAAAGCCCTGATGAAACACTCATGGCTCAGCTAGAAGATGACTGTAATTATGAGCCAATCTCTGCAGAAAGATGATCTCTGAGTCTGCTAATAACCCCAACAGGTGCTTCTCGCTTTCTTTGCCCAAGTGGCAGCAAAGCCTGGCTGGCATAAAGTGTAGGCAAATCTTCTCTAGGCAGGGCAAATTCACTCTAACCTTTCTGCAGTTGGAACAGTCTTGCTATTACCATGTCAATGTATATCCTGGACCCAAAGATAAGCCTAAGAATTAGTATCACACTTCTGGGCTGGGCAAAATAACGCTTTTGCCTAGTCTCTGATATTTACCACAGAGAGACCTTGGGAAAATTAGTGGGCTGGACCTAATGGAGACCGATCCTTCATCTCTATGGGATTTTGCTTGTTAATGCTCCACTATATGAACAAAGGTTCATGTTTAATACAGTACAGTACCTGGCTTTCTTGTGTTTGTGGAATGAGAGAGAGAGGAGAGAGAGAGATCAGATTCAGTCTGGTGAAGAGACAAAGCCAGGCATAACATCTTGCAATCAGAGTGGGAAAATATCCCAGATGGGTGGGTGGGTGGGTAGGTAGGTAGAAAGAAAGAAAGAAAGAAAGAAAGAAAGAAAGAAAGAAAGAAAAGGTTGAGAACTCCTGGAGTAGACTGTACAGCCAGCAAGTGTTAGGTGGCAGGAAATAACCTGACTCCCTAAAGGGGCCAATGGCTATGGGTGGATGTGAGCCCCTTTAGGGGGGTGGTGGTGATGGTCCCCCTCAGTGTTCAATGGAGGAAATGCCATTGAGACGTCAAAATGAGAGGAGGAGAAACCACTTCACTATTCTGATTCCTAACGGTCATGGAAGACAGAAGAGGTCATGCCAGATGGACTGGCTGTGAAGGAGCACCTTGTTAATATCTCAAGGCTGTGGCAGTCTTTTGCAGTCACAGTGTTAAATCCTGCACGTCTCATTTCATACATGCCGCAGGGGATGACGCTGTGATTATAGTGTGTGAGTCACTTCATGGCAAGCTGGGATCCACCATAAACAAATTCACATCAATGGCATTATTCCTGGTGAAAATGATTTCCAAGGAAAAAATGTATACAGTACTTGGATATGAGTAGCAGCTCCCAGCGGCACCGGTTGCAGACCTGAACCCAGGCTCCCTTAAAGCATTTTTCCAAAAGTGTTTCTTGGCTGCAACCAAAGTTCTCATGAATGTAGCTTGACTGTTGGATTTGTCAACATTGAAAAATAGAATGATATGTCTGAAGATAGCCTTTCTGACCTCCATGGAGAACTGCAAAAGTGCTAGATTTGTTACCAATCAGAATTAGGAAGGGACCAGGTGAACAGTTAACTACTGCCATCTTGTGGTTCCAATGACCTCTACGCATGCAATGATAGAGAACAGAAACCGGCTGGCATCACTGGTTTGCAGACACACAGTTTTACAATGTTATACCCCAGAAGTGTAATTTAATAATTTTAATACAACTTGAACCACAGTCTTGGAAAGTTACTGTACATACCAAAGATCCAGTTAAGCAGGATAACTTTACTTGCATGACACATGATCCGTACTCTTCTTAGATGAAACACAAGATTTACTCTGAACCACAATTAAGAGACATTGCACTTACTTATTCTTACACACTGGCTTTCAAATGCATGGAGTGACACTTCTTCTTCTAGGCTAGACACGAAACTGCCAAAATGAAGGCATCTTTTGGTGAGTTCATCGTGCAGGTCCTTTTGCCTGACCTAATGTGAGAAAGATTAGCTGGCAACACAAGGTTGGTGTTACTAGGGCATGAAGTGAAACTGAACAGAAAAGTTCTGTGGTTCCAAAAGAGAAAGAGTGCAACTCTGAATACCATGAATTCTTTTTTTCATTTCCTTTACTGCTAAAACATTTGCCGTAATCCTTCAACCACAGAAGAGTTCCTTCAAGAAAGGATGAACACATCTGCACTTCTATATTTGTCTGATGCCAGTTTAACGCTCATGACCCTATTGTAAGGGATTTTGGGATTTTGTAGCTCCAGGGCATTCCTCAGATGCACCCTACCAAACTGCAAATGGCAGGATTCTACAGAATGCAGCCATGGTAGTTGAAATGATATCTAACTCTTATAACTATGTTAGTGTAGATACACTTGATAGCAAGTTCACATCTTAAAAAAAAATTAATTCCAGCAGCACCTCTAGTTTTAGAAAATATACTCAGACTTGATATAGTCTGCAACAGTACTTAACACTTGAGTTATAAAAGCTGAGCAAGATCCATTCATGCTTCCTCAGATCTTGGAACAAAATTCAGGATCTTGAACAAAATGGTAGTTTTGCTGACAAAGTGCTTATGCATCATTTGTAAATGGGTTTTATTTTATATTGGATTATAATTTATAGCAGCTCTGTACAATCGGTGACCTATCCAAGGAAAAGCCCGACAGCCATCTACGGCAAAGAGACAGATTGAGATTAAAGGAGAGACTAACAAGGGAGGAGTACTTACCCTTATGGTATCAAATTTCTGCTAAAAACCCACTCCCACTTTTGTTACTATTTGTTACTTAAAGAAGAGCCTTCTCCTATAGCAGTGATGGTGAACCTTTTAGAGACCGAGTGTCTAAACTCAACAGGCTGCCATCCACGCTGCTGAGGGGTGGGCAAACTCTGTGCTGGAGGGAGGGAGGAAGTGCTCCCATTGGGCTGCTGGGCAGAGGGGCAAGGCAAACTCTGTGCTGGGATGACAGCATGCATGCCCACAGAGAGTGCTCTGAGTGTCCCTTCTGTCCTATAGGAACCTACCCAGATTTTCCAGAGAGGCCCTTCTTGCTTTCCTAGGTAAAGGTTTCCCTTGCTTGAAAGTCAGTTATATCCGACTCTAGGGTTCAGTGCTCATCTCTGTTTCAAAGCTGAAGAGCCAGCACTGTCTGCTTCTGCAGATGTTTCTGTGGTCATGTGGCAGGCATGACTAGACCCCAGAGTGCACATAACGTTGTTTACCTTCTCACCGAAGTGGTCCGTATTTATCTACTTGGAATTTCTTGCTTTTGAACTGCTAGGTTGGCAGGAGCTGGGACAAAGACAGGAGGTCATTCTATCCTGAGGTACTTGGGAATCGAACTGCTGACTTCCTGCCTTCCAGTCAGCATCTTAGCCACTTGAGCCACTGCAGTCCATCCAAAATGTTTAATAGGAACTTAGAGAAAGGATCTTCTCAATCAGGAAATAGGCACTTTGGAACTCACTATCCTTACTGATGATGGTCTTTCTCCCAGAAGGCAAACTCCCTCTTATTTGAATAGACATCTGGTATATTGAGCTGGTTTGTTTTCTGTAAGACTCAAATTCCATTGCTTAGCATAGCAACTAGAGTAAGCCTAAGTCAATGGGCCTATTTTTATTGTGGTACTAAACTCTATCCAACAGGATTTCAGCCACTGTTTTTTAGTGTCCATTTTAATTTAACCATGTTTTAACCTGCTTTTCTTTTCATATGTGCCTGTGTGACTGATATGGCTCGTATGTTTTATTGTGAATATTACTGATAGACAAATGGTATATATTTCAGGAAAAGGTGGAGTTCCATTACAATAAATAACCAATGGTACATCTAAACCTTTTCCTCCAGTTTTTGAGATTAGCACTTTGCCAACAATGAAATTAAGTTTTAGGGCAGGGGTGGTGGCACCTTTACTTTTACACTGAAGATTTGGGAGTGGGATAAACTTCACCTAATAGACTGTCTTTTAATCCTGGTTCACACTTACCGGTACATGTTTCATAATGGCTTAAAAATACCAGGTTTCTCTAACCTGGATGGAATCTTCTTAGTGTTCATCATTATTTTTATATTTGCAAAAGTAATATATTCAAATGGTTACATCCTGTACCAAACATTAGAGCCTCAGGACACAACAGAAAAACTTACCTGTCTAAAAACCAACATTCGTCCAACTTTCAATACAATAAACAGTCTCTGTCAGATAACAGTGTCAGGATATATTTTATTTCATTTGAAATACCATCAAAACAGCATTCCTCTCGAGTGTTCTGCTAAACAAACAAATAAGAAGACAATACTTTAGCTGAAATCTAAATTAGATTGTGAAGTACCATACATCTCAATGAAAAAAAGGCATGAATGTGCATTTTATGTGCTGGTACATAACTTTTTCATAACAATAGCAAAGAGGGTGCTAGGAGGAGGTGTTTCTGTTGCCTCACCAAACAAATGGTTGAAACACACATTATCTAGATTTTAAAAAAAATGAAATATTCAGGTGGGAATAAAAAGGTGAAACATGATGGCTAATAGATTTTGCTAGTATCAAACAGTGGAAGGGTTCAATATGGCTTACATAGATGGTTATTAAAGATATCTCAATAACTGGAAAGAGGGCGAGAAAGACATCAGAAAATGTGTCAATTTTTCTTCCAGATCTATCTAAATGAAAGACATGCACGACAGCATGAAACATTGGCTTCATAGTCAAACCTTTCCTTGATGCTTCAGGTAGGCTGCTCACACTGTGATTTTTTAAGAGTGCCCTGGGCACATATAGCTGTTTATCTGTTTGGTGTAATCTTATTTGTTAAAATTCAGAGAGAGGTGGAAACCCTCAGGTTGTTATTGGGGAGGGGGCAGGATTTCTGGAGACCGCACCAGCAACACAGCAAATTAATGCCAGCTACCTTTACCGTGGGGTCTGCGGTAGCTTAGTGGTTAAGAAGATGAACCTGATGACTTGAAGGCTGGCAGGTCAGCAGTTATAGACCCAATTGCTGCATGACGGAGTGAGCTTTCGTCTCTGCCCCAGCTCCTGCCAACCTAGCAGTTCAAAAGCAAGAACTTGCAAGAAGATAAATTACCTTCGGTTGGAAGGTAAACAGGGTTCCGCAGACTCTGGTGTCTAGTCATGCCTGCAACATGATCATGGAAATGCCTGCAGGCACAGACAGTGCTAGCTCTTTGGCTATAAACAGATGAGCACTGAACCCTAGAGTCGGATACGACTGGCTTTTGATTAAGGACAACTTTAACCTTAATTTTACCCTATGATTTCTCCAAGACTTTTTAAAGACCTTCCTTTCCTCAATTTGGGGAGGGGGGCTGATGTGGCCCCTCCTATTTGTGAGGTACAGCAGAGCCTGACAGCATTCCATCCCTGTGTCTTGAGCTTACATGAAATGGGGAGTAAGCAGGAGAGTAGACCTAATCCTGTGCACAACCAGGTCCAACAATTTACCCTGCTGGTAACAAGGAGTGGCGCAAATCCCACTTGCGGAGAGCACTTGTGGCACTTATGCCACAGGTGGGCCTCCTGTTCATTAAAATTGTATATGTTCTTTCAAGCTACAATGATATACTAACAGGCTTAGTGGCACCACACCCAATAAACCTGATATGCTACTGCTATCTTTCTCCTATATAATTGCATTTCCCCCTTCCATGCGTGACAGGACCTTAGTGAATTCTATCTGTTGCCACTTCCACACTCAGCTTTGGGAATCTCAGTGCCTTCTGGAAATGTAGGGATTTCCAGACTTATTCTAGCAAAGAGGAAAGGCCAGAAGATGGAGCCAGAGACAATCTTCCTCTAGGTTTAATCCAGGCTAATAATGCTAAAGGGCTAAAAAAAAAAAGCCACAGACTTGGGTTTACAAGAGCTGAGCAGGACTGCTGAGGGCAGAACATTTTGGAGATTGCCCATTCATAGCATTGCCATAAGTCAGGGGTAACTTGGTAGCATGTAACAGCAGCAGCAGCAGCAACAACGAAACAGTGGCAAAGCAGCAAGACAAAGGTAAAGGTCACTCTTTTACAAAAGCCCGCCAGTTGTATCCAACTCTAGGGTTCTGTGCTCGTCTCTGCTTATAGCCAAAGAGCCAGCGCTGTCTGCTTCTGCAGACATTTCCATAGACATGTCACTTACTGTTCCTTGCAATAAACCATGCTCCAGATTCAATGTTTGCCATGGAAGTATCAGATAAGATCGTTTCTAGCAACACAAGAGTAGGGAGGCTGAACCTTAGTGTCCTGCTTGAGCCACATCTTACCAGCATTAAAGCCCCAGATTTGTTTTCAGTCACAGAATTCTTCAGGCAGAACAGAAAGGCAACATATTCCTAGTTCATCAGCTAATTGTTCATCCATTGCATGGATAAAGCAAGTATTTGTTTCTGTGGTCATGTGGCAGGGATAACTAGACGCTGGAGTGCACAGGACACTATTACCTTTCCTGTTGAGGTGGTACCTATTTATCTACTTGCAATTTCTTGCTTTCATACTGCTAGGTTGGTAGGACCTGGGACAGATGACAGGAACTCACTCTGTCACACAGTACTGGGGTCTCGAATGGCTGACCTGCCAACCTTCCAGTCATCAAGCTTGGCATCTTAACTACTAAGCCACCACGACCCCAGTTTAAATAACAGCACTGCCTCTTGACAGTTATTATGTCATGTAATATCTTTCAACTCTCTTACAATGTCATTTAGTTAGCTCTAAGGAAGCTGTGAGGAAAGGCTGCCAGCTAATGAAGCACCAATGGCTTTGGCAAGGAAATGTTTATTGAGTAGTTGAGGAAGGTACACAGCATGAAGCACAAGCACCAGAAACGCAGAGACAGATTGTCTGGGGAAGATTAAATGTTCTTTTGGTTCTTCCCACTATGTCCACACTGGTCAACTGGAAAGTATATTGTAAAATTAAGCAGTCACCAATGGTGATGGATTTCAGATATCTTTGGGGTGGCAGACTGAAGGTCAAACTGCATGCCATGATGAATGTGTTCTGATATATGTAATGCATTTGCATTTTCAACTATGTGGTTTTAAACAGCAGCCGCTAGGACAATAGTGGTGCAATCCAAGTCAGAATGGCAATTCTCAAATGAAGAGATTTTTTAGACACCGTATAGTAAACCAAGGGAGACCCTAAACCAGTGTTTTCCAACCTTTGGTTTTTAGACTTCAATTTCCAGAAGCCTAAGTCGATTCCCCAAAGCACTGATCAGCCAATGTACTGACTTAGGCTTCTGAGAAGTGAAGTCCCCCCGTGGGGTGTGGATCCCATGCTGGGAACCACTGCTCTAAACTGTATTGCAATGTGTAAAGCAGAAAATATATACCACGTGTAAAATACTATGTGTGTTCATAGCAGCATAATGTCCTTTACCAACCCCAGTATGATAAGTGTTTGATCCTTAGCACAAACCATGTCAAGGCACAACATAGACTGGAACTGAGACAGAGAGAGGGGGAGGGAGAAGAGGGGAAAGAAATATTGGCCAGAATCCTATTATTGATTTAAGTCAGTTTGGATATAATTGCACAAAGCATGGCAGCAAATTGTCACTGCTTAACAAGTTCCTTCTCTCATTTCTAGTCATACACTAAGACACACAACTAGAAATGTGAGTGGCAACCTGTTAACCAGCAGCAATTTGCTTCTGCAATTGATGCAGTTACATTTTAGCCACTATGAAACTAACAGAATTCTGCTCCTCAACTTAATTGCTCTCAGTGCTAAAAGCACTTGTGAGGGAGGAACTTCTTCATAAACCCCGAACGAGGGTAACTTCAAATCGTGTTCCAGCCATGGTGAGGTCCTGATTTGGGCAGGAAATAAGCTGGTCCTTGACTTCTGTTTTAACACAGACACGGATGCCATCTGCTTAATGTAGCTTGCAGGCTGGGTTAGAGAGGCAGACAGATCTAAGCTTTGTGATACGGTTCACTGGGAAATTCTAAAGCAACGGCACTGTTCTAATAAATAGCAGTAACACAAGATCATGGAGGTAGCTTGTAGAAAAGCAGGTATAAAAAACACCTGGTGGGAGGAGATCAAACCTTAAGACACCCCCTCTCACCAATCATTGCCTCTCTTCTGACAATAATAGGAAATGAAAGATGTTTTTACCTGGTGTTTATATTTCTTCCATGTCATAGGCAGGCATGAGGTATTCTTTTGGGACAATTCCCACGGTATGGTTCAGCAACCCGACCCACCAACCATACATGTTGTATTCCTGGAAATAAAGCAAAAGGGAACGTTAAGTGAAATGGCTGATCTGGAGAAGGGCCTTAATATGAGAACGGTTTAGATTCTTGTCTCTTATCCCATTCCTCTCTATACATGTGATTTTCCCAACTTGTCTCCTTTAGATAAATTATAACATTCAAATTATTATTATTATTTAATTCAAAGGGTTTTTTTTTAAAAAGAAGAAACAGAAAATGTCCATCTTTGACCTTATGGACCCATTTCTCGCCAATATTTTTCTCTTCCACCTGGTACAGATACCTGTAACGATGACTACATCTACATCATGGAGGTGTACGCTTATAACTCTGCAAGAACTAACAGTCAAAACACGATTAGGACAGGGAATGGGGAGAGTGATAAATAGAGGGTGATGTGGGGAACATGAAAAGTAACATCAGTCTAATAGCTCTTTTACATGTCAAAAAAATTGTGCCTTAGTACCACTATCTAAAATATGGGGACAAAAATGACAATATCGTTATGAAGATAATGCAGCTAAACTGTTAAATAAATGTGAAGCATGGTTTATTACTAATAAATATTTACTATTAACAGCTTGTGGTTCATTGCTGTGAGTTGCCTTATACAATCTTTTACACATGTTCTTCAGATGTAAAAAAAGGTAAAGCAAAATATAATTTTCTCTCTTACAGTTCTGCATTTGTCAATATGCTGACAGGGGAGGAAAGGTGCTTAAAACAAAGATGGAACAAAGATATATGAACATATTTCCCCAGTCTTGGCAAGTCTGCACTGGCTTTCTGTTCCTTACTGTGTCATGTATAAGGTATTGACACTAACAGATAAGAAGGTTTAGGACCTTCTTATCTGTCAGAGCATCTCTCCCAAAAAATATCTGCCTGCATCAATTGGGGTTCTCCAATTGGCCAGCTCTATGGTGAGAATGGTGAAAAAAACCATGAGAAGGAGAAGAGCCTTTTTGGTGGTGCCTCCTACTTTTTGAAATTCTTTACCATCAGAGTTGCACCAGGCATAATCTCTGGGGATATTTAAGAAACAGTTAAGAACTCTGCTCTTGAGAGAGGCTTTTCAGGACATCCTCCCCGGTGCCACTTAATATTTGTTTGGATTCTATTTATATTTAGCCTTCATATTTTATATTTAGACTCCAAGATATCCAAGGTATTTCTTATGTTGCATCTTAATGCTGTACACCACCCAGAGTGGATAGACCACCCAGATGGGCAGTAAGTAAGTAAGTAAGTAAGTAAGTAAGTAAGTAAGTAAGTAAGTAAGTAAGTAAGTAAGTAAGTAAGTACAGTCATACCTCACATAACGAATTTAATTCATTCTGCGAGGCTGCTCGCTATGCGAGTTTTTCGCTATGTGAGTCAGACTTACATAACGAATTTTTCGCAATGTGAGTCGGACTTTTTCGCTATGCGAGTTTTCCCCCTTGAAACGCTTGTTATGCAAGTTTTTCCATTGGGAAACGTCTGACTCACATAGCTCGTTATGCAAGTTTGCAGGTGAAACGCTCGTTATGCGAGGTTTGACTGTAAGTAAGTAAGTAAGTAAGTAAGTACAGTCATACCTCACATAACGAATTTAATTCATTCTGCGAGGCTGCTCGCTATGCGAGTTTTTCGCTATGTGAGTCAGACTTACATAACGAATTTTTCGCAATGTGAGTCGGACTTTTTCGCTATGCGAGTTTTCCCCCTTGAAACGCTTGTTATGCAAGTTTTTCCATTGGGAAACGTCTGACTCACATAGCTCGTTATGCAAGTTTGCAGGTGAAACGCTCGTTATGCGAGGTTTGACTGTAAGTAAGTAAGTAAGTAAGTAAGTAAGTAAGTAAGTAAGTAAGTAAGTAAGTAAGTAAGTAAGTACCTATGGTTATCCCTTCCCATCAGCAACAGCCAGTATAAATGACAGAGAACAAATATAGGAGCCGCAGTCCAACACAACATTTCAAGGGCAATACCTTCCTCACCCTTGAAGGAAGAGATCACCATGGGATTTTTATGTCTTATCTCTTTCACTGTGAACATACAGTATTGCCTAAGGCAGGGGTCAGCAAAGGTGGCTCTCCAGGTGTGCTTGGACTTTAATTCCTAGAAGCCCAAGTCAGCACACCTGCTGACTTGGCTTCTGGGAACTGAAGTCCAAGAAAATCTGGAGAGCCAAGTTTGGTGACCCCTAACTTAAGGCACTGCAATGTATGCATCTTCACCTGCAATATGGCACATGGCTCGGGAAGCAATGTCCTTAGCTAGCCTTAGAGGGAAAGAGCACATCTAACTTCTAGCACAGATGACTTGAGGCAAGTCACTGCTGCTCTGACTTCGCTTCCTCTTTGGTCAGTAGTGCATGGAGATGGGCTGCAGTCTGGTCTGAGTGGACTTCTGATGGTTTGTTATGGAGATCTTGCAGGTCACCATCTATTCCCATCAGCTTCCCAACACCTTCTCCACTCTGTTTCTGATTTGGCACTGCAGCCTGGCTTTGATATATCTAGGATTCCTCATTAAGAGACTACAGCATTACTTGCCTCTGTTGCAGCACATCTTGAACTGTACTTCCAGAACTTCAAAGCTGACTTGAATGTCTGCATCTATGACAATCAGATCCAGTGCAACCATCCTAAGCAGATATATGCTGAGCAGCATTTTGCTACAGAGGCTACTGATTCTTGTTGCCCTGGCTATGGAGACAAATGCAAAATATTTTTTTTACAGGTTGATGGTCTTCACCTGTTGGCTGTGATGTCAAAGGCAGCTTGCACGGCAAACGAGCCATTACTGATTAATCACCAATGGCCAAGAGACGTAATTCATATCACCTAATGCTGATTTGTGCACAATGCGTTTCACTTCACCCATTCCGCTGCAGTCATTGAGCACACAGTAATAAGCAAGCAATGTGCACCACTGCCAGTGTGACCCAAGCCTAAGACTCTGGGAAAAAGAGAGAGAAAAGGAGGACAAAATGTGCCAGATGGGTGGAAATGAAAACTAAAGATGAAGACTTGAACCACCACCTTTGCTGTGTGGCTTTGGCCTGAGTACCAGGAGGTATTTTAAAACAATTTTAGCATTGATGGATTGCCAGGGAACCAGCGATTGCTCATAATCAAAAAAAGAGGAATGGAATGCAAATGAGCGCAAGCCGAGAACCATCGGCGCCGGGCGCTTTATTTCCCTGCGCTGTGCCAAAAAGAATTAAAACAACATTAAACTCCCAGCAATAATGTTTAAGCTCTCGTTTCCGAGTGCCAAATTGCACCGCTCTGGATCATACAGATGTTCGTTAATTATGCTAATTTTTATTAAACTATTAAAATGGAGGAAGTTGCACTGGCAGAGCCCCGGCCCGAGGTGAACCCTGCCTCGTGTCTGGAGATGCTCATTTGCTGGTTTCCCTTGATAAGCTGCTGATGCTGAAGATCTGGGCTTTGCTTAATGAGGGGGAATTTAGGGGTGGGTAGGGGGTGACGGAAAGGCTGACTTCTTCAGCAGAAAATGGCAAGACAGCCTCGAATGAGCATTAGACCCTCCCCCACTCCTCAATTTATTCTAATATCCAGATTCAACATCTTTGCAAAGGCAGAACAAATAGCAGCCGGTCTGGATTCCTGTTGCTAGAACTAGCAGTATTAGGCCCTCTTTGAAGAGATTTTCATTGGCCTTATTTATTTATTAGTTATTTTAGTTTCTCCAGGGAGCTCATGATGTATGTGGTTTCTCCCCACTTTATCCTCAGAATAACCCTGTTAGGTAGGACTTGCCGAGAAGAGAGAGTGAAAGAATGGTCATAGAGCCACTCAGTCAGGTTAAGAACTGAATGGGATGAGAACATGTATCTTGGTGAGGAACCTGTGACCTTCTAGGTCTTTAAATGTGGCCATCTGCCTGAACCCACATTTTACAAAGGAAATCCTTTTATTTTTATTAATATATTTTTGTTAGTCTTTCATACTTTTATTTTAGTAACTTTAAAATTAAGGATTTTTTTTTAAAAAATACTGTATTAAATATATGTGGCTGTCCAATAGGAAAAGGTTTCTCATCTTTGTCCCAGGTCATAGTCTAACATTCTGGAAAGTTGCTGTAGGTAAGGAGGTTATATTTTCAGTTTAAATGCCCCCAACATAACTAGTTTCCATTATACCTGCAATTTAAGAAAAACCCCAACCATTTGCTTCTTCTTTTTTATTTCAGAATACCAGAAAGTTACCTTTAATTACTTTTGTTAAAACCTGAGAGTGGTATAAGTTGCTGGCAAGTGTAATGAAACACATCTAAATAATGAAGCCACACGTGGCAAATGTGAAAGTAACTAAGCAGTTACAATTAACACTGCAAAATAGTGGTTGGTCATAACAAAAGGATAACCTCACTAGTTACTTTTACATTTACCAGATTGTATGGCTTCAGTGTTTAGATGTGTACCATTACTTTTACCTTAAAAGGAATTATTTCAAAATAAATCCTTGTGAGAATTATTTCCAAGCTCTGAAAGCATAAAATAGCTTTCCTCCATTCTGCTGTGTAGTCACACACAGCAACATGTCAAATACCAAACAATGGATATTTGCAAGATGGGGTTCAGTCTTGAGGAGGCTCCTTTGGACCCAGTGCTTGTTGGTGGCCCATCTATTTTTTCTTTTCAGTTGGGCTTGGTAACTTGTCTGGCAATTCCAGGAAGTAGCAACACTAGCATTATGAGCAGCACATTGAACTACCACTTATAGTTCTCACAATGTCCTAGAGTTATCTTGTGACCAATGTGGAGAATTAAAATGGTGGCTATACCCAGCCACCTACACTTGTTCAGAGTGGGTGGGTGGGTGGGTTGAAGGATGTGTCTGTGTGCTTATTTTTATTTATTATTTTTCCTTTGGCCCCGCCCATGACATCATGATGTCATGACGTTAGCTCCGCCCACACTGTGATGACATCACAGTGGGGTAGTTAAAATTTTGACATCCCACCACTGGGCCCAGGCCTAGTGTCCGCTGTGAATAGCGTTGTGGTATTTCCTCAGCAAATGCCAAATAAGTCCAGAGGCTTTAGAATGGGTTTCCTTTGAAAACTTAACAAATAACTGCATGTGAACAGATTTTAGGGCTTAAAGTTTTCTTTCCACCTGCACAAACATTTCAGAGTTGGAGGAGATGTAAAAGTTTTTTCTAGCGATTGGTTTCGGTGACATAAAATGAACACTTTAATGCTGTTCTTCAGCAACGGCAAACACAAATTCTAATTTCTGAAAGTTCAGCCTGTTTGGAGAAACAGAGAAATGCAATCCTTTCTCTCGAGCAGGGGTAAAAGCCTCAATGAAAGAATATCCTCATTAAAAAGCTAAGATCTCTGGGCTTCATCTCTGTGAAAACTTGTGTCTGTATATGTGTGTGAGAGAGAAACTGAGACCGAAACCATCGCATTATATTGTGAGCTGAATGGTGGAATCAAATGGAGATATGCTGTATTAAGGTCTAGATAAATTGTGTTTCAGGTTCCAAGATCAACTTTAGCCAGGAAGATGAGATTGCAAGAAGTCACCCATACCTATACTGACTGTGTGAAGAAAAAGAATGCATATATGAGTGTGTGATATTATCTCAAGAATATGCCATATGCTCATTTCAGAAATTCATTTAAAACAATAATAACCCCCCAAACATGCCAAGGATGTTATAATTAAAAGGACGATTTCTCTCTTCATACACAGCTCCCAAATTCCATCTCAGCAGCAAATTTGCAACAGCTGCCTGCTACACAACCTTGAGGGCTGAGTGAGGACATTTTATATAGGGATCACACAGACAAAGAAGAATTTATGTTGCTGACGTCCAATGGCAAATGGAAAAAATGGCATCTTTAAAGCAATGAGAAAGGGCACACCGTATGAACCACAACGGGAGGCTGACAAGCAACATGGGAAGAATTTCCTGGCTCCTCTCATTCTCTTCCTGGCATCCCTGTGTCTGTTTTACCACTTTTCAGCAGCATCACGGGTGTCCTTCTCATGCCTCCTGTCTCAGATTCTGGACTTCCTCTACCATGCCATGTAAAAATGCTTTAGCAAGCAGGTGGTAGCAGGGGGGTCCGGAAGACATGCAGAAAACAGCAGGCAACCATCGTAAGCCAGAAAAGAGAATGAAGACCCCTGCTATCGAGCTGTTTGCTTTTAATTTCTGCCTGCCCCTGTCCCTACTGTTTCCTTATTTGCAGAAGGTTCTGCATGACAGCTCAGCAACTACTCAAGATGACCACTGAGACGCCTTTAAGAGGCAGGATAGAAACATGGCAAGACTGCAGGCTGAACTTAACATCTATATACAAGCAGGTACTGGGGCTCAGGCCTAATAAGTCATCCCTTACCATCCCAGAAGCCTATCCTATAAACCCAAATGCAGCTGCTGGTTGTAGTTACTCGACAGTCATGGGAATGTTATATACCTCCTGTAAAGCGAGTCTATCTACCTAGTTCAGTAATGCTGGTTGTAGATCTCTGGAGAATGTCCTTCCTTGATAGAACCAGACTTGCCACCGAGTGAGGTATCTGCCTCTGATGGCTGCTATCATGGTTCAGCAGTAGCAACCGCACTATTCCTCATTTAACCCTTGGATATCTTTAAAAGAGCAAAACAGTGTGGCCAGAAAACCTGTTCTGCACCCCCTAAACTAGCTTGCTGGCCTCAGGCATCATGGAAAACCTTCCCTATTGCCAGTTTTGAAGTATGCTCAACAGATATTCTAAATGAGCCTCTACACATGGGCTGGAGGGGTGGTAATCCTCACCTTGTATTTTGCCTTAGGTTACCAATATCACACGGGACTGCGGTGGTTTAATTGTTAAGATGCTGAACTTGACAACAGGTCAGCAGTTTGAGACCAGAGTGCTGTACAACAGAGTGAACTTCTGCCTCTGTCCCAGCTCCTGCCAACCTAGCAGTTCAAAAGCAAGAAATTGCAAGTTACCTTTGGCAGGAAGGTAAAACAGTATTCCACACACACCAGTGTCTAGTTATGCCTGCCACATGACCATGGAAACATCTGCAGACACATACAGCCCTGGCTCTTTTGCTATAAATGGAGATGAGCACCGAAAGCTAGTTGGATACAACTGGCTTTCAAGCAAGGGCGACCTTTACCTTTATCAATATCTGGGTCTGTCTCTAATTCATGCCCTGTGATTCAATAGTCTTTAGTGCCAGGGAGTAGGATTTTGGACGTAACTTTCAGTAACCCACAGCTACCATGACTGCTCCCCAAATATGACATTTTGAAGCTCTGATTTTTTTTTGCCTCCACAACATACAGTAACCCATAATGAGACCTGGTGTTTATTAACAAGAAACAGTTTAGGCCTCAGAGGCATAGGAAAAGAGAGTTTAATGTATCATTAATACATGTGTTGCCCAAGTGTACATGCCTATCTAAGCAGCTGCTAAACATGTTAGGCAACGTGCGTGATAATAATATTTTTAATGTTTCTCTTCACAAGGGCAACACCTATACGAATAAGAGCCTGTATATGAGCTGAGCAACACAAAAATTGAATGGCAAAAATGATTTTATGTGTATGTTGCCTATGGAGTGAGAGTAATGGTTAGATTTCAGGCAAATTTTTCTATTTTGAATTTGCTTAGAAAAAAAATCCATATCCATATTTTCCTGCTTATGGTTGCCTTGGGATTTAGGGCTTTTTGCTTACAAAACTTATACCGTTCACAGCTGCCGATATTGCTGACAATGAAGAAGTAAAATGATTTGTAGAATTTTCAATGGAAGAGAAAGAAGACAAAGAAACTGTATCCCAGCCATAGATAAAAACTCATAGGCAGAAGCAGTGTTGGGCAGATTTTCCAATAGTAGTCAGATACTGAAAGAGAGAGAGAGAGAATGACTGAATTTCAGAAACAACAAGTATCTAGAATAAACCTGCTCAAAAAGAGTTCCTTCTGTCAATTCCAGATGTATGGAGGGACTCTGAATACCCAGAACAATATCACAAGTTATGACAGAAGTGGGAACCCATTTTGCTTTCTCCTTTTGCTCCGACCTGATTTTCAGTAAAAATGTTCTCTTGATATGACCATGTTTCCCTACTGTTAACATCTATGATGTAAATCAGGGTAAGAGATGGCACAATGTCAAAAGATTAAGTAAATCTCATCACTCAATGGAGATTGGCCGATGAGGGAAAGTGATTACCTCCCCGTCACTCCAACTGGTCACTCAAATGAGGGGTAGAAGAGCCATTTCTCCATAGTAGAGAATGGGGTACACAGAAAAAGGCTCCTCAAAGATTGTGGTACAGTCAAACCTCATATAACACTAAAACCTGGTTCCACAACTCTTGATGTTATACGATTTTTAGTGTTATCCGATACATGTTAAAATCCTATGGGAGCCATAGAGATACGTTGTAACCACACAGGCTTTAGCGGTTGTTATCTGATGCATCCCATAGGATCTTAATGTTATCCGATGCAATTCTTCCCCCCAGATTGCTTAATGTTATGCGATTTTAGTGTTATTTGATACTAATGTTATATGAGGTATTACTTATTTTAAAACCAAAATTGGGCGTACCCTGGTAACGGTAACCTTGTGTTGCTGGTTAATCTTTCTCACACTAGGTCAGGTGAAGGGAACTGCAGAATGAACTCCCCAAAAGGTGCCTTCATTTTTATATGGTCTAGACATGGAAGAAGAGCAGAGAATCAAGTAGGCCCAGAGTCTATAGAATCTATCAACACTATATTGTTCAATTAACTAAATGATACAAATGGAGAAGTTGTACTGCAATACTGTACTTCAAGAGAAGAGGCAAGGAAGGGAACAAACCCAGAATTGGTGAGACCCACCTGGTACAGATTTTTTTGGCTGCCCCTCCATTGCCTACACTGTCCTTCCAATCCTGATGTGTTTCTCATGCATGGACAATGCATGCAGCAAGTGATCTGAACTACAAGGGATTGGACACTCAGATAGATAGCTCCAGTGTGCTTCCCTGTTCCAAATCTGTGTTAGGTATACATAAGTTATCTTCTTTCTCTCTCCAGGATTTATTTCTAATTCTTGCATGCCTATTATTTGGTAGACTAGCAGACCTGCTAGCATGGAAGCCAGATCCTAGGGTTTCTGTAACAAAGTTTTGACATATCCCACTTTTCTCTTGGACTATCTTGAGTTGTTAAACAAGTCTCCATTCTGTCTTACTACCAGTCTCTTGAATACTTATTACTGTTACTTCTGTCCAGATTTATTATTTTCTTCCAGTATTTCGTGCTGTCCACAGCACAACACTGACAGATAAAACATTTTGTGGGCTGAAATATTTTAATAATAATCACGCACCCAGCGTATGGTGACCTCTTCTTGCATTTTCTAGGTATAGTGTAGTCAGACACAGTCTACTTTTTCAATTTTTCTAGAGGCACGCTGGGATTCTGCACCTTTCTGCAGTTACATTGGTTGTCTCTTCTCCCAGGAAGCTTTGCAGCCAGGTACCTGACTCAGTTAGCTATCCAGCCAGATAGACTCAGTGAAGCTTCCAGTAAGCCCAGGATAGAGTTTGCAGTCCTGGAGACAGCCTCTTTGCTTCATACGGAGATGTTACCTGTTCTGAAAAGCAGACTGGTCCCACACCCATTCTTTCCAATGCTGAGCTAGCAATATTTACTTCTCTACCCCACTTCTCTACCTCTAGTTACAGTCCAAGTGCCTCGTAAACAACCCCGATCCTACTTCAGCGATGCAGTTAATCAGCCCCAGTAGCTCACAGAAGATCAATGGCAGGATGATGGATGCCTGAGGAGAAAAGCCAAAATCAATCACAGGCTTATCGGTATATGATTGCTTGGCCCCATTATTAGCACCAGAATGTCGTACATTATTGTTAGTAAAATGGAGGCCTTTAATTCATAGGTGAGTTGTGTCACACATTATTGGAAGGTCACTTGACGTGGAAAGATTTTATATTGGATCATCACAGACATCTGTTTACCTCAAAAACTGGCCCAGGGCTGAGAACCAGCTCAGAACAAAATTTAGGGCTTCTCACTAGAAATGAAAGAAACCCAAGCATGGCGGTTCATTTCTAAAAGAAAGAAGGGTACAGTAAAACACCGGATAATGATTGGATCGGATAACGCTAAAATCGCATAACGTTAAGTAATCTGGGGAGGAGAATTGGATTGAATAACGTTAAAGTCCTATGGGATGGATCGGATAACAACTGCTAAAGCCTGTGCGGTTACAATGTATCTCTATGGAGCTTTAACGTTATCCGTTCCATCCCATAGGATTTTAACATGGATCAGATAACACTAAAAATCGGATAGCACCAAGACTTGTGGAACCAAGTTTTAGTGTTATCCGGTGTTTTACTGTATGTGGAATTTTTGTTGGACCTTCAGGAACCCTCAGTTGTAACTCCTGTTTGTATTTCCTTTGCTATCCCAGGGCCTTTCAAAGGTATTCACAAAGAGCAAGTCCGCAGACAGTTGTGCTCTGTAAATCAGATAAGTCTTTTCACTCAACATTGCCCAAATTTGCATCAATGAGATGGCAAGCTCATGCTGCCACATATAGAGGAAGAAAGCTATGGTGTGGAACAAGAAACCTATAGTCTTGGTCACTGAAGCCTGGCTTCTTAGATGCTGCTGGCTGGATTTAGATCAGAACTAGGAAGGACTTCTTTCAGCAAGTTACTTGCAGAATGAGTTGCAGCATGTAGTTACAAGACTGGAATTAACACACACACACAACATGTGGGAGCAGAAGTGGGGGGAAATGTCCAGAGAGCTACAACAAAACATCTTGTGGCTGATGTAACTTTAAACTTAAATTGAGATAGAAGCTTTGCACTTCAAGACATAAAACCTTGCTTCTAAACATGTAAAACTTAATTCGCTGCAATATAAATTTGGCATGTGGGACGTAAACTCAGAAGATATGGGTTGCAGCTCGCAGAAGCTTATGCCAAGTAAAAATGGTCAGTCTTCAATGTGTCACAAGACTTCAACATGGAAAATGTCATTTCCCAGACTATAACTTCCAGAATCCATCCAGTTACTATGGTTCCACTGTCTAGGACAGGGCTTCCCAACCTTTTCAAACCGGGTGATGCTCTCTCAGTCAGCTTTGAGGGCTGGATGGCCATTTTGCCCTTCCTGCACGACAAGGGCAGCCATTTTGTTCCAACAGCTTCAAAGGGGTGGTCATTTTATTTCTTGAATGTCCTTGGAGAGGTGGGGGGGGGGGCACATGGAATGGCACCATGGGTTAGATCCGGCCTGCAGGCCCTAGGTTAAGAACCCCTGGTCTAGGGGATTGTAAATAGCACCAGAATAGAACAGAGCACTAGAATAGAATACTGTACCAGTAAATCACTTATCACTATACAGTACCACCTTATCACTAGACCAGTGATGGTGAACCTTGGCTCTCCAGGTGTTCTTGGACTTCAATTCCCAGAAGCCCAAGTCAGCACTCTTGTTGATCAGGGCTTCTGGGAATTGAAGTTCAAGAACACCTGGAGTGCCAAGGTTCACCATTACTGCGCTAGACTGTTCTTATGAAATATGAAGAAAAATAAAGACTGTTCTTATGAAATAAGATATAGTATAAGTTATAGGGATGGAATTAAGTTACATTTTTGCCTGTAGTGGCTACTGCTGTAATTTATTAATTCTCAAAGTCATGTAGAATAATCCTCTACCTTTTACTAATTACTGGTAAGGGAGTGGCATGAAAGATGAAAGAGAAGTGTCACACTGTAGTCACACTTTTATGGGGGAGGCCTTTTAGGGAGCCTGGAAATAAAGAGGAGAAGAACAATGTGAAAAGAGAGACTGAAAAGAAATGTAAAGTCATACTGTATGTACAGGTACTTCCTATCTCTTTGCCTCTTTTTGCAAGTCTTAATTTCAGTTACATGCTGCGCCAAGCCTCCAGATTTCCCTCCATTCATGCTGTTCCCTGGTGCAGGTAAAATCGCTTCGCCTCAGACTAGTTCTCCAACTATTACTTCAAAATCCCTCTTGGACTACTGCAATAGGGCTGGGACAGACTGAGAAAATGAAGAGGCAATGGGAAAACAAGGGGATGGAAGAGAGAACACGTGTGAAACAGCATGTGTGTGCCCGTGCAAACAGCAGAGTTCACAAGAGGACGTGTGAGAGAAAGCATAAGAATGTGAACATCACAAGAAACAGAGATCCCATATGAGATGGCAGAAATAGGACCTGTGACTTAAGCACCATACTCCTAATAAATGTGTAGGCAAGGGCACTGGCGTAGCATTGGGGGCCCCTGAGGGGGCGGCCCACCCTGGATGGCATTTTGCGGGGGTGCCGCTGCCACCCTGGTCTTCCTGGTGGTTGGGGCAGGGAGTCTGCTGTTGGGGCGGGGAGTCTCCTGTGGGGACGGGCACCGGGATTCTCCGCCACCACCCAGAGAGTGCTTTTTTCCTCCTCCACCGCCTTTGTCCTCCTCTTCTTCAGGCTTCCTCTTCCTTACGGCCAGCTTGTGGTGCTTGGTGGTGCTGTACAGGGCCCAGGGCCACCCTTGATTCTGGGTTGAGACCCAGAGGCTGAGATGGTATGGCACAAGCCCAGCAAAGAGCCCACCGTCGGCATCCCAGGCGCGCAGCCACCCTACCTCCGAGCCCGGCGGCGGCAGCTTCATCTTCAGCAGAAACGGTGCCCAGGAGCGCGGAAAGCGAGGCTGGTGGTCATTGCAGCCCAGCACCTGCAGCTGGAGAGGTGCCGGGCAGGCTGAGGACCCACCCTGCAAGGCCTGCCCGGCACTGCTCTGGCTGAGGGTGCTCGGCCGCAACGACCACCGGCCTCGCTTCCTGCCCTCCTGGGTGCCGTTTCCACTGAAGGTGGAACTGCTGCCGCCGGGCTCAGAGATGGGGCAGCTGTGCGCCTGGGACGTTGATGGTGGACTCTTTGCTGGGCTTGCACCGCCTCAGCCTCTGGGTCTCGAAACCAGGACCAAGAGTGGTCCTGGGCCCTGCACAGCACCACCTGGCATCACGAGCTGGCCATAAGGAAGAGGAAGCCTGAAGAGGAGGATGATGAAGGCGGTGAAGGAGGAAAAAGTGCCCCCTGGTCCCTAACGAGGTAGGATTTTCATCTCAATTTGAGTTCCTAGGTGGGGGGCGGGCGGCAGAGAGCCTGGCCCCCCCCAGCGAGTTTGGTAAGTGCCCCGGGCGGCTGAAACCTGCCCTATACCATTGGGCAAGGGAGACTTTGTTTAAGTGAGTTGCCAAGAGTCAATGCCAAAGCTGATACACCCATAACTCCTATGGCTGAAACAGAGTTTCTCAACCTTGGACCTCCAGGTGTTCTTGGACTTCAATTCCCAGAACCCCAAATCAGCACACCTGCTGATCAGGGCTTCTGGAAATTAAAGTAAAAAAACACCTGGAGGCTCAAGGTTGAGAAAGCCTGGGTGAAGCAATTTTGGCATATATGAAATCTGCAAAGATTATAAAAACAAATTGGCCAGTATCCTGTTTAATATTTATAAGTGCATGGAGTTCCAAGTGCAGCCGCCGCCATGGTGATCTGTTGAGGTGCCAGTGGTATGTGACCAGGCACATCAAACACCTAGGCCAGTGATGGTGAACTTTGGCACTCCAGGTGTTCTTGGACTTCAATTACCAGACACTCAAGTCAGCACTGCTGCTGAGCAGGGCTTCTGGGAATTGAAGTTCAAGAACATCTGGCTTGCCAAGGTTTGCCATCACTGATCTAGCCACAGTGCCATTGCACTTTCCACAGTTAGAGCTCTTCAGATATAAATATTGTACTAAAAAGGATAATCAACTTCCAGAATCCATGACTGTCCACCGTAGCTCTGTAGTCCATTAGGAAGATCCCTAAGCAATGTCTTTCCACAGTGGTTGTTCAAACTGTCTGGTATTCAGAGATATACTGCCTTTAAACATGGAAGCTGCATTTAGGAGAACTTCCTGTACTTTTTATAACGACCCTGGCACCTAACCCAGCACAGATGTGATTTTTAATTCCCCAAACTCCTCTGGTTGGATATGCTTAGGACAGTGCCAAGCAGACTGTGTTCAAAAGGCATTTTGCTATGACAGTTCAATTTACTTGCGAAATTAATACTCATAAAAACACCTGTTTACAGAATTACATCCAACTAGGCACTTTCTTAATGTGTTGGACTATAATGCCATTTTATCTCCAGTTGGGTTGTTTCTGGGTTAGGGCAGTTCAAAGATTCTGGGATGAACATTGGAAAGAAGTTCTACTCTGTGCCAGGGTAGTTGTAAAAATGTAGTTTTCAAAGTACAGTTGTACCTCGCTTAAAGAGCAAAATGTGTTCCATAGGATTGCTCTTTTAAGCGAAACACCATTGTAAGTGACCAATTGTGACTTCTGGTGGGGGGATTGCAAACCCAGATTTATTTGTTAAGTGAGTTTTTGGTTGGTTTTGGTTGTTAAACAAAGCGAACATTCAGAGAAAAAAATTCTGCTCTTTAAGCGAGTTACTCTTTAAGCGAGGTACTCTTTATGCAAAGTTTGACTTGTATTTTACATATGCAGTAAATGAAGTTAGCCACTTGACCAAATTAGTGAACATTTTCATGCATTTCCCAATGGCTTCACTGGTAATAGTAAGAGATGGGATAAGGGCAACAATAATGTTCTGCTAGCACTAAAAACAAAACCTAAAAAGTAATGTTCCAGGCTCTGGCTTAGATCAGAATAAATAAAAGTGCATTTCTTTAAATTTTGTGGCATTGTAACTTCCAGCATTCCTTATTTTTGGCTATGTGGCTGGAGTTAATGAGAGCTGACTCACCAAATCCCCATCAATTCAGTGGGCCTACTCTAGTTGTGATTTATTGCGTTAAGTAATAAGATTTCAAATGGTGTGCCTACCACTTATCAACTGAAATCCTAACTATTGGTGTTTATGTAAAGTTTATATAACGCCTTCAAGTTAATTGCAGATGATTGTGCCTCATCACAATTATCCATAATTAGCATGCCAAGCAATGTAAACCTTATGTAAACACCAATAGAATTCTGGCCATTATCTCTAAAATGTTATCAGAAAGCAGTGCAGTTTTGTGTCATCTGAAACTATACTAAGATTCCCACAACTCCATTTAAAATCACTGGCAGAAATGTTGAAGGATACTGGACTCTGAACAAAATCCTGATGCACTCCACTTAAAGCCATTGAGTTCCACTGAGGTTCTCCACAATGCAGATGATCTTAAAGTTCTACATCAGTCACCGTGCCATGATTAGCTTTATAACATCATCTGAATTCCAAGGGTCAAAATGATTTGAGTCTTTGACATTTGTATTTTGATCTGCACACAAGAAACCTGTGTGGGGCAGAAGGTGAAAAAAAGGTGTTTCAAGTCCTGCTATGCTTGATAGGTAACCCTTGCTCGAAAGCCAGTCATATCTGACTCTAGGGTTCAGTATTCATCTCCATTCATTTGCAGATGTTTCTGTGGTCATATGGCAGGCATGACAATGTCAGAGCGCATGGAACACTATTTACCTTTCCAATGAAGCGGTACCTATTTATCTACTTGCAATTTCTTGCTTTCAAACTGCCAGGTTGGCAGGAGCTGGGACAGAGACGGTAGCTCACTCCATCATGCAGCACTCAGGTCTCAAACTACTGATCTGCTGACCTTCTAGTTGTCAAGTTCAGCATCTTAACCACTAAGCCACCGCAGTCCCATGCTATGCTTGATAGCCTTAAGATACTGATTGCAAAGGGTGTGCTGCATTTTTTGGCTCTTACTTGCAGCAGAGATGAGCCTTTGGGTGTTTATAAGTCCGATCACTCACTGAGTAGTGAGGATGTTCCTTGTAAACTTAGAGGAATCATTTGTGTCAGGATTATTCCACACATGGTAGAGTTAGGCTTTGATATGCCTTGAGTCCAAGATCACAATTAATTGCTCAAAGAAATGCCTGTGTCAACAGGAAGGATAACAGCTAGAAGAGGCCAACCCAACTTCCCTCAAAAGAGGCTTCAGCTTCCATAACCTAGGAGCAGATCTCAAAAATGCCCTCTCTTGTAGTCCACAAATGTGATCTTAGAAATGGGCCTCCTCTGGGAGGCTCATGATAGTAGAAATGGGCCTGAAAATAGCCTGGACCCAAGATATACAGGACTTAATAAGTCATAATGTCAACAATCAACTATTTTCTAAATATTGTTGTCACATCAAGGTTAGTTACATCTTCTATCTCCATGTTGATTGCACTTCAGTTCGCGTCCTTTCATTCTTTCCAAGTATTTACCTTTACTTTTTTCCTCTTCTAATGATCTATGTAACCATTTCCTTGTAAACTACAAATAGGATCAATTAACAGATGGAAAAGTCCATGCATGTTGCTTCTTTGCTATGAATATCAGAGCATTGACAATTTTAACTCAGCATATTGTACATATTGTACAAAAGATCTGACTATTTGTTGTTTGTTCATTTGTTTGTTTATTTATTAGTAGAGTGATAATGATTTTTGGACAAACTAACGAGTAGTGTGGCAATTTTATAACTAAAATAATATTCATTATCTGGAAAATACAGCTCACTGGCCAATAGGAGACAAGAGACTGCTTCTTACAACATTATCTTGCACTGTTTTCTTAAGAGTTCCTCAGGCACCTTAATACCTATACAGTACCTAGTTTTGGTTTGATCTCCTCTTGATTTAGGGTACTGAGTTGGTAGTGAGGGGCATCTAGATTGAGGTCTCTATACCACATAATTCAGGAGTTCTCAACCTTTTAAAGCTGGGGGCCGGGTCACACTCCCTTAGACAGCTTCGGGGGCTGGATGGCCATTTTGCCCTTCCTCCCCCACATGGTACTTCCTGGTGTGGTGGAGGCAGTGGGGGACCGCATGAAATGGTGCTGCGGGCCTCATCATGGACCGCAGGTTGAGAATCCCTGGTATAATTGATACCCAGGGGCCATTAGAAAAGTGCTTCTAATTAGATATTCTTTGCAATGTATAGCTGGACCCGAAATCCGAGAGGCTCCTGTGTGGGTAGGCAGTGGCGGCTCCAATATGCACAGATGGTGATGGAATAACCATCGGATACATATTTTACAAAGGCTGACAAATCTCACACATTAATAACAGGAACAGGAAGCTAAAAAGAAATGTCATCTCATTGCAGCAGTAAACCAAATGCCATCTCAGTACAGTAGTAAACCAGTCATTTTCAAATGTTACTTTGAAATACATCTGTGAAAAATATGCTAAAACAAAATCCCCCTAAGGTCTGATGAATTTTAAGGTTAAAAAGGTAAGCATTAAACTTGCCAAATTTATTATTTTTACAATGTTCTCAAAACTCTATAAATCCAAAAATATCCACAACAAGGAATGCTTTGGACAAGTAGAAATCATTTCTTTCCCTTTTTAAAACAAAAGCTAAATAAGAAAGACTAGCTTGAAAATCTCATTCCTTCTATTCTGTTTAAGCTCTCCTAGATTTGCCTTGGTCTCTATAATGCTAAGCGCCAATATCTTTGTTTCTCTCTCTCTCTCTGAAGCATTGGTGCACAATCATTCTACAGTGCTACTAAAATTCTGGTCCTCCCATTCTGTTAAAGCTTTACTTAATTTCCTTTGCCCTACATTTCCCTTGGTTTCTTCCAGACAGTGGTTTGTTTGAAAGCAATCCCTTTTAAGCATTTATCTCCGCCCCCACCCCTCATTTTCAGTATTAATATTATTTTCAACTTATTGCTGGTTGAAGATTCTTGTGTAACTGAAAAGTTTGTATGGTGGATTTGGAACAACTGTTCCTCCTATTCAATGGCATTCTTCCACTCATCCCGGGAGGATTTAAAAATAACAATGGGTGACCCACCATGCTTCGATTTAACAATAAAAGCAACGGAGGAGCATTCAAACCAGGGTGGTTGTGGCACCATTACCCTTTCCATACAACCGTGTTTGCCAGAGGAGTGGGGTGCTCGCTTGACTACATCTTGCTCCTTTCTCATTCTGGGATTGTCTAATGAAATGGTATTTCTTGTTAGGTTTGCAAAGTGTTTCCTCTCTCCGAGTAATGGTTCATCCTCATCTCACAAAACAACCACCACCGTAGCCAAAATTCAGAGGCAGCAGCGATGGCTGCAACATTTCTTTCCCGCTTCCTCCTCTCTCCCCAACCACCCCAAGCCAATGAGATTGCAAAATCATGCAGCACCGCCGTATTAATATTTATCCCATAAAAGCGTGGCTGCTTCGTACCACTCTGCTGCGCCGCTCTGACCGCAGTGCCAACCCTCAGGCACCGCAACACAATTTGGAAACAATGTGACGGAAATGTTTAATCTGTGCAGCCCATCTGTGCTGCGTATTTCTCCACATCTCCCCAAGAGAGGCGCCTTTGAATCTCCACAGTGCCTTTAATATTCTCCTAAATCATTCCCCCCCACTACACTTCAAGGGCCATTGCAACAATTTCACAGGTTCATCGAAAGTGCACTGAGGAGGGAGGAGGGATGTTCCAGAAGGGGGGAGCCGGGGTAACAGGGTATTAGTTGCCAGAGGTTTTAATTTTCTAAAATACAATAGTTTGCAGGGATTATGCTTTCTTCTGCCCTTTGGAAAGAGGCAATGGGAAAGCACAATTAGTAAAGGCATCAGGCTGCAAGCCTGGATTAGGCTGATTTAGAACAAACTGGTTAGGAGAAGAAGAAAATGCGCTATTTTAACAGTCTAGCTCTAGTTAGTCTTCCAGTTTTAAAATATGGACTAATACTCCGGCATGTTGGACTTTGGTAGCAACGTATGTGGAAGGCTACTGTGGCTTAGTGGTTAAGAGGCTGAGATTGATGACCGGAAGGTCAACAGTTTGAGAGCTGAGTGCTGCATGATGGAGTGAGTGCCTGTATCTACCCCAGCTCCTGCCATCCTGCAGCTTGAAAGCAAGAAATTGCAAGTAGATAAATAGGCACCACTTCGGTGGGAAAGATAACAGAATTCCGTGTGCTTTGGTATCCAGTCATACCTGCCACATGACCACAGAAACATCTGCAGGCCGGAGACAGCGTTGACTCTTTGGCTGTAAACACAGATGAGAAATGACCCCGGCAAGGAAGATTTTTAACAATGTATGCATGAGCAGCTCTGGCAGGTCCCACAAAGTACTTGAGTAAAAGCTCACCTTGGTGTGGTTTGGAAATTCCTTTCCTCAAATGTGTCCAGGGATACCACAACCAAACTTGTCAGTCTTAAGGTGCTAGAATACCTTTATTATTTCTATGCTGATGGATCATCAGACTAATACCAGCCTCACAATATCTAAACCAGCCCCAGATCTGCCCTTCTATGTGTGCAAAAAGAGTAGCATAAGTCACAGCAATAAATGATCCAATAGGTTAATAACGTATGCATTGTCATGCATATCATTCCTACCTCAAGTGTGTATGATAGGTACCCTTTTTTCTCATGCCAGAACATACACAACCATCTGCTACTCTGCAGTTTTCTAGGTTGGAGTAAAATGGGTTTGAAAAAGTTATAGATTATTGTCTCAACCAGAGCTAGAAAAAGTTACTTTTTCAGACTACAGCTCTCCAAATCCCCCACTGGCTATGCTGGAAGGGAGAGTCCAAGATTTGTAATCCGAAAGTACAGTATTGCTTTTCCAATCTCTGTTTTCACTTTACAACTGATTAGAAATCACTTACATGAATGTTGTTTTGTACCACTGAATATCTTCCAACTTATGGTGACTCTAACAAAGTTTTTCAAGGTATGTGAGTCCTTGAAAGAGTAGCTTACCATTGTAACTTCAGTGAGTTTTCATTTGGTAAAGAAAAAAGGTCACCCTTGCTTGAAAACCAGTCATATCTGACACTAGGGTTCAGTGCTCATCTTGTTTATAGCCAAAGAACCAGTGCTGTCTGCATTTGCAGACGTTTCCGTGGACATGTGGCAGGAATGCCTAGACTGCATGGAACGCTGTTTACCTTCCCACTGAAGTGGTCCCTATTTATCTGCTTGAAATTTCTTGCCTTCGAACTGCTAGGTTGGCAGGAGCTGGGACACAGATGGGAGCTCACTCTGTCGTGCAGTACTTGGGTATTTAACTCTGACCTTCCAGTCTTCAAGTTCAGCGTCTTAACCACTCTAGTCACCATAGCCCCTTGAGTTTTCATTGCTGAGCATTAATCTGAGTTTTCATTGCTGAGCATTAATCTGAACCCAGGTCTCCTGATTTATAGTCACATACATAGTAATGGCTAACCTTGGCACTCCAGCTGTTCTTAAACTTCAATTCCAAGAAGCCCTGATCAGTAGCAGTCCTGACTTGGGCTTCAGATAATTGAAGTCCAAGAACAGCTGGAGTGCCAAGGTTAGTCACTAGGGTACTAGACCAAATGGCTCTTTGTACCAGCAAGGCTGTTAGTTCTATCGTTCTACACGCCCTCCCCGCATCTGGTTAGGGCTTACTTCTGTGCTTGTACACTTACTTGTGGCACACCTCAGCAGAAAAGTAATTTCCCTGTGCATTTTCAGATCCACAGTTATGGGTGATATATAGATCCCAATCTACATTAGTGATTGTGATTACAGAACCCACGCAAAGGAGAGGGAGGAAGGCATTATGCAAAATTCATTAGCACAGGGAACAATGGGTGATCTTGCATATACAGTATGCTGTTGGTGATACAGAAGAGGATGCTTTGGGATAACCCTGATAAATCATGCTGATTCACAGATGAGATAGCATAATCTCTTAAACAGTTTGGTCCAGGTGTGTTTCAGGTCCTAGCTGGAACTAATCAAGGAGAAGATATGAATGCAAAATGGGGGGTCTTTCACTGGCCTGATTTTGTTGATGTCCTTCAGCCTCTGAAAAAGAGGGGAAAAGTAGATTGTTCTATTGGGGTGAAACCCATTGGCCAATGGAATAGAACAGAAACATCTGCGCAGATTCATTTATCTCCAGGCAAACTACAAAATAAAGTTCTGTATTTCAGGCAGAAGAGATCTGAGCTTGGCCACTAGGCACCGGAAGGAAAGTCGTGTAAAAGCCCCATGTACACTGCTGTGAACTTTCTGGTGAAAGCATTAAACCAAGTGATAATAAAAATAATAAATTTCTATATATAACTGCCCTAACCTGACCTTTAGAAGCAGGGATATTGCAACATATAAAGATTAGATATATTATGATATTATATTATACCTTTGGAAACAGACGTGTAAAGTATAATATATTCATAAAAGCACACCACGCTATCGTGCTGTGAAAATAAATGTTATCTACTGTGGGTTCTAAACTCTTGCCTAGCTTGAAACCTTACAGTACTGTCAAGTGTTGATCAGGCTTTGGTGGTCGTCAAGAAAGAATTCCAGAAAGGTTGAGAAGGTTTCTTCGTGTCTCTTTTGGCTTGAAATTGAAATTTGGAGAGAGCTTCTTGAATCTTAAGAAGTTCATGACATACAGGGAACAAAGCTATCCATTGTGCCTAAAATATGCAGGTCTGCCAAATGAAGCTTAACCTCAACCATTTTTACCTATTACTGTATATTCCTAAAAACAGCTTTCTGTTTTCAACTTCATTTTCTTAGCAGAAGTTTTGGAGGAAGATTGGTCATCCTGCTCTAATGTCATTTGATTCAGTTTTAATACCATTCCTTCAATCATTTTGTTTTACTTAAGGGCTCAGACGTTTTGATACTTGGATGTTTTACTCACCATCACAAGTGTAAAATATCATAAGCACATAGATTACTTCTGTGTAGAAACTGATGGAGGAGTACATATTACTTATTTATGAAAAAGTGCTTCGTATATGAATTCTTCCAAAGCGTGCTGGACTTTTGGAATAGATATAAGAGTTTTCAAAAGGATCTTCATAATTAAATCTGCTTTACCATTTTTGAGAATTTGCTATTATGCATATTGCATAGCCTTCTATTGGAGTTAAAATAAAACCAAAAACCAGAGGCATTATGTAAATCAAGGGTTCTCAACATTTTTGCACCGTTGGCAAAAGTTTAGGGACTTGTCACTACAACTCAGACAGCTGTGCGGGCCGGAGGCATGGTTCCTCACCCTGCTTCTGCCACTTCTGGTGGTGGCAGTAGGTGCATCCACAGCACATTTTTGTAATTCTTCTCCACTTCCACCACTTCCCATGGTGGCGGGAGCGAGGGCATTGTGTTTTGGTGGATTTCCGTGGGTATTCTGTGGTTTTCTGCACATTTTTGGCACTTCAGGTGTGTTTTCGGTGCATTTTTGGAACTTCTGGTGTGTTTTCAGGGCTTCCTGCGGTGGCGGGGTCCTCACCATGGACTGGACAAATTGGTGTTGTGGTCAGTTCCAGCCCATGGGCCATAGGTTGAGAAGTCATGATGTAAATATTGGCTTCCTGGCTGGGGTGGGAGCAGTTCACAAGTATTTCTGGTCCTATATACTAACCATAACACTCTGGATTTGACCCTAGCTTTAATTTTTACATTATATTTGTGAGTCAACTTCACTCCCTTTCAAAGCTTAATTTAGAATGTTTAATTACTTGACATTGTTTATACTTTCAATCTCTACTGATGCCTTCAGAAGAACTGAATCAAAAGAGTGTACAGAGTAGTTTTGAATTACTGTACACCCAATGTGAACCTATGAACAGTCATACACTTCAAGTCTCCTAATATTCTATGGAAGAATGCTTTCCATCTCAACTTGGAACTTTAACAAAACAACAACAACAACACAAAATTAGCTATAATTTGGGGAGGGGAAGATTTGAAAATCTATCAATAAACTCTAATAAGGATCATGAAATAAAATACCCCACAATCTCCCTAAAATTCTCAAATGCAGGTATTTCTTTGAAATACCCACAGAGTTACTAAATGTTTGCTGAGAATTCGTGAGTGTGCAAAATGTTCATGAGTTGGCTGGATTGCTCAGTGGTTTAGATATCTGCCTGGAGAGCTAGTGGTTGGCAGATCAATTCCCCACTCTTCTTCTCGTATATCAGCCAGCCTATGTGGTTTTGGGTAAGCTGCACATTCCTAGCCTGCCCCCAGATGAAGGGAGTAGTGAACCACTTCTGTATATTCCCTATCTAGGAAACCTTGGAAGGCATGCCCATAAATCAGAATTGCCTTTACAACATGCAGTTATTAAAGTGTGTGCATAAGAGTCAGAGAAGTGTGGAAATTTGACAACTAGAACAGTATATGTGATTTCTTTGCCCAAATTATAGATTTGAACCAATTAAATATAGATTATGTTGGAGGGAAAAGATGGATGAAAGGAAAGGATGGTAAGCTTTGGATAAAGGTTAATACAGTATAAGCAATAATTTTATGAGAAACTTGGCATCACAGACAAACAACTACCTTTAACAATGTCTAGTCTGTTGAATCTTTTTGATATCCATTCTATATGGTAGGAATGTAAAGGCCTCTCCTAATCATCCTAAAGGAGAAAGTGACTTGATCCTTTCCACTGTACAGCAGGCAATGTGGTGGTTTCCTGACATCTGTATATACTTGAGTATAAGCCTAGTTTTTCAGTCCTAAAAATGAGGTCAAAAAAGTGGACTCGGCTTATACTTGGGTCACTGAGTGCAATGGAAAAAGGTGGCGGCAGCTAATAGCCTTCACCACCCACTTCTCCTGTCCTGTTGTTGCCGCAACTCAATCGGCATGGAGGAAACTCCTTTCTGCTGCATCTTATTTTCATGTACCATATTTTGATTATTGAAACTCACTAGCAGCTGTTGCATTTGCCACCCTCGGCTTATATTCAGGTCAATCTATTTTTCTGGTTTCTCAGGTCAAAATTAGGTGCCTCGGCTTATATTTTGGGTTGGCTTATACTCGAGTATATATGGTACCTTTTATTCACCCTCCATATACACACTCAGTTCTTGGGGCTGATAGGAAAAAACTGCAAGAATGTTACAAAATACCTTGGTTTAATCATTAATAGAACTTGAGACTGCAGCCAAAAAAATCTGCAGAATGCTGAGACTATGTAGAGCAGGAACATCTTTAACAACCAAACATGGCCCAAGCAAGGCAATGCCCACCAAGCACATTCCTGCCTGCTTTCTTACTTCAGGCAGAAGCTCAGGGATCTCAAAGTGTCTCCTTCCTACTGGTGTATGTGTTTGTGTGAATACCCACATCTGCTTTTGGCTTTCCCTGTCACACTCACCAACGAGAAGTCAGAAACAATGGCTGCCAGTGTTGGATATCCATGAGACCCAGGCAGCTGCCCAGTCTAAGACAGGCGCTGGAACCAGCCAGGGCCACTAGCTTGCTGCTTTTAGGAGTAGTAATGAGGTCTCAGAAGGAAGAGACACCCTGCAGTGAATTGGCCTTTGAGTGCATTTGGGAACACACATTTTGAGATCAAAGATAGGGGTGGGGTGGGTGGGTTGTACATTCCACACATTCAAAATACTGGAATGAATCATGCGACAAGCGGTAATTGTTCTGGCAAAGGCTGTTCTGGTCTATGTGCGCGCCTGCATGGGCACACTGGGGGATGCAGGGCAGGGGAGTCAGAGGCAGGCTGGTTTGCCAAGATTTCCAGGCTGGTGCTGTTCGTTACATCATCTGTTCAACAGAGGTGTTGCTATAGCAGCTGCTTATAGCTTCATTTCCTGGATACCCCCCCAGGGGGGTGTCACAGCCGGATACACCTGCTCTTTTACCCTAACCTCAGCGGGGTCATCTTAAGGTCGCCAAAATAAATGAACGCTGTTGCTAACGATCTGTTTGTTGGCTGTTTATGCTCTGTGAGTGTCAGGGGCGCTCACATTTAGTAAACTCATTATGGGTCCAATTAGACTTCACCATTGCTAGATATTTAACTCTTTTTTCCCTTTTAAATTAGCATTTTAATAACATTCTATCCAGCAAGGATGGCAAGGAAGGGGGCGGGGGTTGCAGGGAACAAAATGACCATTTTTCACGGACAAAAACTTCTTTAGCCGTAGGTGGGACTTTAATAGCTGATCGGCGAAGGCAGCCTAAGAACAGGTCCACCTTCCGCCCTATTTCCACCAACCCGCCAGAGAGGAAACGCTCAAAAGTGGGGCGAGATAAAGGAAACATTTCTATTTGCTTTATCACACACTCAATTTCCCAAATTTGTTCAGCAGCCAATTATTTTCAGCGTTAACCGTCTTGAGCCGCTCGCCTCTGATGAAAATGAGCAGCCATCAGAGTTAAACTTTGGAAGTGACCTGTGAAGGGGTTTGGAATAATTACGTAAAGGAGTCAATTTATTTCAAATCCCCCTGGCTGGAAAGAACAATCCATGGGAAAAGGGGAAAGAAAGAAGGAGCTGGGGGAGGAGGGGGAAGTGAAGGAGAATTAAAAGAATCAAGTACTGATGAGATGATTAGAATTATCAAAATATCTCCGTGACTGGAGTCCCTGGAGGGCCACTGTTTTCGAAAAGGTCACTCTAATTATTCCCATGCCTTTCCATTCTCTTAGAATGACTGCTTAGAGTTATTTGCCTGCCCTCCCCATCCTACCCTCGGCAACCTGTAATGACCAAGTCTGGAATAGAGCAGGTATAATGGAAGGCGTACACTGGAGCATCGCATGCACTAAGTCCCACCAAGGATTAAGGAACGGTGGCTAGTTTAAATGAAACAAGAATTGATTTCTGGGGTCAAGCCCCATATCCATCCCAATGCAAACCTGTGTTTGTTTCTGAGAAACCAAAGTGCTCAAAGTGAAGCGTCTGTAGGACCGCTGACTCCAGTGCAGTAGGGTCTCCAAAAAAGTGGAAAGTGAGACAAGTCCTTCGGGAAACTCTCTGTGGGATTGTCACAATGACAAGAGCCACTTGGCTACCTTCCAGCAACGGGAACAATATTGTGCCATGTTTGAATACAGAGGCTCAATTTCTAGCCATCAAGATTGACTAGAAACAGTTGGCTTTATCCTTTTAAGAAGTGAGTGTAATTTTTTATTATGCTTTCTTCTTCTTCCTCCTCCTCCTCCTCCGTGTCTAGAATTATATCCCACTGTTCCTCTGGTGAGCTTAAGTAGGTGTACATGGCTAGTTTCTCATTGGTGGGAGTAACAAGGAGAGCCAACAGCAGAAGTGGGTATTCAGACAAACTCATACACACAGTAGGAAGGAGACACGCTGGGGACTCTGAGCTTCCGTCTGGAGTAAGGAAGTTGGTGGGAGTGTGATTAGTGGGCATTACTCTGAGCCGGGCAAAGTTGGTTGTTAAAAGTTGTTCCTGAGTTGGAGACCACTGGGTTGCTAATCCTGTCTTCTTTGCTGCCTTCTGGATACTCCAGAAGGCTATGGAGAAGATGAGTTAAGGATTACAGGAAGCATGGGTCATGCTTTTGCAGAGGGTCCTTGTGCACATTTTATCTGTACAATATGAGGACAGGTCCAAGATTGCCCAATTGAGTTCATGGCTCAGCAGAGACTGGAAAATGGAATTCTCAAAGTCCAGGCAAGTACTCATTAGGCAACTATTCTTTAGATTTTTAGTAGCCACTTCCATTCCACAAACACTGGCTTTATGAATTTATGAACCTTCGTATAACATTCCTTCTGCTCTTCCTTTGAATCCTTGAAAGCTCTGCCTGTTATTTCCTTCCTCATAATTTGTGGTCTGATCCACTACTCTTTAAAAAAATTTTTTTTGAAACATATACTGTATATACTGTACATAGTAGACACACATACAGAAAGTAATAAAAATAAAATAAAACTAAAAGTAATTATAATAATATGAGAAACAGCATTACATACCTTATAACAAATTCACAGTTTAGTATATAGTTAACCAAGTGGTTAAGACGCTGAATTTGCTGATTGGAAGGTTGGAGTTCAATTCCCGAGTACTCATAGTGGAATGAGCTCCCATCTCTGTCACTGTTCCTGCCAACCTAGCCATCCGAAAGCAAGAAATTGCAAGTAGATAAATAGGAACTACTTTATTGGCAAGGTAAACAGCATTCTGTGCACTACGGTGTCTAGGCATGCCTGCCACATGTCCACAGAAATGTCTGCAGACACAGACAGCACTGCTCTTTGGCTATAAACAGAGATGAGCACTGAACCCTAGAGTCAGATATGACTGGCTTTCAAGCAAGAGTGACCTTTATCTAACTTTAGCACCATTCTCCCTCAACCGTGCTGACATCCTATCATAATAAGATGGGCAACTTACAAAACATCCTAGCACAAATCTAACAAAGAAAGAAGGTAAGATTATGAATTGTGCAAAAACCCTGGAGCCCACCCTGAATGCCAGAGCCCGTTCTCAAGACCCAGGTCTGTCATACCAACGTCAGCATCATCTCCACGCACAACCCTTTCCTTCAGTCTTTAATGGTGCAGGTGGAGACTGCTAGATGATGGCTGGCACCCCCTACAGAAGACAACATGAATCAAATTCTTGTATGCTTCTTCAAAAGTGGCTTTTTGAACTCCTCATAGAGAGAAGCAAAAAGCTAACTGTAATTTCATACAGGTGTTCCACTAAACTACTTGAAGTACATTATAAAAATCAAGACAGGGTGTTTTGTGAACCACCTGGAAAAAATGGCATAAATTATGGTAGGAATTTCTGCACCTGGAAGCCTCTGTAAGAGATTTTGCCTGTAAACCAAGTGCAATCTTTTCTATGCTGTTCTGTCACCAGAAAGGAATTTTAGAAAGCCAGAAGTGTTCTGAAAGAAATGGGTGTGCCTCAGCCTTTGATTGTTGTGATTCACAGCCTGTGTTGTGGACAAGAAACCATCATTAGGACAGAACAGGGAGAGATAACACGGTTTCCTATAAACTAAGGAGTCAGATAAAGGTGCATTTCATCCTCTTATCTGTCCAATCTGTACACAGAACATATTACAGTATATGGAAAGCCAGACTAGATTTAGATGAAGGAGGAGAGAAAACTAGTGGAAGAAACATCAGTAATTTAAAATATGCAGATGACACCATCTTACTGGCAGAAAACAGCAATGAGTTGCACTGAATTTTAGTGGAAATAGTTAATGCCAAAGCATGACTGTAGCCGAACATTAAGAAGACAAAAATCATGACGGCAGAAGAACTGCACAACTTTAATGTTGACAATGAAGAAATTAAAATAGTGAAAGAATTTGTTCAGCTGTCAATCTCAATGAAGACCACCACCAGGAAATCAGAATCCTGAAACTCAGAAGGATAGCAATGAGGAGATTAGAAAAGATAATCCAGCCTAGGGATGTGTCATTGGAGAATAAGATCAATACCATCCATATTCTTATACTGTATTCCCAATCACTATGTACGGGTATGAAAGCTGATAGGAAAAAATACTGATGAAAGGTCGGCAGGTCACCAATTTGAGACCTGAGTGCTGCATGACAGAGTGAGCTCCTGTCCCAGTTCCTGCCAACCTCATAGTTTGAAAGCAAGAAATTGCAAGTAGATAAATAGGGACTGCTTCGGCTGGAAAAGTCATAGCATTCCATGTACTCCATGGTCTAGTCATGTCTGCCACATGACCTTGGAATCATCTGTAGATGCAGATAGCACTAGCTCCTTGGCTGTAAATGAAGATGAGCACGTACCCTAGAGTTGGATACAACAGGCTTTCGAACAAGGAAGACCTTTATCTGTACCTTAATTTTACAAAAGACCTTTCCCTGATGGAGATGAAAACTAGCAGAACTGATTTACTGTATTAGCATGGCTTTGAAAAAAACTGCCTGCATTTGCAAATCTTCCTTGGGGAGCAGCTAGACACATTGCCAACCTTACGCATGGCTGTTCCAACGCACAAACTTGTGGCTAAGGGCTGCAACCAATACACCATTTACTAGTCTTAAGTCCTGAGTAAGTAAAAAAGAAGTCCAAAGCTTCTGTTATATTTGGTTCCTCAGTTCACCAGAACTGCAAGATATTCTGGGCAAATAGACATACGACGTTAATGGTTTGCTATCATTTGTAAAGCCTACATTGGCTGGACAACTGCATTATTTTCTGCAGTTCAATATGGCTCTACTATGCATAAATCCAGATCTGCTGACCAGAAATGTCCTCCCTCATTTCAGCACAAACCAATCCTCTTCTTTTTATAGCCTGAAGAAAGCAACCATGATTCTACTGGTTAAAAAACACCTGGCTCTAAAGAGGACAATTGGCTAAAGAGGACTCACTTGTGGCATCATAAAGACACATTACCCCACAATCCCCAAACCTTTACTGATCTATTTTATTTTAAAGCACATGAATGTAATGACTTATTATTTGGATAAACAAGTAAACATATAAGCAAGTTCTGGAAAACTCTTCCATGATATGTGTTACATCAGTAGGGTTACCATATCTCAGGATTTGTCCTGAGATTTCCTGCTCTAAGAGCAGGAAATTTCAGGACAAATCCTGAGATATAGTAACTTACATGTGCTTAAGAAACTGATTAAATTATTGTTCAATAGAATAGAGATACAGTACCATAATCCTTGGAGTAGTACTGTATAATCAAAACAAAACTTTGCCAAGTACTGTTTCCACAGCCAGATAATGAAGTTCTCAAGAGCATTGGTCTAGAGCTCAGGTTTCGGTTGCCATCCATGCCACATAATCTACTACAAGGGTTCTCAACCTTTTCAAGCCAGGGGCCGGGTCATGGTCTTTAAGTCAGCTTTGAGCACCGGATGGACATTTTGCCCTGCCTACACAATGGGGATGGTGGCCGCCATTTTGTCCCAACAGCTTCAATGGGGTGGCTATTTTGTTTATTGAATCCCCTTGGAGGGGTGGGGTGGGGCCACATGAAATGGTGCTGTGGGCCAGATCCAGCCCATGGGCCTTAAGTTGGGAACCCCTGATCTACTGGGTCACCTTGGGCCAGCCTCTCTCTCTCTTAGCCTTTGGGTGTTGTGAATATACAATGAGGAGGTAAAGAGTTGCTTTAGGAAAAAACAGGCATAGGATAAAAATGGAGGATAGTCAGAGTCAGTGGTGTCACTAGGGAGGGCTGGGGGTGGCACTTTTTGGGTTATGTATGTTCTTGGACTACAATTCCCAGAAGCCCTAATGGGAGCGGGCGCAAGCGTCCACCAGGGGGTGGCAAATTTGGCTTCAGCCCCGGGCGGCTGAATTCCATGTGAAGTTACTGGTCAGAGTGTTAATTTAACCAAAACATCAGCATGAAGTCCAGGTGTACATAGATTTCAAGCTTGTGGGGCTAACTTTCTTATGTAGAAAAATAAGATTTTTTTTTGCAACCACAGGCAATAGAGGGCAGAGCTATTTATTAACTTCAAAAGTGACAAAGTCATGAAAGATGGAGAAAGCTTGTTTTCTACTGCTTCAAAGGGAAAAAGCTGCACGAATGGACTCAAATTACAAGAGATTCCAACGAAATACAGTATCAGGAATAACTTCTTGACAGTAAGCCCTGTTTGGCCTTGGAATAGATTACTTCAGGTGGATACTCCTTCTCTGAGATTTTGAAACACTGGTTGGGTGGCCATCTGCTGGATACACTTTAGGTGCAATTAGATGACTCCTGAACTTCCCTTGAACTCATTACTCAAGTACCTGTACTGAAAATGCAGTGATTGCATAACCACCACATTTACCAAATCCATAGCAAAACCACACAAAACTACAGTATGTAGAAACAATTACAGTCAAACCTCTACATAGGAATTTGATTTGTTCCTTGAGGTTGGTGGTATCTCAGAAAATTCTTATCTTGAATCTCCCATAAGAATGGATTGGATGCAATTTCCCATAGGAATACACTGAATTTCTTATCTCAAAAAATCCTATAAAAAAATCTTATCTCAAACCAGATTTCCCCCCCTGAGATTTCCGGATATATCTTGAGGCTTTTCTTAAGTCGAGCCATTCTTATCTTGAGGTTTGACTGTATTATTAGTCATAATAAGCTGAAACCATTAAAAGTCTTGAAACGAAGGAAGAAATAAAAAAAATACTTTAGCAACATTGACTTTATCCACATTCAAAATCCTAGCATATTCTTTGCAAGTTTGTTTCTTAAATGCATTTAAGCATTTGTACATCTATTCCCTTCCAAATCTACAATTATATAATCCTATGATCTCTCTATTTTTGCCTTAGTTCTGATCAAGGCTTATCACAAACTAGTAGTGTATGTGTTACCCTATATGCACTTCTTTGCGGAACTGTTTCATTGTTTTCCTTAAATAAATGGAAATCAGACGACTTTATGGTCTACTGAAAATCATCCAACCTTTTAGCAAGAGATCTCAATCTACCTTCTATCCTCCACTGAGTTAATGTGTCTGTAAGGGGTGCTACTGGAATTTTCCACTGCAGAAACAAAACAACTCAAGCCCTGTTTACTTTATCACCTGTTCTGTTCAGGGTTGCTGTTTAATGCATCATCAAAAGAGAGAGAAAACATGGCACTCCAAATGAAACCAACTGGCCTAAAATATCCCTGGGCTAATTTACATTATATTGGTGGAAACTTAGAAATAACTACTATAATGCAAACTAGAAATACGGAACATCTTGCCAGACTGTAATCAGATAACCCGTATGTGACTGCTGTTCAGTCTGGTTCTTGGTCCTCTTAAAGGATCCTTATCTTTAAACTGAACTCATTCTTCAAATGAGAACTGCCCTGTGCAAAATACGGCACATGGCTACCGCAACTACGACACATGTTGTTGAAGAGGCTTAAATTGATCTTTAGGACTTTGTGGAAATGCAGTCAGCCATGGGATAAAAGTTAAGGAAATACAGCCCAGAAACTAATGTTGCTAGGTCTTTTCGTACATCCCTGTCCTTTCAAATCACTGTTGTGTGTACTGCAATGTGTAACATCCTGGGGCTGGTCAGAGAATTAGGTGGAGATACAGTGCAGGATGGATTCTGGTAGTAACCGCTTTAAAATCTTACTACATGACCCACACAACATTAATTTGCCTGGTTTTGTACGTCTGAGGCCAGACTTGGGCGTCTCATTGCTTCAGCAGAAGCAAGAAAGTTTGTAAGAGAATTTGCCTAACATAATAAAAACGTAAGTGACACATAAACGTAAATGAAACACATGAGATGGAAGAGTCCTGATGGGGTAGCAGAGATAGTACATGGAAAAACGCAAAGCATTTGAGACACCACTGTGCTCATTTTCTACTTGCAGGGGTGTGGAGGTATTTCCCCCTCCCCCACAAGAGGAACATCTGTAGTGTGTGAGACATCTGGAAAACTGAAATGCAGTGATGCCGGATTCTTAACTATAGACCTCGGGGCTCTAGATTTCCTTCTGTTAAAGTCTGCATGAAGCAAGTGGTTTCTATGTGGTTCAAGACTATCTTGAAAACACAGTCTGCATATTAATGAAGCACTCACATGAGTAGGGTTCATTATGTTGAACTATCCTCAGCAAGTCAGCTTATGACAGCCAAAACAGAAAGCAACATCGATTCTGCATTAATGTCAAGGGAAGAGGGTGCCCTCTCTCCGCCAAAAATTAAGAAGGATCAGAGTTATAAGAGTTGCTAGAAGGGGAGGAGAAGAAGAATGACTAATTGTTAGCTCAAAGTTTTACATAACACAAGGGTAGCATCTTCCACTCTTTTGTAGACCACCCTAAAACAATAAAATTGTGCTATGATAGGCTGGCAAATGTCCAAACTGTATCACATTAGTAGCAAGGTTATATAGTAGGATGGTGATGGTACTGCACAATGACTTTACATTTATATACAATGAATTTACATGGAAGATGTAAACAAGATGTACATGTACCTATGCTTGGTAGATATTTAATTTACATAGAAATTGGAGAAACAGTTTAGGTCTGAAGAAGGCGAACTCTGGAAACTCCCTCTGATAAGATTCATCAAAGCTTCCCACCAAGATAAAAAAGGACACACATCAGAAAATGGGAAGAATCTTCCCACATTTGAGATCCTCTTTTATGAAAAAGATGGCTCATGCTGCTATTTTTGACATAGAAACTAGCATAGGAAGAGACTGAGTTTAGGTCAGGGCCTGGTCCTTTCTATATTTTTGATTATAGGTCTATGAATTTCTGTATGCTGATTGGGTCTGATGGGAACTGTAGTTACAAACACCTAAAGAGATTGAGGTTAACTCTCAATTATCCTTTTCTTCTTTTCCCAAGATCATTCATAACATGTACTGTAACAGAGGACAAAAAAAGTAACATATTCCATTGTCTCAGCAGCTAGTAACACAAGTCCAAAGCAGAGTAATCTGCATCAACTTTAGAAGTGAGAATGTTTAGCTCAAGGGTGGCCAACCTTGATGCCCCAGGTGTTCTTGGACTTCAATTCCCAGAAGCCATGACCAGCAGGTGTGCTTACTTGGGCTTCTGGGAATTGAAATTCAAGAATACCTGGGGCACCAAAGCTGGCTATCCCTGGTTTCGTTCATGGAGACTTCCTTACAAAACCAAGATTAAATTTTCTATACTTGTTCTAGTGCTTTCCAAATGTTTCCATCTAGGAATATAATCATGCTGGACCTCACCTGAACTTTGCAGATCAAAATTCAGGTGCAATTACAAAAATAAAAATAGGTACAGTATTTTGTTTTTTTCAGTTTGAGCTAAGATAACCTGCACATGTGTCTGGTGAAAACCCCCAATTCTAAGTAGCCTGTTAGTCTTGCAGTCAGTTGCAAATCCAGATAGACCTAAATTTAGGGAGCAGCTGCAGTAATTCAACACTTCTTATCCCTCCTGGCCAAGTATGTACAATATTTTCATTGTTGTTTTTATCCCCAGCAGATTACACATTTGATTTGAACCCATGGTGGCAATGGATTTTGTGGATAACCTTTCATGGTGAATGCAGATGGAGATATATCTTGGGGGATATATGATGCATATTTTTTTCATGTCTGGTTTTACAAAGGCACAGATCATCCCGGGGTACTCTTAAATGTTCTTCTTTTGCACCCAGAAAAATAACAGGGCATTTCCCAGGACACTTTAGATCAAATGAAGGGAACCGATAATTGGAAATCATTGTTGATTCCCTGCTGCTTCTCCTCCATGAAACTCAAGATATTGCATTGGCACAAGGGAGAACTGAAGGAGAATTTTGGGAAGGGAAAGAAATAGAGCAAGGAAAGAGAAAGTCACACTTCTTTTCAAAAACAATCAATAGTTTAAATGTCTACTTTCCGTATCAGTTCAGCTGCACCTTCAAAACTGCTGTTTCATAAATACAACCAGGATGTCACAGGCTATAGTTTGAAGATAGCAACCGAAAGACATATCTAGATTTGTTTGCAGTACTTTAATTAAATACTGCATTATGGCTTGTGACAACTTCATCGCTAAAGCATAAACGAATGTGGAATTAAAGTGTTTCTTAAGCTTTCAATATCATCATCTTTTGGGGTCTTTTTTTGTTTTGCTCTGTCTCCTCACTGTCTTTTTGTTTTGCTTTGTTTCTCACTCTCCATTTCTCAGTGTAACAAAGAAAAGAGCCATAAAATCAAGATGTTTGTTCATTTACAGATGGAGCAGGCGTGGAAAAAAAGAAAGAAAAGAAAATGAAAAGAAAGGAAGAAAAGAAAATCATGGGCCTCTGTAACACGAGCCTATAGCACTTTCTCTTCTGTGGATTCTCCAATAGCAGGAAGAATTCCTTTGATGAGAAACGCTTGTATATTAACTGCATGTGTGACTCTTATCTTTCAAAACGGGTTCCTTATGAAGGATAATATTTACAGCTGTGGGATTTTGCCTCTTTTGTGTGGCATTTAAATAGCCTGATTTTAATTTTGTTATTTTAACTGTTGATTCGTTAAGATTTTGATAGAAGAGCAGTCTCTGGTAGCTCACAAATAACATTTTTTACTCATCACAAATGAAGTAAAACCAGTTTCCTCCACCCTCTGATGACCCTTCTCCCCTTGCCCCCAATGTGCTTTGATTATGTCAGTAAAGTTGAAAGGAGTTATGGGACTAAGACAAACTTATTTTATCCTCAGAAATGTAAGGCCCGATCCCATCAATCTATCCACTTCTTCCCTAATGAAAAGCCAAAGCTGTGTGTGACATTTCATGGCACCAACCACTTTAAATGTTACCAACATCAATCGGGTTTTTAAATGTTACTCCCATCTTGCATGGATCGGGAAATGGCTTTATAATTATCTCCTGCTCTCTAAATGAACTGAGAGATTTCTACTGTTGATGTTCTGCATGTGTGCATGTTTTAAATTCTTTATCACAGCCAAATTAAGTGGCATGGCATATTTATATTCAGAAGCTCCGGGAAATAAAAAATAATTTTTTTTAAATGCAACACGTTTTTAAAGAGTGTGTGATTGCTTCTTCATCCAGCTTTGGCATATTAACAAAAGTTCTAAAGAATTTTACAAACAGGATTTTTGTACATGCTTCTACACAGCTTTGGCAGAAATGTGATTAAATTTGCAAAAATGTCCCTGTTGTCCAAATCACTACGAAGAAAGAAAGAAGATGCTAAGGCACTGTGACATTGTTCTTATTAAAGATGGTGCTGAAGCCAAATTCTTTTAATTCATATTTTTGAACTCTGAAACTGAAACTGAGACATCACAGAATCTTCCTGTGATCTAATCAGCATCCTTCAGTAATCAGTAGTGTTCAGGGCAAAAGCTTTCTCATGCCTATTTTGAATGGAGTACTACTTTGAAGCATAAACCTCTCTTCTCCCCATAACTAACAAAGGTAACATTAGCAAAGTGTTTAGATCTAAATCTTTGTCTAATAAAGAACGAGTTGGTTTTTACTCAGAGCTGCTTGTTATAAAACTGCCTTTGGAAAATGGAACAAATGTCGCATTTAAAGACACAAATTTCCTCGATAATATATTCCAGTGGAAGCGCACCGAATCCACTACGACACAGGCATAACTAATAAATTTGCAATATTTCAGCCTCAACAGCCTACAACAGTTCGTTTTAAAGATTTATGTGGTAAAAAATTACTCAGCGATGAATGGAGTTTATTCTGTGCCGGATTGGAAGGTATAAGGAATTAAACTAGTGTCTTTAGCAGTGTATTTATTATTACCTCTGTCAAAGAACGAAGCCTTTAACAGCAACTGTGATAAATTTCAGCACCAAATAAACTGGGTGGGGGAACTGCACACATGCAAACACACACACAAATGTATATATTTATATAAATGTTACATACCATATCTATTATGTATAAACATCAACACACACACACAGATAGACACAAATCTTCACACATTTGTTTGTTTGCATGCTATACCATTTAAGTTTTGATACCAAAATAAAGTGACATTTTGGAATTTTTTTGTCACTTATTAACATGATAATTAAAAGTAATATTTATATTCTTGTATAGAGGAAGACCCTCTAAATTAAAGGATGCTTCTGAAAAGAATGTGTAGCTCAAAGAATAAGAAACTCAAGGCTTGGAACATATTACGTGTAGAATTAATGTACTGTGGGGAGACGAATAGCAATACAAAACATGCCTCAGTGATACCTGTCGAAACAACTTGTCATCCAGGTGAGAACAATTATGGAATGAAAGATGTACGTATATTTCTTCTCATAAAACAGGAAGAAAGCTTGTATGGATGTCACAAGGGTTATTTAGCTATCTCCTGACCCTATATTCCAACTCAAGACTTTCAGTTTGGGAAGATGAAAACAGGATAAGGCAGGACAGAAAATCCAAATGGCAACTCTCTTCTACCAATCAACACAGAAAACAGTCCACTCCGTGATTTCCCTGTTCAAGTCTCATTGAAACGAAGAATTCTTTTGCAAGGCTCCTGTTTCTTTTTGAGAGGGTAGAAATTTTCAGTAGGTTAAGTTTGTCCATCTTCTGCTCTGTCGCTCACAACGTCAACTAAAACCTAGCTGCCTTATGGCAGGGTTACTTCTGATCCAAGATTCATACTGGAAGATCATCAAATACAGACTGAATTTAACAGCTTTTAAAGTCCTCTAGCAGCAACTACAGTGTGAGTCCTAAGAGGGCTGGGTTTCTACTCCAGCATACAATGACTGCTTATGGGTGAAATGGGGATTCCAACTCACATTAGTGGTCGAGTTATAGAAGCAGGTGGTGATAGTTCCTCCACATTAATTAGAATGAGCATGAGAATGTTCTTGTGTGCACACGCATGCATGCACATGTGTGCATGTGTGTGTGATAGAATTCAACCTGCTTTGACCACTCTTTGCATGCTTGAATTGTGTAGCTAAGAGAAAGAGATTAACTTCACATTGAAGAGCAAAAGAATGTTTATTCTCAAGATTGTCTTCCACCTTTTAAAACAATTTAAGCTATTTGTAACCAAAGATGGGACTACCCATTTCCCCCCTACCTGTTCTTATGGGTGAAGTGGAAGATGGAGTTCAGCATTAAGACTGAAATTTTTGAAGTGATAGTCATGTTAGTCTGTGAAAGCATATCAGAGAGCAAACAGAACAAAACAACAACAAAAAGACAAAAAAATGTTGTGGCACCTTAAACACTAACTCCTATATTTAAGTGTGAACTTTCTTGGATGAAGTGGACTTGATCCATGAAACCTCACATCTAAATACAGGAATTAGTCTTTAAGATGCCACATTTTTTTGGTCTTTTGTTTTGTTTACTATGCGGTATCATTAAGACTGTAAATTTGTTTTTCTATGTGCGTGCGCGTGCAGGCATCTAAGCACAAGTACATGTGTGCATATGCATCTTTGTTTTTGTTCTGCAGAAAGTCAGTGGGTTGTTTTTAGTATTTATGGTATGAACAAATAAACCCATTCTCAAAAGGGAACATATGAAGGTGGGATAAGTTCTAAAAGGACTTAGATGACTGCAGGAAAATAGCAATGCTGAGTTGTTGCAGCAAAACTTGCAGAGTCTTGGGAGCATACCGTGATGAACAAGTTCTATTTGTCATTATGTTTCATGGACTTGAGTCTACTCTAAGTTTTATCTGACATAAAGTTTTCTGGGTTCCAGCTGACACCATCTGCCTGTGGTCTGGCATTAGAGCACAAAACAGAATAGAACTTAGGGTGGGAAGAAGAGTCCCAGGGGAGAGCCCACCTGGGGTTTTATATGGCTTTAAACATATTCATTTCAGAATGGTGCAGCTATTGAACAGCAATGGATGATAACAGGGGTGGAATCACACAATTCCAACTCAGGTCTTCACCCCACCCTTCTCTGCCCCATGTAACCTTTCTGTTCTTATACAGAACATGGTATAGAAAATTACATGGGAGGAATGAATTGTCCAAGCTTTTGTTTCTGGATGGCTGGTTCTTGTCTGAGAGTAGAAATGGGAGGGGGCTGTGTAAGAAAAAGCTTTTTCATGGGGAGGGGGGAGAAGAGGTATGAGTTGGGGAAATAGCCTTAAGCCTGAATTTGACCGGTGTATGACCGTTGCCTTCTAGCTGACCTCAGATTCTATTCCCAGGCCTTTTCTGAGTCTATAGTCTCCTGTCCCCACAGGGGTTATTAATGGAAGCAAAAAATACCAGCCCCCCCAACCACCGCAACATCCTTCGTCATTGCAATGCAGTTTGTTAAGAATGAGAAGATGTTGGGGAGGGGGGAAGGGAGGAATGATATGTGGGTTTAAGTGTCACTTGCAAAAACAATCTCAGCTGAAACCAAGAATCACTGTGTCATTTGAATTGTCTTCTTCTCCCCCAGATCTAAAATCCCACTACCTCCTCCCCCCCCCACACTTCGATAGAGAGACCACTAGATGTCACCCGCCTCCTCCTTTCCCTCCAGGATCTATGAAAATAATAAGGTCGGAAGGGCTGGCTCAGGTTGTCTTTAAACGATTACTTGTAATTTTCAACACAGAGAGACTGAAATTCTTGTGTGCTTATATATAAAATTATCCAAATATAATAATTGCATGATCTCAGGTAGAAGAGTGTGGGAAATGCATTTTATGCACTAGGTGATCGGTAGCACAAGATTCTCTTTGCATTTATACAGAAACACAGGGCACAGCAGAACTATGGGCAAAGTATTGCAATAATTCCCATAACTCAGTTTGAAGGTTCCACAGAGAATGGTTCAAATACTGGTGTTCTCAATGAAGAAGAATATCCACACAGAAACTTTGGGATGAATGGGAATCACTAAGGATCAAACATGCAGTTCTGTGCAGTCCAGTTGGATGCAGGCCACTGGATCTCACCTAAGTACCTATTGCATAGCTGAGATCAGATCAACAAATCTGATGTGAGATAATTGTCTAAATAGTGATTGTCCTTATTAGAACATAGAAGGTGCTTCTTTCATTCTTGAGGAATTATATGGACTGCTAACGTAGAGCTTCTACGATCTTAAATAGTTCTCAACCTTTTAAAGCTGGGGGCCGGGTGACGCTCCCTCAGACAGCTTCAGGAGCCATAAAGTCACAGTCAAGGTATATTTTCCACTTAAGTGTGCTTTGTACTTAATTACCAACACAACATGGCCACTGTGGGATTCTGGGATGTACACTTCCAAACATAACTCTTCCATGCTTTGGTCATCAGGAAGAAGAAGATATTAAAGTCACGCTTGCTGAAAAACAGCATTTCTTGTGTCAGCCTCTACTCTTGCTCCTATTTGGCAACAATACCAAAGCTTCTACAATATCAAAAGCTACTACACTACTGACGCACAATACCAGTGAAAAGAATTACAGTACATGATTAGTCTAACACTCAAAATGTATCTGCACCACAAAAAATGGAACATAACTCTAGTAAACAGCACTCACCAGAATAATACACTGTAGCCAGCAGGATCCACACCGTACATGGCAGTAAACCAGATCCACACATTACATGGCAGTAAACACTGTTATATAACCAAACATACTTTTGCAGAGATCTATAGTCAACCCTAGCTATCCAAAGAACAGACCTTCTAAGCCAGGGGTTCTCAACGTATGACCCGGGGGCCGGATATGTCACACGACACCATTTCATGTGGTCCCCACCGCCTCCGCCACACCCGGAAGTGCCATGTGTGGCAGGCAGGGTAAAATGGCCATCTGGCCCCCAAAGCTGCCTGAGTGAGCGTGACTTGGTCCTTGGCTTGAAAAGGTTGAGAACCCCTGTTCTAAGCATATGTCTGCTTCATCCACATAGTATGTTTTGATGTATACTCTTCTTTTTTAAAAAATACAGTCAAACCTCGCATAAAGAGCGCTTTGCTTAAAGAGTAACTTGCTTAAAGAGCAGAATTTTCTCTGAATGTTCACTTTGCTTAACAAATAAAACCAACCAAAAACTCGCTTAACAAATAAATTGGGGTTCGCAATCCCCCCTACAATTGGTCACTTACAATGGTGTTTTGCTTAAAGAGCAAACTCGCTTAAAGAGCAATCCTGTGGAACACATTATGCTCTTTAAGTGAGGTACCACTGTACCTCTAAACATATTACAAGTATTATCACTGTATCGATCTACTGCTATCTTCTTCCTTCCCTTCTCTTTCTTTGGTCAAAATTCCCCTTTGACTAAGAACATTTTGGGGCTTAGCTGTGTCCATCTGCTTATAGTAGGTGTGTCCAAACTTTTCAGGCTGTGGGCTGTCATGTGGCTTAGCAGGCCAGTCATGTGGTTCAGCTGGCGGGTCACGTGGTTCCTCCCACCAGAAGCGGAAGTAAAATGTGCCTTGCAATCTGCTTTGCAACAGGATGAGATAGATTTTTAGGCTGACATTTGCTCTGCTTAAACTAGGGGTGCTCAAACTACAGCCTGTGGGCCGGATCCAGCCCCAGATGCCAATTCATCCGGCCCACAATGCCCTTCTCTCTCCTGGAAGTGGAAGTAAAACACACCCGTATGTCATGGACCGGATGAATTAGCGTCTGGGGCTGGATCCAGCCTGCAGGCTGTAGTTTGGGCACCCCTTGTGGCTTATAGCATGGGGTAGGTATATGCATCCTTCCAGGTGGAGTTGGACTACATTTCCCATTAGCCCTAGCAGGCATAATGAGTGGTTCTGGATCAAGGGACTTGCAGTCCAATAAACCCAGAAACCCACACCTTTCTTATTCCTGATGGCTTTGGCCGTGTTATTCTCTGACCCGCCAATGCCACAGTTTTGTACTAAGCTGGCAATGGACAAGTAGTTTCTCCAACGAGTGTCTTTCTCATGTCTAATCTTTGTTACAAAAGTAAAAACATTTATATGATTGCAAGGCATTTTTGAATTTAGAAGACGCTCTGTATAAACAAGCACTAACAACAACATAACCAGAAGTGTTTTTGCAGGAATCCAAAACTGGAGAATATAAGGTCCATGGATGGAGATCACATTGCTATTCTATACAGCACATGGCACAGCAAAGCTGCTAAGCAAATGTTAAGGAAAAGAGGAAGGGAGAGTCCATGAAAGGAAACATCAGAGACCATCTGGCAATTCTAGGGCCAAGCCCAGCTGCCAACAGTGGCATGGCTTGTGACAAGCCCCGAGTGCTCTTTAAAAGCACCTGAGGATGCAACCTGCTTCAGGTTGTGGAGCGGAACCACTGATGGCTTTGTTAATGGTGCCATTGAGGAGCTCCGGAACAGCATTAGCAATGGCACCAGAGGTATGATGATGGCTCAACAGCTCCAGTTTTAGTGTGCTCAGAAAGATTGACTGGCTTTTTAGAGACACTGGTGACAGTAAAAAAGGATGAACACTATTTTTTTAAACTCAGAATCTTAGGAATCCCTGCTTTTATTTTATCACAGTATCAAGTTTCAGCCCCTGCAACTAAGGAGATATGCTTGAAACTGTGTTGATCTGTTACTGTTTTAGTGGTTCCAGTGGGATGTGGGGTTGAGACTGAAGAAATGCACATTGCACTAATGTCTAATGTTAAGCTTCTGTGTTCTTCTTCTTCAGGTGCCGTATCCATTCCAGAGATTGGCTATCATCATGGCACTAGTCTTCCTGTTCTTAACTCCTCGGAACAGTTCTTCTGAGGACAGTCTCTCAGGTTCTTTAGCCATAAAGTCCATCTACATCCGCGGCCTCTCTTCCCAGAGATCTTTCCTTGCAGAGCGAGTTGGAGTATTCTATATTTTATTTGTTCCTCATGATATGGCCAAGGTATTAGAGCTTTCTTTGCTTAATGGTCTTAAAGAGTTCTTGTTCTTTACCCATCTGGTGCAATACCTCTACATCAGTCACATGGTCAACCCATGATATCCTTAGCAGCCATCTGTAGATCCACCTTTCAAAAGTTTTGATCCTATTTTCAGATGCTTTAGTCAATGTCCAAGCTTCGATTCCATATAGCAACAATGGGAATACACAACATTTCACTATTCGGATCTTTGTAGTGAGAGTTAGATCTGTACTGCATAACAAATACTGTATTGCATTTTTATGAAGGTGGGTCTTGCTTTTTCTAGATACCGTACTTGAAAAGAATTCCTACAGAATCCAGAGCAGAAACTAAGAAGATATACTGTACTGTATATGCAATTTGAATGAGTATTCTAGCCAAAAAGTAGGTTTTGCAGTAGCAATATAAACCACCAAAGAAGCAAAACAACACTTTAAACCTCATGCTGAAAAGGCTTACACAACAAGCTTTCTCAAAAAGTGTTAAAGCTGTAAGACAGAGGAGTTCTCAACCTTTTAAAGCCAGGGGCCGGGTCACATTTCCTCAGACAGCTTCGGGGGTTGGACGGTCATCTTGCCCTTACTCCACCACATGGCCCTTCCTGGTGTTGTGGAGGCAGTGGGGGGCCACATTCAATGGTGTCATAGGCCGCATCTGGCCCATGGGCCACAGGTTGAGAATCCCTGCCATAAGCCCTCTGGAAATGTAAGCCACTTCGAATAGAAATGCTCTTTTTATGACGACAGACCTTTTCCCTCAGAAAATGTCTCACTACACACAGCAATCAGGATTTGATTTTTTCCCATTGGCTCCAATAAAAGTTACAGTATTGAAAAGCTTAGTTGCTGCTTAGGGATTGGCAGAAGGAAGCCAGAGAAAGGGAGTTGCATGGGACCAACATAAAGGCTACCTCTAGCTCTTGAACGAGAACACCCCAAACTTCCTTAAATATTTCATTTTGAAAAATGCACCCTTGAAGGGAGTTTAATTAATAATACCAGGCAGAACGTAGAAGAGAAATGGAATGCATTTCCAGCTAGCATAGGCCTGATGTTCATATGATAAGGTAGCATAAACCACATTAGCATAAACCAATTTTAAGATAGCAACAGGACATAGGAATAGAGAGCAACCTTGTCTCTAAACTGTGTTGATAGCAAACTGTTTTACAAGGACGTTTTCAACTCCTGTTCATTACTATTAAACCTAGCTATTATAACTACCTTTGCTTGCTGAGATGTCCTGGATACTCTCCTTTCCCTCCAGCTATACTGATGTCTGCAGAATTCATTCTGGGCAGGAATTGACAGAGGCTGGTCATGGAACCTCTTTAACACAAGAGTTCAGCTGGTGTTCTTACATGAACACAGAAAATATATGTGCCCCAATAAGCAAAATATAGCAAGGGGTCCTGATTCATCCAAACCCAACATGTACAGTGTGGCCTGTAAGTCCTTACTGATTCTTTCTCTAAATTTGCCACTTATTGTATCTATCTAGGGTGACATCAGTATTCGTGCGCTCATTTACCCGCATACTTGTCACAATATCCTCTTCAAGTGTAAATGGGCTTAAATCATCCATATTTCTTTGGGGAGGGGGGAGAAAAAGTTATAATACATATGGACAGGTAGGGACTTACAGGGCACCCTGTAGTAGGGAAGATTGCTAGCCTAGGGTCAGTTTGACTTTGGGGACAAACGGCGCAGTTTGTCCCTGTAGTCAGGGTTTTTTTTAGTGTTGTTCGATGCATGCATCGGACAATGCTAAAAATAGCATAAAGTCATGACTTGTGGAACCAAGTCATAACATTATCCGAGGTTTGACTGTACAGTATACTATATATATACTGTATAACAATCAGCTTGGCCCTAAAGTTAGCTGTCAAGCTTACACTGAAAGGCAAATCTAAATTTGTAATGTGTAAAACATCCCACTAGGTGTCACTGGTGAAAAGATATCTTATTATGCACACATAGAAATAGTTTTCCCAATAGAACAGGAAATTGAGCAGGATTTCGGGTTGTTCACTGATGTTTACATTTCGCAGTACTGCATGTGATTTTGAATTTCAGTGCTAGCTGAAACCCTTTTTTGCATTCCTGATCAGCATTATGTCTGATTCTGAATGGAAAGAATCTTTCTTACATTAAAAACAATTTCAAAACGAATATAGGAAGTTTATGCAACCAGTCATCCCTGCCCCTGAACCAAAGCTGCACTGAAGTAAGCGCTTTCCAGTTTGCTTTTGATTCTCAGACAACTAAAAGCCACCCTCCCACCCAAAAATCACATCTCCCCATGGCTGATGCATGAAATGTCAGAAAGGACCTTAGCAGCAGACGGCATGCATTCCAAACAACACCAGATGGATTTTTATATTAGCTACTATTTCATGTTCAAGGCACAGTGACTACACTGCTTTAAAAAAAGAGAAAGGAAAAAATACCCAGCCAGCCTCTGTGCCATTGCCACGCTTGCGTTGGTGAGATTAATTCTGCAAAATTAATTGGGACAAGATTGAAAAGGAAATTAAAACACAGCTGAGTGAACTTGCTTTTCAAACACCTTTGTCTTTCTCACTCCCATCCCTCTTGCTTTGTGACAGTCCCTATTCCCACCCTGCCAAGCTTTATTTAGCCTCCATTTTTCGGATGGTCATAGGTGAGTTTTGTTGCCATGCAAAGTAATTTATGAAAGGAAGCCAGTTAAGACCAATCAGTTACATGTGAGAAAGTTGTGGTGCAACTGAAGTTCAGAGCGACTGAATAGAGTTAAAATGATGTCATAATCTCACATGGAAGTAGAAAGAAAAGCAAGAAGGCAGGAAGAGGGCGCATAGTGGTTCACTTGAGTATTGACTATATCCGGATACTAACAAATGATTTCTGTTGGAGCATAAATTGTGTTGACAAACTAGTGGTTTGAAATCTACCTGGAAAACCTTTAAAATGAGTAGTTTAGAATTCCGACAGTGTGCATTCCGGAAATTGTTACATTCTGGAATGTAAGTTAATCAAAAGACAGCCTGAGAATGACCAAGAAACCATCATGGAATTATTTGGAAGGGTAAATTCCAACATATTGATTTAGTACAGGCAAATAATTAAATGCTAGCAATATACCATCCAAAAAATAAACCTAATGGATAAAGGAAGACTGGGGGGAAAGGTGAAATGCTAAACTACTCTTTCTTGCTTTGAGGGTCATGTTAGCAGTAACTATGGCTATGAAAACAGCGTGAACAACACCTTGTAAAGTCTCAGAAACCAAAGTAGGGGAGATAAGCAGTTGAGAAATGTGAGACTTGTTTTCCACAGCTCCTTGTCCCTCTCCATGGCAAGTAACACCTGAAAACTGTACGCAAAAGATAGTACAACTCCCAGATTCTTGCTAAATGAGGCTCTGTCTCCTCTCATAAGACAAATCAGGACAATTCAGTTGTACTGTACTGATAACATGGAAACTATCGATTGTATTAGTGACAGCGTCCATGCTGGCCCTTCAATCTGATGTACGTGTTGTTGATGTTTTTGCACTACAGCCCTCCTTCCTTTGATATTACCCTTTGTTGATCCCCACCTCTTCTTTTATGGCTCATTGTACAGCAGTGGGCTATTTAGAATGCTGCATAATGCTTGGGGAAAGAGACAGTCTCCCAAATTTCCATAACATACAAAAATATTTATACATACCATGGAAACACAGCAGTCTCTTGGAGTTTATTGGAGCTGTTTAATTTCACCTTGATTCTTATCTTTTTTTTGTCCATGTAGAGGTGATCTAGTGCTAAGCTAGCATATTAATGTAGTGATAAGGTGACATAGTGCTAAACTTAAAACATAAACATACTTTAGGGATACTAAGGAGAAAGATTGTGGGTGTAGGTCTTCCTGCTTCCTGAAATATCACACTCAGCTTAGTATTTCATCAGAATACCACTTACAATCACATCCCACATCTTTTTGGAAAACAATGCAACTGATCACAAGGCGAAACATCCGTTAAAATCTTTCTAGTTTCAAGGAATTCTCCTATTTTGACTCCTTTGTTAAGTTGCCACTGGCTATCTATGTAGAACTTACATGCACTGCAGAGATTTCTGGGGAATCATGTCAAGATAGATACTCACAACATCAAAGAGACTACTAGATTGGCTGGCCCATTTATTGTTAGTTTGTGTGAACACAGTATGTGACTTGCCACAATGTTCCACAATCATCAGGTATGTTGGGCATCAACAGGTGTTGAGGTTAAAACATAGATGTGCTTGTTGAAGTTGCAGATCAAGGTTTCCCCCAGGAAGCATATTCTAAGGCAGTGATGGCCAACCTTGGCACTCCAGATGTTCTTGAACTTCAATTCTCAGAAGCCCTGATTAGTAGGAGTACTGACTTGGGATTCTGGCAATTGAAGTCCAAGAACACCTAGAGTCCCAAGGTTTGTCATCATTGTTCTTGGGTGTACTAGTCTTCCCTGGCAGCTTTGATATACAGTACAGTACTCAATAATAATGAATTAATCTTTAGTCATTTTGTAACCCTCAAGACAAAGAAAGCACCTCACCACATATCCATATGCCTATCCTTCCTCTACTCATGCAACAGACCTAACAAAGCATCAATGTTTATTTAGTGGTTTTAAAACAAGAAAACACTAAGAGCACAAAGACTATTTCTTTCCTTCCTGCCATTGAAACATGTGTCCATTTCCCTTCTCCTGCCCTGGAGTGCAACATTGCTGAGACTTTTAAACCAAGAGCAGCACAGTATCAATTACCCAACAAGTTTGCTCAATCCACAGCAAAGCTAATAAACAGAGTGAGTGAGCAATGTTATCTACAGACAAGATATCACATTATTGCCATTAAAAAAATGTTTTGGAATAGGTATCGCTGAGACAGTAAAATAGGGCTGGGTTATTTTATAAAAGAGCCCAAGCCAAAATTTCTCCCTGGAGCATTTTTGAAAAGCTCCTGTAGGATTAAATGAAATTATTCCTTTTCCTTGACTGGAGCTTCAGGCACAAACCCTGTAGGAATGAGATGATATCTCATACAAACCTTGCTAATGATGTATATCAAGTCTCCCCGCTGAAAAGAAAGTTCATCTGGGTGACCACCAGTACAGTCCCACAAACCTTGATAGTAATTTGCATATCTTGTTATCAATCCTCCTAAAAAAGAGAGAGAAAGAGAAAGAGTTAGGAAAAGATCACACCAGAATCTCAACCTCTGTTCTGTATACTCCAATGAGATAGCTCCATTAAAAGTTGCAGAATTATCATTAATATTTGTACTTCAACCTCTATTTTTTTCTCACTGATCATGGACACTGGAGCTGTTCAGTTTTTTAAACAAACAGAAGACCCTGGACTAGGGCCTGTTAATAAGATCCTACTTTCTGGGTACATGAGTACACTGGGCAGAAGACCTGTGGACATATGGACTGTACTGCAGATGTGAGGCCTGTGGACTGGATTATGAATTTGAGAAATGGCTGCCTATGAAGTGGCGTGGAAGAAATCTTTGGTTTGTTTCATAAACAGCATGAATGACTGTTTCCTGTTGGCAATTAATGGCCGAAGATCTTTCTCCTAGCCTGAACTTTTGTACAACGGAATGAGCAGAGATATGGCAACAAGGCACTGGTTGAGCTAAAGAGAAAGGAACATTATGGACAGGCTAAAAGTTAGATACTTTCAGTGGCGGAAGGCCCAGAGTGTACCCTGATACAATGTTATGATCACATCATGTGCTGTAGGACAAACAGACGATAAATGATTTAGCCAGTGGTCAGGTCCTGATATTTAAAGTCTGCGGTATGGTTTATCCCAGGAGTGCCCAAACTATGGGCCATGGGCCATAGTTTGGGTGCATTTTTACTTCCACTTCTGGGAGTGATGAGGCCAGCATGGGGTAGATGAATTGGCATTGGGGACCTGATCCAGCCCACGGGCCATAGTTTGGGCACCCCTGGTTTAAGCAGAAAAAATGGCACCCTAAAAAAAATCTATCTCATCCTATTTCAAAACATATCTGTTGCAAAACACATTGCAATGCACATTTTACTTCCACTTCCGGTGGGAGGATCCATGTGACCAGCCCACTGAACCACATGACTGGCCTGCAGAACCATGTGACCAGCCTACAGCCTGAAAAGTTTGGGCACCCCTGGTTTATCCAAATAAATCTAAATGTCAAATTATGTAATTGGATTATATTCAGTAGAGATGTGTAGATGTATTCTTTTGAACTGTAACTCCCAGACAACAGATTCAGAGGCCATAATGCTTGAAGAGTTATAGGAATTCTTCAAAGTTGTAAGGGTTTTTTATGAACTGTTTTGAATTAGTTTATATTATTTACGACAACCTCACATTTTGTAATTGTGATTTGGGGTTTTTTGATATTTTTTTATATGTGTTTTTGATATGTTTTGTGATGTGACACTTGTAACTTTGATACTGTATCTTGTTTTTCTGTGAGCCGCCCAGAGTTGCTGTAAAGCAAGTGGGGCGGCATATAATAATAATAATAATAATAATAATAATAATAATAATAATAATAATAATAATAATAATAATAATAATAATAATAATAATCTTTTTCACTCGGGGTTTCTGCCATCTCCATTTTCCTTCTGATTTTCCCATCTGGATTCCCTTGTACATTCCCCTGAGTCTTCAGGAATCTGTTCCTTAGAATAGGTAGCTATACAATTTTATTTCTCAATCTTTAGGCCAAATACCGCTTCAACTAGAGGTCTGATGGAAGATTAGGGGAAAATATAGTGTTTTATAAAAAGGCTGATTGTGGCTAACTTTGCACAACTGTAATTTCATTGATACTTTTCTTATAATTACATTGTAACTCATTGATTTTCCTGTGATTTCTTTTATTCTGTGCCTTCGTTTTATAGATTTTAATCCTTATTTATCTGCTGTGATTTAAATAAACTTCTCTAATAATTGTAGCTGAAATAGCCTGTTTTCATTTCTGGTTAAGCCTTCATTCCTGCTGGGGACAAAAAGGACCTCATCTCCAGGGTCTGTGGTTTTCAGATCATAGCACCAATACAAAATGTTGAAACCCCCCCCCCCCTTGTTATCAGCAGTCTGGCCTAGGACCTTTTATTTTCAGTACATGATCTTGGTAATGTGCCAATACCAGAAGTCAAAGAAAAAAAAATGTTAGTAAAATATGATTTATGTGCTCTGATTTGTAGAATCAAAATAGAGTTACTAAGTGGTCTGCCAGAACCCTCAGCAGCTTTCAAGTGGTCAATGGAAGAACAAAATGTTTAGGAATGGTTGGATTACGATCTTCTGATTGATAGTCACAAGGAAAGCCTCATTTCCCCTGGGGCAGCAAGGGAATGTCAACTTCTAGATTTTTAAAGGAAAATAAATACATAAATAAAATGAAGGCTATTTTTGAATGCAACTTTTGCTGACTTCAACTTCTGGCAGCAAGCAACAAGATAGGTGGGAACAAGATCTTTTAGATTAATCCTCTAACACATGGGTCCCCAACCTTTTACACCACGGGTCTGACCATGCCCCCCCCCCGGACAGATGAGTGGGCTGGACCACACACCCTGGGAGTGGAAGTAAATGTGCTCGCTTCCACATTTACGACAGCCGTGGGTGCATTTATGGCTGACATAACTGCATTTACACATTTGTGGGTAAATTTTACAGCTGTCATAAACACACCTGCTTCCACTTCTAGGTGCAGTGGTGGGCCACATGAAATGGTGCCATGGGCCACATTCAGCCTGTGGGTCGCAGGTTGGGAATCCCTGCTCTAACATGACAGGATATTTAGCCCCTCTAAGAAGCAGAAGCAGTGACAGACTTTACTTTCTTAGGATCAAAAATCACTGCAGATGGGGATTGCAGCCATGAAATAAAAAGGCAACTGAAGCTTGGGAGAAAAGCTATGAGAAACCTGGGGAACATAGTCAAAAGTAGAGACATCACCTTGCAAACAAAAATTCTCATAGTCAAGGCAATGGTATTCCTGGTGGTAATGTACGGTTGTGAGAGCTGAGGAAAGGTGGATCCAGAAGAATAGATGCCTTTGAAATGTGATGTTGGAGGAGAGTTTTGAGAGTTCCCTGGGCAGCGAGGAGAACAAATAGGTCAATCCTAGAAGAAATCAACCCTGACTGCACATTCAAATGGTCAAATAGTAAAGATGAAACTAAAGTACTTTGGACATCAAATGAGAAGAGAGGATTCACTCAAGAAAGCCTTGATGTTGGGAAAGGTGGAGGGCAAAAGAAGAAGAGGGTGGACAAAAATGAGATGGCTAGATGGTATTGGGCCCAGAACTGGGTGGGTTGAGGAGGATGGTGGAGGACAGAGGTGCCTGGTGGGCAATGTTCCATGGGGTCGCAAAGGGTCAGAGTCCATTGTGTGGCTGAACAACAACAAGCTATGTCTGGCTGCTGAAAAGCTAGACTTTTAGTTGAAATTTTTGAAATGGTAGCCGTGTTAGTCTGTGTTTCAAGCATATCAGAGAGTAAACAAAACAAAAAGATTTGGTCTTTTTGTTTTGTTGACTCTTTGATAGACTTCTAGTGTAGGCCATTCATTCCATTATCACCTGAAGATATGCACATGACATCCCTAAGTTTCAGCTACTTGCCATGTACAGGTTTCTTTTTGCCAGACCAGAAAACATCAAGGCCAAATACACTTCCAACACATCTGTTGTATTTGCCATTGGTGTGCTTTTTCATTCCAGCCAAATCAATGTACACTAGTACCCCAGATAACGTTATGACTTGGTTCCACAAGTCATGTCGTTATCCAGTTTTTAGTGTTGTCCGATACATTGATCGAACAACGCTAAAAAAAAAAAGCCCTGACGTCAGGGGCAAACCACGCCGAGGCAAGGCTCGGCTTGTCCGAAATTCTCCCGCCCCCGGGGGGGGGATTTCGGACAAGCCAAGCCCTGGGTAGGCATGCGATCGCGTGCGTCGTTCGAGGTTAGGGCAAGATACGGGGAAAACCTCCGTATCCTGCCCTAACCCTGAATGACGTGCGCACCCAATGTTTCGAAAGGGTAAGGGGATCTTCTCCTTACCCTTTTGAAACATCGGGCGCGTGTGCGTCGTTCGGGGTTAGGGCAGGATACGGGGAAGACCTCCGTATCCTGCCCTAACCCCCACCGACGTGCGCCGCTCGCCCGATGTTCCGAAAGGGTAAGGATCCTTACCCTTTTGAAACATCGGGCGGCTTGCAGGCGCACGCGCGTCGGTAGGGGTTAGGGCAGGATACAGGGGAGACCTCCGTCTCCTGCCCTAACCCCCACCGACACACGCCGCTCGCCCGATGTTTCGAAAGGATCCTTACCCTTTTGAAACATTGGGCGGCGTGCGGGCACACGCACGTCAGTCGGGGTTAGGGCAGGATACGGAGGTCTTCCCCGTATCCTGCCATAACCCCCACTGATGCGCGCCGCCTGCCCGATGTTTCAAAAGGGTAAGGATCCCCGTACCCTTTCCAAACATCGTGGGGGCGGGTGCTGGGGGGGTTGGATTGGGTAGATGTTCTACCCAATCCAACTCCCCCACCCACGCATACGCATGTACCAGATAACGCTAAAAATCGCGTTATTCGATACAAGATTATTCCGAAAATCTTGTAACGTTATGCGGTTTTAGCGCTATACGGTACTAGCATTATCCGGGGTATTACTGTATTGAAATTTTTAAAATGCCTCATGTCATTTTTCAATGAACCACTACTCTGAGGAGCACAAATAACATCAACATTAAGCTGCCAAATTTCAAGCAAAACGGACCTCAAGGGCGGGCTGGAAAAATGTGCTTTCTATGCAACGGAAGCCAAATTCTGTTCCAAGAAACCTACTTCAAGCATACAAACTTACTCGCTTACTTTCCTTAACAGGCTCTATTTATGCTATGCACTGGAATGAGACCCAAAGAACAACATACAATAACAACAAAGAACATCAGAGCGAAATGTTATTGAGAACCTGCATAGGCATATATACCTGGAGAGGCTGGTGCCCATCTGTCTTGGCCTGTTCATCAGACACTCTTTTTACAGAACTTGGAAGAAATATGTTACAAGCAACAAAGTTGCCTATAATGTTTAACGTCTGGGGCATAATGAGGCAATAATGACAATAATAAAACAAGCCCAACATTAACCAGTGTTAACATCATTACCTCTTTTCATGTAATGGCTAATATTTACTCTCATCAGTCCTAAAACCTTGCTGAGAGGTTTTTAAAAATGTATTTACACAATAATAACAACAGTTATACAAAGCATCTAAAAATCAACTAAGAAGTCGGTTAGCGTGTGTCTTGTAGGATAAGTAATGGTGCGCTCGATCCCCAAATATTTACTTGAATGTTTTGATAACGAGAGTATTATCAGCCATTTGAAGAATAGTATTTCCACACCTCTATAAACCAGAGTTGTTGGCTCAGGCATTTGAACCTGATCCCTCTCTCAGCTGTACTTTTTTGTTCAAAGCTTAGGGCAAAACAAATTGCTATTAGTAAAAGTCCTGGCTGTACTGCAGAATAGAAAGCACACGAGACAAACGGTGATGGTGGGGAATGTCTGTTTTGAATTGGGTGTAAGGGACATCACAATAAGAACCATCTGGATTCATGTGGCTAGTTTTAGACTGCCTAAATATGCAATGGCCATTTATTGGAAATAGGTAATAGCAGAGAAGGGAGAATGCAAGTCTCAGCAACAGCCCATGAAGGAAAGTAGGTCTGCTTCTTTCATGTGAGATATTGAACAGGGAACTAGAGCTGCTACACAAAACTGGGAGGAGAGCAAAGGAGTTCATGTAGAAAATTAAAAAATTGCTCAGGGCTCAGAAGTTGTGGTCTAAAGAAAGACGCAAGCCTAGGGCTTCTCACTAGGCAACAATAAATGGAGTCACATTACTTTTCCTTCCTTCAGTTCTGAATTTTAATCTCACTATCACTACCCTCTGGTCAAATTTGTTTCTGTTCTGATCAGCTAAAAATTATTTGAAGCTTTGCTCAAGAGGACGAAGATGGTTCATGCTTCCTAGCCCCTCCTGCAATACAGAATTACACCAGCAAACTCGGTAACACATGTATGCATTTCTGCTCCCACATCGCTGCTCCAAATTCTAGATTGCTAAGAGTGCTTAGCTGTGCAAGATGCCTCCCCATCATCTCCTGTCTAAAGTTTTATACAAGTCACTCTGGAATGCTATATGTTCACACCAATCATTGTCAATATACTTATAAGGAACACAGGGTCTGGACACTGCATGTCTCAATAAATGGAGATGTATGATTTGGAATGGTTGGGAACTCATTCTGGGGTACAGAGTTATGGTAAATGTAATTTCTTTATTCAGGCTCTTAATACATATTTCTGCTAAGTAGGAATTTTAAATTGGATTCCCAGCTCACAACATTTGGTTTCCTGAGACTATGGGGTCAAAACCAGAGACCTAGAAAAGTGCCCTTCTGATGTTATGAAGTCAATTGTTCAGCAGTACCAGGAAATGGTGTGTGTAACAGACAGACAAACAATGTGGAAATACAATGTTGAATTAAAGGATAGTGAAAGACAGCTATCAAGGAGAGAACTGTGGGTATAGGTTACAGTGTGCAGTGGGAAAGCAACTGTATTAGCATAAAGGGACACTGTTTCTAAAAGCAGAAGTAGGACAGAAGGTACTTTGGATCTAGCACTAGATCTCTGGGCGATCTGTAGTATGCCAAGATGAATTCCAAAAATAGACCAGAGTTTTCAGGCCACTAGCATCCCATTTTATGAAATTTCAAGGCAAAAGCCAGAAATCTGGAAAATGAACCCAAAATTTTGAACCTCAGTGACAAAAATCTGAAACTGGATAAACTTGTAAGTAAACCAAGAGGAAAGTTTAGTCTCAATGTAATTTTTCACTTAAGGGATGGCTTCAATGTTGCTTCCATGTGAGGCTTCCTTAAAATGCTGAGGTATCACTCAACTTGTATTCAACAAAGGTTCCTTATAGATTTAATTAGAAGCTTCTTCCTTCCAGTCTCTTTCTCTAATCACTTTCCAAAGTGGCCAAAGGATTTATCTCTTAATTCCTGAGTAACTTTTATCACAAGGATGAGAGGCTTTTATAAAGGTTCCCACTTGTTGTTGTTTTTTTAAATGGCACAGTAGAGCTGCTATACCAAATCAAAATCAAAGGGGGAAAAAATTAAAGCCTCTGTCAATGGAAAGCAAGAACAAGTTGTAATTACACTGGTGTACTAAAGAGCAATCACAGGCAAAAGATGCAAGAAGCTTCCAATTTAAAGACAATAGAATATTGCCCATTCATACTTGACCGGGCAATGCTGCCACTGCTTTTTAATTGGCAGGAAATGGTTGCAAATTAGGTGGACGAGTGAATAACAGGATGATAAACAAAACAGTAGCAAGGAATTTATTAGCAAGGTGTTATCTGGATTGCCTGATAAAAAGATGAAGACAAGTAAAATGGCAATTTTAGACTGAATGGCTAGGATACAAACAACCCAAAAAGTAAACACTCACTTGACTGAAACCAAAGACCGCCTTCAAAATGGGTTTTAGTACAGTCAAACCTCGCATAAAGAGCGCCTCGCTTAAAGAGTAACTCATATAAAGAGCAGAATTTTCTCTGAATGTTCGCTTTGCTTAACAAATAAAACCAACAAAAAACTCGCTTAACAAATAAATCGGGGTTTGCAATCCCCCCCCCCCCCCATTGGTCATTTACAATGGTGTTTTGCTTAAAGAGCAAACTCGCTTAAAGAGCAATCCTGTGGAATGCATTATGCTCTTTAAGTGAGGTACATCTGCATTTTATCTGGACAAGAGAGTTTGGCATTGCAGTACATGTTATTTTACTTAAAATTCATTAGCCGGTTAGTTAAGGTCCATATATGTACCTTCCAGAAATTTTAGTGGAAACTTCAGAATGAAACCAGAGCTTCCTAAAATATCTCAGTTGCTTTGTAAATTAAAAGAAGAGACAAGATTTGCTAAATTTAAGCTGCTAAACAGATGTACATCTTGGAATAACATGACTAGGGAAATGTGGGTTTTTTTTGGGGGGGGGGATGATTACAGTAATTTGTTTATCTAGTGCTTCTCCTTTCACTAAGGGTGATTTAAATGGATATAATAATATGAAACAACAATAAAAGCATATTAGAAACCATTAAAATCATTTTTAAAAGTAACAGTAGGGAAAAGTGAAGCAGGAAAAAAAAAGAGCACATTACTTGAATCCAACAGTGCAAGTTTTATTATTTTAAGTGCTCCAAAAACTATTTTTAGTGACAATGTTAAGGTCTGGAACAAATGAAGCAGTACTGTAATATAAAATAAACAACCTCTATGCATGTGAACAGCATAATGTCTGGATATATTTCTTTATTACAGAATAAACCTGTCTAGCCTGGGTGGGAGCAGCAATTCTTGCTCTCAGTGAACACTTTCTGTCAAATTCGAGCAGATTCAAGTCACATATAGATTTCAGTATAAATTAAACTCAGCTTAATCTCTAAATCCTAATACAAATCTCTCCAGTAGCTTCCTGTGGGAAATAAAAACTGTGTCCCTCATAAAACTATCGCATCCATGTTGGAGATTAAAATATCATCTCAGTAGCCTTGATGAACCAGAGTTTATTTGTTCCTGTTTCCTGTGCTGTGTGCAAAAGATGACACACAGAAGGGCAGGAAACCCAAAGCAGCTCCGCCTAAGTGCTTCTTTCCTGAGTGGGGCCTGAGTGGGGCAGGAAGAGAAGCAGGTGGTGGGGTGGAGAGAGTGAGCAAGAGCAATGGGTGGGTGGAGCAGGGATGGTGCAGGAAGCAGGCTTTCCGCTCAGACCCTGCATGGTTGAATTCCAAGGAAAAGGCAAGGGCAGAGAGACTATAAGAACTGTCCCCTTGTGAATGCCAGCCAGGAGCAATGGTTGTAAAAAGGCCAACTTTCCAGTCAACAGCCCTTACTTGTTTGCCTTTCCTTTTGGCACAGGAAACATCAAGTCTTCTTCCACCCTGCCTTCAGTTTTTCAGTAGTTCTTCAACTACTTCCTTCAATTCTCTCCCTCATCCCTACCCACCTCCATTTTTCTTTCATGACTGGCAGTCAGGACTTTGAGTGATGCACAACGGAATGACCTCCTGTCTTTGTCCCAGCTCCTGTCAACCTAGCAGTTCAAAAGCAAGAAATTGCAAGTAGATAAATGGTGACCACTTTAGTGGGAAGGTAAACAGCATTCCGTGCACTCTGGTGGCGAGGCATACCTGCCACATGTCCATGGAAATGTCTGCAGACGCAGACAGCACTGGCTCTTTGGCTATAAACAGAGATGAGCACTGAACCCTAGAGTTGAATACGACTGGCTTTTGAGCAAGGGCGACCTTTCCTTTCCCACATTTCTGTTGTCGAGTTTTATGAATCTGGTACTGTTTTCTGAACTAGGAGGGATGGGTGGTGGTGAAGGCGAATGATTCAAAATGCTCACACCTGGTATGAAAAAACCCCACCCACACTAACAACTGACTGCCAAACCAAGAAACCAGAGTAATGGAATTAAACAATCTTAATGTATCACTCTTAAAATAAGAGCCTCCTCAAAGATTGTAGCATTTTTGAACCACAATTGGGCATACCCCAGGCAATGGCCTCCTTGTGCTGGCTTATCTTTCTTACACTAGGTCAAGTGAAACAAATTGTGGAATGAATCCACCAGAAGGTGCCTTCATTTGGCATATTCTTGTCTTGTCTAGACAGAGAAGAAGACTTTTAAAATATGCTATAGATACAGGGATGAAGGAGGAGTGTGTAATAATAACAAAGTAAAAAGCTAACAATATCTTGCCCTTTGATGACTGCCAAAGTCTGCTGCAGGAAGCAAGTGCCTCCCTCTGTCTAATGGTAGGATCCCAAGTGAAATCACAGATAAAAAATGGAACAAGGCTGATTTGGACCAATCCAGATCAGGTCCAAATTGGATTGGAACAGCCTCGAAAGAGCCCAAATCAGACTGATTCCATGATCTGCACAATGGGAAAACAAAATGAAAGCTAAAGCAGATGCTTTCAATATGTTGCAGAAAAACCGCATAAAGGAAAGGGAAGTTGCACTATGCTCTTTGATATCAGTAAGGTCCAGTGTAGGGCAAAAATCTTGGCATCCCTTTCCATTCACTGTTCTTCTGCTAGTTCTCTGTCAGCAGGAGAACAGATTTTGAAAGAGCTTTGTTGGAAGTTGTTGGTAGTTTTCTGTTTATTGTAGCATCTATTCTCTCTTCCTTCTATCATCAGTCCTGTCCTAACCCTTTCCAAAACAGTCCCCTTCTTTCTTCCTTTCTTTGTATTTGTTATGTGGGTAAAGGCACTTCATGGCGAGACCAAAACACCATCAGAGGGTTTTTAGCCCCAATTTCAAGTCCATACCAGTACCCCCTGATTAGTTGGGACCCATCCCCACTGTTTGGAGGTTTTGATCTGCCTTGGCAGTTGTGGGAGATGGTCCTCAGCTGCTCCACAGCATGTCTGCTGCCTCCACATTTTTTTGACAATCCCCACTGATCAGCTTACTGGTGGCAGTGAGATGCCATGGATCAACTGCCTTGGTCTCCCTATCAGCTGAAGCCTATCTCTGCTGCCAGGGCGGATCCCAGTCACTGATCAGCAGATGTGATCTCCAGTTAACCAGGAGAGATTGTCCCCAGCTGATCAGTAAAGCCTTTTTCTGCTGCCTATGGTGATTATTTTTTAAAAACATTTGTTTGACATGTCACAGTGCTATGATACTTTGAATATTTTTATACAATGACCAGCTGCAGCATCTGAGAATGGCTCCAGCTGATTGGTGGAGACTAGCACCAGGTGAGCCACACCTGCATGGAGATGCTGTGGATCAGCTGGGGCTGTCCCTGCCAATCAGCTGGAGTCTATGTCAGCTCTTGCTACAAGTTTATCTGGCTAATCCTAGGTAAACATTGACAGGGACAAGCACAAAGCCAAATTTATTTTACGCCCAGATAGAGGTTTCAGGTGGACTGTGGTGGCTTGGTGGTTAAGATGCTGATATTGATGACTGGAAAGTTGGCAGGTCAGCAGTTTGAGACCTGAGTGAAGCATGACGGAGTGAGCTTCCATCTCTGTCCTAGCTCTTGCCAACTTAAGGAGTTCGAAAGTAGGAAATTGCAAGTAGATAAAAAGGTACCACTTTGGTGGGAAGTTAAATATTGTTCCATGCACTCTGGTGTTGAGTCATGCGTGCCACATGGCCATGGAAATGTCTGCAGATGCAGACAGCATGGCTCAATGGCTATAAATGGAGATGAGCAATGAACCCTAGAGTCGGATATGACTGGCTTTTGAGCAAGGGCAACCTTTAGATTTACTTAATGGTTTCAGATAAATAAACCACTTGACAACCAAAACAAGGAGATTTTTCCTGTGTCTTTAAATCGACTGGTAACCAGTGCACATGTGGGTTTTATTAAGAATATACATATAACCTAATTTTGTGAGTTGATCTCAGTATTTATTAGGCAACGACCCTTTCCTTTTCCACTTAGATGCCCACTTTAATAGGTTAGGTTTGAGTTTGATTGCAATATGTTGTATACTATGTTTTTTCTCTTTATATCTGTCTACTGTATGTGTCACCGTTTGGATGTGTTACACATGGAGTGTAAGCCTTAATGCCCAAGGAGCACATATGTATTGCAGACACTAACTACCACAGTGCAGAAAAACACACACTACCCAGCATATCATTTAAAATCTTGTTGATTTCATGCAGTGTAAGTAGGCCATCATATAAACTGAATCAAGATTGAACGAATTAAGGATGACTCTGAATAACCAAACTGGGTGACAATCCTGGAAAGATGATTGTTTCATGCACATATCATATTGCTGCTGGGTATGCACTTTAGAAATCTTAAATCTGCAATTTACCGGTAATCCCCCCCCCCCATCTCATGTAGTCAATCCCCTCTTGAAATTATGGAAATACATTCTGTGCACCTTTAAAATGTGCCCGAAGCCAACCAGACATTGTACCAATTACAATGTGTGTATATCTTTTACCTGTCTTCTGTACATCACCAATATCTTCTCCATCGACTAGAGCAGGGAAGTCAAGATCTTCATCTAAAGTGAGATAAGAAATAACATAAATCTGATAACATCTGTTCATAAACTAATTGTGTCATTTTATAATCTGGATTTCAGATGAAGTAACATCTCAGAATCATTACTGAATCAAATATCTGTAGATGACAAACACCATGAAAATATTAAGGCAAGCTACTCAGTAATTTGAGGGGTTCGCAGTGACTTTGTGGTTAAGATGCTGTACTTGATGACTGGAAGGTCAGCAGTTAGAGAGCTGAGTGATGGATGATGGAGTGAGCTCTCGTTTCTGTCCCAGCTCCTGCCAACCTAGCAGTTTGAAAGCAAGAAAATACAAGTAGATAAATAGGTACCACTTGAACGGGAAGGTAAACAGCATTCTGTGTGCTCTGGTGTCTAGTCATGCCTGCCACATGTCCATAGAAATGTCTGCAAACTTAGACAGCGTTGGCTCTTTGGCTATAAATGGAGATGAGCACTGAACCCTAGAGTCAGATACCAAATCTGAAACACAATTAGACATCTACTTTCTTTGTTTTGTGTCCATAGTCTTGGTGTTGGCCCTGTCTCTTAGGGATAAAAATAAACTTCCCACAGAGTTTCAGCACAGCCTTCCTCTCAAAGTGTTTTAAAATAGCTTTTTACTAGGCTGACCTGGGATTTTTAATGTTGTTTAAGTGTCATTTTACTTAAAGCGAAGCTTGTATGTGGCAGGGGATTAATTATTGTGTACAAATTACATGCTGGTTGTACAGTTTTATTTATTCATGTTACTGTTGTAAACTGTCCAGAGACTGCTATGTACTATGAGATGGTATACAAATTGAAGGAATAGGTAGGTAGGTAGGTAGGTAGAAAGAAATAGCCTACATAATATGTAGAAAGTTGTGCTAAATATGTTAGCAAAGTACAGGTTAGGAAGGTTATTTTATGGCTTTGGACATATCATTCTGGGTTATCACAGTAATGTAAAAGGTAAAATGTATTTTCATTGTTCCAAGAAATCAATTCAGGATGTAACAGAAACTAGACTCCTGCTCAAAAGCTCCAAGAGTTGACCTAATGACAACAATGTGCAGTATAGCAAATACACATGCATACATTTTGCCTTCTTGTTAGGTACACTGAGAAACAATGATCAGCTAACACTTTTTAATGTTTTTCCTTATAAGCAAGCAGCAAAATTCTGATATGTTTCATATCAGTGCGCAAAAAGTGATCATTATATCAGATCATATTTTATACATGGGTCATTTATATTTCCTTTATCTACAACATTTCCAGCATTTTAAATGGCCGTAAATTGAGAGAGAAAGAGGTGCAAAACCTACCACCATTCGTGTTACTCCGTACCTTGATTATGGCCAGGGCACCATGTTAAAATGTTCTCTGCCATGGTGATCACTGTGCTGAACTATCCACAGAGATTTCTGGTGTGGTGCTAAACTGTCCCAGGATTATTATACTGGGACACTTCAACATTCACACTTGGCTTGTTCAGTTAGAAATGGCTTAGGATTGTGTGTCTGCCACAACCCCCATAACCTAACCGAATTAGCAGCTAGCTCTCAATGGAGGACAAGGCACTCTTTGGATTTGGTGTTTTCTTCTAGTGAAGTTGGTTGATCTGAAGATATATGGGATCCTTTTGTCATGAAAACACCATGATCATTTTGGCTTTGGCTTGTTCATTTGGGGCTGCAGTGGCTCAGTGGCTAAGCAGCTCACCTTGTTGGCTGGAAGGCCTGCAAGCTGGCAGTTCAAGACCCAGGTTCTGCATGATGGATTGAGTGCCCGTCTCTGCCCCAGCTCTTGAGGACATGAATGGAGCCTCATTTAGACATCCCCTGTGCGGAGTTTCTCCAGCAAAAATCATTTCAACCCAGAATAATTTCTGATACAAAATCATCATCATCATCATCATCATCATCATCATCATCATCATCATCATCATCATCATCATCATTATTATTATTATTATTATTATTATTATTATTATTATTATTATTATTATTATTATTATTATTATTATTATTATTATTATAGCCAATGTGAAATGCTGAATGAGTGTTGGGCCAAGCAGAACTTTCTCTCCCAGATTTCTGATGGATCCAAATATAAATCTGAATAAATAAATAATCCAAATGGCTTCCTGAATTGCTTTTGGGGAAGTTCTTCCTTTGTTCTGTGGAACACAGAAGTATCTACGATGACTGACACTACTTTTTCTAATTGCTCCTAATTCTAGAGGGGAGTCAGCTCTCAGTGATAACAGAGATCTGAGAGCAATGAAACAGAAGAGGCGGCATCTAGCAATAACTGGAGGAAAACACAGGGTAAATCAGACTACATAAGAGCTGTAAAAAGTACACTGCTGAGGCAAGAGCAGCTGAGAAAAACTCTCTGCTAACATTGTGTTTGCACATTTTGTATAGTAAATATTAGTGGATGGTTTGGTTGGAGGGACTGGTTAAGTAGCCATTTCAATGCCACATCGTCTGACCACATGACTTGAGTATTCATAATGTGGCCGATCCACGTGAGATGCTGCTTCCTGATGTTTTTGTGGACACACAGGGTCTGTTCAGGTAGACTCTATGTTCAGTGGTAAATTTTTGTACAGTACAGCTCCAGTCAGTCCCTTGTTCTCTGGCAACAGCAATGTATATAACCAAAGCTTAACGTATAGAAAAGGAAAGGAAAATGGGTTATCATCTGCTAGCAGAGGGAGGTAATATTTTAACACATGCCCCATAAAGCTATCAATTGTTATTTAAGGCAGTAATAGCAATCACTTGTTATAGCATCGTAAATTTACATGGCACTTTATAAGCATAACACAAGCAGGAAAGCTTCCTTAGCTTTGACAAGTACCTCCGGTCTCACTAAAGAGAAGACAATGAATGAAACACACTGTCAGGGAATGATGGAGGAAAAGGGAGGAAAAGGGAGGGGCAATGTAGGGGTGGAAGAACAGATTTAGCAAAAGGAGAGAATGGGTTCCAGGAGGAAGCCATGGTTAAGAGACATAACATATTGGAAACCAAAATTAAATCACTAGATGGGTTATATGGCCATTGGTTGAGCTAGCTTGACGATTTTGGGAGTTGTGATCTTCTAACTTTAAAGGTGGAAAACGAAAATTTCTAAATATACTGATTATATAACATAACTACAGTGGTATACACCACATAATGAATGCTTTGTATAACAAAAAATGTGTACAACGAAGTGTTTGTTAGCCAATGGCGATACACCGCATAACAATTTTTTTTCATTATACGGGTTTTTCGGGAAGTGGGGTATATGCAAACCCTGTATAACGAACATTTTTTTCGGTATGCGGGGTATCACCAATTGGATCTGCATAGCGAAAAAACCCACACAGTGAAGAGCTCCGTGGAATGGAGCATTTTCATTATGCGGTGTTCTATCATAACTGGAATGTTTACAGACTGAAATACCATCCTGGCAAGGCTGAACTTCTACCAAAAAGATTACAGTTAGAATCAAAGAATTTCATAAGTAGCAACTTGTGTGTTCCCAATTTGAATAACTAGATAGATTATATCACAGCTGGGCAGTAATAATAATAATAATAATAATAATAATAATAATAATAATAATAATAATAATAATAATAATAATAATAATAATAATAATGTGTCAGAAATTATTCTGGGTTGAAAGAATTTTTGCGGGGAAAACTCCCCTCAGGGGAGGCTCCTTTCATGCCCCAAGATCTTTTCCCACGGAAGTGGTCCCTATTTATCTACTTGCAATTTCTTGCTTTCGAACTGCTAGGTTGGCAAGAGCTGAGACAGAGATGGGTGCTCAAACTCTCATACAGTACCCAGGTCTCGAACTGCCAACTGGCCAGCCTTCCAGCTAACAAGGCGAGCTTCTTAACAACTAAGCCACCGCAGTCCCTAACTGGTGTGAGTGTCACAGCAAGAGCGTTTCTTACTTCCTGGCATTAACAGACTAGCTCATGAGTTTGTTTGTTTTTGTGATCAGCCTAAAGAATTTAAAAATGGGATTCCTTTGAAGTCTGATTTCTTGAGCATGAAATGTTCCCTAAGTCATAGCTTTCAAACACTACTGCTAACTTCTCAGATGAGGGGATATCCACAAAACCTGTTTTTAGATTGAACTCTTCTCTTAGCCTGAAATCCAGTGGCCAAACAGCCTAGAAGTCTAGTTTTCCATAAACAAAACAGATATCTGACAGGTGGTTAGACACATATCTTGTCAGCTATGCGGATGTATTTTTCTGCTGAGATCACATAATTAGTGCATGGCATTTGTGCAACTTGCTATGCTGCACTTTGTGGAAGCCAAGTCTCTTCACCATAAACGCTTTGTCTAGGGCACAGCTGTCTCTTACCATTCATTCAAATCAATGCAAACCTGGTCAGGTCATCCCTCTGTGAATTCAGAATTGAATCTGAAGTTGGAGGGTCACAGAAAAAGCTCCCCCTGCCCTGCTCTACCCCCCCCCCCCCGCTGTTAGACGGGAAAGTGGCACTGAAGATCTTTTCTAAATAAATCAGTCTTGATTGTAAAAACCCAGGCCAATGACAAGAGGCAACCTCATTAGCATTGATTTTAAAATAAATTATTGAGAGTGCCTTCCCCACTCCCACTGCTCTGCTCTGTGGATCTGCAAAGGAGAACTGTAAATGGTATCTTCTTGTGATGACTACAAAGAAAATGAAAATAAGGAGGAGGGGGGAGATTCCAACAATAATGGAACAATCAAAGTTACATTAATACTCTTCCAGGAAATGCTATGTGAAAAGAAGAAAGGAAATGAAACATGCATGGTTGCCTCTCTGTTGCTTTTAGGGCAGCCTTTACAGCTCTTAGTGGCTTAATCATCCTTACCCTTTGGGATGACCAAGACCCACCCTACAAACAAAAAAAGAACACCCATTTTACCTTCTTCCCTCAACCTTTCTCAACTTGGTTGGCTCCTGCCCCAACCACTGGTAAAGAAAGGGAACACCTCGGAGATGATCAACCTTCCTAGAGCACCCGTATATAGAAAAGGTTAAGGTCGCCCCTGCTCAAAAGCCAGTCGTATCTGACTCTAGGGTTCAATGTTTATCTCTGTTTATAGCCAAAGAGCCAGCGCTGTCTGTGTCTGCAGACATTTCCGTGGACATGTGGCAGGCATGACTAAACACCGGAGTGCACGGAACATTGATTACCTTCCCACCAAAGTGGTCCCTATTTATCTACTTGCAATTACTTGCTTTCGAACTGCTAGGTTGGCAGGAGCTGGGACAGAGATGGGAGCTCATTCCATTGTGCAGCACTCGGATTTTGACCTGCTGACCTGCCGACCTTCCAGTCATCAAGTTCAGCGTCTTAACCACTAAGCCACCGCAGTCCCACCTGCATTTAACACTGTCACTAATGCAGTTCTCCCTAGTTACTCTCCTGGAAGAGGCAGGCAACTGCTAGGTCCAGTGTGGTGGAACCTCAGTTACTCTTTCAGTTCATCCAGGATCTTTACATGCTGCTGAAATCCAGCAATGCAGTGATTTCTCCCATTATGCATACATCTTGTTTTACTGCAGAAGTGCCTGTTAAAAGTGAGAATAAGGCATTTCTGCTGAGCATGGCAAATGGGGCCAATGGAATCGAAGGAAGAGTACCACAAAAATGGTTTGAGATCAGCATGAAGCCCTTCTATTGCCTATTCCAGCATAGAAGAGCATGGAGATGATAGAGTAGCCCCTTCCCCCATGTGTCAGACTTGATATAGGTATTTATCCTATTTGAACCCAGCTAATACATTTAGCACACTACTTTGCAAGCAAATAACTAGGCAGGCATACTGATGTATAAATTACTTAATTTTTGCACTAAATGCTCCTAAAAGACTCTAATATATTTTCCTCCCCTCTCCATTTAATTATAATTGTATCAAGAACAGTCCTTTGAACTTTGATATAAATAAACTCCTTTCCCCTAACTCTAACCCGTGCATTATGCACACTTGCAGAAGTATCTTACAGTCCCTTGTTTTCCCCTGCAGCTTCAAGATAATTCAAGGTCAATGTGGGGATATTTGTTACATAATATTTCCATCCTGGACATCCATAAACAATATCAGAAAACAAAATAAAAAACACTGTAGCACTTTAAAGGCTAACTGCTATATTTTTATTGTTAGTTTTCGTGGATCAAGCCCACTTCTTCAGACAAGGAGTAAAACTTACAGGCATGATTTACACCAAATGCAGGGATTAAAAGGAGAAGGGTTTGCTCAGCGTGCCCACAGAGAAGGCTCTAAGTGCCTCCTTTGGCACATGTGCTTTAGGTTTGCTACCACTGATATAGACCTTCCTTTGAGTTTCCACTGTATGCTACCAGAAATAAGGATCAAATGATGGATGCTCACAGAGCCAGAAAGTTTTTTATTAGCACTGATGACAAATCTGTCCTGCCTCCTGAAGTTTTCCTTCTTTCCTTGAGCTCAGCAGTTCTCCTCACAAGAGCTGGAGAATAAAATGGGTCCCAACTAACAATATGTTGTTGTCAGCTCTGTTTGCATATACATAGTTTTGTGCACAAACATAAAGTTGACTACAGCAGTCTGTATTTTTAAAAAAGCTTCTCTTGGAGCATGACTATATGGAGTGTACCTATAATTCAAGATTATAGATTATATAAAGGGTAAAGGTAAAGGTCACCCTTGCTCTAAAGCCAGTCGTATCCGACTCAAGGGTTCAGTGCTCATCTCTGTTTATCGCCAAAGAGCCAGCGCTGACTGCATCCGCAGACATTTTTGTGGACATGTGGCAGGCATGCCTCAACACTGGAGTGCATGGAACGCTGTTTACCTTCCCATCAATATGGTCAATATTTATCTACTTCCAATTTTTTGCTTTTAAACTGCTAGCTTGGCAGGAGCTGGGACAGAGACGGAGTTCACTCCATCATGCAGTACCCAGGAATCGAACCTCAACCTTCCAGTCAGTAAGTTCAGCATCTTAACCACTTGAGCTGCCTCAGTCCCTATTGAAAAATACTCAATGATAAACATTATTATTGTTGTAAATAAATAAATAAATAAATAAATAAATAAATAAATAAATAAATAAATTGCTATGGTCTTGAATTTTATATAGATTATATCAAATTCAAGATATCTCAATGTTTTTATTGTTATTTATTTATTTACAACAACAATGTTTATCATTGAGTGTTTTTGTCTGCTTCATTTTGCATCATTTGTTTCTTTCAAATAGTTTAAAGCGGTATACAGTCATTTGTGAGAGGTTTCCCTATCTAGGCTACAGGCTGAATGCATGTAAGTACATCTAGCTAGTGGTCAAACTGGGAAAACTTCCAGGAATTCTTGAGAAATGTTTTACTCTTATGGAAAGAAAAGAGAGGCCTTTCAAACTTAAGTAGAGGTATTACCAATCCACATGGCTGATCCATTTAATTTGCATATATTAAAGATACTAAGATATTTCCTTGTGAAAATGTCCTCCTCCCCTGCACAGAGAACATAGGAGCGAACAAAATGTCAGGAGAATTGCAATTACTGTAGTTGGAATTACACAGAGACCTCTAAAGGTTTTGGACATTTTCATAAAGCCAAGCTGGAGAGGAAAAACATTTGAATTTCCCTCATTTGTAAAACAGATGGAAAGCCTCTGGTCAATCCAAAAGCTTCAGAGCACCAGCCAGCAGTCACATCCAATGTTGCAAAGTCTCAGATCCCTGAATTTAGTAACATAGTCAGATCACAAAATATTTGGCTTAAGCCAGGAGTTCTCAACCTTTTAAAGCCGGAGGCTGGGTCATGCTCCCTCAAACAGCTTCAGGGACCTGACGGCCATTTTGGCCTTCCTCCACCTCATGGCACTTCCTGGTGTGGTGGAGGGAGTGGCACATAAAATGGCACCACAGGGCACATTGATGGCACCATGGGCTGCAGGTTGAGAATCCCTGGCTTAAGCCTAAGAAAACATTGCCCACTACCTCCCAGTTTCCCTGACCATCATTTGACCCTCTCTTACCTCCAATTTTCCAGCAGCTCAAACTGCCTGGCACAGCTGTTTAGTAGAAGGAGACGTTCCCCCAAGAGTCTCCTCTGGCTTGTTTGCTCTCTGTTTTACTGGAAACTCTGCACTCTTTTCCACATCTAAGGCTACAATGTTAACCACATTAGCAGAGCCTTCCTAATGAGTTCATAGTGGTTTGTTGGGTTCTTGCCCTTCACCCAAACTGAGCCAGATTTTCCCAGCAAAGTTTCTCTCTATCTGTCATCTGCAGTACTTTGAAATCAAGCAGTTTTGGACTATTTTGGATTAGAAATATGCTTTTAGTCCAGTTTGATCCCGAATCTGTGGACCCAGATATTCTTGGACTACAACTCCCAGAGGTGCTGATCATGACCTATGCTAGCCAGGGATTCTGAAAGTTGTAGTAAAACAACCATTATCACCCCAAGTTTGGGAACCACTACTCTAATCAAACAAATCTGTCTGAAGCAGGATGCAGGAATGATTCTGAGCCAAGATGCCTGTCGAAACTAGTTTAAAAATCTATTTTACTTTCAAGAAGACTCAGTTGTTGGAGGCAATATATAACAACAAAAGCCCTAGCATAGTGCCCTTGGCATGCCAGGTGTTTTTGGACTTCAATTCCCAGAAGCCCAAGTCAGCACTCTTGCTGATCAGGGCTTCTGGGAATTGAAGTTCCAGAACATCTGGAGTGTCAAGGTTCACCATCACTGCCTTTGCATACATACAAACACCAGCTCCAGCAACGAAGAGCAGAAATAGCTATCAAACATCTGATATTAGTGCTAAAATTTCTGGATCAGACAACCATCCCATCAGACTATGGCAGAAGGGGAGAAGAAAAGCAGCTCTGCATAGACACCAGCTGAGGCATGTTCCTTCCTCCATCAAGCATCACCTCCACCAGACTTTGTCCTCTATCAACTGTTGCCTATCAGATGGAAGGAGAAAACGAAGGGTAACGAAGCGAGAAGAGGGAGGCATGTCACACATTGCTCTGGGAAAAGGAATTCTATGAAATACTTTATGTAGCAGCCATTCTGTTAGACAGCAATGGAGGGGCAGAATGGAGCCAACGTTACAAGTTCTGCTGAGATACCAGCTCCAACTCCTTCCTACACCTACCTTCTCCCATCTGCAACCAGTCCATCAGATGGCAGAGGAGAGAAAAGAGGGGAGCAGGGCCACCTCTAGTAGAGAAATTAGCACCAATAGCAATGTATGGGATTTCCCCCCAAATAGGTGCCCTCCACTCCCTGTCCAGCACCTTTCCATGGTGCCCTGCACACTCCTTTTAAATGCAGAATCAGATGTCAGCATAAAAAACCTGTTATGGTAGTAGAGTAGACCATACTGCCAGTGACTCAACACTGATCGTCAGGCGGCAGTTAACTAACCTGACAATCCTGAGGACAAATGGCCTTGGGTGCCAAAGTCCACAGGGAAGGATGATGGTCTCTGAGGGGATTAAATCCCACTTGAATCCATCTTGATGGAGGCAGCAGTTTCATCAATACTGGCCCAGGGCTGAGGAGGGCTTTGTGTGCCAAAAGGGCTCAGGACCTGAAAGTGACCCACAGAACTGGATCAGTGGCAAGGGTGTCACACTGCGACGTGGAAGGCAAATGAAAGCCACTGCACTATATTCTCAGGACAGTCTTCTTGGCTGATCGCTATGATGATAGCCAATATTCAGAATTGGATATGGCACTAATAATGATAATGATAATTTGTATTATCCAACACAATTCTTTTGGGGGCTTGATTATGTGACTTGTAGTAAAAAAAAAAAAGGCAACTTTTCTGAACCCCCAATTTGTTTCTGGTGCCAAGAAGGTTGAGGAAGGAGAAAAGATTCTTCTTATGTGGAAGCATAGGGTGATCAAGTAATAATAATATAATAATTTCATGTCAGAAATTATTCTGGGTTAAAAGTATTTTTGCAGGAGAAACTCTGTTCAGGGAACGCCCAAATGAGGCTCCTTTCATGTCCCCAAAAGCTGGGACAGAGACAGGCGCTCAATCAGTCATGCAGTACCCAGGTCTTGAACTGCCGACTTGCCAGCCTTCCAGCTAACAAAGTGAGCTTCTTAACCACTGCAGCCCCAGTGATCAAGTTATCCTCCCCAACTCAATGGTGTAAGTTTTTAGTTGCCGCTGGTTCAGTCAGGGCTCTGGCTGCAAGTGATAAGAGTGGAATCCATGGCAGACCCAATGAAGGACTGGAACTGAAACATTAATATCATAATTAAATGCCAGGCTTTCCCAGTTACACAGTGCCCTTAAAAGCATATGATGGACGGAGGCTTTCAGGAAAGAAGCCACTCAGGCTTTCCTCCAGGACGCTGCTGCCAAGCAGACTGCTCACTCACCCAGCCTTCCACACCGAGACTGAAAAACAACTTGCCCTTCTTTCACCTTTGTGCACCTATAATGTCCAACCTAATGTCTGAGGGACAGCCTGGAGCCTTGGGTGAATGAGTAGTGGTTCAATATGCTCCACTGCATTACAAAGGACCACCTGCTCATTGTACAGAACTCCTTCTTTAAAAAACAACAGAGTCCATGTAGGAGCTACAACCTTATGCTAAATACAAATCAACATTCAGTCTAGACTCATGGTTCACAACAGAGAGACAATTTAATTTTTAAGGGAGTAGTGATGGTGGAATTTGAGAATGAGTTATTAACAGTGAATGGCCTTTTAGGCTTCTTCCACGTGAATAGGAGTTCACTTTTTGAATACTGTAATAAGAAATGTATGTCTTAGGATGGGGTGAATCAAGATTTTAAGAGATGTTTAGGTGGGGCATGGCCAAAAAGATTGGGAACCACTGGTCTAGAAAATGGGTTCTCAACGTTTTCCCACCGTGGAGCAGACCACGACCCCTTAGACAGCTGAGCGGACTGGACACATGGTTCTCCCCCTGCCACAAACACTGCCATAAAACACGTCTGTGGCTGTCGTAAACGTGTTTATGACAGCCACGGGTCCATTTACAGCCTGTTTGGCTGTCTTCACCATTTCTGGTGGCAGGAGGAGTGAGAGTGGTGGGCCACATAAAATGGTGCTGGGTTGCAAAACCCTAGTCTAGAACAAGGAATGAACTCTTACGCATTTGCAAGTCCTTAATGTGGCACAAGACTCTCTTGCTTGGTTGCAACAACCTAAACACAACCAGTCTAACTGGGGAAATGTGTGTGTGTTTTCGTGTCAGAGATTATTCTGGGTTGAAAGGACTTTTGCAGCCCCAAATGAGGCTCTTTTCATGTCCCCTATCATGCAGTTCTTGGGTATTGAACCCATCTTCCAGTCTCTAGCTCCGTGCCCTATCCAATAAGTCATCAGGGGAGCTACTGGGGAAATTACATGACCCGAGTTATGATACTGGGGTGGTGAGTTTCTGGAAGGTCCCAAACTCTCTTTTTGAGAAAAACTAACTGCTTCTGATTCCAGGGAACATATATCTAGAGAATGTAAAACAGATAATATATCATGGGTATGATGGTGCCCAAATACAAAACCTCCTTGTTCAGCATAGCAATGACTACAAATGCAAAAGATAAACATAACATAGAAATTACTATCATCCCTTTTCTTGTGAGCCCTCTTTGAGCGACTATTTAGTCCCTGGCTGGAGCCAAGATCCTGGGTGGTAGAGATGGGAGCATGTGGCCTTCCACTGTTGGGTCCAAAGGTTGCATATTCCTCTCCATTGACTAGCCTGGTTAGAGCTGATGGGATTTGTATTCCAACCCTGTAGAATCCTGTATTCCTTACCGCTGCTGTGGCAAATCAACTATGGGTCAGATTCAGAGTGCCAACGCTAAAAATTCAGCTTTGGCTTGTTTCATTTTGGCTTTGTGAAGTATGTATTTGTGTCTGTGTTTTATTATGATGATGCAAATAAAAATCTCAGCTGTGGTTGAGTGTTCCCTTTTTTTAAGAATGGAAGGGAGTGAGACTGTGGCAGAGGAAGGAGAGAGAGAGACAGAGAGAACGAAAGATAATTTCCTCAGCAAGTCATCGTCGCTAATGAAGTTTTACAAAAACAGATACAACCAAGGAAAAATAAAATTTCACAGGTGATAAATTTTTCCAATTTCCGAGGCAGAATTCGATAGGATTGTTAAATTAAGAGTGAAGGTGTCTGTTAGGAGGCAACGAACAATGATGGGTAATTTTATAGAGTGGAAAATTGAATCAAATTGCAACATTAAAACACAGCTCCTTGGAGGATCTGCCCTGTACACAGGCCTGCTCCAGTACATCGGTGGGAGACTTGGGGGAAGGGATGTTAAAATGGTTTGGCTATGTAGGCTCCATGTTGCAAAGAGTCCTGGCCCTAGACATCTTCAGAAACACTTGGTTTGGAGACGGACTGAAAAAGTGGGAAATGGGAGGGCTGGCAATGGTAGTGGTGGTGGTGGTGGTGCAAAACATGATCAGAATGTGTGGGACTTCATCATCTTAGCTACAAGTTTGCCCGGGTAATCCTGCTATAGTAATAGAGTATACCATACTGCTAGTGACTCAGGCGGCAGTTAACTAACCTGACAACCCTGAGGAAAATTGGCCTTGGCAATGTTCACAGGGAAGGTCCCCTGTGGATTACATCCTACTTGAATCCATCTTGATGGAGGGCAGCAGCTTCATCAATACTGGCCTGGGGCTTAGGAGGGCTTTGTGTGCGAAAAGGGCTCAGGACCAGAAAGTGACTCACGGAACTGGATCAGTGGTACAGGTGCCATGTGATGACTCAGAAGGCAGATGAAAGGCTACGAGATTATATTCGCAGGACAGTCTTCATGGCTGATCACCGTGATGATCGCCAATAGTCAGAATTGGATATGGCAGGAGGAGGAAGAAGAAGAAGAAGAAGAAGAAGAAGAAGAAGAAGAAGAAGAAGAAGAAGAAGAAGAAGAAGAAGAAGAAGAAGAAGAAGAAGAAGAAGAAGAAGAAGAAGAAGAAGAAGAAGAAGAAGAAGAATCATCTGAGCTGGGTCTCAAATCCTGCCCTTGTAAAGGATATGGTAATAAGGACACAAGTGCCTTCTGTGCACATTCAGAATACCTTATTTTCATGTATACCATGCTGCTCTTTGCTGTCTGAATCTAATAATCAATAATGACTATGTGAGAGGGAACAGGTAAGCTAGGATGCTGCTGCTTGTCAGCAAGGAGGGCAAACCCAAGGCCCCACATTTGTAGAACTTGGAAATGTGGGTTTTTAGTTCTATTCTGTTTGTTTGTTTGCTTGATTGTTGTTGTGTGTGTCAACGTGTCTGACTCAGATTTTCAGAATTGTGCAGCCAGTCTGTCAGTAACTATTACATGTTTTGATAAACTGGCCCTTCAGAAGAAATATGGCATAAATACTAATGCAAATCCCCTACATTGAATCCAAATGACAATGGTATGGAAACATACCTTGTCTAATGTTATTCTTCATAAATGTGAAAGGACCTTTCCCTGATGCTGAAGGGATACCTTGGAAGGGTGGTTGGCAGAAGATGATACTGGAACCTCAGCTCAAACTACACAATGAATTGATGATGGGGACACAAATTAGGTTTGAATTTCCCCTCTCTCTGAGCACATTCTTAGTACAGAACTTCCCTAAATATCTTCTAGAAAAAGAGGCACAAAAAAGAAGAACTTCCATCTAGATCAGATTTCTCCCCTTTTATTATCCTGTTTAAGTGCAATTTAGCTTTCTTATTTGAGTTGTCTGTGTTCATTTGCTCTGTAGTGGGGAAATTCATCTTTTGTCAATGAGAAGTTAGGTACCTAAGGATTCTGTGCTCTGAGTAACCCTACAGAGAAAATGTGGCTATTTCAAAACTGTATGACTGAAAACAAAAAGCTGCAGCAAACAGCCTCTTGTGCTCTAGTTTAGCACTTCCGTGAGCAGAATACAAATGTTTCACTTGTGGACTGCTGTTGTAAATGTGCAACCCATCCTATAGGGCCGTGATGGCAAACCTTGACATGCCAAGTGTTCTTGGACTTCAATCTTGGACTTCCTGCTGATCAGGGGTTCTGGGAATTGAAGTTCAAGAACACCTAGTATGCCAAGATTTGCCATCACTGCTATAGGGGATCTGCTCTACACACAAAATTAAGTGTAGGTGCAGGTGTGAAAAGACAGACACCTTTTGCCCTCCATGTGCAGAACCCAAAGTCTGATGGTATCAGAGGAATCCTGACAGATCAGATCTACCTCTATGCTCTTTGCACACTAGTTATGTCAGTGATGTAGTGTAGGTATATAGGCTATTTTCTCAAGCTGATTATCCTCATCTTAATAGGAGGGTGAATGGATATTCGCATCAAAATGTTATAGCTTCTGTTGTTTTAATTACTATGAATAGGTCCTACCACTATGGTCTCACCTGACAAACGAATGGGTAATCAGGGACTTAGCAAAGAGTGTTAATGACTGGGGATGTTTTCTTTAATGGTCTGGAAATCTCTCTCCCCTGCCTGCTGAATGTGACACCAATCAGAGCTAGTAGTGGGAGAGGTAAGAAAACAGTTTATAACAGGTTTCAAGTCTGACAGAGGCAAGGAGCTATGCATTTAAGCAGGAATGGAAGCAGATTAGGAGAATGAGCAAAAGGCCCAGTTGCTGCTCTCTTTAATGAGTTGATGCAGGATCTGTAGTTTCGTGGCTCTAATATCATGCTCTGTTTAGATATTTTTTAATAAAACAAACAAACAACATAATTGCATGTTTCTACTTCTCTTGTACTCAAAGGAAGTAAAATCCTGTACCTTAAACTGCTGGATTTCTGACTACTCGGGAAAGGCCATCATACATGTGGTGTTTTTTTCTGAGCAATGCATATTTGTACAGGGATTCCCCCCCCCCCCCGGCTGTACTGGAACATGAAACTCTCAGAGGTACACAGAAAGAGCCTCCTTGAAGATTGTAGTATTTTTGAACCACAATCAGGTGTGCCCTGGGCAATAGCAACCTTCTTGTGTCGGCTAATCTTTTCCACACTAGGTCAGGAACTACAGAATGAATTCACCAAAAGGTAGCATTGTTTTGGCAGTTTTACATCTGACCTAGACACGAAAGAAGAAGACCAAAACTGTCAGAGCTGATGCATCTACTTCTTCATCTATTAGGCTTCAATTTTAACAAAATATTTGGTACTGTGGCTCAGAATTGTGTAAGCCATAAACTTAAACTTTAAAAAAAATGGTTCTATTTCTCCCATCCCATACCGCCCAGTCCCAAATCTATTCTGCACAATCACCCTGAAATAAGGGGTTGTTCAAATACCACGTGACCATTTAGGGGGGATTGACCAAAAGTCACGGAAAATCGTGAGGGGGGGGGGTTCAGTGTGAAGTCACATGACTCCAAAATTACCATCCTCCGCCTTTTGAGCCAGCATGACTTTTAACTCACTGGCCAGGTGGGAGTCCAGGGGTGGGGCAGCAGGCGTCCTCAGGCTCCAGGTCGGCCATGCTTCTGGGGGTTCTCTTCAAATCAGGGGAAACGAATAAACCACGTGATTTGGGAGGGGTCGATCAAAAGCCACTGAAAATCACTGGGTGTGTGTGTCCAAAATGGCCTATTTTATGTCACGTGGTACAGTATTTGAAAGATCCTTAACCTGTACAAATATGCATTGCTGAGAACAAACACCACAGGTATGATGGCCTTTCCCAAATAGTCAGAAATCCAACAGTTTAAGGTACAGGATTTTACTTCCTTTGAGTATGAGAGAAACAGAAACATGCAATTCTTTTGTTTCTTTCTTTTATTAAAAAATATCTAAAGAGAGCATGTTGAAACAATAGACCCTTACAGCAAGCCAAGGATAACTTCTGTGCTTAGGAAGATTTGAAACAAAATGAAACATATTTCCTTCTTCCTTGACTACATTTCTACTTTACTTGGGCCCATTGGTAGCAGGTGATTAAAAAAAACTGAGAAAGCTTCTAAGTAGTCTAGAGAATAGAACAAAACATTCAGGAAACTAGAAACCTTGAGACAAGACCAGCCCAAAATGATTTGGTGTTGGAGATGCTAACCACCCTCCCTCCCACACCCCATGTCAGAAGGGATGGACGAATACAAAATGAACTTTAGTGCTGGCAATGCAAAGGGATTCTCCACATACTCCTGAAGACAGCAGAGAAAGTACAGGTCAGGCCATGAGGCACATAGAACTTTGTCCCCAAGGAACAGTTGCAAAGCTATTGCTGCTATCCCTTGGCATCTACTCCTGGAGATGGTTGTCTTGGACCAGGGGTTCCCATCCTAAGGCCCATAGGCTGGATTTGGCCTATGGCACCATTTCATGTGGGCCCCCGCCTCTCCAAGGGCATTCAAGAAACAAAATGAGCAATCCTTTGAAGCTGTTGGAACAAAATAACCAGCCCCATCATGCAGGCGGTGTAAAATGGCCATCCGGCCAATGAAGCTAACTGAGAGGGCATGACCTGGCCCCCCGCTTGACAAGGTTGGTAACTCCTGTCTTAGACTGTAGCGCAGGCCCTATCTGCAAACTACCAAACCCAGATTTTTGCTACCTTCTGTTTCTGCTAGAAAATTGTCTGATCAGAATGCTATGAACAGAACTTGTAGTTTTGCTCATCACTGAAAAGCCCATTCTGTACTGAGAGGTCCTGCAAATCATGCATCATGTGCCATTTTTTTCCTCCTAGGTGCATTAACTCTTTTTGTTCCTTACTGAGCCTTTTAAATATTCCGTTCTATTTCTGTTTGTTGCCTTTCCATTTGCAAAAAGACCCAGGAATCCATTATGACTTGTCAAAATGACTAGACAAAAAGGATTCTATCTGATTTTAAACATGGGCACCTTTACTTTGAAATGCGAAAAGAAGAAGAAATGGTCATGGTATGATTTTCAACATTAATTGTGTGTGTGTGTGTGTGGGGGGGTACCTTTTGCTGTACCTGACTTGGAAGACTGTTGTAACAGACAGTAATGGATAAATGTCTTAAAGGTTTAACTCACTATAAAATAGCTCCATATAAGAAATGTGATAAATTTGTGAAAAATTATATCTTCATTTTATGACAAACTGACCTCCATGAGATTTCTCATTTTTGGTGGGAGAACAAAATACAGAACACTTTTTCTTATTGCACTTTCACAAACTGCACAACATGTTTCTGAAAGGAACTAGCATATTTTCTCTTTGTGAAGCAAAGCACACGATACGGCAAAGCACAGATGACGGATCAAAATGACTCATACAACATATCTAATTATTTCAATTGTTACTAATCTGTGCAGAATAGCAGCAGCTATTAAAATTATGTGCAATTGTCCAGACTCAGATTTTGAAGATCTTTTTGATAATGGGAGAAAATACTTGCTATTTCAAGGAGAAAAATATGGTGATTGTTTTGGTTGTCTTGTCCCTGAGAACAAGATCAGCAAAGGTTACTATTCACAAATGCCAACTCACCTGGAAGAATCTCATAAATGCTCTCATTGCTCTCTCCCTTGCCTTCCTCATCCTCCAACTCCAAAACAGTTTCCTGATTAAGAGTCACACTGGGGGAATCAAAACTATCTATGTCATCATAGTCTTCTTCTTTCTCTTGGAGGTCCACCTCTTCCTCACAGGGAATAATCAAGGACTTCATATCTGGGGTGGAAAGGGTTGGAAAAGAAAAGGAAGTCAGGATTTACAAAAGAGAAAAGAAGATAGGTAAAGAACATAGATTACATCAGTGCTCAGATCTCTTAGGGCAGGAGTTCTCAACCTACAGTCTGTGGGATGAATCCGGCCCATGGCATCAAATAATCCAGCCCCCACCCTCGCTCCAGCTTCTGCCACCACCACCACCACCATAATCAGCCACAGACTCATTTACAGCGGCTGTAAACACATTTATGACAGCCGTAAATGGCAAAGGGACAACCAGTCCGGTTCCTTCAACTGTTTGAGGGAGCATGACCTGGCTCCCAAATTGAAAAGGTTGAAAACCCCTGTCTTATGGTCAATCTAGAGGGGAAAAAAATTAGAGTTAGGAAGATGTGGGACTAACTGAATATGCAGCAAGATTCTTCTCTACCAGGAGTAGATGTTAATTTCATCACCTGCTCAGATTCTGGTTTTGTGTATAACTTTCATGATCAGACAGAACAATGGAGGACATCAACTTTTTATGTGAATTACTTATACAGTACCTGAAACATAATTAATACATGCTTTTCTGGTAGAGTGACAGGAGGCAAAACACATTTAAGGGCACCTATGAAAGCAGCCTGTGTGCCAAAATGAAAGCAGAGGTTGGTCTGAAAGATGCTGATTTGGCCCCCATCTCTGGACTTGAAACAGAATCGTACTTGAACAGTATTGCCCTCTTCCCAGTGATTCATATTCTGATATTTTTCCACCTCTGCCCCACCCCTAATTTCTAGAATTAGCAGTTCAAGGAGTCAAATGGCTGAAACAGGAAGATCAATTAAACAGAACAGGAACACTGAACAGTAAAAGGCTTAACATATAGCTGTAGATTCCATGAGTAGCAACTGAATTCAGGGTTGAGAAATAATTTAATTGGATCACTAAAATATCACAAACACGGCACTTTCCAATTTTCTAGAACTTTTCTTATATTTCAAGACAAATTAGAAAGTTTATATGATGAGGACAAAAGCAAAAGGTCCAAGACTCAGTACTACTGGTAGTCCCAAATAGAGCAGACCTACTGTACCAAACACTGAATCATTAAGTCAGCACTTAAGTAATTGATTCATTGCTCTTTTGGGACTAGCTACTGGGCACCTGCCTGAATCTGGCCAAATGTAATGACCATTTGTCCTTGTAGGCAGATTGACTTGTAAAACAGAGATTGCAGATGGAATCCAGTAACGGCATTACTCTACTCTCAATTATTGTCTCTTTACCAGCTTAACTCCTGCAAACACTGAACAGATTCAATAGCAGCCAGAGAAATGCAGTGCATTTGAATAAAATAGTAAAAATAAAATAGCAAATAGTGTGGCAAGTTTCCACAGAGAAGGAATGGCAGAATTGTGGGCTAGCAGTGTGGAAAGAATTAGTGCTGGTGGATTTCCCCATGTAAAACTGAGAAATCAATCATAGATCTGAGTGAGATTTTATGCTACATATACATATATTCACCCCACAAAAGAAAGGGGCAAGATGAAATACCAGCCTGGCCCCTGTTATTTCCTGCCACAGTTTATAAATCTGATTATTAGGGTTAAAAGTATCTATGCAAGCAGGATAGCTGGATGCAGTTGACTAGATCCTTCTTGTAGCCTATTCTTTCTGTTGCATGCCAGATGTTTTGGACTACAATTCCCAACATTCTTGACAATTGGACATGCTTGCTGGGCTGAGTGAACTCATCCAAAAGAAACAGCTGCTGCCTCGCTATGGAAGGCCACAGGTCCTCTCTACAGTGGGAACATGGACAATAATGTTTTTCTGGACTAGAACATCAGGGCTGAGGCAACTTCAATGGCCCTCAATGCACTGATGGACTAGTACTCCTATCAGATCTCACCATTGGTTGCTATGCTATCTGGGGCTGACAAGAATTAAAGTTCAACTCTTTTTAGAGGGCCAAATGTTCTCCAGCCCTGGTACATAAACACTTTCCTACAGCCACGTATTATTGTTAAGCAAGAAACTATTCTGAACAAATTCATCACTAAATGCTACATTAGCAGCTATAATTACATAAGCTTCATGAAGCCATAAATTAAAGCCAGGACTATCACTGGTGGTGATTAATTTCTAGGATGGGAGGGACTGGGCTTCTGCCTGTAAAACCCTACACATGCTATGATCTGACAGCCACAATCCTGAATTTTGCATAGTAAAAAGGAATGGCTGGTCCAGGTTTTGCTTAAGCCCATTACTGTACAGTATAAGAATTTCCTCTGTAATGATTACTTTGCATGCCCTGGAAACCAGTCTCAGAATAAGCTTAATATCTTCCCACTTCTTTCGATGAAAAAAAGAGGATCAAGCCACCAAAAAGAAGGAGAAATTGAAAAACTCCCTTCATTCCTGTCTCCTTCTCCCTCTTCTACAGCAAGCTAGTTTAGAGCAAGAATATTTCTGAGTTATTTCTGGAGACTGCTACTTGTCAGGTGGTTTGCTGCAGTTGACTTTTTTTATTCATGCCTTCAGTGGTCTGAACTATTTTGGTTAATGAGACTGGCTGGATATGATAAGTAGATGATTTTGCTTTGGAAAAGGGAAGGGAATGTCTTTCTCACTCCTCCCAGGTTCAAGTTACTATGTTCACTACTAGTGCTATTCTTATCATAGCTTTTCAGAAATCAGCAACTATACAGGTTTCACACCTTGATCATCAGAGCCCACTTTGAGAACACACATTCTCTGCAACTCAGGGAATATCTTCAACAAAGCAGCTGTGATTTTAGTTTCCAATTAACCCATGTTCACTATCATCAGGGTTTTATTTTCTTGCCCAAAACAAATACTGTACTGAGAAATGAGAAACGGAAAATACTACAAGGAGCTTAACACAAAACCAGACCAAACCAAAAGACAGGTAGGAGGCAGGAAAATAGAGGGGGGCTCCTGGGTTTGAGTCTTTGCTCAGAGGTGAGTGTGTGTTGCATGTTCTTGTTGTCATTGGCTGCTACTCGTATCTGAGCTACTTGTATTCATGTTGCATGTATGTGTGTTGCATATGTGTGTGTGCGCTTTATATGAACTTATGACTTCTTCTGTTAAAAAACCTGGAAAAACTAGCAACTCCTTTGTTCATACTCATAAATGCTGATGTCATGAAGCTATCCTTTTAGAACAGGGGTGCCAAAACTTTTCCCGCCTACTATGTCCCCTCAGACAGCTGAGTGGGCTGATCATGTGGTTTCTCCTGCCAGCAGTGCATGAATTCAATGTACATTTCCAGGCGTTTTTGCTGCCTCTGCTGTTCCCCATGGTGGCAGGAGTGAGGGTGATACATTTTCACCGCATTTTTGGAATTTTTTGCTGTGTTTTGGCAGCATTTTGGTGCATTTTGGAACAACTTCATGACTTCCGGCAGCCCACTTCTGGTGTCGGCGGCAATCCAGCCTGTGGGCCAGATCCAGTCTGAGGGCTGTAATTTGGGCACCCCTCTTTTAGAAGAATGCTTCATATGTTCTTCTACAGGAGTTGTTATACTGTCACCAGCAATGCAAAGAACACCTTCTTCCCCTTTCTGCATTCTTCTTTGCCACCCACTTCTTCAGTAAAGACCTATATATTACCCTATTTACACCTTCCACTTGCTCCCTCAGTATCATGACACTTGGCTCTTCCCTATTTTTACTTCATTTTCAGCTACATATATTACAGCAGACTTCAGCAAACATTAAGAAGTATCATATCAAGGCCATGTATCATATCATACCCAGCTGCCTGTTAAGTAGCAGAAGTAAGGTGGTGGAAGAGTTTCAGACCATAACGAACACCACACTAAAAGAATGCATTGTCTTTTCAGGATAAAATGGAATACGTCTAATGCATACTGGTTTGGTACTTCGTCTATCTGTTTTGCTAAGAGGTGAAAATATAAATATTGAACATTAATTGGTGGGAAATAACTGTTGTTTTCCTCTTAAAAATAATGATCTCCAAGCTGATGTTTTTGATTAACGAATGCTTCATTTTCAGATAAGAAACAATGCTTATCACCATGTTTACGTGATTTCAGACAGAGGACCAGAGAGCTCAACTGGACACCAGATGCAACAGCTACGATTCTTAGGAATGTTTGCCTGGTTTTCTATATGAGGATATATAATCTGTTTTGGAAAAACAGCCATGGTTCTCAGGAATTTAAGAGGAATTTCTGGCAACATAGTTCTGTCCAGGGAAGGAGAGCTGCTTTGGGCCTGGTGTTTACAACTACTTAATAACAGAGACACAGAGGCTTTAATCACGTAGAGTCCTGACGCATTTTCAGAATCTTGTGTGAGGGTGAACATTCACATACTGTACTGTATTACTGTTTCCCAGCATGATGTATGTTTACTGGTCAAGCTGGGCGCCCACCATCTAGAAGCACCCACAGCTATTGCTGCAGTCACTGTCATCATCATCTTTTTTTGCATTTATATCTTATTTTTCCTCCAGTGAGTTCAAGATGACAAACCTCTTCCTCCTTAACCTGTGCAATAACCTTATGAGGTAGCTCATGCTGAGAAAACGGGATGGCCATGCTGAGTAAGCTTGATGAGGATTAGAATCTAGATCCTTCAGAGCCACTACATCAGAGTGTCTCTCTTCTTCATTTCATAAGCCCTCCTGGGGAATGTTGCAAATGGGTATGTTCCACAAATCATGACGGGAAGACAGTAGCCCTGTCTCCTCTGTCTTTGCTTTCTACATGTGACAGCAACAGTCTGAAGTGGGGTGGATGGGTCCTACTTTAACTGTGTAGATGCTTCATGTGAGACACAATCCTGATTTGTCTGTGTTCTGGCTACACAAGGGACAAAGGATCTGCACAAGTACAACAGTCTCCTTTCCTTCAAAACATCATTTTTTTCTGATTAAAGCATGGCTGCTCCTGTAAAGATAACGATAAAGGTCACCCTTGCTCAAAAGCCAGTCGAATCTGACTGTAGGGTTCAGTGCTCATCTCTGTTTATAGCCAAAGAGCCAGTGCTGTCTGCATTTGCAGACATTTCCGTGGACATGTGGCAGCATGCTTAGATACTGAAGTGCACAAAATGCTGTTTATCTTCCCACCAAAGTGATACCTATTTATCTACTTGCAATTTCTTGCTTTTGAACTGCTAGGTTGGCCATTTTAAATACTACGTCACACCTGGCTGGGACTCATGTCAAAAATGGCTATATTAGAGCATTGCACTGGCCAAGTGCATTGCCCAAGTACCCAACCCCACTTAGCTGACCTCCAGTTTCAGAACAGAGAACTCCCATTCTGGATCACCAGCTGACACCTTTGTGGCATGGTTGAACCTACCGGGGGAACATAACCCCACCACCATAGCTGCTGGATGGCCAGGGTCACTGTTGTGCCATGTAGAGACGTGAGGTGAGATATGCAGTATTGATTCAGCTTGCAAGGCATTGGTGGGCTGGGCATGAATGCCGCTTCAAAGATTGCAGGTGGACGAAAGCTATCACAGAGTGGATACCACTTGCCATAAAGCAACCCCGAGGAAGGCCAGCAACGAAATGGAAAGACCAGTTTAGGGAAAAGCTCTGAGGTCCTGGATGAGACTGGCACGGGATTGGAAACAGTGGGAGACGATGCCTCAATCTGCCACGTCAAACTCTGTACATTAACCTGTGATGCATGGATCAACCCAGTAACCAAGTAAGTAAAGAACAGCGCCCTACTTCGTTGCATGTGCTCTCTGCACACTTTCAGCACAATTGAATAGTGGTCAAGTGGTAAATTCCCAAGTGGCATACATATGCATGTGATTCACTCTGACAGATTAACAGATTACTTTTGATTCCCACCATAACGTCTGACCTTTCAGGAGAAATAGGATCTGATCCACCCAGTCCTTGGCTTCTGCAGAGTTAGCAGCTGTAAACTGGGGAGGAAAAGAATAACTGTCTGAGAAAAAAAATATGGCCATTGTAAGATTTCTACCAAGCAGTCTCAATTTCTTTCTCTTTCTCTGATTGTATTCACTAACTGCACCAACAACTGGTTTATGTCACACCTCAGGTAGCACAACTAGTTCTTCATTTAAAAAATCCATGCATCATAGACAGAGATCTCCTGTCACCTGATATGAATGCAACATTTAGGCAGTTTACACATTCAGCCACTGAATCATTGAGCAACAGAGAAATCTAAGAATATACACACAACTGTGTAAATGATCCTTGTCCTATAATGTTTTTGTAAGACAAATACATTGCAATGCTCTACTTCTCTTCCACTATCTCAATTCCCTCCTCATTTTACATAAAATATATTTGTTTCTTTTAAGAATTTTTAAAAGTCTAACCTAACCTAACCCTGTAATTGGTCAACTCTTACCAAGAATAATAATGCCTAGTTTTATCTTCTGGGGAGGTACCACATTTTTTTTGAATGTGTAGGATTATTTTGAAGTCCCACCAAAAATGCATAAAGAGCTTCATTAAATAAAGGAAGGGGACTGTTTCTAAACAATCATTTCCTAACAGTATGCCCAGTAAATACAACGCTCAAACTCTCTCAAGTGGCATAGCCATGGGCTTTTCTAAACTCTGAGTGGAACATAATCCTTCACTGTAGCAACACATGTATACCATGAAAGTTTGAAAAAGTTACTTTTTGGACTAGAATTCCTCAAATCCCATAGCCAGAATGACCACTGTATACTTGAACACATAGAATCATAAAATAACTGAGTTGAAAGGAGCTTTTTGGGTATCGAGTCTAACCCCTTTTTCAATGCTGGAATTTGAATTGAAGCAGATCTGACCGATAAATTAGAACAAATTTTAACAGGAATTTCAGCATGAAGTAACTGTTTTTACACACACTTTTTGCCACTCGGAGATGGATGACAAACAAGGCTGGCCTTACCAGCAAGCACCTCTAGGTGGTACCATAAGGCAATGATATGAAGACAAAAAAGCTTTATACCTGCTGGAGAGGTTGCTTTCCCTCCAGACCAATACCTGGATGCGCACAGTTCTGCTGCCCAGAAAAGTAAAGTTGGGGAGACGAATGCCCAAAGGAAAGACCAAGTAAGAAGAGGCCAAGTGTGGGGTGTACAAAAACAGCAGTCTTGTTGGATCAGACCAAAGGCTTATCTAGTACAACGTCGTGTCCCACAGGAGTCAACCAGCTGCCTGTAGGAGACCCACAAGCAAAAGATGAGTGTGGTTCCATATTCTCATTTATAGCCTTCAGCAATTGCTTGTTCAGGAGCAAACTGTCTCTGATGGTGAAGGTAATGAATGATGACTAACAGCCATCAACAGCCTCAGTTTCCATGAAAGGAGGATGCTACTCTTCCAAACCCCATTTCCATTTTCCTTATGCCTACCTCATAGGTACGTCTGCCAGGACAGGTTAGTTCAAAGCAGCAATCCCTCCGAGAGTCTCTGCGCAGGTGGAAAACCAGTTGAGCATGGTAGTTCTCAATGGCAAACATGCCTTTGGGTTGTTTGCCTGCACAATACAAGAATCACAATTCATCAAAGGTAATACATAAAGAAGAGACTAGCTTGTTCTCAGCTGTTCCTTTTATAACACATCATGACCCCAGATCAGGGGTTCCCAACCTAAGGCCTGTGGGCCACATCCAGCCCCTGGTGCCATTTCATGTGCCCTCCCAGCCCTCCAAGGGCCTTCGAGAAACAAGCTGTTGGGACAAAATGGCCACCCCATCATGCAGGCAGGGCAAAATGGTCGTCCAGCCCTCGAAGCTGACTGAGAGAACGTGACCTGGCCCTTGGTTTGAAAAGGTTGGGAACCCCTACAGTGGATACTGTCTTGCTGATTGGATTAGAAAAACCTGGAATCATCAGACAGTTTGTTTCCATCTTTTTAATCAAATCAGCCAGTCTTTCTTCCCCTCCTGTGTATGCAGAGGGACATTCTGTGCACACTGCTGAAACTGTGAGAGGAAAAGGCACTTGTTATCTTGTTCTTACAAAGGTGGCAAGGAATCCTGTGAAGCTTGTAAATTCTTCACTGAGGTCTCTCATAATGTTGATCAAATTCTTTCAAAGCAAATAGTCTTGACATTGTTACTGTGATGTGTTAATGAGGTCCTATTTTTAGGGTACAGGGATACAATGAAAAAAATGTCTATGGACATGTGGCCTGCCCTGGCATCCAGATATATGGCCTATGGACTGGATGACCAACCTGTGGAATGGCATCAAGGAAATCACTGGTTTGTTTCACAAACAATATGGCTGACTGTTTCCTTTCAGTAAAAAGGGTTGAGGATTTCTCCAAACTTGTACGTTTGCATAATGCAGGCGTTCTCAACCTTTTAAAGCCGGTGGCTGGGTCATGCTCGCTCAGACAGCTTCAGGGTCTGGACGGCCATTTTACTCTTCCTATACCACATGGTACTTCCTGGTGTGGTGGTGGTGGGCCACATAAAATGGTGCTGCAGGCCACATCCAGCCCACAGGGCACAGGTTGAGAATCCCTGGCATAATGGAATGAGCAAAAAAAGAGAGATTATTGTTGTGGCAACATGGCTCTGACCAAGCTGGAAGACAATGGAACAGTAGGGACAGGCCACGAAGCTGGATACTTTCAGCAGTTCCAAGCCCAGAATGTACCCAGAGAGAAGTTGGAAGTAGGAAAAATCACAGGAGTCAACAGAGCAAGAAGCAATTGCCACTTGGGAAAAAGGACTCAGACTCACAGTCACACTTAGTCACACTCAAGTGCTTTTCAGTTCACTTTCTCACATGTAATTTTACTTTTGTAGATTTTGACTGCTTTTGGGCCTTGTTTTTGAGAGAAGTGTGTGAGCACATGTAGACATACCAGTGTCTTCGCGACTTAATTTTACATTTCTCCTTCTGATTTTCTCCTGGATCAAGTCTTCAGGAACCTATTCCTTGAAATAGGTAGCATTACTTCTTTCTTTCTTAGTCTTTAGGCCAAAGACTGGCGATCATAATGAGCTTCAACCAGAGGCTTAGGGGCTGCAGTGGCTCAGTTGTTAAGAAGCTTACCTTGTTAGCTGGAAGGTCGGAAAGTTGGCAGTTCGAGACCCAGATACCGCATGACAGAATTAGCACCTGTGTCCCAGCTCCTGCCAACCTAGCAGATCGAAAGCAAGAAATTACAAGTAGATAAATAGGGACCACTTTGATGGGAAAAGATCTTGGGGATATGAAAGGAGCCTCATTCAGGTGTCCCCTGAGTGGATTTTCTCCAGCAAAAATACTTTCAAACCAGAATAATTTTTGACATGAAATTATTATTATTACTAGAGGGTTGGTGGAAAAATAGTGCAAATATAGTACTTTATTGAAGGGTCGATTGTGCCTTATTTTGCATAAGTGTAATTACCTCTGATACTAGATCCAAATTGTGCTGATACGTACAGTTGTACCTTGCTTAAAGAGCATAATGCGTTCCACAGGATTGCTCTTTAAGTGAGTTTAACCTTTAAGTGAAACACCATTGTAAATGACCAATTGTGGAGGGGATTGTGAACCCCGATTTATTTGTTAAACGAGTTTTGGTTGGTTTTATTTGTTAAGTGAAGCGAACATTCAGAAAAAATTCTGCTCTTTAAGTGAGTTACTCTTTAAGAGAAACACTGTTTATGAGAGGTTTGACTGTACTTTTTCATTTTATCATTGCACTATATTGTTAGAAATTAATTGATTTTCTTGTATTTATTTTATACTGTGCCTCTGTTTTATGGTTCTTATTCCCTCTTTAACTGCCATGATTTAAATAAATCTTCAAATTATTTGCAAATAAAGGACCTCATTTTCATTATGCTATAGGTCTCAGGTCTTATGTGCATGCATGTTTTCATTCCAGGTAAGCATGCAAATACCGAGCTATACATATAACCATCTCTATTACAAGACATTGTGATTTATTTAATCCCAGCATCTTTCATTTCTTGAACTATGACAGGAGAAACCTTCTAGCTACCACCTTTGAAACTCCAAATGCTATTGTCTGCTTTGCCCACTCTTTTCTCTTGTATATATTTTCAGTTTGCTCAGCATTCACCCTCCCTGGATAGGAGGCAAAATATAATCCTCGGCCATCTATCTAGGTATGCCAAATTCAGTTGGAAGTATTAAGTTCCTGTTTATATGCATCTGATGGAGCATAACTGAAAAATATTTATACACGCTGACATATATATTATATATGGTCACTTAGGGGAGGGTTAAAGCCCATCTGACAACTAATGGGGGAAAAATATGAGCAGCACTTTATTTACACAGGGCTTTGTGTCTGTATTTCTTGTTTCCCTCATTCTTTACTGACAAGGGTATTAGAATACAACCAGACTCTGTCCTTCCTTTCTGAGGCTGTATCTAAATGGGAGGTAGGCTATTTTTCACCTAGCTGGAAGAGACAACATGATGTGATGCTTCTAATGCTGCATGTGGATGAGGGAAATCCTGGTTTAAAACTCAGACTGCATGTGAAGCTCTATGCATTATGTTTAAGGAAATGATTCTTCTGTTTCACCCCATGATGTTGTGATGATTAAATAAGAGTGGTGGGATTAAATTGTTTTATTTATTTTTCTGATTTATATTGCTGCCCAACTCCGAAGATATTTGTCATATAGTTTGGCTCAGGGTGGGGGCAGCTTGGTTCACTCCTTTGCTCAGCAACCAATTGACGCACTAATCGATGTACAAGCCACCGCAGGTAGTCTCTGGTTGATAACATTCTCCTTCTTCTTGTGTTGTATCCAATTCCAAATATTGGTGATCCTCATGGAGATCAGCCATGAAGATTGTCCTGTGAATATAACGCAGTGGCCCTCTATTTGCCTTCTGCATCGTAACATAGTATATGTAGCACTGATCCAGTTCAGCAAGTCACTTTCTGGTCCTGAGCCTTTTTGGCACACAATGTCCTCATCGGCCCTAGGCCAGTCCTGATAAAGTTGTTGCCCTCCATCAAGATGGATTCAAGTGGCATTTAATCCATATGGGGATCATCACCTTTGCCTGTAGACTTAGCCATCCAAGGCTGTTAGACCTCAGGGTTGTCAGGTTAGTTAACTGTGTTGAGTCGCTGGCAGTATGGTCTACTCTATTACCATAGCAGGATAACTTGGCCAGACTGGCAGAAAACACACCTAGGTGTTGGCTTTGGGCTTAATGATCCACAGAAGACTGATGGTACTGTGACTGGAGCACAGGCTCCTTTGCTCTGCCCCTCTTGGATATGTCTTCACATCACTTGACTAGATGGATGCAAATGGGTCCGGACTTGTGCCACACCACATGGGAGACCATGGAAGTGCTGCCCTCTGGTTTGTGGTCCCAACCGATATCAACCCAAAGTAGGTGGCTTAATCTGTCATTAAGACCTCCTCTTCCTTCCTCTTCAATGCAATGGAGTGATGTGAACATACGAAGGATGTGGGGGCTTTGGGTATACTTGGGGCATCACTTACTTTTTTCATTTGCAAAGTAGTAAAAGGTCCTATTGTTAAGAACACACCACCGCTTCTGCCAATCAGAGCCAAAAATTTTAGGGTCTGTAAAGAAGAGGGTGAAAAAGGACATAAAGTGATAGCCAGGAAACAAGCAATAATTCTGATCTTCCAAAAGAACTCCCAAGACATGCCTCCCAATCAATCAAAGTTTCCTGCTATCATCACTATCTACAGAGCAGTTTACTACTAGTAGTAGTTCTTTTGGAAGTACTACAATTCCTCCTCTGGACTCCTTTTGTTTATGCCAACAGTCCACAAAGCTGAAAAAATGGAAGGAATATGTTCACTGTAATCTATTTGGGTAGAGAATGTGAAAAGGTTCTCACAAGGAAATTTGCATCTCTAAGTCCAAAATACAGATATCAACTTTGTGTCTGCTTAAGACACACCAATATTTTTGTCATTTGTACCCTAGGAATCCTGTTTAGTCTGTCTCAACTTATTGAGGTAGCCTCTTCGGGCCACAGATCATACATTGCAATCATATATCATTCTGAATTCTTCATTGGGCATAAGAGAACGTCCCCTTTACCAGCTGCTAGCTTTTTTTGTTCAAAGAATGTGAACTGGTAGTGACCCCTGGACAAACATTATCCCTCAATTTAATTTACCTCACAGGTAACCATTCTGAAAATTACCTCACAGGGTTGTTGTGAAGATTAAAAAAGAAGAAGAGGATAATGAGCACCACCTTCATTTCCTTGGAATAGGGGTTCTCAACCTATGGTCTGAGGGCCAGACTCGGGCCAACGGCACCATTTTATGTGGCCCATGCCTCTGCCACTGCAAGTGGATGCATTTATGATATCTGTGGATGAGTTTTATGGCAGCGTTTAGGGGGGGGGGCACCTGTCCGGCCCATTTAGCTGTCTGAAGGGGCATGGTCTGTCCCAAGGCTTAAAAAGGTTGAGAACCCCTGCCTTGGAGGAATGGTAGGATATAAGAAACAATCAATGTACTCCTGCTATTATAAGCAATAAAACGTAATTAGCTAACTGACTTAAGATGGTGCAATTAGATACCAGGAAAGGTCTGAGCCTGATCTCACCTGAAAGAGTTGTCTTGTAATTGTATGTTGTTTGTTGGAGAATCTCCCCAGTCTACCCCCCAAACATAGCAGACTAAAGCTGGACCAAAAAAGGATCAGCTTGGGCACAGAACAGGTTTAGACTAGAGCTCAATTCTCTATAAATATTGTGATCTCCAGGAAATACTGGATTGCTCCCCAAGTGGTCAAAAAAGCAATCTATTGGCTCAGGTGATCACATCCTAGAAGCTGATTCTAATGAAGATTGGCTTGATGGAATTTTACCTCTGGATCTCTTCTCCAGATATCCTTGTTTTAGAATGATGCCATGATCTTGCCTAGCCTTCCAAGTGTTGTACTCGGCTTAGAAAGAAAGAAAGAAAAAGAAAGATTAGTTTGAGTAAGATAAATTAAACTAATTAAACCAGAACATGCAAAGACATCCAGAGCTATGTTGGTCCACACTCTTTTCCTAATTATTGTCCGACTCCTGTTATCTAGATCAGAATGGGTCAGATTCCATTCCAAAGTCTAAAGTCTCCAATGTTTATTTGGAAACAAATCACATTAGATTTAATGGGGTGGTAACAAAAATCCAGCCTCCCCTTCCCCTTTGTCTTTACTGTCAAAAACTTGGGTTTCCATTTTGTGTTTTTAAAATTGGGTTCAGTTCACATGGTGCTTGTGCAAAACTCATTTCTCTTCCTGACAAGACTTAGAAGATTTTTGACTAAAAAAGAGGCTTCTGTAAGTAACCATCAAGAAGCTTATCATGTAGGTATATAGAGTTGTATTCTTATACAGTTCTATCTCTCTCTGTCCATTGAGGCCCTCTACATACAATGTGGTGTTGGATGTATGTGGTGTTGGATAATGACATTGGTTCAATCTACTGTATCTCTGATTCCAAATGTAATCCACATTCAAAGTGCTTCAGCAAAACCTCTATCACTGGAGGCAGAACTTAGAAAAGTTACTATTATGGATGATATCACCCAGAGTATGGGATTCAGGGAGTGAAAGTATAAAAAGGTAACTTTCCTACGCTCTGATCTACAGGTTGCCAGAGATATGTGTATGAATAGATGTAATATTCACATCTGTAGCAGTGGCGTCGCGTGGGGGGGCAGGGGGGGATGCCCCGGGCAGCGGATTTCAGGGGGCGGCAAAATGTCCCCACCAGTTTGGCCTCCCTCTGCCTGGGGCCGGACTTAGGAAGCAGGACTTCCCAGGCGGAGGGCGGCCGTTTTGCTGGCGAGCGCTGCTCGCCTCCGTCCACCTGGCTGGCCGTCGGGGGCGAGGAGGAGAAAAAGGGTTTTTTTTAAGGCGGACAATTCAAGGAGGGGGCCCGCCCACCCGGCTAGCCGTCGGGGGCTCTCCTGGAGGGCGGCCCGCGTGTGCGCGCACGCTGCTCGCCTCCGCCCGCCCAGCCACCCACCCAGCTTGCTGTCAGACGGGGCGCTCGTCGGGGGGGGGGGGGCGGCGCCGGCGCCGTGGCGGGGAGCCCCTGGCGGCTGGCTGGGCAGGAGGAGGTGGGTAGCGTGCGCGCGCACACGGGCCGCCCGCCAGGAGAGCCCCCAACGGCCAGCCGGGCGAGCGAGTTGCCGGAGGTGGAGGTGCGCTCGTTGGGGGTGGGTGACGGAGGGCCCCTGGAGGGCGAGTGGGCGGAGGTGTGCGGCGCGCGCGCGCGCGCCGCTATTCAGCAGGGGGGCGCCTTCTGCCTGGGTCCGGGGGGGGGGGCAGCGGCGGCAGCAGCGGGGAGCTGGGGGGGCGGGGGCAGCGATTTTCTTCTTCGCCCCAGGCGGCTGAACACTGCGCGACGCCACTGATCTGTAGGCATGTAATCTACATGGGAACTGCATAATCCACTCTGAAAATGTTTCTCCTCAGTCCCAGATGTCTGTACAGTATGTGATTCCTCACTGCTAAACAGAAACAAACAAACAGAAAGCCTTCTATGCATTATCTGTTGAGAGGTGAAGGAATGTACCTTCTAAGTGTTGTGACTGAAATTAAAACCTGATTAAGTCCATGGCTCTGGAGCAACTCAGAGTTGAGTAAAAGACACTTTCACTTTGCAGCACATCCTCTTTCACATCATGGATGCATTCGCTTATCACACTTGGGCCTGAAAATCGATCCTCAGCCTGCCTTAGCTAGAGATTTACACCCTCTCTCAGACATTTACATAACCTTTTGCCTAGCCTACTTATATTTCTTCTTAATTAGCTGGAAGCTGCAAACATAGAGTCAATTAATTCTTCTGCTTTCACAGCATGGGACTGGGACGTCAGAGGCCCTACAGTAGAGATCTGTGGTGATTGTAGCAGAAATACCAACCTGGGACATTTAGCTGCTTCTAAGTGCTCCCAGATCTGAGAGAGGCATCCCAGAAAAGATTCTTGGTGATCTTACAAACAGTGCCGGGTCCTGTCTTTTGGCTAATGTGCAACTGATTCACACAAAACAGAATTCTCTGTGTTGTTACTTTACTAGGATTTAAATATTGCTTCATCAGCATTCCCTAAATAATAAGTTCCCTGATAACCACTCAGACCTTCCATGAACAGCAGATGGCTATTACTGTTTAAAATTCAAAGCATCACACACATGAGAACTATTTTGATATTGTTTAAATCAGTGTTTCCCAATGTGGGGTCCAGGCCCCACAGGGGGACTTCAATTCCAAGATGGCTAAGTCAGTACATTGTCTGATCAGTGAGGAAGCAAGTGAACCAACTGGCCCAGCTGAGCCCTGGGAGGTGTTGGGATGCACCTTTGGCATCCTCCTCTGTTACCTTGCCCCCATGGGTGGTACCAGATTATATCCCCACAAGTCTTCACATATTTGTTTTTTAAGAGAACAGAAAAAGAAACAAGCAAGATGAAATGAAAGACAATCTCATGGAGCATTAATATTTGAAAAACAAGCTGCTTTATAATACACCATAAAAGGTAGCCAGAGGCAGGACTAGAGGAAGAAACAAATGATTAGCACCCGCAGGACCCCACACAAAGGAAACACTACAGATGACATACGAAAATGTCCAATCAAAATGTTCCCGAATGAAAAGTAGAAGACTAGTGGGAAAAAATGCTGGATTAGGATAAAAAAAGAGCCAAAGGAAGTCATTTCAATCTATGCATGATACAGTCAGCAAAGTATACCGGTACTTCAAATACACTTGTTTTATAATGGACAGCAGTGGCTCAAGTGGCTAAGATGCTGACTGGAAGGCGGGAGGTCAGCAGTTCGATTCCTGAGTACTGCATGATGGAGTGAGCTCCCGTCTCTGTCCCAGCCCCTGCCAACCTAGCAGTTCAAAAGCAATAAATAAATAAATAAATAAATAAATAAAAGAAGCCAGGGCAGGTTGAGGACTTCACTGCCCCTCCCCCTGCGCCCACACCAACGGCGAGGGAAGAAAAGCCAGGGCAGTTTGAGGACTTCGCTGCTCCTCCCCCTGCGCCCACACCAACATATTGTATTGTAATGTATTGTTTGTAAGCTGCTCTGAGTCACTATGTCGAGTGGGCAGCAATATAAATTTGAACTAATAATAATAAAGAAATAGCAAGTGGATAAACAGGGACCACTTTGGTGGGAAGGTAAACAGCATTCCGTGCGCTCCGGTGTCTAGTCATATCTGCCACATGACCATGGAAACGTCTGCAGAAGCAGATGGTGCTGGCTCATTGGCTTTGAAACACAGATGAGCACTGAACCCTAGAGTCAGATACGACTGGCTTTCGAGCAAGGGAACCCTTTACCTTTACCTTGACTATAATGGAGCAAATCCCGCCGTATCTGACAGTGTAGTCAAGCACTAAAATATGAAAAGAAGAATCCAAGAATGGTAAGCTGTATTAAAAACTCATGAAAGAGCAAAGTGAATTATAGAAATAAACCTTTTCAACCTAATTTATAGAATATTATTTAAACTTATAAACAGAGCAGTCTTAGAATGATAGGTTCCAAAGTTCAAGTGAAAAGGTCAGAAGGACACTTTGGAGAAAGAAAAATGATGCCTTCAGAATAGAAGCAGCAGCCCCTAAGAAAGAAAAGAAACAATATAATAGAAAAGAAATGAATTTCCCAAGAGCAGTGTTTTTTAAAAAAACTAGGAGAAAGATGTTTAATATATGAAAGGATAATTACTTCTGAAAAAAGGTTAAAGACATTAGTAAGATTGAAATAGATGGAACCACAGTTACTAAAGAGTGAGAAGGAGTGAGAAGGATAAGGAAAGAAAAGATGTAATATCAGAAGCAGAAAATAGGGGAAATGCAGAACGGAGAATGCAAGCAAATGAAACTGGAGGAAGAAACAGAAGTGATGTTATTGAAGGAGGGAGAAAACAAGGAGGGAGCAATAGACATTTGTGAAAAAACATGTTGGAGAACACAAAAAAGTAGATGAAGGACTGATGAGGTAAAACTGGATAAGGTGAGAGGAAAGAAGAGAGCAGAAGTATAATTGAAAATGGGCAACATTTATCATTGAACAGAAGCTACATAAACATAAGCCAAGGCAGATTTTCTGTGCAAAGAAAGATGTGCTTGAAGTTGGTATGTAGTCAGAGGAAAGGAAAAAGAGGCTAACATTTTGGCATCTGGTTAGCAAAGAGAAGCTTTGATGGGTTCCAAATGTATGCTGTTTTGCTGGGGAGGGGAACAGTAAACCATGGTGACTGGGTGCTAGTTTCTTTTCCATTATCAGTATAAGAGGCATCATAAATGAAATACTGTACAAGAATAGGTGATATCTTTATTAGACCACTAATGCCACAAGTATCAACTATCCTTGCTTCCAGATTGTGTACAAGGGCAAAATGATACCCCTCTCCCTTTATCAATGCAAAAAATAAAAATAAAAAATAAATAAATAAAACACAGCCCCTCTCCTCTCAAAGTACAGTAATACCTCGGATAACGCTAGAAGTACATAATGTTAAGTAATCTGGGGTGGAAAATTGGATCGAATAACGTTAAGGTCCTATGGGATGGATCGGATAAGAACCGCTAAAGCGTGTGTGGTTACAATGTATCTCTATGGACCTTTAACGTTATTCGATCCATCCCATAGGATTTCAACATGCATCGGATAACACTAAAAATCGGATAACACCAAGACTTGTGGAACCAAGTTTTAGAGTTATCCGAGGTTTTACTGTATTGTTCCCAGACTGTCCTATCATGCAGGAAAGTGTGAAGCTCAGTGTAAAACATTTGCGTGTCTAGGGCTGTGTACATTCTTGTTGCTTGTCAAGGTTTCATGGCAAGTGAACAAATAGTGAAGGCAATGTATGCTGGTTTAGATGGGACAAGGAAACAACACTTTTTGTTTATCCCAAACCAACTAGAAACACACCAACATCACTCTTAGATCCTAATAGCTCAGGAATTGCACCCTCTGAACCAAGCGAGTGAGAGCACTACAGAATCCTGTGGAAGCCTTGGCAATGTTCCATGCAGTAGATAATTTATATTGAAACATCGCCCCCTTTAAAAAGTGCTACTGATCATTTCCCGAGTGGTCATGTTTACAGCTTTTAAAGTATGAATCCCTCACCAGAAGAGGCTCCTCTTTGTTTTGCTAAGCGGCGCACACTTAACATGTCAATTCATCTGCGTTGTCAAATTTTCTCTCCTCTGATCCTCTTTCTTTTCTTTTTTTTAAAAACAGAACTATTTTCATTTTAAAGTTTTATGGCTATTTAAAACTCTGGGGAAGACATAAATCCTTGCAAATGTGTCTCAAGGTAAAAGAGAGGCACATGTAGGGCAGCCAAACATAAGGGTTCATTTGTGCAAAACTCCTCACCCCACCCTATGCCAGACTTTTATTAAGGCAGAAGAAGAACCTTTCTTTTCTTTTCCCTCAATGTAAGAAATCCAGTGTTTAGCCCTGTTTTAAGGACTTTTGCTTCCTCTCAGACATGCAAGTAGCCGCTCATGCTCAGGATCAGATTTTGGACCACACAAGAAAATGATGTATAAACAGTTCTTGAGCTCTGTTTTCTTCAGGGAGCAAAGCAGAAAAACAAGTGAGTTTTCCTTAAAATGGAATTGCTAGACTAGCTAGAGACCCTGTAGATGGGTTGGGATTTTTTTTTACTTTAAAGGAGCTAAAATGTCATATTCCCACTCATTGGCTGAATTGCTGTGAGGTCATGAAATGCTTGTCAGGGTTCTCAATGCCTGGAGACTGAGTAAAAAAAGAATACTGTCAAGGACTAATGGAGGTTCTGCAAGGGTGAGCCTGGAAGTATTATTAAAAGGTCAGTTTGTTTAAGAAAAAGTTCCATTCTGGATATGGTGCAGCAGGGGGTTGTGTTTAATGGAGAAGCTGGAAACACAATCCTTTGTGCAGGTGTGATTACATTGCTCTTTCTATAGTGTTCTCTTAAGAAGCAGGTAGGAGTGCTACTGAATGCTAGGTAAGTCATTGGGAAAGAGCATTGGAAGTAGTGAGTTAAAGAAACAGAGACCTGAGACAGATGGAGGAAGCTAAAGCTAAGGTGAGAGTAACATGGCAACAGAAAAAGGTAGGCCAGATCAGACCAATCCAGTTAAAGATGAGCAAATCTAAACAAGTGATGGGTGGCCCAATTACTCTTCCCTCTAACACAGTACTACAGGCTCTACATTGTGCCAGCGGTGCAGCATCGGCGGGTTATATCCCACATGAAGGCAAAGATATATTTCATCCTCCTACAACACTTATCCTCTAGGCAATGCAATTCTTTTCAGGATTTGATGGCCGAGACACGAGACATCCAAAAATGACCATACTGTTTCCCAATTGACCAACTACAAAGAAAAAACAGCAAAATTTGCTAAATGTAGATTGAGGAGAGACAGTCTTCTTTCTTTTAAAGATACATTGCTTAAAGATACAGAATTAGCCTCTCATTTAGCAAAGGTTGTACAGTAGCTGCAATTCAATCTGCCTGTGTGGGCAGAACAACTGGTGAAATGGTTACACCTCCCAAAGCCCTTCATGATTTGTCATGCTGGCTAGGATTGAGAGCAATTTAAGACCACCAGGTTGTGGAAAACACATACTGTAGTAAACAATTTATGACTGCTCTCCATGCCACGTCAAGATCATCTGACATTATTAACTAGAGAACAAGGAATTACTCCAATGTCCCAGACAAATCTAGCCATTGTCAGATATTTAGTGTTAGAAAGAACATTGTTATTTCACTAACATCCTTATTTCATACTCAAAACTTATGAAGAAATATACAGAGTTTAAAGGCCTGATGTTATCTAGTACGGTATTTTATCTTATTTTAACCATATTCCACTGCTGAATTTATCTCTATTCTGGTTTGAGAACGATTTGTCAATGTTCACAAATGGACAAGGGATGGGAAGATGCCCCCTATGCAAACTGCATAGCAGACACTGTTCTACACTTTCAAAAGCTAGGTTCTTTTGACAAGCCAAAGTTGCCAAAGAAAATTAAATTTTGAGATTTTGGATTCCCAGCATCTTTACAGTACATGTTAATGGATATGCACCCCCTTACAATTATTCAGAGGATATAAATATTGCAAAAGAAACATTACTTCTTAACATTTATTTAGCATGACTATATAGCTGGGCTAATTATTTCAAAAGTAAGGCTTCACATAAATGACAAGCAAAATTTTTTAAAAGTACTTATTGCTTACATTAGTGTGTGAGAGAGAAATAACAGAAGAAACAACAAGAACGTGACATTTCAAATACATCAAAATACAGTACAGTACTGAACTTGTATTGAGGCTCTGTTTGTTACTTGATCAGGAAAGAGTTATTACAACTTCAAAGGGAAACTAGATTAAGAAAACACACCAACTCCTTACTGAATTAATCTAAAGGAAGTACAGGTAGTTAGCATTTAAAACTCCCACTAAGACATGATAAATCTTGGGCAATCTGAGTAAACGTTAAAGATATATTCTTAATACATTTTAACCAAAGTGAAATGTACTGATATTGTAGAGATACAAAACAGAGGAAAATAAGCTACAATTACAGTGCTATATTAGCTGTTTCTGTTCTCAGTGGAATATTCTTATCTCTTTAAAATGAACAAGAAATCAAAACAATTTTTGCAGGCAAGCCAGCACATATCTTATCAGTTTTTGGTTCACTAGCACCTAGCTCACAGAGGGGTCCCAACACTGGCAAGTTGACTGCTCTCTGGCAGAGGTATTTTGGCACCCCCTCCTTTTCCAGTTCCTCTATTAAATGCATGGTTAAACTGCATTTTTCTAATTTCAGGTTACAATTGGATTAATACAAACTACAAATAAAGCATTACATATTACATTTAAAGCTTAAATAATTTCATGTCACCTTTTTATGAATAAGATATAACAGGCTACTTCATAAAATGTATTTAAGTGAGCTACGGAATGGACTAAGGTTATTTTTTTACACTGTACATGCCTTGATCATCTTGCATATACTGTATGTGTATACATTTTCACAAGAATAAAAAGAAACTTGTAAAAAAAGTACAGTATATCTTTCTCTATAATTACAAATTACCATTGAAGTTATGAGCACAACTGTCAACAAGTTCAAGCTAACATGTTTAATTACCTGTTCCCTCTCCTCCATCTCTTTGTGGACCTCTTCTACCTAGATGTCCTCCTCTGCTGCTTCTACTAAGGCCTTTTTTATATGTTTTGGTTCCGTTCTCATCTTCAGCCCACCTATGAGGGTCCATGTCTATGGGATAACTTGAGGTCAGAAACTCCAGAGTGGGATCCATTGCTGTCCTGACAGACACATACAAAGAGGTAACTGTCATAGCACGTGAGCTCTAAGATCTGTATTTCCTATTTCTGTGAACTTTGCTTTGTGACTGGTCACTGGAAGGCAAACAAAGTCTTCACTGGCATTCTCTTCATTGAACTGCACTGTAGGAGAAAGAACATACTAACTGCAGAAAATTTGCTTTTCTTTTTATATCTAGTTTGATCCTAAAAGTGCCACAAAGACTGTAATTAAAACTGAGCGGAAATGCTCAGCCAAACCACTATCTGAATCTGGATGACATAATACAGTAATACCTCGGATAACGTTTACCTCAGATAAGGCTAAAATCGCATAACATTAAGTAATCTGGGGAGGAGAATTGGATCGAATAATGTTAAGGTCCTATGGGATGGATCTGATAACAACCGCTAAAGCCTGTGCGGTTACAATGTATCTCTATGGAACTTTAATGTTATCCGATCCATCCTATAGAATTTTAACATGCATCAGATAACACTAAAAATCAGATAACACCAAGACTTGTGGAACCAAGTCTTAGTGTTATCCGAGGTATTACTGTATAGTGGTGGAAATGATTATCCAGGCTTTGCAGGTTGATTGTTCTATTGTCTAGCACCTAGGTCCATGATGGCAAACCTTTGCACTCCAGCTGTTCTTCCATTCCCAGAAGCACAAGTGAATCCACATGAATAGATTTACTGTGCATATGTGCATATGGTAAGTAAACCCATTCATGTGGATTCACAAGGACTTGAGGTTCTGAGAATTGAAGTTCAAGAACAGCTGGAGTGCAAAAGTACACCATCACGGATCTAGGTATTCAAAGAAGATCACAGAGTTATTTCCAGTGATCAGGACAGTTAGTGTCATGACTGTATTGGCCATGACAGGCCATGCCACATGCTACGGAAGACCCATTACCAAATGGAGCAGGAGCTGTTCTTGTTCCATATTTAAAGCATTGTTAAATTTGGACAGTTCTCCAAAATTCAGCTGTTTTAAAACCATATCTCCAGTTGTTTGGTAGGGCCAGTTCAGCATAAATGTCTAAAGAGTGCATCTTTACTGCACATCCCTGTTTACCCTTCAGTTGAAGCCTGCAAATCTAAATGGCATTTTGCTGAACACATTTATAATTACCATTACAGGCCTGGTACACAGGGAGAAATTTGGTCGTATGAATATTAACATTAATGTGCCCAATGCCAGTTCACTGATTCTGCTGGCAAGAGCATTTTAAAAAATTGCTTGACTGAAACTTTTATTTAGATGTTAAAAGACTTTAAGCCTCAGCGGGGGTGACAGAGGCAAGCCCTGTGAGTTCCCATCACCACTTGCACTCGAATTGAATTACAAGGGGGGGGGGGGAAGAGGCGGGAAGCTGACAGTGAATTGCAGAGTTTACTTAATCTCATTTGCTATCAGTACTGTACTTTGTCAGTACTGTATGGGGCTTCCTCGTGTCTCCATTCCCTAACAAATAAGGCTGCAGAAAAATGGTTCAAACTCAGCTGCTCCTTTTCGACAGTCTAGCTGCAACAGTCTTGCCCAACTGAAAACTGGGCACCATTTGGTCATCTAATCTAATCCAATTCTATCTCTGTGTGTGCATGCATGCACACATTCACATCTACACATGCACAAACACAGTAGTTACTTCTAGGTCTGGTGTTGTAAACTAAATTCAGATGGGAATATGCACTCTGAATTCCCCTAAAATTATTGAAGGTAAAGGTCTCCCTTGCTCAAAAGTCAGTTGTGCCTGACTCCAGGATGTGGTGCTTATCTCCATTTACAGCCAAAGAGCCACCGCTGTCTGACTCTACAGACGTTTCCATTGTCATGTGGCAGGCATAACTACACACCGGAGCGCATGGAACGCAGTTACGTTTCCTGCCAATGAGGTACCTATTTATCTACTTGCAATTTCTTGTTTTCAAAATGCTAGGTTGGCAGGAGCAGGGACAGAGATGGGCACTCACTCCATCACACAGCACTTGGGACTCGAACTGCTGGCCTGCCAAAATTCTGGTTGTCAAATTCAACATCTTTACTAAGCCACTGTAGTACAATGATTAGAGTCCATCAATTTTTCTTGACAGTATTAACATATAGGGCAGTCTGGCAGGTAATGAAGAATTTACTATACTATATTCATCCCACACAAATAAAATCTCTTTTTTAAAAAATTCAGTTATCATGCCCTTCTTATCTCATTGTAATTGAAGTTATAGCCGAGTTCTCATTTGTATTTGTATTTGTATTTGTATTTTCAACTTATATGCCGCCCCACTCGCATAGCGACTCTGCAAGCTCTAGTAAAATGAACAGGATCTGTACAAGAATATTACTACTATTTCAATGGATGAACATGGTTTTGTCCTGTGGGATTTTTTAAAAGGGCAGTAAATGTCACTTTTGATCCACAATAGTCTTTATTTATAACATTGGTTTCAGCCAAGCAGCCATAACTGTGGAGTAAGTTTGCAGTACCAAAATATATACATTGTAAGTTGCTCTGAGTGGTGTGTGCACCAAAAGTGTGGGATATAAATAAATAAATACCTTGTAAAAGGAGCATTCCAGGCTCTAAATCAGACATTTGACTACTACCAACCCAATACCTTGTAGACTGCATTATAATGAACCATTTTGCCAGGTCCTGAACAACTGAATTCAGATCTTTTATGTTTAGGAAAAGGGAAAATTCAATGTATTGTCTGAAACTTTGTTTTGTGACTGGTCACTGGTCTTCACTGGAAATAATCTATACATTTTCCTTCCACTGCTGGGGCTTTTACTTTTTTTTGACAGTGAATAAACATTGGTTCAGATGTTGTGATTGCTTGAGCCAATGTAGAAAAGCAACAAGGGCACATGCAAGGGTGCTGATAGTTGTTGAGTAGGGAAAGAAACAATGAGGTTCTTTCAGTGGTGTCACTTCTCAATCAAGCATCCCTTGTCTCCAGACTATTTTTAAAGGACTGGAACAAAGTCGCACTGAAGCATCTAGGAGACAAATAAAATAATATAAAATAAATTAAATAAAAAAGGAGAGGACTGGTAATCAGCCCCTTTTTTTCCAGCCTGTTAAGTGAGCTTCCACCATAGGCATTCCTCCTGTAAATCTGGTCAGCTAAAATGAAAGCTGCCTTAAGAAGCTGCAAACAAGGACTGGTTGACAATCTCCCCTCCTTTTTTAATGTCTCCCATCTCATTGGCTAAAGCAAATTCCACCAAGTGAAACCTGATTTCCCATGTGTGAATTCACATCAGATCAATGTGCATTTTTCACTGTAAAGCTGCAACCTTAGTTGTGAGTAGGTAGCATCTGCTGATTTCAAATGGTCTACTCTACGTATGTTAATTTTTGACATTCTAAGTTCTATGAGGTGGTATATACATGTAATTGCTAGTGCTATTCATCTTATTAAAATTGGATTTGTCAGATCTTCATTCTAGAAATGATGCACTAATCATTCTTCTGCATGTCTGCTTATAGTCGAATAACATTTTTACCAGTTTACTTAGGACATACATTAAGGTACTGGATCTGTAATTTCCCACATCACTTTTCAAAAACTGGTGTCATTGTGTCTTCCAATAGTTCAGAAAGGAGCAGCAATGCCATCATGCCAGTACTTAAAAAAAAATTAATGTAGTCAAAAGCCTGCAGCTTGTAACTTCATCATCTTAATTTAGCATTACTCCTGGCTGAAAAATGTCCCAAAAATGTTTTAGATGTTATAGTTCCTTTCTTGCTACTCACCACTGTGACTTTTCAATACTTTCAGATTATGTATAGGAATGGAACAAGATAAGGAAATATTTCAGAGGAAAAAAATAGAAGATAAGAGGAAAGTAATGTAATTGTCAGTACAATATATGGATCATATCAAATTGATCCTACATAAAGTTAATTTTATTGCTTGGAGTAAATAAGAAAAGTGTATTAGAAGAAATCTGGCAGAAATATTTTATGTGGACATTTTTGTAAGAAACTAGTAAGCAGAAATTCAGAAAGTATGGGTAACAACAGGAAGACGCAACATTCATTCAGTGTAGAAGTGACAATAAATGGTAGCAAATCATATGGGAAAGTGGTATTCTAGTGACGGATTTACTGACAGGACTACTACTATTTCTTCTTCTTCTTCTTCTTCTTCTTCTTCTTCTTCTTCTTCTTCTTCTTCTTCTTCTTCTTCTTCTTCTTCTTCTTCTTCTTCTTCTTCTTCTTCTTCTTCTTCTTCTTCTTCTTCTTCTTCTTCTTCTTCTTCTTCTTCTTCTTCTTCTTCTTCTTCTTCTTCTTCTTCTTCTTCTTCTTCTTCACAGCTTTAAAGACAAGTTCAAATTGACTTTTTCTATCTTACTCTTTACTGGAGTATGCAGTGTGGTGTAAGCAGATAGAATGGGGGACTAGAAGTCCAGAGACCTGGGTTTGAATCCCAGCTATTTATTTATTTATTTATTATTTATTTATTAGTGAAAATTATATTCTGCCCTACTCGCACAAGTGACTCAGGGCAGAGCACAACAGATATAAAATAAACTCCTAAAAACACAAAAAGAACAAGGTAAAATTAAAACCCATTTAAAAGACAACTTCTCATTCCCTACACTAAAACCCACCGAATATAGGAATGAGGGTAGAAATGGGGGGAGGGGGAGATACAGAATGTTAAATAAGCCAGTGGGGGTGGGTTGTCAATAAACCCTCATTACCCTACACCATTCCTGCCAGCCAGGTTTTCAGGCCCTTTCAAAAAGCCAATAACCCAGTCTGGAGGTGCAGCTCCAGAGGCAGGTGGTTCCATAGAATCGGAGCGAACAGGGAGAAGGCCCTCTTTCTCGTGCCAGAGAGTCGAGCCTCTCTGGCAGATGGAACCACTAAGGTACCTCTCCGGTCCGCTCTGGTGGGACGGACAGATAGATATGGAAATCCACAAAGGTAGAGATGGGGTAGAATTTGTAAAACCATTTCTTAAATATGTCAATTACTGAACCTTGAAAACACTATTAAGCCCATTGTTCCTGAGTTGATGATAAACAACACACATATCTTATTCTTTAACTGTACATCTCTAGCTTGTGATAAAACACAATTGTTTTCTCAGCTTTGTCACGTGTGCTTCAATGATGAAATCAAAATAATTAAATATTTTCCTGGTCCAATCTTCAATTTAAATGGAGACTACAGCCAAGAATTTAGGCAAAGACATAAATTTTGAAGGACAGCTATGAAAGGACTATAAAAGATCCTTTAGAATAAAGATGTGTCACTGTAGATCAGTGTTTTCCAACCTTTGGTTTTTTGGACTTCATTTCCCAGAAGCCTAAGTCAGTACATTGGCTGACCAGTGCTTTGGGGAATTAACTTAGGTTTCTGGGAATTAAAGTAAAAAACAAAAACAAAGGTTGGGAAACACTGCTGTAGATCATGAACAAAACCATCTTGTATTATTCATTGCTACATACAGATATGAAAGCTGGACAGTAAACAAAGTGGTACAAATAAGGAGAAAGGGCAATATATTTGCTTGAAATGTGTATTGCAGGAGACTTAGGCATAGATCTATATATGGCTGAAACTGGATCTACCACAATGAATGGAATCTAGGAGGTTAAAAATATTAGCAGAAATTATTTTGCAAGGGGTGTGCATGAAATAAAGGCCTTTCTGCAAGCTTGCCAGAAGCGAATAAAAAATATTTGCTGTGCAGTATCAACAACAGAAAACTAGCCTCTGTTTCACCTGAGGGCTAGCCTGCCTTTAAACAGAGTGAAGTAATTGCTTCAGAAAACAGATTTAGGATATCACAAATGACAGAAAATTGTTTCTCATTTAATATTTTCATTACTGTGCTTTTACTGTGAGAGAATGGGAGAGGTACTTGAGTACGTTTCTGGTTCATGTGCCTGATTAATTTGGTTGGATTTGGACCCACCTTAACTTCATCAGACTAGGATATTTATTGTTCTACCCAAGTAGAAAAATAGCTTGATCTCATTCTGCTTTTTCTACATTTCTCACAATACACAATGTTTGTAGGTATCAGTGTACATTGAGAGCTTGGAGTTAAATTCCTTGTGTGTATGTTACACTTGACCAATAAAGTATCCAATCTAATCTACAGTATTTGTATTTGTACATGTACAACTATTTAAAGTTGTAAATAAGTACTTAGGGATCACAGAGAAAGTGAAGGTTTTTCTGGCTAGATTTTCAAATGCTTATTAGAGAGACCTTCAAGACATGCCAGCAATTCCACAGCCAGAGGACAAAGTCAACTTCAACTAACAACTGTTCTGTACAATACAGTAGTTACAAACAGAACATTTTGCTCTAAAACTCCCAGAATCCCCCAACCATCCCAAATGAGAGGTTCTGGGAATTAACTGTGAAAAAATGTTGTTCTTCCAAGCTCTGATTATATCCTGCCAACCTGCTTGAGTCACCTACTAATCTTTGAGAGCACTTCTGCTGTGAAATTTTATTACTTGTCCCCACCCCCAAAATGTGAAACAGCTACAAACATTTTTCTATAGATTTATAACCAGAACTATCCCAGCTCAGTGGAAAACATCAAAGATAGTATTAATCTTTTAAAAAGGAAATTGTGAAGAGATCAAGAACTATAGGCCAATATGCCTTTTGTCTCAAATAAATAAACTCTTCTCACAGGTTCCTTTTAAGAGAATTGCACGGCAGCTGGATGAGGGCCAGCCAAGAGAACAGGTGGGTTTCAGGTAAGGATAAAGTACTATGGATCATCTGCACAATGTCAATCAGTTGATAGAGTGACAGAGAGAGAGAGTATAAATTGCCATTGTTTCTCACCTTTGTGGATTATGAGAAGGCCTCTGACACTGTTGAAACCAACAAAGTGCTACAAGCATGCTACAAACAAGAAAGTGATCCACGCTATATTGGTCTTCTCAAAGAAGTGTATAAGGGATGTACAACACAAATCACTTTATTTCAGAAACTGATAAAGATCCCTATAAAAAGAGGAGTGTCAGGGCGATATGATCAGCCCAAAGTTGTTTACTGCTGCCTTAGAATCAGTAATGTGCAATTTGACATGGGAGGAAAAGGGAATTCATATAAACGGCGGGTACTTATCCCAACTTTGCTTTACTGATGATATAGTGTTAATATCAGAATCAGTAGAAGAAGCGCAGATTATGCTCCAAGAATTAGATGCAGAAAGTTGAAAGATCGGCCTGATCAATATGTCAAAAACAAAATATATATGGAATGCCTCCACAAATGTCATAGATATAAGATATGGAAATGAGATAGTAGAAGAAGTTAATTCATATATATATCTTGGGCGAGAGGTTAACCTAAGGCACAATGTAACAAAAGAAATTTCGAGAAGAAGGCAAGCAGCATGGACAGCTTTTAACAACATAAAGGATGTGCTTAGTGAAGCAAAAAAGAGAAAATTACGGTCTAAACTCATCAACACCACCATTCTGCCTGCTTTATTATACAGCAGTAAAACATGGGCACCTGCAAAAGCTGACATTAAAAAAATCGATGTAACATAAAGAGCAATCAAGCGAAGGATGCTATGCATACAGTGGGTTGACCAAATATCAAATGCAGAACTGCATATAAGATCAGGTGCAAAACAAGTGTTAACATTGATTGAGTTTGCAAGACATTGGTGGTCCAGGCCTGTGTGTCACTTCAAAGATGCCAGGTGGATGAAAGCTATCAAAGAATGGTTACCACCTGACATAAAACAACCACTTGGAAGGCCAGCAACCAGATGGGAAAACCAGTTCAGAGCAAAGTTCCCAAGGCCCTGGATGAGACTTGCATTGGATCAGAAACAGAGGAAGATGATGCTTCGATCCGCCACATCAACCTGAGGTGTGAAGCACAGATCAATCAAGTAACCAAGTTATAACCAGACATGTTCCATTTTAAAATCTGTCCAGTTCACCTTTGTTTCTGTTTTAGAAATTCTTTTCCATGTTTAACATTTAAATGAGTTCTGAGGCACAACATGGGTTGGAGAAATGAAAGGAAAATGCAATACTTGCAAAAGAAGGTGCTTCGTCGCCTCTGGCTTTTTCTACCAACTCACTAAGTTTGTAATTGCAGAACTAAAAACCTCTCTACATCTTAATATCTACTTACACAGCTCATTAGTTAAGGCCATACATACACTCCAGCAAAAAGGAAAGGAAGGAGGGCAAAACAGAAAAGAAAAGGGGCTTTGGCATCAACAACAGTTGGGAAGTTGCTGTGGAAACAGGATCTCCACAACCAGGCCTACCAAATCCAATTTAAAGTTCTACTCTAATCTGTTTGCCCTATTGGCATGTTCTGCCTAGATCACCAAAGAGTTTAAGATGACATTTTGCAAGTACAGTACTGTTGAAGACAATCAAAATCTTTTCCAATGCTGTATATACCTCATTCTCTCGTTTCTTCTCTTCTCCCTCCAAACATAACATTATGTCAGCGGCTCAACCTGCTACGCTATCTGGGACAGTATGATTTACTAATGTTAAAAGGCAAGCCCTATATCACCCCATAATGAAAACATTAAAGTTAATGTGTCATAAGTGAGGAATTTATTACCATTAACTCCAATAAACAGTTATAAAACACCCGTCCTTTCCTGTCCAGAAGACGCAAGACTTCATTAAGCTCAACTTACTTTGCTCAATCTTCACTAGACCAGTCATGTATGCCCTCGAAGTGGTCACCATTTATTGTTAAGGCAGACTAGCTCATTTTCCAGGGTACTGAGGAAGGCTCAAAGTGCCTCCCCCCACCCCCTTCTGTTCTCCATTCATTTTATTCCACAGGCGGCTCTGAACAGACAGATGTGAGAAAAAAGTTCACACGACACATGTCTCTTGGTGGGTTTATTTAAACACTGCTGAAATATATGCTCAACAAAAGCTGCCTTTGCCTTGGCCTCCAAGTCATTACTCAGAAAAGGCTGATGTATAAGTAATAACATATGGATAAGCTGTGTGGTGACACAACCAACACACTGGCTCACTTCAGGGTGTCTTTTGGTTGAATATGTGCTGCCAGCATCTTCAGGCCAAAAACTTGTCTCAGATATGGTAGGAGCCCCTGTAGGCATATGGCTCATCTCCCATACATCCAGAAGGGACTTCTAGGTCTTGTTGGCCTGTGTCCCATTCTCTTGTCATTCTATTGGATGAGAACCTTATGTCAGCAGTTACTTCAGCTTCAGTTCTAGACATTTCTGCTGAGTAGCTGTAGCTAAAGATCATTTTATGCAACTTCATTTTCTTGCAATACAAATCTATGCACATGTATTCATATGGTCCCCACCAGAGTTCTAAATTTGTCATTTAAAATCAATCTACAAACATACTGGATGAAATCCTGTTGGGTAGTTACACAAAAGGCATAATTTTTGGAAATGAGTTGTGGTAAATTAAAAAAACCCATAATCCTCCTCCTCCTTCATGTGCCATATTCGATTCCGAATATTTGACATCCTCATGGCAGTCATTTCTGGTCCTGAGTTCTTTTGGAACACAAAGAATTCATCAGCCTCAGACCAGGACTGATGAAGCTGGTGCCCTCCATCAAGATGGATCCAAGTGGGATTTAATCCACTTGGGAACCACCACCTGTCCCTGTAGACTTTACCACCCAAGGCTGTTAGTACTCAGTGTTGTTAGGTTAGTTAACTGTCACCTGATGACTGCTATTGAGTTGTTGGCAGTATGGTATACTCCATTATGACAGCAGGATAACCTGGCTATACATAATCCTGAAACAACACAACTTTATTAAATACATATAGTAAAAAAAAAACCTAGCTTGGTTTTAATAAATATGAATGAACTTTCTGGCATGTATACTTTGTTCTCTTGTTTTCCCCCCTTCATCTGAAAACATCTTAGAATCCAAAAAGAAGGAAATATAACGCCTGGTACAATACTTGTTTACTAATAATGTATATAAAGCCTACTGAGCACAGGGGAACTTATTTATAGGAAAGTATGCACAGGTCTTGAGTTTTAAGTTTCTCTACTCTGACTATGAACTCTTCACACATTGTCCCTTCAATGTAAATGATGAGGTCTTCTTCTTCTTGCGCCATATACAATTCTTAATATTGGCAATCATCGTGATCACCCATAAAGACTGTCCTGCGAATATAATGGCATGGCTTTTCATCTGCCCTTTGCATTACAATGTGACACCCATACCACTGATCCAATTCCACGAGTCACTTTCTGGTCCTGACCCCTTTTGGCATGCAAAATCTTCCTCAGCCCCAGGCCAGTATTGATGAAGCTGCTGCCCTCCATCAAGATGGATTCAAGTGGGGTTTAATCCACTTGGCGACCAATACCCTTCCCTGTGGACTTCATCAAGGCCACTAGTCCTCAGGGTTGTCAGGTTAGTTAACCGATGACCGGCGCTGAGTCACTGGCAGTATGATCTACTCTTTTACCATAGCAGGACAACCTGGCCAGACTTAAGTCACAGTTAGTTTTCGAAACCTATAGTCTGTTGTAAAGTCAGACAGCTAAATGAGAGAGGAACTAGTCAGAGACTTTGCAATAACAGGGACATGTGGGAAAGGTCAAATGCTTCTGAGGTCATCCATGCCGTATGAGATTGTTGAAGTATGTGTCTCCAGAAATAATTGATTTCTTGACACACAGACATATTGTTACACCTTGGTCATGGAATTGCCTTGCCCCTCAAACCGATGCCAAAAGCCACTGGCTCAATACTGAAATACTGCCGTGCCCACACAACCCATTCTGCTCCCCAGTATGTGCCATTTCTTTCACAGTTAAGGGACTTGTAAGTACTGGCCAAATCAAAACAAGATCTTTACATTTTATTTCTTATACATCTGTTATAACTAACTATAATCATATTGGGCATACTCAGTGATGGGATGTAACAGGTTCGCACCAGTTCACCAGAACCAGTAGTAACTTTCCCCAGTGTCCCAGAGAACCGGTAGCAGCTTTTTTTTCTTTTTTTTTTTTTGGGGGGGGGAAACCACCTTCGGGGCTTACCTTTTCACTGGTTCCCCCACTGCGCATGCGCACCAAGCACTTGGTGTGCATTCATGCATGCCTACAGTGCTTGGTGCTTATGCACGGCCTCCTTGCTGTCCTCCCAAGCTGGAAGCTGCTACCCTTAAAGAGGTACAGCTGTTTCACATTTACATTAAGGCATATTATCCTAGAGAACTGGTTAGTCAAAGACTTAGTACCTAACTTCTTTAACTGTTGAAAAGTTGAAAAGTGCCAAAAAGAAGCTATCTTGTGGCGGGTTCATTCTGTAGTTCCTTCCATCTGACCTAGTGTGAGAAAGATTAGCCAGAATAAGCTTTAAGCTCTGGTTTAAAAGCTCTGGTTGATTTGTGTTAGGGTTGGGTGGGTGCGTGTTTTAATGTATTTTTATTTAATTTATTTACGGGTTTGTGTTGTGGGTGGGTGGGTGGGTTGAGGGGTATTTGTGTGTGTGTGCTTATTTTTATTTTATTTTTTCTTTGGCCCCAACCACAACGTCATAGCTCCGCCCACACTGTGATGACATCACGGCGGGGTAGTAAAATTTTTGACACACCACCACTGGGCATACTGTTAACTCAATGGTGGGGTCAGGGGGTTTGTTTTGCAGCTCCCAGCCACTGAACATGAGCTGGACTGGGAGGCCTTAAGAACAGAATGAAAGGCATATTGGAAAATCATTGAGAAAGAAGTACAATGAATGGAAGATTAACCATCCTCTCTCTGCAGCTTGTTGTTTTCCTGCAGCTAAACACATCCTCACCCTGTTGATTTGCAACTGTTCAGCACCACCCTAGATTCCTAGTCAGCAAACAAACAAACAAACATCTCAACTAGAAACTTCATGAATGTCAGAAGAAAATTGCTGAAAGGAGTCACTTCTAATCTATGCATTCTTAGTAAGGAGCTGCCAATGCAAAAATTATGATAGCCACAGCGTTTGATATTTCATATATTATCACTCCTCCTCCTACATTTCCCACTTATTCTTTCACCATTATCCTTGACATAAATTATCTTCTCCTCATTACAGAGTAAGACCAAGTCAATTTAAGGTGAGGAGGTCTTTGGGGGCAGGGGAAAAGTCAAAAGGTACAACAAGGAAGGTGTCATTTTTCACGTGGAAACAATGGTATTGTGAAGATATATAGATGTCATCTGGTGTCATGGAAGTGGGGGTTCTTCTTCTTTTTAACCTCCAGCCATGTCACTCAAGTGACCTCTACAATTTGTGACATCTTGGGAGTGTCTTGCCCAAGGGACAATCTAGAGCAATGGAGAGCAAATGAAAGATGCCCACATCTGACCTCACCTCTGCATTGCCTCATGAGGAAAGATATAAATCAGACATTTATTCCTCCTTTTGTAGACCTGAGTGTCAAAAATACTTGTGAGGAGACAGAAAATGCTATTTACTAATGACTTCACACTCACCTTTCCTCTTTTTTAAAAAAAGTGAAACTATTTCTTCTGTTTTTGACCTTTTTCTTTCTTTTCTTGCTTTTTAGCTGTGGAGGCATATATTTTACATAAAACATGGTTCTTTCCCAGTAGCTGAATATGTGTAAAAATTGAATATGAGCAGAAGCCCGACAACCTGCTTCCACTTTGGATAATTTTAGAGTCACTGAGCTGGAAACATTGCTTCCTTTTTGAAATATGAACAGTGCTAGGGCTCATATGGCTGCCACATTTGTTTGGTGCTGGTTGATATTATTTGCTGGAAAAAGACCGGAATTTTATACATTCCCAGTTTGAGCCTTGTCACTCAAGACTTGTGCCAGGACTGAACTCTAGTAACAGAACATTGGCTCAAATTCTAATTCTAGCTGGTTGCCAATCTCTTCGTAAGAAGCTTACTCCTTTGCAAGTTTGATTAACTCAGTTATGGCTGGACTGGGCTGTTCATTCTTGTGAAAGAGGATGAGCAGGCGATGGTGGAATCTCCTCCCTTGGAAATTTTGACTTGAATTCTATCAATGTCTTACGTTTCGGTTGGGTGGTCTGGCAGCTTTTGCAATGTAATGAAAATCATGTGTATTTGAGAAGCTGCAACTCCAAAACTAAGGCACCCACAAAAATAAGGGTTATGTCATTTGAAATATCATCTTGGCGACTTTAAGAATTGGTAAAACCCAAAAGCCAAAAACGCAAAGCGATGACGTCATCGCTTTCGGAAGTAGCATTGGAAAAGTGACAATTTTGCGGTGTGTGTGTGTGTGTCAGTTGTCGGGGGGCCAGAGGAAAAAACTACCCATAGATACATTGGTGTGAGAATGGATACACTGTAGCAAGTTTCTCCTTTGAAGTCATAACCACTTTCCCTTTTGGCTTTCCCTCTTATTGAAGAACTGCTTTCAAGGAATGATGAAGGAAATTAAAAATAGATTCTTCGCAGTTATACACCTGTGGTGAATTATTGTGTGTACAGTGGGCTGCCTGTGGACACGTGTGCATATTGGGTAGTCAGGGAGAATGGAAAATAAAGGTTAAAATCATATTTATTGAAAAATAAAATATAAAATAATAATAAACACAAATGAAATTGGGATTTATGGTTTTGGGTTAACACAATGTAGCAGTTCAAAAGCAAGAGATTGCAAGAAGATAAATAGGGACAACTTTGGTGGGAGGGTAAACAGCGTTCCATGCCTGCCACATGTGCACAGAAATGTCTGCAGACACAGACAGAGCTGGCTCTTTGGCTATAAACAGAGATGAGCACTGAAACCTAGAGTCAGATATGACTGGCTTTCGATCAAGGGTGACCTTTACCTTAGCTCAGAAAACCTTAGATTTTATGAACATTTTATGAAAACCTTAATTTTATGAACATAATGTCTTTATTTTCTCCCATTTGAAACATCACCCTTAACGAATGAATGAAATAAAAGAAATAAATGAACTAATGAGCATACATATTGAATTCACACATTAAATCCCTGATGGTAGTGTCCTTAGACTCTACCTGCAACTTTTTTTAAAACAGAAGCTGGATGGCTACCTGTTGGGTATGCTTTGGTTGTGGATTTGCTGCACTGGCCAAAATGGTCTTTTGGGTCACTTCCAGCTCTACATTTTTATGATTCTAAGAATAAGATGATGGAGGCTGGCTGGAGAACAACAAATATGGGTTGAATTGGGAGGAAAGAATTTTTCATAGCGGTCTCACCAACTCTCTTTCAGCCCTGTTTGCTGCATTCCCCAACATATTCAGTCATTTCCCTACTATTTCCACTTCTAGAAGCCAGGAAATTTAAGGCACAAACACTTATGTAGTACATCTCACTTCTTGAGGGATCCTGTCCACATCCTCAGAATGTAAAGGTGAAGGATGCCCTTGCTCATAAGCCAGACATATCTGACTCTCGGGTTCAGTGCTTATCTCTGCTTATAGTCAAAGAGCCAGCGCTATCTGCGTCTGCAGACGTTTCCGTGGACATGTGGCAGGCATGTCTCAACACTGCTGTTTAGCTTCCTACCAAAGTGGTCCCTATTTATCTACTTGCAATTTTTTGCTTTTGAACTCCTAGGTTGGCAGGAGCTGGGACAGAAACAGGAGCTCATTCAGTCATGCAATACATGAGAATCGAACTCCGTCCTTCCAGTCAGTGAGTTCAGTGTCTTAACCACTTGAGCCACTGCAGTATCCAGCCTCAGACTGTATGCACTGAAAATTATGCACCAGCATGGATAAATGTGAGTCAAAATTAGATTCACTGTACCAATATAAACTATAGCATCCTCATTAAAACATATACACTAGTACCTCGAATAGCGTTAAGAATTGGTTCCACAAGTCTTAACGTTATCCGGTTTTTAACGTTGTGCGATGCATTGATCGCACAACATTAAAAAACCCCTCTGTTCCCTTTCTGGGTGGGCAAGACAAATCCCTCACTGTTAGCCTTTCAGTGTGGGATTCGTCTAACAGTGAGGGATCCCTCACTGTTAGGTTTGCAAGCCTTTTAGTGTGGAATTTGTCTAACAGTGAGGGATTTGTCTTGCCCACCCTGTTGTTTCAGCAGGGGAGGCAGGGAGAATCTCTCTGCCTTTGCCTTTAGGTTGGGGGGGGGGGAGTATGGGCTCTGGTTCAGCCTCCAACCCAAAGGCAAAAGGCAAAGGCAGATGACAACAAGGACAGCCTCGAAATACATGGAGAAGAACTTTCATGGCAGATTTAAATACTCTAAAAATGACTTGGGAGGATGCTGAAGTACTTGCCCAAGACCAAAACCACTGGGAGACCCGTTGCCCGATATGCTACATAGCATGGGAGGATCTAAGTCTAAGTAAGTATGCTTTCTATAGCTGTCTCTTTATTATGACATGATGAACATGGGAGGAAAACTTGTGAAGTTAGGAAGACTTCCTGTGAAACATATCCTACCTGAACAAAGGAACTGTAATCTTCTTGTGGGAGAAAAAAGGAGGACACTACTAAAAGCCTGAGTGCTGGGGGATATAAGGCTGCTGATAAAATTGCTCTCCATTTAGCAGACAGTGAGAGTTTTGCTAAGTGCAGTTTATCTATTGGGGACAGAATCATAACAAACCTTTTTCAGATAAATGAAGTAACTACTTATACTCAGTTCCCTCTTGTTCTGTAAACTATGGCATCCTTTTGGGATTAAGGAACATAGAAAGAAAAGGAAAGAAAGCAGGCATTCAAACTGCAAAATAGAATGAAGTGAGAAAAATAGACACTCCAGTGATAACATTTTTCTAGCACTGTATATAAAAACGAGCATTTACAATGAATAATGATGATGAATTCAATAGTTTCCTCATGTTCAAATATGTGAATTTCCTTTTTGTGCTGTTAGATTCTTAGGATTATTTCTCTCTTTCCAGTATTATTTAGATCATATTCTACAGCTAGAAAGGCCTCAGGGTAGAAAAGACAACACAGCCATTGCTTTCTGGCTTGTTACCTAAAAAAACCTGACACAAAATCAAAAGATGATGTTAAGAAAAGAGGAAAAAGAAACCAAACTAAAACAAAAATTATACATCCTTAATATCTGACAAAGCGCGGAGGAGCCACCATTTCTGATGTGCTGATGATGGCCCTGTTTTCCTTCTCTTTCTAATTTATTTCTTGTCTGTGCACAAAGCTCTGTACCACCTCTCTACAAAGCTTTAATGATGAAATACCAATTTACTAATTTCCACTTAAACTAACTACGGTAATCTCCAGAACTTTACCTGATTTGTGTGATGTAGCATTCTTACATGAACTCAGTGATGGGCATCAACAGGTTCGCACCAGCCCGCCAGAACCGGTAGTAACTTTTCCCAGTGTCCTGGAGAACTGGTAGTGGCTTTTTTTTTTAGGGGGGGGCACCTTGGGGGCTTACCTTTTCACCGGTTCCCTCACTGCACATGCGTGTCAAGCGCTTGGTGTGCTTGCGGGCCTACAGTGCTTGGCACGTATGCATGGCCTCCTTGCTGTCCTCCCAAGCGGGGAGGAGGAAGAGAAGCTGCTATAGCCTGCTCCCCAGAATAAGTGACTCACCTTTGGGTGTGGGGTGGATGGGTGTATTTTGATGTGTATTTAATGTGCATTTATTTTTAATGTGTATTTTTGTGTTTTATGTGTATTTAATTTGTATTTTATGTGGTTTTATGTCTCTTTAATGTGTATTTATTTTAATGTGTATTTTATATGTCTTTATGTGTATTTTTATGTATTTTATGTCCATTTAATTTGTATTTTTATGTGTACAGTACTTATTTTTATGGGTTTTTTTACATTGGCTCCACCCACATAATTGGCTCTGCCCATGATGTCATGACATTGGCTCTGCCCACAATGTTGGCTCCGCCCACAGTGTGGTAGTAAATTTTTTGGCTCCCCACCACTGCATGAACTCCTTTGGCTTTGATTTTGTGTGTAAAGTTTTTCTTTCCTTTTTTAAATTTTAAAAATGTAAATAACTTGTGTGGACATGTATGTATTTTTGGGGATACTGGTAACTGCAGTTATTAAAGCTAGGACTCCTCAAATTCATTGCTCAAATTACAGGAAGCCAGAGTTGTCCTATCTACCTGACCTCTTAGTAGCTATGTCACAGTATTTTATTTATTCATTTGCTTTATTTATAGAACACCTTTCTCCCAATGGGGGACTCAAGGTGGCCCACAATATTAAAAAGATGAAATTAAAATGCAATATTTTTACAATGAAAAAAAGAATTGAACTTGAGTAATAACTAAAAAGAAATTAGATAATTAAAACAGAATTAAACAGAATTAAAACTTTAAAAATGACAATAACTTAAAAATCAGGCAATAACTCAGGTAAAAATCAAAATCCAGGAAAGCAGTTATAATTATTAAAAGCCTGCCTGAAGAAATTAGTTGTCAGCAAAAGGATGAAAGGGAGGGGGTCAACCTAACTTCCAAAAGGAATTCATTCCATAAACTGGGAGCTACCACAGAGAAGGCTCTCTCTTATGTCTCCATCAGGTGTACCTCTGATGGCAATGGGACTGAGAGGAGGGCCTCCTCTGAAGATCTTAAGAGCTGAATAGACTCATTTCGGAAAATATGGTCCTTCAGATAGCCTGGACTCAAGTCATAGAGGGCTTTATAGGTAACAATCAGCACTTTGAATTTGAACCAGAAATGGAGTGGTAGGCATTGCAGTTGTAGTAGTAAATTTTCCCAATAAGTGTCCCCAACTGTCTGGCTGCTGCATTTCAAACCAATTGAAGCTTCCAAGTCATCTTCAAGGCAGCCCAAGTAGAATGTGTTACTGTAATCCAAGCTGGGTGCTACTAAGGCACATGTCATTGTAACCAAATCAGGTGTTTCAAGGAATGGGCCTAGCTGGTGCCCTAGTCTTAAATGTGCAAATGCACTCCTGGCCACTGCTGAAATCTGGGCATCTAGGCTCACGCTTGAGCCTAACTATACACTCAAACTGTGAGCCCGAGTCTTTAGGGGCAGTGTAACCCCATTCAGATCAGGTTGCATCCCAGTTTCCTCATCTCCCTTCCAATTGGCCAGGAATACCTCTGTCTTGTCTGGCTTAAGTTTCAGTTTGTTTGCTCTCATCCATCCCATTACCAACATCAGGCACTGGTTCAGAACTGAGAGAGCTTCCTTGGAATTAGTGGGAAGGATTGATAAGAGTTGGGTATTGTCACGATAGAAATCTCTTTAGCTAGAGATCTCCTCATGCCTTTCTGCTTACACCTCACTCTCTGCCCACTTATCATTTGTGTCTGTCACAATTGTGTGGGGCAACCCCCCTTTAGGGGTCGTTCAAATACCATGTGACCATTTTAGGTGGGTCAACCAAAAGTCACGGGGGAGGGGGATTCAACGTGAAGTCACATGATTCCAAAATTATAATTGCTTTTTCACATCCAGCTGGCCATAGATCTATCTTCAAACCATGTGATTTGGGAGAGGTCAAAGGTCACAGAAAGTCACAGAGAGGGAGAGGGTTCAAAAAGTGGCCTATTTTAGGTCACATAGTATTTGAAAGAGCCCTTATGAGTTCCCCTTTGATTCCATACGACTTCAGGCTAGAATGTGCAGGGGTCAGATTAGCTCAGATAAACATAGATTAGGTAGCGCAATGTGTCCTTATGTAGTGTGGTCCAGTCAGCCCTTATCCCAATTCAGTAGACAGGAAGGATCTATATTTTATGAGTTTTATTCAAAGTGAAATAAGTACCAGTAATGAATATAGCATAGGAAATCAGACTTGCGGTCTAGTCATTCAAAGTACACCAAAATAAAGAAAGCTTAACTTGTTTAGGCCCTTTGGCCTGCTTTTTACTCACAACTTCATTCCTGAGGTTCCACCACAACATTCCACGGTGAAATAGAAAGTAAAATTCCTCATGCTCTTGCTTTATTCTTTTGATATCATCCTCCCCTGTGGGCTCTCATCCAATTGCAATTAGTTTACTCTTAGGAGTACATTCTATTCTCAGGATAATTTGGCAGGCAAAATCGTAGGGAAAAGTACAAACTCAGAACTGGACTTTTTCATGACAAGTGTCATCAACATCCTGGTGATGCTAAACCTCAAAACTCCAGATAACTTCTCCTAGTGGTTTCATGTATATGTTAAAAAGCATGGGGGAGAAAACAGAGGTATGACACAGCCCAATGGTCAGGACACTGAATAGGAGTCCCCCAGCATCACGGTCTGGGTCCTCCCTTCCAGGAAGGATTGGAGCCACTATAAAACACTTCCTCCAAGTCCCATCCCAGAGAGATGGCATGAAAGGATACCATGGTTGGTGGTAATGAAAGCTGCTGAGAGGTTACTTCACAAAATCTTACTTGGCCTTTGCATCTTGGCATGGAGATGAAATTGAATTTGCAATGGCTACATCTATGGAGTGTAAGTTCTGCCAGATTCTAGTATATTAGTAGCTTTGGGCCTGACCTAGAGGAAGATTGTGTTTGTCATCCAAGAACTGTGCTATCCAAGTACAGAGATACTTTCTACCAAAGGGAAGGCCATTAGCTAATAAACCAGGCCACAGGAACTATGCACAAATAAATGAAATCTACATCACTTGAGGGACTGCCTGCACCACAGATCTCCAAAGTAAATCCCAAGATCATGGTTCCATTGGTTACTGGATACCACAAGAACTGTTGTCCTGAGAATATGGTTGGGCAGCACTGAACATGGCTCTGACAACATAAGACCTGGACAATGCTACATCTTGAGAACAGAGGAAGGTGATGGTGGGAATTCCTGGTTGATCCTTGCATGGTAAAATATTCTTATGCTTTATTTCATCACTTGGAGCCACTGCAGCGTAAGAGACCGTCCTGTGAACTACAAAAGCTACAGTTCAAGTTACTGCCAAGGACTCACTAGGTGTCTTAAGGAAAGTTACGATAACCCACGCCCTTCCAAAAGATAGGGTTAACCTGCTACAAAGATTACAGGTACAATGCATGTCAAGTACTTTTAATTTTCTTTAAAGGACCACATTTAATTATTATTAATCACCACCACCATATGACTATATGCTAATCCCCCTTTCTTGACAACAATATCATTTATCACATTTTAAAGGCTTATCAAGGGACTCACAGCTTGCACACATGACTTGAGGAAAAGTGCATCTTTTATCTTCTAGTGAACAAAAGGAGAGAGCAAGGTGGTGTGGGGAAGGGACAGCCTATATCTGTGTGGGTCTTGCCAGCTCTCACTCCTATTCCCCCACCCCACCCCCCATCTGGACCACTTCACCCTCTTCCAGGAGCAGGGGTGAGGTGAGAGGGAAGAGACACAAAAAGTCACACATGATGGATTTGATGCCTCAATGAATGTAAACAAGACAAAGTGGGACATCAAATAATGTCTTCAGCTGCTTGAAAGACATGAGGAGTGGTGCAGGCATTGCTGAATGTAAAAAGGAGGTCTTTTGATGTGTGGGCTAACAGGTCCTCCATTTGTAAATAAAGATGGCCCCCATATCACAGCTTATCCAAATATTTTCATTTACTGTCATAAATTGAGGGAAGAGGTTGATTGGCTTGGACTCTTCAACTTTCAGCCTTCACCCTATAGCCCTTGAGAGAACAGGGCAGGGAAATGGGAAGGCAGACAAATGTGCATATAGGTTACTTCATTTGCTTCAGACTTACAGAATAATCAGTGCTGGGAAGTTATTATTCTGAACTACAAATCTCTAAACCCACAACCTGGCCAGTAGCCAGGCTAGCGACAGTAGCCCCAGTCAAAGAAGAAAAATCAAAACCAACACCAAAAAGCTTTCAAAGCTCTAGAAGGAACTGATTACAAATAACTAGTCAACTGTAATTATTTCCTTTCCCTAATAACAAAGGTATATAACTATACAAGTTCTACCTTGCTGAAAGAGCATAATGTGTTCCACAGGATTGGTCTTTAAGCAAGTTTGCTCTTTAAGCAAAAAACCATTGTAAGTGACCAATTGTGACTTCGGGGGTGGTGGTGTGAACTCCGATTTATTTGTTAAGCGAGTTTTTGGTTGGTTTTATTTGTTAAGTGAAGCGAACATTCAGAGAAAATTCTGCTCTTTAAGCGAGTTACTCTTTAAGCAAGGCGCTCTTTATGCGAGGTTTGACTGGTACTGAAGTGTGATTATAATGGAATAAATTCTTTCCTTTGCAAAATACCAGTAACTTTTCGCTATATCTATAGTTACACTTCTGTAATATCACTAAATGTTAGATGAAAAATATCACATATTTCACACACTGTCTCATATGGTTTGTTTCATGCTCTGCTGTAGGTGTTGACATAATGAAGAGGTAAACAGGTAAAAGACGTGCTTTGTACCATAAACCAATACCGCATCAATTTTTTAAAAAAAGGTACATTAAGTAAAAAAAAAGTAAAGATTAGACACTGTACTTTGCAAAAGCAGCCAATTAGAGAACTGCTTTAGGAAGCTGATGCTATAACGGAAACTACCAGTGGTTTGGGTGTCTTGGCATTTAGTTACTTTTTTGAAGCAACTTTCCAAACTCTGGTGACAGTCTTATCTTGTAACTGCTTTATCTATAACAATTTCAATACTGCTATTCCACAGAAAAGTTGCATAAGACAGCCACAATTTTCTCCACCCCCTATGTATAGCCTTTCAGTAGCTGATTCTCCTCCCTGTCTGACCATCACTGTTCCTGACCAGGCAAAGGATTCTAAGAGTCCAGTTTGATCAGCCATTTCTCTCTGTTTCTGATGGTAAATAAAGATTTCCAGATAAGTCATAATGTGAAGCCTATCTATTTATAAAAAGGAACTTATGAAAGGTATGGTGGTGCCTGATAAATTGCTGCCTCTTCCACATCTTTTTAAAGGAGGTCCTGCCAGACCAAAGTTGGTGAAAACTGACACAGTTATGCTAGATCTTCTTCTTACATGAACACCTATTCTGCTTTGATTTCAAGACGCCCCTCCTAACTTTCTTATACAAGATGGATTATTTTGCACTGTGATATTTATCCAGTAAGCGAATGGGAGCATATAGTCTTAATAACCACAACAGCTGGAAATAATGGCAGTGTTCTGAAATAAAGAATGCTTTACATCCAGTCAGATATAAACACTGTTGCAGGTCAACTATGGAATGCTATCCAATGACAAATACCTCCTGCATTTAAACTGCCAGACAGCATTCTTTTGGAACAGTAGCTACATTCTTCAGGTAGAGTATGACTTTTGAGCTCTAAGATCCATGATGGGTGTGAAGAAACCCTTTGCTTGAACTACAGTTTCCTCCAGCAGTCCAAAAGAGGTAACTTGTATATGCTTGGGAATGTATTTCAAATTATTGTGTAGTTTAATGGATCAAGCATTATGAATGTGCACTCAAGATGTGAAGAAAGGGGATTTTAGTTTTGCCTTAGTTTTCTTTGGTGTCTTACACTCAACCCCAATAGATTTGGCTACAGCTCTGATCCCAACCAAAGTGGTCTATTTTTTAAATTTGACAAGTTGACAAGTTGACATACTTTGTCTAAACATTATGACACACCTTAATCAGGGGACTAACTAATGGCAATATGGTCATGAGCTAAATCACCACAGCTATCAACCTCATGTGAGCATTACACCAGGAGTTTTAAAGCTGGGAGCCGGGTCATGCTCCCTCAGACAGCTTTGAGGGCCTGATGGCCATTTTGCCCTTCCTCCAGTACATGGCACTTCCTGGTGTGGTGGAGGTGGTGGTGGTGGGGGGCACATGAAATGGTGCCACAGGCCACATCTGGCCCATGGCTGAGAATACTTGCTTTAGACTGTCTTTTACAATCAGGAAACAAGTCAAAGGGCAAGATATCACACAAATATAAATTTTAAAAATCTTTAAAATGCTTCAGTTCTTTACCTTGGATGCACAGTGACCAAAAAAGTTTCATTTGATTTTTCACTTGCATTAAAAATGTGATACAGATGCTGATTTTTAAGGCAGATTCACAAACCAAGTATAGAATAAAACAAAACTAACAATCAAGATACAGACAGTGGCTTACCCACCAGGATATTACCTTCAGGAGTTGGTTTATAACAGAGCTCAGAAAAGTTACTTTGCACCTACAACTCCTAGTAACTTTGAGCCAGCATGGCCCTAGGATTCTGGGAAAAAAAACAGTTTCCAAGCTCTGCTTGTACAGTAATACATAACCACTTCTAATTGCCAAGAAAGGGAATTTTGCAATGTCCAGTGCTGCAGTTTATTTTAATAGTTTATTAGTAGCTTGTAAGGCAGTGGTCTTCAAATGCTGGCCCTCTTAATGTTTTGGACTTCACCCCTAAAAATCCCTTTCCAGCATGGCCAATGGCCAGGGCTTCTGAGACATGAAATCTATGACATCTGAACCTCTGGTTAAGAATCACTGCTCAAAATAATAGGAGACTGCCCAACAGTCCACTGTAAGGATTCTTGCAAACATGCCCTTCTTTATGAGAAATGTCAAAAAATAAGGAAGTCTTGCTAATAAAAGAAACACACAGTGCCACAGACTCCAGCTAGTACATGAAACTTAAATAATATACTATCCCTCTGCACCAGAAAGAGAGCAGGTATCAGAAGCAGAACACCAGCCATAATTTACACCCTAAGGGACACTTGTAGCAGGTCCTGCTGACCTCAGCTGCCTTTTTACTTCAACCACCAAAGAAATTTATTCTGATGGAATCCAAGCAGTCCAGAAGAAAACAGCAAAGCTGTTGTCTGATCAGGGCAGATGGACTTTCTTTCTTTGTATCAGAGCGATGCACAATTTAAAATTATGAACCTATTTGAAACATAGTTAAAATTGAGAACAAATTAAAATGTTAACGTGATATGACTATTTTTGATAAGGATCAGGCTACATCAATAGCATTATCTCAGCCATTTACTAGATCTTCTTTTGTACACATCATAGAAAATAACTGCTTGCACATAAATGCTGTACTAACTGAATTTTTCCACACTATATTTGTCCTGTATCTAAGTAGCCATGTTTTGCTTGATTATTCTATTATTTCCCTACATTGCTTGGAAGTCTACTAAGTGACTTCTAGATGGTCCAGCCAGAATCTTATCCTATAAACCAGCCTGCTCCCAGAGTGGTCCTAATGAGCTCTGGTGGCACAGTGATTAAACTGCCATACTGCAGTGAGTTTGATCCCGATCCTCAACATAGATGAAACTCCTGTTATGGCCCCGGATTCAGACGATGACGATGACAGTTGGGAACAAACACTTCAGCCCATTTCTAGCATGAATCTGCCTCACCAAGATCGAGAAATGTCAAACCCGGAGCCAGCAATTGCTGAGTCAGGATCTGTCAGTGATGAGCTTCGACCTTCAACCTCAAAACGTTGTTGACAGCACCTGTGTAATGAGTTCAAGATGCACTGAAGATCAGCCAGAGCTCATTTGCAGAGAATGTTGCTAGCTGAGAAACCCTAATTGGGAAGCGTTCTTAAGGGGGCTCATTATTGTTGCCAATTAATCAGAACAACTTTGTTGCTGCCCAACACTCTGCTACTTCATTACCTGCCTTTGAATTTTGACTGCCCTGTTGGACTTGGGACCCCTGCTTGGACTTTTGACTATGCATCTGGATCTCTCTTTGGACCTAGACTACATCTGACTGGTAAATGAACTCTGACTCTCTCAACCACAGCTCGTGGCTAAATCCTCAAAAGACTTCTGCAAGACCTTGTCTCTCTCTCTCCCTCTCTCTTCCTCCCTATCCAGCGTTGTAGACAGCTTCCCCTGCATTGCAGGGGCAGACAGGCACAACTCATGGCACATGGGAATATCAGATGATCTTTTGTGTAAATGTTAAAAAAGTAATGGTGTTGGGATAGTATGCTTTGATTTCTCCAGTGACTGTGCCTCCTTTGATATTAAACAAAGAACATCTGGTTTTGAAGTAGGATGGCAACCATTTCTGTTTGGTCTTTATTAAAGAGGTAAAGCTTTTTGAGCAGCAATTGATGTTGGACAGTGTCATATGCCACTGGAAGGTCGACAAATGCTGCTCCAGACAGTGACCAATAAGATGTCTCAGGACTGTCATTTCTAATACAGACTGTGCAACATGATAGTGTGCATCTTCTCTGTTCATTCAAAAATGCACTGTGTTTGTTTAAAATGAGAGACGGGACTCAAAAGAGGTCTAGTTGAGATGCATTATATTTATAATAATTACTAAGCATTCTATCTCAACCCTGTGTCCTGTATATGCTATTGATCCAACCTATTACTGATTATCTATCTGCAAGTTTTTGGCATGACGGTAGTAAATGGGACATGGAATTGTTTCTCCTAATTCCCTGTTTACCCTGCTTATCAATTTATAAGAAACTATTCTATGTATAATTTAGAGTCAAGTAATAAATGTAATAATAGAATGCCTGTAAACATAAATGTCATTATTTGGGGGGAAATTCATTTGACATCATGGTAGGACTCAAATTCTTTGACAGTAGTCAGTGAAGCATAAGATATAAAATGCTTTATAGTATGCTCTTGGCATTTAATAAATTAAAGAGAATTAGTAGCTTTTCAACTAATGACTTCCTTTGACTAAACCATTTTCAAAAGAAGTGGGTTGGATTTTAAAACATCCAACAAGGGCGACAGATTTCTGCTGGATGTCAGTGTTAGTGGAGTTGTGATTTTATTGACAGATTGTTTTTGTACCTCCCCCCCCCCCCCCCCCAAATGATCAAGGCTCTGTAAATAGCAGAATTCTGGTTAAATGCAGGGGTTCTCAAGTGTTATTCTGAACACTATTTTGCTTTACTGAAATTTGCCTACTAATAAACTGTTACAAAAATAGTTGACTCCTTCAAGGTCTTCATAGAAAAGAAGTTCCACAAGTACCAATCTTAGAGGCAGATAAGGAGCAAACACATTTCTTTCTTGCTCATAACGAACACTTGGATTAAATTAGAGCAAAATGAGAAGGAGGGAAGGAGGTTAAGTAAAATAACTGTTTATCATGAATATCCTTTGCCTCTCCATCCTGACACTAAGGCTGTGTTTCAAGTCCTTAAAAACATATAGTTAGGAAATCAAATATTTTCATTGGTTCCTTTGGCATATTTATGGTTACTAGTAAAGGCACGGGGAAGACATGTGACTGAGAGGCTGACCACAGGGGCATGTAGCCTGCTGTTTGGTCTGCTGTAGGAACAGGTTTGCTCCTAAAGTTGGCAATCAGACAACGTCTTTGCTTGAGGAAATCAGTCTGTCACTGCTTCCATTTCTTTCCCTTCTATTTGCCAGGGAGTGATAGGGTCGGTTGCCATTATTTTGGTGTTTTTTTTTAATGTTAAGTCTCAGGCCAGCTTTTGCACTCTCTTCTTTCACCCCAATCAAGAGGTTCTTTACATCTTCACTTTCTGCCATTAGGGTGGTATCATCTGCATATCTCAGGTCGTTGATGTTTCTTCCAGCAATTTTAATTCTAGCTTGTGATTCGTCCAGCCCTGCATTGCGCATTGTGTACTCTGCATATAAGTTAAATAAGCAGCATGACAATATGCAATCATGTCATATTCCTTTTCCTATTTTAAACCAATCAGTTGTTCCACTATTGGATGATGTAATCCAAATAAATAACTTACCCCATCTCTGGAGGAAAGGGGTATATTAGTCTTTGCTCAATATGTAGAACTGTTTAAAGTTGTGTGCTTTGTCACAATGAGTGCTTTTGGGTCTTTTCAAAGATTCTTCTTTTGCCAAAGGGGTCTTATTGCTTTCGGTTATCTAGGATAAAATGACCTTCACAGGGTTTAAAAAGAGGCTGACCTCCAACTGAAGGTTGCAGTTCCAAAATGCTGCCACAGGGAAGCACTGTAAGATTAGGATTATTTTTTTAAACCTTTCAAATTCCCCTCCCTTTTCACACTGTTAATTCCTGAGGGCACCAAAATATCTGAAGCAATATCTTTTATTAGATCAGTTCCTGCAGGAAAATGTAAGCCTCAAGTTACACAGACAGTTCCTACACCAATCCAAAGGCAGTGGAAAAATCTATAGTCAGACTCAAGCCAGTATGGATGTCATGCCCTTTGACCTGGGTGATCTACCTAGCACAAAAGCAATGTGACCGAGAGCTAATTAAAATGACATGAGCCTCTTAGAACATGCATACTGCTCCTGTCCCTTAATAGTGACAAACGGCAGCCATTCTGGGCATATTTGGTGTTCAATTTTCAATATGGGGATATGACAGAGTGTGCCAAAAAACCAAAGCAAGACAAGGCACACTAATACAGTTTGTGGTTGTATGAAGGACATACAAATATTTCAGATAAACATAGGGCTTCTGTTCTATGCACTATGCTAAATTGCAGCTGGGAGAGTTACCTTTAGAACAGCACAGCTTCAAGACTAAGTTATTGTTAATTATGGTAATGGTCCTGCCGCTCCTTCATGACTAATTTCCATGCCCACAACTGTGATGAGTTTTACCAGACTTTAATGTTTAGCTATCCTCTTCAGAATAAGACTGTAAAACAGCTTGCTATTGAGAGGGCTGTTTAATTTTTTTTAAGTCTTGGATGGTGAATAGTCCTAAGAATATAGAAAACTGCCCTTAACTAAGTCTGACTATTGATCCATCTAATATTGTCCCATCTGACTGGCAACTCTTGTCCAAAATCTCCAGCATCTGGAGAGCCTTGGTATTTCCTTGGGGTCTGTCACTGAAGAATAAAGTGAACCTGACCCTAATTAGTTTCCAAAGTCATGTGAAAACAAGGTAGTAAAACACCAGATAATGCTAAAACTTGGTTCCACAAGTCTTGGTATCCGATTTTTAGTGTTATCCGATTGATGTTAAAATCCTATGGGATGGATCGGATAACGTTAAAGCTCCATAGAGATACATTGTAACCACACAGGATTTAGCGGTTGTTATCCAATCCATCCCATAGGACCTTAACGTTATTCGATCCAATTCTCCTCCCCAGATTACTTAACGTTATGCGATTTTAGCGTTATCCGATCTAATCGTTATCCGGTGTTTTACTGTATGTGTCTGAATGTTCCAAGCAACACAACAATTAGTTATGAGAACCAAGAACATATTGCTACATCTTTATGTATGTATTATACATATAGACATTCAGTGGCAGATAATACTGAATCGAAACTCTACTGATTAGGAAAATACAGGTTTGGTACATTTGATACACAGGGGCCGGAAGTTTTGATATGGAAGAGGCTCAGGGAAAAGGCTATCTTAACAATGATTGAGCTACCTCTAATGAGGGAGAGTCTACCTATGCCACACCTATGCCAGGTAAGATTTGACCCTAATTCCTTCTGATGTAAACATAAAATATCAGTTAGGTCAGAAAAGTGAATTGCCAGTGAAACAAGACACAGGTCATATCCAATGCATCTATCCACAGAAAGCATATGTCATTTCCTATGCTGTGTAAGGGGGGGGGGACACTCACTGCCATCAAGGTTGACTTTGCACTGGTGACATTTTCAGCCAGCTTTGTCCAACAGTCAAGGAGAAATGTGACAGATTCTAAACCCTTTAAAGGGTACTTTCTCAAAAGAGAGGGACTGCAGTGGCTCAAGTGGTTAAGATGCTGAACATGCTGACTGGAAGGTCGGAGATCGACTCCGGGTACTGTATGACAGAGTGAGCTCCCATCTCTGTCCCAGGTCCTTTCAACCTAGCAGTTCGAAAGCAAGAAATTGCAAGTAGATAAATAAGGACCACTTCAGTGGGAAGGCAAACAGTGTTCCATGCACTCCAGTGTTGAGGCATGCCTTCCATATGTCCACAGAAACATCAGCAGACGCAGACAGCGCTGGCTCTTTGGCTATAAACAAAGATGAGCACTGAACCCTAGAGTTGGATATGACTGTCTTTTGAGCAAGGGTGACCTTCGCCTTTACCTATCAAAAGAGAACTTTTACAGTTACATTTAACATTCCCAGTATTTTCCCAGACTATGAAAGGTACATTTTACTGCTGAAACTGTGATTACAGGAAATTTGGTGAGCTCTGACTAAATAAACAAGAACATTTGTAAAAAACCCCACAGAGTAGCCATATGTGTAATTATTTCTCATCTGAAAAAGTGGGCTGTAGTCCACAAATGCTTATGCCAAATAAAACTCGTTAATCTTTAAGGTGCTGCACAGCACTTTATTGTTTCTACTGTAACAAACAACCATAGGTACTCTTCTGGGAAATATTTACCAATACAGGTAAGCAGTTTTTGTGTTAAAGAAAGTGTGGACAACTGTGGCTTTGCAGATACTGTTGGACTACCATTTTTATCACCTCTCTCTCCCTCTCCTTCTCACTGTGCTGGTTAGAACTGACAACAGATACAGTCCATTATTTGGAATGTCCTTTGGATTACTCCATTCATCTCAGACAGAGTGAGGAGTGTCTAGCTCTGTTGTTCCCAACGTGGGGCACTTGCCCCACCCGGGGGGGGGGATTTGAGAATGAGTTATTAACAGTGAATGGCCTTTTAAGCTTCCTCCACATGAATAGGAGTTCACTTTTTAAATAAGAATTATATGTTACAAGGAGGAGGCGGGCATAAAGATTTTAGAGACACTTAGGTGAGGCTTGACCAAAAAAGGGTTGGGAACCACAGGTGTAAATGCTCATAGCAAGCTAATTATTTGTTTCAGCCTTATATAGTTAGTTATATATCATCAAGTCAAAACTGAGTTATAGCAATCCTAAAAGGGTCTTCTAAGTAAGAGGTTTGAGAGGTTATACCATTTCAATGACCTGCAGATTTGAACCCTTATCTCCAGAATCCTAGTCCATCATTCTATCCACTGTACCAGTGATGGCGAACTTTTTAGAGACTGAGTGCCCAAACTGCAACCCAAAACACATTTATTTATCGAAAAGTGCCAACACAGCAACAGGGGAGGAAGGAAAGGCTCCCATTGGGCTGCTGGGCAGGGGGTAGGGTGAACTCTATGCTGGGGTGACTGCATGGGTCCACACAGAGAGGGCTCCGAGTGCCACCTCTGGTACGTGTGCCATAGGTTCGGCACCACTGCACTATACAACACTGGGTACCCTCACCTTTGAATACAGTGGCTGAAATCTAGTATGTCACAATGGGATACACAGAAAGAGTCACCTCGAAGATTGTGGTATAGTTATGCTGGCTAATCTTTCTCACACTAGGTTAGGCTAAAGGAACTAAAGAATGAATTCACCAAAAGGATATAATTATTTCCAAGAAATAATAATGCTGTTTGGGTCAGAAGCAAGGACAGAAGCTATGGGTTTTTAATTCCGGCACAAAGAATTTTTCACCCCACTTGAAGTTTCCTTGCTGAAAGAAGGGAACAGAAAGTGCTGCTCAAACTGTCTAATGTCTGTAAGAATGTCTTGGTACGTTGCAAAAGATGGGGACAACCATCAGCGCCGCCACTGCTGCTGACGCCACACAAAGAATTTGTAACTCTGCATGTCGAGATGACATTTATAGGGCTCTCAAATTGGAAACTGTACATTTTATTACACTCCCTGTCAAAAAAATGCAGTTCCATCAGAGGTTAGAACGACAAGGGAAACCAACCAATCAATATTGGGGCCTCTAATATCTAGGCTGAACAAAAAATCATTAACCTGTTACTTTTATGATGGCGTTCTGCTTGAAATAAGGTACTTTAAAGTTGTTTCCTATTCCCCAGATGATTTTCAAAGGGGAATCTTTCCTTTCTCCCTACTTTTTGAGTGCCTATTGTGCTTAAAAGACTAGTTGAGGGTGGGGAAGATGGAACATATTTTATTTATGATTTGGATTTTTATTCCACCAGACCAATGGCTGAAGGTGGTTAATGCATAACCAAACATGTGAGTGGTAGAGGCATAGCAATAGTAACATTTTTCTTTATCTGTTATTTCTCAAGAAGTAGACAAAAGGGGATGTATAGTTCCCTTAGATAAGGAATGCCTCAATTATGCCACTGGCGGTGTGTTATTGGTAATAACAGACAGAATTTGCAGTGTTGTTTAGGTTGAACACTTAACTCCATACACAGTTGAACTGTGAAAAACTTGTCCCATAACCTTCTTGAATGTGGCTCTCTCCTATACTCTTTCAAATATTCTTCCTCCCACTAACTCCAGTTTCTGAGGTACTAATATGTAATTGTAAGATTCCCTCATCTTTTCAAGGTCTACAACTATACAGAAGAAGAGAGGCTCAGCTGTTACTGTATTTAAGGGCATTCTGACAGCAAGACAAGACATTTTTCACACTCCCATGCCTTTTAGAAGGCTCTGAATTCACTAGCTATGTGGTGTTAGCTGGCTCTTCTCTCAGGAAGCACATTGGGAATCAAATTCCTAACCTCCTAAACTACTGGGCTATGGGGGGATGCAGTGGCTCAGTGGTTAAGAAGCTCGCTTTGTTAGCTGGAAGGCTGGCAAGTCGGCAGTTCAAGACTCGGGTACTGCATGACTGATTGAGCGCCTGTCTCTGTCCCAGCTCTTGGGGACATGAAAGGAGCCTCATTTGGGCACTCCCTGAGCTGAGTTTCTTCTGCAAAAATCCTTTCAACCCAGAATAATTTCGGACATCAAATTATATATACTGGGCTAGCCAGCCAGTTTCGCTCCTTAGCTACGATCAGAGTAAAACAGTAGTTCAACCAGCCCTGCTAACTGTATCCCTAGCCCAAATACATTCAAGAAATCAAGAACCTAAGCTAGTTATTTTTATTTCCCACAGACAAGATATTGTATTATTTGGTTTGGGCTTCCAGAGTTGTCATCTTTGTGCTCTAAGGAACTCTGAGGCTGCCCTCAAATCCAGTCCTGCTGGAGTGGGTGGGTGGGAGCAGAATCTCAACATACATAGATACTATATTGTGTAACATCTTCCTAGTTTTCTTGGAATGTGGTCCGTTTCCTGTAGCCTAGTCAAAACACTCTTTTTCTTATTTGGCTGAATTGGGAGTTGAACCTTAACATCCACAATAAATAATTCTGAAGGAGAGAGGCTACAGATAGAAAGACAGCCAGAGAAACAAAAGTATCTCTCCAAGTCAACTCTCTCTAAATAACTGTTTGTTAGCAGATCACGATTCTTACAATCCATCTCTCTCCTGTTTCATTCCTGAGTTTAGCTGTTACTTTTTTTATAACAGAAAAAGGGAGTGATGTGTCTTCATAATGATTATGAGCCCATCTGCACTCATGTAAGCCAGCTTCAGGGCCTTCTGTAAACTGTTAAGACTTCTCTTCTGACCCAGGGCTAAATAGATTTCTAAAAACAACATGTAAGTTTTTTCTTTCATTACCATCTCCCAGAGCTGATATTCTCTTTTAGTAGATATAATCCAGCATCTCTAACTACTATAGTCTGCTACTATGGATACCAAATATTTTCTAGAAGGTGAACTTTCTGAACTGAGAACTTTCCTTCTTGCTTCTATAACTTTCCTTCTTGCTTCCATAGCCAAGCTCAGTTTGATCCTGGCAACATCAAGTCACTTCCATTTTATCACTCCATAAAATATTTGTTTGTAAGCAAAGCTGGATGGGTGAAGTGCCAGAAGACTGGAGGAGGGCTAATACTGTTTGCTATCTTCAAAAAGGGTATAAAGGAGGAACAGGAGAACTATAGACCAGTCTGCCTGACATTAATCCTAAAGGAAATTTTGGAGCAGATTATAAAGCAGTCACTCTGCAATACCTTGAAAATAATGCAGTAATAACAAATCCTTCCAGACTAATCTTATCTCATTATTCTATTAGGTAACATCCTTGGTAGATGTTAGGAATGCTTTAGATGTAATATATCTTAACTTCAGCAAAGCCTTTAACAAGTGCCCCATGATATTATGATTAGCAAGCTAGCAAGGGGCAGCCTAGACAGTGTAAGTGTCAGGTGGATACATAGCTGATTACAGAATTATACTCAGAGAATGTTATCAATGGCTTCTTCTCAAACTGGGAGGGGGTTTACTGTGGAGTACCACAAGTTTCAGTCCTGAGCTCAGCGTTCTTCAACATTTTCACTAGTGGCTTGAATGAATGACTGCAGGGAATACTTAACAGATGTGCAGATGATACAAAATTGAGTCGAATAGCTAATACCTTGGAAGACAGGAATAATATTGAAAGAGATCTTGACAGGCTTGAGTATTGGGCTGAAACCAACAGAATGAAATTTAATAAAAAGAATGCAAAGTTCTACATTTAGTGGGGGGGGGGGAACCAAGTGCACAGTTACAAGAGGGGGGCTCTTAATATTACAAATGAGAAGGATCTTGGAGTTATTGTAGATCACAATAAAAAATGAGCCAACAATGCAATGTGGCTGCAAAAAAGGCAAATGCTATTTTAGGATGGATCAACAAATCTGTAATCTCAAAATTTTCTGAGGTATCAATCTCCTCTAGATGGCACTAGTTAGGTCTCATCTATAGCACTGTGTGCAATTCTGGACACTGCACTGCTAACAAACTGGAGCAGGTTCAGAGGAGGACAACTGGGATGATTAGGGGGCTGGAAACCAAGCCCTGTGAGAAAAGACTGATGGAACTGGGAATGTTTAGCCTTGAGAAAATTAGATGTGTTAATACTTTTCATATACTGTACTTGAAAGAAAGTCATAAAGAGGAAGTGTAGGGTTTCTTCTTGATCCTCCCAGAGTACAAGATTCATAATAATGGGCTCAAGTTACAGGAAGCCAGATATAGGTTGAATATCAGAAAAACCTCTTACCTGTTAGAGCAGCATGACAATGGAACCAATTACCTCAGGAGGTAGTGAGAATTCCAATGGTGTAGGACAGGAGTTCTCGATCTTTTTAAGTCGGGGGCTGGGTCACGCTCCCTCAGACAGCTTCAGGGGCCGGACAGCCATTTTACCCTTCCTCCATAGCACTTCTTGGTGTGGTGGAGGTGGTGGTGGGCCACATGAAACGTTGTGTGGGCCACATTTGGCCCAAGGGCTGCAGGTTGAGAATCCCTGCTGTTGGCATTCAAGAGAAAATCAGACAACCATCTCTCAGATCCTCTTTGATTTGGATTCCTGCATTGGAGTTGGTGGCCGGCCGGATGCCGGACGCCGAGACTTCCACCTGTGCCGGCGTCACAGACCCACCCCATGATCAGGGCTCAGAAGATCGCTGCAGCTGTGTGCGGCAGAACTTTGCTATGGGATGGAGGGGCCAGGGTACTGTTGCAGTGATGTTCTGATGTTTGTTTATGTATTTTTGCAATGTTTTGTAAGATGTATTGATATAGATTTTGTAATTGCTATCTCTTGATATTTTGATACATTATATCTGTAACTGTGATATATTGTTTATTGTGACTCCTGCTCGTTTTGTGACTTTGACTGGTGATTCCTTGAATTGTTTTTGTTATTTGATACTCTATTTGATGCTACTTGATGCTGTAACTGTTTTGTATTGTTTTGCTGTAAGCCGCCCAGAGTCACCATAGGTGAGTGGGGCAGCAAATAAATCGAGCTATAATAATAATAATAATAATAATAATAATAATAATAATAATAATAATAATAATAATAATAATAATAATAATAATAATAATAATAATAATAATAATAATAATAATAATAATAATAATAATAATAATAATATGTTGAGCTTGCAATGCTCAGCTATGTTGTGAATGAGTCATAGCTTCACTGAGGTGTTTTTCTAGATCAAAAAGTTACCTTGTGATCCAGATGTCAATTAAGATTATGTTGTTTTTAGTAAAGGTAAAGGTCGCTGTTGCTGGAAAGCCAGTCATATCTGACTCTAGAATTCAGTCCTCATCTCTGTTTATAGCCAAAAATCCAGCACTGTCTGCGTCTGCAGGCATTTCCATGGACATGTGGCAGGCATGACTAGACACTGGGGTGCATGGAATACTTTTTACCTTCCCACCAAAATGGTACCTATTTATCTACTTGCAATTTCTTGTTTTTGAACTGCTAGGTTTGCAGGAGCTGAGACAGAGACGAGAGCTCACTCCGTTGCACAACACTTGGGACTCGAACTGCTGACCTGCTGACCTTCAAGTTGTCGTGTTCAATGTCTTAACCACTAAGCCACTCTTACTTATGGCAATCTTATGAATAACTGATATCTGAAATAAGTTGTCCTCAGCAGCCTTGCTCTGCACTTGTAAGCTCAAGCTGATGGTTTCCTTTAGGGAGTCAATTCATCTTGTCTCTTGTCTTCCTCTTTCTCTGCTATCTTCAATCTTTCCTTGCATTATTGTCTTTTCCATCAAATCACGATGTGCTCAAAGCAGGGCAGCCGCCACTCCATCATTTTAGCTCTAGAAATGCTTCAGGCATTTCTGATCTTGTCTAGGATCCACTTGTTCATCTTTCTGGCAACCCAAGGTATCTGCAGAAATATTCTAGCACCCCATTTCAAATGAATCAATTTTTTTCCTGTCAGCATTCTTTACTGTTCAGCTTTTACACCAATACATTGAATGGAAGTAAAAGATCCAAACTATTTTGAGTGTTGATATTTGAAGAAGTGCTTTTCCCTGTAAACATCTGGAGTGAGATCTGGTGAAAGAGTCCTCTTTTATGTTCCACCAGTGGAACATTATATGAAGACGTAGGAGACAGCATTCTTTTCTATGGCACTTCTGATATAGAATGTTTTTCTTTTGCTATCTAATTTGTACTGAAGTTGGATGTGTTTGATATCAATTTGAAATGAGCTGTTAATCAAAGCCTTTGAGATTTAAGGACCTTGATCTGGTTAGGTTGTTGTTTATTTTTAATTCTCACTCTGTGTGTTTAAAACTGCTTTACATTTTTAAAAGCCTGCTTCTTGTTTGTAGCCTGAGACCCTGTGATATGGCATGAGGTACATATTATAAACAAAATAAGAAATAGACAAATACCTTAACATTCTGCAGATTACATACCTAAAGCTAATAACTGTAGGCAGAGCATTAGGAAGATCTACTTTCATGTTAATAATTTCTCCTTGGTCAGTCTCTTAGGAATTGTTGGGATCTAAATGAAGCAGGTATACCTAGGCTTATATAAGAAGTGGTTATTGGGCAGGCGAAACAATCATTATTAACTGCTGTACTGTGTAATGTAGTAATAGGCATATATTCAATACTTTCTTCTCATATATTTTAGAAAAATGCAATCACCAAAATGTTTCCTTTGATTTCCTTTCTTTTTACTGATATTATCAGTAAGCTTCTCCGCCCCTCCCCCTGCGCCCATACCAATGGCCAGGGAAGAAGAAGCCAGGGCAGGTTGAGGACTTTGCCGCCCCTCCCCCTGACCCACATCAACATATTGTAATGTAATGTATTGTTTGTAAGCTGCCCTGAGTCGCTATGGCAAGTGGGCGGCAATATAAATGTGAACTAATAATAAATAAATAATAATAAACAGATAACCTTCACAGCTCAGGCCCAATCATGTTTAGTCAGCTTTACAATAAGATTTAGTCCTAAAAAAGTCTGCCTAGGATTATAGCTGAATTGACAGTGTAGGCTTGAATGGTGAAACCCTTTGTTCTGTTCAGCAATGAAATACATACCCTGTCCACGGGAAAGTCACTGATTGCCCAGTTTAACCTACCTCGCATGCCAGTTGTTAGGATAAAGTAGAATAAACTCTCTCATATTCTTCCTTGAATATCCTGAAGGCATAATAGGTTACCAAAGTGATAAATATGTACTGTATAGATATATTTTGGGTTTTCCAAACATGGTTAAAGATGCCAAACATGACAAAGTTTAGAAAGATTTGCATTTTTGAAAGCATAACAAAAGAGTTGAGTTCCAGCAAAGTCCCTAAGAAGAAGGAAAAGGAAAGACAGACCAATTGGTTCAATTCATCATGTTATAAGAAGTCTAAATAATCCAGGGTATCAACCAGGCTGATATATAGCTGATTTCAAGTAGAGGAACCCTTAACAAGGCAGCTGTTCCGATGGACTGTCTCAACATATGCTGGACTGAAACATGAAGGGCTCTGAGTCCATTTATCATAGACTGGTCCTAATGACCAAGCTTATTAGTAAACATTCCATGGTCTTGACAATCCACAGCTGTGCATAGATCAGGCTTTGGAAAACCAGCTTCTGAATGGGGGTGGGGGAGGGAAACCTAGCAGGGTTTAAAGATTTGAGAGCAGCATTCCTAATGTTCACTATTACTGGACTACAGTACACTAAACATTGTCACAAATTCCCTTCCTCTACATGAAGAGGAATGAGTTCAAATACCATTCAAGTGTTTCTTTTCATGACGGAATAATTACACTGACTCACAGATGCAATCAGCCTGCGGAAACAGGTTTTCTCAGGCTGCTTGGCTGCACCATGCATGCTTCATGATTATGGCTGGACAACAGTTTTAATATTCAAGCTGCAAACATAAATTGCCAGTTCCCATTTCCGTAGTCCAACATTACACCAGTAAATCTCAGGGGAGGGAACTGCACATGAAGCAGTGCTGCTTTATAGGTAGAAAGGGGTTCAAGTCTTAGTGGCTCCCATTATTCCACAGAAAAAGAAGATGCAATCTATAACCTTGTTGAGAAATGGCAAACCCAACCCCAAATGGTCATTCCCACACATGAAGGCTGAGTCGAGTTTTTTTTTTGTTCAGTCGCACAGTCGATTCTGACCCTTTCTGACCCCATGGACCATTGCCTGCCAGGCACCTCTGTCCTCCACCATCCTCCTCAACCCGCCCAGGTCTGTGCCTATTGTGTCTACAATACCATCTAACCATCTCATTTTTGGCCGCCCCCTTTTTCTTTTGCCCTCCACCTTTCCCAGCATCAAGGAATCTTCTCTTCTCATTTGATGTCCAAAGTACTTTAGCTTGATCTTTATAATTTGATCTTCTAAGAATCAGTCAGTGTTGATTTCTTCTAAGATTGGCCTATTTGTTCTCCTCTCTGTCCAGGAGACTCTCAAAACTCTCCTCCAACACGAGACATACAGAGAGAGGCTGAAATCCTGTTGCTTAGCATAATTACCAGAATCCCTTACCCAACTTGGGCAGCTGTATTCTATATATACATTAAAATAAAATGCTGTGCTGGGATTTTTGAGCTGAGACTTACAATGTAACATAACAAGCAGACCCCTCAATTTCACTATATACATTGACTTTTCCAAAGAATGAGCACTTTACATAAATAAATGAAAAGCTGCTATTGATGTTTATTGTATTGATAGGTATGCCCATCCAATAAACATGATAAATAAATAAATAAATAAAACCCTATAACCTGTAGATCTATATATATATGCATTGAACCTATATATATATATATACCTGCCTAGCCCTCTGCCTTCAGCCCTGCACCTGCAGGTCTATAACCTTACGGCTGCCTGATTGCTTCAGTTTCAATGGCTTGTTGAAATCATTGATTGCCAGTCATGTCACCAGGAGAAAAAGATTAATAACAGATTGCTCAGGTTGGCTCAATACTGCTGATAGTGCCTGACAAAATTACCGTTAGTAGCACTCCCGCCGGGATGCTCTCTGTGTAGGGGAGCCACATGAAACATCATTCATGGTTTTGCAGAACAATGATTAACTCCAGAGCTTCACCCCAGGGGTGGGGTGTGTATGAGAGGCGCTTCGACAAATAGTTACTATTATTTCCAAATAAATTCTGCTCCTTCTGTTCAGCCTGCTGCCATTCCAGGCACAGATCTTTCAGGAGAGATACCTGCTAGGGAGAAGATGCATTTTCTCCTAGGCCCCTTGGTGCTGTATAATCTATCCCACAGGAAACATAGCTCTCAAACCCTTCTGAAATCTTGTTTAAAGAAAGCCATCAATTTGGCAAATTGGTTCACACTGGGTGTGTGCTTGTGTAGGAGGGGGAGTCCAGGGTCTGAGCTAGCAATCAGCTGGCTGGTGTTGAATTTATGATCGCCCTGGCTTCTCAGCCTGTGAATGACCCTGCCCCACTCAGCAACTATCTTTTGTGAACTTTTCACCACTTAATAACCAGTGCTTTGAAAAGTTCTTCTTTCAGACTACAACTTCCAGAATCCTTCAGTCACTGTAGTCAGTGACCATGCTAAGCTGACTGGGAGCAAGGAGTTACACCCCCTGCCCCAAAGTTAACTTTCCCCAGACTGTAACCATAACTCATCCTTAGGCTAAAGAAAGACACATGAAATGCAGCTTTTTAACGTTTAAGTGACAATGCATATTACATTTTTGCTACAAAAGTGACATGCAACCCCAACCAGAGTTTTCTGCCTCTTTTCTGCCTTAACCAGTAATCCTGTGGCTGAGGGCTATTTCTTTCTTTGTTTGTTTATGCATTTAAAGGCCACCTATCTGGGAGATATTTCCCACAACAGGATGTTTATAAAGTTAAAATAACAGCATACATAATATCGATAGTACTCTCTATCTCCTCCTCAGATGACAATACTGTATACAGTATTAGATTAAAAAATTAAAAATAAGAAAAACTAATGGAAAAAATGGCACAAACGAATTGGCAGTAGGGGAGATGTTTTTAAAAGCTTCCTTGAACAGTGTGGTCTTTAGTTGTTGCTTTTAAAATATATATCCAGGAATGGGAACTAGCACAGCTCCAGTGGTAAGGTCCATAGCAAAGATGCCAATTCCCAAAAAGAGCTTTTCCTTGACAAGGTTTTCCTTGCCATTCTTGGTGTTGGCACCTGAAGCAGTGATGATTGAATGATGGAGCCAGATATCTCTAGAAAAGTCCTTTACTAATGGAACTACTGCAGCAGTACATGGAGAGAGAATTACCAGAAGTGCAGGCTGGGTTCCGAAGAGGCAGGGGAACTAGAGACCACATTGCCAACATAAGTTGGATCATGGAGAAAACAAAGGAATATCAGAAACAAGTCTACTTCTGTTTCATTGACAACACCAAGGCCTTTGACTGTGTGGACCACAACAAAAAGTGACAAGTAATTAAAGAGATGGAAATACCAGAACACCTTACATGCCTCATGAGAAATCTGTACATGAGTCAAGAAACAACAATTAGGACATAATACGGAATGATGGAGTGGTTTGGAATAGGAAAAGGACTAAGACAAGGCTGCATTTTATCACCCTGCCTATTCAACTTATACACAGAGCACATAATGCGCAATGCAGGGTTGGACAAATCACAAGCTGGGATCAAAATTGCAGGGAGAAACCTCAACAATTTGAGATACGCAGATGATACTACCCTAATGGCAGAAAGCGAGGAAGACCTAAAGAAGCTGCTGCTTAGGTTGAAAGAAGAGAGTGCAAAAACTGGCTTGAGACTCAACATCAAGAAAACCAAAATAATGGCAACAGGGCCTATTAGTCCCTGGAAAATAGATGGGGAAGAAGTAGAAGCAGTGACAGATTTTACTTTCTTAGGATCAAAGATCACTGTAGATGGAGATAGCAGCCATGAAATAAAAAGGCGACTGATGTTTGGGAGTCAAGCTATGACAAACCTGGGGAACATACCATATATACCTGAATATAAGCCGAGGTACCTAATTTTGATCTGAAAACCCAGGAAAATAGATTGACCTGAGTATAAACTGAGGGTGGGATATGCAGCTGCTGCTAGTGAGTTTCAATCAAAATATGTGAAAATATGGTAAAATTAATTAAATTGTTGGTGTGTCTCAATCTGGTGCCGTCTTGGGACCCTTGTGGTCACTGACCTGAGGATAAGCTGTGTCCCCCTTTTAGGGATAATTTTTGGGGCTAAAAAACTCAGCATATACTTGAGTATATATGGTAGTTAAAAATAGAGACATCACCTTGTGAACAAAAATTTCCATAGTCAAAACAATGGTATTTCTGGTGGCAATGTATGGTTGTGAGAGCTGGACCATTAGGAAAACTGAGTGCAGAAGAATAAACACCTTTGAAATGTGGTGTTGGAGGAGAGTTTTGAGGGTCCCCTGGACAGCAAGGAGAAATAGGTCAATCTTAGAAGAAATCTACCCTGACTTCTCCTTAGATAATCAAATAGTAAAGATGAAACTAAAGTACTTTGGTCATCAAATGAGAAGAGAAGATTCACTTGAGAAAGCCTTGATGCTGGGAAAGGTGGAGGGCAAAAGAAGAAGGGGCAGACAAAAATGACATGGCTAGATGGTATTGTAGACACAATGGGCACAAAGCTGGGAGGGTTCAGGATGGTGGAGGACAGAAGTGCCTGGAGGTAATGGTCCATGGGGTCACAAAGGGTCAGAATCAACTGTGCGACTGAACAACAATGGAACCAAGGCCTAGACATTGTAAGTGTAAGATAATCTGCTCCTGGGACCCACCCTGGCTGGGGCTTTAACTGCTGAGGCACAGGACTTCCTTGCTGCCCCACCCAAGAGGCTTTGCAGAAGGAATGTATTTCATTCCACTGGGGAAATAAACCACCCATTACTCCTCATTTCTTCCCAAAGACTTCTGAACACTAGTTTCCATCTCAGACTTCCAAGATTAACCATAAAAATTGATTATATTGTTATATTTTTTATATTGTATATTGGACTGTATTTTGGGATTGTATCTCTGCTTTATATTGTGGATTGTATTGTGGACCATATTGTGGATTGTATTGTGGATTACACTGTGTTTATATTTATTTTGTTGTACTGTATTTTATGACATTATGATATTGTATTGAACTGTTATACAGTATTGTATTAGATTGTATTTTGTGAACCGCCCTGAGTTGGGTTTCACCAAGTAGGGCGGCATATAAATCGAATAAATCAAATCAAATCAATCAAATCAAATCAATCTATTTGGTTGGACCCAGATGAAGAATACAACCTCGCACACATCTACAAAGAAATAAGCCTCACGTACTTCAGTGGGATGTAATCCCAGACAAGTATATGTATAACATTATATGCTAAGTTAGTTCCACTTAGTTCCCCATAAAATCAATGGGATTTAAGTCACGTCTAACTAATTTCACTGATTTCATTGCATTTAGGGTACAATTTATAGATTTCATTTTCCCTGGATAGTACAATCCTATACCTGCTTAATGGTAAACTCTCGTGCATTATGGAACCACAGTTTTATTAGGCTAGTTAGAAGAGTGTCTGGAAATACTTTGCTCCTTTATAGTTTCCATGTTTTTCATGATTGATCTCTAGTAGTAGAGAGGTCCTACAGATAATCTCCTAACAAAAGGGATAAAACAAACTGAAAATGGCCTTTACCTCCACCTCAATGTACTATGGCTCTTTCACGAACAAGGAAATGAACGTACAGAACCTGAGCACCATGATGAGTTATAGATGGCTTCAACATATTGTTGAATTCATTCTCCTTAAAAGTAACCTTCCAAATTGCCCCTCTTCTGAAGTTTCTCTGGATCACAGAGTTTTGTGTGACCAGCACTCCAAGAGCTGGGGAAACCACCAAATAGCTGTCATGGTTCTCAATGCAAAGACTACACAATACACTGAAAAAGACTCAGAAGAGGATGCTGGAGCACAGCCAGAGTTTGGGAGAATATATTTGATTGGATCCAGATGAAGAACACGACCTTGCCCACAGTTACAAAGAAATAAGCCTCATGTACTTCAGTGGGACATAATCCCAGACAAGTATGTGTATAAGATTATATAAGTTAGTTCTTAATGTTAGTCTTAATGTTAAAACTGCTACATTAATCAGAAAGAATACATCTAGTTTGAAGAAAATGACAATTTGAAAGTAGCATATTAGCACCATTACTGTTCAGATGCAATAAACAGCTTGTTCTCTTGTTCAATGTGAAAGGGATTATTTTAACATTGTATGTTAAAGCAATGTGTTATTTCCAAGCTTTAAGCACAGGGTCTTAAGGAATTCACAACAGGACTGCTATACCCTTAGCACGTTTCTCTTTAAAAATACTAACAGGAATAAAAAAAGAGAAGATCATACAAAACAACCAATTACGCACCCACAGGGACATCCTATGTACTCTGAGAGAACATCCTTTTATGCAAGGGAGAGTTTAGCCAGATGATGCACTAGGAACTGTCCATGGTTTTGACTTACGTGAACATTGATGAAAACCTGAGCCAATTTGAACAGTCCTTCCTTGACGCAACCTGACTGAGCCTGAACGACTGTTGAGAAGAAACTTGATCTGCATGTATCTACTTACCATACAAGTCTCAAACTCCAGTGGTGCAAGAAAGTGCAGAGATCCAAATATGAACTTCCTTCTCTCAGACATTTGTACAAAAATGTGGATAATGGAAAACAGAAGGAGACATGGGGACAAGGCAAAGGGCACATTCTCACTTTTAAAATGCTTTGCCTCTTCATGTAAGTAACAAAAAAGAAGCTATCTAGTAAAATAACAACTTGGTGTATAAAAGCAGTGAAGAAAGCAACTTCCACAAAGGATTTTATCATATAAACTTACAGTGTGGCTGTATTTAGAGTACTTTATACAATTTGAACTTTCCATCTTAGAAAGGATGTCGAATGGTGGGAAAAGTGCTGAAAAGGACAGCAAAAAATTATCGAAAATATACATTGAATTGGAAAAGTCAAAAATGTTTGAGATTCATTTATCTGTTTTAAATAGGATCAGGTTACTTTAGAGGTTTGTAACAGTATTTCTTTCTTCTCAAGCAATGTATTGGATGCATGAGAATGCAATGTTTTAAACTTGGACTCCAGAAGCCAGTATCTGTCACCTCACCTGAAGAGATTAATTTCTGTCCTTCTACCTTGCAAATCTAGTAGGCTGAACTTTGAGCTTTGTGCGCAACATCTTGTTATATGGGAGTTTGCACTCAGCTAATCTCTAAATGGCAGTCCTGATTCCTCAAGTGGCTATAAAGTACAAGTTTCAGATCCAGCAATTTAGTTTACACTCTTTACATTAACTGTGGCTTGTCATCTCTCACCTCCTAATGTATGAATGTAGAACAAAGACATTAAAAGGCAAGAAATAGGGTGTCTGAACTTCACATTGATTAGGAGAACACAAGAGAGCCCTACTGTTGTTCTTTAGACAAACAACCAGTCTAGCCAAAAAGAAAGTCAAAACAGCTTAGGGAAAAAGTACAATAATGTACTGAAACAATTTCATGTGTTCTGTTTTTCTTTGTTAAATTACTTTCTTTGCTTTGCTGGGGTTTTTTTTTTTTTTGGAAGCCACCATATATTTGGGCCATTTTGTGTAGTCTTCTCATGTACCCAAGAGCATGCCAATCGATACCTTCTGCTGTGACAATACCATTTGTAGCCTGCCATTCAGTAGGCATGATGATGGCTCCCTCAATCAGCAGATTTCAGGCATCACTAGCAAATAGATGATCATCAGGGGTGCCCAAACTACGGCCCATGGGCCATATCTAGCCTGCAGCACCAATTAATCCATCCCTCCACCCTCACCGCTCCTGGAAGCGGAAGTAAAATGTGCATGCGCAGAACATGACCGTGCATTCACAGAACATTGCTGCGAATGACCCATGGCTATTATAAATACATTTACGCAGCATTCTGCACATGGGTGTTTTACTTCCGCTTCTGGGTGGGAGGAACCACATGACCAGCACATGGCTCGAAAAGTTTGGGCACCCCTGATTTAGTTGCTATTGTACTTTCCCCAGGGAGGTACAAGTATTCTGACAAATAATGCCATTTGTGTCATTTCAACTAAGTATTTTCGTATAGTCCGCTGCTATTGCATTTTTGCATCCCCTTCCAGAGATAACTCACTGCACCCCTACAACAGAGGATGGGGAAAATTACACTGGGTGCTCACAAACTTGACATGAGCAAGGCACATATGATATGAGGTGAGCAAGGCTTTGTATCAGCTCCTGAGCATTTGAATGGGAGAGTTCACTTTTCAAGCACCTACAGTTCCAATGTTTACAACATCCCTAATTTTAACTGCAATGGGATATAATCATTCAGATTTCCTTCCTCTTGAATAAAACATTTTTGGCCCAGGCCATTTATGGGTATATTTTACTAACTGAACACTGAGTTAGAAGCAGATGAAGCAGCTGGAGCTAGGGAAGAGTGTGTTTTAAAACAGGCATTTTGTTGCAGCCCATGAAACACTGTAAAATGTTCATGACCAAACAACAAAATAAGTTAATGTGTACACTATGGAAAGGATACCATTATTTTACTGCATTGAACTCTTTTAAAAGCCAAATCTGGCCCAGGATAGTCCATTGCCTGAGGTAGAACAACAAATGCCATCACAAACCCACATCAAGTTAGGCAGAATCCAAAACCAGCCAAATTACTTTGATCCATGAGGCAGAAAAACACACAAGCAGCTCTCCTCATGCCTGGTAGTAAAAATACAATAACAGATTAAATAGCTAACAATTTGATACCTTTTCATGACACCAACAATCTGCTGCCTGAGGTAGCGTTAGGGTCAACCCCGTTAAAAAACTATTTCCTATCTGAGGAGATAAATGAAATCTAATCATGAAAAGCAGGCAACAAGGCACACAAGAAACACAAATAACAAACTCCTCAACACCACAAGACTATGTATCATTTATTCAACAGATATTATCTGTCTTGTTCAGAATTCCTTGAAATATATGGAATTACAAGTATTTACTCCCTTTCTTCTTACAAAAGTTGATTAAAAAAACTCAAACAAAACCCAGTTATCTCTTCATACTTCGTGATGAAATAAGGACCACACATTCCCCCCCTCAGCAGAAATTACTATCAACAAAATATCTGGTGCACATTTTGCTTTACAGCAAGGTTTCTCAACCTTTTCAACCTGAGGGCCAGGTCATGCTCCCTCAGACAGCTTCAGGAGCCAGATGACCATTTTGCCCTACTTGCCACACATGGCACTTCTGGGTGTGGTGAAGGCAGTGGGGGTGTGTGTGCACATGAAATGGTGTCATGGGCTGCATCTGGCCCCCAGGCCATAGGTTGACAACCCCAGCTTTACAGTTTCTGTACAGACACATGAAGGAGGAAAAAGATGAGAATTTGAAGATGTGTGTGTATATGTCACTGCTTGTGATTTATAATGCTATCTAGTTTTGCTTCCACCACGCAGGTTCTTCAGACTGGTTTGTCTGTTTGCTTTGATTGCCACATGTGAAACGCCGTCTGCCTAGATTTGGCAAAAGCAAAAACAATGCCATGAGAGATAAAATGCCTTGACCATATCACTTTCGACTCAACTCTTATCTCTTTCTCCAGCCTGTTAAGAGGTGAACTGTTCCCCACCCATTCCAATTTGTCTGCTAGCTCCTAAATTTCTGCACAACAAGCGCCTTTCTGCCCTACAGGAATCGCAGCCTTTCGAGCGCGAAAGGTGAACGTTCCGCATCCCCATACCCTGGACACAATTACATTTACACATAACCCTCTACCCCTCCTCCTTTCTTGTCATGATCTCTGTGTCTGACATCTCATCTGTCAGTGGCCCATCGCTGGCCGCAGATCCAATGACCTCCCCCTGAATAAAAAGAGGAAGGGACAGGGCAGTAAATCCCATCCCCAGAGCGCATCAGCACGGCAGTAAATTGGAATCCTCTCCGTGCCCCCTTTATTATCACACTCACAGCATGAAGTTATGAGCCTCCATACAGCTCCTGCTATAAAAATGTGATGGATGGGAGGGAAACCTCGGGGAGTTAATCTATTCTCCCATTAAATTTTACTTTAATTGGTCTTTGAGTCAATCAGAAACTCACTAGACAGTGAATTAAGAAAACGGGGAAAGGGAGAAAAGAAGAATTGAATGGACAGGAAGACGAAAGAAGAGGTGTCTTTTAAGAAATCATACAATAAGAATATAAGGAGCTGGCATCTAAGACCAATGACTTCCATGACTAGCAGCAATATCTTCAGGTCTCAGGCAAAGATCTCCCCAAACTCTGATACTCAAGATGCTTTCAATGAATAGAGATACGTGGGATTTTGAACCAGATCCCCATCTTCTTCTGCGTCTAGGTCAGACATGGAACTGCCAAAACAACAACACCTTTTGACAAGTTCATTCTGCAGTTCCTTTTGCCTGACCGAGTGTGAGAAAGATTAGCCGGAAACACAAGGTTGCCATTATCAGGGTACATCTGATTGTGGTTAAAAAATACCACAATCTTTGAGGAGGCTCTTTCTGTATGCCAGTGATCTTGTCTCATTGAGGTATGAGTATTACTAGTATGGATATCCTGAAACATATAAAATTTCATTTTTGAACCTCTAAATTTACTAATATTATGCCAAGCTATTGCACCATTTAGTTTATTATTTATGCTGAATTACACTAACTTTCCTGGGTTTCAGACCTATTTGTCACTTCCACCTACCAATGCCTAGGAATGAACCTGAGACCTCACCATGTAAAGCATGTAATCTACCACTGGGCCCCATTCTTACTGCTCTCTGTTGTGAACTACTGTAGCCATTATAACAGCAGCATGAAGAAGATCCAGTCTTTCACCAAAGTGTTCTGCAACATTGGTTTACAAAGCTTGATACAGACCTCCTCAAAGGAAAGAGGCAGACTCATTAAAAAGACTTAAACTCTCCTCTGACTGGCCTCAAAAATAACAGTTAAAGGCTTGTAGGAGACTGCTTAGAAGCCACTGTGGAAGACTGACACCCTCGCCCCATGAAGGTGGTTGTTGCAATTACAGTACATTGAGAAAGGCAATTAACAGAAGCTCAGAGGCTTTCCATTATGAAATCATAAAGCACATTGCTGAGCATTTAAAAAGATTCCCATAATAAAATGTTGTCTCAGATCAATCCCAGCTCTCTACCTCACTCTGTAATGCAGGGGTTCCCAAACTACGGCCCATGGGCCAGATTTGGCCCACATTGCCAATGAATCCGGCCCATGACACACTTGCTGCTCCCGGAAGTGGAAGTAAAATGTACATGTGCATAATGCATCCATGCATGCACATTTTACTTCCGCTTCTGGTGGGAGGAACCACGTGAACAGCACACTCAACCAGATGACTGGCTGTGGCCAGAAAAGTTTGGGCACCCCTGCTCTAATGCTGCAGTGTGTCCTAATCTAGTTTGTAGACAATTTTTATTTGGTCCTTTTTCTTCTCAAAACCTCAAAGTGGGAATGAATGTTGCTTTGGGATGGAAGAGCAGTTCCCAGTACAGTATTTTGTTTCTTCTGGAATCTTTCGGTGGGAAAAGCACATTCACACGCTGTGATCAGGATACTTAAGATCATAACAGAACGTAACATCACACGTTACAGAACAGAAAAGTAGTATATAATCTGTGCTCAATCACCAGATTCATCATACTTATACATCAGTGATGGCGAATCTTTTAGAGACCAAGTGCCCAAACTGCAACCCAGAACCCACTTATTTATTACAAAGTGCCAACACAGCAGGGCAAACTCTATGCTGGAGGGAGGGAGGTTGTGCTCCCACTGGGCTGCTGGGCAGAGGGGCAGGGTGAACTCTGTGCTGGGGTGGTGGTGAGGAAGTGCTCCCACTGGGCTGCTGGGCAGAGGGGCAGGGTGAACTCTGCTGGAGGGGGAGGGAGGAAGCGCTCCCATTGGGCTGCTGGGAAGAGGGGCATGGCAGACTGTGCTAGGGTAATGGGGCGTGCACCAACAGAAACCCCTGGGAGTGCCATATCTGGCACAAGTGCCATAGGCTCGCCACCACTGTTATAAATCCTTCTGAAGAAATATAATGTTGTGCCCTGTGTCACTGAATACAACATTCACCCCAGATCCCTCTTTTTACACATTTCATCTGGCTACTTGTAGGGTAGGGTAAGTTGCTTGATACTCATGACATCTCAGCCAACTTGGTGATGGAATTACATTACCTAGGCCAGGGGTTCCCAACCTACGGCCCATGGGCCATATCTGGCCCCCGGGCCAAATTGCCAGTGACACCAGAAGTGCCCTGACGTCACTGGAAGTGCCGAAATGCTGCGTTTTTGCACCAAAACACTTCAAAAATGTGGCAATTTTTTTTGAAAATGGAGCGAAAATGTTCCTCTCATGCTCCCTCCTCCAAGAGAAGTGGCAGAGGTGGGGAAAATGCCCAGAAACCCACCCTGTGGTGCCAATGTTCTCTATGTGAGTGTGACATTGTTCCCCCTCCTGAATTTTTTTTTGCCCCTCCTGAAAATTTTTGTTCCCCCTCAACACCCCCCCCCCCCCAGGATCCCGGCTACGGCTCTGGTGCTCCCTCCCTCCATCCCTCTTTAGTACAAGGCCGCACTTCTTCCCTTCTTTAATTGTTTCTAAAGTCTTACATTGGGGTGGGGGTTGCTAATTGGCCTTCTGAAAAAATTAATATACCAGACCTGCCTCAATATCATCTTTATAGAAAGTCTGTGGTTGTGCTTTCTCTTCTTCTTCTTTTCCTTTCCCCTCCCCTCCCCTCTCCAGACACTCACTGATATCTCTCCCTCTATTCCATAAGACACTGAACTTGATGACTGGAAGGTTGGCAGGTTAGCAGTTCCAGACCCAAATACTGCAATGGAGTGAGCGCCTGTCTCTATCCCAGCTCTTGCCAACCTAGCCGTTTGAAAGCAAGAAATTACAAGAAGATAAATAGGTACCACTTCGGTGGGAAGTTAAACAGCAGTTTGGGTGCTCCAGTGTCTAGTCATGCCTGCCACAAGTCCATGTAAACATGTGCAGATGCAGACAGTGTTGGCTCTTTGGCTATAAACGAAGATGAGCACTGTACCCTAGAGTTGGATACAATTGGTTTTCAAACAAGGAAGACTTTTACCTATTCACTAGCACCCATTCAGATTTTCACTAGCCAATCTGCTTCCTACTTGCTTCTCAAGAGTCTCTCACCCCATCTTTTGAAATTGTTGCGAAAATCCCTGAAAAGCACCCTCCAGAGGGGAAAAAAACAGCTCAAAGATTGAATTGTATAGAGGCCTTTAAGAACCTCCTCCCCACTGTCTCGTAATTTTTGATACCATTAGTTTTGGATCCTTTTTTCTACGAGACTTTGTCTCTCCCACCCCTTTGAATTGTTATTTTCTTTTCTTTTTTTAATTTTAATTTTTAAAATTTTATTACATTTTTCAAACAACATAACAATACATTAATTTCAAAAAAGACAAAACTGTTAGTTTTCACATTATCTCATCTATGTATGAAATAACAAAGAGAAAAGAAAAAAAAGCAAACACTTACATTACACTACAGGACTAACAATCTACTACTAATATTATAAAATTAAAAGGAAAAAAGGATTTCTTGTATAAACACATCTAATTGCTTAATTTATTATTTTCAAAGGCTGCCATGTGTGTATGTGTTATTATATGCATTTTAAGATATGTTTTACACTATGCTGTAAATGGTCCAGAACGGGAATTTCCTTCCAGATGGGTGGTACAAAATGTACCTAATAAGGAAGGAAGGAAATTATCCATCATTAAAAGCACAATCCCAACTAGACAAGAAGGTATGCTGAATTCAAACTTTTATTAACCTAGTGATGTTTGAAAATATGTAGGGTTATCTTCACGTTGGCCTAACTTTGCACTGGCACAATGACTGTATTTCTCATCTGGAGGATGACTGTATCTGGCCTAATTCAGCTCATTTCTTTGCCTATTTCAACCCCCCCCCTCCCCAGCAGAGGAATTCTGTTGGCAGATTTCTCTGCTGTCAGGTCTCTCTTTGGCTTAATCTTAACCTCCTACATCAAATCTTTGATACAGGGCTTCAGTCTAAATTACACATGTATTATGGTATAGTTAAACCTTTCTTGCTGGACAAAGGAATTACAGTGGAACCTCATACAATTGCCCCATATAGCAATGAAATTGCATAATAATTAGGGGTTTTTTTGGGGGGGGGGGATGGTGTCCCGCATATCAGTTTTCCCTATGGAAAAAAATCGTACAACAATTTTTCAATGGGAAAAACCACTTAGCAAACAACAACAACAACAATGTTGTACAATGCATCCCATAGGGAAAATCGCTATACGATACATGTATCATATAGCAGTTGTTTTGTACAACAACGAACCCCGTGGAACGGGTTAAAATCATTGTATGAGGTACCAGTGTAATTGCAAGGAAAAATTTACTTGTAGTCAACAGTACACCGTCTACTCCACAAGTCTGCTTGTCTTAGTTTTGCTGAGCAGTCAGCTGCTACGTACAGTGATCATTGGAGAACTCAGAGAAGGAGAAGAGTCAAGTTTTTAATTCAGATAAAGTATTAGGAATGGCAGAAGCAAGCTAAGTCATCCTTCCCACAGCCATGTCCACCAAATATACTTTGGAACTAGAGAGAAAGTTGGGCATTCTTCTACCCACAATTTAGAATGGATGGTTGTAGCATGAAGAAACAGGACAACTTTTACTTGTCACTCTTGACTTCTCCATAGGTTGTTATGAATCTTCTACATCCAGGAAAAAAATGCCATTTTCCTTAGAGTTTTCATCAATTTCACTGCACAACGATTTTGCTACTGAGAATAACACATGTGATTTACATGCTATCGAGTGTGCCGATTCCAAATTTGAACTCAGAATTTGCCTATCACATACAGATTTTAAGTTATAGGCATGCTATAGCTGCTCAAATGGTATTGGGTAATGTATTTTTACATGGGAACATTAAAACAGTTGAAGCTACCACCATGCCTGCTGCCGCCTCAACTGAATCATGTCCCCTGGTGGCATGCAGGTTCCAGCAGCAGCCGGGCATGTCTGGGCAAGTCAGTGAGCTGATGTCAGAAATAGGTATATAAGGTGAAATGGACCAAGAGCTTGTTTCTAGTGCAAAACCATCTTATTGGATAGTACAGCTAGGCCATAGTAAGTCTGTTTTGAGCTAAAGATGAATAGGTGCAGCTGTGTTAATAAACCGGACAATTTTTGCTACATTTGTGGCAAATATACCCTGCGTCATCAATGCAAGAACCTAACCAAGAAGGTGAGATTTGTTTACTTAAGATCCTGACATCCTAGGCAGAATCAGAATTCAGATTTGGATTCAGCGAACTTGTGGTTTTGTGATGCAGTGTTTGTGAAAAACTCAGAGATGTACAGAGGACCAACAATTTTGACATCTTCCTCTACTAGATGCAGGATCAAACTCAGTTTCAAAGAAAGTGTCAAAGATCATATTGTCATGGTAAGCATGGCCAAAGGGAAAGGCCAGTTCCAATTTCACTAGTATGTTCTTACAGCTAATAATAAAAGAGACGCTCAACTTTGCAGAGTAGGAAGATCAGTGTACGAAACCTGGAAAACCACAAAGCAGCAGCAAATTGGACATGGCCAGCTCGGGAAGCCCCAGAAATTTAGGTCAAGGATGGCCAGATTCAGAAGAAGGGCCTGGGGTTCTAAGGATGGTTTTGCCAGAGGATGTTAAATTGTTGTCAATGACCATGTAGCTACCACATTTGTCATTCTTAGGACCACTCCCTCAAGTCTGGCCAGGTTATCCTGCTATGGTAATAGAGTAGACCACACTGCCAGTGACTCAACACTGAGCATCAGATGGTGGTTAACTAACCTGACCACCCTGAGGACTAACAGGGAAGGATGATGGTCCCCAAGTGGATTAAATCCCACATGAATCCATCTTGATGGATGGCAGCAGCTTCAACAATACTGGCCTGAGGGTGACAAGGACCTTGCGTGCCAAAAGGGCTCAGGAACAGAAAGTGACTGACAAACTATATAAATCTGGAGAGGAATTTTAAGGCACTGAACAATACCCTTTTTTAAGATGAAGCCTGGTAACTTGTTAGGATTTATACAATTTACCCTATTCAAGTACGTGTTGTACTTTGAATTTTGAAACTTAAACAAGGTTGGGGCCTGGCCAGCATCTAGGTAACAACTTTAGGAAGTCTAACACAGATTGCTTTGAATACTTGGAAGGAAGAATGCTGTAAACATTTAAAAAATGGATTCATCTTGCTTTTATATGGATGCATATTCAATCTGTTAGTTTCCTTGGTAATAAAATTCAAATCTGCTGTAAAGCTGGAAAGCACTGCAACCCTTGTCTAAACCTGGGATAACTCATTTAAAAATTAAAACTGGCTGTATTCCTGCAAATGCACCAGAAAGAATTTGTAGAGCTTGAAATATCTTGCATTTATGAATTTTATGGGCTCTTATGTTAGCTGCCATGTCAGTTGTCAGAGGCCATTTACAGACTCCCTAGAAAAGCCTCCTGTTTTCTTAAAGGCTTAAGGAGTGAGCAGAAGCGAAAAACTAAACACATTAGTAAATCAGATATATCTATATCTCTTCCATAGGAAGGAAGTCAAAACAGAGGGTAATGGAAGGCAATTGGAACAGTCACTGCTGCTTTTTCCTGAGCTGACAGATTTTATGCTCTAAAATATATGATAATAAGGTTTTATGGGGGTGAGACCCAAAGATCAGTGACATCTCCATAAACATCAGATTTCAGGGAAAAAATGAGATGTTGAGTAAAAGAAACTGTGACTTATACAGTAAGTCACAACTAGAGTAAGTCCATTTGAATCAACAGAATTTATGCAGCTAAGCAACAGGATTTTAGTCAATTAGGAATAACATTACTCTTTTTGTCATGCAATTGTAATTTCTAGCAGTTACAGGACTTTAATCTGCCCTGGTGGTGCAGTGGTTAAGCTGCTGTATTGCAAACAAGTGGTTGTGAGTTCGATCCTGAGCAGCGATCAAGGTTGACTCTGCCTTCCATCTTTCTGAGATGGGTAAAATAAGTACCCAGCATGCTGGGGGCAAAATGCTACCGTAATTAATTTGTGAACCATCCAGAGAGTGCACTAAGTGCTATGGGGCAGTATAAAGTGTGATTGCTTTGCTTTAAATGGCGAAGAAGGAATTTCAAGCACTGGATCAAGTACTGAATTGTGCTTTGTTGCGTTTGTTGCAATGACTTCCAGTAGACAGGAGGATAGTCTGTTTTGAATGGCAAGCCAGTGGCTTGTAACATTCAAATACTTTCCCCAAAGTAACAGAAAAGTAACTATTTAAAATAGTCTGGAGAAAAAAGCAGAGATATAACTTTTTAAAACTGTAATGATAATGATAACAATAATTAACCACTGTACTTTTCAATACCTTGAAGATATAACCCCAACTTTTCTAAAGTAACTTTTCAAGGTTTTCAGTGCCTGCAAGCAAGGCAGGAAAACTATGGTCTCTCTTTAGATAAGTGGTGTAGTAAAGGTAAAAGTATCCCTTGCTCAAAAGCCAGTCGTATCAGACTCTAGGGTTCAGTGCTCATCTCTGTTTCAAAGCCGAAGAGCCAGCGCTGTCTACTTCTGCATATATTTCTGTGGTCATGTGGCAGGCATGACTAGACACCGGAGTGCACAGAACACTGTTTACCTTCCCACCAAAGTGACCTTATTTATCTATTTGCAATTTCTTGCTTTCCAACTGCTAGATTGGCAGGAACTGGGACAGAGATGGGAGCTTATTCTGTCCTGCAGTACTTGGGAATCGAACCGCTGACCTGCTGCCTTCCAGTCAGCGTCTTAGCCACTTGAGCCACTGTATTGATGTGTATTTCAACATACTGTAGTGTTCTTAACTTCTTTCTAATATGCAGGAACATAAATCACTTAATTCCAGAGAAGATTCCACATTGGGAAGCAAATTTTTATTAGATGTGCAAGCCCTTGTGTATTTAGGAAACAAATTATGTAGAACAATGTGATAAAACATATACAGACTCATCCTATACAATATACAGGGATTAGCAATTTTTTGGGAATACAGTGGCTCAGTGGTTAAGAAGCTTGTCTTGTTAGCTGGAAGGTCGCCAAGTCGGCAGTTTAAGATCTGAGTACTGCATGACAGAATGAGTGCCCATCTCTGTCCCAGCTCCTGCCAACCTAGCAGTTTGAAATCAGGAAATTGCAAATAGATAAATAGGGACCACTTGGGTGAGAAAAGATCTTGCAGAAATAAAATGAGCTTCTTTTGGGTGTAACCTGAGCAGAGTTCCTCCAGCAAAAATCCTTTCAGCCCAGAAAGCACCTTTGTGTGATTCTGACGTGATTTTTTTTAAAAAAGCAATTTGTGGAATCATCCCATACGATTCCAATGATTAGCAACTTGCAGGAGATGTTGTTGAACTGCAATTCTCATCAGCCCTAGCCATCATAGTGAATCAAGAATCTCTCAACGCTGGGAAGATCACACTTTACCGATTTCACCCTAATTCTCTTGTATCAGCAATAATCTTAGCCTCACAGACGATACAGTCTGTCCAAATGCACAGCAGCCTGCTGTTATTCTTTATCCCTTTTCAAGATATGGGATAACATTTTTGTTTTGTTCATTCTCTGATATGCTTGCACAGACTAACATGGCTATCACTTCAAAAAATTTCCAAAACAGACTCACTACACCACATACAATCTTGTTCATTCTTGCCCTTTGTTCTTGCATCTCACATTAAACAGGATAATCAGTGTTGAGATGGACAAAAAACCCATTAAGATTAACCACATAGCTACACACTCCCAGAATGAAAGGTTAGGATCTTTGAGACAATAAAAGTGGCAGTAATTACTAAAGAATCTGAGGGCAGAAAGGTTCTGAGGCCTTTTCTTCTCCAGGTACCAAGATATCTCGTTGTTGTTGGCTGCTACTTGTAACCAAGCATACATTTTCCCTGGAAGTCGTTTTCTCAGTTGATGGATGAGTCTCTGGTGACTCAATAAACTGATCTTGGCATGAAATATGCAACCACACAGATTACACTGAATAGATGGAGGAGGGCATAGTTGTGTTTTGACGGAGATTTCATGTTTGTTGCTTAGCCACTTCATGTTTGCAGCATTCTCCTTTGAAACGATCAGCAGCAGCTTTGACGCCAAAGTGGGTGAGCTACAGCCGTTGTTTCCCCAGTTTGTGGGTTTCTGACACCTTCATGGTTTGTTTCAGCTGGTCCTTATAATGCTTCAAAGGAGCTCTGTGAGGTCTTGTACCAAAGCTAAGTTCCCCATAAAGAATTTGATGAGGAAGCCTGGAACCATCCATACAGGAGACATGCCCTATCCATCAAAGACGATGGCCTATGATGGAAGCTTCAGTGCTACTTACATTTGCCTTCTTGAGGACTGCGATGCTGGTGACAAGAGCAGGAAATCTCAGGACAAATCCTGAGATATGGTAACCCTATAAGACAGGCAATATTGTACCTCCACCAGTAGATGGTGTTATAGACTCTTCTTATTGTCCAGTAACAAGAACAAACAAACACTAGTTATCCAGGATTCTTTTTCTTACAGATTTTCAGGCACTGCAAAGTGAATGGTTGACAGCATAGCACATATCTTCTATATACCCTACAAAGTAGACTTAGATATGAAATCTTCAAAATGCCCAAGTCGGTCACTGAGATCTATAACTAAGCAACAGCTTTATCTATGGAGTCGCAGGCACATAACCCAAACAGTCCAGCCAATAATCTCTGAAGAAATATGGTTTCATCTTATCAAAACCAGTATTTGGGATCTTTTAAGTTGCTGTTCCACTTAGCCATCTATAAATAAACATTTAAGAATTATGATTACTGTACTTGGAAATCAGTGGGAGAGAAAATATGCTATGTGGATTTTCTACCTAAGGCTCCAAAATCTTGGTCCAAGCTAGTATACACTTGGGCTACGGAGGCAGTCCTTTCACCAGTGTTTCATGGAGCACAAAGAAGTGCAAGGATTTATCAGCCATTCCTCCAGAAATCTGACCTTGGGTGATGACACAGCTCTGTAATAGCTAAAAGCTGTTTCAACCAGCAATGCCTCCCTTCTGTTGTCAACAATATGCATCCGCCACAGCTCAGTAGGCACACCATGCTTCCCAAACAGGAAGTAGAATCTAACTGCGACCCTGAGATGAACTTCGGCTATTTCTTCAGGCAAAGGGAATGATGGGTCCCTTGAGATTGTACACATGGGTGGTTGGAAGGGGGAGGGAGGGTGGGGAAGAGAAGAAGAGTGTAATTATGAAAATTAGCTCTCTTAAACACAAGGCCCTAGGCTCACGGCTGACAGCTTGGGGAGAAAGCTGTCCAAAGCAAATGACTAAATGGGCAACAAAATAGCTTGTTCTGTTGTGACTAAAGTTATATATTTGGGACACAGCTGATAAGGAAAGGAACAGGGAGGACAGCTGCTTCAGGCTGGAGCTGGGAAATGTTTTTCTCTTTCTCAGAGGGTGGAGATCATGTGTCATACATGAAGTCAATTTAGAGTAGGGAATTGTGTTTCTTATGTGTGGTGAATGCACAGATGTCTATTTCCCAATTCATATTTGTTAGGAATTTTTAAGCAGTTCCTGGCTTGCTGAGATAAATGTGGCACACAAATGTATGATTTGACAAAATGTAGGATGTGCACAATCACAAGTAAACACTTCTTCCTTTGTGTCCAGGTCAGGCTTTAAACTGCCAAAATGAAGCCACCTTTCTTGGCTTTCTTATTGGCCAAACTTAAATTCTCATTGGTATAAGTTGTTGGTACTAAACAGCAGTAAATGAGACAGATTCTGAGTGTTGATGTCCACCAGCAGCCTCCACTTGAACATGTTGGTCTCATATTTAGGGACTTCAACCTTCAGCCTATTCAGGGTCCTTCAAGTGACATAGGGGAGGTTGAGTTTCTCAGCCATATTCTCCTTTAATGTTATTCCTTGTTCAGTGAGCAAATGAACATTGATTTGCACCAAACAATTCTTACAGGTTCAAAGCAGCCTTCCACTTTCCTTTGGATGCTTTTGGTGTCTTTGCTGTAGCTGTTGTAGTTATTCAGAATGGTGTTTCCCAAGCAATGAAAGCAACTGAAATCACCCGTTTTCTTAATTCCATGTTTCTTTTGGAACATCCAGCAGGACAGAGACATTTTTCTTAGGAAGTTATGTATCCCTTGATAAGTGAGCACTAGTGAAAAGAGAACTGGATTCTTGATGAATGACATGATGGGAAGAAATTTCGCAGAGAAGATATGGGCTGATTGAAGCTTCTCCTGTAGCAGTGATGTTGGTTGCTGCAATTTCTGATGCAGATTTGATTATTCTGTCTTATCTTTATCTTCTGAAGGAGACAACTGTGTGGGAACTACACACTGCACTTTTCAAATGACTTGAAAAGTACAGTAAAACCTCGCATAAAAAGCTCCTCACTTGGAGATTAACTCGCGTAAAGAGCAGATTTTTCTCTGAATGGTCGCTTTGCTTAACAACTAAAACCAACCAAAAACTCACTTAACAACTAAATCAGGGTTCACAGTCCCCCCATCCGAAGAGACAATTGGTCACTTACAATGGTGTTTTGCTTAAAGAGCAAACTCGCTTAAAGAGCAATCCCATGGAACGTATTATGCTCTTTAAGTGAGGTACCACTGTACTATCAAAATCTTTCTTGCTTTTTGTTGTTGTTTGGGAACACTCCAAAAAGTCTTTTGTTTACAAGTCTTGTGAAACATGTTGCTTTGCCCATGAAAGATTCCACCTGGTACATAACACTTGAGTTCATAAAGATCTTACTGGTACTCTATACACATAGTTTTTGCAACTGTTGCTACTACATTTTGTCCAGATTTATGCCACTATAATTCAAACTTGCTGTACAGGGTTACTTTCAAACTGATATACAACCCTTTTTTATAAAAGCATCGTTGAGAAACAGTTACAATACTTATGAAATATTGTTTCTGCACAACTCCACATCTCAATTTTTCATCCATTAAGTCACTTCAGTAGAAAGTTAATGAATATCCCTTGGTAGTTAAAAAATGTTGTACCTCACTAAATTTCATGGATTTTTCTATGTGGGAAAGAAGACTTCTTCTTCTTGTCCCGTATCAATTCCAAGTATTGGCAATCAGTCATGAAGACTGTCCTGTGAATATAATGTCATGGCCTATCATCTGCCTTCTGCATCGCAGTGTGACACCCGTACCACTGATCCAGTTCCGTGAGTCACTTTCTGGTCCTGAGCCCCTAGCCCCAGGCCAGTATTGATGAAGCTGCAACCCTCCATCAAGATGGGTTCAAGTGGGATTATAATCCATTTGAGGACCATTACCCTTCCCTGTAGACTTTGCCAAGGCCTCTAGTCCTCAGGTTAGTTAACCACTGCCTGACACTCGGCGTTGAGTTGCTGAGTGTATGGTTTACTCTATTACCCTAGCAAGATAACATAGCCAGACATTTTTAACACTACCATGTTAAAACTCAATGACATAACCACTAAAAAAAATCCAACACAACATCAAAATGGAATATATGTAGTTTATATAATCTTTCTTTCTTTGATATTAAAGCTAGGAGTCACATCCAGAACTGTGACTAGTGTGAAGGATCTGCCTCAGACTTGTGATGTATGAACTGAATGCTTTGGAACATGTGCAGTAAAGGTAACAGTTTCCATTGCTCAAATGCCAGTCATATCCAACTCTGTGAGATCAATGCCTGTCTCTAGCTACTAGGATTTCAGCAGACCTTTAAGGGTACACAGAAAGAGCCTCCTTGAAGATTGTGGTATTACTGAACCACAATTGGGGATACCCTGGTAACAGTAACCTTGTGTTGCCAGCTAATCATTCTCACAGGTGAAAGACACTGCGGAATAAACTTACCAAAAGGTGCCTTCATTTTGGCAGTTTCACATCTGGCCTAGGCATGGAAGAAGAAGAAGAAATTATCAGATTTTTATTTTCTGTTTTAAGCCACATAACCATCCCAAGCATCATTAAATCACAGAAGATCCCTTTTGACTTTTGTATACCCCCCTTCCAGTTCAGCAGGGATTTGAGCCAACAGAATGTCGTTCTCTTTTAAAAGCTCAGAACACTTAATTTTTATCCATTATTATTGTACCTGGTTTTTATTTCTGATAGAATAATAGTCTTCCTTTTAAAAAGAGTAAGATAAATTGAACAGTGCTACGCAGCTACATCTGGACTTCTGTATATGGAAAGAGCCTCTTCCTCATCACCTTTTACATTCTTTAACCTGAATGAGCTACATGAAGTGTCTTTGTGGGGAAAATCTGATCCATGGATATTGTGGATCAGTGACAGGAAGATAAATGTTCTGAAAGGTGTAATTCTACTGGTGGAGAATGGACTTCCTTTGAACACAGGTCTAAAATTGCAGCTTAGTAGGACCTTAAATCTCCAGTTTTAGGATTTACAGCCTCCATTCTCCACCTTTACTGCAAATACAATCCAGCAGTAACGGTCTAACACGGGAACACCATCACTGCCTGGCTGATAGCTCACATAAAGGCAATGTCAGCCAAAAACTATGAGTTTATAAAAGGGGAACAAACCTTCAACAGTGACAAGAACATGAAACCCATTAACAATTTAAACACTCACCATTTTTTATCTCTCTCCCTTCTCCCACCTTGAAGCTATTACAGACCTGATCGAAGGCTTGGATTGCTGAGTTTACTGCTCTATAAGAAAGCCTAGGCATGTTCCCCTTTTCTCCTCTGAGACTATCTAAGGAGAGCTGATGGAACTGATGCTCAACTGAGTTTATCCCTTGGAGTCATATGCTGCATCACATCCAACGCCATTTGTTGTGAAGGCATGAGAAAGAAAAATAATAAAAAGAACAGAATATGTATCAGGCATCAAATCAGTCTGATAGATCATATTCTTTAACTGGAAACTGTATCACTGCATCACAAAAAAAATATTGTCTGCTACTTGGTCTAATACATGTGTCCTATACTAAATCAAGTGTGCTTAATCTAAATCTGAAGTCTGATTCTGCCTAGGACGTCAGGATATTAAATTAGCAAATTCTTGGTTAGGTTCTTAATTGACCACGTGGGGTATATTTGCCACAAATGTAGCAAAAATTGTCCAGTTTTATTAACACAGCTGTGCCTACTCATCTTTAGCTCAAAATAGACTCACTATGGCCTAGCTGTACAGTGGAACCTTTGTTAATGAAATTAATGTTTTCTCTGGGATGTTTCTTACAGCAAAAATGATTTTAATCAAATTTCCCATAGGAATGCACTGAATGCAATTTCCCATAGGAATGCATTGAGAACCAAAATACATTTAACAGAAACACATTTTCCCATAGGAATACATTGAAAACCAGTTGATCCATTAAAAAAATCCATAAACCGAGCCACTATTTTCTATGGATTTCCTTTTGTTATGTGATTTTTATGTTAACTGAACCATTTGTTAACTGAGGTTCCACTGTATCATATTTCATTAACAGTTTATTTTAAATGTGATTATTTTTACATGACTAGATGTAAGGTCTCTTTACTCAGAATTTGGCTATTGTCAGTTGGCAATATTATCCTACACCCCTTTTTTCTCCCCCAATAACTATTCCATGAAACAGATTATCACCATAGCAACTGGGGAGGATTACAGGTGCGATAGATGTTCTTTTCTGGAATTTTTCAACACCATTGCTCTCCAGACCTCTTTGGCACCTAGTAATATTAACGCTGTAAATATTTGTAGAAGCCACTGCTGAGTTCAGTATTAGGACAAATAATGATATTGACAGAAACAGAAACAACAGAATAGTATGCAGTACTGTACTTACTATGAAACCCCATTCCTGAAAAAGAAATGGGAATTATGGTAGGTAGGTTTAGTGCAATATGCTGTAGTGTGGTTCTCTTACTCCCCTACACCCATTTTTCCTATCTCCCACCTTACCACTGTCGATGCCTCACCTAAAATGCTTTTAAAAGTGTCAATATTGTAGGTATTTCCTGAGCCAACTTGCTTTTCTGTGCCACATTTTCAGAAGGGTAAGTCATTGTAGTCAAACAAACAAACAAACAAAAAACAAACAAACAATCCCTCCCCGGAACTGCTTACACTGCTATCGCCTTTTTCCTCAGTGTTTTTTTTTTAATTGGTTAAACTTAACTTCAGTTTTAATCATCATTTTAACTGTTTAAAGCAGCTGCATCTGAGGCAAAAATTGTGGTTGTGTAGATTTTCGGCTAGACCTTCTGCTTCAAGCCAGTACAGGGGTGGTATGGTATGTGCTTTAACCAGAGGAAAATGAATGGACAATTTGATGCATGAATGTGGGGCAAGATACAGTATCTATGTCTCAAATGGGCTTTCCAAGCTAACAGTGTTTATTTTTAAACTAAAATAAATACAAGACCCACAGTTACACCCAATTTGATATAATTTTTAATTAAATTTAATTATATAGATATAGATATAGATATAGATATAGATATAGATATAGATATAGATATAGATATAGATATAGATGAGATGGAGATGGAGATGGAGATGGAGATGGAGATGGAGATGGAGATGGAGATGGAGATGGAGATATATAATGCAAATAATAATACAAGTACACAATATAATCAATACAACAGAAAGATTATACAATATTCAAATACAACAAAATACAATATTCGGTACAAAAAAGTACCACATGACAATACTAGTTCAACAATACTAATTCAGCAGCCTATCTACCCGAGCCACAAATTAGTCCAGGGGTGGTTGTGGCAAAAATCCCACCGCCCAACACCATGGGGGCCTTTAAAGCCCCTGGCCAGAGGGAGGGTCCCGGACGGAAGTGGAGAAGTTCCTCCGGGGCTGGTTGCCATGGCGGCCTCTCTGCCCAGCCGCAGATGTCTCCTGGGTGGTGGCAGAGGCAAGAAAGTCCTGCCACCACAGCGGCTTTTAAAGCCCCAGCCAGGGGCGGGGTCCTGGGCGCAGTGGAAAGAGTCCTGGGACCAGTTGCCGTGGCGGCCTCTCCGCCCAATCCACAGATATCTCGGGGGGGGGGGGCAGAGGCAAGGAAGTTCTGCTGCCATGGCGGCTTTTGAAGCCCCAGCCAGGAGCCGGATCCTGGGTGCAGGTGGGAAGAATCCTGGGACGAGTTGCCATGGCAGCCTCTCCACCCAACTACAGATGTCTCCCGGGCAGTGGCAGAGGCACCATAATGGACAGTGTGAGAGACTAGGCCAGTGATGGCAAACCTTGGCACTCCAGATGTTCTTGGACTTCCAATTTTACCAGAAGCTCAAGTCAGCACTCCTGATGACCAGGAATTCTGGGAATTGAAGTTCAAGTACAGATGGAGTGCCAAGGTTCTTCATCACTGGACTAGGACATATGAGACCAGAGTTCAAATCTCTACTTGGTCATGGAAACTCCCTGTTGGGAACCACTGCTCCTAATGTTCTTGAACTGCAATTCCCTGTACTTTCAGTATGCTGGATAAAGCCAAAGGGAGTTACAGTCCAACAAGATCTGTATTTGAATGGAAAGATGATACATCTCCTTACAACAAATGCAAAAGACTGAGCAGCTGACTTGTATACTCCCTTGATATATTGCCCTGCTGTCTAAATTGGACATGGACAAGACAGCTCTTGAAATAGAATACAATTTTACATATAGAACTGCTATCTACTTCCTTCAGTTGCTGAACTATATTGAAGCACACAATGAAACCCTTTTTAGCTATCTGTACAAACAGAGATGAGCACTGAACCCTAGAGTTGGATATGACTGGCTTTCGAGCAATGGTGACCTTTACCTTTACATATAGTAAGAACTTAATTCTCTGTTCATCTCAAATGATGATTCATGATCATGTTCTTCCTCCTGTTAGGATCTTCCAGAGTGCCACCTTTCTGTGGATAGTGATGGACTAGGACTCAAGAGACTTATTGACTCAAGTTGTCTATTTTGCATACTGTATTCTGTAGATACTGTACTTGCAAACACCCTCGTGGGTCACTAAAGTTTTATCTCATTTTCTCTCCATCATTGCCCTACTATTTGATTTCATCTTATTATGGCAAAATACTTTGAAGCTTAACTTCATTATCAATTGAGTGCTAGAAATGAAGAATCATAGCAGTGAGCATATATATTGTTCCAACCACTGGAGATTTTTAACTTTTAAGTACAGTATAGAATGAGGCCACAGTGACTTAGTAGTCAAGATGCTAAGCTTGATGACCAGAAGGTTGGCAGTTCGAGACCCAAGCGCTATGTAACTGACTGAGCACCTATCTCTGTCTCAGCTCCTGCCAACCAGGCATTCAAAAGCAAGAAATTGTAAGTAGATAAATAAGTACCACTTCACTGAGAAATTTAATAGCATTCTGTAATCCTTGGACTACAACTCCCAGAATGCATCCATGCTTGACTATGACAACCAACATAGTCAAAAATTCAATGTTTCCCATCTGTGTTAAATTATTTTTCCATGTAATATGTTTATGGCATTTACTAATAAGGGACATCATGATGTGACGATCAGTAGTTTTACCGGGTTTGAAAGTTAAGGAAAATCAATTAATAAAAGTTTTGTACACATCAGGATGACCACATGGAACACAAAGATTCAGAGATAGTACTGGGGTGAACTTGTCTTTTGCTTAATAGTTCTATGTTTAAAGGGTTGTCCCACCTGTCCTGTCCAAACCCAATTAAAGACAACATGAGAAGGAAAAAATGTAGATAGCAGGGGCCAACTACACTTGGAAAGCAGGCTGAATTGTCAACAAATGGGACAGGTCCATAGGTCACTTAGGTACAGTCCTCGAGTTGTGCTGAAGGTGCATATTGTACTTCTGTTTAAATTACCATTAATTATTTCTGATTTGTCCATCATTATACATGTACAATGGAACCTTGGTTAACAGAATTAATGTGTTCACCAGGATGTTTTGTACAACGGAAATTACTTAAACTGAATTTCCCATAGGAGTGCATTGAAAACCAAAATACGTTAACTGAAGCATTGTTTCCCATAGGAATGCATTGAAAACCAATTCATTCATTCTGAAAAAAAAATCTGTAAACCGAGCCACTATTTTCTATGGATTACCTTTCATTATGCAATTTTTATGTTAACCAAGCCATTCATTAACCAAGGTTCCACTGTACAGTATATTGGTTATTTTGGCCATGTGTAAGGGGCCACTCTGCTTTACAACACATATTGCCTTTAGCCATCAGTCCAAAGGATTTCCTGTGTGGGGAAAGGCTTTGCAACTGAAGTAGCCTAAGCTATTTTCTTCTCTCCTGTCTTTTTTCTTTTCTCTCTCTTTTTATTAATGACCCCACTGTGTAGTGGAGAATTACACATTGAATGGGGATTGTTTCCTTCTTGCATCTAAAAAGAACTTGAACCATTCTCTCCTTTTCTCGCAACACCTCCTCTGAGGAATACTCTTAATGGGCTCCGTAAATTTGGTTGAATCAGGGTCAGCCTCATGCATTAAGTTCTTTAATAGCAGGAAAAGATTATACCATAAAACTGTGCACTTGGAGAATTATCTTTCTTTCCTTCATTCAGTGCCTTTACAGGAGGAAATATGGGTTTTGAATAACCTTGTTTTTACAGGTTGGTGGGACTCAAAGGGGAGCAGATATGAAGATGAAGCTAAAAGTAAGCAAGACTTGGACTATTTTTTAGAAAGTTATCACAAGGAGGAGAAGCAAACATTTTCAAGGCCCTCAGACAAACTAACAATATGAAAGTTATTTGCTTTTTTACAAACACTTGAGGAATTAATGAAAATGTTATTAGACACAATCTTGGTGTATAGTAACACCATCAGAGAGACAGTGGTGAAACTCAAGGGACTAATGCTGCTAATTAACAAGTCACAGATATGCGTGAGTTCCTGGTCACCACTCATCTGGCACCCACTGTGGAATCAAAGTGGCAACTTTTTAATTAGTGGCAATTTGCCACTGAGGGCAAATTATTGACCATCTGCTGGCATAACTACACAACAGATTTGGATTATAGTTTGTTTTTTTAAATGAATGGCTGTGGACCATGTCACTTCATTGTTTTATTTTACTGATCTTTTTATTCTTCATTACCAGCCTGCACATTTGCAGTCCTCACACAGTTATGTGTTGGGCCCAGTGTTGTTCAATGACTTTATGATTCACTGAAATTGATGAATAAAAGGCAAGCTCATTACACCGATCTGGGAGAGGTAGCTACCGGTTGGACTTCAGAATGCAGAATTAGAATTCAAGATTGTGACACATCAGAGAACTAGGCCCAAAACAAACAAAACAAACTCCAAATAAGATAAATGTAAAGTTCTGTGTTCAGGATGGAAAAATCAAATGCACAAATGAAGAATGAATAACACTTGGCTAGGCAGCTGTAGTCTACGTCATCAGAACAGCATCCTGACCATGAAGATAAATAGTGCCACACTTGATTTGTTTGTAAAACTTGTAGCATCACACACAAAAATGTTACCTTTAGAACATGCATATGTGAGCATACAGAAACACACAGGGTAAAACTGGGTTGACTTCCACATGCATACACTACCTCAGCACAGCACGGATCAAACCTATATGAAAATCATTTATAGAGTTTGCATATTTTTGCAATACTGCATTAAGAAACTGAAACATATATTAAAAGAATCAGAACTTTGTTCTTCTATATCTTTATCTAAGGGTAACAGCTAGCTGTGACTGCCTTAAAAGTGACCACATTTATAGTCCACTTTCTGTTAGACAACACAACCATCTTCTTTGCCCAAACAAAAGGGCAGCCCATCCTGGCCTGTGTGAGAACATCTTGAATGAGCTGATTAGCCCCCAAATGGCAGGAAGTTGTAATGAAGGCTGCTGTCATAAAACTCAGTGCCGTGGCATTGAAAATGCCAGCAGATGGGGCCATAAACACTTCCTCCTCACCCCACCCCCACCAACCTAGGCGGCTTTGGATTCATCTGTATCTTCATCTTTCTGTCAGGTTGTAAATACCTCTCTCTCTCAATCTCTCACATCTGGGCCAGCTTATTTCCTGTTGAGGTTAATTTTTAAGCCAAGTTAACAGAGGGGAAAAGAGCACAGGCAACAGTGGTAGAAACAAGCTGTGAGCTTTGAGCATTAAGCCTTTAAATGAATCAAACCATACCAACACCAAACTCTGTGCAATGCAGTTGCTTAACCAAGAGGCTAATTAGAAATAACATTTCTTGCATCAACAACATGAACCAGACTAGGAGCCATTTTACAGCTTCTGAAATATAGAATAACCAACAGCTGTTCTCACCAATCTTATGAGCCTGAGTTAGCCGGTAGTAATTGCAGTAATAATCTTCAGGTGCATTTTAAAATAACATGCCCCACAAATGTATATTTGCCTATCACTAGGAGAAAATAGACTTGCACTGGATTTTTAGCTTTTACTATATTTTATTAGACATTTGAGGTACACAGAAAGAGCCTTTGTGAATATTGTATTTTTGAACCACATTCAGGGGTCCTGGCAACGGCAACCTTGTCTTGGCTAATCTTTCTCACACTAGGTCAGGCAAAAGGAACGATGGGATGAATTCACCAAAAGGTGGCTTTATTTTGACAATTTCACATCTAGCCTAGACACAGAAGAAGAATTGGACATTTATGCTTCAACAAGTGGTTCCTTTATTTCTCCCTTGTCAGTCTCGGTTTGCAATGAGTCTTGTGGTTACTACAGGGTTCCCTTTTGGATAGATACACATAGGACTGCACTGGCAATATTTTGTTTTAAAATACTAATACTTTCCAAGTAAAGAGTTCTGGAAAGAGGAATTTTAAAATATTAGTGACTGCTGAATCAATTTCTCTACATATGTTTTTTTTTTAAAAAAAAACACCTTTAATTCTAATAAGCAAATAAGAACTAATGACTGCCACTTTACAACAATCACCAATTCATCTTGTCCAGCAATCTCAGTCAAACAGACAACATGTCTCCGGGCAGATCAAACTACGTATGAGAGAAACAATAATTGTCTGTCTCCTACAAGTGGTAGTCTCAGGTAGCCTAACTCTGAATATGGAATAGACTTAAAACACCCACATATAATTGTTCATAGCTATCAATTTATGAAAACATCAAATACCTATACAGTAATACCCTGGATAATGTTATGACTTGGTTCCACAAGTCATGACGTTATCCGATTTTGAGCGTTGTCCGATGCATGCATCGAACAACGCTAAAAAAAAAGCCCTGACTTCAGGGACAAACTGCTTTAAAGGCAGGCAGAGAAAGAAAGAGATCTCCCTGCCTTTAAAGCCATCCCCCCCCCCCACGCAGCGGTCTCTGTGACTTTCCCCCGACCCTACTGCAGTCGCAGAGACTCCTTTTCTCTTTTCCTCCCTGTATTTAAACTAAACCAATCACGTCTCTCTCTTTCCCCCTTCCCTGTAGTTTAAATACAGGGAGGGAAAGAGAAAAGGAGTCTCTGCGACTGCAGTAGGGTCGGGGGAAAGGCGGGTGCTTTTCCCCGACCCTACTGCAGTTGCAGAGACCGCTGCGCGTGGGGGGTGGATTGGGTTGTTCTACCCAAACCACCCCACACCTGCAGACCATTGCATTGGATAACGCTATGAATCATTATCCAGAATCGTTATCCGGTGCAAGTTTTTCCCCCAAAAAACTTGCATCGTTATCTGATTCTAGCGTTATCCGATGCAATCGTTATCTGGGGTATTATTGTATGTCTTTTATAAACATTATTTGTTCTGTTGGCTATCATATTATTTTGTGACAAAGAATGCAAAAGATTGATTATCCTAATCATCTTCCTTTTTCTTTTCTAGAGCTCCGTGCTGCTGTAGGTGACCAAGTAGGTGACAGTAATCATAGCCTTTCAAATTATGTATCAACTCCCTTCTGTCCAATAATGTATGTGATCATTTCTAGTTAAGAGCTATACGTGACTTTGCTACTCACATATTCATTTAAAAAGGCCTCTATCCAGGAATCCAAGTTCATTAGGTTCAAAATGATGGAGGATATTAGCTTCAGTTACCAGGGATTTAATGTGGAGAAATTCCTGGCAGTCAAAGCAACTCCATATAGACCAATTACAATTTTTAAAAAATCAGAAACAATTTTTTATCCATATTGTCTCAAACACTGAATAGTTTTGTTATCAACTATATCCTGTCAGGAAGGCAGATCTAAGATGCAATTGACAGAGTACTAAATATTCTACACATAGCACATGTAAATAAACAAAAAGTACAGTAGTAATATTCTGAGTGGATACACTCAAAGCCTTTGACCACATGGATATGTTTGACTTAATGGAAGGGATAAATATGGGATGAATATGGGAGGATACATATTTATTAAGCTCTTAAGAAATTTATATAAATGGGCAAGGGCCATGGTAATGATTAACGGAATAGAATCTGTTACATCTGAGCATATCAGAGAGTACACTCTCTGATATGCTTGAAACACAGACTAACACAGCTACTATTGAATTACACAGTGCGCCCAGACAAGGGGATCCTTTGTCTCCAATAATATTTGCAATAGCTATTGAACCATTGACTGCGTTAGAAATATTGTTTAGTTGTACTTTTAATTCTTGTCCTATTTGTTCAGTGGTAATGCAGTAATGTCTGTTTTTTATCTTTATGTCAGAAATATTGTGACTGTTGGTGTGCCCAGCATGGGAAAATGCTAATTAACTTGTGAACTGGCCAGTGGTGGGCTGTCAAAATGTTTACTACCCCACGGTCGGCGGAGCTGATGTTGTGGGTGGAGCCAATGTCATGATGTCATGGATGGAGCCAACATCATGATGTCATGACATTGTGGGCGGAGCCAAAGTAAAAAAAATATTCAAAAATAAATAAATAAATAAATAAATAAAAATACACATTATTTAAATACATATAAATACATACTGTACATACATATAAATACAGATAAATACAAGTAAATACAGATAAATACATATAAATAAAAATAAATACATATACACATAATACATAAATACATTAAATGCACATAAAAACAAACTACATAAAACACACACACCTCAACCCACCCACCCACCCACCACAAACACAAACCTGTCGCTTACTTTACCCTGGGGTCGGGGAGCAGCAGGCAGGCAGGCAGGCAGAGCGGCGGCGTGGCCTAGCCCGGCCGGGCCTGGACGGGCCCAGCCATGCAGCGCAGCCTAGCCCAGCAGTGCGGCCTGGTCCAGCCTGGCCCAGCCCAGTGGTACGCCAGGAAAAGGCCACTGCCACTGTCGCTCCTCCATGTGATGCCTGCGCCCTTTCTGGGCAGCCAAAATGGCTTCCCAGAACGGCACATACATCAAACCTCCATTTGATGCATGCATACTTCTATTTTTTAGTGTGCATGCATCAAATGGAGGTTTGACTCATGCACAGTTCCGGGCAGCCATTTTGGCTGCCCAGAAATACGCATCCGGAGGGCAGCTGGAGAGGCGACTGAACCGGTTGCCTGGGGGTTTACCACCACCCCCGGTGATCCCCTCCAGATGGCCGCTACCGGTTTGGGCGAACCGGTCCGAACCAGTAGCAGCCTATCACTGGAACCGCCCAGAGAGTGCACTAACTGCTATGGGGCGGTATACAAGTGTGGTTGCTTTGCTTTATCCTAAATATGTTTTTTGTTTCTGGCTTTTAAAAAAATGTGTAGGTGTTATTCTGCTTTCTTGATATTTAGAATTTTATTCAATTTACCTACTTTTTATTGTAAAGATTAATATTAGTATGTTGTACGCCGCCCAGATTGGGAAAATATCCCAGCTGAGCAGGATATAAATATAATAAATAAATAAATAAATAAATAAGATATGTTGTCTGACTTTTTGTTCACTGCTCTATGAAACAGTGATGATGAACCTTTTTGAGACTGAGTGCCCAAACTACAACCCAAAACCCAGTATGTGCTGGGAGAAGGGAGGAAACATTCCCATTGGGCTACTGGGCAGAGGGGCAGGGTGAACTCTGTGCTGGGGACATGGTGCATGTGCCCACAGAGCAGGCTCTGAATGCCCCCTCTGGCATGTGTGCCACAGGTTCACCACCACTGCTCTATGATGAGCCCTGGTGGTACAGCGATTAAACTGCTGTAATACAACCAAAAAGGTTGTGAATTCAATCCTGGCCAGGGCTCTAGGTTGACTCAGCCTTCCATCCTTTCGAGGTCAGTAAAATGAGCAACTGTGTTAGCCTGCCTCAGCCTGTCAGCAAAGACTAAATAAGGGGGGGGGGAGGAAAATTGAAGGGCAAAACATTGTGGCACCCGAAAAACTAACATCTGTTATTTTGATGTTACATTTTGTATTTCAAAACCCACTTTTCAAGACACCAAATATATTTATACAAATCCTCATGACCAAGAGAGGACACACACAATTTAAAAAAAAATGACAGTGGTTTGTTAATATAGGAATGGGGCTATCAAGCTGTTCATTTCTTGATTTAGCAGCATCTGACCAAGATGATAAGCTGTATGCTTGGCTGTCACATTAATTCTAAGAATTGCTTCTGGGACAAAGGTCAGTGTCTGCCAATGGAGACAATTATTTTATAACCATTTGATATTAAAAGAAAGCTGGGTAATTAATATATGTGTGTGTAGTGAACTAAGGAAACTTGATCTCTATTTAGGCCTTTACACATCCACTGGAATTTATTTATGCAGCCAGTTTCTGCTGTTTCCCTCTTGAGTTTTGGGTTGTCATTCCTTTTTCCTACAATAGCAACTTTGAGATATATAACAGAGTTCCTGGGAGGTTAAGCTTGTTTCTCTCTGTTCAGATTTGTGTTCATTATTTTGAGCAGGAATAGTCCTGTTTGTTGCATGGCAAAACCAGATGGGCACTGCTAGCAGAAGATAGCATAGAGCCAATTACAGAATGAAAAATAAAAAACTAAATAGATCTCTGATGTAGTGGCTAATATTGTTGGAACCTTTGATGGTTCTCCCAAAGCAGATAAAAGGGCAAAACTGGTATCCCAGTTTTGGGAGAGGGGGCTCAGGGGGGGGACCCTGGGAGAGGGGACTGAGGAGGGGGGACCCTGGGCAGCACTTTGCGGGGGGTGACACCACTGCTGCTCCGACTTCCTGGCGGCCGGGGAGGGTGCTGGGACCCTCTGCCACCACTGGCGCCCCAGAGGGTGTGGGCCCAATGGCGCAGTGGAGGCCAGGGGGTGCCACTCCCCTTCCTCCCCAGCAGCCTGCTGGGCTGCGGCAGCGTGGCACAACCCCAGCAGAGAGCCCACCGTCTGGGTCCCAGGTGCGCGGCCGCCCCGCCTCCTAGCCCAGAGATGAAACAGAGGCATCTAAGTATGTGTAATGATAATGGGTTTCCGATATAAGATAGTGTTGGTACATCCTATTGTGCAGATATATAGGGAGAATAAAAAAGTAGAAGGAAACCGTCCTAACTAATTACAGCAACAGGCAGGCACTGAATGAGCAGAAACAGGCACTCATTTCAAAAGACAATCACCAAAGACCATTTTGTACAGAGATAAAAGAATGAACACTTTTATGTTGAGATTACTTTCTCAAGCAGGATCTTGGTCTTTGTCATTATCCATATATAAGACTGTGTATGCATCTTAGACAAAAGAGTAGTGCATTGTGTGGGTAAAGGAAATCTTAAATAAGTGATTTAATTAATTTCAACATCTAACTCAACTAAAAAAGGAAGTTGGTAGCCTAGGGATTATTCCTATTTCTCTATGGATAACATACTAAGCAGCTATAGGATAGAAACATTTTTAATGGGAGAGAAATCTGAAAATTGAAGATCTGCGCAAATGACCATTTTGTGGAATCAAAAATAAAAATGCCACCTCTATCTTTTTCCCATTTTCCTAAAGCCCTAAGTTTGAACTTGCACTGTTAAATTTTCTATAGGACTTCCAGGGATATATTGGGGATCATTTCAGTGTGCCCTTCAAGGATGTATATACAGTATGTGCAGAGCAAAGTAGTATTGGCAGAAAGAGATCAATATCATGTATGGAAACCATTTTGTAGAGGCTACCCATGGCAAATTGCTTCAGTGCCTCTTCCAATGGACAATACTTTGTGGTTCAAGCAGAAAGCTTCTGAACAATTGAGAACCCTTATAATAGGGTGCATTTTGTCACCCTGCTTACTCAACTTATACACAGAGCACATAATGTACAATGCAGGGATGGAGGAATCACAATTTAGGATCAAAATTGCTAGGAGAAACATCAACAACTTGAGATATGCAGATGATATCACCCTAATGGCAGAAAGTGAGGAGGACCTAAAGAAGCTCCTGATTAGGTTGAAAGAAGAGAGTGAAAAAGCTGGCTTGAGACTCAACATCAAGAAAACCAAGATAATGGCAACAAGCCCTATCAGTCCCTGGAAATTGGTGGGGAAGAAGTAGAAGCAGTGACAGAGTTTACTTTCTTAGGATCAAAGCTCACTGCAGATGGAGATTGCAGCCATGAAATAAAAAGGCGACTGATTCTTGGGAGACAAGCGATGAGAAACCTGGGGAACATAGTGAAAGGTAGAAACATCACGTTGCAAACAAAAATTCGTATAGTCAAAGCAATGGTATTTCTGGTGGCAATGTATGGTTGTGAGAGCTGGACCATTAGGAAAGCTGAGCGCAGAAGAATAGATGCCTTTGAGATGTGGTGTTGGAGGAGAGTTTTGAGAGTCCTCTGGAAGCGAGGAGAACAAATAGGTCAATTTTAGAAGAAATTAACTCTGACTGCTCCTTAGAAGGTCAAATAGTAAAGATGAAGCTAAAGTACTTTGGACATCAAATGAGAAGAGGATTAGCTTGAGAAGGCCTTGATGCTGGGAAAGGTGGAGGGCAAAAGAAGAAGGGGGCAGCCAAAAATGAGATGGCTAGATGGTATTGTAGACACAATGGGCACAAAGCTGAGCAAGTTGAGGAGGATGGTGGAGGACAGAAGTGCCTGGCGGACAGTGGTCCATGGGGTCGCAAAGGGTTGGAATCGACTGTGCGACTGAACAACAAATAATAGGAGATAGCCTGTGGACTCTGTTTGGCAGAAAACTGAAGACTATCTCTCCTCTCAATCAGTTTTCTCCTGTAAAGGTAGCTAATATGTGATCAAACACAGATCTCAAAGTAAGAGATTAATTACAAGGTAGGGCACTGTTTTTGGGGACAGGAGATCATGTGAGGACAGTAACAAAAGAGGCGATAGAGCCAGAGCACTCCTTCAAACACATTAAACAACACACACTTAAGCAAAGCTTCAGAGTCTACATTATGGCATAAGTTATTGCAGTGTAAGTGCAACTGATTAATTGGGTTGCAGCCCATCAAAGCTGATATCATAATAAATATAGCTGTCTTGAACTGACACAAGATTCTACCATTTCTCCCAGTAGCAGAGCATGATTTTAAATGTGTGCAAAGTAACACAAGTTTGGGTTAGTGTTATGAATATTGGGAGTCTCAGTTTTCAAAAGGCATCCACCCTATAGGAAGGCAATTCCCTAATACTAGGTTTTCAGTCACTGGTCTTTATGGCTTTCAATTATAGCACTCTACCAACGCATGCACGTTCGAAGTCTCTCTCTCTTCGTTCAGGAGAGGTTTCAGCGGAAGAAATAAAAAACCTGTGAAGATTTCCCATTTTCACTTTTGTTTCTCATAAAGACAGTCAGGCTCCGACATAAACAACAATTTACACCCAGCATTTATTTTGGAAATTACAGTGGCGTGTGGCTAACGCACACAGATAAATAATGTTTTATGGGATTCTGCAGAGTCCTTTCGGGGGAGCGGATGTTTAGTAGAAATAAGATGATTTACAAAACCAAGTACACCGGATTTAGCAGTTAATCCTGGGAAAAATACAGACACATAAGGAGATTCTACAATTAAAACGAATTAAGAGAGAAAAATAGAGAGAGAGACAGAGACCCAGATATCACAAAACAAACGGCATCTATATATTTCTCGCTATACTATTTTAGCTTACCACCACATGCATAGAAATCATATACAAAACATAACATTGTGCCTTTACAACCCACCAATGAAAGTCCATAGATCTGATTTCATTGATAGGCTACACAAATAAGATATTAACCATTCTATGGGATGGAGGCTCACCACATTGACTCGTAAAGAATCTTCTTTCTTTCTTTGTTTCAGAAACTTCAAGTACTATTAATAAATACATCAGATAATTTCTGCCCAATAACAGACAACATCAAGAGCTCTTGGGGCAGCTAGCATCAAGTCTTTCATAGTACATGTTGACAGGCACAGAGTACAATGACATAGATGTGAAGTTGGTTGTTTTTCTCCACACTTGCAATAGACTACATCGGTGCTAAAACTACATCTTCTTCATTCTCATTGGTTCTGCTAACTGCAATCCATTTCTTATTAACTTTCTTCTAAGTAGCTGAGTTCTTATGGCTAGGGTCTAGACCAGTGTTTCACAACCTTTGGTTTTTGGACTTCAATTCCCAGAAGCCTATGTCAATTTCCCAAAGTACTGATCAGCCAATGTATTGACTTAGGCTTCTGGAAATTGAATTCTCTCTGTGGGGCATGCACCCAGTGGTGGGCATCAGCAGGTTCGCACCAGTTTGCCAGAAACGGTAGCAGAAATTCTGGCTGGCTGCGCCCATCCAAGTTTTGAAATAAAGTAGTCCTAATTTGGGTGCAATGCAGGGCTTCCCCCCGGGCCACACCCACCATACCACACCCACAGAATGGTAGTAAAAAATGTTTGAGCCCACCATTGCATACGCCTCACGTTGGGAACCACTGGTTTAGACTTTCCTGAGGTTTCAATCATTTTAAGAGGTGGATAGTTCTTTCTTTCCACTTTATAGTTCTGGTATTAGATGTAGTTCTTCAAAGTTCAAAGAATCACATAATAACTGAGCTGAAACGGGTCTATGAGGCTACAGAGTCCAAACCCCTGCTCAATGCAGTCTTCTTCTTTCATGTCCTGATCAGATCCTGGACTGCCAAAATGAAGCCATTTTCTTTGCTTTGTTGTTGGCCAAACCCAAGTCCTCATCGGTGCATGTCTCTGGCAGCAATCAGCAGATCAGCAAATGGGCCAGATGCCGTGTTTCTCCACATTCACGCTGTGTGTTGTTGTCCACCAGCAGTCCCCACTTGAGCATGTTGGTCTTGCATTTAGGGACTCCAACCCTCAGCCTATTCAGAGTCCTCCAGGTGAAGTAGGGGAGATTGAGATCTTCAGCTATATTCACATTTAATGATGTTCCTTTCCCAGTGAGCTCCTTCCTCAATGATTACTGTTCAATGCAGTAATCAAACTCAAAGCAGGTTTGATGGATGGTTGTCCCATTTTCTCTTGAATGGCCCCAGGGTTAGAGAACTCACCAACTCCTGAGGCAATTGATTCAATTGTCATACTGCTCTAAATGTTAAGATGTTTCCCCTGATAGTCAGCCTATAACTGATGCTATTATATCCCTTCTCAGTCTCCTTTTCTCAAGTTTAAACATGCCCAGTTACACTAGTCTCTCCTCATAAGGCTTGGTTTCCAGTCCCCTGATCCTCCTTGATGCTCTCGTCTGAACCTTGCTCCTGTTTGTTGTCATACTTCTTGAAGTGTGATGTCCAGATATGGACATCATACTGTAGATGAGGCCTAGTGTAAATGAGGCTTTAGTCCAGGAGGACTAATACCTCAGGGTTTTTGGAAACTATACTTCTGCTAATGCAGCCTAAAATAGTATTGGCTTTTTTTGCACACACATCACACTGTTGACTCATATTCTCTAGGGCTTGACTATTCTTGTTGAGGTGACTCAAAGGTATAACAAAATCCAACTTGATACCTTGACATCGGTCACATTTTGGGGTTCTCCCATTTTCTAAAAAGAATCTTGCCAAGATGGTCTAGTCTAGCCAGAAAGATAGAGCGAGAGATAATCAGTTGCTCAAGTTCTCTCAGTAAACCCACAAATCATTGGGATTAGGATTCTGATCTTGTCTGTTTGAATCATTAAATTGTTTACAGAATCTAACTCATCTACTGGTCTGCCGATTACTGCCAATGAGGACTTAAGTTTGGCCAATGACAAAGCCAAGAAAGTGGCTTCATTTTGGCAGTCTAGGGTTTTATCAGGACATGAAAGAAGATTACTTAAGCTGTCATGGTTTCCAGTGCCAGAATATTTAGCTAGCTAGCCTGGTTTTAGCTTCTGAATAAGCCACAGTGGATCAGAAGAAAGAGTAAAGTGGTGGAGATAATGCTATTAGCTCAGTAAAAGTCTGGGCCAATACATAGCATTTTAATGACACTCTTGGCTATCTAAGCCTTGATTGTGAGGGATAGCTATGATTCTGAATTAAGAAAAAGTTTGAGAATGGTGATTGTTCCATTGAGGTTTGAATGTTAAAACTGAAGATTTGGAAATAGTGAAAACAACAGAAAAATCTAATCAAAATTAATATAATAAATGGGAATTACCTTTCTAGGGAAATGACCTTTAGAACAATTTAGAGCACTACTTTAGGACAATGGAAGGCAATTGCCTCCTGTAGGTTATATGGAACCCCAATACTCCCCAAACTGTTTCTTCTAATTGCTCTTAAAATCCCCTTATGATGTCTAGAGGATGTGAAGGCAATTTATTAAATTTCTTCCTGCAATCCATCCTCTCCCACTAATATATTTACTTATTCACTTACATATTCTGGTGAATTTTTAACCACTAGAAAGAGGAAGGGAGTGGATAGGTGAAGCATTGGATTGGGTGAAGCCTTGCACGGCTTTAAGAGACTGGGATATAAAAGCCTCCAAAATGAGGAGATTGCCTATGATAGCTTTAAGATTTGGTTTTTCCAGCTAGTCTATCTCTAATTGGTTTGGAAATAAGAGTTTCCATTCATCCTGTTTTTGTTTCTACTTTTATTTTAGGTGCTTGGGAATAGGAGTCTGGTTTATACTGCAAACCCATTAGGCACAGCATGGTTTTAAACTAATTTAAATTAGTACTTTAAAACAGTTTTTTACACATTTTACAAATAAGAATAATGCAAGAGAAGAGCTGAAAGCAAGTAGAAGTACGCCCAGGAGAACATGGCTGAGTTTGTGACTTAAGCAAAGAACCTGACAAAAAAGTCAGTGGAAAAAAATAAAACCTAAAACATGAAAGAAATGAAAGTTTGTTGCAGCATTAGGAATAGTGGGTCATTATCTATTTAAACTTATTCAAGCAAATCATACATATGAGGCTAAGGGCCCCCATACAGTTAAAGTGTCTTCCAAATGAAACATTTTCCATTGAGAAAGTACCTAACTAAACATTGAAGATATAGATATTTTACCCACCATCCCAATGACATAAGACTTGTTTTGGTTTTAACAATAATAAAAAGTGACAAAACTCAAGACTTTCTCAGCTTCTTTGCTCCTCCTACAAGGGATGGTGTATTTTTTCCTGGTTTGTTTCCTTGTTCCTTTCAGAGCAGACGCTAATGTTATGCCAGTTTTCTAGTTGGAAAGTTTGAATTATTCTAAAAGTTTTTTTTTTAAAGCTCCTAAAGAGAAGCCTCAATTGTGAATATTTTAACAGACATTTAAGTTGTGTGTTAAAGATGTTCTTTGGAGTGAAATGGGCTGGGATGTGCTCCATAGTCAAAACTTACCAATCAGAAGCTTTTCATTAGAATTAAACTAGGTATAAAACTACAGTACTTTTAAAATAATCTGCAGCAGAAAGGTTTTGGTAAGGAATGGGCTTTCTTTAAAAAGTATTGTTTAAAGTATTTCCAGGAGTTTTTAACATGAGAATATTATTCTAGATAAATTACTTTTTAAAATAAAGTTTTATATTGCTTTGTGACCAACTGGAATCATCTGGGAGAATAGAAGGGACGCCTGTCCTACCTAGGTAAAGGTTACCCTTGCTCAAAAGCCAGTCATATCCAACTCTAGGTTCAGTGCTCATCTGTTTATAGCCAAAGAGCCAGAGCTGCTTGTGTCTGCAAACGTTTCTGTGGATGTGTGCATGGAATACTGTTACCTTTCCCATCGAAGTTGTTCCTATTTATCTACTTGCAATTTCTTGATTTCAAACTGCTAGGTTGGCAGGAGCTGGGACAGAGACAGGAGCTCACTCCATCATGCAGCCCTTCCAGTCATCAAGTTCAGCATCTTAACCACTAAGCCACAACAGGACTCCTACCTAAAAGAGTCCTAATATGTGAGATTATATGACATTGCAATTTTATGTCATTGATTGTAATTCTACTGCTTAGCATAGGAATCTACAAATGAAGTAGACCCATATGAATTTATGGAGGATTTGACTTAGCAAATTCCATCTGATTTGGGCCTCCTCTAGTATGACTAAGTAAATAAGAGGATTTCAACTATTATGCCCAGCATATTCTATCCTCATAAGATTGTCACTGTCTATACTTTCTGCATTGATTTTCCTCTATCCACACTGCTTACAAACCATTACAACAGATAATGCTCCATGGATTAAATAAAGTGAACTCTAATCCACAAAAGCTTATGCTTTGATAAATTTCTTAGTCTTGGGTGCCACAAGACTCTGCCACATATTGGGATGCACATTATATTTTCCTACCCATAGAGCAGGGACAGACTTACCTTAATTTTCCAATGAATGAGCCATGTTGTCTACAGTGAATGATAAAGAGTAGGTAACTCCCAAAGAAACAGTATAGTTTAATTGGGAATATATTATCTTCCCTCTGTACTATCCGGCTGAGCCATTTTTCTTTGTTGCTGAAGAGGGCTCAATGTGCCTATCAGTGACGTTCTCTTCCTAGAAAAGTGCTTTGTGTATGCACATCCCTTCTTAGATTGTTTATAGAAGCCTGCTTTATATTTTACAAAATAATATTCTTGTTAGGGTATGTGAAACTTTGCTTTGTCTATGGATAGCCTTATTTTACTAGCCTAGTGCTTGGGTCAGCAAACTTGGCTCTCCAGATGTTCTTGGACTTCAAATACCAGAAGCCCTGATTAGCAGGTGTACTAACTTGGGCTTCTGGGAACTGAAGTCCAAGAACACCTGGAGAGCCATGCTTGCTGATCCCTGGATGGCACAGGATCATCAAATTTGCTATAGAGGAAAAGACAAGTTTTAGTTTCTACATTATAGGAGTACAGATACTTCAATAAGTATGAATTATTTGATGGAATAATTCTGAAGAAGTCACTGATTTAAAAGTTCATTTATTTACGCTTTGCAGTGCATCTGAAATAGCCAAGAAGTATGCAAATCAGTATTTGATAGTTTACCTTCTGATACTGTATTCTCTTTCACTGTCCAGCTTGATAACAAATACAGTTAAACCTCGCATAAAGAGCGCCTCATTTAAAGAGTAACTCTCTTAAAGTACAGAATTTTCTCTGAATGTTTGCTTTGCTTAACAAATAAAACCAAGCAAAAACTTGCTTAACAAATAAATCGGAGTTCGCAATTCCCACCACCAGAAGTCACAATTGGTCACTTACAATGGTGTTTCGCTTAAAGAGCAAACTCGCTTAAAGAGCAATCCTGTGGAATGCAATATGCTCTTTAAGCGAGGTACAACTGTACCAAAAATGACTACACCAATCTATTTTACTGGCAAGAGTCTCTATGAAATTTGTAAAATGTTAGTACTGTATTTCTGTAGTGAGTCCCTCTATCAATGATATATTATAATATGATTTAATTTTTCCCCAAGACAAATAATACAATATAAGACAAATAAAATTCTAAAAAAGAAAACATAAAAATGCAAATTCTCTTTGAAATATTAAACCAATTCTTTGGTGAGATGAGTCACTAGACATCATGGGAACAACCTGCTCTCTGTCTTGCTTATTGCTATGTTATGTTATGAATTGCCTGTTCACGTCAACAAGACTATCTGTTTTCCACAGGGTACACAGAAAGAGCCTCCTCGAAGATTGTGGTATTTTTGAACCACAATTGGGCATTCCCTGGTAACGGCAACCTTGTGTTGCTGGCTAATCTTTCACACACTAGGTCAGGTGAAAGGGAACTGCAGAATGAACTCTGCAAAGGGTGCCTTCATTTTGGCAGTTCCACATCTGGCCTAGACACAAAAGAAGAAGAAGACAGGTATTCCCTCACACCTCCATACCAGAGGAACCAGGTATGTTTAGCATTTAGTGGCAGATACAGCATAGGTTTCACTTGCATGTCTGGTTCCTCAGGTATGGAGGTGTAAGGGAATTTCAGTCTTCTTCTTCTTTTGTGTCTAGGCCAGACATGAAACCATAGTATGCCCCATTGTGGTTCAAGAATACCAAAATCTTTGAGGAGGTTCTTTCTGTGTACTGCAGGAAATTCCAGTAATGAAGGAGTATTGTGCTTATGTAATTCAAGCTCAACATCTTGTATAGGAAACAGCAGAACAGCTGAGATAATGAATGAACATTCCCAAATACCTGGCTGTAGCTCTACTGATCCCTGTAGTTATACAGTTGTTTGTGCCAACACAGGTGTACATTTTGTCCACTTGCAACGTCTACACAACTGGCAGATTTGCTTGGAAACCCTGGTTTATTTAATTTGTTTTGACGCTTGTTCTTCCACCAAGCTTTGGCCCACACCTAAGGGTCAAATTTGGCTCAGCAATAATGTCCAAAACATCTCCTCCTTCCAATACCCTTTCATGTCTAACCATCAATCTCTGCCACTGACTACATTGAGGAATAACCAAGGAGTTAGACATGCTTACATTCTGAGTTGAGGAAACAAGTCTGCAAGGAATTTGAGTCTCCCTAGGAAAAGCTAGTATCTTTGTGGAAAGGCCTCCCTTGTGCTTTGAAGTCTGCAAATTATCCTGGAAACTGTCTCATCTATTCATTACAGACAGTGGACAAAAAAAAATTCTGCTGTCAATTCACATGCGCGGGCCTCCCATTAAAATTTAATGGCGTTGCGCATGCGTGAGGGCAGCACTTTCCACGATAGCTTTATTACCGCTAAGTGGCAATTAATAACAGCCTTTATATATATAATAGCCTGTTAATATTTCCAGCCCTTGCTATCGCACAATTGTTATGACGGCAATTGTGAATTAAGACTGAAAGGGGGAAGCCCTCCTTTCCCTCCCCTGCTTCCCCCAGAAGAAGTTTCCTTTCTGATACCAAAAGTTTGCCTAGCCTTATTTTTATAGCTGGGTGAGAAAGGATTTACAGGGAGCTGAAATCACTGGAGCTAATTAGTTGAATGGCCCTATTATTTATCCAGGGACACGTACTACAATAATTGCTATTGCAGGTTTCAAGCTTCTCCAGGATATTAATTCCAGAGCTCTCATGTCATCTCAGTACAGTAAAACTTCCAAATGGCACCCTGAAGGTGCATAATCTCATTTTAAAACTCCTTTTTCTTATTTTTTTTCCGAGGGAACTGGCAGAATCTCCTTCCATAAAAGCTGAAAAGAAGAAGAACTCATAATATTTTCCTCATAAGGAAACACTAATATTTTTCTTATTATATTTTTTCCCACCAGTCTTCTGACCTTTTCTTCCCTGTTCTCATGCTTCCAATGGTAGGATTTGTTACAGTATGCCATTTATTTGGAAATTGGATCCCCAACACTCTCCACCCAGTGATGAAATGAGATTTTACATGGTTTCCTACAAATAATGGCTACCACATAGATATCATTGATTACTCTCAGATGTTGGATATATAAAAGGTGGATATGGTGAGGCAGTGGAACTGTGGTGGCTCAAGTGGCTAAGACACTGAATTCACTGAAAGGAAGGTAAGAGTTCGATTTCCATCTCTGTCCCAGCTCCTCCCAACCTAGCAGTTCAAAAGCAAGCAATTGCAAGTAGATAAATAGGGACCACTTCAGTGGGAAGGTAAACAGTGTTCCATGTTGAGGCATGCCTGCCACATGTCCACGGAAACATTTGCAGATAGCGCTGGCTCTTTGGCTATAAATGAGCACTGATGAGCACTGAATCCTAGAGTCAGATACGAGTGGCTTTTGAGCAAGGGTGACTTTTACCTTTACCTATGGTGTGGTAGGCAGATAATGCTACCTTGAATTGTATAATAATTCAGTATATCCTTTGTTGTCCATGTATATTTCGGTTGGATAGCTCAGTGGGTTAGGTATTTGGATTTGGCGCCAGAGGTGGGGAGTTCAAACCCCCCCTCCCGTGCCTCCTAAGAGAAGAGCCAGCCTGTGATGTCATGGGCAAGTGGCACAATCTCAAGAGACCCGAAGGAGAAAGAAGGGATAGCCCACTTCTGTGTATTCTCTACCTAGAAACCTCCTGAAAAGAATCATCATAAATTAGAATTAACTTAACAGCACTAAATTATTATATATTGCATATGCTTAAAATGGGATTAACTGAGAAATGTTTTTAAAAAACACATTTTTTTTCCAGAAAAGTCAATGACAGATAGTGTAGGACTTGTAAAGTTTAGGGAAAATAAGGTGTAAAGCAAGGATTCCCAACCTATGGCCCATGGGCCTAATCCGGCCCACGGTGGGGACCTAGGCACTGCTGGAAGCTCCACCACCACTGGAAGTGCTGAAAACACAGTGAAAAATTACAAAAGTGCAGCAAAGTTTTCCACCCTTCTCCTGCCATCATGGGAAGCAGCAGAGGCTGCAAAAGCAGCTGCTACCATCAAAACCAGAAGTGGCGAGAGGAACCACACCGCCGGCCTGTGTAGCTATGTGTTGCGGGTGGGTCCGGCCTTTGGCACGAAAACGCTGGCCACCCCTGATGTAAAAGAACTGAATTTGATTGTTAGTATTATAATTGTTATTAAAGTCTTAACATCGAAATTAAAACCCAGGGATAAGATTTCAAAGGTTTCTAGTTGTTTCAAAGGTTCTCTCCCCAACCCATCTGGCGATCACATGCTGGGATCTACGGTTGGGTTGGGGAGGCGTGTGCGCATGTTTTCTCCCCAACCCAACTGGCGATTGGATGCGCAGACTGCCAGTTTGGTTGAGGGAAGAAAGGGTGTGTGCACCTCCCCCCACCCCCTTTGAGCAGAGATCTCTGCCCCAAAGCCTGCAGTGTGGGCTTTGTGGCAGAGATCTACGTCATTGGGGAATTTGAGGCAAACTTCTGCATTGCACAACATTATCTTAATGTTGTGCAGTGCAAAATTTTGCCTCAAATTCCCCAACGTTATCTGGTTTTAGCATTGTGTTGTGCAAACGCTAACCGGGGTATTACTGTACCTGTAAAGATAATATAAATGAAATTATAGGATATGATTCCAAAATATGAAAAGCACCTAGATGAAACATATGGTAGATTGAATTTCCTTAGGCCCTTAAAATCTGGCCAGACTTCCTCACATTTTAAGCTTTCTGCCTGCCCATCACTTCTAAGGTTTCACACTGCTAAAATGGATTAGCCCATTTGCTGCTAGTATATGCGCCCATCCTTATAAATACAAATGTACAGCTAAATAAACTCAGCAGAAATATGGGTTTAGGTGTGCATAAGGAGGAAGGGGCTCGCACAAAACACATAGCCATTTCTCTGAGAAATTTATCACACATATTTCGCCCCACCATTCTAGAATGGCGGTACATTCCATCTACGGCCTTGCACTTTATTGCCCTCAGAGGCGATATTAATAATGGTAAAAATAATAGCTTGATCAGATAGCATAAGCTTTAAAGAAATGCCCCATTGTTAGTCTAATGTTCTTAAAAAATCCTTCCTCCCCCAACACACACATTTCTTCACATTCCAGTGAAGCTTTGCTTAGCTAAGTGATTTGCAATTATTCCTCTCCTCCCAGCTAAATATTTCTTTTTTGTTTCCTGTTGATGAAAAAGAAAGAAAGAGAGATAGGGAAGAGTAGCTGTGCGCTAGGAAGAAGGTAGGGGAGGCTATAACATTTGTTTAGGAAATTTATTTAAGCCAATATTTCTCAATAAAATAAAGTGTATAAATGAAATCAGACTGACACTGCCATATTTTCTACCTAGCCTGAGAATCAGAGTGGCACTCTGCAGTTACCATCCATTTTCTTCCACATCTTTCTTCTTCTTTTCATATTTTTAAAGGGGGAAAAAAAGGAAGAGCAAATTCCCAGCAAGCCACCTACATTTGGATGGGTGTGTGAAAGATATTTGATTTATTAGTATCACATGCTGGTTTCATTTATGAGTGGCTAGACTAAAATACACCAATGCCCTACAGAATTATATATCTATATATCTATAAACCACAATCAAATTGTTTTTTCACACTAGTATAAACACAGCATTAATTGAAGTAGCAAATTACTACTAGTTAACACGTAACACTTGTATTCCTTGCCATATGCCAATCACATGATCTGTCAGAGTTCTCTTCTTCACAATGTTAAATAATCTTAATAATGTACAAAATTTTCAATCAACAGATTTGCAGAAGAATTCCCTGATGGAGAGCTCTGGGCAGTGGTGGGCATCAGCAGGTTTGCACCAGTTCACCAGAACTGGTAGCAGAAATTCTGGCTGGCCCTGCCCATCCAAGTTTTGAAATAAAGTTGTCCTAATTCTGGTGCAACGCAGGGCTTTCCCCCCTGGCCACGGCCACCATACCATGCCCACAGAGTAGGTATATATTTTTTTAATCCCACAACTGCAGAAGATCCCTGATTGGTATTCAAATTTGCTGTGAAGTTTGGCCATGTTTAGTTGCTAGTGGTTAGTAAAGGTCTCCCTTGCTCAAAAGGCAGTCGTATCTGACTCTGGGGTGCAGTGCTCATCTCCATTTACAGCCAAAGAGACAGTCCTGTCTGTGTTTGCAGATGTTTTCATGGTCATGTGGCAGCCATGACTAGATTGCCCACCCAGTCACATGGCCATGCCCACAAAGTAGGCCACACCCACAAAGTAGGCCATGCCCACAGTGTAGTAGTAAAAATTTTTGGAGCCCACCAGTGGCTCTGGGTCTTTGTGTTGCCTTTTTATATGGTCAAAAACTAGAATTTTCAAAAGAAGGCCATCTGCAGAGGGGCAACAGGCAATTACATGGTTTCATGTGTTTGGGAGAGAGATAAGATCCAGCCTGCTGGTTTTTCCAACTCACACCTAAGCAACAGAGTGACACAACATCTTGCCAAGAACCTTTGGGACGCTCATTGATAATTTTCTTGCACAATCCACACAAAACAGGTGTATGTCAAATACAGGAAAGAGAAAATGCTGGCTTGGAGGCTGCTTTAGATGGAAAGAACATAAACATTTACAGTTGCCACATCTAAAATCATATATTCATAATGATCCAATCTCTGGGAAAGGGAGATTTGTTTTGTTAAAATTCTGACTTTTCCAAGCTCTGAACCAGATTTAGGAGATGCTCCAATCTGGGGCTTTGATAGGATTCATGTGCAGTCTAGTTTTCAGTTATATCTTGGAGAAGAATAGAAGAATAGTGTTTTTTTAGGATCTGATTAACTGAAATCTTATCACAAGGGGGCACTTCTGCAACACTTTTCACCACATATCTCTCTGGATCTCCCACTAACTATTCTTCCAGCTCCTAAACCAGGGGTTCACAACCTACAGCCTGTGGGCTGGATCCATCGTGGAACACCATTTCATGTGGCACATCACCCTCGCTCCTGCCACCACCGCCAGAAGTGGCAAAAACAGCCAAAAACACATTGCTCTCGCTCCCGCCGTTGCCAGAAGCAACGATAACAGCTGAAAACACGCCATAGATGCACCCATGGCTGTCATAAATACATTTATGACAGCTACAGATGCATTTTATGGCAGCGTTTATGGCGGGGGAACCATGTGTCCAGCCCACTCAGCTGTCTGAGGGGGTGTGGTCCAGCCTGCGGCTGGAAAAGGTTGAGAACCTGTCCTAAACGCTTGTATAATCAGGCTATAGTGCAGCAGTAGTTAGGAAGAAAGGGCAGAACAAATGTAGGTGCTTTGAAATCCAAGACATTTTTTGTTTCTTTGAAAAACATGGCATCCTCAGCAGCAAAATGGTTAGCAATATATCACAGAAATCAATTAACCAAAATCAATTACTTTTGAGCTTAGTTTATGTGGTAGTAACTCCAATAGAAATCAAGGAGAATGTTCACAAGCTCACTGCCAATGAATTTGTCAATTAGCTACACTGATTAATCAATTAATGCAACCATCCCTAATAATAGAGATAGCTAGGGAAAAACAACTAGTTTGTTTGTTTGTTACTGATGTGCACACAAGCCATAATTAGTGTATGTGCTTTGCCTGAAGAAAGCCACCCACATCCCCCCAGCTATCATTACCGGCGACTTTTATAACCTGCTTTATAAGAGGTTATTAAGGAATATGGCAAGGGATGGTAATTGCTATCTAATATGGATAAGGCATTTTTATGAAATGGCCCTTTTATTTAGACTGTTAAATGGAAAATGGTGGTCATTATAAACTCTGTGTGTGTGCGCGCGCGTATGCACACTCATGCAATTTCAGCGTCTGCACCAAGATTCCCTGTGAATATGTGTGAATGGGTGTTCAGAGACACGAACAAAAGAGCACAATGTATTAGATATACAAGACTCCATGAAATGACTGGTACAACCATCTTTCCCCCGATATGTCTGAATATCTCCATTGATATTGAGCTTGGATCCTGCTGCAAATGATGAATATAGCAAGAAAATATTCTTTTTTAAAAGGAGTAATGTTTTTCAAGTCTCTCTTTTCCCAGCAGAGGAAAAGAAAACAATTTTTCAACTGTCTGAGACTGAATCCTAGAGCCAAAGTATATGTTACAGATAGTCATTAAAAGTTGAAATCAATTTGTGTTGTAGAGACATAGTTCAGGCAGACGTTCATAAATGAACAATTGTATTTGTAAACAAAACATTTCTTTACTTCTTTCAAATAAAGTCGTTGATAACCAACCAAAATAAAATAAAATATAAAGGCAATCTAATTTGTAAACGGTAGGTGAGAAAAGCTCCAGCTGTGGAAATCAACAATTTCCAACAGTTAATAATTAATTACTAATTATGGGCAATTGGCACTATATGGTTGAGAAAAGCTGGCTGTGGAGGATAGGCCAATGCTCATGACTAGAGCTATACATGCCAAGAGAGCACACATATACAAAAAGAGAGAATATGGAGGAAGTTCTCTCCCCAAATTTCCATTTCTTCACATATCTACTCATGACATCACCAATGGATCGCTTTCCCAATGTTTGGAACAGTTTGATAATGTTTGTGATGTATTTCTTAAGTTAAAGATTAACAGACTTTTAAAAGCCACTCTATTTCCTGTAGGAAAGGAGTCCTGAATGTTTGTATTTTGTTGTTCAGTTGCAGTCGATTCTGACCCTTTGCGACCCTATAGACCATTGCCCGCCAGGCACCTCTGTCCTCCACCATCGTCCTCAACCTGCCCAGCTTTGTGCCCATTGCATCTACAATACCATCTAGCCATCTCATTTTTGGCCACCCCCTTCTTCTTTTGCCCTCCACCTTTCCCAGCATCAAGGCTTTCTCAAGTGAATCCTCTCTTCTCATTTGATGTCCAAAGTACTTTAGCTTCATCTTTACTATTTGACCTTCTAAGGAGCAGTCAGGGTTGATTTCTTCTAGGATTGACCTATTTGTTCTCCTCGCTCTCCAGTGTACTCTCAAAACTCTCCTCCAACACCACATTTAAAAGGCATCTATTCTTCTGCGCTCAGCTTTCCTAATGGTCCAGCTCTCACAACCATACATTACTACCGAGAATACCATTGCTTTGACTATGCAAATTTTTGTTTGCAAGGTGATGTCTCTACTTTTAACTATGTTCCCCAGGTTTCTCATCGCTTGTCTCCCAAACATCAGTTGCCTTTTTATTTCATGGCTGCAATCACCATCTGCAGTGATTTTTGATCCTAAGAAAGTAAAATCTGTCACTGCTTCTACTTCTTCCCCATCTATTTTCCAGGGAGATAGAGCCTGTTGCCATTATCTTGAGAGGATAGTGACCTTTCCTCTCAACAAATTTGCACAACAAACCAACTCGCACGAAAGCTCAGACTCCATCCTTGTTGCTATTTCATTTTCAGACCCCACAAACCTTTCCTTTTAATCTCAAACCTGCCAGTCTCAATATTTGTGCATCTCTCCATCATTACTTTACCTGTCTTGTTTGATCTCAGCTTCCATTAGCTTGCTTTTGCCTGGATCCATCTCTAACCAAAGATCAGCTCTGAGAGATTCTTATGCTTCTTTCCATCCTATCCCTGGCACCCAGGAATGGCACTAGAACACCCTCCACTGCATAACAATGTGAGCAAATAAAGAGAAACTACAGTATACATATAATTTGGTGACAATGACCAGGCTAGTACCAAACAATTCCTGCAAAACAGAAATTGCTTCCAAACATTTGAGTTCATGTTCTCTTTGTCAGAAAATGGTACTTGTATTTTTAAACAGTGGTGGTACTGGGGGCAAACAGAAGTACAAAGTATAGAAAGTAGGTAGTTTATGTATACCTTGGTGTCGTTATTCAGATAGGAATCCATGCATTGGTAGACATCGCGATGATGACATTCTGCACATGCAAATGGACTTGAGAAATCAAGTCCATTTGCATGTTTTTTTAGCCATTGGGATATCATGTCACCGACTGGCTAGGCTGGGGTTTCCAACATTTTCCCACCAGGGGCCAGTTCCTGCCACTGTGCTCAGCTGTGGGGGGCAGAGGCGTGGCTGCACCCACTACTTAAGTATGTGGCAGTGGCAGGAATTGCCCCCCCTCCTTTTAGCACAGCTTCTGTCATTTCCCAGGGCGGCGGGAGGCTTTTCAGAGCAATTTCGCTCCATTTTTGGATTTTTCCACCCCTTCTCCACTGTGCTTCGGCAGCCAAACCTCAGTGGTTTGCTACTTTCTGGTTCCATGCTGGGAACCCGGGCACTGACATAAGCTCCGCCTGGCACCAGATGTCGCCAACTGCCACGGTTTGACTGTCGAAGTGAAGCAGAAAAGAGGTGGGGGGGAAATCCCAAAAAGGAGTGAAAATGCTTTGAAAAGCCTTCCACCGCCCTGGGAAGTGGCGAAGGCTGTGCAAAAAGCCACTAAAATGGCTCAATTCCTGCCACCACTGCCACAGCAGTAAGTGATTTATTTCGACTTCCGGTGGTGGTGGTCAGTTCCAGAGGTGCCCGGATGGCTACCATGGCCAGATTAATGAGATGTATGGGCTGGATTAGGCCCACGGGGTGTAGGTTGGGAACCCCTGGACTAGGCAGACCATGATGTGTGCCCTTTCCTTTAACCTGGCCCAAGGAATCTGACAGAGGACTCTTTGGTAAGTTTTATTCCCGGCCTAACATCATTGACAAGAGATGGGCAACACTGTCTAGTTAGACCACTCAAGTCCCCGTGGCCCCACAAGGCTCTCACCTAGTGGGGGTGGTGGTATGCATACTGTCTTAAAATCTAATGAAACATCCTAAACATCCAACCTTTAAACTAGTTGCATTTTAAAATTATCAACTTACATATCAGACAAGAAACAAAACAAATGTAAAAACATAAAGACAAAAATTGTTTTATGTTTGGTAGATGATCACTGTTGCACTTCATCAATTAGATCAGGTGTCAGCAAACTTGGTTCTCCAGGTGTTCTTGGGTTCAATTACCAGAAGCCCAAGTCAGTACACCTGTTGATCAGGGCTTCTGAGAATTGAAGTCCAAGAACACCTGGAGCACCAAGGTTGGCCACCTCTGATCTAAGCAGGTTGGCCAACAATCTCACTTCCACTGACCATCAGCAGATGATCAGAGGATGTTTTCAATTTCTGATATCCTGAAGCTTGTAAGGCACTTCAGGATACTGGAAGTTGACACCAGAAGCAACTTTGACAGCTGTAAGGCTCTTATATATCCCATTCCCAGCATCCACAAGTGCTGGAAATGGCATATATAGGAACATGCCTAAATAGCAGTCCTTCCTTTGAGTCATATTTGACTTCTGCAATTACAAGAGGTGCTCAAAGTGGTTGCCATCAGCATCCAGGCACTTCTGATTATCGTGAACTACTGCTTGAGCAATGTTGACTAAAGTGTCCTAGATCTTCCCTTATGCGTCTCAAACACATCATGAATGGATGCAATTCTTAGACTTGATGGAGGATCTGTTGCATACTCATACCTCAATTGTTGTTGTACAGTACTTCCACAATGTTCTTGAATATAAAATACTACGTACAGTACTTCAAAATGGTCTTGTGCTTCTTGAACGACAACTGTGCTTCCACTATTTGCATTGACTGTCCTGCCTGTCATATAGTGATACTAGCATTAATTCTTTTGAGTGAATGTCATACTACACATTGCTACTGTAATTCAATTTAACTTCAAAAAGAAAGACATAGATAACATCTCTTAAAATGTATATACATTTTGTAACCTTGGTATATATGCCATTCTAAACAATCTCCCTCTTTAAATATTCATACTGACACCAATGGGTGGGAAGCGATATCACAGCACACAGAATCTGAATTCAAGAGTTTCCTTTTAGAATGTTATAAAAAGCCGAAATATGTTAACCCAAATACCATAAGGCATCCAACTCTGTGAGGTAACCATATCCCTGACTCCACTGCAATCCAAATGCAGTATACAACTGATGTGTACAGAAGTGTAACAGCATTCAAATATAGCTTCTGCTTGTCTTTTTAAAGTAGGAGATTTTGTTACTCTTTGGGAAAGGCCACAATGCAGATTTTAAGACAAGAAATACCTGTCAAGCTTCAAGCAACAAGTAGATGGCACTGTAGCCATTGCTTGAAGAATTTTCTAATATGCAAAGCTAAAGAAGATGCAACATGGGGAGGAGGGAATAATTGTTCTGAAGAGACAAACATGGGGGGGGGGGGGGAATCCAGGTCTCCCAAATTTTAAATCTTCTGCTTTGTAGCACACTGCTGTGGGGAAAAAGGGACAATAAATTAAAGACATCACAGAATAAAGGGGAAAAAAAGGTCGTTTTCAAATCTGTTTCAATAAGCTTGGGAATCCAAAGATTTCATCAGTTGTTTTTGCTGTGAAATTTCAGAATTGACTCATAGGGAATTAGGTTAGGAAGATAATGGAGATATGCTCAGATTATGCAAGAGCTGCACTGCAACTCATTAGTAATATCCCCCCCTTTTTTTTAGGGTCTCTATTAAGCAAAGCCACCAGAGTTAAAATGATTCATGGGTAGAAATCCATATGGAAAAGTATTACCATCCAGGCTCTCTTAATAAACCATAATTAATATCAATTGAATTAAGGAGAATAGGTTAAGCAAAATGTTATTACACACAATGTGAACACAGCAGCAAGACTCCTCCTCCTCCCTAAACTGAAAGAAATGGTTTCCCCATATTTTGGCTGCCATGTACAGACCAATAAATCGTCCAAGATTTGCCTCCCAAGGTCAGAGAGGGTAGGAGATACATGTGTATGATTTTCAACTTTGCTCTGAAAAAGAAGATCAGAGGTCAGCGCCACCCACAGCACAACCTCCTGTCCCAGCCTAAATGAGACGACTGCAGTGCTGATTCTTGTGTTATTTGTACTGTGGAGATTTTGACTTGCAGAATGTGTTAAGTCATCTGCCACCACCATCAAAATGACTAGGCAATGTATTTTACAGAGTAACTGCATAAGGCCTGCCAAAATGGTTTTTATGGGACTGCTGTGATAAACATTAGACATTTCAAGACAGTTTTGGATGATTCAACCAAAAAGGCAGAAGCAGCATTTAGATGCCAGGGCTCAGATGTACATAGGAATCTTGTTGTCTGCCCTAAAATCCTACTTCCTAAAGTAAGAATTATTTTGGATTATTATTCCAGAATCTCACAACCAGAGTGTTGTTGGTTTTTTTGAAGTGGTAGCTGTGTTAGTCTGTGCAAGCATATCAGAGAGTAAACAAACAAAAAACAAAACAAAACAAGAAAGACAAAAAAATGCTGTGGCACCTTAAAGACTAACTCCTGTATTTTAATGTTAGCTTTTGTGGACCAAGCTCACTTCATCAGACATAAGAGTGGATTTTCATGGTATACATTTATACATTTGATATAGAGTTCCAGAGTAGTTGTGCAAATTTGGTTGGTTCAGGAGACATGTAAATCAATGAGTTATTTACAACCAGTAATAAAATGCAATCAGTTTATCAGGTGACAAACCAGAGTGTCCACTAACATTTCCAAATTCTGGCAAGTAGCACATAAAGAGCCATGTTCTGTGTGTGCATTAAAAAGTATGCGCAAGTGGGCTTTAAAAATATTTTCCTTAAAAATGAACATTATAGGAAAAAAATGCAGGTTTGTTCACTGCTAGTTAACCCTTCTTTTCCCACATAGACACATGATTTTCCTGATAATTCAGCCAAAGGAATTTGTGCCATAAGGTAAAACATGCAAGCGCCTTACGAAGCAACTGCTAATTAGCAACTGCTAATCAGGAAAATTGCACAAAGGTAAAGGTTAGGTCCCCTCCCCTGGCTCTGCCACCCTAGTCTGACTTGGAGGCCATAATGGCTGTTGTTAACCTTTAGAATAAACAAAACAACATCCTAAGAAATGTTATTCACAGGTCTCTTGCCTCCCTTTGGATTTAGCTCTGAAATATACAGAGACAAGATGTCTTTGCTCAGTGGAGAGAATAAGATACTAAATTCAATTCAGTTTTATTTACTGTCCATGACCAGCATAACAAGAACACAAAAGCATAAACACCACATCCTAAGCTAGACTGGACAGAGGTAATAAAAGGAAACTATACTACTAAAAACCTACTGAGAATTGACATACAACAGCAGGCCACCTATCTAAAAGAACAATACAGTATTACTAAAATCACTTAATAATTACTAAAATGGAATGTTCTCAAAGATAAAATGCTAATATTTACAAGGAAAGAAGAGGGATAGCCTCAGTACATGCTCAGCAGTGTTTTATTTTCCCCCCATATCTGATTATCTAAATAAGAAACACAGCCAAGGAAGAGAGTAATTATGCAAAATGGTATTGTTAAAGAAGTTGCTGGAGAGGTTTCAGAGCTATCAACAGAACTATAAACAACAACCCATGTCTCTTCTGTTCCTTGCAGAAATGCAGAATGAGGAAGACAATTTTTGTTAACAGTCTAGATAGAAGGTGTGAAGAAACTGAAAAGTTAGGGGAACAGAGGATATGAAAGCAGGAGGAAGATATGCGCCTTCCTCCTGCATTTATTTTGTGTATGGATCACACAGCTGTCTTTGTTTGTTTATGGGATATGAAATCTATCTAGAAACTTTAAGGCACCTTTGTGAATGCCTGAGAAAATTGGCTAAGAAAGGAGAGGCCAATACCAGATAAGCCCAAACAGAGAAACAGCACCTTTAATGGGTCTTCTGTTAGATAGGACATCAAAGAAGTGCCAAAGGGAAATCTTGCCTCCAACTTATCTCTTATCAGATTAGACATTAAAAACCAGTCTGCTTCCTTCTTTGGAGTCATACAAGTTGAGGAAGGAAAATAACTAAGTGAGAGGCAACAGTAGAAAGTGCTTTTTATTTTGGTAAACATTACAGTAGATTAAAATGATTGGGAAGATCTGGAATGGGTAATTTAAGATATAAAAAGGGGTCCTTTAAGGAGAAGGCTTTGTACAACTGCTGTCCACAAAGCCTGGAAGAATACACTCTATGTATGCTTAACTATTCTAACTCTAAACTAAGATGTCTGTATCAGATACAGTAGTTAAGTTTAGATTTTTTTAAATTTCCTGGTGTGGATTTTAAAATTGTTTTAGACTGTCTCTGCACTTGACTGCAATTTGAAAACTTTTAATAAACTTTTTTGCATTTCTGCCTTTTGTTCTTTTATTTTATTTTCTCCCTCTTAGTAAAGCATTAAAAATCTCTTCAAACTCCTGTCTAGTTTTTCGCTTAAACTAGAGGGTTTGCGGTATTAAAACCAGGTCTTGCCTTGACTATCTACATACTGGGAATGTTAGTATTTGTATAGGTGTGGTAGTAGCCTACATCTCCTGCTATGGTAATGGAGCAGACCGTACAGCCAGAGACTGGACGCTAAGTGTTGGGTGACGGTAAATAACCTGACAATGTGGCAATTCTAAAACTGGTCTATAATTAAAGGCCTAAAATTCATATGAAAAGAGAAAAGAAGGAACAAGGGAAAAAGTTTAAAAGTTTAAAATTAACAGTATCAGGGAGAATCAGTTCTTGAAGGCAACTTAAGTTTAATACAGTTGTACCTCGCTTAAAGAGCATAATGTGTTCCACATGATTGCTCTTTAAGCGACTTTGCTCTTTAAGTGAAACACCATTAAAAGTGACCAATTGTGACTTCTAGTGGGGGGGATTGCAAAACCCAATTTATTTGTTAAGCGAGTTTTTTGTTGGTTTTATTTGTTAAGCGAAGCGACCATTCAGAGAAAATTCTGCTCTTTAAGTGAGTTACTCTTTAAGCGAGTTATTCTTTATGCAAGGTTTGACTGTAACATTGTTTTCACCTATTTCCTGAACACAAGGAAGGAAGGAAGGAAGGCGTCGCATCACAGTTGATAACCAGCACCCTGAATTGAGCACAAAACTGTCAGAGAGCCAATAAAGGAGTGCTAAGACTGTGGATATATGATCGAGTTTACTAGCCCCAGAAATCAATCTGTCCACATTTTGGACATGATAAACTTTCTATACTGTTTTCCAGGGCAGCCCTATGTAGTTATTTTTGAGATTACCAATGTGTGAATCACTGTTACTAGGATTTTTAATCCAGGCAGGGATACAACTGAACAATTAACCAGAGCCACAGCTGATATTTAAGCCTCACTAGAGAGTCCTGGGTCCAGAAGTACCTCTAAGAAACCAACTAAATCCTTCCAAAGGAGTGTAATCCCTTTAAAACCAGCTAAATTTCTCTCTAACCAGTCCAATGATCCTCCCAATAGTAGGCTCTCAGTCTTATATGGGTTTCGTTTCAGTTTCCTGGCCCTTATTGATTCAGCCCATTAACAATGCTAGACATCACTCAAGGGCCTGTACAACATAACCTGCAGGTAAAATGAAAGAGAACTACACTGGGTGTCATCAGCAAACTGGTGACAGTGAACTCCAGATCTCCATATGACTTATCCCAGAGGCTTCATGTAGATGTAAAAAATAATGGCGAGACAGTCGACCGAATAGGACCCCACATAGCAGAAGTCCCAAAGGGTGGGGTTGTCCTCCCCAAGCTATAGCATTTGGGAATGGCCAAAAGGAAGGACCAGAACCAGCAGAGGACAGAGCCCCAAATCACTAAACTTGATAGTCTTTCAAGGACACCAAGGTCAATGGTATCAAAGGCTGCAGAAAGACAGGAAGACTGAGATAATTACACTCCCCCCTCTGTCTTCCTTTAGGAGACTGGCAATGCTATTTCAGTACTATGCTGTGGCCTAAATCCCAACTGAAATGGATCCAGCCTATCATCCCCCCCCCTCAAAACTGGTCAGCTATCACCCTTTCAATTAACATACAAAAACTGAATATTTAAGAAAGGTCTGTAGTTGTTCGAATAATCCGTTGCCAAGGTAACCTGTCTGAATACATGATTACAAGTATTTGATGTGCTAAGTGCTAGAGCTCTCTGTCCTGGACAGGCAAATCTATTCCATTTTTTCCTTCCATGTTCAGTTTTACCCACTCCCAAGTACTTGGGGGGGGGAATGAAAACTGAAGGGGAAAAGGGAAAGGAAGGTGACACATGAAGGGAGGTAGGCAGCAAGTGTCTAGGAGGGGTTTTGGGAATACAGGCTTATAATATTCAATTTGTGTTAGTTTGCTGTAAAATATATCATCATAATGGCTCTAGTCCAGGGGTTCTCAACCTATGGCCCCCCACTGTGGCCACATGTGGCCCCCCACTGCCTTCGCCACACCCGGAAGTGCCATTTGTGGTTCCTTTTTATGTACAAGCCATCTCCATCATGCAGGCAGGGCAAAATGGCCATCTGGCCCCCGAATCCTCTGGAGCTGCTTGCTGTCGCTGCTGTCACCGCCACCGCTGCCACTGCCGCCATCGCAGCCGGAGCTGGAGGAGGAGGAGGCGCGCTCCACTGGGCGTCCCCAGGCCATGATGGCTCGGCGGTGGCAGACGGCCCGGGCAGGGCTCAACCTGCCCATGGAAGCTCGGCGGCCCCAGGGGAAGTGCCCTCCTCTGAGGGCCGCCATCGGAGCCACTCTGAAAAGCTGCAGCTCCGACTCCGAATTTTTTTTAAAAAAAATTGGAGCCAAAAATGGCTCCAATAAAGTGCGCATGCGCAGAAACTCAATCTGACCCATGCGCAATGCGTCAGATTGAGTTTCTGCGCGTGCACACTAAATTGGAGCCACTTCGGCTCCATTTTTTTTTAAAAAAAAATTCCTGCTGGTGAGGCGTCTGAGGAATGCGGGACATACGGGACGCCTTAGAGGATTTCCGGGACTATTTTATTAAATATGGCAACGCGGGATTACACCTGCCATTACGGGACTGTCCCGCAGAATGCGGGACGGTTGAAGCTATCTGAGGAAGCATGACCTAGCTCTATTCTAGACCCCTGTAACTCCTGTACTATTATACACATTTTGAAATAAACTCTGCATTACTTTTCTCTCTGCTTGTAGATTGCTCTCTCTGAATAACTATTTTCTGTTTGGACTTTACCAGTTTAGACCTTGTGCTTCCTGCACCATTCCCTTGTGCCCTGTCCAGCTTGGGCGTTGCCTGCATTGTCTGAAACAAAATGCACATATCCAGAATCAAAAGATGAAATTGTCCTGGATTTTCAATTAGAATTCTTCAGAATAGATGGGTTTAGGGTCCAAAGACACCAATTAGCAGATACAGTACTAAGGGCATTTTGAATTCATGGGTGCCATTGCCTCATGGATTACCGTTTTTTAATGATTCATCTCATGTTGCATCTTGCTAGTTGTGATACAATCTAGCCTTTAATAGAAGATTTCTTAGTCAACTTAATTGGATTATGCACATATAGAAGAATTCAGAAAATTATTGAAAAATTCTATAGGTTGGAAAATATTGTTTACTCATCATACTGTCTGTGTTGGGCTATTTTAACCTCCTGCTAGGTAACATTAAAGAGATATGATTGAACTTTTCATCACTGATTAACAAATAAAATAAATAAAAAGTTCATTTCACATCGATGAGGACAAAGGCCAGCTTTGCAAATGTTATTGAACTACAACTCTCATCACACAGGGTATTTTTTTCTATAACTGAACCCTCCCCCCCCCACACACATGCCTTATAACAGTCATGGCGAACCTTGGCACTCCAGGTGTTTTTGAACTTCAATTCCCAGAAGCCCAACTCAGCACTCTTGCTGTACAGGAGTAGCAAGGTTCACCATCACTGCATAACATTCATTTTTTAAAACAAATACAGTGGTACCTTGCTTAAAGAGCATAATGTGTTCCACAGGATTGCTCTTTAAGCAAGTTTGCTCTTTAAGCAAAACACCATTGTAAGTGACCAATTGTGACTTCTGGCGAGGGGGGGAGTTGTTAAGTGAATTTAGTTGTTAAGTGAATTTCTGGTTGGTTTTAGTTGTTAAGCAAGGCGACCATTCAGAGAAAATTCTGCTCTTTAAGTGAGGTGCTCTAATTGAGGTGTTCTTTATGCGAGGTTTTACTGTAGTTTGGGTCTACAAGCTAAAATATAGCTGCATCTCAGAGGGCACAAGGACACCTCTTTGAACCAAAGGATTAGGAAGGATTATGGGGGTTGAGGGCCTCTGGATGTTGCAGGCTGCCCTTTGTCTGTTCATGTGGCAGAAAAAGAAACTAGGCCAAATTTGCTGCCCCCTGGGCAGGGCCCAGGACGCCGGTGGTGATGGAGGGTCCCAGTGCCCATCCCCACAGTGGCCTCTTTGCCCTGGCCACTAGGAAGTCCGGGGGGGGGGGTGGCGGCGGCGGCGGCGGCGGCGGCAGCAGCAAATTCATATTTATTGTGAAATTTTGCCGCCCCAAAAAAGTGCCTCCTGGAGCAGGAGGCTCCCATCCCCCTACGCTACACCACTGCTAAGGTTATACCAGAGCATGCTACAACATAGCTTGCAGTGTATGCAGCGATTTCACTACATACAGTACTCAAGATTGTAGTACAAACGGACCATTTTCTTCACTAGTTTATATTAACAGATTAACAAACCATGCATCACAATCTGCTTGGACCAGTGGCTAATCATACCCAGGTCTAATTTTTGCAATACATGATCTCCAATCCAGAAACCCTGAGGTCAATTACAGGAGTATCAAGTCGGCCAAGGTTTCACCCAGAAATAAAGAGATAGAATACCTTCTGTAGGCTAAATGAGGAATAAAAGGCCAGACTTCTATTACTTAATTTAAGCATAGCCAATTCAGAGGCATCAGACTGCCTGCCCATCACAGGATTTAAAGCCATACACCTCTGTTCTCTTTCAACTTTTATGATTTTTTTGGCGCACACACATACACTATGGAGACATCACCCTGCAAACAAAAGTTCGCATAGTCAAAGCAATGGTATTTCCAGTAGTAATGTATGGTTGTGAGAGCTGGACCATAAGGAAGGCTGAGCGCAGAAGAATAGAAACCTTTGAAATGTGGTGGTGGAAAATAATTTTGAGAGTACCCTGGACAGCAAAGAGATCAAATAAGTCAATCCTGAAGGAAATTAACCCTGACTGCTCCTTGGAAGGACAAATATTGAAGATGAAGCTAAAGTACTTTGGATACCAAATGAGAAGAGAAGATTCACTCGAGAAGGCCTTGATGCTGCGAAAGATTGAAGGAAAAAGGAGAAGGGGTGGCAGAGGATGAGATGGCTAAATGGAAATGTTGACAAGGTGGGTGTAGAGCTGAGTGGACTGTGGAGGATGGTGGATGATAGGGATGCTTGGCGTGGTGTGGACCATGTCAGACTCAACTGTGTGACTGAACAACAAAAAACACTATAGCAATTCAGTCGTGCCAGGAGTTTTATGATTAAATCTGCATGGTGTCTTGTACTACGAATAAAATTTATTTAAAATTATATGATGCAGCAATGGTTCATTAAGGCCCTCCTAAACTATCAGTGTTACATGTGAACATTGTTATCATAAGAGAGAATAAAAATCCAAAGGCCATTCTTGTCAGTACGGGTTTTTGCAATGATGCCTCAGAAGGTAGGAGTATAAAAAATAACTCTGTGTCTATATCAGCTTCAGCGTTATAGCCATGACAAAATTATTAGCCATGTTAGCCTGCTTTTTAGTGATAGATAGCCAATAAATAGATTTTCCATAGAAGCAGCACTTTTCTTCTGCAGAAGAAACACATTGGGGCGTGGAGGGAAAGAGAGTGAAAATACAGTTGGAATAAAGAGGAAAGGATGCTGAAACTGCAAAGACAAAAAACTGCAAGCTCTGAGCCAACAGCCTCGGGACTAAGCTGAAATTAGTTGCTTCTGACCGCCAGGTGACCTCACGGACTGACTGTCCTGATGGACAATCTGCCCCCTCAGTCCTTTTTCTGCACATTCTTTTTCTGAAATTGCAGACACTATTCAACTTGCTTATCCTCTTTCCTCAAGGATCTGTGTATACAGAAAGAGCCTGTATTTTTGAACCACAATTGGGCATACCCTGGTAATGGCAACTTTGTGCTGTTGGCTAATCTTTCTCACACTAGGACAGGGGAAAGGAACTACAGAATGAACTCACCAAAAGGTGGCTTTATTTTAACAGTTTCAAGTCTGGCCTAAACATAGAATAATAATAATAATAATAATAATAATAATAATAATAATAATAATAATAATAATAATAATAATAATAATAATAATAATAATAATAATAATAATAATAATATGTGCCCCTGCCCTGCTGAGATACAGGCTACAGACTAAGGCCGTGATGACAAATCTTGGCACTGCAACTGTTCTTGGACTTCAATTCCCAGAAGCCAAAGTCCCTGTGAATCCACATGAATGGGTTTACTGCATGTACGCACAGTAAAACTTCTGGGAATTGACGTTCAAAAACAGCTGGAGTGTTAAGGTTTGCCATCACTGGACTAAGTAGTAGTTATAGGAGGCAGAATTCATCTGGAGGAGGAACGAGCATGATTACTTTCCTTTACGAAAGCTCCCCCCCCCCCCCCGTTTATATTCTCATGTCCAAGAAGAAAATTACTATACATGGTTTTTACATTGAAATAGACATTGTATTGTAGACACAATGGGCACAGAGCTGGGCGGGTTGAGGAGGATGGTGGAGGACAGAGGTGCCTGGAGGACAATGGTCGATAGGGTCGCAAAGCGTCGCAATTGACCATGCGACTGATCAACAAAAAGACTTTGTACAAAAAATGGCTGCCTGAAGCAACATGACCTTTTCAGAGCAGGAAGGGGGGGAGAGAAATATTGTTTTCCTATGTGGACAATATTTGTTTTCTCTATGTGAAAAAAAAATGAAAAATCCTTTCCCCCATCTCCTACACAAAACAGTTTGGTTTTCTGGTCATATTTATAGATCGATATGTACAGTATATGCAAAATATTTATTTATTTAGCATATGAAGGTACAGTATCATTTTAATGCAAAAATATCCCTGCTCGGTTGGACCTAATATCTCACCAAATATCTAGATCTGTACCCAATATGGGGCACCCAGATGTCACAGGAAATTCACAAGCAAGGAGCATGGAGGACAGTTCCTTTGGGGGGCTAATTCTTGAGACTCAGCCATAATCTTTCCTCAGAGCATGATACTGCTCTTTCCACTATCCTGACAATTATCAAACCTTGAAGTGGCATGGTGAACTATAGGTTCTTACCAATGGCCAAATCATGTATTATTCTACATCAGTGTTTCCCAACCTTTGGTTTTTGGACTACAACTCCCAGAAGCCTAAGTCAATTCCCCAATGTGCTAACATAGGCTTCCGGGAATTGACATCCTCCTGTGGGGTGCAGGTCCCACATTGGGATTCTGAGGCTTATAGATCAAAAAAGTAACTTTTCTAAGCTCTAATCAGAATGCAATTACATTTAATATTTCATACTTCCCTGAATTTTGCAATGCAGTCCTTCATTTTTTTAAAACACACACCCCTTTGTATTTCTCTGTTCAAAAAAGGTGCAGAGAAATGCATATAAGTTTAAAATTTCAAAATTTTAAAGAAAATTTCAAGTATGGATATGCAGATTTTAAGAAACAGATTAAAATAGAAATGCGATAGGACAGATTTATAAATATATGTGAAAATGTATGTAGATGAGAAGTAGACTTATTCTTGTAAAATCTACTTTCTCTGGACATGTAACTGCTATGGTTTTCCGGAAAAAACGACAGCAGGAAAGAAGAGAAAGAGGAAGTACAGTATTAACATGAATAAAGAATCAGCAGTACAGTGAGGCAGGAAGGAGGTAACAGGAAAGAGTAAGTGCTGGCAGTGATCCCTGTGTGAGTATCTGATAGTACCATCTGGCATGTACTTTATTATGGGCCAAGTAAAAGGACAGAACTTAGAAAACTATCTTTTTTGCACTTCAGTATTAAGAATCCTTCAGCTTCCATGGCCAGTGGCTATCCTGGGCTAGGGAATCTAGAAGTTATAGGTCATGCCAATGAGGAGAATCTGGGAGTTGTAGTCCAAAAAATGTAACTTCCAAGGGCAGGATTTAATCCACAGGTATCAGATGGTTATTCTTGTCTTAAAGTACACACAGTGTGATATTTTGGACCAAGTTTTTATTTTGAGTACAGTGGTACCTCACTTAAAGAGCATAATGTGCTCCACAGGATTGCTCTTTAAGCGAGTTTGTAAGTGACCAATTGTGACTTCTGGTGGGGGGATTGCAAACCCCGATTTTTTGTTAAGCGAGTTTTTGGTTGGTTTTAGTTGTTAAGCAAAACGAACATTCTGAGAAAATCTGCTCTTTAAGCGAGGCACTCTTTAAGCAAGGCATTCTTTATGCAAGGTTTGACTGTATATGTACAAATTTTCCCCAGTTACATTCATAATACCACTAATGGTTTTGTAAATCTCTATCACCGACTCCTCCCAATTTCCCCTCTTTCTAATAAAAATGCCCCTGATGCATAAGGCTTCTTCTCATAGGACAGTGATGTCAAAACTTGGCACTCCAGATGTTCTTATACTTCAATTTCCAGAAGTCTTGATCAACAGGAGTGCTGAATTGGGCTTCTGGTAATTGAAGTCCAAGAACACCTGGAGTGCCAAGGTTGGCCATCACTCTTATAGGAAATGACATCAGCTCCCATCATTATTTCACTACCAGATACATCCCTGTCCTGTTATGCATTATTTTTCTCAAATAGCCTACTCAGTTCTCCAAATTTATAACATAGTCTCCATGTATAAGCATGTCCTCTGCAAATATTTCAGAATTGCAAATATGAAGAAAGTTGTGCCTCAAAGGGTTAGCATGCTGTAGAGATATACAGGTACAGTTGTACCTCACTTAAAGAGCATAATCCGTTCCACAGGATTGCTCTTTAAGCGAGTTTGCTCTTTAAGTGAAACACCATTGTGAGTGACCAATTTGGGGGGGGGGATTGTGAACCCCGATTTATTTGTTAAGCGAGTTTTTGGTTGGTTTTATTTGTTAAGCAAAGCGAACATTCAGAGAAAATTCTGCTCTTTAAGCGAGGTACTCTTTAAGCGAAGCGCTCTTTATGTGAGGTTTGACTGTACAGTACTTTAACATTAAAATGATTAAGAGCTGATATTTCAACAATAGTGGCACAGAGGTTAACGTGCTGTACTGCAGCCAAAACTTTGTGAGCTTGATCCTGTTGGGCAAGGTTGACTCAGCCTTCCATCCTTCCGAGGTTGGTAAAATGAGTACCCAGTATATTGGGGGCAAAATGCACTAAGCGCTATGGGGCAGGGTATAGGTATAATTGCTATTGCTAAGCATGAAAGTCATTCATGTAAACATAAATGGTGAGCAGGTTATTATATGGAATAGAATTGTGTGATATGTAGTACATATGATGTATAGGTAGTATGTCTAATGTAAGATCCAGATCCAGATTTGGAAACAAAGTCACTCTTCCAAGTTTTCTCTGTGTTTAAGGCAAGTCATTTAGCCAAGATTCACCAGATATACAGTAGTAGCCAACCTAATCCTAGTTCAGACATTTTGTAGCAATTGTGATTCTGTAGCATTCACCAGACCTTGTTGAAGCATTCTGTAATTATTGTAATTTCCCTCATAATCTAAAACATTAAATTCTTCATTTCTACTGCATATGTTCCACTGGTGAAACCTGGCCATAAAAATAGTGGGACTTAATACCAAAATTTAAAGTATGACTCCACTGTGCCGAAAAGAAATGCTACTGTTCAACAATAAAATCCACCACATTCACAGCCATCACTCCCCATGTCCCTGACACCCTTACATGGATAGTTCTGTGAGAAACAAAAAAGAGGAAATTATATTGCATGTAAATTACAAACAGCACAAAACAGAATAAAACCCAGAGTGCCAGATAGCATTTGAAAAAGCCATCCAAGGTTTTAAAACACACAGCAGTTTCACACATGGCTGGGCATTTGTTCCACTACTCTGTTTTTGCTGTACAGTACTATGTGCCTGACCTTTGCTGCTCTGGCGCCCATCTGATGTTCCCTGGCAGTAACCTTTTCACCTGATTTCACATGGATGACCCCAGACCCCTCTTCAGCCTGAAGATCCATGTCAATGGCATGTAGAAAATGTACTACAGTACTTCACTTCCAGAATGTCTGTTCGAAGACCTTTACTGTTATAGATTTGCAAGCTTTAGCCAAATTGTCAATGAATAGAAAGAAATGTGTCAAAAGGATGAAATAATATAATTTTAAAAAATTCATAGAGAATATAGTGAAAAGGGGGATTTGCAGTGGTTCAAGTGATTAAGACAATGAACCTGATGACTAGAAGGTCATCAGGTCAGCAGTTTGAGACCCGAATACTGCATGATGAAATGAGCTCCCATCTCTGTCCCAGCTCCTGCCAACCTAGTAGTTTGAAAGCAAGAAATTGCAAATAGATAAATAGGGACCACTTTGGTGGGAGCAGCTCCCCTGGTGGCTTAGTGGTTAAGATGCTGAGCTTGGAGACTGGAAGCTCGAGTTTCAATACCCAAGATCTGCACTTGGAGACATGAAAGGAGCCTTATTTGGGCATCCCCTGAGTGAAGTTTCTCCAGTAAAAATCCTTTCAACCCAGAGTAATCTCTGGCACGAAATTATTATTACTTCAGTGGAAAGGAAAGCAGAGTTCCATGCACTCTGGTATCGAGGCATGCCTGCCACATGTCCATTGAAATGTCTGCAGGCACAGGCTCTTTGGTTGTAAACAGATGAGCACCGAACCCTAGAGATGCATACGACTGGCTTTCAAGCAAGGGTGACCTTTACCCTTTACCTATAGTGAAAAGATCAGGTCCTATGCACCTAACTATTTCTAGAATTCCAAAACACATTACACAATGAAACCACAATGAGAATCAGTTGTTGATAAAACAATCAAAGTATGCACAATCTCTTTCCCCGTGGTGCTCCATGTACCTGTTCTCAATATTCCAAGAAATAACCAGCCCACTATAACAATGAGTCCAGGCACAAACTAAGCTAGAGAGAGCCTGAGAACTAAATATACATTCCTAGACAGATCAGAGTGAAAACTTCCTCCCTCTAATCTGGTCAAGGGAGCTTCATTTTCCAACCAGCCATGACCTTCCCCAACTATGTGCCTCCCTTCTAATTAAGCAGTATTTAGCTTCCAAGCATGGTAAATGTGAGATGCAGAAGTAAAGAAAATCACCTGCTATGACAAATGGACATCTTTCAATGTCTGAGACAGGACCACTTCTATGTATATATTAATCATATTGTCTAGTTCAGGATTTCCCAACCTTTTTATGCCATGGGCATGACCACGCCCTCCAGACAGCTGAGTGGGCTGAACCATGCTCCCAGTTGTTATAAATACTCCCACTTCCACATCTACAACAACCATGGGCACATTTACGGCTGACATAAATATGTCCACTTCCACATGCATCAGCAGGCCACATGAAATTGTGCCACAGGCCAGATATGGCCCATGGGCCATAGGTTGGGAACCTCTGGTCTAGCTTGACCGCAGGAGACATGTTGTAAAGACTACCTGCTAATTTCTTAGCTACCATTGATTTAAGCTGTCTGGATCAGAAAAGATACACCTGGAAAGAATGTTCAAGCCCATGATTTGCATCCAAGCAAGGGTGAGACAAGGAATGAGACAAGACCCTTCCTTATTAAGATCTTTATAAATTGTACAAAGTACAGTATCTCTGTTGAATATCAATTTTGAATCATTTCAGTCTACACTCTGCACGAGATCTGAAAGTTGCCATTCTGGAACAGAAAAATTACAGGACAAAGATCCAGAGAGACAGCAGAGATTAACTATATATACATGCTACCCATCTCAATGTCTGGAATATTACTCAAGGGGTTTTGGGATGTTATCATATTTGAAACACCACAACTATTGGGTTGTTATATGCTGTAATTTCCCATACCACCTTTCTAGAACAATCTTCAGCGGTATGGTCAGTAATCCTTATTCATCAACACATGTTATCCATAGCCTCAGGCCACGTCGCAGAACAAAGAAAGTACTGCAGCCTAGGCCAATTCATGCCATCTGTCAATTTTCATACAACTTAGCCCAGTAACGTCGCGTGGATTTCAGCTGCTGGGGGCTTAAGCCAAATTTGCTGCCCCATGCTGGACGCCGGTGCCCACTCCTGCTAGGGCTTCTGGGAATTGTAGTCCAAGAACACCATAGCCCAAAAAGTGCCGCCTAGGGTGGGTTGCCCCCATGCCCCTCCTCCCCTATGCAATGCCACTGATTTAGCCTGTAAATTCTAAATGCAACGTTGGAAAGGTTGGGTAATGTGACAATGATTATTTTGCACCTGTCTACTAACCATTTACCCCTTCATAGAAGCAAATTTCACAGAAATAAATCTGAATATCAATCAGGGATCTTTGATCATTACCAGAGATAAAAAGCTGAACTGATTTGTGCTTGTATCTATTTATTATTTATTACTTATTTACTCACATTTGCTATCCCGTCCCAATCAGGTATACCCGACTCTGGGCGGCTTACAAGATAAAATGCGATCATAGGTTAAACCTATGGAATACTAATAATTAAAAAACTTTAAAAGTTCATAAAAAATAGGAAATAAAACAGCACCACGGGATAAAAACCGAACAGAAAGGGAGGCTGTCCCTTAAATTAGCCACCCTGTGTGGGATCCCACGTTCCTGGGTCCCCACGCTTGTCCCGCCAGCCAGGTTTTTAAACCCCTCCGGAATGGTAGGAGCTCTGTCTGTAGGCGCAGTTCAGTTGGGAGGAGGTTCCAAAGGGCCAGGGCGAACACAGAGAAGGCCTTCTTCCTAGTGCTAGTGAGGCGAGCCTCCCTAGCCGATGGAATAACAAGAGAGCCCCTCCGGTCCGCCCCAGTGGGACAGACAAACATTCTTAGGGTGACGCGGTCTCTTAGGTATCCTGGCCCACTACCATATAGGGCTTTAAAGGTAATGACCAGCACCTTGAATTGCACCCAGAGACATAATGGCAACCAGTGCAGCTCCCGGAGCAGTGGTGAGGCACGAGCATAACACCCGCACCCCATCACTACCCGGGCCGCCACATTTTGGACCAGCTGCAGTATTATACTAACCAGTCATTGTGTACTCCTGTATCTCCACCTGATCATGGAAAAATTTATAAATTATTCTCATGAAGTCTCACTCTTATATCTGAAGAAGTGGACTTGATCCAGGAAAGCTAACATTAAAATACTGTATAGCAATTTGTTTTGAAGGTGCCACAACATTTTTGTCTTAATTTACTACCTGATACGTTCAAAACCAATGTCCCTTCCTTTTGAGGAGCAAAGCACATCAACTCACAGAAACCTCAGAATGGTTATCTGATTGATACAAACAACCTCTATCATGTTGTGAAAACTATGTTACTTGCAATGAGGCATTATTTGTGGCACAGGTTTATTTTGTAGGTTTTGCTCAATTTGTACAGACAGCATTTCCCATTTTCACTCTCTTCTCTTGTTGAGAATGCAAGAAAGTATCCTAACCGTTCACAGTTGAGGAGGGGCTGTGGTCGCTCAGTGGTTAAGAAGCTCGCCTTGCTGGCTGGAAGGCTGGCAAGTCAGCAGTTCGAGACCTGGGCACTGAATGATGAATTGATTGCCCGTCTCTGTCCCAGCTCTTCTTGGGGATATGAAAGGAGCTTCCTATGGGCATTCCCTGAGTGGAGTTTCTTCTACAAAAACCCTTTCAACCCAGAATAATTTCTGACATGAAATTATTATCATTACAGTTGTGGAAAATAATTTTACTCTTCCTTGTCCTTGCCTGCAAGGAGCAGACAAGTATGGATTATCATCCCTAACTGCATCAAGTTAAATGGGATTCCTATCTTTATAAAGCTAAATAGAGTTGCTGCCCCAGACATTTCATGTTACCAGGTTTGCTATTTTTAAACTTTACCCTACATATATAAGCAGAGCCCTCTGCATTCACAATTCAGTTCACCTGAAAAACCCAAGAACACTCTATACACACACATACACAAACACACCCACCCAAGGAAAAGAAGAGGGTATGATAAGTGTGCAGCTATCTTTCCCAAAGCATGATTTTAATTTGGGGGCTTCAAAGAGGATAAGTATGCTCTGAGAGCAAATTATTTCCTCATTTAGATGCCCCATTGCTGACCCAGAGTATCTCGGTCATGTGCGGCAGACGCTCATCGTCAAATCAATAAGCATTAAATCAACCTCATTTTCTACTGTTTAAATTAACTATAACCATTTTAATTGCAAATTCATCGCCAGCAAACGGCTTATTGCCTTTTACATTAGAACCCCAATTTACTTGCATGTCACAGACCATTGAGAATGGTTCTGCACATCCTGGAAAACCCCTCCTTCATTTTTTTGTACATCTCATAGTAAAAAGAAGGAAGACTGCATTTCCTAAAGATTGCCTTTTAGCACCTTTTGCAACATTCTCATGAACTATAGCAAGTTAATACTAAGGACCTGCAGCTAATATAATGGTTGATAAACATCTATGAACATTTTATCTCTACATAATCAATATGCATGTCTTTCTACACTGTTTCACATTTTACAAGCAGATTTGGGCCTGACATATTTACCAAAATGCCACAGCCATAATGCTGACTTTCTAGCCCAGGGGTTCTCAACCTACAGCCCATGAGCCAGGCCTGGCTCACAGTACCATTTCATGTGGCCCACTGTTGCACCTGGAGCACCTGGAAGTGGAAGCAGATGAGTTTACATCAGCTGTAAAATGTGCCCGCACATGCGTAAAGACACCCTGGCTGTCGTAAATGTTGAAGTGGGCATATTGATGACAGTAGTAAATGCGCCTGCTTTCGCTTGGGGGGGGCGGCGGCGGCGGGGGCGGCATGGTCTAGCCTGCTCAGCTGTCCAGGGGGAGTGGTCAGGTCCACAACATAAAAAGGTTGGACACCCCATTTAAAAACACATTGTAGATCTGATGGCCAGAAACTCACTCTAACCTGGAACTCCCTACTCAGCAGTGGCAAAATAATTCCCCAAATGTGGACCCTTATATAGTCGAAGTCTACAGAACAGAAAGAGGTTATTAGACAGCTTAGTGAAACCTAACCTTTCAGAGGTAATAAAACTACACAGGGAAATCCCTCAAATAGCCCAATGAGAAGATAACATGTTCAGAGGCTAGGTAATGCTGACTGATGCTCAGGGTAGAAGAAAACAAGAAAGAATTATAACAGAATGGAGTATCCTACAAAAAGGCTAGCATGAACGCTAAACAAGAGACCATGCTACAACTCTTTGTTGCTGACTGATTTGCATGTTATATTTATATCCAGCCTGCCCTCCAATGAGCTCAAGTTAGCATATATGATTCTCCTCTTCCCCACTTGGTCAAGGTCACCCAGCAGGGTTCGTGGCTCTGGAGATTTGCCTCCCCACTCAAATAATTCTTGGATACCTTGGAGTTGCTATTCAGCAAGGAGTCTGCACACTGATGGATGGAAACAGCAATTTTGCAAGTCAGAAATGGCCCCACCCCAGCATAGATGACCAGAATAGGAGGGTCAGGTAGAAAGTGATGAGAAGATAGGTGACTTGTTATATGAAGTCATATAACTCTGTAAGTTGGGGGTGAGGTATCTTCTGCTCCAACCATAAGCCAACCCCAACATCCAGTTAAAGTGAAGACAGGCAAATTCTACAGATCTGGGAGCTAGTTTCACCTCCCTGAATCCCACTAAAGGACATTCCTTGTCATGATGGTTCAAACATAACTGCAAGTGAATGTCTGGTGGCCATGTGATGACTATCCCTGAGTTAAACAATGCTTGCTAATAACAGAGTTCCAGTGCTCCAGCACATAGGACAGCAATAGATAAGAGTTGGTTCTGAGTTCTAGTGCCATGTTTGCAAGACCAATGGTGCAATAGGGAATTTGAAAACTGCAAATTACATTATTGAGTAACTTAACTACATTTCTAAGAGGAAGAATGACAGCTCTGTGATGGAGCAAAAAGTTGTTGTGCAGAAAGTCCCAAATTCAATCCCTGCCATCTCCAGGTAAAAGGATCCAATAGCAGATCATTTGAGACTGCCCATCTCCCTAGCGCATGCAGATTGCAATAGCAAATACTTGACTAAAGAAACATAAACCTAAGCAGCTATAAGGAGCTTTCTGCAGTTAATGCTGCTTTCCCTTACATAACACCTTAGTAAAAACCCTTGTGCCTCAGACAGGGCAGAGAAAGTATAAAGGTAAAAGCTTGCTCAAAAGCCAGTCGAGTCTGACTGTAGTAGGCGGTGATAATCTCCGTTTACAGCCAAAGAGCCAGCACTGTCTGTGTCTGCAGACATTTCTGTGGTCTTGTGGCAGGCATGACTAGATGCCAGAGTGCATAGAATGTTGTTACCTTTCCCACCCAAGTGGTACCTATTTATCTACTTGCAATTCTTGCTTTTTGAACTGCTAGGTTGGCAGGAGATAGGACAGACAACAGGTGCTCAGTCCATCGCACAACACTCAGGTCCCGAACTACTGACCTGCTGACCTTCCAATCATCAAGCACAGCATCTTAACCACTATATCCAATCATAAATACATGTGGTTATTAAACTAAATATAGTCTAGGTTGCGTTTTTTATTCTTTCAGCCAGGCTTAGATCTGGTACCTTTCCTTTTTAAATACTACACACCACCATCATCACCACAGCAGCAGCAGCAACAGCAACAACAACAAGAACAATGATAGTAAATTATTTATTATTACAGAAAGTCCAATCATTAGCAAGAGAAAACCTAGAAAAATCAGACACAGACATTGATGAAAGGGAGATGAGAAATAGAGGAGGAGGAAGAGAAAAGTAAAAGCTGTAGAAGTATTTTCTTATCCGAGACTCAGAACACTAATCAACATTACTGGAATAGCCTTGATCTCCAGTAGGAAGTTTTCTAGGACAAGCTCGGTGAAATAGTGGAAGCTGTCTGTGCTGCTGGTTGTGTTTTGACACAGCTCCCTTTAAAATGCTATGTAGGAGAGTGTTAGAAGGCTGTATCCAGTTAGTTTTGAGTTAAAAACTGACAGCCTGCAAGAGAGAAACTTAGCTGGATGTAGATCAAGCAGCTCAGTTAAAAACCTTTCCTTGCAGAATATTTATAAAACAAGTCCTGCTCACAGGCACAAGGTCATACTTCTGCACTCCATGCTAATTATTCTAAAACAACATCACCCACAGCATCTGTCTTGACTTGCCAATTAACATTCACTCTTCTAACATTTATTCTGATATGGCTCACTGATTTGTTTCTGCAAGGAAAAGTCCATAAGCAGCAGAGTGAGACATCTTTTAAAATTCCTGTTGTTGTCTCAGTATTTTTTTAATAGAATGCCAGGTCTCCTGCTATAAAGGTATGAAGAAAGATAGTGCTAAGCTGCAGGTCAGCTACAATGACCTAAACGGTGCTCAAACTCATGCAGAGAAAATATTAGAGGGTGGACAGGTGCTTGATCTACATTCAGCTAAGTTTCTCTCTTGCAGGATGTCAGATTTTAACACAAAACTAACTGGATACGTCCTCCTAACACTCCTACATAGCTCTATACAACATGGCACTTTTTAAAAGCAAGCTGCTCTTGTTAGGATTTAATTTTTGAAACTGGAAACATGGGGGGAGGTGGATCTGGTTTTATCTGGGTTACTTATCCAACATTTTTCATATCCCTCCGCAAAAGGACCCAGAATATGATGGTGAAAGACTTTCTCAGGCATTCAGGTATTACTTGGTGGAGCTTCTCAAGATCCGGTTTTAGAACTGATGCTCTTTAAGATAGACATGAGAGCACTAATGGACACTATTCATAGCTTTGGAACTGGGCATCATCAATATGCTATTACAGGTCACCCTCCTTATATACGTTCTGACCCTTTGTGCAGATATCTGAAACTGCAGATAACAGCAAATCTTATATTTAACATATACCTGAGTCACAGAATCGGGGGAGCAATTTCAAACACAGTACCTCCATCCTTCTACATGAGAGCAACCAAAATGTCTGCTTCCACTCTTTGTAAACATTACACTGCAGTGGTCTCTAGTGGCTGGCTCTGGTAATACACCATAGAAATATTATATATTTCATGGCTTTTTTATTGAATATTTTTAGATCCATAGATAACTGAAAACATGGATACTGAACCCACAGATACAGGGGGTGAATTATGGCTCTCATTAACCAAGCAAACAGAGGCAGCCATAACAATCACTGTCTGGGCACCATAGTAATGTGGCTGAGGGTCAACAAGCTAAAGCCAAATGGAGACTAAGTTTTGTTGTTGTTTTTAACTAGCCATTGCCAGGAAACTATTAAATCTACCTAAACCATGGGTTCCCAATGTCTTCCCGCCAGGGGCCAGGTCCTGCCACCACACTCAGCTGTGAGGGCCAGAGTCCTGGCTGCACCCACAACTTACAATTTCATCATCATCATCATCAGCGGTGGAAATCGCACAATTTTTCTGGAGTTTGGACAACCCCCGCCGCTTCCCAGGGCGGCGGGAGGCTTTTTGGCACAATTTTGCTCCAGTTTTGTAATTTTCCAACACTCTTCCACTGTGCTTCAGCAGCTAGAGTGGGAAAGTGAACTACTTCCTAGTTTGGTGCTGAGATCCCAGACACCTATGTAAGCTCCATCTGGCACTGGAAGTAGCTCACCATCCTGCTCCAGCTTCCAAAGTGCAGCGGAGGAGCATCGGAAAATGACCAAACCGGAGCAAAATTGCTCTGTAAAGCTTCCCACCATCCTGGGAAGTAGTGGAGGCTGTCCAAAATCCTGGGGAAACTGTGATTCCCACCACTGCCTCCTCGGTAAGTGACATATTGTGACCTCCGGTGGTGGTAGGTCCCTGGGTGGCCACCATGAGCCGGATTCAGTGATGGGCTCAAAAAAAATTACTACAACAATGTGGGCATTGTATGATGGGCGTGGCCAGGGGGAAAGTCCTGTGTTGCACCCAAATTAGGACTACTTTATTTCAATACTTGGATGGGTGAGGCCAGCCAGAATTTCTGCTACCAGTTCTAGTGAACTTGTGCCAATCTGCTAATGCGCACCACTGGCCAGATTAATAATATGCATGGACCAGATTAGGCCCATGGGCCAAGGGTTGGGAACCCCTGATCTAAACTATCTAACAGTGCTAACTATCTAATGAAGCAAACTACATTAAAACCTTCCATAAAGATCGCCTCGTTTAGAGAGTAACTCGCTTAAAGAGCAGAATTTTCTCTGAATGGTTGTTTCGCTTAACAACTAAAACCAACCAAAAACTCACTTAATAAATAAATTGGAGTTTGCAATCCATCTCTGCCAGAAGTCACAACTGGTGACTTACAATGGTGTTTTGCTTAAAGAGCAAACTTCCTTAAAGAACAATCCTGTGAAATGCATTATGTTCTCTAAGCGAGGTACAACTGGTATTAACTATTAAAAGTGATAACCATAAAGGGATTGCTCCAGAGAGTCTAAAGATGTCTCTCACTTCTAGGCAGCAAGAGAAGAATCAGGGAGAGCCCTTAAGTAGGAACGGAGGAGAAGTGATAAGAGGAGGTGCCAAATGGCTCTTTTAGCTCTAGAAGGTTCCAAACAGGCTTGTGTGGCTGCAGAGTTAACCCTTTCATGTGCATTCACAGAGACCACAAAGAAGAAGGTTGAGTGCTTATTAGATCGAGTGTTCTTCCCAGAAAAAATAGATGGGAGTCATTTTCAGGTAACCATTTTACCATCAGTTCCTGATCCAGAGATATTCTCCGTAACTGGAGAAGGGAGATATGGTCATGTTTTGTAACTTCCATATTAGACTACTGAAACCTGCTTTATGTGGCACTACTCTTGAAGCAAACTTGGAAGCTTCAATTCGTACAGCTTTATGATATCTAAACTACTAATTGGTGCCTCTTGCTGCTATCATAATATCTATTCTTCATCAGTTACATTGTCTGTCAGTGTTTCTCACATACCTATTACACTGCCTCTATTGGTATAAGCCCCTGAACCACATAAACCTCTGGATTACTTGATGAGGTTTTTGCATTTCTGGGTGGGTTTCTAAAAGACACATGCAGACAATGCCAAGTTTTGATCAGTCCATTCACTGTCTTTCTAAGCAAGACCAGCATTACAATACTGGCTGCACTTTAACTATGCGCTGAAGGGAAAAAGGAACTCAAATGTTAATTTCAATAAAATTAACTTAGCTTGTTGGTTTCATTGCAATGTAATTTTAGCCCAGTACCCTAAGGGAAAACCTGGGTTGTATGTCATAAAAGGCTCTACCTTTTCAGATTGGTTGCTTTGTTCGCTCAGCTTTTCAGTTCTGTCGCCTGGAGGTGAGCCGCTCTCCAGAAACCCCATTCCATAAATTGAAATTGTTGCAGACCGCTATATACAATTTAGCTATTTTCTCTTCCGCAATATTTTATGTAAGCTGTTAAAAAAATAGTAAAAACCTGCTGCCACAAGGCATCCTGCTCATGTCTGACTCGTCTCTCTCAAACATACTCAAATAATTAGGTAATTGATTTTGGAAGGGGACACCATGGTTAAGGAATCACTGGGTAAAATCAGAAAAAGTCATGTGCTTACTCTCTAAACTTATCTATTTCCCATCTCTTGTCCTCTCACACACACATTTAGTTTTCTATATGTAATAGAATGTAAAGCACTTTGTATGTTAAGAGTACTAAAGTACTAGTTATTGTGTAGGAATTTAAAGAATAATAAGACATATAATGAAATAGTGTAGGTTACAGAAATATTTTTCATTATAAGAAAACACTTAAATTAGAGACAGGAGAACTACAGAGATCATAGCATGGCCATACCTGGAACTTAAAAGTTCATACCTTGTTCTGCAATCATGCAGGGGGCAAAGATTTAAAATTATTTTTAATTGAAAAGCCCCCTTCTCTCCTCTAGTGTCCAATATTCTCCAACACTGACTGTCAACTCCAATGATGGATTATCTACAGTGTGTATTTCTGTTCTTAAGATCTTTCCAAATGATAGTACCTCTAGTACTATCAATCACAGATTTTTTTCGTGCCAGAAATTATTCTGGGTTCAAAGGATTTTTTGCTGGAGAAACTCCACTCAGGGGACACCCAAATGAGGCTCCTTTTATGTCACCAAGATCTTTTCCCACCAAAGTGGTCCTTATTTATCTACTTTGCAATTTCTTGCTTTCGATCTGCTAGGTTTGAAGGAGCTAGGACAGAGATAGGCGCTCAATCCGTCATGCCTGGGTCTTGAACTCCCGACTTGCCAGCCTTCCAGCTGACAAGGTGAGCTTCTTAACCACTGAGCTATCGCACCCCCAATAGGGTTGATATAAGCATAAGATATACAGTACTGACAAGGAGAGGTTCTTAACCACCGAGCCAGTGCAGCCCCATCATCACAGATGTTGTGCATACACTGTATTTTTGGCCTTTTAAAACATATTTTTGTAGTAAGAAAAAATATGGAAGAGTCAGTGAAGAGTTACAAGGAGGAGACAACAATGCTGGGTAAAACCCTGCAAAACATCCAAGATGTTTGCAGAATAAAAAGAAGACTATAATGGTTTATTTGGTAAGCCTCTAGTTTTAACTATTTCACCTTCTATCTCCTGGGGTGCAGCTGTGCATTTACAGCTCTGATTGAACTTTTCCAACTTCTACCTAGAGCTACAGCTCTTGGTTTCTATCACTCAGTGACTAGATCTCACAGTCTCAACCCAATAAGACAGAAAACAACCTGGAAGTTTGGGCACCTTAATCCTGGGTTGTCCTCTGGCAGAGCCCAAGAGCCTTTTTTCCTGACATATCTCAGGGCAAAGGGAGTTGCATGGGTTGGACACACAATTTAATGGGGTTTCTGTTGTCACTAGAGTTCTAAAATAAAATTAACACATATGAAATTTATTGAAATTTACTGAATTTTAGGAAGTTTCACATTTCATTTTTGGAATCTGACTTTGAAGTATACAACCTGTATGAATGCTGTAACATGAGTCTGTATCAACCTAAACAAAGCCTGAATGTCTGAATTTGGAAACTATGGATATCCACTGCAGAATACTGCTATTGTAGATGGGTTTTATAGGCTAGAATTCAGTGGCAAATCACTTATCATGCATGCAGAAAGACCCACATTCAACTCCCAGTATCTCTAGGTAGGGGATCTCTAGGCTAGGGGAAAATCCTGCCTAAAACCTCAAGGAGCCAGCCATCTAAATCAGGGGTGGCCACCTTTTCATGTCATGGGCCAGACCATGCACCCTCAGGAGGCATAGTTCCTCCTGCTGCATCTGCCACTTCGGGTGGTGGCAGAAGTGGCAGCGGGTGCAATCATGGTGCATTTTCTGCTGTTTTTGCTAATTTTGCCACTTCCTGTGGTAGCAGGAGTGAGGGTGGCATGTTTTCACTGCATTTTCAACTGTTTTCACCACATTTTTGGCATTTCCAGCGTGTTTTCACCATGTTTTTGGCCTTTCTAGTGAATTTTTGCCACCTCTAGTGCATTTTCAGCACTTCCAGTGGTGGCAGCAGGGTCCTCACCACAGGCCGGATTAGTTGGCACCATGGGCCAGGTCTGGCCCATGGGGCGTAGATTGGGTACCCCTGATCTAAATGGACCAATGGTTGTCAACAGTGGGTTAAATGACCGAGTAGGTGAAATGAAACAATGGTTTGATTAAACATAAGTTTCTATATTCCTATATTAAGTCACTACATTTAATACAAGAAGCTATGACAAAGCACATGCAAAAGCTAAATGTGTTCAATGAATGAGATGGGGCGGAAGAGAAGAAACAGAGGCGATGATATATGGTTATGAATGAAGCACAGAGAGATTTTCCCTCTCTCTTAAAATACAAAACATGTACTCACCCAGTTAAATAAATTGCACTAGGTTCAGGACAGACCAAAGGAAGCAACTCTTCATGTAACACATAGTTATCATATGGATTTCATTAATCCAAGATGAGGTGATGACCCATAGTTTGATGGTTTAAGAAATGATTTGACAAATTCACAGAAGATAGGCCCAGCAACATCTATTAGGCATGACACCTACAGAGAGCCTTGGCATACAACAATATCATTTCCTTTTTATTTCTGACATTCAGTTTAAGGCTGTTGCTTATGCAGCCACCCTTTCTGTTGTGTTTTAATGTTCTTATGAACTTTTACAGTTTTTAATTAGAACTTGTATTATAGTATTACTGGTTTAAATTTTGTTTCTAACTTATGTGTAAGCCGCCCAGAGTCGGGTTTTACCTGATTGGGGTGGGATAATAAATACGAGCAAATAAATAAATACCGGTAAATAAATAAATAAAACAGCACCAACCATACAAGAAGTTATTAGCAGGGTTGCGAATCAAGACGTTTTAAGTATCATGGAAGAGTTCTATTGCTTCCTGACTACAACAATGAACAGAACACTTTGCAATACAGCATGTTATTACAAGTTCTACCTAGAGGATATTAGACTTATTTATTTAATATATTTATAAAAACATTGAGGGGGAGTCACTTCCAGTCTCATCCAAATCCAAATTTTTTGTCCTAGTAAGGCCTCCCCACAACGTGTTTACAAAACAAAACATCAATTAAATGTTGAATAATGTGGATGTTTTATTTTGTAAACACGTTGTGGGAAGGCCTTACTAGGACAAAAAAAAGTGATAAAGAACCATACCACTGTAGAGAGAAGAGATTGGATTGGCCTGGATTGAACAAGACTGGAAGTGACTCCCCCTCAATGTTTTTATAAATATGTTAAATAAATAAATAAGTCTAATACCCTGAGAACAAACAATTGACAGTCCATTATTTTCTTCCTCTGCTTGCAAATGTCCAGAAGCAGCAGAAAGCTGACATCCACTGCAAAGAGACCGCTAAACAAAGTAGACCTTTGGTGGCACATGTTCTGATTGTCTGCAGTGCTTCAAAGACTCATGAAACCCCTATGATTTAAGGTAATACCAGAGCAGAAGAACACATCCACCACAAGTATGTAATCTTCAGCTCTATCACTTATAAACCTGTCTCCATTGTAAGCTAGAGGCTTACAAAAAAAAAACACATATACATCACACATACACTTAACATGCACACATATATCAACCTTACATGACTGAAAGGGGAGAGAAGGATAACTAGCTTCTCTTAACTATATTGGATATCTGTTATTCTTTTACACCAGCAATTGCTGTGTATCCCTTAGCAACGCAGAAGGAAAACTGGCAACCAACTGACCTTATCAGAGTTTCAATTAAAATCACAAGAGCCCACTGTAAAAACACATAGCAGCAGAACACATCCACTTTCAGATCCTTAATTGAAAGGCAATGTACTAGATTGCCAGGCCAAAAAGAGAGGTAGAGATGGAAATTCTTCAGCTCTGTACCAAATGTGGAAACTGTTTTTCTTAAAGCCTGCATATCTTAAAATACCTAGCAAAACAAGTTGTTGCATAAACAGATTTTAAAAGAGTTCTTTCAAAAATTTAAATAATAAAGTCAGCTTTATAATTATATATACAGTGGTACCTCATACAATTGTAATCTGTTCCACAGGGCTCGTTGTTGTACGAAAAATTGCTATACGATGCATGCAGCATATAGCGATTTTCCCTATGGGATGCATCATACAACGATTTTTTTCGCTAAGCGGTTTTTCCCATTGAAAACTCATTGTACGATTTTTTTTCCATAGGGAAAATTGTTATCCTGGACGCTATTTCCCTCCAAAACCTAATTGTTATGCAATTTTGTTGCTATACGGAGCGAGTGTTGTTTGAGATTCCACTGTATATATAATTATAGTAATATAATAAACGAGCCCTCCTGGTGCAGTGGTTAAAATGCTGTATTGCAACCATAATGTTGTAAGTTCTATCCTAACTGGTATCAAAGGTTGACTCAGTCTTCCAGCCTTCCTAAGTCAGTAAAATGAGTACCCAGAGTGTTGAGGGCAAAATGCTAATTATCTGTAAACCACCCAGAGAGTGTACTAAGCACTATGGGGTGGTATCGAAGTGTAATTGCTATTGCTCTAAATCAGGGGTGCCCACACTTTTTTGGGCTATGGTTTAGGGGGCCGGTCACTATGGCCTGAGGGCCAGATCTGGCCCCCAACACCAATCCATCTGGCTATTGAAGCCCTTGTTGCTCCCTTAAGTGGAAGTAAAACATGCCCGTATGGGCACATTTTGCTTCCAGGAGCAACAAGGGCTTCATGGGCCAGATTAATTGGTTTGAGGGCCGGATCCAGCCCTCGAGCTGTAGTTTGGGCACCCCTGCTCTAAATGGCCAGCATTTTGTTGACTATTCTTACTGCAAAAGTAGTCATTGTGAAGCTCTGTTTAATGAGCAATATTTTAGTGTCGGAGTGAAATCTCATGCAGAATTAGGCTTCATGGCAGTATTTTCTATCACATTATCAACCCTCAAAATGGCAGGAGTGGAAGTTCTTTCAGATCCAAATGTACAGTGTTACCAAACAACCTTTCTATTCCACCATCTTTAAGACAAGATAAAAGATACAATAGAAATCTCTTGGGAATACAAGTCTGGATGAAAAGCTCTGTCAGGCAGATCAATGACTGGGTGATATAAATGGGTTGAAATATCCTTCAAGTGTACCATAATAAGCAGTTTTAGATGTAAAAGTAAACTATGGTTTAGCATTATGAGAAGGTGTCAGAGCAAATGCAAATGCTGTCCCCCATCCCAAGCTGGAACAATAGTAAAGCAATAGTAAAGATGAAGCTGAAATACTTTCAAATGAGAAGAGAGGATTCACTTGAGAAGGCCTTGATGCTTGGAAAGGTGGAGGGCAAAATGAGATGGCTAGATGGTATTGTGGATGCAGTGGGCACAGAGCTGGGTGGGCTGAGGAGGATGGTGGAGGACAGAGGTGCCTGGAGTTCAATGGTCCATAGGGTCACAAAGGGTCGGAATCGACTGTGTGACTGAACAACAACAAAAAGCTGGAACTGCTTGTCTTAGCACCCAATTAAACACACTGTTCATACATAAACTGTGGATAAGTTTGGGTACAATTTATCCAGCTTTTGGACCCTAGTTTATGAAGCCTGGTAACTTTAACTACATGATTGTTAAGTTTGACTTAACAATAATAACCACAAATTTGAGTCTGGACAGCAGCAGAAAATGTGGTTAATATGCCAAAAAAGGGTGAACAAATATGTCCTAGAGCTGTGATGGCAAACCTTGGCATTCCAGGTGTTCTTGGACTTCAATTATCAGAAGCCCAAGTCAGCACTCTTGGTGATCAGGGCTTCTTGGAATTGAAGTTCAAGAACAGCTGGAGTGCAAAGGTTTGCCATCACTGTCCTAGAGAAAATCAAGCCTGAACAGTCTCTTGAGGAAAAAAAATGGTGAAACATCAATTGTATTTTGGCACATCATGAAAAGACAAGATTCTCTGGAAAAGACTATAATGTTGTGAATGGTTAAAGGCAGCTAGAAAGGGAGATCAAATGCAAAAAGTATTGACTCCTTAAAGGAAGCCATAGGCTTGAGTTTACAAGAGCTGAGTAGAGTTGTTGAAAACAGGACATTTTGGAGACTGCTCATTCATAGGCTGGCCTTCAGCTAAAAGTGAGTTGATAGCACATAAAAACAACAAACATGTACCGGTAGTCCTTGTGGTTCCTTCTTTGCATTGGGTTCCAGAGCAGATAATTTTGTCATCTTCTTTCCAGAACTCATTCATTCTTTTATAGGAAACTACTCCTCTACAAAATCTTGGGAGTCCAGCTTTTACTAAAGGAAACAGTCTTCCAAATCATCTGCTTACACAGAACAGCTGAACTTCCCCCTTTCTAAACTGTGGGTGAGATATGCTAATCTGAGGATCTACATGAACGAGAATACAGGTGCTCAAAAGATTGGATGCATATTTATAGAGGGAACATGATGGAAACAGGTGATGGAAGTTGTAGTAAAATACTGTACATCTGCTTGTGGAAGAATGCTCTAAAGTCTGATATTACAGAGAGACATCTATGTTTGAGGAAAAGAGGAATAAACACAATTTTGTATTAATAATGAAAAAATACTTTTGTCATGAAAACAAGAGGACGCAGATATTTTCCTGAAAAGAAAAAAATGGCGAATTTCCAAAAGTGACGTGGGGGAGGCAAGGGCATGAGGAAAAAGCATAATATCTTATCTATGCAAAGACTTAATTTTCTTTCATGAAAAATTTAATAAAGATGTTAATGACAAAAATAAATAAATTGTGCATAGAGTGAACACCTGAAAGGGCTACTGGTGGGTTTCCCATTTCAGGTCTTCAGCGGCTATTTACCCCAAGTACCATCTGGCTATATAGATATAATAACAATTATTCCATCGAGGTAGACCATCCACTAAATCATATTAATATACATAGATTCTCTTCATCTTATGGAGCTTGATGTTTCCGCACGCTCCCATTTAACCTGGGTAATGTGCTAAAACAAGTCGGCTTCATCATTAAGAATTGATTTTTAATTTATGGGAACGTCAAGTGCATTCCCATAACGTCCTTTTGTAATCCAAGAGAGCAGGGACTACCACTGTGGTGGTTAATCTGCTTTTACAGGCCTGTGTCTTTCTTTCTTTTTTTTTAAGACATAGAATAAAATTCACAACATCTTGCTACGTATTTATGTTGAGATTTGTAGACTTAGAGTTACCACTTGCTTACGGTTTTCTGGGATCTATTTCATGCAGTAAGAGAGCAAAGCATCTCGCGTTTTTCATTAGCTTCACTATGCTAGATAAAGGGGGGAGGAGGAGAATTCATTTCTTTAAATTATTTAACCTTGGCAGGGCCCATTGGGTACACATAAATTACAAAAGATGTTAATGAAAAACATTAGTTAGGTTATTCTTTTTAAAAAAAAATAAAGCAAAACAAAACAGGAACAAGGTTCAATAAAATAATATAAACCAATTCTAAAAAAAAAGCAGGGGAAGATGATATTAAACCATTCTCCATTCCTAAAACCCTTTTGTTGTAACAGATCTGTCAATAAGTGTTCTAGTCTATTCAGCTTGCTTATAGGAACTGCGGTGGCTCAGTAGTTAAGAAGCTGGCCTTGTTAGCTGGAAGGTCAGCAAGTCAGCAGTTCAAGACCCAAGTACTGCATGACGGAAATGAGCACCTATCTCTGTCCCAGCTCCTGCCAACCTAGCAGTCTGAAATCAGGAAATTGCAAGTAGATAAAGAGGGATCACTTTGGTGGGAAAAGATCTTGGGGACATGAAAGGAGCCTCATTCAGGCATCACCTGAGCGGAGTTCCTCTAGCCAAAATCCTTTCAACCCAGAAAGCACCTTTGTGTTTGATAAAGCCAATTGGCTTTGATAAAGCCAATTAGACTGAATGGCAATTCTCAAAATAAGATACATTTTGGTAAAAATTCTGAAAGAATAATGGACAAACAATAGAAAAAATCAATTTCATTTGGTGCATCATCATCATCATCTTAAAAGCCGGTGATGTCACATGTGTGTGTGCACACACCATGTAATGTCACTGGTGCACCTCAAGCAGTGGACACACCCATGTGACGTTGACAGAGGCATGTCAGGGACATCATGCCACCACCTCCCAGGTAAGATTTCAGCCTCTCCTCTTGCCTCCCCATTGTTGGAGGGAGAGGGGTGGGTGGGGAAGCAGTGCTGTCATATGGGTGCGTGTGCCTGCAGGATCCCTGCCAGCACGCCTCCTCCTCTCCCTTAGGCACTCGGTCTCTAAAAGGTTCTCCATCACTGGCCTATGGTCTTTTCTTTCTGGAACTGTGTCAGTTTTTTCCAATGCACAGCACGGAATAGTTACATTCACACAATACGTTTATCTTCCCCACCCCCAAATATTCCTTCAAACTTTTGCATCACTAGCTTTCTCTGGACAAGAATGACAAGGCTTGAAGATTACAAAGCTCTTGACGTAGTGTGCCTACAAACTATGATGTGCATGGGATATTGAATGGGGCACCTGCTGCTGGAAAATGCTCTACTGAGCTCAGTCACACTAATGTGTGAAAATAAATATCCTGGATCTTGAACTGGTAAGGCATTAATGAAAGGGAGTGGAACTTGCTGAAGTTTTTAGTGGTCACTGCATGTCTATATACTGTCCTTGCTTTTTTCAAATGCAGATTTTTGCAACAAGCCAATGCCTGATTATAATAATTACATGTTGTCAAGTCAATTTCAATTTAGGGCCATGATAGTGAACCTTGGCACTCCAGATATTCTTGGACTTCAATTCCCAGAAGCCCAAGCACCCTGTGAATCCACACGAATGGGTTTACTGTGATTCATCTGGCTTGCGCTGCCCTTATCGCTCATGGAAGCAGAAGTAAAATGCGCCCATACGGGCACATTTTACTTCCGCTTCCAGGAGCAATGAGGGCAGCGCAGGACGTATGAATTGCAGTAAACCCATTTGTGTGGATTCACAGGGTACTTGGGCTTCTGGGAATTGAAGTCCAAGAACACCTGGAGTGCCAAGATTCACCATCATGTACTTAGGGGGACCCTCTCCAGGGTTTTATAGATATAGAGGAGTGAGAAAAGGTTAACCATTCCCTTCTTCTGGTGAACACACAGTGTGGAACTGAATTTCCAACCCCTGGCACTACAGTCAGATACCCAATTTACTGAGATATCCAGCTAGTCAATCCTCAATCAGTCAATCCCAAATTATACTTAAATTTTATTTTAGATATTAGAGATTATCAAACATTCATATGGCAATCATGTCAAGGAACATCTATATGACGATAATATAATAGTAATGATGCTCCCTTGTAGATCAAAGTGTCTTAGAAACATTTTATTGTATATTTTATTGTATATTAAGATAGAAAAGAAATTACAATTTTTCAAAGCACATGTAGATGTCATACATCTCTGACTGTTCTGTTTAACATAAAAAGCACAAGAATTGCTAGTTGAAAAAAAGAGAAACGATACTAGATTGATCTGGTTTAGAGACAGTGCTGAAGAGGGTATAGGAGAGGCATTCTGCTGTAGCTTCTGACAAACCAGTGTTGTGGGGTTTTGTACTGGACCGAAAAGAAAATTAGGACAAAAGCACACACCAAGGGCAGTAACATCATGCCATTTTAAAACAAATACAGTCAAACCTCGAGATAAGAACGGCTCGACTTAAGAAAAACTTGAGATACATCCTAAAATCTCAGAAAAATATCAGGTTTGAGATAAGAATTTCTAATAGGATTTTTTCGAGATAAGAAATTCAATGCATTCCCATGGGAAATTGCATTCAATATATTCCTACGGGAAATTCAAGATAAGATTTTTTCGAGATACAACTAACCTCGAAGAACAAATTAAATTTGTATGTAGAGGTTTGACTGTACAGTATCTGTTTCCAGCTTGAAGCCTCTCGAAAGCAAAACAGACTCTAGAGACAGAAACAAAGTCTGTAAAGAAGTGAATTGTTGGTAGAAGAGACAGTGTGCACACACTCATATGCATGTATGTATATGTGCAGAATGTCAAATTAAATACATTTGCTGTAGGCTGTTAGTCAACCATTAAGTAATAAACATTGCATGTTTAATTTAAGCTTTCCCGCACTAAGTACCACATGAAGAACAACAATAATAACTCTTCTCCCAACCATATCAGCATGAAGCCAAACAGTGTCACACAAATGGAATATGCCCAACTCCTATACATGGCTTTTATTCTCTCCCCCGCTTCTTTTTTCCTTTAAAGCCAAGTACAGTCAAACCTTGCATAAAGAGCGCCTTGCTTAAAGAGTAACTCGTTTAAAGAGCAGAATTTTCTCTGAATGTTTGCTTCGCTTAACAAATAAAACCAACCCAAAACTCGCTTAACAAATAAATTGGGGTTCACCATCCCCCCCCCGAAGTCACAATTGGTCACTTACAATGGTGTTTCGCTTAAAGAGCAAACTGCTTAAAGAGCAATCCTGTAGAACACATTATGCTCTTTAAGCAAGGTACAACTGTATAAGTTAAAAAAACAGTTGTTCTGAACTCAGCATGGTAGCACATGTTCAGCTAATTTTGTTGTTGCTGAACATGTTAATTTTTAAAGTACAAAGCTATGCAAAGGGGATGGAACTCAACATATACTCCTAGTATTTATTAGATTTGGGGTTATCTCAAGTCTTAAATCCCAAACTGTCTTTTTGTATACCACAACAGACCGTGATATTCCTAGAGTGCCACATGCTCTATTATAACAATCAGTTGGCTGTACTAGTGTATTATGTAGTTTAGCTTCTATAGCATGCTGCTGGTGCACATTAGGACAATAACCTCAACATACCCACATACCACAAGTTCCCAGGACACAGAATACGTGCCAACATTCATGAGTGTAATCTCTATTAAAAGTGTCCAGTGTGAACCTGGCCTACTTGAACTTGACTTCTTTTTATGGCTGCACATGAAACATTTTATGGGTACCTGTAAAACTGTAATGTGTGCAGTAGCATATGAGTTTTAAACTGCTTCTATCAATCAAACAAACAAACAGGTACACATTGCCTGGGATTGGCCACCCAGCAACAAGTGGTGACCGCAAACCTGCAGTTGCCTCCATTAATAGACGGAGTGGTACTTAGTCTTCAGATAGTAAACTCCAGATCTGTTTTCCGTGTCACTTCTGGTAGGCTTCATATATACCAATTCCATGAAGATTTTGTTCCTAGGAAGACTTTTCAGATATACTGTATCACAGACCTCAAGAAGGGAAAATAACATAAACATCATATAAAGGTAAAGGTTTTCCTTGCTCGAAAGCCAGTCGTATCTGACTCTAGGGGTCAGTGCTCATCTCTGTTTCTAAGCCGAAGAGCCAGCACTGTCTCCTTCTGCAGACATTTCATATATATGAAACTATTCAAACAGGTAGGTCACAAATAAATTTCCATGCTTCTAAAAATTAGCAGAAGAAACCAGTCTTTCCTCAAGGGAAGCACTCAATGAATACAGAGACTACAGAATTAAACTCCTGCAAAACTGCCAAATGACTAGCTTTAAACCAAACCCATGTGAATCGCTGTCTTTTTGTAATGCAGTATCACTGTCTCAATGGACAATTCCTATTGCTAACACAGTAGTTTTAACTCTCAAAATTATTTATAATTTCCCCTGTTAGTCCTTATAAAAACCAGGAGAAGTGGATGCTTTCAGTTTCCACTGGAAACATAGGGAAATGAGAGAGAAACTTACAAAAGGACATCCAAAAGTATCACAGTTAATGATAGTTTTTAACCAAAATAGAAAGAATTGGCTTAAAGGGAGATTGCTACCATAGTTTATTTATCTGCATGCCATTTTTTTCTCCCAGGATTGGGATCCAAAACAAATTATGAAACAGCAGTAGATTAAAATACCACAAAATTCACAACCACTGAAACAGAATTAAATTCATTGGACAAATTACTTTTGTGTAACTTTATCTCTTCGTTATCCAGATCAGGCACTACAGACATTTAATGTAAAGTAATTAGAGGCTTTCTACTCCATTCCTTTTAGGTCTTGAGACTCCCTAAGGCTCATTTTTCCTCTTAGGAAAATATTAAGGAGCCTCAGGATGTGAGAAGAGCCTTTAACAGTAAAGAAAATCACAGCTGGTTCATTGCAACTGAGATTACCACCACTGGCAGCAATCTGTCAGTGAATTCTTTTATTAAAGGTCTCCCCCACCCAAATCCTGAGCACTAGAGAGCCTTAGAACCTAAAAGAAGGGGGTAGGACGCTTTTAATTACTTTTTGCTGGTAACTGATCCAGGCTGTACCATGAAAAGTTATATTAACTGGATTTTGTCATTAAAAAAACCCTTTGAAATCTTTTGACTAAAATATTCATACTAGTTTGGCTTAAAAAAGAAAACCAGCACATCAGCTAAAATCTTATGATTTGAGGTTCTTATTTATTGAAAACTTCCAGTAAAAATCGTGTTCCTGTCCATATAACCTGCCACGACTAACTGCAGTGCATTGATGTAGTGCGAGGTTGTGTTTTAGCCATGTACCTGTTTGCACATCCAACTGTGCAAACCAAGATGATCCTTGGTACCTTGGTACTTAATTACAATTAGTCATGGCAAGCTATGCAAACATAATACAAATACCAACAGGATTCCTGCCAAAAATCTATCTTATCCCCAGAAATTAGTGTATTTAAATAAAACTACTGGCAGCAATCTTTCTTCAAACGATGAACAAAAAACTCCTAAACATTAACAATAGTAATTACACTTCTATTCCGTCCCATAGTGCTTGCTTAGTGCACTCTCTGGGTAGTTCAGGAATTAATTAGCATTTGCCTCCAACATACTAATCAGTGATGGCAAACCTTGGCACTCCAGATGTTCTTGAACTTCAATCCCAAGAAGCCCTGAGCAGCAGGAGTGCTGACTTCTGGGAATTGAAGTCCAAGAACAGCTGGAGTGCCAAGGTTCACCATCACGGAGTTAGGTACTCATTTTATCAACCTTGGAAGGATGAAAGGCTGAGTAAACCTTATCTCCCTTAAGAATAAAACTCACAACATTTTGGCTGCAGTACAGCAGTTTAACCACTGCATGACCAGGACTAGACAAGAAAGTGTTGTGCTTCTTCAACTGAAAATGGGAGAGATACAAAACCAGCTTGCTTAGAAATCGTACACAGAGACCTAACCTCAAATTCAGAGTATCACTTCCAGCTGCAGGCACTGGCATGTGATTTGGGGGTCTCTTTTATTTCTTATGACTGCTTTCTACTAGAGCTTTAAAGGGCTGGGGTATTCTGGGAACTGTAGTACTGTATAACATTTCAAACCTCTCCTTCCTACATGAGCTCATATTTACTTTACTAGGAAGTAACTCAAATACCTGTACTTACAAACACAATTAAAGTCTGAACATGATGGAAACAAACAGGCTGGAGTGCAGTGATAGTGGCGGGAGGGGAAATAGCAATAGCAATTACACTTATATACCGCCCCATAATGCTTAGTGGACTCTCTGGATGGCTCACAAGTTAATTAGCATTTTGTCCCAGCATGCTGGGTACTCATTTTATCAACCTTGGAAGGATCGAAGGCTGAGTCAACCTTCAGTCCATCAGGATCGAACTCACAGCAGTTTAACCACTGCACCACCAGGGTTCATAACTGTGCAAACACTGCAGTCCACAGAACTATGTTGAATCTAACAAATCTCTTCTCTGTGAATTGGTAGAAATCCAATGTATTCAGTCTAGACGAGCTGACTCTAATGCCAAACTGCCATTCTAGTTACTCCTTTTCAGATATTACATTATATTTAATCTCTGACTAATCAGTTCTTCTGCACTGTATACTTTGAATTCAGACTTCCCAGCACCCTGTTTGAGAATACAGTGGCTAAACTAAGACTCCACCTTACAACCAGTGATGGGATGTTATTGGTTCGGTCCGGCTCACTCGAACCGGTAGCACCCATCAGGAGGGGGTCGCCGGGGTGGTGGTAAACCCCCGGGTGACCGGTTCGGTCGCCTCTCTGGTCCCCCTCCAGAAATGTATTTCCGGGCAGCCACAATGGCTGCCCGGAACTGCGCATGCATCAAACGGAGGTTTGACACATGTGCACTAAAAAATAGAACTGCACATGAGTCAAACGGAGGTTTGATGCATGTGCAGTCATTTTTTTATTTTTTATTTTGCTCTGCCCATGACGCCATGACGTCATGATGTCGGCTACGACCACGACGTAATGATGTCACAGTGGGGTAGTGAAAAATTTGACAACCCACCACCGCTTACAACACGTATAAGTCTACATTGGTGTAGCGTAAAACCAACAGAAATCTTTTGTTTAATTAGGAAGCAAAATAACTTTGACTGTATTTATAACAAAATCTCTATGTCATTATAACCACAATGATTTAAAGATGGTAATTTAGCTTCCTGGTTTTCTTTCAATTATTGTTAATTTGAATCTGGTACAAACCAAAAGTGATTTCTAAGCCTGTCTCACCAGGACTCTTTAATTACTTCCCTATGATATAATTAAAGTATGGTTTGTTACTGGAACTTTTTTAAAACAAAAACCACATGATAATATGGTATAGATGTTAACCAACACCTGATAAACTATACAGAACTAGTGGTTTTCAAAAAACAGCCTTTCACAACTGTAGAAACAGGAAAAGTTATGATAAAAATAACACTAAACAAGCAGGAAATATATGTATAAAATGATCAAACTTTGGCATATCCAGGGAAATGAAATGAATTTAAAGTAAAATTGGACGGGTGTTGTATCTGGTCTGAAAATAATAGTAGAGCCTAGAAGACATCAAGCTCACAGCTGTGACACTGAACCTTGTTTAACTTTGCTTTTTCTTTAACATAAAAAAAAGAACAAAAAAATCCTAAAAGCCTCCATCGATGCACAGCAGTACGCCAAGTTTGCAGCGTGGGCGCAGAAGCAAAATGAAGGGGGAGCTGGCAGGGGTGGCAGAGAGGACAGATATAAGGAGGGGAGAGAAAACCCTGCCAATCAATCATTTATAATTAACAAAAAAAAAATCCAATTGGTGGCTTTAAATAGAGATCAATGTGGTTGCAGGCCGGATGGGTGGATAGCGGAGAAACATTTCACCTTTGCGTCCGTCTCCCTCGCAAGCTGTCTCACCTACAGATTCACCATTTGTTTTGTTAACAAAGCTTCGGGGGGTGCCGGGCTCTCATTGAAATTTCATTAATCTAATGGAGTACAGTCCTATAGAAAAAAAATCAAATTCTCGTTGAGCGAGATGCTACCTGGGAAAGATAACCTCTGGATGAACTCCTAGACTTCTATTGCTCAGCTATTAGTCTGAGAAATCAGACAGCAACAAAGCTGATTACAGCTAGAGGCCACAACATTTTTTTCCTCCTTCTCACTTCCCCCTCCTCCCTTTTTATTCTGCCACCCCCTCCAAAAGCAAGCTCTTCTTAACTAGCAATTTTGAGCGCATGCTGGCTTCTTGGCTGGGAATGGCAGGGGGTTGCAGAAAAAAGGGGCTTAGCATAACCATCCTCAGATATGTCATTCAATGGTTCAAAGTGTGCATTTGAGGTGTGAATGTAGGTAGAGGAGGGGGAAATATTTTTTGCAAGTTCACTATTAACTTCCCTATGAACAAATGGGTAGGAATATTGGCTGCATTGGAGACTGGAGTCTGAAAGCAGGTGGGAGAGCTGCAGGACTTCTCCAATGATGTCTGCTGGCCAGATACAAGAATGTAAAACAGCTGAAATGAACTAATCCACCATTAATTTGCTCTGTAAGCAGAGCCAAGCAGCACTCCAGAGCCTTATGAAATCATAAAATGTTTGACACTATAGGCAACAAAAACATTCTGGATTTAATTTTTTAAAATTATTTTGTCCTGTTTGATTTTCCATTTAAAAAAAACCTTATACGTTCTTAAAAAATGTTTTACATAGTTTTGCGATCTTCCCTGTGATACAGGTTGGGTTGTAAATGTTTTTTTAGCTAGATTTTCCATCCCTAAACACATTGAGACTGAGTGAAGCAACAGCCTCAGGAGGCAGATGATGGGTGGCAGCAGTGGCAGCCCCTAGCCATTTCGACAGAGCTGTTCATGCCTTACAGCCTATTCTGCACTCTCAACATCAATCTGTTAACCTTAAGTGTGGTACAGAACACTTTCCCACCCCAAGTGAGGAAATAACACAGAAGCTGAATTTCCAATTAGAGGGAATGGAACAGTCTTGTCCTTTACACTGGGCTGTAAAACACCTTAGACAGACCCTGGGGATGTACTGGGAGGGGGATTTCCCGCCTCAAAGCGGGAAAACTAGACTTACCTACCACTAGCCATGTAATAACAAAATTAATTTCCCATCTGGACTCAAGTCACCAGTTTTAACGTATGCTATTACTATACAGCAGGGATTCTCAACCTGAGGACGATGGGCCGGATGTAGCTCACGACACCATTTCATGTGGCCCCCACTGCCTCCACCACACCAGGAAGTGCCATGTAATGGAGGATGGGCAAAATGGTCATCCGGCCCCCGAAGCTGCCTGAGGAAGCATGATCCAGACCCTGGCTTAAAAAAGGTTGATAACTCCTGCTATACAGGCTGAAGACTTACTTTATTGTTGGGTCTGGGCACACAAGGTTAAGTCCTTGTGTGTGAAGGTTTGGGTAACTAAAGCCCTCTATGATTTCCAGGGGGGTTCTGAGTATTTTAATGGTTTTAACATTCTTTAGAGTTTGAGGTTCCTGTTTTATCGTTATGTGATGTTTATATATGTGAGCCGCCCAGAGTCACCTTGGCGAGCGGTGGCGGTGGCGGCAATATAAATTCAAATACAGTAATACCTCGGATAACGTTTACCTCGGATAACGCTAAAATCACATAACGTTAAGTAATCTGGGGAGGAGAATTGGATCGAATAACGTTAAGGTCCTATGGGATGGATCGGATAACAACCGCTAAAGCCTGTGCGGTTACAATGTATCTCTATGGAGCTTTAACTTTATCTGAGCCATCCCATAGGATTTTAACATGAATCGGATAACACTAAAAATCGGATAACACCAAGACTTGTGGAACCAAGTCTAGCGTTATCCGAGGTATTACTGTACCGTAAATAAATAAATTTAACCAAGATACTAGCCCACAGCAAACCAGCTACAAAAAGTGCAGATTGTAATGGAAAATGGTACCTGGTTTAACTCATTGGGAATTGGGTGTGTGGAGGTGTCACTTCAGACAATTCTTATATAAATGAACAGGATACAAGAAGAGAGATGTTTCTTCCTGCACTGAGCAAGTGTGGGGAACCTTTTGTACACCAGAGAGAGAGTGTAACATTTGGCGGGCTTCCAGGGGCCACATGTATTTACAAAGAAAGAAAAAAGAAAACAATTCCCCAAACTACTGGTGTGGGGCAGGTTATATAGCCCCATTCATTCCAGTAATCCTACTAAAAACTGCCTTATCTAGCCAGCTGTCAAGATTTATGTTTCCTTACTTCTCTTAGTATCAAGAAAATAGTTAGATCAATGCAAGGAAGCAGGAGATGACAGTGCCTATACAACAGAATCATGGTCTACAAGGAGCCCAGTTCTGCCTGCAAACATAGCAGGTGGGGATAACTATCCACAGTGTTCCATCTAGCAGTGGAGAGAAGTTGTGAGGGAAGCCATTTATGGTGGCCTAGGACCAGTGTGGACTAGATCATCGGGCAACTTGGACTCAGCCCAGGGCGCCCCCCCCGTACCATGGTGCCCCCCATGGGTGCCAATCCAAATTGCCAAGCTGTGATGCCCGGAACAATCGAACAATCGAGCAGGGCTCCATGTTCCTTTGCCTGTCTTCCTCCTCCTGTGCTGCCAAAGATAAGATTACAAAAGCAGCTCCATTGACAGTGGCTTAGAGATTGCAATTTTGCCTTGTAAGCAGGAGGTTGTTGGTTCAAATCCCTAGAGGGGAGTTGAAATTAGAAGGCAAATGGGAATATATATATATTGTCATTCCCTGGCCAGCACCCTTTTAGCGTAGCCAGCACGCCCCTGCTTAGGACCTTATGTTGCCCATCTCTGCCCTAGGGTAAACTTTTAACTTTTAACTCTTACAATAAGTAAGCTTTAGTAAATAAACATCTACTTCTTCAGGATTATGCACCAACATTCCTGGGACTAACATGTGGCTAGGACCACATATTTTCCTGAACACTGTTAGCAATTCTTTGCTCAAAGATAAATGAAAATAAGTTTGAAATGTATACCTTGAAATAAAATATGCTCAGAAAAATATTTTGAGGAAAATACCTTGCAGTAGTATTTGAACAATTATTTAAATATAACACTCAGATACTATATTTTTTAAACATTTCAAACAAAAATTCATAAACAATATGAAAGTGGACCATAAGCCGATAGGAGCTGGAAATAAATATTTATCTTAAATAATTCTGCAGGATGAGTAAGAGATTAGGTTGCCCTTGTTTGAAAGCCAGTTGTATCTGACTCTAGGGTTCAGTGCAGTGGTGGGATGTCAAAAATTTTACTACCCCACCGTGATGTCATCTCAGTGTAGGCGGAGTTAATGTAATGACATCATTATGTGGGTAGAGCCAACATCATGACATGGGTGGGGCCAAAGAAAATAAATAAATAAATAAATAAAATAAAATAAAAATAAGCACACACACACACACACACACACACCTCAACCCACCCACAACACAAACCCGTAAATAAATTAAATTAAATAAATAAAATAAAAATACACCCACCCACCCCAAACACAAATCAACCAGAGCTTTTAAACCGAAGTTTTCCGGGACTCCGGGACACTGGAAAAAGTTACTACCAGTTCTGGCGAACTGGTGAGAACATGTTACATCCCATCACTGGTTCAGTGCTCAGCTCTGTTTATAGCCAAAGAGCCAGCGCTGTCTAAGTCTGCAGATGTTTCCGTGGACATGTGGCAGGCATGCCTCAACGCTGTTTACCATCCCACCAAAGTGGTCCCTATTTACCTACTTGTACTTTCTTGCTTTCGAACTGCTAGGTTGGCAGGAGCTGGGACAGAGATAGGAGCTCACTCTGTCATGCAGTACCTGGGAATCAAACTCCGACCTTCCAGTCAGTGAGTTCAATGTTTTAACCACTTGAGCCACCACAGTCCCTTGAGTAAGAGATTAACTATGACTAAAATAAGATGGCCAAGGGCAATGATAGAACAGCTTTTGAGCAGAAAAGCTGCCATTTTCGTAGCATAATCTATTTATGGTACTTGGAGGAAAGGCATCAATTCTTACTCTCTGGCCTTCTCAGGAATTGGTATGTGTTGATATGGCTTATACTACAGTAAAACATCGCATAAAGAGCACCTCACTTAGAGACTAACTCGCTTAAAGAGCAGAATTTTCCCTGAATTGTTGCTTCGCTTAACAACTAAAACCAACCAAAACCTCACTTAACAACTAAATTGGGGTTCACAATCCCCCCCACCAGAAGTCACAATTGGTCACTTACAATGAAGTTTCACTTATAGAGCAAACTTGCATAAAGAGTAATCCCGTGGAACGCATTATGCTCTTTAAGCAAGGTACCACAGTACAGTAAAACACCGGATAACACTAAAACTTGGTTCCACAAGTCTTGGTGTTATCCGATTTTTAGTGTTATCCGATCCATGTTAAAATCCTATGGGATGGATCGGATAACGTTAAAGCTCCATAGAGATACATTGTAACCTCACAGGCTTTAGCGGTTGTTATCCGATCCATCCCATAGGACCTTAACGTTATTCAATCCAATTCTCCTCCCCAGTTTACTTAACGTTATGTGATTTTAGCGTTATCCAATCTAATCATTATCTGGTGTTTTACTGTATATTTCTTGACAACATGTCCCTAAGATTTCTGGCTATTCAATAACAATACTAAAACTTGAGCACTCTGAAGCAGGATTTAGGTTTTGAGACAGCATTTTCAAGATGTCTGCTCATCTCTACCAAATATTAACAACCTATACTCTAGTGTCTAGCCAATGTAGTGTAATGGATAGAATATCAGTCTGGAACTAAAAAGCTCTGGGTTGAAATCCTTGCTCCATGAAAACTTAGGAGTGCTGACATGGGCTTCTGGTAACTGAAATCCAAGAACACCTGGAGTACCAAAGTTTGCCATCGTGGTCCTATATGCTGCTATAGGTAGCAGTGACAAATATGAGGAATACAGTAAAAAGCTTAACAGAATTTGGAGGCCCATCATTTGCCTAATGTAGAATATCTTGGCTCAGGCCCACATCTCAGGAAGATTCCTTCTTTGGACTACAAGTCTGCCCATCTTCTAGCTGGCTATAGAGTTTTACCTCGCTTAAAGAGCATAATGCATTCCACAGGATTGCTCTTTAAGCGAGTTTGCTCTTTAAGCGAAACACCATTGTAAATGACTAATTATGGGGGGGGGGATTGCGAACCCCGATTTATTTGTTAAGCGAGTTTTTGGTTGGTTTTATTTGTTAAACGAAGTGAACATTCAGAGAAAATTCTGCTCTTTAAGCGAGTTACTCTTTAAGCGAGTCGCTCTTTATGCGAGGTTTGACTGTACTGTATGATGAAAATATAGGTAATGTTTACAAACTTTACATATTTTCCTAATACATATTTCCTGAATTTAGTCCCCACACACCTTATTTTGAGGTCAATGTTACTGGGTTTAGTAATGCTTATGCTTTCTTTTCAAAGCTCTCTTCACATTCCTGTTTTTAACAAATTAAAAATCTGAGTCTCTCTCTTTGTACAATAAATACGATTGTTTAAGATCTGGTCTTCTAAAATGGTGCTCTAAAAAGAAAAGAAAAAGCAGGGAGGGAAAGGGAATAGATATTTTACAAGAACAAAACACAAGGCAGAGTACACAAGGCAGGGTGGAGTCCACTATTCCACAACACAGAATCTGTGAGGAAATACCATAAGGGAAATGAAAGAAACTGTTTGTGAGATCATTCCCCACCCCAGCACACACAGACGCACAACGACACAAACAACCAGATGAGTCTTCAGGGATCAGCATGAACTTTTGAACCAGAGATTCAAAGACAGGGCCCTGCCTCTTTCCACTTTAATAAACAAATTTTTCTTCAATTAATTAAGGTTTGAAGAGGAAAAAAGAGCTGAAGCGAAGTAATTTAGCATGGAACACATACGTTGCAGATGGATCCCACCTTTGGATGCTTATTAAATCTATGCATGATTGCACTGGGAGAAAATTAATTGCATTGTTTCTCACAATTCAAGATGGCTTTGCAAAACAGCAAAGAAAATGATGTAAAACTCCAGACTTTTTGTTTACTTAAAAAAAAAAAGAAACCTTTGCAAATACCAACAGATTTTTCAGAGAAATTTTGGTTCAATTAACTGCCAGATGTCATAGAGAAGAGACAGCTTCTAAAAATGGGTAAAAGGTTTTAAATACTCCCATTGGAGTAAAATTGTGTGAGAATGATGTAAAACTATTCAATGGAATCATGAGTTTCCCGTACACCCTCCCCATATATATGGACACAGAGAATCTTACTCATTAATTTCAGAAAGGGAGCTTTATATGCGACTGTTTAAGACCACAGAGGAATGGTATGGAATGTAGGAAACTGCTCAGCCCATTGCTCCAATCAGCTTGGTATAGTTTCTACTTATTGACATGGCTCTCTGGGGTTCACAGCCAGGGCTACCCTTTGGCAGAGGCAAGTCATTTCAGGTGTTAGATATGGAGGGAGGAATGCAATTGGCAGTGAGCAATTAGAGGACAGAGCAATGACCATCATTTTGCCCTGCCCTATAGCCCTTATACAATTCAAAACTGAATTGAGATACAACTGAAGGGAAATCCTCTGGATTTCACAAAAACAACAAAAGGACTCCTCTGGGTTGATTGACTAACCTCTACTTGCATTTTGCTTTTCACCTACTATAAGGTGGTGCAGCAGTAGCACTAATTCACTACTTGATATGGTAATGAATTAGATGGATAACAACAAACTGAAGGATCAGATTAGATTAGATTCATAGCCTGGGATGTACACTGACCCATCAGCATAACTGAGCACACAGGTGGCTTTCCTGGCTCTGGCGGCCATTAACTAACGGAGAAGCTACAACTCTACTTAGACAGTGATAACCATTGCTCTCTTTCAAGTTCTTTAGTAAACTCCCCTTCTAACTACCCCAATGCCCATGAAGCTGCCTCTGAAAATGGTCTAGAAGCCCATGTTAGATCAGAATATGGCTCTGTCTCTCTGCCAATTAACACTGTGATATAAGTGCATCATACCTATACTTCCCCACCTTCAATGGTTCCCTGTCTGTTTCAGAACAGTAAAAGGTGCTCATTTTTATTCACAAGGACCTTTACAGTTTGAGGCCAGGATAGCTGAAAATTTACCTTCATCCACTGATGAATTTTCCATCTTAAATTATTTTACACTTTTATTCAAAAGTAAGTCCTGCTTAACTAAGTAGGCTTTAGTCCTGTATGAATGTGCAGTACAGTATAGATGATTGTAGCCTTAATTATCTCTTGATCTTGTGGTATTTTTAAATGTTGAGCCCTGTGAAATCTTTGATGCTGCTGTGAGTTTTACTCTGTTTTGATGTTTACAGTTGATTTATGTCGTAGTTAAATTCTATGGTTTTAATGGTCTTTTGGAGGCCTTTTTCTGAGTGCTCTACTGAATGGGATTTGGCACATGGCTTTCAGTGAAAGGGCTTTTCCAACAGTGGTATACATCAATATCTTCCTATCAGTGGCTCACTTAGGGGCTGCGGTGGTTCAGTGGTTAAGAAGCTTGTCTTGTAAGCTGGAAGGCTGGCAAGTTGGCAGTTCGAGACCCAGGTATTGCATGATGGATTGAGTGCCTGTCTCTGTCTCAGCTCCTGCCAGCCTAACATTTTGAAAGCAAGAAATTTCAAGTGGATAAATAAGGACCACTTCAGTGGGAGAAGATCTTGGGACATAAAAGGAGCCTCGTTTGGGCATCCCCTGAGTGAAGTTTCTCCAGAAAAAAACCTCTCAACCCAGAATAATTTCTGACATGAAATTATTATTATTAGTGGCTCACTTTACACTTACTTTGGTTTCATTTCAGCATCAAGGCAAAGAACTTTTACAGTTTTTAGAATATTTTAATCCACCTTAGATTAATGCAAAGTTATAATAATTCTTTTACCTGTTCATTTATGTGTAGTATACCCTTCTTCTGTTTTTTAAAATTATTTTTACAAAATGTTATTGCCCTGATAATTCTCAGTGTATAGAGATTCATAAACACTGGAACATTGGAATAACCAATCTAAAACAAGTTCTTGAATTATACAGAATTATTTCATAACTTTTCTAGCATGGTCTTTCAACAAGCTACCATTTTCTAATCTTGGTCCTTTATTTATAAAATGAAGTTGAAATCCTGACTTACACCTAAATGATTGTTGAAATGATTACTTAACCAATGTATGCTGAATAATAGATTGCTCTGAAATGTATATACTGTATATATATTTATCATTGTTGTTGTTGTTGTCGTCATCGTCATAACCATGGATGTATGTGGTCCACCAGATGTTCAGATCAGTTTTGGAACCCCACTGCTCGTATCCTAGCATAAGACCTAAGACTCAGTGATGTATCACTTGATAACATAGCTGGTATCTAGTAGTACTACTACTGTACCTGCAACTGCTCTATTATGATCTTAACAATGCCAATAATACTCAGATGCTTTTTCTATCCTTTTGGGAATGCCCCCAGCTATCCCATCACTTCTGGCATCACTATTTCTCTTTCCTCCCAGAGATCCTGTACTTCATTTCTCAAATCCTGATATTTCATGATCTTTTAAATCTCCTTTTCATTCATTTGACTGTCATCTAGGATTGTTACATCCATCAGCTTAACCATTTTTTTCCAACCCCAGTAATGTCTGGAGTGTTGTGTTCAAGCTTCTTATCGGTTTAGATCTTAAAGTCTTAACCGTATCATCATCATCATCATCATCATCATCATCATCATCATCATCATCATCATCATCATCATCATCATCATCATCATCATCATCATCATCATCATCAAGGACCCCAGCAACAAACATAACAATATTGTATATGTCTTTTGAAAACTGCTATTTGCAAAACTACATTTTTTAAAATATAAATAAGGCAGACACATCACTATGTTTTCTTGGTAAATCTCTTGTTACATGTTATTTAGGAAGTAAGAAAGAAACAAGTCTTTGGAAAGCATGTAGAATACCATGTTACAAATGAAAGCTGGCTGACTTCTTTGCTTATTATTACTTCCCAAGTTCCTTACTGCCCCCCTCACCTCCCCCAGTTGCCCTAGTCTTGGGAGTCTGTAGATGAATGGTAAACTCACCCAGACTGCCCCCCAAATGACCTCATGATAAACTTGAAAAGCCCACATGTTTTTTCTAAAGAGGGAAAAAGAGCCATTTGTTTTCCTAAACTCACTTCCAGGTTCTTTCAAACACAGATCTTTCTCCTTGAACACATTCTGTCTTTACACAAGCCAGCTTTGTACCATGGGAATGTCTTGCTCTCCAACTGAACAGAGGTGACCCCAAGAAACTTTTATCATAAACTTTGAAAGAAGTCTTCAACCTGGATCCCAGAAAGGCCAAAGTACCAAATGTTCTTCATCCAGAAGAGGAACCTAAGTACACAGACATCTTCAACAGGAAACCTTCATAGATGCTACTGTAACAGTGCCCCAACCGCTAGCATACCACATTATTAAATAGCAAATGCAAGTACTGTAGTATTTAAAAATAACTGTTATGCATACAGGTACAGTCAAATCTCGCATAAAGAGTGCTTCGCTTAAAGAGTAGCTCGCTTAAAGAGCAGAATTTTCTCTGAATGTTCGCTTCGCTTAACAAATAAAACCAACCAAAAACTCGCTTATAAATAAATCAGGGTTCACAATCCCTTCCACAATTGGTCATTTACAATGGTGTTTCGCTTAAAGAGCAAATTCGCTTAAAGAGCAATCCTGTGGAACACATTTTGCTCTTTAAGCGAGGTACAACTGTATCTAAATTATATCTGTAACTAATGTTACAACAAAAATGTTACAGATACCACTAAGACTTCATCTGAACTGTGGAGTCATATCACACCTAACACAGGGCCCTACGTCTGTGTGAAAATGTTCAAGTAGCAGACATTTTTTAATGTAAAAAATAGACCAAAGAGGGAGAAACAGGTGGTCTGAAGAATATGCATTTTACAAACCCTATTCTGTTCAGTGGGTTTACTTCAGTTGGGATTAAAATTTGATTTAATTTAGAGCACCTAATTCATATCTCAGTCCTAGAGATCTGATACTTGGTATACCAACAATTCATCAGAAATTTAATGATGTCTAGTCAGATGGATTCCCATGTGTCCTAAATTGGGCACTGGGCTCCTTTTACTTGTGAGGGAAGCAATATGCCACCAGCTATTTGCAGCTTTTGTGGTTCATTAGATCAGCTTGAAAATAGGATCAGCATTTACTGAGGGCCCAGAAAGTAAGGTGGGTGGGTGGTTTCAAATGACTAGCGGGAAGACTTGTGAACCTGGCAATTACTATTGTTTCCTTCTTCTTCTGTAATACAGTCATACCTCGCATAACAGATTTAATGTGTTCTGCAAGGCTGCTCGCTATGCAAAAAATTAGCTATGCGAGTCAGACTTGCATAACGAATTTTTCGCTATGCGAGTTGGACTTTTCCCTATGGAAAAACTCACATAACAAGCGTTTCTATGGGGAAAACTCGCATGGGGAAAACTCGCATAGCGAAAATTTTTCGCTATGCAAGTTTTCCCCATAGAAACGCTTGTTATGCAAGTTTTTCCATAGGGAAAAGTCTGACTCACATCGTGAAAAATTCATTATGCGAGTTGGACCGCTTAGCAAAAAACTTGCTCGTTATGTGAGTTTTTAGCTAAGTAAAACATTCGTTATGTGAGGTTTGACTGTACAGTACAAATATTACTTGTGAATGCAAAGGACAGGTTGCTAAATCTGACTGCAGGAGGCCGAGGTACAAATCTCTGCTTAGCTGTAAATCTCATGGAAAAGGTGCTTTCACCTAAACTGTCTTTGCAATGGTAGATAAGATTTCCTTCAATCTTAAAATTCTGCACAGAATCTTAAGACACTTTTATATGCTAAAATCTATTACTGAAGTTCATTATGTCCCAATTAGGTCTTCTATAATTATGGTCTCATGAGCAATTCAGGTGATAAATATAGTCTGCTATGGAGTACAGGATTGGTTGGCCTGCTGAAAGTGTCAGCTTTGCATTAAACAAACAAACAAACAAACAAACAAACAAGTTTCTTGATCATGAATTTGTATGCTAAGAGCTGGAAGTGTGTGGGCTATTCCTAGCAGAACTTGACAAGAGGAAAGGCTACTAAACAGAATTGTTCTTGGCTGAGGGAATGTGTGTGTCCTTGTTAAAATACATGGTTATACAGAGCAAAAAGAATTCATGTAAATCCATTAGATTTACTTTATTCATATTACACATAGAACTCAATTTTAACAGTTCTTCTGTGGATATTCCACACCAGTCTCTCAGATTTTTTTAGCCATGAAGTCTGTCTATGTCCAAGGCCTCTCTTCCCAAGGATCTTCGCTTGCATACTGAGTTGGAATATCCTAGATTTCATGTCATTCATCAAGATATGCCCAAGGCTTGGAACATTCTTTGTTTAATGGTCTTTTAAACAGTTCTCGTTCTTTATGAAGCAGGTGCAACACTTCTACATTAGTCACATGGTCAACCCATGAGTTACTGTACTATTATTATTATTATTATTATTATTATTATTATTATTATTATTATTATTATTATTATTATTATTATTATTATTATTATTATTATTATTATTATTATTATTATTATTGAATATCGATAACCTTAAAAATGCCTTCCATTTAGACAATTTTGATTTAGGGCTGTTTAGCCTTTCTGAAATCTCATGTAAATGCAAACAAGCTCCTACACGAGGGGTGCCCAAACTATGGCCTAAGGGCCGTAGGTGGCCCCCAATGCCAATTCAACTGGCCCACAAAGCCCTCATCGCTCCTGGAAGTGGAAGTAAAACATTCCCATACAGGCCCATTTTACTTCCATTTCCAGGAGCGATAAGGGCTTTGTGGGCCAGATGAATTGGCATCATGGTCAGATCTAGCCCCCAGGCCAGTGATGGGATGTCAAAAATTCTACTACCACGCCATGACGTCACGGACGTCATGGGCGTGGCCAATGTCATGACGTCATGACGTTGTGGGCAAGGCCAAAAATAATAATAATAATAATAAACACGCACACAGACCCGTAATTAACTTAAAGAAATAAAATAAAGAAATAAATAAAATAAAAATTAAATAAAAGTACAACCACCCACCCAAAACACAATTAAATCACCCACCCACCCACCCAAAATATAAAAGCCTCACTTACCTTCCGTGGCCGCAGCCAGAGCCGGGCCGAAAAGGCAACGGCCCGAGGAAGCTCCAGGCGCCCGACAGAAGAGGATGCGGCGGTGGCGAGCCCCGCCGGGTTTACCCAGGGCATGGGGGTTTGTTGGGCCCAAGAGACCCTAGGACGGCGCGGCGCGGGCAGACGGCGTGGCGCGGCGCGGGCGGACGGCGCGGCCAGGCACCAACGTGCCTGTGGGAGCCAGGTAGCCGGCTAGGGGAGGTACCCTTCTCTTAGGGCTGCCGCCGCTGCTGCCGGAGCCAGTCTGCTTGTGTTTCCGCAGCGAGAGGGAGGACGAGGTGAGAGCCGGGGTATGTGTGGGGGGGGCAGCTCGGCCGTCTGGAAGCCTTCCCGGTCGGTGTCGAATTGGGGGGGGGAGACCCTCCTCTTGTCTGCCACTCCCGCCATTCAGCCTCCGGCAGAGCGACGAGGTCGTCTCGCCCGCCCTGCCACCCGTTTGTCCTCCCTGTTTCTGCGGGGCAGGGTGGCCTTGTCTCCCCCTTGCGAGGCTGGTGGTTCCCACCCTGACCCTTCCCTTCTCCGAGGGCTGCATTTTTGCTGAAATGTGAAATTCAGTTTCTTCTGTAAAGTCGGCCCTAGTGGGCTGTAGAGCTGGAGGCTGGGAGGGGGGAGATAAATGAATGGACGGGGAACCTCCCATCCAGCTTCAGAAGATTTTTTTTAAAAAAATTGGAGCCATTTGGCTCCAATTTAGTGCGCATGTCCAGAAACTCAATTTGACGCAAATTGAGTTTCTGCGCATGCGCAGTCAATTGGAGCCATTTTAGCTCAGATTTAAAAAAAAAAAAATTCTTTCGGTGAGGCGTCCAGAACCGGACGCCTCAAAAGTGGACTCCCCTCCCGGAGAACTCTCCGGGATTTGTCTTACCGGTTCCAGAGATCCGTCTGGAACCGGGGACATCCCATCACTGCCCCAGGCATTAGTGACTGGCTCCCTGAACCATGTGATTGGCCCACGGCCCAAAATGTTTGGGCACCCTGTCCTACACTAATATGACATCTCAGGGTGGACTGGCCATACCACAGAGGCCAAATATCTCACTGGCAGACAGTTCCAGGAAGGTAGTAGTGATGGCTGCAGCAGCGCTCCAGTTATTCTCTGCTAGAAGACAGAACCTGGCATATTAGCACCCTATTAACTAACCTCCCACAGATACAGTCAAACCTTGCATAAAGAGCGTCTCGCTTAAAGAGTAACTCGCTTAAAGAGCAGAATTTTCTCTGAATGTTCGCTTCGCTTAACAAATAAAACCAACCAAAAACTTGCTTAACAAATAAATCGGGGTTCGCAATCCCCCCCCCCCCACAATTGGTCATTTACAATGGTGTTTCGCTTAAAGAGCAAACTCACTTAAAGAGCAATCCTGTGGAACACATTATGCTCTTTAAGCGAGGTACAACTGTACAGTCAAACCTCGCATAAAGAGCACCTCGCTTAGAGAGTAACTTGCTTAAAGAGCAGAATTTTCTCTGAATGTTCGCTTCGCTTAACAAATAAAACCAACCAAAAACTCACTTAACAAATAAATCGGGGTTCGCAATCCCCCCACCAGAAGTCACAATTGGTCACTTACAATGGTGTTTCGCTTAAAGAGCAAACTCACTTAAAGAGCAATCCTGTGGAACCATTATGCTCTTTAAGCGAGGTACTACTGTACTATCATATCACAAGTAGTGAAGTAAAATTCAATTGCCAGCTGGGTTTCCTTCTGAATTGAGGAAATCCTGAGTTTTGCTGCAAACATCTTGTGCCACCTCTGAATTTCACACTAACAGGAAATATGTGAGTGCTGCTACTGTTTTAAAAATGAAGAATTGAATATCTGTTTTGGGAAAAGAGAAAACCAGAGAAGCAGTCAGGGACAGAAAAAGCTGTGAATACTGTATTTCAATTCTTGCTACTTTCCCATAGTAAGTCCATGAACTAAATAAATTATTTGCCCAGGCTATGCATGACTGTCTGACCAGGTTATCCTGCTATGGTAATGGAGTAGACCATACTGCCAGCAACTCAACACTGAGTGTCAGGCGGCGGTTAACTAACCTGACAACCCTGAGGATTAGTGGCCTTGGCAAAGCCCACAAGGAAGGATGATGGTCCCCAAATGGATTAAATCCCACTTGAATCTTGATAGAGGGCAGCAACTTCATCAAGCCTAGGGCTGAGGAGGACTTTGCGTGCCAAAAGAGCCAAGGACCAGAATGAGATGCACGGAACTGGATTAGTGGTATGGGGGTCACAATGCGATGAGGAAGGCAGCTGAAAGGCCACGGCATTATATTCCCAGGACAGTCTTCATGGTTGAACGCCATGATGATTGCCAATATTTGGAATCGAATACGGCACAAGAAGAAGAAGACAAAGACAAAGGCTATGCATATGCTGACTTAAACATATATCTGTTTGAAGAATAAGGCTCAATATAGGATCATCACACTCCTGCAATTATGCATAGTTCTGTGCAGCATGGAAACATAATGTACAAATACAGTAGCTGCATGTAGACGGACAGATATGTAGACGGCTCTTATTCTGGAATGGCAAAGCTACACCAACGGTGGCCAGACGTAAATATGTCTCACGTTTTCTCCTAAAGTTCCAAAATGGTCTCAGGAAGGACTGCGAACGTATTTGTTTTGAAGAGTTTTAGGAGAGGCAGGGCAGATAGGGGCAAATGGGGGGGGGGATGGAGGTATGCTGCTTTTAGTTGCCATGGCTGCCCAGTGTGCCTTCTAGACTTGGCTTGTACCAGCAGAGTTCAGACAGGTCAGCGTGTGACCAGTTCGAAACCCCTGAGGTTAAAAGTTCAAGCAGTGAAGGAAAAACCAATATGTCTGCTGTGAGGGGTATGCTGTACGATATATTTCAATTTACATCAACTCATGCATATAAAATTTAGATAAATTCTATTCCGATCTCATGTGGCTTGACACACAAGTCTATGCAACCAGATGTCCTGAAATGGAGGAGGGGGGAGGCCTAGGATGTTTCTATTTGGTTTTAAAACAGGAGGGGGGAATCAGCTTTTAAATATATGAACTCAGTTATACTTGCTATTTAAAAACCAAAAACAGAACAGCAATTAAGTATGAGAGATTTTTCTCAAGCTGATTGCAAGGAACAAATGCCAACATACCTTGTTAAAACCATCTAAAACATTGTTCCATCATTCCAATCCCCCTTTTCAGTACTTTCCTCCCCCCTTGATCTTTTGTAATTTCCTGAGGCCTTGCAATTCACATTCTGTCACATTAAGATAATGAGTATTTACAACTGGAGCTCCATCTCTTTTGTCGTTCCAGCTCCTATTTATACTCTGTGCCATTTTCTCTGAGTTTGTAGCGACTGATCATTTTGATTTATATTTGGATCCATCCTCCCCCACCCCACCCCATGCCTCCCTCACCCCAGCCAATCTCCAGCATGCACCCTGTGTCCTCTATTGCCATTTTCTGTCCTTGATACCCAACCTTCAATTAAAAAACAACACAACCTTCATAAAGCCAAGATGCTGTGTGCAAAAGTAACCACAAGATGGCTCCCTGTACCCCGTTCTTCCTTTGGCATCCAACTGCAAAATATGCCATGTTTAGGTTCTTTGGGACAATAACAATGGGAGGGTCCAGCTGTGATATATAAATGTCTTGTATTTTCATTGTGAGCTAAATGGACCACATCATATCCACCCATGCAGTAAGCCAGAATGCAATACTGAACCAAAAAGAACACAGATCAAGCACAGCATTTGTGACACTGAATTCTCCCCATAAGTGCATCTTTCTTGGTAGATGGGTATATCCCTATGTTTGCTGCTTTCAAGTAATTGCAGGAAATATCAGCCTTCAAATCATACAGTCAGATGGAAAGGACCATAAGATTATTTAGCCCAGATCCACTTGCATAAGGCAGAACTACACATTTTCTCTTCTTTCCCACTTCAGATCAGTGGCGTAGCGTGGGGGGGGCGGGGGGGGCGGATGCCCCGGGCAGCGCCTTTCAGGGGGCGGCAAAATGTCCCCTCCCCGACCCCACCCTTTTGCTGGCGAGCGCCCCACGTGCGCTTCGCCGCTTGCCACACACCTCCGTCCGCTCGCACCTCCATCCGCTCGCTCGCCCGGCTGGCCGTCGGGGGCTCTCCGCCGCCTGTTGCCCCTGGCAGCGGCTTTCAGGGGGAGGCAAAATGTCCCCTCCCCACCCTTTTGCTGGCGAGGAGGAGAAAAAGGGGTTTTTTTTAGGCGGACAATTCAAGGAGGCTCCTTGAATTGTCCGCCTAAAAAAAAACCCTTTTTCTCCTCCTCGCCAGCAAAAGGGGGGGAGGGAAGAAGGGGCACGCCCGGTCGCCCGCCCAGCTGGCCGTCGGGGGCTCTCCTGGCGGGCGGCCCGCGTGCGCGCGGACGCTGCTCGCCTCCGCCCGCCCAGCCACCCACCCAACTTGCCGTGAGACGGGGCGCTCGTCGGGGGGGGGGGGGGTGGCGCCGTGGCGGGGAGCCCCTGGGGGCTGGCTGGGCAGGAGGAGGTGGGCAGCGTGCGCGCGCACGCGGGCCGCCCGCCAGGAGAGCCCCCGACCGACAGCCAGCCCGGCGGGCGGGCCCCTCCTTGAATTGTCCGCCTAAAAAAAAACACTTTTTCTCCTCCTCGCCAGCAAAAGGGTGGGGAGGGGACATTTTGCCGCCCCCTGAAAGCCGCTGCCAGGGGCAACAGGCGGCAGAGAGCCCCCGATGGCCAGCCGGCCGGGCGAGCGGACGGAGGTGCGAGCGGACGGAGGTGTGTGGCGCGCGCGCGCGCGCGCGCGCGCGCCCCGCTAGTCAGCAGGGGGCTGGCTTCTACCTGGGTCGGGGGGAGGGGGTGGCGGCAGCGGCGAGCTGGGGGGGGGCGGCGAGTTTGTTCTTCGCCCCAGGCGGCCGAAGACTGCGCGACGCCACTGCTTCAGATCAAATCCTCCCTGCTCCAGAATTGGCCCAGTTCTCATGGAAAGGACTATACTTCCTTCAAGTTGAAATACCCTTAGAAAGTACCCTGCTGGAGAAAGCTGGGTTAAATCTGAACTTTAATTCTTTAGACAACATTTTGGAGTTTGTATAACTGAAACTTCCTCCACACAAAAATACAGAGTTAACTAGATTGAAACTGTTTCTTGAAATCTAGTCTTCCATATGGAAGAGCTGGTCTTTTTCTATTTTAACAGAGATAGGTAAAGGTCATACTTGCTTGAAAGCCAGTCACATCTGACTCTAGGGTTCAGTGCTCATCTTTGTTTATAGCCAAAGAGCCAGTGCTATCTGCGCCTGCAGACGTTTCAGTGGGCATGTGACAGGCATGCCTCAACACTGGAGTGCACAAAACGCTGTTTACCTTCCCACCGAAGTGGTCCCTATTTATCTACAGTACTTGCAATTTCTTGCTTTCAAACTGCTAGGTTGGCAGGAGCTAGGACAGAGACGGGAGCTCACTCTGTTGTGCAGTACCCAGGAATCAACGTCTTAACCATATACAAACAAGCAGCAAATTGTTAGTTACTGAATGTATTGCTATATTTTCACTGCCAGTAAGAGGGAAATGCATTTTTTTACTTACTGGCAAAACAGAGTGGTCTTAAGTACAACAGCTGTATATTTTGAAAGGTGGGATACTGGGGTTTCCCCCCCCCCCCCTGTTCATCAAGCAATAAAATGCCTTGGACTGTCCCCATCATAAGGAGCAGATGCTCCATGGAAAGATGCCTACAATGGAATACCTACAGATGGCATGATGAAGCAAGCCAAACCACGCATTACCTGTAAAAAAACAAAATAATTCCCTAACAGCCTAGCAACAACAACATATCCACCACCACCACTGCTGCTAAAGACACAGAGCCAAATAAAGAGAGAAAAAGATTTATGATCTGTATCGGGAAAGCAGTATATTTTCAGTATTGGTTTCAATATTTGACAGCATTTTGCAAAGACAGAGTGGGAGGGGAGAAGACAGAGATAGAGACCAAGTTTTACATCTAGATTGCAGCCACTAACTTTCAACTTGGAGCATGCTGGTGGGCAGCAACAGGTTTGTATACACCCCGGGAAGGGGGGGGGAGGAAAATTGGGTGGCCTCTGAGCATGCGGGTAGCGAAATTGGGTGGCCATGCCCACCTCCCTGCCCTGACCCATCAGGTTTTGTCCCTGCAAGTGGTTCAAGGTCTCCCTTGCTTAAAAGCCAGTCATATCTAACTCTAGGGTGCAGTGCTCATCTACATTTACAGCCAAAGAGCCAGTGCTGCCTGTATTTGCAGATGTATACATGGCCATATGGCAGGCACGAGTAGATCGCCCATGATGTAGGCTCCGTCCATGATGTAGGTTCCACCCACAGTGTGGTAGTGAAATTTTTTGCTGCCCACCACTGTTTAGAAGTGAAAGTTGTATTGTTGACATTTTACTGCTTTAAAGTTAGTAGTTCAATAACATTGTAAACTACAGAAAATGGCAGTCAAAATGATCAACTGAAGCAACGTCTCTATGAGAAAATGTTAATATGTTTCAGGTTATTTAGGTTAAAAAAAGGAATGGAAATCATGATAGAGGTATATAAAATGACACATAGTTGTTAGATTTGGTAATAATTGCTTGCCATCAAACAAAGTCTGGATTGTGGCAACCCTTGCCAAGATTTCCTATGTATAAAGCAGGAGTTCCCAACCTTTAAAAGCCAGGTTCTGGGTCACATTCCCTCAGACAGCTTTGGGGGGCAGGCAGCCATTTTGCCCTTCCTCCGCCACATGGCACTTCCTGGTGTGGTGGAGGCATGGGGGGTTCCCACACGAAATGGTGCCGCAGGTTGAGAATTCCTGGTATAAAGAGCTTCACCAGTCATTTTTCTAGTGCCATTCATGAGACACTGTTGTGGTTCCCAAGGCTACAAAGGCTGGCTGTTTTCTCAAGCTTTCCCACCTACCTTTCTCATTATGCTAGAGCAAAGGTTCCCAACCTTTTCATGCCAGGGGCTGGGTCACGTTCTCTCAGTCAGCTTCGAGGGCCAGACAGCCATTTTGTCCTGCTTGCACGATGGGGGTGGCTATTTTGTCCCAACAGCTTCAAAGGGACAGCCATTTTGTTTCTTGAATGCCCTTAGAGGGGGTGGGGGGCAGATGAAATGACCTTAGGTTGGGAACCCCTGTGCTAGAGCCTGGGGCTGAAGCTGAATGGTTGGAAGGTTCAGGACAGACTTTACTCACACAGCCCATAGTTAAACTCTGGAATTCACAGCAACAGAATATAGTAATGGCCATTAAAAATGGATGTACTTAAAAGGGGACCACAATGAGTGCTATATCAGTCCCAATATAAAAAATATTATGTCCCTGAATATCTACTGCTGGGAAACGTATCATAGAGATGCAGTCATATATGTCCTGTAGTCTGGTTCCCCAGAAGCAAATAGCTGACCACTGTCAGCACAAAATGTTGACCCTGCTCTGATCCAACATGGCTATTCTTATGCTCTTGTTGTATAATTAGTAATCTTCATGGAAAAAAACCTATAATTTAATCTTTTGAAATAATGTTGTTTTTGAGAAACAACAGTCTTAAATACACTACCATTACAATGCTGTCAATGTATCTTCCCATGTCATGTTTTGTCAAGAGCATACAAACAGTGCTAGCCTCTTAAATTTTTTGGTATCTTGGTCAAAAGACATAACAAACACTGCAGCTACTTTTTATTTTAAGTAAATGGCACCCACAGAGAAAAGAGAACAAGGCAGGAAATAATCCTCTCTAGAGATTCCTTCACCTCATAATAAAGCCAGCCCTAAAACCAACCTCACTTATTTTATAATCATTAATGGAAGTTTGTATTTTATTTTTGTAAGAAACCCATCTACTCTACTACATTTCCTGTTGTGGCCTTTTCAAAGACAACAGACTGAAATGAAATTCAAAAATTTATGGAGCTGAAATGCACATCCTGTCCTGCTCAATGGACTTGCGGCCAGCAATGATACTTCCTCAACAACTTCTAACCATAAGATTTAAATTCATTCAAGTGCTCAAGGGGAGGGGAGGGAGTATGTGGCACACCTCGTTATGGCAGGTGCAACTGAATGTTCTCCTACATTTAAAATCTCTCCTTTTGCAGAAAACTAGTATACTGAAGAAGAAAGGTTTTTATGTTAGTCATTTCCCAAACTGCTCACTTACTAGGTACAGGAATTTTTCATTTGTTGTCATGCTACACACACATACCCCAACAATATGCTAAAGCAGCAAGTACCAACTGGTTTTTACTGGATGTTGGAATCTGCTTTTAGACTGCTACTTGGCTATCATTGGGTTCCGGTGAACCTCCAAAAGGACAAAGGTTCCATAATTTTTGAAGCTGATTTAGCAGATTGTTTAGACATTTGCCTGACTGTTCAACATAACAATGCAAACAGGTAAGAGAAAAGAAGAAATGATAAGTGGGGGGGAAAACTGACACTTTTTCAGTTTTCACTTCTAAAACTTTGTACATCCAGAACAATTTTTTTAAAATAAAAGAAAATTGGTAAAACATTGAAGAAGCCAAGAAATGTTATCACATTAAGAGAAAATTACACTTGGGAAAAAGTAGTTCTGAGGAGAGGGGCACATTATGCTATAACTTTCATTATGTTCAGAAAATTCAGTTACAGGGAATGGTGGTCTAATTTGGAGACTTTAGAGATCCAACAGTATTCTGATCCATCTGCCATCCTCTAAGCCTTAGAGTCTAAGGTAATGGCTCCCAACAGAAGCCTAAGTCAGGACCTTGGCTGATCAGTGCTTTGGGGAATTGACTTAGGCTTCTGGGAATTGAAGTCCAAAAACAAAGGTCGCAAAATACTGCTCTAAAGGCTTACTATCCAAATGAGAAGAAAGTTTTGTCCCATAGTTCAGAATAGGTAAATTTGGATTGGGATTTCACGTCCAAACTTTTCTTTGCAAAATGCTTCTAGTCAGGAAATTGTCATGTTTGTCCCTTAAAATTAAAATCAGTAAAATTGCCTGATGGGGTTTTCTTCTGGAGCAATTTCTCTCTTTTGGGGGAGGTGAGGTTGAGTGAACATTTAATTAAACACTTCCAGCAGAGAGGCTGTGTAAAATGACTTCCAGTAGGAAGCGCCATAGTGCTAAACTATACACTCCCTGCAACAACTGAAGTTAAACAAAATAAGCCAGTACAGTCAAACCTCGCATAAAGAGCATTTCGCTTAAAGAGTAACTCGCTTAAAGAGCAGCATTTTCTCTGAATGTTCGCTTCGCTTAACAAATAAAACCAACCAAAAACTTGCTTAACAAATAAATCGGGGTTCATAATCCCCCCCACAATTGGTCATTTACAATGGTGTTTCGCTTAAAGAGCAAACTCGCTTAAAGAGCAATCCCGTGGAACGCATTATGCTCTTTAAGCGAGGCACCACTGTATTCAGGAGGGGCTATAAAAGCCCACAAACTAAGTATTTTATTGCTGATCATACTGAAGTTAAGCCTTATGGTTATTGGGAAGACAATCAATATTATCAGTGCTGAATCAGAACAAAGAGAGTAGATGGTCTAGTCATATAAGCCAGTGGAACCCAACATGGGGCACATGCCCCACAGGGGCACTTTAATTCCCAGAAGCCTAAGTCAGTACATTGGCTGATCAGTGCTTTGGGGAATTGACTTAGGCTTATGGGAACTGAAGTCCAAAAAACAAAGGTTGGGAAACACTGATATAAGCCCTGAGGAAAAAAATACTTAATATCTAAAAGCTTCATTAACATGTATTTATCTTATCCAGTCTTTTTCACTCCTATAATATTCTAGCTTGCAGGTCTATATAAAGCAATGGTGTGTTTTACACAACCAGTTGGGGTTGTTTACTTTGTGTTGCATGAGTTGTACTGTATAACTTCAGAAAGGTAATTAATTTTTCATTTAATACAGCTTTACATTTGGAAATCATAGTCAATCAGACATCTGGGAGCCTAAAAGACACAGTCAGCCGCAAATTGCTTATAGGTGAGTGGATGGAAGTCTGCTCTGACAAGTGAACAATCATACAGAGGATTATTTATTTATTTTATTTATTTGCTCATATTTACTATCCCGCCCCAATCGGGTAAACCTGACTCTGAGCGGCTTACAGATTAAAATCATAGGTTAAGCCTATGATAATACTAATTCATCTTAAAACTTCATACTTAAAACTATAAAAATTCATAAAACATGGGTGGAACTGCCAGTACTTCCTCTGTGGCCAACCCAGAAACCAAGTCAGCTGCTAAGGAAAAAACAGTCCATTTATCTGCACTCAGTACAGAAATGCAAATCACTTTATCCCTCTTCTGCCAGCCTCTATCACCCTGGTTGCAAACCTATGGCACATTTGACAGAAGTGGCATACAGAGGTCTTTCTTCTGGCATGCAGGCTATTGAGGGGAAGCCCCACTCTGCCCAGCCCAGTACCACTTTCCCAGTACTCCTCTCCCTCTGCCCAAGGGGAGGCTAAAATCCTGCTGGAAGGACAGAGGTAAGGTGGGGAGCACTTGTAGGGGGTGGGGAGGACCCACAGAGGGTGGGAGCACTTGCATGGGGGTGGAGAGGATCATGGGGTGGGGGCAGGCACACACGTGACTTCGTTGGAGGCATGCTGTCAACATCACATGGATGTGTGGGCACTCATGGTGCCTGCCTGTGCTCCACCTCCTCCTCCTTGGGCACTGGGTCTCTAAAAAGTTCTCCACCACTGTTCTGTCAGCATAATAAAGATTTCTCCAGGCTTCCAATTTTTCTGTGGTTATTTATGAGCAAATATCTAGCCATAAAGCTGCAAAGATTCCTCACCTCATAATCCTATATTTCTGTGCTATGTGATAAAGTCAAAACCAGTTTATACTATCCTTAATAGGCCTTTCAGGGTAAGTGAGATATTTAAGAAGTGGTTTTACTAGTTCTACTCCTTTGGTAAGTTTGCCTGGGGATTTGAAGTCTGGTCTCCATAGTCCTACCTAAACCATCACTCTATCCACTACTATACCACACTGGGTAACCAACTCTAAGTCTACTGAAGACTAAAAAACGGGAGAGGAATAAATGTCATCAGTGGACTATCTGTGTTTTTGCCCCTTGTAACTTGCTACAACTTATACACAGAGCACATAATGCGTAATGCAGGGATGGAGGAATCGCAATTTGGGATCAAAATTGCTGGGAGAAACATCAACAATTTGAGATATGCAGATGATACCACCCTAGTGGCAGAAAGTGAGGAGGACCTAAAGAAGCTCCTGATTAGGTTGAAAGAAGAGAGTGAAAAAGCTGGCTTGAGACTCAATATAAAGAAAACCAAAATCATGGCAACAGGCCCTATCAATCCCTGGAAAATAGATGGGGAAGAAGTAGAAGCAGTGACAGATTTTACTTTCTTTGGATCAAAGCTCACTGCAGACGGTGATTGCAGCCATGAAATAAAAAGGCGACTGATTCTTGGGAGGCAAGCGATGAGAAACCTGGGGAGCATAATGAAAAGTAGAGACATCATATTGAAAACAAAAATTCGTATTGTCAAAGCAATGGTATTCCCTGTGGCAATGTATGGATGTGAGAGTTGGACCATTAGGAAAGTTGAGCACAGAAGAATAGATGCCTTTGAGATGTGGTGTTGGAGGAGAGTTTTGAGAGTCCCCTGGACAGCAAGGAGAACAAATAGGTCAATCTTAGAAGAAATCAACCCAGAATGCTGCTTGGAAAGTCAAATTGTAAAGATGAAGCTAAGGTACTTTGGACATCAAATGAGAAGAGAGGATTCGCTTGAGAAAGCCTTGATGCTGGGAAAAGTGGAGGGCAAAAGAAGAAGGGGGCGGCTAAAAATGAGATGGTTAGATGGTATTGTAGAGACAATGGGCACAGAGCTGAGCAAGTTGAGGAGGATGGTGGAGGACAGGGATGCCTGGAGGACAGTGGTCCATGGGGACGCAGAGGGTCAGAATCGACTGTGAGACTGAACAACAACAACAAACACTTGCTAAAGCAAAACTCATCAGAATGATTTAAAAGAAGGTTCCCTTCCAGAATTTCCAAAGGTTGCAGAACTTCATTATTACAAAACTAAGATATACTAGCACAGGGCTCTCTAAAGTAGAAATCTGTCTGTAGTTTATCACATCTGGTATTTTTCCAAAAGATACTCAAAGTTTACTTTCTCTTAACTGTTTATTTGTGTTGGCAGCCAACAAGGAGCTGCTGTTTTAGTGCTCTTTTCTGTTTTGCTTTCCTTTAAAATCAGAGGTAACAGTGACGTCATCACAACTGGCTACATAATAACATCATTAAGAGGAAACACATCTAATTCAGCATGAAATCAATATGTGTTTGGGTATAAAAGGTTCTTTCCCTCCACAATATGTTGTATTTTTTTCATTTCTCCCCCAAGCAATTTCTTCTATGCTTCTCATGTGGCACTAAGCAAACAAAACTGAATGATATGAGAGTCTGTTTCCATTCTAATGTAAACAGAAACAAGCATGAATCCTACATTAGAAAATTCAAATTCACATCCCTCCTCAAATTAAGAAAGCAAGACTACAGTGGAACCTAGGTTAACAAACAGCTTGGTTAACATAAAAATCACATAACAAAAGGAAATCCATAGAAAATAGTGGCACGGTTTAAGGAATTTTTTCCGGAACAGATTAATTGGTTTCCAGTGCATTCCTATGGGAAATTGCATGCATTGCATTCCTATGGGAAATTCGGTTTAAGTAATTTTTGCTTTAAGAAACGTCCCGGAGAAACACATTAATTATGTTAAACGAGGTTTTACTGTACATTGATTATAAAGAATGTTATGCATTCTTAACCTTTTTAAGCCGGGGGGCAAATCACGCTCCCTCAGACAGCTTTGGGAGCCAGATGGCCATTTTGCCCTTTCTCCACTATATGGGTGTGGTGGAGGCAGTGGGGGGCCACATGAAATGGCACCACAGGCCACATCCGGACCATGGGCCACAGGTTGAGAATCCCTGGTGTATTTCATCTTTGAAAGACATGTGACAGTGTGAGAAATTAACCATTATTGAAAACTTATTAAGTTCATCATAAAATGGAAGCATTTTGATGGCACATAATCTACGTATTCGGTTATCAGACTCTAATGAAACTAATAATAGAATCTAGTTCTAATATTAAATTCTACATTTTCACATTAAGGAAAGAATTACACGGGAGAATTCGGTCTTTAACTACAGGCTCTGCCATTAGGCAAACTGAGGTACCGGTAGTCACTTTGGTTAGCCAGAGCTGTGTATTTTAGCCTGTCCTATATCCCCTTAGCAGTCTCATTGACATCAGATGTGGGGAATAGCAGCTTACCTTCAGTGTTGAAATAATCTTTTGTAGATGGAATGAGGAAGTAAGCTGAGGCTAGTTTTCAATCCAGAAGAAAATGAACGAATAAGAGTCTCACCCCAAATTCAACGAGGAATTCTGGGAACTGTTGTTCAAATCAGTAACTTTCCCCAGCTCTGTTTCACATAGCTTTAAAGAAGGGTACACAGCCCCATCCCGAAAATTAGAACCAGGGACAGTGTTAACTTCTGGAGAGCAACAAGGTAGCTTTTGTCCTTGTGCCTTTCTTATATATTTCATATAGGTACCTGTTCAATTACTATAGGGAAGTAGGATGTTGAGCAAGTGGGACATTTTGTCTGACCTTGTTAATGTCTTTTCATGTTCTTTAGCATTTTTATGGCAAACTGATATTATGAGATGGTTATTACTTTGCTGCCAAACTTTCCAACCAGGGAAACAGATGGGAAATCTACAAGGCCAAATGTTGAAAGTTAACAGATCTACAAGTAACATGGATACTTCTATTTATTTAAAATATTCATATTTAAAGTATTTATAAAAAGGATCCAAGGTAGCTTGGATTAGAAGCTAAAACTATTAGAAGCTAATCTATTAAGAGGATACTGTATACTGAGTTGTAGTCTTTAACTATGTATTTCTTAAATTTGTTTATGTAAGCCGCCCAGAGTTGGGTTTCGACCCGATTGGGGCGGGATAACAAGTTGGAAATAAATAAATAAATAAATAAAACACAGACTTATTTATATTTTTAAAAATTAAATAAATATTAAAACTGGTAGTTGAAAACTAAGAACACATTAAAAGTTACAAAAAGCTCTGCTCATAGAAGGAAAACACACAGTGGTCAGGGAGGCTGACATGATCACACTTAAGCACCTTCTCTAGTGTGGAGGCCATGCTTTGACATGGTTCATGGAGGAGTTGCAGACTATGAAGCAAACAAGAAGAAGGCTAAAGTGCAAGTGGTAGAAAGCTCCCTCAGATGGAAATTGGGCTGCAGTAAAGGCAGTGTCCAGAGTTTATCTAAAGGCCACAAGATCTGCCAAGGGAGCTTATTTTATCAATTGAATGAGTGAGGCTAATCACAGATAGGCAGAGCTTTACAAAGTTCTGTTGGACCTCGCTGTTTCTGTATAGCAAGACCCAGGTGTCCAAATAGATGTGGATAAAAATTTGAAGCCATCCATAGGGATCTGGACTCCACTGCTAGGACAGTTAGTCATGAAGAGATGTTCAGTGCACTGTCTTGTCTGGTTGTGTTGGATCAATTTCAGACTGTGAGATATGAGGACATGGACAAGGCACTTGTACAATGCAAAACCACAACCTCCCCACTTGACTGTGACAGTGGAATAGGCCACTCAGATTGTCAATGCCTCTTTGCAGGAGGGACATTTTCCTTCCTGTTTGAAGGAGACACTCATTAAAGGTCACCCTTGCTCAAAAGCCAGTCATATCCGACTCTAGGATTCAGTGATCATCTCTGTTTCTAGCCGAAGAGCCAGCGCTGTCTGGCATCTGCAGATGTTTCCATGGACATGTGGGAGGCATGTCTAGACACCAGAGTGCACGGAACGCTGTTTACCTTCCCACTGAAGTGGGCCCTATTTATCTACTTGCAATTTCTTGCTTTCAAATTGCTAGGTTGGCAGGAGCTGAGACAGAGACAGGAGCTCATTTCATTGTATCGAACTACTGACCTGCCCCCTTCTAGTTAGTGTCTTACCCACTTAAGCCACTGCAGTCCAAGCTTATTGAAAATAAAACTGGCTTTGATCCTCACTGACTGGATCAAGAGGGTAAAGTTGAGCAAGACTTTTTTTAACATGTTGTAAGCCACCCAGAGTGGGAAAATATCCCAGATGGGCGGGATATAAATATAATAAATGAAATAAGATCACTTCAGTTCTGTGTATATAGCAATATGGTGTGCCTCAGGGGTTTGTTATCTCACCTATAATATTTAGCTATATAAAGCTGCTGGGTGAATTGAATGACTATTCAGAGATTGGAATGCAGTATCAACTGATGATACAGAACACTAACTCCCCTTTTCATCTTCAGCAGTGGATGCTGATGAAACCCTGGACCATTGCCTGGTCATAATAATGGGCAAGATGTGAGACTGCAGTTGAATTCAGACAAGACAAGACAAGAGATCCTGTTGTTGGGAAGTTCTCTGGATAGACCAGGGGAGAGGGGCCCTAGCCTAGTCTAAATGGGGTTGCTCTTCCCCAAAAGACCAGGTTCAAGATCTGGTGTTATCCTGGACCCAGCTCTCTCTATGGAGACACAAATACCTGCTATGACTTTTTAACATCTCAGGCAGATGGCACAGCATCACCAACCTGTTGTTTCAAAGTCCTTTGTGACACTGGTTCATGTGCTGGTAATCTCAAGAACTTATTATAACAATGCAGCCGCTTGGCTGGTGACAGGGTCGGTTGATCGGACTGGATCTCTCATACACTGATGTGGCTGCACTCTTTACCTGTTGGCTTCTGGGCCTGATTAAAAGTGTTGGTTTTAACTATAACGTCATACAGTATTTGGGACCTCAATACTTTTTGGAATGCCTCTCTCCAATACACATGTCCCAGACAACCAGATTCTTGTAGACTTACGATTTGAGGCTACTCACCTCAAGAAAGGCCTGGAAAACTATAATTAAAAATAGGGTCTTCTCGGTGGTACCACCACATTTATGGAATAGCTTTTACCTGCATGTCCATCAGACACCCTCCCTCCCTGTTTCCTGCAAATTAGTAAAGGTGGGATTGTTTAGAATGGCCTTTGCAAACAATCTGTCCCTTCGGCTTTGAAACAGAGATGAGCACTGAACCCTGTAGTTGGATATGACTGGCTTTTGAGCAAGGGAAACCTTTACCTTTAGTTGATTTTACCTTACTGTAGTTGATGTTTTAGATTGCACTTAGTCTTGTTTTTTGTATTTTGTATGCTATATCTGTGTTTAATTTGCTTCCCCAATGTTTATTCATTTTAGCAGTTCAGGTTTATAATGAGGATTGTTGGTATTATTGGGGGTTCTTTATTGATGTTATGCTGTGTCTTTCTATGTGCACCACTAAGAGTGATGAATTGGACAGGATATAAATAAAATAAAACCAACATCGCCATTAAAACAGCTTTTTTATCCAGTTACTAATAAAAGGCTGCCTGAAGAGAAAGGTCTTTGCCTGCTTGTTGAAGGCCAACAACAGTTGATGGACAGCAAAGTCAAGGTTACCCTGGTCTCCCATAGAAGAAAGTTCCAAGGTTTGGGAGCAGTAACAAAGAAGACCCTCTCCAGTTTCTCTGTCCCACCAAATATACCTATGAGGTTAGTGGAACCAAGAGAAAGCCCTCCTCTGAAGTTCTTAACACCTGGGCAGGCTTAAAAAAGGAGATGAGGTCTTTTAGATAGTTTGGACCAAAGCTGTTTAGGGTTCTTTGAATTCTGCCCAGAAAAATACTGGCAGCCCGTGGAGTTGCTGTCATCCGGTGTGTGCGTGTTTCTGGGTCTGTGTGTGTCATGTGATTCCCCATAACCAGTCCCAGTTAACAATCTGGCTGCAGCATTTTGGGCCCACAGAAGTTTTGAAACACCATAACATTAGTTTTCAAGTATAACAAATACCACTAAGTTACTTATTGGGTGGGATAAGGGACTGGATTTGTAATCTAAAACATCTAGGTTGCTGTGACTTAGAGTACACTTAATATTCCTCTATAGCTGCAAAAGTGTTGTGTTATAAATAAACCTGAAGGTTAGAATGGCACCTTTCAATGTGTCATGCACTATGGAATAATGCAGGGATTCTCAACCTATGGCCTGTGGGCCAAACCCGGCCCCTTAAGCCTTTTCATCTGGCCCCGATGCCCTCCTCGTTCCTGCCGCCATCGCCCGGAAGCACTGAAAACCAGCGAAATTGCACAAGAACCCGTCAAAATCCCAAGAGAACTCACTGAAATCACGCAAGAACTTGCCAAAATGGCATGAGAACTCACCATAATCATGCATTTTCACATGAGAACTCACCCGGAAACATGTGACCGACCTGCACAGCCATTCTGAGGGGAGTAATCCAGCCCCCACCCCAAAAAGGTTGTGAAAGCCTGGAACAATGAATGGCAAGATACGGGGTTGAACAAAAAAAGAAAATATTTTTTAAATTATTTCAAATAAATATTTATTTCATCCTATTCCAGACTTCACATGAAAATATCTTTGAACAACAGATTGAGGAGGCTCAAGTGATGAATGGAATGTGGGTGGAAGGAAGGACAGAAGGGATTACAACAATTCATCCTAAATATAGTTTAGACAGAGGGACAGGCCCTACGGCTCCCTGGCCTAGTGGAATTGAAGTCGCAGAAGGAAATTTTAACTTTGTTTTATGGCAAGCTGAAAAATAACATAAAAATGGAAAATGCTGCAAGCAAAGACTGCCAATTTCCCTACACTCTAGGAGAGCAATAGGGTTGTGTGTGCGCGTTTGTGTGTGGTAGAGAAAAAGTGAATGAGTGAGGAATGCCTGCTACATCTAGAGAATCACCCGTGTCTTGAATCCGCTTGCAGCCCTTCATCAGTGTGAAAAATGACAACCCCAGCCAGATTTCTCTCTGTCGCTAGCATAAATGTGCGATTACATTACAGCTGTTCATATTTTCACTCTAATGAAGGGTTGTGCATTTAAATGGTGAGATTTATGGTGCAAGTCTCTAATGTCTACGTATAGGCAAAAGTGCTAATTGATGTCTAAAACACTTCTTGTTTATTTTGACATCAATTATCATTTTTCTCTATTTTAAAGTTTTAGAAAAAAGAGAAAGGACAGGATGTGGCTTAGCATTGGGGTGGGTGGGTGAGTGCTTGTGTGTGCGAGTGCTTGTGTGCATGTATGTGTGCCTGTGTGTAACCAGCCATTTATGTGCCACTACCGACTTGGAACAGACGGGGGTTCTCGTTTCTTCCAGGGAGAAGAAATTAATATATACGAATAATGAGGAAAAGAGATGGGCTCGAAAATACAGCAGCTTGAAAGGAGGTTAGAAAAAAGTCAGCACTTCATTCTCCGCATAAGGCTTATAATTCCACTGTTGATGAAAATAAAAGAATCAATTGTGCAAGTCTGTTTAATTTTGCAAAAGGGACAAAAAAAAGCACCCATGGGTAAGAGGTTGAGTTCAGAAACAGGTGAAATCAGAGCTTATTACAGCGAACGTCAGACGATGAAACTAAATAACTGTGTTGCCGTCTTGGTCTTGTGGAAAAGATGGATGGTAAACTTGACCTGACGCTGGTACTATCCGATAGCCATTTTTTATCTGCCCTACCCCCCCAGCAAGGCTGAGGCGTGTTGTGTAAAATGCATAGACACGGTCAGGTCAGGCCTGGGGATCGGGTGAAACTAGGTTCACATTTGCATACAGGCGGGGTTTCACAATGAAGACCCATCTGTTCCCGTCAGAGAGTACAAATCGAGTGTCACCCAAGTCGGTGGAAAACGGCAGCAGCATGGCTATTAGGCGGAGAAACATTCGGCTTGGGTTACGGATATGGAACTGCTGATTTGGGTTTAAATACCTGATAACTGAAGACTTTTATGGCATGCGAACAAAGCGTGAACCTTGTCTGATCCATTACCCCCTCCCTTCCTACTCACACCCCCGCAACTCTGATTCCCCACCCCATCCAACCTATTACACTAAGATAAAACTGATGCTATTTTTGGACACTGTGAAGTATATTTTGTCCTTTTAAAAGATAATGAGACAAGATTGAAGAGATGCTATCATACACTCTGGAAAGGAGACAAGAGAAAGTGGAGGAGAAGTCCCACTGCCCCCCCCACCCAAAAAAAAAGGATAAAATAGATGTTGAACTCTGAACTTTTTATGCCCTTTATGGTAATTAATAGTGTGGTAAGACTGGGCCATGAACTTTTTGTAAAATTTACCCCTGTTACTATTTATGGAATGTGAGACTCTGTTCATTCCCCACTCCCAGTCTTGTCCTTAAACAAAATTACTTCTACAATTTCTCTCCAACTCTTTTCATTGCTAATAAGTTATTTACAAGCAAACAACTTGTACAGCTTCAGTCTGGTTCAGTTCTTACAAATACTGTGGGGGGTGAGAAGGGGAAGCACATCAGCCTAAATGTATATAGTAACCAACACTGAGGCAGCTAAATAAAAACTGATCAAAGCGGAAAACATTCTCAAGCTTGAAGCTTGTGATGATTTTTGTAAGTCTTGTGGCTCTTGGCTACCAAATTCATTCTGTTGTATTTTAAAAGGGCATAGTAGAACTGGCATATTACAATGTGGCTTACCATAGACAACATTGCAATTGCCATTCATTGTCACAAAACAGGCGGAGGTTAAAAAACAAGGGTGGGCAACTCTCCAGAACTGGAGGGCTGCCACAATTATTCCAACAATAATCATGCTACACACAGATCACACACCCTGATTCTGCACAAAACTGCCGAACCTGTGGTGGGTAGACAGTGAAATGTCCAGTGAGCAAGATATCCCGAGTCCTGTTTAAGAACCACAGATATTGGAAACACAAAGATAACTAAGGTCCAAATAACCAGGTGCATTAAATGCGAATGGCAACCCAAACCTAAATTTTCACTACCAGAACCTTTTGTATCTCATTTCCCTTTGATCTCACTGATTACACTCTCACCCGAAACCAGGTATAAGCTAGGACAACAAATCTGACGAAAAGAATTATAGTCCACAAAAATGAAAACATATTAAATTCAGCAAGGTACCTCAAGGTGTTTTTGATATTTTTGACAATTCTTCATAGAATTGTTTACTAGAGCATTACAACTTAGATACTAAACAGTGGCTGAAATGAACAAACAGGGAACAATTGGATGTTCTGTTAAGAAAGCCACTTCCAATCCTTATTTAAACAGTGTCAAGTATGTTGTTTTATAGCTCCTTCTTAGAACAAAATCCATTATTGTTGTTTCTTACTAATCCAACATGCACTCAGTGTTTTGCACTTGAATAGGTAAACTTCTACTAAACAGTTATGCTTTACGTCAGCTGATACCAGAAGTTTTCTTTCTCAGCATCTGCATTTGTGTGACTGCTCAGAGATACAAATTATCATTTGATTACAGAAGACATTAAGTTTTAGCATGTGCAAACTGACTAGTCTTTGATTTGCATGATATCACTTGTGTAGAATTCCTCCCAAGAGGAATTTCTGGTTTTAGTCCATTACTTGTATTCTTTAGAGCTGGAATTTATAAAAAGTTAAATTTTTAGACTCATAATTTTGTGTCTTGTTCTCAGTGATGCATATTAATGAATTTAAGGCTTGGCGTGAGAAGATACTGAATGTTGCAAGTTTACCTGACCATCTTATTAGACAGGGTAATGCAAATCTAAGGGAATGTGATAGCTCAAGTGGTTATGATGTTGAACTCAAAGACTGAAAGGTCGGAGTTCAATTCCCAAATACTGCATGACAGAGTGAGTTCCCGTCTCTGTCCCAGCTCCTGCCAACCTCGCAGTTCAAAAGCAAGAAATTGCAAATAGATAAATAGGAACCACTTTGGTGGAAGGGTAAACAGCGTTCCATGCACTCTGGTGTTGAGGCATACCTGCCACATGTCCACTGAAACATCTGCAGATGTAGACAGTGCTGGCCCTTTGGCTATAAACAGAGATGAGCACTGAACCCAAGAGTCGAATATGAATGGATTTCAAGCAAGGGCAACCTTTACCTAATGCAAATCTATTCCATGGTAAAACTGAGAATTACTTATATGCCGTCAACTTGTTCCTGCAGTACACAGAAAGAGCATCTTCAAAGACTGTGGCATTTTTGAACCACAATTGGGCATACCCTGGTAATCTTTCTCACAATAGGTCAGGTGAAAGGAATTGCAGAATGAACTCACCAAAAGGTGCCTTCATTTTGGCAGCTTCACATCTGGGCTAGACACGGAAGAAGCACTTGTTTCAGAGTTACGGTGAGTGTGACACAATATAACCCCAATACACACACTACCACATTACCTTTAGAGAATGTTTCCCAACCTTTGGTTTTTGGACTTCAATCCCCCAAAGCATTTATCAGTCAATGTACTGACTTAGGCTTCTGGGAATTGAAGTCCCCTTGTGAGGGGTGAGACCCACATTGGGAGCCACTGCTTTAGAAGTTCTCAAGAGAGACAAGAGTTAAAGTTGTAGATGAAAGCTTAAAGTTTATCCCTTGAACCTATCAGAGAGCTAAGCATACAACCTGGATCAGGTGAAAGGAACTGCAGAATGAACTCACCAAAAGGCGCCTTCATTTCGGCAGTTTCACGTCTGGCTTAGATACATTAGAAGAAGCTTGGCAGAAGCAGATTAAGGTGATCTCTCACAGAAACCCAGCATAGCCCAGTCTATCACTGGCACCATGCACTATGTCTTTCACCATTTTAATGCATAATGCAAGTAACACTTTTACCTGTTTCTCCAAGTAGGAAAATTCTTCCTATTGTGTGGCCACATGTGGATCTTGTCAACCATACAGGAAATGATGTGGGAGGGGGAATGAAAAATTAAAAAGAGCTTCATAGCTCCTACCAATCTGCTTGTTAAAGCAGCCATATTTTTTTTCTGCAAAGCTATGAGCAAATCGTTCTTGTGTATAACAAGCTACATTAGTGGCATATCTTGCCGAGAGATGTGGTTTATTTGTGCACTGATGGTTGAATGTGCCTGGAATGGAAAGAACACACCAATGGGGAAACTAGAAAGATTCATCATGATACCTTTGTGTGTGTGTGTGTGTGTGTGTGTGTGTGTCTTCTGTCCTTCTAGGGGAGGGGGGACCTAATTAGAGGCCCTTGTCTCTGTTTTAATTGCCTTTCCTCACTCTGATATGATCTCTCCCTTTCTCTCCTCAACTCCAAACAGAGCAACATGCCTGATAGAAATATTAGCCTCTTGACTTTTTCCCCACTAAGAGAAGTGAACAGGAACTGAGCTTTGAACTTAATTTCCCCTTTGAACTTGTTACCTTATTTTAAACAAGTTACCTCCCAAGAACCCCCACCCCGTGCTTCCCTCTCTTCAGACAATTTTCATCACAATTACTGCCCCTTCCACTTGGCCTTAAGATATATAATCATTGATTTGACCTAATTACCTGGCACAGGCCTCTTTCTACAAGGTGAAAAGAGGATTGGTGTGAATAGAAGCTGACCCCAGCATTCCTGATATCCCAATTTTATTCTAATTATGGCAAAGCAGGTTCTCCATCTTACTAGCACCTTCATGCTTCCCTTTTATCCAGATATGTATGATATTTTGTTCCCTTCATCCTCAGATGCCCCTTGGGTTAACTGAAGTTACCTGAGGACCTACCTATTTTCAAGCCATCTCTCACGTTCAAACCTTAAGCATTTTAGATTAAGTATTATTATTATTTTGCTATGGTTGCTGGCCAATAATTTTAAAAAGAAGACATTCATGAAGGGTTTTTTGAGAGCGACACCATCATATTGATAAGTAAGTAAGTAAGTAAGTAAGTAAGTAAGTAAGTAAGTAAGTAAGTAAGTAAGTAAGTAAGTATCGGAAGCTGAAATGAAGATTTGAAAACGAGGATAAACAAAATCCTGTGAATGCAGCTATAAAAAATTAGGGAAAATATTATGGAACAAATTGCTGTTATAGAAATAAGACTTATCAGGATAATGAACTGTATAAAGTAAGCAAGCACACAAGCAATTACCACCCATTTAGAAAATTAACCTCAATAACCCAGTGTGTACTTCAAGATAAGCTAGAGTTCTGGGGAAATCCTATATTAAAAGCCATGCAGGATCCATTTCAGGTCTTAGTGTGATGTATGCAGGAACTGACTTGTCTTTCCATTTTGAACCAGAGTTCCTGGATCATACAACAGGTTAAACCAGGGGTGGTTAAACTACGCCCCGTGGGCCGAACCTGATCCATGGCACCATTTCATGTGGCCTGCTGCCCCTACTGCTAGTGGACATGGAAGTGGAAGCAGGCACATTTACAACAGCCATAAAATGTGCCTGTGCATGCATAAACACGCCTATGCCTGCCATAAATGCACCCACGGCTTTTGTAAACACATTTATGACAGCCGCAACCACGTTTTATGATGGGAAGAACCATGTGATCAGTCCATTCAACTGACCAGAGCGCAAAAAGTTTGGGAACCCCTGGGTTAAATCGTGAGCAGGAAGTCTCTGGTTAGTTTAGCTCATGGGGTTCTCTATTTTTCATGTCACAAGCCTGACCACGCCCCCTGGACAGCCGAGTGGGCCAATCACGTGTTTCCTCCCACCATAAAAGCTGCCATAAAACGCGTCCATGGCTGTCGGCTTGGGGAGCATTTATGCATGTGTGAGCATGTTTTATGACTGTCATAAATGTGCCCGCTTCTGGTAGAGGTGAGGGCGGTGCCAGGCCACATGAAATGGTGCCGTGGGGCAGGTCCAGCCCACAGGCCATAGTTTGGGTCCAGCCCACAGGCCATTGTCGATGACTGGTAATAATGAGCAATGTTTCTAGTAGAGATATGCAGAATTATGTGTGGTTTATTTAGACTACAACTCCCAGAATTCCTCAGGCAAATATGATGCTTATGGCATTCTGGGGGTTGCAATTAAAAAAAACAAAAATCTGTAGAACTATGTTTTCACTTATTTTTCAGTTATTTATAAAGAGTATTTTAAATTTTGGTAAGACAGGAAGTGTTTATATTTAATGCTTATCAATCCTAAGTACTTAAAAAAATAATGAAAAGTAACAAAAATCTAACAAGAAATGAAACTATTACTGCAAACAATTCTTAAAATATCATTACCCATAATGATAATGAATTGCTTTGCGAGTACTCTGATAAGTAATAGGGATGAATTACTTTTTAAAAGTAACTCCTGCACATTTTTCTCCAACCAGCTGAGCACTGAACTGGAAACAATGCCAGAGTCTGCAGATCTAAGGCAAAAAGTCCAAATCTAGGGAAAACAGAAGAGAAATCTCATATGACAAGATTCTCTCATTATCTTGATAGTACTGAGATGCTCTCACTATCTTGTCAAGCTGGTTTATATAGGCCAGTGTGTCAAACCTTTGTTTATTGGACTTCAATTCCCAGAAGCCTAAGTCAATTCCCCAAAGCACTGATAAGCCAGTGTACTGACATAGGCTTCAGGGAAATGAAGTCCCACTGAGGGGCAAGTTGGGAACCCATGGTATAGGCCAGTGGTGCCCAAACTAAGGCCTGGGAGCTAGGTGCGGCCCCCGATGCCAATTCATCCGGCCCATGAAGCACTTGTCGCTTCCAGGAGCGACGAGGGCTTCGCGGGCCGGATGAATTGGTGACGTGGGCCGCACCCAGCCCACGGACTTTAGTGACTTGCTCCCTGAACCACATGATCGGCCCACGGCCCAAAAAGTTTGGGCACCCCTGGTATAGGCCCTTTTTCCAAGCACAAGTTAAACCAGAGCAGTAGAAGCAGCTCATGAAATTGAGGGACTGAGGACTGCATAAAAATAAACCAACTTTCCCCTGCCAAGCTTAATAGCCAAGTTACTCACAACACTTTCAAAAGGATAACTAGGCACTAATTACAGTCTTGTCAATAGGACTATTGACAAGTGGACAGATGAGCAAAATTGTAAGGAACTGGATGCCTCTAAATCAGCAAGCTAGCACAATTTGAATCTAAATGCCTTAAGGGAATGGTGCTAATGAAGTTACTAAACCAAAAGCAATTACTTCTTAAAAGTTTAGAGGGAAAAGAAGGATGAGAACAAGCTGACCTCTCTGTGAGGTGAATAAGACAAGGACTCTTAATTAAACAGTACATCAGCCAAAAATAAATAACTAAAATTTTAAAAAAATCATTTTAGGTCTAGAAAAAAAATGAAGATTTGGCATACTCTGCATACTCTATATTCTGTTGGCTCAACTGTGCTATTTCATTTGCCTCTGTGTGCGTGCGTGTGTGCGTCTTTTGAGGTTGTTACTAATTCTGGTGCCCAACATGAAAAGAAAATTAACTATAGATTGGTGCTAGAGAGCTTGGACGTCATTGTCACAGCACAAAATGAATGACAATATCACTTTCACTATTGTTGAGTTATGGGAAACACAGTTCCCTTATGATTCCCAAACATACTTTCCTACATGACTTGAAGTGTATTCTAGGCAGAACGATAGAAACTGGACTCACTGCTAGTCTTGAACAAAGGCCTACTAGAGACAGCATGCTAAAATAGTTTAGTAAGGATGAAGCATATTTAGCTATGGAATCTTTCATGTCAGCTGGAAAAGAAAAAAAACTGGAAGGGAGAATACAAAGCAGTGTCCTAGAGGAAAATACAGCAGACTTTAGTATGCTAAAATATCTACAAGTATCAACTCCTTTTTGGAATCCTCTGTAACAGGCAAAGGTCACTTGACAAACAAGACAATACTGACCAAAATGACAATGGGGACATTGTTTGCTGAGGATAGAAACTTTGAAAATCTCTGGATTCAACAATCCATTAGGACAGTTTTGTATTTTAAAGAGAGGTGATTTATTTCAGCCTTTTAATGTATTTGAGCATCTGTACTACAGTCATGTACAATTTCAATCAGTCAGTTCTTCTTCTTCTTCTTCTTCCATGTCCCGATCAATCCCTGGACTGCCAAAATGAAGCCACTTTCTTGACTTTGTCGTTGCCCAAATCCATGTCCTCATCTGTGCATGTCTATGGCAGCAAACAGCAGACTAGTAAATGGGCTGGACTCTGTGTCTCTCCAGATTCACACCGTGTGTTGTTGACCTTGCATTTAGGGATTCCAACCCTCAGCCTATTCAGGGTTCTCCAAGTGGTGTAGGGGAGATTGAGATCTTTAACTATATCCTCCTTTAATGATGTTCCTTGCCCAATAGTTAAACAGAAATAAGTTCTTGGCCAGGCCCAATCAGATAGCTACATCTTGATTCCACACAAACAAAGTGACTCACACAGGCATCTGCCTTCCTCTTGATCACAGAATATCCCAATCCCTTTCCCTCTTCCCACTGCCTGATTAGTGCAGGAAATTCTTCCTTAGGTGTCTCTCTCTCTCTCCTCAGCTCTCTGTCTTTCTGTATTTACACCTCATGCATCACACATTTATCTCAAACAGCAAAGGAACTTTCAGGATTTGGAACCGGTTCAGAGGAATCCAAGATTATCTGTTGGTTTCATAATCTCTCCCATAGCCTGGCTCTTACTTCACTCATAGTATCCTCAGCTCTCTCAGAAGCTCCTGGTCTTCAAAAGAAGGCACAGTGGTCATATCTTCAAACACTTTCTGTATCAAATGGCTGCACATCTATCTTTCATCTAATCTTGTTTATTCCCTGGAATACCTTGATGTCTTAAAAGGATAAATCTGCACTTTGCATTATTGCAAGATTAATTCATTATTTCTTTATATTTCTATCCCACCTTTATTTCAATATAAAGACTCAAGGTTGCTTACAAGATATTTGAAAAGCAAAGCTTTAAAAGCCTCCAAAATTACAATAATAACTGAACAGCCAATGTATTGACATAGGCTTCTGGGAACTGAAGTCCCCCTGTGGGGCGTAGGGCCCACGTTGAGAACCACTGATTTAAAGGAACATTTAAAAGCTATAAAGTACAACACTCCAATAACATGTTTGTGTCATGGCCATAAGCTGAAGGAACCCAAACCAAAAACATTGCAACCCAGATATTGCATCAAGTACATGAAGCACTGTGTATATTAAAATATCTCTTATGCTTTTAGAAATCAAAGCCATTGGCGATCATGTGGACCATTGGAGAGGTTTTTTTAAACTAGGTTTGCATAGTTGCAACTACTACTGCAAAGCACAGATGACTTTTCACAGGGAGGCTCACACACAGCTAAAAGGTTGTGGTATGGCACCATCTTTCCCATCCACAAGGTGCTGCTAATGTCTGAGATAAATAAATAAATGAGCTCCAGAAGAGAGCTGTAAAAACCATCCAGCATGAGGAAGGAGAAATACTGAAGCGGAAGCTCCATTACTTTGGCCACCAAATGAGAAGAGAAGACTCATTTAAGAAGGCCCTGATGCTAGGAAAGACCAAAGGCAAAAGGAGAAGGCTAGATGGCATCATTGATGCAGTGGGTGTAGATCTGGGCGGGTTACGGAGGATGACAGAGGACAGAGGAGCCTGGCATGCAGTGGTCCATGGGGTCACAAAGGGTCGGACTCAACTGTGCAACTGAACAACAACAATGGGAAATTTATGTTCTCCAATTGGGTGATATATAAATGTATTAAACAAACAAACCTTCTTCTTGGCAGTCAGTCAGTTGTTTAAGCCCCATTGAAGAGAAAGGTCATTACTGGCTAGTGGAAGAACACTGAGGGGCAGGACCAGCCTGGAAGCAGCTGCCATAAAAGACCGCTTTTGTGACTTTGTTTACCAGCCATACCTGTGAGAATAGCAGGACTGAAAGAACTTTTCCGAAAATCTTAAAACCCAGATAGGTTCATATAGGTAGGATGCAGTTCTTCAGAGAGCCTGAACCCCAAATCTACATGGCATTCTCCTCAGAGATTTCATCCAGCAGGGCTATGAAACATCTGGCTTGGTAAAACCATTCTAGTCTGCTTAGTAAAATAATTTTCAAGTACTGTACAGTATTACTACTCAACTGCAGAATAAAATAAAAGGAAAAGAAGTTCAGAAAGGTTGAGAAATCTTACAGACTGGTTTCAGTGCAAAACATTGCTTTGTAGTCCCTGCCACATCTAGGATCAGAACAGCCATGATGACCTCATGGGAATATGAAGCATAGCATCATGAAGCACATCTTCATGTGGGGTGCGGGCGCTATGCTCGGGCCTCACCACTGTTCCGGGAGCTGCACTGGCTGCCAGTATGCCTCCGGGTGCAATTCAAGGTGCTGGTTATTACCTTTAAAGCCCTATATGGTAGTGGGCCAGGATACCTAAGAGACCGCGTCACCCTAAGAACGTCTGCCCGTCCCACCAGGGCGGATCGGAGGGGCTCTCTTGTTATTCCATCAGCTAGGGATGCTCGCCTCACGAGCACTAGGAAGAGAGCCTTCTCTGTGTTCGCCCCGGCCCTTTGGAACCTCCTTCCGACAGAGCTGCGCCTGCAGACGGAGATCCTGCCCTTCCGAAAGGGCGTAAAGACCTGGCTGGCGGGTCAAGTGTGGGGACACAGTAATGCAGGTTCTCACCTAGGATGGCTGATTTAAGGGCAGCCATCCTTCCCCCCACTTGGCATCTGTATCTGTATTTGCATCGGTTTTTAGCTGTTTTATCTGTTTTAGTGTTTTAAATTTTTATGAATTATTATGAACTTTTAAGGTTTTTATATATTGTTATGACCATTACCTATGACGATAATGTATGTTGTAAGCCGCCCAGAATCGGGTCTTCCCGATTGGGGCGGGATATTAAATGCGAATAATAAATAAATAAATAAATAAATAAATTCTTGTACCCAACTTCTCATTAAAACAGAATGAAATAAAACAAATCTTCATTTGGTATGAGTAGGGACGGTTTTCATTTTGGGCACAAAAAGATGCCAGAAACCAAAGTGCTTGGTACTCTGTACAGTATTACCAAGGAATCTTCAGCCCTCTGGAAGAGGCTGATGAACTGTTACTAGAGTCCAATAATATTTGGAAGGCTGCAAATTCCCTAGTCTTGCCCTGCTGGCTTAGTTGGCCACGCCGTTAAATGTTTTAGGTGAGGTTTCACAATGTGTATCCCATCAACATGTTCTTTGGAGTATAACTAGCAAAATGTCAATAGCCTACATGATTTTCGTTGCTTTACATGTTCTCCATTTCTTTGTTTCAGAAGGGAATCACATGTCTGCTAGCAATGGTAGTGATGGTGAAAAATAAATAATCAAATTCTGTCATTTGTTGGGTTTTTTTGCTTTTCAGGCCATGAGTGATGAGAAGAGATAAGATTTTGCATTCTGGACTGCTTGTGCCATGGTCTATTCATGTGAGCTATTTTCTGGTGCTCACACAATGTGTGGTAATTGTGATCCAGTCCAACCCCAATTTGTGACCAACCTGGACATTTCTGTTCAAGCAGCAGGGCTAATCTTTTTGGGGTATTGATTCCCTCATGAATATACTGTATGCTACTGTATTTTTGATTGCACTTTAAGATTGATATTTGTGGACTCTGTGAGCTGATCTGAGTCGGTTGTTTCCGAGGAGAGCAGCATACAAATCTAATAAATAAATAGATAGATAGATAGATAGATAGATAGATAGATAGATAGATAGATAGATAGATAGATAGATAGATAGATAGATAGATAGATAGATAGATAGATAGATAGATAGATAGATAGATAGAAGGGTTGATTTAAGGGAGATAGCCCCCTTTCTATTGCAACCACACCTTATTCTTGCTTGCCTTTTGATTGCACCCTATAAGTCTAGCTATAGGGACGTCTGGCAGAGGAATTATCAGCATGAAGCACAAAGGGTAAATGAACAGGCTATTCCTCAGTAATGAAAGAAAGATGAGTACATGATATGTTATAACTCCAAAGCAAGTCAGCAGCCATAGGGGATGAAATCTCCAAGATCGTCACCTTCTCACAAACAAGAAGATTCTGGTCTATATTGCTACTAGCCCTAAAAACCATTCCATAACTAGCAGTGCCCAGTGTTATAAGAAAACAGTGTATACTCTAAAGGAATCTTGGTTTTAATCACCTGGGACCCGGCCCTATGTGTGGAACACACCCATGAAATTTCTTTTGAACTATACAAATGAACACTTGAAGATCAATTTATGAGCCATCTACACCCAAGCCAACCAGAGACCATAAAAATGGCAATCTTTGAGTAGCATGTTGTACTTTCCTTGTTTAAACAGCCTCCCACGTCCTATTCCTGGTTGGATGCCCAAGGATCAAGCTAGCAAAATACAACCAAACCACAACTGCATCTCTTGGATCTTTTTTCCTGAAAGCTTAAAAGCCCCTTAAAAATAAGGAGTGGAAAAACTGGTTGCTAAATTCCTAATTCGAAATAGTTCACACTACCTCTATAAGATTAAAAAAAAAACCCAATGAAAAAAATTATACCCCCCGCTCAGATTCCTTACTTTCTGCCAGGAGTCAAGGCGCCCTTATTCCTCTTAGAGCAATGGTGGTGAACCTATGGCACACGTGCCAGAGGGGGTGCTCAGAGCCCTCTCTGTGGATACATGCGCCGTCACCCCAGCACAAAGTTCACCCCAGCCCACTCTTCAGAAGCCAAATGGGAGCACTTCTTACCTCCCCCCAACAGTTTACCCCATCCCTCTGCCCAGCAGTCCAATGGGAACACTTCCTCCCTCCCCCCAGCACAGAGTTCTTCCCACCCCTCTGCCTAGCAGCCCTATGAAAGTGCTTCCTCCCTCTCCTGTCTGGGGTAAAGCGGGTGGCTCACATGTGGTGTGAGGGTACGGAATGGACAGCAGCCTGTTGAGTCTATGGAGAAAGTGAGTTTTGGCACTCGGTCTCTAAAAGGTTCGCCATTCCATCACTGCCTTAGGGTCTCTAAAATTTGAGCAAAATGTCTATCTTTTCCCTTTGACGGTGTAACCACAAGGACAGAAACACCACCTGACTGTTAAGAAACTCATTAACTACTCATTTATCACCTTAAACGCTATATAAAAATAAGTAAATATAATATTTTGCAGAAAACATTATTGACAGAGCTAAAGCCAGCTATGTAAACAATGGGCAGCTAGCTATAGCTGTAGAAAGAGAGCATCAAATTGGTTCAAGAGGATGCCCCCCCTCCCCGTTAAAATACATGTGCACACTAAGCTCTCTTGTAGCTTGGGAGGGGGAAACTAATTGAGGGATGTCTTGTGCATTCACCCTTTGAACTTCATGCTGGTCACTTCTTTGCCAATTATCCCTGTAGCTGGACTTATCAGAGTGCAATCAGACAGTAAGAAAGGATCTTATCTAATTGCACCAGGGGAGGAGAAACACTGTCTTCAGCTCACTCACATAAACCATAGCTGCTTTTAACTACGCTAAAATATATAAGTGTAGGTGTTCACGCACAAAGTCGTCAGAAGATTCAATCACAAATCTCACATGCTATGCCCTAAAGGCAGTGCATGTATATGGCTCTCCTGTTACTCTCTTCAGAAAAATCTGGACGTACCTCCATCTCAAGATCAGACTCTGCTATGGAAATAACATACCTCTCTATTTACTCACTTATTTCCTGGCCCCATCTACAAGGCTGCCCAGTATCTAAAGGAAACAAGCCAGCTGGAACATCAATATTAAATTGCAACCGGCGTGCTCTGCAGTTCCAGAACACCGCCTGCTCAGAGTATAAAGAACGTCAACAGCAAATTTGTAACAATCCAGTCAAAACAAAAAAAGGGGCATCTGGACGTCCGGGAGAGAAACCGGTAATTGCTTCTGCGGTCACCCAGTCCCTGCCAGTGACCCTAAAAAATGTGAACTCTAGGAGCATTAATTGTTGTATACTTCACCTGTGGATGTTTCTGGCCCAGTAAGCGCAGGGGCTGAACCACCCGCAAGACTTCGGACAAAGTTACACAATGGAGCAGCAGCTGCCACTGCAGGAAGGGTTAGAGCAGGAAAAGGGAACCATTATGTGGTAATACCTCTTCAGGCACCATTTTGTGTGCTTCTAAAAGGTACAAGGGTACATGCCACATGGAAAAGGAACCGATCAATAACTGCCTAAGGAGCCTTTATCGCCCAGGTACAATCGGTAGTTTGGGGATCCTGCCAGATGTTTATTAGGGCCGTTGCTAGGATGGACTCAATATGAAACATGCTCTTATCTTCTCCATACTGCAGCTTGAAAGAGTAAATTTTTAAAAAATCATTAATTCGTTCAGTTTTTATACCACCCATGTGGAATATTTCCCACTCTGGGGATGTACAACAGTTAAAACAACAAACAACAGTCCCATTCAATACAACAGCAATAATGAATGGATGAATGGATGGCGGCGGCGACAACTAATGTTCTCTTTATGATTTGCTGGCCAGGTAGCTCAGAAGTCTAGGAATCTGTCTATGAAATCAGAGGTTGGGAATTCGATTTCATTATGTTCTGTCCAGGAGAAGAGCCTATATGCTCTTGGGCAAGTTGCACAGTTCCAGGGTGCTCCAGAAGAAAGGAACAATAAACCACTTTTGTGTATTCTCTACCTAGGATTCCCTGGAAAGGGTCGCCATAAATCAGAACTGACTTGGCGACACACAATTATTTATTATTATTGTGCTTTAATTAGAATTATTTTTCATTAAATTTCTGGGGTTTTTTTAAAGTGGCATTTGAGAAACAAAATTACTGTCAAAATTGTTCCCTAAAGTGCTTCAAAGAAAAACATATCACTGTATAAAATGATGTAACTTTATCAGCATTTAGGCCAGCCTCTCCTGACCCCAGGCAGGATATCCTATGCATGAAGCATTTCTCCTCTGTATATTGTTTGAAAATATTTGAGGAAAAGGAAAAACAGGAATGCTCAAGGCAGTTTTTGTCCTGCTAGAGTTAGGAAGTCTTTCCCAGATTGTTCTCCTAAACCTATTCCTGTGTCAAATTTATTGTTGCAAAATTGTTAAAGGAGAAGGAAAGCAACTTCTACTGGATCTGTTTCCTACTACTGTATCTATCTTTAAAAGCAAACACGCAACAAAGAACAAAGAATATATATATACCAACTACTAGGGGAAGAAGAACCCAGGGCAGGATGAGGACCTTGCTGCCCCTCCCCCTGTGTCCACCACAACATATTGTATTGTAATGTATTGTCTGTAAGCCGCCCTGAGCCACCACGGCAAGTGGGCGGCAATATAAATTTGAACTAATAAAATAAATAAACAAATAAACTGTATTTGTACATTTAGCATGATTTTTTTCCAAATCAAACTACCCCACCCCCAACAAAGACTGGTCATCAGTGTTTACCTCCTTTACAAAGCCACTGACTTTATAACCATCCTCAGATGTATTTTCACCCAAAATTGTATCAGATTTCTATAGGATTTTGATACAATCAGAGGGAGCATGGATGAAAATAGGTTGATGTAAGCATAGATAGGTATACTGACAAAGGGAATCTGAAGATTTCTGCTTCTCCATTATAGCCCAGAAGAGAAAAAATGGTTCTCCTTACAAACTGTTAGCTTTCTTTTCTTGCTTACTTTCAGGGATGAGGAGCAGTCTCTCTGCTTCACAGTGAGGTACCTTTGCCACTGAAAAAAAAATCTCAGGGATGACTTATATCAGCCAGGTGTGTGGCCAGAATCCAAAAAGATGTGACCAGTCCCCTGCTTCTCCCACTCTATCCACAAAACACATCAATTGCCTAGAATTTCTGTAGTACCTTCACCATTCATTTGCAATTTTGACTGGAGTGCTGAATAAGTAAGGTGCAATGGTCACATGAGGGACTGTGGTGGCTTAGTGGTTAAGATGCTGCACTTGATGACTGGAAGGTTGTCAGGTCAGCAGTTCAAGATCTGAGTGCTGCACCATAAAGTGAGCTTCCATCTCTGTCCCAGCTCCTGCCAACCTAGCAGTTCGAAAGGAAGAAATTGCAAGTAGATAAATAGGTATCATTTTGGTAGGAAGGTAAACAGCGTTCCATGCACTCAGGTGTCTAGTCATACCTGCCACATGTCCACGGAAATGTCTGCAGACGCCAACAGTGTTGGCTCTTTGGCTGTTAATGAAGATGAGCACTGTACCCTAGAGTGAGATATGACTGGCTTTCGAGCAAGGGCGATCTTTACCTTTACTAATTATCACATGGGATAGTCTTGGATTTTATCCTCTACAATTCTGTTGCAATAGGAAGCGAGTGAAGATCCATCTCATTTTAAAGAGTCTGCAGTCCATACTAGACAGGAGAAGGGCACCATGAAGTATTGCATTTCAGGTTTTTATATTTGGGAGGGTGGATGGTTACTTTGAGTACAATTATACAATAGCTCCATGATAGAGAATGTAATCTGTACATGAATTATAATCAGAATTCATACATAGTAAAGGTAAAGGTCACTCATGCTTGAAAGCCAGTTGTATGAGACTCTAGGGTTCAGTGCTCATCTCTGTTTATAGCCAAAGAGCCAGCACTGTCTGCATCTGCAGACATTACCATGGACATGTGGCTGGCATGCCTCAACACCGGAGAGCACGGAACACTTTACCTTCCCATTGAAGTAGTCTCTATTTATCTTCTTGCAATTTCTTGCTTTCAAACTGCTAGGTTGGCAGGAGCTGGTACAGAGACGGGAGCTCACTCCCCCCTGCAGTACTCGGGAATCGAACTCCGACCTTCCAGTCATTGTTTCAGCATCTTAACCACTTGAGCCACTGCAGCTCCAGTCAATCCCTGGTATTTTTACTTGAAAGTCACTCTTGTATGACTGTTGAGACTGATTTTTTTTTTAATTCAAGCCCCTCCCCTGTTGTATCAGAGGTAAGGTAAAACATACTGACAAATAATCAAAGAAAGGCTCATGCTTTATGCACAAATAGATCCTCTGCCCCAGCACATAACTACATAGAAGACAGAAGGGCAAAGAGGCCATTGGCTTTTCTAGTTACATCACTAATCATGCAACCCTTCCAGACTTCTGTGTATTTCATATAACCTGTACAGCAGACATCCTTCTTTACTCAAGCAGTAGAGGCCACGCCAGAGGGAGTGTCATTTTAAAATGACACTTCCCAGAAAGCATGCTGGTACCCAGAAAGCATGCTGAAAGCTGCCAGTACCCAGTTACTACAAGCTGCATGGAAAGGTGATGAATATGCAATAGAGAGCTAAATCCAATAAGATCATTCTTAACCACACAGGGATGAAACACCTGCTTATGAATAATTGCTGTCTGTACATCTGTGTTTCCTACACAAACACGGAGACCACATACATGTTTTTAAACATTAAAATATTTCTATCTGACCCAGCAGAATTTCCATCATAGGGCAGACATCTATGGGGAAAAGGGACATGCATGTTACCCACACTTTATGCCTCTGCAGTAACTGGATTTGTTGAATGAATGCAGGGGCCCTCGCTTCCAATGCCTGTCTTACATAACTTGGTCACTGAATATAGAGGTAAACAGTCACCAACAAACACCTGGCAGGTACCTGTATTTTACTTTTATGGGGATGGGGGAACTGTTGCTAAATAGCCCTGGTGTTGCAGTGGTTAAACTGATGTACTGAAACCAAAAGGTTGTGAATTTGATCCTGACCAATACTCAAGGTTGACTCAGCCTTCCATCCTTACAAGGTTGGTAAAATGAGTACCCAGCATATTGGGGCAAAATGCTAATTAACTTGTGAACCGCCCAGAGAGTGCACTAAGCGCTATGGGGCAGTATAGAAGTGTGATTGCTTTGCTTTTTGTTTAATATACATTAAACAACTTTAAGTCATGCCTAGGTTTATGGTAGTTTTCATTCACTAACTGAGCAAACTATAGTGCAGGGGTGGCCAAATTTTTCAGGCTGTGGGGCGGTCATGTGGTTCAGGGGGCTGGTCACTATGTCCCGGGGGCTGAATCCGGCCCCCAACACCAATTCATCAGGTCCACAAAGCCCTCATCGCTCCCACCCAGAAGCGGAAGTAAAATGCGCCCATATGGGCATGTTTTACGTCCGGTTCTGGGAACAACAAGGGCTTTGCGGGCCGGATGAATTGGCATCGGGAGCCGGATCAAGGCCCTGGGCCGTAGTTTGGGCACTCCTGCTATAGTGTACGGCTAGAAACTTTCTGATTACAAGCTCAGAAGCTTCAGCAAGCTACTTGTCACACTAGGTACAATAGTGAGCTACAGATAGTTGTGATTTCACTTTCCCTGAACAGCTCCAACCCTTTATAGCCCAGACTCTTTTACAGAGGGGGAAAAACCCCAAATGTCTATTGTATTTATTTTATTTTGCCACAAGAGGGAGCTGCAGAACTCTTCTCACTTTCTGGCACCTATAAATCCACTCCCCATCCCCCTTCTTTTAACTGCTGCTTTATAGGCAATTACAACACAAGGCGTTAAGCCATTAATGTAACATATATCCACCCACATATTGTCATCGTGCGGTGGCAGAGGCCTATTTCTAAGGGCCTACTCCACGCACGACACTGCATATCATAGGCTTCGGTAGGGAAAAGCCAGAGATGTTAAAACAAGACATATCATGTGAAAGAGAAGCTACCTGTGAGCTGCACAGCCAGGAATGGGAACAAAGGGGTCAAGAGCCAAAAGGCCTTTCAGGACTCAGCTCAGGCTGAACCTTCATGTCAAGCCTTTTCTTTTAATGCATTTTTTTTTTACATCACCAACCATGTTAACTTGCATTCCATTCGGAATCACTCAGGAACTATTTCCCCAATTTGAGGAACTGGTGATCAGGCCACATGCCGATTTCATATAAGACAGGCTACAGACCGACGTCATTCATTTTGTTCATGGAATGGCCAACCATGTTTATCTGGGAAATCTACTTGAAGGAATGGAGGCAAAAGCATTAATTAGAAAACCTCAAGGTTTAGAAGATGACATGGGAATCTGGTCTCATCATACATGAAATATAAGGCTTGTTCTGTAATCTAGGCAGAAACTGGGAGTATCTGATAAAAAAAAACCCTTCTTTCCATTCACCCACTTTATCTCAACATAGCTGTCTTTCAAATATTTCCTGTGGTATTTCATGCACCAACTAGTCAGAAATGACTTAGGGCAGTGGTGGCAAACTTATGGCATGCGTGTCAGAAGTGGCACTTTCAGCCCTCTCTGTTGGCACATGTGCTGTTACCCCAGCACAGAGCTCACCTCGCCCCTCTGTCCAGCAGCCCAATGGGAGTGCTTCCTCCCTTCCCCCAGCACAGAGTTCGACCGCCTCTCTGCCCAGCAGGTGAATGGGAGCACTTCCTAACTTTACCCACCACAGAGTTTACCCCACGCCTCTGCCCAGCAGCCCAAGGGGAGCACTTCCTCCCTTCCCCCACACAGAGTTCATCCCACCCCTTTGCTCAGCAGCCCAATGGGAGCACTTCCTTCCCCAGCACAGAGTTTGCTCCGCCTCTCTGTTTGGGCATTTGGTCTCTAAAAGGTTCGCCATCACTGACTTAGGTAAAAGTTACTTTTGCTCAAAAGTCAGTCATATCTAACTCTGGGGTTCAGTGCTCATCTCTATTCATAGCCAAAGAGCCAGCAATTTCTGTGTCTGCAGATATTTCTGAGGACATGTGGCAGGCATGACTAGTGCATGGAATGCTGTTTATCTTCCCAACTAAGTGGTATTTATTTATTTATTTATTTATTGAATTTATTACCCCGCCCCACTCGGGAGAACCCGACTCTGGGCGGCTTACATCGTCATAAAACAGAGGTAAAAGATAAAAACATATAAAATCATGAAGTTTAAAAGATTATCTAAAATTATTTGAAGTAAAAACAGTGCAAACTACATGCCAGTATACCTATTTATCTACTTGCAATATGGAAGCTCAGTCCGTCACACAGTACTTGGGTCTCTAATTGCTTATCTGCCAACCTTAATGTCTTAACCACTGAGTCAAGGCGATCCCCTAGAAATGACGTACAGCTACCCTAACAGAGATTTCAAGATAAGTGAGATATTTAAGGAGTGGTTTGATTATTTCTATCCCAGTAAGTTTCCATGCTGAGCAGGGATTTGAACCTAAGACTCCCAAATCCTAGTCCATCTCTATCCTCTGACCATACTGGGTATCTTCCTATCCTACTAGATCCTAACAAGGAAAATCCCTTGAATTATAATCTATTTGTATCAATATTTGGGAATCTAAATCTCAGACTAAATTCAAAGTACCTGTAATTAAAAAATTAATTTCAGAAAACTTCCTTTGGCATTTGGCTTGTACAGGATAACTAAATCCACAAACAGGATATGTGAATCTATAAAGTTCAATTCATCAGAAATCTATATGTACTTCCTTGCAAGTTGAAAATGTATGCATTTACATATACTGTACTGTAAATATTTTATTCTGCTAACTTTAAGCCCATCGTTGTATATTTTCCAAATGCATCCATTTTACCTTACACATTTTTCAAACATGGTGTTTGAATCATAGCATGAACATTTAAATGCACTTTTATATTATTTTACATTAAAATACATTCAGTTCCTGGACTTGACAATTAGGAACAGAGGAAGCTGCCTTATATGGCAGTATTGACCACACTGACTGTAACTGGATTCCAAAGTTTCAGGCAGAATTCAATACTGCCCTACCTAGAGATGCCAAGAACAAAACCTTCTACATGCAAAGCTATGAGCTCTAATAATAATAATAATGATGATGATGATGACGATGACGATGGCGATGGCGATGTTTCATGTCAGAAATTATTTTGAGTTGAAAAGATTTTTGCAGAAGAAATTCCGCTCAGGGAACACCCAAATGAGACTCATTTCATGTCCCCAAGAGCTGAGACAGAGATGGGCGCTCAATCAGTCATGCAGTACTCGGGTCTCGAACTGCCGACTTGCCAGACTTCCAGCTAAAAAGGCAAGCTGTGGGCATTTTGGGGACTGTCTATTGGATCACATGACAGGAACGTCACACCCCACTCCTAGGCCTCCTATCCCCCCAAAAAAGAGTTTTTATGCACATTTTCAGATGTGAGATTTTAATTAGAGGTTTTAAAAATATCACATACTGTATCTGCTTTTGCACTTAGAGGCACAAAGGAAAAAAATTCTGAAGACACAATGGTGGTGGAAGTTTAGAGAAGAGCAAGGTGAATGGATAGGGAAGGGATCAGCAGACAAACGCGCAGGGGAAAAGATGTGCTCCTATACTGCCTGAAACTTCAGAGCATCAGTTAAAACTCAATAGAATGCCACTGGACAGGTACAATCAATCGTGCTATAATGTGGCATTGTGTGCAAAGGCAGACGTTGCTGTAGATTTGCTTTGGTTTTTCTGAAAAGAGTAGCTGTGACCAAGATCCTTCCAACAAACCTACATGTCTGTCATCACACTGTTGACCAACTATCATTACACTGTACAATCGCTCCACATCTTGGCACATATTTTCATGGAGGAAGAAAAGCCAGACTATATGTTGCTTTTAAGGGTTAAAAAAACTGGACCTAAGAGACAGCGACTTCCCAAAAAAATACTGATTTACAGAAAAAAGTATAAATAAAATAACCAGATTTGGAATTTGCTACTGGACTTATGTTCACATTAATACAGCTTAATGAACCTTGTTTGGTAGGAACCAAGTTGTAACATAAAAGTTTTTCCTGTCATATAGTCACATCTAGGTCTACCATGAAGAATGTAAACTTAATTCTCCCCTTTATCCTTTGAAAGCCATTTTTACCAGAATGACACCAAGAATCCTTGCACAGTTGAGCCTCCAAAGTGCAATACAGGTGTACAGCTTCATGATGCTCACACACAAGGCTTTAATGTTTTCCTTCTTAAATTGGGACCCAGTGTCTCTTATTTGTGAAATCTTCACTCCTCAGTCCTACTTGAGAAGTAGTCTGGCTGGACAACCTGCTACGGTAATGGAGTAGACCGTACAGCCAGCGACTCAATGCCAAGAGTTGGGTGGCGATAAATAACCTGACTCCTTAAGGGGCCAATGGCTATGAACAGATAAGCCCCTTTATGTGGGGTGATAGTCCCCTCAGTGTAGGAAATGCCACTGGAAACCATCCTATTGGGCCCAATGGCAAAATGAGCACAGGAGAAACCACTTCGCCATTCTGATTCCCAATGGACATGGAAGCAGAAGAGGCCATATCAGATGGACTGGCTGTGAAGGTGCACCTTGATAATATCCTCAAGGCTGTGGCAGTCCATTGCAGTCCCGGTGTTAAATCCTGCATGTCCCATTTCATACGTGCTGCAGGAGATGTCTCCGAGAGCATAGTGTGTGGGTCACTTCTTGGCAAGCTGAAATCCACCTTAAAAAAATTCATGCCAGTATGCAGGAAAAATGTATACTTAGATACGAGTTGCAGATGACGACAACTTGACAAGTGGAAAAGAGCTTGATAAAATGGACAGTGCTGGGTTTTCACTCCTTTTGTAACATCCAGATACAGTATATGAATGAAGAGAAGTCAGTCACCTGAACTGTAGCAATGCCCCTTCTGCCATTTTTGAGATCCTGGGACTGCCTGGATCCTACCATGACTTCCACTTGGAAAGAAATTGGGCAAATAATATTCCAATCCTTCAACCATCTACACACAGTGTTGTAAAATCCAAGGTAATCCCCCTCTATGAAACTTGTATATGTGAAATTCTATACAGCATTCCCCTTCTCAATTTTTCAGCATAATATACCTGTACTTAACATGGTGGCTCCTCAGGAATAAAAATTTGGGTTCCAAATGCTCTCAATTTCCCTGCCCCTGATATAAAAAAATACTGTGAAAGGAAGAGAGAACCCTTAGGTTAGGGGTGGACAATCTTGGTGCCCCAGGTGTTCTTGGACTTCAATTACCCAGAAGCCCAAGTCAGCATACCTGCTGATCAGGGCTTCTGAGAATTGAAGTTCAAGAACAACTGGAGCATCAAGGTTGGCCGCCCCTGCCTTAGGTGAATAATGGAGATGCTTTGGGCAGTGAGCAAATGACTGTTCACATCTGCTCCACCAAGGGCATAATGGCATGCCTCTATCCCTGATACCAGAGGCATGGTCATTTCCTCCACATAACCAATTCCCTGAGTTGGATACGACTGGGTTTCAAGCAAGGTGACCTTTATAGGGGTACACAGAAAGAGCCTCCTCAAAGATTGTGGTATTTTTGAACCACAATTGGGCATACCCTAGTAACAGCAACCTTGTTGTTGCCGGCTAATCTTTCTCACACTAGGTCAGGCGAAAAGGAACTGCAGAATGAACTTACCCAAAAGGTGCCTTCATTTTGGCAGTTTCATGTCTGGCCTACACAAGGAAGAAAAAGAATATGCTAATAGCCGTCAAAACTGAATGCAAACATTCACATACCTTCTGAACTTGGTGAAAATGCTATTAATGATTCAAACTGTATGTAACAGGTGGTATTTTCAGTCCCTTAAAAAAAGGAAAGCTTGGTTTTCTGTTATTGCTGTTGCCACTGCAGCATCTACTGTTTTTTTGGAAGATGAGTGAAAACTTTGAAGTAGTGGCATCTTCCATTTATATACAGCTATTTAAGTGTGTAAGTTAAATTAATAATACAAAGGAAAGACATACCATCCAGAATTCTACATTGGCCACAGTTTTTTATCACAATAACAGAAGTAAGCACTTAAGAGAGCTCCTGGACCACCCAGTGCCATACAAACATTAGCTCTTTAATCGCTCATTAGGGGCTATCATCTAGAACACGGTCCTGGCTCATTGAATAAAGCCGTCCCTCTTGAATTTTGTGGAATTGCCTCTCTTTATCATGATCTCCCTCTGCCAGGCAGAGAGAGAGCGACTTCGTCCATAAGACTTTCATGCATAAGATGGAAAAGCTTAAAATACACTAGTCCCTGCTACTAATTGATATGTGACTGCTCAGAAAGCACTGTTTCACAAGCCACATTGAAATGAGGTGGCAGAGGCATTAATTTTAACTGCATGTTATCTATATTTTAGTTAGCTAACTATTATACTTGTAGTTGGTTTTACACATTTTCTTAACCTGTCTAAACCACTTCAGAGAGGATGTTTGGGAAACTAGTTCATTACTTTCCATAAGGAGAAAGCATTTGCTCACTCTCTGGTTGCACTGAAAGAATAAAACAGGACAACCAATTTTGGGGTCTTTCTAAAGCCCATGCTGTCTAATTAAGGATGTGAGGTTCGTGATTCTCTAGATCAGTGGTTTAAAGTAACTAGTTACAAATAAATACCTACCTACAAAAATTTGTTTTCTCAATACAGTAAAACCACACATAAAGAGCACTTCGCTTAGAGACTAACTTGCTTAAAGAGCAGAATTTTCTCTGAATGGTTGCCTTGCTTAACAACTAAAACCAACCAAAAACTCACTTAACAACCATTTTGGGCTGCCCGGGAGAGACATCCGGAGGGCAGCTGGAGAGGCGACCGAACCGGTCCCCCGGGGGTTTACTACACACACACCCTGGCGATCCCCTTCGGATTGCTGCTACCGGTTTGGCCGAACCGGTCCGAACCAGGAGCAGCCCACCACTGACTGTAGTGGAAGAGGTAGATTATGTAATTTAAGTGTTGTGCGCTGTCGCCTCACACTGGCCCTTCATGCTCTGCTATGGGGAATAAGGTGGCATTGAGGTGGATGGACAGGGAATGGATCTTGTACTGTAGGCCAGAGGTTTATAGCATTCTGATTTCTGCATTGCAAATTAAAAAGGTAAATGTTTTAGCAGTTTTTGAGAAAAGGGAATAAACAGGAAGGTACAAAGCTGCTTTTCAGAAATTGTTAAATATAACAATGGTGAACTCCTGATTGTAGGTGGGTGAAGTGTAGAGCTATGACTATAACTAATTTTTAAAAATGACTTCCAAACCCCACTGCAGAAATTATGGGGCTCCAAGTTCCATCAGTCCTCATACTGGACAGGGCTGCTGGGAGTTGTAGTCCAACAACATCGGGAGCGTCTCATTTTGCCCATGCCAGATCACATGGATGTTTCTGCTTTTTAATGTAACAATAGCTGCTGGTGAGCCTTTGCATTTGAAGCCTGCCTTTCCCAAATCCCTATGCCATTCAAATGCTTAGCCTAAAGCTGCTCAGCCTCTCCCACTGTGTGATTAAAGCAGCTATGCCAGACAACCAGGCAGCCATGATACATATCCTCTACAGAAAAAGGCCCATGGCTGCCAGATGGCATGTGAACAGGCTAGTAAATATATATTTCCAAAATTAAAGAGTGCAAACTGCCAAGCCTAATGGCAATAACTTTGTTCTCTAATATTTGACGGAAGCCACTTCCCCCCATGATATTTGCTTTCAGCTAGATGGGGGGCTATATTCTGAGACTACCAGCAGTTTTCAGTTGCCAAACCTGGAAATGATTATTCCTGGACATCTTCATTTATGGGGCACATCAATGTGGTACGCATAGTGCTTTCCCAGAGTCTTTTAAGCAGCTCTTTTCCCTCCCTGTGGGAACCTGAGCCGATGCCAAAGCAATTTTAAAGCAGCATCTATCTCTCTGTGTTAGAGAAAAGAAAAAGGGTTTACAGAATGCATGCTACCAGGGGGATTTGCTTGCATATCTATTCCTGGTATAGCTTTGGACTCCTTCCAGTTTGACTGGCTCCTTGAAAGACCATCAAGGAAATTCCCTGAGAGGCAGCTTGGTTTCAAAGTAGCCTCCACGATACCAGAGACATCTAATTGTCTTTACTTTTACAATTGTGACTTCTGAAAAAGGGTGGGGGCAGTGCCGTTAATGACTGCTTGGAAGCAAAATTTGACTCAGGTTCCAGCTTGTTTGCTAGGCTATCTACTTCAACAAAGACTATATCCCATTCTGGGGGCCCATAAATCTTAATAAGAAAATAAAATATTTTTGACTTGGCACATATAACTTAGTTCCACCTTCAGCACAAAGTTTGGGTGTAAATATTTGCTTCTTCACATCTGCTGCGATTCTCAGAACTCCACTAGCACACTTGCCCTGACCATGTTATTTAAAGGGCTACAGTGCTGCTTTTAAATCCCATTTTTTTGTATATTTTGAAACAAAACTTACCTTGTGTATGCCATTTTATGCATTTTATCAGAGTAAAATGTGCTTGGGCACACTTTTTAAATAACTTTAGTCATATACTTCTACATAATCTAGAAAACAAAAAGGTAAGGGGAAATGTCTAATACTGAAATGTCCCCTCCCAGTAATATGCATGTATTTTCACTAACAGTAGCAAAACCCCCAAACTTAATAAATTCTATTAACATTCTCACTGACAGCAGATTTCTTTTCTATTGATCACATAAAGAGGTTTTTTAGCCATTTCCTTTTTGCAAAACTTTCCAATCTCCATTTTTGCCCCTACAATTGGTAAAAGGATCCCTTGCTTAATGCTTCCTCAGTTGCCAGTCCTAAAAGCGCAGCACCTCAAAATTAGGCGACCAAAGGACTGCATGCTGCCCTGTACCCATTTGTACAGCCCTCAAATTCCCCATCATACAGAGCTGAAAGACAAATGCTTGCAAAATGTTTTCTTCTCAAATCTGAAAATTCCAGTTCTGCACTTGCCTTTTCTTGACATGACTGTACAACTTTTTCAGTTTTTATCTAACTTTATCATTTCATCAGCAAACAATGGATTGTTAATAGATACACCAAATCTCATGTGTCTCACACATGTGAACACACAATACATATAACACCGCATGTAAATTAGGGGTAGGAAATGTGTGGCTGTACAGATGTTGTTGGTATGCAATTCCCATCAGCTCTAGCCTGAATAGCAATGGTGCAGAATGATCGAAGTCACCATCCAACAACATCTGGAGGACCAGCTGCTCTCCATCACAGCTATAAAACAAAGGGAAATCTAAACAAAAAAAAAACTCTCACTAAAGTAAGACTACATGCCCAGATCCTAGACTTACCAGGGGACCACAGTTATGCCTTTTAAAACTAAAGATGTAACACAACACATTAAAAAAAATTACACTCAAATACAGTACAAAGAAAGGGGAAATGATATACTGTATGATATTGTGCTCCCAATCACCCTTTTAGACTGTTTACTTTTCTTTCATTTTTTCCTGAATTCTAATTATTATGCCACATTTCTTTCCAAAAGTACATAGTTTTGTTCATTGACATCTGACCTTTCTCCTTCAATAGCACAAATTTTAAAATAATTTACTTTCAACAATTGTTTTTCCACTTTTATCTCACACATTAACCATTTATAGGTAAATTTCAAACTTCAAACATACCAATTATTAAGTTGAAACTTATACTGTATTTAACTTTCCAATGTTTTGCAATAATTAATCTAGCTACTATTATCGAGTTTGTAATTTTAAAAAATTGCTATTTCAATTCATTTTTCAGGGCATTAGATAAAAGTTCAGTTTTTGGACCTACATCTATTTTTATCCCTATACTGTAATTGTATTTGTTTCTTCAAAAACTGATTCCCAAAATTTCTGAATCTCATCACATAGCCACCATAAATGAAAACTGGTACCAATTTCCTGACTACATCTCCAACAGAATACAGAATATTTAGCTTTATAAGAATTAAATTTTACAGGTGTTAAATACCATCTCCAGTTTGGAACAATTCTCTTTAAACCTTACAAAAATGTTTTTTAAAATCATTTTATTTCATCACAGTTACATTTTGAGGAGTACGGAAAAGGAAGGAAAGGCTGACAACTGTCTTCGTTGGCTTCAGAAAGTTAATTTATTCTACTAAAACATATTGTCTCTTGATGTTTCTTCTCCCCACCCCCACCCCCTTCCAATCACACTTAGCCACAAAGGCCATAGTTCTGAATCTTCTGTCTAAATTTTAAAATCTGAATGATGAAATCAAACTGAGCCAATTGCTATGGCTCAGGATTTATCCATCATTATGCAATTCCTCAGGTAAGAATATCAGGATGCTTCCAGTTGTCCTAAAGCAGGGGTTCCCAACCATTTCACGCCAGAGGCTGTGTCATGCTCTCTCAGTCAGCTTCGTGGGCTGGACAACCATTTTGACCTGCCTGCACAATGGAGGGGCAACCATTTTGTCCCAAGAACTTCAAAGGGGCAGTCATTTTATTTCTCAAATGTCCTTGGAGGGGTGGGGGGCACATGAAATGGTGCCATGGGCTGGATTTATTTATTTATTTAATAAAACTTTTATGCCACCCTCCTCACAAAGACCCAGGGTGGCTAACAAACTTTTAAAACACAGTAAAAACATGGTATAAAAACAGTTTTAAACAGGATAAAAAAGTTACAAAAATTAAAAGAGATTAAACAGTCACACACAGAGAGGGAGGGGTTAGATGAGCCAACAAACTGAGGCAACCGTCTGGCCCATACCCCACACATGCCCTGCCAGCCAGGTCTTAGCCCTCTTCCTAAAGGGCAGCAGCTCTGTCTGGAGATGTAGCTCCATTGGCAGGAGGTTCCATAGGGCTGGAGCAGACAAGGAAAAGTCCCTCCTTCTAGTGCTAGAAAGGTGTACCTCTCTAGCTGATGGTACAACCAGAGAGCCTCTCCAGTCCACTCTGGTGGGACGGACAGATGTCCTTAGGGCGATGTGGTCTCTTAAGTATCCTGGCCCACTACCATATAGGGCTTTAAAGATAATGACCAGCACCAGGATCCAGCCTGCGGGCCTTAGGTTGGGAACCCCTGCCCTAAAGGAAGCATTTCCACCACCACCTCCACCATGTTTCTCTTTTCTCTCTCTGCACTACACATGAGCCCTTTTCTGGGTAGACCACCATCCATACTGTCGTGCACACATACCCCAAAAGCTCCAAGGCAATTCATATCTCAAACCTACTGAAGAGTTAATGACAAATATATTCAAAAGTATCTTCTTTTATCTCCTGCTTTTAAATGGAAGAAGAAAAGTACACTATTCAGCCAGTATGACAATACCGCCATCACTCTGCTAACTGAAATTTCAGAAACTACAATATTACCACTCTACCATATTCAGTGTCTGGCTGTATGTCTCAACTGTGCCCATGCCTCTGGTACGGAGGAGAACTATCCTGCACCTCTACCAAAACACAGCTCTTTTAATCACTCTATATATCAAATAAACAGTCCTTCTGCCTGGTTTCTCTCTCTCTCTCCCCAAGAAAGGTAAAGAACAACCAGTCATAAAGGATTTGACAAGGCAGGCTCACCATCTTCAGGGTTGTGGTGTGCAAGGAACGCCCCTGCTGTAGCATATGGGATGAAACTTTTGGTCTGGCTGTCATCAGAGTCATCTTGTGTTGGAGAGAATCTGGCTGGAAACCCTAAAAAAGAGATTAAAGAAGTTGTGTATACATGCAAGGCAGTTCTAGCAAGAAGTAGCCAAACAATCACTTCTAAAGAGAAGTGACTGAAGTAAAAGAAGAGGGTTAATGACAACCTAGAAGGTGTTTAAGAGACATTTACAAGAACAATAAAAGTACCCTTTCAAAGGAATCCCCATAAGTTATTCACTTATAAAATGAATGAATATATAAATAATAGCTCACTTGGGCTCATATAACAATCCGTTTTTCTACTATCTCCATGTGTGCTTACCTGGAAAAGGCTGTTAATCACTACAAGTGACCAGGAAAGCAGCTCTTACAAGCCAGCGATAAAATCCAAAAAATACACACAGAGAGAAGAGAGGAAAGGACATGTAGACAAACCTGACATTATGTTAAGTACATATGACTATGTTTTTACCATTTTTAATAATGGAAGTCCCAACTTCTGATATGCTTTTCCTTGTAATGCAAACAGGAATTTTGAAGTGATTTTCATCAGCAACACAAAGAAGGGTGAAGGAGTTAGTTAAGCACTACCTCCCTGGCTACTGCAAACCAAATAATTACTAGTCTTCAGCTTGGCAACTGCTATTTGCATTTTGTTTAATTCATATGGTAAATGCAATGCAGTTTATACAGTAGCATCTGGTTTAGTCTGAGGCATGGAACTGCTTGAGTTATATATGTTTGCTTCAGCGGTATTGTATGGTTCAAACTGATTTTGAAACATTATGTTTGAGTTTTTAAGATTTGCTAACATTTTAATAATTGTTATTTAAATAGTGATTAGTATTCTTCATTGTTTTAGTTTTGTGACTTAGGCAAAATTGTTTGTGACTGTACTTGGATATTATATTCAACATGAATTGATTAGACTAGATCTGCATATATTGTTAAACATCTGCAAGTATGATGCTAGATCCCCGGGTTATATTACTCTTTTCAGCACTTTCTGTAGTTGTCCCTATAAAGTCCTAAATATTTTGTATTTTGCATGGGACATGGTAGGCCATCACCCATATTCATAAAAGCCATGCATGGTAATTGCCAGGCTGTGGTTTTGAGGAGAGGAGCATATTTTAGTTCTCTACTACATCCTGTCTGAAGTGGTTATGTTATAGAATGAAATCAGCAACAAGCTTTCCTAGACATGGAAAGGTAAATGAGCATGACCAGGGTGCTATATATGAGAGTGCTGAAAGAAAAGTTACATTAAAATGTGAATATCTACCCTAATTGTGCAACAGGATAATCCAATTTTTTTTACATGAAACTGTGAACAACATTTTTCCTAACTCTGACTTACATCCGATAGTCATCACTCAACAGGGAATAAAAAACTACCTTAAAGCCATGAATTGTGGTCTACCAATTCATCATTGGTGTTCTTGAGTTTGGACAGTAAACTGATGGACCATGATTCACATTTAGACTTTCATTCTGTACCTACTGACTGCCAATTCAGTTACAACACAGAATGACATGCTTACACATGTAGGAGAGTTTTACTCCTGATCCTTTAGGAAATTTGACAGCTCTTTGACAGTACCTCCTTTCCCACCTTCTTAACAATGCAAAACAAGAGTATGTCCTTCAATGGAAGAAAGATTACCTCTTAGCAAAACAAGGTGTCGCAATCAAACACTATCTGCTATAATTTTTCACATCCTCCAACATCACTTGAGGACAAAAACAGATGATGATGATGCTAGTCTGTGACTGGAAGAGGAGAGTTCACTCATGTAAGGGCTCATCTAGATGGCAATATACTCCTGTGTTTGAGCCGGTTTCCCCGTGCATTAAATCGATTTAAAGATAGGGAACTACACGACATACAACTAAGCACATGCTATTTCTACCAGCAAGTAGGGTTTTTTAAACACTCCAGCAGGAGTTGTTTATTTTGAATCAATTCAGGTCACTGTTTTGCATGTGCAATAGGCTGTGTTGGGGTACATCGTGTCTCTAGGACATGGCCAAGTTTTCATTCCCAAGGTAATGGGTTTTAGGCCTTTTTAAAAGATTTCTTTTAAGGGGAAGTGCTGTTGCAATATCCCAGTTAGGAAAAAAATAGAAAACAAGAACTATGGAAAATACTACACAGGCAAGTGAGTTCACATGCTTTTTGGATATGAGGAAAGACACAATCAGAGCACAGAACTGAACATTTTAGGCAACAGAGCCACAGATGTGCTGGAGTTACTGAAAACTTCAAGTGGCAGTCCCACTCATTGTTCACCCACCCCCATCCTGGGGTGTTGCATTGCTGAATCTTAGCCCCCCCCCCCACCAATATATTACACAGCTTTCAATCAAGTTACAAGTTGTCCCATTCAGGGGTGTCCTGGGCACCATGGGAGGGTGCTAGACAGGGGCGAGGGGCGGTGACCAAGGGACAGGGGAGAAAGCTGCCTCTGGGAACCACTTGGTCGCTGCCCCTCACTTGCTCCGCCCCGCGTGTGGCACTTTAGAATAAACCATTGCTCCAAGCTGAAGGAGGGAGTTTGGAGCTATGGCTTAATCTAAAGTGCAGTGGCCAGGTGGATAAAATTATATTAAATTTATTATTTGCGCCCCAGGGTGCCAGAGGTGAGGACGCACCAGGATTAATCCCACTGTCCCGGTGGCCCAGACCATGCCTGGTCCCATTAGGATGCACATGCCAACCCAAAGACCACATGATTTGAAACTGTCAATAAATTGACTTCAAAAAATCTAAGCTAACTCCTGAGTTATTTTAACTATGTAAACCAGTCATAAATGCACAAGTGTCACAGATTAAGCTTCTCTTAGCTCTTGGAATGCAAATTATTGTATATACTCGAATATAAGTCAGGTTTTTTAGCCCCCAAAATGAGGTTCAAAAATGGGATTCGACTTATACTTGGGTCAATGTAAACACTAAAAAACATATCCACACTAATGTCTAAATTAATTAATTTTACAGTATTTTCATGTATTTTAAATACTGAAACTCACTAGCAGCTTTTGCATTTTTTACCCCTGACATACTCGGGTCAATCAATTTTCCTAGTTTTAGAGGTCCAAATTAGGTACCTCAACTTATATTCGGTACGACTTATAGTTGAGTATATAAGGTACCGGTAGTTTATTTTGTTTCATGAGTTGTCTTTTGGAAGTTAGGCATAATACTCCTGAGACCTTGTTGCTTCTTCTTTTTCTGTGTCTAGACCAGACATGAAACTGTCAAAATGTAGGTACCTTCCTCTGACCTAGTGTGAGAAAGATTAGCCAGCAACACAAGGTTGCTGTTACCAGGGTACACCCGATTGTGGTACAAATATATCACAATTTTCATGGAGGCTCTTTCTGTGTACCCCACCCAGTTGCTCAGAGTACTAGAACAGACCTATTGAATCAGGGAGAATTTAATGAGTCAACCTCTCTACAAATTCCACTGTTTCAAATGGGACCACTGTAGTTGCAACTAAGTAAAAAAAAAGTCACAACTAGAGAAGGTTCATTTGAATCACTGGGACTTATGAATGATTTGACTCACCAAATCTTCACTGATTCAATGAGCCTACTGCATTCTTCCCAGTAAATAAGGGTGGCCCAGTATGTTTCAGTTAGCTTACAGGCGGAAAAGATATGTAGACTTCTTCCGCCATTTAATGAATATAAATTACTGCCACTGTCCAGATGGGGGCATCCTTAGTGAATGCTCCAAGAAAAAAATTCTGCTGCCCCACCCCTGTGCAAACTCATTAGGTGTGAACACTGCCTGCTAACAATTACAAATACCATATTGCTCAAGGAAGGTCAGTAGAGAGATAAGAGAATGGTGAGAGACTGGAGTCAGCGACAATGTGAGAGGCATTTCCTTTTTAATTGAAACAACAGTCAAATGTCCGTGGGCAGGTGTCACTGCTATGTTATGCCAGCAGAAAAGGAGACACTGTTAACACAGAAGGCTCTATCTTTGGCTGATGGAGAAAGACAATATTAATCAACACAGGTGGAAGAGGGAGAAGGAACTGATGTGCAAACATCATGCTTGAAACTCTTCAGAAAATAAGAAGGAAAAAAGCAGACATGCACACGCAGATGCCAGACAGCTGATAAAAAGGGCAAAGACAGCTGCTGAGATCACTCAACACACAGCCTGAAATGAAGAGTGGTGGTACATTTGTCTAACTTCAGTGTGGAATTTAAACACCAATCTATTAACTGCCTAGCCCATCCCCAACTTCACAAAACAAGTACTTCTAAATGGAAACATCAACCACACACAGAGAAAGTGGGGAGGAGGAAAATCCAGCAAGCAGGTTAGCTTTGGACCACGGGGTACCCATTTCACCCACAAGCTTCTGTTACTATTATTACATATCATGGCTTAGAGAGAAGAAAATATTAAAACATTACACATCTTCCACTTCCATTTATTTATTATTTGTTTGTTTGTTTCCACTTGTATGCCACCCACTTGCAGCACAACTCAGGACGGCTAATAAAGTATCACAAAGCATCACAAAATATAAATAAATTCAAACAATAAAACAACAAATAAATCAAGTAAAACACATTTGTCCTTTGTTGGCACCGCAGCCAGATGTTAATGAGGCCCAGAGGTTGGTGGCAGGAGGTCAATGTCCTCACCGGAGCCCGGAGCTCAACATCCTCAACAGAGCCTGGGGCTCAACGTCCTTGATGGAGTCCAGGCTCAACGACCTCAACAGAGTGCGGTTTCTCTATTCCCCAACCGCCATGCAATAATATTGGGAAATAATTTGAAATTTACTCCAGAATTTGCATGAGAAATGGAAGTATTTTTCAGTGATCATGTGTCATAAAGTTCAATGGAAATCAGCTACTCATTTTTTACTTCAATATGGACTCCCCACCCTCACCTCAGCTGCTAAGGGCCTCTGCTTTCTTCAAACCACAACAATTCAAACTGTGGTTTGCCTGCATGATAGTTAGACTGTTCTACACAAATTTAGTGCTAGATCATTCCTGCACAGACAAAAAAAGAATAAAAATCCATCTAAAGAAACAACTCCGATGAACTTATGCAGATTCCAATGATTTCATGGTATGGGTTCATGTTTACAGGTATTAGTAGAACTTTGGAAAATTCTCCCTTTTTCCTACTGCCATGCAACCCGGGGTTCCCAATCTTTTCAAGCCAGGGGCCTGGTCATGCTCTCTCAGTTAGCTTTGAGGGCCAGATGGCCATTTTGCCCTGCCTGCTCAATGGGTGGTGGCCATTTTGTCTCAACAGCTTTGAATGGGAAGCCATTTTGTTTCTCAAATGCCCTTGGAGGGGTGGGAGGGCACATGAAATGGCACCATGGGCTGTATCTGCTCCACGGGCCTCAGGTTGGGAACCTCTGCTTTAAACAGTCCTAGCTGCTTAACAGAAGAGCTAGGGATCACCACAGGGGCATTATCACTAATGGGAACTGTGGAGTCTGTGGGTTCAGATTAAACGACATTGACTTGAGAAGCCAGTCTGGACACTGGCATCAAAACAATGTAGGGTCTTTGTGTGGTCACCTAAACCAATGCGATAGAGACTACAATGCGATATCAAGGTGGTACAAAGTTGAACTGATCCAGTTCAGCTTGCGAATGTAGCCACATCCTAAGTAGGTTTTCCAAGAAAGAAAACAGTTGCATGGAACTAAATTGAGCTTTATAGACACCAAAGTTTACTTCTGGACAGACATTGATTGTGATTTATATGTCCAGATTAGTAAAAATGACCTCTGGTTTGTCCAGCATGATTTGATCTATTTTGTTCTGTGTACATCCCCATGCCCTCACAATTGCTCAGTGCTGGAACATGGCGCTCTAGTACCCTTCCCAAATGAGAATTTGACCCCTGGGCTGAAAAATGTTACCCATCCTCTATAAATACATACTGTACTTCAGAATTAAGGGTGTTCAGTAGGACTTAATCTCAGGTAAATAGGTGTAAGATTGCACCCAGTTGTTAGTTCAAAAGCAAACAGCTATATTTTTTCTAGATTCTCACCCCCACAACTTGGGTCAGCATTCTCTCCTCCACAACCATGACCACATATTAGCAACCAGTACTGTACTGTATCTCAGTTCATGTCACTCCTAAATTACAAATCTAGCAAACTTAAGAACCCATGAAGTTATAAAAAGGGATGTGTTCTCCAAAATATGCAAAGTTTGAGGCCATGAAAGCGAACAAAGAGAGAGCCATTTCTCAATTTGAGTTTTGTATCCTAGTATAGTGATGGTGAACCTTTTAGAGACCGAGTGCCCAAACTCAACAGGCTGCCATGCATGCCCGAGAGGGGTGAGATGAACTCTGGGCTGTGGGGAGGGAGGAAGCACTCCCATTGGACAAATGGGCAGGAGGTGGAGTGAACTCTATGCTGGGAGGAGAGAGGAAGTGCTCCCATTAGGATGATGGGCAGAGGGACATGGCAAACACTGTGCTGGGGCAACGGCCGCATGCCAGCAGAGAGGACTCTGAGGGCCCCCTCTAGCACGCGTACCATAGGTTTGCCATCACTGTCCTAGTACAAGTATGTTTTACATGTGTGTTACAAAGAAGGGCATACAGACAAATACAAAGATGCTCACAAAATATTTGCTACTTTCATGTGTAAAAATATTCTGTTTATTAATAACTGAAACTGTCCATAGCTATTAATTGACATTTTTTTCAGGTTCATATGAGCACAGGTGCTCAGTACATGTTTGGCTGACAAAAATTCCAGACACAGATACTGCACATGCATGGATCTGATATGCATAGAATGTTATGCCACAGTCCTATGAAAAATACTATGAACCAGTATTTCTTTTGCAGGATACAATCCCTTCCAAATGGAAATCTTTTTTGTTCTTCCATTATTCAATCTATTTTCCCATAAAGTTTATGGAGCAGTAACAATTAAATGAGTCCAAGTTACAGATAAAAAAAAATACTAGGGAAGAACTTTATCAGATTCTAAGGAACTATTGTCCCCATGTTGTTAAGGAGGGGGAGCCTCATTAGTATTTAATGAAAATAGAGGGAATTAAACATCTAATAGCACAGAAGCATCTGTAATTAGCTGGTATCTCAAATGCCCAAAACTATCACTGTTTGGTGCAGATTCAAAAGCAAGCTAAGGTCCCAGGGAAGGAACAAGTAAAGCAAGCATAGTCTCAAACATCTCACAGGAGGTTGAGGGGCAAGGCACTTCAGTTCCACAGAAGCTTATTAAGGTTTGTTGTACTTTGCCTCTGATTTTTACAGTGTGGGGTGGGCTGGGGGGGAGCAAACTGCAGTACCTATTAGCCAGCATGCTTTTTATAAGGCCGTGGTGTCCCTGCTGTGCTGCGACAACAGGCCCAGAGGAGCAAAGCGTAATTAATGAAGAGAGATGTCTGATACATATTGATTCAAAGTGAGCTGCATCAGCCTGGGATTCTGCTTCTAGTGATACTCAACCTGAAAAGCAGAATGAGAAATTCAAACATATAATATAATTTAGTCATGCTGCTAATATTAAGGCTAAGTTTTGACACACACACACACACACACACACACACACACACACACACACACACACACACACACACACACACACACACACACACACACACACACACACACACACTTCTAAAACTTCAGAGTCAATTCCTAGAGTAAAAGATGGAAAAACATGGGCACGTAGAAGTCTGTTTAGAGATGGCCAAAGTCCTAAAAATTCTGTTTCTAAATGGAGACAGCAGAGGAATGTCCCTACCACTGTGATGGCTAACCTTGGCACTCCAGGTGCTCTTGGACTACGATTACCAGAAGCCCAAGTCAGCACTCCTGCTGATCAGGGCTTCTGGGAATTGAAGTTCAAGAACAGCTGGCATGCCAACGTTCACCATTACTGCCCTACCATTAGGGAGCCTTAGGCAACTGTTGCTGTCAGAAGCAGCACTTGAGTCTCGAACTGCTGATCTGCTGACCTTCCAGTTGTCAAATTCAGCATCTTAGCCACTAAGCCACAGCTAAACACCCTTAGATCTTTTCATTCAAACACAACAGCAGCCAGACTATATGCCACCTTCACAGAAGTGAGTAAAAACATGTTAGCCTGGCCGGTGCCAGGTAGTGTGTGAGACAAGACTGGCAGAGCAAGGGGGGGGGGGGAGACTTATATCTTCCCCAGATCTTTGCAAGGGGAAAATCTGTCAAATGGAAATAAAATCCCAGCTTTTATTTTTTAGGGTTTCTAGCCCTTATACAGCCAACCCGACTTAGGCCAACACATAGACCTGGAACAACCCAAAACCTAGTTTTTATCTGTGTATGTTTATACCTTCAAACATGCAACAAAAAGATGTTTGACTGCACTGAACAATCATCACGAATCAGACACTACAAACAGAGCTCTGTCATATAATCTCATATAATGATATTCTTCAAAGTTTACATCAAAGTTTCTGGTTTACATCCAGAGTAAAAATCCAAGTGTACAGACTGCACATTTTCAATTTTCTGGGCACAGAGTTTGGATTTCTTGTGAGGCAAGATAGAAGCACAGATCAAAAGGAAACAGACAAGTACAGAGATGGCCCACTACATAGGGGGTTCATTTCTACATGTCCACTTTTTTTTCAGTGCAAATGCCAGCAGATGGCACTACATGGCTTGTAACTTAGGGGAGATCAAACAACAGCTGGGTGCCAGTCACCATCTGGCTTTACAGCAACTCACATTTTGATGCACAATTTCCTATCATCAATTCCTAAGCAACTGTGAGGACTGAATTTGAAAATCAGAAAATACAGTATTCACTACTACAGTTTAAAGAGTAATAAAAAAACATATGGTATATTTTATCCAGAACTTAGAAACATTTTTGCTTTGCAACTCCCAGAACTCCCCAATCTGGAGAATTATGACAAAAAAAGTAACTTTCAAAAGTTCTTGATTGCTGTCTTATTTGACTGTCTTATTCTGTCAAGTTAATAGTTCATCTAGCTCAGTTTAGGACAGTCTATAGCTTTGGCTATAAACAGAGATGAGCACTGAAACCTAGAGTCAGATACGACTGGCTTTCCAGCAAAGGTGAACTTTACCTTTACCTACAGCAGTGTTTCCTAACCTTTGGTTTTTCGACTTCAATCCGAAAAGCCTAAGCCAATTCTCCAAAGCACTGATCACTCAATGTACTGATTTAGGTTTGTGGGAATTAAAGTCCCCATGAGGGACATGGATCCCACATTGGAAACTACTGTGCTATAGCAGCCTTTCTAATTTGTTCCCCTCTAAATATTTTGGAGTACAGCTCCCATCAAACCTGGCTAACGTAGTCAGTAGTAAAGAACTGTGGATCTTGAAGTCTAAAATATCTGTATGGAACCAATTTGGGAAGGTTAGTCTACCGAAATTAGAAGCAGCCCTGTATAATTTCAGACAGTTGTCCTTCCTAGCCCTATCTGGACAACATGTACATTACCACTAATATCTCCCAAGTAAAATGTACAGTTGCTTGCTCTTTCCTGCTTAAACTCCCCCTTGCCAAAGCTACAGATTGTTCCTGAACAAGCATGTACAGTACTACAAGCAGGAGTAAGTAAATTTGGCAGGTTTGATGGTCAACACCCCTGCAGTTTCCACAAATGAAAGACCACCTCAAATGCCAAAGCAAAATGAATGGGAAATGGCTTGAAGTCTAATCTGAGAAGTGAATTTTCATATTTTGAATTTTCCAACTGTGTATAGCACTCATTATTATTTTAAAATGTTGGACTACCTTGCTTTGAGGTTTCTGAGGTCAGCATTTCACCCTTTTTATCAGAAAAAGAAGAGGCCACTGGAAGGCTGGAAGGCAGAAAAACAGAACTAAAGAGATAAACTTTGCCACCATCTGCTATAGAAAAATGCAAACGTGAAACACCTAGTAGGTATAAACACACAAACACACATTGGAATGAAATCAAATGAAGGGATACGGAGGATGGGACAGGCAGAAACAAAACTTGATCAAAACTCTAAAATCTGAACGATCTGTTTGGACTTTATCAAGAATTTAAGTTTTGAATCCTCACTCACTAAAAATGTAGGACATGCACTCCTCCATAAAGACAAAAGCAAAATAATGTTTGTCAAGTATTGCTAATTTGATAAAACAGAAATAATGTCTTCTCCTCCTCCTCCTCCTCCTCCTCCTCCTCCTCCTCCTCCTCCCGCTGCTGCTGCTACTCCTACTACACTCCAGGGCACAAGCCACACTGGAATGTTATTCTTCTCAAGTTCTGCTAAAAATAAAAAGGAACTGTGCAAACACAATGCTACACTCCTGCACAATTCCCATTCATTTCAACGAGGCATATACTTCTAATTTTCATGTATGGCATGAAGAAACTTCTTTCATTGATTCTTGAAATACATGAATTGAAAAATGCATTCTTGTCTAGGAGGACATGGTTAAGGGAGAGGCAATTATAGATTCCTCTTCCCCCTCTCTCGGCCAGCATTTTCCCTTACTGAATGTCTTTATCTGGGTACCTGGAGCTTCATTAAGAGCCTTTTTAGGTTAGGAAAAAATCAATGTTAACTGGGTTAGGTTTATGCTTTTATGATGGACTAGTTCCTGTCAGGAAGGAAGCAGAAGTGCCTTACTCTAGCTGAATATTTGAAAGCTTGTAGGAAGAAACCAAAAATCCTGCGACTAACTAATGAACCCTCAAGTATCTCATTGGAAATAAAAGCTGATGATCCAGACTCCATCTGCCTTCATGCTCCATAGTGTCAGTATCTCCAGATTTGCAGAGACTAATTTAACAATAATGCACATTCCCAAAACAGATTTGCAGAAGTGTTATTGATACTGCAGCTTAACACTCCTTACTGCAGCCGTTCCCCTGAATTATTGGCTATCGAGAAGAAATGCAGCTGCACTTGTAAACCTTTTTCGCACATAAAAACGATATCACGGCCTCCCATTCTGCAGGGCTGTAGTTAAAGGCTCTGTCAACATTGCCATTATAAATTACATCCCTTTTTGAACACATTTATGAACTAGAAAAACGCACACCGTTTCTCAGTGAGAATGGCTTGTAGGCCTCATCGGTTCCTAAATACCCGTTTGAACGTGTGCTGTTAGCTAGTTTTCAGCACTGATATGTGTAAATCTTGGAGTCAATTCAAATGTTACAGGGCACGCCTTACAGGGCTCAGCCAACACATGTTAGGCCAGATACAGTATCTCCCTCTCAAATGTAAGGATCTGTTCCTGAAAGCAAGAGGAGAGTTAATAAAAAGAACAACTCTAACTACAGTAAAACCTTGCATAAAGAGCACCTCGCTTAGAGAATAACTCACTTAAAGAGAAGAATTTTCTCTGAATGGTCGCTTTGCTTAACAACTAAAACCAACCAAAAACTCGTTTAACCAATAAATTGGGGTTCGCAATCCCCCCCCCCCGCCAGAAGTCACAATTGGTCACTTACAATGGAGTTTCGCTTAAAGAGCAAAGTCGCTTAAAGAGCAATCCTGTGAAACACATTATGCTCTTTAAGCGAAGTACAACTGTGATTGCAAAATGTACCATCTCTCCAAATAAGTAATAACCACCAACTTTCATGATGGAGTGTTTCTGAACAACCACAGCAGTGTGCAGTAGAGCATTTCTGAACAATCACAGTAGTACATCTGGAATTGCAAGGAAAGGGCTTATGAAGATGATGTAGGTTTATAATTCTATTAAGGCAAGAATGAAACACACATTTTCAAAAAGGCAACTCTGATTTTCTACAAATTGTTCCTCTAAAGTACTAAAATTAGTTTGAAAATATCAGATATAATTTGGCAAATAATTTATTACTAAAAGTCTTAATAATTATAGGTAAAAGTTGCCCTTGCTTGAAAGCCAGTTGTATCTGACTCTAGGGTTCAGTGTTCATCTTTGTTTGCAGCTGAAGAGCCAGCACTGTCTGCATTTGCAGATGTTTCGGTGAACATGTGGAAGGCATGACTAGACACCGGAGTGCATGGAACGCTTTTTGCCTTCCCACTTTCTTGTTTTCAAGCTGCTAGGTTGGCAGGAGCTGGGACAGAAATGAGCATTCACTCCATTGTGCAGTACTCAGGTTTTGAACTGCTGACCTGCTAACCTTCCAGTTGTCAAGTCCAGTGTCTTAACCACTAAGCCACGGCAGTTCCCTAGTAATGATACATGACCTTGTTATACAATAGAACAAAACTCCTAAGCCAAACTTGGGGGACAGAGTATGAAGAGACTTAGAAATACAAGGTTGGATCAATAATAAATGTAGTCATGTTTGATCACTACCACTGTTGAATCCAATGGGACAGGGTAAATATTATTTAAAAAGAGAAAATGCAGCTGTTTATATATTGCCTCATAGTGCTAAAGCATATGCCTAGTTGTTATTAGTGGGACTAAAGCAGAGCTTAATCTGGATCCAACTTAATATCCGTGGCTCACCAGATTGAACACCTTTGGACAGACTTTTCTCGACTTCCTCACAGCATACTTGACTTTTCCTGTTCCCCACATCCTGCAATTCATAAAACTCTTATGGCTTTAAAACATTATAGAAAGTAGAAAGAGGAAAGTCTACACAGTCTACAGTATGTTATCAGGACTTCACTTCAAAATGTTTCTAAAATAAATAGTTGAACAGATTTTTGCTAGGAACAAAAGAGAAGCAGAAATCTTGAATAAGACTAACTAGTTCTTATTTATCCTAAGCTTGTATATGTTGGCTAGAACAGTGCAACCTTCCTCTGCAGGTTCCCTGGACCTCCTCCTATAATTTCCCTTCTCCAATAACCAGACACACACATTTGAGTGCCTGGCACATAAATTACCATCAAATCTGGGATAAAAATCAGGAAGGCTTCCTTCCACAAACAGACACCCCCACCACCACCATATCACAGGTGTTCACAGCAAGGCCATTTTAAGGGTTCCCATTTATTGTGCAAGAATGAACAGAGGCAGTATTTATAACCCAACTATATTCCATCATTGTACCAACTATGGTTTTATATACAGAAGATATTGTAGAGCAGCATATTTGATAGCAGACAAATCAGATTGGGTTATCCAAAGGCTCTCCCTCCTGGCTTTGGATTCAGGGATATAGATAAAAATGGCATCTCAAGGCCAATTTGGTTCATTAAGGCACTTCAGTTTGCTTATCAAACAAAGTGAAAAGCAAATTAACAGCTACTAAAATGCCGCAGGGTTTAATAGCACAGTCACTGTGATAATCCCTTTGAAAGAGATGTGTGTACAAAGCAGATGAAGCAATGATATTTTATTGGAAGATAGCTTCCTTCTAAAGAGATCTACAACAAAATAACACCATCCCAACTGACTTTTCTTTTCACACTTTTTGTTTGAAATGTTGATAATGAGAAGCAATTGTTGCAAGTTTGGGAAAAGAAGCAATACCTTATTCCAAAAGTTTGTATAACATTTATATCCCTTAAAAAGAGAAAGTGGGAGCAGGAAAATGAGGAATGGGACAAGTGGTGTCTCCAATACAATGGCACAACTATCTGATTTTAGACTCCAGACATACAATCTTAGAGCCTGCCTGCCTTAGATGGCAGTATTACTTCAGCTAAGAAGCATCTGACTAAACCTTTCCATTTACTTCTACTACACCACACATACACAAACATACTTAACTTCCAACAATGAATGAATGAATGCTCTGAACATGTGCCAGAATTCTAGCATGACTACTAGAATAAAATAGTTAATGTCTTCTGCCATGATGCTAATTATGTGAATAAGTGACTTTTTTTTTGTTAAAGAAGAGATGACATATTTTAAAGTTAAAATTACAAAATTATAATTTGTTAATATAGACATCTTTACCGTGTAACTTTTGACTATAAAATATTTGTTTATATTGCCATCATTAGAAACTCAACCGAGTATACTTTTTCCCCTGGTTGTGGGCCACCTTTGCCCTCTGAGGCAATCAGGAAAAATGCCACTGGCATGAATTTGTTTAAGGTGGATCCCAGTTTGCCATGAAGTGACCCACACACTATGATCTTGGAGCCATCTGGCATGGCCTCTTCCACTTCCATGACTGTTGGGAATCAGAGTTCCTCCTCCGCTCATTTTGCCATTGGGGCCAATATGATGGTTTGCAGTGGCATTTCCTCCACTGAGGGAACCATTACCCCACCTAAAAGGGTTTATCTGCCCATAGCCATTGGCCCCTTTAGGGAGTCAGGTTATTTACCACTGCCCAACACTCGGTGTTGAGTTGCTAGCTGTACAGTCTACTTCATTACCGTAGCAGGATGTCCAGCCAAACTAAAATTTGTACATATAAGAATGATGATACAGCAAACAGCATGAGCTCCTATAGGCTCTATTTAGCCATTCCAGCCCAGGGACTGACACTGAGCTGTTTGCCAATGGCCTGCTGCCTTCTAGATTGTCATCCGTCATCTCATCAGACTAGAGAATCCTGAATTTTCTTCCTAAATCCATTCATAACAGCCCCACTGCTGCTGCAAACAGCTTCCCTGGATACAATCTGTTAACAATTGTTTTGAAAGCTCTGTACTATTTACAGATAATATACAAAACTGGAAATAATTTTTTAAAAAGTGGTACTCATCACGCATTGGTTTCCCCAAGATTAGCAATTGTTTAATTTCCAGTCATGCAAGATGCACCAAAACATTGTAGATTCACTATCATATCTGGGTCTTTTAAAGGACATTATTAAAACATGTAACACCAACCCTTCTGTAACATTCATAAGACTTCATTTATTGTTCTGTTATCAGTGTACTCTTGAAATGGTTTAACATTTTCATTTCTACAGCCCCTCCTCTATAGGATTTCAATGAATTTGTTTGGTCACAAAAATGTTGAACCATTTCAAGAGTACACTGATCTGATTTATGCAGCTACAATTCTTAACATGCATTAAAGTATGCTTTTTTTCCCCTTGTGCCATATTTGATTCTGTAACTTGGTGATCATCATGGTGATCAGCTATGAAGACTGTCCTGAGAATATAATACAGTGACCTTTCTATCACCCTCCGCATTGCAGCATGACACCCATACCCCTGATCCCGTTCCGTGAGTCACTTTCTGGTCCTGAGCACTTTTGGCACACAAAGTCCTTATCAGCCCCAGGTCAGTGTTGATGAAGCTGCTGCCCTCCATCAAAATGGATTCAAGTGGGATTTAATCCTGTGAACTTCGCCACCCAAGGCCGCTAGTCCTCAGGGTTGTCAGGTTAGTTAACCGCTACTTGACCATCAGCGTTGAATCGCTGGAAGTATGGTCTACTCTATTCCCACAGCACGATAACCTGGACAGACTGGTTAAAATATATTAAAGTATGGAAGATTCAAAATGTCCATCAGCCACAACAAAGGCACCTTGTTTCATAGTTGAAAGTGGTATAGCACCCAGTGTCTTAACTAATAAAACTCTATTATAGAGCAGGCTTCCAGTTATGTCTGGTATCAATGCCCCAAATCTTTCATGGTTGAAAGAATGGCAATATAAAGCTTAGGGCTAAAATCAGTGGTCAGCTGCCAAGCCAGTAGATCCAGTGAACAAACAGAAATTGTTAGGTCAACACTATTTTAAGTCCCATAGGTTAAATGGGTTTACTCTACCTTGAACTACCAACTGGATTTGTCACTTTAAAAAAAAACCTGTCAATGGAAATATATATTTTCTGTCTCTTGTTGTCTGTTGACTGATTCAAACTAGACTCAGGCCCTTAGGTGTGGTGAAGGATGCTGTTGCTAAGATGTACTAATTTGTGAATTGCTAAGATTCACCTGCCAGTCTGGTAAGTTTCAACTTCTGCATAAGAGATGGGGGAGAGGACTTATCTCATCTTTTGGTTTGGGTAGGAGACTGTTCTGTTGCATCCCAACAAGATAACTTTGAGAATGTCTGGCTGATGTGTCTGAAGTCCTGGGATTGTAGGCATGGAAATCCTCAGAACAAAAGAAAATGAACTGGATGAGGTGAATATTCAACTTCAAACAAATGATAAGGAACTTATTCTGGAATGTTCTGATATGAACCAAATTATCCTTGAGAACCCTCACGAAAACACACCAGCACATCAAAGAATCTGTACCACAGTCAAGTCCCTCCTTTACTAGTTTTCAAAGACTTTTCAGTATTTCGATTTTCCATTCTGAGATTTGAAGTTACAATGCTCTTTATCATTTCAGGGTTTCACCACTATATTCAGGTATTGAAATTCAATATACCTCAAGGTCTCAACTCCCCCTCCCCTCGCCAATTATGTCTCACTGAAAATTGTAATCTTTCAAGTTGATCACCAATCAACTGAACTGCATCCAAAAATCCCAGCTATACCTCTAAAGAAGTGGTTCCCCACTGGGGGACTTCAATTCCCAGAAGATAATTCAGTAGATTGGCTGATCAGTGCTTTAGACTAGAGCAGTGGTCCCTATCAAGGGGTACACAGCCCACTAGTGGACTTCAATTCCCAGAAGCCTAAGTCAGTACATTGGCTGATCAGTGCTTTGGGGGAATGACTTAGGCTTCTGGGAATTGAAGTCCAAAAACCAGCATTTGGGAAACACTGCTTTAGAGGATTGACTTAGACTTCTGGGAATTGAAGTCCAAAAAACAAAGGTTGGAAGACACTGCTCTAGAGGCACAAGGGGAACCTCTTTGCAGATAACTTTGTTCCTGCCACATTTTACAACACAGACATATTGTTACTGCAAATTACTTAGGTGACTCAAACATGAAAGGCAAACTGTTGATCATGTCAGGGGTGAACCACTGTGGCCCTTCAGATATTGGTTTCAACTCTTATTGGCTCCATCCAGCTTAGCAAGAGATAATGGGAGTTCTAGCATAGCTACATGTGGGGAGCTACAGAGACCCAAATCCTGAGCAATCCTCTGGTCACATTAGTAAATGATTTGAGGTTGAAGGAAGAAAGAAATACTTCCTAGTTCCCAAAATAGTGACTCATTATACTATAATGCGAAATTAAAGTGCATCTACACTACACAGTTACGTTTGCTTGATACCATTTAACTCAGGATCTGGCCTCTGGTGCCATTTCATCCAGCCCCTGGCACCCACAATGCTTCTAGAAGCAGAAGTAAAATGCTCTCACACATGTGCAAAACACTGCTGTAAATGCACCCACAGCTGTCATAAACATGTTTTCGACAGCCCTGGGTACATTTATGGCAACATTATGTGCATGTGTAGGCACATTTTACTTCCGCTTCTGGGTGGGAGGAATCACATGACTGGTCCGCTCAACTACATGACCGGCCCATGGCCCGAAAAATTTGGGAACCCCTGATTTAACTGATCTCAAAGAAACCTGGAATGTGTTGTTCAAAATATTCTGAATTCTCTACTACAGTTTGTAGGGAAGCAATATAATTCTCTATAAGAAAATACTAAATAAATGATGTAATTTTGTTATCTTCAAATATAAATTGCTTTAGGATTTTAAAATTTAAAATGGTATAGCACCCAGTGTCTTAACTAATAAAACCTCTATTATAGAGCAGGTTGGCATGGTCTTGACAAATTAAACACAGACCATCTCTTGACTTCCAGCTATGTCTGGTATCAATGCCCCAAATCTTTAAGCGGTTATGAGATCCTAAGGCCCACTGACACTAATGCCAACACTATTTTAGCTGGCACCCATTTCCTCGTCATGATTGAGTTTGGGTAGCTAAGCACCATGTCACAATTTTCATAATGCCTCAGAGCCATAAAAAAAAAAGGCTACTCTGAGGCATGATAGGAATGTTAAAAAATGGGCAGCTTCCCAGACTAAACCAGGTAAATCTGCAGTGGGGCAGGCAGCACAAACTGGGGGTGGGATTAAATCTCAAGCTTGTTCCAGTTCTAAAATAATGGATAATGATGATGGTTAAGACAGGGTGTGTGTTGCAGACAGCATGGAAACTGGGATGTCACAAGGCCAACAGAAACTAATACATACTGACAAATTATTGAGACTCTTGTACTGGAAGGTTGTCCAAACAGTGATGGGATGTAACAGGTTCTCACCAGTTCTCCGGAACCGGTAGTAACTTTTCCCAGTGTCCCAGAGAACCTGTAGCAGCTTTTGGGGGGAACCACCTTCGGGGCTTACCTTCTCACTGGTTCCCCCACTGTATATGCATGCCAAGCACTTGGTGTGCATGCACACCTAGTGCTTGGCGCATATGCACGGCCTCCTTGCTGTCCTCCTAAATGGGGAGGAGAAAGAGAAGCTGCTAGCCTGAAGCTCCCTATAGCCTAAAGCTCCCTATTTTTATTATTTTCTATTTTTTCTTTGGCCTCGCCCATGACATGACATCATGATGTTAGCTCCGCCCACACTGTGATGACATCACGGTGGGGTAGTAAAATTTTTGACATCCCACCACTGTGTCCAAACATAGACTTATCTGAGTGTGTACAGGCTTTTGAGATTTCTCTGGATCACCCAAAGAAGTATTTCATTGTGGTCAGAAAGCACGATGTTCATGAAAAACAAACCTCATTTTTAGAACAGTGTATGCTCTCCTCACATTTGGAAGAAAGTTTAAGAAATGAAATATATGTTTTATGTAGTACAGTAATTAAAATAGAAAAATGTAATATACATTTTGATAAAGTTAATCTTGTATTAATATTCACACACACACACATTCTCTAATGCTAACACCAAGTGACTGATGTTCTTGCAATTTTTATGGGTTTTTATTTATTTTATTTTTCCAATTTGTATAGCCACCCAACGCAAAACGACTCTGGGCAGCTCACAACATTAAAAACAGCACAGCAGTTCAAAACATTAAAAACCCATAAAAGACCAATTAAAATGCTACAAAGAGTTTTTATCTTATTGATAAACTAATGTGACTTTGATTCTAGTTTTCTATTTTGAATTGAAAGGGCTCTGGAAGACAGCCTGGTAGCCGTGCAATTTTTTAGAATTTTGATCACCCTTCAGTGCTTGGGATTTAGAAAGGCTGTTCTGCTAAATATTCATGAGATAAAAGGGATCTTCACTTTGATTGGCAGACAAATTGTAGGGGGGCAGCAATCCCCCCCTTTCAGACCAGCAGTTTCCAAGGTGCAGTGCCCTACTTTAGCCAGTAGGGAGGGCTGCAGCGTGCAGCTTTTTTTTCTTGCCTGAAAAAGAAAAGGGAATGTTCTCCTTTCAACAATGGGAGAACATTTTTTAAAATCATCTATTGTACATGCATGCATGCATACACACACACACAGGAGTCAAGATTTTAATCCATCTATAATCTCATGACAAGCTTGCTGGCAGTCACAAAAGGAGGCAGATGGCAGCAGCAACTGAAGTGATATACACAAGTCAGCAGTGATAAGGTATACATCATAAAGCAAACACTAGTCTTAGAAAGAGGAGACCCCAACCTTAAGAGGAATAGACTGAAAATGGGAATACTGTCTGCTATTGTTAAAGATAAACAGACTACAGCAAAGCCAGAACAAGGTAGTTCTTGGGATACAATGTGGGTGCAGGATAGATCTGGGATGAAGGAAAATAGTATTGATGGGGATAAGAATTATGTCTTATTTCCTTTTCTGTTAGCCAAAATACAGATTTCATGGCTAACTATGTTCCAAACTAAGGGTGTAACCACAGTTGTCCTTTTGGTGCAGTTTTGAGTTGGGTGGGTGGGGAGAAGAGATATATCATTCGGCACAATCCTCACATCCAAATGGCATATTGATATCAAGTAACCCTTTCTCCAGTGTATTGTGAATTAGCTTAATAAATGAGTCACTTCAGGATATCAGAAAATTGAACACTTACCGTGTTCCTGGGCAGAGGAGCTTGGGAAGAAAAATTATTTTTACTGAGTTTGTTAGACTATCACTAAGACACTGAATTACTTAGATTATTTTTTAAAAAAATTATTTGCCTCATGTGTAGTGCCAATTGAGAAACTGTCTGCAGCCACAGTTTCAACCAGAACTTCACACAAAGGCAAATAATTTTTTAATTAAACTTAATCTGATTCAGAACATCAACAATGGTCTATAACACTAAAAAAATCATTTCCCCTCCCCTTCCACAGAGGAGCAGGGGAAGTATTTAATTTGCTGATATCCTGAAGTGGCTTGCTTATCAAGCTACTTCACAATACAGGAAATTGACTCCAGAAGAAGACTTAGACAGCTGCAAAGCTTGACTTTGTCTGTTCCTACCAATCATATGCACTGGGAACAGACTAGAGCACACATACTCACACCTGACAGGAGCTTAGAAAGATGAAGGTAGAGGCTCTCAGGGGGCAGATTGGTTCACTCCTGCAGTTACATCTTGTGGTCACTGGAAAAAGAGCAGAACAACAAATGCCTATCTAATTGAGCCTTAAAGTTCCTACTGTAGAAAAAGTCCACACCTGCATGCCACCTTCCACACCTAAAATAAACTACACTTGAGGTGAGAAGGAGGAAAAAGACAAGCATAAAGAGCACCATTTAAAAACACACATTTAACCTCATTTTTTAAGCTGTGGAGATCCATCTTTGTAAATGTACTGCTCTTCTGCTTCTTTAGAAAATGGTTTATTTTCACAAGCAGCCTTATTAACACCTAATAAGACTCTTCTCACAAAATTGTTTGCACACTGAGATATGCCATTTACAACACTATCAGGCACTGGAAATTCAGTTTTAAAACCAGACCAAATTTCAATCTAGGTTTACATTTACAATTCATGCACAGTATAATTCTCCCTTTTCATTTAAGCGTCCATGATCAACACCTGATTTAGTTACCTAAGACTATCTACTTCTGCAATTGACAATAATTAATATAATTATTCAGAACATTAAATTATATATATGGAGGGGATAAGTAGCTACATTTAGGAAGTGAAGTATAGTAACAAAAGAACATTTTAATTGCATTTGGGATATATTGCTGAAAATTCAGCACAAGCCTTTAGGTTTGAGAGTTCCTGAGACTCAGTCATTGTGCTAATTCAAGGCTGAGCTGATGCTCTGTGGAGGTAATACATCATGTACAGAATCCCCAGATGGGCCATTTCTTTACCTCTCTCCAGTTCATCATTAACATGAAATAACGGTGAGGCCATGTGCTAATTTCATCATCAAACAATACCAGTGTCACGTAAACCTTCCTGCTATACATACTCAACTTCCAGAGATCCACAGATAAGCTTTGAAGGCTCTCATAGCCTTTAAGGAAAAGGCATGCCAGGGTATTTAAAGCACAACTCAGATATTCTACTATTTCATTAAGTGACCACATCTTTAAAATTCACAAAACTTCTTAAATCTTTTGGAAAACTCCTAATGGCTGTACATTTAGCAACCTCATTCTTATCCCAGATACCGGTAATTCCTCATTGTTGTTGTTTTGCAAAGATGTGATACATGTTCTACTAATAATAATTTCGTATCACAGATTACTCAGGGTTGAAAGGATTTTTGCTGGAGAAACTTCACTCAGAGGATGCCTGAATGAGACTCCTTTCATGTCCCCAAGTACAGCCCATGGGTATCAAAACCTGACCTTCCAGTCTCCAGCTCGTCTCAAACACTAAGCCACCGGGGGAGCTCGGATATCAAAACCCCATGTTCTACTGAAAAGAGGGGTGAAACAGAAAAATCAGGAGTCATTCAGTTAGATGGACTCTTAAAATTGTCTAGGGCCATGGTTTAACATTGAGAAAACTTGGAATTTGAACTATAAACGGAGATGAGCACTCATCCCTAGAGTTGGGTACTACTGGCTTTCAAGCAAGGTCAACCTTATGTTTCTTCTATATCACCATCAGATATCCGGTGCCCAGTCTGAGGAAGATCCATAATGAGTTAAAAACTAGCTTATGTTTTTGATTTTTCGGTAGTCTTATAACACAACTTCAGAATTCTGTATAAGGACTGCAAAGTTTTTTTCTTCTATTTTGTTGGCGCCACACCGCCTCTGGTCCTGGAAGTTAGTAGACAGTCACCATGACTGATGCCCACTGATAAACCGATCTTCACTAAACATGCTTAATCCTATTTTAAACAGTACCAAGCTGGTAAACCATGACTGTATCTTGTAGTGCCAAAGCCCATCGTTTTGGAATGTGTGAAGAAATATTTTCTTTTCTCCGTCCTTAACCAGCCTGTCCAGTATACAGTAAAACCTTGCATAAAGAGCGCCTCGCTTAGAGACTAACTCGCTTAAAGAGCAGAATTTTCTCTGAATGGTCACCCTTGCTTAACAACTACAAACAACCAAAAACTCACTTTACAACTAAATCAAGGTTTGCAATCCCCCTGCCAGAAGTCACAATTGGTCACTTACAATGGCGCTTTTTCCAAACGTTTCGTTTAAAGAGCACTCCCGTGGAATGCATTATGCTCTGTAAGTGAGGTACCACTGTATGTTGATCAGAATAGACATGGGCATAATAAAATTTTGATGACTTTTTAACTTGATGTTTTTATTGATGTAGATTGTCTTCTGTTTTTTATTCTTATTTTTAGCCTCATGTAAGCCGCTCAGAGTCGGGTCCTCCCGATTGGGGCGGGGTATTAAGTGTAATAAATAATAATAATAATAATATGAGCCTTCAGAATTCTGTTGGGAACAGAATAAAAAATGGAACTTGAAGTGATCCACCAAAGAAATTATTAAATTCTTAATGCCTAAAACAAGGAATGCTTGTGGGTGAAGCTACCTTGAACCCCAACATCCAAAATAGGCTATAGGGTATTTTGTTAGATGAAAATGTACCCTACACTAAGTCAGGGGTACATTTTGTGACAATTTTTTGTTGTAAAACATTTGACATAAAGCCTTGTCCTCTCCAGCTTCAAATAAGAGCAAAATTATATACAAATTTCTAACCTTTGAAAAGTTGTGAGAGTTTTGTTATTGGTGTTGAAAAATACCTATTAATAAGTCTTTATAGAGATCTTGGTTTCATTATGACAGGTCAAGCCCAAGTACTCAACAGAAGATAGATTTTAATAACAAAAATTAAATATTGACAATCTGGTGCTTTACTCCTGGCAGCTTAATTCACTTCATAAATCCAAGACAGGCCAGTGTTTCTGATTTTGCTTAAAACTTATACAAGAGTCCCTTAGAATGTCAAGAGCCTCAAGATATTTGAATAAACAGAACTTAGCCAAGAAATCACGGCTCACTCCATTAATTCAAGAAACACTCCTCTCTGGTTTGAAAGAGGATCTGTTTTCTCCTTATAACAAGACCTGTATTCTTGGTTGTTGCTTTAAGGATTTCCTACTTATCCTTGTCATAAGGATACATGGACAAGCAATATGGGAAGAAAATGTTATAGCAAAACTAGGGTATCCATGTGTACATTACTGTCAGGAAAGCCAACAGAGAAATAAAGAATTTTTACCTCTAAAAAGTTTCATTTGGTAATCGTGGGGCAGGAACCTTGCTTGGAAATCTCAAATAACATTGCCCAACAACAATGTTGATACTGGGAATAACACATGTGATTTACATGATATCAAGTAGGCCAATTCCAAATCTGAACTCAGAATTTGCCTATCATGTACAGATTTTAAGGCATGCTATAGCTGTTCAAATGGTCAATAATTGGGTAATGTATTTTTATGTGGAAACAATATAACAGCTGCAGCTATCACTATGCCTGCTGCTGTCTCAGCTAAATCACGTCCCCTGGCAGCATGCACATTCCAGGGCAGCTGGGCACGTCTGGGCAAGTCAGTGAGCTGATGTCAAAAATAGGTATATAAGGCGAGATGGACCAAGAGTTTGTCTCTATTTCCAAAATAATCTTATTGGATAGTACAGCTAGGCCATAGTGGGTCTGTTTTGAGCTAAAGATGAGTAGGCGCAGCTGTGTTAATAAACGGGACAATTTTTGTTAATAAACCAGATTTTTTTGTTAATAATTTTTTGTTAATAAACTGGATAATTAACTTAAGTTCCTGATGTCCTAGGCAGATGTCCTAGACTTCAGATCTGGATTCAGCACGCTTGATTTAGTATAGGACACATGGAGTAGCAGACAATATTTTGTTTTTTGTGATGCAGTGTGAACTTCCTCCTTCTTTCCCTATATCCTAACTCTTTTAGTCTACTCTACATCAAGGTCTTAGTTCTGTTTTTCTTTACTAGGGCTAAAAATCAGACGGATTGGAATTAGGTAGAAAATGGGGAAGGGGAGAGGCTGCATGTAGAATTAAAGAATATTCCTCAGCAATTTGCGTGAGAACTGACCTTATATTTATTTCACTCTACAACCTTTATCAATCTCCTCCAATGACTCAGAACTCTGTCAACAGATCAAGTGCAAAAAATTTCACTGCCACACTGTTGGTGGAGCCTACATCATGGGTGGAGCCTACATCATGGGTGGAGCCTACATCATGGGTGATCTAGTCATGCCTGCCATATGGCCATGTATACATATGCAAACACAGGCAGCACTGGATCTTTAGCAGTAAATGGAGATGAGCACTGCACCCTAGAGTTGGATATGACTAGCTTTTGAGCAAGGGAGACCTTGAACCACTTGCAGGGACAAAACCTGATGTCAAATTTGAATACCAATCTGGGATCTTCTGTTATTAGGTAAAGGTTGCCCTTGCTCGAAAGCCAGTCGTTACCAACTCTAGGGTTCAGTGCTCATCTCTGTTTATAGCCAAAGAGCCAGTGGACTTGATTGACAAAAGCTCACATTAAAATACAGCAATTAGTCTTTAAGGTGCCACATTTTTGCCTTTTTGTTTTGTTTACTCTCTGATACGCTTGCACAGAATAAAACTTTTTAAATAGTAGCTGTGTTAGCCTGGGCAGGGCAGGGAGGTGGGTGTGGCCACCCAATGTCACTCCCCCCCGCCCGAAGGCCACCCAATTTCACCACCACCCTGCCCGAAAGGCACCTAATTTTGCTACCTCCGCTACTGGGGTGTGTGTCCGAACCTGCTACTGCCCACCACTGATCCCACCCCTTCTACCTAGCCCACCTCTGAAGCATTATCTGTGCAAGGGCTCTATTGCTGTAGCACAGTAACTACAAAGGGTACTTATACTTCACTCACCAGTTGTGCTTCCTGAGCATAAGGTCACCCTTGCTCGAAAGCCAGTCATATCCAACTCTAGGGTTCAGTGCTCATCTCTGTTTATAGCCAAAGAGCCAGTGCTGTCTGTGTCTGCAGATATTTCCATAAACAAGTGGTTGGCATGACTAAACACCGAGTGTATGGAACACTGCTTATCTTCCCACCAAAATGGTACCTATTTATCTACTTGCAATTTCTTACTTTCAAACTGCTAGTTTGGCAGGAGCTGGGACAGAGACTGAAGCTCAGTCCATTGTGCAGCAATTGGGTCTCAAACGCTGACCTGCTGACCTTCCAGTCATCAAATTCAATGTCTTAACCACTTAGCCACCGCAGTCCAAGTATATTCTTGAGTATACCTATGTATTTTCCACTGCATCACATATGGCATGTGAATCTCGGCTCACCTTACCATCAGGGCTAGAGAGAGATGTTTATGGAATTTTGTGTCATATATCAAACCAACCAACCAAAACTTAGCTAATTCTGGTATTCTAATAACTTGGATTCACAGAAAGAGCATGACTTGCTGCTCTTCTGGAGCCTGCAAACTATCTTGGGCCCATCATAGCATACTTGTGCAGTCAATGGGGTCTATACCCACACTGAGTCCTCTCTTTCAGTTTGGAAACTAATAGTTTCTTCATGGAAACAGGAAAGGCAAAGCCAATGTTTAGCGGTAATACAGAAAAATCTCGTATCTAAATATCTCCCGTTAAAAAACAAAAATAATGGCTACTTTGTACGACAGATCTATGGTTTTGACAAGAACTTTTCTTCCACAGCTTTGATGCAGCGGAGGAGTTACTCGTTTCAATTTTAAGAAAAACCTCTCACATAATTGTTGGTTACCAAATATTTGTGATAGTTATTTTCAAGAGTTTGTGATCATGAACAAACTAAAAGCATCCATTTGCTGCAGGGATGCCTAAACTTTTTGTGCTGTGGGTTGGTCATGTGGTTCAGTGGGCCGGTCACATGGCTCCTCCCACCAAAAGCGAAAGTAAAACACACCCGCACATGTGCAAAATGCTGCTAAAAATGCATGGCGGGTGCATTTACGGCAGCATTTTGTCCATGAATGGGCATGTTTTACTTCCACTTCCGGGAGTAGCAATGGTGGGACGGGACGGATGATTTTGAACCATGGGCTGGATCTGGCCCACAGACACCCCTAGTTTACTGTGTTAGAAAAAGTGGCATTTTTTATGGGATAATTACTATACACTATCTAAGGAACACTTGTCTGAACGTTCAGTTTCAACGTAACTTCATCCCTTACTGAAAGCAATGGAGTGGTTACCTCAGAGTAACTAGTACTACTGTACTTGAATATTGCTTGATTCATTGTGACATCTGATGTGGAAGTGCTGTTGAATTGACTTCTTCAATGACACAAGACCAGTACTGTTGTTTTATTAAAGAGAGATCACTAATAAAAATAAATGTAGAATTTGAATTAGATTCAGCAGCAGTAGCAGCAACTACATAACACTACTCCAACTGGGGTCAGAGAGAGGGAACACTAGCTGCTTCATCAATATGGCTTAGAAAAAATATGGACAACAGTTCCAATTCCAATGCTAATTCACATTTAGAGAACATGTAATGGCGTACAGAAAATGAGTTTATGGACGAAGGACTATTTTTGGTACGTTCGGAAACTATAATGATTGTTAAAATGCTTTCACAATACAAGCATTTTGCAAAATTGATGGAACTATGTTTTTTTATAGATTGCTTCTCTCTGACATTTGTTATAAATTTTAAAGAATTTATTCACACTCCCAGGGAAATGTGCATAGGACTGCAGGCTAGGGCAATCTGTTATTCTCCCAACCTCAGCTGTCCAGCTGTAATATAGGGTTAAAAACTCAGAACTATTGAGATAACATATAAAAATCTCTTTGAATCTGTAAAATGTAGTACCTAAACACTCTGAATTAAATCTAATTGCTAGTCCCAGTCACAGTGGATCCAGTGAATTAATAAATCCTGTAAACACAACACTTGTGTAAGTCCAATTGATTCAACAGATCTTCTCCAATTAGGACTAACAAATGGACTGAGACTGCAATAACATATGCAAAAAATTGAGTTTACATTGGGGTTTTTACAATGTGAAGTTGATTTCAAGTCACATAGTTAACTGTGCATTGTATGCTAATAATGGGTTCATACAACTCATGTATTGACATAGTTTTTATTTTTTTAAAATATTTGTTTGAAATGGCATATTTCTACTCCACATAAATATTAAAGACAAATTATCGCTGCAGTTTAGCCAAGAAGGGGTCCAGTTAATCCATGACCAATTGCTGTTCCACAGCAATTTGCAAAGCTCCTGATAGCGAATGCAGCAAATCCATGGGAACCTGTTGTTGGAGATCTGCTGGATCCCTTTCCCATTGACTTACAGATCCAGCCAAGCAGCAGAAAAGGGTACCCCAGATAATGCAGGCTAGTCCCTACATTGTGTGAATGACTTAAAGATAAATTGATCTTCACATGTGTATCATGTGAACTTCAATCTTTAAATATATCTCACCAGTGCTAGCTCTGTGGTAAATGTAGAGTTTTTTAAGTATGTAACCACACACTCAGTCTTCTATTATTATTTTGTATGCCCTGTCATGTTTTAATAGGTACTGCCTTTGTTGGAAAACTATCAATTAAACTGAAGTTTGGTAGATGAACAAAATAACATTCTGGAGAAACAATCTGGAGAGACAGAATTTAAGTCTAAAGTGATGTAACGCTGTGAGGGAAAGTGGCAAAAACAAACACCAAATTGAAGACGCTGAATCCTTCAGGGACAATATTCTTGGAGAACATGTGTGCAACTTTACACAAGTATGCAGGGAGAAGCTAAGACAGTTACACTTAGGGCAACATAACAGTGGAACTGTTAGACTGTGGTGGCATAGTGGTTAAGATGCTGAACTTGATGACTGGAAGGTCAGCAGGTCAGCAGTTCAAGACCTGAGTGCTGCACAATGGAGTGATTCTGGTCTCTGTCCCAGTTCCTGCCAACCTAGCAGTTTGAAAGCAAGAAATTGCAAGTAGATAAATAGGGACCACTTCGATGGGAAGGCAAAAAGCGTTCTGTGCACTCTGGTGTTTAGTCATGCCTGCCACATGTTCACAGAAACATCTACAAGCACAGAGAGCACCGGCTCTTTGACTATAAACAGAGATGAGCACTGAACTCTAGAGTCAGATATGACTGGCTTTCAAGCAAAGGTGAACTTTACCTAAATTTTTAAAGTCGAGTTAGATGAGAATATTCTACTCTTCTTCCCCCAGTCAAATAATCTTTAGTTTAACATTTTTACCTTACTCTATGTGGACAACTGTTTTCTGTCTGTTTATGAAGAATCATAATTTCAGTTGTTTGAAAAAATTCAGTTGTCTGCAGTCAAAGGGGATATACTGAGAAAAATAGAAATACTGTACTGTACAAGGGAGGAGAAGAGACAGATACGTTTAGCTATCACACACACATTGTATACAGTGGTGGGCTCCCAAATTTTTTACTACCACAATGTGGGTGCAGTATGGTGGGCATGGCCAGGGGAAAAGCACTGCATTCAGTGCTGGACATGGGCCGGTTCGGACCGGTTCTCCAGAACCGGTAGTAACAATTCCGGGGGGGTCTCCGAGAGGGGGTAGTAACTTTCCCAGGAGACCACCTGGGATTGTTACCTTTTTTTAAATGGCTGCTTTGTCAGTGCGCATGTGTTAAAATACCAATTGACACATGTGCACCTCCAGTGCTCAGTGCTCATGCATCAGCTGATATTTTAATGCATTCGCACTGACAAAGCAGCCATTTTGGGTTGCAGGGTCGGGCTGCCTGGCAGCTGTTGAGGCCCTCAGCAGTCTCCTTGGAGGTGCGGCGGTGGTGGCCCTTGCTCGAGTCGCCCCGCCCTGTTGCCCTGCACCACTGCACCGCCGCCACTTGCCGCCGCTGAACACCGCCTGCTTGCTGCTGCCACTCACTGCCGCTTGCCACTATTGTGCCAGGCCAAACCGCACCACACCGCTGGACCGGGCCAGGCCATACCCCTGGGCCAGGCCGCACCGCCTGGCCAGGTCGCACTGCTGTGCCGCTGGGCCTGGCCGTGCCACCGTGCTGTTGTGCTGCGCCACGCCACCGGGCCAGGCCGCACCACACCACTGGGCCAGGCTGGAGAAAACGCAGCTGGGCCCAGCCGCCTGCTCCCCACGGTAAGTGACTCGTCTTTGGGTGTGGGGTGGGTGGGTGTAATGTGTATTTAATGTGTTTTTATGTGTATTTTAATGTGTATTTTTGTGTATTTTTATGTGTATTTTTGTGTATTCTTATGTGTATTTTGTGTGTTTTTATGTGTAGTTTTGTGTGTTTTTATGTGTTTTTATGTGTATTTAATTTGTATTTTTCTGTGTTTTTAATGTGTTTTTTAAACTTTGGCTCCGCCCACGATGTGGGCTCTGACCATGACATCATGATGTTGGCTCCACCCATGACATTGGCTCCATCCACAGTTTGGTAGTAAAAATTTTGGCTGCCCATCACTGCCTGCGTTGCACCCGAATTAGGACCACTTTATTTCAAAACTTGGATGGGCGGGGCCAACCAGAATTTCTGCTACCGGTTCTGGCGAACTGGTGCAAACATGCTGATGCCCACCACTGATTGTATATAGTAACACAGATACTAAGGAGTGTTTGGCATCATGCATCAGAACAAATGAAGGCAACTATGGATTTTCCTCCATAGATTCAAACTGACACATGGGTGGCTTGGCTGAGAAAGAACATTGTTTAGCAACTTTCTTGCATATCAGAATATGCTTAAAAGCAAAGAAATATGCACTCTGATTTTTTTATTGTGCCTTTTGAAGCTACAAGCCCTTGCTTGTAGAAATAGACAAGTTAATGTTGCCTCAAATAATTGCAACAAGGAAGCAACTTTTACCTTAACACTTAGATAGATTTTAATAAGATTGGAAAGAGTTTTCTGGTTTCATATGGAATTAACTCTTTTGAGGATAAATGCCAGCTGTGATGAACACAGTAGCCACAGGGAATGTTTTTTCCTTAACTAAAAGACATTCCCACTACTCCAAGCAGTAATAGTATCATACCTGCTTTATCCACCTTACTGAAAATAGATGACTCTCCAGGCATACCCTGAAAATAAAATCATAAAGTGGGACTGCAAATGCACTTTATCTACAAAAATGGCCAAATAGGCAGTTCTACTATTAATCAAAATGAGGTAATCTCAAGGATCAGATTTGTAGTAACTTTTAAAAGCAGAGAATTGCTACTTAGTTATTATGGCATTGCTGTACTTACTATTACATTTTTACTGTGAGGGAAGGGAAGAATACTTGTAGTATTTTCTGCTGCAGATATCAAAATAGTGTTAGGAGCAATATGGATATTGGATTTTGGTGGGTTAGTGGTTAAGACGCTGAATTTGATGACCGGAAGGTCAGCAGTTTGATACCCGAGCGCTGCATGATGGAGTGAGCTCTCATCGTCTGCTCCAACGTCTGCCAACCTAGCAGTTCAAAAGAAAGAAATTGTAAATAGATAAATAGGTATGGCTTTGGTGGGAAAAGTAACAGAATTTAGTGCACTCCGGATACAGACAGCACTGGCTCTTTGGCTGTAAACAGGGATGAGCACCACACCTTAGAGCCAGATACAACTGGCTTTTGAGCAATTGGAGATCTGGTGGGGAGCAAGGCATCTTGCACCAGCCCTGTGTCTGGAGTGATTTATCACACAAAATTTTGGAAACAGTGCTTGGTTATTAACCACCACTAATCAAGAAGAGACTTAAACCGCAGACATCTTTACAGGTACTGTAATTCACTATCATGTAAACAGTGGGGGATGGGAGTATACACATGCATACATATTAACTATCGATTCCGACCCTTTGCGACCCCATGGACCACTGTCCGCCAGGTACCTGTCCTCCACCATCCTCCTCAAACCCCCCCCCCCCCAGCTCTGTGCTCGTTGCATCAACAATACCACAATTATGTGTATACTGATAATGACAATCTTAAGTTGGCAACTAATCTTTCTCACATTAGGTCAGGTGAAAGGAACTGCAGAATGAACTCCCCAAAAAGTGCCTTCATTTTGCCAGTTTCCCATCTGGGCTAGGAGGAGGAGGAGGAGAGAAGAAGAAGCTTTTTAAAATGGACAGCAGGCTTAACAATCATTCAAACTAATGTGGTTTGCATACCTGACCTGCCTTCCAAACCAACAGAGCAAAATTAAACTCTGTATATTTGAAACAGGTGTATGAAATACAGCACAAGCGGATCAAACAAACGTCCTAGCTGACATGTGGAGCCCTAATACAGACCTCTGTGACTGCTTAACAAAGGACGTGAATAGTGATTTTCTAAGCGACTATTTCTAAGAGGAAGAAAAATCTAATTTTTGTGCCTTTTATGTGTTCTAATTAGGGTGTTTTTTTAATTCTGAACACAGCTGTCTGCTTTACTGTCTCTCCAATGACGCCAGATGCCCAGTTCATCAAGGAAATGCAGGAAAACAATGATTTGAAAGCAATTAGAAGCACCGAGACTCATATTAAAATGTGATAACACCTTCCTAGTGGGAATTCCAGGCACTGCTGCATTTCTGGCATTTCTGTGTTGCCAGAGATGAACATGTTTTTGAAGCAGAGTCCACCCCCTCCACCAACACCAGTAAGTGAATCTCATGTCAGAATTTTATTTCTGAACTCAGTGAAAGGAATAAGGCCAACATCCAATACTAACCATTTTTCCTAACTATTTCCTCTTCTGTATACATAAAGGGCCTCTCTATCTTAGGTCTTTATATGCTTCCAACATAGAACTTTGAATACATACAGTAGTGTACACACGGTCTCCTATTTCTGACATTCTTTTTGTGGCATGGCAAAGACTTTAGATTTTTAGATTACTGACATGCCTTTTTGAGGCAGTCAATTTCCCTCATTTTTAGACAAGGAACAATTTGTACAAAAATATTACTCTCCATTCCTCAATCCCTCAATTGACCAGACTATCAAGGGGTGAGTCCCTGCTGGTCACAACTCGCTTTCCATTCTTTTAGTTGCCACGCTCTTCTTCTCCAATTTCGACCAAAACTTTTCACAATTGGGTCTTCCAATATTTTGGGGGACCTGCTAGGGGGTCTTTTTACTCCTCTGGGATACCACTCGGTGACTGCTGCTGTCCAGTGCCCATCTGTCATTTGAGAAATGTGTTCAGTCCAGCACAATTTCCATTTATGGTATTCGACAACAGCTTTGTTTTCTTATCTGGGCATTTGGGATGTGGTCAAGAAAGGATACCTTTAGCATTGATCTTTCCATGGTTCTTACAGCTCTGGATACTATACAGGTAGTTCTTTTTCTTTATGCCTCACAGGGAGACTTCAATTCCCAGAGGCCTAAGTTAGTACATTGGCTGATCAGTACTTTGGGGAATTGACTTAGATTTTTGGGAATTGAAGTCCAAAATCCAACAGTTGGAAACACTGTCTTACACTGTATACATGGTGGGAAAAATAGCAATGAATCAGGTATATAACAAACAATAAACATTCCTTTTGAAAGAACCCCTTGCCATATCAAGTAAAATAAATTCATCTATTCATTTGCATCCCATTCCAAATAATCTCAAAAGAATTGTGCCTCTTTCAAATGTATCTAATTTGCAATTGTATAAAAATGAATAAGGGGCTTTCTAAATTAGATTTTTCACAGCTATAAACAGTACAATATATACAGTGCAATACAGTACAATATAGTCAGCCAAATCAATTTTCAAAATTCTGACAGAATCTGAAACCAAATCAAGAGGAAATTTATTTATTAATTTATTTGAATTTATATACCGCCCTCCTCACCAGGGCGACCCAGGGTGGTTTACAACATCATAAAAAGCAAAGCCAATACCCAAAACTTCAAATTTACAATTATAAAAAATTTAAATTTTTTTAAAGATACAATGTTTTTGTTGTTCAGTCGCACAGCTGATTCTGACCCTTTGTGACCCCATGGACCACTGTCCTCCAGGCACTCCTGTCCTCCACCATCCCCCTCAACTCGCTCAGCCCTGCGCCCACTGTCTCCACAATACCATCTAGCCATCTCATCTTGGGCCGTCCCCTTTTTCTTTTGCCCTCGACCCTTCCAAGCACCAAGGCTCTCTCAAGTGAATCCTCTCTTCTCATTTGATGTCCAAAGTACTTTAGCTTCATCTTTATTATTTGACCTTCTAAGGAGCTGTCAGGGGTGATTTCTTCTAAGATTGACCTATTTGTTCTCCTCGCTGTCCAGGGGACTCTCAAAACTCTCCTCCAACACCACATCTCAAAGGCATCTATTCTTCTGCGCTCAGCTTTCCTAATGGTCCAGCTCTCAGAACCATACATTGCCACAGGGAATACCATTGCTTTGACTATGCAAATTTTTGTTTGCAATGTGATGTCTCTACTTTTCACTATGGAGCTCAAACTAACCAGCGAGCTGGGGTCATTGTACCATCAGGACCCCACACCTGCCCCGCCAGCCATGTTTTTAAGATCTTCCTAAAGTACAGCAACTCCATCTGGAGATGTAGCTCGGTTGGCAGGAGGTTCCATAGGGCTGAAGGCTCTCCTTCTACAGCCAGAGAGATACACCTCTCTGGCGGATGGAACAACTACAGAGCCTTTCCGGTCCGCTCTGGTGGGATGGACAGATGTTCTTGGGGTGAGGCGGTCTCTTATATATCTGGGATTCATCTCAAATTAATTTCCTAATTCCAACCAGATCCTGCCCCAACATCTCAGAAATTTCCCTTCTATAAAATTCCCCACTCATCAATCATTGTTACCCTTGTATATATAATTCAAAACAAAATAAACATGATTCTTGGGGGAAGATAAACAAAATGCTAGATGGATATGGTGGGGAACAGGCAGATTAGAAAATAAAGCAAAGGAGACAGTAGAAGGAGAGGAAGAAAGTGTAGGGTAGAAAGTAGAAGAGAAGGGTGGAACGTAGAAGAGACAAATATAGAGTTGGATATAAGTGGGAGAGAGCAGATGGTGCACTGACTAGGTAGCACACAGAAGATGAAGCCTGAAAAAAGAAAGCCAAAAAGCTATTACAGTTTTTGTAATAGTTTATGCATGTGGCGGAGACTTGCAGTTTCTCCCAAAATAAAAATTTGGGAATCATCTCTTGCCTCTGGTTTGCTAGCCTAACCATACTTCTTAAACCAAAGTACTCACCTCCAGGCAAGAATCTTGAATGATACCTGAAAGAAAGTAACAGAGACAACATATGTACTTATGAGCACTTACCAACACTTAATCACATGTCACACTTCAAGGACTAAGACAATGTTACAACAGATACATAAGCAGATATTGCTATTTCTAGCTATTTTAATACAGTGCATATTAAGTTATTTTTCTTTTAAGATCCTACGTTGCACATATTTATTTACAATTCTCCTTATGCAATATTTCTGTAATTTACTTGAGGTGTAACGCATGACCCTCCTACAGATGCACACGAGGACTGTCACAATCAACCATTTAGACTTAAATCTCACAACCTGCCATGGAAACTGGGACAGCAACTAGCCAGAGATGACTTTGACATTAAGAGAGCTTGGTGCCAGGAGTGAGCAACTTCTAATCCAGACCTGTTCAGCTAGTGCCTGACCCTGTACAATATTTTGATCTTTCAAGGAAAAATTGGACAGTGCTTAACTGGATTCAAAATAACCATGGCAGGTGCCAATACTGGGAACATAATTGGCGGCTGGTCAATGTTTCTAAATGCAACTGTGGTTACATCCCACAAACTTTACATCATACTGCAATGGAATGCCCCCTTACAAGTTTCCCTGGCTCACTGCAAGAACTACATCATCTTGTGGGCACTGCTGCTCAATGGCTAAATTACTTAGATATCTAGTCTTAGGCTTAGTCCCTCCAGTTCATACATAACCCAGTTAACTAATGACCTAACATTTGTACTGTGTGTTTTTAAATTTAGTAGAATTCATTATTTTAATGTTTTTAATTTATATATATATTTAATGACATTGTACAGTATTCTGTAATGCCGTATGAAACAAACAAACAAACAAACAAACAAATTACAATTCTGGTCTACCACAGCAAATATGGCCAAAATTCATTGATGGTGAGATTTACTATCCAACAATATCTGGAAGGCAACCAGTTTCCTAATTCTTCTGCTGAGCTTTATCCATAGACTTTGATATGAAATGGCTCTTAATCTACGAAATACATAAGGAAATGTGGGGAGGATTCATCTCTGCAGGAAGATTAATTTCAGAAAACTTAGATAAGCTGTTTCCCTTGCTTGAAAGCTAGTCATATCCAACTCCAGATGGCGGTGCTCATCTCTATTTACAGCCAACGTATCTGCAGATGTTTCCATAGTCATGTGGCAGGCATGGCTAAATGCCGTAGTCCATGGAACACTGTTGCCTTTCCTAACATAGCAGTACCTATTTGTCTACTTGCAATTTCTTGCTTTCAAACTGCTAGGTTGGCAGGAGCTGCAACTGACAATGGGAACTTACTCTGTTGTGCAGCGTTTGGGTCTTGAACTGCTGATCTGTTGATCTTTTGAGCATCAAACTCAACATTTTAACCACTAAGCCACCATGGCACCTAAACCAAAGAATAGTGAGAGGAGCTCCTGCATCTTAATGAATTTGGAAAGACCAAGTCTGGACCTGATGCATCCTGATGGGGAAAACAGACATCTCTTCTCTGCAATCTCCAAGCATATATTCTTATTCTTATTCAAAATCCTCTCTTGTGTGGGTTATTTCCCCTTTTCTCCCACACAGGAGGTTATTTCTTCATCTGTTTGATAGGTGATTCTTTTTGAGTAACTATAAGTGATTTGATGACACCAATACTTCTTGTTTAGTGAATTCTTGTCCTCTTTCCTTGAGAGGAACACCTAATCTCAACTAAACATGTCTTCTTCCTAGCATTTATTGCATTAGGTGCAAAAAATGATTTTCTGTCACTTTCAATTTCAGTTTGACCACAGGGATTGGTATTTCTGTCCCTAACCTCTGTCATTTTTAATATAGTATGCAGGAAGGTTTTTCCAAAGTAAATCTTCCAGGTTATACTTCAAAGTTTCACTATCACTGTCCATGCAAGTTACGTACAGACATCCAACGTGGCAATCAAGTGCTTTTCTCATTATTTACAAATAAAGCTAGTAAACATTCAGTAGAATGCTATCAACATTTTCCCTTCCCTTCCCAAACACTTTAAGATTCATTTCCTTGTCCACCTTATCAGGGATCATAAGCTGAAAAATGATCCCATAAAACCTGACTAGATGGTGCATTGGACATCTCAATCTGGATTACTGGACCAAATGCAGAGTCAAGGTTTGGTCAGATGGCCTCAATTTTTGGAACTAAGGTGTTTGGCAAATTGCTCGCACACTAATTCATTCTGCTGCAGTGAGGCTATGGATTATATGAAAAAGTTCAGCTTGATGGTTCATAACCTCTTGAATCCATTTGGAGGTATATTTTTCCCCTTGCCCTTCTGACATGCTATAAACATTTGGTGCTTGTTGTCTTTACTGATGCCATGTTAGTATCCAAAGGAGCATGCCTCCATTTGCTCTCCAGCCTTCTCCTTCAGTGCATCATTGCCTGGAATTCCTCTATGAACCACAGGGATGAACGAGCTCTACAACAAAGAGTGTGTTTAGGAATGATTGCGTCAACCGCCCAGGCCATCTCAATATACCATCTGGCAATCTGGGCTTCAGCAGGCGCACCAACCAGTTCAGCTGGAACCTCTGCCGAGATGTCTTGGAAAACAATGAGATCCAATTGCATTTGAAGACAGACCATCCTAATAGGTCCAGGTTCCCCATAGTTTTTGAACTATAACTCCCAGAATCCCCTGCGGCATACTGTGGGACCTTGGGAACTGTATTTTAAAAACTACTTTTCCAAGCTCTGATTAATAAAAACATACCAAAACAAAAATTTCATCCATCTCTATAAGCCAGATTCAATATGCACAATCATTAACTTATAGCAGGGATTCTCAGTCTGCAGCCCACGGCACCATTTCATGAACCACCACCACCCCCGGCATCCACCACACCAGGAAGTGCCATATGGTGGAGGAAGGGCAAAAAAAAATTCTATCACACCATGGGCGGAGTCTATGTCATGGGCAGAGCCTACATCATGGGTGGTGTCTACATCATGCGTGAAGCCTATAGCATGGGTGATCTAGTCATGCCTGCCATATGGCCATGTATACATCTGCAAACACAGACAGCACTGGCTCTTTGGCTGTAAATGGAGATGAGCACTGCATCCTAGAGTTATGATTGGCTTTTGATCAAGGGAGACTTTGAACCACTTGCAGGGAGAAAACCTGATGGGGCAGGGCAGGGAGGTGGGCTTGGCCACCCAATTTCGCTACCCCCCTGCCCAGAAGCCACCCAATTTTGCTATCCCCCTCCCGGGGGGGGGATGCAAACCTGTTGTTGCCCACCACTAGGCAAAATGGCCATCTGGCCTCCAAAGCTGTCTGAGGGAGTGTGACCCGGTCCCTGGCTTTAAAAGGTTGAGAACTCCTGACTTATAGCAAGTAATATGTTGAACCTGATTGTTTATAGCTATTAAAGATTAAACAAAATGAGGTAAGACACTGTACAAAGTCTGTACCACAAACATAATGGATCATACAGGGACACAAATCCAAACGTATAGAAACCTTTTACTTATACCCCGCTGGCTGGATATGTGGAACTATTTCATTTTCTCTCACACTATATTTCTTTTCTGCTTACAAAAAATTAAAACAATATAATTTTTTTCAAATTGCAAACTCTGGAAAGGTCTTGTCAAACTACTCAAAAATACAAATGGAATACATTTTGCAGCAAATTTGCGTCACTGTGAAGCCAAGTGCCACTTGTGAAAAGTAAAGAACACTCCCCCTCACAAAAAAATTACCCTCCTTTTTAAAACACGAGTCACCAATGTGTAGAGCAACAACGGCTAGAAAAGGGAGGTAACCACAACGTCCCTTGAAGGAGTTTCACAAAGCTGACTGGTGGAGCAATACATTTAACTAGGTCTGCCACCCTCCAAAACAGCTTCAGATAAACGAGCCGTGAGGTAAATCCATAAAGTCAAGGTATAATTACACTCCCTCACATTTCTAGCCAATTGAGAACACTAAAACCACCACAGCGGATATTTAAGTAAGATCTTGACAAATCTAGGTTTAACTTGTTGGCTATTTTAATGCCCACCCAAGGAAAAATAATTGCTGCTGAACAGGACTTCAAGCAGACATGAGGGAAGCAGGGGCCTGGAGAGCAGGTAGAAGCCTTGAAAAACACCAGTGTCAAAAAAAAAAAACCAGGTCTACAAACTATTCCAGTTACACTCCTTGTTTAAATGGAGCTGGAGGCTAGTGAAATTGATGGGCAACTGATTTTAACTACAGGAGTATAGGACATTAATCCCAAAGGGAATATATAAGTCACACAAGCAAAAAAAATCCCCTTCTGAATTTAATATCGGAGAAAGAACTCAGCATTCAGAGATGCTCAGTTTTCGCTTTCTGAGAAAGAAATGTCATGGTCTCAAAGATGGGTAGAAATGTAAGAAGAACCCTGCAGAATTGGAACAAAGGCCTGCTCACATCCAGCAACATTCATTCTGTCTCTCACAAGAGCCCACCAAACACACCCAGGAAGCCCACCAGCAGGAAATACCTGGTGCAGTAACAAAAGTCTAACAGGAGACGGAAAAACTACACAAGATTTCCAACTCTCAGGAATATAATTCATGAGCTCTCTGCAATTCTTTGAACTCCATGCATAATTCTTTGTAGCTACAGAAGAAGAAGAAAGTCAGCCAAAATAAGCCAATGTAGCTTTGCATGGTGTGACACAATCCTTTATTTAAAAGTAATAAGTCCCATTTCCTCAATCAATCAATCTCATTCAGACACATTCCATGACCACTGGAGCCTATTTCCATCTATACTCCTGTTTCTGAAGCCACATCAGCTCTGGTTCCTAATTCAGATCCTTACCAATTTGCTTGTAACATCCTTAGTGACTCGTACAACATGATGAAAGGCTAGAGAGTAAGAGAATTCCAGGTTGAAACAATTCTATGTATCCATCTTTGTTAGTACTGATTACTACTTCATTGTAAAGATCTGATACTTCATTGTAGGCTGGTAGCCTCTTTGATATTGTACTTGCATTGCCCAGTTCCAAAATGGTATTTTACGAATAAACCTCAAAAGTCAAGAAGATCCTATAGAAATCAATGCTGAATGCTAGCTCAAACAGCCCAGCAATAGAACTCTTATTCAAGTACTGTACTGTACCTTGTACCCATGCATTCAAAACATAAGAAGGAGCTAGTTAAGAATGCTAGCCCTGACTCCTAGATGCCAAGACTGTTAAACAGGACTGGGGAACATTCAGAATTTTCAGATGCTGATGAACTACTCCTCTCATTACTCATCAATGGCTAAGCCGTAACTTAGGAATATTACCTTTTTTGGACTCATAGAGTCTATAGCCTATTTTGGTTGTCTGTGAGATTCTGGGAGTTGCCTACATACAAAAAAATTAACCTTTTTCCTTGAGCATATGCTGGTGTGCAGGCCTACCTCCATTGGTATCTAGTCTGTGGTTGCTGTAGACATCTGGCCTCTAGTATTCTCAGCTATGCTGTTAAGCTTCTCTTGATCTTCTGATCCATTTACAGAATGAGTCGTTCTAAAAGTAGTTTTTCCATTCTGAGTGTGAGGGACGAACGGAAAGGAAGAAACATGAAGGGTAATTTTCTTTCTAGAGGAAGTAAAGAGCATGTTGATGGCAAACTACCGTATACTAATCGGTCCACTCTCTTCACAGAAGAGGGCTGCCATAAGCAGGCCAAAACACAACAGGTAGTGGTCTGACCATAATTTCAAGTCCATTGTCGTCAGATCACCTTAATTCTGCCCTGCTGTAAATACAAGGTCAAGCAAATGACCCACCTCATGTTGGGATAGGCCTTTGGAATCCATGGCTTCTATGAACTCAGAGGCTGGACCCAAGACCAGTACCTTTGCATGGATATTGAAGTCTCCCAAGAGAACAAGCTTGGGTGACACTAATACTGTTGCCAAGACAAAATCTGACAGCCCCTGAAGGGAGAGCGCTTGGTCATAGAGAAGATGGTAAACCAACACAATCCCCAGTCTATGCTGGATGGCACCCAAAGATACATGAAGGCTGTCCAGACCAGCCAATGAAAAGACAGAGATCCTGCTAACAGCTGTTATGCCTGTAAATATTGACAATCCCCCTTCTCACCCCTTCAACCTATCCTGGTACCGGGTGGAATAACTCGGTGGGCATATCTAAAGAGAGTCATAACCTCTTGGTCAGAATCCACCCAGATCTCAATAACACATGCTAGGTCTGCTTTTTTCTCCATAATCAGATCCAAGATCAATTGGAATTTGCTTTGCACAGACCTGGCATTAATCAGCAGAAGGGGCAGAGTAAAGGATTACACTCAAAGGATGGAATACAAAGAGAGAAGGCAAGAGAAACAGTTAGAATAAAACCCATCCTAGAGTGGCATCAGAGGTCATTACAAAAATTACTAAAGAAGGGGATAAATGAATGAAACAAAAGGTAACTATCAGTACGGTTAACCTTCATACATCTCTCCCTCACCTACCACAAGAAAAATATTAATTTCGAACCATGCAAAGACCAGTTTTGCATTCTAAGCTAAATTCACTTTATTTCCCCCCCACAAGCTACCCTCCATCTTATGCATTCAACACCTCTATCTTTCACAGCAATCCAGGCTGTTAATTACACAGTCCCAAGTTGCTAAGTAAGAAAACTGGTGCTTAATTAGCTAGCAGGAAAGATTGATTTGGATACAGTACAGGCATCACACAATGTTCTTCTACAGGGATACCCGGCTGTGACCTTACGAAGGATAAAACTTCTCTGCTCACTTGAGTGAATTCAAAGGTAGGGGGTCTACATATCAGATGGTCAGGCTGGTCTGTAGCAACATTGAGGTTTTAACCCATCAGTGATCACATTATCTAGAAGATAAAGCACATGCGTGGAATTTCTACTATAGGAAAATGTAAATTTGGGTAACTTAACCTGCCTTTTCAGCAGAGTAATTTCACAATGTAATCTCTACTGGGTTCAGATCTACCTCCATATATTCTTCAAGCCCAAGACACAAAAGCTTCAGGAAAAACAGAAGACATGCTGCCCTGCCATTGGACAGAGTCTATGTCCCAGCTCTTGCCAACCTAGCAGTTTGAAAGCAAGAAATTACAAGTAGATAAATAGGGACCACTTTGGTGGGAAAAGATCTTGGGGACATGAAAGGAACCTCATTCAGGCATTCCCTGAGCTGAGTTTCTCCAGCAAAAATCCTTTCAACCCAGAATAATTCCTGACACAAAATTATTATTGTAAGCTCTACAGTCAGTACAGCACATGATTCCATATACATCACCCTGCTCCTAAAGGGGCTCTGGTGGCTCAGTGGTTAAGAAGCTCACCTTGTTAGCTGGAAGGTCAGCAAGCTGGCAGGTCAAGACCCAAGTACGGCATGACAGTTTGAGTGCACATCTTTGTCCCAGCTCCTGCCAACCTAGCAGTTCGAAAGCAAGAAATTGCAAGTAGATAAATAGGGACCACTTTGGTGGGAAAAGATCTTATCTCAATCTTTTCATGTGGTAGGATTTTTACTTAACTACTTAATTTTTAATCTAAGAGCGATTCATAAGCAATGCAAAAATGGAGAAGATTGTTATTAAATATTCTACTGTATTGGACACTATATCACCTTTGATATATAGTATACCACCAACTCCAACATTATCTTTCTCATGCTTTTATGAAGTTTGCATCTATCTTACTGTCAAAATATTGCTGTCAACTCTAGTGTCAGTATTTACTACAACCACATATATGCACCATCAGCCTAATAATATATTATACAATATCCTTAACTTTCATGACAAACAGGCAGATTACCATACAAACAACTCTGGGTCTTAGGGCTGGATTACACTGTCAAAAAATGGGAAGCTGGTTCGGGTTTTCACCTTGCTTGTGCTGGTGGCTGTCATGATCTAAATCACTTTTTATATACTGTATTTATAATAGTTTTTAAAAGTCTTTTCAAAGTGGCATAGTGCATTTTAAGTGATGTAGTCCTAAAAGTGAAATAGATTTTAAAATAATTATGGGTTCATACTACAAGATACCATGAAATCCAAAACCTGTAATATGGCCAAGAAAAACTTGCCAAACTCCAGAGATACAATTTGCTCTGACACATGCAATTCCACATGCCAAACAATTCAAAATAAGATGCGATTGGAATGAATTCAAAATAAACACCCTGCCATGGTATTTAAAACCCCTTTCTGGCAGAAAAAAATTGTACACTTATGTGTATTCTGTGTAGTTCCCGATCTTTACATTGATTTCATTCATGGCATGCCTGATGCAAAAACTGGTGTAGCTGACCCCTTAGTTTTAAATGACAAGCTATGTTTATTTCGTGCTACTGTATTACAAATCATTTCCTCAAAGTATACAGCTCTTTCAGAGTTCTATCAACTTGTAGCTGAAGCCTGAGTTTACCTCCCACTGACCAATCACAAAATAAAAGCATATCGCAGCACACAGAATGGGGTGAGCTCCTGCTAAGTTAAATAAATGTATTGTATCTCTTTAAGACGTCTTCTAGTGATTTTCTAACTATATTGTCTAGTTTGGGCCTCAAAATCAGGGGACAGGTCTCAGTTCCATGTTTGCACAATCAAACATGGAATGGGGTATGGGGAGGCAGATTCAATACCTTCAGAATTTAAATCTTAATTTCAAATCAACACATTTTGGCTCTTTGTGGATGTGAAGAGATGCTTCAAAATACATAAAGCCAATTAAATCCCAGAAAGCAGGGCATCAATGTATCTTCCAGATCCAATCATAAGTAGAAAAGCTTCAATAGCACAAATAATTTTTGTCCTTCCCCATGACAACTCCCACCCTAGGAACCCCCCCCCCCTAATTAACATAATTAAGACTTTGGACATATTCCAAATATAGTACAGGTATATAACAATTTCAATTCAAAATGCACTTATCCATGCGTAAAGCCAATATTATGATGCACACAACAACAAATAAGAAGCAGATCCAAAAACGAGAGTGAGACACTGAGACTGTACAAAGGAGTTGATTTATCAAGCAGTAAATGACACTTGTAAAATAAAAATTCTATCATTTGACACATAACAGATACTGCTCAATAAAGGGAGAGTAAATATATACAATATACAAAACATAAGCGAACATGCTTCGTTTGCATAATGTATTTAGGCTGCTGCAATTTCTTTTTAGATATAGAACGATGATTCATTGCTCTTACTGAAATATAAAATCTATGAAGTCAGGCCAACAACACAGTTTTTCAGCGCTGCAATTGTCAAGACTGCTCCTACCTTTTGACCTTTTCATTAAAAAAATCTGGTCTCCAATTTCCAACAGGTGCTCCATTCTTGTATCACCCACCATAACCTTTCAGAATTTGCCCTTAACTATATGGCTTGCAAAGACCAAGGTGCGGCTACTGAATTAACATCAAACTATCTTCAATTCCTCAAGTGACCTCTATAAGAAATTCCATTTGTTTCATAGCACTCATGCTTTGTTGAAACAATCAAGATATGCCACTCAGGACTTAATTACTCATCTGTCACAGAATTTAAAACACTTTAAAAGCACCAAACTTTGTAGACACAGCATACAGGTAAGACAAGGGTCTTCTCCTATTATCAACATAACAGACACCAAATAAGCGGCCATATAGCATTACTAGCAACTTGCACAGCAGCAGGAACAACATGAATGGAGATGTTAAGCTACACTTGCTGATTAGAAACTAGATATAGTACACTACAGTATAACCAGCAACCTACAATTGCAGGTTGAGTCCTGGGATTTCTAAATAAAGTGGGAAGAATGTCTTTATCAACAACTGTAGAACAAGGTGTTTTCATTAGAACCTCAAATAGTCTCAAAAGGAAGTCTCCATGCAAGGGGTAGAAAAATTATTATCTTCTGAATTGTATTGGCCCTCCATTCCCCTAATCCCTTTCTATTTATTTACTTATTTATGACATTTCTATATCACCAGAATTAGTGCTGAGCACTGCTCACAGCAGTTTACAACAAATACATCATAATATAAAATATAATAATACAAATACATTGTGCAAATACATTGCACAAAACTCAATGACAGCAAAGATTCCTTATACAGGTGATAACCTGATCTAATTCTAGCTTAGATGGCGGGGGAGGGGTAGAGACAAAAAATGTTCAATTCCCTAGGGGAGCAATCCTGCAAAGGCTTGCTTGAATAGGTATAATAATTTCTTAACTGCCTGAAGAGAGATTGCCTGGCAGATCTCACTCAAGAGTTCATTCCAGGCAGAGGAGACCACCACCAAGAAGGTCCTTTTCCAAGTATCATTTTCCCTAGCTTTTCTCAGACACCATATCCCCAAGCTGCACTCTCTGGATTCAGTTTTCAAGAAAGGATCAGAAATAGGCCTAAACTTGGCTCCCAATCCCAACCTCAGCTAACCTGTTCAGGATAATATTAAGGTCAATAGTATCAAAGGCTACTGACAGGTCCAAGAGAACCAATGGGGTTCCTTACAGTTGGCCTTAGTGGCTAAGGCTGGTTGGAGTTAAAATGTACTATTATTCATGAGCTCTCACCTGTTGCTTCCTCTTCCAGTAAGCAACAGGAAACAGGCCATATAATGGATGTCTTTGTACTTCTTCACATTTTTAGCTGAAGTATTCAGTTATTGTGAATGATCAGTCATAGGAAAATGTGTTAAACTTGTTATAAATATCTTTGGAAATTAGAAGGACCACCATTCCTTTATATAAATTGTTCCTGTTAGAACTAAGTACTGAGTGTACAAACCTCTCTTTAAGTTGCTGAATATAAAACAGGATTTCATCCTTTTGCACCCTTGCTTTAGCACTCAAGTTCTCAGTCTGCAGCATCTCTAGATAATCTTCAACATCTGTTGGGAGAAATAGCAAAATAAGAGAAATAAGACTACAGTTATGTTATGTAAAGGTCACCCTTGCTCTAAAGCCAGTTGTCTCCAACTGTAGGGTTCAGTGCTCATCTCCGTTTACAGCAAAAGAGTAAGTGCTATCTATATCTGCAGACATTTCTGTGGACGTGACAGGCATGACTAGACACAGGAGTGCACAGAATACCGTTTACCTTCTCATCAAAGTGGTCCCTATTTATCTACTTGAAATTTCTTGCTTTCAAACTGCTAAGTTGGCAGGAGCTGGGACAGAGATGGGAACTCACTCTGTCACATAGCACTCGGGTCTTGAACTGCTGACCTCCCAATCTTCCAGTTGTCAAGTTCAGCTTCTTAACCATGAAGCCACATTCCAAGACACACTTCCAGGCCAATATGCTTCATAAAGTATATAAATTGGCATTAAAGGACTGGAACTTATAGTGAGCACACTTCAAATAATTCACACCATGGAATATTGCATCTATGACCCCCTCTTCCCAAAAAGGAGAGTAAAAATAGACAAAATATGTACAAATGTTGGGGGAAGAATTTGTTCTAATTTTGCAAACCACATAATTTATTTCAAAAATATTTATTGTACCACCAAAAAAATCACAAGAATGAACATAAGCCTTTACTTGAAAATTTGTTTCTACATTCTAATTTCATTCCTTCAATTGCAGCTTGTTACTTGGGGTTCCATCATGTGCTACTTGACAGCATTATTTGCTACCACATGTAACAGAGATAGATTTTACTCCTCACACATGCCCATTTGTTGCATGTGTGTATTCCACTTGTCTTACCTGTGCACCTAGAAAATGTGCAAAATAGTTCTAGTGTCAGTATGACTGGACATAGTATAATAAAAATGCCAATCACTTGTACAATTTTTTTTCAAGCACACTTTCCCCTCCTACTCCCATTTTCAAAGGCATCAGCATTGTTTATATTACCAGGAAATGAGATACAAAGCCTATAAAGAGAGGATCAGGATGAACAGCATGTAAATGTTTCAAGATAAAGTTGCATTAGTTTTAACATTTGTTATAAAACATCAAGAAACAACTCAGATTAAACAAGCAATCCCAGCCTAAAAATATTCTGCTAGAAGAAGAAAAACAAGTACAGTACTGTAAAAACTGAACTATGTTATAAATCATGGATGCCCAAACTTTTTGGGCTGTTGGCCGGTCATATGGTTCAGGGAGCTGGTCATTATGCCCTGGGGGCCGGATCTGGGCCCCGGCACCAATTCATCCAGCCCACGAAGCCCTCGTCGCTCCTGGAAGTGGAAGTAAAACCTGCCCATTCACGGGCAGGATGAATTAGTGTCGGGGGCCGGATCCAGGCCCCGGGCCACAGTTTGGGCACCCCTGTTATAAATAAAATCCCTTCCCAGCCCAGGTACAAAATTGATAATCTGCACATGCAGATTATCAATACAATCCAGAATTTTTTTATTTCTGTTTTTTAAATGATAAGATTGCTTCTGACGACATATTAGGCAGAGGTGGTAGTTGACTCAAGAGCCTGTCTTTTCGGCTTGCTTAGATACAACGTACTTTTCCGATCGGAAGGCCTAGAGACTCTGAGGACTGTTAAAGACAAAGCAAGTTTGATATAGGAGAGCGTGACACGCAATTAATCTCCATTCATAGCCTGCTCTACTTGTCAGGAAAGGAAGGCTCCTTCTTTAAAAGGGGATCCGAAGACTTCAATTAAAAACCGTCAGCTAACAAGAAAATAATCTAAGCTAAAGGAAATGTGACAGGTGCCGAAAATGAGTTGTTTATGAGAAATGTCAGTTCAGAACAATAAAGTGTTTCGCATAAAAAAAGCGAAAGTGAAATGAGCTGACTGCAACACAGACCTTCCTTCCTTTCTTTTTTAAAGAAAGGAAATCTACATATTCAGCTAAGACGATCAGTTTGTAAACCAGAATTTTGCAGTCTGTACCAAATATAAAATTTGAGTCAATAGTCACTAGAGCTTAACTTTGAAAACTGTTTTCTTGAGCTTTGCCTTTGCCTTGGGATACATTAAATGATAAACTTGCTTACTGGCATGCACAGAATCCTTTCTCTTCATTAATGCACATACAAGTTGGGCCAGGCATTTGTGTTCTAATTTGCAATTGCAAATTTCTGGCAACACCTTTTAAGCTCCTTCCTCACCAAATACTTCTCTATGTAGAATAATAAACATGGTTACTGAAAGAAGCAACCTATCTGTCATGCACCTATAAAGCATCTTTCCTTGCTATAAGAGTGAGAGTTTTCACTTGTTAGATTTTGGCCTTCATAACTACAGGAAGCAATCCAACCTTAAATAGCTAAGAAAAAGTCATATACAGTATAGTAGTAGTGCAGTATATGAGGGCAGAATAAGCTAGGGCAGGCTGTAGAGGTAGTAAGGCTCTGTGGATAGTGGAAAATTTAGTGAAATAAAAAAGGCTAATTTCTGTAGGACAACGGTAGCAAACCTCTCTACTAGAAATGAGAAAATCTTTTATAGGCTGTCTGCTGAGAGACAAGAGGTTTCAACCATTAATTTTCAAGGTCCGAGCCCCCTTGTTCTGTTGCTCAAATAGCAGTAGCACATGAAACACTGAAACACTGGAAATGTGTACACAAGAACATTTCATCTAAGCAACTGCAAGTTTCCCATGCTTACCTGGCTCACAGTGTCCTAGCAATAGTAGTGGTGACTGTACTGTATATTTAGCTTTCTCTATAGCTAGAAATATGTTTCCCTATGAAAGGAGATACAGTATATGCACATACACATACACAGAATGACATCCCCTTGCACTCACTATTATCAGGAGTGGGTAAATTATGATGCCACTGTAAATATTCTCCCCACATATTCTTATACTGTACATACAATTCATCACCACTGAATGCTTTGTTGTTTTTTCCTTTAGATGAATGCAAAATACCTATACAGAAAAAGACAAAATGCGCCCGTATGGGCGCATTTTTCTTCCGCTTCCAGGAGTGATGAGGGCAGCGCAGGCCGGATGAATTGCAGTAAACCCATTCATGTGGATTCACAGGGTGCTTGGGCTTCTGGGAATTGAAGTCCAAGAACATCTGGAGTGCCAAGGTTCACCATCATGGTTCAAGGGATTGAGACATAAGTTAACAAACACAGACAGGAGTTGTTTTTTGGCTCTTAGGTGGGAGGGAACAAGGCAGTTATTAGAAGTACAATACAGTATTCAACTTTTTAAAAAGGAAATGTCTGGCCCTATAGCATGTGATAACCAACACTCAAGTTGTGTGCACTATGTTATTTATTTGTTTATTTATTTACCAACCAAAGAAGACCAAGTTAGATCTTATGTGAATAAATGCTTTTACTAAATAAATTAGAAACAGAGATGAGCACTGACCCCTAGAGTCGGATACGACTGGCTTTCGAGCAAGGGAAACCTTTACCTTTACTTAAATAAATTGAATTGAATTAGATCTTATGCTGTTAGCAACGTTTGGGCCTTCTGCTGTGAAGCACAACACCTCCATTACATAACACACACACACACCACTATAGAATGAGATACGGTGAAAGTCAGGCTACTTTCTAGTATAATAATGCCAAATAGCAAAGGTTTTTAAAAAGATAACAGTACTGTAGGAAGACTGAGGATGGTGTAGAAATCTACATGTCATCTATTTAAATAGTAGGTTACAAGCCTAGTTGTTCAAACGATTTTTACAGATACCTCCAAGAAGTTTTCCAACATCTTCCGGAAGACTCCCTCCTGTCGCTTCCATTAGATATAGTCCACCTGAGCTTTCAAAACAAATATACCCAGCAGCGGCTGTAGTTGTTTGCTTTGCTTCTGTGTTAACTATTTGTCTCTGAAGAAAAAAGCAAGCAAAGGAAGATAAACCTGAGCATGAGAGAAATGGGGGAGTGACTGTAAAGTGTGCCTGCATGTGGTTTAAAGGCCCGCCTTTTGCAGCTGCAAGTCCCAGGTTTTCTTGAACGGAAATGAAGCCTCAGCAGATACTGGGTGGGGACCGGTATAGTTGTGATTATTATGAGGCTGGTATAGCATTTTATCCTACTTCTAGCTGTTAGAATCTTAGACTTCGGCTGTTATCCTATACCTACATATGTGGGAGTATATATGACTGCACTAGATGATAATCTGAATTCCCACTTCACCTCTTTTGCAATAATGAGTTTGGGGTCCTTTTGTGACCTTGCAAAATCTGTTAAACTGCCCTTGCTAGGTCACTTCTTGGGCGTTCTGCTTAATGTTGCCTGGTGTGTGTTTTAGAACCATTCTACGTGTGATTATTCATTCATTAATTCATTAAGTTTGTGCCTTTTATTTCATTTAATATGCTCTTGGCTAGAGACGTGACTCCTCACAATGTTATTCTCACAACATTCTGGCAGAGTATTTCAGGCTGAGACAATGGCTGGCTAGCCCAAAATCACCAGATGGGTTTCATGACTCGGTGAAGCCTTAAGCCTGTATCAATTCAATACATAGATGAAGTATTGTATTCCCAGGGAAAAACAGAATGATAACTATATATATATTTGCAAGAATAGATGCACAAATATAATCTGTTTTTAACATCTAAGACAGGAGTGCCCAAATGACGGCCCATGGGTCGGATCCAGCTCATACCACCCCCATTGTTCCTGGAAGCGGAAGTAAAACACACAGGTACAGGTGCATAAAGTACCCATGCATGTGCAGAATGCTGCTGTAAATGACCTGCGGCTGTTGTAAATATTTACAACAGCCGCAGGTCATTTACGGCAGCTTTCTGCGTATATACATTTTACTTCCACTTCTCGTGGGAGGAACCACATGACCAATCCACAGCCTGAAAGGTTTGGGCACCCTTGATCTAATATAATGAGAAACACCAGTTACTTTAGTCACAAACACTGGACTGTATTTGATACCAAAGTTGGCATTTGGTGCTAAACAATCTTCGTATTTTAAGTATATATACATGAATTGATTAGCTATTGTTTTCATTCTAAACCTGGATGTTCCAAACTCCAGTCCAGCATTCTAATTACTATATGTTGCCGTGTCCACAATGCAAGAACCTTCCAGGCTGGTCCTATGGTCATTTATTCAGAAAAAAGTTTTGTTAAAAATGCCTTTTGTGTTAACATGTATAAAACAGAGGCCATGAGTGAATGCATTTTGGAAACTTGCATTTGTAGCTTCCGTGAAGCAAGGCTGACCCGGTTTTTGAGCTAGGGGGAGAAGGAGTCAACAAGAAGAAAAAGGATGTGGTGTATCTGAATCAGATAAAGTACAAGATTAATTGCCGAATGGTTGTGGCAAGGTGAAGGCAGCATCCCTTTATAAAGATTACTGTCCCTGAACTATAGCCCAGACTTCAAAACTAAAACCTGAAAATTCTGGCCAAGGCTTATTCTTAAGGTCCTGGTTTGTGCAAACTAAAGAGAATGACATGGGATGCATTTCCTCTCTGATTAATCTGCCTGTCTACATGTCAGATTACCGTGCTGTGGTACCGCATTTAAGCAACCTTGAGCTCCATTACTTTCCATTAGAAACTGGTAATTTTGTGGATTTACTTTGTTGTCAGCTGCCTACTTTTTAACTCATTTGTCTCCTCGATGCTGTTGCAATGCATAAATTTGCATTCTGTGTGTATCCTTTGTCTTAGCTTAGCCTTCCAGTAGACCTGCCTCTGGCTCTTACCAAACTTTCCCCAAATCTTTTAAGAATCCAGTCCTATACAGAGTTAATTGGAATATGATGTTTTTAAGCAAATAGGATTGTAGTGAAGACTGTCATTTTTCTTCTTCACAGTCCCATGGATCTGTCCATTGCGTTGACACAGCATACAGCCTTCTTCTGTTTGTCATGAACCAGAAGAATGCAGAAGGTTACATTTAGTTTTCCCTACAGGTTAAAAAAGTCAATTAACGACAACAGTGTTGATGGCAGGATGATTGTGCTTTTGCTGTTGCTTTGTTCTACTGAGAATAAAATAAATAACAAGTCAATTAAAGGCCAAACTGGTGGTCATACATAGTGGATGAATTCCTTGGGGACACAGATTTTTGTCTATATGGCAACAGGGAAGAATTTAAGTCTGACACTTTTGTTTTGCATTAGATCTCCAGCTTCCATCCAGCCTTACCAGCACTATGCTTTCAAGAACAAAGCATACATAACTGTAACATAAAGAATACTAAGTGACTATAATGGAGATGCAGTGGTTTACATACATGCCAATTTGAAGCCTAAGTAGATACACATTATAACAACAGTGTGGCAATAGAAAGCAGAAGTGCTAATACCTGATACAAAGCCTGATTTCTAAGTCAGGGATTCTCAACCTGTGGCCCATAGGCCAGATGTGGCCCATGGCACCATTTTATGTGGGGGCCCCACTGCTTCAGCCACACCCAGAAGTGCCATGTGGTGAAGGAAGGGTAAAATGGCCATCCAGCCCCCGAATCTGTTTGAGGGAGCATGACCCGGGCCTTGGCTTAAAAAGGTTGAGAATTCCTGCTCTAAGTCCAAATCCCCAAACCCATCCATCTATTCAGAATGTACATATTCATGCACACACCTATACCTAGTATTAGCATTAATAGCAACAGTAAGAAGCATATCCACTGGGGGCATGGTTATTACTGCAGAGCTATTTACAGGAGGTTTGCACGTGATGTCTGTTTGTGTACACACATATATAGTACCTACCTACCTGTGGATATGTTATAAATTCAGAATGCTTTTCTGTGGGAGGGTAAGTTTAGCTTTATAACATGTGTGTTGTGTGCATTGCTGTGTATATGCAAAGCACATTTCTCCTCATCCTTGTAGCACAGCCAGCTGCCCACACATCTTGAGGAGGGGGGGGGGGTCATGTAGGTTGAAAATGCATAGCTTCCAGATAGCTTTGAGCCCTGGCACTTGTCATTTCAGAAATTAATCACTGTCAGAGACCAATCTGGAGCTGGCAAGACAAAGAGAGAGAGAGACTGCTGGTGGTGACTGGCAAATTCTACTGCATCGCTGCCATATCTCATCAACATTTCCTGTGCCTGAGATGCCAAGCTGCCTCCCCTAACACTGCACGATAAGAGCTGCACCTTATTCATCTCAGACTTCTCAGGCTCTTCTGAGTTCAGCAGGCAGCCTCTCTCTTTAGTGATAGCCTATTAAGTGGACACATTCCTTTGAAGCCTCCTCTTGATTTTGAAATCCAATTTTCCCCAGCAAAGTCAGGAGATCTGATTGGGGGTAACTATGGAAACTGAGCTCAGGAGAGTACCAGGAGAGGTGGGGGAGGAAGACTTGAAAAGAGTTGAAAGAGTGGCAAGGTTAAAAGGGAAAAAAATACCCTGTAATCAAAAGTCAGGCAATGCTTTGGCACTGGAATATCAGAGAATCTAAAAAGGGGTTGGCAGGGAAGATAGTGTTACTGTAAGAAGGTTTCTGTATGGCTGGCATCCAGCACCTGTCAGAGGAGGTAAACAGTCCAGCTTATCCTGTCACAACAACCAGAGAGAGCATCTGAATACTCAAATACATTTAGGTCACCATCTCTTCTCCCTGCTTTCTCTGCAACATCAAACTCTTGGCCTACCTACTCTCCCCCTCCCTGCCTCTTCTCAAAGGTTAACAACAAAGTGTGACAAGGTTAAACTACATCAACTGAGTTCAATAGAAGCCTTCCCGCACCCCTCTTAAAAAGGCAGCCCTGAATTTAATCTGAATTTTCTGGAAATTAAATGAAGATAACAAACAGGCAGCACTCAGTAAAGGTTGTTTAACATACACACTGAGCAGGATCCATATCTGCCCTTCACAAATGTGATGTAACTCCCCACAGGCAATAGAGAGGGAGGTGAAGCTGGCTCAAGACATTTTATTGAGTGAAGCAAAGAAGGAGCTCTCACCATCACCATCAACTCCACACATGGAGGTCAACTTGATTAGCAATGGGTGATTCTGACTTCAGTACTGGTTGTGTGACAGTGTCTTTGATAGCACCTAGGCACCCTGGTGGCTAACCTTGACATTCCAGCTGTTCTTGGACTTCAATTCCCAGAAGTCAGCACTCCTGCTGATCAGAGCTTCTGGGAATTAAAGTTCCAGAACAGCTGGAATGCCAAGGTTAGCCATCCTTGACCTAAGGGCAGGAGGCTCTGGATGAGGCAGTAAACTGCTGTTCTGCAACCAAAAGGTTGTGAGTTTGACCATGACCAGGGATCAAGGTTGACTCAGCCTTCCATCCTTCTGAAGCTGGTAAAATGAGTGCCCAGCATGTTTGGGGCAAAATGCTAATTAACATGTGAACTGCCCAGAGAGTGCACTAAGTGCTATACGGTGGTATATAAGTGTAATTGCTATGCCATAAACCATGGGTTCCCAACCTATGGCCCGTGGGCCAGACCCAGCCCATGATGCCATTCCATCCGGCCCATCGCCGCCTCCAATGAATCAGAAGTGTAAGTGGGCATATTTACATCAGCTGTAAAATGTGCCCGCACATGCACAAATGCACCAGTGGCTGTTGTAAATGCAGAAGTTGGTGCATTTATGACAGCTATAAATGCACCCACTTCCAGGGGATGTGACCAGGCGCACTCAACTGTCCAGAGGCATAGCCAGGCCCACAGTGTAAAAAGATTGGCCACCCCCAGCATAAACAGTTCTGTCATCCAACTGATTGCCACTGCACTTCTAGCATCTGCCACCAAGAAAAGGTTCAAGGTGGGCCCGGTCATGATGCACTATCAGTACCATTAATAATAGGGAAAAAAGTAAACAACAATTTCCTGCCTTTTCTTCAGCAAATTATTTTGTTTATTATTATGCATTTGCCAGCATGTTGGATGTCCTACCTCTGGAACCAAACCCTCTCTTATAAGGATGACAAGCAATTTCTCAGATCTTCTTCTGAGAGGACTGTACCTGACTTCACAGTAAGAGATCGACTACCTCTCTTCATTTAGAGATTTCACAATTTTGCCATTCCTTCTTGTTTAATCAATGGTTGTCAGCCAGAAGGGGCCTTATCATACTGTACTCAAGAGACAGGGCTAGCCAAACCATTTGGTAGATTGAGGAAGCCACCTCAGGAAGCAGATTTGATCTGTTATGAAAAAGCAGCAAGGCGATGCATAGTTAATTCTTTTATGAGCATACTTGTACTGCTAGAAAAATGTAGAGCAGGGGTTCCCAATCTATGGCCCATGGGCTGGCCCACGGCACAATTTCATGTGGCCCACCACTGTCACACCTGGAAGTGGACGTGGATGTGTTTACAACAGCCATAAAACATGCCCACGCATGTGTAAACACGGTTACCATACATCAGCTGCAAATGCACAGAAGCAGGCACATTTACTTCCACTCCCGGGGGCATGGTCTGGCTTGCTCAGCTGTCTGGGGGTCGTGGTCAGGCCTGCAACGTAAAAATGTTGTGAACCCCTAATATAGAATATATCAACATATTGCCTTATGCACTATATTGTACGGACTCTGACAAGTTTTGGGTAACATGCCCACTGGTTGCAAGGGTGAGGGTGGCAGTAGTTTGCTGTTTCATCTCAAATAACAAAATGTTTTGGGCCAGGCCTGTCAGAACTCTAATTTATGAAAGACTGGATCATGATTTAAAAAAAAAACCATACCCTTTTTAAAGTGCTTCTTGCTAATGTGTAAGTTCTCTCTCCATGCATATCTTACCTGTTATTTCAACAGGAACGCTGAGAGTTTTAATAGTAACATTCACTTCTACATTTCAAACACAACTCAAATTATTTCTCAGGCTGTCTTTATACCTCTCTTTATTGCCTATTAAACTGCTACATTGGTCCCAATGTAAAGATATTTATCCAACCAGCCAAGTGATATCTGATACTTTGAAGTGGCTGTTGCATACATTGCCAGAAAATGTACTAGAAAACATCACCAGCTGGTTGAAACTCTTTTAATCTGGTATAGGGAAAACTATGGAAGCAGTGGCAAACATGGTTTATTATTATGCTACGAAAAGAATTAAGATAGAATAGGAGGAACATTTAGGCAACATGCTCCAATTTTAAGTGTAATCTTTGTCCTGCTTTTCTTGTGAATGATGGATTGAGCACCTGTGTCTATCCCAGCTCTTGAGGACATGGAAGGAGTCTCATTTGGGCATTCCCTGAGAGGAGTTTCTTCAGCAAAAACTTTGAACCCAGAATAACTTCTGACATGAAATTATTATTCTTGTGCAACTACCAAAAACCCAATGGAAATCACAGTCACTGCTCACACAGGGACTGTATATTGATTCAGGAGTTCACCATTTATACTAGATGTGATTCTAGACCACAGCCCTCCTTTCCTTTCTTCCTGTGGTCCCACCTCTGCTTATCCTTTTATGATTTGCTGTGTAGAGTACAGAAAACAATCTTAGAGATCTAATTAAAACCACAACAGGGAACCTACTTAGTGATCTTATTAGTACCTACCTGAGAATCTTAGAAAATGTCCCACAGTCAGGGCTTTGAAATGTGTGCATGCATGCACACACACATAATGCACTAAATTAGGATTCCACCCAGTCCGTCCTGCTTCCTATTCATGGGCTGAGTTTGCTGGATCTCTCTCAGGGTATGACTCTCTGTCCATCTTTTGACATATATAGGATGTGACCAACCAATTGCATCCAATGTTCATTCACAGTTAATAGATTGTAATTCCCACAATACCTCACCAATGGCTATGTTAACTAGGGCCGATATGAGCTGCGGGGGGGGGGGGATATCCTGAGAGCCAACAAATTGCTAATTCCTGCTACAGATTCTAAATTTTGCAGAAACATTTGAGTTCACAACCTCAGATCTCAATTTTTAAAAGAACTGAAGATATTAGGGGCACAGAGAGCCAAAAGAGATGTTTCAGAAATCATCTGTAAAGGATGATCTGAAACAGGATTTAAATTCTGAGAAATTCAGCTGTCTTTTTGGCTTTCAAGGTTGGGCCAAGATTTTCTTTTAAACAAAGGAAATCATTGTACAGTACTTACAGAAGATGAATAAACTTCAGTCCTGGCATCTGAGAATAGCAAGCTGGTGGAGGAGGGGTTAGAGCAGGGGTTCGCAACCGGTGGGCCAGACCCAGACCCCGACACCATTCCATCTGGCCCACAGTGACAACCCCAGAAGCAGACGCACCCGTGCATGCGCAAATGCACCCGCTGCCATTTTGTCTGCCCCATGGCGTGGTCTGAGGGGAAGTTGTCCAGCCTGTGGTGTGGCAAAGTTGAGAACCCCTGGGTTAGAGAAAACTGTGTGAACCAAACAACTAATTCCTTATACAGAAAAAGAGCAGTCTGGAGGCTGCTGCTGCCCTCACTTATCATTTGTGACCTGAAACCACTGCTTCTTCCTACCTAATAGAATAACTGGTTTCATGACTACTCAAAACCTTTCGTTGCATGAGATGGAGCAGTAATTGATCCTACAAGTACCCCATTTCCTCTCTACCAATAAAAATGCAACTGCAATACATAACTTACAATTTGTTGCCTTTTCAAGACATAAGATTTGCCACCAGGGACAGCTGCTTCCCTCTGCAGTAGGATCGTTCCTGCCTCACCTGTTGGCTTTGAAGAAAATAATGGTGGTGATGGGGAGACAAAATTTCCATTTGGCATTATTACAGGTTCACATTTTTGTAGTGAGTCCATGCATCATTGAAGACCACAGTCAGCAAACATAATGGGCTAACTGCCCATGAATCTGTAAAGAATGGAAAAGAGAAATTGGGGAGGTAGGACAGAGATACCAGTCATGATTTCTGAGGAATGAAAGATGCTGGCATTGAGCAGAAGTTTGAAAGGAAAGAAGGAAAGAATGAATGAATGAAAGGAATGTTAGGTAGTGATGAGACATAGGATAATTCTCCCACAGCCCTTTTATTCCCTATTCCTGATGGATGGCCCTCAGTTTAAACCTAAGGAGTTTATTGATTCTCTGCCTTTGCAGTAAGAATATGAGATGGAGCTGCACCTTCTTGTCCCCTTGTATGTCTTCAGCATTGCAGCTCCTTTCCTCTCAACATCTCCTCTAATGACTTTTTTATTGACAAGGCTGAGTCTTAATGAGGAGGTCTGCTGCTTATTGAGAAGGGCTGCTAGAAGGGGATGCTTTGTGAATACCCATGTTGGGGTAGAGCTTCCAAGATTGGGTTACAGGAGGACATGCAGGAACTGGGTCACATATCACTTGTAGCACAATGCAAGTCAGAATGTGGAAAAGTTACCTCATTGGACTGTAGCACTCAGAAATGCTAGCTAGCATTTAGTATTATTTTGCTAAACAAAATAACTTTTCCAAGCTCTGGTGTATATGTGGGTGGTGGCAGCACAGAAAAGTTTCTGGAGAAGGTCAGATCAACAAGACAGTTCACACTAATATGGGGCGACCCTTGAAGATAGTTTGGAAATTTCCAGGACTGTTAATACAGTTATTACTCATCTTTAAAATTCCATGACTGGGATCTGTTTACCTAGGTAAAAACAAACTTAGTGTTGTTGTGAGCTCAAGAGGTTAATCCTGGATGTTTCATCAAAACATCATGAAATACTTTTGGATTGAAAACAAGATACACTTTTGCGCCCGGAAAGAGACAAGACCTTAGCTCAGTAATGGCAAACCTTGGCATTCCAGGTTTTCTTGGAGTTCAATTACCAGAAGCCCAAGTCAGCACTCCTGCTTATCAGGGCTTCTGGGAATTGAAGTTCAAGAAAACCTGGAGTGCCAAGGTTCACCATCACTGCATTAGCTGATTAAAGTCTATTACAGCTTCCATTTCTTCTCCTTCTATTTGCCAGGGAGTAATGGAACAGGGTTGCCACAATCTTGGCTTTGTTAATGTTGATTTCAAGCCAACTTTTGTACTGTCATCTTTCACTCTCATCAAGAGGCTCTTTAGATCTTCTTTGCTTTCTGCCATTAGAGTAGTGACATCTGCATATTTGAGGTTGTTGATATTTCTCAAGCAATTTTAATTCCAGCTTGTGATTCATCCAGCCCTCCACTACATATGATGAACTCTGCATATAAGTTAAAAAAGCAAGGTGACAATATACAGCTTTCTTGTACTCCTTTCCCTATTCTAAACCAATCAGTTGTCCCATATCTGGCCTTAACAATAACTTCTAGGCCCGCATACAGGTTTCTCAGGAGACAGGTAAGGTAGTCTGGTATTTCCATTTCTCTAAGAACTTGCCACAGTTTGCTGTGACCCACACAATAGTGCTTGCAATAATAGGGCAGTACATAAATCAACCAATCAAAACAATCAAAGGCTTTAGCATAGTCAGTGAAGCAGAAGTAGGCTTTTGTTCTGGTACTCCCTTGCTTTCTCCATTACAGTACAGTATTTGGAAAATGTTGGCAATTTGGTCTTTAGTCCCGGTGCCTCTTCGGAACCCAAATTGTACTTTGGGTAGTTCTTGATCCACATACTACTGAACCCTAGCTTGTAGGATCTTTAGCATGACCTTGCTAACATGTAAAATGAGCACAATTGTACAATAACTTGAACATTTTTTGGCATTGCCCTTCTTTGGAATTGAAATTTTAAAAATACAGATGGGTGTTGATTTCTAAATAAAATAGAAGTCCTTCATCTCTGAGGGTAACTCCTGCCAGTGAGTCTTACTTGAGAGAGCAAACTTATATAACATTACCTAATGCAATACAGGGATGTGTAATCCTCCATATTTTGCAGTCTTGCAAAATTTCATCTTTCCTCACCTTTGGTTATACTGTCTGAGATGGATGTAAGTCATTCATTCATTCATTGATTCATTCAATCATTCATTCATGTCAGAGCATTGCATTGTTAAAAATTATAGACTTATCTAAAATACAAATAACATTCCAACTACTAGACTATTTTTTGATCAGAAGAGGTCTACGTCAATAGTGTTACTTCAGGTGTGCACTAGATCTTCTTTTGTACATCTGTGTTATAAATTGCATGAACATAAATAGCTGTATTGATTGAATTTCTCTAGATTCGCATAAAATTTGTCCTGTATCCAGGAAGCCCCATTTTATTTGATTATACTCCGATATTCCTGCTTTGCTTTAAAGTCTGTTAAGTGATCTCTGTGTAATTCAACCAGAATCTTGTCCTGGTGGGAGACACTTTTTGACATTCATCCATTTGGCAAAGTGTGTTGTTATTGCTCTCCATAGGTCTAGCCTAGCCCAGCCTCTTCTTGTTTAACATTCAGATCTTGAGAAAAAGAAATCTTTTCCTCAATTTTAGTCAAGAAGGTTAGTACCAGTGATGGGATGTTACCGGTTCGGACCGGTTCGGCTGAACTGGTAGCACCCCATCAGGAGGGGTCGCCAGGGGGTAGTAAAACCCTGGGCGACAGTTTGTTCACTTCTCCGGCCCCCTCCAGAAATGTATTTCTAGGCAGCCAAAATGGCTGCCCAGAACTGTGCATGCAACAAGCCTCCGTTTGACGCATGTGCAGTTCTATTTTTTAGTGTGCATGCATCAAATATAGGTTTGACGCATGTGCACTAAAGAAAGAACTGCACATGTGTCAAATGGAGGTGTGATGCATACACAGACATTTTTATTTTTTATTTATTTATTGCTCCGCCCACAACATCATGATGTCATGACGTCGGCTCCGCCCACGACGTCCATGACGTCACGGTGGGGTAGCGGGAAATTTAACAACCCACCACTGGTTAGTACCCATGAAGTGGGTGGGGCTGTGATGTAAGTTACAATCCAACAACATTTGGAGGGTCACACATTCTCTACCCTGCTCTCAACCACTTACCTGGGCGTAAGGTACACTGAACTCAACAATACTGATGCTGAACTTAGTGAGAACACCCAATCGGCATGGCCCACTGCAGCCCAGAACTTCTGAGCTCAAAAGATCATGCAATAATTGTATCTTGGGTCTTTTCTTTTGCTTTTAGAAAGGGGATCATTGCTGTACTTTCTCTTTTCGGCTTTTAATAACATTGGCTTTGGTTCAGCAACTATTTTATCTGATTTCTGATTTCCTGCCAGGGAAAGCCCAGCTATTGGTATTATTAATTGATTAATTGGAAACTCTAATTTAGGTAACAAAATTACTTTTAAGTAAATATAAATGGAGTTAAGCTTACAAGCTCTTACAAAGCTGTGTTCTAACTTCATGCAGTGCTTCCATATTAATAAAAACAATACAGCTGTGCCTACTCTGTGTTTAAATATATTAAATGACCTTTGTCAACAAATGACCCAACACCCTATCCATTTTAACAACCTGTAAAAAGTCGACTACTGTTCTCTTCTGTTTTCATTACAAGGCCCTTCCATTCCTGACACTTTTATGGGATATTGCTTGGTTTAATCAAAACTATTTGAAGTGCTTAAACCAGTTTATTTCCCCTACAACCACTTTATTTTGTAACCCAATACTGCATTGGATGTTTTTAAAAAAGTAATTGAATGCAGGTTTTTGTTTCAGTTATGCTTAACAGAAATCATCCCCATGTTAATGCTTCAGTAGGTTTAAAGGTTTAACTAGGCCTTTCCCTAGTTGATGGTCATCACAATAAATTGCTTTCACTATTACTATAAATTGTATAGTTTAAACAATAAATGATCCTGTATATTAAGTAATATGCACACACAAATACTTTCTATTTAAAAGAAGAACAACTAATAACCTGTCTAATAACCTTGCTTAAATTATTATGAAATATGAAATGAGTACAATAAAAACTCTGGAAATACATTGTTTTATAACAATAATTTTCAAAATATCCAGCAATATCATTTAAATATCTCCACTAAACTGAGATCTGAAATGAAATCTGGCTCCTGTTTATTACTCTACTGTGAGTTGTTCATGCCAATGAGGAAGATGCTTTATGCCAGGGGTTCCCAAACTTTTTGTGCCGTGGGTCAGACCACGCTCCCTGGACAGCTGAGCAGGGTTTCTCCCACCATAAATGCTGCCATAAATCATGTCTGTGGCTCTCATAAACATGTTTACAACAGCCACAGAGGTGTTTTACGGCTGCATTTACAACAGCTGCAGGTGCATTTATGGCAGCGTTTACAGCAGATGTGGGCATGTTTACACATGCATGAACACTTTTTATGGCTGCTGTAAGTTCATCCCAGTACAACAGAATGTAGTCTGCTTCTGGCAGCGGTGAGGGCAGCAGTGGGCCACATGAAATGGTGCCATGGGCCAAGTCTGGCCCACGAGCTGTAGGTTGCCCCCCCCCTGCTTTATGCCTTTCCCCCTCTTTTAAACAATCAGCCTGTGCTTCAATAACCCTCATTTCTATCATGAAACACAAGATTTCATCTGATTTCAGGAGCTGAGCAAGACTGTTCCTGGTTTATACATACCAAATAATACCTGGGATCTCCAGATCAGGGTAGGGGGAAATCCTGCCTGGAACCCTGGAACCCTGCCAATCAGAATTGACAGTGCTAGACTAGATGAATCAATTGTCATGTGTACTCATGATATCTGCAAAGATCCAAAAATCTGCCCAGAAGCTGTCAAGATGTTTGCTCTTCAGAACTGAATTACAATTGCCTGAGGAATTTGATCAGACAGGCTGCCTTGCTCAATATAAGTAGCTTCTAATCCAAGAGAGGCTTTTTTCTACTATCATTTCACAATATTAATACTTTCGTGTCAGAAATTATTCTGGGTTGAAAGGGTTTTGGCTGGAGAAACTCTGCTCAGGGGATGCCTGAATGAGGCTCCGTTCAGGTCCCCAAGATCTTTTCCCACCAAAGTGGTTCCTATTTAACCAGAAGCGTAGTGTGTCTTGGTGGGGCCCCGTATAAAAATTTGTTTGGGGGCCCTTAGGAAGGGTAAAGATTTCTCACAAAAGAAAAAAAAGCATAAAATTAAAAGAAATATTTATTCATCATAATTATCTATCTGTCACTTTTTCCAAATTTTTTTACAAACAATTCAAATTAAATATACACTCTCCTTGCCTTTTGCTTACGCACGTTGGGGGCCCCCATGGCCCGTGGCCCCCGTATAATTGATACGGCAGATACAGCGGTAGCTACACCCCTGTATTTAACTACAGTTGTACCTCACTTAAAGAGCATAATGCGTTCCACAGGATTGCTCTTTAAATGATTTTGCTCTTTAAGAGAAACACCACTGTATGTGACCAATTGTGACCAATTAGTTGGTTTTATTTGTTAAGCGAAGCAAACAGTCAGATAAAATCCTGCTCTTTAAGCAAGTTACTATTTCAGTGAGGCGCTATTTATGCGAGGTTTGATTGTACAGGTCCTTGCAATTTCTTGCTTTTGAACTGCTAGGTTGGCAGGAGCTGGGACAGAGATGGGTGCTCAAATTGTCATGCAGTACCCGGGTCTCAAACTGCTGCCTTGCTGGCCTTCCAGCTAACAAGGTGAGCTTCTTAACCACTTAGCAACTGCAGACCCTACTTCACAATAATTCAGCTCCATAGGTTGTTCCTACTGGTAGGGGAAATAGTTTCTTCTTCTGCATCATCAACCAGTGGCTCAATTATAAATAGGGGTTGTTGTTTTTTAATATAGAGGGATATAATTTACTTTTTAGTACAGTATGTGCTAAAAGAGTTCTGTACATTATTTTTTTCTTCCTAGAGTGTGTGGTGCAGTTCACATGCTAAACTGAAGAGACTAGTATACACTGTGGACAGAATCAACAGGGGACACCTGTGCATTAGTCAATAATATATAAACCTCCATGAAGGCAATAGGGATAAGGAAGGCACAATTGTAATGGTTGATTTGCCAGCCCAGTACAACAGGATGCAGTATGTTTATGTAGATTCAAGTTCTGTTGCACTGCATGTTTACATAAACACAGAACATTGTAGGGATGTAATAGCAGAACTGATTGTGTGTGTGTGGTGTGTGTGTGTGTGTGTGTGTGTGTGTGAAAACCATCTGAAAGCACCAACCTTCCTGTGGGATGCGGCTCAACAATTCAAGAATTAATTTATAAAAGGTCAAAGTTGAAGGATTATCTCTAATTTATCTCTTAACCAAGTTAGTACTGGCATCCCAAGAGCATGCCACAGACAGCAAAGTTAAATTATTATAATTTATATGATATTATTTGTATTTGATTAAGAAAAGGAAAATTCATATACATAAATAACAAAGATATACTTAGTAAATTTATAACAATGATACGAAGATCTGACAAACACAAAGACTTTTTCAAGAACAACTTGGACTGCAATCTTATATGGCAGTAAATCTTATAAAATCAATGGGCTGTAGAATTGATTTAAGAGCTTGTTCTTAATCACTGTTGATAGGCTTTAATGGAAATTCCTGAGCTTATAGAATTGGTTTTATACTTTCAGTAAGTAACTTTGGGTCTTTTAAATGAAAAAGGGAGGGGAAAGCAGGAGAAAAACATCCACATTGCACACTTAAATTCGCCCCCTTCCCAAGAAATTCTAGAAACTAATGCTGTTGAATGAGTGGATCTGTTGAATGATGGGATAAATAGAGTCTTATATTGAATTTTGACATAAAATTTAAAACAAATAGTATGGTGACACTTTAAATTTAAAAGCTAGTAAGTTTTATTCCACATATGGTTGTAAGGATTGCAGCCAGTGGTGGGATGTCAAAAATTTTACAACCCCACCGTGATGTCATCACAGTGTGGGCGGAGCTAACATCATGATGTCATGTCATGGGCGGGACCAAAGAAAAAATACAAAATAATAAAAATAGGGAGCTTCAGGCTATAGGGAGCTTCAGGCTAGCAGCTTCTCTTCCTCCTCCCCATTTGGGAGGACAGCAAGGAGGCCGTGCATATGTGCCAAGCACTAGGCGTGCATGCACACCAAGTGCTTGGCATGCATGCACAGTGGGGGAACCAGTGAAAAGGTAAGCCCCAAGGTGGTTCTCCCCAAAAGCTGCTACAGGTTCTCTGGAACACTGGGAAAAGTTACTACCGGTTCTGGAGAACTGGTGAGAACCTGTTACATCCCATCACTGATTGCAGCTCATCCTTAAATACACAAAGTGTTAACTAAGGACGTACATATCTATACACATACTGTATTTATACACTCTTCCCCCCTCTGTTGTTCAGACTTCACATCTATGCATTATAATTTTGGAATATCATCCTAATTCTTGATAATCATTTTTCATTCTTTCAGAGCTACCCTTCCAAATTGAATGAAAGTAAAGTAAATAATTAAGCATTTCAATTTCTTCATTGTCAACATTACCTTTATGAAATTATTTTGCATTTGTTATTGCCCCCTCCCCCCCAAGTTCTACTATACAGTATCTTGCTTTTGCATGTTCTTTTTTAAACCTTTCAAGTCACGGCTATTTTCTTCCAGTTACATGATGTCATCTGCATATCTTAAATCTGTATACAGTATTTTATATTACTTCCTTTCTCCCCCACCATTTTTCACTCCTCAGAATATAATCCAGCTTTCATATGATATATTCTGCATATGGATTGAATATAAAGAGAAGGTATCCTTGACCTTGGCCAACTTCTATCCCAAACCTTCATAATTCTCTAAGAACAGAAACCAGGATGTTCTGCTAGCTCCATCTAAGCTATTATACTGTTTTGACCATATGTCTCCAGAAATTTATAAGCTGGTTGTGAAAACAATAGCAACTTTCCTCTGAATTTTATTATCATCGTCTGATATTCAGAGGTACTATACAGTATGTGTATTATACACCATCAAGCTTCATCTGTCTTGCAGCTCCCCTAAAAGGGTTTTCAAGCCATTTCAGATATTTAAGGAGTGGATCTACCATTGCCTCTCCATTCCCAGCATATTTGCATGGGAGAGTGGCAATTCAATGCCAGGTCTCCTGAGTCCTGGGCAGTCACTCTATCACGCTACGTCACACTGACCTGCTGTTAGAAGTATTCTTCTTTTACGTAGAAAGAAGTCATCTATTCATCACAGAACATACATATAAATTAGTTGAATCCATTTATAAAACTAGCCACTGTCATGCAGATCGGGTGGGAGAGGATTCCACAGGTACGCATTATCTATAACAGTGATGGTGAACCTTGGCACTCCCGCTGTTCTTGGACTTCAATTCCCAGAATCCCAAGTCTCCGTGAATCCATATGTGCATTCGTATGAATTCACAGAAACTTCACCTTCTAGGAATTGAAGTCCAAGAACAGCTGGAATGCCAAGGTTCACCATCACAGGTCTATAAGCATAGATGAGAATGTTACTTTGTGGGTGCTGCATGCCACAGAACTCCAAAACCAGCAAGGTGGGCTGGGAAATTCGGGGACTTTACTCTTGAAAAAGTAATGTTTCCAATATCTGCTTCTAAGCCATTATATAGTTATTCATCACATTCTCTCTCACTGGTGTCACAATTGGCTAATCCTGAAGAGAAATGGAAGATAGGCAGCTGTCTGTCAAGCAGTGTCAGCTACTCTCACAGTCAGTAGACATGGCCTTCAACAGCTTAGCTAACCAAGCCTGTTTTGTGTATACCCTTCTCCTTAAGACTACTGTATTTCCTCTTTATGTCAAGATTTACAATAGATGGCACTTGAGATCTCAATACTCTACTAATAAGACAAGATAGTTTCTGGTTTGAAGTCATATACGCACTTACTAAGAATAAGCTGCATTAAGCTCAAACGACCTTACCTCCAAGTAGACACACATACAATTTCTTTGTAAATCTTATTTGAACTTCAAAAGTGCAGTCACACCATCTTTAGATTAATACTATTAATAATAATTGCTGGCAAGTTGATTCCAACTTATGGAAACCCTTTCCAGGGCTTTCCAGGCAATGAATAAACAGAAGTAGTAGTTTATCATTGTTTTTTTAGAAATACCTTAGGATGTGCAGCTTACTCAAGGCCACACAGATGGCTCTTTTTTGGGCGTGGGATGCACAGTGGGGAATTGAACTCTCAACATCTGGCTCTAAGCTACTGAGCTATTCATCCTTACACTACCTTGCACAATTCAAGATGACTGGTAAAAGCACAAAAATAACAAAAGATGAAAACAAATTACAGAAAGATGAACAAAAAGAGATTGGTTGGTTGGCTGGTTGCCTGCCTGCCTCCCTGCCTGGCTGGCTGGCTGATTGATTGGTTGGTTGGTTGGTTGGTTGGAATTGGATTTATACACCATCCAACTCATGCAACCACAACTCTGAGTGGCTTACAACAATATATGACAAGCAACATATCACACAAGTTAAAATAGTAAATCAAGCACCAATTAGCCATATATACTCAAGTATAAGCCAACTCGAATATAAGCCGAGGTACCTAATTTTTACCTGAGAAACCAGGAAAATAGATTGACCCGAATATAAGCAGAGGGTGGCAAATGCAGCAGCTGCTAGTGAGTTTCAAGAATCAAAATATGGTACATGAAAATAAGATGCAGCAGAAAGGAGTTTTCTCCATGCCGATTGAGATGCGCCAATGACAAGACAGGAGAAATGGGTGGTGAAGGCTATTAGCTGCCCCCGCCTTTTTCCATCGCACTCAGTGACCCGAGTATAAACCGAGTCCAGTTTTTAAACCTCATTTTTAGGACTAAAAAACTAGGCTTATACTCGAGTATATACAGTAACATATATCACATCATAATACAATACAATGCAAAAGTTAAAATACTACTGCTGTTTGGGAAAGTGGGCATCCTCTTTCTCTCCATTTGAGTAGTCATACTGATTACAGTTGCTATGGGAATAGTTGAACAGAGACAGCTCAGTTGCTGAGCAAGACATATCTGGTAAAATGAAGTCTTGACTAGTGACAAATTCTGCCACTGGTGCCAGCTGGCAGTCAGCAAAGCCCATCTCTCTGTAAGTGTATATTGATATACGTTTAGCCTTGTTCACACATACATAACCTCTGAATTTTGGGGTACATAGCCAGGCTCACCATTAGGGCAGAGGGGAAGGAACTGTTCCAATGGACAGATATTGGAATGACTGAAGTGGCAGTCCCCTGGGCATCTCTGACAGGGCCCTACCCTTTGGCGGAGATCAGAACTGTGTCTACTTCACACAGCTTGTCTTGTATTCCATAAGCAATCCTTGCTGCCCTCATGTGCAGTAAAAAAATATTGTCCTATCACCTCTGTTGAAATAATGTCCAGCTATTAGTCAACTTTGGTTTTGCACATGGAATGCAGTGATGGCAAACCTTGTCACTCCAGGTGTTCTTGAATTTCAATTCCCAGAAGCCGCCCAGAGTGGGAAAATATCCTAGATGGGTGGGATATAAATGTAATAAATAAATAAATAAATAAATAATATCTGTTTGAATTTTAAAATCCCACAGGATTTCGACCCTATCATTTCCCAAAACTTTCTCTACCCAATGTCCCCAATAATTTTTACAGCATTCAAATCCAAACATCCGGTAAAGATGATGGTGGTGGTCATTGCTACTGTTGTTGTGTACCATTAATTCAATTCATAGTTATATCGACCCTTTCCAAGAGTTTGCAGACACAAAATACAGTAATAAGAAATGGTTTGCAATTCCCTGCTTCTGAGGGAACCCTGGTAGTGGTGGGCATCAGCAGGTTCGCACCAGTTCACCAGAACCGGTAGCAGAAATTCTGGCTGGCCTTGCCCATCCAAGTTTTGAAATAAAGTAGTCATAATTCAGGTGCAACGCAGGGTTTTCCCCTGGTCATGCCCACCATACCATGCCCGCAGTGTGGTAGTAAATTTTTTTTTGGAGCCCACCAGTGAACTCTAGACCAGTGCAGCTTGCCCAAAGGCCACACAAGGCTGGCTGTGTTCTCACAAGACATACTAGGCCAGGGGAATAAAACATAGCTAAACCACTGAACTAACTCGTAATAGTTTCTCGTTCTTGAGGCAGAATCAATTTCCCTGCAGGTACTGTGATGACTGTAGCTATTTTTTGAGGTAAAAAAGAAAGCCTGAAGTGGGGGGAACTTCCCACCTGTTGCCATTCTTTAGTTGCTTCTGAAGACGTCACCTCAGCTCAAATTCCTGTCAGGATTGAGCTTTTCTGAAACTGCTGTGGCTTAGTGGTTAAGACTCAGAACTTGACGATTGGAAGGTCGGTAGGTCGAGACCTAAGTACTGTACGACGGCGTGAGCTCCAGTCTCCGTCTGTCCCTGCCAACCTAGCAGTTTGAAAACAAGACATAAATAGGTACTGCTTCAGTGGGAAAGGTGACAGCATCCTGTGCACTCCGCTGTCCAGTCATGCCTGCCACATGGCCACGGAAATGTCTGCAGACGCAGACAGCCCTGGTTCTGCAAATGGAGAGTTGGATATTATGACTGGCTGTCAGGTGCCGTCACAAAATGACACAAACACACACACACACACACCGAAGTGGTGGAGAAAACCAAAGCTCCTCCGGAATCTGGAGGAAATCAGCTCTGAAGCGGTTAATTTTCCCTGGCTCCTGAATGGGAATGTCAGCTCTGAAATGAACTCGCCTTGTTCGCCTGGGTTCGAAGACAGCGGAACTCAATCAACCACGGGCCACACGGTTCAAAGCCGCAATTCATCCCTGCACGCTTCTGAAAAATGGGAGGTGACAGTTCATTTTGCCACTGACAGTCTGTCGGTCTCGCTCAGTGCTTCTCCCTCGTCGATGGCACAGCAGAGGTGAAGAGCCGGCTCTTAGCCGTCGTCCCCCCCCCCTCACTTGGTATTCCGCTCAGCTGAACAGGACAGTCTGAGATCAAAGGTGGAAGGGGGGCCCCCACCTGCTTGGACTCTGTTCCCCAGTTCCTCACCAGTTCCTGAACATAAAGGGCCTTGGAGCCTCAGCCAACAACATGAAAGCCGCTGCCACCATCCTTTCAGTACCCTACCCCCTTATTATCCCTCTAGTAAACATATTATTTATATTACTGCATCATTTGTGCTGTTTCCTTTTCAAAGGAGAGGAAGAACACAGAAGAAGACTCAACCTGTGGCCCACAGGGCAAATGCCGGCACCATTTCATGTGCCCACCACCACCACCACCTCAACCACACCGGGAAGTGCCATGTGGTGGAGGAAAGACAAAATGGCCATCCGGCCCCTGAAGCTGTCTTATTTTTGTAACTTTATGATGTATATTGGGGCTTTATTTTATTGTAATGTATTTTATGATATTTTATTGTTCTGAATTGATGTACGATACTTGATTATACTACGACATTGTATTGCTCTATTGTATTCAATTGTATGTTGTGAGCCGCCCTCGAGTAGGGCAGCATATAAATCGAATGAATGAAATGAAAATGAAATGAGGGAGTGTGACCCGGCCCCTGGCTTAAAAAGGTTGAGAACTTCTGTATATGGTTATGGGTTCAAGGACCCATGAAACTGGGTGGCCTTGAGCCAGGCTCTCACACTCTCAGGATGACCTACCTCAAAGGGTTGTTGTGAAGATAAAGATGGGAATAAGAGAACCTGTAGGCCACATTGACAACTTAGTTAACAAATGCAAAATAAAAAGTAAATTAAAAAAAGATTAAGTCATATTAAATATACAGTACAGTATTCTTGGAATAAGGGACATGATCCAAAAGTTGTAAGTATTATTTCTTTCAACTTGTTTCCCACTTTTCAGTTATTAAACTGAAATTTGTAATAGCGCATTAATATGTCCCCCCCCCCCCGAAGTGTTCCTATGATGGAGGGGAAATGCTTCAACCTATCCTAGAGCTCTAAGATAGGCATGGACAATTTGTGTCCCATATTGTTCTCAGTGCAAAAGAATGAACGGGACACCATCTTTTTCAAAATAAGTGGGAAGGAAATTAAATTTAAAATTGGTAAACATTCTCGCATAATGGCACTTGAAAAAAGTTGCTTATCTCACACAGTGAAAATTTTTTTAGCCTTAAAGATACAACAACACTTTTGGTATGGGATATTGATGTTAATAAAACAGACTAAGAAACTATCTCTGGAAAAGATAATTTTAAGCCCCACAGTATATAGACTCCTGTATTTATAGTTGATAGTTGGAATTTGTTTGAAGCTTCACTTGGTAAGGTACTTTATGTTGGATTGATGAGACAATAATGAATTACAGTAAATTGCCCAGTTCAGTATTTTTATGTCTGTCCTATCCTCAGATCCAAAAATACCTGTGATCTGGAATGTTGAAATCAATGCATTAGGATAATATTCCCAACATTTCATAATTAACATTTGAAGGGCTAAATCTAGTTATTAAATCCTTGTCTGGCTGGACATCCCGTTACGGTAATGGAGTAGACTGTACAGCCAGTGAGTAGACCGTACAGCCAGTGACTCAATGGCAAGTGTTGGGTGGTGATAAATAACTTGACTACCTAAAGGGGCCAATGGCTATGGGCGGATGAGCCCCTTTAGGTAGGGTGATGGTCCCTTCAGTGGAAGAAATGCCACTGGAAACCATTATATTGGACCCATTGGCAAAATAAGCAGAGGAGAAACTCTGATTCCCAACAGTCATGGAGATGGAAGAGGCCGTGCCAGATGGACTGGCTGTGAAGGTGCACCTTGATAATATCCTCAAGGCCGTGACAGTCCATTGCATGTCTCATTTCATATGTGCTGCAAGGGATGTCTCTGTGATCATAGTGTGCGGGTCATTTTATGGCAAGTTGGGATCCACCTTAAATAAATCCACACCAATGGCATTTTTCCTGCTTCAGAAAAAAATGCATTATCTGATACGAGTTGTAGCCAACGAGTTATTAATCAAAGTTATACTTTCTCAGTCAATTGAACTGATGTAACTTTTGTCTCATTTACTCAGAAAATCTATTAGCTGAGGTTAAAAATGGGATTTAGTTATACAAGTGTGGTTGTAGTCCACTCGACCTCAACCTTATTTTGTTTCTGGCTAAACTTAAATAGTTGTTAGGGAAGGCATTCATATAAGATGATAACAATGACACTACCTGCAGTCACTAAACTTTAGTTCCTTGTCCTGAGTAACTTATTCTTGTTTGTCCATGGCAGGAAGCCATAGGGAAAGGAGAGGAGGTCTACTGGAGGAGGAAAAGATGGGCTGAGAAGGTAAGGCAATGTACCAATGGTTCCTTTTGCAATTGCATTTCCTTAAGAATTATAATTATTGTGCTAGAGGTGGAAAAACAACCAGGCCCTCTAAATCTGAGTTTGCGAAATTGGCATTTTGAGGAGGCAGCTGTAAAACCCAGACAGCTGGAGTATAGCTGGATTGGTTATTATATTTTCAAGCTCTTGCATGCTGACAAGCAGGCCCAATGGGGGTCAGTGGTGGAATTAGTGTATGAAAGGCAGCAGAGGAGACAGCTCCAAAAGATGGACTGGCGGTGCTGCTCTGAGCTGAGCCATCTTGAAGATAACAGGTTGTCAGTCACCAAGAGCCAGTGCTTATACATACACGTTGTATTACTGAACTCCCACTACTGAGAGAATTAAACCTGTCTACATGCACACAAACAGCTCCAGTTGCTCTGATTACATTTACAGAGGTTGTGACCTGCAGTTCTGTCTCTATGGAAACCCCTTGCACTGCCAACATGGAGTCAGGGTTGCTTCACTATGGGTGGCTGATATTTAAAGGTAAAGAAGCTTTGCCAAATTGGCTGAGTATCTGAAAGAACCCACGTATTGATCTTGTTCATTCGCTCAGGTCTTTGCTAACTGCCTCTGAAGAGAGAAATGGGAAGAGCATGCAGGAAAAGTAAAGGATGATAAAGAGAGCACACTGGACTCAGGAAGGCCATGTTAATTTTTGAATCTAACTGAGAATTTACAGAGTAGTATAACATCAGTGAAGAAGTGGGGAGCATTGGTCTGAAAACCTTGGTCTTCCCCTTTGTTTGCCAAAATTCCATCTCCACCTAGCTAATGGAGACTACACGACCCACCTCACAAAATGGTGGCTATCTAACTAGAAGTGCTGAGGTCCAGGTTCAAATACTTAACTGAGCCACCATAGGTGATTAAATGAATTGGTTTCAAATTTAATTGTATTTAACAGAGTTCCACTAAATGGAAGTTAGGTTAGCCACAACAGACGTAAGTCCCACTGATTTCACTGGTCCTCTTGCAAATATGATTACATCTGGTACCAACATATTCTCTTAGCCTAACATACTTCACAAGCTTGTTGTGAAGCTAAAAGTGAATGAGCAGAAAATACATACCCATATATACTTGAGTACAAGCCGACCTGAATATAAGCCAAGGTACCTAATTTTGACCTGAAAACCCAGGAAAATATATTGACCTGAGTATAAGCCGAGGGTGGGAAATGCAGCAGCTACTAGTGAGTTTCAATAACCAAAATACATGAAAATATGGTATAATTAATTAAATTGTTGGTATGTCTCAATCCAACACGGTCTTGGGATCCTCGTGGTCATTGACCCGAGTATAAGCCATTTCCCCTTTGGGGGGCTCATTTTTGGGACTAAAAAACTAGGCTTATACTCAATTATATGCAGTACATGTCAACTTGATTTCCATGTAGAAAAAAACATAAGGAACATATGAGGCAATTTTGGCATGGGAAGCATTCTTCACTGGCATGTGTGTCTTCCCTAAGTGTCATTGAATGAATGGACCTACTTAAGTTACCATTTGCTATACTAAGCTACAGGATTTCAGGCAATATAAGATGAATTGACTCAACAAAGAAAGCTATAGCCTTGAGTTTGCAAAAGCTGAGCCCGGTTCTCCATGACAAGATATTTTGGAAGTCAGTTATTCAAAGGATTGAGTTGGAGGTGACTTGACAGCATGTCACAATGACAGTGTTAAGAAGAAATAAAAAATATGCAGTGTGGGTAAAATGGAATGGTTGAATGGATTTGGTAGGATAGTTGGCTTTCATAGGTTTGGATCAGACCACTGACTCACAATAATTGATAGCACCTTTAATTCAAGATACTGTATTTTGCTGTCTGTGCAGCAAATAATGCTCTCCTCATTCTAAAGCAGGGGTTCTCAACCATTTTAAGCCATGGACTGGGTCATGCTCCCTTAGACAGTTGAGCGGGCTAGATTGGTGGTTCCCCCTGCTGCTGTAAAATGCGTCTGCATCTGCTTGCAGTGATGGTGGTGGCGCAGGCCAGATGATTTAGTGCCATGGACTGGGGTCAGCCTGTGGGCCATAGGTTGCCCACCCCTGTTCTAAAACATTGTAAATACTACGTTTAATGCCAAACAAGTTATTTTGATAGATTAAGCAGAAAATCACAGAAGCACCTCTCTGCATTTCTCTTAGTAACATTACTAAAAGGAAGTAAGAATTTTTCATCTTTTCATGACACCCCAAATCTGCAGCCTTAAGCAATGCATCACCTGCCTATTGGTAGGACTGTCACTGTTGGGATTTTATTGAACAGAATAGAGATGAAGCTAATGGACTTTCTTTGCCACTACCATGGAAGGTAGAACTGAAGTGGCTTACTGGTTAAGATGCTGAGTTTGATGACTAGAAGGTCGGCAGGTTGGCAGTTCAAGACCTGAGTACTGTGCAATAGAGCCCATTTGAATCAGCGCCCATTTGTAATAGTGCCCATTTGGCAGCTCCTGCCAACCTATCAGTGCAAAAGCAAGAAATTGCAAGTAGACAAATAGGTACCTCTTTGGAAAGAAAGGTAATAGTGTTCTCTGAGTAATATAAAGAAAATCTTCAAGTATTTCATGGCCCACTATGATTGCCCGGAATTATTTTGTCTGCACTTTTCTTCTTCCTTAGGCAAGGGTGAGCAGTGTGTAGCCCTCAGTCAAACATCAAGAAGCCTTTTAGATTTGATTGACTTGTATGTGTACAATTAATATTGGATAGGAAGGAACTGTGGGAGAGAGGGAGAGATAATGGGATTGGAAAGGGAGGGAGGAGGGAGAAAGGCTGGCTCCACCTTCTTCTGGCTCTGACCATCTGCAGAAAATTCTACAGATCCATGAAAAATTACTTCATAAGATTACAGCTCTCAGAATTTCTCAGCCCAGCATGATGAGTTCTGGGAAAGGTATTTCAACAAAGTGACCTCTTCTGCCATACTTTAGGTCTTGTGTGAGTGCTTTCTTCACCCTCTTCCTTTAAACTTCCACCTGTTTCTTTCAACCCCCAGTGTCTCTATTCACTGTCTGCTTTACATTATTCTCTGCATTCAGCCAGGACCCTGAGGTCTCTTCCCCTTTCCATATGTTGTGTTGTTCCAAAACCCCAAAAGAGTCTGTGTCTTCACACCTTAATCCAAGAATGTGTATTTGGTACATCTCTAAAATCAAACTACTAAGCTTAAATAAAAAAGTCTAGTATTATGTGTGCATTTGTCAGTGCTGGTATTCATACAGTAAGTCATAATACACTGGTACTTTTGGGAGTGGAAAGATCATCTGACAAAGGTGATGCCCAGGAAACACCTGAATGTATTTGCATTCTTCATGGAGGCTCCTTCCTTGTCCCCCTTCTCAATAATTAGAGACAAAGAATAAAAATTCAACAACATGTAAAACCAAAGTAAAAATAGCACCAATGTAGAAGAGTGCAAAGATATAAATCAGGGGTTCCCAACCTAAGGCCTGTGGGCTGGATCTGGCCCACAGCACCATTTCATGTGCCCCCACCCCTTCCAAGGGCATTCAAGAAACAAAATGGCCACCCCTTTGAAGCTGTTGGGATAAAATGGCCACCCCCATCATGCAGGCAGAGTTAAATGGCTGTCCAGCCATTGAAGCTGACTGAGAGAGCATGACCCAGCACCTGGCTTGTAAATACAGTAAGAATTGGGATGCACGTTGCCAGACAAGGTCTACCTGCCAGTGGGAATAAGTCATACATTGTCTAAGATCTATAAGGCCACTGGGTGGAAGACGTCACAAATGAGGCAGCTCATTTATTTCTGCAATGAAGATGTGATGCATGGACACACTGTGTTGCCGTTGGTGAGGAGGACTTGCGAGTCAGATAGTAGTAAAGGTGGATGGAACAGTATGATTGATATTTGACGCAAGAAGCCTCATGAAAATAAGTATCCAGTGTGCAAATAATGCTTTATAAATGCTTTTCTAATTCTAGGTACAGACATGGCCCTGGAAGGGAAGTTTGAGGAAGATTGAATTAAGCCGTTAACCCTCTAGGCTCTCCTGTCGTTTATCGTTAGGGAATTAATAGGGACGCGGGAATGCAGATGGCCCGCCTGTCAACTCTGCGAGGTGATTTTTCTGATCTTCATGGACGTTTCCAGCATCTTTCATTAAATACTCATGTACCAATTTGTCATTTTAACTGGGCAGGAAAAGAAACTCCCATTGAACTCCCTTGCCTCAGGTGCTGGTTGTGAAATCTAACAGCAGAGAGTTAACATTACTTTTCCTGCCTTTGCTAGATTGACTTGGAGCTGCTGTGTTGGGTGAGAAGTTTACTGTGTTTCAGGTGGACGTTTACTGTCCACTCCCTGACATTAAACAGAGACTAGGAATACAGTATTTCATAGAAATGAATCCAGCAGAAGGGGGAGGAATCAGTTCTATCAAATACTCTACAGGGAAGAACAGGGTGTTTGTTTGTTTGTTTTTTGCCTTGTTTAGCTTAGGGAAAAAGGGAGAGATGTGATAGGAATATATAAAGCTTTTCATGTGTGGCAAAAGTGGACAGTGAACAAATGTACCTGTACTCTCTTTCTTATAATGCTGCCACCTGAGGTCACTCCCTGAAGCTGAATGGCTGGGAGGCTGAGATACAAGGAAGTATCTCTTCATAAGGCAGCACTGTTAAATTGTAGAATGTGCTATCACAAAATGTAGGGAAAGTTATCAACTTGAACAGATTGAAAAGGGGATTAGAAAAATGCATGGAGGTGAAAGTCATCAGTGGTAACTAGCTGGGATATCCATATATTTTCTGTAGGCTCAGAGGACATACGCCGTTGTAATTTCAGATGCTGGGTCATGTAGAGCAGAGGGCATAGTTGCACTCATCTCCTGGTGGTGGACAACTGATTGGTCACTGCATGAACAGAATGTTGGACTAGATAGGCTTTGAGGACAGTTCTCTGTATGTTCTTCTTGGCTATGTTTGTGTGTTAACTCCAGCTATGTTGTTCCTGGGAAAGGAATTAATGGGCCATGGTTACATTGTATGGGGCCCCATCTGGAATCTACCAAGAATACTTCTGCAGGATGGTGCTAAGCACACAGTGGGCACAATATGCCAAAGGTTACTGCCAGCCATGGCCCAACCATTTGCATCCTCATTACATATGCTTCTTCTTTACATAAACCTTTGCCATATTTTTGTTCATTAGATTCTCATCACCTCCATGAAAATGCCACAGAGGAGGACCTCTACCTTTTCCTTCAGTCACTTCCATCTACCTGGAAGAAAATCCTGGCTTGGAGATGTAAGGAGTAAAGCTGTACATATTTATGTTTTCAGGCTACACTGTGCTGCCTGGAGAATTCTGGGAGATATAGTACAAAACTACAATTGTGCACAGTTCTAGTGGCACTCCCCTACCTGGCTTTGCTCTTCACTGTATTGGTTGCTATCTGTGGGTAGCATTGCAACTGCCCTATACAGTGAAAGAGAGGAAATGCCAAGCTAGCTTATGGTCCAACTAGCAGGTAAAAAAGGTCTAGTCCAGTGGAATACTTTTAATCACATTACTCCACAATGCTAGGAGATAAATCCTTCTTTGTAGATTTAATAGCAATTTAGGGGAGGGGACAATTTTTAAAAAAATCTATTTTCCTTATGCAAAATTCAAATCAGAATGCATGCCTTTTTGTTCATCCCATATAAATTTCATGTATAAAAACTGCCTTATCCTGTATAAGCTTCCTGGGATATTCAAACCCTATTCCTTGTTCTCCTACCATCTGAAGTACACATACTGTATATCTGTGGCAACAAAATCACACAACCATCTCAATCATGTTATGAAAGTTGGGGAATGTCATAGTCAAATTTATATTTCTCTAGGGGCAGGCAAGACCAGTCATGCTACATAGCCTGGTAAAGAAGCTGCCTGGGGCAGTTGATTTAGGGTGGTATAAAAGAGGAAGCAACTAACCTTGCATTTTCACCTTCAAATATATTTTCATGTCCAAGAAGGAGGAGATTTTCTGCTTGTGCAAAAATAGCGTTACTGGTTGGGGTTTGCATGGATCTTGACTAGAGAAGTCTTTAGTTGCTGCTTCATTTCATGCTTCAAGATATCTCCGTTTCATCTTTTTAGCTTGCTAAATTTCACAGAATTATTCTGAAACTGATTTACTTTGGTGTAGTTTTCAATCTGTGTGGTTGCAAAATGCAGAAGTTCTGTTGACAATCAAAGCCAGAATCAGGAAAATTGCTTTTTATGGCAATTCTTTGAATTCCCCTAGTCAGCATAACCAGTGGTCACACTGACTGCAGGAATTCTTGAAGCTGTTGCTCTCAAAGGTAAGTTTTCCAGGTGCAGACAATACACATACTTGTTCAAAAATAAAATCCTATTGAGTTTATTTGGTGATGATCAGGAAATAATTTTCTGTCTCAACAGCATGTCATATGGCACCATGGACAGCTCCCTGTTGCTCATGCATCAGTTGCATGGGAGAAGGTTTTACTCAATGTTATTTCTCAAGTTATCTGCAGTGATTTCAGATCAGCTACATCTGATTGGTGTATTCACTAGATATTTACAACATGACCTTGAGTGCCTCTTCCTTTTTAGAATTCAGCCTGAACATCAGGCATTTCTCACTACAATGTATTGCAGCACTTTGAGCATCATTTTACTTGCATGTGAAATTAAAGCAATGGTTTTATAGTTGCTGCATTCCTTGGCAACTCATTTCTTGGGGACTAGAATGTACATTGAACATTTCTTGTCTGTGACTTATTGTTTTGTTTTCCATATTTGTGGGTATATTCTTTTTAGGATTTTAACAGATTCAGTTTCTGTGTCTTGAAATAGTTCTATCCGTAACCCAGCTACTTCTGGTGATTTATTTTCCCCAGTGTTTCCAGAGGAGCTTTTACTTCTTTTTACAGAACTGCAGGTTCTTCATCATAGGATTCATCCTCAAAGGGATCTGTCATCCTTTTATCTCTTTCATATAGATCTTCAGTATACTGTTTTCACCATCTCTTTATTTTCTCCTGGTCAGATAGTATGCTTCCCTGTTGGTCTTTCAATTGTAACCATTCCACATTGAGAGACCCTGCTAAGAGTCCAGGCTTGTAATGGATTCCAGTCTCCTGAAGGCATTGTGTGAGCTTCATTGACGCATTCAAACCCCTCTGTCATGTTAAGTTATGCATCCAAAATACAATGTACTTGTGTAAAAGGTAAAGGTAAAGGTTTCCCTTGCTCGAAAGCCAGTCGTATCTGACTCTAGGGTTCACTGCTTATCTCTGTTTCGAAGCTGAAGAGCCAGTGCTGTCTGCTTCTGCAGATGTTTCTGTGGTCATGTGGCAGGCATGACTAGACACCGGAGTGCATGGAACGCTGTTACCTTCCCACCAAAGTGGTCCCTATTTATCTACTTGCAATTTCTTGCTTTAAAACTGCTAGGTTGGCAGGAGCTGGGACAAAGACAGGAGCTCATTCCATCCTGCAGTACTCGGGAATCGAACTGGTGACCTTCCACCTCCCAGTCAGCATCTTAGCCACTTGAGTCACTGCAGTTTGTCCTAATTTCACTGTGGCTTAAGAAGGACAACTTCTGAATTGCCTACAATCATTTCTACTTGTCTCCCATTCTACTACCCCTTAATAAGGGTTGGGGAAATATACACTCTCCAGATGTTGTTGGACTACAGTTAATTTTCTTTTTACCAGTGGCTATGTTGATTAGATCTCATGGGATCTGCAATCCAACAATACCTAAAAGACCTTATTTTGGTCATTCTTGCCATTAATTGTACCAGCATCTCAAGGTCTGAAGTAGTTTTCTTCTTGGTCTCCTTCTAAAGATGTTTCTGTAACTTCACATGTTAAAATGTTCAACAGATGGACGTAGACACTGAATTATGGTTTCTGTGAATGGGCTATATAGGATTCCCCATTAACATTTATTGGAGATTGTCATCACAGTGTGCTGAATGAAGTCCAGATGTTGGAATTCTTTCAAGGGAAATTCCAAAAGGTGAAGGTTAGACATGCTGTAATCCTTCCCCAACTTTCTCTCACTCTCCACCACTGCAGCAATTCTCCTGATTTATTGTTATTAAACATGACAAGATTGGGTAGAGGAGAAAATTGAAGAGAACAACATGTGGTTGAAGTTGCATGGTGCTAAACTGCAGAAAAGATTGTATTCTCCCCCACTCCCAGGGTGAACACCTTTTTAAAAAAAAAATTGCTGCTGAAAAGCTACTGTTGAAAGTTTGGTGGACAGATTCAATATCTCAATGTTGCTTGGCGGATAAAAGTATAGTAAGCTATTTCAAAACAGGAAGGTAGTTTTGAGCAATCATATATAGAATACAATGTTTTAGGGAGAAATAATTCTTCCGTATGTCCACCCCCCTCCAGCCTCTAATGGCATGTAATCATTCCTGCATTTGTGAGTGTTTATATAGGGCTAGGGCGGGCAGCCTATGGCCTTCCAGATGCTGTGTGACTGCAAATCCTGTCATCTCTCACCTGCTGCTTGTGACTGATGGAATCTGCAGTTCAGCATTACCTAGAGGCCAATGAGTTGCATATCCCAGGTGTAGTAAATGTTTAAGGTGAGCATATGACAGCCTCCCTGAGTGAGCTGCTCTCCAGATGTTTTTGACTATAACTTCCATCTCCCCAGCCATCATGGTTAGAGGTAGTGGGAGTTATAGTCCAAAATATCATCAGTATACCATAGTGAAAAAAGATGTGGGCCATTGGCAAATGGATTTCTGGATGTGCTTATATAGAAGGTGCAAAAATATACATCTAAGAAAGGAAAAAAAACTCTATTAAAATTATAATGCTCAGTATATACCAATAACAAAAGATGAATACAAATGACATTTGACTTCTGCGATTACAAGAGGTGCTCAAAGGGGTTACCATCAGTGTCCAGACACTTCTGATTACGATGAACTACTGCTTGAGCAACATTGACCAAAGTGTTCTTGATCTTCCCTTGCACATATCACACACAGTTCCATGCATCTGAAACTTATCATGAATGCATGCAATTGTTAGGCATGTTGGATGTTATTTTGCATACTCATGCCTCCATTGTTGTTCTACTCCCACTATATCCTCAAATTTCAAATAACACATCAAAATTGTCTTGAGCTCCTCGAACGACAACCATGCTTTTGCCACTTTCTTTGACTGTCCTGCCTGTCACATGGGTATGCTAGCATTCCTTCTTTTGAGCAAATTCAACCATAATTCAATTCAACTTCAAAAATTAAGAAGATAGATAAGGTAAAGGTTGCCCTTCCTTGAAAGCCAGTCGTAACCTAGTCTAGGGTTCAGTGCTCATCTCTACTTATAGTCTGTGTCTGCTGATGTTTCCATGGACATGTGGCAGGCATGCCTCAACCCCGGGTTGCACAGAATGCTGTTTACCTTCCCACCAAAGTGGTCCCTATTTATCTACTTGCAATTTCTTGAATGTGTATACATTTTTGCACCCTCTGTACAGTCAAACCTCGCATAACGAGTGTTTCGCTTAGCAAAAAACTCACATAACGAGCAAGTTTTTTGCTAAACAGTCCGACTCGCATAATGAATTTTTTGCTATGCGAGTCAGAATTTTCCCTATGGAAAAACTCACATAACAAGCATTTCTATGGGGAAAACTTGCGAGGCATGACTGTATATCTGAAATACAGTTATGATGGCAGTTGCTTCATGGTGAACTACCAGACAGATCAGTGATGGGATGCAACAGGTTCTCACCTGTTCCCCAGAACCGGTAGTAACTTTTCCCAGTGTCCCGGAGAACCGGTGGCAGCTTTTGGGGGGAACCCCCTTCAGGGCTTACCTTTTCAGTGGTTCCCCCACTGCGCATGCGCGCCAAGCACCTGGTGTGCATGCATGCCTGCAGTGCTTGGCGCGTATGCACAGCCTCCTTGCTGTCTTCCCAAGCAGGGAGGAGGAAGAGAAGCTGCTAGTCTGAAGCTCCCTATAGCCTGCTCCCCAGGGTAAGTGACTCACCTTTGGATGTGGTGTGTCTGTGTGTATTTTAATGTGTATTTAATACCTTTACCTATATTGACATACTACCACAGTTCCTAAAAAGGCCTGGCAGGCCTGGCTTGGGGTTCTTAAGCAAAGTCTTGGAGATATCTCATCAATAAGCTACACCTGTGCTGTTCCAGGTGGAGAACCCTTAAGAAGGTACAGCTGTTTTACATTTACATTAAGGCATATTATCCTAGAGAACTGGTACAATAACCATATTCATCTTGCAACATGGTGCTGCCCAGGCACTTATACTAACAGGTAAATGATGGGTTTGTGTTTGGTGTGTGTGTGTGTGTGTGGGTTGATTTATGTTTGGGGTGGGTGAGTGGGTGGGTGTATTTTAATATAATATTTATTTATTTATTTTACAGGTTTGTGTTGTGGGTGGGTGGGTGGGCAGACTGAGGTGTGTGTGTGTGCGTGTGTGCTTATTTTTATTTTATTTTTATTTTTATTTTATTTTTCTTTGGCCCCACCCACAATGCCATGATGTCATGATGTTAGCTCCATCCACACTGCGATGACATCACAGTGGGGTAGTAAAAATTTTGACATCCCACCACTGAGACAGATAGTAAGCAAATATATTATATAATGTTTTTTCTCCTGGTTTACTTTCTGAAAGGAGCCTTTTAGAACAATTTGCTTATATAAAATTACATTAGTAGTTATTAATTTATCATTGAAATAGCTGCCATAGCCATGTTAAAAAAATATTCTGCTCTTTAATGTAGTCAGCTAAAGTAAGATAGAAAGCTAAATAAAAATGAAAAATATGTTAAAGATATAAGCAATATCACAATGTTCTTAATGAACATGGAGAGGAAAATTAAGAAAAAGGGAACAGATTGAAGATGGATTCACTTCCAAAAATATTAGAGATTCAGTGGGCTTCTCCTGAGGAATATAATAGCTTTCTGTGTGGTTTCTGAAAAGGAAGAGAAAAAGAGAGAGAGAGAAAGACCATGGCTTAAGCCAGTGGTGCCCAAACTAAGGCCCAGGGCGTTTTCCACTTCCAGGGGCAACGAGGGCTTTGTGGGCTGGATGAATTGGCGTCTGGGGCCGCACCCGGCCCCTGGGCCTTAGTGACCAGCTCCCTGAACCACATGATTGGCCCACGGCCCAAAAAGTTTGAGCACCCCTGGCTTAAGCCCTCATTAAATGGTTCTTGTGCTGTCTGGAACTACCAGGAAGAATCAGCTCTATCATTAGACAGAGTGAAATGGGCAACCACCTTAGGGAACACATGTCAGGGTGGAAGCAGTTGCAGCATTAAATCTATTCCACATGAGCTATCAAAACCTTTCTCCTGTCTTGAAGGAAAAGTGTACATGTTCAGGCAGCCCATCCTAGACCCCTAAAATCCCACTTCCAGCTGTGGTAGAAGACCCTATCCTGTTTTCGAAGTTTAAGTGGGTGTTCAAGCATTAGCCCAGCTAGGTTCAGTACAGTGGAATCTCGTATAATGAACACCCCCTGTAATGACTAAATCGCATAACGGATAGGTTTTTAAAGAAAATGGCACCCCGCATAAGGATTTTTCCTATGGAAAAAAATTGTACAACAAATTTTCAATGGGGAAAACCGCTTAGTGAAAAAAAATCGTTATACGATTTTTCCCCCATAGGAAACATCCATAGGAAAAATCGTACAACAACATAATCACATAGTTAACAGACCCATAGAATGAATTAAAAGCATTATACAGTACAGGGTTTTACTGTACATGGAAAGGAACAAGGCTCAATCTCACCCTTTGGTCCCAGGCAAACAATATGTATGAAGCTAGCTTTGGAAGCACTTGTGGTAGAAAGGTCAGACTCTGATCTCGTTCAACCTTGGTGGGATTTAAACATGTTCCATTAAAGGGTAAATGAGAAAACATACTAGAAAGAAAATAAAACAATAAATTAATGAGAGTTGTCATTATAGAGGCATTAAATCATTGTGCAAAAAGTTGCCTCAACTATCCTAATGGCAGTGCATGGATTTTTAATTTTTAAAAAAATCCTAAGCTTTGTTGATTACATTGATTTACTTTACTCTGCCTAAGTAGAATTTATTTTCTATTGCTGGGAAGTCAGGGTTTTGTTAATAGATCCAGAGAATTTCCCCCAGTCACAGTGTGAGAAGCAGAATCTTATGCAGACTACTAAACCAAAAGACCAAGATCAAGCATATCCATATTCTTGCATTCCTGATCACCATATATGGGTGTGAAAGCTGGACAATAAAAAAAGCTGACAGAAAAAAAATATTTGTTTGAAATAAGATATTCTGTTGTATTACCATAGCAAGATAACCAGATTTAAGCAATAAGATTGAGAAGATCTTTGCAGATACTATGGACTGCAAAAAGACATACAAGTGGATCCTAGAGCAAGTCAAGCAACCTGAACTGTCTCTGGAGGCAAAAATTATGAAATTGAGGTGGTCTTACTTCAGGCTCATCGTGAGAAGGCAAGACTCTCTGGAAAAGACAGTAATGGTGGAAAAGGTCAAAGCCAGCAGGGGAAGAGGAAGACCATATGTGAGATGGATTGACTATTTAAAGAAACCACAGGCTTGAGTTTACAATAGCTGAGCAAGGTTGTTTAGAACACAACATTTTGGATATTGCTGATTCATTGGGTCACCATAGGTCAGTGGTGGTGAACCTATGACACTCCCAGCCCTCTCTGTTGGTACGTATGCCATTTCTTGTCACTTCCTTCTTCCCCTCAGCAAAGAGTTTGCCCTGCCCTCTGCCCAGAAGCCCAAAGGGAGCACTCCCTCCCTTTCCCCAGCACAGAGATCACCCCACCCCTCTGCCCAGCAGCCCAATGGGAGCGCTTCCTCCCACACCCAGAACAGAGATCACTGCCCAGCAGCCCAATGGGACTGCTTCCTCCTTTTCCCAGCAAAGAGTTTGTCCTACCCCTCTGTTTGGCCACTCAGTCTCTAAAAGGTTCGCCATCACTGCCATAGGTCAAAGGTGACATGTAACAACAAAAATAATCTTATTGCTTAAATCTGGAACAGAACAGCACGAGTGTCATCCTCCTGCTCTGGCTGGCTTCCTGTTGCCTGACCAGTTGCAAAATCAATCTTATAACCAGTGCAGAAACAAGCATGCACTGGGGATCTTCTAAGTGGGAGACCATTGCGTGGCTTCCTTTCAGCCAGAGACAAAGCCAAGAAGGAGGCTTCATTTTAGCAGTTTAAAGTCTGATCTAGACATGAAAGAAGAAGAAGCCCTGTGCTTTTAAGGTGCCACAGGTCTCTTTGCTGGTTTCACTGTAATGTACCAGCATGATTAGGTTTTGGAAATTGTACAGAATAAATTTCCAGGGGCAGGGAAGAATTATTGGACATACCTGCTATGAGTTCAAGAATTCTTTGAATTCTTGTCATTAAGAAACCAACCTCTGTAGCCTTGGATAAGCTATATAGTCCTAGAGTGCCACGAGAAGAAGGGAATGGTAATCCACATCTGAGTATTCTATACACAGAAAATCCTGGAAAGGGCTGCCACAAGTGAGAATCATCTTGACAGCTCATGATTATTATTAAGGCCACAGATGGGAATGACATATATCCAAACATTGGAACATAAGTGGTCAGAAATGTATCTTGAACAATGTCCAGGAACTAAAATTCCCTGTATTGTGCGGAAACCTGTAGCAAGAAATGTCATATTCAAGGTTTCTTCTTCTTTTTAAAAAGATTGGTTCTAGTTCTTGTGATAGATGAGGAAACTATTACTATGCTGATTTACAACAGCCAGGTGACCATATTTTTATAGAAGAGAAGTGAAGGGAGTCTGGCCATGTTATCCTGCTATGGTAATAGAGTAGACCATACTGCCAGCGACTCAATTGCAAGTGTCAGGCGGCAGTAACTAACCACAGCACCCTGAGGACTAATGGTCTTGGGTGGCAAAATCCACAGGGAAGGGTGATGGTCCCCAAGTGGATTAAATCCCACTTGAATCCATCTTGATGGAGGGCAACAGCTTCATCAATACTAGCCTGGGTCTGATGAGGATTTTGTGTGCCAAAAGGTCTCCGAACCAGAAAGTGACTGGTGGAATGGAATCAGTGGTATGGATGTCACGCTGCAATGTGGAAGGCAGATGAAAGGCCACTGCATTATATTCTTAAGACAATCATGATGATCGCCTATATTTGGATTCAGATGGGGCAGAGGAAGAAGAGAAGTGAAAGGCTAGGAGAACAAATAGGTCAATCTTAGAAGAAATCAACCCTGACTGTTCCTTAGAAGGTCAAATAATAAAGATGAAGCTAAAGTACTTTAGACATCAAATGAGAAGAGAAGATTCACTTGAGAAAGCCTTGATGCTGGGAAAGGTGGAGGGCAAAAGAAAAAGGGGGCAGCCAAAAATGAGATGGCTAGGTGGTATTGTAGACACAATGGGCACAGAGCTGAGGGAGTTGAGGAGGATGGTGGAGGACAGAGATGCCTGGCGGACAGTGGGCCGTGGGGTCACAGAGGGTTGGAATCGACTGTGCGACTGAACAAAAACAAAAAAGCCCTAAGATTAGGCAAAAGCAGAATGAGCAACTATGGCAGGTTTAGGGAGGAATTTCCCCCTTGTAAGCTATTCTTACTTCTTGATACTGCTATTGTTGCCAATATTTGACAGTATAATTAAAGGTCTACTTCTGATTTTGAGAATATGTCATTTTAGCTGAAAATTGAGCCAAAACTTATCACATACAAAAATTTCAGACAAAAATTCTTGACAATTTTCTCTTTTGTCTGCTCACAAACGTTTGGCAAATTGGGTTCAAACCTGTATTCAGCAATTTTTGTCTCAATTTCATTACCTGATGGTAGGCTATTTTTAATGAACTCTAGTTAAAAATCACAATGGGTCATATGAGAAGCATTTTGGGGTAAAATCTTTAGAATGCTACAAAAGCTTATTCTTAAAGTCATGGGCAATCGCATTCTCTTTTCTTGGGAGGAACAGCATTTGTTTTTTACAACTTACTATGCCAGGACCAGAAATCCTTTTCCTTGAACCCCCTCAAATTTTGTAAGGCTTCATAATTTAACTGAAACCTCTAGCTCTCAGGGCTTAAGAAGACAATGAAGCGCAGCAGCTTTAGGAAACAAGCAGTTAGGTATCAGGGTCAGGAGGGGGCGACCGCATGGCAGTTTCCCAGAGACAGACGTGAATGGCATAGAGAGGACACCCTGTAAACTGCAGCTCTTACCATTCCCCCATCATTGAGCATGGTGGCTGGAATTGACAGATGTTGCTGTCTAACAACAGCTGGAGAGGCACAAGTTCCCTGTCCCTCAGCTAAACCTTGCTCACTTCAGGCACCAGGTTGGGGGTGTTATGAAACAGCAAGAAATTGATAGTTAATTGGTTATTACTATATTTATACCACCAAGATGCAAGGAAGAGTTTGTGTGTGATGGTGGGGGCGATTGTCTTGAGTGCTAGAATAATTTGGCTGTTATGGAACATTTTGGACCCAGGGCTGTGCTGGTATATTGGGCAATCGGGCATTATCCCAACCCGCCCTTACCTCTGGCACCCTGGGGTGCCAATATCAAAGTATGGGATTCCCTACAACTTCCTCCCCCAAATAGACACCCCACCACTCCCTGTCCAGTGGAGTGATGGGCATCAGCAGGTTTGCACCAGTTCGCCAGAACTGGTAGCAGAAATTCTGGCTGGCCATCCAAGTTTTGAAATAAAGTAGTCCTAATTTGGGTGCAGCCATGTCCACCATACCATGCCCACAGTGTGGTAGTAAATTTTTTTGGAGCCCACCACTGGTCCAGTGCCTTTCCATGGTGTCCTGCACACACACACACACACACACACACACACACACACACACACACACACACACACACACACCGTTTGTACCTTGACTTGAGTGAGGAGCACTGTTTTCCCTTTTGCCTCAGGCAGTATGCTATCTTAGACCACTTTGCTGGAAATCTAGGTTTAAGGTAAGAGTTCTCAACCTTTTAAAGCTGGGGGCCAGGTCACACTTCCTCAGACATCTTTGGGGGGGCGGACATCCATTTTGTTTTTCCTCCACCACATGGCACTTCCTGGTGTGGTGGAGGAGAACCACAAGAAATGGCACCATGTGCCGCATCCGACCCATGGGCTGCAGGTTGAGAATCCCTGGTTTAAGACATACACAGAGACAAACTAGATGTACATGAAGCACATCATTAACAACCACACTTATTAAATCATGAATTGCAGGGGCCAGCAGCAAAACAGGCTAGGTGTGGTGTTATTTTTCCACCCTCAACATGGGCCTCATAAATTCCTTTGTCTACTATTAGATTTGGAACATAAACTCTTTTTGGTGCTACCTAATGGCAGCAAAAGGGACTGCAGTGCCTTAGTGGTTAAGACACTGAACTTGACGACTGGAAGGTCGGCAGATCAGCAGTTCGAGACCTGAGTGAGCTCTCATCTCCGTCCCAGCTCCTGCCAACCTAGTAGTTCAAAAACAAGAAAATACAAGTAGATAAATAGGCACTGCTTTGGTGGGAAAGTAACACATTCCGTGTGTCTAGTCATGGCTGCCACATGACCATGGAAATGTCAACAGACGCAGATAACATTGGTTCTTTGGCTGTAAACGGAGATGAGCACTACACACTAGAGTCAGATATGATTGGCTTTCTAGCAAGGGAGACCTTTCCCTTTAATGGCAGCAAATATAATATGTTCTACAGAACCTCAGCAGGGCAGTCTTAAAAAAAACACAGAACTACAAAGCTGGAAGTGACTCAGGGATGACTGAATCCAGCCCCCTGCTGAGGCAAGAGATCCTGACTGTCCAAACCCTGTTTAAAAGCCTCTGATAAAGGAGAATCCACACCCTCAGAAGGTGTCTGTTCCATTGTTGCACAGCTTTTACTGTCTGCAGATTCTTTCTAAAGCTTAGATGAAATCATCTTTCTGGCAATTTGAATCAATTAGTTTGAGTTCCATCTTCTGTAGCTGCAGAAAACAAGCTTGCTCCTCCATCTTTCTTGTGACAGCCCTTCAGCTATCTAAAGATGGTTATCATATCACCTCTCTCTCTTCTCACCTGCAGGCTAAATATACCCATCTCCCTCAACTATTCCTAGTCATGGGTGAGGTGAGCTCAACAATGGTAATTCTTAGCCGCTGGGTCTTCAGCAGGTGCCCAACCATGACTGTTTCTGATACTAGCCTGGGAGGTAAGATATTGCTCTCCCCTGTTGTATTCATCCCTGCATTCAGGGACAAAGAGAAGTGTATGTGTGCATGAGAGAGAGGGTGTGTGTGTAAAGAAAAGAGCATTTGTATGCCTGTGTGCGTTGATGAAAATTTTACATTTTCTTCAATATGAAAGATCAGAGCATCTCTTAGTGTTTGTCTTCTCTTTCCCTTCTTTTGTTCTTTGACTGCCTATATTCGGGCCCCCTCCCAACCCTTCACTTAATATTTATTCATGAGTATTTGGTGCTTTCAAAGCAACCAGGAGCAGCTGCATATGATCTGATGGAATTCACTCAGAAGTGGAGATGTCTTTTCATCTGTTCATCTCAGCCAGCTCTGTGGCTGACAAGCATCTGGTCCTTTGGATGAGGTTCCAAACCCAGAGGCATTAACATGCATTTTCTGTCGTGTGCAGTGGAACAAATGGATAGGAGGTGATCAAATATCTATGGCTTTGTTAGTGCTAACTCCCTTCTTGTCTCAAGGCAATTAAAGGAGGAGGGGGAGAGCAATGCCATATTAAAAGTGCAGAGAATGAAAAATAAAGAATGTGGGGGAGAGAAGGGGTGGACAGCAAATAGACTCAACTACAGGGGTGCCCAAACTTTGCAGGCTCTGGGCTACTCATGTGGTTCAGTGGGCCGGTCACGTAGCTCAGTGGGCCAGTCATATGTTTCCTCCCACCAGAAATGGAAGTAAAACATGCCTTGCAATCTGCTTTGCAACAGGATGAGATAGATTTTAAGCTGCCACTTTCTCTGCTTAAACCAGGGGTGCCCAAACTACAGCCCACGGGCTGGATCTGGCCTCTGATTCTAATTCATCTGGCCTGTGCTGCCCTCGTCACTCCCGGAAGTGTATGGGTGTGTTTTACTTCTGCTTCCGGGAGCAACAAGGGTGGTGTGGGCCAGATGGATTGGCATTGGGGCCAGATCAAATCTGTGGGCCGTAGTTTGGGCACCCCTGTTATTCTAGGTGTACATATACTAATGCTGCATACGGATACATTGTACGGTTGCTGTGTGACAAAACAGTATTCCATGAATTTGAATTCCTCTGCAAAAATGTGTGAGAAAAATTAATACAAAGAAAAGGCAGATGTGCAAGAAAAGGTAATCCGAGACAAAAACTGTCTGGTGTGTGGTTAATAATACCAGAAGTGCTCTAGCTCAGTGAAAGAGCACCTGCTTTGCATTTAATAGTTTCCATGTTGATCTTTGAATCACCAGGCAGGGCATGAAAAGTCTTGGGTCTGAAACTCCTGAGAGCAGCTACAGATCAGTCTTTAAATTTCTGAGCTGTGCGGACAGATTATCTGATGTGATATGATGCATCTCCCTGTGGTTATGTTGGATCTGATCATGGGATTATGAAGTCGGGTATCTTGTCTGTAACAGCAGGGTTCTTTCAGGACTTTCACAAGCATGGTTTAAAGTCAGCATGTCTCCAGAGCTTGGGAAGGAAAGTTAATTTTTGGCTATGATTCTCATAACCATCCCCTCCCAGTTGTAAAATAAATTCCTAACTTTGCCATGTTCTGCATCTGTTTCTCATAGCTATCACATACTGTATCTCTGAACAGAATAAACTTGGCTTACATTAGAGATGCCAACTGGCTCAATGGTCACGCTGGCTGAAGCATACCAGGGCCTGCAGGTGTAGAAAAGAACATTCCTTATTTTTTGGGAAAGAGCTTAGATATCCCTTTGTTAAGTAATTCCCCTTTCACAATTACAATAAAAACCCTGACTTATATATGCCTTGAGTTACATAAAATTCGACTTACATGATGATTTTTGCACTAAAACCATGTCCCAATTTACATAAATGTCCCGATTCACATAACACAATTTCCTATGGGTTTGCTTCGAGTTATGTAAAAATTCATTTTTCTATAGGTTTGCTTTGTGTTAAGTAAAAAAAACGATTTATATAAAAGCCTATGGAACAGACTTTTTACGTAAGTAGGGGCTTTACTGTACTCCCATCAAATGTGGTTTGATACAAAGGTAAATAAAAATATTTTAAGAAAGAGGAGGGACATCTCTTTCTTTAAGTATTGGTCTGTGACTAATATTCTTCAGTCTGGTGCCCTCCAATATATCTCACTGTAACTTCCATCATGTTCAGTCAGCATGCATGCTGGGAGTTGGTAAGTGTTATTATAGACTAATATATTTGGAGCACAATAGATTGCTGCATGTAGTTTAACTCACTGAGTTCAAGTGGATTTTGCTAGGCTGCCATGATAAAAGTAGAGATGGCCAGAAGACCTCTGACCTACCCTGAACCCAAATAAAAGGCTAACGTGCCCTGTACCCTTTAGGAGATGTTCTGATCCACCACTTCCCTAGGCCTGCCATATGATCTCTTAAGTTTCTGTATCTCCAGAAATGGAGGAAACAAAATGGAGGGTATGATGGCACATGATTTAGTTATATCCCATTTCTATTACTATAATATGATTTTTATGGAGCTTTGTTTGAAGAGAGTTCAGAACTTTCAGCTGCTCAAAAATGGTACAGCCAGAGTTTTAACCAGGGAGCATATCCAGTTAGAGGAAGCATATAATTCCTTGTTACAACAGATTTAAAGGCTAATGCTCCATTTATGAGTCCAATTCAAAGTGCTGGTTATGACGTCTAAAGTCCTACATAAGTTGAATCCTAACTATCTGAAGGACTATATCTCCCCAAATGAGCCTCCATTTTTCTAGATATTCTGGAGGAATCCTTCTCTCCATCTTCCCATGCCCACAGTCATGTCTGGTGAATGGTATGAGAGGGCTTTCTCAGTGGCTGCTATCAAGTTATGAGGTATTGTCCCATGGGAAGTCAGGTATGCTGTTTTTCACTTTTCCTTTTCTTGGTAGACTGACCTTTCTTTTCAGGCATGCATTTAGAAACTGAATTGGATAACTTCAGAAAGAGTTCTAATGGAGAGTATGTTTTTTACTGCTTTCTCATGTGTATACATGTACTGTATTTTTAAACTAATGACTCTATTATATGATCAGTTGTTTTGTAATATTTAGTGGGTTTCTCTTTTTCTCTGTCTTTTAAAATCTTTTGTGAGCCACCGTGTATCCCTGCAGTCAAGAAGAGAAAGAAGAGAAAGCATACATATTTAATTAAACAGAAATAAATAAATAAATAAACCACCAAGAATTGGAATTCTTCATGTAGATATGCTGGAGAACCATGAAAATAAATTTAACAGCTGAAAATCTGATATTTTACCAAAAGGCTTCTACAGTTGGACATCCATTGCCACATATTTTCCACATTGCATGCATATTTTCCTGATCAGTGTCTGTTAAATATTCAGATACATTTCTTTTTAGTTAAGTGTATGTTTCTGTTTACTATCACAGTAAACTGTCTTTCTCTTACATGCACACAGAGAAAGAGAGTTAGGGCGAAAGAGAGAGAAGCTGTCTGAGATGAAAACTCTGTCCTATCCAAAGTCAAACAGACCTGCTATAACAGATTGAGGGAGTGCAAGATTCATACTCTGCAAATTTCAAAGAACTAACAAATGAGATACCTTTCTTTATAACTGATGATGAATGGAAAGAAAAGGAAAAAAGAGGAATTTGGTTGACAAAATTCCACATACTGTATATAAGGTCTGGATTAGATACCATTATTATTTAAGTGAGCTTGTGAATTCATAGCTATTTGGAATTTTCCATATCACATTGAATGTTTCTTTACCATCATACCAGTTCTACAAAAGGAGAGCAATTCTTTAGTCTGGATGGTGTTTTGGTTGGAAGATTAATCAATTTTGGGTGCTAAGGCGGAAATGATGTGGATAAAAATGAGTATTTTGTAGCATCTTGTATTCAGTTTTTTAAAGATAACTAAAAGACAACCGTTTTAATTATGTGAAAAGCAGGATGGTAACACAGAAGCTTCTAAAATAACACAAACAAATCCATAAGTATACTGTTAACTGACTACTGTGAAGGCCTTGCAGCTGTGGTTATCACTAATTACTTTTAAAAAGTAACTTTCCAAAGTCTGTGCTATGTGTGCAGATAGCCTTGCATATGAGATCTTCCGTTGCTACTCGTATCCCAGTGTACATTTTTCCTGGAAGTTATTATTTTCTCCGTCAATGGATGTGTCTCTGGTGACTCAATAAACCGATCCTGTCATGAAACATGTGACCACACACATTACATTGAATAGATGGTGGAGGGCGTAGTTGAGTTTGACGAAGCTTCCATGCTTGTCGCTTAGCCTATTCATCCCCTGCGGCGTTCCCCTTCGAAGTGATTGGTAACAGCAGAGATGGTTTGGTGCCAAAGTGGGTGATCTATGGCCATTGCCTCCCAGGTTTGTGGGTTTATACCTGACACCTTCATGGTTTGTTTCAGATGGCACATGAGATACATGTGCAGTTTCAGATTCTGTATCTTGGGAATGAAGACTCCATATGTATGTTTGGAATTTGTAATTGTAAATGGTAGTTTTACCCTCTTGTTAGTTTATGGAATCATAACTGGAATGGAATGACAATGAAAGGCCATATGCTCAAAACCTCTGCCAGAACAATCTATTCACGGGCCATCCCAGCGTACACAGACTAACCAACACAGCACGACAACAGCCAGAGTGCAGTCTTGCCACAGAAAAGTGCAAAATAGCTGTAAGTGGAGAATCCGAGCCATGTTATCACAGAGCAGGCCTTGGAGCTGTGGAGTGTATTTTATTCCCTACCGCTATCTCATCACAGAGGGGAATACTCCTTCTCACAGTCTCAGTTGTGTGACAGCTAACCAATGGAATTTCACGTCCACTCATGTCTCAACCTTGAGCAAGAGTTTTAACCTGTTGACGTCCACCAAAAATCTGACGCTCCTCAGAAATGTAGATAAGTTTCTCCTCAGTGCTACCTTTGCAGGGAGCTAAGCTACGTGTTTCAAAGGTGCTGCCCTTTTAAGTTGCTTGTTAATGAGCCTCTGGGTTATGTTTCTACTGTAGCTATAATTAGTATGAGGAGGGGAAAGGGGGTGATCTTTGTTTACTTAGGCAGAAGGCTTCAAGATAAATGACAGCTATGAAGATGTTTTTCAGCACTTCATAAATCAACTACCAGCTGCCTAATTTCAGGCCCAAAATGTCTTCTGGGCTTTTCTCCTTCTTCTTTCTTTTCCTTCCTTTTTTTGGATTTTTTAAAAAGAATCTTGGAAAAACTGAACTCACAGAGACACTGAGGATGAGAAAGAGAGAGTGGTAGATAGAGGGAGGGAAATAAAGGGAAAATGACTTCATTCTTTTCAAAGCCTGGCTGCATTTGAAATGAAAACTGATTGCTTCATTTCAGTTTTGTGAATTAAAAGCTGTTAAGAGGCAGCCACGGAAAGCAGGGAAGAGTGATGCAGACACCCGGCAGACAGGCTGACGGCTTGGCTCGCCCTCCTGTGTGGTGACAGGGGGTATTTTCAGCCTTCAATTTAGCGCCTCTTCCCACTGTCTCACTCAACATGTCTGGAGATTTATGGGCAACTTTATTTTTAAGTAGGACATTTAAAGTTTACTGTCACTTTCTACCTTGCTTATTGGTTTCTCGGGCAAAGTCATGGTCTGTCAGGATGAAGTAAACTCTTAGTGCTTAATAGGTTCTAAGGAAATGGCTGTTGTAGTTGACCCCAGAACTTGTTACTTGATCACAGTTTACCAGTTTCGTGTGCTGGCATATCAAGAGATGGGTGAAACTCGTGTTTTTGATAACTAACGAGCAACTGAAAAAACGAATCCAGCATCCATGCAGCTATCAATTGGGAGCTTGTGTCCATTATGGATGGTGAATCAGAAAGTATGGCACCCAATCATATAAGAAGCTAGGAGCAGCGCACAATCAACTGGCCAGGCATTCACTCAGAAACTATTACCCTCCCCTATTTATTTACTTTACAATTCAGCTAAGGGGTGGGGGGAGAGATTACAAATTACCTTAAATCAGTGGTTCCCAACCATTTTTTATCCATGCCACTCCTAAGCACCTCAAAAACCCTGATCCCCGGTGACATATAATTCTTATTATTCAAAAAGTGAACCCCTTTCCACATGGAGGAAGCTCAAAAGGCCATTCACTGTTAGTAACTCATTCTCAAATTGCCTCCCTTAAAAATCAAATCCAACCCCCACCCCCCATGGTGTGTGTGCCTCACATTGGAAACCACGGCCTTAAGTCCCTCGACTTACTTTTATGTTTAACAAATGCAGTGTGTCTCTACTGCCCCCTGCTAAATTCCCAATATTTAATCCTATTCATCAATGAAAGTCACAACCTGGAAGTAACACATCAAAAGCAATGCTGTTACGTATAACATGTTTCTTTTTAGGATAACAGAAGAGACAAAAATAATTCGGAAGATAATAGCTGCTAACATCATTAGGGATTTTGAGTGCAGTAAGTAACATTTTATTCATTGCTTCAAAACATTTTCAAAGTTTTAAGAGAATTTTGGGGCATTGTTGTGTTTTTTATAACTTAGAAAATTAAAAAGTAATGAGTCATTGTGAAGGTGTTTGGTTCATACTGTGGCCGCAGTGGCTTAGTGGTTAAGATGCTGAACTTGATGACTGGAAGGTCGGCATGTCATCAGTTCAAGATCTGAGTGCTGTGCAATGGAGTGAGCTCCCATCTCTGACCCAGCTCCTGCCAACCTAGCAGTTTGAAAGCAATAAATTGCAAGAGGATAAATAGGTGGGAAAGTAAACAGCATTCCGTGCACTCTGGTGTCTAGTCATGCCTGCCACATGTCCATGGAAACATTTATAGACACAGAGTGCACTGGCTCTTTGGTTTTAAACAGAGATGAGCACTGAACCCTAGAGTTGAATACGACTGGCTTTTGAGCATGGGTGACCTTGGCTCATACCAGCAGCATCCTCAGACCTGGTGGTGGCTGGAGTGATCAGCCCAGGAAGCCAGAAAGGCCACCACAGAGGAGAGCCATGTGGCAAAGGGAGAGGAAATTGAAGCTGAGGCCCATAAAAGAGAGAGGAAGCTGGGGTGAGGTTTGGAGGGATATGAGAGATACCTGTGCCCCACATAGAATCCTCTGATCTGGAGCAGGGCGTGTGGAGAGATGCAGGAGAGGAGTGGGAAGAGGCCCTGAGTTCAGCAGAGGTTTGGGGCTCTGATGAGGAGTTGGGACTACATTCGTCATAAAGATCCCTGGTTGGTCTCCTGGACTAGCTTAAAGTACTGCGGAGTCAGGCCAGCCAGGCTGAGGAAGCCTTGCCCACACAACTGCTTCCCATTGTAACACTACAACTGGCCAAGCTAGCCCCACTCCCACCCAAAAGCAATGCTGGAGGTACAAACATCAAAAGGATTGGCAGACATGCCTCCCAGCAGCAGCAGCAGTGGCTGTTTCCACCACAGCTCCCATCGTGCACAAGCCTCCGGCCCTGTCCAGACCACAGGCTTATAAGCCATCTTTCATCTGAGTCCCTCCTTTGAAGGACGATATAGCTGAGGAACCCAACCTCTCCTATGTCACTTGGAGGACTTTGAACAGGCTGAGGGGCAGAGTGCTTAAATGTAAGACCAGCATGCACAAGTGGGGGCTGCTGGCTGACAAACACATGCTCTTTGTGGAGAGATACAGAGCCTGGCTCATTTACTGGTCTGCCGACTACTACCAGACACATGCAGCAATGAAGACGTAATTTTGGTCAATGCCAAACCCAAGAAAGTAGCTTCATTTTGGCAATCCAAAGTTTGATCTGGACACGAAAGAAGATATGAGTCCCCACCTTAGGGTTCCCATGGAGCCTTCTCTTAAAAGAGACCAAGGACTCTTGGCCCCCAACAAACTTAATTCGGGGCCCCGATTGGACCACAACTCTGCAGGGATAACTGTCATTAACTTTGCCCCTAGGAAAGTCTGTAGGAGTGGAGTGAACTCTTGAGCCTGTTGTTTCCTCTTCCCTAGATAAAAAAAAAGTCCTGTTCTTACAGAGCCAGACCAAATGGAGTCAATGACTATGGGAATGGAGGAGGATCTTTCTGCCAGCATCACACTTAGTGGGGGCAGCAGGGTGCACAGTAATAAACAATAGGCCACTGATGTAAAAACAGTTAATTATAATACAAATGCACCAGCTTTTGCAATAATGGGAAGATAATGCAATGGCGTAAATGATATTGATAAATTGCCTCTAATTATTGAGTTGCCACTGATGACCCTGGTCACATGTGAATTGCGCAATGTGGCACATAACAAAGAATGCTAATGACAATTTGCCACTGCGATTTATGCCATCATACTTAACCCTGGCATAAATACCCAAGAGGATTTTGGCAACCTTTTTCATGCTCTGGTGAAAATACTGAAATTTTAAAAACAGAATACTGTAATATAAATCTGAATTTTTGCAGTTGCAATCCCAATTAAAATTTGAGAATGATTTCCCACTTCAAGCAAGTTTTAATCAAAGCAAGGCAAAAATAATTTGGCAATATAAAAGGAAACCATCTCGAGAAATGTCTATAATTAAATTTTCATCTGCTTTGTGCATGCACATGCATGTACAAATACACAAGTGTTGTTTAAGGAAGAAGTATTATTACTGAGTCAGTTTAAACTTTGCAGTATTGCTGTTTACAGGAGCTCTCATGGTCTAAAGTGGAAGAGGAGACCAGAGGGAGCAAGGCAACAGGCAAGTGGTGACAGTTCATCTAGTGACAACTTAGTGTTCATTAGGAGGGCTTGTTATGCTTTATCTTTGCCTTGTCTACAGAACAAGGTGCTCCTAAAGCCAGTTGTCAAGTTTGGAGATGCTGCATCAGGCAAGCTGGACAGAAGTGATTTGTGCTTCCTCCTGATTTAGCTTTTGGCTGCCAAGTAAAATTTCCTCCCTACCACTTTCCTGCCTCTCCCAGATTTCAGAGTTATTGGCTTGGAGGAGACTAAGCTTTTATCCTAACCAATCAACTGGTCCACAATTCTGTACAAACATGCAACTCAACTTAAGCAGTTTAGCCCATAGTGAGCCACAGCTGGAAAAAAGGGGTACCACATATAAGGTACAACTTGCAGAGCAAATAAATCACTCTCTTCTCCTTCTCCCTCCCTCTCTTTCTATCCATTTGAGGGTATCACAGGCTTTTCAGGACTAGAGATCCATAGAAAGGGTCTTCCTTCTTCCACCTCCATGCCCTGACCCTGTTTGCTATAGTTGAGCAAAACAACAAGTTTTCTTTCACAATGCAGTTGTACTTCGCTTGAAGAGCATAATGTGTTCCACAAGATTGCTCTTTAAGCGAGTTTGCTCTTTAAGCGAAACACCATTGTAAGTGACCAATTGTGACTTCTGGTGGGGGGGGGGGATTGCGAACACTGATTTATTTGTTAAGCAAGTTTTTGGTTGGTTTTGTTTGTTAAGCGAAGTGAACATTCTGAGAAAATTCTGCTCTTTAAGCGAGGCGCTCTTTATGCGAGGTTTGACTGTGCCTCTTTCCCCACTTTTCATACACATCTGGCTAGACATCCTGCTATGTTTTTCAACGTTTTCAGGTTGTGGGCCTGACCACCTCATACCGGACAGCTGATCGGGCTGGTCACATGGTTCTTCCCACCTGGAAGCGGAAGTAAAATGCACCCTGTACACAGTGGTGGGCAGGAAAAAAAATTGCTACCACAGAGTGGGTGGAGCCTATGTCATGGGTGGAGCCTACATTGTGGGTGAAGCCTACATCATGGGTGATCTAGTAATGCCTGCCATATGGCCATGTATACATCTGCAAACACAGGCAGCACTCTTTGGCTGTAAATAGAGATGAGCACTGCACTCTAGAGTTGGATATGACTGGCTTTTGAGCAAGAGAGAATTTAAACCACTTGTAGGACAAAACTTGATGGGGCAGGGCAGGGAGGTGGGCGTGGCCATGCAATTTTGCCACCTCCTGCCCGAAGGCCACCCAATTTTGCCACCCCCCTGCCCAGAAGCCACCCAATTTTGCTCCCCCCCCCGGGGGGTGCAAACCTATTGCTGCCCACCACTGCCTATCAGGGCCATTTACATGAAAAGAGGCCCTAGGCTATTCCACTTATGTGGCCCTTTCACCTCCCATTTTTAAGTTTGTAAATTACATTAGAGATAATAAAATACATCATTACTGTGATATATATCAATATATAGGTGGCCTTGGGGGCTGAAGTCCACAGAGAAGGAATGGGATGGTCCTCAAATGGATTAAATCCCACTTGAATCCATCTTGATAGGCCCCTCTTGATCTTGAGGCCCTAGGCTGAAGCCTAGTTAGCCTATAGGAAAATCTGGCCCTGCTGCCTATACATGCACATAATGCATTTAGCAGCATTCTGCACGAGCATGGGGCATGTTTTACTTCAGCTCCTGGGAGCAGCAAAGACATCGGGAGCTGGATGCAGTGATGGGCAGCAAATGCCTGGAGTAAACCATATAGCCAGTGACTCAATGCCAAGTGTTGGGTGGCAGTAAATAACCTGACCCCCTAAAGGGGTCAACGGCTATATGCAGATGAATCCCTTTAGGTGGGGTGATGGTCCCCCTCAGTGGAGGAAATGCCACTAGAAACCATCTTATTGGGCCCAAAAGCAAAATGAGCAGAGGAGGAACTCTGATTCCCAAAGGTCATGGAGACAGAAGAGGCCATGCCAGATGGACTGGCTGTGAAGTTGCACCTTGATAATATCCTCAAGGCTGTGACAGTCCATTGCAGTCCTGGTGTTAAATCCTGCATGTCTCAATTCATATGTGCTGCAGGAGATGGCTTCGTGAACATTGCATGTGGGTCATTTAATGGCAAGCTGGTATCTACCTTAAACAAATTCCAGTGTCATTTTTCCTGCTTCGGGGAAAAATGGATTCTTGGATACAAGTTGCAGCTGACAATGATATTGCTTCTCCACCATGCTTAGACAAAACACTGCACTGTCTAGAGCAAAGGATATGACTGTACCTCAATCTTCCAGAGATGTAGAAAAAGCTGACCGAAATGGCTGCAGAATCTTCTTTCAACCTTGGAGACAGGACACTGGGTGCTCAGCATTATTGGGTGGCATCTAGACTGCAAAGCAGGTGAGGTGGTGTACAGAGCTGGACCTGTGTCCCCCTCCATCTGTCACCTGAAGTAGCTGCCTCAGTTCTGCTGAATGATAATGTGCCCTGTGCCCATATCCACAGATTATTCACATTTTAATACCCTGCCAATTTTTTGCCCAAATGTCCTCTTCTGTTTGGCAGTCTCTAAAAAACAGAAATTCCCTGTACCTCAGGCAGACTTTTCTTACAAAAGCAACAGACCAAGATAAAACAGAGCAGCAACATCACCCCTTGTCCAGTGCAATTGCAGACAGAAACCAGGTGGCGTGCGAGGATCTTTCATCTTTTGTGAACAATCTCTCAGTTTAAACTGAAAAAGCTTCAGGCTGAGGTGTGGGATTAGAAAAAACAACACTTTTGTACCCAAATTGTCTGGAAAGCTGAAGGGCAGCAGTGATAACACACTGATTGGGGCGGGGGCTGCTTTGGGGAATATAGTCACTGTGGGTCTGCAAATCTACCCAACATCTGATGCTGAAACTATTCCATTCCTCTTAAACATGCAGGAAACTACCAACAACAAAATATTTGATGTCCTTGTTTGATAATATATATTTACCCCTCCTACTAGGGTTCAGTTTATAGAATAGTGACGGCAAACCTTGGCACTCCAGCTGTTCTTAGACTTCAATTCCCAGAATCCCATTCATGTGGATTCAGAGCCATGGGCTTTTGGGAATTGAAGTCCAAGAACAGCTGGAGTGCCAATAAACCATTTGTGTGGATTCAGAGACTTGGGCCTCTGGAAATTATAGAGCTTTTGGAACAGATGGACAGACAGATGAGGAAAGTGCCTATTTAACCAGAGTCACAGATAGGGAAGATTGATCTTTTGCTTGGAAAAATGTAAACAATTTCTGGAGTGGAAAGATCAGACCAGCCCTTTTACCTCCATCTCACGTCAGCTCTCTAAAAATATGACTCAAAAGTGAGTAACATCTAGAACTTCACAAGTGCTGTATGACAATTCCCCTTAGCTCTGCCTGGTGTAGCCAATAGTAAAGGATTGTTTGGCTACCCAAAACTGGGCAGCGAAAATTTCACCCAACATAATGATTACTTTTATAAACCAAACCAAAGTCTATCTCAGGAATGAGCAATGTAGCATCCTCTGGATGTTGTTGGACTGCCAGTTCTATCAATCTTAGCCAGCATAGCCGAAGTGAAGCATCATGGGAGATGCAGTCAAACAACATCTAGAGGGCTTTGCTTATCTGTATCCAATTCAGCTTTCTAACACATTGAATGAAACCATTTAGTCCACTTGCAAAGCCATCTATGCTAGTGAGCACTCACTATTCTCCTGGGTAATTAATGCCACACAATGATTTTGCACGGCACATAGTGTTTCTTTTGTTGGCCTTCAACCTACTGCTAATCAATGTTAGTGGTGGATGGGTTTAGTGCTTTGAGTGAGACAAGTTAGGCTCTGTTCATTCTTTCCACACTATTCATAGTTGTGTAGAATATATCTTGTCCTGCCTTCCAGTAGGCGTTGTTTAGCCCAAATTAAATATGCTCATTTCTTAGCTTTTTATTTTTGTTCAGTTAGGAAGATGCTTCAGTCTTCACCTAAAATAATTCTCTTTTTCTTCCCCTGTACCATTCCCATCTTTTCTGTATGGTCACTTTGAACAGCACATCGAATTCTGAATGTACAGCATAGATTAAGGATGGGAGATGCCTGGGCTTCTAAATGCTGGAATTCCCGTTCTGACCTCCATCGCTGTTGACTATGCTGGTTAGGGTTGATGGAAGTTGCAATTCAATAACACTGAGAAAATGACATGTCCTTTGCTCTCGCGTAGATTCAAATGACATGAGACTTGCTTTCTGTTTTATCTTTTTACTTCCAGGAGACCTGGCAAAAGAAAGTATCCCTCTTAGATTGACATTTTCAGGTCCAGATGTTTGTCTCCAACTGGACAATACAGTAAGCACACGATTAGAAGTGGATCTCTTTAAGAAATAAAAGACATCTGCTTAACTTAATATGTAGTTGTCTCGTTCATGTGTTACAAATTATCTTGCTTTTTATTTGTGGCTGGTCTTCAGACAGTCAACAGGGGGTCTCCCTGTAAATCTGAGTTTGATCTCAAACAATTGTGTGCTTGGAGGAATAGAGTAATAGTAGGTAAAGTACATTTCATTTAATGTGTGATCTCACCAGCTGATACCAGGTTCAATGGCTTCTTAAATTATGAAAACATACATACAGTAATACCTTGGATAACGCTAAGACTTGGTTCCACAAGTCTTGGTGTTATCCAGTTTTTTGTGTTATCCGATGCATGTTAAAATCCTATGGAATGGATCGGATGTTAAAGCTCCATAGAGATACATTGTAACCGCACAGGTTTTAACGGTTGTTATTCGATCCATCCCATAGGACCTTAACGTTATTTGATCCAATTCTCCTCCCCAGATTACTTAACGTTATGCGATTTAAGCGTTATCCGAGGTAAACGTTATCCGAGGTATTACTGTACTGTATAATCAGAACAGGAAAATTCCATCCAGTCAAAGATATTGTACTTCCCTGTCCCTATAATTCAACTGCTCATACATCCTCTTGAAATACATACAGCAGATCTCACTTCTGAGTATATATGTGTAGGTTTGTGTTGCAAGACTGTTGAGCAACATTGACCAAGTCACCACTTCAACATAAATGTTTGTTTTAATAATTGCAATCACATCTTTTCCTTGTGAATCTTCGGATGGAAGAGGTACAGAAGCTGAGGACAGGATCTATAAATAATGTTTAAAATGTTTCCTGGTCTTTCTCAAATACTTCACTCCAGTAAAGGCATTTGCACTTTGATAACCTCTTGGACCCCACAAAGAGCTTGTTGAGACTACACTCCTTTTCTCTCTCTTTTACATCAAGTGGCTTACACACTGTTCTTTTCTTCTCTGTTACACAGTATGAAGTTGGAGAGATAGCAAAGTGTCCATCCATTGGGGGCAGATTTTTCTCCCAAATTTACTGGAGTAGAACAAGAATAGGAACATGTTGCCTACAATAATATTCTGTATTTCCATCCACTAGCTAATATAATGGAATACATTAGTATACAACAGTCAGTAATATTTACTTCCTCTGAATTTTACAATTCCTTCTAGATTTTTCCAAGTGCAACTCCTCCCCACTTTTTATTTCCCCCATATAACCCTAAAGAAATGTCAGCCAATGACATTTTGCTATTTGAGACAAAATATTTGCATAACCCTAACTCAAGGCAAAGAGTCTCCAAGATGAAACTGACTTAACAAGAACCCTAATAGGGCTTTAAAGATAAGTGAGATATTTAGGGAGTTGTTTTGCTAGTTCCACTCCCATCTACATTAAAAAAAAACCTCAAATTTTTCTCTTTCCTCTCAGCCCTCGTTTTTCTCAGCCACATAAAAGAACCCCTTTTTTAATACCCATTAACTAAGTGACTGATGTTTAGATAAAATTGGAAATACAATTGGAATGAATCAGCATGTGGATGAAATATTGAACAGCGGCTGGAAAAAGTTACTTTTTTGTACTGCAATTTGCAACACGCCACACAAGCATTGACCAAAGTTAAAGCTGTCTAGACTCTAGAGGCTTCTAGGTTCCACAGCCCAAAAAAGTTCTTCTTTCAAATACTGATACTGTATTGATAAATGTACTGCATTTATATCTAAAATACAGGTACATGGATAAAGAAACACAAACATTGCTCAGTTTTAATTTATGAGAAGTGTGGAGACACATACACATGCACACACTAATGTTTGAACTATGTTTTAAAAGAAGACTACAGAGGACACAGGGACTGTGGTGGCTTAGTGATTAAGATGCTGAACTTGATGACTGAAAGGTTGGCAGGTCAGCAGTTCAAGACCTGAATACTGCATGATGGAGTGAACTCCCATCTCTGTCCGAGCTCCTGCCAACCTAGCAGTTCGAAAGCGAGAAATTGCAAGTAGATAAACAGGTACTACTTCATTGGGAAGGTAACAGCGTTCCGGGCAAAGAGCGCTGGCTCTTTGGCTATATACAGAGATGAGCACTGAACCCTAGAGTTGGATATGACTGGCTTTTGAGCAAGGGCGACCTTTACCTTTACCTTTACCTTTACCTTTACCTTTACCTTTACCTTTACCTTTACCTTTACCTTACAGAGAATACACCAGTCAAAAAAAGAGGGATGTTTGTATTCTATTCAGCCTAAGCATCTTGGCTTTTGTGAACAGTCCAAAGCAGCAATGTACCATTTAAAAGAGATGGGAAAAAAACCCACTCTCTCTTCTCCTTGGAGGGCATTTTATCTTTTAAGGCAGTCCAAGTCCATAACTGAATCTTACAACATAGTTGGCTACTTCATAAAAATCCAGTAAATCATAAAGGGGCACATTAAAATAATTTGTATCAGTTGGGGACTGATTTAAAGCACTGGTCCTCATTCATCAAGGGAAACCCTACATTTGCAGGCATAATCTTGGAAAATGCTGACAAGGTTTGCCAAACCCATTAATAAATTTGAAAAAGGAAGGGGGAAGAAAAGAGCAAGGAGAGAAACGGGAGGTGAGTGTTTCTATGACAATAATAGACAGAGGCAAATAGGAGGGTTTCTCTCACCTCAGCACCCCACCCATAAAACATGCTTTTAAAAAAACATTCCACCACCCTCCATCCTTATTCCATAATTCAGAGCTGACCTTTCAAGAGGCAAAGTGAAGCAGTTACGGAGGAAATAGACTGGAATGTTGTGAACGATGGTAGAAAGGGGAAAACATAGGATCCATCTAATGGGGCCCAATCCACCAAGATGTTCTCCCTCACAAGGCTTAACAAAATTAATAAATAAGCTCTTAAGGACTGTGCCCCAGATTTATTTCATGAAAAGAGAAGGTGCCAATTCAAGTTTTGCTGCCATCACCAAAATATCTTGACCAAGCTCTGATAATAATCTAGAACAGGAATTCTCAAGCTTTTTAAGCCGGTGGCCGGGTTATGCTCCCTCTGACAGCTTCGGGGGCCGGATGACCATTTTGCCCTTCCTCCACCACATGGCATTTCTGAGAGTGGTGGAGGTGGTGGGGGCCCACATGAAATGGCACCGTGGGCCACATCCAGCCTGCATGCCACATATTTAGGATCCCTGATCTAGAAAGTCAAAGTGTTCATAGTCTAGGATGTTGTCTAATCAAATGCTTGAATTTGTTTGTTTGTTTATAAATCTAAGCATGCTGAAACTGAGACCTGGAGGGATTCTTGCAATGTGGCTGTTTATTTGCTGTCACATAATCGTAGCTCAGAGTACATTTGATAGTAACGATCATAGCAACAACAGCAACGTTTACAACAGTTTTAGAAGTTTGTCCCCTGGCTTTTTCCAAAATATGAGCTGAAAATGGCTTCAAGCATAAAAACTTTATACTAACCTATAAACTCAAGCACAAAGAAATGTTCTGCTCTGTTGTAGTTATGCCAAATTATTCCCTGGTCATTGTTGCTTTTGATCTAGGTTTTCAGTCCAACTGCCTCACTTTGGGTGATTAAGATTAGATGCAATTGTTTATTAGTAATGTTTTCTTCCCCTGCCAAAATTGGATAAGTTTAGGTAAGTCATTCTTGTGGCCTAAAGTACTTCACATCCATTTATTTATTTATTTAATAGATTTATATACTGCCCTAATTCGGTGGACTCTGGGCGGTGTACATAGGCCAGTGAACACCTCACTGACCATACAATGAAATAAGTTAAAACCAATATTTAAAAAAAATAAAAACAAGAACATTTGGCAATATTGCCCACCGCTGTGCCATTAGACCACTGTTTGCCTCTCTGTGCTCCATGGGCTAAAACAACACAGTAATATAGGACTAAAGTTTTAGTCTATGAATTTTTAAATTTTTTATTGATGTGTTTTAACTTGGGTTGTAAGCCACCCAGAGTCGGGCTTGCCCGATTGGGGCGGGTTAGCAAGTGTGAAATATAAATAAAATAAATAAAATAAAAATAATGGTACAGTGGGGTGACAGTGCAAATGACACATGGAGGATCCATATTGTAGCCTCTCTGTGCTAGAAAATGTACCATATCAGGTGTGTTCATAGTGTTCTCCCCTCACCCTCCATATTGTTGAATGACAATTCACTGTTGGCTATGCTGGCCATGAATACCAGTCCAACATCTGAAGTGATGCACTTTGGCCACCTGTTTAGTGGTTAAGAAACTGAACTTGAAGACTGGAAGGTCAGAGTTCGATACCCATGACGAAATGACCTCTCATCTGTGTCCCAGCTCCTCCTACAAACCTAGTACAGTAGTTCAAAAGCAAGAAATTGCAAGTAGAGAAATAGGTAACACTTTGATGGGAAAGTAAACAGTGTTCCGGGCACTCTGGTGTCTAGGCATGGCTGCCACATGTCCACGGAAATGTCTGCAGAAGCAGACAGTGCTGGCTCTTTGGCTGTAAACAAAGATGAGCACTGAACCCTAGAGTTGGATATGACTGGCTTTTGAGCAAGGATGACCTTTCCCTTTTCCTTACACTAGGTCCATGATGGCAAACTTTGGACACTCCAGATGTTCTTGGATTTCAATTCCCAGAAGCTCTATATGGGCACGTTTTACTTCCGCTTCCAGGAGTGACGAGGGAGGTGCAGGCCAGATGAATCGCAGTAAACCCATTCATGTGGATTCATGGGGGCTTGGGCTTCTGGGAGTTGAAGTCCAAGAACATCTGGAGTGCCAAGGATCGCCATCATGGCACTAGATAATCTAGGGTCTATCACTGTTCCCCAGCCTGGTTTACTACACAGGATGGTTATGTCTGTGAGGACAGAATGAGGAACAGTGGAGTCATGTACACTGCCTTGAGCTGACTGGAGAAATGATGGGATTTATGTGCAACAAATAAAAAATGATGTCAGCTGAAGTAGCTTAGTGAGTTGGAGTCATGGGATGGAAATTCATGTAGCCACTGCATCTCCAGGGAGAAGGATCAGCCAGGATTGTGTGTGATTGATTGAATTACATTTCCCCTCTGTAGCCTTGGGCAGCATGAACAATCCCAGAGCACTGCCAGAAGTAGGGACTTTGAGAGCTGTTCCTGCCCACTTTTTACCTAGAAAAATCTTTAAGAGGGTCACCATAAGGCAAGGGGCAGCAGTGGCTCAGTGCTTAAGAATCTCGCCTTGTTAGCTGGAAGGCCAGCAAGACAGCAGTTCGAGATCTGGGTACTGCATGGCAGTTTGAGTGTCTGTCTCTGTCCCAGCTCCTGCCAACCTAGCTGTTAGAAAGCAAGAAATTACAAGTAGATAAATAGGGACCATTTCAGTGGGAAAAGATCTTTGGGACATGAAAGGAGCCTCACTCGGGCATCCCCTGAACAGAGTTTCTCCAGCAAATATCCTTTCAACCCAGAATAATTTCTGACCTGAAATTATTATTATACCATAAGGCAGAATGAACTTGATGACTCATAATTATTAATAAAGTATGTAATAAATAATAATCTAGACTTAGTTGCATTTAAAGGAGGCCTACTGAAATCATTAACACATGTCCCATTGATTTCAATGAATTCCCTCTAAATATGACTAACTCAGGAACCAATTTACCTAATTTAATTTTTCTTGACTCACAAATCTATGTTACTGTAGAATTTAGACTGCTGTTAATTTTAATGCAGATTAAATTTTGCATTCTCTAGGAGGGCTAACCAATAGATGGTTCAATGTTTTCTTACAATTCCATAAAGGCATTTCAGTAACAAATTGCTTCAATTCTTGATAATAATGTTGTCATGTGCTGTTCTCAGAGGGAGAGGTTCTGTAAAATTTGCCTTTGATATCCAATGCCTGTTTTTATGACTTGCAGGAAGATTCGCCTGCTGTTCCCAAACCATACCCTCCCTTCATCAGCATATAAATATGGAATCTGTCAGCAATTCCAACAGAGGAGTAAATGTGAGCTGCAAATCATATAAAGCTGTAACAGAGAATTCCACAATAAATGAATAAGGACTTTGTCTTACAGAGGGTCAATGCAGGGTAGAGGGAGGGAAATAACAGAGAAGGGGGGAACTAGCAATGCAGCTTTAAAGGTGGAAGAACAACACTGGATCAAATGGGAATTAGGGTGGAAAGAAAGATTGATAGAAACACCTTTAAGACTGAATTAATGCCCCTATGATGAGTGATGGTTGGTCTCAAGAATAAACGTTCAGTGAGTTCTAGCTTCCTTGGAATGTCCATATCTAACCTGGATACTTCTTTCTCTGAGGTGTCATATTGGAGGAGATTGAAGTTACAAACTGGTAAAATATACCAGTATGCAGTCTATATGTTCTCAAAGGTGTATTTCCATCTCCTCCATCCCAAGGATAAGCCTTGAGAAAGCTAGCTTTAAATTACTTCATGGTGTTTGGCCAACTGAGTGGTTCCTTGCTTATTTCAAAAGCCCTCCATATTTGATGCCACAAGTATCATTCCTTCAAAATCAGAAGGGACTTGAAAATGCAAACATAGATGATAAAAAATACACAGGGAAGCAGAAGTTCTTCACCTTTTAAAGCCGGGGGCTGTGACGCTTCCTCAAACAGCTTTGTGGGCCAGATGGCCATTTTGCCCTTCTTCCACCACATGGCACTTCCTGGTATGATGGGAGGCAGTGGGAGGGCACATGAAATGGTACTGCGGCCCACATCCGGCCCATGGTACCCCTGCTATGGAGTTCTGCCATGCAGAAATGGCTTGGGGACAACGTTGTGATTATGTAGTATAGTACATTCAACTAACAGTCACAGTGGGAGTGCTCTCTCTCTCTCATCCTAGGAAACATCTGTAAGATTCCTATTGACAAGAGCTTGGATATCTGGGTGCCAGAGGCATTATCACAACAGTGTCTCCATTTGGAGCACTTGCTTTCCCCAGGTACCTTGAAGAGCAACTGTTTATTCATAAGAGACCACAGAAAGGAGTGGAATATCACTGAGATAAGCTGCAAGCAGCTTGCTTACCCTCCATTAAATAGCATAAAGACTGATTCTGTGTTCATAGCCATGTATGTAGGATCTGCTTTTTAATCACATCTGATCATGACAGTATCATTGGATCTAGCTTTTGCATAGCAGAGCTGAACAAAGTAGAGTATATTTACATTTATAAATTGGCAACAGCATATTCAGCCATCTCCTTCACCAATTTATTCTCACATCAACTCTGTGAGGTAGGTTGAGTTGAGGGAGAGTAGAGTTGCCATAATTCTCTCCCACAAAACCAGGACAGAAGTACATTTGGCAAAAAAAAAGGCAGGTTATCTACAAAATAGCCTTTTTAAAAACAAACATAATATAATGACAGCTATGAAACACTTTCACATTAAATATATCAATACATAAATGAATTCATTTAGAACAGTTAATTCTTACTGTAAATAATCTATTGTACTTCTGAGAAGTCGCGTCGCAGTAAACTCTTAATGTCCTCAGTTCCAGGAAACACCCTGGTCACACTTATCAGGCAGTGGTGTGAGGTGAGGACATTAAGATTTGTCTCCAGGTATACTCCAACCCCAATGTGTCAGGAAATCACTTGTTTGATGGCAAGAGTTTGAATTTATTTTAATGTTGTGTTATAATACATAATCAGTAAGTTTTAAAAATCTGGGACTTTAGCATGATTTTTATTGAACTGGCTGGGACTGTTTTTCTGACCTTGAATCTGGGACAATCCCGGTTTTCCAGGACATATGGCAACCCTAAGGGAGAGTGACAGGTCCAAGCTCACTCTCTGCATTTTTAAAGCTTGATCTCTCAAGTCCCTGCTCAACATCTAACTTACTCAAATGCAAACTGGCCTAGGCTGTAAGCAAGGCTGTCTTTCTCATTGTCTCAGGCAACAAATTTGGGTTATCCCAGAAGGGCAGCGGTTAGCTGTTTGACTTGTTATTATGGCACTGTAGTGTGTTGTGGTGGCTTAATGGTTAAGACACTGAACTTGTTGACTGGAAGGTCGGCAGGTCAGCAGTTTGAGACCAGAGCACTGCACGACTGAGTGAGCTCCTGTCTCTGTCTGAGCTCCTGCCAACCTAGCAGTTTGAAAGCAAGAAATTGCAAGTAGATAAGTAGGCACCAGTTTTTTGTCCACAGAAACGTCTGCAGACACAGAGAGCACTGGCTCTTTGGCTATAAAGAGAGATGAGCACTGAACCCTAGAGTTGGATAAAACTGGCTTTTGAGCAAGGGTAACCTTTAGCTTTACCAGATTGTTAGAAATGGGTTGCTTATCTGTTTTTTGTTCCTGTGCTACAATAACCTGACTGACTTTCAGCAAAGGCAGCCTTTGGTCTGAGTGGTGAGAAATGTTGTATATTGTGATGATGATGATGATGATGATGATGATGATGATGATGATGATGATGATGATGATGATGATGATGATGATGATGATGATATCATTTCAGAAATTATTCTGGGTTGAAAGGACTTTTGCGGAAGAAATTCTGCTCAGGGGATGCCCAAATGAGGCTCCTTTCATTTCCCCAAGAGCTGGGACAGAGACAGGCACTCAGTCTGTCATGCAGTACCCAGGTCTCGAACTGGTGATTTGCCAGCTTTCCAGCTAACAAGGTGAGCCACCTGAGTCTCTATATATTATGATGTAGGTGTAAGATAACATGGTCCAAGCACACAGAGGCAAAGACTTTAACATCTCTCAATGTGACTTTCAATTTGTGCACAATTATACTTTTCCGGAACTATATGAGCCTTTGGGTATTTGTGAACTTTTCTCACCTTCCCTGAAGGCTTGACCTCTGATCCATTTGTTGAAAGCCAACCCTGGAATATGCTTGGCATTCTCTTGTTACCAGCTTGTGGTTTGTTTCTCCACCCCACCTGCAACCCAAAATAATTTTTCAAAGCAGACCTCTTGCCTGGAGTGATGACAGAGCGGTGGGCTTTGGAAAGCGCTGGTTGTGAGGGAAGACCTACGGTTGACCCCATCTTTGGTCCTCAGGACAGCCTGAGCCTGTCCTTCAGTGAATTCATTTAGGGTTGAACTTTCGGTGAACCGATGCTGGAGGGGAAGAGGAGCTAGCAGGGCAAGGCAGACGGAAGAGCGGAGCTCTAGGCAAACCAATCAACCTGAGTAAATATTGAACAAGCCCACGTGAGAAGGAGGGTTTGGAAAGGGAGTTGTCAAGCCAATGTGTAGACTGAGAAGAGAACAGGTAAGCAGCAACATTTATTCATTTGCCCCTAAATTAAAGCTGGAGTTTCAATGTACTTGGGAACAGAACTTGGAAAAGATTCAGATCAAAACTCACAAAAATCTCCCAAACATCATGGCTGCCAGCTTACAACCATATCGTCATGAGTATTCTTGGAAGGGTGATACTACAGTAGCAACAATAACAACAACAAGGAACTTTTCTGGGTTCTGCTTTAGAGCAGGCCAGTAGTTCAATACCCAAGTACTGCACAACGGAATGAGCTCCCATCTCTGTCCCAACTCCTGTCAACCTAGCAGTTCGAAAGCAAGAAATTGCAAGGAGATAAATAGGGACCACTTCGGTGAAAGGTAAACAGTGTTCTGTGCACTCTGGTGTCTAGGCATGCCTGCCACATGTCCATGGAAGCAGATGCAGACAGCGCTGGCTCTTTGGCTATAAACAAAGATGAGCACTGAACCCTAGAGTTGGATACGACTTGCTTTCAAGCAAGGGCAACCTTTACTTTTACCTATGTCTCCCTTGTTTGAAAGCCAGTCATGTCCAACACTAGGGGGTGGTACTCATCTCTGTTTACAGCCAAAGAGTCAAAACATGTGGCAGGCAGGGCTAGACGCTAGAGTGCATTGAACGCTGTTACCTTTCCTACCAAAGTGGTACCTATTTATCTACTTGCAATTTCTTGCTTTCGACTGCTAGGAGCTGGGACAGACTCCATCATGCAGCACTCAGATCTTGATCTGCTGACCTCCAGATCATCAAGCTCAGTGTCTTAACCACTAAGCCACTGCAGCTCCTACTAATTTCTAAAACCCACAGCCTTTCATCAATGGCTTGAATGGCTTCAGTTCTATTCAGTGCTGAAGACATAGTATTCTTGCCTCTAGCAGGCACAGGATAATTGTTTCACAGTATATTGAGAGGATAGTTTTAGTTGGAATCAGTAGATAGACCTCTAATAATTACTTTCTATATAGTAGCTGGCATTTCTAATGCCATTCTTGTGGATTTTGCAGATTCCAGTAATAATATAATTCATTATTGGCTGGAGAACTGTGGGAGTTTCAGAACAAAATGTCCACTTTTCCAAGCTCCTGGCTAGGGTCCAGAGCCACGTGAGGGTGACCTCCCATTTTTCTGTTCAGGGAAAACACAATGACACACAGCACCATTCCCCATGAACATACTGCTCTTTTAATGCCTTCATTCTAATGTGAAGAAGTGCCAGGTGAGAAACAAAAGTAAAAGATGACAGAAATAGGATCAAGACCCTGAATACAGCTTTTCTGTGACATAGAGGCAAAGAGAACTGTTACAGTTGCCAGTATGAAGAAATAGAAGAGAAAAATAAATGGGAAAAAGCAAGCATTCTCTTCCAGATGATCCATGAAACCAAAGGGAAAATTAAGCCTATATTAGGAATGCTGAATGAGCAACAGGGAAGTACACTATCTGACTAGGAGAAAATAAAGAGATGGCAGAAACAGTATACAGAAGAGATAAAGGGATGAAGATGAATCCTATGAGAAAAAAATCTACAGTTCTATAAAGAGAAGTGAAAGCTCCTCTAGAAGCACTGGGGGTGTGTGTGTGATAAATCACCAGAGGAAACTAGGTTACAAATAGAACTACAGTACAGTATTTCAAGCCACAGAGATTGAATCTGTTAAAAAAAATCCTAACAAGAATATGCCAACAAATATGGAAAACAAAACAATGGACTACACCAGGAGTTCTTGATCTTTTTAAGCTGGGGGCCGGGTCACGCTTTCCCAGAAAGCTTCAGGTGCCAGACAGTCATTTTGCTCTTCCTCCACCACATGGCACTTCCTGGTGTGGTGGAGGTGGTGGTGGGCCACATAAAATGGTGCCACAGGCCACATTCGGCCCATGGGCCGCAGGTTGCAAATCCCTGATTTATACAGTAACCACTGATCTGAGTTAAGCACTATAGTGTAAAGTTAGAGTGCTGTACTTCAAAGTGGGAGATGCAAGCTAGGATGCCTGATTAGTAACAAAGCTTATGTAGTTGTATCCTTGCGTCAGTCAGTAGATCATAACCGAAGCTATCTTTCAGAGTTCTTCTCAGAATAAAATGGGGGGAAAGAAAACATATAAAGCAGGCACATTTTCTGTGGGTGCATATAAATAAAGAATAAATTTTGCTATTCATATAAACAAAAACAACAACTCATTTGTTACTTTGGTACTCAGTGCCCATTGGTCTTCCGGTAATTTCTATGAGAGTCTAATTTTGGTCATTAGTTTTTATCAATGGCAATCTCTCACCCCACAGATTCAAGAGAATGCCACAGGATCTATCATACATGCAATACTCCCACTCTGTTTGCTGGGGAAAATGCAAGGGAGAGTGAAGACATACCATAGAAATCATGGTTTAAAATTAAGGTTCATTACTTCAGAGGCAGAATGAATATTTTATTGAAGTCCTAGAAAATAGCTAAGCTTATCTTTTGTCATATACTGTACAGTCAAACCTCACATAAAGAGCACCTCGCTTAAAGAGCAAATTTTTCTCTGAATGTTTGGTTCACTTAACAAATAAAGCCAACCAAAAAAATTTGCTTAACAAATAAATCGGGGTTCGCAATCCCCCACACAAGAAGTCACAATTGGTCACTTACAATAATGTTTCACTTAAAGAGCAAACTCGCTTAAAGGGCAATCCTGTGGAACGCATTATGCTCTTTAAGCGAGGTGCAACTGTATAATCTTTTACATACAGATATAAAATCTCTCTCTCTCTCTCTCTCTCTCTCACACACACACACACACACACACACACATACACACACACACACACACACACATGCCAGTCCAGAATGCCACCTGCTTCCTGAGCTACTACTTCAATTAGTTTTGTTTCATTGCTCTTGGGAAATGAGTTTACCTGCATAGCTTGAATGCTTTTTCAATAAATAAATAAACTGCATCATCCAAAATCCCTCAGCCCAAACCATATTACCTGGAAGATTCTGGGAGCTGGGAATCCAAGAAAGTTACTATGGAAAACTCTATTTTATGATTAATGTGACTATATCTGGAAGAATATATATGCTCTCATAATATATACTATTCTTTACCTACTAAATAAATATGGAAAAAGAACATCTTATCTGGACATTCAGTTTCCTTTTCTAGAAGCTTAAACCTCAAGAATAAAGGGCTATTCAGAACAAAAGAAGTTGCTTGAACTTGAAGGCACAGAATGTTTTCTTGAGACATGTTGCAAAATCCTGCTGCTTAGCATACTAAGTCGCACTAGAGTAGGTACACTGAATGAGCAGTGATTCAGTGAGTCATCTCTTCCATAAGTTCCATTGATTTAAATGGACCTACTGTAACTGTGACTTTCTATGCTAAAATAAGTGATTGTGTTATTTACTACTCTAACCAACAAGATTTGGGCCACTGTGTGAAATTTAAAGTTTGTGGCAACCATACGTTTACCACCACCACCACCACCACCACCACCCCAAAAAAGAGAACAGACAACAATTTCTAATATTTTAAACTCATTTTATCCTCCTCTCCTACGCCGCAACTGCTTCTTTTCTCAGGTCACTAATGAGCTAAACTCCCAGGAGATCCCTAACCTCATTGGTCTATGTGCTGGTAACCTCCAAGCTTGATTACTATAATACTCTGTGCATGGGGCTCCCATTGAACCTAGTACAGAGATTGGAGTGGGTATAAAATGTGGCTGCCAGGCTGGTTTCTAGAATAATACATAAACTTGATCATAGTTCCCTGGTTGGAGCAGGTTTACACTGGTTGCACATTGGGTTCCATGCCAGATTCAAGGTTTTGATACTAACGAACAGAACCCTACATGGTTTGGAACCTTCCTACCCAGAGGCATAGCAAAAGGGGGTGAGGGGGGCGGCCCGCCCAGGTGGCACTTTGTGGGGGCAGTAATACTGCTGCCCCGGGCTTCCTGGCAGCTGGGATGGGCGGCAGGACCTTCTGCCACCACCTGAGCCCTGGGCCCCGCCCCGGAGGGTGCGGGCCTGATGGTGAGGTGGAGGCCAGGGGACACCACTCCCCCGCCTCCCCAGGCACCCCCTCCTTACCACCTGCTGGGCTGGGGCGGTGCAGCCCCAGCAAAGAGCCCACCATCAGGGTCCCAGGCACATGGCCACCCCGCCTCCTAGCCCAGCAGCGGCGCCTAGGAAGACAGGAAGCAAGGCCAGCAGTCACCATAGCCCAGTGTTGGCCAGGCAGAGGATCACCACCCCTGCAATGCCTGGCTGCGCTGCTCCAGCTGCAGGGCCACAATGACCGCCGGCCTTGCTTCCCGCCTTCCTGGGCACCGCCGCCGCCGCCGCCACCGGGGTAAGAGGCGGGGCGGCTGCACGCCTGGGACCCTGACGGCATGGGCGAGGGTCTGGGGCAGGGCAATGTGGGCCAAGTGGTGAGCATCCCAGGCGCATGGCTGCCCCGCCTCCTAGCCTGGTGGCGGCAGCTCATCCACCTTTGGTGACAGTGGCGAGGCCAGTGGTAGTTGCGACCTGGCGCCTGCGGCCAGAGCAGCACCAGCCAGGCTGAGAACCTCCCCCGCAAGGTCTGGCTGGGGCTTCTCCGGCTACGGGTGCTGCCCCGCTGCAACCGCTGGCCTCGCTTCCCATCTTCCTGGGTGCCGCTGCCACTGAAGGCGGATGACCTGCCGCCACCGGGCTAGGAGGCGGAGCAGCCATGCACCTGGGACCCCGACGGTGGGCTCTCTGCTGGGCCCGCGCTGCACCGCCCCCAACCCTGGGCCTCGCCAGCGTCATTGGGGTCCCAGGTGCGCGGCCACCCCACCTCCTAGTCCGGCAAAGCCCGAAGGTAGGACTTTCCTACCGGGGGGGGGGAGCCTGGGGGGGCTAGTTTGACCTGTGGCCTCAGGTGACTGAAACCCTCCCTATGCTACTGTTCCTACCTGTTGAAGCAACTCTTCCAATGAGATGTCTCCCAGGTGCTGAGATCCACTTATAGAGTAGAAGAAGCCTTTGTTGGTAGTAGCATCACTGAAGGCAAGTTATTGTGAATTGCTGCTGGTTGTCTGGTCACACTTACAATCTGACTGGCTGTTTACCTAAGGCCATTCCTCCAGGATGTCTTTTCTGCTGAAACTAGGCCTTAGGCAACAGTAAACCATGCAGCAACTGTGCTCCAAAGACTATCAGGCAACAAATAGTGACTCAGAATAACTTGTCACTGCATCCCCTTGTTTTCTTCTTTGCAACACTTCATCCCTTATGTTGAATAACAGTGGCAGGCATCTGGGGGACTGGAACCTCAACCAGGGGACTGGAACCTCAATCATCTCAACCAGCTATGTCTGTGCCAGCCCTGAGGAGAGGATGCTATCCATTAGCATGTTGAAATAAGAACTCCCGGGGGTCTGACGGTCTACTTTTGCAAAGTAGGCACTTGCATGTCATCATTTAATGAGGCCCCACTCTTGCAGTCATAAAAGTAGTTAAGAAGTTATAGTTACATTCCCTAAGAACTGAGGCTATCCCTCGTTAAGATGAATCACAGTTATGATTTCTTATGTTTGAGGAAAGGAATAAATTACATGTAAGTGGTTATTTAAATTTTACAAGTAAAATTTTTGTTTTGTAATTTATGTATAGTATCTTCCAAGTTCTGAGACTGATATATGAATGAAGTGGGCTTAATCCATTTATCTCAGTATGAGATGAGTAATGATGGGATGATGGCAAGTCAGTTGTGAAGAAAATACACTTTGCGCAAACATTTTATTACTCCTGCCAGCCTAGCAGTTCGAAAGCAAGAAATTGCAAGTAGATAAATAGGTACCACTTTGGTAGGAAGGTGAACAGCATTTCGTACACTTCACTGTCTAGGCATGCCTGCCACATGTCCATGGAAATGTCTGCAAATGCAGACAGCGCTGGCTCTTTGGCTATAAACAAAGATGAGCACTGAACCCTAGAGTTGGATATGACTGTCTTTTGAGCAAGGGTGACCTTTACCTTACATATGGTACCAGACTGATCAGTGGTGGCTTAAGTTAAAAAAAAACTTACCTTGGTTAAATTTCGAATAGTTCTATCAATCAATCTTTATTATGGTCCAAGACCAGCATAGGAACAGTTCTACAACCCCCGCCCCACCTTTTTACACAGGAAAAACAACAATAACAAATTTTCTTTTGTCATTTGGGTCTGTTATTCAGGCAAGCTCCCGTGGACAACATAAGCAGCCACACTGTGAAACGACCTGTCATTTCAGTGGGAAAGTTACAAGGAACTCCAAAGTCTTTTCTTTCCTTCTCTTAAGTAAAAAGTGATTTTCTAAGATCAAAAGGCCTCATGTGGCGAGAACAAATGCTTTAAGGAGTGACTGGGGTGGGGAAATCACACCAAGCGGTAGGACCAGATGGCAATGATGTACTTCCCAAGGAGCCCAAGGGATTCCTGCCCCACCCCCCACCCCATCTTCTCAGCTAGCCTGTGATCCTAGGCTGAATGCAACAGGCAGTCTGTTCAGGATGCTTTCTGAAGAACTTCCTCTCAGAAGACAGGGTGAGCCAATCTAGCCAAGTTGCTATCATAAATTATTAAGAAGCCCTTTGAAAACCAAAAGCAAAGAGGCTGGGAATTCCCGTTTATGAAAATGATGGGACTCCAGCTGCTCTGAAAGTCTGTGATCTCTGCACACAAGATGCTGAGAGAGAAATAGTGGTTTGGACAGTTCAGAAATCTGTGCCAGGAATAAAGATAATAATAGAATAATTTTGTGTCAGAAATTAATCTGAATTGAAAGGATTTTTGCTGGAGAAAATCCTCTTGGGGGATGCCCAAATGAAACTCATTTCATGTCCCCGAGATCTTTTCCCACCTAAGTGGTCCCTATTGATCTACTTGCAATTTCTTGCTTTTGAACTGCTAGGTTGGCAAGAGCTGGGATAGAGACGGGCGCTCAAACCATCATGCAGTACCTGGGTTTTGAACTGCCAACTTGCCAGCTTTCCAACTTACAAGGCAAGTTTCTTAGCCACTGAGCCATCAGAGCCCCTATAGGAATAAAGATGTCGCTTACGGCAATGAGAAAATGAATAGATCAGAGAGAGAGAGTGATTACTGGAGGCATATTGAGTAATTGTCATCCTTGCTTTGGGAAGGAAGGAAGAAAGGAGTATTATGTAGATGGAAAGGAGACTGGTGGGTGAACAAGAGGATAGAAAAGAAGTAGTGGTAAGGAGTAATAATGAATGGAAGTGACAGCTAATGGGCAGATGGATGGAAGAGTTGAAGAAATAACAATACAAAAGAAGAACAGAGGAAGTAAAAGAAGAAGAAAAATCGTACAGAAACCGGAGAAACAACAGAGCTAGACATAAATGTTTAAAAAACTGAGAATCTGTGGATGAATGAAGCAGAAATGAAGACAGCCCATTTAAGAAATCATGGGGTAAAATTTCACAGCATTATGGAATGCTCCTTTTCTTGGAGGCACACTGTACAATGGTGTGAAGGGGTTTGAGTGTGGCAATGAAAATGAGAAAAAATTCTTTCAGGAGGCCACAGCGGAAACACAAGACTAAGATGATTGTACTCAATCAGCTACTGGGGAAGCAAAGGATGAGTACAAAGAGCTCTGTTGCTAATGACACAAGATGAAGTTTGAATGGACATCTAGTGGCTGATGTGCACAAAAGTGAAAGGAAAGTTTGATGCCACACAACACATACACCTGGAACAAGGAACATGAGTAATATGTATCAAAATAAAATAGAAACTATAAAGCAAGGAAGATCAAAGTCATAAAGAAATTTCCAGGATGACTTTTTTCTGGCTTCAATCACTTTCAACTCTTCTGCATTTACAGATGTTAGAAATGTTTTTGTTTATTTTCAAAACCTCCCCAGAAAACACCAAAACTCTGAATCTCCAAGTAAACCTGGCAGCTGGCTATCTTGACTGCAGGAGTATTTTAAATAATATCTAAAAATAATAACAAAATGCAATTTATTTAAGCTGTGATCATTTAAATGTGGGGGATTTCAGGTCATGAGGCCCTGGACTTTGGACCCCAGTATCACCATCCAGCTCCACCCACAGCACTGATCTTTACATCAACTGTAAAAACACAAAGGGAGTAAAAGAAAAGCCACTTGGATTCCACTATGGAAGTGACACAAAGCTTTGGAGATGCAAAAAGATGGGAAAGTGTCGGCTTCAAAGGGGTTTCTGGAGGAACCCACTTTGAAGTTCAGATGGAGCCCAGAAGAGTTTTTGTCATCCCGACAAGCTGACCAATGCATGACCTTTTTTCTGACCACTTGCCTCTGTTGGGGTGCCTGAAGAAGCCCTTTGAAATCCAGATCCAGGACAGGGTAGAAGCTGGTGCTTACCTGCCAAAGAATTTGTAACAACCTGCTAGATTTCTTCCTGGAAAGAGAAGTCACTTGGCGAGAAGAAAAGACCAAGTGACCTCATCCACAGATTATTAGCAAAGCTTTTCCTGGGCTTCACCAGTTCAAGTGAGAGTCTTGAAGGAAGGAAAAAGCTATCTTTATGTAGACAGTAGACCTGCAGGTAAAAAAGGAGGGTTCAATCTATAAACATATTATCTAGTCACATGCAAGGTTTCCTTTTTGTCAGGATTATATCCACAAGCAATCCTTTTTGAGTAAACACACCAACACCGTGAAATGGTAACAACGCCATTTATGATCTGTGCAAGTGGTTTGCCAAAGAAAGGGAAAACTGTCTTTACCAGAGTTGACTCTTGGAAATATGTAGTCACTAGTTTTGCAAAGGCGACTGATTCTTGGGAGGCAAGCGATGAGAAACCTGGGGAACATAGTGAAAAGTAGAGACATCACATTGAAAACAAAAATTCGCATAGTCAAAGCAATGGTATTCCCTGTGGCAATGTATGGTTGTGAGAGCTGGACTATTAGGAAAGCTGAACGCAGAAGAATAGACGCCTTTGAGATGTGGTGTTGGAGGAGAGTTTTGAGAGTCCCATGGACAGCGAGGAGAACAAATAGGTCAATCTTAGAAGAAATCATCCCTGACTGCTCATTAGAAGGTCAAATAATAAAGATGAAGCTAAAGTACTTTGGACATCAAATGAGAAGAGAGGATTCACTTGAGAAAGCTTTGATGCTTGGAAGGGTCGAGGGCAAAAGAGGAAGGGGAAGGCCCAGGATGAGATGGCTAGATGGTGTTGTGGAGACGGTGGGCGCAGAGCTGAGCGAGTTGAGGGGGATGGTGGAGGACAGGAGTGCCTGGCGGACGGTGGTCCATGGGGTCGCAGAGGGTCGGAATCGACTGTGCGACTGAACAACAACAAAAGTTTTGCAGTGTGTGATATATTTCTTGTCTTTCCTTCTCCTGGTCCACTGAATGCCACACCAAAACACAAAGAATGAAATTTGGCAAAATATTTTTCTACAGTGCTTAATGTCTCTGACCCATAGATAGCTGGCTTGTCTTGGACAAGATGTACAACATGTTCTCTCTTTCTTTTGGGGTGAGGGACTTTATTTTGGTTGTCACTTTTTAATGATGCAGGGCAGGATCCAGGAAGAGTGGAATTAGTAATTTCAGATCTTCCCACTGAAATTCTTTTGCCTTTAAAAGTGTTTTGTGTTGGCTAGATCCAATGCCAATTTCAAAGCCCTAAAAGATGATGGAGTCAAATTATTACATTCTATATGCCAGCAGATTTGGAAAACACAACAATGGCCACAAGATTGGAAAAGATCAGTATATGTTCCAATCCCCAAAAAGGGAAATGCCAAGGACTGTTCAAATTATCGAACAATTGCGCTCATCCCACACGCTAGCAAGGTGATGCTTAAGATAATACAGGATAGACTGCAACAGCATGTGGAGAGAGAATTACCAGAAGTGCAGGCGGGATTCAGAAGAGGCAGGGGGACCAGAGACCACATTGCCAACATAAGATGGATCATGGAAAAAACAAAGAAATATCAGAAACAAGTCTACTTCTGTTTCATTGACTACACAAAGGCCTTTGATTGTGTAGACCACAACAAAATGTGGCAAGTAATTAAAGAGATGGGAATCCCAAAACACCTTGTATGTCTCATGAGAAATTTATACATGAAACAAGAAGCAACAGTTAGGACAGAATACGGAATGACAGAGTGGTTTGGAATAGGAAAAGGAGTAAGACAAGGCTGCATTTTGTCACCCTGCTTATTAGGTTGAAAGAAGAAAGTGAAAAAGCTGGCTTGAGACTCAATATCAAGAAAACCAAGATAATGGCAACAGGCCCTATCAGTCCCTGGAAAATAGATGGGGAAGAAGTAGAAGCAGTGACAGATTTTACTTTCTTGGGATCGAAACTCACTGCAGATGGGGATTGCAGCCATGAAATAAAAAGGTGATTGATTCTTGGGAGGCAAGCAATGAGAAACCTGGCGAGCATAATGAAAAGTAGAGACATCATGTTGAAAACAAAAATTCATATTGTCAAAGCAATGGTATTCCCTGTGGCAATGTATGGTTGTGAGAGCTGGACCATTAGGAAAGCTGAGCGCAGAAGAATAGATGCCTTTGAGATGTGGTGTTGGAGGAGAGTTTTGAGAGTCCCATGGACAGCAAGGAGAACAAATAGGTCAATCTTAGAAGAAATTAACCCAGAATGCGCCTTAGAAAGTCAAATTGTAAAGATGAAGCTAAGGTACTTTGGACATCAAATGAGAAGAGAGGATTCGCTTGAGAAAGCCTTGATGCTGGGAAAGGTGGAGGGCAAAAGAAAAAGGGGGCGGCCAAAAATGAGATGGTTGGATGGTGTTGTGGAGACAATGGGCACAGAGCTCAGCAAGTTGAGGGGGATGGTGGAGAACAGGAGTGCCTGGCGGGCAATGGTCCATGGGGTCGCAGAGGGTCGGAATCGACTGTGCGACTGAACAACAAAAGATCCAATGCTCAATCAGGGATGGGTAATTTGTGGCTCTCCAGATGTAGCTGAATGGCAAATACAGCAATCTCTCACCATAAACCATGCTCTGCTGTGCTATTAAGAATTGCAGTCAAACATATGGAGAGCCAAAAGTTACATATGGTTTGGCATCCTGATCTTGCTTGAGGCCTCTAGTAGGCTGGTAAAGTAGATTAAAATTGCTGAAAACAAACAGGTAAGTAAACTTGTTGTTCTGTCGCACAGTAAAATCCAACCCTTTGCAACCCCATGGACCACAGCATGCCAGCCTAAGATAACATTAATGAATACAATGAAATGTGGGTTAAAAACACTGATGGGGGCTGATGGTAAACATAACAGATTTGTTTTCTGAAACTGTTATTGAAGGTGTTTTTCTCTGCAGGCTAACCTGGCCTTTTGTCAATTGTGTAATTTTAGACTCTGAACGCCATGGTCTTGGAGACCCACTCATAAGGTGAATACAGTACATTATGTTATTTGGCTAACTTTAAGATGGAATGGATTCTCTTGGAGGGTGGTGGATTCCACAGTATTTGAATGTCAATAATGTTTTAGGTAGAGATTTCCTACTTTAGCAGGGTTTAGGCCTAGTGACCCCGGGGTTTTCTTCCACTTTTAGTCTTCAATGGTTCTAAAAGGGTGGTTAAGCATGAATGAAGCACTATTCTTTTGAACCCTTTCCCTATTTACAAACCACTACTATATTCATATATACATCACATGTATCAACTGCTATGTACCTCAGCATCTCAGAGCTTGGGAAAAGTATGGTTTTGAGCTAAAAACATCCAAGAATCCCTTAGGTACCATGGTAATCATGTCCATACTGACCATGACTGTTTGGAAGATTTGATCTAAAACTGTATTATTTTTTAGCCTTTGTAATGTCTCCTGGGTGTTTCCATGTCTGTTTCTCACTGGCTGGGAAATTAAATGGCTATTTGCTACTGACTAACTAATTCAATTTTGACCATCAGTAATGGGAAACACCTTGAGGGGTGGAACCGTAAATCAGTAATCAAATAGGAGTTTCCAGATTATGCTAAGAATATTTCCAGTTAAAAGCCCAGCTAGAATGGAGGATGTGATGCCCTTCAGACATTTTTAGTCTCTGTTAATCCAGCTGCATGAGGCAAATAGTCAGCGGTGGTGGGTGTTGTAGTCCAGCAACTAAGTTAGGGTCCCTACTCTTCAGGATAAGCAGCAGCAGGTAAAACAAAAGTAAAAAATCCTTTGTTTTCTCTAGAAGCAAAAATGACGAAACCAAGCTTTTTTATACTTTAGGCTAGGGTTTCTCAACTTGCGGCCCATGACACCATTTCATGTGCCCCCCACAGGCACAGGAAGTCCCATGTGGTGGAGGAAGGGCAAAATGGCTGTCTGGCCCCAAAGCTAGTTCGGGGAATTAACTTAGGCTTCTGGGAATTGAAGTCCAAAAACCAAAGGTTGGAAACACTGAGTAGACTACTGTAACTCAGTTAAGGAAATCATGACCCTGAGTTTGCAGGAGCTGAACAGGGCTGTTCATGATAGGACATTTGGAAGGTCGCTTATTCAGATGGTTGCCAAAAGTCAGAGGCAACATGGCAGCACATAAAATTTCCCAAAGGGTGGTATAAAAATGTAATAGATAGATAGATAGATAGATAGATAGATAGATAGATTAACATAACATAACATAACATAACATAACATAACATAACATAACATAACATAACATAACATAACATAACATAACATAACATAACATAACATAACATAACATAACATAACATAACATAACATAACATAACAACAGGGCAAGGTAGACCAGTTCAGTATAAGCTGCTTGATATAGGAAGGTGCAAGAACGTCTTCTCATCTGTTTTGCTTTTGGAACCTACCTTTGTAGAGATAATGGTTTGGCTCAGAAAAAGGAATCTGCTACACTATAGTGCGGAAGGACATGAAAAAAACTGGCTAAACCACAAGGTCTAACATGTTTTGGGAAAAGTAAACTTTATTGAGGCTGAGGTAGTTTTGGTTCAAAATATAAAGAAGGACAGAACATCTCCATCTGAAAATACTAGATTATTCCATTAACATCTAAATAATAATATTTTAAAATAATAACAAAATCAACAAAGTTTTCACTTCTTACAATTCTTTTCTAGGCTAACATTCATCAGTCTGCAAAAGCTTCCACTGCTTGTGCCTGGCTGCCACATTTACAGGGATGGGGCTTGATCTCTCTGGGAGAAATAATAAATACTAGGGAAATAATTGTTAGTATAACTCAGAGCAATTACATGTCAATCAGAACTCCGTCCATACATAGGCCAAAACACAGTCTTTTCTATGACTAAGGTAAGTTCCTTTGATTTTAATGAGTTTACTCATTAAAACTGCTAAGTATGACTAAGTCTGGATTCAGCTTAAAAATGCAACCTGGCTCTGATTTAAAAATAATTTCTACAGACTTCAGTAGAACTATCTTTCTTCCCAAAACCTGGATGATGAGGACTGATGGTAGTAATAATTTTGTGTCAGAACTGATGGTGAACTTCTAAGAAGAGTTTGATGGCTCCTCCTTTCTTAGAGGAAAGTTAGCCAGATGTGTTCCTCCCTTGCTTCTGGAGTGGGTGGAGTACTTGCCTGTTACTTGAAAGAAGTCTTTTCTTTAGAAGACACTTCTCTAGCTGATCAAAAAGTCTGTGAAACTCATTAGCTTAAATATTCCTATACTAACCTACATTGATTCAATATCCCCCCTTTTTTTCTTTAAGCCTGCTTTGATTGACTCTTGTTGTCCAATTTGTAGCTTAAAATACTGTACATCCTTGGGAAAAGATGAGCTAATTGGAGAATGAGTGGATACAAACTTCAGTTAATTTCCCACAGAACGTCACCACTACCATCATCAGACTTCACCATTGACATCAGAAACAAGCCAGGAAGGAGAACTCACTGGTAAACGGCTATCTTGTTTCTGTTTCCAGAGCCTGTCAAAGAAGCCTCTTCATGGTAACCATAATAGTTCCATGACAGCAATTCCCTGAAACCAAATGCATTCATGCCGAGGCACACTCTTTTCCTAGTGCAAAATTGAAATCAGGAGCAGAACTTGAAACAGTTACTTTCTGGGACTACAACTCCCAGACTGGTGAGGCCAAAGATCACAGTGGCTGGAGCATTCTGGAACTTGTAGTCCAAAAATGTAACTTTTCCTCCTCCAAGGCCTCTGTGTGTCTTTCATTCCCATTGAAATGTCTGAGCAAATTCCTTTTTATGGTCCCCTGAAAACAGGAGAAACCACAAGAAACAAGTGGGGAAGAGGAGGGAAAACCAAGGCAATCATGTTCTGAGAAGAAAGATCCACATAGAATATTTCTCATAATACAACTCATGCTCAAAAAAATGAAAATTAAAAAAAAATCCCCCTATTGTTGAAAGTGCCTATTGGAATGGGAGAACAGGAAGACGGAAGAAATGAAATGGTTATCCCTGAGATACTTGTTGGAGCTAAACAGGATAGCGAAAGAAAGAAACATTTTTTAGAATCGGTCTTACTCCTCCCAGATGTGCGTGTGTCGCAGGATAAAGGAAAGTTGGGGAGCTGAAGGGGCTTTAAGACTCGGGTGAGGGACCTCCTTCGTGCCCCCCAAGGATGCTTTTGCCTTCTTCTCCACCGGGTGGCTGGGTTGTGGTCTGGCTTTCCCAGAGGGGGTGGGCCGGGTGGCTTGCGATCCCTTTGCGTGGAAGCTTAAACTACCAGGGAAACACCCGTGTACGTGCGCTCAGACGTGTCACCTTCAGTGGTGGGATGTCAAAAATTTTACTACCCCACCGTGATGTCATCACAGTGTGGGCGGAGCTAACATCATGATGTCATGTCATGTGCGGGGCCAAAGAAAAAATACAAAATAATAAAAATAGGGAGCTTCAGGCTATAGGAGCTTCAGGCTAGCAGCTTCTCTTCCTCCTCCCCATTTGGGAGGACAGCAAGGAGGCCGTGCATATGTGCCAAGCACTATGCGTGCATGCACACCAAGTGCTTGGCGTGCATGCACAGTGGGGGAACCAGTGAAAAGGTAAGCCCCGAAGGTGGTTCTCCCCAAAAGCTGCTACAGGTTCTCTGGAACACTGGGAAAAGTTACTACCGGTTTTGGAGAACTGGTGAGAACCTGTTACATCCCATCACTGGTCACCTTACAGCAACAGGAGCCGCGCGGCAGGATCGCACCCGACGGGTCCAGAGAGCAATGGTTGGCGTGTGTAGGGGAGGAGAAAACCCCTCCGGAGCCCCTGGTTTGTTCGTGGGGAGGGGCGCCTTCTTCAATGCGCGGGGATTTGGACCAAGGGGGAGTTGCTTCCTTGGTGGGGGAAGGAGGGAGGGAGGCCGGAGGGGGGGGGGCCGGGGGGCCGGTCCAGCCTCCCCTCCCGCTCAAGAAGTGGCCGACCCGGGGGAGGCGTCGGGTGTGGAGGGGCCGCTGCTCGTGCTGCTGGTGGTACTGGGGGAGCCCTCGGAGGAGGGCTCAGGGGGCTCCTTGGCCGAAGGGGCGGGGGGTCCGGCCAACCCCTCCTTCTCCCTCTTCTTCTGCTTCATCCTCCGGTTTTGGAACCAGATCTTCACCTGGGTCTCGTTGAGCTCCAGGGTGGCGGCGATTTCCACCCGCCGGGCTCGGGTGAGGTACTTGCTGAAGTGGAACTCCTTCTCCAGCTCCGTCAGCTGCTTGGTGGTGAAGTTGGTCCGGAGGCTGCTGGGTGGGGCAGCCAAGCCGTAGTCGCAGGATTTCGCTGACCACAAAGAAGGGGGGGGGGAGGAAGAAACCGGCAGTGAGAGACAAGCAAGCAAAGCAATGACACCTTTTTGTAGTGTCCAGATCCGGCCCCTGATGCCAATTCATCCGGCCCACACCGCCCTCGTCGCTCCCAGAAGCTGAAGTAAAACAGCCTCTAGCTCCCAGCCTTTTGGGACTGCAGTGGCTCAAAGGGTTAAGATGCTGACTGGGAGGCAGAAGGTCAGCAGTTTGAGACCCGGGTACTGCATAACTGATTGAGCATAGGTCTCTGTCCCAGCTCATGCCAATCTAGCAGTTTGAAAGTAAGAAATTGCAAGTAGATAAATAGGCACCACTCAGGTGGAACGGTAAACAACATTCCATGCACTCCAGTGTCCAGTCATGCCTGCCACATGTCCATGGAAACGTCTGCAGATGCAGCAAACGCAGACAGCGCTGGCTCTTGGGGTATAAACAGAGATGAGCACCAAACCCTAGAGTTGGATACAGCTGGCTTTCGAGCAAGGGCAACCTTTACCTTAACTCATAGCGCTTAGTGCACTTCTCTGGGCAGTTCACAAAGTAATGAGCATTTTGCCTGCAACCTGCTGGGTACTCATTTTACTGATCTCAGAAGGATGGCAAGCTGAGTCTACCTTGATCCCTGGTCAGGATCGAATTCACAACTTTCTGGTTGCAGTACAGCAGTTTAACCACCGCACCACCAGAGCTATCTCCCGATCCTCACTCCACTCCCTTCTCTGGCTAGGAGGAGAAAGCCCAGGAATCAGGGCCACTCGGCCTACCAACAGTGGCGCCAACAGCCAACGTGGACACCGAAGGAGGCAGATCTCGAAATGGGGTGGGTGGGGAGGATGGTTTCCCAGGTCCTGGTCAAAGGCGAACTGCTCTCCAATGTTTCTCTAGATCAGCCTCTCCAAAAAAGCAGCTGGACACCAGTCTCCATCATTCCCAGCCAGCGCTGCTTTGGGAGAGGCTGCCCCATCTATATTGACCTTGGAGAGACCTCCGTTCTGCTTCTCGTCTGAGTGGGGCTCAGGTTTGCTTGAAAGTTTGCTTCCCAACTCCATGCACTTTAGAAACAAGACACCTTTGCCCGTTGTTTTTGTTGCCGCTACCCTTTAAAACAGTTCATCTCGTTTCCTCCCACAACCTTTCCGATCCGAACATAGTCCTTTATGAATCAGCTTTCCCTTATTGTTTGGACTGCTGTCGTTTGACAATGTTATGTCAGGTTAAAATTTTATGCATGGCCTTGGATGTGTTACTACATAAGCCATCTGTCTGACTGATGGATAAAGAACTAAATAATCAAGGTTCAGAAACAAGGTCCCATGCTAAACATTTAGGGCAGGGTTTGACTCATATGCATAAGAAAGCTTTTCCTGCCCATGAAGAGGTCCTAAACAACACTACATTGATAGCAAAAGATGTGTTGGGATTCAAACCTACTGTAACTGGAAATACCACCTTCTTGAGAATGAATTTACCAAATCCCTCCCTTAGTGAGATTCTCTATAGTGCTGTTGATCAGGGTATGCAGCTTCCTCCCAACTTCCTCCTAACCCTATACATATTTTGGGGATGAGATCAGACTTTAGAAGTAGATGCTGGGTCTGAAATATTCAACGATCTCAATCCAATTGCTAGTCCAAGTTAGAGCAAACTTAATGAATTTATGATACTTCTGTAAGTACTGATTTTACCTCCTGGTGCAATGGATTTACTTCATTTAGGAGGATCAACAATTGGAAAAAATATCCAGGAACACTTGCTGGTGAATTGTGCTTTGTATTCTGTTATGTAAAAGTCCAAGGCAGAGTTACAAATCTAAAGCCAGTTGCGCCAGTGTTAATCCAACCATGCTTTATGATAAATGTAATGCTGGAAAGCACCTCTCCTTAAATTCTGACATTTCTACTTATTTTGTGGCTGAAAAAGCACAAGAGTAGATACGTTGTGTGTGTGTTGTGGGACTCTTGCTACCTTTGGTGAATCTGACAACTTAGTAGAACTTGGAAAAGTTTCTTTTCCAACCTCAGCTTAAGTTGTAGCCCAAAAAACTTTTCCAAGTTCTGACATGAGTCAGGTAGTCTTCATATGGACCAGTTCACATCTGGAAGAAAAAGGTGTGCGAAGCAGTCTAAATTCCATGGTAAGGCAGTAACCTGGCTCCTTATGAGGCAGAGATGAATTCTTCAATGAACACATATTGACCCTTCTCATAAACAACCAACATTCTGAAGCACACGGAATTTTTGAGAAGCCAGTGATGTGTGACACACACATGGAGAGCCTTTTGTGGCATTCTAAGCTTGCATTTTATTCAGCAGAAACTTGGGTGCACAGGTCTCGTGTGCATCTGATGAAGTGAGTTACTGTCCACCAAAGCTTATCCCAAATAAAACTTGTTAGTCTTCAATATACCAGAAAACTCCTTGTTTGCATTTTTTTCTTTAAGCCAATCATTTTCTCTTTTTATGAACACTAGATGTTTCTCTTCATCTGGAAAGAAGGAGCATTATTTAAAAATAATAAATCAAATCTAACAAAGTGCTCCAAAACAGGAGGAAGGTTTCTAAAACTTCAGGCTGGAGGTGGGGAAGGTAATAAAAAGTGAGACTTTTATTCCTGTGGGGGCGCAAATATTTCCTGGTATGTATAACCTCAACCCCAACCCCCCTCAATTTGAACTCATTACCTTTGATCCTACCCTGAGTGCCTTAAAGCAACAGATGATGGCTTCCGCTTTCCCTTTCTGGTGTCTTCTGAAACAAGAGCATCCTGTTCTATCGCCCACACCTTTCCGATCTTCCATAAAGGCTTTTCTATGGCCCTGCTTCTGCCATTTGCAGAAAGGGGAAATTAGAGTATTATGGGATTTAAACTCAATTTTGAAAAAGGGACTGCGGGACTGGGATCTCTACAGCTCTCGGATGCCTCTGCCAGGAGGGGAGTGTGGTGTTTGAGGATTCTGGAGCAGTAGTTTAAAAGTCCCTCTTCCCAAGCTTGGCTTGTAACGAAAGTGCTTTTCTTGACCCGAAAAGAGGAAGAGACTCCCGACAAAGCTCCGATGTTGGGCCTTGGTGGAAACCAGGGCGATCCAAAGGCAGAAGATAGTGATCCAAGTTGCAAGTCTCTCCTCTTTCTCCTCCTCCCCAACATACTTCAAAGCCTATGAGTGGTTAAGAATTGGTTAAGAAGCTCACCTTGTTAGCTGGAAAGTCTTCGCATCAGGAGTTCAAGCCCCGGGTACTGCATGATGGATTGAGCGCCTGGCTCTGTCCCAGCTACTGCCAACCTAGCAGATTGAAAGCAAGAAATTGCAAGTAGCTAAACAGGGACCACTTCGATGGGAAAGATCTTGGGGACATGAAAGGAGCCTCATTCAGCATCCCCTGAGCAGAGTTTCTCCAGCAAAAAACAACCCCGTTCAACCCAGAATAATTTCTGACACGAAATTATTATTCAAACTCTCCCCGGGCTTTGAAACGATCCTTGCCTGGCTGTCTCCTGGGTGTCACACAGGGTTTGGTTTGGTTTTTTTTTTACCTGTTTTGGGTGGATTCCGTTTGACTCTCATCCACTCAAAGGTTTGACTGGCGGTGATGTTGGTGGCAGCAGCAGCCACGGGGCACGGTTGGGCCCTGGGGCCTTTGTGGTCGTGCAAAGATGGAGAAAGATCTTCAAACCCTCCTTGTAGGTAGCCCCCATGTTCAGGCCCATACAGAGGTGGCTGGAACTGGCTTGTGGGTGCGCAGGGGAAGCCTTCGGGCAAACCTCCCAGGATGGAAGAAGATGGTGAAGTAGTGGTGGTAGTAACCGTGGGAGCGACAGCGGGAGCCGGGTAGGCTGTCGCATGGAAGTAGCCTCCATCCGTGGCCTCCGAGGGGTTGAAGTAGAACTGTTGGTTGATGAAGTTTGGTCCAGGGGTTGTAGGTGGAGAGGACCCTGCGAAGGGGATGCCAAGGCCCGCTGGGTTGGGAGGAAGAGGATGGTGATGATGATAGGGTGAGCCCTGCTGGAGGTGGTGAGGATGGTGGGCATTGGGCCCCGCGGCAGCGCCCACCCCTGTCGCCCCGAAACGTCCTTCTGAATGATAGCTGTCACAGGAAGGAGTGGTACCTGCGCAAGCGGGAAAGGAAGGGGTCCCTTGGTCAAAATGTTGGTACTCCTTGGGCGCGTAGGCGCTGCTCGTCCCACGGTTACAAATTGCATAGTCTAAGAAGAAGTTCATTCTAGGTATTGTTCCTTTGCCAATGATGGAAGAGGGTCGCCCTATTTTACGGGGATTTCTTCTGCCCTACAACCTTTAGATAGTATGTCAAAATTAACGGGGGAGGGGGGAGAGAGAGAGAAAGGGAGAGGGGGAGAGAGAGAGAGGAAGAGAGAGGAAGAGATCCTTCCCATCTATAGCTCTCTAGCCTTGGTGCCCCCATAGCCCCCACCCCTCCTTCCAAAAGAGCTTTCAGAAGGGGGGTAGAGTGGGGGTAGGGTGAAATGGGGACTGGACCACGTGGTGGCCTTCAAACCCAATGAGCAAATGCCTCCTGAAGTTTGTCAGATATCTACCATCATCCATCAAGTCCTTGACATTTGCATGACAAAGGGACTTCAATCAAACTTTTCCCCATCGATCTGATTAACAACACGGATGCGTCAAAAGGTTTTTTCCTCCCTCAAAGACTTGGGAAGAACAAGAAGGGATAGGAAGTGATAGAAAGGGGTTGGGGAAAGGAAAGGGGTGGAAGAAAAGAATTGGAGAAAGGGAGAAGAAAGTTGGGGTTATGCAGGTTTCTTCTATGTGGAGTTTTTTTTAAAAGGAGTCTCCCTCCTCTAATTCATAAGATGGTGTCAAAAATCATCACAACTTTCCTCCCTGACTGTGGGGGAAGGAGATTTTGGACTGGGTATTTTAAAAACTCATTCCAGCTACAGAGGGGGGTCAAGAGAGAGAAAAAGGCAGAGAAAGAGGGAGAGAGGTAGGAAAACCGTCTTTATGAAAGTAAATGTTCTTTTTCCTCATTAAAAAAATTTAATCACTGAAAAACTACTTAAACATTTATGGAGTTTGCTTAAAGTGTTTTGTGCTGTCCCTCAGAAAAAAAAGATCCTAAATAGCTTTGTTTTGCTTATCCCCTTTGTGTCTAGAAGCAGAATGCATAAGAGCAATTTAATTCAATCAACATTCTAATGAGTTGTGAAATAAAGTTAGCAACACAATTGTTTTTTGTGGAAGGAGGGGAGAACACAAATAAAATTGAAATTCGAGCTACTCTCTCCATCTATTCGTTACTGGCTTTTATTTTTATTTTCTCTGGCTATCCCTTCATTTCCACTCTAACTTTTTAATAAGATCTGTTTTTCTCCCCTCCTCCCTCCTTTTCTTTTCTAATCACACATGACTCTGGTGACTGTGGGAGACACTGGGCTTGGATTTGTCTGCTCTGAGCATTGGCAGGGTTTTAATTGCTGCGAATCATTCTTAGAATTGAAATAAAGACAAACAAGGAAACCAACCAACCCAATGACTCTGGAAGGTCACTTTCTTAGCCATAAGTTATCGGAATCAAAGTGTTAGAGCTCTGAAGCCTATTCTGTGGAAGGAAGGCTAACCTTTTGATTCAGATTTGTACTAGGTTGGTTTCGTTTGGAAGAGGATTTAAGGACTCACCATCTTATTTTTCCCCAAGGGAAGGTTCATAAAGGCCAAATTGCCCAGATTTAAACAAGACAACAAAAACAACACATCGCTAGCTCTGTAAGTGAACTTTTGGCCTGCTGGAAACCTCTGCTGCTCTGCTCGTAGGCTGAGCGCCCAGTAAATATCCTGACAAGTAACAAATGACCGTGGGCGTCAGATTAGAAGTTACCCTTGTCTTCAACGTGCTAACAAGTAAATAAATGTTGCTGGCCTGGCTTTCCATTATATCAAGCACGAAGTAGTCTACTCTTTCTGCCTTTGTCAATACACAGGAATTAGAGGAGGCAGTCCCTCTGAAAGGAAAGCCCTTACTCATCAATTTATGGACTCCAAAGTAGCCAAGTAAATCCTTAGAGGACACCTCGAGTAAGGAGGATGATGAGGGAAGGAAAGAAGGAAAGAAAGGCACCTGAAAGAAGACACTCTGTGAGAAGAATTAAAGAGGGTTTAATTTTTTTAAATTACCGGTACTCTTAAAGTAGGGGCAGGGATAATAGGTAGGAACACACACACCCCTCCAGTTCTAGCTGATATTTCATCCTACAGTGCCAAACTAGAAGAGTGATTTGCTGTCCCTATGGAGTATATATTGACAGGTTCCAATCCCATGCTAGGCCCAGGAAAAAATGAGGAAGAAGAAGTCATTGCTGTCGGATGATACCAGAAATGTAAATGATTTTGAGCAGGTTGGAAGGAGAACACTTACAAAATAATGAAAACAGAGAGAAACCATTAAAGGAAAGGGAAGAGAGAAAGAAACGAGGAAAACGGAATGAAGGAGAAAACGAACTGAGTGGGAGAGTGGAACAAAAAGGAAGAACAGTTATGCACTTTAACATTTTTAAAGTAGTTGTTTTTCAGTCGCACAGTCGATTTTTGAAGAACTGTACATTAAATTACATAACACTTAACTTAAAATTGGCAGGTACATTTCTTCTGGACCATTCCCGCATTAGCTAGCTGTAATCTTGGACTGGGTGTTTTAAACACTCAGTTCTAAGTGGGTAGCTTTGTAGAGCGGACAAACAAAATACTCCCGAACCAGTGACTCACGAGGAGGGCTTTGTGTTCCAAGTGGCAGGTCGGGAGAAATCGTTTTCAAAGATAATTTACAAAACCCAGGAAATTGTCCCCGTTGAAAAGTTAGGCGAACCTGAAGTCCCAATGTCATTTAATTCTCTTTTGAACCTTGTTTCTTAAGTGTGAGATTAGTTTGCCTTGTTTACCAAGAGATATCGAATTGTGATCATAAGACTGATTCCATTTTATTTTCCCACGTAGAGTGCAAATAAAGGATCCTGATGTTATACATGAAATCCAAGCTAGGTTTCTGATTGTGTGCAGGTGGAGAGGAAAGGAGACCAAAAGTGGGGCTGTGTTTATATCCACCTCCAGGAATCTTTTCATAGGGTTCCCTTTCAACTGACATGTGCCAGAATGTAGATCTGAAAATTTAGATGGATAGAAGGGAGGAAGGGAGGAGAACTAGGTAGAAAGAGAAATTGCAAGACTTGGAATGAAGACAACCGAGGCAGAAACGGGAAGCCCACGATTTCAATAAGCATCCTGGATGTTGCTGACTTATTAAAACTTCTCTTAAACTTCCGTCTGACGTTCTCGCATATACCCAATCCTCTCCCTTCCCTTCCATCCCCGTTCGCCTTCTGGCGGCCATGCCCTGGAGGGGGGGGCAGAGGAGCGAAGGTTGTTTTCTAAATCTCAGCCTCCAGCTTCTTCTTCGCCTCCCCACCCCACCCCCATTGGTTACCACCAGTTTATTTCCTACCTCCTGCGTTTATAACTTTTATCGTCCACAATTTGTAGCCTGCCAGGAGCAGTGCGCAGGGGGAATACTGGTATACGTAGCTCAGATCTAGGAAGAGCTTTATGGCAAACATTCTTGAAGGTACACAAGAGCAAAAACCAATTAGAAGATGGAGGAAGAGCTCACTAGACAAGGAGCAACAGGGAGGAGAACAAATAGGTCAATCTTAGAAGAAATCAACCCTGACTGCTCCTTAAAAGGTCAAATAGTAAAGATGAAGCTAAAGTACTTTGGACATCAAATGAAAAGAGAGGATTCACTTGAGAAAGCCTTGATGCTGGGAAAATTGAAAGGCAAAAGAAGAAGGGGGCAGCCAAAAATGAGATGGCTAGATGGTATTGTAGACACAATGGGCACAGAGCTGAGTGAGTTGAGGAGTATGGTGGAGGACAGTAGTGCCTGGAGGACAGTGGTCCATGGGGTCGCAAAGGGTCGGAATCGACTGTGCGACTGAACAACAAAAAATGGCTGAGGAACTCAAGCCCCCCCCTCCCATGTCACTTGGAGGACCCTGAATAGGCTGAGGGTTGGAGTTCCTAAATGCAAGACCAACATGCTCAAGTGGGGACTGCTGGCGTGTGAATGTGGAGAGCAGGGTTGGATTTACATGAAAAGAGGCCCTAGGCTATTCCACTTATGTGGCCCTTTCACCTCCCATTTTAAGTTTGTAAATTACATGAGAGATAATAAAATACATCATTACTATGATATATATCAATATATGGGCCCCTCTTGATCTTGAGGCCCTAGGCTGAAGCCTAGTTAGCCTATAGGAAAATCCGGCCCTGGTGGAGAGATACAGAATTTGGCTCATTTACTGGCCTGCTGATTACTGCTAGAAACATGCACCCACAGGACTTAAGTTTGACCAATGACAAAGCCAAGAAAGTGCCTTCATTTTGGCAGTCCAGGGTTTGATCAGGACACGAAAGAAAAACCCCACCCCACCCCTTCATGGTTCTCCTTGGGAGGCAGCAGTCCTCCACTATGAACTAGTCCAACTAGCACCATGGTGGACTAGCCCAAAATTTTAAGCAGAATCAAGTGGGTAGATTTAATGCTATTGAGTTGTGGTGGTCATTGTTGACAGTTTTTAAAGCCTCATTGACTCCTAGACACAACCTTCCCAGGAGTGCACAACCTGATCAAACCAGTAACACAGACGATTCGCTTGAGGAAAGGGATCTTTTCAAGGCAGTTCTGTCTGTGTGTGAGTGTGTATGTGTGAGTGTGAGAGAGAATATGTAACTGCTGCTGGGTTTTCTTCCTTGCATTCCCTTTTGGCACTTCAGGGCCGCTCACCATCTGCTCCTTAAGGGTGATGACTTACAGAAGGCTGCCTTACATTCCTCCCCTCCCCACTGCCTGCCCCAGCTTCTTTGCCTTGCAAAAGCTATAGAGTCACCAGAAGGCTGAACTATGTGTCAGAACATTTGCCAGAGGGATTGTATGTGTGTATATGTGGTTGTGGTGTGAGAAAGAGAGAGGAGGAGGAGGGCTTTCTTCTAGGGAAGATTTTTAAAAATAGGAAGACTGTCCTCTAAAAGAAGTCATCCTGCAAAGTCTTGTGACATGAAGTTTCATGGACTGCAACTGGACAGAGTGTTAACTAAACAGCAAAGACTGGGAAACAAGGTTGTATAGGAAGTGAGGAACAACAAAACAAAAACTGATACCTTGGTAACGACAGTTAAAGTAATACTGACACGCCTGTTCTACTTGTCAGGAAAAGTTGGTAAAGAAAAGTGGGCCAATTCTTTAGACTAGTGTTGGTTAACTTTGGCACTCCAGGGGTTCTTGTACTTCAATTCCCAGAAGCCCAAGTCAGCACTCCTGCTGATCAGGGCTTCTGGGAATTGTAGTTGAAGAACACCTAGAGTGCCAAGGTTAGCCATCAGTGCTTTAGACCAGGGATTCTCAACCTGCGGCTTGTGGGCCAGATGTGGCCCATGACACTATTTCATGTGGCTCCCCACCACCACCAGGAAGGGACATGTGGTGAAGAAAGGGCAAAATGGCCATCTGGGCCCCCCGAAGCTGTCTGAGGGAGCGTGACCTGGTCCCCAGCTTTAAAAGGTTGAGAACTCCAGCTTTAGACAGTTAGGACTAGGATATGACAGAATTTCATTTTAATTCAGCTGAAGGTGGAGGAGCAAAATCTCTCCCTTCAAGTGGTCAGAGCTCACTTTTGTGGAGCATTTTTACCTACTCTATGAAAAATGGTGTTAAACAAGAGTTGGAAATTAGAGGGAGGGCATGGAGCTTGCCTCCTGCTTCTCCACTGCAAGACTCCTGTTGTTCCTTGAAGGAAGGGCACTTTTCATACATACAAGCACATTCATAGAGTAACATCTGTGTGGCTCTTTGGCATTTTGGTTCTTGAACCAACAAGGGCTGTGTATTTGCAGCTCCTGACAGTTCTTCAAGATGCAGAAAGACCAGCTACAACCCACTGAAGAAAGAAAGACCTACTGTAACTCTGAGTCAGCCTGGAATAAGTAACATCTGCAAACTAATGCTTCTTTTTTCTGTCTCATACTCTGCGTATACTCTGGAGCTAGTTGCTCTCAGCATTTCAGTAACTTTCAACACAGACAGCTTAAATCACTCTGTGGTGGATTAGTGAGTAAGACACTGAACTTGATGACAGGTCAGCAGTTGAGATCCGGGTGCTGCATGACAGAGTGAGCTTCCACCTCTGTCCCAGTTCCAGTAACCCTAGCAGCTTGAAAGCAAGAAATTGCAGATAGTGAAATAGGTACTGCTTCAGTGGGAAGGTAACAGCGTTCTGTGCACTCTGGTGTTTTTTCATGCTTGCCACATGTCTATGGAAGTGTCTACAAATGCAGACAGTGCTGGCTCTTTGGCTGTAAATGGAAATGAGCACCGCGCCCTAGAGTCAGATAAGACTGGCTTTTGAGCACGGGCGGCCTTTACCTAAGTAAAAACTGAGCACTAGCCTTTTTCATTCCTTTGCTCACTCTCTGCCAAGTTCAGGACCCAAGGAAGAAGGAAAGGAAGTTCTTCCTGAGGAACACACAGACACACATTGCCTCCTCTGTTCCTCCATCATGCCTGGGTTCTCTGTAATATTTGTACAGCTCTAGAAGGACAGCACAACCATGGGAAAGGAGTCAGAAACCAGGGGTTGTATGACCATCCTAAGACCTGTGGGCCAGATCCAGCCCATGGTGCCATTTCATGTGGCCCCCCACCCCTCCAAGGGCATTTGAGAAGCAAAATGGCCACCTTTTGAAGCCGTTGAGACAAAATCGCCATCCCCATCATGCAGGCAGGGCAAAATGGCCATCCAGCCTTCAAAGCTGACTGAGAGAGCGTGACTCAGCCTCCCGTTTGAAAGGGTTGGGAACCCCTAATATATACTTTATTATTTTCATGTTCCCCTTTTGTGCCTACCACGCAGTTCCCAAAGCACTACTGTGCGTTTCAATATAGCTCTTTAGCAAAGAGACACAGGGTAGCTGCAACGCAGTTGGTCTCTCCCTTGTTCATATTTCTTTCAGTCTTCAAATTAGCAATTTTCTTTTTGGCTAATATATACAAGAAAATCTTGAAGGTTCCAAACAACAAACTAATAATGGGATCCCATCAGACTAGTGCAATTAAAAGAGATGGTGTATTCCATCAAGTATCAAGAGGTATTTTTTTTCTTGCTTCCTAAAAATATTTAATTAGACATTAGCCTTTAATTATATTTACTGCTTCATTTTCACTTGCGAATTCAGAGAGGCAATAGTGTCACTAATTATTCTTATCCCCTAAAGCACAACAGATAAAAAACCCTCTCTCTTAATACTTACTTCAACTTGATGAGGCTTCTTACCCTGCCCTAATTTTACTGCAAAGAAAAGCAATCAGAAGGATGTTTTTATTATTAGTGGTAAAAAAAATTCTGGAACAAACTCTCCAGAAAAATTTTGGGAGCAAAGAATCTAACAACTTTGAAGATGTTTAGAAATATTATTTGGCAGTATCTCTTGCTACAGCTTCAGCATGTTGTTGGCCACTGAGATAGAGAACATATTTTCCAGTAAGTAATCTTGGAAAAGTTTGAAGAAATTCCCTTTTTGGATTATATCTCGTGAAATCTGAGGGATTCTGGGAGTAAGTGAAAAAAGTAACATTTATTGGCTCTAACCTGGGATATTTCTCCTTACAGATCTCCTCTGAGTATCAGAGTCCACTGCTTCTAGAAAGATGGTATATAGCACAAATATACACTTAATAGGTCACCCTTGCTCGAAAGCCAGTCATATCCGACTCTAGGGTTCAGTCCTCATCTCTGTTTGTAGCCAAAGAGCAAGCACTGTCTGTGTCTGCAGACGTTTCCATGGACATGTGGCAGGCATGACTAAACACTGGAGTGCACGGAACGCTGTTTACCTTCCCACCGAAGAGGTCCCTATTTATCTACTTGCAATTTCTTGTGTTCAAACTGCTAGATTGGCAGGAGCTGGGACAGAGATGGGAGCTCACTCTGTCATGCGGTACCAAGGAAACGAACTCCGACCTTTGAGTCAGTGAGTTCAGCATCTTAACCACTTGCACCACCGCAGTTCCTCTTGCACTTAAAAAAATTGCAACAAATTCATTCCATTCATGTCATACTCATGAGAATGGTTAAGTAGTAACCAATAATCAGTGCTGTATATATTTCAGGAAAGGGGCAGGGGCAGGTTTGGATAAGCATTTTCTCAGAATAACACAGAACCATTTGATGCCATTCATATATTTTTTTGGACTACAGCCCCCGCCCCAATAATCACCATGCGTTTCCCAGTGGGACTGGAGGTAATGGATGCTGAAGTCCAAAACATAAGTAAGGCACTCAGTTACCTTGTTCTGGCTTGCCAAAACCTACATGTGGTTTAAGGGTCTGCTCCAGTCTTCCCCACCTCACTATCCTAAAGACAGATTGACCTACACCAACCATTTATCCTCAAATACTACACCACAGGGATCTCTTTTCTGCACCACAAATTCATGCAGTCAGGGGAAAAAAAACATTTATTTCTTCTGAATGCTTCTTTTTCCTTACTTCTCACCAATGGTGAGTCATAGCAATGCTATAGATCAGTGGTGCCCAAACTAAGGCCCAGGGGCCGGGTACAGCCCCCGACGCCAATTCATCCAGCCCATGAAGCCCTCATCGCTTCTGTATGGTGCGTCCTCTCCTCTGGCACCCTTGGGTGCAAGTAACAACTTTATTATTATTGTATCAGCCTGGTGCGCTACACTTTTTAAGTCATTGCTCCAAGCTCCCTCCTACAGCTTGGAGCAATGGTTCATTCTAAAGTGTCTAGTGCTGGGCAGAGCAAGTGAGGGGTGGTCACCAAGTGGTTCCCGGGGGTAGCCTTCTCCCCCACTCCTTGGTCGCCGCCCCTCACCCCTGCCTAGTGCCCCCCCCCCAATGGGGCCATCACACCCTTGCATAAAGGTACTCTGAAATCACAGGAAGAGGTCTTTTGGTTTATGAGAAATGAAAGACTCCTGGGAAGGCATGGTATTATCCACATCAGTAAAAACATTTGGGTTTTGGACCTGAGCCTTTTAAGAACATAAGATGAACTTTACTGGGTCAGAACAAAGGACATAATGCCAATCATTTTGCTTCCACAATGGTCAATCGAATGCCTCCAGAAAGTTCATAGGGGAGACAGAAAAACAACAACTTCCTTACATTTCCATCCTCTCAAAACTGCTATTTAACAGGTTCTTGCCACCAACAGAGGAAGTAGCAGATGAACCTAATGACTAGAAGCCACTGATGGCTTTATTCTCCACATTCTTTTCTATGCTGCTTTCCATGCTATGTAAGGTGATGGCCCTCACACCAACTCAACCATCTTCCTAGTGTAACTACCTTTTATGGAAGTTTGTGCACATAAAGATGGTCAACATGACTACACAGTTCTAGGATTTGTAGTGGAGAAAATAATGACCAAAACCATTTGTGTAGGCATAAAAGTTATACCTATATAGATTTGCCAAGCATTAAAACAAGACAACAGGCAATTGTGCAATTTGATGGTGCAATCAGTTGTACTACAGTATTTGCATTCTGACTATCGTGCAATGCGGCATCAGAAGTGGTTTGTGGATAGCATTCATATCCTGGCTCTATTCTAGCTATCTCAGGCATTGTTTTGAGTTATGCAGCTACAATATAGGATTTCAGTCAATATTTCCCTTCACACGTGCTGCTTCTTTCACACTCTACCATCTCTTCCTTTTGGATGAAAATATGACAATTTATTAGGGTACAAAGAACCACTTGGTAGGGTAGATATAGCAGAAGGGATTCAAACAGCTGACTTGGAAACATGGCAGAATCTGAAGATCAACTAGGACTGTGATGGCGAACCTTGGCAGCCCAAGTGTTCTTAGATTTCAATTACTGTATATACTCAAGTATAAGTCTAGTTTTTTAGCCCCCCCCCATGAGATCCAAAAAGGATACTCGACTTATACTCGGGTCAACAACCCTGAGGGTCCCAAAACCATGCTGGATTGAGACGTGTCGACCAACAAACCAGCATGGAGAAAATCCTTTATTTCAACAACACAGGGGAACAACACTACTGTAAAGACTCCAAAACATACCCACACAAATGTCTCAATTAATTAATTTTACCATATTTCCATGTATTTTAATTATTGAAACTCACTGGCAACTGCTGCATTTTTCACCCCTGACATACTCAGGTCAGTCTATTTTCCTATTTTTAGAGGTCCAAATTAGGTACTTCGACTTATATTCGGGATGACTTATAGTCGAGTATATACGGGTACCAGAAGCCCAAGTGAGCACTCCTGCTGATCAGGGCTTCTGGGAATCAAAATTCAAGAATAGCTGGAGTGCCAAGGTTGGCCATCACTGAAATAGAAATTTCACTCAAGGCACATGGGAGTTATGAACAACATGGCAGTTCTGACATCCTCTAGATTTGTCTCTCAAACGCATACTGTACACATGCATTCAACATGTGTTGACTTAAGAAACTTAAGTCTATTTTCTAGTGTTGTAAGAATATCTGACAAAATGTATGTATGAAGTTCTCTGCACATACAGAAAACAAAAAGTGCTTGCTAAATATTATTATTAGTCAAGTGCTACTATCCTAATGTTACATATGGAGTGGAAGGAAACTGCTTACATGAACTTATGACCGACCTTGATGTTGAAAGAGGAATAATGAGCTCATAATCCATGCTTTTAGGAACTGAAACACAGAAGACTCCACCATTGCCTTTATCTATGTGACCCATTTGAAAGAGACAAGAAGCAGAAAGACAGTCAGAAGTTGATCGGGGTTGGCCAAGAAATTTTGCTGCCTAAAGGAAAACACAAAATCATGTTCTTCTCCATTCAATATACAGTACAGTAAGCAGGCTAGACTACTGGATGAATATTGGCAATGGATGCCTGTATCATATTTAAGGGCAGCAAATGGACTGTACGAACCTCAACTCCAGAAGGATCAAAGCTTAGACATGTTTCCCCTGCTGAATTTCTTCATGTTAGGACAAAAACTGGTGAAGGAAAAAAATAACGCATGGTGACAGTACCAAAATGCAGGATCTGTGTCAAACTCGCTTCCATGTAGCCATTATCAAACCATAGCTAAGCATAATTTTGAGATGATCCCTTCAACAAGGTCAGTTTTGGTAGAGATACTCAACTTTGCTCTTGTGACTAAAGGCAAAATGTATTTCCTATGGCTGATAAATCTTCAGCCTTGGTATCTGGATGAGGGAACTGTTGCTTTGTTGCTTTTACAACCCATGAGCTTGCCTTATTTGCATATTTGGCAATTAATAACCTCAACTGCTAAGCACAGGTGTGGATCAGATGCTTAATGTATGCCCTCCAGTTGCTGAGAGCACCAAGCCAAGGCTGCTGAAAAGCAACATTTTTTTCCTCTGGCACTTGACGTTTTGGAGAAAGTAAATAAAAATGGGCCAAACAAATTGTGAAATCTCTTGGTCATTCAGTAATTTAGATTTTATTGAATATGCTCCTTTCTCTCCTCCAACACACAAGTCTTGCTAATTAGGACAAATAAGAAGGGTTAGCTGTGAGCATAGATAATAAATGGCAAGCCCCCACCCCCATTTATTAAGTCTCCTTCTGTGGGTGGAAAATTGATTGGTGGTCATGAATGGCATGCTGCCTGGACCTGCAGCGATTTGGAGGAGTCATTATGATCTGCAGAAGGGCCCTAGCTAGCGATTTGTATTGATAAGATGTCAGTTGTTTTGCATCGGTCTTCTCAAAGCATTAACCCCTCTCCTCATTCTACCCAGCACTGTGTTATCACCTCCCTGATAAGTCATGAATCCAGGTGTGAATCAGTACCAAAGACCCATGTATTCCTGAACAGAGTGACTGCAGACCAAGTGTGGTCATTGGGGCATTGATAAGGTCAGGCTGAACATATTCAGATGGGGAGGTCAGTGGAGATTTATTTATTTATTTATTTATTTATTTATTTATTTATTTAAATTTGTTTATTGCCCTCCTCCCCGAAGGGATCCAGGGCGATTCCCAACACAATCAGCATGGTAACAATTTAAAACCCATTTAGAAATTAAAAGTTTTAAAAGTTCCATAAGAGTGGTCCACAACCTTTTGGGTCATGAGCCCCCCAATAAAGTCTCCAATGCCTAAATTAAAATGTAGCAAAATTATTAACCCACTAATTTAGATCAAAAGTAAAACATTCAGAGGTCAAGGAAAAATTGTCAAATTGAACACAATCAATTTTGGAACAATATTTTTCTTTGGGATCCTTTTATCTAGCTACACACACTTACCTAGTGAGTGAGATTTTCTGGCTCTTTTCTGTTGATGGAAGGCATTGATCTTGTCCAAAGCAAGGCTTGGGACTGACACCCTTAAAATGTCATGTAAATGTTCATCTATAAATCTTGACCTATACTTGGATTTCACAAATTTAATCTGGAGGGGAGGGGGAATTGTAATGTTCACAGATATATGTAGTGCCAAAGACTGAGGCTATGAATGCAGCACATTTCTCTAGGTTAATAAATATAGCAGGTAGACCAGAGTAGAAATCTAACAGACTCTTTTCCTTGTAAACGTCTCTGAGATTATCATTGGCTTGCAAATCCATTAATTTCTTCTGGGGAAAAAAGCTACTTGAATCTTCTGGTCCTACTTGCCATGGTTATGGCATTCAGTGAATCTGTTCTGGAATTCCACCTGTCTTGATGGGTCTCTACACTCTAGAAATGTTCAGAATGCAAAACACTGTATCCTTTTTGCAAAAAAAAAAAAAATGCCAGTCTTTTTCCTTTACTTTCCCCAACTTTTTATTTCAAAAGCACGTCAACCATCTCTTGAACCCATCCACAACACTGCTTTATCTTCCTTAAAGATAAAGGACGCCCTTGCTGGGAAGCCAGTCATATCTGACTCTAAGGTTCAGTCCTCATCTCTGTTTGTAGCCACTGTCTGCGTCTGCAGATGTTTCTATGGGCATGTGGTGGACGTGAATAAACACCAGAGTGCATGGAATGCTGTTTACCTTCCCACAAAAGTGGTCCCTATTTATCTACTTGCAGTTTCTTTGATTTTGAACTACTAGGGTGGCAGGAGACAGAAGCTCACTCTGTCATGCAGTACTCGGGTCTCAAACTGCTAACCTGTTGATCTTCCAGTCATCGAGTTCAGCATCTTAACCACTAAGCCACCACAGTCCCTTCTTTATCTTCCTTACAAACACATATACCGTATATAGTCTTCCATGTGATGATCCATGGAGAGGAAGGGTGAAAAAGCTGAGTGCTACAGTTACCACCTGAGCTCTGCTGGCAAGTTAAACTCCCAGAATAGCCAAAGTGCTAGTATGGAGGGTAAAACGGAGGCAGGGGACTGATAGAAGGAACTATAGAGACCAGAGGGAACAATGTCACTATTTTCATAAGGCAGGGAGAAGGAAAAGAGCTGTAAATGGTGCTGCTTGAGGCAGGAAAAACAGTGCGGAACTAAGGAGAAATGCGGAGAAATGCTTTGAAGGTGATAGCAGTAAAGCAGCAGTTTGTAAGGTCCACAGAAAGAGCCTGCAGGCCACATGCGGCCCATAGACCACAGTATGGGGTCCCTGATTAGGGGGAATTGTACTCTATCTCCAGCTAAGATTGATCCTAGACTTAGCATGAGCTGAGTTGAGCTGTAGTTTGTTAAGAATGAATGAGAGAGGGGAGAGCAGTGGTTCCCAACCTTATTTTTTTGGCCATGACCCACCTAAGCATCTCTAAAATTCTGATGCCACCCTCATTCACTGTTAATAACTCATTCTTGAATTGCCCCTCTTAAAAATCAAATTGCCTCTCCCCCCCCATGGGGCATTTGTTGGGAACCATGGGGTAGAGGGTGAGAGAATGATTGCTTGCCTGTGTGTTTGCATATGTTTATAGTAAAGGTAAAGGTCGCCCTTGTTCAAAAGCCAGTCATATCCAACTCTAGGGTTCAGTGCACATTTCCGTTTATAGCCAAAGAGTCAATGCTAACTTCAGATGTTTCCATGGACATGAGCCAGGCATGACTGGACACCAGAGTACACAGAATGCTGTTTACCTTCCCACAGAAGTGGTCCCTACTTGTCTACTTGCAATTTCTTGCTTTCAAACTGCTAGGTTGACAGGAGCTGGGACAGAGACAGAAATTCACTCTGTTGTGCAGCACTCAGGTCTTGGACTGCTGACCTGCCAATCTTCCAGTCATCAAGTTCAGTGTCTTAACCACTAAGCCACTGCAGTCCTACATATGTTTATAAATGCTCGCTTATCTGCCAGCTGTGTGTGTGTGAACATGTGCCAGTGTGTCAATGCCCACTTTTGCCTCTGGCTTCATGTAGTCCACCTCCACTAACCACAATTGGTATAAGCAATGTCAGAAACAGATGACTTCCATAGCAAAGTCTGGCAAGCAGCAGTGTGGTTTTGGAACAAAGGCATCAAAGACCCAAGCTGAAGAAACGAAAGCAAAAACTATAACATCTACATAAAGAAAAAAAGAAAAAATATCACAAACCACACACACCCTTTAAAAACTGAATAAATCAATAGTCAAATACAAATGTAAAATAACAGGCTGCCTAGCGAGGTGAAACGTTCATGGACTTAGATGGAACATAGAGTATCCAATGCATTTTATACATGGTATGTCAGATTAGTTGTCAAAGCAGACTCTGCCATAAATTACTAAGTGAACACGGAGGAGGCATTTCAGAGTTAATACAGGGGCAACAAAAACAGCCAGGTATTTTTTTATCAGCAGGAACAATTACATTATCTACAAGCTTCCTCATACTACCTCATTTCTTCTGAACTTAACTTCAATCTACACAGTAACAGATATGGAGAAGACAAGGAGATAGATTTTTCTAGTGAGTTACCCTTATTGTCACATAAAAATATTCTGTGGAAGTTCCTTGCTCCTGAAAAGATAATTAAGTCTCATTAGCTTTACCAAAGAACCTCTCCTGATAGAAATGAAAACTGGTAGAACAGCTCTATAGCAGGGGCTGTGGTGGCTCAATGGTTAAGAAGCTCACCTTGTTAGCTGGAAGGCCGGCAAGCTGGCAGTTCGATACCCGGCCACTGCATGACGGTTTGAGCGCCCATCTCTGTCCCAGCTTCTGCCAAACTAGCAGTTTGAAAGCAAGAAATTGCAAGTAGATAAATAGGGACCACTTTGGTGGGAAAACATCTTGGACACATGAAAGGAGCTTCATTCAGGTGTCCTGTGAGTGGAGTTTCTCCAGCAAAAATCCTTTCAACCCAGAATAATTTCTGACATGAATTATACCTCTATATCAGGAGTTCCCAACCTTTTCATGCCAGGGGCCTGACCACGCCCACCAGACAGCTGAGTGAACCGGACCATACCTCCTGGAAGCAGAAGCGGGTGTATTTACAGCTATCACAGGTGTATTTACATGGGCGCATTTTATGGCTGATGTAAATGCACCCACTTCCACTACTGGGGGTGGGGGTGGCAGCATGGGCCACATGAAACAGTGCTGTGGTCTGAGTCTGACCCGCAGGCCATAGCTTGGAAACCCCTGCTCTATAACAATCATTCAGAACAGCTGCCTCAATTTTTGGACTCTTCTTTGGGGAAGAGAAAAGATGTCTAAGACAGGAGTTCTCAACCTTTTAAAGCCGGGGCTGGGTTGTGCTCCCTCAGACAGCTTCAGGAGCTGGACAGCCATTTTGCCTTTCCTCCACCACATGGCATGTCCTGGTGTGGTGGAGGTGGTGGTGGGCCACATGAAATGGAGCCATGGGCCGCATTCAGCCCACAGGCTGCAGGTTGAGAATCCCTGGTCTAAGGGGACCGCCAGGATGAGCACCTGGACTTGGGTATGACTATATCACCAATTATTACTATTATAATGCTACTCAAGAACAACACTCTAGTCTAAACTAATGTTATGAAAGTTAAAAGTCAAGAAATTAGTGCAAACACCAAATATCGACTCGATCATAAAAAAAGATGAAACTATGTCACACCTCATTTGTGAATGTTCAAAGGTTACACAGACAGACAATGAAGTAAGACACAAGAGAGTTGGAAAATTAATACAAAGGTCACTATGTAAAAACTAATAATCTGACAGCATCTGAAAATTCATGGAAACATCAAGAAGAGACTGTGTCAGAAAAGGACCAAGCTAAGATCTTGTGGAGTTTTGGGATCCAAGCTGACAGATACCTTGAGTATAATACACCAGACATAACAGAAACAGAACAAAGAAATGTCTGGATAACTGACATTGCAATTTTAGGGGATGTCAGAGTTGAAGATAAAGAATTCGAAAAAATTAGCAAAATACAGAGACCTGGAAATATAAATAATTTGATTATGGTTGAATCATACTCTAGTGGTCCCTATAGTCATTGGGTCTCTGGAAACAATGCATAATTTCATGAAAAATTATAACCAACTGCAAATCTATGAAATATCTGTAACATCAGAGTTTCAGAAGATGGCGATATTGGGAACAGCATATATATTTCACAGCTCCTTAACAGACACATTTTTGGTTAAAAATTGTATCTGCTATATAATACCAGACAATGTTTTTAATAATATTTTGGCTGTGTTTTATAACAACAATAATAATGTATTCTAGAGGCAATTGTATTTCTTTCCAGAGTTTTCTTTCTACAGAATTCTCAGAAGAGGTTGAGTATTTCCTTCTTCTGATGGCATCCTGGGAATGTGCAGCTTGGCTGTGACTGCAGAAGTTGGCTCTTCTCCCTGGGAAATCAAACTCCCAACCTTCAGCTCCACAACCAGATAGCCAGTGGTGGGCATCAGCAGATTCGCACCAGTACACCCAGAGATGGGATGTAACAGGTTCTCACCAGTTCTCCAGAACCGGTAGTAACTTTTCCCAGTGTCCCGGATAACCTGTAACAGCTTTTGGGGGGAACCACCTTCGGGGCTTACCTTTCCACTGGTTCACCCACTGCGCATGAGTGCCAGGCACTTGGTGTGCATGCATGCCTACAGTGCTTGGCGCGTATGCAAGGCCTCTTTGCTGTCCTCCCAAACGGGGAGGAGGAAGAGAAGCTGCTAGCCTAAAGCTCCCTATAGCCTGCTCCCCAGGGTAAGTGACTCACCTTTGGATGTCGTGTGTATGTGTGTATTTTAATGTGTATTTAATACCTTTACCTATATTGACGTACTACCACAGTTCCTATAAAGGCCTGGCTTGGGGTGTATTTTAATGTATTTTTATTTTATTTATTTATTTATTTACAGGTTTGTGTTGTGGGTGGGTGAGTTGAGGGATGTGTGTGTGTGTGTGTGTGTTTATTTTTATTTTATTTTTTTTCTTTGACCCCGCCCACAATGTCATGTTGGCTCCGCCCATGATGTAATGTTAGCTCCGCCCACGCTGTGATGACATCACGGTGGGGTAGTAAAAATTTTGACATCTCACCACAGGGTACACCCATACCAGTAGCAAAAATGGCTGTTTCAGGTTCAGTGTCTTAACCACTAAGCCACAACAGTACCTTTCTAGAAGATATTGTCCCTCCAAATTTTAACTTGTTCTGGTTCTGACTTTTATCATGCTCCGGATATGTGTTTTTGCTATAGCTTAGAACTCTATACTGATTAGATGCTTATACCAAAGAGGGGGAGAAGGAGTCATAGCATATGGGGTTGGCTCTTTGCTCTGGTTCTCAAAAAAAATCACCACTAGCTTGGTGGTATAACTTAAACAAACTAGATACACATGTGTGTAGCAAACTCACCCACACCCGCCCCATTAGTAGTACTATTGTTTTCTAAATCAAAAGCTGCCTTGAGAGGTTGTAATTTTGATTAGAAGAGCAGTGTGGGAGCTAGTGCTTAATCCTTTAACTACTCGCCATTTCCCCAGTCCAAATCATTCCCCTGCCGATGCTTCTGCCCTCAAGGGGGTAACTGATGGGTGTTTATGTTAGCCTCTTAACCATGTTACTTAGCTTAACAACAAATCTGGCTTTGCTGAAATGCTCTTCCTTGGCATCCTGCCTGCAATTTTATTTTATTTTATTTTTTGCATTTCTTTCACTGCAATAAATGTATTTCTCTTTTGAGTACCACTCATCTCTTCCCAGAATATTCCCTCCTGGGGTCAGCCATGTCCAAAGTACCAAGGAAAGCTATTCATTATGCACAATTTTATTTAATATCACTGGCTTCTGGAATATGCTCAAGCAGGGAGTGAGAAATACCAGATACTGTCAAGAAATAAGCTATTTATTCTCATGTGTCTGTGGCCTTGTAAGAGAAAACAGAGCTCTATAGATTTACTGTGGCTCTTGGTTCTCTGTTCTCACATGTTTACAGAACATTCTGACATTCCTAGCCTTCCTAATGTTTCCCAAATAGACTTCCCTGCCTATTGGAGTAAAAAATATTATGTATATCTTAGTACTGAATACAGCCTAAGCTAGGGGTTCTCAACCTTTACAAGCCGGGGACCAGGTCACGATCTCTCAGTCAGCTCCGAGGGCCAGATGGCCATTTTGGACCATTTTGTCCTGCCAGCACAACAGGAGTGACCATTTTGTCTAACAGCTTCAAAGGGTAGGCCATTTTGTTTCTCGAATGCCCTTTGAGGGGTGTTGGCCCACATGAAATGGCGTGGAGGGCTGAATCTGGCCCACGGGAACCCCTGGCCTAAGCCAACCAACCCTAGGTCAAATATTGCAGAAACAAAAATATTGAAAAGCTATCCCTCAATAAGAGCTGAGAAAGGTTCATTTTTCAGAGGTGCCAGAAATTCAGTACCTCTGATTGGGCCAGTCTTAATTTTAACTCCACATATATGTGCACCAGTTGTAGAGACAGATGGCCCACATATTTGGGGGGGGCTCAGCCTACAAGTTGAAAGGGGCTCCAGTATGTCAACACATAGAGCCATAGTCTCCTGGGTTTAAATCAGTGGTCCACAACCTCTTTTTTTTCTTTTTGGCCATGCCCCACCTAAGCATCTCTAAAATCCTGATGCCCCCTCCCCCAGTGACATATTCTTATTATTCAAAGATTGAACTTCTATTCATGTGGAGGAAGTCTAAAAGGCCATTAGAGTAAAGGTAAAGGTCATCCTTGCTTGAGAGCCAGTCGTATCTGACTCTAGGGTTCAGTGCTTAACTCTGTTTATAGCCAAAGAGCCAGTGCTGTCTGCATCTCCAGACATTTCCATGGATATTTGGCAGGCATGCCTAGACACCAAAGTGCACGGAAGACTGTTTATCTTCCCACCAAAGTGGTCCCTATTTATCTACTTGCAATTTCTTTCTTTCGAACAGATGGGTTGGCAAGAGCTGGGACAGAGATGGAAGCTCACTCCATCGTGCAGTATTTAGGTATCCAACTGCTGACCTGCTGACTCCAAGTTCATCATCTTAACCACTTGAGCCACTGCGGTCCATTAACTTGGGCTAAACAAACTTCCAAAGAAAAAGAAAAAGGAAAAGATGAAAGGACAATGTAAAAAATTCACTGTTAATAACTCATTCTCAAATCCCCCCCAAAAAAAAGATCAAATTGCCCCCCTGCAGGGCGTGTGCCCCATGTTGAGAACCACAGGTTTAAATCAAATTTGCTGCCTTTTTACAATGTTTTCTAGGACTTCGTGATCAGAGACAATGTAGGAAGGAGAAGCAGTTTTGTTGTTCAATGCAATTTCTGGTGGATTGGTTTTTCTTTGCACTTAAGGTCTATCTCAGCTTTCACTGATCTGTAGCAGTCCAGATGTAGTTAGACTTGTCTCCTGTCCTCCAAAGCTGCACTGCCAAATGTAGTTCTATGGCACATTATTAGAGCTGGCCGCTAGAAGCCACTATCTGCAATGTAAAATATAGAGTTCACTGTTATCTGCAGTTTCAGGTATACATGATAGGTCTCAGAATGAATTCCCCCCCAAAAAAAAAAAAATAAGGGTGTGTGTGACCTGTAAGGTACTATTGTTGACAGGTGACACTGTTGTTAATAATGTAGCTGCACTGGTCAGTTCAGAAGTTCACAATCCTATCTGTTGACACAAGTAACATAATTGGTAGGATCCTAGTGCTTGCTTGGTTGTATTAGTTACAGATAGACAGTAAACAGGCAAAGAGTAGAGTCGGTACATGTGTAAAGAGACAGACAGACAGACCCCCTAAGTCAGACCCTGACCTGAACACCTTTATTTCTCTCTTTTCGTGATCTGAACACAACTCCAGCCAAGAACTCCCTCCAAGTGTAGACCACTATCACTGAGAACAATGGAAAACAGGAAGCCTTCCATTCATTCCCTTCTGAGCCTTGAGAAACAGAGAAGACAAAGGATTTTTTTTAGGCCTAGGTAAAACTACAACCTCAAGCCTTGGGAAACATGAGGAAATATGTCTTTTCCTGACAGCAGCTGCCTTTCCATTGTTCAACTAACTCCATGGCCTGCTGAACTGTCCCTTGCCCAATCTTTCAGCTAACAACCAGTGTCTGAGTTTGCTTCCCCTCTCTTCTTCCTAATTAATTTTACTTGTGTATTTAACGTATACACTCGACTATAAGTTGTCCTGAATATAAATCGAGGTACCTAATTTGGACTTCTAAAACTAGGAAAACAGATTGACTCAAGTATAAGTCAGGGTGAAAAATGCAGCAGCTGCTAGTGAATTTCAATAATTAAGATACATGAAAATATGGTAAAATTAATTAATTTAGACATTTGTGTGGGTATGTTTTTGAGTGTTTACATTGACCTCAGTATAAGTCAAGTCCAATTTTTGGACCTCATTGGGGGGGTGCTAAAAAAACCCAACTTATACTCAAGTATATACAGTACTTATTTGTTTGTTTGTTTGTTTAGATTTATTATCCCACCCCAATCAGGCGAACCTGACCTTAGGCGGCTCACAAAAAAGAAAAAGACTATACAAGTGAGTGCAAACCAAATGAAACCAAACAATCCCACCACACCCCCACAAACCCAGAAAGGTTCAAAATCAACTTCAAAAAAATTAAACTATAAATTTACAACAACAAAAACACCTCAAAAATTTAAAAGGTTAAAAAGGTTAAAAAGATTTTTAAAAGTTTAAATGAGGGAGGGGTGGCTATCCCATCAGATCAGCCACCCAACATGGGACCCCGTATTACTTGAGCCCCACACCTGTCCTGCCAGCCAGGTTTTTAGGCCCTTCTGAAAGGGCAGTAGCTCTGTCTGTAGGTGTAACTCAGCTGGCAGGAGGTTCCAAAGGGCTGGGGCGGACACGGAGAAGGCCCTCCTTCTGGTGCTAGAGAGATGTGCTTCTCTAGCTGATGGAATAAGAGAGCCTCTCCGATCTGCCCTGGTGGGGTGGACAGATGTTCTTGGGGTGACTTAACAATTTTATTAGTTGCATTTTATCCCCCCCCCCCTTTCCTCAAACAATCCTAAGGAAATGTTTGAGGTTCCTCCATTTCTACACTTTCCCCCACAATCACCTTGTGAAACAGATGAGGGAGAGAGAGAGAGAATCCTTAGCCCGATATCTCTACCACTTGGTTTTATGGCTTCACTTGGTCTTGAACCTGGATATCTCAAATCACTCTAACCCAGTGAATGGAAACCTCATCTTCCATTATCTTTTCATTACTATTAGTATTTTGGATTACAGAGATTTCCAACCTAGGCTCTATTATGCCACACTGACTTTCCATGAAAATTGAATTTGCAGACTGCTGGAATTAAGACTTCTAATAAGCTGTTGATATACTTATCTTTCTAATTGCTTCAGACTGGTATAGACAGATAAGAGTCATTAATAATTAGTGATCTTTATGCTCAGGGATCAGTTTGAATGAATCAGAGAAGAATGCTGTTCTAGGAAGTGTTTCTTTGGTCAGGGCTCACTCTGGACAACTGATATTCTTGGATTGATTATAAGTAAATTCTAATTCTATACACAGTTATTTAGAAATACATCCCATTGAACTAAATGGAAACGCGAGACTGAGTGGCTGTGGGTGAGGGGACCCAGTCCTCATAAGGAGTTATCAACGCTGGTTTGGGATGGGGCACCGTTGCCCCACTCTGACCCAGTGCACAACCTGGAGTCCTCCTGGACTCGTGGATTCTGCTCCAGGAGCAGGTTATGGCTGTGGCCAGGAGGGCCTTCGGGCAAGTGTGTGTTATTAATCAATTGTGCCCACTCTTGGGTCAGGAGGCCCTGCTCACAGTCACCTATGCCCTGGTCACCTCCAGTTTGGACTACTATAATGTGCTCTACATGGGGCTGCCCTTGATGACCATCTGGAAACTGCAGTTGGTCCAGAATGTGGGGGCCCACGCAGTGGTGGTGTGTAGTCATTTCACCCATGCCTCGCCACTGCTGCGGGAGCGGCACTGGCTGCCTATATGTTTCCAGGTGCAATTCAAGGTGCTGGTTGTCACCTTTAAAGCCCTTCATGGTAGCGGACCAGGATACCTCAGGGATCACATCATCCCTAGGACATCAACCCATCCCATGAGAGCAAACTGAGAGGGCACCCTTCAGGTACCATCTGTTGGGGAGGCTCACCTCTCCAGCACAAGGAAAAGGGCCTTCTCAGTCATAGCCACCACACTATGGAACCTCCTCCTGGTAGAACTACGCCTCCAGGCCCAGTTGCTACCATTTAGGAAAGACATGGTTGGCAAAATGGGTCTGGGGGCCAGGATTGTCAACAAGCTCCCCTCTCTGGCTCGTCTGAGGCTCTCCCTCCTGTAATTAATTTTTAAATGTTAAGGTTCTGTAGATTTTATATTTGTTTTTAAATAGTAAATGGTACAGCGGGGCGTAATATTGCTATGTTTTTAAGGGTTGTTTAATTGTTTTATATTTGTTTTAACTTGTGTACACTGCCCAGAGTCCATTGGATAGGGCGGTATATATATCTATTAAATTAAATTATAGCTACTCAAGAGAAAAAAAACCTTTAAAATAGATTAATCTTGGAGAAAACAATTAACATAAGGTAGTATGGCTGAACGAGGAATTAAAACCTGCATATCCTTAATTGTGCTCCAACACTCTAACCCAGGAGTTGTCAATTGTTTTAAGCTGGGGGCTGGGTCACTCTCCCTCAGACAGCTTTGGGGCCGGATGGCCATTTTGCCCTTCCTCCACTCATGGCACTTCATGAAATGGTGCCACGGGCTGCATCAGGCCCACAAAATGCAGGTTGAGAATCCCTGCTTTAACCATTACACTACAGACTCTCTCACCAGCCACAGCGCATGTATTCATAGCTGAACAGTTGCTTCCATTAATATTCAGAAATCTTAGTCAGGTGGTATTAGGAAAAATGATAATGGGGGTAGATTGCTGGCCATGTTGACTGCGGCTTCTTGGAGTTGAGGTCCAAAATATTCTTTCCCACCCAAATCTATCATTTGGACATTCTGCTGCCTGGGCCTCTTGTTAATCACCGACAACAGAGATTTTAAATATCTGCAGCACTGTGAAAAGTATGTGGCTTTAGCTGCTCATAGTACCTCTCACCTAAACTACCTCACCAGGTTGTTGTGTATAAAATGGAAAGAAACCAATTAGGTGCTGCCTTGCACTTTGTGGAGAAATAGCAGTATTAGATGCATGTGCAATAAAATATGATGAATAATGTTAGTATGGTTATTCATTTGATGCTTTAAAGAGAAGCAGGCTATTTAATCCCTGTACAGTATGCCTCATTGGCATTGTGAGAAATATAATCAACCCATTTATTTATGTCAGCAAAGTAGTGATAAAATTAGCTGAAATGGGGGTTGCGATAGCAGCTGAACAGAGCATATGTAACCCCACACCTTCCTCATCAGGGTCCCATTTACACCCCACACATGTTCTTATTTTGCCTTGTTAATGAAACAGCAGCATGTACACCGAGACCTTGTATGTATCAAGGCTGCAGGTCAGAGGCTCATGAAAGTATAGTAACAGTATATTCACAGAGCTACACAAACACACACATGTGCGCATATACACACAGAGAGAGAGACACACACACACCAGAATGTGAAGGAAAAATGTTTTCAGTCATCCTTTTGCTAAAATACAAGAGAGGATGAGGCAGAATACAGCCCCCACCACTAACACTTGAAACATTTGCAGTGGTTAAAAGCATCAGGAATAGGGAAATTTGCTCACTCAGTATTGCACACAGCCATGAAGCTGACTGGCTGAATGAGGCCCAATCACTGCCTTTCACACTAATCCCACTTCCATTTTACTGTCATGAGAAAGATTGTGTGCTTGTGTGTGTGTGTGTGAGAGAGAGAGAGAGAGGTAAGTGAGTGAGTGAGTGAGTGAGTGAGTGAGTAAGAGAATGAATGTTTGTTGTGGTCACCTTTGAGAAAGAAAAGCAGGATACAGTATAAATGTAATCCCTTATGTAATGAAGCCAGGGAAACAAATAAAATTTGGGAAGGGAGGTATATTTTCATCAGTGATATTACAGTGCTTTTAGCATCTTTAATCCAAAGTATTTGAGGGTAGCTTCATCTTGGATGGCAGGTAACATTCATTGTGTTATATGCTGTCAAGATGGAACTGAATCATAATAACCTAATATGGATTTAAAGGAAAAGAGGCAAGGAGTGTTTTTTCTAGTTCCACCCTCTACCACTGGGGTTCTCAAGGTTTTTGCACCATGGGCCAGACTACTCAGCCTCAGATAGCTGAGTAGGTCAGATGCAATGGCAGCAGGCACATTTGCACATGCATGGGTGCATTTGTGCATGCACAGATGCATTTGCACATGCGTGAGTGCATCTGCTTCACTGGTGGGATGTCAAAAAATTTACTACCCCACCATAATGTCATCAGTGTGGGTGGAGCTAACATCATGATGTCATGATGTTGTGGGTGGGGCCAAAAATTTTTTAAAAATATATAAAATAATAATAAAATTTTAAAAAGCACACACACACACACACACCTCAACCCACCCACCCACCCACCCATAACACGAACCTGTAAATAAATTAAATAAATAAATACATTAAAATACACCCACCCAGTCGAGGAACCAGTGAAAAGGTAAACCCCGAAGGTGGTTCCCCACAAAAGCTGCTACCGGTTCTCCAGGACAATGGCAAAAGTTGCTACCAGTTCTGGCAAACTGGTGAGAACCTGTTACATCCCATCACTAATCTGCTTCCAGGGTAATCGCCAGGGGCCAGATGGAATGGCATCAGGGTCTGGGTCTGGCCTGTGGACTGTAGGTTGTGAACCCGTTCTATCCCATTGAGATTCCATGGCTAAGTGAAATACTGTAGTGACCTAGATCTCCTGAGTCCTCTGCCATTATTGCATCCACGCTATCACAAGATACATTGGGTTTACAAAAGACCTGCCTCTGATGGAAGAGGAAACTATTAGAAGTGTTATGCTAACATGATTCATCTTAAGATTCTACATCTTAAGACTCTCATTTGAAAAGTGGCTTTGGGGGCTTTCATGAAAAACATGTCTACCTTAAAACGTTTACTGTTATTGCAGAACCAAAGGTTGGAAGCTCAATTCCCCGCTGCGCCTCCGTGACAGGGGCTGGACTTGATGAACCATAACAGCTCTGCAGTTCTATGAAAAAAATTTTTTTTACTGCAATAGATTGGGTGACTGTAATTTAAGAACCCCAAAGAGGCACACAGGGACTGAACATTACCCCTCATGATTTCTTGCATCCAGGTACAGAATACTTCTCAGAACAAGTGTGGAGCTGATTGTTCCATGAAAAATTATTTGGAGGGAGAATACATATTGTAGAGGTAGAGGAACTGTTTTCTCTCCATGGGGCAGAAGTCTGTGTCACATCTAAGTATCCTCAAAATTATCTGTTATGTGCACTGAAGTCTGGGTTCCTACGCAACAGAATCAGATAATTGTGTGCAAGATCAGAAAATATGCAATAAAATATCATCAAAAATGTGCACACAGTCTCTCAATGGGTTGTAGGAAGACAAAACGTCAGAATACTTTTTAAAAAAATAAATAAAATAAAAAGTAGGGAAAAGAATATTTGTATCATGTTTTGAACCACCATATGGCAATTTAGATAAAATGGAAAATAAATCAATGAATAACATATAAATGGTTTTTTAAAAATCACAATGTAATTGTGTGTCTTTACTCAGAAGTAGCTCCCAGTGTGTTTCGTCATTACTCATTTGTAACTGAGTATAGCATTTCAGTCTCATAGTGCAATCCTATGCATGTTTACTCAGAGTTAAGTTCCATCTTATGTTCCTAGGTAGCTGTGTACATCGCAGTGCAAGCCTACAGCTATTCAGTCAGAAATAGATTCCATTAATTCCAATAGATCTTACTATACGGTAAATGCTTATAGTATCCAGAGCAGTCACTGATAAACAGGTCATTACTTGAGTATGTACCTATGGAAGAATTCAGTTTGTTGTATGGATGGCAATTAACAAGGTGCCCCCGCCCTTCATTTTAATGCTTTATCTAATAGTCAATATAATATTGCAACTTCCAGAAGCAGAATTTCCCGATCTTATTTTCTTCTCTGCCAGTATGGGAGAGAGAAAAACCAATACCGTAGCTACACGTGAAGAGAAAGCTGAACCCGCATACTTTTTATACAGTGCTACAGTTTCTAAATACTGATCTTAAATGTCTGGGATTCATCGTTCTCAGATGTGATACTTTGAAAGAGGGGGGAAATATCCAGGAACAGAAAAAAAATGCAGTAGGGGAGGCTTGTATCAGTGGATCTTAAAACGTCATTCATTAAAAATAAATAAAAAACAGGATCCGTGGACGCAGAGCCCACCAGGATAATGTGGCTGAAATCGGAAGGGAGAGGGTGGGGGTTGCAAAAGCCCCCCTGCTTGTTCAGAATCAGACCCACTCGGCCACATTCCACCAGCCCACGCTCGCCCCATCGTCCCCGAAAGAATAGAGCACTTTCTTCTCGCTTATAATGGCTGCCTGGATCTCTCCCTGCTCTCAACCCCCTCCCTCCGCCTGGTGTCGGCTTAGATCTCTACGCCATTTTGAGTTGCTACTATTCCCTCACACACATATACAACACACACAGCCAAAGCGATCCATTTCCCCCTCCCTTTCCGCTCATGGGCTCTCAGGGTGTTACTTTGACCCACAATTGCTCGTTGAATGCCTCCCAAAATCCTGCCATGTAGTTAAGGGAAACACCAGTGACTGAGCAAAGGCGTAATAATATGATTTATTTATTTCTGTCCGTGTGTGTGTGTGTGTGCTGACCCGCCGGCCTTCTTTTAACATTGTGTATGTCGCAGGGCCAGTAAGTAAGTCCTTCTCCGGACTCTTTTCCAGCCACAAGGCCCAACACGCACACACACCTAACATCTTTTTGCGAAGATCACTCTTTGTGGTTTGGAAACTAGGGTTTGCCCACGAAGATCTATCTCTCAATGGGAGTGGGTGGGCGACTATATATTATGCGTCGCCCCAAAGCCCCCCTGCCCGGGAGCCTCCGGCACTGGAGTGGTTAATTCTGAGTTGGGTCTTCTGTCTTCGCCCAAAAAAAGAAAAGCCATCGAAAAACTCTTCTTTTTTCTCTATTTGGTGCTTAGAATTAATAATTGAAGATACTCGGTCTGGGGGGGGGGGAGTCCCTCTCCTCACTTCCACCCTTACTTTCACTCTCTCTCCTTTTGGTGCGTCTGTTTTCACTCCTTCCTTCACAATCGTTGAAATTTTGTAACACTCATTACGGGTTCTTCTCCTTTTAATCTGTCCTGCGATACCCTTTAATTGTTGCAAACCCGTTCTGGAAGCTGTACCACGCTCACAATCCATTCCTTAACATGCTTTTAAATACTGGCGTGTATAATGTATCTTTCGACCCTTAGTCTTCTATATTTTTCTCAAGTATTTTTAAAAGGCGTGTTCTTTTTTTTTTTTCTAATAAAAAAATTAATCTTCGCAGTTTGGATTTTACTGGTTAAAAAAACTTAATCACAATCAATTCGCACTTGATAATTTCATTTTGATATTACCATTTCTTATTCCCCATTTGCTTTGTAGCATATACTGGGTTAGCTTCTCTATTATTAAGATACTAACCTGGTTCAGGGTTTTTTTTTCAGTCCCAAGGATAAAACTGATTTTGAAATACTGTACAGCAATTGAAACGTTTTCAGACTGATTTTTTAAAAAAACCTCAGATATTTTAAAGGATCTCTCTTCACATTATGTATTTTTATAGAGTTCACCAATAATAATATAAAATTCTTATTTCCGTTTTTGAAACCCAGAAAATTGAATGCTTTTAAAATCTATTCTAGTTTTATAAACATTTAAATACACATGTTTAAGCCTTTGTATTCCACAGGCAGTCAGGCCCCCTTTCTTTCTTTCTTTCTTTCTTTCTTTCTTGAAATTGTCTAACTGGAAGTAAACCTCATAAGAATTAAAGAAAACAAATGCAAATAATATTTCTCCTTTTAAAAATCCATATAAAACAGGGATGCAGTACTTCAAGACTATAAAGCCATTTATTTAATCTATGAAAATAATGTACAATAAATAATTTACATTTGACTATTAAAGCATCTGAATAAATAATCTACAGTACCTCTAAAATGTTAAGGAAGGGGCTAAACCTTTTTCTTAAAGTGTTTTTAAAAATTCTTCCTTATTTCTATTTTGTTTTTTTAAATTAAAAAATCTAAACGTTTTGCTCGGCTTCCTGAGAAATTCAATTAAAAAAAATGGTAGACATTTTTCTTCTTGTTTGCAAATGCTTGGAAAATTTTGGAGATATACCAACTGGACATGGACACAGGGTGATGGGGGTGGAGAGAAAACCTTAGCTCCAAAGAAATTTAAACTTTGAGATGGTATCTTTCTTACTCTCTAGATATATTTTCTTTTTTCACATATTGTATCTCTAACATTGAGGCACCAGTGCAGCATCCATTCTCTCCCCTCTCCACTGCTGAATTTTTTAAAAATGTATGGCAATAGAAATAATCAAAGCATCTTTCTTTTTAAAATTAGGACAAAGGGTTTTTTTTAAAAAAAGGGATGGATTTGCTAAATACAGCCTCCCACTTTTTCCTAGGGGATGCAGCGGGAAATGAGAAGGTGATTAGATGGCGGTGGTTTTTATATTTAAATTGGGGGGGGGGACCTCGTGTGAATGCTTGTGTGCATTTATAGGGGCACGTAACCCAAGGCATAGACGGAAAAAAGTCTTTCTGGATGTTTACTGGAAATTCAAATGTGGTAGATCGAGGGTGCAGAGCGTGTTGGTGAAAAAGTCCAGGTCGTCTATGGAGAAACTGACCGGACTGTCTAAGAACCCCTGGAGGCTGGGAGAAAGCGCTTCCGAGGTCTGTGGGCAGCAATCCGCCAAGAAGATGTTCAGGTCTGGTGGCAACAGAGGAGATTTCTGGCTTTCGAGGAGAGCATTGTCCGAGGAGGAGGAGGGGGAGGAGGAAGAGCCAGCGTCTGCTGTCCCATTTGCCTCGGCGTTGGGGGCTGCCTCTTCCGGGGGTGTCAGGTAAGCTGCGGGGCCCCTCGACGGCTCTATTGTGGTACCAGCTGGGTAAGAAAGACACGGGATCTCCATGGCGCCTCCAAATGGCGAACTACTTTCCTCCTCTTCATCTTCCTCCTCCTCCTCCTCTTCCTCTTCTCCGCCGTCGAGGACTTCCTTGTGCTGCGTTTGCCGCTTGTGTTTCATCCGTCGGTTCTGGAACCAAACCTTCACCTGCCGTTCGGTCAAGTCCAGCAAAGCCGCGATTTCCACCCGGCGGGGCCGGCAGAGGTACTTGTTGAAGTGGAACTCCTTCTCCAGCTCCAGGAGCTGCGTGTTGGTGTAAGCCGTCCTCAGCCGCCGAGAGCCGCTCCCGCTGCCGTCCAAGAAGCCCCGGCCGTCTGGGCGGAGAGGAAGACAAAAGGAGAGTCACAGGGGTGGGTAACACTCAGAACCACAACGAAAAAATAAGGATGCAGGGCTAAAAACTTAAACTGTGCTAAGCAGGTGTTTTGCGTAGGAGCCCATGTTCCATTTTTACCAGGACAGATGCCAAAGAGGGTCACTAGATAGGGTAGAAATGTGACCCAGTGGTTGCCGTTTTTGTGCATCTCAGGCAAAAGGCTTCGGGACGTGACACCAATGTCTCACCCATTGGGACACTCCAAACACATCGGGGCAGGTTTAAATTCCTGGGGCCAGGACCAGACTAGTTTCAACTGCATGTAGGTGTGTGCGTGCGCGTGCATTTGAACGGGACTTCAAAAGAAGGAACAAAATTCCCCTCGCGCTCATTCTGGGTAAGGCGAAATCTGCATTCAACCCGCATTGAAAGAGAACGAAGAAGTCAGAAATCTCAGCGTCTCCTGGCAGATTTTGGCAAAAGACATCCGTTTGCTTTTGTCGCTCTGTCCCCTGCCCTATCCTACTATATTAACACCCAACACAGAGAGAGAGACACACACAGAGACAGACACACACAGAAAGAGAGAGAGGGCAGGTTTTCACGGGTGCCCTTGTGGTCGATCATTTTCACTGTTATGTGCCATGTTGATGACAAAAAAAGAAAAGAAAAAGAAAACAGAAAATTTGTGAAAACAGGAAGGGGGAAAATTGTACATCTATTTATCTATGATATAACTTGGGGAAAGTGGAACCCCCCCCCAAAAAAACACACACACACACACACACACACACACACACACACACACTATTCTCTCCTGTGCTTGCTAGGCAGGACTCCCAGGGTCTCCTTGGTGGAGTTTTGGACTCAACCCCAATCCCAGTCCTTTCCAAGGGTTTGTATCTGTGGCCAACCCAACCCCAGCACCTTGGGAGGCGTGAGGTGGGGGGGATACGTGGGGGAGGGGCAGCGGAAAATAGGGGAAACAACTCCTTTTCCTACTAGGTGACTTCGAGCGATGGGCAGGGGCTTTAACTGATGCGACCGAGAATGAAAGATCCTTGGATGGACGGACAGGAAAGGTTATTTTGGGAAAGTGGGCAAAAAATAAAAAAAATAGAACAGCTCTTCTTTCCCTTTTTTTCCCTCTTAAGCTTGAAATAATAAAAAAAAAAACTTTGATACAAAATTCATGTGCCCTATAAGCATGTCGCCCAATTATTGTTCTGGTGAGAAGAAATAGCTAAAACTTAAAGAATCACAGCGGTTGGCCAGAAAGGTATGCTTGGCAAGAGGGCCAGAAATTAATACAGGCGGTGAAGAAGGGTGGATTTACTTATAGTCTAAGGATAGGTTAAAAGAAAGAAAGAAAGAAAGAAAGAAAGAAAGAAAGAAAGAGATCCTTTTAAAGAATATACATATTCTTTCTTTGGATTCAAGATGCATTAGGATCGGGAGTGTTTTTATATTTAAAAAAAAACCAAGTCTCAGCAATGGGTGCTTTTAAAAACGTCAGAGCATCGTTTCCATCCGCCGCCCTTTTCCTCCCCGCTTTGCCTCCTTCGCCCTTGCCGTCCCTTTCTCGGTATACAGACCTGCAGGAGAGCCGGCGGCGGATCCGGGCAAGGAGGCAGAGGCGGAGGAAGGGGAAGGGGCAGCCGGGGCTTGGCTGGCTTTCTTAAAAGCTTTCTTCTCCTTCATCCAGGGGAACTCCCCCGCCGCCAGCAGGGCGGTCGAAGCCGGAGTCTGGAGCGTGGGTTTCTGGGCCTGCCCATGCCGGGGTCTCTTTGGGCTCTTAAGCCTGGGCTGGGGGTGGCTGGTCTTGCTGTAGCTGCTGCTGCTGCTGCTGGAGGAGGAGGAGAAGCGAGGATCCAAGCCGAGCAGGGTTTGTTCCGAAGGAGGAGGAATTAACGTCGGTGGCTCCTTGATTGATGAAGTTTGAAATGTCTCCAGGACAGCGGGAAGGGACGTCAGGCACTCCGCTAGCGATGGCTGGCTGTTGATGAAGCCGATCTCCCTCTCAAATTCAAAATTCATGGCTTTTTCCAGGGGGGCCCGGTTTGCAGAAGGGAGGGGGCGAGGGGGGGGAGAAATGCGGGTGGGTGGGTGGGTGGGAGGGGAAGGAAGGAAGGGAAGAAGGCTTGCTCTTGAAGCCCCCTTCCAATATTTTATATCGCTTTAATATGAATATTATGTGCAGCCTCCTCCCCCTCCCTCCCCCTCCCTTAAAAAAATCTTATATTGCTGATAATACAGGCGTAGGGGGACCCTTGCTCTATTAAACTGACGAGCAGGGATACAGTGCAGCCAATTCCTGGTCACATGGCCTGGCTTGCCCAATAAGGTGGCCAGCCTGGTTGAAAACAGAAGGGCCCCCACCCTTTTTAAAGGCCAAATAATAATAATAATAATAATAATAATAATAATAATAATAATAATAATAATAATAATAATAATAATAATAATAATAAATCAGCATAGCTTTTAGAGAGGCTAAGTCGATTGCGGTGTTGTTCTGGTTGGGAAAGGTGACACAAAACACACAGCAAAAAGTGTCACTGCCAAATGGTTTGAGTGAGAAGGGGATGAAAAGAGTGGGTCTTCTGAGACTCCTCTCCCACAATGGACGAGCCACTGAGGTTGGCCCAGGACCCTGGAGGGAGGAATTAGAAAAGAAGGAAAGGTTGAATCTTGTCCCAAAGGACAGGGGAGGACTTCAGGGATGGATGAAGATAAAATCCTCTTGGTAGCATCAGGGGACGTCTGGTTTATGACCAGCGACAAGCTGAAAACTGATGAAAGAAAAGCAAGTGGGCTAAGAGTTTTGCATCCACCTGAACCTGCAGTTTTTTTTAAAAAAATAGGAAGTGTTAAAGTCAACTTGTGGATTCAGGTCAGTATTAAAGGCAGCTGCCCTGATCTGGACTTTGTTGAGACCAGTAAGAATGTTAAAAGAGATTTTGCAGAATGTGGTAGGTTAACAAATGTATTAACTAAATGCAGGGGGGTTGCTTTAAAGGTAAGGGGAAAGGGCAGATAAACAAAAGTCGCATCATTGTCCCTTTCCTTAAAACATATGCATCCCCTGTCAACTTTAAGAGTTTATTTTAGAATACAAATTTGCAACATACATGCAAGAATATTTCCAGGCTTTTATAAAAAATCTTGCACACAAACTGGGAAAGTACAGAGTAAAGAGTGAGGGGGAGTGGGAGGGCAAGTGTGCAAGAGAAGCGATCAATCTTTTTCCACCAAAGACTTCTGACAGCCTGGCCTCTCCTGACATCCTAAAGAATTTGGACATACATCAGAATTCCTAAGAGAAGATTTTCTGTGTCTCTCCCCCCCCCCCCCCAACTGTTTGGATTTGTTCAGGGAAGGTACAAAATGAGACGGTTTGGAGGTGGGAGGGGGATTCAGAAAAGGAAAAATAAAAATGAATTTTAAAATTCTGAAACTCTAGCATACTTCTTTGTTTTTGTTTATTTGAGTTGTCTTTCTCCCCATCTTCAGGCCTACTGGAAAGTAGGCGGTAGGAGAGTGAAACATCACCAAAGGATGGAACAAAGCTCATTTCAAATATCTGTGTAGGTGGCAGTAAATTGAAAGCCCAAACCAAGAGCTAAATCACTGTTTTGGAAGAGTGAAAGCAAGCACTCTCAAAGTCCATGTAGATCCAAGATTTACTCCAAATCTACAGTGTTAGTATTACATCTGCTGTTGCTGCTGCTAAAGTTTTTGTTATTTTGAACCACTATCTCTTAACCTTTCAGAACTGTATTCTGGACAGAGAAGAAAGTGATATTAAGAGATGTTGCTTGCAACATAATTTCATAAAAGGTCATGTTATGATGCCATTTGGGAATATAACTGTTGGCTTTCGGACTACTAGTAGTTACATCTCAATTAGGAGCTGTATATGCTAATTTTTTTGCAATGATATGGGCAATGATCAAGGTGACTTTATGCTTTTGAGTCCCACTGGCTTAAATTCTAACCTCTCCTCTTGAACAGTGAGGGATTTAAAAACAACAACAACAATGAAACTTTAAAAGGTTTTATTTATATCTTTCTTTTCCATTTTTTTCTCCAGCATCTCAGCTCACCTGCATTGTCTACATTGTTTAAATTGCTTACTTTGTCCTAGTATCACTGTTCATATACAGTACTACCAGGGGCGGATTTTCCTATAGGCTAACTAGGCTTCAGCCTAGGGCCTCAAAATCAAGAGAGGCCTATATATTGATATATATCACAGTAATGATGTATTTTATTATCTCTCATGTAATTCACAAACTTAAAAATGGGAGGTGAAAGGGCCACATAAGTGGAATAGCCTAGGGACTCTTTTCATGTAAATCTGGCCCTGAGTACTACTAAAATAATTTACTTTTAGTCTGGGAGCATATGTCTCTTCTGGGCTAAGACGAGGCAGTTCTAAACTTTTTATTATGTGTGTCAATGAGTATAAAGTTCTTTTCTCCAATTAGGTACTTTTCAGATGTATTAATTAGACTATAACTCTCCTGAACCCCAGAGAGCAGTACCTAGTCAGTGTGTTAATCCAATATCAGGAGACTGTGGATTAAAGAAAGATTAGTGTTGTCACTTCAGAATATGCTGCTAAACTACTGTATATAGTTTTCCTGACATCTGGTGAATATCTGTCAGACTATTGCAGTCTTAGCTACCTACATTGGAAAGAATACAGAGGGAAATCAGACAAGTTTCTAAAAACAATTATTACTTTTTAATGAACTCTGCATAGTCCAATAGTAGCATTCTATTTTCAGTTCTATTTTGAGACAATAAGTATCAGATTTTTACAGGGAATCTATTTGCCATGTCAAATTTCAGTTTACTGCATTTCCATTGTCATTCAGTTAATGCTGCCAGTTGCTAACTTTGGTTAAAAGTCCTAGATGTTTTTGTTCATACATTGTTCATCTATAAAACTGCATAATAGGTTTTGTAGTATTATATCTGGATAGAGTGGTACAAAGTTACATGTGTGGGTATTTTAGGCTTGGGCATAATGATTTTGTACATGTTTAAAATATCATAAACATTTGGCTCTTGAACTTATGAGGTTTACAAACCAGAACTCAAATAGATTTTGGTGAAATCTTTATTGTGGAAACTGGATATTGTTTTTAAGTCCAAATATTGACAGATACTGATGGGTAGGCTAGGAAAGATTGGTATGTTACCCGAATGATGTTTACTGACTGTAGAGTTATATAAGGAAGAGTTTTCAGGGAGACTGACTGAGAGCACCTTAGATTCTGGAATTTTAACACAAGTACAAAAAGGAGAGAGAAATAAGACATCCAACCTTAATTAAGACCACTCCTCCATCATCACTATAGTAATGTTTTGTTTAAGAAACACATACAGTTGTACCTCGCTTAAAGAGCATAATGCGTTCCACAGGATTGCTCTTTAAGCGAGTTTGCTCTTTAAGCGAAACACCATTGTAAGTGACCAATTGTTGGGGGGGGGGGCGACTGCGAACCACAATTTATTTGTTAAGTGAGTTTTTGGTTGGTTTTATTTGTTAAGCGAAGAGAACATTCAGATAAAATTCTGCTCTTTAAGCGAGTTACTCTTTAAGAGAGATGCTCTTTATGCGAGGTATGACTGTATATCCATTTTCATTGATGTGGACCATGATGTGTATATGTAGGAAGATATCTTTCAATCTGCAGATGTATTGCTGGAAAGTGAATTTTCTTAGGCATCTCAGGAAGCTGACTTCTTTACAACTTAGTGACAAATTAACCTCATTTAAACTCTGTTGCAAATTTAGGCTGCTATCCCAGTTTAAACCCAGTTTAAATGAATGAGGCATGTCTCTAGGAATTAGATTGCACTATTAGAATACAATTTACAAGCATTTAACTAAAGTAAACAACAACAAAAGTTTTTGTTATTTCATACATACTGAAACATACTCAATACTCAATACATACTGTAGTGAGAACATGAGAGTCTCTTTTTTAAAAAAAGAAGTCAAAGAAAGACCTTTAAAAATGTGTATGTGAGAGAGAGGGAGAGAGATTCTAAAGTTACATCAGATTCTAAATCTTAAACTCTTCAAAGTCAGATGGGTGACATTTCTTTCATTTGAGAATGGTGGTAGCAACCTGACCCCAAACTAAGGTTGCTGATTTTCTTATTTCTCAATTAGGCTTATTTATGATAATGGCGTGCAAAGAAACTGGACCTTTTGGCTGATTTTATGTTATCTTATTTGAGGAAACCTTTTTACAGTGGTATGAATAACATGCCAGCCAATATTCTGCTCAGTTATATCAGCCATAAAATCACATGCAAAAGAAAATGGGAGACGGATGAAGGAGGTGGCATTATATTCATGACTATTGTTGTTTGATCAGATCTCAATCAAAGTTTCCACGGTCTTGTGCTTTCAAATTATAATATCACAGAATATTAAATTACTTCTTGCATGGATGAACATAACCCAGCTACAGTCATGGACACAAGGCAAAGAGTGCTTCAGGTTTTTAAAAATGTTATTTATCGTTGTAGGAAGGCTGTAATTATTGGTTGAACTTAAAATACCAAGCAAAACAAAGCCAAATCAAATATAAAACATGATTAATTTTTTTATTAATAGTATTATTTGCAAGATCCTCTGGCCTGAAGGTTGTATGTGTCTGAGAATGTAATCAATTCCCCTCATTCTATATTAATTAGAGACAGGGCTAGAGACCAATACAACTTCCATAGACAAGTTTTTAAAGGAAGAGGAACCTTCATTCCATATATGTCAAATCCTTAATCTCTTTTTTCTCTGATGAATCACTGGTAATGAAACTGCTTGGGAGTGGAATGGACTTCAGATTACGATCACAATCTAATTCACATACAGGATACTATAACAGAAACTTGTAAAACAGGTAGCTGTGGAGACAGAATAATACCAAGAAGCTACTCAAGAGAATCCAGTGCAGGAACAATTACTTCAGTATAGTTTTATAGACTTCAATAAGTTGTTTATAAGCTGCTGCCAGAAACTCTATGTATATAATTACATTCAAGTACAGTATTATCCTTGAGGTATGAATCTTATTCCTATGGGCATCAGTAATAAGATATGGTGAAGAGACATGAAGGAGCCACTTTTACCTTGAGGAGTTGCCCACACCTTGAGAAAGTTACTTTTGAACACAACTGCAGGAATTTCCTAGCAAGCAGGGCCTATGGTGAGTGTTAACCATCAACATTTCCAAGCTCTGAGATTTCCCATCTTTGTCAAATTAGTGTGTCAGCAACTGATGCTTATTTTGTGTGAAAACCGGTAGACTGATTTGACAGACGCAGTTATTAGTGATTATAGGACACACTTATTTACAAGATCAGGCATTATGACCATCACAACAGCTCTGTGTTGTTGTGGTAAAAATAATAATAAGTTGGTTTGTGTGAATGATTGGTTCTTTCCCACAGTGACATCACTGGCTTCTAGAAATGGATGCTTATGGAGAAAAGGAGCCATAGCACTCATCCAGCCTAGATGGCTCTACCTTACTGAGATTATTATTGCTGTGTTGTAAGAAAAGCATACACGGAGGCATCTGTCACACTCCAGTGGTAATATTTGACCCAGCCAAATGTAAATGGCTTGGAAAAAATGATAGTTCCATGAAAGAACATATGTGTTTTGTGATTAATATCTGGCACTGTGGAGTTAAGAGGATTTAGGAGTGGAATAACTCTTTCTTCTGATATTCTAACAGGTGTTTCCACAAGGGAAGCTCTGATGGATCAGACCCAAGCTCTTTTAGTCCAGCATCCTGTTTCACACAATGTCTGACCACCTACCATGGGACACCAACGAGCAGGAAATCTGAGCAGTAGCCCTCTCCTGTTCCCAAGCAACTAATATCCTGAGGCATTTGCCTCTGTTTCTGAAGGTAATATATAGCTGTCATGGTTGGTGACAGTACTAAGCTAGATGGTTTATACGTACAGGATATATATCTATCTCTTACAGTAGATGAATCTAGTATCTGTTGCCTAGGACTGGCACCAAGACATGAAGAATTTACAACATTCTGTGTACATCTTTGGCGTTCACTAGCACACTGGTTTTTGCCAGTCCCATTATATTTTGACGCGAGTGGCATGGCAACGAATGGTACACTAGCTATCTGAGTTGAAGTATGCATTACTGGTGTCCAAACTAAGTACTTAGGAACAAGAAGCATAAATCTCAGAAATACCTTTTCCCATCAGTGGCCATGAAAAATTCAGTTGCCATTAATTAAATGACCAACATGTTCCTTCATAATCGTCTGAATCAATGGTCTTGCTTTCCCCAATTGTAAGACCAGCTGTGCAGAGAAAGATTCTGTGAATGGTCAGTGTTATGACTGGTAGCAGTTCCCTGTTGTAACTCGAGCTTGAATTATTTTTTAAAATATCACGAATTTTAGAATCTCCAACTCACTATACCCAGTGGCCATTGGGGCAGATTGCTGTGCTTCTGGTATACAGGGGGCAGTGATAGCTAGTTGTGTAGCTAGCTGGCTAGATCAGGAGTTCTCAACCTTTTAAAGAGAGGGCTGGGGCATGCTCCCTCAGACAGCATTGGGGGCTGAATGGCCATTTTGCCCTTCCTCCACCACATGGCACTTCCTGGTGAGGTGGAGGCGGTGGGGGCCACATGAAATGCTGTGGGCTGCAGGTTGAGAATCCCTGGGCCAGGTGGTCACAATAACTCCTTCATGGATACAATACTAAGTCCTCTGTTTTCTGCCTCCTGAAATTCTCACAGTGTTCATGTTTAGGAAAGAATATTTTTTCCGACTTAACTTTCCATTAACTGCACCAATCCCCCCTCCAAGGAATAAACATATGTGCTCCACCCACCCCAAATCCCTATTCTAATATTTGATTTGATTTTGTTTGGTTTGATTTAAAATAAATGTTTCTCACTGGTGTGAGACTTTCAGAAGTAAATGCAGGGCTGATACTAGGATAAATAATTTCCTATAATAAGAGGATTGTTGGTGTCCTCCAGAGTTGTGTGGTTTCTGAAGAATTGCAGGCCTTGGAAAAGTAAAGATTCATTCCACTGTTCTTTATTTGGCACAGGACTGGACAACTTGCAGGCAGCTGTTCAAATGTTGTTAGTATTCAACTCACAATCCTAGCAAGCAAAGCCAATGATGAGGGACAGAGAGGTGGGCAGTAGCCTTAAACATCCAGAATCAAGCTTGAAAATGTAGTTCAATTATTTAATTAGTTACTCAATTATATTTTTAGCTTTAAATCCAGGTTCCTGGTCCCAGCTAGAATGGACCCATTAATTATTTCCTGAATGTTAAATCAATAGTCAACTCCATTGATCCAAAGAGTCTATTCTAGGTGGGAATAGTAGCTGGATTTAGGGCCTTAGGCAGTAAAGGTAAAGGTCTCCCTTGCTTGAAAGCCAGTCATATCTCACTCTAGGGTGCAGTGTTCATCTCCGTTTACAGCCAAAAAACCAGCACTGTCTGCGTTTGCAGATGTTTTTGTGGCCATGTGGCAGGCATGACTAGACACAGGAACACATGGTACAGTTACATTTCCTTCCTATTTATCTACTTGCAATTTCTTGCTTTTGAACTGCTAGGTTGGAAGAAGCTGGGAAAAAGACAAGAGCTCACTCCATCCTGCAGTACCCAGGTCTTGAACTGCTGACCTGTTTACTGTCTGGTCATCATGTTTAGCATCTTAACTGCTAAGCCACTCATTTGGTGGCCCTTAGGTAGGCCTTGGGTAGGAACCACCAAATGAGGCAATGCTAGAAAAGAACCCCAATAAACTTAGGCCATATCCACTGGAGGGTTTAGGAAGCCTGAATGATCTTCCCCTTCCAGCTCTGCTTTGGAAACCTAGAGTTGCCCACTTCTGAAGCGGATCAAAGATCAACTTGGAAACTGGAAAAGAAACATCCCTGAGGAAAGGTAAGTTTTATACTTTGTATTAGAACAAGCTGTAAAACGTTGGCCATTGTGGGTGAAAAATATTGAGTTATGTCCACCAGCAGAGCGCCTGTTCTTCCACATAAAGCCACTCTGTCGCACAACTCAGCTTCTTCCTCACTTAGGTGCTGAAAACTCACCTGGCCAGCTCTGAATAAATGATACAGCCTCTTGGAACCAAGGAGTATGGAGGAGAAGCAGCAAGGGGGTGGGGGAGAGATGGCTCTTTCAGTTGTCTTCTGTACAGCACTGAGCACAATGTTTGCATTAAATAAATAAGGTGTAGTTAGTGTTCTAAAATGGACTGTGGTGACTCTGTGGTTAAGACGCTGAACTTGATGACTGGAAGGTTGGCAGGTCAGCAGTTTGAGACCTGAGTGCTGCATGATGGAGTGAGTTTCTGTCTCTGTCCCAGCTCCTGCCAACCTAGCAGTTCGAAAGCAAGAAATTGCAAGTAGATAAATAGGTATCACTTTGGTGGGAAAGTAAACAGCATTCGGTGCACTCATCATGCCTGACACATGTCCATGGAAACAACTGCAGATGTTTGGCTAAACACAGAGTTGAGCACTGAACCCTAGAGTCAGCTATGACTGACTTTTGAGCAAGGGTGTCCTTTACCAAGTATTCTTAGTGGTGTGGGAGGTACTAAGAGGAACAGTAAAGGAAAGAACGTCATTACTGCGGTTGCAGCTGCTAGTACTAGTACTAGTAGTACCTTTCCACAGTTTTCCTTCAACAAAGCTCACATTTTATTCTCAGTCCTTGGACTTACAGCCATATAAACGTGATGTTCTAATTTGACAAGCCATTTACACTCGGCTCTAACATCATAAAAGTTTTATGGAAATGTGCTGCTTGTAAAAATAAGTTTTCTTAAGGGTTGAGAGCATAAAATATAAATTAGTTGTGTCTTTATCTTATCTGTCTTGGGGGGGGGGTTTAAACACACTCCCCTTCCCCCAACTTTCTACGCTGTAACAGCATCTGTTTTCAACTCCTTTCTTGTTTTATTTAGTGATTTAATTTCATCATCGCCTCCTCCCCCGTTAATTTCAGTAAGCAAACCCTGTGTGCCTTTTGTTATGATTAATCATTTTCCTTTGTTTTCATTTTAGGCCCAATGGCTGTTTCCTCAGGACAGCACGTGATCGCCTTTCTTTGTATCCGCCAAAGATGAGGGGTAATTTTAATTGGCGTGAGACTTATTTAGAAGCAGATTTTCAAAGTGGAAGGGGAGGGGGGATGGAGGTGGGGGGGGAGAAGAAATAAACCCCCTAGCGATTAACTTTTAAAGTAAACACAATCAGCCTAGGAAAAATGTTCCAATTTTATAAGCCATAAAATAAAGTAATGGCAGTCATAACCTTAGGGATTAAGCAGAGAAGAGAAAATAGATACATGCCTTTCTTGTTAATTTCAGGAAGGAAATTAGATACATTGTTTTGCTTCTGTTTTTATGCACTTCTCAATTTGACTGTTCAAAAAAGTTTCTCTCTAAATTTTTGTGTTTTCAAATCTGACCAATGGGACAAGAGCAAATTAAGAACAGAAAGTTTATTCAAGAATTGTTAAACAGACAACCCTTAAGCAAAGAAATAAAATTATCTACTGTAAAGAACAAAGAATGATGCTTCAAAAATAAAAAATGAAAGGAGGAGGAGGAACAGGAAGTGGCAGCAGGGGATGAGGAGAAAAGGGAATTTGGGGTTTAACTAGTTCTTCTAACTGAGGACTATACAATTACAGCCTGGTTCTGATTTCATGCCTCCAGTAGAACTAAACACATTATTTTAAGTACGAAGGTAACTACTGGCTTTCCCCCTAAGTTACAATAACTAAAAAAAGAAAAGAAAAATTGGTAATACAATGACAAGGAGAAACACCATATTCCTTTATAACAAGTAAATACTAAAAAAGTACATTTTTCTTATAAATACATAAATGTTGAGGATAAATAATACAAAACCAACAAAAGAAAAATAGTTTAAAACTGGCTATAACCAATAAATATATAATATATATATTTATATATATGAATGTTCACCAGAACACAGCACACGCCCACTGAAAGACGTCTCCAATGGGTGTCCTTCAAATGTTGGAATATATACCCATTAAAATGTAAACTCTAAGTGCAAGAAGGATGCCAGCCCAAAGAAGAGGCATCAGTAAATGCGCCCTGTTCTCCCACAAAGGGCCATTTACTTCTACCTCCATTTGGAGGACAGAACAGTTTCTGCTCAAATATACCCTGTTTTCACGTTCAAGAGAAGAGTTGCAAACAAGCGCCAGATGCCTAAGATTTGAGGTTTCCCCCAACCCTAAATGAACCCTTAGGAAAGAGGGTGAGTTGGTTGATTCTTATTTTCTAAATAACAACAATAATAATAAATCCCCTTTTTAAATGCAAGCCCAGAAATCTGAATGTAAAAGGACCTCACTTTTCTCTCTTCCCCCATTAATTCTGGTGGGCTAAGAATTAAATGATTGGGGGAATAAAGCTGTAAATAATGTTACAATTTTAAGATAAGGAAGTGGAGGAAATGGACCAAAGGGACAGGGAATCTCTTTAAGAGGGGAAACCCCAAAAGCCTGTGTGTAGTGGAGAACAGGAGACTTTGCCAAATTAGTTTTTTAAGATTCTCTTCCCCCATTAAAAACATAAACCATGTTGCTGTTTCAGATTTTTGGGAAACAGTGAGAGCTTGAAGAATAATGGATTTATTCCATTTCCATAATTTTGTACACATAATTCAGGGGATATCAGGTAATGCCTCCTCTAAGAAAAATAATGAAGTATCATCTTGGCCTAATTAATATTTCTTTAAAAATCATCTGTTCCTGATATGTATAAATTATTTGTGTCAAAACACTGGTGCAAAGTGAAGGATGAAAGGCAAATTGGAAAACAATATTTGTTTGCCTCATGAATTGTTAGTTGGTTTATCAAATTAACAAGAGATTTCTGAGAAGGTTGAAATTCAGTTTTGAAGTCCCCTTTTGTCCTGCTTGAACTGGACTTGATAGAGGGAATAAGCCCCATTGAATCTAATGGACCTGCCTGCTGAGTAAATATCCATAAGACTGCACTATCAGTGGTGAGTGTGTATATGGATACTTGATTGTCTGTAAACACCTATGTAGTCTTTGCTAGCCCTCTCCCTGAAACTACTTATATTTAGGTATGGAACACTATACTATAAAAAGTAAAATTAATGCTTTTTATACTTGTCTCTGGATTGTGTCTATCAACTTTACAAGGTCTTATCAACAGATTAAGGATGCTGACAATTGTTGGCCATGCAATGATCTTGAATAACTTCTGTCATAGTTCAATTTATGCATGCTTACTTAGTAGTAAGTCCCACTGTTTTCACTGGGGCTTTCTCCTGAGTAAAAGAGCATGGGATTACAACCTTCAGCATTTTATTAATAACTAAAGATGTAAGGGTGTAATGATGATATAGCATAATTTTTCCATTTGTTGGTCTTTATAGAATACGTTAAACAAGGCCACGTGTTGATTTGGTCAATAAATGATATAATGTTCAGAATCTTCACTTGAACCATGATGATGAAAGTGAAGAGGTGGGGATTTACTGTAATCATTTGCCAATTTGTACAGGATACACAAAAGGATGAGTTGGCTGGGATTGGTAGCCTAGTCTGCTCCCCTTGCAGCGGTTCCCAATTTGGTGTCCCCAAATGTTCTTGGACTAAAATTCCCAGAAGTCTTCATCATTGACTGTGCTAGCCAAGATTTCTGGAAACAGTAGTCCAGGAACATCCTTGGGTTCAAGGTTGAGAACCATTCCTAAGGCTGCTCTGCTGAGTGTGTGGTCTGGGAAGTTTGCAACCATTACTTGGCAATGAGTCTTTTTTAAAAAAATTGCATTCTAACATTAAAATAAGTTTTGCTCACCAGTATAACTTCTTTCCAACAGATGATCTTTAAAGCCTAGTTTTACTTGAGAGTAAAAAGAGTAATTAATTCTATAGATTATATAGAAAGATGTTAAGAGTTCTTGAAATATACTGTCAGATTACATGAGGGGAGTTACATTGTTCCAAAAATATTCCTTTGTTTCAGAAATGCATATTAATTGCATGTGGCAAATAAGCGCATCAGGAATGTGTGGTACTTGCTACACACAGGATGTTGTTTTTCTGTAATTTTTTGTAATGGACAAAAGTAGGAAACATTTGAAAACGTGACCAAACCTGCAGCCTGAAATGGTACAGTCTGGAATTCTTCCTAATCTTTCTCACACTAGGTCAGTCAAAAGGAACTACGGAATGAATTCACCAAAAGATGGCTTCATTTTGGTAGTTTAAAGTCTGGCCTAGATATGAAAGAATAAGTTCTATCCTCTACTTCTATGTGGGTGTAGAAATGGCCTAAATTCAACTGAAAACACACATTTGTGAGTTTAGGACTGCAACTTGAATTACATGATCTCATTCTGAAGAAGATGGTGGATGACTTTTTGCATGTTGGCCAAGAAAACACATTGACTTTGCTTCACCAACTCAGTTAAATTGCAGCCTGCCCATCACCAGGGTTTAATTTAATCTGGGGCCCTATATGGTGAAGTTTCAAGTCCTATGTTTACTGGGCTTGACTTTCAAAGATCCAAATATGGCATTGTGCTGTGAGCATGTGAAGAGTTCTCTTGGTTTCCCATTGGGAAACACTGGCCACTCTCGCATTATTGAGGATGAATTTAATTGGAAGGCTTCTAGGTCACCTTGTTTCAGTTCTGGAAGGATAACTCCTGACTAACCTTGATTCTTTGGGAGCAGGGTGGGGGTGGGGAGGATGAATGGTAAGAAACAAGCACAAGAAGCAACAGTAGCAAATCCAGAGGCCAAAATGTTGTTTTGGCTTCCAGACTACTACCTGAAGTAGTCTTCCACCACCTGGTGCTACCCTTGCAAATGTGCCAGACTATAACAGCCATCATCCCCAGATAACATGCTGCTGCTGCCTGTGGATGTGGGTATTGTAGACCAAGATGTCTGGGGAGGAACTCCAGTTTGGGGAAGGCTGGGCTGAAGAATTTTAAACAGTTTCAACACAAAGGTTGTGGTTTTTAAAGAAAAAGTCCACCAATACTTTAACAAGCCAACCAACCATGTACCCAACCGATCTGTACCCACTGCAGTCTCAGTTCTCCATTGACACCCCCCCTCCCCTGTAGTTTGTCCTGCCCCTTATCACAGATGGGTCAGCTTGGGTGCCTCTTGGATTCTACCCTGAGTGGAAGCGTGGTGAGCAGAAAGGTCTGTGTAAGTTGGGTGGGAATCGCATGGTCCGTGGTGCTGGCTGGGGCCCATTGGGGGACCCCCGTTGTACTCCATGCTTGGTGGCTGGCAATGTTGGAGAGGGTTCAGCCCATAAAGCGAGGGAGCCGAGTTGGGCATAGCATCGACATAGCTGCCACCTACGTATACCGGGCTGCCTTGCATGTTGGGAGGGCCATACCCTCCTCCACCTCCTCCTCCTCCATTACCCTGTAAGACGTGGGGATCGAACTCTGGTGCTGTGTTGGCATACTTCTGTTGAGTGGGGCAACCTTTGATGGGGTTTTGGTAGGCAGCAGGCATGGCGTAGGCATTCTGGTGGGGTTTGCTGAAGGAAGGTGGTGAAGGGGCATCATAGTTCGAAGACATGGGGTGCAAGGCGTTCAGAAAGCCTGCTGAGGACTGCATGGTTTGGGGTGGGCTTCCCGTTGGGGAAGGGCCCCCTGAGGAGGAGCCCAAGCCTTTTGACTTCTGATCTTTTTTGTACTTCATCCTTCGGTTCTGGAACCAGATCTTGATCTGCCTTTCACTGAGATTCAACAGGTTGGCCATCTCCACCCGGCGGGGTCTGCAAAGGTAGCGGTTGAAATGGAATTCCTTCTCCAGCTCGACTAACTGGGCACTGGTGTAAGCCGTGCGGGCCCTCTTGGAAGCCGAGGAAGAGTTGCCTGGAGGGCTTTTCTCGCCACTGCAGCTTTCTGAAGGGGGGGGGGGGGTTGGGAAATGAAATCAAAGATAATTACTTACATGCAGAAAATTGAATGCACAGGCCTCTTAATAAATCCTCCAACAGGCGAGAAAGAATTCAGGCTCCCCTCCTTCTCTTCCAGTCCTCACTCCATAATCATGTCATTTATTAAGAGTTCTGTTCTCCGAAGCTGCCCCTTCGCTTTATGAAAATTTGATCATGTCATGCAGAAAAGGAATCCAAGGCTATTTATTTGGGAGTCGATTATTTTGAAACAGACCCTTTCAAAGGAAATTGCGTCTGGCAAGTGGGCAGTGTTTGGAAAGCAAAATTAATCAGGTGCGGGTGTACACAGGCCTGCTTGTGTCAGTTACTTTGATATGCTACAGGGTTTAAGGAGCCCAGGAGGACAGGCAGGCGTCTACATATGTGTGTAGTACACAGGCCTTTATATATAATTGCTAATAAATCTCTCTCCTTCTATTTCAGACCCCCTCCCCAACATACTCCATTTATTGGGGGCCCTGTCCAATGGAAAACTCCCCTTTCTTTCTGTGGGGCAATATTTACCCATCAGAGATTGGAGTTAAGGCTCCCAAAGGGAAAGACACATTTTCTTTCCAAACAGGGAAGAATCCAAACATCTCTTTCACTCTGAATTAAATACTGACAGTGCGAGCTGGGGCTTTAAAGTAAATTGGAGTTTTGCCTTGCAAATTAATGAGCTACTGATATTTATTTGGAGGCTGTTGACTTTACTTGAATGTAACATCAACTGTGAGTCAGTGGGATTAAGGTCTAGTCCACACTTGGAAGAAGATGGAAATGGTGATGCAGTAGGACTTTATTATGTCACACTGCAATCCACTGTTCCTTTTGTCAAGCATTTTTCCTCTTGAAACTCCCTGCAATGAGAAAACTAACATGTCAGGGACAAAGAGTCTAGTCCATTTTATACCCTATTTATGCTACATTTCTATATACTTGGTAATTTTTTAAATGTAAGGAAACCAGGCAGTCTTTTCTAAAAGTCCAAAAGTCTACCATATTTCATGCCATGGTTCTGTGTCACTTTGGAGAGCTTTGCACATTGTGTGTGAGAGAGAATACATTGATATATAGACAGGTACAATTAAGTATACATATCTTTGCAAGTGTGTACTGATATGATAGATAGGTAGACAAACACACACATGCACAGACATAAACATTGTGGTTGTGTGCATATTGCATAATTACACTTTGCAGAATTATTGACATGGTGTACAGAAATGCTGGCTCCTTTTTGTGTGATGAAAGAGATGTGGAAAATGTGATACAGTTGTACCTCACTTAAAGAGCATAATGCGTTCCACAGGATTGCTCTTTAAGTGAGCTTGTTCTTTAAGCGAAACACCATTCTAAGTGACCCATTGTGGGGGGGATTGCGAACCCCGATTTATTTGCTAAGCGAGTTTTTAGTTGGTTTTATCTGTTAAGTGAAGCGAACATTCAGGGAAAATTCTGCTCTTTAAGCGAGTTACTCTTTAAGTGAGACACTCTTTATGCGAGGTTTGACTGTATTCTTAAGTCATTTAATAAGTAGCACACATATTTTCACCAGGTTTACTTGAGAGGAACCGAAACTGAAGCAAGGCTGAATTCACAATTACTGTAACATGAAGTGGTGAATAAAAAGCCTCCACTGGTCAGAGACAGAGGTTTTGTCTCACCTCAGCAACCAACATTCCCACAGAAATAAGAGGGTTTTCACATTCACCTCTGAGCCTTAGAGATCAAATGGGCCGGTGCATGAGGGAGCCAGTGAAACTTACCATGCACTGTAATTGTAATAATAATTCTAACACACTACTGCATATTGAGGTAGGAGGAACCAGGTGTCCACCATAGATTCTGATTCTATTGGTTTTCTACTCAGAAAACCTGATTACTATTTCTTTCACTGGCAAGATGCAGATGGCAGAACAGTTTTAGAATGGTTTTTCATTGCCTGTCTCCTTAACAATTTCCCTTTTCATTCAACTCCCCCAGGTAATAATAATTTTGTAAGTGAGATACTATGTTTATGCCTGGTTGACATATACAGTACTGTCTACAGTAAGGATAAAGACTATGTAACCCTGCAGGTGTCACTGGACAAGATCTCCCATGATCCCCACCCAACTATCTATGTCGTCTAGGGCTGACAGAACTTTCTTTTTAAAAAAAAAATCTAGAAGACCGTCAATTATATTATTCCATGTCCAAACTATTACTTGTTAAAATGGCTGCAGACTTGATTCCAGCATTAATTAGTCCATTTCATATTGCAAGACTCAGACTGATACATATTGTTTGTCTAGACTGCATAGTCAAGGACTGCAGTGGCTCAAGCGGCTAAGATGCTGACTGGAAGGTGGGAGGTCAGCAGTTCAATTCCAGAGTACTGCAGTATGGAAGCAGATCCTGTCTTTGTCCCAGCTCCTGCCAACCTAGCAGTTCAAAAGCAAGAAACTGCAAATAGATAAATAGGAACCACTTCGGTGGGAAGGTAAACAGCGTTCCATGCGCTGTCTAGTCATGCCTGCCATGTGACCACAGAAACATCTGCAGAAGCAGACAGTGCTGGCTCTTTGGCTTTGAAACAGAGATGAGCACTGAACTCTAGAGTCAGATATGACTGGCTTTCAAGCAAGGGAAACCTTTACCTAGACTGCATAATAGAGAGTAAACACCTTCCATAAAAACCGCTGGTACAAACCAGTAAAGGGAGAAAAAAGAAAATGAAGAAATGATACAAAATGTGACGTCATTTTAAAGACTAACAAGTTTATTTCAGCGTGAGCTTTTGTGGATCAAAATCCATTTTTCAGACACAAGAGTGCAAATAGGTCTAGTCTGTATTTATACATACACCTTGCCAGCTCAATGGTTTAGATATCTGGCTGCAGAGCTAGAAGATGGGAGTTTGATTCCCCAGAAGTTTATCTCCTGGCGGAAGAGTCAGCTCATGTAGTCATGGGCATGCTACACAGTCCCAGGGCAACCCTAGAAGGGAATGTTAAACCACATCTGGGTACAGTATTTGCTACCTAGAAAATCCTGGAAAGGACTGCCATAAGTCAGAATCAACTTGATGATATGCAATGATGACAACGACGACGACCAGGTGGTATGTATAAAAATATAGTGACTTTGTACAGTATTTACACTCCTTGTGTCTGAAGAAGTGGATTCAAAATAAATCTGTCAGCCTTTAAAGTGCAATGTTCTCATAACTTCTCTTTCTCTTTCAGCTTCTACTTTTCCCTCTTTAATTTTGAAAACTTGCCAAGACAGACTTAACACCACTATTTCTTTGTAGAAATAGAAGACCTCATACAGAAAATTCTTCCCAGGCAAGAGCTAGATTCCTCCTAGCCTAGGCATACTTGTATGTGAATTCCTATGATGCAAACCTGCTTGTTTGTGGGATTCTGACCTTAGTGTGTTAGGAATGATACTGAGAATCTGAATCTTACAGGCATTCATCCCTTCTCTGTTTAATAACTCCATAATCAAGTACAAGTGTACCCTTTTTCCAACAGGGAGGCCTTCTGCTAAATTATTAGATTATAATAACAATCAAAGGTTGACAAAGGTTATTTCACCTGGAATAATAGTGGGGAGACTGTGTAACTGCACCCTTCCTAAGTGTAACAAATCATTTACTCTCTGTCTGGTATTAGTGAGCATCCATTATAAACCAATGGTTTATAAAATGGAGTGCAGCACACATCTCTGGGCTTTGATGAAAACACGTCTTGTCAGGTGTAAAAAAAAGCCATTATAAATCCTGTGACCTTTCATTCATGATGAGCTAACTATAGTTAGAATGTCTGATTTGACTTAAGACCTGTTCTACATTCTGCATACTGAGGTAGGAGGAACTGGGTGCCAAATCTAGTGATGACAGGCCCACTTCAATACCCGAATGCTTCCTTATATTCTAAAAAACACCTACAATAATTAATCTCCACAGAAAGAAACAAAGCAGGGAGTGGACTTTCTTCCTACAAGTGATGTTTCCTTCCAAGAAGTCTTTAAAGTTTAAAGTTACCACAGGGAATACTCCAAAATGGGTCTCCCCACCTGTCACCTGAAGTGGTACAGCCTACTCTCCTATGTCACTCTGCTGCACATGTGGATTAGCCAAATCTTGTGTCTACCTGCTGGCACACACACACACACACCCCATACAAGCTGATATGAAGCAGCACTGAACAAGAATCATTGCCCCAGGAAACAAAATTAGAAGTGGGGGCTAGTTCAGTATGTCTGGCTGCTTTTAAAATCTGATTAGGTAAAGGTCACCCTTGCTCGAAAGCTAGTCGTATCTGTCTCTAGGGTTCAGCCCTCATCTCTGTTTACAGCCAAAGAGCCAGAGCTGTCTGTGTCTGCAGACTTTTCTGTGGACATGTGGCAGGCATGACTAGACACCGGAATGCACAGAACACTGTTTACCTTCCCACCAAAGCGGCCCCTGTTTATCTAGTTGCAATGTCTTGCTTTCAAACTGCAAGGTTGGCAGGAGCTGGGACAGAGACAGAAGCTCACTCTGTCATACAGCACTCAGGTCTTGAACCGCTGACTTTCCAGTCATGAAGTTCAGTGTCTTAACCACTAAGCCACCGCAGATTGGTCACTCTCAAAATCTCCTTTAAGAGAATGGACTTCTGACAGGTATATGTACATCCTTTCTTGCTTTTTGGCTCACTGCCTCCCTAGACACCTCTGGAACTGACCCTCAGTTGGAATGACCAAGCAGGCTGGAGGATTTGGCAGGTTGTATTTAGAAAATAATATTTTTCTTAAGCGCTGTCCCAGCTTTCTTTGTCATTTTAACCCCTACCTTTGTAATCAAGGGTACTTCCTGCTTCCATATCAAGTGCCTCTTTCAGGGACAAGCTCCTAAATGAGGCCTTTTTCCAACCACCATTGTTGCCTGCTGTCTTTTTCTCCAATGACAATTCCTGCTCTTGCCTGCCAAAATTAGGACCTTTCCCCTAATTCATCTCTTGGCACAGGGAAACTGTTTGGACAGGGAGCCTAACACTGCTGTCCGTTGTACAGCTGCAGTTGGCAGCTGACCAACACTGACCTGGGAGCTGCCACATTGATTTTCACTGAAGAATAGAGTGGAGTAAAACCAAGAAATACACATCACCAACCGCAGATGGTGGGGGAGTAGGAGACATTGAGATGTTTTGGTAGGGCATTGAAAATCATCACACACCACTATATAGATCTGAGCAGCTTAATCTCATCTGATTTTGGAAGCTGCACTGGTCTGTCCTGGCTAGTACTTGGGATGGGAGACCAACACCCAGAATCTCCAGGCTGAGCTATCAATGAATTGTGTTTCTGGTCAGGGCTGACCACTCCATGCTGGCAGGTTTCCCTAGGCCAGTGATGGTGAACCTTTTAGAGACTGAGTGCCCAAACTCAAAAGGCTGCCATCCACACAGCAGAGGGGTGGGGTGAACTCCATGCTGGGGGGAAGAGAGGAAGCACTCCCCATTTGACTGCTGGGCAGAGGGGTGGGGCAAACTCTGTGCTAGGGTGATGATGTGCATGCCCACAGAGAGGGCTCTGAGTGCCCCCTCTGATATGCATGCTATAGGTTCGCCACCACTGCCCTAAGCTAAACTGCTGTACTGCATCCAGTAGGTTGTGAGTTCAATCCTGACCAGGGGTCAAGGTTGACTCAGCCTTCCATCCTTCCAAGGTCAGTAAAATGAGTACCCAGCATGTTTGGGACAAAATGCTAATTAACTCATGAACCACCCAGAGTGTGCACGAAGTGCTACGGGGCCAGTATAGAAGTGTAATTGCTATCGGCTCCTATCTAAATTATCTCCCCCTTCCCCTTTGTTTAGCAAAAAATTGTATATGGGCCTAGTAGTACCCCCCCTCTTTCCTGGAAGAGGTTGAAAATGTTACTTTCTAGACTCTAGTTCCCAAGAACCTTCTAGCTAGGATGGCCTCCAACCATTTTCTGTGTGTGTGATTGTAGAGATGGGAATCCAGGAACACTTGCTCCCAAGCTTGCTTCTCTCAAGCCCCCCACCCCACCCTAAGGTGCAATTGAGATGGTATGCTTTGCGGGTATTGTTTTAAAAAAATAAGCAGATACCTGCACTGGGCGAGCTGGTTTTCTGCTTGGCATTTTGCCTCGACTCTTTCATCCAGGGGAAAATCTGTTTGGCCAGTGTGGCGTTACTTGCACCTAGGCTGGATTTGCTGGTGGCACTTTTTATTCCCCCAGGCTGGTTATGGTTATTGCTGCCGCCGCCATTGTGATGGTTGTTGTTGTTGTTGCCACTGCTGGTCGGGGCGGCCAAGGTATTGGAGGGGGGCGAGACAGGCTGGGGTGGGTGGTGCTCTTGAGGCAAGCTGGGCCGCATGCAACTCCCATTTAGGTCTTTCGCTTTGGTCAGCGGGGCCGCATTGCCAAGGGCCTGGAGGGTGCAGGCTGGCCGCTGGTAGTCGCTCTCCACGTGCGTGGCCGGCTGGAAGGCCTGTGGCGGAGGGCCTTCATAGCCAAACCCATTGGCCCCTCCTGGGTAGGAGTAGGCTCCGAAGAGGGTAGAGGTGTCGTAATAGGTGGCCTTCTGCATGGCTGCTGGGGCTGGCCGCGGTTCTTGCTCTCTCCTACCAGGCTCGGCTTGGCCTCCTCCTGGAAGAACATTGGCACCCCCGAGGTCACGTGGTGGTGAGGCCTTCCCTGGTGTCTTTTGGAAGCTGACCTGAAAGGTTAGAAGGCAACACACAATAATACCAAACGGCCCATGAATCCATCTTGGCCACTGAAAAGCCTCCTGACATGAATAGCCTTCGCTAGCTGGCTACCAAAGAGGAGGAGGGTGGGGAGCAGACAACAGATGCTGCCGCCTCTTGCAAACACATTTCTGCCTGCCTGGTGCTTTTGGGGTGCACCTCTGGTCTCTCAGTTGGAATGGTGTCATCAAACATTGCATTACCAAAGGATACCCCCGCTGGTGCACACCTGGTTCACAAAATCAACAGCATCTCAACAGCATTGTCCTGGTGCTCTTTACGATTTGTTATTCTAGAGTTCAATAATAAAGAGCCACTGTCTGTAAATCGCTCATGAAGCTATAAGACTCATGTAGACATAACACAGCAGCAAAATTTCTTGCAGGCCTTTTGGACCTTTCCCACAAAGATCTGCATAGATGTTGATATGCCTAATATTTATCTACACACTCAAACAAAAACCAGGGTGCTTTTTATCCTCACACCCATACAAAAAGGACAGAAGGCAATAAAATCATTGTTTTCCTTGTACACCCCAACTGGATCATCACTCATTCCAGGATTTATTTGGGAAGAGAACCCAGCATGTATTCAGAAAAGTTATGTTGTACTCTCTCGTGCCTGGCTTCCATACTAAACAAAGTGCAAACCTGAGATACAAATTCACTTGGTAAACCTTTTCTGTAAAGATTACTTTACACAGATGCTGGTAGTATTTCCATGTTTCCCTGTATGCCCATATATACACACATGCAGGTACAGGCCTCAAGTTAAGATGTAACCTGAATTCATGCTGCAATATTAGAATTTAATATTCTCCTAATCTGATTTGTTCCCTGTCAGGAATTAGGAGCCTCAGGGAATACAAAAGCAACAAAGTGCACATGTATAGATAGAGTAATGTTGTATTTACCAGTTACCTTAAAATTAATCAACAGTAAGCTTTTAAAGTCATAAATTTAGTGAAACATTCACATGTCTTAATTACACAAAATGAAGGTGATAATGGATTCATTTTCTATAATTTTACTAAATTTGCATGGTTTTGTGTTTCCAAAACAGCAAGTGAAGGCTGAAAACACTGTCTGAATTAGAAGTTTATATTAAATTCTTTGAAGCTGTTTCCTTTTGATGTGTGTGTGTTGTTTTTATGATTGATCGCAGTTTGGAAGAGAAGCAAGGAAATTTCTCTTTCCTGGAGTCAGTTGCCACTACAAGGTGTGAGACTGGCCTCTTTCCTAAACCAGTTTCCTCCTATTCCTTCCCATCTTTACTTTTGAACAAAACCCAACTTTGTCACCAAGCCATTTGGTTCCTTGTTTGGATTATCATCCTTTATCTTTGGGTGGGAGAAAGTGTCTTCCTCAAAAGAAAAGAAACATAAAATAGAAAATAATAGACATGGGGAGGAAAAAGAAAATACCACTTTTCCAAATAAACAATAAATTCAGGTTCTGAGGGAGAAAATAAAATAAAATGGTTTTAAAGACTTAAAATGGGTTTAAAATAATTTAAAATGGATTAGTTAAGGAAAATATATATTATTTTCTCTAAGGCCATCTGCCTGCTTGGGTGGGTGTATATGTGTGCATACACACAAATACAAAAGAATTCCTATTTCCACTATTCTGTATTTCATTTCAAATGCCTGTCAATTAAGCTACATTATATTCCAGTCTCTGCCAGAACTGAAAATAGAAGAGAACTGAAAACAGTACATTAAAACCATTGGGAATAGTGATAAATCAGGGGGGGGGGGGAATAAAGAAATTTCCCTCCTGATTTCTTAAATTATGTAGTTCAAAATCTAAAAATAATTCAGGCTACATCTCAGTCACTGCCTGATCCCCTGCTCATCTTCAGTTCATAAGAATAGCTTGTGTAAGAGCTCTAAAATACCATGCTGTCTCATCTATGATGGCTGAGACGTAATCATTGTTTTCCACAAGTAAGGGTTTAAAATATTTCTCACATGTTCCGGCAACGAATGATACTGTGGCTGGCCTATATTTCCAGAGGAGTCTTAGCATATGTAAACTGTCTAAGTAAAAAAAGAAATGAGGTAATTATCGATTTGATTATGAAAGACTAGGTTTGCTGAATTTGACGGAGGCCAGCCAGAATCATACTGTATTTTAAATAGGCCTCATTGGTTTGTTTTGGATTTTCTGGGACCTCTGGAGAGCCTATAAGAACTAAGCAGCAAACAGTTTTAAAAAAAAATATTAAGCAGTACATTAAAAATCAATCCACCTTTTTTACTCCTCTCAGAAAAGAAACCCAAAGTGGTTTGTATGTTCGGTAGCCAGGATTTTTGGTCCTCTTTTGTATCTCATCTTTCAATATGTCCCACATGTCGGTCATTTATCTTAGTCGAAGACGGAGGAGAATGGCAAATGATTTACTCCAAGGAATTATTGTTGTTGCTGATTTTTTTTAAATGCACACACACACACACACACACAATGAAATCTCATTCAAAATAAGAAATTAGAAATTTCATTTGTAGTTACTCTTTGACAGGATAAACTCAGCTCGGAAGTTGCTTTTTGCCAGTGTAGAACTTTCAATTTTTTAAAAAAATTCCCCTGAAAGAACATGGTTTCAAAATAAAGGACTCTCTCCTTGGGAACGCAGACTATTTCCTTTATTTTTCTCTTTTAAATTGGAACTGAAGAGCATGAAAATGCTTTTCGGGCTTGTGAGAAAACGAAACTCAAGACCGTACCAATGGAGAGGGAAACACAAGCGGACGCTATTTTCTTTTACCTCCACGCGAGAAAAAGAATGCTATGCAGTCATGCTCTTGTTATGGGGAAAACATAGAAAACCTTTCCCCTGATGGCCTATTTCCCCATACTAGGCCAATGTTGTAGTAGTAGTAGTAGTAGTAGTAGTAGTAGTAGTAGTAGTAGTAGTAGTAGTAGTAGTAGTAGTAGTAATAATAATAATAATAATAATAATAATAATAATAATAATAATAATAATAATAATAATAATAATAATAGAATGAATGAATGAATGAATTTCAAAACAACACTCCAGTTTAAAGCAATTTGTCTGTGCAATCTGAGATTTCCTCCTGGCTTAAAAAAACTAGTTCTCCAATTAGTCGGGGCAGGATGAGGACCTTGCCGCCCCAACCCCTGTGCCCACCCCAACATATTGTAATGTAATGTAATATATTGTCTGTAAGCCGCCCTGAGTCGCCACGGCGAGTGGGCGGCAATATAAATTTGAACTAATAAATAAATAAATAAATAAATAGGTCAGAAAGAAAGTGTGAGAAAGAGAGAAGGGAAGAGAGGGAAAAAAGGGCTAAACGAAGAGAGAGAGAAAAAGAAAAGGTTCTAGATGAAAAAAAGAGAGAGGAAAAAGGGGAGGAAAAATAGAGGGGTGAGAATTACAAAAAAGAGAAAAAAAGGGGGTAGAAGGAAGGGAAGGGGAGGGAAGGAGGGGGAGAAGAAGAGAGAGGGAGAGGGGGAGAGAGAGAGAGAGAGAGAGAGTCGCTGCGTGGAAGGAAGCTTAAAGCTTGTGAACTCTTCATGAACCGCGATGCGAGTCATACAGCTATAAATCATGGAGACACGGTCTCCGCCATTCACAAACTGATAGCCTATTTCGGTCCACCTTACCTTAGCCTCTGACGAGAGCAGCGCGGCGAGCAGACATAATATATTTTCGCAGCCAGCAAGCAACGCAATCAATAAGCGAGGAGGAGAGCTCCCTCCCCCCCCAAGCCCCCCCCCCCAAAAGCCCCCAATTCCTCTCGCGCGTGGTTGGGGTTTTTTTTTTAAGCGTTCAAGGAATATCTAGAGAGAGAGAAATCCGGTCATAACGCCAAAAGAAGAAGGACGGGGCTGGGGAGGGGGGGCACATCTCTATATAGGAGCTTACGGCAAGGGATGCCCGGGTCTCTCTCTCTCTCCGTTTGGGGAGGAGGAGGAAGGGGGGGGAAGGTGAAGAGAGGTAGAAAGGCGCAAGATCCTAGAGACAGCCTTGCAACAAAGATGCACAGGGGATCCTTTTTGATTCTGACTGCCCTATAGTCTCGGTACGCCCTGCTCACGGTTAACAATGGCCTCTGGCATATTACAGCAGAAGGCAAGAGAGGAAAAGAGAGAGAGACAGACACGGGAGTCAGACAGACAGAGAGGGTGCCGAGGAGGGGAAAAGCAGAATGGAATAAGCGGACATGAAATCCTCCACCAGGCAATGCAGAGATGGAGGTTGAAAATGAAAGGATAATAATAATAATAATTAAACTCTAGAAGAGGTGGGGGAAGGGAAGAAGGAGGAAAGATACGTAGATATTCCGATTTTCAGGGCAGAGGAGAGGAGGGGGGGAAAGAGGGGGTTTATTCCTCCTCTCCCCCCGCACCCCGCTTGGGCAAACGCCAAGGTTGCTTCCTGACGGAAGGGAAAGGGAATATGCAAATCATGGTGGACCGAGGCCTAGCTGGAGAGGAGAAGCTACATTGATTCACGTGCTTGGCAATTAGGTGTCAAGTTATGCTAATAAATCTGGGGGAGCGAAGCAGATTTTTCTCTCGTCCCTGCCGCTTTCGTGTCGTCTTTGGCTCCTTTCTGTCTCTTGTTCCCTGCCCTATGTATTTCTTACATAGTAAAGCAATAGAGGAGACCCCCTTTCAGCCTCCCCCCCCCCCAAGCCCTCCTCCAGGAATGAATAGATGGCACGACCCACTGATAAGAAATAATTATGACAAGCTTATTTGCCAACGAGATGGAGCGCCCGGACTCTTTCAGAAACCGCCACCCACTCAGCCAAAAGATCGATAACCTTAGTTTACAAAAGTTTCCTATATAAACACAGCCTGGGTGACTTGAGACTGGAACTGAGCCAAAGTTTTAGGAAGTTTATATACAGCAATGGTGGGTTTATGATGGGTCCTGGCTTGAGAAGTGTGTCCATGCACGCGTACACACACACACTGCACGTGTAGACGCACATGGAGGAAGTGCATGGGCACACTCAATGTTAGGCGCACTCTACTGGGCTGGCCCTATTTCGAGCGGATGGAAAATTAATTATATTCAGATTGTTGGAAATTCTGGACTCTGTGGGTCAGGAATGTGAAAGGGCGCTTGAGATAATGGGGGAAATGACAGACAGACAGAGCTGGGGAAAGTTCTTGTTTGGGATTAGGGTTCCCATCATCCGCCAGCCAGCCTTCTGGGCAGTGTTAGCTTCCACAGTAACGTTTCCCAATCTCTGGGATAGATGGCTAAAGGAGAGATAGCAAGATAGATGATGTCTTTCTAAAACACCCAAGATTTACGACCCGCTTCACTTTTTGCAAGTAGCTTTGCTTGCAGAGACAAAAAACTTTTGGCCGCTTCTGCTGCTGACAGGAAAAGGAACTGCCACCACAAAGTGAACGTGGGAGGGAAAAGTTGAGGTGTCTGCGCATTTTTTGCGTGCCTGTGTGGGAGCCAAAGGTGGGGAGGAGGAGGGAAGAGGACAGAGTTATCTATTGTTGTGCTCGTCTTTTTGGTCAACTTTACTTTTAGGGTGGGTTCTTCTTTGCTGATTCCAGGGAAACCTGGCTTTCAAAAGGGAAGGCCCCTTTGGAACGAGATCCTTTCCTTCCAGGATAGGTCTCTCTCCTGAGCACACGCTCTCTTTCTCTCTCTCAGAGCCCATCTTTTGCCTTATCACATCTTTGGGAATAGTCTGAATGGGGAGAAAAGTTTTCCATGTTCTCTGACAGACGCTGCTTCATCTTTATACCCACCAATGGCTTTTCACTTTACAGGTAACCTTTTCGATTCTCCACTTGGACAACCGTACTATCTTTTTCCTATCTGTTCTTGTCCTTTCTTGCTGAGTTCTGGAAAGAAAATACAGATCTTCTGTTCAGTGGTGAGTTACATTAAGTTTTTGATCACCATCCTAAAACTGGGTGCCAGATGCAACACTGACCAGAATGTCCTGACCATACGCTTTTTAGAAGACCATCACGACGTCACGACAAAACATGCAGCTGGGAATTCATGTTGTGAACTTCGGCATTTACTGTGTTACACTACCTCAGCCACCGGTGAGAGATGTAACTTTCGCAACTGACAAAGCAAGGAAAGAAAGTAGGGTTGGAATATAGTTTACCTGTTTGCAAAAAAATTAAAAAATTGCTGTTACATTTTGGAATATATTAACTCACGTGAGTATTTCCAACCATCTGTGCTTTGGATTTCCAAGTCTTATGTTCTTTCAATCTTTGCAAATGACTCTGTACTCACCTTCTTAGAAGTAAATCCCATTTAATTCATTGAGAGTGTATTTCTAACTAGATGTGGTCAAAAAGGTTGAACTTTAAGGCTGCAGCTGTATGTACAACTGCCTGAGAATAAGTCTTTTGAACTCAGTGGGGCTTACTTTGGAATAAACATGTAATACCTTGTACTTCAAAGTTACACTATATTGCATACTTACTGGGGAATAGGATAGGTTGTACTGAATTCTTTGGGATTTAGTTCTGATAGGTACAGCATTATGAGGTGGGAAGCCTCAAAGCTGAAGAAGGGAAAAAAGTAACTGCTTATCTGCAGAATTAAAGGAAAGAAGGTTTCTATAAGGAAGGGGGAGGAAGACATCCCTGAAGCCTCTCTAAATTTGGGTGGGGACTGTTGATGGAAATCCAAGTAGATCAATGATGTCACTGCTTTTCAGGTGACTGATGTGGAAGATATAAGTTTAAAAAAGAGTTTGGAAGAGGAGAGAGATTGGAGGAAAAAAGAGATTGAAGTGAAAAGGAAAGTGTTGGATGACATGATTGAAGTTGAAATTAAAAATAGGCAGTTTGGGATGACAATCGAAGAAATCACTTTGAGTGGACCAAAATAAATCTATCTGTCTCTGTTCTACTACCTAAAGAGCACAGGATTTTCCATCAGATGCCCATTTTTAAATGCTGGTGTCTCTAACTTTTGGAGGTTGATGGTTAATGTTTACATATGTATTCCAGGAACCAACCGAAGATAACACTGATGCATAGCTATGGGCCCTATTATTACAACACAAATGTTCTTTTATTAGACATTTCTTTCTAACTGCCTCTAGAGAGAGTGGAATACTAAAGGCATTTCTTCAATAATTAAACGTGCCTGTTAGCAAACCTTTAAGCTTTTTGTGTTGCAACAATTATACACCTCCCCCCCTCAATCCCAAAAGAAGAAGAAAAGAATGTTATTTCAAAGACATTATTTTCTTACTTTTATTCTCAAAACTTTGCAATTTTTGAATCATTGGGAGTTGGGGCTCAACAGGGCAGAGACAAAAGAGGGAACATGTTCCTTCTTCAAATGGAAGCAAAAAGAATTAAGCACATTAATCACCTCCATATTAATTAACCACACTTAAGTGTTGTGTATTTTTAGTGAGCAGAAGGAAGCATATACAGATTCTTAGCTTTCCTGAGTCTTTGTGATAGGGTAGGCACTGAGCGAGTAAATATAAACTCCTTCTCACTTTAAAGTCTAGCTGAGATTTCAGCTATAATGCCACCAAGGTATATTAAAATACAGAAAGATGTTCATATGACAGTTGACATTCACGTGTCTAGATAAGAAAAATTCATAGGAGGAAAAAAGTGATTTCATTGGATAATTAACCAATAGTTTGTGGAAGGTGCATTACTTGATGAGAGGGAAAGCGAGAGAGATCATTTTAAAATATTTTCGTTTGGGGAAACATTATTTGACTTTAATAACCCAGATTTCTGCTCTGAATGCTAATATTATTAATCTGTAATAAAAATATCTGCTAACCATGCACTCATGCTTCCCGGTATGGCATTCCTCCCTGTCACAGAACCTCAGGCACATAAATCAGTAGAGAGAAGTAAGTCCTAGATGCCCCCTTCTTCCTTTTCAATTCTTGTATAGCTTCTGGCTATACAAATTCTGGGGGGTTGTGTTGTTCCTGGAGCTACCTGATCATCCTGCTTTACTACCCAGCTGTTTTTGACCCATTTGTTCCAGGTCTTATTTTATTTATTTTATTTATCATCATACTTCTATGATGATAAATCATCACGAATGACTCAGGGCGGCTGACAACAAATAAAACATACCAATTATACAATCCCACAATAGAAACCCACCCATCACAAAAGCTAATAAAAGTTAAATTTTCAGGGCTACCATTTTAGGCTTTGAGGTTCCATTTATCCTTCCATAGATCACACAGTCATTCCCTGTTTATTGCGAATTGCTTCTAGAGACTGTGTTAGAAACCCAACAGATCCCCCACCCTCATAACAACAGAATGACAACAAACATTTTCCTACGCTTCTAGATCACAGTGACAAAGAATTCAAAGTGAAGATAAAATTCAACCCAAAACAGATCAACGGGTGCTGTTCATACTTTACATGCTCAACAACAAGCTTTCCAGTTTGGGATTGATCAGGGGGCAAGGAGCTAAATGATAAATATTCAATATGGAAAAGCTCAGAACTATTAAAAAGTAGTTAATAGTGGGGTTTTAAAAAACTCTTTCTACCAAAACTAAACTCTTGGCCTTTGGCAGTGAAGTGTAAGATGGGATAGAGTTAGAATTATGCTAGGCTTCCCTCCAGCCCACAGTTCTCTAGATGTGTTGGACTACAACATCCATCATCCTCTCCAGCACTGTGGAAGTTGTTCTATATATGGGAGTGACTGAACGAGGTGGATCTATGCATTTGGGCTGGGAGGGATCTCACAGCACAGCAAACAAACTCACAGAACACTAGAAACAAATACAATTGAATAAACGAGTAGGTTGGAATGGATATCACCCAGAAGTGGTCATGGTCCAAGTCTAGAATACTTAATATCCTAAACTAATGGATGGTCCTAACAGCTTCCCTCTAATAAATGTACCACTCCAGAAACCTCTGTACTTTTCCACAGCTTGCATTAGACGGATTGGGTTTCAGCCAGTGTTGGGCATCAGCAGGTTCGCACCAGTTCGTCAGAACCGGTAGCATGAATTCTGGCTGGCCACGCCCATCCAAGTTTTGAAATAAAGTAGTCCTAATTTGGGTACAATGCAGGGCTTTCCCCCTGGCCACACCCACCATACCACACCCACAGTGTGGTAGTAAAATTTTTTGGAGCCCACCACTGGTTCCAGCACAATATCTACCAGTAATGGGCATATAATGTTACTATGAACAACAGCATAAGCAGCATGAATTTTCTGCTTCAAGATGTGTTGTTCTTTATATTTGGTCTTCTTTATAGGAAAGGGTAACTGTTGGTGCCTTTCTCAGCCTTAAGGTGGAAATGGTCCATATAGCTTGTAAGAGGGACAGTTGCTGACATTTTCAGTGGTATTGGTGTGGATAGTTACAAGATTCTTTTTTCACTTGTTTTACACTAACATTCACGTAAAAAACATGTATAATGTACCTTTCTTCTCTGTGTTTTAAGGCTATCAAATCTTTACAGGGTCCCTTGAACACAAACACAGATGATATTTTATTCATATAACATAGCTTACATTTCAGTTTCATCATTATTACATGGATAGCTGTAGATATGGTCATAGACAGACCCAGTAAAATTAACGTAAGTGTCACTAATTTCAATGAGTCTACATTAAAGATGTATTCTCGGATACAAGTTGCAGTTGACTACTACTACATCAAAGATGACAAACTCTAGATCCTAACCATAGCATTCTTAATCAATCTACAGTATCTATATCCATTTTACTATGGCACTAGTCGTAATTTGAAAATTTGTGCAATTAGTTTTGAAACAGAGGGAAGGCTTCAGGCTTGCTAGATCTACTTTTGTTGTTGTTGCCAGAATCCCTCAATACAAGTACTAGTTCATGCATAAACTTATAATTAACAATTTTCAAGCCCAGGAACTTGTTTTGAGCTCCGGACATGGAGACAAACTTTGTGCTGTTCTTTCCAAACGCCTACTTGGGAAACGGCAGATCCAAATTTATGTATTTTTTTCTGCCACTCGTGAAAGACAGTATTCCACAAGATAGGTTTTGGGGCATTGAGGCTAGTAGTCACTCTGAAATTCGAATATAAAGTTAGGCATGTGTCCGCTAAATCCTCTAACTGCCCATGTTAGGAGTGTGGGGTTAAAATGGCTGCTCGTCACTGCTGTATATGATTGTAGGGAAGAGGGAGCATTAGCTGAAAAATTCCAGAAAATGTGGCTTTCCTCCATCCTGGACTATGGGGCCTGAAACTTATGGTTGTGAATGAAAAAATATTTTTTTAATAATAATAATCAAAATAACCACTATAGGATAGTTTCCATTAGGACACAGGATGAATTGTGTCCTTGAAAAACAGCCCTGTCTTGATTTAAAAACAAGTGTCCGTAGCTTAACGAAATTTATATGCAGGTAAGCGCCTAACCAAAGACACTTCTACCTCTTCTTAAGTAAGATGTCGCTTCATGGAATTAGGCAACTATTTCCTATGGGTCACCAATGCCTTCCTCTTTATTTTCATCTTTATGGTGGCGATGTAACACAGGCTTTAGCCGTTCCCTGGACCTGGGGGTGAAGGCGGCTCAGCAGAGCACCGCATCTCCCTCCCACAGTTTCCCCCCTTGATGGATGGCAACGCTTTCTCCCCTTGCGACCCTCGGTTTAGAACCCTAATAACTCCCGGGATTAATGGCCAATCCGCGGGAGTAGCTTTGAATTGCCTCCAAAGTACAAAACAACAACAACAACAACAAAGTTGCGGAGGAAGGGAGAAGGAAGTCCCACAATTCCAGTCTGCTTCATGCTCCACCCTCACCCTGCGGGAGGGAGGAGGGGAAATCCCATTTGTCTAGTACAGTGGTGCCCAAACTAAGGCCTGGGGGCCGGGTGCGGCCCCCGACGTCAATTCATCCGGCCCGCGAAGCCCTCGTCGCTCCTGGAAGCGGAAGTAAAACGTGCCCATACGGGCGCGTTTTACTTCCGCTTCCAGGAGCGACAAGGGCTTCGCGGGCCGGATGAATTGATGTCGGGGGCCGCACCCGGCCCCCGGGCCTTAGCAAACAGTTCCCTGAACCACATGATTGGCCCTCAGTCCAAAAAGTTTGGGCACCCCTGGTCTAGTAGGATCAAGCTATGCCTCCGAGCCGGGAATGTTGCTTCTTCCACGGCTTGTGCATCTGCTGCTTCCGAGACCCACAGGAAGGGAAGGGGAAGCGACCCACATTCCTGTTGGCACAGTGCGCAGGCGCGCGTGGACTTCCACGGAGCTTCCCCTTCCAAGCAAGGTGTTACGGGGTGGCCTGTGTGGCGAGTCTCCTTCTGAAACACGAGTTACAGCCTGTTTACTCGAATGCAAATCCCACAGAAAATGGGATTATTATTATTATTATTATTATTATTATTATTATTATTATTATTATTATTATTATTATTATTATTATTATTATTATTATTATTATTATTATTATTATTATTATTATTAAACTTCCACTGGACTGCAGTGGCTCAAGTCGCTAAGACGCTAACTGGAAGGCAGGTCAGCAGTTCGATACCCGAATACTGCAGGACTGAATGAGCTCCTGTCTTTGTCCCAGCTCCTGCCAACCTAGCAGTTTGAAAGCAAGAAATTACAAGTAGATAATAGGGACCACTTCGGTTGGGAAGGTAAACAGCGTTCCATGCACTCTGGTGTCTAGTCATGCCTGCCACATGACCACAGACACATCTGCAGAAACAGACAGTGCTGGCTCTTCAGCTATGAAACAGATGAGCACTGAACCCTAGAATCCAATACGACTGGCTTTCAAGCAAGGGTGACATTTACCTATACCCTGCCCATCTGGGGTTTCATCCCCATTCTGGGCAGGACTTTAAGGAACTAAAACCCACTCTTATGTCTGACGAAGTGGACTTGATCCACGAAAGCTGACATTTAAATAAAGGAGTTAGCCTTTAAGGTGCCACAATATTGTTGTTGTTTTGTCTTTTGTTTACTCTCTGGTATTTCAGGAACCAGACTTCTCTTTCTTCCATGTATTGAAAGACTGGATGAAAATTTGATTTTTATGGGATCTATCAATCAATTTTTATTACAGTCCAAGACCAGCATAGTACAGCAAAAAGAACAGACTATTGCTGCTTTTGGCTAAGATCAAGTGCTTTCATGCAATGTTTGGGTGGGTGAGTGTTAATGTTTTGGCCATTTTATTTAGAAATTACCAGGAAATCACCAGGCTTTCTTCTTCCCCATCTTTTCCCTACCCCCAGCAGTCTTTTATAATATCTAGAAGTTCTATTACCTGTTCCTCACTTGTCTCCTGAGTCACACTAGACTAGAGTATTATATTGCTGCCACTGGATTTTAATTCCAATGTGGTTGTCTAGGTAAGAAAGTAGGAAATTAGAGAGAGGTGGGCTGTTCTTCTTGTTGTTGTTTTTCTTGTAAGGAATGCACACACCACTGCCCAGTGTTGTTATGTCATCAAGACAAAAGTTAAATTGAGGCATAAAGTGGAAAGTTTTCCTTTGCTCCCATTTCCAGTTGCTCCTAGTCTAGTGTTCAGAAGTTCACAGCATTTTGTCTTGCTTGGAGGAGAACATGGCAGCATGCAGAGGGACTTTAGTCAAAGCTTACTCCAAAGTGGCATGAAGAAGGCCCACTTCAACACCCATTCTCTATCTCTTGAACAATCTGGATGGCAAGAAGACCTTTAACTGGAAGAAACTAGAGATCCTAGACCTAGAGTCATTGGAGTCCTTCCTTGCTTCCTCTTTTAATTACTGCAGAACAGCATTTAAGACTACCATTTTCTAAATATACAACCAACATGGCAAACCTAGCTTTACTTCACTAGGAAGAAAGTGCCAATTAGATTCAGAGTGACTGATTTCTAAGTAAGTACTGTATATATAGTTAGAATTTTTGTTGTTGTTTTCAAAGCCCTTCCCTAATTCCTGCTCTAGGTAGTTTGGTGTAGTGGATAGAGTGTGGGATCTAGGTCCATATCCTCACTTGACTGTGGAGATTTACTGATGAGGAAATGGCCATAGTATACAGAATATATCCTGTACCTTGAGCATCCTGTTAGGATTACCATAAATTGGAAGCAATTTAACAATGCAAACTGAATCCCATCAAAGATTTGCCTGACAAACTGATTGCATTTTATTACCAGTTGTAAATAACTCATTGATTTGCATGTGCATCTCCTGAACCAATCAACTTCACCCAGCCATTCTGGGTCTCTATACCAGATATTTATAAAATGTATGTCATGACATCCACTCTTAAGTCTGATGAAGTGGACTTGATCCATGAAAGCTAACATTAAAATACAGGAGTTAGTCTTTAAGGTGTCACAGCATTTTTTGTCTTGTTTTGTTTGCTCTCTGATATAATAACAACCATTTAGCAAAAAAAGTGGAACATTGAGAGAAAGATTAGCAATACCCAAGATAAAGACAATGGATTAATAGGAATTTATATTATGTTTACTCACACACAAATCTTGTTATGTTTAGTTAAACCTATTTCCAAGTAGACACATTCTTCCCAGAAAGAACTTCAGTGTTGTTTCAGAAAGTCAGGCCAATGTTATGAAGTTGTGTGAATTCAATAAGTTTTCAGACAAACGTTTCTTGGCATGAAAAAAGTACTTTTTTGGAGATGGATGGAAAAGGGGGGAGTCTATGATACTCATTAGTATCTTTGTTAACGTGCATAATATATGGTAGTTTTAGTGTTTGATCTAAATAGTTGAAATTAATCTTATTCTGTTACAGAAGAAGCCAAGTTAAAGTATCTCAATGGTCAGCTAAAGGTTTAAAGTCCACTTACTTATGCACAGGAAGGATGACCACAATTTGATACCACAGAGTGGAATGGCACCTACAGAACAAGAGAAGAAAATTCTTTTAGACAAGACAAAGCCTTTAAATCTGATGTTATTGTTATTCTGTTACCCTTGTACTTGGAAACTACAAACTAGCAAAATACAAAGTATGAATGGAAATGACTTCTCCCAACATCTGAATGTCTTCAATTGAATGTCACTTGATATTTAGCATAACATCATAATAAAAAATGCACTGTACATAGTTTGTGTGTGTGTGTGTGTTTATGCGACAGACAGACAAACAAACAGACTTTCTTTTTAAGGGGAAATAAGAAAGACAAGGTGTGGGGGGAGTCCCAACAACATAATTTTCTTGGCATTTGTAATCTATACACAGCCATGAGTCTATTAAAAACTACTAATAACCCAAAGTTGCCCGGATCTGTGCAGGTCTGATATTTTGAAGGTGTGGTGATCAGTGCACAGTTTGAGGAGATTATGAATGTACAACAGTAACAGAAAGTACAGTGAATGAAGATGAACAGATTGGTATAAAGAATAGTCATAGGAAAAGGATGAAAGGAGAGTGGAAGAAGAAAAGGAGGGGGGAACACACCTGTAAGCACACCAATTGTCTACATTTATAATTTATTGGCTCCCTACCAATAAGCTAGACTCTTTCAGACCTGACAGTGCAATACGTACACACACAAAAACTGCTGGATAACTCAGTGGTTTAGGTATCTAGTTGCAGAGCCAGAGGTTGGGTGTTTGATTCCCACAATGTCCTTCCTTAATAGGGTTTGATGATCCAGAGGGTCCCTTCCAACTCTGCAGTTTTAAGATTGTTATTAAAACAACTTGGTGGCAACCAAAAACAGAATGTGGAAAAGTTACCTTTTTAGCTCCCAGAACCTTCCACATAGCATGGCTCCAAGATTTTCCAAAATCTGGCCAAAGAGATTGACCCAAGCTAGATCCGAGGTGCTACAAAACATCAGGTAATCTTTACGTTCTTCAGAGTTTTCACCTCAAATTGATTCCTGTCTCAAATTTTTTTACTCAAGCAACTTTCTTGAAAATAAACTGCATAAATGAGACATGATTCCAGATAAACATATTTAGAGTCGGGATAGCTTTAGTGTGTGCTACGTCCAAATGAGAAGAGAAGATTCACTTGAGAAAGCCTTGATGCTGGGAAAGGTGGAGGGCAAAAATGAGATGGCTAGATGGTATTGTAGATGCAATGGCCACAAAGCTAAGCAGGATGGTGGAAGACAGAGGTGCCTGGCGGGCAATGGTCCATAGGGTCACAAAGGGTCGGAATCGACTGTGCGACTGAACAACAACAACAACAAAAATGAGCTTCTATTAAGTTTCACATTAACCAGCAGCTTTCTTACCCCTTTCCCCACTTTACTGAAATTCTACAAGAGTCTTTGATCTTGTGGAATTCATCAGCATATCTAAAGGCTAATTGAGACCTAGGCATCCATAACAGAAGGATGCAGAGCTGAAAACTAAAGTTAATTTTTAATTGCAAGATGAAGAATTGTGGAAAAGGGCAATGTTTAACAGGCCTTCAATAGGATTATTGTGAGGCCTGTCTTGGGTTTAAGATTCATCGTTAGAACTTTCTGCCATTCAAGTCTGCCTTTAAATTCAAGGATGCTGTATATTTAGGTTTTCAGACTTCCAATGATATCTTTGAAGATGGGAAGGGGCTACCTCAGTTAAACTATTGAGGCAAAAACCCCATCTCAGGACAGTCTTCTAGTACCTTAAAGAGGAACACAGTTTATTTGGCAGACACTTTCAAAGAAGTGGGATAAGGCCCACAAAAGGTCATGCCAAATAAAACTTGTTAGGCTTCGAAGTGCCACATTATTACATAGTAAATTTTAGGCTTTCAAAGCCTGGAATTAGATCTCTGAATTAAGAAAAAAAAGGGTGGGGGTACTCAGCAGACAACTAGATAGCTGATATGGGCAGCTGCCTCTTGTTGTCTGAAGACAGACATTTCCCCTCTGATGGGTTATCAACAAGCTAGGAATCTGATCTTTGCTGCTAGTTATACCTCGCTTAAAGAGCATAATGTGTTCCACAGGATTGCTCTTTAAGCAAGTTTGCTCTTTAAGCGAAACACCATTGTAAATGACCGATTGTTTGTGGGGGGGATTGTGAACCCCGATTTATTTGTTAAACAAATTTTTGGTTGGTTTTATTTGTTAAGCAAAGCAAACATTCGCTCTTTAAGCGAGTTACTCTTTAAGCGAGATGCTCTTTATGTGAGGTTTTGACTGTACAGTACTTGTTTTAAAACCTCTCTGCACCCTAAATCCTCAAAGCTGCAGTGAAGTCCTGCTAAAGCCTATGAAGCTCCTGACTCTTAGTGGCCTTGCCGCCTAAACACTACTAATTATCTTCTCCCTCTCTCTTTTGGAAATACAATTCCCAAATACATTGCCCAAATACTGTCAACAGTGTTTTTTCTTCTAACTGGTGGAAAACAACATCTGAATTAAAGAAGCAACCACTCCATTAATATCAATTTCTTTCAATGAAAACTTTGGTTCTTCATCAAGTTGATGATTTATGATAAAATCGATTAAATTAGGGTCACTTAAGGGCCTTGTGGTTTCCTCTTGGATTTCATCTGTCAACGCATCAAGCAGCTTTCTTCTTTTTTTTTTTAATCAAGTTTAGCTGGAGGCTAGTAAGGAAGATGATTCTGGTGAGGAGGAAATTTAATGCAAAGCAATTTTCAGAGAGGAGAGAAGCTCAGAGACTTAAGAGTTCCTGCTCTCTTCCAATATGGCTTTCCTTTGCCGCAGGAAATATTAAACAGCAAAGAGGGGAGAGAGTGTTTTTGTGTTGTTGTTGTAACAAAGGTGTAGGTTTATAGCTGGTGCACGGTTCCAAAGTCTGGGTTATTAACGCTAGAATGCCTGTGTATTGTCAGTAACCATGGCTTTATCTATTTGACATTGCTTATGGGGGAAGCCTCCCAGTTCGAGGGCAACCTCAGGTTCTGGAAGGCACAGAGATTATGCAGAAGGAAAAAGGCAGGGTTTTTTTCCTAACAGAAAAAAAATAGTTGTCAGGAGCAATTTTGGGCAACTAGGAAAGACAGGAAAAGCACAAACTCATTGTTTCATGTTTCTGTTATCTGTCTAATCTACACCTACACCACCTATCTGTTTATAGATACATTTTAGTTGTAAAGGAAATCTACCGTTGATTTCCAAAAAAATTGGCTTAAGTCCATTTTTTTTAAATCAGAGAGTTCTAGAAATGAAATTTCACTTCAGTCCTATGAAGCATGTTTATTTGGAAGGAAGGACACCAGGTTTAAGCTCAGGTTTAGAATTACATAACTGGAGTCTCCTTCTTTCCATTATTCTTCGGGGTGGGGGTGGGGGTGATTAGGCTGCAATTTTGTGCTCTCTTCCAACTTAGCCTGGGGGTTAAGCCGCAGTTAATTCAATGGCAGTTTCTACTGAGTAGGTATACATAGGTTCCCATAGTGAATGAGCCAAAGACTCTAAATTTGGCAATGTTTGGCAAACAGGCTCTGTGCATTTGAGTTGAGCGGATCTAAAAATTGCCAAATCTGGACTCTATCCGCTGTACGTCATAAGGTTTAAGTTCTAGTACCTGGGTCTTAGACTGCTGTGCCAAATATTCATTTGGCCCACTGGACCATCATTAAACGTTGTCGCTGGAGGAAACAAACTAATCAGGAGTCTCAAAACCTGAAAGAGGCATGCGGGAGAGAGCCACCAACTTCGTGTTACCTTTTCCGGTCTTTGTGGAACAACCCTACCGACTCCACACTCTGGTTAAGAAGTTTGTTAACCACAACTCACAAGCACAAAAGAGACTAATATATGTGCGGCATGAGGAGGCAAGAGATACAGATTAGGTCTCTTAGGAAAAAGCTGGTCGTGACAGCAGGCACCCTCAAATAAACACAACTTTCTCAACGCCATAAATCACATCTCGCTGTTTTAACACCCGGGCTTATCCCTCCCTTAAAGAAGCGTTTGTAGTTTTCCCTTTCAAACAACCCAGAGGCGTTAAAACTTCAACAAATGTGGTCCGAGAGAGGCAGAAGATTTGGGTTCAAACATGTCCTTTGGAGGACACAACCTGTCTGCTTGCCCCAGAAACCAGTGTCACATAAACTAACACCAGTTACAGCTTATTTTAATCAGGCTACAGGATTGGGGCTGAGAGGTGGTGGTTGGGGGGGGGGAGGGAAGGGGAAGGGGGGAGGCTGTGCTTTAAGCTAGAATTGAGGCCGACCAATAGAGGACTTTCCAAGGTTTGTCACGGCTATTAATTAAACTTCAACAGCCCTGGAATTCCTATGCTAGGATCAAAGCCCAGATGCCTCGTGGTTTGGATTGTTGCTGTTAAATTTCTTTCCTTCGTTTTCTCCCCCACTAAATCAAACTCTCTTACCTGCGGCATTTCTCAATGGAAGGACATCACGAGACGAAGCGAAGGCTGCGCAAGAGGTTCGGAAGAAGTGGAAGAAAACAGATTTAGGAGCAGAAAGCTACAGGAGTAGAGCTGGTAGATTCTGCAACTATAGTCTTGTCTTGTGGCTTTGAGGGTTTGGTTTCCACAGCAAGAAAGCTTTGATTATTATTGTTGTTGTGGGGTATGTATGCTCCCTTGGATTCCAGCTTGACTGAAAGGGGGGAAAATACAGTAATTTCCGACACACCAAGGGAAATGTCTATCCATAGCAAGCGGAAGATAGGAAGGATTTTGTTTAAAAATTAACAACTTCTCTTCCCACCCATGTCTCCATCGAAAGCGGCGGAGGTGGGGGAACGGGGCGGTCCGGATCGTTTCCAGGCAAAGCTGTTTCTCTTTATAAAGACTTTAAAATGTTACAAGAAGGGGGATCCTATTGACTGACAAGAGGTGGCAGATAGAGGGAGACCAAATGGGATCTGGTTATAAGAGGCCAACAGGAATTGGCTGCTTCTCAACGTCAGGAGACGAAATTGATTCCATATGTCCTTTTTTTCTTTGGGTGGGTGGGGTGGATGGGGTTTAGGGAGCCTTTTACAAGAATAAATTTTTATTTTAAGGAAAGAAGAGCCTCATCGAACCTTTATGTACTAAGTGTGCATGCCTTACATATGGAAGGATAGATCTTCCAAAGGGACTCAAATAAAATGTTGCGACTATCGGCCTGTTTAAAAAAGATCTTAGGTTTCATGTTTAAACACGAAAAGATAAGGCAAGTGGGAACGGCTCGGCGAGGCATTTTAAAGTAGTCGGTAGCAAAGCCTCAGCCTCTTATTATCTCTGCCCTGGTGCTTTTTGCGCAGACTCTTGTGTCTTCCATTCTACTTCAATCCCACCCACCCATTATATTTCTAGTAATATTTCCCCAATCTCCCACGGGTTCCTTTCTTCCTTGCTTGTGGGGACAGCCGACTAGTATTTATATGGATGCATTTACCCACCGCTCCCTTCTGTCCCTGGTATTAGTAGACCCCCCCTCCACCTCTTCTACTTTACTATCCTTGTTCGTATCCTATTTCTATATGTGTCTGTCGGTCTGTCCTTCCTTTTACCTGGACCTGAAACAGAGTTTATTGGCATTTACTTGAACTACTACTGGTTTATGCAGAAGTTCTTGATGATTGTAGTCTTTGGATGGTAGCGTGCCAGAAACAAAGGAATATAGCCATATACATACAAGTGGAAATCTGGTGGCCTATCTAGTCCTCTTCAGTTCACACTGTCTGCAGCTGGTGCTGGATCCTGTCTAAAAATCTTGAGTTAGGGGCTTTTTACCAAAAAAATTCTTTTTCTTTCTTTCTTTCTTTCTTTCTTTCTCTCTCTCTCTCTCTCTCTCTCTCTCTCTCTTTCTTTCTACAAGGTTGCTTTAGTTTTCAATTTCCAATGCTAGTAGCCCTTGCCTTTCATCTATGTTTGAAACCCATCCAGTCTTAACTTAGTACCAGGCCTTTTGATTAATGAACAGTTGGTCTATACTGTATGTACATAACCAATTTCTCTTATACGTGACTCAAAGAAAGTTCTGACAATGGAGAACACAAGAAAAGGGGAAACAGACTGTGTGTCTATCAGCCTGGTCTTACAGAGGGTTACTGAGCAGAAAAGTGAATCTTCTCTGAAGGGATTTACTTCCTAACACAATTTTTTGAAGTGGAACTTTAGCAAATACTGTATCGAAATTGGATAATAGTAGTCAAACATTAATAGTTTTGCTCCTATTATTGGCCTTTTTCTTTTTTAAAAAAATAGCCCTAGGGTAAGGGGAAAGAATAATTTATCCCAATCTGCTTGATTGTTCCTCTAAGTCTAAAAAGAATAGGGGACACTCAACAATCAGTTTTTCCTTCCCCTTCCCTCTTTCATTATTTGTTTTTCATGCCTGCTATTCAAGGTGATTATATTGCAAAGGCCACATAAATCACTTTTACGAAACTTTTGCAAATTTTCCAAGTGTTCTAGAAGTAAAATTTATTAGTATATTTAAATATCTTATAATTAATTTTTACACTATTATGATCACTAATGCCTCAGTTTTCAAAACATTGGGCTGGATTCTTATTTAGTCATATTTCATGAAAACTTGTTGCAATTGATGGGATTTAAGTTAATCGTTACTGGATTAATTTTCATTAATTTCAGTGCGACCATTCAAAGCATGAACAAATACTGTTTCAACCCATTAGCCAAAAGTAAGTTTCATGATTTCAATGAGCATTCTTTGTAAAGCCACCTCAGACATGATGGGGTATGGGAAAAATATAGAGGGAAGGTCTCTTAAGCAATCTTCAGTGAAGATAGCTTTACAATGCAACATGCAAGCTCATTCATTGTTTAATACACATCATCTCTAAATTTACCTTTAATGCAATTGGGAGTGCTCTAAACTTTCCCTCCTTGTATAATAAAATTAATCATAATATTTATTACAAGTCTATCATATTTAATAAGGCACATTTATTTCTAATGGTTTACCAATATATTCCAGCCCTCTGCTTCTGAGGTTACTTCTTAAGCTGAAGAGCATAGTGCACTTATCTAGAAGACAATCTTGTTGAATTCAGTGGGTCTTGTGACTAAGTAGACCTTTATAGGATCACTTAAGAATAAGACTTTTTTTTAACATGGAAGAAATCTATTCTCAACTATTTTCTCTTATGCATTTCAATGGGATACAGGCTGCAAAATGTTTAGCTACACAATGCCAAATGGATTTATGAGGAGCAGTCTGTTGTTCTATGCTACAGCAATGTCAAATCTGCTGTATGGCAGCAAGCTCATTTGAAATGAATGGGCTCATTCAAGAAGTGTATTGTTTCAATCTACTACTTAGCCTAACCCTAAATAAAATGTAATTGTTTGATTCTTCTTGGATTGTTAGTTTGAAATCTCTTACCCATCCACACATACATAGAAACCATTGAACAAACTAGCAAATTTGCCAGTAAACTAGAAGGCAATCAACTTGGAGGCTACTTCCTAAACATAAGAAGGCTGCTTCCTTATGTATATTTATTGGAAAGGGGGGGGGGATAAATTCATGGGAATTTACCTCTGAATAAATATTTCTAGGGCTGCTGTGCTCTTTGGCAGTAAGTCCTATTGATGTTCATGAGCACTATTATGGTCCAAATATGTAAATGGATGAACAAGATGTGTTATGTGTTTATAATCAAAGTGCCAAAGTTGTTTGTTACATCTGGAATTGGTTCAGTTGGTATTTAGGAAAGCGACTAGCCAGAACAATGATATTCTTAATCTGCTCTCTTTATTTAGCATGGATTATCCCTTTTCTATCTGATACCAGAAAAATTCATTTGTCAATTTAAATAGCAAGAGGTTTAAGTCATAGGTGAAGTCCATAATACCCACTCCTTTGTTCCTACTTGTGCCTTTGGCATTAGAAAAATTGGTCTCTGCTGAAGCCATGCTATAAGCATCCTTCCTTTGTTATGTGAGGCACTTTCTTAGGGACCTGGAATGAAGTTGTTACATCATGAACCTCAAGGGTGGGATAGGTGACCTTAAGGTATGGACAATGTTCCTAGACACCTAATTTGATTGAAATTGCCCATACTAAAAAGATTATTTACTTTTTAAAAATATCTTTGTAAATAATGAGCTGGGATAAATACACTTACTTTAGGTGCAGAAAGAATCTTGGCAGTTAACCTCCATCTAACCTTTTTCTACAGCCTTATTTGCGAATGGAATTACAGTACATCCTTGGTAACGTAAAGATGGTTGTCCTCATAATAGCCTTTCTGCAAATCCTACTCTTTTGGGGTAATGTTAGACAAGCTGTTGTTGAATTATCTACCCTTGACCTTGGCCCTTCTCCTTTTGCATAACAAATTAAACTATGATGAAGTCAATTTCCAGCTCCCCTTGCAAAGTTAAAACTTGAAAGTGTATATGAATATGAAGACATATACATGTGCCTACACACACACACATACAGAGTGCAAATAATGTCACCCTGTGACATAATACAGAATATAACACCAAAATGCCATCCTATACTATATTGTGGAATATATTCCAAGGAGTTTCATGTAGTGGTGTAGAGTTCACTTAGATGTTAACACAAATGCAATATTGTATTATAATGCTTTCCTATGTATTTTTCTACCCAGCAGTAAGCTCCACTGACTTTAAGATGATGGTAGGAAGATTTCTTGCATTTGTGGGCCTAATGATCTCATTATTGGGGGGGGGGGACCACAGTCTGAGGAAAAATATTGGTATGAATCTATGGGAATAAATTGATTCCTTTACTTGACAATGCCTTATAATGTTTTGTTAATAAATTTGAATTCTGTTATAGCAAAGAATGCAAAACAAGCTAGTAACTAACTTTGAAAGCAATGAACCATTTGGAAGTGTGTGTGTGTGTGTTTGTACATGAATGGAAGGAGAAATCAATAAAGTATATCAAAGTATGGAGTGTTTAAATTATTATTTACCTCATTTCTATGTTTATCATCTATAACAGTATTGATAATTTTCTGTGGTATTGGAGATCAACCAAGTTAATAAAGAAATATGCACATAACACAAACAGTAATGGAAATGGTTTTGCACATTCTGTTATAGCTTGTAGAAAAGTAGCCTAGCAGCAAAGTTATTATATTAACCCAATCGATGAATAAACCGATAATGAACACAAATGGGGAAATGTGTTATGATTTAATGAAGCTAGGGGTCAGCAGATACAAAGACCCAGGTTAAAGGGGAACTGCCCTGGTGTGGGCTTGTTTGTGGGGAGGGGAACATTCAAAAAGAGTACAAGGTAATTTTCCAGGTAGGGGGAGGAAATGCTACAAAGACATAAGGGCAGAAAAGAAAAGTGAAAAGAAGGAGAAGGAAAGGCAAAGACAAAAGACATAGGAAGAACTAGATGCGGGGGGGGGGGGGGATGAGATGGATGGAAATAATAGAAAGGCAAGTAGACTGGTATAAACCCCCACCTTTACCATCTTTGCCCCCACTTCAGCTAATGTTGTCTTCACCTCCTCCCATATTGTGCTAAGGATTGTACTCCTCACCCCTTCCATTTGGGTACTTTTTGCACACAAAGCAAACACAGCTGGAGACATCTTCCACCTTTCACACTCCACCTTTAACACTTTGGGCACAAACCAAAGACAGTTTTTCTTGGCCAGTGGCATTTAAAATGAGCAGGACCTACTTGAGAGGCCAAGACTCCTTCATTTGGAAGTAAAATTACTGGATTGACTCCACACTTGGCCATCCATACTTGGTAGAGAGCTGCTGAAATCAATTATATCTGAGAGTAAACGAAACAACAGAAAGAAAGAAAAAGGACAAAAATTGTGTGCCACCTTAAAGACTAACACCTGTATTTAAATGTGAGCTTTCATGGACCAAGTCCACTACTGGTCCATGAAAGCTCACATTTAAATACAGGAGTTAGTCTTTAAGGTGCCACATTTTTTTTTACTATTTTGTTTTGTTTACTCTCAGATATATTTGCACAGACTAACACAGCTATCTCTTCAAACATGTAATCAATGAGACTTCGCAGCACTGTGGTGGCTTAGTTGTTAAGATGCTGAGCTTGGAGACTGGAAGGTTGGGGTTGGATACCCTGGCGCTACACGACGGGATCTTGGGGACATGAAAGGAGCCTCATTCAGGTGTCCCCTGAGTAGAATTTCTCCAGTAAAAACCCTTTTAACCCAGAGCAATTCCTGACAATACATTTATTTAATCCTGGAAACTAAAGGGTGCTCCACCTGTAGATATGTTCATGGGTATATTCAAACTCTTCCAACTACTTTTGGTACAGAAACTCTCACTTTCCTTCCACCACTTCATGCACCCTTTGTTAATATTCTTGCTAGACCTGGAGAACGTTTCTCTCAAGGACAGGAGAGGTCTCTCAAATACAATTTGACACTCGTGGTCTTCGCTCTTCTCTTTCACCATCGGAGTCTGTCAGCTGTATCTATCAGCATCTATTAACCAGGACTCACGATGGCTCACAAAGTGGTCTGACTCTGGTTACAGGATTCAAATGTCCTTTATCTCAAGGGAAGCGGAGGAAAAACTCCAGATTCTGCCTAGAAACTTCCCCAGTGGAAGATCAAGCACTAAGAAATCTCTCTTCGCTCCCTCCTCCCCTCTTCTCTATTTTCTCAAGTGTAATGGAGGACAAAGGAAAAAGATGGAAAGCTTTGGTTGAAACAATGGTAAGATGGAAGGAAGGAAGAAAAGAAGGAAGGAAGGAAGAAAAGAAAGAAGGAAGGGGCCTCCAACGATTAAGGCAGGCCAGCATCTCTGCTTCCTTTTCCCTGGGCTCTTTGAAGCGCCCTCTTCGTCTCCATTCATATTTAATGAAAGTCACTGTGTTGGTCTAATTGCACTACATAAAGGTTTACACTAGCAGGCAGAGTAAAATAGCACCACTCAGGGCGGCGTTAAAACTCTGCCAAGGAGAAGAGGAGACTCCGGGTTTGTCGGATCTTCGCCTGTGCCAGCCGGGTGAACCTTTTCCTCCTTCCCCTCCTATTTGCCAGTTTGCTCAGTTTCTTTCTTGGCAGGTCGCGGATTGCTCTGATATTATTTCTCCCTGGAAAAACCAGAGTCAGCCCAAGCTGACTTTCAACTTTCCCGTTTTCTCTCTCTTGAGCCGGTTCACTTGCCAGAGTCAATGGATCTGCAGTGCCCGTTGTTTAACCTGGCCTGGGCAGCATCCTTGTCCCTTGATTCCTTCTGCATTTTCAGAAGCGCCTCTTTCCTTAGTCCCAAGGACTGCGCAGTCTGGCGGCGTCTGCCCTGTTGTGCCCCTCTTGCTTCCTTGGGACCTGGAGGCTTTGCGCTGCCCGCCCACCCACCCGCAAGACGGAGTTTTCTCCCTCTCCAAAGCCATGCAAGGAAAACCCAGCGGGCAAGACAAAGCAGCGCGGAAGTCGTGAGAGCTTCAGAGCCGGACTGGTGGATCGAGGCCCCGCCCGTCCACCCACGGAAGCTGTTTACCTTCCCACCGAAGTGGTCCCTATTTATCTACTTGCAATTTCTTGCTTTCCAACTGCTGGGTCTTTACTGCTGGGCAAACCTAACCGGTATGGAGGTTCAGTCTTTGCATTGCAGCAAACCAAAATCGAACCAAAATCTTTGAAACTTCAGATAAAGTTCCTCTAGTCTGCTCCTTATGACAGTTTTTCTTCAGAAACCTGCCTTGCCTTCCCATCTATTTATCCACCCCAAGTCCTGCTTCCCTGTGACTTTCCTAAGCCCAAGTCATCGAGGGTCTACCCTGCGCCTAACCATCATGTCTAGGATGGAAATCCATCCTTAAAAGAATCTATACCGCCTTGTGCTTTACTCTCGGCTAAAGGCACCCACAGAGAATGCAAAAAGCCAACAGAGCATCAAGGCAAGCGACCGAGGAAGAGGAGGATGGAGAAAAGAAGGAGAACAGCAGCAGAGTCACAACCACAGGCATTGCTATTTCAGACAAGTTCACGATTTATCATTCATGGTGAAGGTGGAGGAGAGGGGGGGAGGCCACTTTCTTGCCGGGGGTCTTATTGTTCTCCTGTCCCCGGATATCTACCAACGTTTTGGAAAGTAGCATCTATTGTTCGGATGTCGCCTCCGAGGAGGAACTTCTGCAGAGCAACACGCGCGAAGCCAGGGTGATCCTGACGTTACATTGGAACTGTAGCTCACTCTTATCTAGCCCCGCCACATGCACTTCTAAAATAGCTTTGGGGCAAAATCCACCGAAAAAGTCTGTAGCGCAAGATCCCGTTGAAATAAATGGGAGTTCCTCCAAAGCGCAGGCAGGAAAATTTCCCCGCTGGATGGTGCCTTGGGATGTAGGCAACAATTTCGCAGCCTTGTAGAAGAAACCTTCACATTTCGTGCTCTTTGCTGTCCTTTAAAAAAAATCTGGTGGAAAGAATCGCCGGCTGTCCAAGATTTCCATCCCCTACTTTAATGTTATCTTTACACTGGTTCCGGATAGCTCAAAATTTATACAAATCTCTCCTTAATTGGTAATCACAGATGCTTTAATTTAAGACCCCCAGCTATAGAGTTTCACATTAGGTTTTGATCTATTACAGTAAATTGTCTTAAATAATCAACTCTAGGGAGGGAGGGAGAAGGGGGGAGAGAAAAGGAGAGGGAGAAAAGAAGAAGAAGAAAAGAGGGGAGATCTGAAAGATCACACATCATTTTCGTTTGAAAAATGATTTATCTTGGACGGTGCCATAAACAACACAACTCTTTCTCCCCCAAAGTCACACACATACAATGGGAGAATGTTTGTTGCTGCTGCTGATGTTGACATGTTTATTGTAATAAATCAAGAGACAGAAAGGAGGGAGAGAAAAGGCTTGAGGAAATACATTATATAAAGAGAGAGAAAGAGAGAGACATATAGCCATATACCCACTTACATGTGCCTCCAAACACCATATATATGTGGTGTGTTTAGAGGTGCATATATATATATTTATATATGGTGCGCGCATGCACACACACATACACAGATGCCTGGGTGAGTATAAATATATACACCACTACAGGGTGAAGAGAAATGGGAGAAAATGAAGATGGCTATTTGTCACATTTTACGACAATAACATTAATAACAAACAATAAATTTACATGGACATACAGACTGGGAGGCAAGAAGGGATCTCCCGCTACTTACAATAAGTCCAGCCCTCCGCGTGGCTCCTTCCTTCCTGAGAAATGTTTTATTGCATCTCTCTCTCTCTCTTACACACGCATAGTCCCTCTCTCATACACACACACACTCCTCTCTCGCTCTTCTCCCCCACCTCTTGGAACAGGTTTATGAATGTGAGTGTGCGCGTGAATGAGTGTGTGCACGAGAGACAGAGAGAGGTGGGCTTTTTTTTTAAAGGATAGTTGAATTTCACAGCAGACACAAGAAGACCATGTCTGCGATTTTCCTGACGAATACATATCTATTCTGCAACCTCTGCATTAATTATTTAATGAATCACGTGACTTGGGGAGGGGGTGGGGGGCTTCTTTCTTTCTCTCTTTCCTATCCAGAGAGGGCTGTTGTGACCTTCCACTGGAACTTTGTGTGTGCGCCTTGCCCACGCACACAAACACACAAGTAGGCACATACTCCTTCTTTCTGTACATATAGAAACACACACACACAGGCTGGGGGGGATGTGTGTCTATAGACATAGATACAGCCATCTTGCAGAAATTTCTAACAGGAAGAAGCCTCTGTGTAAGCTTCAATTAAATGTGTCCCTTCATACTTGTGTCGATCGTTGTTTAAATACGGTCAGAGTGGATAACTTGGTTTTGTTTAGACTATTTAAAGAGATTGCCCTAGTTTTCTAGAGCTTCTTGATGACTGTCATATTCAATGCAATCCTTCATGTATTTTGCTATGTCTTGCCTTCTCTTTCTTTTCTCTGCTACTTTAATTTTTATTTTCAGTCCATTTTTTTCCTACCTGCTTTGTCTCACCCCCTGGTTCCTTGGCTTTCTCTTGATCATCTAAAAAACTAATAGTAAGTAAGCTAGGTAGGTTTGGCGGTGAGTTAAAGAAAGCCTAATAATAAGACTTAACAGCCACAGTCATCTCAAGCAATTGTGAGTTTGACGGGTGGTGCCCTAAACAAATGCCTGGGAACGAATATTCTAATGTTTACACAGATAAATCTTCCTTTACCTGGTGAAAACTGAATAACGAGTGATGCATCTAGAAAAGACAACAGACAGCGAAACATACTTACATATGCTTGTGCAAATACATCTAAACTTGTACAAAATGGGGACAGTTTAGTTGTGGTTATGTGTGGTTATTAGGGGTGGGGGGAGGAAAAGTACCCTAGCATGCTTATTTTTTCAGGTGATAACTGAATACTGGCATTGCTTCTCCAAACAATGGAACTGATAAGGGCCTCTGAGGCAGCGACCTAAATAGGCAGTAAAATCAAATCAAACAATGGCTTGGTGGGGTGGATAGATGAGCTTATACTGGGAACTGAAGGCTCGTCTTTCTCTCTGAAAGAGAGAGAGAGAGATTGTGTGTGTGTGTGTGTGCGCGCGTGCGCGTGTGTGTGTGCTTTTTCTGTCTCGTTCTCTGAGTTCTCTTTTTGTTTTGATAAATGTAAAGGGCGCAATAATCATTTGCTGGGGGAAAAGCATTTTAAACAGGTATTATGGAACAATTAACATAAGATAATGTCCGCCCCGCCCCCAAGATTCTGAAAACACAGAACTACTCAAATGAAGATTTCATTTTTGTTCCCTGGATTATGATTCTTGCTTTAAAAGATCATATCCCTAACCTAGAAGTGTCAGAAAATGTAAGTCTTTTATTGCTCAAGTCCTAACCTCAGCATTCTTAAGAGAAAGCATAACAAATGACCTTTTCAACAATTTAAATGCCTGCAAGCTTACTTTCGCTTAATCAAAGGTAACTTCCAGAGAAATAAACGGGGCAATTTTTTTATGAATGTATTTCCAAGAAAGCCTAATTAAAGGTAGTTCCCAAACACAAATCCCATGATTGGTTTTCCATTTGCATCCCATCCTGAATGCTTTGTTGCACTGAAGGAAATCCCATTACAGTCCATGGGATTTGCTTCCCCAGAAGGTGTTTGGGACCAAACTTGTAAAGATGAAGAGGTAACAAAGGACAAAAGGAGGGACTTGCTTCAAGCATTCTTTGAACTCAGGAGATTCTGTACGTGACCAAGAATTTCTGTGCATGTGTGGATGAGAGAACGCCTGGAAGTGCCTAATTTAAACACACACATATGTGGGGACACACACACACACACACACACACACACACACACACACACACAAAGAAAAAAGGAACAGAAACAAAACCGCTCAAAACAAGATTTCACAATTGCTCAAAGCAAAAAAGGAAAGCAATCACACTTATATTTTGATTAAAACGAATGATGGAGAGGGAAAGATAAAGACAGGAAAAAATGCGAAAGGTGTCTTTTTTTGCGGAAAAGAAGAAAAACAAAAATAATCCATGAGTAGCAAAAGGAAACAAAAATTCCTCCCTTTCTCCCCCTCCTTTATTTGTCACTTTTTTAAAAAAGAGCAACTTTGATTTTAAAAGATGTTTCTGTCTTCTATAGTTCAAAGGAAAGGAAGCGCCTCGCTTCACCCTGGTAGGTGCGAGAAACCGAGAGGGTTTTTCTCTCACAAGATAAAATGAACGTTTATATAGTGGGAAAGGCAGATTGATTTACGAATTTAAACACGCTGGTTTTATTGGGGATCATAAATCTGTCAGGGGGGGCTACCGATCAAACTGAGAGCGCTCCCAAACTGTGCTCTTTGGCCAGCCAAACCTCCCCCCCTCTTTCTTCTGTCGCTGAGAGGGACGTTTGCAAAAGAAAGAAGAGGGGGAGCCCGTGGAACTGTGACATAGATCTGAGTAGTGTGCATGAGTGAGTGTCTGTGTGTGTTTGCGTGTCTGTGTTGTATGGGCTGGGCAATGAAGTTCGGGAGCAATATCTGTAACTGGAGATAGAATGAGATGAGTAGAATGTATTAAATGGAACTCTAATAAATCGTAGTCACAATATAAGGAAATGGCATAGCTTTCTTCAATCTCCCTAGATCAGGGGTGCCCAAACTACAGCCTGGGGCCCAGATCCGGGCCCTGACACCAATTCATCCAGCCCACAAAGCCCTCGTCACCTTGTGGGCAGGATGAACTGGCATTGGGGGCTGGATCTGGCCCCTGGGCCATAGTGGCCAGCTCCTTGAACCACGTGACCTGCCCACAGCCTGAAAAGATTGAACACCCTTGCCCTAGACGTTGAAGGACAATTCCCTGGTCAGCATGAAATATCATAGAATCATAGGATAACCGAGTTGGAAGGGGGTCCTTTTAGGCTATCCAGTCAAACTCCCCAGTCAATGCAGAAATCCGAATCAAACCAGATCTGACAAACAGCTGTCCAATTTTGTCTTGAATGCTTCCAGTGTTGAAGCTACATGATGGGATATGTAGTTCTGTACAGTTGGAGGGCAGCAGCTTGTGAAGGGATTGTATAGGTCTAAGTAGGAAAAGGAAGAAGAGAGTACTTCTGAGCATACAGACCCCTGTTGTCATCCTTCCATGGAGTAATTGCAGATTTAGCCAGGTGGACCAGAAATGGATGGGGCTATAGTTGGCCCAGAACTTCTTGCACAAGACAAAATATAACACCACTGCAGGGTACAAAGCAGGCGTTGGTGCTTCTAGATGATACAAAAACCCACACCTTTTTCACACAGAGATATACATTTCTTGGCATGAAAAGGGATAGATGCTCCTGTGACTGGTTTGACTGTAGAGGACCCATGAAGTTCTGTAAAATGTAAAGTCCCTATATATACATACTGTATTGTGAGAAGCATTCAGGGAGAACATGAGCACTGAGAGGTAGAATTTTGTATATACTCTCTCTCTCTCTCTCTCTCTCTCTCTCTCTCTCTCTCTCTCTCTCTCTCTCTATATATATATATATATATATATATATATATATATATATATATATATATATATATATATATATATATATATATATATATATATATATATATATAAAAACTACCTCTCCTTGCTCATCCTCCCCTGGGTGCCTCTCCCAATGAATTCAGCAGTCAAGCATCCACAGTTGATCCATTTACCTTCTATCAAAAAAAGAAACCTGAGGGAGGGGGACATTTTTTCCTGCCCTCCTTTATTGCTATTGCCCCCTTATATGGAATCTGTGTTTCCTTGTTTTGTGAAGACCTAGGGACATTGGTGGCAGTAATTAGTATAGGGCATTTGGTCCTTCCTGCTTTTATCCAATGACAAGTCAAAGGCAAGCAATATCCTAACCTTCTTATTTTATTTGAACCAAGTCAAACAGAACTGATCCCCAAACTACTTAGGCTGAATTGCAAAGTTTAGAAGCCCTTTTAGCATCACTTCCTTCCTCTAAATCAGGGGTGTCCAAACCTTTCAGGTCATGGGCTGGTCACTTGGTTCAGGGGGCTGGCCACTATGGCCTGGGGGCCAGATCCAGCCCCCCCCCCCATGCCAATTCATCCAGCCAATGAAGCACTCATCACTCCCAGAAGTGGAAGTAAACTTCTGCTTCTGGGAGTGACAAGAACTTCATGGGCCCAATGAATTGGCATCAGGGCCGGATCCAGGCCCTGGGCCGTAATTTGGTCACCCCTGCTCTAAATTAAACTATAATATTAAGACTCTACCTTAATTGAGAGTCTGATCAAATCTTCACTTGTCTAAAAACTCAGTCTGTGATGCTTCCTGTGGTCATATCAAGCCCCTCACAGACATCAAGGGCTGTGGCCTTACTCTGCCTGATAGAATTATGAACACAAGTGGGAAGATAGAAAGGAACCCATTGATATATTTGCAATGTAATTTATTTATTTTAGAAAAAGCCATTTATAACAATTGGTTACACAACCCTAGCCATGTCTAATTGAAAGTAAATCCCAAAGCTTAACTCCTAGGTAAGTCTATACAGCATAAATTTAATTTTCTTTGTAAGTTTTTACAGCCTGAATTTCATTCTCTTGTAAAACCAAGGTCATTCCTAAGGCCTGAATTCAGCTGCAAGCCTAGAGTAGACTTCATCCAATCAATTGCTGAATAGTAAAGGAACACTTAGATAAATCCCATTGGCTCACTGGGCCTAGCATCCGAATTGAGATCTAAATTGCTGCAAGATTTACATTCAAGAGAATGTGTTTCTTCTATAACAAAATGTAGTGAGTCTGGAGGCTCCACAAGGTATAAGAAGAGAATGACAAGAGATGGGTAAACAGCCATTTTACCCAAATAAAGGTTCCTTCTTTCCTGCTAAGGAGATCAATGGAATACAAAATCCAAGAAACTCCACAGGGTCTCTCTTGCCAATCCTTGCTTAGTGTTGGGGTTTTTGAACACTGGGCCATAAAGGAAGTTGCTAGCTGTGGAAATATGTTTGGGGGTGTTGAATAGAACACAGAGAAAATCTGAGGAAGAAGAAGATGAAAAAGAAACTGAGAAAAGGATACATATTACTGTATAACTTGTTTCCCCCCTCTCTTCATTTTCTCTTTCAGCAGACCCGAAGCGTTGTCAGATCAACCAAGTTGAAAACCCTATTTTCCCAAAGTGATCCTTAATGCAACAAATACACAGACACACACCATCCATTGTTCTCTCAAGAAAGAGAAAGACAAGGGGCAAAAAATGGTCTGGTAAACTCGCTACCAGCACTGCTGCCAGTGCTATCACCGTTCTCTCTACTATTGCTCCTTCTGATTAAAAATAAATAAAACCCAGAGTGCTTTTGTAGCAAAGGGATCGATCAAGGTAAAATCTGAGTGAGCCGAAATATGATAATTTGCACATTTATATCAACCCATCTATCAGTCAAACTTTCCAACCATTTCAATACAGGCAAAGGAGGCTTAAGCAGAAGGATGCTCTGTGAGGCTGTGCCTAAATAAACAAAGGAAATTAGCAGCAGCAACAGAAGCCATCCAAAAAAGCAACTTCAAATGCTATAATTAAGACTGGAAGAGAAAGAAAGAAGCAAGTAGCCAGACCAGGGGCTCATACACATCCTGCTTGCCCCCTCCCCCCAACATAGCAATCAACTTTGCCATAGAAGAGTGGTTGGTTTTCATGTTTTGCCCTCATATTTTTGTTCACTTTTGTCTCCAGAGTTTGCTTTTGCCTGCCCTGCTTCTGGGCGAGCAATGCTACAAAGCACAATGTCCAGTCTTGGAAAGGTCAAGGGGTTTGTGGGGTCATTCTGTAGCTGCAATACCAGGCTAATCGCTTAGAAAACGTGTCCCTTGGATGAACTCCGTGCTCACTCTGAAGACTGACAGAGTTGCATTTTTACTCAGTTTTGTTTAATATAACCTTTCCCCATCCTAAAATCAGATTAGATAGATAGATAGAGAGAGAGAATCGGTCACTCATGCTTCTTTTGACAAACCTTCAAAAATCCACACACATCCACACCTTAGCAACAAAATTTACCAGAAATTCAATAGCCACACTACCTTTTTTTCTAACTGTACTTATGATATATCACACTAGCCTTATATTATCCCTTAGGATGAAGAGCTCTAGAGAACGACAATGGGCTGAATGTTCCAACTACGAGCATTCTATGTGCAAGAAAGAAAAGAAAGATTTCCAGACCATGTCATTTATTTCTAGCCCTTTGTCACTTTATCGCACCAACATCAACATTATTTTAATAAATCTACACTGCAATGTTCCACCACACAAACAACATTAAAAACCAACACAAGCTAAATTCTGATTATTTAAAAATCCCTTCCAAACATTAGCAATCTTCCTTCCTCTCTCTGCCCTTTCTTTGTCTCTCCTCCCCTCTGCCCCCAATCCCAAATACTGCTGCAGATAAATACGCTGCATTGGCGGAGACTCATCTAAGACTATAATTCTACAGCCACTTACTTGAGAATAAGACCATTTAACTCAGTGGAATTTACTTCAAGTAACCAAATATGCTGTCTTGAGCAAGGCTTCACAGATGATGTCTCTACCCCTTTAATTTAAAAAGTGAAGCAAAAAACAAATTGGAATGAACAAGCCACATCTTTGAAAATTTTTTACCTTTTTAGCTTCCCACGCTTATTCTCCAAACGCTTAAAGATGGTATTCATCTCTGAAGCACAGTCTTCCATTTCACACACAAAAAAGGAAAAAGAAAAAAATGTTCCACTTGTAGTTGTATATATCTAAGCACACATTGCATACACGTGTATGTGTATGTGTGTGTTTGTGTGTATGTTCCCCTTGAAGATATTTTGAAAAATTCAAGGCTCGCGGGTTTCTCTTTTCTCTTTACAGAAGGTCCGTGGAGGTTTGCTGTTGAATAACAATAGGAAAAGGATAAGTATTTGAAGAAAAGAAATGATTAATGATTTTTTTCAGTATAATTCTCACATTTTTCTCAGCTTCTGACTGCTTTTCAATGCTTGTGAACTTTTAAGGTCTATAGAAGTCTCCACCCTAAATTCTATTCACACTCGCCAGCTTTGATTTGGTTCTATAGAAGCTACATTCTTATCAGTATATGCTTTTAAAGTTTTGTTTGGGAGTAGCAGAGGGAATGCCATGGAAAGACAGAAGCACCATTCACAATGGGAAGTGGTTAGGCACTGTGATGGGGATACTGACCTCCTTTGCAAAATTCAAACTTCTTTCCTTAAGGAAAAAGAAGGGGGGGAATCCCTTCCCCCTCCAGCTTTGTTATTAATAGGTGGTATAAACAAAAAGTCAGGCTCCTTTAATTATTCACATACCGTCCTCAAGCCATCTTTTGCGTAGAACTACAATAACAAAACCAAATCAAAAGTTTGATTCACATGCTTTCTCCAGTATTGAGTCACTGAGGAGAAATCAAAGGTAACACAAAATATTGTCACACCCCTTAAGTGATGTGCTTCTATGTATAATACCTCTCTTGTCCCAGGACATCCCAAGAGGCATTTACCTTATGACCATTATTTTCCTTTTACTTCCATGAAAGTGTGCTCAGGATTACAAACACTGTGACTGCCCTTGATTTATTCTGCACAGCTCCAATATAAATGGTGTGAATTCGAAGAGGCTTGGGCCTATGTTGTTTGCAACCTAGAAGCTGTTAGTTCTGCTTGGTCTCCTGGCTTTGAGAAGTTGTTGTAGAGCCATGGGATTGTTAACAGCGGCATGGAGGTCATAGGAAAGATAGGTGAGAAGCAGCAAGATTGTTCTTGTTATTGTTGTTGTATTAGCAGGAGTACAATTCCCATAGGAAGATTCTGTTTGCCTGTTTATCCACTTACCTACCCAATGAGGACAAGAACGCCCTATGCACACTGCATTAGATTCATACCAGACTTCCTTATGCTTAAAATACACCCAGTAAGATCACTGAGACCTATTTTGGATCCGACTAACTTAAGTCCCATAGTTTTGAGTGAGTCAGAAGTGTATACTAAGCATGCCTAACTCTGGATAAAATTCAGCAAGTTTTAAAGTGAAATTGCAGGAACTAACTCCAATGATTAGTCCTAGGTAGAATCAACCCACTGAATCAATGGGACTTAGATGTTGGCTGAATAACCATGAATTGAAAGGTTCTGGCCTGCTTTGCTTGGGACTGAACATTGGATTTGGCTTTAATATATAAAACTTGTAGTAATGCTTATTTTGATAGTACAATAAAGCCATAAAACAAGAATTATTTGAATAATTGATAGATTCTGGCCTAAGAGAAGGTTCCTGGAATATTTAACTCTCATATGAGAAGAACCTTCTAAGGGCCATTTCTGAGCAGAGAACCCACAGGGAATTTGTTCTACACAAGCCCTATTGAAATGAGTTGATTTCTATTATTATGGACACTGTGCAGAATAAACCCCAGCTACATTCTGCCCTCAGATAAACATTCAAGGTAGGACTATGTTAGGGAGAAGAGAGACATTTCTTGAAAGAGAAAATTATGATTTTCTTTGTAGGGCCTCAGAGTCCCCCTCCCCTTTGTAACTTAGAACTGGAATGCTATTTTGTGCTAAACAGTATTTTCGATATTTTGTATGAGAAAGAAAATGAAAATTAATACAAGAGCTATGGAGCACAAAAGAAGTCATTTGTCTTCTTGATTATCTATTTGCTTGTCAGAGTTTGAGGTATTGCAGTGGCGGGCTCCTTTGTAATATAAAAATACACAGAAAACCTGCAAACACCGAGAAACATCTGTGCAAAAATTATGATGATTAAATGTATTAAATACCTTGAAGAAGGCATCTTTTCTTGCAGGGGTTGGGGGTAGGTGGGAGATTTTTGTTGTTCAGTCGCACAGTCGATTAAATGGAAAAAAATATCACGGAGAACATACTGGTAGTTTATACTTTCAATATCAGGAAACATTCTAATGATCAGACTACTATTTTAGGTTTTGACCCAGTTCAGAAAGCAAAATGTAACCCACACATTAATGCATGCTTAGAAGAAATAAATCATTCCTTATAAGGCTTTGCTGTAGTTAAGGAGGATATACCCTATGGTCAAACATCTTTTATTTCCATTAGGAGGGCATAAGCTTGAAAACTGACAACAATAAAAAATCTGGTCTAATCAGAAAGAGGTCTGCAAACTATCAGAACAAAGGAACAATGTCGCTGCTATTGCTGTTCCTAGCTGATATTCTGAAGAACACAGACAGCCATGGTCACAATAATTTTTTTTTTATTTTGGGGGTTTCCCCCCCATTATGGTTTACTATGTACATGTTCTTATGGATATCACACAAAACAACAAGAGGTAATTATACAGAACTGTAGGAGGGGGGATTTCCTCCCCCTCTCCCAAGTTCTCTGGAACCACACCATTTCGGAATGTCATATGTAGGAGAGTGAGTGGAGGGAGGGGGAGAGGGAGTGAGTATAGGAAACACACATTTCTTCTCTTGCCCCCTATTTCCCAAGGGAATTCCTTGAAGATCCATCTTTATGCACATGTCCAGTTCAAAAATGGGAACTAGGACAGCAGAGGAGCATCCTTATTTACAAAGAGCCCCTCCCTTCCCTTTTAATAGCCACTGGAACCAGATGGCCTTATGTTACCTTCGATTTTATAGAAACATACAGCCTTCTGTGCTTTCCAGGTCTTCAAGGTGATACAATGAGCCTGAACTACTTCTTTTGTTTTACACTGCTTTGGTTGCACTTTAATATATATATTTTTGGTCGTCCCTCCTAGATTTGCTGCCCCCCCCCCCCAACTGGTAGCCCTCCTTATTTGGAATATTCACCATCCAGTGAGATACCTTTTACAGGGTCTGGAGAATCCGGTTTCCCTTTCTCCATTCTACACTTGTGTTAAACAGATGCTGACATGTCTCTGTAGGTGGGAGGAGGGGGAGCCTGGTTTTAAACTGGTTTTTGTGGTTGGTAAGGGCAGAAGAGTTGGAGGTTGAGAAGAGAAACAAGGGGGAGAGAGAGAGAGAGTCCAGTTCTCCTTTAGGTGAAACGGGGTCTCATTTATTAAAGATGACTCTGGCTGTCGAGCTAATGGCTGGCATAAGGTCCTTCGTTTGTACGCGAGAGTAAACATGACAAATGGGCCCGAGTTTGGCTTGATTAAAGATGAAAAAGGGATCCATCTTCGCCAAATCCAACCCCCACTGACCCTCCTACAGAAGAGCGAAGCTGCACCACAAACACCTCCCCGTTTTCCGGCCAAAGGAATAGCTTCCTTTGTCTTCTCTCTCCTGGTATAAATAGGGTTTCCCATCTACCCTCTCCCCCCCCCCCAACACCCCCATTGCGCTTCCTCAGAGAACAGTGAAACAACCACAACACAATCCTCTTTCCTTTCCATACACCAATTCTTCCCGCGCTGCTGCGTGTATACACATACATCCCAGACACACACAGACACACACATATACACAGAGGATGTCAAAAGGGGGTTATAGCTTGGTGGCAGGACTAGGGGCTGGTCCGTTGCTTCGGTCCTGGGGGGCTCCTCCTGATCCCCCGCCTCCTTGGACCGGCAGGTTGGCTGCAGAGTTAGACCGGATCTTGGTATTGGGTAACTTGTGGTCTTTTTTCCACTTCATCCTCCGGTTTTGAAACCATATCTTGATCTGGCGCTCGGACAGGCAAAGGGAGTGGGCAATCTCCACCCTTCGCCTGCGGGTGAGGTAACGATTGTAGTGGAATTCCTTCTCCAACTCCAAGACTTGCTGCCTCGTATAGGCGGTTCGGGAACGCTTCGGCTCACCTCCCGTGTAGTTGGGGTTGACTGAATGGAGAAAACACAAAAGAAGGGGGGAGGAAGGGGGAGATCAGGACATCGGGTGGTGATGGTGGGGGCAGAGGGGGGAGAGAAAGAGGCAGATTTGGGGAATGTAAACTTTCTTCAGCTTCCTAAAACAAAGCAAAACAAAACAAAGCAGCTATCTTCACTGAAAGAAATTTGGGGGGGGGGGGGAGAGATGTGGCAAGGAGGAAGGAAACTATGTAACGATAAAGCAAATCCAAATTCCTACCACCTTCTCATGAGCCCTCTATGAGTCTGGAACTTTATTGCATACTCAGAAGTAAGCTCTGCTCAGATTCATGGCCCTTTATCCGATGTGAAAGTGCAGGGAGCTGCAATCTAAGTCTTCGGTATCTGCAATAATAAATTCACTTGCACTTCATGGGGCTTACGTCAGAGTAAACATATATATGATTGGACTGTCCAAAGGCTTCCATTCTTAGAAACGGATCGCTGGCTTCTCTTTAACTTGTATATGAGATTCCCCCCCCCCCCCAATTTCTCAGCTTAGATACTTCTGTCAGGATTTACCAATGTATGCCATACAGTCTATTCTTCCTCTTTGCTTCTTGATTACATACATCTCTCTGGCCTTGCACAGTCCTAAAAATTAAAGCCCCATCAAAAGCTTGAATTTTGTTCCTGGCCTAAAGATCACAAAAGTCCCCAAAGTGCTTAGAAAGCTGTGCTTGGAAGTTTATCTAGAGAAATGCCATTGATGCCTTTGCGGTTTGTTGCAGAGGTTAAACGTTTCTAGGATCAGAGTGCTAGACCTGAAAGGAAGAAAGGCACAGCTATCAAGAGATGGATGCATTGAGCTATAGAAACCTGGATCACAAAACAGCAATGCTCTCCAGTGTTTAAAACACCCAGCTAGGATTAGTTTATAGCTAAACTTAAAATGTGAAGGAAAATGGCCCTATGCATTTATATATGTCAAATCCCCAACAATATTCCACAATTTTGGGTTTTGAGCTACAATACGCTTAACTAAAGAGCCTATACTGAAATCAGAGTGCATAGATGTTCATTTTGCTGGAGCTAAACTGCCACAGATTAAAGTCCTCAGTTTAGCGGTTTTGTAGATCAAGCTAGTGAGGCATGGCGTGCCTGCCTGTAACTTGAAAGGCCAACTGTGCGCCTCAAAGTTCTACAAAGTTTCCCCCCTCAAGTCAGGCACCCCTCTCCCATTTTAAACCAACACCTTTTCTTAGAAGGCATTCTCTCTCAACAGTAAGAGACATGCATAAATACAAAGTTTGCTGAGGGGAGAGTTGAAAATAAAACAAAAAAAACCTTTTAAAAAAGAAAATTGGGGTGGGGGGGATTGCTTCAGATCACTAGGTCAGTGCTTGAAATGTGAAATCAAGCCAGATTAAGAAGAAAAGTTCTTATCCTTCCTAAAGAGGTTCCCTGATAAAACATCCTGTAAGTGAAAGAAAGAAAGAAAGAAAGAAAGAAAGAAAGAAAGAAAGAAAGAAAGAAAGAAAGAAAGAAAGAAAGAAAGAAAGAAAGAAAGAAAGAAAGAAAGAAAGAAAGAAAGAAAGAAAGAAAGAAAGAAAGAAAGAAAGAAATTGGAGGAGGATGTTAACAGTGACTTCAAAGGCAGTTGGCCAAGAAGAGCAATAAAAATTTATGGAGGATGTAATTATAGCGCTCTGCAAACAGGGAGACCATAAATCTCCAAAGGGAATGGTTCTTTTACAACGGGGGCAATAAGCTTTACCCCCCCTCCCAACAAGACTTTGAGGTGCAGGTTAGTATAAAGCGAAGAGCACTTTAAGGTTCACTTACCCGTGCAAACGTGAACCTTCTTCATCCAAGGATAAACTACCGGTTCTTTGCAAGAAGAGGACGGGCTTTGGTTGAGAGAGTTTTGGCTACAGGAAGGCGGTGGGCTTGGCGTGATGGATTCACAAGTGTGGTTTGGTTCGGACTGGTGGTTTTGAAGTCCAGCTGGAGAGTGGGCAGCATGCCGGCTCCTAGGCGATAGGACCGGTGGTGGTGGGTGCCCAGAGCCCTGGCATGGAGGATAGGATGGTTGGTTACAGGCGGACCGCGCTGGGTACAACGCCTCGTGTTGTTGGAAAGAGTTCTCCTCTCGCCTCTGGCCGCTGAAATATTCCGGAGAATGACTGGGAAGGTAATCGTGCTGGGAATATTCTTCGCATGGTGGGAATTTGGGGTCCACATAGTTGGAGTTGATCAAGAAAGAACTCATGGCCATTAATTTTGGCAATGGCAAAAGAAGGGCGCGCGCGCGCGCGCCGCCAGGCACACTCCCCGCTCGCTCACACCGCACGCACACACCCCAAAAAATATACTAAAATTTATTCCTATTTCTTTCGGGGCCCCCTCCCCCTTCTCCCTCCCTTCCCCACTCGTTTTCCTGTTTCGGAGAGCCCTCCTACTTTTGCCGTCAACTGAACAAAGTTAGATGTCCATGTGACGCCAGGAACCAATGGAGAGGTTGCCTGGGATTCCCGGATAAGGAAATAATCAAGGGGGGGGGGATGCTAAGTGAGTGAGGGGGGGGGTTTAGTCTTTTAGCATCCCTACTGGCAGCAGACATTCAACTTGGATGCAAGTTGCGTTCCAAGTCAATTGGATTTATTTTACATATACATGCGTCCACGACCTAGGCGGGAATCTGCATCCTGGATTGGATAATTAAGACCTTTTCCCTTCTTACTCCCTTGAAATATATCAGGATTGGCATAATTTCATAACCAATAGAGATCTGGTACCCGGTTACTTCTTCATGACCAAGAAGTCAGAAAAGAAACAAGAGCTCCCTTTCAGAAAATCAGTTCTTAAAATCTTTTTGGCAGTGCTGAAACATACACAACACACACAACACCCCTTTGAGAGTGTTTGTCTAAACGTTTTTTTAAACAAAAGTAAAATAAGAATACATTCAGTGTGAACAAACAAGAAATCGGGAGTAGGAAAAACACCCTTCTAGATTTATGGTGCATTCGACTTTGGATTCATGCTTAAATTTTGGTGATAAAATCAGAGCCGGTGGCAAAGATTGATAGAGCTCATTCGAGATCGATAGGAACGTCATTAACTAATTCGGGTTACCCGGTCCTTCAAACAACAGTCAGGTTCTGGCTTAGACTGGTTCCCTTCCCCCACCCCAAGCCACCCAAGCAAAGAATAAAAACTATTTTGGAAGAGTGAGATGGAGATATAGGGTTATAGAGCTACCCTGTTAATAAAACTCACCAGTTGGTAAACTCATATGCTTTAAATCTTGAAAAAAGAAATACACACCTCTATCTATCTTATGTATGCATCTATAGTATTGTTTCGTTTTGTAAGCCCTCGGGGCAGGAACCTATTTCTTCCCTGTTCCGAGGAATGCCCACTCATCCATTGACAATAAATTATCTTTATTACTAGAGCGTTTCCTCCTGGCACAGTTTACAACAAAACTTTCAGTCCTAGAATAATGTCTGAAACGGTTTAAAAAATCAGCATCAAAGCATATTCCCCCGTCTCTTTATGCATTTTATGTGCAATATAAAACAGACAAGAAAGTTCAGAATATTTGCTGGATATCCACACGGAAGTGGAGGAACAGTTTCCCACCCCCATCCCCACCCCCACCCAAAAAAAAATGACATATGCCATTGATACACATGCAGACTCAGCCAATGTCATGACAAGCAACAAAAGTAACAACCACACACAGAAAAATGAAATTTTCTTCTTATGAAAAGTTTTTAAATATTACATTTCTCCTTTTCATTCCCTTCTTTTTTTCCCCTCCTTCTTTCTTCGGTTAAATCTGCGCTCCGTAGCGTTTGTGTCAACTACATATTCCCCTAGATGCGAATTTGTGACGCAGTTTCTTTTACACAAATTCGGATCTACAGGGTACATACAGAAGACAGAGACACAATCTCCTTGGGCTAGAAAATCTTCTGCTTGAGAACATAAATAGTGGCTGGCAGCAGCCAGGAAAAGGTGTTAATTGACTACAATAAATCCAGTTTTTCAGGAGAAAGTACAGTATGTCTGGAAAAAATTGCTTTCAACTTAGGTTGCAGAATTGCGCAAGTATCAGTCCAGAGACCTAATAAAATCTATGGCTCCCTCTCTTTCCAAAAAAGAAGGTTCTGACTCAGGAATATATCCAAGAAATGGGAAAAATGAAGGGAGGTCCATAATTAGGTAGTTAAGATAGGTTGACGGACCAAAGAGGCAATTAAATGAAAAAATATTTACTACCAATTTGGTTCAGCAAGATTTATCATTTAATTACAACGAAAATTTCTATTTTTTTGTTTGATTTTGTTGTAATCAGAAATAATTTCTACACATCAGAAAAGATTTTCAGGCTTTGCATTATTTACTTTTCTGTGGTAATGGAAGGAGAAGGAGATCTAAGGACAAGGTGGCCAGGGTATGGCTTTTTCTTAAGAGTAATTATTTTACAGCCCAAAGAAGAGGAAATGGGGGAAAGATCAAAGGAATTTTATTTCTACCCAAAAGGGGGCATATAAAACAATAAAATATGCACATTGCATAAGTAATGAATTTTCTGCGGATAGGACAGAATAGCCCATTTTCACACAGACATGCTGGTCTCCAGAAATAAAATGTACTAAAATTTGTAGTGTTATTTTACAAAGAAAGGAAGGCAGAGATGCCAGCTTTGTTATGGGCAGCAGTCCTATACACATTTACTTGAAAATAACACCATAGGACGTTGTTCGGAAAATATGTGTGATGGCACCACAAATGTATGCACAAAGAAATCTTTCAAGTGACAGGAGAGACTGGATAGTATAGCTTTTTATAATTCTTTTCTCAGCAGCTTGAATTGTTCTACCTGTAGCATGTCTTTCCCTGGATAAAACTGCATTAGGCTATTGCCTTAAATTAATTTCCAATTTTGCGAAGGTTGTCTGTCTCTATGCTGAACGTTTTCTCTAAACAAACATACAATTGTTCATATTTTTTAAAACTGCAAAGCAACCCAAACACTTCTAGTCAGAAGTCAAACCCATTGGATTCAGTGTGAGGTACTCCCCAGGTAAACAGGTATAAGAATACAGCCTAAATTGGGATGAAAAGGAGAGCAAGCTGTTTAGTGGAAGCATATTCTCACAAAAAAATAATTATGAAGGGAATATATACATTGGGGAGGTTGGTTAGGATAGAGAAGCATTCACATTTACATCACCATTATTTTTGTTCTTCAACCATCTTCTGAATATGAAAACCCAAAGATATTTGAAAAGTTTCTGGTCTCCACCTTCACAACCCAGAATATAGCATAAAAGTTGTGTTACTGGGCACCTTGTACACATCCAGCATCCAGTGACCTGACACATAAACACCAGGATTTAATGTCATATAAAACCAAGAGAAACATTTTGTCTTTCATATTAATCTGCTTTAATATGATCACATCCTTCTGGATTAAGTACATGAACTTTCCCTATAGAACCAGCAACTTAAACGTCTATGGAGTTACTGTACTTGGAATTAAGAACCATTGGTTTCAATGGTGATTACTCCCAAACAAGTATGATGATGATCAGTGGCTTAAGTCATGCCCACAAACTTTTCATTAGAAGAAATATTCAGTTCAACTCAATGTCAATGCACCACTTGTTCCTGGCAAACTACACACCCCTTCAAATGATATATGCCCTAAACCTCATACATTTTTAGGGTGGCAGTGAAAGGAATTTGGAGTTTACTGAGAACAGAAAGACCCAAATCATACAAACTTACTTCAAAGGGGTTTACTTCCAAGTAAGTCTATAGGTCACATTACACACTAGGTCTGGTGTCCTGAGAGGGAAGGAAATAATATTATTTCCTTCAAAAATAGTCTACAATAATCAACCTTTTGAGTCATCTGCCCCCTTTTCTCCTGACATGAATCTCTTCCATATTTAATCGTTCCTATATCATCTGTATTCCACCCCAGTTCTGCGTCAAGCATAAGTTTCCAGAAAATTAATATCTAGGCCTCCTCTCCCCCTCCCTCCTTTTAAGAGTCATCATCATGTTTCAAAAATCCTTGTACCACCAGACAAAGGAGGGATCGCTTCTCGGTATCACCAGCACCCCTAGCGTCTATCAGAGATTCTCAATCATCTTCGCTCTCAACAAGTCAAAACACGCATTAAAGGCGCGTGCATGACCCCCCCCCCCCTCAAAAAAAAATCCAAATATAAACCACGTCCTCTATTCTACCTGCACAAAACTTCCCCTCCTCCTCTTCCCGGGGGAAAAAAAATCTTGTTTCTTTCCTTGTCACTTTCAACAGCTCTAACTACAAGATCTAAACTTTTCGGAAGTTTGGAAAGACAAATTTAACCCTGGCATCCTCTGCCTTTCAAAGGGAGAAGTTAATCAGGCTCTATAAAGTTAACGTTTTGTAACAGATGGGATCTTGTTTGGAAAGTAGAATGCTTACAGCAGAACAAAGTTAGAGCACCAAAGAGAAAAGGACAGCAGGGGCAAAGTTTGCCTTAGAGGGCAGGACGCACACACCTGTCAAGTTGAAGAAGTCGGGGATCTAGAAATGTCCCCCTACGCAAGTCGCACCCAATTGTGGACAAAGCCCTTGGCAAGAAAAGTGGACTACAGTACTTTGTTTCAAAATCTGTTGCCCGTAATTGCTACGTTGTTCCCTAGCTTCAGTATTGCTCGTGTACTCATCCCTCATATTTCAGCCAGATTTTAGGGAGGAAAGTTTACGCAGCAACATCACAGCCTGCCATTCTACAGCGAGTCGACCTAGACATGAACTCCAGCGACACCCACTCGGCTTACTCCCGAGGAGACTGCCTCTTTCGGCAACCGCGTCCCTCCTTTCCAAAGGCCCCCTCCCCTCCAACACGGGTTTACCGTTCCTGACGTACAAAACTCGAAACTTCTCCTCCCTTCTCCCAAACCTACCCCGCCCACCGTTAACACCGCGTAAAATACGCATCTATTTCAGAATAAAATCCAAGCCTTCCTCCCACCCTCAACCCATCCAGCCGCAAACACAAAAAAAGCAAACCGCGACACTAACCGGAAAACTGAAGCTTTCCAGCGTATCTTCCTCTCTTCCATGTCAAAGATTATTTTTCTCCGGATAGGAAACGCCTCTTTTTTTCCTTGGGTTTTTTAAAATATTTTTTTTTCAATTTTCTTTCTTTTCTCCCCCCGTCGATAGTCTTTAACCCTAAGGAATAGTTGACCACCAGCCTGCAAGAAGTCATAGGCCTAACTGAGCGTTTTCGGTTTGAATACTCGCAAGTTTTCGTATTAATCTCCATACTTTGTCAGTCTTTGTTAAACAGCTAGGCGTGTCCCGAGTGCCTCCAACATTTTAATATTTGTTAGACGCGCTGACCTCCGTTTCACCCCACTCCGGGGCTCTCCCCCCCTCGCATTTTCTATAATACGCTTGCATAGTTCGCTCGGTCATATTGAATTTTACCCAGGTCATTACTTTGGGCGGGGGATGGGATGGGGCAGGGTAGGGAGATACCAAGGAATTTTAATGCAGACTTTCCTCTATTGAGCCAACGACTTTGCGCTCTCTTTGCAAATTTCTGGCTTGCCTAAACCTGTTTATGCAAAAGTGAAATGTACAAAGGCTTACGCGGGGGTGTTTGTGCGCCTACATATTCATGAGATTTACTAATACGCTATGGTGATGTGCGGAGATAGACACGCACGTATCTCTTCCTCTCCGCAATCACTCCTTTGCTTCCAACCGGGTGGGGGGTGGGGACCCATAACCTTTTTTGTCCCCCCCCCCCATTTTTGAGAAACCATAATACCTGTTGGGAGAGCTCATGTAGAACAGGATCAGAACTGGGACCCTCCCAGACTTGGGTTCAAATGCTGGCTCAGCTATGAAAAGTCACCGACGGAGGTGGTGTCAGCCCTGGTAAAACCAATCCTTAAGTGTCTCACATCCTTTTAATAATGGGGCAGGGATAAGTGGCAAATAACTAGAGAAGGAAGCCCTCAGAATGAGATTCTTCCTAACATAAATGAAATGCGTTAAAAGAGTTGAACGATGAAAAGAAGATACGAAGGAAAGAAAGAAAGAACGCTTGTCTAAATTCCCTTCCATTTTTCACGCCAAGAGCAAAATTGCAACATAGAGGAGATAGTGAACATTTGAGCTAATATTGTTCTATGTCCTGCCTACTCACCTATTCTACAGGTACCCTTGCAGGTACCAATCAATCATGACTTCATACCTGAGATGTATAGGATGACAGGTCACTAGAAAGGCCAACTGGCCTTAAGTTATTGCTATGAATAGCTCATTACACTGATTGCCTTGTAGAAAATAATTTGTCGAAAATGTCCTTCTTCTCTTTCCTTCCATTGCACTAGGGTTTAGATGTTGTCTAACATAGCTTTCTCTTTAATCTTAATGTTCTTCCTAACACCTCTTCCAGGAGGGCTAGGCTAGGCTATCAAATAGAAATTTAAATTGTAGGATGTCTGGGGTCTGTACTAGCCGTAGCTCAAACCTCTGCTTGCCTGTATTTTTTACAAAATCATACCTGGATGATTGCAACCTTCTATACCAAACGAAACTGTTATTCATTTAGTATGCATCCCACCCTAGTCTTTTACTATTGTGCAAACCTTGGAGTGTGGTGATGACTGTGCTTCAGAGATAAGTAGAGCAATTAAATGAGCATAGAGATAGATTGTTCAAGTTATATCTAAATGGTAATCTATTTATAGTGATATTTTATAAATACCAAGCAGAGCATAAGGGGTACGTTAGAGTTAATCTTTATCACTTTCCACACACATGAACCTATGCTGCACATTGGATAATATATTTTCTTGCATTTTAACAAAATTTGGACTTTATCCCACTGGGAAAGGTAGGTCTTATATGTAAATAATTTGAACCAGTTTCATAAGTCTCATCTCTAAACAAATGTTTTTTGGCACCTGTTGTTGGAATAGACTCAGTTTACAGCTATTACAGCACAGAAAAGCCTAAATGACTAAAATTTCCATCTTAACCTGACAGCCAAGCAAGTGTTGGAAAGATCTATCACTTCTAACTATCATGGACTGGACTATTTCTTCATACACACTTTGTATTTTGATTTTGAACAGGTTTCCTTGCAAGCGAATACTCTTTTAGAATAGATCTACTTCCAAGTTAACCTGTTTAGGATTTTTGCACAGTAAATTGCCTTCTATACTGGGTTCCAGCAGCAAGTTCCTTATTCTTACTACACATTATGCAAGGAGAAGAACTTACAGACAGGTTTCAGTTCATGCATATTAAATTTGATAAAATCCAATGTTATCATTGAACAGACATATTCAAAGGAAACTTAGAAGAAAAAGCTTAGGCAGTTCTGTATTCCTTCACTTTTATTTTATTTTTAAGAAGCTGAATCTCTTCTCAATGCTGAGATCAATCATTTGAGATGAAAATATCTTAACATCAACTTCAACTGCACCTATTTCATATCTCATTTTAGTGGAAAATGTCCTGCAGCAATAACTGTAATGAGGAAGGTGCAACCCTCCTCATAAATTCAGAAGATATACATTTCAAAGGGTTCCTTGCTCTTTACAACAAATCTTAACTGAACCCACATCATCGTTCTTGTAACATACTTTGAAATTCAGTCTACCAACCAATCCAATATTTGATTCTGCTACCTAATTGAATAATGTATTAATGAGTCAATTACACTGAAATACCAATATTCTGTAAAATCTCTATGGCCACCACCTTGCAACTGAGTAAGGAAAACTTATCACTTTAAAAAGAAAAGGTAACAGATACATTTTATTTGATGAATTTGGAAATGCTGTATGTAACATCTTTCTTTGAGGACAGCTGGAATTTGTTTTCAGGGTAGCAATCTGATAAATAGATTGGAGGGAAACATGGAACAAATAGGAAATATACTAAAAAAAAAGGTCCAAATTCATCTGTATTGTGGGGGATCTTAATTGACCAGAGGACAAATGATAAACATTATGTGCTATTTTACTTTTAGCAATTTTTGGCTAGATCATAACCATATTTTCTCTTAAAAGGCAACACTTTATTAATACATTAATCTGTAAAAGTTTTTCTACCTTTTAGGGAAGTGTTTCCTTAGGTAAGCTACACTGAAGAATGTCCTTGTTGATTTTTCTTCTTCCAACCTGCACTCAGAAACAAAATCTAGCTGATACCAGCTCCATTGAAAATGGTAATCAATATTTTAGCAGTTTTGTTTAATTTCAGTTTCTCCATTAAATCATAATCCAGTGTGAATTTCTCAAACAAAAAGTCAACAAAAATTAGACAAATTGCTGAGGTCTTGAGTAAAATTCTCCCAAATGAGTGTATACAGGATTGTAACCTAAATCCCTTAAATAATTGGTCTATATTTAAATATTTGGTTGTCTATAGTTGGTTATGGTTTTTCATACATTTTTAAAGCCAGTATTTTTTGTCTGATGGTTGAACATGTGTTTTGAATGGCATTCAATTTCTATAAAGCACCTATCTATCTATCTATCCATCTATCCATCTATCCATCTATCCATCTATCTATCTATCTATAAGCCGCTTATCTATATAGCAAACACTTGTAATGCAGACTGCTATAGTGATTTCTTTTATAGCAGTGTGTTGAAGATTACGACGATTATTAGAATCATAATATTGTGTGATAAATATGATTTGTCTAGTTAACAGCTTATTAGGCAACAATAATAAAGATACCTGGCCCCACTGAACCTAGATCTCTAGCCCTAAAGGCTACCCTTTATAGAACTGTATATAGAGATACCTGTGGCAGTAAAATGAATTCTACAGAGTTCTATACAAATCCTGCCGAAAATATATAAAAACAAATGCAGTCGTCTGGTCTGCTCCAGGTCTGACTTCACGGAGAAGTGACACTCTTGTCATCAATTTCCATGCCAAAGGGCGTTGTCACGAATGAGTCTGTTGCCCAACCCAGCACCCATTCTTTTTAATGGGGTTTGCCCTAGAAAGCTTTTGGCTGAACCCAGTCCAAAACCTTTAGGGCCTTGACACATCTTCTTTCCACAGAGGAGAAAGAGGGCAGCAGAGCTGATGGATCTGGGTGGGGGAGAGGTGAACAGAGGCACACCTCCACACCCCAAATCAAGTGGCCCAGAGTCCCCCCCTCCCCCCCAAAAAAACCCTTATAGGTCGGTAGCTTGTAAAGTCGTGAGACACTCCTATCCTTCCTTTTACCTCATGCATCTCTGGCCAGTAAACAAGGAAGGTCTCTTTCTTTATTTCCTCCCTCCGCTCCCCTCCCGCCCTCCTCCTCTCCCCCTCTTTAGCCCTGACATCCAGTCTATCAGCCTCAAACACAAGACCCGGGCTTGCACCGCCTAAACTTTTGACCCTCGCCTTTTTGACCCTTGTAGCCATAATGGTGTGTGAACCAATCCACTGGCGACCATTTTCACCTCCCCAAGACTTCAGAAGCTGTCCAGATCTCTTTCTTTCTTTCTTTTTCTTTCTTTCTTTCTCTCTCCCACCTTTTTACACCCCTCCCCCCCCCCAAGCTGCCGACTGCCTTCCCATCCACAAGTAAGAAATGTGGGGAAACCGGACGGGGCGGGTGTCTGGCACCCAGACCTTGAGCGACCTTTGTCTTCTGTTGTGCCAGCGAGGAGGGTTGCTTGTTACCGGGCTGCCCTCTTCTTCCCTCTTCTCCTCATCTCTAGAGCACGCTGAGATGCAGGATGGAGGAGGGCCGGGTCTTTAATTTTTGATCCGTGGGGTGGGAGATGGGGGGGGCACGGCTAAAGGATAGCGAGCCAGGGGGACAGACCCGCAGCTCGGGGAAGGACCACTTGGTAGCTTCGGTGTATGGGGATGAAGCGAGCTCTGCTGGCTACACTGAGTTGTTACAAGCTTTGAGATTCCCCGCTTCCACCCACCCATCTCTGGTCTACCCGCCTCCCAAGGTAGCAGGCTGCAAAGTTTAGCTTTCTGTCTGTGTTTCCTGTGCGAAACAGCGACACAACCTTGACTCACAACCTGAGTAAAGATGCGATAATGTTCTAACACATTCTCAAGCATTAGACTGTCAGGATTTTTTTTAGCAGCAGCAGCAGCAACAACAGATTAAAAAACATTTTTGAAGTGGTACTCATGTTAAGTCTGTGCAAGCATATCAGAGAGTAAACAAAACAACAACATACTTTCGTGGATCAAGTCCGCTTGTCAGATAAAAAGAACAGGTGTATGCCTGTTGAGGAGTACGACCCTTCTGAGTTTAATACATTACAATTTGCACACTTATTTACAAGAAAGGCCCACCCAGCTCAGTCGAACTTCGGATCAGCCTGAGTTTGCATAACAAGCAAAATCTGGCTTCCTCAGCTGCAACCTTATTTTGACATGATTTCAACCCCTCTCTCTATTCTATAAAAACATTTGGAAAGGAAGCAAGGCCCCCCCCCCCCATTTCACTTTCTAATGCATCATTTGGAATAAACCAACTTCAGAGAAAGGAGACAGGGTGGGAGGATGTAAAGTGAAATCCCAGAGCTGGACACAAAGCTTATTTTAGGCTGCTTGATTTAGGACATTTTGATTTCTTGTGAACTTTGAACAGTCACTTTTACTTTTTACTTGAGAGAAGCAAGGGACTCTCTCTTTAGGCTATACAGTTGCTATATATATATATTTGCTTAATAATAATAATAATAATAATAATAATAATAATAATAATAATAATAATAATAATAATAATAATAATAATAATAATAATAATAATAATAATAATAATAATAAAAAATTTGCTGGATCCAAACTTCTTATCCCTAAATGCAATTAGACAACTTTTTCTATTGAAAATATTTTTGTTAGACAGAAATTGGCAGTGTGCAGAAAGAATCCTTCCTTCCTTCCACTGCATTTAAATATTTGAAGTGTTAGTCCGTGCAAACAAAACAAAACAAAAAATACAAAAATGTTGTGGCACCTTAAAGACTAACTCTCTGATAAGCATGTAAATAGTCTCTTTCTGCCAATAAGATCAGAATGCCTAACCATGTTTTACAATCTATCAAGTTGGAGAGGAAAAGGCAAAAGGAGGGAAGAAGAAAATAATGACCTTCACGTATTGATTAGTATTGGTATAAAAATACTGTACTCCATTTTCAGTACACTTGTTTTGGGTGTAAGAAACACATATTTAAAGAAAACCTGTTTCAGGTTTAAATAATAATCGCATAAAGAAAACACCTATTTCCACTTCCTCTTCCAACAAAACCTGCATACCTGTGAAAGCACATCTCAAACTGGGATTCTCCATATGATCTAGTCTCAAGTATTTTCAATACTTTATTCATTTTCCTCCTGCCAAATGTTGCTTGTTTTCCTCTTTTTCTACCATTTCAGGCTAGCATTGTTATTCTCCTTTTTTTTAACAAGCAGGAGGAGACTGATGTTAAGTGGGGTAGGGGTAGAGGACACATCTAATATTAGGTCCTGTCCAGCATTCCAAGTTCTCATTGATTTTTCTTGTCTGTATGTAACTGGCCAAGTAAATATTTGGGGAGGGGGCACTGTTGCTGCTGTTGTTTTTCTTTTCTTTAAAAAATGTGCCCCTTTGGAAGATGCTGAGTATAAACGAAAATTACTTGCTGGAAAGAATGGGGTGGGGTGCGGTGGGGTTGGGTAAGAAGGATAGAGACCAGGGAAGGGAAATGAGGGTCTTTAACACTCCCCTAGCAGTTGAGGAAGAGTCACCCATCGCATGTTGATTGGGGAAGGGGCGCTCCTTCACCAAAGATGCTGGGTCTTTACCTCTCTGTCTGCTGACCTGGGAATGATCCCGAGCGCCTATGAATTATTGATAAGGCATAAGACTCAGCGCCCCCCATTCAGTAGGCAAGCGCCATTACACTGCTAAAATGGCGATTTAATCGTTTAGAATAGCTTTGCTTTCCTTCCTTCTCGCCCCCTCCCCATGCCCCTCAACACAACTCATTTATGTCCCCTTTTCATTTAATTTTCTTAATTAAAATCCTTTCACACATTTTAATCCTCTCCCTTTTTTTTTGTTCTTGTAGACCCTTCAGCCTGGCAGAATCCGTGTTGTCTTAAATATTCCACACCTTAGTTTAAAGAATACTAAGCATAAGGATTACAATTCTTTTAAATGAAGAGCAATAGAAAACCAATTAGTTTTTTAAAAAATAAATAAAATAAAAATAAAACCCATTACGATTTTAAAGAAAGGCTGAAATCCGGAACAATCAGTAAGCCCTCTCTTTATGGTGAAATAATGATTGGCAAAGAGGGTTATAATAATTAGAGAGATGATTAATTGAGATTGACCGATATATTGACCTCCATCCTATACTTTTTCACCTATGACTACTGCATTCAGTAGAATTTATTTCAAGTTAAATAGCACAGATTTAGTTTAGGTTCAATTGGGTGATCTGGTAGCCAGTGGTAAAGTACAGGGTGGAGTGGGGGAGGGAGACCAGAGCAACTTTCAGCATTTCAAAATTTAACTGGGGCCAACAATTCAGGTGCTGAGTAAGTATCACTGTAGGGTATTTTGGTATTTGTGATAGACACAGATGGACACAAATAAAAATCTGAAGGAAAGGAAATTTGTCTACATGTAATCCTTTTTACATCTGTTATTCATTTATTGTAAAGGACAGAGAACAGAAGATCATACTGAAACATTTCTTCTTTCACTGTGTATTTCTTACTAAGAGACTTGGAAGTCTTGACTACTTTGAGTTACTTGTTATCTGCTAGTCTGCCCCTCAAAAAATTCTATAATATGCTTTGCAACATATGCCAGCAGTCTATAAGAGTTGGTTCAGAGGCCATATTTGGGTGGGAGATTAAATCCCAACAAACTGACCTTTGCTTTGTTCTGAAATCTACATTACCAGTTTTAACATCCACTCTCACAAAGAAATCCCATATCAGTATTTCCAATTACATGTGCACACCAACACCAGCTGCATGTATATATCAAACATCTGTATAAAAACTTGGAACTCTGCAATTTCATGTTTGTAGTCATGCCTAGAGTAGTTACCTAACAACACTAACTCCACTTTAAACTCAGCCCAATTGTTTCAAAGAAGGATGTGAGCTGCCTGTCATTTACTGATCAACACAAAAAATGGATGTTTCCCATATTTTTTTCCTCTGAAAAACATGAGCATCTTTACCATTTGCACTGCTGTCCTGCATCTTTGTAAAAACAATGGAATCCTGTTCATCTTAAAAAACTAACAAATGCACTGTGAGATAACTTTTCTGCATATTACAGTCCTTCTCATTGTATCTACATAAATATCTAAATCCATGTGTCTTATGCTCCTGTATTGTGAGAAGGCGGCTACTGGCTATATAAGGTGTCTGGCTGTTGTGTGTGAAAGAGAGTGTGAAAGGGAGCAGCCATACAATGGCTTATCCACACACATGCGCCTGCAATGAATAGGCTGGACTGGTTATCATGAGGCCAACAAGAGTTCAAGGGGAGTTTATCCATTGACTTCAAAGAACATTGGATCTGACCTTTTGTGGTCAAGAAGTCAACTATTGTCGCATACTACTTACAGAGGTGTATATTGGCTGGTCTGGAGCAGATTGTCTCCTCCTCCCCAACACCCCCCTCACCAATTTGTATGGATAAAGTGGAAAGATTAATTGAAAAAGATTAAAATGCAATGTAGAATGGCCCCACATTTGTTTTGAGAAAGGCTGTGATCATTGGGGGAAATGGAGTATGTCTGTATGTTAGTATTTACAACTCTTAGTTAGGTCAGTAGGTCCATTACTACTTAAAACAAATTCATAATTGAAGTTAGAATCGCTTTACTAAAAGGGTCCTACATTGAAACAATTGTCTTCATCTTAAAAGACACAGAACTAGAGGCAGAAGAATTGAAGCTTACTTCCATCTGAATGTGATTCGGGTGAGTGATCTTCTTTAATAGACAGAGGTTTTGCTTGCACACCAAGGTGTAAAAGTAACACTTTTACTATGAAGTTCTATGAAAAAGAGATAAATCTTTGAGAGACTCCCCAGAAGGACAATAACTGGAGAAAAATCACAAGATATTGTGATTTGCAGATTGAAGTTGAGCGTCTATGGAGGAAGAAATCTGTTGTTGTACCCATAGTGATCGGATCACTTGGAGCAATACCTGAAGGACTCCCTAGATATTTAGAAATTTTTGATTTATCGGACTTGAACATCCTCACTTTCCCAAAAACAACTCTATTAGGAATTGCATATATACTCAGACGTTACCTTAACAGTTCTTAGATCCTTAGTTAGGGCTTGAACTGTTAATCTTATTCCAGTCCTCGACTGTGAATGAAATGGTTGATTTGTTAATAATAATAATAATAATAATAATAATAATAATAATAATAATAATAATAATAATAATAATAATAATAATAATAATAATAATAATAATAATAATAATAATAATAATAATTAATAAAAAGAAGAAGAAGAACAGCAAACAAAATCTATATGCAAGTTGCAGGCTATATATATATATATATGATGAGTGCTTGTTTTTCCTGTTTACACTGCATATGGAGAGACATTGACCACTCCATATAGTAAGAGTACAACCCTACACACAATAGCAGAAAGAATTTTTCTGTAGGAATCCATACTTGTCTACACAAATTAGCCTTCCTGTTTACTCTGTGGAAACTTTTTCAGTCCTTTGGGGAAAATATAAAGATGACAAAAGGAGAGGCGGGGAAGAGATAGGACAGAAGAGAAGATGTTATTTTCCTTGGCTGTAAAATAGTTGCAAGGTGGTTTCTGTGGTACATACACAGAGGGGAACCCCCTCCCCACCCCAGAGAGCTTTGTGGAGAAGTAGAAACAACTTTATGAAAGACACCAAAAGAGGAACCTTAGATGAGCTATAGAAGCAAACATATAAATTCAGTAGAAACATAGTTGGGTTAAACATCTGGAATTTGGCCCTCCTCTCTTTGCTGATGCAAATCAAATATTTGCCTGTGGTTGAGTTTAGGAAATCTTGGTGGAGTTAGGACACCTAAAGAGAGGTTTCACTCTCTTGTCTTTCTTGTTATTGTTGGCATTGCAGAATCAAGAAAGGAAACCATCCGTTATCTTAATTTTGAGATGGCTTCCCCATAGCTGGCTGCTCAAGAGAGCCAGGGTGTATCCCTCATCCAGAAACATTGGGGTGAGGTGACTCCCCTTTTTATAGACAAGTTTCTCATTTTGTCTGCCGCCCCATTTGAGGGAAAGGAGGGGAAATCCATCCAATAGGCAAAGATGCCAGATGTTAAGTGAGGTTCTTTTTCATCAGAGACTGGGTCTTAGGAAAGTGCTTTTGAATGTGTGTGAGAGATACAGAATGATCTTATAGATGTCTCCTCAAAAGTCATGAATGGAATAGTAACTATTTTCAATTAAACCTGGGCAGACAAAGGCAGGATCACTCCCTAAATCTGCAGCTTCAATTACTGTATACAGCAGCATCTAAATATGTAGAGTAAGGTGTAGATGGAGAAATGGTTGGGCCGAAGATAAAAGAAATGACAGACATATATCTAGAAAAATGTGGGGAGGAGAAAAGGAAACAGAAGGAGAAAGAATATGGTGAAGAGAAGAAGTGCCTCAAGGGATGGTGGAGATATTTTCAATAATAAAACTCTTCACTGTGTTGTTTTTTCAGAATCAAACACCCCAGTTTCCCTGCTCTGTTGCTTATCTTCTGATCTTTTATTTATTTCCTTCCTCTCCAGGTAATTCCATTTATTGTACCTTTACAGTAAGTTATCATATGAAGATAAAACAACACCAGAGACACATTAGTGTCCTTCTAGAAACACTACAAGACAGCGAAAAGACCACAGAATCTCCTAAACTGTGGTTGTGTAGCTATAGTCAACAAACCTTCCTCTTTCACACATAATGCTGCAAGCCTGAAAAATTTAGTCAACCTTAACTACACATGTCAACATCCTACATCCACTTATTTAGAAAAATCTTTATTGAGTTCAATAGAACGTTTTTATTTCTGAGCAGATTAGATTTAAGGTCCCCAATAACTCCATTGAAGATATTTTGTCTGCAAGCTATACTTCTTTATTTGGGAATCAGCTTTACAGAGTTCAGTGAAGCTTTCTTCTGAGTAGAAGGATTGCATAGTATTGGATTATACTGTACTGTTAAAAAGATGTTTAGATCACCAACTGAATTGTGTAGGGCTTTGAAGGCTATGATTCTGGCTGGATCAAGTCTCAACAAAACTTTTAAAGACCAAGACGTTTAAGAAAATACACTCTTTCCCTCCATTTAAAGTAAACATCACCTATAGCTTGTGCTTAGATACAGTATTTAGAATGGCTTTAGAAAGAAAGGGCCACTGATTGATAAGGATAGCCTTAACAAATAATAGGAAGTATGGCTTCAGTGTAGTACAGGAGGAGAAGCAACTAAAACAGTCCCTTTTAATCTACTCTGAAATGCATGTCTCTACCAAATGATCATCAGACATAAAAATCCTTGCTTAAATTGGAAAGAATAGAGTAAACCAGAAGTAACAATTGCAAGATGCTCACCACCATCTCATGAGCTGGGGGGGGGGGGGAACCAAACAAAAAAAAAACCCCAGTTAAGATCAACCAAAGGGGAAGTTTCCTTGCTGAAAGTCTCTTTAAAAAGACAATAATAATGTTTTTGTCCCAACCATTAAAGCTGGGAATAACCTTTTCCTGCCATTGTGTCCAAGAATTAGGACTTTTGATTATTTCCACTGAGCCAGAGATATGAGTGACTGGCTTTTGTAAGGGACCTTTCCTTGATTATTTTTCCTTATTATTTGTTGCTATGGCTCGCACAAAGTGGGAGTGATATTTGGTAAGTATGTTCCTGATGGAATTCCACAGTTCAGATTTCCAAAATGGATCATACCCACTTGTCCGGCTCATTTTGGAGAGGGAGCTGTGAAGATGTAAAAGACAGCACTTGCAAATCAGTTAACAATTGTTCAGCTACCTCTTAAAGCAGGGGTCCCCAAACTTTTCTGGTTGTGGACTGGTCACATGGTTCAGGAACACTATGGCCCATGGGCTGGATCTGGGCCCTGATGCCAATTCTCTGGCCCACAAAGCCTGGGATTGACGAGGGCTTCGCTGGCTGGATGAATTGGCATTGGGGGCTGGATCTGGCCCACAAACTGTAGTTTGGGCACCCCTGTCTTAAAGCCTCTGACAATGCACAAAGTTCCAGACTGGGGGTTGGTGAAGCAGCAGAGGAGGTAAAGTCTCCTACCAGATGCACAGACCTCTTCAAGGGAATGAGTTATTATTGTTGCAAATCATTTTACCAGTCCTGTGCTAATTTACTCAAAAGTAAACCCACAGAGATTAATGAAACACAGCATCAAATAAATATGCATGGGAAGAGAGGTTGTATGGGAGATGATGCTTGCTGCATTGACATTTAAGGTATGCAGCTGCCGTTGTAGCCTTTAGGCTCAGTCTTATCTGAACCCTGGATCCAAGATTCTACACAGTCTTTTTCTGAAAGCCAAGGAAAGGAAAGGAAAGGAAAGGAAGGAAGGAAGGAAGGAAGGAAGGAAAGAAAGAAAGAAAGAAAGAAAGAAAGAAAGAAAGAAAGAAAGAAAGAAAGAAAGAAAGAAAGAAAGAAAGAAAGAAAGAAAGAAAGAAAGAAAGAAAGAAAGAAAGAAAGAAAGAAAGAAAAAGAAAATTGAACATTATGAAGATCTACTCTATTATTTACATTTGAAATATTTGATATCTTTGAAGCCCAGAGACAAATACTGTAGTTTGAGGGCCAACTATGCTCCAACCATCCTTAAAACAAAGGAATTCAAACACTCCAAAGCATTTCCTGTCTGCTTAGCACCTGGATAAGGCCCCTTGTTGAGAGTATCTGCCTAGCTTTATCAGTAAAGATGGTCTCTTTGAGGACAAAGAAGTGGGGCAGATTTTAAAAGAAGCATTTGTAGTAGGGTCTGGAGCGCCCCTCTCTCCAGCTTTGCTGATCTGTCTTACTTCCAAAGCAGCCATAGGTGACCTGCTTTACGTTGTTAAAGATAGTTAAGAAAGCGAGAGGAAAATTTACACCTTGAAAAAACTGTCAACGTCTTTCATCTTTATCAGGGCAAATCTCACCCGTATCTAGTAAACCCCATCAGTTTCCAAAAGTGTTCATAGAATATCCATAGAGTCTGTGCATCATTCAAGCAGTTGACCATTGCACACTTACTGGAAAGTAAGTCCCATTGAAGCGAGTTGGGAGCGGGGTGGTTACTGTCGAGGATATAGGGGACACCAGAAGCCACCGGTTCCCTGAGCTTTACTTCAGCGAGAGCAGTGCTTTACAATACTCTGCCAGGGTTTACACGACAGAATTAGACAGTGGAGGGTGCCCTTAGAAGTGGCAACAAGTGGAAAACCACAAGGACGCCCAAAGAAAGGATGACAGTTGTTGCCTTTTAGGAGGTAGGGGAGATATGGCAGGCTGAGGGAAAGCATCCCGAACTCCAACGCCCCCAAGAAAACTTGCTAAAATTCTATATTTTGAGCCGAGGTTATTCAAAATTAGAACAAAAATAAAGGGCAGGAGCGCCTCTTTGTATGAGCACATTCCATGCACCATGGTCCTCTGTGAAAGGCAGAAATGAATTGCACTCAGTCTAGTGCGCCTTAATTCTGAGTAAAGATGTTTACTACCCTCCCAAGTATATTTCCCCCACTGAGTTCTTTACAAAGCCACTAAGAGAAGTTTGCACAGATAACCCGCCCTACCCCAACTCGCAGAGCAAAATCATTGGTGCTCACTGCATTGGCATTACCACCACTCTTAATGGAATACTTGATGTGCTTTCCCTTTCTTCTGCTAATCTTATACTTTAAAAAATTCCTAGTGCCCGACCGGAGCATATCACTGGGCCTTGTGATTCTGTGATTTCACTAAGATTCTCTGCAGAGGAAAGTTTGAAAAAGGGGTGTAAAAGCCCTGCTTTTAAGCCTCTCTCCCTCCCCCTCAGTAATAATCTAACCCTTTAAAAGTCATTTAAGCAGATAGTATTTCAAGTGAAACTTACTTTAAGGTTAGCAGCCTCTAAGTCCTTTTTGGAGTAAACACTGAACCGTCAATGCATCCTATTCCAGCAAAGGAGAAGTCTTTATCTCGCTTGGAAATGTGCGCTTCTATTCTTTCCCCCTTCCAAGCCAAAGCAGGCAGTTAAAATGTCACTTAACATTCTGGAGAATGTGAAATATATTGTACATTGTCAACTCCCCAAAACCATAAAACTAACTTTATGGACCTCACGTGACTTTTGAGAGCCAGTGAGGGGTATCTGGCTGAGGTCTGGGCGATTTTTACGATCTAACTTCTAGATAAAACCCTATCCATTTGACATCTTAATGTCACAGCCACTTTTGGTATACTTACTTACTTTGCTATGGGTAAAATTTGAGTGTGTGTATCTGTGTGTTCAAAGGAAGGCGAGAAAATGGGTTGTTTTGGAAATGACAATTCAGACCTCAGCCCTTTCAAAACCGTTTAAGAAGTAACCAAAGAGTTTGGGGTAAGTTTATAAGACCAATTTTACTTTCTTCAAGAGCATCAGAGAAGGAAGCAGATCTAAAACTGCAATTTAAGGATATATAAAACTTGATTTCCTTGTTGCAAGTAACAGTTTAATGATAGTGCTTTGGCTGTGGGGTGGGGGTGGGGGGAAGAAAAGGAAAGGAAGATTTCAGATGTACAATAAGGAAAAGAAACATGGAACATAGATGTTGTTTAGATTATTTCATTCTCAAACAACACTGAAGTTAGATAAGTGTATTTTTTAAATGTTGAGTTAAAGACTATGTGATGATACTTATGATGCCCATATAAAAAGAAATAACAGTGTATTATATCTATGCAATTCATAAACTCTCCTATGTTATGAATACTTATTGTCCAGAATGGTTGATTTTATGGTCTCTTAGGGTACAATCCCAAACATGCTTACTTGGAAGTAAGGGCCATTGCAACAAATGAAAACTTAATGTCAAGAAAAGGTAATTTTCCTCCTCCGCCACTGTACCATCTGAAAGGGAGGATTATGGATCCTTAGGTCATAAAGTTGGGCAAAATGTAAAATGTCCCAAGGACAACTTGGCAGATGGGCTACACAGTGTGGGAAGACATTGTTTGTGTAATTGGAGTGTGTTGCACTTAGGAGTAACTTTTAGGGCTGGAGGTTTTCAACCTCTCATGGTATAAGAAAACACAAAGGAGGGTATTTTTCTGGCCAGGAGAAACGTTTATTTGACTTCAAGTTGAGGCTACAAATGGGTACGAAAAGCTTCTTGGCAAAGATGAGAACAGGCAGCTAGACATGACAAATGCCATTTCAGACACACAGAACACTGAATTCACCCTGCCATCTAGAACTTCCTAGTAGTTACTGCAGAAATATTTCTACTATTTACAAACATTTTCAACATACTATGGTTGGTCCAATCATATAACCTTTTAAAGTGAACTTCACTCACATTTATTTTTGCAAAAGAAAAAGTTTCAGAACAGGCCTACGATCAAAACAAGGCCAGCAAATATGAACCAAATCACAGACTTGACAATTTCAAAGACAGAATGATACATGAGTTTTATATAGATATACCTTCCTTTTTAAAAATTGTTTTAGATGTTTTTAATTCCCCCCCCCCCCCAAGTTACATGATGCCACTACAGGAGAAGGAAAGGAGAAGGAAAGGAGGCAGGATTCACAGCCTCTCCAAAAAAACTTTTGATGAAGCCATCCTTCTTTTTCCATGGTAGTTTATAAATAAGTTATAACATTTAAGGAGTGCACATTAAAAAAATAAAATAAAAAACATGCCAACTTCTTTCAGAAAGCATCATAATAGCACAGACACAAACATTTAGAACACCTATAGCATTAAAGAAGCCTCTGGAAATAACTTTAATGTTTATTATTATTATTAATTTAAAGGGGGGAAATCTCAGCAAACACACAGTCCTGGAATAATAGTACCACTGAAATTGTTCAATAATAACAATAATATATATATATTTAAAAAACCAATAGCATGCTGAATGGAAAGTGCTTCACTTTACAGTACTCCAAACTTAAAAAAATCCCCCCAAAAAACAAAAGAGACAACCAGGCTGCTTCTTGGTTTGTGTTTAAACTTTCTTATTTTCTTTCCTCCCCCCACCCCACATCTATTTCCTAAGATTTCTCCTTGATTTAAATTATGGTTGGAAAGCACTGGCGCCAGAAGCTAAGCTCATACTTTTGAGTTTATTATCTTTCTTCCATTTCATTCGCCTGTTTTGGAACCAGATTTTTATCTGTCTTTCGGAGAGACACAACGCGTGGGCTATTTCTATTCGCCTTCTCCGGGTGAGGTAGCGGTTAAAATGAAATTCCTTCTCCAGTTCCAGGGTCTGGTAGCGAGTGTACGCCGTTCGGGCTCGTTTACCATCCGGTCCAGTCATATCTGAATAATAACAGATGGACAATATTGTAGGTTCTGTTTGCCTTAGCTTTATGTTTACACGTGTCACAGCGACTGAGATTATTCAACTCTTCCTCCTCCTTTAAACAGGTCACTCAACCTCGGGTGAGAGGAAAACCCACCCTCTCAATAAAGACCCAGGCTTTTCCTAGTCTCCAATTCCTCCCAAATCAATATTAGACATTTTCAGTCTCGGCCCAAACGTTAATTCTACTTAATTTTATGCAGGGGGTGTGTGTGAAACCTTGTCTTCCCCCCTTCCCTCCTGCATTACATTCTTCTTCCTTTTTCCTAAACACGCTGTGTGCAATTAATAACCCTGGTTTGCAAATAAACCTGATTTCAGGGCCCGAGGAACCCGCTGCCTAAGAAGGCAGCTTGCCTACTGAAGATGGGAGCTTGAAACTCTTGACACTTCCTGTAGCCTCTCCCTTTGTGCCTACATTATTAGTGCAATTAACAGAACAGAGAGAAGGGCAATAGGCAAATACAGTAAAACCTCATATAACACTAAAACCTGGTTCCACAAGTCTTGGTGTTGTATGATTTTTAGTGTTATCTGATGCATGTTAAAATCCTATGGGATCCATAGAGATACATTGTAACCACACAGGCTTTAGCGGTTGTTATCTGAAGCATCCCATAGGATCTTAATGTTATCTGATGCAATTCTTCCCCCCAGATTCCTTAATGTTATGTGATTTTAGTGTTATTTGATACTAATGTTATATGAGGTATTACTGTACCTGCCAACTGCACTGCTTGTTAACTTGGCTCTCCCCACCCCCCAACTCTGAAACTGATTTCTCTGATCTTGTTGAAAAAAAAATGTCAGCAGAACTTGGTTCCACACTAAACTCTTCCAGGGTTGATTTCTCTCTCTGACACCCAAATGCATTTGGCTTGCTAAACAAGTCAATATTCATCCACTCTGCAATTGAAACACACACACACACCCCTTTAAAACCAATTCTCTCATTTTTTAAAAAACCGTGGAGTGGGTGAGAAGGGAGAGCGAAAGACTTTGCCCTGTCCCCATATTGTCACAATTCTCAAAGTGGGGGGTGGGAGAGGAAGAGGAGGAAGAAGAGCAGAAGGGAAGGTTGTCAAGACCCATCTGCGCCCCATAGAGAGTTCCTTTCCCCCTTACCATCGCCCCCACCCACCGCCTCCCCATTTCTTTTTAACTCCCATTTTAAAAGCCCTTTTTTAGACCAGTCTGCTACCATTACTGCTATCTGGAGAGAGACCATCACCTTTTATTTTTATTTTTCTCGTGCTGTTGTTTCTAGCACGATCGTGGGTGGGGGGTGGGGTCTGTACCTTCTTTATTTCATTTTTTTTTTAAAAGGGGGGGATGCAAAAAAAAGGGGCGATCGCACATATATTTCTTTTTTTTTTTGGGGGGGGGGGCTTTCCCAAGACCCAGGCTGGGGACTCTCAATCTCTATCCCCCCCCCCCCCAACCAAGCTTTACCTTTCTAGCCCTCTTCTTCCCCCGCCGAGGTCTCCCCTTCTCCCGGACCCGGGGGCACCTCGGGGAGGGGGGGGGGTTCCGCCGCGGCGGATAAAGGGGGTAAAATAAAAGGGGAGCGACGGAGTACCATGGCTAATGTGCAGCTTTCGCATCCAGGGGAATATCTGTGGGCTCTGTCCTTCGGGGGCGGGCGGCGGCGGCGCGGAGGCGGCGGCGGGGTCCGCCTGAGCCCGGGCGCCGTGGCTGTTGCCTTGCGTGGCGGTCTCCTCGGTCCCCGAGGACGCGCTGGTCTCGTCTAGCTCGGCGAAACCGGCGGCGGCGGCGATGGTGGCCACCTCGGCGGGGGAAGAGGACGAGGCGGCGCCTTTGCCTGCTGCTGCGTGGCTCTCGCCGTGGCCCGGGTTGGCGTTGGTTGTGGCGTTGGTGGTGGTGCTGGTGCTGGTGGTGCTGGCGCAAGGGAGGGACTCGGGAGACGCCAAGGAGCAGCTCGACGCCTGCCTGAACCGGCTCTCGGGCGCCGCTTGCGCCGGGAAGCCTCGGCCGCTGCTTTCCCCGACGGCGGAGGCGGAGAAGTGGCCCGAGGAAGCGGCAGTGGCGGCAGAAGGGCGGCTGACGCTCAGATCCATTCCATTGTAGTTGTATCCACTGTAGGCGCCGGCGTGCATGTTGTTGCCTGGATCCCTATAAGATCCGCTCATGGAAGTGGTGGCGGCCCCATAATTTAGCAGCTGATAGTCTGGGGCATTAGGATAGCGTCCTGAGAACGAGTTTACAAAGTAAGAACTCATTGGGGCTGGATATATTTTTTTTGGAGGGGGACGGAGGGGCTTGATTTGTGGGGCTGGTGGTCGTTATAACCCCTGTGCTTGAGGATTTATGATGTATTAATGAATTATGGCGAGGCACTGTACTTCGTTTTTGCTATGTATGCGGCCAAATATGGGGGGTGGGGTGGGGGTAGGGGTGGGTGGGGGGTGCGCGTTTGGGAGTCACGTGCTTTTGTTGACCAGTCGTAAATTCTCACTGATGACCTCAAGAGGCAATTCATGCTCTATGGTTACAAATAATGACGAGCCGAGAATCGTTAGGCCCATGTCAATGCGCGCCTTCCCAAAAGGGGGGGGGGAGGGGAAAAAAGGGGGGGAGGGAGCGCCGGCGGAGAGACCGCCTTCTTGGCGGAGCGCGCCACCTACTGGGGGAAGGCGGGGTGTGCCGGCAGGGAGGTTTCACTCACACACACACACACACACACACCCCTTGGAAGAAGAAAGAAGACCGTCTTTCCCCGTGCCAATCTTTTTACAAAATAAAATTATTCCCCTACCTACAAGAGTCGCTTCAGCTTCTTTCCTTTCTCGCTAATTCTCCTTTCTTTTTCGAAGAGATGTAGAACTGGGTGTTTTAATTTATTTCATAATGTTCATCGTTTGTGTACTATAACATTATTTATTATTATTATTATTATTATTATATTATTATTATTATTACTACTACTACTACTACTACTACTACTACTACTACTACTACCACCACCACCAATCATAAATTATAATTCACCACCACCACCACCACTAATTGTCCCTGTAATCATAAATTATAATTCAAAAACCTCTATAGTTTTGACAGTAGAAAAGATGCTATATTTTTACTGAGCAAAACTTTTTTAAAAAAAAATAACATTCCACCAGATCTTTCTTTCTTTCCTCCTTTTTTCTTTGTCTTCCTTTCTTTGCCCACTCAGGTTGTAATTCAACCTACCCTGGAAGTAAGTTTGATTGAAATCCATGAGGCTTACTTCCAAGTAGACATGTGTAGGAGTAAACCAAGGATGTCTTTATTTTCCTAATTACCATCAGTCCCCGTTAATATTACTGCTATCACTTTTTTCCCCATTGCACATTATTACCATAATAATGGTTATTATTACTATTATCATTATCATCGTGATAATCATCATCTTTGCATTTCAGAATCTTTAGTGTGCAGATATCGGAAGGCAAAGAATGGTTCTCCTTTAAAATGGGCAATCTCTGTCCTTAGGACAGAGATTTGAGTAGGAGCACCAAAAATGCTGTTGAAAGAATTGTCAGAAAGGAAGAGTCTTATTACATTTCCAGAAAACATGTTTGATAGAGATAAAGGCCCCAGAAATGGCCCAAACTGATGAAAACGTTGCTTTGTCCCACATTGCCATATTTCTCCCACACTACTTCTTCCAGGATTGTCCTGGAATTACCAAAAGCTAGCATGCAAGTCACTGGAAATTATGAGCCATACTGAAAGTGGCATATGATTATAATAATTACTGCCAATGAAAAGAGTAACAAACAAACAAACTCCTGTCCTATAGCTGTGAGACTTCTGCATGAAGTAGTTTTTAAAATAACCACAATTACACTAGATTTTATTGTGTGTGTTTTGGCGGGGGCATTACCTATACATTTGCGAGTTATAGCATAACCTCTTCAATTGTCCTTCCTTCCCTTTCCCTTCCTAGTTTAATTCTATTTTTTGTGCACAGGGAAATTCAAGAAATGCAAAATAACAAATGGTTGCAGACTGCTGGCTTTTACAGTAGGAGAAGCAAAGACAAATTGAACAGCTGTATATTTCACTTTCCTTAAGTAATCCTGCCAGGGATCTTCTAAATATGGAAAATATTTTTCCATACAAATTCTGTAAACATGGAAAAGAATGTGACCATCATTATAACAGAAATATTGAAGGAAGGCATGTTAGTGGAAAGATGTGTGTGAGAGTCTACTTGTAAAATGCGGGTGTGATCAAGACTCTTATTAAAATTGTTCATCTATTTCTCTGCTGGAATAAACTTTTAGTATCTTACACAGAAAGGGTGGATAGCTCATAGTTTCATTTTTAAATTTAATTTTGGATTATATATAACTATTAGAAAGGCTTGTGTGTGAGAGGAAGTGAGAATGTGTACCTGTGTGTGTGTGTGTATGTGTGTGTGTGAGAGAGAGAATCAAAGAGTGTGGAGGATGAACGAAGAGGAAATCTACCCAGGGTTTGAAAAGAGTTGTACAAATATAAGACATGTTTTAGCAGATATGTGATGAGAACCATATTTGCTCTTGAATTTTTCTTTGTGATTTATTATATGAGTGGTGAGTTTCCCCTATCACTCTTCATAACTCTTTTGTAGTGTAACAACAAAAAGCTACACATGAAAGTTGAATGTCAACTCCAGATATTGCTCGTGAAAAGATCTTTCAGTTAAGATTACAAGGAAGAATTGGTAGTGAGAAAGGGAACACTAAACACTATCTTTCAGTGCTAACTTCTGTAAGGCTTGAAGAACTGGTTGCCTGTTTAGGTTGCAGATAAAGCTCCTATCAAATAGTGGGGTTTTCTCCCTCCCTTTCTTTATTTCTTTTTCAACAAGCAAATGACCAGTGTAGGTAAGCAAATTCCTCAGAAAAAGGGGGTAAAGGAACATACACCCGAAATACAATTATGGCATGGATTCTCATCATGTCTGTTTGTTGTTTATTTGACGATTTTAAGACTCCATAACTAACACAAACTACAAACACAACACTGTACAAATTGTAATAAAATAAAGCAAACGTGTAACAATTGTTCTTTTTGAATAGCTCTTCTCTTTAAAACCCAAGAAACCTACAACCCCTTAAATGACAGGGTTTGATTCACTTAGCTTTAAAAAAACAAACAACACCCCAACAACATATAAGTAAAATCGTGCTTGAGACTTTTGTTTTACAAAATGAAGACAATCAATGCCTCCCCTCCCCACAAAAAAACTTCGATACACATATTGCAGCACCTCCACTTAAATATAAGGGTTAGCAAGAATCCTAAGAAGGAAACCCAAAGTTTTTTTAAAAAAATTCCAGCTGTGAGGATGGGAGAGGCTCAATAGAAAGAGTAGGGAAATAAAACTGGACATGAAGCTTGATTATGACACAACAGATTACTGGATGCGAGTGAGAGTGCAAAAGGGACGTCGAGCCAACACTGTTGTATTCTAGTCTCGGGTATTTTACAAACAAATGTGTGTCTTAGTTGTGCCTCACTGTTGTTTTGTTGGTTGGTTTGCCCCCTTTGAAGCTTCCACGGCTGTTGGCATTTCTGCTTCCTTCTTCCCTTCTCTCCCTCCCTCCCTCTTCCTCCTTTCTTTTCATTCCGTTGTTTTTTCCTCTTCTTCCTCAGCACTCAGCTGGGTTGAATTGAGGAGCTTGTTTTCCTTTTTCCACTTCATCCTTCGGTTCTGAAACCAGATTTTGATCTGCCGCTCGGTGAGGCAAAGCGCGTGGGCGATCTCGATCCGGCGGCGCCTGGTCAAGTAACGGTTAAAGTGGAATTCTTTCTCTAGCTCCAGGGTCTGGTAACGGGTGTAGGTCTGCCGCCCTCGCCTGCCACTCGGCCCAAAGGAGGAACCTAAGATGCAGGGGAAAGAAGAAGAAATTGTGGTGGGTGGGAGGGAGAAGGAACATTTAGCACTGCAAATGACTACTCTAGTAACTGTGTGTGAGTGTGTGTGTAAAGAAAAGGAAAGAGAGGGAGAATGAGGAGGTGTTCACATCTCTCGCATCACTTCCCTTCTCCGTATGGCCTTGTCCCTAGTCCCAAAACTCCCTGGTTGAGCAATAACTGCGAATCAAACAGGGCAGTGAGAGCTGTAAAAAAGGCGACTGGAGGCTGCCTCTCTCTCCCTGCCACCTTGTTTTGGATGCTTTGATTTCCTAAAAACATTGGTGCCTTATGTTTGTGCTGAAATGGTGGGGACTCCAGCCATCCCACTCCAACCCCCACCCTACTACCCCACTGTGATCTCAACAGTTTTGCCAGGAAAATGTGCAGCTTCGCCATGCAACTTTTAGTTGTTTATGTATTGTTTTTAATCTCTAAAAAAAGGTGGGGATGGGGAAAACGTCTGAAGAACAGTTCTGATGGACTTGAAAGCCTACAATGTTTATCCTGAAGACTAAAGAAGAAAGTCAGAAATGTGCAGAAGGAGGGAGCTTCTCTCTCTCTCACACACACACACACACTCTCTCTCTCTCTCTCTTTGGGGTCATTCTAGAGTCCCTACTGGATAAGGTTGTGTGTGTGTGTGTGTGTGTGTGTGTGTGTGTGTGTGTGTGTGTGACACTCAGGCTACAGTCCTGTGCCCACTTACTTGGGAGTAAACCCCAATGTGACTCTTTTCCTGAACAGTAAGTGGTTCAACTGTCCGGCCTAACTAGGAAAGTTTGTGGCCCTAGATGTTACTTGGAAGAAAACCAATATGACTTACTTGTGGGTAAATTAGTATTAAAATCAAAGAGCCACTGGGATGTAATGGGGCACAGAAATCAATGAGATTTTCCTTTCCAGTTAATGTGTTTTAGGCTTGCACTGGGAGGTTGGCAATATTTTGTCCTGAGAGATTTGCTAAGCCATTTGTTTTCCTCCTAGACCGCTTTTCTGCCCTTGTATCCGGGCGAAATGAATGTTCAAAGTTATGAATTCCCTCCTACGCTCCCTGTCTCTTTTCTCCTGGATAGCCACCATGGACCCCCTTCCCTTTGCCTTACGTAAAACGCTGCGCATTGTGTCCAACCCCTCCCACTTTTATTTCTGTGTTTCCCCTTCCCTTATATTTATCGGTTACTGTAATAGATTAGAGAGTTTATGCAACAAGGAAGTCTATCGATCCCCTCCTTCCCTCCCTTCCCCTCCTGCTCATTCAGGAATTTTGAAAACTGACAGCATACAAGATCTGTATTGCACTGAGATGGAAGAAAGAGGGGCTGCTGGTATGTCTTCAGCTCTGTTTAAGACGTGTTTTCATGGGGAAATAATATGGCACCTAGAGGGAACTGTCGATCACAGGAGAAGGTGGGGGGGGGGATTCGCAGGGTTGGGGGAGGAGGGGTGAATGAGTGAGTGAAGAAGACACTATGCAACTCCTTTTCAGGCAGGCATTTCATTATGCTTGAGTTTCATTAAATATGTAGCTCTTTCCCTTCAAATATTTAAGCCCTTCTGACATTATTCAACTGGCTGGAGTTATAGGATAGACTTCCTGGGATATGAATTGGCAATGGGGGGGCGGATGGGTTGGAACAGGTTTCGGGAAGGAGGTGAAATCCAAATCTGTTGAATTTGGGTGTATTGTAGCATTTATATCCATTGCCACCCCCCATCCCCACCCCTGTGTGTGGGTAAAATACTCCAGGCATGTCTTTAAATCATTCTTAGTGAGTGACAGCTAACATCATATTTTACATAGAACCGGTTAATCAATATTCTCTGTGTGCCTTGATGGACCTAGAAAGTTAACTAAAGGAGTGAACTGATTCTGGAAAAAAAAATCACAGAATTGTTGGGGGGAACCAAACCAAAATAAACACATTCAAGCTTCCGTGCTTTTAGGTAGGATCTAGGTACCATAAAAGTTTCAGTAAACTTTCTGGTCCTACAGTCTGGAAGCTAAGATTGGTAGAAAGGGAACATTTCCTGTTCAGACAGAAATGGGACGGGAGGCTATCTTCTCTATGTCTATTCATCCATCCATCCCTCTATCGTGACCGAAATGAAAGAATAAAGAGCAACTTACTGTTACAGGAATTCATCCTTTGCATCCAGGGGTACACTGGAGTGGAACACTTTTGATCCTCTGTGTCCCCGAAGACGTGTTTGCTCTGGGAACAGTCTGACTTCCTGACTTGCTCCTGGCCGAACTGGACAGGGTCCTCCAAAGTTGAAAGAGAACAGGCTGTCTCTTTCTCCCTGTAAAAACCAGATGTCCCGTAATCGCAGGCTGGGCTCCGGCTGTAGGCTCCGTTGGCTTGCTGGTAGTAAGGCGCACCGGCGTAACCTTTCTCCTGGACCCCACCAGCCCCAGTCCCATAAGTGGCTGGATAGTGCCTTAAAGGATCCGCATACCCCGTGGAGTACAAGGGGAGCTGTCCCAAAAACGGTTCTTGACCCCCGGCTAAGCTCACCGGAAAAGTAGAGTTGACAAAATAAGAACTCATTGGAAATAATGATAATAATAATAACAATAACAACAATAACCACCACCACCACAATAAACCAGCAAAACAGCGCCTGTGCTTTCCCTTGGTCTTTATGATTTGTTGCGTTTTATAGTCCAAGCGGTTTAGCTATTAGCAGTATATGGGAGATTGGGTTTTAGCTGAAGGGGGATGGCCGCGTGCCAACCAGGGACATAAGGAAAGAGTACCATCTGATCAGGCGCTGACCAATAGCAAGGCTGGAAGGCTGCGAAATCGCACCCTAGAGGGGTTCGCTTTGCACAGGGGAGTCCCCTAGAACAAACCAGCCAAAGCAACTTGCCACCAACACCATCACTTTTTAAACAACAGAAACCCTTCCCTCGCCCCCCCACCCCCACCCCTCGCCATGGAACCCCCACATACACAAATAGGCACCCTCCCCTTTAACCACATACTAATTACCTAGGAGAAGATAAATCCAAAATACGTTTTGGATTTTAAAAATAATAATAATAATATATCAACAGAAGGCGAAGGCGAAGAAGAAAGAGGAAGAAGAGAGGGTGAAAGCCAAATAAAACAAATGAGATCTGATATTATCTTTGATTCCAGCAGGGAGAGTGGAGGCGTGGGGGTGGAGAGGGGAGCTGAATTCTTCTCTTCTGGAAAAGTTTGGTCAACTAAAGCTGAATAGCTGAATTGTCAGCTATTTCCCCTCCTCCCCTTCTCCTGTTGGGTTTTTACAGGACTGGAGAATTAATTGGAAGTCTTAGACAGATAGGTAGAGATAAAGATATAAAATAGTGGATAATGGTGAAAGAGGAAACGCCGCCTTGGGCTCTCAGGAGAAAAAAAGTTCCAATTCTTTGAATACCTTTTTTGAGGGGAGGGGGCAACATTGTATATGGACAATTACAAAAAAAAAACTCCTTTAATCCCATTCCTGGGAACGGGGGCAGTGAAGGAATCCGTCCTGTTTCCCCTACCCGTTCCCACTTTATTAAATTAACTTAATGGACTGGATGTGCCTGCGTGCCTGCGCGTGTCTTTGCACACTCACTTGCATCTTTGATCCCTCCGGCCTGGTAAAAGACCCTCGCTTTTAAGTTTCTGCTGTATACCTTGTGTGATGTCGGGAAGATAAATGGACGGGGTTATTGCTCAACACATATTCCGTATATCTCCAAAGAATTGTGCCCTCTTGCGTTTTTATGGTTCAGGCCCGGTCTTCGGGCAGTTTAGACAGGAGGGCAGAGGCTGGTCTGATAGCCACGAACGCTCCTTATTGATCACCAAGCATGGAGGTGGGTGAGTGTGTGTGTGTATGTGCGTGCCAGAATATGTAATGCAATAGGAAAAGATGGTCGCTTGATGATGTCCCTCTTGCGAAGGCAGAGGTGAATCCTGCGATGAGAATTACTGTGTCTATGGCTGGTGTTTGAGTTTGGTGAGCGTAGCCTAGGTGCCCCCCCTTTTTTTAAAGCATGGAATATATTTGATTCCAGAATCTGATTACATTCTTGCAGCCCCTTTACAAAAAACTAAACAAAAAAACCCCAAATAAACAAGCTGGAAGAGTTATTCAAAGGACAAAAGTTCCAGGCTTATGTGCTCATTTCCCCGAAATATTCCTTAAACAAGGCAAGTCACTAGTCCATTAGAGTAATCACAACCTTCAGATTCCAACAGCTGTTGTGCATACTTTAATTGGTATGTGTGTGTCCCCTTTCCCAACCTATATCTTGATTTTTGGGATTGTTTTGCATTTCTGGAAAGGTTTTAGAAATAGTTTGGCTTTGTTTTAAACAAAACAAGTCTGTTAAAGTGAGAGTTACCCCATCGTTCCTCCCACCAGCTAGTTTCAGGAATATGTAAAAACTTCCGTTTCCTCCAACAAGCCGAAGGCATATATAAATGTACCTCTAATTCATCCCAACTTCTAATTATCTCAGTGTAGGACGGCCTCACTGCAATTTGAACAAGCGAAGTGGTACTGTGGGCTGACTCTCCGCTTTTAAAGACGCTATGGTCTACTCGTAGGAATTATCCGCCACACATAACAGGATTTACATGGCAACCTCATCCCTTCCAGAATGACCAATGTGATTTTTTTTTTCTGTAGGGAGATTAAGGATTCATGAGATCCTACCGGATTACGCTTTAGATTGTCACCAGGCTTTGTTTTAATGGCCAACAAGTCCATATGGGTTTCAGTGCTGCCATGAATTTAGAATGGAAGGAAATAACAGGGGAAGGAAATGGGTTTGAGTTTATTTTGTTTATTAAATTGGGGTCTCTCTCTCTCTCTCTCTCTCTCTCTCTCTCTCTCTCTCTCTCACACACACACACACACACACACACACACACACACACACACACACATTCCCTTCTCCCTCTTCTGGTTCATGTGACATGTATTCCTGCAGGTTCGCTCCCCACCCTCACAATTTGTGAGTGGAGTGGATCCAAATTTTAAATAAATTCTCTTTATCATGAATTAGGAAGAAGAGGAGGAAGAAGAAGAGAAGTAGGGTTTTTCCCCTTTCCCAATGAGTTGTTTGAAAACAAACACAAGCTTTCAGACTCTTGTTTAGAAATACTGAAATACCACTAGCGAACAAATATACCTGGATTAACATGTTTGACGGCTTGATGGTTAAATAAGTACAGTAAGTAAATGTGATACTTCCTTTAACACCAGTTTTAAAAGCGTTATTGGAACTGCAGAAAGTGTGTATTTGCAGCCAGCCTTGTGTTGGAGTTGTCGGGAGACCAGCGCAGTAGAAGGGAAAATAGATAATTCTGTATGTCTCCACCCCCACCCCCACCCCACACCCCAACTCAATCTGTGACTGAGGAAAACTTACTTCTTTCAAACCTGGGCAAATCAGAGTATCTTTTTTTATTCAAAAACTTTAAAAAATATTAACTAACTTTCCCTCTGAGCAATTAATTGCCCATCCTATCGAATGCTAAAAAGAAAGGACTAAAAAGAAAGAGTGGGGCTCCCTCCACTCATTAAGAAAATATTGGTGTCTGAATTAGTTGACTCACATTAATGTAAGAATTTTAAATTATTCGTTTTGAAGTAATCAATCATTTTTTAAAAAAAATTGACTTTGATAGGAAGGTAAGGGGTAATATTTGGTGTATAACAGGTCCCACCTTATCTGAGGGTGCAGGGAGGAATTTTTAATTAGTTAAAAGATCCGCCTGGAAATGCCTTTGGTGTTGTTCCTTGTACACCAGCACAGGTATTTTGGTTCCAAATATTTATCCTCACGTCAGATATTTCTAAAAGATAGTTTGCCCATATATTGTTGTGCAAACCATTCCTGAAAAGGTCCCAGGGCAAGCATGTTGTGTTGTTATTGTTGTTGCTGTGAAAATACTGGAAGTCTCTGTAGATTACTATACTGGGTCTTCCTGTGCAAGAGGTCTTCTCTGGAAGCAATGTACGTGCAGTTACAAAGCAGAAAAACCCTGCACACGGCCTGGTATCGATGAAGATCAACCTTCCTTGTAGCTTGGAGAATCTGTCTTGAGCCGAGAGTGGCATAACTCAAATGGCGGAGCATAAATAAAGATTAAACGGATTTATTTACAATCGGTGTACTGTAGCTAGTGCTCCGTTGCTGGAAAGTGCTCCAGGTTTCTGTCCTCCTCTCTCCCCACCTCCTTTACTGCTTAACACAAGCCAACTTTACAAAGCACATGGCAGGGCGCAGGGAGGGGGAGAGAGAGATAAATGAGGGGATTAAAAGCAACACCCAAATATTTCTTTGGGCAGACACTCGGCCAAGGAACTGCTTGAGGGTGGGAGAAAGAGAAGAAGCCAAAAGCAATGTTACATTAGTTCAGAATTTTCCAAACCGAGGTAAAATGGGGATGCAAGAAAGAAAGATAATTGGAGCCTTTTTTGGGTGTATATGTGTGTGTTATGTCTTGGAATTCATCAGGATAGAGAAGTGTGAAACCAGCAGGACTTTGAGCAGAAGGAGGCATAAATTGGTACCATAAACCAAAGGCCGCCCTTTAAATGCACGGAAGTGCCTCCCTTCTCCTCACTCACGCGTGCACACACACACACACCACACACACACACACACTCTCTCTCTCTCTCCAATAGCTTCTTGACTTTATTTTGGACCATAAAACTATTCACAGACAATAAGCCTATATACCATATCTCAATTATGCCTCCATGATTTTTTTTACCTTGCTAGCATGATGTGTAAGGTAATGAATCCCGATGGTATAGGCAAACATACACACACCCCACATGCACACACACATATACACACAGAGAGAATCTTTCTTTGCCCCTATCCAAGCATTTCACCACTTGAAACTTAATTTCTAGTCTTTTAAGTTTAATTTACCTGACTTCCCCTGTAGTGTATTATATCCTTGTTAATGGGATTACAGAAGGAGGGGGAAAGGGGCAGAGAGGGGAGTTAAAGTCTGTATCAAAGACTTTCACTAATAATTAACAAGGATGTCGACCAAAAAAAGGAAATTGAAGGTTTTGGGAATGACTGTGCCTATATGAAACCAACGCCATATTGTTTGATTTGTCTGGACAAAAATGAAGTGTGGGAGGGCAGGGGAGAACTCTACTGGAAAGAAGCATTTCATCGGGAGCAGATTTTTAAGCATAATAAAGGCCTCATAGCAGGTTCAGTTGGCTTAAGCGAAGTGGATTGGGCAAAAGAGAAATGTGAACGGAGAGACTGGGGAATGAAAGGAATATGGACACAATTTTCCAGAAAGTTCTCCATCTCAAATGCACCATTCATTTTTATAACTTCCTGGATGTTAAGCAACAGCAAGGAGGCTGAAAAGGAATTTATTATGAATCTCAGTTTGCTGATAACCTAAAATTGGAGAATGGATATATGAACAATAAGAGAGAGGTCTTGTTTTGAAATTCGCTGTAATGCATTGCAGTTCTTTAGGCTGAGTTTCTATAAGTATCACAACCTTCTCCACCCCAATTCATCTTCACACCATTAGAGCTTTGATCACAAGGGAAAATACAATAATTTCAACCGAAAAACAATTCCAAGCAACCATTCTGCTGAGCTCTCCCTTTCAGCCATCAAGGAAAAAAAAATACCCAGGTTTATTGGCAGACCAAAGAAACATTTATGCTCTCCTTTTAAACAAAAGAATGTAGATTCCAACTTTTTTTCTAGTGAGGTGCCCACCTTAACATAAAACCCAAAAGGTTGTGAAAATGTTTCACAGATTCAAAAATTAAAACAAAGATCTATTATCATAGCATTATAATTAAAAAAAAAAGACCGATGGAAATTTTCTTCAGCTCTATTTCCAGAATGTGTAATTTAGGTCTAATGCATCACAGGAGGAAAACATATTAATTATAGAAAATGAAAATCTTGGTCTAGCTAAACTAATTTCCATGGAAAATAAATCATAGTAAAGCGCGGATACATAAAGGAAGAGTTCCGCCATTGGACAGTAGATGGCAGCAAACAGCATAGAATAAGCCGGACAGACAACTGACTGAAAAGCCTAACTCCCTAACAAAATGGAAAGAAATAGACAACTGTGCTTAGAAGTGGGCAGATAAACAACCTGGTAGTGTTTAACCGATAAGCATCCCTTAATTATGACACTTTCTAAATACTGTATACACAATTCACCAAGAAACCCCCTTTGGTTTCCATAGGGGATGCACAGATGAAGAAACATACCTGTTATACGTATTTGAGATCTATTCAACCAGTAAAAAAACAGAAGAACCAATTTTTAAAAAATAGTTTAAATAGAAATAAAAATATTTTCAATTTTCTTAAAGACATAGATTGATGAATTATTTATTCCATGGTTAGAAAGAAAGCACACAAAGGATTGGGAAGAAAATCCATAGCAAATTAGTGTGGAGTAATCATAATTGCAAAAATGTGGCATACATTTTATTGATGAACTTTCAACTTTATTTCTCAATGATCCTCTAATTCTGATATGATTCCAGTGGATAAAAAAAACAAGCTAAAAAGCTAAGGATTATACAGAACACTTAATTTCAGAAGCATTATACAACCCACTGTGTGTTAAGCTGACCAGCAAAATAATCAGTTTCAAATTCATTCAGCTTTCAAAAAATATTAGCCATTTTTTGTCAAAACACAAATGAACAGACTCAAATGTAGTAAAGTGAGCAAATAAACCATAAAATATTTTAAAACATTATTTTTCAATCCTTCCCCCCTTTTCAAACAACCATACAATTTCCTTAGAATATATAAGAAACAAATGATTCTTTTAGAACAGCATATTCTCTTCAAACACAAGAAAACAAATTTCAAACACCAAAGGGAGCAGAATATACCAACACACTTTTTGAAAAATTACAGGCATTCTTTTCAAAATCCCTTGTATAGACATTGAATCTCAATACATTTGCGACAGCGAATCCCCTAGCTCTGCCATCATTTGTGTTACTATTTTCAAATTATTCCTTCTCAATTTTAAAATCACAGCAATTATTATCACCATGCTCTTGATTAATTATTTTTTTGTCTTTTCTCTTTTTCCTATCACTCAGCCATCCTCGCCTGAAAACAGGTCTACGGAGGGAGAAAGATCTCCCTACATCATCAGCCAACACCCTGGAGGAAAAGCACCAAATGAAACTGGCTGCTGTACAAAACTTCCCAAAATTAGAAGATTCTCTCTATGCCAAGCATGTCTATCTAGCTCGTTATTCTCCGGGTGGAAAAAGGTCTGGATTATGGTGGTGGGGAGGCACCTGAGTTTTTTACTGTGGTGATGTTCATTACTAAAAAGGCAGCTATCGTCAAGAACATATGGGTTGAATTCTTAGATTTCATGTCCAGGTGGCATGCATATGTCAGGTGTAATTGTGTCAGTCACACCCCCTTCTTTCCTTCCTTCCAAAGAAGCATCTATTTCTCTCTCCCTCCCTTGGAGAAATATACACTTTACCAAAATATATTTTCTTGTAGGATATGGCTTCTCTCCCCTCTTCTCATAGCCCTTTCTTTTTCTACACTTTGTTTAAGACAGAAAAGGAAGACAAGCCTTTTAAAAAAAATTATTAACTGATATAAAAGGAAAATAGATTGACTTACCTTTGGATGCCCATCATTCTGCGGATTAGGGGAGGAGGTGGAAGAGGAGGGGGGGAGCAGGGGAAAACTTGCATTTGCTTTAATGTGCAAGCTGACAAATATTGCCCCAACCTCATAGCCGTCCATTGCGACTTCTCAAAGATTTTTTTCCTCCCCCTTCGCGGAGCCTTTTTGCACGGAAAAATGGAGTAACTTCCTTTTTTTGAAAAATGACAAAAAGCCTCCATCCGGGGCAGATTCTCCTTCTCCATCACTAGACGGAGAAGCCCAAATCAGTATGGAAATGTAACACGGAAAATTAGGAGAGGAAAGGGCGGGGGGGATCGATAATAATTAGCAATCTACACTCACTCCTACATAAGCATGTGTGTGTGTGTGTGTGTGCGTGCATGTGCGCGCATGCTTGCGTGTATGTAGGAGAGAGCTAGAGAAGGAGAGAGAGAGAGAAAGCTTCCCCTTCTTCTCCTCCTCTATTTTTAGCCCTATGGAGCTTATACGTGAAACTACAAAAAAAAAAAGTTAAAAAAGAGGCGACCGTCCTACAGAGGACAGTGATCCGACCCAAGGTACAGCGGCCAAAAGAATGGTAGAATAACCACATGGGAAATCATAAAAAGTTCATGTTCACGGTTAACAGTCCACATGACCAGCTCTGGCCAATCGCAGAACCCAGCCACTCATAAAGTTCTATCACAAAGTTGTAAATTTTCATAAAACAACAAGGAATTTATTGCATTTCTTCATGACTGCTTTAACAGCAGCCTTTTTCTCAGCCGCCATCTTTTCTTTTTTTTTAAAAAAAAAAACAAGAATATGCAGAGATCCTGCCTGCCAACCCCCCAACCCCCTCCACTTCCCGACGGGGGGTCTTGAGAAGCAAAATACCCCCCCCCTACACACACACTAAAGGTTACAACTAACCCACTTTTATAAGACGAAGGATGTGCGGGAGCGTTTTATGCTTCATGATGCAGGCTTATGCGGTCGCTTTTATATCTGTAATCTTTAATTGGGAAGGAGATGTGGAAGTCTATTTTAAAAAAAATATATTATAGGGCGTTTCTCGCTTATTTACTCTTTCAAGCCAAATGTTTACTAGTGTTACACTGGACGCTTTTCTCCAGCGCGAAACCCGTTCCCTTCCAGAAATTCGCCAAGAAATTAAAAAGAAAAGCTGTGGGATTCTTACCCCGCCACCCTTTTCTCGGTGCCATTGAAGCACAGGATCGTAAAAAGGCCCCCAAGAAGCATTTTCAGCTGGAAAATAAAAATCCATGGATAGAGGGAAAGACAAGAGCGCGCTGCACATGTATAATAAAAGATTCGGCACTCTGGAACACGTATCTATGTTTGTGTAGATATGGGTGTGTGGATGCCAAAGAGGACACGCGGGTGGTGCGGGTGTGCCCAGGTCACTACTGCGCATATATATATATATATATATATATATATATATATATATATATATATATATATATATATATATATATATATATATATATATATATATATATATATATATATATATATATATATATATATATATATATATATGGAAACTCAAGAAAGAAAGGAAAAAAATGAAAAGAAACGCACAGGCGCACTAGCGTACTTGGAGCACTACTGCAGTGGTACATGCCACGAAAACAATAGTAGTGTTCAATGCAGCAAAACCGGGTTTAGGGAGCGGTGGGGTTTTATTCTGGAACTCGGTTTTCGCTGTAAAAATGGTCCTTATGGAAATAACCTGTTTTCTTTTGGAGTCTCCATCCGGGGCAGATTGTCCTTTCCATCACTAGACAGAGTGATGCCGCTTTGTGTTTTCCCCCCCAAAAATTAAACCTTTCTAAAGGTATCTTTCTTATACAGTAAGCCCAGCAATTAATATTCAGTGTGGACCAATCTATCAAAATAGACCTAGGAACACCCAGAAATACAAGTGGGGTGTGGTTACTTGAACCGATCTGTGTAATTATCTACCCATGGTGTTATATATATTATGCTGTAAACATTATATATATATAATGTAAGAAAATGTAGCTGTAAGACTATATTCTTACATTTTATCATGATAAATACGATTTCACAAGCGGGTATGCGTTGTAGCTGTCCTGCTTATGGAATCTGTGCGCATTTGTTTTCCTCCGTTTGTAATAATACACAAAGATACAGAAACGCATATAATTTGTACTTGTATCTCCCTATGTGTGTGTGTGTGTGTGACACAGAGAGAGAGAGATAGGGTAGGTGGGTGGATATCTATGTGCCTGTCACGTGCTTTTGGAGGCCAGATAGACGGTTAACATGGTGCCTTTTAAAGATTTTCCCTGATTTATCTGGGATTGAATTCAGAAGTAATTCTACCTGAATATCTTATTTCGAGAAATATGGGGAATAACATTTGAAAACCCAACCTTCTGAAATATTTGAAACATAATCCACACCTTTACAACTCATTTCTTTATTGAAGGATTTTATTTTTAAAGAAATGTGTGAAGCATTATTAAACGTTTCAAATTATATTTCATCTAGAAAGAGTGAACAATTCACCAAATTTTTGTCGATATTATTTTGAATTCTTCTTGCCTCTATGTTAACTCTATTGATTCTTCTATCCATATATTGGTATGCATGTGTTACCTCTTGTGTTTTTCCTAACGATTCACTGTTGTGACTGTTATGGCTACAGGAACTGAACATATATTTGAACAATAAATAAACAATATGGAATGCGCCACCTCCATAAAATCACTTTCCCCTATCAAGTTCTAGAAAACTGTAGTTTTTGTGAAAGTGCAAAATGTAAATGAAAGGATATGTTGAAAGTGTTAAAGACTAGAATGGGAAAGGTGGACACAAGGACTGTGAAACTCCTTTCTATTTTTTCTTTTAGGTGTTCCATCATCATCATTATTATTGCGGATATATCCCTGGATGAGAAGCACAGGTGAGAGTGAGAGGGAGGGAGGGAAGGAAACCAGTACTTCTACTACTACTGTTTCCACTTTCCTGACTTTTCTAGGAGCTGGAGTGTTCAAAGCAGGAAGACTCTTCACCTGATGTAAGCTTCAAAAATTGACTGCAATAGGTTTCATTTTCTTACCCAAAACTCCTTCCACCAATCTCGGTAATTTGTTAAGATTATACGGACATAGAGACTTTCATGTCAGTGCAGTACAATTCAAAATAACTTCATCTCTTATCTTTCTCATTTTTATTCTTTTAAGCAGCATTTTAAGGCTCAAGGAAATGAGAGTCAGAAATTGAAAGATATTTTCTAAGTGAGACATTCTGATTCTTTCAATAATTTTACATTTTACACACTCAGGACTCAATCCAGAACTTCTGCTGGTGAATGAAAGAAGAAGCTTTGCTTCAGAGAGACGTCCAGAAGGAAACATCCCAATGGTATCTTTGAAAATAAAAAATAACTTGACCATAGATGAGTAAATGAAGAAATAAGCCATACGTGGACACAGTTTCAGAGTATTGAGTAAGATTATTTTTAATTATTATTCTCCTCTCTAATAGTAATCACAGAATACGAATAAAAAGGCTTGGGCAACTATTAAATTATTTGCTATTCATCATATACAGTACATCATTTTTTTTAAAAAAAACTCAATACAATATTAATTTCAAATGCTCTAGTGATAGGAAGTAGTCCGTTTTCCAACATGTAAAAATATACACCAACAAAAAACAAACAAGCAAAAATAAAACAAATTACAGCACCGGTAACCAGACGTAGAGGCACAAACCTATGAAGAGGAGAGAAGAAGAGAAAGTACAGGAGTGTACTAGAATTTTGCACAACATTTATGCTAAGCATTGTGTTCCCTTCATACATTTGTACTTTACATTTTCTAAGGAAAAGTGCTAACCACGTCCACATTTTCACTTCAAATAGCTTGGAAAAATTACACAAAGGACAAAGAAACAAAAAACCAAAACAAACAAACCCCAAAACACCTTCCTTTAAACAAGACCTTTTACAAATACGTGACTATATGAAGACCCACAAAGCAAAACAAAATTTTAATCTATATTTGATTCTAAAGAGACATTTAGTAGGTAGATTTATTATCCCCTTTCATTATACAAAAACAAAAAAGAGAAAAGTTAATATAGGTAGTTTTCCGAGTGTCAAAGCAACAGAAGAAACCCTCTCCTCCGTTTGCTGTGGTGTTTCATTTCTTGCTTAATGTACAGTATTTATTTCTTAAATGTCCGGTTCTTCCTTTCATTTTCAGGACATGATGGTCAGTTTTTCCTCCTCTGGGCTCCCCCCTCCCATCCACTTCTCTCTCATGCTCGCTCGCTCTCTTCCCACTTTCACTCTTCCTCCACCTTCTCCCTCTTTTTCCTTTCATTCTTCTTCATCTTCCTCTGCATCTGGTTTTTCCTGATTATTTGAACCCGGGCCTGCGGGTTTGTTTTCCTTTTTCCACTTCATGCGCCTGTTCTGGAACCAGATTTTGATCTGTCTTTCTGTAAGACATAAAGCGTGGGCTATCTCGATCCGTCGCCGTCTGGTCAAATAACGGTTGTAGTGAAATTCCTTCTCCAATTCCAGCGTCTGATACCTAGTGTAGGTCTGGCGGCCCCGCTTTCTGTCAGTTCCTGCAAAATAATAAATGAGACTCTCATTAAATTCCCTTTTGGTTTTGTTTCTTGGTTTGTGTGTGTTTCTTCTAATTTATATTCATTGGCTTGAAAATTAAATAAAATTGTCTTATACAAGAGTTTGTTTTTGTTTTGAAGTCAGGTTACAATTACGATGAAAAGAAAGACCAAAAGGAACAAAAAATACATATTTCAACAGAACAAAGTAAGGCTGCAATCATTTACCTGAAAGGAAGTACAGTATTATTGAATTCAGTAAGCTTTAACTTTTGAGTAGACATATATAGGAATGCAGTATAGAAGATGGAAGGAGGGGAATTACATGCCCTATGGATTTATTCTCTTATTATAATGATTTTTTTATTTAAAAAAACCTATTCCAATGATTAAAATTTTTAGCTCTATAATCTCAAATTATAAAGTGATTATCAGATGTATTCATCACGGTTAAGTTTGCTTATTTGAGAGCAAAGCTCATTGAGTTTAATGGGAATTCTTCAATACAAAAATGCAGGTTTAAAGGATTTTGGACAATGTAGCACTGTTGTAGACTTAGCTTAAGGAGTTTAAAGTTACTTTTAAAATAAAGACATCTGCATCTATTTTAAAAACCGGCGAGGAATCTTGGAAATATATCTGTTGGAGAGTAAATATATTATTAATAGGTGAATTATTTATTTTCTTATGTGGTATACACTTAAACGTTCATCATTCAGATGGAAATTTTAATTCCCAAGAATCATCTACATGTATTAATGTTCACATCTGGCAAGTTTCTTTAACCTAGCAGTTATTTCCTTCCTATCTGAAGTTGTGGTTTACTTCACCCACCACAGCCCCCACCCACCCCCACCCCGGGGGAAATGGCACTTGGTATTTTTTTTTAAAACTGGAGAATTCGGAAGCTGCTGGACAAAGTTTGTCAATGTAAAATTCCTCAAAGCCAGAGTCATATCGATGACCACAGTTATTTACTCTGGCATCTAAAGATTCTGGATTCAAACCAGGAATCAATTTTCCTGTCATTGCTTGAACCCTCTTGTGTATATAATCCCAGAACAGAGTCGATGGTCTTATTTGTGTGTTGCGTGGGTGTGTGTATGTGTGTGTTTCATACATTTTAAACAGTTGGGAAATTTTTAGTGTAGCTACTGTTTATCAGAAAACATTGATGGTGGGGTGGGAGATATATGCTGATTTTTTTTCCTTTCTATGAAAGGAACTGTAGAGAAGTCCAGATGTGTGTGTGTGGAAAGTGTGTGAGGGTGGCGGCGGCAGCAGAATAAGATGTGTGTGGAATGTGGGTTGTAAAATCTGTTGGAGGGAGCACCATAAACTTCTTTTGAACAGGGCAATCAAGATGCATTCTCTCTTCTCCAACGAGATCTCCCAAAATACCACTGAAGGATGGTGATGTGTGGTGTGGTGTGATGTGGCGCAGCGTAGTGTGTGTGTGTGTGTTGAAACAGAGAAAGGAAAGGCATTTATACCAGAGACCCAGCCCTCCTTGCACATATGAATTCAACTTCCGAAAACAGGCAAAGAAGTCCTAGTTTAGATGGGACACTGTATTTCCAGATTGCAGTCATCACATTGGAAAACTCTTCTACCTACTAAACACCAGTAGCTATGGCTTCAAAGGAAGTATGGGGGTGGGTGGGATGGGGGCTTGGTGGTAATAAGGAGACAGGGAGATCCTTAAACTGTCTTTGCCTCACCCACTTCAGACAACATAAAAACCGGGCTTTGATATATGCACTCTTTACCTATGCGTCTGTCGGCACTCACTCACGCACTCGTAGGGGTAACATGAAGTCTCAGTTTATGGATCATCTACTTAGTAATAGGATCTATAAGATGCAAGTTTTTAAGATCTATGGCTGGTAATGCCTCTAGCTCCTTTCCAGCCTTTCCCTCCTGCCTACCCATCACCCATTCATGGGATTTTTCTTTTCTGAAAGTTGAGGTATAAATCCACTCTGGGATGTTTGTGTTCACCCTCTCTGCTTCTAGACTGTGCCCCAGCCTGGATCCTATGAGCTATGGTGCAGATGAACATTTTAAATATAATGGCTTTACTGTGAGATCATTTTACTGCCTGAGAGTTCACAAAAATGGTGGATGGCATGAACAGGATAGTGAGAACGGGAGAATTCCTAAAGATGCAGCTTTATTATTCCAACAACCGGGCCCTGAAGTTGCTTGAACTTTTGTTTGCCACAGATGTAAGTCTATCTGTCTTTCCTCTTTCCTCTCTCTCTCTCTCTCTCTGTGTTCTCATGCAATGGGATTACTGCTACATTCTTCATGCCGTCACTTTCTCCTGCACAGAGAAGCCTTACCGGGTTTTTTTCTACACAGATAATTAGTTGTAACACAATATCTTTCCTATTAACACATCTGTAAATGAAGCATATCTAATGGGGATCCTGGATGTCACCCCACATTTTCCCCCATCACTTACAACTCCTTGCAGTCAACGGGGCTTGCAGTCAATGGGACGGGGGGGGGAGAGTTCCAAGGATCTGTTTTATCCATGAAGAACTCCATCCGCACCAGAAAATATACCCCACCCACCTCCATCCAATATCAAGATCACAGCATGTTCAAGTAAAAACGCAACAAACTGCAGTTGGTCACATCTTTCCAACTTTTCTATGCCAAGAAACCCTTCTACTATATTAACTGGAGGAAGAGAGGAATACACATCTGCCATTAGCCAGAAGGCGTCTTTGCCCTGACTGTGCCCACCTGTTATTTTCTTAGCAGCTTTACTTAAGACAGAAAAATCTACAGATAAGGACCACCGAAACTCAAGCATGTTTTCCTTCTCCTTTTCAGTGCCCCGCCATCATATTCATGCCTGCTCAAGAGGAAATCTCACGGAGTTCAATGGGATCTACTCTCAGGTGGATTTGCATAGGACAGCAGCCTTAAAACAATTTCCCATCTGTGAATGCCAAATATAAGGAAGTGTTTTTTTGAAACTTAAAATCTCCCCTACTGCCTTGGCTCCTTGCATGGGAGACAGGCAGCATCTAAATTAATTAATTAAATAAATGAATAAATACTCCACTGCTAGCTGTGGTTGGTCCTAATAATATATTTCCTGTGACAGTCTTTGGTTTAACAGAGCTGATTTGCAGGGGCTGAGTAAAGTGAGCATTGGTTCCATCAAGGAAGGAAGCTGTTGGTACTTGGAATGAACGTAGTTTACAGGTGAAGATTTGTATTATTGATCTTATATGCTTACAAACACTTTTAAACCAGCAAAAATTTTAACATTAAGGACCCATCTTGGCTGAATTTGCTTTCCCTCCTTTCTGTTCTGTGTGATGTTCCAGTGAACTTGGATGAAATAGGTATCTCAAATTGTCTCTCATAACAAGAGCAACACCAGACACACAGAATCTTATGGACAGACAGATTAGCTAGTCAGTTCCTGTCAATGCTGAGCAGATTCTCACACAGCTGGGAATGTTGCCAGCCCAAAGCATCTGTCCCATTGCTGCTTCATTCTTTGGCACCCCACTGCAGGCACGAACCCAAACTGTCACTTCTACGGTTTTCTGTTCCTAAGCAAATCTGGGCTGCCTTCAGGGAGGGAAGACATTTATTTCCTTCTCTCAGCATCCTGTTCCCTTCCTATTTCATCTTCCAAGACCCTGTTGGGATTAGAATTGCATGTGGAATTTGCTAGTTCTGATGGCTGGGGAGGACAGTAGGGGAGCAGGACATTCTTTTTCCATGTGAAACTCCACTTTTGCAGGGATGCTTATACACGTGTGGCGATGGAACACTTTAAAGAAGTCCTAAATGGTATAGTCCCATTTGGTCCTGCCCTCTTTCCAGAGACTTAGCTCCCTCAGTTCCTGCTGACATTATGTTTGGGTGTATATAATTATATATTTTCTTCTTAAAAAGAATACCTTATTTCAACACGCTAAGACAGCATTTGAGTTAATCTTACTTTTGGATCCATCGCTTGAAAGAAAGAAAGAAAGAAAAGAAAAAAAGAAAGAAAGAGGGAGGGGGTGGCCGAGGCAGTTTTCCTCTCCACCCCCACCCATGCCCCAATTGTGTAGCTCCAGGGATGTAGCCAGTTCTAGATTGGGGAGGGGCGAATATTTTTTTCAGGAGGGGCAACAATGTCTGCCTGCCTGCCTGCCTTCCTCTCTCTCACACACACCCCATTGCCATCCAGGGGTGGGAGGCTGTTTTTTTTTGGGGGGGGGTTGTCCCCCCCCCCTCCCAGCTACGGCCCTGTGTAGCTCTGCCTTCTCAAGACTCACTGCCGTTTGCGTTGAGGAAGCCGTGGTAGGAAGAGCTGCAGAACTAATATACAGTATATTAAAAGTATGTCTTGTTTAGGGTTGATGTTTTTTTGGTAGGGTCTCAGAGAGGGAGGGGAGAGGAGGGGGGGAAGGGAGAGAGACAAGAGAGTCATTCCGAAGCAAACGTCATAAAAGGAGTTCAGCATCATCCTCTTTTCTCTCTCGCCCCCCCCTCTCCAAACAACACAACTCCCCCCCCCCTCCCCGCCCTATGGTTTACATCCTCTTCTCCCGGCGGGTTTCCTCGACGCCCGGAGGTCGGTCTCCCTCCCTCCCTCCCTCCCTCTCCCTCTCACCTGTGCTTCTCATCCAGGGATATATCCGCAAGTTGCTTTCGTGCCCACGCAAGTCCGCGTCCCTCTCGTCGCTTTTGTTGCCGCCGCCCTTGGACGCGTCTCCGGGACACACGACGGCGAGGTTTTGCTCGAAAGGGGAGCAGTGCATGTTGAACGCGCCGGCCTCCAGGCCGTAGCCGCCGGGGTAGAGGCCGGGGGGCCCCGCCTGGGGGGCGTGGAGGCCGCCGGCTGCCCCGCCGGGGTACAAGCCCGGCATGGAAGCGGCGAAGGAGGCTGTGCCATTGGAGCCGTAGCCGGCGCGCTGCGCAGCGGAGGAGGCGAAGGCGCACGAAGTTTGCTCCGGAAAGACTCCGGAGGGGAAAACCGAATTGGCGGCCTGATATTTAGAAAATAAAGCATTCGCATAATACAGTGAACTCATAATCTGGCCGGGTGATTTGTAGGCCGGGACGTTTTAGTGTCGGTTTTACGAGGTACCGTGATATATTACGGAATTAGACTCCAGATTTACACCAAAAAGGACCCCCTTTTTCCTTCCTTGGCCATGTGACTCGGGCGCATGTGATTCGGGAGCCGCCAATCGGCGTCCAGTTTCCTCCCTCCCCCCCCCAACACACACACAAACATACACTCCCCCCCCCGCATCTCCTCTTCCCCCCCCTTTCGTAATATGGGAAGGGGGGGACACCCGGGTCTGGGGTTGATAGGATACGGTGCATTATTGATGAAGAGGAGGCGACGCCTCCCAAGGCAGAAAGTGGGAAGGGGACGAAACTGAGCGCCCGAGTCAAGAAGACCCACCACCCCCCTGGCTGGTTCCTGTTTCTCTAGGGCGAGATTCAGCAGGGGATGCGGTGGTGGGGCAGGAGGAGAAGCTCCTGGTGAGGACCAGAGGTGGAGAAGCAGGAGCAGGAAAATTCCCCCCAAGGAGAAGTCAAGTGAAGCCAAAACAAAGAAATGACACTTCTGTCCCAGGGCACTCTGGGCTGTTCACAGAGTCACCAACATTTGGACCCCCACCACTCTGGGTACTCATTTTACCGTCGCTGAGTCAACCTTGAGGATCGAACTCACGACGTCCTGGATGCAGTACAGCTGTTTAACCACTGCGCCACAGCTCTCGTCGTGAGAGAGGCGTGGGATGAGACTTCATCCGAGGGCACCCACCAGCCGGGGGAAAGATCCGACCCCCGGGAGGACTTACTGCGCTATCCATTGGGGCCCGCTTGGGTTTCTCTTTAAGGAAACCGACGCCAGTAGGAAATGCAAGACAGAGAAAGAAGGGCTAAGGATTAGGCTTAGTAGGCACCGCGCCCCCCCACACACACAGTTTCACCCAGACATGAGTAGGGGACAAGCGAGGGTAAATATGTGTCCCACCCTATCCCTCGTCCTCCAGACGGATTTCTGTGATCTTCCATTGGCTCTGGTAGCCACCCGCCATCCCAGGAGGGGGGGGGAGGCTTGTTGTCATTCTTCCCCACCCGATCGTTAATATTTCACTTTCCTCCGCCACCCACCACCCCAGTCCAGTCCAGTTTCTCCCTTCCTCAAACGCCATTCAGTTCGACGTGTAATTTATTCCACTGCCACAGGCGCTGGAGTCTGGGAGCTTGGCTTGGCTGTTTCTGGTGGTGGAAGGGGAGGGAGGGAGGGGAGAGAGGAAAGATTACAACAGATCTCTATTTAAGCGTGTCAGCTCTTCTGCTGGACTCAATTATAGGGAGAAGGAAAATGTGACCAGCTGGTTACTGTTTTCTGCTGGGAAAGCAGGGGAGTTTTTTTTTAAAGGCAGGGGGGCGAGAGGAAGAGAGAGAGAGAGTGTGTGTGTGAGTGAAAGAAAGGGAAGGTGGAGAAATGGAGAGGCACAAATTTCATTGAAACTTATCAAAATCCTCTGTGACAAATAATAAAGCTGGCCTTGCAGTTAAGAAATTGGCAGGAGTCCTTCTTTTTCAAGGTTAAGTTGCCAAAAAAAAAAAAGAGGGTGGGTGGAGGGGGTGCGTACATCATAGTTAAACTCGTCATGTAAAGGAGGGGGAGGCGAAGGAGGGCAGCGACATTGACAACGTGCCACGGACTCCGGGAAACCAGCGAAGAGCTATAGAAAGGAACAAGAGACTTGGAATTCAGCATGGACAAAACACACGGACGCGCCCGCACGAGAGCGCGCACGAGAGAGAGAGAGCGCACATACAAACCATCAAAAGTTTCCTGAAATTAAGGACAGCCCTCCAGCCTCCAAATTGGAAACCAGGAAGCATGCTTCTGCATGCCAGAAAATAGACTCTTTTCTCCCCCCCCCCCTCTCCACCACTTTCAAAGGCGAAGGGTTTTCTTCCATGTCTCTCCAAAAGCTTCTTGCGTTGCTGTGTTTTGTTTAGAATGAACGGTGGTTTGTTTTTGTTAGTTAACTTCTCTCCAAGATCTCGGATACGTGGAGCAAAGTGAAGAAAGGAATAGTGTCACGGAGGAAATTGTGGCTTGTAAACTTTATTGTAACTCCTTTCTTCCGCCGCTTCCAGCTTCGACAATAGAACAAAGTGAAGAAAGAACAGCAAAATATAGCATTAGTTTCCCCTCCCCCATAAAGTAATTCACGTATACAGTATACATTCTCTGGGTTGTTTTTTTTTTTCACAGTAAACCTAAAAAATAAAAAAAGGGGGGGAGGGATAACCCAAAACCAAAAGGATGACACTTTTTACAACTTCTTCCACTGTGCGCATGCTAACCTAAAGGGGAAAGAGGAAGGGAGAGGAAGAAAAGAAAGAGAGGCAGACCTCTCTTGATCGTTTATGTTGCTTTTCCATCCCCCCCGGTTTTTTAAAGAGAGAGACACATGAAAAGACAGAAGTATTTTTAAAAAAGCAAAGCAAAATGGGGATCCAAAAGCTAGGGAGAAAATCAACAACAACAACAAAAATCGAAGACAACTACAGCATAAGTAGGCAGTTTCATGTTGTCAGGTGTGTTTTTAGAGTTACCTCCACGAGAGTTAACCTCAACGAGAAAAGAGAAGAAGAGAGGGAGAGAAGAAGAAGAGGAGGGAGTTGGTTTTTAAAAGTGCACTAGGTATCATTTTCACATAATTCCTATACTGTATATATTTATATAAGAGAGAAAGAGAGGGGGCAAAAGAAGGCAGGAAGGCAAGCCTTCCAAAGTGCAGAATATTATTTTTACATAATTTCTACAGCATTGAGCTTGTACACCTCATCCCAGCTAGGGGAAGGGGAGTGCAGAGACCAGCAGAAGTGACAGAAGGAGGGAGGGAGGGAGGGAGAGAGGAAGAAATGTTCACAGTCATGGTTAACAGAAGCTATTGCATTATTACACTATTTACTAATTCTTAACTGGCAAGGAAATGAAAAATAACAACAAGGTTAAAAAGACCCTCAAGACCTCTCTTCTTTTTTGTTTTAAATATATAGAATAGTTCATTGAATGTATCAAAGGACAATCAGGAGAAGACGCTCACAGCTAGGTTGTTTTTACAGCAATGAAAAGGGGGAGTTCCTCTCCCCTAAAATAGTGTTTATTTCCCCACCCCCACCCCCAGTGCCCCACCGACCACTTCTCTCCTTAACTGGCATTCACGGAAAGGACGAGGGGGCTTTCGGAGGCGTGCCTGTCCAGCCTTCCAGCGCTTACTTCTTGTCGCCCGTCTGTGCTTCTGCGGCTTCTTCCACCTCCTGGGCCCTTTCCATCTTCTGTTTCTCCAGCTCTTCCTGTTCGCATTTGCTGCTCGGGAACTTATCTTTGTTGTTCTCTTTTTTCCACTTCATCCTCCTGTTCTGAAACCAGATTTTCACTTGCCTTTCGGTCAGTCCCAGCGCGTGCGACACTTCGATCCTCCGCTTGCGCGTCAGGTACGGGTTGAAAAGGAATTCCTTCTCCAGCTCCAGGGTCTGGTAGCGGCTGTAGGTCTGCCGGCCTCTCCTCCGTCCGGCGGCTGCTGGGGTGTTGCAGGAGGGCGGTGGGAGGGTGGAGAGAGAGAAGGGGAAATCGAGAAGACACATAAAACAGCTTAGAAGAGAGAGGAGGAGGTGCAAGGAGAGACGCATACAGACACTCACACAGAGAGAGAGAGCCCCACACACAGAGAGACAGGGGAAGAACTGTCCTTTCATTGAAACTCTGTTCTCTAAGATTATGATCTGAGACTAAATAGAGAAGGAAGCGATGGGGGGGGGGGGCGAAGATGGGAGACCAAGGCTGCGCTAAGCGTTCTGATCGCTTCGCTTTCTCTCCACGGCTCCCCCTGCTTCCGATGAGGAAATAGGTTTGACCAACGACAAAGCCAAGAAAGTGGCTTCCTTTGGCAGTCCAGGCTTTGTTCGGGACAAGAAAGAAGGAGACCCCCCCCTTCTGCTTCCCAGAAAGAAACCTATGGCTCCCAGCGCTGCCTCGCAGTCCCAGCCCTTTCACATCCTCGAGGAAAAATTTTATCCCCCCTCCTAGTACCCTGCTTCTCTTTGGAGGAACACCCTCCTCTCTCACGAGCCCCTAAAATGCCACCACCATTTCATGGCCCCATCGCATCTCTAGAGGGTTAAAAGATAATAACCAAGTAGGGGAGGGAGGGGGAGGAGGAGGAGGAGGTTAAGGGAAGACACAAAAAGCGGGTCCTGAAGGTTGTAAAAGTACCATAAACTTTAGAGAGAAGCTTCTGGGATTGAAAAGAGGGTATGGGGAAAGGGGGAGTGAGATGTCCAGTTTCCCCCCATTCAGGAGAAAGAGGGTCCCTTTCAGGGTAATTAAGCGATAAAGCCATTAAGAAGTGCAAAAGTTTACGCTCATAAAACCGTAGGGGAAAAAAAGAAGGAACCGAGGGTTGGGGGAGAGGGTAGGAGAGGGGGGGGGGAAGAGAGAGACAGTGGAAGAGGTGGGGAAAAGGAGGGCTAACTTGTTTTATGGGTTCAGGAAATGCCTTCGCCCTGGCTGGGCCGGCCGGCCCTTTCCTCACCTTGCGGTCTCATCCAGGGGAAGAGCTGAGTGGGCGACGGGCTCTGCTCCGAATTGTCCGCGTCCTCTCCCGCAAGGCCGGTGGAAGCGAGCTTGCAGTCCGGATACTGGACCAGGTCGGAATCCTGGGCGCTGAAGAGGCTTTGCCTTTGCAAAGGGTCGTAGCCGTAGAAGTTGGCGGGGTCCCCGTGGCACGCCACGGCGCAGGGGTTCTGCTGGTAAGGCGAGCTGGAGAGAGAAGAGGCGCCGTGGTAGAACTCCTGGATCTGGGTGGGGTGCTGGAAAGTGCCCCCCGTGCTTGGCCCGTACACCACCGTCGGTCTCCCTCCGAGCTCCTGGGCGAAGCCACAGTCGTAGAAGTTGGGGCGCAAGGAATCTCCGGCTTTGTACTTGGAGAAGAGGGAGTTGACAAAATAGGAGCTCATGGTCAAATAAATAGGCGGTTTTTAAATAGAGATCGCGTTCTAAGCGGTAAAAGGTATATATCAAAAGCCACCGGACGTTAGCCACCAAAGGAGATGAAAGCGATGAGATGCTAACCCACGCGTCTTTGTGATTTCCAGGAATATATACAGATATACATGGATTAAAAAAAAATCCAAAGGATTGAGTCAAAACTCTTTGCCACAGTACATGGTACCGGATTCCTCTGTTTATTGTTGTTGTTGTTGTTGTGAATATTATTGTTATTATTATTCCTTCCTCCCTTTCTCTGTTGCTCTGTGTCTGCCTCTCTCTTCTCCTTTTTCTTCTTTTTTTCCTGCTTCTTCTTCAACCCCCCCCTAAAAATCGGCACTTAAAAAGAGTTCTCGCTTTACATTTCCAAGGAGAGATGCCAGTTCATAAACAGTTTTCCGTGATTTACTTCGGAGCAAATGAGTTTGTTCATATTTCGCAGTGTCTTTTCTGGATCATTTGCATCTATTACGGAACGCTCATCCTATTGGTTTCCACGTACTCCACACGGACTCTGAACAGCCTGCGAGCAGAAAGGAGAGTGAGTGTGAGACAGAGGAGGAAAGAGAGAGAGAGAGAGAGAGAGTGGGGGAGAGGGAGCGAGCGAGCGAGCGAGAGCAAGCGAGGGAGAGAGGGAGGGAGGGGTGGGGTAAATATAGAGATTAAATATGCTAAACTATCTACGTTAATGAGATATCTCTCGCCTCACGACAAATCATCTACCTAAGCCCACCCAAAAGATGGATATTTGGGGAGGGCTGAAAAATTAAAGAGAGGCTTTGGTCCCATCGTTAATTTCCAATTTTTTTTATATTATTTTTTTATATATTTTAACGAGGCAGTTTTAGCCTTTGGAAAATGTCAGAGTTGCTTTGGAAAACTGTAAAAATAGGCCGGATTTAATTGCTACCCGTTTTTTTCTAAAAGCCTCCTATAAATGTAATTGGTATTTTAATACCAAGTTATCAAATCGTACGGCGTCCTGTAGCCTCAACATATTTTAAAACAAACGAGGTAGTCAGATTTAACATTTTAATGATCAATTTCCTTATTATTGATAAAGGTTTAACTATCAGCACGAAAAGAAAGAAATGGTCCATTTGTAACGCACCCCCCACCCAAGAGGGGCTGTAAACTGTTTAACAAACTATAAAGCGCAATAAAATAAAATAAAAAAAACAACCACAACTAAATAAATAAATAAATAAATAACACACCCGGAGATGTTCTTGCTGGTTATATCGCACTACATAAAAAGCTGTTAAAGGGTTTTTACGAGTTCTTTTCCCTACTGCTATAAAAACCCAGGCTTCGACTGACGCCTAAACTCCATTATCGCAAGATGTTGGGGTGTCAATACTGAATTAAAATGATTATAGTTTTTCATATATAACATTGACTTTTCGGCTCTCTATTCTCCTCCCCCCCCCTCACGCTCCTGTTCGCCCTCCTCCCCCTCTCCTTCCATATTGGAGAAGGATGCGATGCCAGCGTCTCTTGATCACCTCCAAAACGCTACGTTTATGGGGGATTATTAACTGAGCGTTCAACTGCACCCATTCTCAGCATCCTCACCCCCACCCCCCAGAGTAAACTACGCACCGCAAGGTGCTTTTAACCCTGGGAAGCCGGTGGTGGGGGGGGGGGTGTGAAAGGGGGGGAAGAGACCGTGTTTGCAAGGTGCCCCCCCCCTGCTCTCCCGCCCGTTTTACTGACGTTTGTTAAAGTTGCGTCCGGCTTTTAAGATGCTAACTGGACAATTTCCCCAGATACTTGATACTTGCACATGGGGTAGTGGTGGTGCGTAAATTCTACGAGCCCTTTAAACGCAGACAGCATCCATTATGAAGACGGTGTCTCAAATCAGGAAATTTCGGAGCTGTCTCCCAATCTTCCCATCCCACCCTGCTGTGGAGAACCTCAGTCCTGATAATCATCCTCATCCTCATCCTCATCCTCATCCAGACGACTCGGAAGAGGCTCCCCATAAGGACCTTAACTCCTTCCCCTTCAACTGGACCACCTTTCTACAATACAATTAAACTGGATCGGGTTCTCTGATTCTATTTTCACTCCACTTCCCCCGCTGGGTCAGTCTAAACCTGCCACGCACCGCTTCCCGCTTTCCCATAGCAGCCATTTTCTGTTTACACCCCCCTCCCCAAGGCAACCCGAATAAGGTCTCGGCTCCGAAGCTGAAGAATATATATCCTTCCCTTTCAAGCAAAATTTCAAGACGCCTCGTTTGGAAGAGCAATTCCTACCACCACTGCCTGAGGGAGGAAGGAAGGAAGGATGCAGGGAATCAAGACTGATTTCTTTTAAAAGTAGAAACCTATTTCGTTGTGTTTTGTTATCTCCTGCAATTAAGCATATCTTCTTGAGATATTAAGAGCTACCCTCCTGCCACTTTTCTTTTAAAGTCAAGCTCTTATGTTTATATCCCTTTTGTTTTTACTATCTGCTGAGCTGCATAAAAACCAGTGGCTTTTTTAGAAGCTTGATTATTATTACCCATAAATTCATGGGAACAGCGTGTAAGTGCAGTGGATTCTTTCCTCCTCTTCATGATTTAAAACGATTTATTGCACTACCCTATCCCTGTTTACTCAGAAGCAAGTCCGAGGAGGCTTATTTCCTAATAATTGCCTTTAGGATTGCTGCCCCAAAGTTTCAAATGATTTAAGAAAGCAATTTCTCACTCCTTTCTCCCCCCCCTCCAATTGGCGTGTGGATGAGTGTGTCTACAAGCACATTTGCGACAACTGCTCAAAATTTCATAGGAGCGGTGTTATTGGGGTTTTAGATGATCATCTGAAAGGTAGCATATCCGAGATGTGTAAGGTTTGCATCTCTCCTTATATATTTGTGTCTGTCCGTTTGTAGGTTAATTCATTTTGAAATAGATATCCAGGATAGCTCAATGAACATATGCTTAAATAAAAGAAGAGTGGGAGAGGAGAGAGAGAGAGGAGTTAAGTTTGTCTTGGAAGTTTGTATTTTCACCAACTGCAATATAGATTTGTTCACGACATCCTACAAAGCGCTGCCAGTGGATCAAGAATCAATCGGTGTCACTAAATCATTGGCCTACTGTACCAGGGACCTCTGATGAAAGGAAAATGTTTCTATAAGAAAGTGGACGAAAACCACGAGAGAAAGTGGGAACGTAATTTACAAATGCCCAGCGGAGGAAAAGATTTATTAAGGAACCCTTCCCCCCAAATACATCACTTGGTAAACTGTAACTTCTCCTAACTTTATAGTTCCATGAGTTGTTGTGGTTTTCATGAGAGAATGTGTGTGTGTGTGTGTGTTCTCAGTTTTTGCAGGGGCTGCTGAAATGTTACCCTTCTGAGGAAATTGGTGATCTGTTAGTTATTAGGTGTGCTGGTCTGGGATAAGGTTTTCAATGTTTTCCTGTCTTCCCTTCCTTCCCTCTTAGTTGTGCACTGCTGTAATATAAGTTCTGTGGTGTTGAAGAGAATTGTCTATCAAATGTCACCCATATCCTGCATCCCTCCCTCAAAAAGCTTGTAAAGTGCTACATGGGATACCTTGATTAAAAGGGCTTCTCAATATTCCTTTCTCTCTCTCTCTCTCTCTTGTCATGTTATTATTATTATTTCTTCAAGAACCAGAATGTTTTATGTTAAAACATACACATTGCTCATAAATTTAGAAAGTGGTGACTGAAGAAAGACCTTTTAAAAAGTGATTATCTGGGAGAAAGTTTGCTATTGTTAAGTAACTTAAGGGGAAAGGCTATCAAGAATTATGCGTGTGTGTGTGGGGGGGTTCATTTCATCTTTCTTTTCTATTTACTTTGAAAACATTTTGGTTCATTTTAAAATATATGTATTGGCAAACGCATGGCAGAAACATAAGAGCAAGGACAAAAAGTGGGCCTGGGCTGAAAAAGGGAAGGTGGCTCTATAATAATAATAATAATTTCATGTCATAAATTATTCTGGGTTAAAACGATTTTTGCAGAAGAAACTCCGCTCAGGGAATGCCCAAATGAGGCTCCTTTCATGTCCTCAAGAGCTGGGACAGGGACCAGACATGGGTGCTCAATCCATCATGCATTACCCGGGTCTCCAACTGCCGAGTTGCCAGTTTTCCAGCTAAAAAGGTGAACTTCTTAACCACTGAGCTACTGTAGTGTCTTGTGGGGCTCCATAACCTCACAAGACACTTAGAAAGGCTTAGAGGTACTCCCTCCAATTGTCCCCATTGTATAACATTCTACAAAGATCCCCAGTGGAATATAGTAAGATCCTTACATGCCCTCTCCCGAAATCACTGATCCCGTCCTTCTTATCAAGCTTTCAAGGTTCCAGATGCACAAAAATCACAACCTTTTGATGTCTCCAAGGCAGCAGAGGAGCAAAATGACATGTTTAAAGACCACATCATTGTACCGTTAAGCGAAAAATTTTGCCTCTTGGCTCCGCTACAGGCCTGAATTTTTATATGTTCATGTTAGGCACAGGCAAGTGCAGAGAGAGAGAGAGAGAGAGAGAGCATCCCCAGAACAAAGCACATGTTCCACGCAGAAGTAAAGGGGAATTGGGCTAAAGGGCTTCTACATTTGCCTCTAACCTCAAAAGGAACTTCCCACCTTCTTGGTTCAACCAGTTTCGACCATCCTTGGGATGCTCTTCTTCCAAAGGACTATAGGTCGGATTAAAACAACAACAACCCCGAAACTACCAGATTGCAATAATTAATCCTATTATTTTAGGTCACGCATTTACTCTCAACGTTTTTTGGCAACAGTTCCGTTTATTGTTCCTAATGAAATCAAGGTGTTGTGGACTCACGAGGCAAAATAAATAAATAAAATAAAAATTTGAAGGGGGGAAAAAGCCCGAATCCCCGACTGGGTAATTTCTAGAATGGAGTAACAGCACCATCTAACGACCATTTGAAGGAAGACGTCCTGAAACGACGTAGCCAATACACAAAGATACACACACCAACATTGGCTCCTGTGTGTGCGTGTGTTTTTAAGGCCACAGCAAATGCTTTGTGTACATTTAAAGCGAGTGTTTTTTTGGTTTTTTTTGCATATGATAAATCGTTTATGAAAGTATAAGATTCTGTACACGATGGCTTTTCCTTTCTCAGGTCTCCCTCGGTTTTACAAGGTCCATCCGGTCTTTTTCAAAGCAATAAAAGAGAGGCTGAGATTCTGCATTTGAAAAACCAGCTTTGTTCCAAAGCCGGAGACTAAACAATTGAAGTATTCTGCTCTGGAAGGGGAAAGCTGCGGTTGTAAATAGATTTAAAAAGAGCAGAATGGGAGGCTTTCTAAGGGCAGACGTCTCGCCAGAATTTTAGGATGTGTGACAATATTCGATGGTGGTGCTGGTGTTGGAAGTGTATTTGTGTTAGTGTGTGGTGGTGGTTGCTGTGAGTTTATGATCCAGGAAGCTGGCAGCCTGGAAGTGATAAGAAACAGGAGACAGAGAATGAAACAACCCAGAAAGTTTGAATTGCACAGAATTCACAAGAGGGGGATAAATTAATACAGGGTTTTCTCGTGATTTCTTTCTTTTCTTTCTTTCTATTACTTCTGGGTGAACCAGATTTTGAAAAGTATGCCCTAATTTTACTCCACTCCCCCTCCTTTCTCCAGATATTCTTGTAATTTAGGAGCTCCTGAAAGTTTTCTACTCTTGTTTGCTTTACAGTTGCTTAGTTCCTTAACCTTCAGAAATTTATACCCTATAAAGTTTTATGGCGGTCATATTCTTTTATTGCAGCCTACTGCGTGGAGTTTTCTTCTCTCTTTTATGACAAGCTCCTCTTCTGCATCTACTCCAGTAGGATCCAGGGATCAGTTGCCTCTTTGTCCAGCATTTGCCAAAGTAATTAATATACATATTGTATTCACCCCCCCAACCTGAACTAATTTTACATTGCAAATATAACATTAAAGGAAACTGTGTGTAGTTTTTTTACCCCTTTGGCTGGCAGTTGAATGTCGGAGGTCCGTAATTGAAAACAGTCAAAAGTAAACAGGAATAACCTTTCCTAGTACCGCATGTAGTGATTTTTGTTTGAGAGCTATAACACACCCAAACTCCGGGAAGTGAAATTAACAAAAGTATTCCAGGGAATTATAGGCAAGGATGGCATACGAGGTCTATACTTAATTTATTTACATAAAAATAGGCAACTGAGAGTGGCCAGGGGCTCTGAGGAGGAGAAACCTTTCATTTTACCCTCCTGGGTTGTTAAATTCACCATCCTTCCATAATAACATAATATTCATCCAATTTTGCACACTCTCTTTCATTCTTCTGCCTACTCTTTTTCTTGGCTTGAAACAAAAAGGAATAATAATGATTCGCCAGAAATTCAGCATAAATGGAAACACGGAGAACCGCTTTATTTCGTTTTGCTGAGTGGATTTAGATATGTAACCAGTCTAATGCAGAAGGAAACAAAAATAAGCTAAGAAATTCTTACAAGCTTTCTGAAAGACATTAAAAGAAAAGAAGTACAGACAGACTCTCCGACCAAACAAAAGCAGAAGAAAGGTCTTTATAATAGTCCTCTCAGGAATAAGCGAAGAAAGATAACCAGTATAACACAATGAGATATAGGTAGTATTTCCCTTTTCCAATCGATTTTGATTCTAAGGCATGAAACAACTGTGGAAAACACATTTTGATCCTACGGAACAGAATAAACAATAATGATTTCTCAACATTCTTTTCATCTTAAGACATAATTTTTTTCTAGCAAAATCAACTAGCTTTTATTTTTATATTAACACATGCTTAACAAAAAAAAATTGCGCTTTAAAAACATTTCTTCTCCTCTAACAAAGTCTAGCAATGGTCTTGTGATTAAAATGATTGAAAATGTCAATACATGTACGGAGATTTAATTCTCTCCCCCACCCCCACCCCAAATAAAATGTTAATGCTTCAGGGAGATCTTTGAAAGAGTATGCTTTGAGGCCCATCTGAGGCACCTCCGATTAAAGGAAACCAGACAGCCAACAGAATTCTATCACAACCTCAACTGTCGCAATAGACACCCTCGGGATGGTGATCCAAATTAAACCTAAACAAAGGAACGTTTCAGATTTTATTTTTACTAGGGGAAATAAAGGTAGGGGAAAATAATTCCTTGGAAATTCCATCATGAAATTGGCTTTTTGTAAGACAACGTGAAATTTGACTAATTGAAACAACTGGGATATGTTAGAGTTAGTTTTGTAAGCTACAAAAAGCAATTCCCTTCAGTTTGCCTTGTAGAGGATTACTTTAAGCTCCCACTGCACCCCCAACCTATATAGCACCAGAGGATTTCAAGGGTTTTAAGGAGCCCTTGAAATCCCTCTAAAACCCCATTCTTTTTAAAATGCAGAATTATTACCATCGTCATCATTCTACATTGATCTAAACCCTAAAAGACGTATTTTCCTCAGTCTGTGAAAAATCTTTCAAACCAGGAACCACTATTTGGAAAGATTAAAATATGCCTATCAAATTTCTAAAGAACAACAGTTTGTCAGCCAGCAAAAATGTTATAAAAATTCTATACAACATTCTATGAAATTAGATTTCTCTGCTAGGATTGTTTTGCCTAGAAAGAGCTTGAATGATAGACTTTAATTACATCCCTACTCTTTCAGTTTCCCTCACCAGTTTGTTTTGTTATGAAAACTTTGCTTCACATTATGGCGTTTTTCTCTCTCTAAAAAGTGAAAGTGAGAACTCAGTACAAAGGTATGCAAAACAATGAGGAATGTGGTTGATACATGTGTATTATTCCTCTCCAGTTCTGCAACTAATATGTATAGATCTGATTTTATATTCCTAAATGCCACAGGAAACAAGCAGAACATTCACAAAAGCACAATGGACAAACACACTTTTTTCCCTATAAAAACAAAAGACAGGAGGAAAAACTCCTCAAACACACCATATAATCACCTTATACTAAAGTTACTTACCTAACTATTTCCCCTCCACAATCTCCAGCAAAGGAGGGAGTGGAAAGTTATTTGAACAGTCATAAAGAAAACAGATTCCCACGCAAGGTGATTTTAAAGGGTGAGGTTTTCAGATATGACAGAATCCCCCTTCTTGGAGAAATGAAATGGGAATTCTTTTTGTAAACAATGATGACGTGTACATGTTACACTGCAAAAAACAAAAACAAACAAACAAACCAAAAACAACAACATCCCTTTTTGTACTCCAAAAGTCATCATGGTCCTTCCATGCCAATCAAAGTTCTTTTTCATGGGAAGCTGAAAGATGAATTTGTCTTCCATAACCAGCGGGATGCAGATCGGATGTACAGTATTGCGAGAACATTCAGGTGTTACAACATCTCAAACCTGGATGGATGGAGAAGAAAAGGAAGAAAAATCCAGAGACCGCCATATCACACTTGTCACTTGAATGGTTTTTTCTTAATATCCATTTTCACAATAAATTATAAATAGTTTTGACACTAAAACATGAAGTTTTTCTTCACTTTTGCAAAGCCCATCAGTGCCTTTCTCACTCCACCTCTCAACCCATCTCTGGTCCCTTAAAAATTACAATCACCTTGGTGTGAAAGCATAAGCACACACAGGAAGTTCTGCTGTGTAAGTTCTTTTGCACAAATGGGAAGCCAAGTTAGAGGTTTTGCCCAGTCTCTGTGTTAAGGCTCTCTCTCTCTCTCACTCTCTCTCAGCCTTTGCATGTGAAACAGACATGGTTAGATACATAATCTTGTGCTAGAGAAGTGGCTTATTCGCCACTGTCGAATCTGTTTTAAGAAGTCATACCTAAGGCAGCACTTTGCAACTACGTTGGGCTATAGATCCCACAGCCTGTTGCCTATGGCTAAAATACCATAGGACTTAAAGTCTCACACATCTGCAGGTCAGGAGCTTTGGAAAGGATGACTTTAAGAAAGAAGAGGTTGGAACTAAATGTACAGGATGATTCCTTCTGGCTCTTAAGACAGGGAGAAATGAAAGGAGAGAGTTTGGTGGGTATTCCATCCCCTATTTACTGTATAGATCCATGTGATGGTTTTCCCCTTGCTTAAGCAGAAATTGATCTGGGGAAGTAGAAGGACACTATCTCCCTGGAAATGTCCCTTAGTATAGCTTAGTTATTTCCAAGCATCTGCCCCCCCCAAAGAGCCAGATGGAAAAGCATCCTTAGTTTTCTTGTTAGACTTTTTATGTATGTATGTATGTATGTATGTATGTATGTATGTATGTATGTATGTATGTATGTATGTATGTATGTATGTATGTATGTATGTATGTATGTATGTATGTATGTATGTATGTATGCATTTTATTGGTTGGAGCAGTGAAATGCTTTAATAAGACCATCCAAACAGAATCACTCATTAAATGTGACACTGTCTTCAGTTATGTTGCTATATGTATCACACACGCACACATACATCTTGTCCCCCTCCCTTGTCATTGAAAGTTGTCCCAAACCAGCATTATTTCTTCCATATCTTTAGGAAGCTGAAAAGACCCAAAAGAAACAGGTGCAGCCATTAGGTATCCCTGGCACATTAGCCAGGAGGTTCTGCTTCTCGTTTGGCTTGATTTTTGTTGACATCTCAAGCACCGCTGGGGTAGTCATTGCCCATAAATATAACATAAATTTGGAGAACCGGGCCAAAATTGAGAGAAGAGGGGAGGAAGGGGGAAGGAAGGAAGGAAGGAAGGGCAGAGCAGGAAAGGATAAGGAATCTTCATTCTTTGCCTTGCTCCTTATTCATTTTCTTCATCTTCATCCTCCGATTCTGAAACCAGATTTTGACTTGTCTTTCGCTCAGGTTGAGAAGTCGGGCCACTTCGTGCCTACGGTCCCTGGTGAGGTACATGTTGAACAGAAACTCCTTCTCCAACTCCAGGGTCTGATACTTGGTATAGGGGCATCGTTTCTTCCTGGAGGAGCGAGCATGCAACCAATTGGCTGCTGGGTTACCTGTAAAGAGAGAAAACACACACACAAAGCAAAGCAGACCAGTCAGACAACACCCAAGAAAGTTCCATGCAGCCACTATGTTCTATGGAGGAAGATGGGACAACCGCTCACAGAAGCTATTGTATAATGCACACTGACTGTTATAAGTCTTCAAGTGCCTGAACATGTACTATGGTGGGTGGAAGTGGGGGGTGAAGGAGAGCAAGTTGAACTTTGAGGATCTTCCTAAAATAGGGGGTAGTTAGTTTGTTGCAGTCCATACACACTAGAAGGAAGGATAGGATGCTCCAGTTTAAATGTGTGTGAGAATTAGAAACAGCAGTGTATCCAGGAAAGCATAATCATTCTCAGAGCAAAAAATGTAGGAATATATGCAGACACTTTTAGAGTTTCTCCCCTATGTAGCCAAGGAACGTGTGTGCTGATTAATATATCGCTCCCTATCCTCGTATTATTTTATCATTCACCCCCTTCCTTTTCCCCCTTTCTTTCTAGAAATCCTGATTAACTTTCTTTTGTGCTGCCAGCTGTGAAACAAATTGCCTGTCCTAGTTTGTTAGTATTGTCCAGAAAAAACAGATTTGCATCTCGATGATCCTACGGCCACAAAGTACCATCGAGAACCAGGGGGTAAAATATCTTGGGGAAGAATTCGTCTGGAAATTCTGCTGGGCACATCCGGTGCCCATAGTTACTATTTCACTGCAAGCAGTATTGAATGAAGCATCAACTTCATTGTAGCAGTGCCGGGAAAAGGGGGAGGGGGAGAGACAAGAGTGCAGCTGGAAGCCAGTTTTGTGTAAGGTGGCTAGGAGGCAATAGGTCGACTCGGGAGTAAACAAGGGTCCTTTGCCACCAGACTTATGGCAAAGTAGAATATTTTTCTCCTGTGGTCTAAAACTCAGTGGCATGGACTGGGTCTGGCAAATCTGCAGGACTACTTTTCTGGTAAAAGTCAAGTCAGGTTCAAAGAGAAAGAAAATGTTAAAGTCCCAAGAAAGAACGCCAAACTTCTGCCCTTTGAGCCCAAGCAAGAGAGGCTGACACTTTTCGTTTGCTTTCATGGACTCTGGTCCCTTTCTTCCACTTCTCCCTGACTCCCTGGAGGTGTGCGGAAATCAAATTCAGCCTCCTTGCCCTGGATTCTTGTGAAGTGGTACACCAGGGGCTCCCATACCTTTTTCTTTGAGTAAAATAAAAAGTTCGGTTGTGGACGTGGGTGTGCTTGAAGAGAGATTTAGTTCCCTCTTTCTTCCAAAATCCTCGAAGCCACCTCCTCAACAAAAGCGACTGGCTCTAATAGTCAGAATTAAATATTAAAGAAGAGGGGCATGTGGTGAATAATTAATACTCCTACCTATCTGTTAATGGCATCTGGATGAAATCTTCTCCAGTGACCCTCTTTTTAGTCATTGTGTGTGTGTGTGGGGTTTTTTTTTTAAGATTTCTTGGCACTTCAAGGAAACCTGATGTCTGGCACAGGAAAACAAGTTTATCTTTCGGTCCACACGATTCCCTAAACAGGAAGCAACCTTCAATCTCCTCAAAAGAAGGAATCTTTGCCTGGCATGCTACTTTTAAAAACAAGGGGAAACGAAACCAAACAGAACCAAACTCCAGCAGCCCCCTATGTGTTGTTAGGCACAATACGTTATCTCAAGGTCTGGATTCTGAGGGGCCTTAATGCCTTCCTCTAATGACAAAGAGCTCAGAATCAGGGTGGAAGACACAGGTTTTAACCTCTTTGACTGGACAGGCTCCCCATGGTCCCTTCCTTCCTCCTCCTCCTCTTCTTCTTCCTCTCCTTTGCACTATTATCTCTCTATTCAAGCTTATCTCCAATGGATACCCTGGCCCTCTGAAACCCACCAATTGATCTGGACAATATTCTTTTTTTTTTAATCTATCGATAACCCACGGGCTGTGGAAGAGGATGGAAGGAGGGGGAAGAGGGTAGACAGGCACCTAACCTTCCTTTTTTTACTTTTCATTTACAGACCTTCCAGCCCTTCTCCACGGGCTTCTCTTTAGCCGCTGCTCAAAGCTCGGGTCTGTCAACAGCCCCGCACAAAACGCACTCTTCCGCCACCTCGCCTTGCTGCCAGGCTGTTACAGCGAGACATTAAGAAGATGCACAGAATAGCACGCCTGAGCAAATGCTCATGAAAGGGGGTCATTCGCAGGCTTCCCCTGACTGTTGCTTGGGGCTGTGAACTAAGCATGAAAATGAAAAACCAATGGAAAGCAGAGGGGGGAAAGGATCGATTGAGTGGGGCTGGGGATAGAAATCCGGATGGTAGGAGTTCTCTCAGATTTTTCCAGGGAGCCGTAGCCACCGGGAAAGCTCATAATACCAGCGACTTTCGAGCCTCTAAGTAATCTTCCCCCCACAAAATAAACCCTACACTAGGCAAGAAAGGGATTGCGTAGCTCAATCCCTACCTTGGAGAAGAGGCAAAAGATTATTGATATTTGGTACGATATTTTATTGCTCCTCCACACTCCCCCCCCTCTACCAAACGCTTTTCCACTCTATTTTTCCTCTAAGGGGATGGGTGGGAGATAATAGCAACCGCCCACCACCAGGTTGCACAAAGAAGCACACGATTAAGTTTAAGACTTCGCCCGTCTGTTCCCCCATAGCAGATAAAATAAAATAAAAACCATTAAGCTCGTCTCCTTTTTTTTTTTACAGTCTTTTTTTTATCCCCCCTTTCAAAAGGAGGGGGAGGGGAGGCGGCTTTGGCTGTGAAATATTCATACCCACATCGGGTGCATTTCATAAACAAACAACAATGAACGGCGGGGAAGGCAAGGATGGCTGAGGGGAGCGCCGGGAAGGGGAGAGGGGTGTCCCGGGAGGTAAAACAAGGACGCGCGAGCGTGAGAAGCCCCCTCCTCGCTTCTCCACGTGAACGTCTCCCCGTCCCTTTTGAAAACAAAAAAAGACAGCCGGAATCAAATCTCTTAACTCCCGATCCTGTCCGTTTCCCAAACTATATCTCACACACACAGAGAAGCAAAGGCACTCCAAATCTCGCAGCGCTTGTTTCCTCCCCACCACTGTCGTTTGTTACACCCAAGCAACACAAACATAGTAAAGGTGGGCTTTTTTCCAGCTCCTGGCTGAGAAAGGTAAAACAGCCTCCCCCCCCCCCCTTTCCTCATGGTTGACATCACCCTCCAACCGAAGTTCTTCCAAGCTGGAAATCAGCGGAGCAATTTATTCCATCACACACACACAGAGAGAGACACACCAGCTCTCAAAACTTAAATTAACATCCGTGGGGTTTGGGTGGGTGGATGGAGGAGGACATTTCTTTTTTTAAAAAGACCTGCTTTTTAAATAATAAAAAAGAACAAGGAGAAAAGGAGCAAGCGCATCCCTCTTTCTCATTGTACCGTTTTATGGCACCCTCTCCCTCCCTCCCTGGATTTTATGCTGTTTACTTCCTCCCTGTTTACAACTTACTTTGATCTGGCCTGTTTTTGTCCTCGCTCCCTTCAGGAACTTTATTGTCCTCGAAGCTGGGCCTCGGATTGGGAGCGATGCCACCTTCCCTTCCAGCCGCGGCTCCTACGGGGAACTCCTCCTCGCCCTCTTTGCGGATCTCCCCCGCGTGCCCTAGCACCGGCTCTGTCTTAACGGGCCCCTGGCCGGCTATGTTTTCTGCCCGGGGCACGGGGTCCAGCCAGCTCCGCAGGTACCTGCTCTCGGAGGGAGGGAGGTTTTGGTGCTGGAGGTAAGGATGGTAGACCGAAGGAAGGGCGGCCGCAGTGTGCGGCGTCAGGGGCGTCCAAGAAGCGCTGAACACCGACGATTTGGGCTGGAAACTACAGGAAGGGAACTCGAGATGCTCACTGTGGCTCGTTGGCCTGGAGCTTGAATACTGCCCGGAAGAGAATTTGGCGGCGGGAGAGTCTTCGCTGTCATGACTTATAATGGAGTCGACATAGTAATTGCTAAGAGTTCCAGTAATGGACATTCTTGGACATCGTACGCGCTGCAACGGCTCAATGAAGGAGAAAGCGAGCAATTAAAAGAGGGGGAGAGAAAAAGAGGGAGAGAGAAAAAGAAAGAAAGAAAGAGGGAGAGGAGTAGATCTCTAGTTAAGCTGGCTCTCTATAGATATTAGGGTATATAGTGAGGGTGGCTGGGGGGGGGGGAATAGCTGTTAAATTAAAAAAAAAAGTCAACACAAGCGACACTCGCTTTAACCCCGGTTCCTCCTCCACCCGCGTCAACTTCCTAGCCAAGGAAAAAAGTACAGTCGGGACTGCCGGGTTGGGAGCTTCCAGCGAAATGATTGGTCAAACTTTTTTCGTGAGGCTGATAAAGCGTCAGGGTGGGCGTAAATCAATCCGAGCGGGGCGCGGGGGGGGGGGGACGGGCGGGCGGGGGGGCGGCGGCGAGGTTTGCGCCTGGCTGTCAAACCGCCCTCTGCATTCCATATCAAGGATGGATTGGGTTGGGTTGGTGTAATGTTGCAAAACGTAGAGAGTTCAGAAAGCGCGAAAACGTACAGTGTCAAAAAGGGGGGGGGGGAGGTTAGGAGAGCGGTGCTGGGGGAGTTTCTCTTCGGGAGGGGAATAGGAAAAAAAATCTCCTTTTTTTTTTTTGCGGACTTCTGAAACATGGTGTTGAAATGCTGAGGTTTCCCTTTCTGTGACTTCATTAATACTTTTCTCAGAATTTCTCCCCCCCCCCCTGGTGCCGCTTGGGCTCCCACCCCACCGCCAGATCAATCCACTAGGCTGGTTTCCTTTCCATTCGCCAGGGCTACTTCCCAGAGAGGAAAAGAACAATTATTTATTATTTATTTATTTATTTGCATTTAATATCCCGCCCCAATCGGGCGAACCCGACTCTGGGCGGCTTACAATATATAAATTGTCCCTGTTTTCCCTTCAAGCTTTCTAAAAAGGGGAGGGTGGAGGAGAAAAATACCTGTCAGGCTTACGATGGGCGATTTGGCTGGTATATATGGTGAGAGCTGGTCTTCCTATAACTATCAGAGTTATTATAGCGGAGGATCGGGAGCTTGTGGATCGTAACTAAACTCTTGGTAGAGTTTTTAGTATTGGACGATTTCCTGGCTTGGTTGCTTCCCTCCCTTTCGTTTAACATTATTTATCAGAGGCTTCTATACAGTAATACCGGTATGCATTATATATTAAACACTGCCTCCTTGCTATTCTTTATGCCTCTGTGCTGTGCACGAGCGTGTATTTGCAAGTGCATTATATACAGCTGAAACCTATTGCTTGTAGTGAAAACCACAATATATATATATACCATAAGCATATAATCAAAAGACATTGTCTCTCCCCCACACACACAGAGAGACACGTGGGTGCGAAAGCACTCCTATTTCTCTCAGTGTGTTTATGCATGTGTGTATGCAAACAAACACATGTAAACATACTTTGTTCACAGGCGTGTGATTCCCAAGACCAGGTAAACATTTTATTCAGTCCACCCTCCAGTTACCCGGCTTGTTTTCGCAGCCATGGCGAGGAGGGGTTGCCTCGCTGGAATCAACATTCTCCCTGGCTCCTTCCCTCCCCGCCATATACACGCACTTTAATTTTACTACCCTTGTAAAATGTCCAATCCGGTACGGATCCTCTTTGTTTCCTTACAGAAGGCGTTAGACTTGAGACGGTTAAATAGTTGAATAAAACTTACATTAGCTTTCTTTGATTTTTATAGCCTTGAATTTACTGCCTGTGTAAAAGGAGGGTGGTTTAAAAAGGAGGGGGGAGAATAAGAAAGAGCGGTGGGGGCAGTGGGTGTCTTGAACCGCTTCCTTCTCTTCTTCCATTACCTCCTTGATACTCCGGATCCAATCCAGTTAAGACAAAAAGCCTCTGGATTTCAGTCCATGATCCCACAATAAATCTGACAACTCACTTGTTCCAGAGGAGTCCTGTTCCAGTCAATGGCTGTGGCAGGCCAGGTCGTAAATACGTGTATGTGTAAGTTTACGGCATCCCCAGTGGAATTTACTTCCAAGTATGTTTAAGATTGTAGGGTGTGACTGAAATGTGTTTTGCCAACGTGTTTTGGCGTAAGTGCCTTGTGGAGACACAGTTTATGTCACATAATAATGCCCTCTCGTAAACTCGTGGTTTGCGGAGGGAGATTTTAACCGGGAAAGCCCTCAACTTTTTCCAATGCTGAGAGAGAGGGGGAGAGAGAAAGGGAGGGAGAAAACACATGATTTTTAAAATTAAGATGAAATTCTTGTTGGTAAGGAGAAATAATTATGTGGTGGGGCTGTGGAAGGCTGAAGGCATGTACCGACCCATGGCTCTCATTGAACACACAGATCTCTTGGCCCCCTAAGTGTCATTCTCCTCACCAACATCACCCCACGGGGAAGAAAGTCGTCCTTTCCCCCTCCAGCCTTCTACTAAAGGATTGGAGATGATGCTTGCCCTCGCACTTGTGCAACCGTGCAAATGTATCATTTGGGCAGGTAATCAGGCAGAACTGGGATAAATGAAGGAACATATCGGTGGGAGGAAAAGGATCAGAGAAACAGACAGACAGTCAGCAGACAGATAGGCAGACAGACAGACAGACAGTCAGACAGATTAATAAACAGAATGAGCAGAAATTGGCATTGTTTTTCATGGTTCTGCTTACAAGGAAAAAAGAACTGGAAATAATGTGATAACCAGAGAATGAGTAAGCCCAGTTCTGATCATCCTTAGGGAGATGTAAATTTCTTGGGGATTTTCAGGGAAATCTAATTCTAAGTAAAGATGTAAGGAGTATTGTTAAAGAAAAGTTAGATAGGCTAATATAGGTTAGGGAAGGAAATAAGAAAAGCTAAATTTAGTACAGTATTCAAATTAGTATATGTCACAGTATATGTGTGTGCGCACACACTCACACACAGGGGTGGCAGGTGGCTAGGAACTACAACCTAAAACTTGTTCCCATTTTCATTACTTTCCAGACCCCTTGTCTCTTGTAGTACAGTATCGCTAAAGAACACCAGGAAATAAGATTATATAACTACTTTCCATTCCTATCATAACTATGAATGAGTTGACTGAATTTGCTTCCACGCAAGTCCATGCAGGGCTGCAACCCTTAGTAAGCCCATCATGCGATTCAATTGGAGAGTTCAACTAGCGTGTATTTCTCACATCGACCTTAAAGACTACTCAGTTAATCTTGCATACACATATATGCCTGTCTACTCAAAAAAATTCAGTCTGGAGTTAAGTCCCATGAAAGGGAACGTTAGACTTCAGCCTGAACAGGAGGCATGAGTTCAGTGAGGCTTATCACCAGGTAAGTATTTGTAGAATTATATAGCTGAAAAGTGTTTAAATTAAATTTGCTGGAGCTTTCCTTTCAAAGTAAAGTAGAAGCTTTCTGACATGGAAAAGTACTTATTTATGCACAAACCAAACTATTCAGGAAAGGACATTTTGGAGTTTGTTGTAGAACTATTATGAGCTTCAAGAATATTCAATTTCAATTTCTTTTCCCACCTAAATATCTGGAATTTTAACTTACTGTTTTCTTTGTTCACAGTTGATATGACATAATTTACTGTGGCCAAAGCACATATATTTCTTGTAAATACTCTCCCATTGATATAAGTCTGCCCATTGCCTGGGTCATTCATTCATTCATTCATTCTGTCTTTCTTTCTTTCTTAGAAAAATTCATCAAAAGTAAGAGCAGTTTTCTTTGGCATACTACCCTCCCTTGTGAAATTAAAACTGAAAATAGAACATACAATTCTGTCTTAGAGCATCCCAGGAAACAAGAATCCTATTAAAAATCAGCCTGATATGAAAGTGCTATCTATCTATCTATCTATCTATCTATCTATCTATCTATCTATCTATCTATCTATCTATCTATCTATCTATCTATCTATCTATCTATCCATCCATCATAATTTACAGCCATTGTGGAAAGGTAAGAACAAGCTTTGATTAGTAGGGGAGGTTAGATAACTGATGGATAAACAGTCATTTTCGGTGGTTCTTAGGGAAGGGGTTAAAAAAATTAAGTAGCTATGAAATGTACTGAACATTAATTGAAAGGAAACACCTGTTCAGTGTTTTGCAAGATAAATTGTTCATGTTTTACCTGTAATAAATATATTCCTGGATAATCCTCAGGCACCTTCTATAAATAATTATGAGGCATGTCAGCAGTTGAGTATATAATTTTCTGGAGTGTATAAATTTATACCAAAATGACTTCAGGAGACTTCCCCTGAAGTAGAAACCAGGGCTCTGTGGGATTCCCCAGTGAAGTAAACCACACCAGAAGATCTGCAAAAGGCATTTGCCTTCCGTACACTGGAGTTTTATCCAGGGAAATATTAATTTTTCATTTCTTTGCTTCTTTTTACAGTAAGGGTATAGGTCTTTCAAGGAGGCTCAATATTACTTCAGCACTCTGTTTTACAGGGAAGTGGTGACTTTTTCTCAGTGTTGAGATATGTTTCTTTAAAAGAATTAGACAAATAAAAAAATACCAGAGAAACATGCTTGGGAAACAGTTTTTAAGAGTATGGAGACTTCAATGGTTTCTAAAGCAAAAGGAAAATATCTCCCCATATACATTCACCTTGATCCGGTTTGAGATTGCAATTTATTACATGGTCTTCAAGGGAATTATATTTATGCATATATCACTAAACAGCTCCTCAAACTTTCTAGTCACCAACGCAGTTAAACTGGAAAATTTGAAGTCAATGGGGTTTCACCAGTGGAAACTAGTGGGTTTTAGGTCCCAGGTCTTGGGTTTTAGGGTAAGTGCATTCTGATTCATAAATTGGAGTCTATTTAGACAAAATCCAATTGTGCCAGGTGGCAGATTTCAAGGATAAAAGGAGCTGTTTTGTGGCGTTCATTTCCTAAATAGCTTCAAAGTCTTGTGATGTATCACTATCTACAATATAATGGCATTTATTCAGTTTTCAAGGTAAAGGATTTTCTCAAATTCTGTCTTTTTAAACAGTACTATAACTGAAGTCACGGGTGGCTCAAAAATATCTTCATTGTTTTTTAGTAGAGGGCAGAAAACGGCCTTCCAAGAGTATTTCTTAACAACCAAATCTCAGACTACCATGCTCAACTACTGTTTGATGTTCTTCTGCACGAGGAAAACAACTGAAAAATATCTAGCCACTTCATTAAGGTACAGACAGAATATCTTGAAAAATCAATTCTCCCTAACCTTTTTTTAAAAAAATTTTTTTTGACTTCTTCACAGTTCATAATGAGACAGAAATTCTGGGTGGCCTTTCCACCGGTAGGCTAGTGTGTGCACCCGTGTGTTTGTGTGAACATAACCTGCATCTCTTTATTCCTGTTAAATAGGGAGCTATTTGTGTTTAAAAGGCTAGGGAAGTGAACGCTCTCCCCTTCCTATAAGCGGCACACAATTCACCTGGGCTTCCTCGTTTTAATTTATCCCTAAAAATAATGACTCTGATAAGATCACTCCTTTATAATCCACTTTGCTCTTCTGTCTCCCGCCCCAATATGTCTTCCTGGCGCCACTGCGGACACTAAGCTTCTTGCTCTAGAGCAGACCCAATGACTTCCACGTGGAGTAAATGATATCCGGCTTCTCTCTTCCCCCAACGCTGCACATTCAGGCTTTCACCGCAACTTCCACAAGGGAGTTAAACTGCTTTTAGGCTTGCCGCGTACGGTAAAGGAGCTCTCCCTTGAAATCTGAGAGGGGATTAAGACCGTTTAGATGACTTTAATCGAAACCTATGCTTGCTCCCTCTCTCCACGTATGACTGGAAGTTAAAGTCACTTTGATTGTAATGGATGTGGCTTTCAAGTTAAGTGAGTTCAGGCTTTCATCAATTTAAACCACCCTCCCAAGCCTGTTGAAAGTCCAGACGGACAAACCAAGGCTTTCTTAGGATCGAATGGATCATGGTTTGTAGAGTCCTGCACAGGGCAAATGGAGCAATAGTCCCAACGCACAGGGGTAGAGCAAGGGTTAAAGTTTCGGTTTTGGAAGAGACGTCCTTGAAGCACTACTGAAGTTGGTGGACTTCTTTCCCAGGAAACTTGGTAGAAGGTCTCAGCCTAGCAGCCGCTTCCTAACGAAACGTATTTGGAAGGATTTTTCTGTTCACTTCACTTCTTCCGGAAGAGGGGCGCGTTCTTTATGGTCCTTGGATGAGGTGACATCCAAGTGAACCTTGGATCGGTGGATCGGTGCAGAGGGATGAAGGGTAATCCAACATTATAACTTCAGGAATCGACCCTACTCCAGCCTCAGTTTTTTCCCGCCTCTGAATAGTTGTTGTTGTTCATTTTCAGCGTAAAAACAGGACACACTGGTGCGCTGTTCTTTTTTTTTAATTGAAAAATTAAAAAACAGGAAGCAGACGCAGGGAAATTGGCAAAAAAAGTGTAAAAGCATGCGTTATAAACAAGATTCCCCATGCCAGCCTGTCACGGGTTATGAAAGGAGTTTTGGTCCTGAGGACAGAATGTAATTGAGGTTTCTTACTCTTATATGAAATAAAACTTGTTTTGTAACCAAACTTTTAAGAAGAGGAAAAAAAGCGAATAAAGATGAAATATCGTTTTTCTTCTGTGTTGATTCAATGTTAACATTTGGCTGTGAGGCCTTTTAAAAAAAGAGTTTGCGTATGTGTTTTCAGTAACTAAGTGGAGATATGGAAGGAGATAAAGAGGGAGAAAAGGAAAATTCTTTCTCTGAAAGGAAGCTGAACAGTTTACACATATATCAGAGAGTAAATAAATCAAAAAGGGAAAAAAACATTGTGGCATCTTAAAGACTAAGTCCTGTATTTTAATGTTAGTTTTTGTGGATCAAGTCCACTACCTGATCCAGGAAAGCTAACATTAAAAATACAGGAGCTTGTCTTTAAGGTGCCACAACGGTTCCCCCCCCCTTTTTTTTTGCTTGCACAGACTAACACAGCCTACCACTTCAAAAGTTTACACATTTGTTTAAGATCTGAAATTACACCTACATTACAAAAAATAAAAAAAGTTCCAAATGAGATTTATAAACTTAGCAGTTAATAAAACAGTTAGAGAACCATTCTATAGTGAAGAAGCTGTGTGAGTTTCAAGAGAGAGAAACCCTAGAAAAAGGAATGCAGAAAATGGGAGAACACACACACACACACACATTGCAATGCTGTACTCAAGGACATTCATTTAAGTTCCATTCAACTCAATAGAAGTAGACTACTCAGTAAATATCATTTGGACTCATTGTTACCGTAATTTTGGTTGACCAAAACATCCTGAGTGTTAATTTTTAAATTAAAGCTGAAATTCTTTACACAGAAACCTGAAAGTTAAGTCGCCTTGAATGCACAAAGCGCCTGATTCAGGTTCCGCTGCAGAGACTCATGGGAACTGAAACAGGACCAATAATTCAGATCAAAAGCTGAAATAGATCATATCACTTCTTTCAATATTTACAACCTCAAACTAATTTTCTGTTTCATTAATGGGGTTATTGCAGATAACCCTTTGGGATTAAATCTTCCTGTGAGTCTGAAGGTTGGGAGGCTAGTCCTCTTCATTTAGGGGTATATCTGTGAAAAAATAGTTGTGACCTACTGTCAAGAAAACCAGCAGAAGTTTGAGACAAATGAATGCATTGTAACATTCAAGCAGAATTAGTTTCACTAAGAAGAAGAACAGCCAGGTACACCCAAGAGGTACTGATTTTAGCTTTGCTCTAGCTACCAACTTCTAACAATGTATGTATGGCTAATTAATTATACACATACAGTTACTTGAAGTATATTTACTTGAGGCCAATGGAACTTTCAAAGGAGCCCTGCTTGACCTATGCTCATCTGGATTTAGAACACAACTCAGTGGGGACATCTCCTGTGCAAGCTGCAAGAGATCATAAAGTTGATGTTCCCCTCTACCGATCATTAGGATCCCTCTTCCCCCAATGATTGCCTTTGGAGGGATTTTTCCCCATGTTAGAAGCACACAAAGGTGCTTTCTGGGTTGAAAGGAGTTTTGCTGGAGGAACTCTGCTCAGGGGACATCCGAATGAGGCTCTTTTCATGATCCCAAGATCTTTTCCTGCCAAAGTGGACAATATTTATCTACTTGCAATTTCTTGCTTTCAAACTGCTAGGTTGGAAGGAGCTGGGACAGAGACTGGCGCTCATTCTATCATGCAGTACTCGGGTCTTGAACTGCCGACATGCTGACTTTCCAGCTAACAAGGTGAGCTTCTTAACCACTGAGCCACCGAAGTCCCTTGCATTTGGAGTAAGTTTGCCACTACAGTACTTGCAATATGGTATCTCTATTATTTTTGTTAATAACAAGAATAATAGAGGTAATTGAGATGGGGAAGGGAAATATTATCCAGCTACTCGAGTTCACCTGTGGCCTGAGCAGGTAGTTTGCCTAATGTCAATGGAAAACCTTTCCCACTCACTGTCCTAAAGCTGGTGTACTACATCCAGTCACCAGGGCGTAAACCTTAATGAAGTATGATTTCCTTCTGAGTGACTTGCACTGTAAATGCACACGACTTCATTGGAACCTGTTCTCCCTGACCTACAGAGAGGATAAGCAAAGGAAAGCGGGGGAGGATGGATGATCAACAGTAAAAAGCGAATTTCAAAGAGTGGTTGAGAACTTTAACACTCAAGCAGCCAGATTAGCAGGCACTGAGATGCAGGCTGCTTTCGTGTTCGGCTCACCAAGGGACACACACGCAGGTAATGGACTTCGATTTCTGAAGCATTGCTTCCATATCATCTGTGACAGCAAACATACTTTTAGAGGGGGGCCGAGGAGGATACAAAGTGAGAACCAGATCGCCTGTTCAGTTTGCAGCACATCTGTAGGAATCAGCAACGTCCTAGACGGGAAGAAAAGAATAAACCTCAAAAGCAGGCAGATAAAGAGGGGAGGGGGTGGGTGGGTTGGTCCGCTGGGAACCAGAGAAAACAGAATGGTGACTTACCAAGGGCTAGATTTGTCAGTTCCTGCTCATGGTATTTCATAAGTGGGATGTGTGTTTGACATGGGTAGGGTTAGGAAATCTCACAATGGATTTCTGTTGTCTTCATTTTACAAGAACGGCCTGTGAGCATTTATGCTGGGCTTCGCAAAGAAGTGATTGGATTTGGCTTCAGGTAAGATTGAAATTATTTTCTTATTTGGGGAGGGCTGGGAATAGAAAAGGCCCCCATAAACGGAGCAAGCGAGTTTCCAAATTCATTTGGAAGAGAATACTGTCTAACTCCACCCTTACCCTTTCAATCAGCCCCTGTGATCAGGCAGAACTACCAGTAAATCCACTTGTTAACCCAGGTGGCCTAAATGGGATTTAGTCTACCTGGGACCAGTAATTGGACTTAATCCCTACACTTCATTATCTTTCCCATTCTATCCTCTCCATTAATTTGAAATGGTACTTTAGCCTTAGCAGTCAAAAAAACTGAAAAGCTAAGAGTGTGTTTTTTAACCTTATAAACATCCAACTTTGAAAAGAATCTCAATTGAAGGCTGAAGGTAGTTGAAAGAAAGTCCCGATGAAAGAAATGGTTGTAATTTGTAAATTTCCTTAACCGGGTTATGCCGACTCAGCTAAATTGTGCTGTTGGTCGACTGTGGATATGTTTTTTATCTGAATTAATCTCTACCAACAGGAAATGCACATCTTTGCCGTTCTAATTCAAATGGTGGAGCTGCAATCTACATTCTGTTTGCTCTAAACTCCTACTCTATCGTTAATAGGACTGTTCCGGAGTGAATTGCTAATTGCGGCCAATATACATTCATAGATTTACAGCCCCAATATTAAGCATGTAGTTCTGAAGGAAGGTCTCACTCATTTCAGTGTTATTTGCTTCCAGGGAGGCCTCCTTATAAAGCCCAGAGATCCTAAGCAGCTTTTAAGTGACATTCCCAACAAACTGGCTTCAGGGTTAACGAGTTTCCCTGCATTCTGCATCACCCTCCTGATTCATCCGTCTGAAATGGGTTCCTTGCAACTAGCCTTCATTACTGACCATAAGAGGACTTGTCTGTCGGTGATATGTTCAGGAGCTGGCAATTAAGAAACAAGACCATATACAACCTTTTCCATGTGACAATTGCTGTGTTACTTCCTTTTGCCACATTTTCCCTCCTCATATCTGTCCCCTTTTCTCTAATTTTGGAATTGTTGCCAAATGAACTGCAGATACTTTTGGTAAACTTCACCCCCTTTTTTGTTGAGTGCAAATGTGCCTCTTACAGGACCTTGAAAAATGGAGGAAATCACAAATAAGTTATGGTCTTTGTGTAGTAAGAACTATTCACATGAGAGAGAGAGAGAGAGAGAGAGAGAGAGGATCCCATTTTGGATTCAAAGCACATGATCTTATGCACCTGTACAACTTGGCAAGGTATAGGAGGAAGGAAATCTGGTTGATTTGCAATGACATGGACTTCCAAACAAATGATTAACAGTGCACTGAAGGCAAGGATATAGAGTCGCAGTTAAGTGCGTATAGGATTCTAGCCTTTCAAGTTCTATAGGACTATCACCCAATTCAATGGGTGGAATAAGGTAGTAATCATATTTACAGTCATCCTATTGGAAATCAGGACTGCTTAAACCCAATAGATTTAATAGAATTCTATTCTTCTGTAGGTTTAAAAGTATGATTAAATCCAACACCAGGTGTTTGGTATCCAAGAAACATACAAACTTCTGTTGGACCACAGAACTTGTCTTTATCTCATCAGCTCTCAGGAATGCCATATAAAGAAGGCAAGGGATGTTTGTCCCAAAAAAATCAGACTGGTGCCCCCACTTTGGAAACTTTTGCAAGGAAGAACATTCCAGCAAAAACTGTAAGGAGTATATTAACTATATGTGCCCATACTTAAACCCAGCTTATTCAGTTGGAAACCCTACAAAGTAGTTCACATTTTTCATTACCACACACCAGGTTTAGAGTATCTACTTGGTTTACACCTTGTTTTGTTTTATTAGAACCTGAAGTTGTGGGATGATTGCCTCTAGTGAATCTACTAATATATCTTGACCTAAATCCTAGAGTCTGATACGACTGGCGTTTGAGCAAGGGTGACCTTTACCTTTAACCAGTCCCTCTTTTATCTTTCATAATGTGTTTTTAGGGTCCTTTCACATGTAAAAGTCATCTTTAGGTCTTTGCGTCATGTGTGAACTTCATTAGTGTGGAAGAAAAGTCAAACACTCATCTAACCAGAGTTTTACATTCTCACTAATGACCAATATGGATTTTGAAATTTTACAATGTAGACCAATTTCAAAGAATAACATTCCAGGCTAGCTTTGTATTATAAGCCCTTTACTTGTGGAAAGATGGGCTGCATCAGGTTCTCCCAAATTTGCTGTACTGGCTAGAGTTGACAGGAGATCCAATTCTGCAACTTCTGGAGGAGCACAGATTATTCACACCTGATATAAGGTCTATGCGAGCCCACTCACATACCGTAGTTTGGGCAATGTGCAAAACACTATAGAACTTCAACCTTCTTTGGTTCTGCTTATTTTGTTCTCCCAGTAAGTAGTTCAAGAAAACATTACACCTGCTTATCTTCTATTAAGTAACCATCTATATAGCATAGTTAACCCCAAATCCCTGAAGTGAATTTAATGAATATAACTAATATATTAGTCTAACCTCTTAAACATATTTCTTCTGAATCTCAAGGTACTGGAACCAAGTTTAACTAAGTGTTATGTTGTATAAGCCCTATTAAAGTCAAGCATAAAAGGCACATTTATTTGAGTTGTACCAAGGCAATTTTCAATTAGTGGAAGTACAGTACGTTCAAACAGGACAAGACAGGATTTGATTCCAGTTAATAGCCTGAAATTTAAAAAATGACCCCGTACAGCTAGGACATTAAGATACTGATTCTGAAAAGGAAGTAGTGCAGCTAAGTCAGAGCATAGTTTTGAAGGCACAAACAGGGTGGGGTGGGAGAAGCCTGTTTATGCTAAAAAACCATGTCTTTCTCTCTCTTTCTTTATCTTCCTTTGTCTCTGCAGATACCAGTGCTAATGTAGTTAAAGATGTGGTAGATGGAGCAATAAATTCCATGCCAGAGCTTTTCCGAGTTCAGGCTGAGTTTAAGCCTGTCTCAATATGGACTGTAATAAAGAGTTAAAATAAGTAACATCACTGTGTAAGGAATTACTGCTAACAAAAAATGTCAATTAATGATGGTTTGGGTGTGGTGTAGTGGATAGAGGAATAGACTAGCACTCAAGAGACGTGGGTTTGAATCCCCACTAATCCATGGAAACTCACTCGGAGAGTGGAACTGGTAAAACTACTCCTTAAATAACTCACTTGCCTTGAAAGCCCTACTAGGATAGCTGTAAGTCAGTTCTGACTTGACAGCACATAGCAACATAAGGAAAACAAATTAGGAGGTGTAACATGTCATTGTGTGGAAAATATACTTCCAGAAGATTAAAAAAAAAATCACATGCACGTGTGCATGGGTGTAAGTAGAGATGTGATTTTATCTGTACATGCAGCGTTCCATGCGCTCCGGTGTCTAGTCATGCCTGCCACATGACCATGGAAACATCTGCAGAAGCAGACAGCGCTGGCTCTTCGGTTTAGAAACAGAGATGAGCACTGACCCCTAGAGTCGGATACGACTGGCTTTCAAGCAAGGGAAACCTTTACCTTTACTAATGCCTTCTCCATGAGAGGGAGACTAATGAAGGGGTTCTGGAGCAAAGTTTCCTGATTAAGATTAGAATTCAGTTTGTATTCTTCAATTTACATAATTCTGACTAGATTTGTTTTCAGCCATCCCAGCTCTGTACACTGTATGAAGATGAAGAGATGTCCAGAAAGAGGGATGTATATTTATTAGTATGACACACACATTTTTTTCCTATAGTGCTGGAATTCAATTCCTCGTGGGATTCCCCTCCCTACCCTCCAGTGTGTCACACCCTACATAAACGGTGTGCCTTTGAATAAAACCTTTGAAATATGAACTGGTGGCACAGGAGTAACTCACAGTTGTGCATAGAGTAGTGAGTGCGGAGGTGAAAGCAGGAGAGGAATTAGGTCTGAAATCTGAGGCATTGAGTCCTTATCTCGGAATTAAATTCTGCTGAACCTCAGGGAGGAGGGAAATGATTTATGAGGAAGCAACAAGAAGTGCAAGGAAACCTGAAATACCCGAGAAAGGGCTAAACTGAGTTTATGTAGTGTAAAGTGAACTTCTTTTTTTCTAGGTCAGCCCCTCCTGGCCTAATAAAAGGTACGTATTTAGACAAGCAGGGGACAATCCAAGGGGGTGCTCTCTTTTGTCAAGCCTGAATTGAAATCCAGGAGACTGGAGACGCTCGCTCTCACGCCCATTCACGGCAATGAGAAGCACACAGGGAACTTCTGCTGCTGGATTGTGCCCACGGGCTGGGGTGCCTTGTGGGGGATAAAGTGACCTAACAAAAGATTCCCATAAAGTGATGGGAAATGACTGGAACACTTTAAAGGAGCACTTCCGGCGTCTGATGAAACGGGCTGTTGACTGCCACAATAAACCAGCTAGCCCTTAACACATTCTTCCTGTCTGTATGGTGGGGGCGCCTCTCAAGGCATCACAGATACAGATGATATGCCCTTACCATGCTAACCCAATGCCTATGGGCTACAAAGAGATGGATTTGTGGGAAAGAAGAATGCAGAAATATTCACCTGAGATGGAAAATAGAGCACGGGGTGGGTGTATATGAAGAATTACTTTTGCTTTAAGCAGGATTCCCAATGTACCAAAGATTCTTGCTAGTGTGTTAAAGGATATACAGTATTTACACCTATACCAAAGTAATATTCTAGTGTGGCAATTGGAGGGGACCTTTTCTAAACTACTTATGCTAGAGGGAGAGGGAGAGGGTGAGGGTGAGAGAGAGTAAGAGAGTAAGAGATAGACGAATCCATTTCTGTTACTGTCATACACTATTAACTCAATTTAAAACCCAAACTCTCCTCTTTGTCACTAGAAGACTGTTTGTGGAACATGACAGACAAAACTCTATGAAGTTTAGAGCATGAAATAGCAGGAAAGTCTCCTATGCAGTTTCTTTTTTTTTTTTTAAGAGAGAACTGCACACATCAATGCAGAATGCATTAGTGCTTTCAAAGTTACATTTTGGGATACTCAGAATCCTCTGGAAAGAAGAGGGGGATTCTTTAACTCATAGTCCAATAAAGTAAATTTTCCCAGCTTTGTTCATGTCAGTACTTTAGGACTCACACAACAAAGTTGTTTTTCTTTTTAGGGAATTAAAATTTCTTTTCTTGTTGTGATGTACTGAGATCATTTTTTAAAAAGCTTCCTCGGCTTTCTGCTTACATTGGTACAGGAGAGAAATGTTAATTAACTTAATGATGCCTGGTCTGTGAAAACATTTCTATGAAATGTTTGCAACTTCAGATAATGTAAATACAGAGCGGGTGGCCGGGGGACTTGCAAATTTTTCTTAATGTTATTTTCACTTGAACAATAAATTTAATACAAACTCTCTCTATTCTTTGCCTCCCTGGGAGCTCTGAATGCAATAAGATTTGTACAGCACTTTGTAGGCTTAAAGTGGCTGTTGCTATAATTAAAAAGCATCACAATCGTCCATCCCAGGCTTAAAAAAAATGGGGGAGGAGGGAGCCTAAAGTGCCAAAAATAAAATAAAATAAAATAAAATAAAATAAAATAAAATAAAATAAATAAATAGAGGGGAAAGTACCTTCCCAACTAAATATATGCAAAAGTCGAGGAGAATAAACTGGAGTAAATCAGGTAGTTTTATGTTCTTGTGTGTTAAAAATGAATTCCCAACAACGTGAAACTACCTAATTCACCAAACAGTTCTAGTTCATTTCTGCCTGTCAAAAGGCTAACGTGACCTTTACAAAGCTCCCAAAAGCAGCCATTTTGTTTAGTTTCACTCCTTCCTCTTTGCCGCTACCCCCAAACTATCTTTAATAAAAAAAACTGTTGCTAGGTAACAAATACCACAAAAGGACCCTTTCAAAGGCCAAAATTAAACCAAAAACACAAGACCCCGCCATTTCCCAAAGCTACTATTCAAATTAGTTCCTCCCAGAAAGTCTAAAACAGAGCTGTCCAGCAGGATTTTACTAAAAAGTAAGAAACCACACCAGGGGGAGACACTAAAACCGCCACTGGCTTTGAAAAAGGAGCATCATTTTCCAATCCTAAACTTGAAAGTAAAATAAAATAAAATAACCTAGAGACATAGTTCATCATTTTGGCAGGAGAGGGGGAGACATTTTTCAGTGACAATAAAGGAAACAAAAAATGTACTTTACTACAGAAAGCTAAGCAAATAGTTCAGGTTCAACCATGCAACTTCCATTTTCTAACAACAGCCCCCCTTTTAAGTACATAATAAACTTTTTTCTACCAGTTTGAAGCTGATGACTTTATCTCAGTTTGCTCACAATTTGCAATGACTCTGTGTATTGTATTGATTTAGTGATGAAACAGGTAACATTTTCCATTGATTTTGGATCTTAATGTGAAGTAAGTTTGGTACAAGAACAAAATATGCAATTAAAGGGTAACTAGAAGGAAATGATCCTGCAATACTCACTGAAGCCAACTGAATATACTTATAATCAAAGAGGACTTTGTTTGGTTCTTGTTTGAAGTAATCTTATGTTTTCTCTCAGAGTGTCATTGTATTCAATGGAGCTTACTCCCAGGTAGATGGATAAAATACTGCAGTTGTCATCATTTTAAAAGAAAGATTGATTTGTATGTTCACCACCAGACTTCTTAACAGGAACTGAAGATAAATATCACTGATATTGGAATGTCTGATTACGTGACATTACTCAGAGGGTAGAGCCATTGAATCAAAAGAATTTAGTAAATCAACACTAATGTAATTCCCATTGATTCAAGATTTTAGATTAGTAACAGAAATTTATCCTTGATAAAATTGTCAAGAAAAATGTGCAGGCTTGGATGCACATACAAGTTGTACCTCACTTAAAGAGTATAATGTGTTCCACAGGATTGCTCTTTAAGCGAGTTTGCTCTTTAAGCGAAACACCATTGAAAGTGACCAATTGTGACTTCTGGTGGAGGGGATTGTGAACCCTGATTTATTTGTTAAGTGAGTTTTGGGTTGGTTTTATTTGTTAAGCGAAGTGAACATTCAGAGAAAATTCTGCTCTTTTAGTGAGTTACTCTTTAAGCGAGGCACTCTTTATGCGAGGTTTGACTGTATTATCAAACTTAGAGTACATTCCTTGAAAACATAGATAAGACAAATAAAGAGAAAGACAAAAAGTATTTTGACTTCTTAAAGTGTAATATATTTATTTCCGTATGACTATCTATGGATTAAATCCACTCCCTCAAACATCAGGTATATGTGGGTGAAACCCAACACTGCAAAAAAGATTGTTTGTTATCTACTTATGCTAAAATGAACCAACATGCCTACTTGTTTGCAAAATGCAATAATTAAATCAGTTATAGTACTCTTTAATTAGTCATGACTATCTTCAATACATCAGTGTCACTCTGTCTCTGAGTACTTGTGGGCTTATCTTACAGTAGTCTCCCTAGCTTGGCCAAGTTATCCTCCTATGGTAATTGAGTAGACCAGGGGTTCCCAACCTTTTCAAGCCGGGGGCTGGGTCATGTTGTCTTAGTCAGTTTTGAGGGCCAGACTGCTATTTTGCTCTGCCTGCACAATCTCTTTATAATAGAATTCTATGCACAACCATTTTGTTTCTCAAATGCCCTTGAAGGGGTGGGAGACCACATGAAATGGCCCTCTGGGCTGGATTAGGCCTGCGGGCCTTAGGTTGGGAACCCCCTGGAGTAGACCATACTGCCAGTAACTCAACACCAAATGTCAGACGGTGGTTAACTAACCTGACAACCCTGAGGACTAACTTGAATCCATCTTGATGAAGGGCAGCAGCTTCATCAATACTGGCCTGGGACTGAGGAGGACTTTGCGTGCCAAAAGAGCTTCAGGACCAGAAAGTGACTTGTGGAACTGGATCAGCGTTACGGATGTCATGCTGCAATGCGGAAGACAGATGAAAGGCCACTGCATTATATTCCCAGGACAGTCTTCATGGCTGATTGCCATGATGATTGCTAATATTCGGACTCAAATACAGCAGCAGCAGAAGAAGAAGAAGGAGGAGAAGAAGGAGCAGAAGCAGCAGAAGCAGCAGAAGAAGTAGTAGTTTACCTAGAAAGGTCTTGGAAGGAGAATACTCCAGGCTGGAGAATTAAATACACTCAGTTCCTTCACATTTCAGTCACTCATTTATTTTTCTGAAAAAGTGTGGGGAAGAACTGGGCATAGGTACACTGGCACCTAAAACAGCACCAAGGCAATATTATTCTATATGGCCAAAGTGAGAATTGTTCTGCTTTCAGCAAAATAGTGGACCAGAGATAGTGGCTATTTAGTGGTGAAGAAAAAGCACTTTACACTTCCCAGAGGTACTTTTATTTTATTTTTAATTCATGTATTGAAGGGCTTGCATTAACTTAAAGCATATGACTTTTCACACTCACAAACACACACACTTTTACAGTGGATAGCATTCATGGTTTGATATTCCAGGAAACATGGATTATGATTATAAAATCCTTTCCTTGGAATCCTGTTCTATGTAGACTTCTTAAATCAATTGATTATATATATATATACACACACTAGTAGTCCCTTTCCATAACTGATGAAACAAGTTGATGCTGGATAGTAAAACATATCAGCCCGAAACAAAGAAGCTAAGCTATTTTTTTTATATTCCTGTACAAGACCCACTTAATTTTGCTCAAACTACTCTCATATCCTGTTTAGCACAATCAGTGTTCACTTTGTGTTGAATCTTATCTGGAGTCTTCATGACACCAGAGAACTGTAGATTATAGCTACATTAAATTATTAAGAATTATTCCAGTAAAATTGGTTAAAGAACAGTTGCTAGTGTCTATATTGAAATTGATTTCAATTGTACAAATCATGGTTACAGTATCTAGCCAAAGTTTAGGACTACCTGGTTTTCTAACCTTATTGCAGTACTAATAGTGTTGTATTTCCTATAAAACTGCCTGTAGAACAGGGATGGTGGGCAACCCTGTTCCTCCAAGTCTTGTCAAACTACACCGCTCAGGATCCCTCAGCTGTTGGCTATGATGGCTGATGGGAGTTGTAATCCCAATATACTTGGAGGTACATTTTCTCCCTGGTGGAGAAAATGTAGACCAATGTTTCCCAATCTTTGGTTTTTGGACTTCAATTCTCAGAAGCCTAAATCAAGTTTCCAAAGCATTGATCAGCCAATGTATTGACTTAGGCTTCTGGAAATTGATGCCTATAATGTGGTTCCCAATGTGCGAACCACTGAGTAGACTGTTGCTGCTATGTGTTGTTTTTGGCTTATGGCAATGCTCATCGTATTGGGAGGGGTATGTGGGATATTCAATGAGTAGTTCATACATACTCCACAAGTTTCCATGGCTAAGAGGCAATTTGAACCCACGTCTCCCAAAAGTCTGCTACTCTATCCACCACACCACAGTGATACACTTTCCCCCTTCTGAACACATAATTTTACCCTAGAAGCCTACTCTTAGCAATGTTATTTTGAAATGCATAAATGTCCACCTCTCATTATGAAGATACTACTTGGCTGGCTAGTTCACCTTTATGCTCACTCAAGTCCTAACTGAACAAATGAATAAGTCAAAAGTTCTCTTTACTTCAAGTTACCTCGAACATACAACTCTTTCTCAGCAAAATTAGTTCTCACATTTAGGAGCTATCATCAAATATTAAGAAACAGAGATGTGCCATTTGGATTTTTGGGAACCAACTCCCTGAATTCTCAAAACTTCTTCATGCAGAATTTGGGGCATTCCAGGCTGCAGATCCTCACCTATAGACACCTACATTTTGTTTTTCTGGACTAGGGCCTTGTCTCAGAGACTTAATGATTGCCTTAGGCCTGCCACCAATTGTTAATACAGTGTAACAAATGGCTTGGTTAACATAAAAATCCCATAACAAAAGGAAACCCATAGAAAATAGTAGCTCGGTTTACGGGAATTTTTCAGAATGGATTAATTGGTTTTCAGTGCATTCCTATGGGAAAACATGTTTCAGTTAGTACTTTTGTTTTTCAATGAATTCTTATGGGAAATTGCATTCAACACATTCCTATAGGAAATTCAGTTAAAGTAATTTTCACTGTAAGAAACCTCCTAGAGAATGCATTAATTACATTAACCAAGGTTCCACTGTATATATAAACAAGGAAGCTGTCATGATGCTTCCTTGTGTTGTCTTTCTTTGGGAGGCATCCTGTATAGATCCTAAAGAGTAGCAGAACTATATATTCCAGGAAACACTCCAGCAGTTCCTTGTTTTGTACCATAACAAGAGGAAGTAGGATTGAGACAGCTTATTTAGCCTCTGAAACTAAGTCCAGATGAGCAAAATGTAAGTGTGTGTAGGTGTGGACCTGTTGCTCAAGAACTTCCAGAATTCTTCCTGAGGGATTCTTGGAGAATTCTGGAAACTGAAGTCTTTAAAAAACACCCAAATGGGACATTCATCCAAACAAACTGATTTCTTTATGGAGAACTCCAGACATCTCTACCCACCTATGGATTAATCCTTATCCTGAACCACTTTTTTATTCTAATGGCACTTCTAAAAAATAGGAGAGAAGCAATCCTAAACATATTATTTAATTTAGTTTGCTTGGTTAGATATAGATTTTGTTATGCTTAGAGTAGACTCACAGGTCAGCAACCTACTGGCCTTCCATAGGCAGAACCCCAACCAGCATAGTAATGTTGATGATATCTCTTCTGTGAGCATTTCCAGGGCACAGCTGATGATCTCCATTAATAAGACCTGGACTCCACTTGCCTGAACAAGCAAAACTGATCCCTTGATACTACATTTGGGAACTTTCCACTCAGAGGAAGCTTCACAAAATGCTGCTCATTGAAGTCACAGATACTTAATTTGGTCAAGAGGAAAGTGTATCCCATTGATTTCACTGGGTCTACTTGATGTTTGGTCTGGATCCAATGCAGTATTTATATACTTGCGTAAAACATATGTCTCTGGGTATTAAAATGAAATATTAAAAGTACTATAAAAGCAATTACAGCATGAAGATTTCCTGCAGAGAGACAGGCATGAATCTTAAATCACATACAAACAAAGAGAGCCATGTGATTCTTGCACAATGTTACCTGGTTTCCTTTGTTTGAAGAGTGGGAGATGGTATGTAACCAACAGCTACCTGAGGTGCAGTTTGAAAACCACAACTACAATACAGCTTACTGTTTTTTCTGACTCCCATCTAAGAAACAGGGCCTGGCACAGATATCTGCCATGAACTTTTGGAACTCTCATTTATAATTTTCCTGTGCTACAAGAAATTGCTGCATGCCTGAAGAAGCAGTTTTGAATCATAAAGCTTGTGCGGTGTTTGATGTCTTTTTTTTAGTTGTCCGATAAAGGTATCACCTTGCATTTGTATCAAATCACATAATCACACAACAAAGCTAAAATTCCACAATATATAATAGTGAGATTTTCAGGAGAAAAATAATATTGATATTTTAAATTCTCAAATTTTAAATAGCTGAAAGAAGTAAAAGGTCTGTTTGGAGAGGGTATTTTAGGAGTGAGGGGCTTCTGTTAAGACAGTACATAAAAGCAGCCCACCCAGAAGAATATCTACTTGATGATACATTCTTTCACTAACAGTGGAACACAGGAACAAAAGAAACTGCCTTATACAAATTCACCTGCATGCTAGCCTTACTGTGACTTTTTATTAATTTGCTTGCTTAATGTGCTGCCTTTCTTCCATGGATAGAACTCATGGTGGCTTGCAATGTAGTTTTAAAATTAGTGACAATAAAATGCAGATATTTGCAAACATTGGAATACAATTAAACCTATTACAGTATATACTTGAGTATAAGCCAAGTTTTCTAGTCCCCAAATGAGCCCCCCAAAGGGGACATGGCTTATACTCGGGTCAACAACCATGAGGGTCCCAAGACCATGCCATATTGAGATGTACCAACAATTTAATTAATTTTACCATATTTTCATGTATTTTGATTATTGAAACTCACTAGCAGCTGCTGCATTTCCCACCCTTGGCTTATACTTGGGTCAATCTATTTTCCTGGGTTTTCAGGTCAAAATTAGGTACCTCGGCTTATATTCTTGTCATCTTTTACTCAAATTATATGGTATATTATTAACATGCAGTTAATATTAAAAGACTTGAAAACATCTCAGTTAAAATATTCATAGTACTTTGGGTCACCCTTGCTCGAAAGCTGGTTGTATACAACTCTAGGGTGCATTGCTCATATCTGTTTATAGCTAAAGAGCCAGCACTGTCTATGTTTGCAGACATTTCCGTGGACATGTGGCAAGCATGACTAGACATCAGATCACACAGAATGCTGTTTACCTTCCCACTGAAGTGGTACCTATTTATCTACTTGCAATTTCTTGCTTTTGAAATGCTAGGTTGGCAGGAACTGGGACAGAGAAGGGAGTTCATTCCGTCATCCAGTACTAGGGTCTCGAACTGCTGACCTGCTGACCTTCCAGTCATCAAATTCAGCATCTTTAACCACTAAGCCACCTACAGTACCAGTACTTTACCTTTAAATAAATAAATAAAAAAGAAAAAGAAAACTGACACATGAAAGTAAAGCTGCGTTTTCAGCAGTTTCTCACATGCTGAAGGAATAAAGATACAGTATCAGGAAGGAAACCTTCATAGCCAACTTTGGCAAAGACTTCCAGAGCTTGGGAACTCTTCTCTTATATCTGCACCTACCAAATCACTGAAAAAGAGGCAGCTAATGACTCCTGTTTTGAGGCAGTGTGAATCTGTTCTTGGTTTTAATTTCCCCCTTTCATGAGCTGTCCAGGGTCCTGGATCACGTCCCCAAATTCATTCAGTACCACAAATAACTCATTTAAAAGTCAGACTAAAAAACAGAGAGGACTGATAGAGACCCTTCCCAAATTATAGCCATCAGCTGCCACAGTTTGAAATATACTAGCACTGAGAGAAGGACCTTCCGTCTTAAGTACAGCATGAAATCTGCACACCTGGATGTTGCCACACCTAGAAATCTCTTACTAGTAAGTGTGTGAATGTGTGAAGACTTGACTGGCAGGACAGATGTGGGGCAGTGATGGTTCATTGACCACACCCCACTGGCTTATTTAAAATATTATACCCACCCTCTCCCTCTTCAATGTTAAGGAATTGGTTTTAGCTTGTTTATCTTCTATTTTAACTGCTTTTTAGATTTTAATCTTGATTTATGATCTGTGATTTTCCATGTTTCTTCATTACCCTTTGCAATCTGCCCTGAGTCACCTACGCGAGAAGGGCAGAATAGAAATCTGGAGAAATAAATAAATAAATAAATAAATAAATAACCCAATGAGTCAATCAAGAACAACAGTAGGAAGAATATTCACACACATGGAAAGGCTCAGCTCAGTAACAGAACCACAGATGCCTCCAGGCCTGGAAAAGATTCCCCAACGTAAATCCGAGGAATACCATTGCCAGTCAATGCAGACAATTCTTAGTTAAATTTTCATTAATGATGTTATTTGTTGGTTCAGCATTCCATGCGCTCCAGTGTCTAGTGGTGCCTGCCACATGACCATGGAAATGTCTGCAAAAGAAGACAGCACTGGCTCTTCAGCTATGAGCACTGAACCCTAGAGTCAGATACGACTGGCTTTCAAGCAAGGGTGACCTTTACCTTTATTTATATCCCACCTTTCCTGCCATATGCTCAAGTTGGTGTATAAAGCTTGCCTGTTCCCCACTTGATCTTCACATCTCTCATAATAATTTCATGTCAGAAATTATTTTGGGTTGAAAGGATTTTTGCTGGAGAAACTCCACTCAGGGGATGCCTGGATGATGCTCCTTTCATGTCCCCAAGATTTCCCCCCACCAAAATGGTTCCTATTTATCTACTTGTGATTTCTTGCTTTTGTACTGCTAGGTTGGCAGGAGCTGGGGCAGAAACGGGCGCTCAAACCGTCATGTGGTACCCAGATCTTGAACTGCTGACTTGCTGGCCTTCCAGCTAACAAGGTGAGCTTCTTAATCACTGAGCCACCACAGCTCCAATGCTTCTCTCTTGTGAGCGTGAGTTGGGTAAACTGTGATGGCTGGCCACAAGATCACCTAGTGAATTTAACAGCCAGAATGGTACTGCCTATAGTTTGGGTGGGGTTCTGGAAGATCTCTAGGTTGTGCTCCTCACTAAATTAGGAAACTTCATGGGATGACTGTGGACAAGTCACTCTGGACTACCTTGCAGGGTTGCTGTGTAAGGGTAAAGTGGGGAGGAGATGAATCACAGGCGCCACCTTGAGTTCACTGGAGAGAAAGCAACAAGAGGTTTAGGAGGAGAGCATGAATGTTATGGAAGGGGTGTAATTTTCAGAGTGGTAGCCATGCTAGACTGTGTGTAGGCATTTCAGACAAAGAGCATTGGTGGTATCTTAAAGACTAACCACTATATTTTGATGTAGATCAAGTCCATAAGGAATTGTCTGAGAAAATGGTCTACAGAGAGATCCACCAAGGCTTACATTAAAATGTGTTTGTTTTTACTTTTGTTTCCTTTCTTGGCAGATATGAAATGGATGGCTTTTCTAATCTTCTTTTACTTTGTTTACGCTTTTGCTTCCTACCTATCCTCCCACCCATCTCTTTATAATGGAATTCTATGCACATTTACTTAGCAGTAAGTCCCACTAGAAGACTGTGGTGGCTTAGTGGTTAAGACACTGAATTTGATGACTGGAAAATTAATCAGGTCAACAGTTCGAGACCTGAGTACTGCACAGTGGAGTGAGCTCCAGTTTCTGTCTCAGCTCCTGGCAACCTAGCAGTTCGAAAGCAAGATATTGCAAGTAGATAAATAGGGACCACTTTGGTGGGAAGGTAAACAGCATTCTGTGCACTCCGATGTCTAGTCATATCTGCCACATGTCCATGGAAATGGCTCCACAAATATAGATAGTGCTGGCTCTTTAGCTATAAACATAGAGTCAGATAAAACTGGCTTTTGACCTAAGTCCCACTGCATATAGAAAGTGGGGCTTACTCTCCACATACTAGGTGTGTGTGTGTGTGTGTGTGTGTGTGTGTGTGTGTGTGTGTGTGTGTGTGTGTGTGTGTGTGTGTGTGTGTGTGTGTGTGTGTGTGAACACGTGTGTGTGCACGTGTGTGTGCCGGCGTGTGTGTGGTATTATTCAGTTCATTGCTTTCGTTCAGTTCATATTAGATTTGGCTATTTAACTCAGCAAAACACAGATGACTGTGCTTAGTGGTTATACTGAAATCAATAGGACACGTTATTCATTACCAACCAATTTTTGGATGCCCTTATGTAATGTTGTGTGCCACCCAGAGTTGGGGTGGAATAAAAAGCAAACAATAGACAGACAGACAGACAGATAGAATGGAAGGTGGCAAACTTCATGCTACGAGAGCCATGGTTCCTGATCTCCATAGAAACAGAAAGTAAACAAACCAGAGCCAAATGCAAAATAACATCATGGGAAAATGATGAATAGCAGGTCCTCCGTCCCCCGCTCATCTATTGCATCGTTGGCAATGGGGGACTCTTAGATGCTGCCAGCTTTTAACACCCATTGCCAGCCTAGGAATGATGAGGGATTATGAAAGTGGCAGCCCAAACATTTCTGGAAAAACACAATCACTCTTCTTGATTTATTGCAGCTCATGAATCATAGACTTGAATTACCTGGGATGGCCTACATTTACACATCTATATCTGAGTTATGAATAATGATCTGTCAGAGAATGCGACTAAGACTCTAGATACGAGTGACAGGTTAACTTTTGAATCATCATAAATCCAAAAGACTGCACAAAACTAAACCTCAACAGCAATGCTCAGTAAGGTAAAGATAAAGTTCACCCTTGATAGAAAGCCAGTCATATTCAAATCTAAGGTTCAGTGTTCATCTCTGTTTATAGCCAAAGAGCCAGCACTGTCTGTGTTTTGCAGATGTTACTGTGGACATGTGGCAGGCATGACTAGACACCGGAGTACACGGAATGCTGTTTATCTTCTCACCGAAGTGGTACCTAGTTTTCTACTTGCTATTTCTTGTTTTCAAACGGCTAGGTTGGCAGGAGCTGTGACAGAGATGGGAGCTCGCTCTATTGTGCAGTACTCGGGTCTTGAACTACTGACCTGCCAACCTTTCAGTTGTCAAGTTCAATTTGGTTATCTAGGCCACTCAAAGGTTTTTTAACTATTGGATATGATATCCTGACTACACTGGGGTTCTGCTTTGTTATGGAAAAAGCTTTAAGCAGCATTTTTGTGAAGCATGGGAAGATGTGCCCACATTCCACCAATGCCAAAGAAAACAGTATTGTAGCAATTGCAATAACATTTATATATCACCCCATAGTGCTTAGTGCACTCTCTGAGCGGTACACAAGTTAATTAGCATTTGCCCACAACAAGTTGGGTACTCATTTTACCCACCTTGGAAGGATGGAAGGCTGAGTCAACCTTGATCCCGGGTCAGGATTGAACTCACAATGTCCTGGCTGCAGTACAGCAGTTTAACCACTGAACCACCAGGGCTTGTTTTGGGGACATATTTTGGTATTAGTAAGTTCTAAAAATACCCTCCATTTCCAGGGGTTTGCCTGTTGAACACGTGGCCTCATTCTTAAAACTACCTAAGAGATTTTGCATGAACATTTTGCAATTTTGTAGTTACTGAGGTTGGATCCAGATTTAGCCATGCTTGGTTGCACTGAAACCAATTGAGCACTTTATTCTTTACTAACTCTAATGGGTCTCCTGCGTAAGCACAAATATTATACCCTAAATGTTTAATATTCAACTTCAGTATTTTACATCCATAGCACTTTGAATTCAATTTCATCATACTTCACAGTGTTTGACTCTCAATATCTGCCAGTCTTTATTCATTTAAATACATTTATATTCTGTTTCAGCCAGAACAGAGCATATTGCTCTGCTTTTTCTCAGTTTATCCTTACAACCTAGTAAGATGGGTCAGGCTGAAAGAGTATGAACAGCCGAGGTCACTAGTGAGGTTCACGATTCGCTAGGGATTTGAACCCGGATATTTTCACTTCCAGTCCAACAATCAAACCATTACAATACCTTCATTTTTGTGGACATGGGACATGCAAGGATTTCTGAATCTGACTTACATCAGGTATTGGCTGATTAATGTTATTTTTATAGCAATTTTTATGTTCTTACATCTTTTACGTATTTTGAACAAGTGCTTTTTGAATGGCATGGTGTAATAATAATAAAAAAGATAACACAGTACAATAATATAAATAAAGCAGGAGAATATAACAGTGAAGCTGAAAACCACACATGAAATGAGGCTGTTCTTATTTGATACCTAAAGCTTTTGACAGTAGGATTTCTACATTACATAAGTCTTGTGTCACTTATATTATAGGGCCCCTGCTGGTCTTAGTATAGACCAGTGGTCCCCAACCTTTTTTTGGCCATGCCCCACCTATGCATCTCTAAAATCCTGATTCTTCCCACCCCTGACATATAATTCCTATTATTCAAAAAAGTGAACTCCTATTCATGTGGAGGAAGTTTAAAAGTCTAAAAGGTAATTCGCTGTTAATAATTCATTCTTGAATTGCCCTCCTTGAAAATCAAATTGCCCCTCTGTGGGGCGTGTGACCCCATATTTGGAACCATAGGTTTAGACCGGGGTGCCCAAACCAAGGCCTGCAAACCAGATCCAGCCCCCAGTGGCATTTTATGTGGCCTCCCACCCCTCCAAGGTCATTTGAGAAACAAAATGGCTACCTCTTTGAAGTTGTTGGGCCATCCCTATCATGCAGGCAGGCCCTCAAAGCTGACTGAGAGAGCGTGACCTGGCCCCCAGCTTGAAAAGGTTGGAAACCCCTGGTCTAGACTCTCATACCTGGCATTTTGCTGCTGGACTACAATGTCCATCACCTTGCTGAAGTCTAGTTCTGAAAATATCTTCTTAGTTAGAATGAAAGAATAAAGGGGAAAGGGGATCTTTGAGGTTCTCTGCTCACTATGCCACATAATAGTATTTGCAAGCATTTCTGCAGTGAAATGAAGGAGGTTTGGGGTTAAGAGGGTTAATGTTCTGTAAGTAGTCAGACCAGGAAATCCTCATCTTCCACATAGCATGTCTGCAGCTCCCTCCGTGGCTTAATGGTTAAGGCCCTGAGCTGGAGACTGGAAGGTCAGGTTTCGATACCCAAGAGCTGAACTTGGGGACATGAAAAGAACCTCATTCGGGCATCCCTTTAAAATCCTTTCAACCCAGAGTAATCTCTGACATGAAATTATTAGCATCTGCATTTCATTTACCTGAATAGACAATGATCCTATGAAATACACCTTACAAATGATGTAATGCACTATAGCTATAATGTAAGTACAGTAAAACCTCATATAACACTAAAACCTGGTTCCACAAGTCTTGGTGTTATATGATTTTTAGTGTTATCTGATCCTCTATGGGATCCATAGAGATACATTGTAACCACACAGGCTTTAGTGGTTGTTATCTGAAGCATCCCATAGGATCTTAATGTTATCTGATGCAATTCTTCCCCCCAGATTCCTTAATGTTATGCGATTTTCGTGTTATTCGATACTAATGTTATATGAGGTATTACTGTAATGTAATAGTATCAATAGGCAAGTTTCCATCCTTTTCTGGGCAGAGGAAGTTAGTAAAGGTAAAGGTTACCCTTGCTCAAAAGCCAGTTGTATCTGACTCTAGGGTTCAGTGGTCATCTCTGTTTCAAAGTCGAAGAGCCAGTGCTGTCTGCTTCTGCAGACATTTCCGTGGTCATGTGGCAGGTATGACTCCCCAGAATGCTGTTTACCTTCCCCCCCCCGAAGTGGTCCCTATTTATCTACTTGCAATTTTTTCCTTTTGAACTGCTAGGTTGGCCACAGCTGGGACAAGTAAATGGGATTTGGATCTTGGTTGTAACCTATGGAAAGTTACAAAACCAACAACTGTGTAGTTAAAGCTTGTGTTTCCATATATCCTTCTGAGTATTTTCTCCCTATGTTTTAATTAATAATATTTGATTAAAGGCAACGCATTACAGGCATTTGGGTGCTTCCTAACAATGTTATTAAAGCTGCTGTTTTTATCCAGGCAGCGTATATCAGGAGAATAATTGCAGTTCCTTTAAGGCTGCTACTCATTTGCTTCTCCTTAGAGAGGATGGAAACGATGCTGCATATAAGGCAATGCTTATGGGTATGAAAGTACTGTAAAACAAAATAATGGTGTGAGTTCCATTAGGCAAAAGATTTCAGTGGGGCAATTACAGGAGACTTAAAGCTTTGAAAATGCATGGTTCCCTCTGCAGGACAGTAAAATACACTCACGCACACATTGAGTGGCTGCATTGGTTAACCTCTTCCTTAGAAGAAAATGCACAATTTATTTAGAGGAGGAGATTAAAATCCCAACACCCACGGCAACTAGATTCATAAAAATGACGGACTGCTTCCTTCGCCATAGCGCCATTCTAACTCAATTTCCTTTTCTCCGAAGGCTTTGAAACCAAAGCCAACTAGAAATATATGGGCAAATCGCTGAGAAGTCAATGGGTAGGCAATCTCCGCCAACTCCTCACTCTAGGTTGTACCTGCATAATGCCCACTTAGGATAACTGAGAAGCTAACCTTCTGCCCTCCGTAGATTGTTTCACCTGGCAGTTAACAAAGCAACAGTCCTCTAGACGGCGCTGTCCAGTCATATAAACATTTATATTTTTTTAAAAAGACATTTTTAAAAATAAAGTTAGGAAGATCCTGGTTCAAGGCAGAAAAAACTGAAAGCACAAACCTATACTCAAAAGCAAGCCTCATTAAATTTATTGAGACTCACACATACATTCTAGAGCTGAACCTCACAAAGCAATCTTCGGTGCATTTACTCAGAAGTAAACCCATTGGTCAAAATCCCGTTGCTCAGTGTAGTAAACTGCAATAAAGTAGGACCAATAGGATCAATAGGGATTTAATATGTAAACTCCTCTGTCATTGTTGTAGGCTGCAACTTGTATCAGAGAGTGCATTTTTTCCTGAAGCAGGAAAAAATGCCATTGGCATGAATTTGTTTAAGGTAGATCCCAGCTTGCCATAAAGTCAGGGGCGTAGCTACCGCTGTATCTGCCATATCAATTATACGGGGCCCCTGGGCCACGGGGGCCCCCAACGTGCGTAAGCAAAAATTAATAAAAACTTCGCAAAAAATTTTTATTTCACAAATGACAAAAGTTAAAAAAAGCAATTTTTTTCTTTTGTGAGAAATCTTTACCCTTCCTAAGGGCCCCCAAACAAATTTTTATATGGGGCCCCGCCAAGGCACGCTACGCTTCTGCATAAAGTGACCCACTATGATCACAGAGTCGTCTCCTGCAGCACCACTGAGATGAGACATGCAGGATTTAATGTAAATTTCATTCATTCAAACAGGCTTGCTCTAACTATGACTTACTGTGCTAAAGAAAGTTGATGTTAGCATAGGCTTATTTGAGTCAATGGGATTTATGGAGAAGTTGACTCTGTAAAAACTCCATTGATTCAATTGGCTTATTCTGGAGCAATTCAATACACTAAACAATAGGATTTTGGCCTTTGGGATTTACTCCCAGTTCAGTACAGTATATCTAAAATTGCAGCCTTAACTATGTAACATTTTTTCTATTCAGAAATAACCCCTATTTGAATTCAAAAGTACTTAATTCTGGCTAGATAATTCAGAGGTTTACATGTCTGGCTGTGGAACCAGAATTTGGGACATCAGTTCCCTGCTGTGCATCCCAGAAGAGACAACCTGTGTATTTTTGGTCAAGCTGCACAGTCCCAGGGCAACACCAGAAGAAGAAAAAGGTAAACCTCTTCTGTGTATTCTCTGTCTAGAAAACCCTGAAAGGGTCACTGTAAGTCTTAATTGACTTGGTAGCATTCTATTATTATTATTATTATTATTATTATTATTATTATTATTATTATTATTATTATTATTATTATTATTATTATTATTATTATTATTATTATTATTATTATTATTATTATTATTATTATTACTACTACTACTACTACTACTACTACTACTACTACTACTACTACTACTACTACTACTACTACTACTGTATATAATTGCAGCATAAGTTATTCCGTTTTTACTGAAATTGAGTAGGAAAAGAAAGGTGTCCTTTATGGGCAATTTGAAAATTGAAATGAAACTACTAATAATAATGCAATTTACTAGAAATAGCAAAGGAATATGGCTTAAAGGAGAAACATAATGGTAAGAAATGTAGTTTTATACTGGAAGGGCCTGGGTTGGGTCAAATGAGATGCAGTTTTCTTCAAAAGTGTCAGAAATAGGGGCACAGGCAATACATGTTTAGTTTGACTGCTTTTACTTTTTCCTCCAGCAAAAAAAATATTTTAAAAAAATAGAACCTGTGGTTCTTTAGAGACTTTGGGGAGAAAGTTAATGGGGCTGGGAACTCTGCTTTTAACACACTAAATTGCTATTAATAGTCCAAGACTGTGGTGTAGAATGATATGATCCAAGATTAAATATGATGTATAGGAAAGAAGGGGGAGTTTGGTAATAACACATTTTATCTCAATTACTGGTAGCAATTGATTTAAGTGAAAAATACTGGGTTCCCATAACCATGCAGTCAACAACAGCCATATTATGGTGATCCTAAGATTTTCAAAGTATCTGAGATATTTAAGGAGTGGTTTTATCATTGTCTTTCTTTGGTGAATTTTAATGGCTGAGCAGGGATTCGATCCCACGTGCCCTAGCCTATCATCCTATCCACTATACAGTATCACACTGGCTCTCATAACATATACTCAGGGCTAGGCCATTTATATTTCTAGGATTTTTAAAAAAAACAGAATGAGGAATAAGAATTGCGAGATCATATGTATATCTGTTGAGAAATTAATCTCATTTGGTTCTGTGCAAGAATTTTAGACCTAGAAAAGTTGTTAATTTGAAAAGAACCTTCTGTGAAGCACTGGTGGACACTAGGATCTTCCTTTCACAGTAGAGGCCCTGCTTCCCATCTCCAGATCAAAGGACAGACTTCACTGAGCCCTCAAACAACAGTTAGTCACCATGTGATTTCATAAAACAAAATCCAAGCTTTCTGCCACTTTTCCAGGAGCTCAAGTTTCACTATGGAAAGGGGAAGCAGAGAAAGGAGATCTATGGAAAGGGGAAGCAGAGAAAGGAGATCATACAACATTAGGCAATTGTATTAGAATGAATAGGATTTGTTACGTGATTCATCTGGCCAGCGCTGCCCTCTAAAATTTATCTAAAATTGCTAAAATGGTTGTATTTGCTCCTGTCTCCCATAATCCTTTAAGGTACACTCCATCCAAAGTCAAACTTTAGGAAGTCCTTTTGCATTTAATGCAAATATTTTAATTTGTTTTACTCTTCCTGCATTAAAGGGGTTTGGGGTTTGGACTGGAGGGCATTAGAGACCCCTTCCAACTCAGCTATTCTATGATTTCACTGAATCTTACCATTCTAATACTTTTTTGGTTTTGGTTTGGTCCTGCCTTAAATTTGCAACTCCATCTACCTTCAGATATGTATAAATCCAGATGCTTCAAAGGTTAGTTTTTTGTACTGCAATTTCCAGAAAATTTAGTCCAAAAACCAACTTTTCCAAGTTTTACTAAACCCAATTGAGTTCAGCAAAACTTACTTCAGGTTACTTTCCATGAAATATATCCTATTCTTAAATTTCACAGAAGAATAACAAAGCCTAAAGTGAGCAGCTTCAGAAAGATCAAAAAGTTGGTTTCAGATCAGAGAAGGCTCAAGGGTCCAATCAACAGATGATTTAAAGTTGACCTACATTTAATCTATTTTTTTAATGAAGGCTTTTATATACACATATATAAGCAATGGTGGTGTTACTTTGAGGTAATATGATTTGCTCAATCCATAAACGGCATACTATCTGGTTAAAGGTGGGCTGTTCTCAAAATGCTCAAAAGAGAACTTTATCACATGCTAGGAGAAACATTTCATTCAACACGTGTCAAGGTTTTGAAAAGGCATCGTTTAAAGTGAAGCAAATTATACTCCATCCAAAGTTCATAGGGTTTTTGGTGTGTGTTTGTTTTAAAAAAACTCCACTGTTAAATTGGTTTCCTCATATGTTTCAGAGCTACTGATTCGAGCAATTAAGCCTTTCTTTAATTAGCTGGAGTGGAGCTGTTGTTTTTTTCTTCTGCAAATGGTTAAGGGCAAACCCTTATCTTTAAAAAAGAAACGTAATTTAACAGCAGGTAGAGAATAATCTAGATAGCTTCCCTGAATATCCCCCCTCCCCCGCTATAAATTGCCAAAATGTTTCAGAGATGCTCGTCCAAGGAAGCCAACGAGCTTCCATCTGTACGGATGCGTTTTAAACTTTCCTAAATTGGATTTCTTTTTCTTCCTTTCTCTCTTTCCTTTTTTTAAGGGTGTTTGAGTCACATATAGCTTGAAGGAGCCATTACAGGAGAAGTTATTTCCAGTCTGTTTGGGTCGCAGGAGGATTTATTTGGAAGGAGGTTTTTTTGTTTTCAGGCAACAGCGCAGAACGGAATGGCTTACCAAGGTTATTTCAGGTTTGTTAATGTTTGGAAGTAATACCGGTGACTAAGATCTCGAGCTGAAAAGGCAAATGCCCACAAGGCAGGAAACTTAAAAGGACACGATTTGCTCCCTGAGATTGAAGCTTTTGTGACCCATTACGATTGCTCTTTTAGGCGACACAAACTTGTACTAAGCAAACTAGATAATGAATAACTATGTCTCACAATGATCTCCAGAAGGGAGGTGGTGGTGAGGGTGAGACAGGTGTTAAGTCAAGATCAAAGATTTTTGGGTCATCAACAGCAACTTCTATTTTTCCACAGCTGGAGGTTTGGGTTGTTGTTTTTTTTAAACAATAATTACATTTCTGTCAATTGTGAGACTAAAACCCCAAACCAATGTGTCTCATTCTTCACCCACAGAAGTTAAAGATTCTAAAATCCTATTGTTTAACTACTGATTTAAGTGTTAAATACTGGCTTTAATCACTCCTACTGCCATTAACTGAGCTGGCTTTAATCACTCCTACTGCCATTAACTGAGCTAAAAAGCTGGGCTGGCCCTTTCCTAAATTTAGTTCCAGGATAGATGTTCAAAGCTATTTCAACAACTTTGTATATCGCCCCCCCCCCAAAAAAAAACAACAACAAAAAACACCCAAACTTAACCTTCCTTTCTCTTTCTCTCTTGGTTTTCCTTTTGGTTAATCTTCTGTGTCCCTTGGTTTACTTGAGTTGGAAAAATGGACCCTGTCAGAAGGAAAGGACTTTGCCCAGATGAAATCAGAATTTACAAAACCCAACGGACTGTGACAACAGCTTCTAGGGAAAAGGCCTTCATGTATAGGTCCTGCCCGTGCAAGTTCCTGGCTCCACGAAGGAAAACGGGGAAAGAGAAAGGCAGTTCTACTCCTTTGCAAACAGATCGCATGGATGCCAATGTGATTATGTTCAACGGCACTTAACTTCCAACAAGTTAACTCTGAGCAGGAGAGCAACCCGCCCTTCTGCACCTGATAGCGCACTGTGTGCCAAGTGGTGTTTTCTCTATAATTTCTCTTCTCCCCGGGAGATTCCTCCTGCAGCTTATTCCTCAGCGCTTTAAGGTGAGAAGGAGAGCAATTTAATTTCTTACCCGCCTACGTTTACATTTCTTCTTTATCCCCCTTTCTCTCCTTCTGTGTGTCTCTCCATCTGGGGCTCTTGTCTGTCCTCAAAACCTAAATTTCTTCATTTACTGGGGAAATCCTTAACGCTTTGGCTTTAGAAATTAATGGGACCTTGGCACCTCAACTAACCTTGGACATGTCAGAATTAAGTTCCACTGAGTTAAACCAGGCTTTCTCTAAGGTAAGTCTCTCTTTCCCTGTGTGTGTGTGGGGATAATTTAGCGGGATGGGGCCCAATACTTTAGAATCAGCGCATTATTGCTGCCCGAAAACAATAGTCACACCCCTAATAATAAAACAGACCTAATCAACAAGTCTGCACAGTTTTCTATAGATTGGAATCTGGGAAGTACTATTTTTTTTTAAAAAATGCAAAGGAATAAAAAAGAAAATAAACGGAATAAAATGTATAGGTAGCAACTGAATGCAACTGTTTGTCATTTATCTTACTATTTATCATTTAAGTATTATTACTGGTTCGGGTGGGGCTGCGGTGGCTCAGTGGTTAAGAAGCTCGCCTTGTTAGCTGGAAGGCCTGCAAGCCAGCAGTTCGAGACCTGGGTATTGCATTACGGATTGAGTGCCCGTCATTGTCCCGGCGCCTGCCAATCTAGCAATTCGAAAGCAAGAAATTGCAAGTGGATAAATAGGGACCACTTCGGTGGGGAAATTGCTTGGGGACATGAAAGGAGCCTTATTCCAGCGTCCCCTGAGCAGAATTCCTCCAGCAAAAAATCCTTTCAACCCAGAATAATTGCTGACACAAAATTTTTATTATTATACTGGGTCGGGCCGTTTTAAAGAAGTTATTTAAAAATAAAGAATAAATATTTCTAGTTCTTGTGAAACAGTTCTCGTGACTCTCACGACGTCCTAAATGCGCTTCACGATTGCTTCCTGCTTCCCTAAAACGATTCCGTTTAAAGGCGGCTCCGAAACGCGAGATAACCTCTCCACGTCATTTAAGACATTCTCTGTGGTTTTGAACCCATTCCCATGTCTGTACCCTTGAGCTTTGGACTCAGGCCGTTCAACTCAACAGAAAGGCCGCTGCCTTTCACTTGAGCTTGAATAGGACCTATTCTACGCCTTTCCCTTAGTCGCATCGTTGTGCATTTGACCTCCTCGTTCCGCCAACAGAGCGACATTTCTTTGCAATTGACTTCAACATAATAAGCACGAGAGAAAAAGTATGGTTGGTTGGGAGAATGTCTAAGTGGCTGGAGAGGTTATCTCGCGATCAGCGTAATTAAAATAAATAAATAAATGATTTTCAGAATTCTTTAAAGCGATGAATTTCTCGCCCTCTAAAATAATCTCAACTGGTTAACTATTTACAAAAAGGGAGAGGGGGGGATTTAATTTCCCTTTGCTTTTAAAAGCAATGTTCGGATGATAACACGCAGAAGAATCTTGGCAAGAAGGAAAGCGCACAAGGAGATCTTTCCAAGGTGTTCTCCGTGTTTATCGTGAGAACACAAGAGTTCTGGGCTTCTGTGTCACCTTTTAAAGTTAGCTTTAAAATGATGCAGGTGAGAAAGGAAATATATTGTAAATAGGATGGAGAGGGGGTGTGTGTTACACGGGGGAGGCCTGGAACCTCCCTGGATGGCAGATTGAGTTTGCGTACCAGAATCTCTCGGTGGGTTCGCTCTTGCCTTTAGCAAATCCGCCTGTCCAATTTCTGAGCAAGGTGCCCACGTTTCTCCAGCGGAGGCTAAAATCGCGGGGGATCTTGGCACCATAAATCCGACCTTTGGATGCCAGTGGTAATTAGGGCACTTCCTCTGCCTGGAACGACCGCCTAATAGTTCCAGTTTCTGAAACTTGTTTAATGCCACGCTACTTAATTAAAAACAACCGTACTTCGATTCTGTTTGGTACTTAGGCTGAGCGACCAGCGAATCTCTTTCTAAGCCCCTCCCCAGCGATCACCTTGAGAGGGCTACCCAACCCCCTTCTCTCCCTCCCCTACAACCACTTGTTACAAATCTATAAGAAACCCAGATTTCTACAACGATCTGTTTCTCCCAGTTCCTTTTTAAAACAGACCATTTCATCAGCCCCAAGCTTTGTTGTTTTACAGTTTCATGGGGCAGGGAGTATGTAGCTCAATTCTAAAATGATCAAAACCTATGAGGATGAATATGGTTCAAAAGAAAAAAAATCGACTCTATAATCTCCACCCACCCACCCGATTTCCTGTACCCTCCCGACAATTGGGGCGATTTCCCGACCGCCGCAATTTACCCACCTGGTGAAATGATATCGCTTTTGGAGCGACCTAATGAAGGCGTTTTTGGCAGGAACCTTCTCTCTTCTTCTGCTTCTTTCCCTTCTTCCTCTTCCTCTTTGCTCTCTCCTGGTCGATAGTTAGGTTTCAGCAAGATCGCCATCTCATAATCTCTTTTCTCTACCAGGTCCGATGGAGACGAGGCAGGGTGACCACCTGGTAAGTTCCCATTCAGCGCGACGGAAGCCAATTCTTGGCAAACCAATGGCGGAGGAAGGATGGTGAAAGGCGACGGGTGGAGGCCACTAGGAGCCAAGCCCGGCTGCGGCGGTCCTTTCTGGCGGGCCGAGAAGGGCACCTTTTTCCTCTGAAGCCCGGCAAGAGGAGGGCCTTCGGTTGGGCACTTCTCCGCTTCCAAACCTGAGCATGGGGGCTCCCGATCTTTGCGCCTGGACGCGTAAAGGCAAGAAGCGCCGCTCTTCTCGGTCAGGACCTCGTGATGATGATGATGAGGAGGAGAGTGACCTCTCCAACCTGGGTGATGAAAAGAAGGAGGAAGGCACCGCAGTCCAGACTGGTGGCTATTCATCTCTTTCTCTCTCCTCTCCCATAGAACCACTTCTCTCCCCCACCCTTTGCCAAGGAAAACCTTGGCCAAGGGGGAGAAGAAGAAGAGGATGGCTGGGAGTCCCAAACCTGCTTAACTGCTAAAGAAAGGAGGTGTGGTTCTCGCCCCAAAAGTTGCAAAGACAAACCCTTCAGGCGAGGAGCGAGAGAAGCCGACCCTGTCCAAGCCTTGCACACGAGGGAATGTTTAAGGGAAAAGGTCTCTAGCAATGGACTTATCTGTTAGAAAACGCGTCTGCCGAACCACTTCCGGAGGACCAGCCAATCCTAGGTGGACATCACTTCTACGGACATCCCCTGGTGTCAGTTTTAACTTTACTGTTTTGCCGAGGGGGTCTCTCTCTCTCTCTCTCTCTCTTTAAAAGAAAGAAAAATCTTCACGGCAGACATCTGCTACGATCCATCTACTTCACATCAACCCTCCCCACTCCTCCCCCCCACCCCCACCCACTCATCCGAAATATGATCTGTCTTATAAAGACATGAAGAGGACACAGCCCTTGGGATCTGAACAAGCAACGATATTAACACTGAATATTTTTTTTTGTTCTGTAGTTTTATATCTGTCTGCCTTTCCTCTCCATGGACTGCTCAGAAGAGGCTAAGGAGCTACAGGGTTTTTAGAAAAATGAGCCTGAAGCTGAAATCACAGGCCTTTGTGACATACTCAGCTCTGCCTGCATGATTAAAACTTTGTAGACCTTAAGTTATTCTTCCCCACCTTTGCCTAACGTCTTAGTTAAAAGATAAACAAGCATCCTCTGCTAAAATACAATCATGGTGTGCAGGGCCGTAGCCAGGGGGGAGGGGGTGAAAACCCTTCTGAGCTAACAGCCTGCCTCCCAATCCACCCTGTATATGAGTGTGACCTTGTTGCCCCTTCTGAAATTTTTTTGGCCCTCCTGAATGCCCCCCCCCCCAAAAAAAAATCTAGAATCCAGGCTACGGCCCTGACTGTGTGTGTGTGTGTGTGTGAGAGAGAGAGAGAGAGAGAGAGTGTGTGTGTGTCTGCGTCAAATGAATAGATATTATTGAAATCCCTGTACTCTTAGGACTGACAATTTAAAGGAAACAGGCTGGTCACACTTTCTTCAGGTACGCTTTCCATATGAATCATATTTAGCATGAAATATAAGAAAGGCAGGATGCAGCCACCAGATATTTAAAATAATACATGGAGTGGAGTGGGAGGATGTGCTTTCATCCAATTAGATAAAAGTTCCTCCCAAAAAGGTATGTAACCCTTTTGGATGCAGGTACTGCTGTTTTAAAAATAAATGATGGGAAACTCATTTGAGAGAACTCAAACTGGCCTCTGAAGCCAAAACTATATATTCATTTACTGATTAGATCAATGTTCCCTGACCTTTGGTCCTTGGGACTTCAATTCCCAAAAGCACTGATCAGCCAATGTACTGACTTAGGCTTCTGGGAAATGAAGTCAAAGAACCAAAGGTTGGGAAATACTACTCTAGTAAAACTGAGCACCACTTAATTAAGGCAGTCCTTGCTCCAGCCTTCTGTTTCTCAGCTCCATCACAAACACAACCAGTTTCCAGAGACTAACTGAAAAGAAGAGTTCTACCTATCTGGAGTGGCTTCTATAGCAAAGAAAGGCATCTTAAGTCAACCCATAGTAAAACTTTTAACCACGTGTCCATCAGCATTCTAATCATAGCCATGGGCAAGTTTCTGCATGTGAGAGGTATCTATTTATTCATTATATTCAATAAAATACAAACTTACCACTTCTTCTTGTGCCATATCCGATTCTGAATATTGGTGATCATCATGGTAATCAGCCATGAAGCCTGTCCTGAGAATATAATGCAGTGGCCTTTCATGATCTAGCTTGCGAGTCACTTTCTGGTCCTGAGTAAATCTGGCCAGATTATCCTGCTATGGTAATAGAGTAGACCATACTGCTATCGACTCAACCTGAGCATCAGGCTGTGGTTAGCTAACCTAACAACCCTGAGGACTAACAGCCTTGGCGAAGTCCACAGGGAAGGGTGATGGCCCCCAAATGGATTAAACCCCACTTGAACCCATCTTGGTGGAGGGCAGCAGCTTCATCAATACTGACTTGGGGCTGAGGAGGACTTTGCGTGCCAAAACTTACCACTACATCTTAAATATAATTGTGCTCCATCAAGTCAATTCTGACTGGTGGTGACTCTTTCCAGGGTATTTTAGGGACAGAATACTGAGAAGAGGTTCACCATTCTTTTTTTCTTCCCAGGACTATGCAGCATGCCTAGGGCCCTGAACACAGTCCAAAATACAGGAAGGTAAATTCCACTGTAGATTCTTCTGCGGGGGTTTCATTGAAAGAATCCATTGTCTTCCTTTCTTTTTAAGGAAATCCTACAGAGAGTAGGATCTCTGGATGCATTTACTGTGCCCAATCAGCATTGACACTTGTATGCACATCCTGATTCAGAAAAAAAACACATCCAAATGGGTTTATAAGAGATTGGAAGGGCCTTCTTTGATAAAGTCTATCTATCGTGTTGCAATAGAAATTGCCTAAACCATCCACAACGCAGTACTATCAGAAACCCCAAGAATTATACAATCTTTTAAAAGTTTTCTTTTAGTCGGTCAAGGCAACAGTGAAGTAACTGTGTTGGTTTTTCTTCCATTGTGTCTGCCTTGGGAAAGGGATTGTGTTCACTTTGGAAGTCGTTTCAGCCCCTTTCAACAAGAGTCTGGATTTCCCCGGAAATAGCTCAATCCTCAGTAAATTTCCAGGAAAGCAAGTTCCTCTGAGAACAATGAAAATTAAGTGTTAGGCTTGTGAGAGCCACTGAAGTGAACGAAAGCCGTGCAAGTCATGGTAAAGAACTATACGCCAAACCCACTCTGGGAGCCATGAAGAATAGTCTAGTGGCTTAAATTGACAAAGGAAAGAAGTGCAAAAGCAAACTCAGAAAAGTGTTTCAGCATTAGAAAGAAGAAACCGGTTCTGGAGGAGTGATGGGGTCTCCTGACTGGCCCTATCATTTAGCAAATTGAAGAGGCAATAGATTTTGGATCTGTTGCATAATTCATGATCACAGAGTTTCTTCATTTGGGAGGCACCTTTTGGATATTTTACCTGGGCTCCCAAGGCTCACGGGGAGGAAATCTTTATTCTATACAGTAGTAGTTTCCATTGCGTTACACTCCCTTTCTCTGGGTCTGATTCATTCTCTGCTCTCAGCAAAAGGCTTGGATGCCCCAAGATGGGAAATCACTGAGTAGACCTGAGGTGGATGAAAGTTGAGATACAAGGTTTCCACCACCCAAAGCTCTGTAGTAGAAGAGGAGCTGGACAGAGCTTGTCTGTGGCTGGCCTTACTTTTTACTGGAAAGAGTTTGGCTTCTGGAGGTGGATGGATAAGCCCTACGGTACCCAATGCATTGGGGCTATGCTACACAATCCTGGTGTGTGTGTGCACTTTCTTGGGAGTAGCCACCTGAACATGGGAGAGGTAACGTTAGTGCTGCTGATGGGGTACACAGAAAGATCTTCCTGGAAGATGGTGGTATTTTTTAACTACAAACGGGCATACCCTGGTAAAAGCAACCTTGTGCCAGCTAATCTTTCTCACACTGGGTCAGGCAAAATGAACTGCAGAATGAACTCACCAAAAGGTACCTTCATTTTGGCAGTTTCACCTCTGGCCTAGACATAGAAGACGTAGAAGTGCCGCTAATAATAATTTCATGTTAGAAATTATTCTGGGTTGAAAGGATTTTTGCTGGAGAAACTCCTCTCAGGGGACGCCTGAATGAGGCTCCCTTCATGTCCCCAAGAGCTGGAACAAAGACGGGTGTGCAATCTGTCATGGAGTACCTGGGTCTTGAATTATTGACTTGCCAGCCTTCCAGCTAACAAGGTGAGCTTCTTAACCACAGATCCACCACAGTCCCTACAAGTGCACTGATTCTATGAACAGTGAGAGAGAAGTCATATCCTCTGAAAAGGTCAAAGCCGTAGCTAATATCAACATTTTGGAAAGTTGGAAAACCAAACAGAATAAGTTACTCCACTAATTGACTAAATAAATTAATCCACTAATTAACTAATAAATTAATCCACTAATTCAGAATAATCTCTCTCCCATTTTCTCCTTCTAAAGCATCTTCAGGACACATAATCTTTTAAAAATTATTATTCTCCTTAACAAAGTGGGGAGTTCCAAACTGGTATATTCAAAATTCAACTTATGTTTCCGAGATGCCACAAAGGTGTACAGTATTTTGATCTGACTACAACCTGAAATACAATTGGGAAGTGGGTTTCCCAAGCGGCTACCTGTTTTCCATTTAACCCTTAATGTTCAAATAAAATAAGATGGGGTGGGGGGTGGGGAGAGACCCTCACAGAAATATAAGAACAATAGAGCTGTGATCCTATAGATCCGTGATGGCGAACCATGGCACTCCAGATGTTCTTGGACTTCAATTCCCATAAACCCATGCCCCCGTGAATCCACACGAATGGGTTTGCTACAATTCACGGGGGCATGGGCTTCTGGGAATTGAAGTCCAAGAACATCTGGAGTGCCAAGGTTCGCCATCATGGCTATAGATGCTTACCTGTGAAACTTAATGGGATCGCTCCTGGGCCTTAGGACTGTCCCTACCCACTGACTACCCCAGGGGTCCCTGTCTGACTCTCTTCTCCCTGTTCTATTCCCAGTAAAAAGCCTATATCTTCTTCATAGAATTTACCTCTCCTTTAAAACGTGTTTGTGAAAAGTGGGACTCAACTCTGCTTGCGGGAAGCTCCGATCTACATCAAGGACATGAATACCACTCCTCACCGCAAAGCACATGCACCTCTTGTTTTAAATAACCCTGCTTTTTAACCCTTGGGTCTATAAATTAAAAGGCTACAATTCTTGTATTAAAAAAAATTCTTGTATACTTACTTAGGAGTTAATGGGAACTCAGTGAAACTTTTGAGTACACACAAGATCTGCGAGCAGAACAAGCAGTAGATACAACCAGTCCAAACCAAAAAACCTCTTCTCCAAACGCGTTTAGGAGAATTCCTCCGGCCAAATAAGGGAGTCTTCAGAAGAAAACAGTGTCTAGTCTTTCTCACCGTGAAGCCTGAAAAGGAAAAGAAATGCGGTCTGCTATGGTGCAGATGACAAAATGACCGAGTCTTAACTAGGCCTGAGAAACCTGCCACAGTATTTGCATAACGGGGCGGACGACCGCAAGTAACGGGAGTCAACTCCCGTTTCCACCTTCAGCCCAGGGTTAGTGGAGGGGAGCTGAGAATTGTCAACTCTTTTCTATTTGTTGTGAAGGGTCTAAAGAAGTGGATTGTAGGGAACAGACCTCACACTGAAACTAACCCATTGTCTTCTACAGAGTGCCCCAAAGTTTTTGTTTTCGATGCTGTGACAGTACTCAATAAGGATTCAAGACGACACAGGCGATACAGAAACTAAAGAACAAAAGTATCTGACCTTTACTAGGGGACTGGTTGGAGTGCAGACACAACAAAACTCCTTGTCGTCCTATGCCATCAAGTCAGAACCAAGGTACTGTATAGTGACCTTAATTGGGCTTTCAAAGTATAAGGTGTTTAAGAATTTGAAGTCAAGCCTCCTAAGTCCTAGTCAGTAGTGGTATTTTTGAACCACAATCAGTGTACCCTGGTAATGACAACCTTGTGCTGCCAGCTAATCTTTCTCACACTAGGTAAGGTGAAAGAAACTGCAGAATCAACTCACTAAAAGGTGTCTTCATTTTGGCCGTTTCATGTCTGGCCTAGACATGGAACAAGAAGAAAAACTCTGTCCAGTACACCACAGCAAATCCCAACCTTAGTCTTTCTTAAAAAGGATCCACCAAATCAATGATTCTAGTTCGGTCCTCCAAGAAATCCCCTTTACCTTGTAAAAGTCTATGGTACAATAGGCCTAAAATTGGATTGAACCAGACTTGTTTTAAACAAATATGCTATGGATTTATCAAGGCTATGGTTGGTGGTGGACTTCTTTGTCTCTCCTTCCCCATCTAGCTCCAGACTATGAGCAACTGAGAAGAAAGTAAAGCTTTATTTGAGTCCAGGCTAGTCCCCAATAGCCAGGGACATGATGAAGTTTAGGTAACTTCAGAGCTATTTGTAAGTCTTCATAAGTTGTGTTGCTTAGATCTGGAGTATTCTTGGGTCTGTCACAGAATCTCTCTAAGCAGGACACTGGATTCCCAGATCTCCAAAATGATTCCCAAATGAATTGTATCCACCCAACTTCCCTAGCATTCACCCATCTTCACTGGGATATATCTGAGCTTTCCCCCCTCTTGATAACATTAAATGATCTTCCAATGATTTTTTGTTTGTGGTAGGAAAACTTCAGCTGGAAACAAAGGAAAGAGATCTAATTATTCTTAGAGTTTATTCTAATTGTTCTAATTATTCTAATAGTTTTGAGAGATGTATTTGTTAATTTGGAGTCAAACTAAGGTTGCTGTTTTATTCTCCTTTACCTGGGAGTTAACTCCCATTGAATATGGTGGGACTTATTTACTTACTTGCATTGTAAAGTGGTTGTTTCCCAGTTCTTTGAATGGGACATAAATAACTATTAGCTTGGTCCACTGATCTCAATGAGATTTTGGTTCAACTAACTTAGATTGTGACAGTAAACTTACCTTGGAATATATACTTACCTTGGAATAAGTTCCAATGCAGGTTATTTCAGAATGTGCTTTTATTAGATGCTGCTCCATCCATTCTGTTTGTGTTTTATTCACAGCATTCTGAAACTACTGGTTTTAATTAACGTTTAAGCAGCAGGCATTATATTGTGAAATATCCAAGTATTACATACCCTTGGTAAATATAGCCATCATCTTAGGCATCAAAGTTCTTTAGTCTCTCAAACTGAAGGGATCTAGACTGGAACATGAGGATTGTGAGCCCTATAAAAAATTAAAGGAGAATCAAGAAAATAAAAATAAAAGAACAGGAGGGAACGATTTCATAGTGGTTTCAACACATAAAAGATTAAAGTTACATTTCCAAGTCTCTTGCAAAATGTTCTTCTTCTTTTGCACTAAAGACTTGTGAGAAAATATGAAGAATGCTAACCATTATTTTGTTACAGTTTTAGACATTTGAGTCTCATTCTTTTCAAATTAAAGTATAACTCTGAACCATAAATTTCAGGATTCAAGTCTTGCAGGAAGGAAACTAAAGAAAGCAATTCAGGCTAAAGAACTGAAAGCAATTCAGGCATGGCCTCCTTAGTTCTCCAGTGCTAACTATCACTCCTCTGAGAGGTAGAACTTGCTCATTCTCATTAGACTCCCACTGGAACCTAATACTCGCCTGGCTCCAACTGCAAAGATTTCAGCATCTGGATATCTGGGGCCAATGTTCCAGCTGTGATTACAAAAGTCAAGGGCATTTGTGGCTGATTTTGCTGATTGGTCCATTTCATTCCTTTAAAAAGGGAGTGAAGAAAGAGCAACCCATAAATCAACACACATCCTCCAAACTACTGGCCCCAGAGCACTTCCGCATTCCCTTAAACCAGGGATGCACAAACTATGGCCCCTGGGCTGGATCTGGCCCTCAATGCCAACCTATCGGGCCCATACTACACTCATTGCTCCTGGAAGCAGAAGTAAAATGCACCCATATGGACATGTTTTACTTCCGCTTCCGGGAGTGATGAGGGTGGCATGGGCCTGATGAACTCGCGTCAGGGCTGGATCTGGCCCGTGGGCCATAGTTTGGGCACCCCCGGTTTAAGCTTAAAATCTATCTCATCCCATTGCAAAACAGATTGCAAGGCATGTTTTTCTTCTGCTTCTGGTGGGAGGGACCATGTGACCGGCCTGCTGAACCATGTGACTGGCCCACTGAACCACGTGACCGGCCCACGGCCTGAAAAGTTTGGGCACCCCTGCTTTTAAAATGTTGCACTAAAACAGGAGACCCAACTCTGAGCTTGTTTGTTGAGGGGTGGGGTAAGGAAGAAGAAAAGGAATTAAATGGAGGAAGCAATCACCGGAAACTCATTCAGAAAAGAAAGAGAGAGAAGGACATAAATAAAAAAAACACCCACACAAAAGCAGACATAAGAGGAAGGACCCCTTTAAAGGAATAGATCCAAAACTCCCCTTCTCGCCTTGGTCTCCAGACTTTGCTCTCAGAAGGTTTTATGGTACTTTTCTGTGCTGTGTCAAAGCCTTCCAGGTCTCTTTTGAAAATGGTTCTCCCCACCTCACTGCCCCCTTCCATTGTACTACAGGAAGTGCTAAACTTGGCCATCTCTCTCTCCTCATCTTTCACTATTTATCTTGGGTAAACAGAAAGCTGTAGGCTACAGTTGCTTATTGAAAGAAAGAAAAACGGGCAAGAAAACAAGGAAAGGAAAAACCAAAATGTGCAATTGAAGATCTTACAGTTTTTCTCCAAAGCAATATCTTTCCTCAGTGAGAGTTACTTAGCCAGTTTCAAATGGCCAGCTTAACAGGCAGGGAAAAGATCTTTGGGCACATCAACTCCATGTTCCTCTAAAAGCAAAAGGGTCCTTGGGCATTTTCTATATGGTTGTTCTTGTAATAATAATTTCATGTCAGAAATTATTCTGGGTTGAAAGGATTTTTGCTGAAGAAACTCCACTCAGGGGACACCCGAATGAGGCTCCTTTTGAGACCTCAAGAACTTTCCCTACTGAAGTGGTCCCTATTTAAAGGTAAAGGCCATTCTTGCTCGAAAGCCAGTCGTATCTGACTCTAGGGTTCAGTGCTCATCTCTATTTCATAGCCAGAGAGCCAGCGCTGTCTGCTTCTACAGACATTTCCATGGTCATGTGGCAGGCATGACTAGACACCGGAGTGCATGGAATGCTGTTTACCTTCCCACCGAAGTGGTCCCTATTTATCTACTTGCAATTTCTTGCTTTCAAACTGCTAGGTTGGGAGGAGCTGGGACAGAACCAGGCGCTCATTCCATCATGCAGTACCCAGGTCTCGAACTGCAGACTTGCTGGCCTTCCAGCTAACAAGGTGAGCTTCTTAACCACCACAACCCCTGCTGTCTTTGTGAAAGGGAGGTCTTTCAAAACAATGATCTGCCCCCACAACCATCTTTAAAAGCCAGCTTTTGTCCTCTCTGTGTGCGTGTGCATGTGTGCTCGCTTTCACTCATAAGGGGTGGGGTACTTTGTAAGGAACAGGAAGACATTCCATGTTGATTAAGAAAATGTTGTTGTTGAGATTAAAGGAGTTTGACCTTGAAGGTCAGATGTTATTGCCCTGAAAGTCCAGTCAAGATGACAATGCCACTGCTTTGCTGAAATGCAATGAAAATCAGGAAACAAAGATAACACCAGACACCTGAGATAAACTTTCTGGTTGTCTCTGAAAGGATTACACACTGCTGGCTCTATACCTTGAAGAGTTATGATCCATAACTGCCTTATGATGTTTTGGTGCCTATGGAGAAATTTCCCATCCATGGAGACCCAGTCATCTCTCCCATGAATTCTGTTGAGTAATGCTAACATCTTATGCTTAAACCACTTTCACTAGGTTTATTTTAGAGTTTACATGATCAGTGTGGATATGGTGATAGACTAGGACTCAGAACACCTGGGTTTGAAACCCAGCTCTGCTATGGAAACTCACTGGGAAGGTGGAATTGGTAAAACCACTCCTTAAAATCTCTTTTATCTTGATAGGATCATTGTAAAGCAGTTCCTACTTGACAGCCCAACATGGACATCTACAAGATTCTAGTGACACACTCATTGAAGTGAATCCAGGTCTGTTCATTTCTGGGATTCAGTGCGTCAAAAGGTGAGCTAGAACTCTTGGTTTGTGTGGGTCTGATATAATCCATCTCCCAATCTGCCATCTCACTGGCAAAAAGCTTATTGTGTTCCATAGTGTAGTTGTACTCAATGGGCATGGTTGACATGGCCAGCTGTCAGAAGAAAGAGAGATGTATATGGAGCAAACCACACTGAAGATGAAGAACGTTCAGGAGAAAAAGATATTTGCTCTTCTTCTTCTTCTTCTTCTTCTTCTTCTTCTTCTTCTTCTTCTTCTTCTTCTTCTTCTTCTTCTTCTTCTTCTTCTTCTTCTTCTTCTTCTTCTTCTTCTTCTTCTTCTTCTTCTTCTTCTTCTTCTTCTTCTTCTTCTGTTTCTAGGCTAGATGTGAAACTGCCAAATAAAGCCACCTTTTGCTGAGTTCATTCTGCAGTTCCTTTCACCTGACCTAGTGTGAGAAAGATTAGCCGGCAACACAAGGTTGCAGTTACCAGGGTACACCGGATTGTGGGACAAACCTACCATAATCTTTGAGAAGGCTATTTCTGTGTACCCAATCTTTGCACTGAGATATGGCTCACAATTTGCAATTAGAGCAGGAGCCTGGGCCTCCCAAAGAGCAGGTTAAGCATGAAGTCTCCCAAACAGAGCCTTTCATATTTTGAAACAGATGAAGCAATACTCTACTACAGGGGTTCTCAACCTACAGCCTGTGGACTGGATCCAGCCCACAGCACCATTCCACCCAATCCACGCTCTCACTCGTGTCACCACTGCAAGCCTTCTTACAACATCTGCCCTGCTATGGAGTGGCATTAGGGACATGCCAAGCCAGGTGGAGGGGGAAAGGATGGCGGCAGTGGTGGCAGAAGCAGAATACGCCCACAAGCACCCATATCTTTCCTGGGGGCCACTCTGGCCGAGTGTTGGCAAGGACAGGCAGAAACCCTCCTTCACCCATGGCAGGCAGGTAGGCAGGAAAGTGGTGTCAGTGTTGGCGTCGGCATGGGGGGGGGGAGTATTTGAGGGGGCCAGACTGGTGGCATGGGAGGTAGTGGTGGTGGTGGTAGCAGCGTGAGGGGAAATGGTGGGTGGCTTGGGGTGATCTTGTGGCAGCAGTGGTGCCAGAGGTGAAGAACATCAGTCCAGCCCACAAACAGTCTGAGGAGGTGTGATCCAGCCCCCATCTCAAAAATATTAAGAACCCCTGCACTACTAGTCTAAACCTTCTATTTAGCGGCATAGTTAATTTTCCACATCACTACAAGAATATCCCGAGATAGACGCTACCTACCTTTCCTTACTGAAGCCAACTGTGCTACGACAGAAACAGAGACAGAATTATTTCAGTTAAGCTTTTTATTTTCTGTTAAGGGAAAACTTTGCCCCATTTAGTTTTAGACAATACAATAATACAGTATTATTTCCTCGGTCTTAGAACCGTCGTACGTTATGCAAAAGGCTAACACTAGAGGGCGCCACAACATCAGTTTCATTCAACTAGCAGGCTTTCTCCTGGCTTTGAAATTGCTTTGAATGCAATTTACATAGAATGCAGTTGATAATTTTTTAGGCCTTCCTGCAAACAAATAGTCCATTTTCGAAGCTCAAACTCCTTCCTTCCTTCCTGTAACGTGTGAGACAGATATCCCTATGTATTCCCCTGATGTAGTTCTTCTGTGGCAAAGGTTGGTCTTGCTGGAAAGCCAGTCATATCTGATTCTAGGGTTCAGTGCTCATCTCTGTTTACATCCAAAAAAGCCAGTGCTGTCTGTATCTGCAGATGCTTCTGTGGTCATGTGGCCGGCATGCTTAGACACGGAACACTGTTTGCCTTGCAACCAAAGTAGTACCTATTTATCTGCTTGCAATTTCTTGCTTTTGAACTGCTAGGTTGGCAGGAGCTGGGACAGAGACAGGAGCTCACTCTGTTGTACAGTACTCGGGTCTTGAACTGCTGACCTTCTGATCTTCCAGTTGTCAAGTTCAGCGTCTTATCCACTAAGCAACCACAGTCCCTCTCTTGTGGCACCACCACTATCCACATGACTTTATTAACAGCAATGTCAACTTATTTTGTGTGTGTGGATATGCATTCCATCCTGGAGCAGCATACTCTGCTGCAGAGGTGCTCAAGTCCAAAGCTGATGTGTGCAGTGTGGATGGTCGAGTTCCTAATTAATACTTTGTGAGTTTCCTAATGCTGTTGTTCCTTGTACTAACTTTGGCTTTGGTATTCAGGCAATGCTGCTTAAAAGAGAGTGTCCAGTCAAGCATCACACCAAGGTATTTTGGTGTTGAAAAGTGCTGTAATCAATTCCTTTGCCATGTAACATTCAACTTAATTTCTGACATGAAATCAAGACTATGTGAGTGGCAGTCAAGACAAAAAGCCTTGGAAAGATGTAGTGAACGTTTTCATTTGCAATAAAACAGTTACATTTGGGAGATAGTTGTAGCATTTTTGTAGGACAGAAGTAGTCCTCAAAGATCTGGTGATTCTTGAGAAGCCAGATTTCTATATTGTGTGTTCCATGCTTTCAAGACACATCTAGGTTAGAGGGACCCTTATAGAATTTTCAAGGTAAGTGGGGTATTTAAGGGATATTTGTCTGTTTTTCTTTTCCAGTGAGTTCCCATGGGGAGGTCGGATTTGAACCTAGGTCTGTGAAGTCTTAGTCCATCACTCAATACGCTACACCATGCAGTATGTATTTTATGTATCTTCAAGCTGATTACAGAACAGGAATACTCTGAAACATAAGTCATCTTTTCCAATATATCTTAAGTAGAGAGGAGATAAGAAAGAATTTTTGAACATCTTTATAGAGGAATCTTTTGGACTCTAAACCTAGCATATTTTTCAAGCTCTGGGGCAGTTGTATTAAGTAACACAGTTGACATCAATACACCATCATCACATTTTATTTCTGTTATAGTATGCTCAGAAATCTAACTATTCTTTCCATCTAAGAGGAATATCCCCCTCTCTACCATTTCTTTCTTTCTTTCTTTCTTCAGCTCTTTGTCTAGCTGTCATTTCAGTCACTATTAGTTTCTACTTCTATTTTTAGCTTTCACTTTTGTACCCCTCAAATAAGACTTGTTAATCTCCAATATGTCACTTTGTTCTAGCTTCAGTGAGAACTCCCCCTTTCAAGGACATCTGGAATTCATAATATCTAGCTTGAAAATTCTCTCTCAAGTCCAGATGTGCACACAAGCCCAGATGTGTATAGGATGTGCTTAATTATAGTATTCACAGAGTTCCCAGGTAGAAAGTCTCCCCCTCCAATAAGTCCCACATAAATAATATTCTTCAGATTATTTTATCATTTAGGACTATGATAAAAATTTGACAATATTCCTAAGGCAGGCTGATAATACATCAAGAGTGTATGAGTTCAAATTATATTTCACCTTTCTGCATAGATCAAACATAGAACCTGGCAAAGCTATTTTTTTATGGAATCTCCCAGAATTCTCCATCTAGCATAGCTAGGGAATTGTGGGAGTTATATTCCAAAGAGTAATTTTCATACCAAGGTTTTCCTTTTCATATTTTTGAAATGACTAAGGAAATACTTTTTAATTTCTGACTAAATATATAACTTTTTATTTCATATATCTAGTACTAACCAACTTAACTTTTTAATCTGTTACTTTGTGTTAATTTGTGATGAAATGTATGATAGGAAAATACTGGCATAGAAACCGGCAAACCACATCAGGAATTTTGCCAAGAAAACTCCATGGACAGGGACAGAAGGGAGAACAAAAAGGCAAAATAGATGGAACAGGATTTTGAGCCCATCAGGTCAGAAGATGGGGGAGGGGATAGGATAGTGGGAAGAGAAATATGATGTTGCAAGGAACAATACTGTATAGGAACTTGGAATGTAGGGCGGCATATAAATCGAATAAAAAAATAAAAAAAATATAATATGAATCAAGACAAGCTGGAAGTGGTAAAAAAATGAAATGGAAAGAATTAGCATTGACATTTTGGGAATCAGTGAGTTAAAATAGACAGGGATGGGCGAGTTCAGCTCTGGAAACCATCATGTGTACTACTGTGGACAAGAAAATCTTAGAAGAAATTGAGTGGCAATAATTGTTAATAAAAGAGTGAGAAAAGCAGTAATGGGATATAATCTCAAAAAATGATAGAACTGTTACCTGAATTTTTAATACTCGGTTCGTGCCCTGGCAGAGAAATATTAAACCCTAGGAACTCAAAAACGAGGCAAGGTTTTAATCAAAACAAATTGGTTTATTGGTATTAAACAGAGTTCTAATTTATAGTGGCCATTCTATAAAAACTAGAAATCTATACCTCAACCGTTCTGAGAAAGCCACCCTCGTGTGAAGTCAATCCATGCTATTCTAGGAATGACCTGAAGTCCCTCCCATTCCCCAACATTTTATACACATACACTGGTCGACAATCAAGTATAGGCTAGCATTGGCAGTTGCAAATAATGTTTACAAGAAGGGGCAGCTAAATGAGTCCTTACACTTCTTAATTAAACAGTACAAAAGCAATTTCCGAAGTTACACATTGACATTTTTACAGATACAGTAATACCTCGGATAATGCTAAGACTTGGTTCCACAAGTCTTGGTGTTATCCGATTTTTAGTGTTATCCGATGCATGTTAAAATCCTATGGGATGTATCGGATAACGTTAAAGCTCCATAGAGATACATTGTAATCGCACAGGCTTTAGCGGTTGTTATCCGATACATCCCATAGGACCTTAACATTATTTGATTCAATTCTCCTCCCCAGATTGCTTAACGTTATGCGATTTTACCGTTATCCGAGGTAAACGTTATCCGAGGTATTACTGTACAGAAGGGCAACAGCAGCAATTGGAAAAAGTCATTGTCTCTGGAAATTGCAATCTCCCCAGGCAGTCGTAAATCTGTTACAAAGTGTCTCCTTGTGGTCAGGAAAATATTTGCAGAGTGATACTTTGTATCTTTGCAGCCTTTGTGAGTGGATGAAAGGCTTGTGAGGCTTTTGGTGTCAATCCGAGGTGAGGGTTCCGTTGAGCTGTCAGAAAGCAGTGTTTGATCGCGGCCTTATTTTTACAGGCTGGAAATTGCCGTACCGGGAATTGTGACATCTCTGAGGCTTCAGGAGATGGGAGATAAGAAAAAGTGATTGTTCTAGCTGCTCCTCTGCCGGATGACTCAGAGGAAAAACCAGTTCTTAATCAGCCTTTTCAATCTACTGTAATTGACTTATGGAGTCAAGCCTTGCTTGCAGAGATTTTCAGGCAGTTTAATATCAAGCCTCGTATAAAAATAGTTTTATTTGCTGTTTATTAAGAGCTAGTTTCTCCCCGTATATTCCATACCTTTGACCTGTTTGTATAGTGAATCTCTGGTTGTAACTTTATTAAAACAAATTAAATGAAACAATGTGTTTGATCTTAAAATCCAGGTAACAGAATGATGTCAGTCAGAATACAAGGCAAGCCATTCAATATCACTGTAATCCAAGTCTATGCACCAACCACTGGTGCAGATGAAGCCACAGTTGACCAGTTCTATGAAGACCTACAACACCTCATAGAACAGACACCAAGAAATGAATTCCACGTTATCATAGGAGATTGGAATGCCAAAGTAGGAAATTGTCATAGAATAGCCCCTTTTAAAAAGGTGCTTTCCTATTAGCCTTGTTACACACTTAATTTAGTTTAAGTACACTTAAAATGGTGATTCTGGAACTGGGGAAAAAAAATAAGAATTCAAAACAATTGAACCACATGGAATTGCAAAAATGAAAGTGAATATGTGATTGACATCCCTTGCTGTAAGATCATGGGCTGGATTCCCTAAGGAGGAGGGCCAAAGGTATAACCCAGTGACACAGACCCACACACAGCATTTCCCTTCCCTGGGGTCGGAATCAACTGTGCAACTGAACAACAACAATAAATTTTTTGCCACATTTTGATTAAACGCATCAAGGTAGTTACCAATTATATATATAACTTATATACCACCCCATAGCAATTAGTGCTGGGGTGGCCAAACTACAGCCCATGGACCACGTACAGCTGTGGTGCCAAATCATCTAGCCTGCGCCACCCTCACTACTACCAGAAGTGGAAGCGGACGCACCCAAGCATGCACAAAACACTGCCATAAATGCACCCACTACTGTTGTAAATGTGTTTACGACAGCTATTGATGCATTTTACGGCAGGAGGAACCATGTGACCGATCCACTGCTCAAAAAGTTTGGCCACTTCTGACTTTGTGTATTCTCTGGGTGACTCACAAATTAATTAGCATTTTGACCCCCAACATGCACGGTACTTGTTTTACAGATCTCAGAAGGATGGAAGGCTGAGTCATCCTTGAGTCCAATCAGGATCAAACTCACAGTCTTTTGGCTGCCTTGCAGCAGTTTAACCACCATGCCATCAGGGCTCATAAGAAGCTAAATAAGAAGAGTCCTGGTGGCACAGTGGTTAAGATGCTGTTCTGAAGCCAAAACTGCTAATATCGTGAGTTCAATCCTGACAGGATTCAAGGTTGACTCAGCCTTCCATGGTTGGTAAAATGAGTACCCAGCATATTTGGGGGCAAAATGTAATTACCTTGTGAACCTCCCAGAGAATGCACAAGTGCTATGGGGAGTTATATAAGTGTAATTGCTATTGCTAATTTCCATTACTAAAATTGAGTGTGTGGCTAGCTGTGCAAGGAACAGCTAGCTAGAGAAAGGAAATTGTTGTACAAATGTCCATCTACATGTGGTTTTTCTGAATGAGACTTTGGCCCATGTGATTTCTGTTCAGATTTCCATAGCAAACTCTGATAAAGAAGCATGCATCTGCTATTGCAGTGATGATGAGCCTTTTAGAAACTGAGTGCCCAAACAGAGGGGCGGGCAAACTCTGTGCTGGGAGGAGGGAGGAAGCGCTCCCATTGGGCTGCTGGGCAGAGGGACAGGGTGAACTCTCTTCTGGGGAGAGAGAGGAAGCGCTCCCATTGGGCTGCTAGGCAGAGGGGCAAGGCAAACCCTGCCTGCCCCTTTTGGCACGTGTGTCATAGTTTCACCACTACTGCTTTATTCCATGCTGCTAAGTACTGGTATGTTACGTATAGATGTGGGCATGTATCTAAACACAACATCTTCAGTGACACTCATGCATGCTAAAAGCAGGTGCAGCAGCCACATCCTCACAACCTTCCGAGATGCCACTGGCTTTCCAGATAGAGCCTGGCAATTTTTCTTCTTCTTAATAAAAAGAATCTGGCACTTAAATTAAGGGAAACAGCTTGGCAATCACTGTACTGTATCTAATAACTCAGTTGTAAACAACATTCTTGTTAATTTAAAACCTACTCCTGACCACGTTTATGACTTTACAGCACTCAAATTATTTGGGAGCTTCATATTATGTCAAGAGTACAGATAGATTAAGCTGAACAAAGGTCCCCAGGAGGTATTTGAAAGGGGTTTCTAATCTCTCCCTTTAGTGGTACTAATTCAACTCAGTGGAGTTTTTTAAAAGCACAGTTTGGCAGCTAGAAAAGTCAGGAGAGAAATAAAACTCTTCCCTTAGTGCTGCCCTTATTGTAATAAACAGCACTTAGATCTGGATGAGGAGAAAATAAATAAATACATAACCTCTTGCTTATCAGACTTCTGCTCAATAAAACAGAGGCTGACACTAATTGAGGAATTAGGTTTTGTGATATCTCTGTGTCTTGGTTCAATCCGCATTTGCCTTCTGAAGCAGGTAGGTAAAGGTAAAGGTCTCCCTTGCTCAAAAGCCAGTTGTATCTGACTCTAGGGTTCGGTGCTCATCTCTGTTTCCAGTTAAAGACCCAGCACTGTCTGTGTCTGCAGACATTTCCGTGGTCATGTGGCAAACATGACTAGACACTGGAGTGCACAGAATGCTGTTACCTTCCCACTGAAGTGGTACCTATTTATCTACTTGGAATTTATTGCTTTTGAACTTTCAGGTTGGCAGGAGCTGGGACAGAGATGGGAACTCACTCCATCGTGCAGCACTCGAGTCTCAAACTGCTGATCTGCCAACCTTTCAGTTGCCAAGTTCAGTGTCTTAACCACTAAGCCACTGCAGTCCCTTAGAAGCAGGTGCCTTTGCACTGTGGTGGGAGCAGTTTATTATTTATTTATTTATTTATTTATTCAGATTTATATTGCCGCCCACTCACTGAGGCGACCCAGGGCGGCTTACAGTCAAAACAGCAACAGTACAATAAAAAATTTAAAATATAACAAAATACAACCAAACCAGAACACAGACTAACTCCCCTCAGGCTGTTGTTGTTGGCCCAGAGGAGGAGGTGATGTTCTCAGCCGCCTGCCAGGCCATGGAGTCTTCTCCTCAGGCCGTTGTTGTGGGCCCAGTCAGTATGCTGATACTCTCCACATATTTAAACATGGTGGTGGTGGGTAAGTGGCCTCCTAATCACCCACTGAAGCTGAATGTAGATTAGGACAGATAAAGGAACTAGATCTTTACACAGAAAAATAAAAATACAGTAAATAGTTAAATTGTGGTTGAATGACTTCACTGGACAAGTTTGTGAAGGATAAGACCATCAGTGACTGCTAAGCATGATGAATGGATATAAACTCCAGTAAAAGAGGATATAAAGAATAATATAAGATAACATAAAAGTTTAAAATAAAATGGTATATTTTGTGTCATATTAAATAGTTTCCTCAAGTGTCTAACAAAGATTCCTTGTTTGTTTGCATTATTTTAACATTTATACTGCATCAATGGGATTTGAATAGGCAAATGCCAGAAGGTAAAAAGATTCTGAACATAGAAATTAGCAGTATGGGAAGGAAGCATTTGGTTAAATATTAGTTTATCCAGGTTTGTTTTATTTTGCATTGCAGCTATGATGATCATGATCAAGTGAATTGCGACATCATGGTGGAACCCAGTGCTATAAAATTCAGTGCCACAATGTATTGTGGTAGCTGCCAAGTTGAATGCCATTGGAAGGAAATAAGATACTACTGTAAATTCATTTAAAGCCATCAGCAGCTCATAGTCAAGAAGGCAATATAGTATAGTATATTACTTCCAGTATCACAAGCAGTATGCTTCAATGTATCATTTGCTGGAGAAACACAAGATAGAAAATATAGTTGCCTTCACAACTTCCTTCTGGGCTTCCCATAGACGTCTGCTTAACTACTGTATGAACAGAACACTGGGCCACACAGACCTTCATTCTGATCCAGCAGTTTGGACTGATGTTCTTAAGGTGGGGGATGGTGGTAAGTGGACCTCATTTTTCAGTCTCAAGTGCTCATCGACAATAAAGTGATAATACTTTTGGCCAATCCTACAATATTGTTGAGGGCTAAATGGGACAACATTTGAGTTATGGTGCCAGAGAAGAGCTTTGTGAATACACTGCACTGCAAGAAAGATGAACAAATGGGTGTGAGAGCAAATCAGACCTGAACTATCTCTGGAGACAAAAAATGATGATGTTAAGACTGTCCTACTTTAGTCACATCACAAGAAGGCAGGATTCTCTTTAAAAGGTGAAGGCAGTTGGGAAATAGGAAGATCAAGTCCGAGATGGATTGGCTGTCTAAAGCAGGGGTTCCCAAACGTTTCAAGCCAGGGACCGGGGCACACTCTCTCAGTCACGTACAAGGGTTGGATGGCCATTTAGCCCTGTCTGCACGATGGGGGTGGCCATTTTGTCCCAACAGCTTCAAAGGGGCAGCCATTTTGTTTCTCAAATGCCCTTTGAGGGGGAGCACATGAAATGGTGCCATGGGCTGGATCCAGCTTGCAGGCCTTAGGTTGAGAACCCCTCCTCTAAAGAAAGCCACAGACTTGAGTTTGCAAACTCAAATCTGTGACTTCCTCTGGAGGGCACTCATTCATAGGGTTGCCATAAACCAGAGGCAACTTGACATCTCATAACAACAGCAACAATGCTAAAAAAAGAATTGTAAATTCTTATTTCTGAATCTTGCCTCCTTCGCCCTTGCCATGTGTTTCTTCAAGTCCAGCTCTAGTTATCAACGCCAAAAGACTCTATTTCCCTACCTATTCTATACCCAGAAACTACATCTCCCAGAAAGCAATGTTCCAAGCAGGAGGGTCTAAGATTCTGTACATTTACCACATTTGTGAAGATACACACGCACACAAACACACGCCCGTCTACGCAGTGCTTTATGCAGACTTTCCTCTTCGTGTCCAAACGTCCTGTGGCTTTTATTATTCGTCGTCTTAAGGTCACCGGCAGTTATCATGCACACTGGGGGCTGCGGTGGCTCAGTGGTTAAGAAGCACTTCTTGATCTTGTTAGCTGGAAGATTGGCAAGTCTGCAGTTTGAGACCCGGGTACTACATGAAGAACTGAGCGCCCGTCTCTGTCCCAGCACTTGGGGACATGAAAGGAGCCTCATTTGGGCACTCCCTGAGCAGAGTTTCTCCCGCAAAAATCCTTTCAACCTGGAATAATTTCTGATACATAATAATAATAATAATGATGATGATGATGATGATGATGATGATGATGATGATGATAATGATGATGATGATAATAATAATAATAATAATAATAATAATAATAATAATAATAATAATAATAATAATAGCATAGGTGGTAGGGCACCCTTTCCTATCAGGACCGAGGAGAGATCAAAGCACAGTATTGTGCTGTATAAAGTCTCCGAGAAAGTGGCTTGTTAATACCTGAAAATTCCTGCAGGGGGCGGCCTGCAATTGCGTTTGAATTTTTACGGCGTCTGTCGGAGCAGCGCGTCCTCCCCCACCCCACCCCCGGGAAGAATTTTTCTTTTGTTGACCCCTGTTCCAAGATGGATTTCAACTTAATGCAGTACAGGAGAGGCTCATTAAAATGTGGAGAGGAAGTAAACTGAGAAAGAAAAAGAGTGTGACTACGTTTTTTAAAAAAAAATATATAGAGAAACATACTATCCCTCCTTCCTTCTCCAGCCGTGTTAAGACAAATATGTACTGCAATAAACCCCTTTTAACCCTACTTTAAGAAAGAAACGCGAAAGGGTTTATGTATCTTGGATGCATCAATGCAGAAGCCTGGGGTTTAGTACACCGCTACAGCAGACGGCGGTGGCTCAAGTGGTTAAGGCACTGAACTCGCTGACTGGAAAGTCGGAGTTCGAGTCCTGGGTACTGCACGACGGAGTGAGCTCCCGTCTCTTTCCCAGCTCCTGCCAACCTAGCAGTTCAAAAGCAAGAAAATGCAAGTAGATAATTAGGGACCACTTCAGTGTTCCGTGCACTCTGGTGTTGAGGCATGCCTGCCAAATGTCCACGGAAACATCTGCAGACACGGACACCACTGGCTCTTTGACTAGAAACAGAGATGAGCACTGAACCCTACAGTCGGATACAACTGGCTTTCAAGCAAGGGCAACCTTTACCTTACAGTGGCAGTGTGAATTGTAGGACTTTCTGGAGGTCAGTCATTTGTTGGGTCATCATAACATGAAAGCAACCTTGGCATATAACAATAGCATCCAGTCCAGAAGGGAAAGAGGAACAGGAACCCAACTGTTGACTCATGGTGAGTGTTAGAGAAACAAACAGCAACACCTTCCACCTATATTCACTTTTCTTTTTGGTAAGCATAAACTTTCTGTGTCCTTTTTGGTGATGGTAAGTAGTACCACATTCTCCTCTTCCTTTGTCTTGATGGTATCTGCACTCTTTCTGAAGCTCAAGCAGGAGAGAGCACCAAATTAGCTCTGTATGCCACCAGAGGTAGCTAGACAACTTGTCCCTTAGTACCTTTTCTGCTGGCCCATATCCCACAACTTCTAGGACCATGATGGTGAACCTTGGCACTCTAACTGTTCTTGGACTTCAATTCCCAGAAGCTCAAGTCCCTGTGAATCCACACAAATGGGTTTACTGAACATGTGCAGTGGATTCACAAGGACTTGAGCTTCTGGGAACTGCAGTCCAAGAACAGCTGGAGTGCCAAGGTTCATTATCACTGTTCTAGGATGACCATGTGCTTACCTGCCTGCTGCCTATGTAGGATTTCAACCTAGCACCTGAACTCACCTGATCAATGTTGGGATTATGTTTATCCTGATGTGCTTATGTCAAAAACTGGTTTAATTTTCTAGCCTGCTTAATTGGCCACATTGCTACTATGTTCACTTAGTACAGTGATGATGAACCTTGGCACTCCAGGTGTTCTGGAACTTTAATTTCCAGAAGGCTAAGTCAGCACTCCTGCTCATCAGACTTCTGGGAATTGAAGTTCAGGAACAGTGGGAGTGCCAAGGTTCACCATCACTGACTTAGAATCATAGAATCACCGAGTTGGAAGGGGCCATTTAAGCCTCGAGTCCAGCCCCCTGCTCAATGAAGGAATCCAAATCCAAACAGATCTGACAGGTGGTTGTTTAATTCTCTTTTGAATGCTTCCAGTGTTGGGACGCTCATCACCTCTTGAAGCAATTGGTTCTGATGTCATACTGCTCTAACCATGTCTTTCCTCCCAGCTCTCATCTGCATGCCGTAGCAAGACTAGCCCTCAGCACATGCCGAGGTACATCACCTGGTGGCCCCAAGCCTCATAACAGAACCTGGAATTGGATGGAACCTTAGGAGTTTAGAGGAGCATTCTTGGACATCAGGGAGATCAAGACTATGAGGAAGCAGAAGCAAGAGGTAGCACTTAACCAAGAGGAAGGCAGAGTGCCACAGGTCTGGGTGGAGCCTTAAGGGCAAAAGGCAGATCCCATTGCAAAAGCCAACAGCGACTCATGCAACATTCACACATGTTATTTATCACTACAAACAAGGCGTCTTTCATGACAGAAGTCAGCAGAAGGGGAACTCTGCTAGTAGAACTCAGAGTGATGTGGAATTCCTTAGCAAAGACTTCTCCCTCAGTTAGCCTGAGGCTATTCATCTCTGGCTCTTAGTGTCTCTAAGCTGTAAAGTATTGAGTGACTTTTGCCACCCATTTTGTGAAACAAAAATTCTAAGAGTTTTTGTACTAGAATCCCTGAAATTGAATATCTAAGCCAAGGGTTCTCAACCTACGGCCCATGGGCTGGCCCTGGCCCATGGTGCCATTTCATGTGGCCCACTGCCCTCGCTCCTGTTCCTTCTGCTGGTGGTGGCAGCACCACCGGAAGCATTGAAAACAGCAGTAAATGCACCCGCTGCTGTCGTAAATGCATTTACAACAGCCGTAGACGTGTTTTACAGCAGTGCTTAAGGTGGGAAGAACCACCATTCTGGCCTGCTCATCTCTCTGAGGCAGTGTGACCTGGACTGCAGCTTTAAAAGGTTGAGTATCCCTGATCTAAGCTATAGACTTGTGTTTCTAAGTGGCTCAGTGCACGCAATAGGGAACTGTCTCCACTGTCCCCACCTCCTTCTAAACCATGGGTTCCCAAACTTTTTATGCCATGGGCTTGACCACGCCCCCCAGACAGCTGAGCAGCCTGGACCACATATCTTGGAAACAGAAGTAAATGCGTCCACTTCCTCATTTATGACAGCCACCGGCACATTTATGGCTGACATAACCACATTTATGCTTGCATGTGTGGTTTTTACAGCTGTTGTAAACATGCCCACTTCCATGAAATGGTGCTGTGGGTCGAGGCTGGCCCGTGGGCCATAGGTTGGGAACCCCTGTTCTAAACTTTGTGTGTGTCATGCACTACAAAGTCTCTTTGGGGTTATAATGACTGTCGTAGGCTTATTCAAGGTGTGAGATGTTCAATGAGTGGCTTTCCACTGCTGACCCTCTGATGAATTTCTATGGCCAATTGGGGCTTGGAGCCTGATCGCTTTTGAGTCCATCCCTCTTTCCATTGTGCACACATGAGCGTTCTCCTTCAGTTCTTACCAGGCTCTGATTAATGGACCTTGGGGAGTTAATTTATAAAATAAACTTGGTTCTACAAGCAAGCAATCTGAAAACCATTCTTTTATGGAAACTCCATCTCACTTTTTAGCATGGTAGAGATGCGAGGAGTTGGCTGGTGGGGTCCACACACCCCTCCCTCCCTCCAATATTTCACTCATTTGCCTGGATATTTTGAGAAAAAAGTGGGAGTCTCATAGTTCATATCAAGCCTTGAGACCTGACAGACGAACAACCAAATGCATTGTTCGTCTTGCTTCATGCATTTAGACTTCTGTACATCCAGAAACTGCCCTATAGCTTTCCATCAATACATGTACTTTCTTGATGAGAACCACATATTGATTGGCACTCATTTTGCAAGATGGCTAGGCTGGGCTTTTTATAATTGCTTTGCATTAAGGTGGTTGTGTTGAAGGACACATGCTTATGCAGTGCCCTGTTTGTTGAAAAACCACCTCACATCCTCTGCAGTGAAGTGATCTTCTGTTCTGTGCGGAGATTCTTTAACTGTCAAACCAATATGGAAAATATACAGCAACTGCAAACTAAAAGCTTTCAAGAGCATTTGGGTAGAATATCAAGTATCCACATAAATGTGCAAACTTGATTGCCTCCTCTGATTAAATATGTCAAAAAGTTAGTGGTGGAGTGAGAGTATTAACTGAAAATTGAGTTACGTTGGATTGCTTACCAACTTTCTTTGCCCACGTCTCCCTGTCTCAGTAATGGTTCTATGATTGCTTATACAAAGCTTACTCCCTCCAACCCAAATATTCTCTGCAGAGGTAACTGCCAGGGAGAGGAAGAGACAGTGTGAGCTTTTTTCAGGATGGTGGTCATGCATCCAGCTGTTCCCTGGTTGAGCATTAAGTTGTATGATTGAGCATTGGGCAGCCCTGAAAATATAGGGGGGATGGACAAACCCCTCCTAGGAATGTCCTTGCATGTGTTGCAAACCTTAATAGAATTCTGGCCTTATAATAATCTAGTCAAATTTCCTTTTCAAAATGTTTGGTCATGTAAACTTTTTTTTAAAATTAAACCACCAGTAGAAGAACAAGAAGAACTGTGGTGGCTTAGTGGTTAAGATGCTGAACTTGATGACTGGAAGGTCAGCAGATTATCAGCTTGAGACCTGAGTGCTGCATGACAGAGTGAGCTCCTGTCTCTGTCACAGCTCCTGCCAAACTAGCAGTTTAAAAGCAAGAAACTGCAAGTACTGTAAAGAAATAGGTACTATTTTGGTGAGAAAGTAAAAGCATTCCGTCAGCTCTGTTGTCTAGTCATGCCTGCCACATGACCACAGAAACATCTGCAGACAGCGCTGGGCCTTTGGCTATAAATGGAGATGAGCACCATACTCCAGAGTCAGCCACAATTGGCTTTTTGAGCAAGGGAGACTTTTACCCTTTACCTAGAACAGTGATGGCGAACCTTTAGAGTTTAGTGCCTTTAGTGCCCAAATTGCAACCCAAAACCCACTTATTTATCACAAAGTGCCAACATAGCAACAGGGGAGGTAGAAAATGCTCCCATTGGACTTGCTGGACAGAGGGGCAGAGTGAACTCTGTGTTGTGGGGAGGGAGAAAGCACTCCCATTAGGCTGCTGCACAGAGGGGAGGGGCAAACTCTGTGCTGTGGTGACTGCATGGGTACCCACAGAGAAGGCTCCGAGGGCCACCTCTGGCATGCATGTCATAGGTTCGCCATCAGTGACCTAGAAGAACAGGAAATCATTTGCATCCTTCAGTGAATTCACGACTCTCTTGCTCCTAATATTAACCCACAACTGCCCTGTGACCCATGTCAAGCTGAAAGAACAGGAGTAGCCCAGTGGCATTCATGGCCCTGTGGGATCTAGAACCTGGATCTCCCAAGCTCCAATGCAATACCCTAACCACCACATCAAAATGGTTTTCCATAAGTAAGGTTGGGTATTATGCCAATAGGCAATGCCCACTCAAATGTTCATGCATGAGTATATACTGGAAGGAGGGTGAGAGAGTGGGAGAAGTGTCTAGTGCAGTGGTGGCAAACCTATGGCACGCGTGCCAGAGGTGGCACTCTGAGACCTCTCTGTAGGCACCCGTGGTGTCACCCCAGCACAGAGTTTGCCCCGCCCCTATGCCCAGCAACCCAATGGGAGCAATTCCTCCCTCCCCCAGCACAAAGTTCACCCCGCCCCTCTGCTCAGCAGCCCAATGGGAGAATTTCCTCCCCGCAGCATTGAGTTTGCTCCACCCCTCTGGCCAGTAGTCCAATGGGAGTGTTTTCTTCCTTCCTTGTTGCTGTGTTGGCACTTTACGATAAATAAGTGGGTTTTGGGTTGTAGTTTGGGCACTCGGTCTCTAAAAGGTTCACCATCACTGGGCTAGTGCCTGCACTTAGCTGTTACTCATTTACTCTGCTGTTCAGTAGAAGGTAAATCTGATCTCACTTTCAAGTATTTTGGTTGCTCTACAGAGCTGGAATAATTGACACTAAAAGGAAACTGTAATACTGGACATTTTTCTCTGTTGCTTGTAGTGACCAATAAAAGGAAGAAGAAAAAGCTTTTCTGTCACTTACAGCAGTCTTTTGAAATTTTACAGGACAATTCTTTGATCATTAGGTAAAATCCAAGTTGATTCTGTTGCACTATTATTACTGGCTTGGCCCATAAGCCATTATATAAGACTATAAACCTAATTCTCATACCACACTTTGCACCTAAATAACATGAAGGTTTCTGCAACTTCACACTTGAGATTGGACACAATGTGGAAAACAAGAGTGTGGTGATTTATTTGGCCAGTTTTAATGTGACAGAGGTAGGATAACCATCACCCACCTAATATTTACTTTGGTCCATAATGACATGTATGGGGATGATCAGTTTAAAGGCTAGTACTGTATGTTGAGTGGAAGATGCAATCCCTTAATAGAACTTTGTGTGGTATAAAGCAGAGATGGGCAACCTGTGGAGGCTGTTCCTGCCCAGCACTCTACCTTGGAAAGCTGTAACCATTCTGTTAACTATAACCCTTAAAAATACTGCAAAAAATTGGATGGTATGGTAAGGCCCTTTTGCAACTTTTAGTAAGCACATTGTTAAAATAAATGGAAAGGTTTCTCGAAATACGCCCTTTAAAGGAAGCAAACTGGCTATTTAAACAAAATCTTTAAAATGTGGGGAATATGTTGGGGGCCACCTCTGAACTACCCTAGATGTTACTCCTCTATCTCTCACAATACCTTTTTGTTGTTCAGTCCCACAGTTGATTTTGACCCTTTGGGACCCAATGGACCATTGTCCTACAGGCACCTCTGTCCTCCACCATCCTCCTCAACCAGCCCGGCTCTGTGCCCACTTTGTCTACAATACCATCTAGCCATCTCTTCTGTGGCTGCCCCCTTCTTCTTTTGCCCTCCACCTTTCCCAGCATCAAGGCTTTCTCAAGTGAATCACAATACCTAGGACTATCTAATGAAATGGTGGGAGATTTATGAACTTCTCCATGTACCCAGAATTACTCTCTGTAGCAAATCTTCTACCTCCTAGGATGGGAAAACTCCTTTGGGAGTGCCTACCTTATGATTCACACTAACTTGGGTGACTTTGGTTATAGCACAACTTGAGCAGGTTGGTGGCAGCTGTAGCAAACTGGCTTCTTTGTTATGTGTTAGGAATGGGCAACTTTGGTGGGTCACTACACAAAGACGCTGTTAATTATTTGGCTAAGGTTCAGCGATTAGGTATCTGGGGTGCCATAGATGGTGTGTTTAATTCCCCAATGTGGTTCCCTAGAGAAAATCCAACCTGTGTATTCATGGGCAAGCTGCACAGCCCCAGTGTGTGCCCAGAAGAAGATAATGGTAAACCACCTAAAAAAAACCCGGGAAAGGGTCACTATAAGGTAGAATTGGCTTGGAAGCATACAATTGCACTACATTGTTATCGGCTGCAACTCGTAGCCGAGAATGCATTTTTTCCTGAAAGAGGAAAAAATCCATTGGCATGAATTTGTTTAAGGTCGATCCCAGCTTGCTATGATCATGGAGCCATCTCCTGCGGCACATATGAAATGAGACATGCAGGATTTAATACCAGGACTGCAATGGGCAGTACGTAGTCATGGCAATTTGATCATGCTGTAACTGGCATGGCTCTATTCTGCAGAGGCGTTCAAGATTTTTTAGTCTGGTGACATACTTAGAATTTTGTGCTGGAATTCGAAGGCGAGATCACTAAAGATCTGCACCAGAGAATTCTAACTCCCTTCCCAAACTTCAAATCCCAGATTCCTTATGATGGAACTATTAACAATTAAAGTGGAATCAGACAGCCCTGGTAGGGCAGTGGTTAAACTGCTGTCCTGCAATCAAAAGGTTGTGAGTTTGATCCTGACCAGGGATCAAGTTTGACTCAGTCTTCCACCCTTCAGAGCAAAATGGGGCAAAATGCTAATTAGCTTGTGAACTGTCCGGAGAGTGCACTATGCGCTATGGGGTGGTATATACATGTGATTTCTTTGCTTTTGCTTTGTAGTATGAATTCCTTAGTATTTACTAAATTGATCACAGAACAGGGATGAGGAAAAATCCTCTTTTGAATCACATGTGACCAAGATTATAGCCCACGAAAGCTCATGCCTCGAAGTTTCTGCGTTATAGTCTTTTGCTGCCATGGGCTAGAAAGGCAAGGTAACCATCTTAAAGGAAGCTATCTTACCCTGTTTTCCCCAAAATAGGACCTCCTCCTATGGTAAGGAACCCTCTTATTTTTCACCACCACGGAAATATAAGTCCCTTCCCCCAAAATAATAATAATAATAATAATAATAAGGCACTCACCTAAATCTTGCCCTGGCAATCTGCTGTATCAACAATAAATGTGTGCTGTATTCTTCTTTGTCATGGAAAAATAAGACATCCCCTGAAAATAAGACCTTGTGCATATTTTGGAGTTTTAAAAAATATAAGACAGTGTCTTATTTTTGGGGAAACACGGTAGCAAAGAGGTTTTCTTCTCTTGTATTGTGTTTTATCAAACCATTTGGAGGCAACTTTAAAGCAAAATGCTGGGAGCTGAGAAACAAAGTTGTAAGTACAAAAGGTTAACTTAGTGAATAATGAACTGAATCTTAGGCTAATGTTAAATCTTGTGTCTCCTGCAAATCTATGACAAATGTCTGTGTTGTTTAGGGTCACGGATCCTGCATTCTGTCCCACTAGACCCAATGGCTGAAATCCTGTCACTTGGTGAGTAAATCATGCTAAAGGAAGGATTTGGTGAGTCAATTCCCCAAGAAGCTTCGTGGATTCTAATGCACCTACTCTAGTTGCAACTTACTATGCTATAGGAAGTCATAACTAAAGTAAGCCCATTTGAAGCAATGGAACTGCTGAAGGGTTTGACTCATCAGTTCCGATTGATTCAGTGGGACTACACTAAGCAACAGGATTCTGACTATTGTCTTAAATGTACTGAAAACATAACATATGGTTTGATAATTCTACTTCTCACTGAGACACAGACATTCCTTCACAGATTCATTCATTCCCAAGAAACAAGATCACCAATCTTCTTTTCACCAGAACAACTTCAAAGAAGGCCTGGAAGTGTCCTCATTGACATCACCAGACTCGAGGGCAAATTAAGTTTACCTTCCTTTTCTCTTGTTACTAGTGAAAGTTATTCCTCTCCCCTCCCCCTCCAGACAAGCCCCATAACAACCCACCCAGCTGAATGTCTAGTTCAAAAACCTTGACTCTGGGGCCCTTTGTCTGCTTCCACTGTTTTTAAAAGATCACTCAAAAGTCACATGAGTTTCAAGAACTGTTTCCTTACCTTGACCAAAGATAAAGCTTAAAAACAAAAAAAAACCCCAGCCTAGCCCTCCACCCCTTGTGCAAACAAAATCCCAGGAAAAACACTTTCACACTGTAAAAAAGGTAGACATCTGTAAATAAAAGGAGAAATCTACTGCAGAGCTTGTGTTTACTGAAAACCAGTTATGGGTTTATGGCTGGAGGTGTTTTTTCGACTACTGCATAAAATAGCCAAGTTGAATTTCCCACTTTTCTAAACTATGCTATGACCTTACTTTTTCTTCTCTTCTTGTCCTTCCCCTAGTCGTCATCCCCTTCCAGTATAGTTACTGGAAAGGTATTTTTAAGATCATGTTCGTGAAGTCTTTTCCTAACTACTCAGTGCACAAGTCCCAAGGAAGGATTAATCCAAGGACTAAAAGAGAAGGAAGAGGAAATCAAAATAAAAACTTCACTCAGTTATATAAGTTAAAGAGAATTGCCTGCATTTCTCTGCATTTGTAGGCAGGCAAAAGGTTAAATTGTTAGATATAGAAACACCAAGAATCCTACTGTAATTGGTTTTTTTTAAATCTCCAATGCTTTGACCTCCCTGTTAAAATAACTCCACTTCCTTTAGAGGCCACCACTTTATGCTACATAGTTTTAATCACATTAAAAAAAACATGAACATGAGTGCAACCAGAACTACAGTTCCCAAAGCACTGTGGTTATAAACCAGGGATTCTCAACCTTTGGCCCGTGGGCCGGATGGGGCCCATGGCACCATTTCATGTGGCCCCCCACTGCCTCCACCATATCAAGAAGTGCCATGTGGTGGAGAAAGAGCAAAATGGCCATCCGGCTGTTTGAGGGAGTGTGACCCGGCCCCAGGCTTAAAAAGGTTGAGAACTCCTGTTATAAACCATGTCCACTAAGACCAAAGATACTTAGTGGCAGATGATCATCCCCTCTAATAGAGGCTGAACGAGGAAGGGAAGCTTTTCTGTTGTTGCTTGGTAATGCAACATTAATTATTGCATTTTCACACAGTCATTATTCTCAACATATTCTCAAGAAAGTCCTGAAAAGCAAGGACAGATTTCTCAGATAGTTATAGTACAGAATTTTCTCTGAATGTTCACTTCGCTTAACAAATAAAACTAACTTAAAACTCGCTTAACAAATAAAGCAGGGTTTGAAATCCCACCCACCCCACAATTGGTCACTTGCAAACTCACTTAAATAGCAATCCTGTGGAACGCATTATGCTCTTTAAGCGATGTACAACTGTATGTTATAAACAATACAGTATAAACATCACAAACATGGAAGGTGTTGGAGGAGGCAGTTAGCAAATATTGGTCTGTAGAGTAATTATATTTCATTCTCCTCCTCCTCCTCCTCCTTTGTTTAGGCCAGACGTGAAACTACCAAAATGAAGCCACCTTTGGGTGAGACAATTCTGTAGTTCCTTTGGCCTGACCTAGTGTGAGAAAGATTAGCTGGCAACACAAGGTTGCTGTTACCAGGGTACACCTGATTGTGGTTCAAAAATAACATAATATTTGAAGGGGCTCTTTCTATGTACCTGTATTTATTTATTTATTTATTTATTTATTTATTTATTTAGATTTATATCACCGCCCACTCGCCATGGTGACTCAAGGCGGCTTATAGTCAGAAAACACACACACAGCACAAACAGCTAAAATCCATTCCTCCTCCCGGCCAGAGGACGTTAGTCTTATCCTTCCCTGGGCAGGTAGAGCCCAGGATTAGGAAATGGAAGCTTCCATCTAAAAACCTTAAAACTGTTAAAATTTAAAATCTAAATCTAAAAAAAGATTAAAAACAGATTAAAAACACACCAGATGCTACAACTACTAATTTAAAAAGTAGAGAAAGAGAGGGGCTCAGATTATCCAATGTGTTGGGGTCATTATACTTTCCGCATCCCATATCTGTCCCGCCAGCCATGTTTTTAGATTCTTCCTAAAGGGCAGCAGCTCTGTCTGGAGACGTAGCTCCATTGGCAGGAGGTTCCATAGGGCCGGAGCAGACACAGAGAAGGCCCTCCTTCTAGTGCTAGAGAGATGTGCCTGTACCATGAAGACTCTCCCAAGAATATAATGTAGTGGCCCTTCATCTGACCTCCACATTGCAGCATGACACCCGTACCACTGAACGGTCCTGAGCCCTTTTGGCACACAAAGTCCTCCTCAGCCTCAGGCCAGTATTGATGAAGCTGCTTCCCTTCATCAAGATGGATTCAAGTAGGATTTAATCCACTTGGGGACCATCACCCTTCCCTGTGGAATTTGGCACCCAAGGCTGCTAGTCCTCAGGGTTGTCAGACTAACTGCGGCCTGACAACTCAGGGTTGGCATTGAGTCACTGGCAGTATGGTCTACTCTATTACCATACCAGGGTAACCTGGCCAGGCTGAAGTCCTATTTAATCTAGTTAATCAATTGCTGAACGTGAAGTCAAGATTTAAGTCCCACTGAGACAATTAATCTCTCTAGTTGAGTATTGCAATAGGATACAAGGCATTCATTCTTTAAAATCTTTAATTAGCTTTGAAAGGGAGGTGTCCTTTCACTTCACCCAATTTAGATAATACCTGTATATATAGTCTGAATAATCAAGTCTTGGTGACAGATATGTTTCTTACTTTATTTAGTGCCACTCAACAAGGGTTAATACATTTGTGTTATTTGAAGTTTTCTGACTGTTAACAATATGATTTTCACTGTCAGTATTTTCTGCTTTTAATTTTGCTCAAGTCTCACTATTTACAACCCCACCAATGCATATTGTATTACAGTATGTACAAGACATTCCAGATGGTGCTTCAAGTGTGTTGCCAAGTAGGTTGTTGTCCACAAAACCCCCATCATAATAAAATTGCTACTCTTTGGTGACAAGGTATTCTTTTTCAAAGATAATAAAGTGGACAATAGTTTCTTCTGATTAAAGACACATACATAGATGATGTGTTCATGCTTATGTGATGTGTTATGTAGGTGTATGTAACAGTTATTTCAGAGAGAGAGAGTTTGTGTTTGTGTGTTCCAAATAGAAAGTCATCCCCACTCTTTAGTAGTAACTAAAAGCAGTTGATAACATGTTGCAGTTACAGGTTTCTATACTTGAAGAACACAGGGAACAAACCCCATGGAAAAAGCTGACAGAATTCCTGAATAAAATAATTATAAATTAATATTTATCCTATATGATCAACAAATCAATCCAACAGAAGCTTCCCTCGTGTGTTAGGATCCCAGAAGATAAGCACATGATCTATACCAGGGGTTCCCAAACTTTTCAATCTGGGGGCTGGGTCATGCTCTCTCAGTCAACTTTGAGGGCTGGATGACCATTTTGCCCTGCCTGCATGATGAGGGTGGCCACTTTGTTTCTCTAATGCCCTTGGAGGTGGGGGGGCACATGAAATGGCTCTGGGGGCCAGATCCGGCCTGTGGGCCTTGGGAACCCCTGATCTATACTATAGCTGTTGGGAAAGGCATGAACAGCTGGGATGAAGGGCTCTTTTGGATTTAATGAAATGGTGAAACAAAGATGTGAGTAACTGCAACATATACATCAGAGAAACAGACTACCCCTTAAATTCTCAGGTAAACTAATGTTGCTATGCTGACTTTGCAAAATGCAGATTAGAAAGCTATATTCTAATTTTCAAACCTTTCCCTTGGGTTAGCCAACCTGAGGAAGCAGTTATATCAAACCAAAAGCTCTATGAAAATGTTATATCAGAAAACAAAACAAAATAAAAACACTGTAGCACTTTAAAGACTAACTGCTATATTTTTATTGTTAGGTTTCATGGATCAAGTCCACTTCATCAGACAAAGAGTGAAACTTACAGGCATGTTCTTTATATACCAAATTCTGGGGCTCAATGGGAGAAGGGGTGTGGGCAAGATGACAGAAGGGGTATGGGCAAAACGACAGACAAGCAAGCACAAGATTGCAGCTTCACACAGCCATTAGCAACAATAGATTATTCAGATAAACTCTAAATGACTCCCTTTCAATCTCAAGGTTGCTGAGAAAGCCCATTATGGTCTCTGATCAACTTGTGACCTGCATGTCAGGGGAAAAACAAACAAACAAACACCTGTATCTGGTTTCTTTCTGTTTTACTAAAGAGAATTGGCAGGAAAGTTGTAATATAAAATCATATAGCAATCTGTGTATCAAATTTGATATCAAATATCAATACTATGTAAATGAATCCTCTTTTAAAACTTGATTAGCTAAGAAAGAATTTTAAAATTCTTGAATCTCAGCTAATTAGGTCTTGACTGGCAGGGCCAAGATTTGCCCCAGAGCTCACCAAACAATGGAATTATATTTTGGAAGGTTCATGCTAAACCTTTTCCATGCATTTTATAATAGTAACTGTTTTAACCTTTGAGAGGTCTCTTTAAAGGATCAGTATTTGAGCCTCTGCAGCTGGGATTCTTTCTAAATAACTATAAAAGGCAAGATTGGCCTTTTTAAAAAAGTTAATCTGATATGTTTTAATTCTTGGAACATAAAAGATCACTTGTTTCTGTGCTGGGCATAACAGTTTCACTATTTAAAAATAGTAACTTCAAAACTCTTTGTCCAAACCTCCCCAAATTTGCCACAGAGCTAGAGCAGATCCTGTTACATATGTCCCATGTTTGGTGCTTAAGCCAAGCTTGGTTTAAGCAGAACTTTTTTGTTTGGGTTCCCCCATTTTTACAATTGACTTGTAGAACTTTTGTTTTGCTCTGCCCACAAAATGCCATCACTGCAGTCTCACACAGATATAGGGGACACACATTTGTACACACTATGTCCACTGTTGCTCACACTGCAATAAATCTGTTATTTTTTTAAAGTGCTACAATATCTCTCCCCTTTATTTTTGCCAACATGGTGAGACAGACTAACACAGATGCCCAATTTCCAAAGAAGATAAGTAAATCTGTCCATGGAGAGATTAATATTGCAAGATTAACTTTTTAAAACATGCAAAGACTTTTAAAATAGTTGATTTGGGCAACATAGAAATACCCATGAAAAGGAAAGAGATCGATCTGAAACCAGACATACTGTATTTGATTAATCAACTAATGCTGTTAATGGTTGGATATGACCAACGTACCAGGAAGGTGGACAATTCCTTCGTCATGAACTCAATATGCTAGTTCCTAGCCTCAACTATTCAGGGAGGCAGGTAGTATAAACCCACATCAAGCTGGGTAACTATCTTGTTAAGAATTGCAAATGATTACAGATAGTCTGTAGAGACTATGAAGGTTTAAAATGTGCAACTTAAGTACAATTAATCTTGTTTATGTAATTTTAAATGGGGAGATTAATGGAATCAATCAAATGCAAAACACAAGTGAAAAGTGTAATTAGCCCAGGTTTACAAAAATACAAGGAAGGAAGGGAGACAAGGAGGAAGGAAGAAATACAGGGGAAGTGCAGTTCTGAATCTGTCATCTTAACATGAGACATAATCTATCTGGTAGATGAATAAAAAGATATGCTCCTGCATTGCTTGGATACATCAACATTAGTATCCATATTCATGCCTATGAAAGAACTTTATACACGTCTTATCTAACCTCATCATATAAATAAAACATTCCAGTTTGGAAAAGACAGGCCAGATATATTGGTATATCACTACTGCATTCTGCAAACAAGACCTACTCAAATGGTTGAGTGAGTGCAATATATACCTAAAGTGGCAGAAATCCGTAATATGGAAGAACAGAAAAACAGTAACTTGAAAATGTTCCACCACATCATTCATTGTGTACTGGTGGATTGGTAACAGACAACTAAGCATGGGTCCTGCCACATTGGGCAAGTGTGTGTGCCTTCTTGTCGCTGTGTTTCAGAACCCACACTCAAATTATTTCCTCCATCCAGGATTGCACACAATCCTGGTTTTATTTAATCTGTCCCATTTACAGTGGCAAAAATGAGTTTACAGACTAGCAAACAAAAATAACTTCTTCACATATAACTTCCTCACATAGGTGTTTCTAAAGGTACTTTTGCTCCACTATTTGTAGACTGGAGAAGAATTTAACCCCTAAGTGTTCCAAGAGTGATATATTATTTCAATACTTTCACATATAAGAAACAAATGAAGAAGAATTTGCGGATAAGTAGATAAATAGAGACCACTTCAGTGGGAAACAATGTTGGGAATGTGAAAGGAGCCTCATTTGGGCATTCCCTGAGTGGAGTTTCTCCAGCAAAAATCCTTTCAACCCAGAATAATTTCTGACACAAAATGGTTATTATTACCCAGAAGTAACAAACTGGTGAAACTCAAAATTAATGCTTTTAACCGCCTCATTTATAATAGCTTTTTGCTCCAGACTTCACAGTTCTTTGTTCTAAAGTGTGGCACACATGATGAGGCATCACTAACAACTTGAACTGATCCTGTTTTCCTTTGCTCTGAAACTTCATCCAACCTGACAGAGTCCAGAATCTGGAAAAGGATATAGACAAACAAAACGTTATTGCTTTGCAATATATAGGCTGAATGCAATTTTTAGTTTCTAACTAGAGAATACACTTTGTATCAATGGGATTTACATAAATGTTGGATTAACAAATTGTGTTCATTCTGTGGGTCTGTTCTAATCAGAACTAACAGCATTATTTGTTATAATATCTCATTTGAGACCCTGGTTTTGTTACAAATATTAGAATTTGGAAATCAGTTTTTTCTATTAATGTTATTTTTTATAATTTTTTTTTAAAAGATAAAGAACTACTAATTCCCTAGGCACCACCTCTGGTAGTTTGTTTCAAAGACTCCAGAACAATGGGTTTAATAATTTAAATGCAAATTTTCCATAGACTTTTCTTTATTCCACCATGACTGCAAAGAGAAAACTTCCATTCCATTCAGAAGCATCACTGCAAAATCAGATACTATAAAATACTAACAGAATTATACATTTTCAGGGGTATTTAGACAAAGAGAAAATTGAGCTACTTTGAGAGGGAGGAAAAAAGCCGCTTGAAGCCTGATCACGATTCAGCTGAATCGAATTAAATAGACCTAGAACGGTTTTTGACGAGATACTCACTTCAGTCAGGGGTCTTAAATTGAGGTAAATGAAAGGGATTGTGGACTGGCCTAAACATTATGTATTTTGTGGAATTAAACTGTTTCAGATGCCCTTTGAAGGTAGCTTGATATACTCTGAATGTCGGAAAGACCTGATCCGGCGCTGCCTGCTTAAATGTTTTGATTTGGGAGCTGCGTTTTCTAAAACTGGAGTTTCTTCCTTCGTAAATCTCAACCTGTCGCCGCTGAATCATGTGTCAGTATCTGTCTTAGTTAGGTGTGGTAACGAGGGGCTCTCCGAAGGACAGGTGCGATATATTGAAGCGTCTCTTTCGCCACTCTGGTCTATAATTGATGAGCGATTTGTATTCAGCATTTTCACACTCTAATGGCTAGAAAATGCAGACGCAGCAAGAAACAGAGCCTAATGCGTCGGTCGCGGGAGGGGGCTCTTTTTGATGCATCAACTTCAGTAGAAATCCACTCTACTTTGGTTTCAAAGCACAGAATGAAAAGAAGTAAATCGGGCTTGAAAATATGAATTTACGATGTAGAGGTTTTCCCTCTTTGTTAAAAAAACATAAAACAAATCCACCCTCTATAACCTTAAATTTTACCCCTCTAGAGTCTAGGGAACCAAATTCCTTACGGAAACATGAAGCGCCTTTCTTCCCTTTCTTTCCACATTTTTCCCAGAAAGAAAGAAATGAATGTTGCTCATGTAAAGGTACGGAAGTGAGAGCTTGGAAACATAATGAAAATTAGATCTGTGCTGAAAATACGATCCGCAGGTTATTCGGCGCAAGGGTTGCGAAAGAGAGAGAGAGAGAGAATAAATTCCAGATCAGGATAATTTTCCTTCTGTGTGCTTGTGACATGGTAAAAATACTGACTTAATAACACACGAGGATACGATGGAGTTTTTTGATGGAAAGGTAGAGGGAGAAATAGTATACTATATCAGAGAATAAGCAAAACAAAAAGACAAAAAACTTTAAAGGCTACCTGCTATATTTTAATGTTAGTTTTCGTGGATCAAGTCCACTTCGTCATAGCATTAAAATGCAGCAATTAGTCATTAAAGTGCCACAAAGTTTTTGTTTTGTTTTGTTTACTCTCTGATATACTTAAAACACAGACTAACAAGGCTATCATTTCAAATATTATAATGCTTACTATTACCAGTTAAGGGAGTGAAAAGTGTTTTTCCTCTTTTAGTGCTACTTGTTACATTTCTCCCCCTTTGTGGTTTTGATTGCTATTCTGTTTTCTGCTGGAGGAAAAGAGAGAATTAGTAGATTTTAAAAGGAAAAGAAGCTGATATTTCTAAACAACCTAGAACAATTGGTATCATTTTTAACTACTTTTATTTTCTTATTACAAACACACGCACCCGTCCTCACTTTTACCCATGTAGGTCTCATGCCTGATATAACAAAGGTAAGAGAGAAGGTGAGAAATGTTTCGTTTTCCTCGATGGAGACAAAGGAATTCATTAAAGGGAACGTAACTCCACCCTCCCATGCATTTCCTCCTTTGAAAATAAGTGATGAGACAAACTTTTACAACTTCTTTACCGAAGTTCAGTTTTCAATAATGCACAATGGGAGTTTGAATAAAATTCACCTGTTCAACCATTTTAAAGGAGCATGAGAGGTGGTCTTAATATATAGGATTCCACCCATCCTGATCATCCATTGAAAATCATTGAAATTCTTATCTCCCCTACCAGGGATGTGGCAGAATAGCTACTTTAATATCAGTTTCTTTCAGAAATTATGTTCATTAGTAGCACTGTTGTCTTGATTTACCTCAGGTTTCCCCTGGGTGGCTCCATGGATTAGGTATCTGGCTACAATGCCAGAGATTGCCAAATTGGTTTCCCATTCTGCCTCCTTTGTGGGCCACATGAAATGGCACCGTGGGCCACATCTAGCCCACAGCCCGCAGGTTGAGAATCCATGCCATAAAGCATTCATTCACACTTATATACCACCTCATAGTGCTTAGTGCACTCTCTGGATGGTTTACATATAATTAGCATTTTGTCCCCAACAAGCTGGGTAATCATTTTACTGACCTCAGATGGATGGAAGACAGAGTCAACCTTGAACCCTGATGAGGATCAAACACACAACTTTTTGGTTGCAGTGCAGCAGTTTAACCACTGCAGACTTGACTTGGAAGCACACAATTATTAATAGTTAATTGTAAATTATTCCCATTTTTAGATTTTTGCACTAATACCATGTCTCGATTTACATAAATGTCCCGATTGACATAACACAATTTCCATAATAAAGTAAGTAGACTGCAGTGGCTCAAGTCGCTAAAGACACTGACTGGAAGGCAGAAGGTCAGCAGTTCGATTCCTGAGTACAGCAGGATGGAATGAACTCACATCTTTGTCCCAGATCCTGCCAACCTAGCAGTTTGAAAGCAAGAAATTGCAAGTAGATAAATAGGGACCACTTCGATGGGAAGGTAACAGCCTTCCGTGCGCTCGGGTGTCTAGTCATGCCTGCCACATGACCATGGAAACGTCTGCAGAAGCAGACAGCTCTGGTTCTTCGGCTTTGAAACAGAGATGAGCACTGACCCTTAGAGTCGGATACGACTGGCTTTCAAGCAAGGGAAACCTTTCCCTTTAGTAGTTATTTCCTATGGGGTTGCTTCGATTTACAGAAATATCATTTTCCTATGGGTTTGCTTTGAGTTAAGTTAAAAATTCATTTTTCCTATGGGTTTGCTTTGAGTTAAGTAAAAAACCGATGTACATAAAAGCCTATGGAACAGATTCTTTATGTAAGTAGGGGTTTTACTGTACTAGCTAAGGTTCCTCCATGGATTTAATGGTGCCCAGGAGACTAAATGCTAGCTAGATACCCCTCCTGCCATTGTAACATGCGAAGGACTGCACAAACCCATCTCCATCACCAAAACAATTCACAGCAGTTTTCATTTCCACCTGGAGTGGGTCTTTAGTCATGCTACTAAGTCATACTTTCCCATATTACTGAGCATTAAAACATGCATTTGTTCAAAGTACTGTAATATATTATTGCTGGGAAAATTCATTTCCTTCCTGATATTGTGCAGACTGCATCTTAAAAATAAGGAACAGAAAAGCCACAAGTGATGCCTTAGAAACCTCAGATCTTTTATTTGGCTTGAATTACTTTCAACCAGTGGAAAGCTTACTACAAACCATCTATTTAAGCCTACTCAGTTTCTTGCTTTCAAGGTACTGTATAGTATTTCAGGCTGAATGTAATTTTCACCTTAAATCATATCTTAAATCATCAAAGAGAAGATGGAGGGTAAATGTGAAAGAAGTTTTGAATGAGTAGCTTCAGAGTCTGGTTGGTGCTTAGCAGAGAACAACTAATTTACACACATGTCATGATGGTAGCTAAACTCAGCAATTTAGGCAACACCAGGAGAAAGAGAGGATGCTAGTAATTCAGAATTTTGATTGTTGGTTTGATTGCAGCTTTATGTACTTTGAGACAGGTTCTTTCAAACTATATTATACTCTTTTAATGCTAAATACTACTGTATTGTTTACTTTTCTAACAGTTCAGTCACTACACAAATTAAATTTTAATTATTTAAAATATTTCAAAGATAGTCTATACAAGTTGATTTTGGAGGTGTCATATAGAAATTGTTACCCGGGTACCTCAATAAGTTGGATACATTGGCTTTGGAATCAGAATTTGGGAGCTTGATTCCTTGTGAAATTAGCCAACCAATGGAGCTTGGCAAGCTGCAGAAAACTCCAAAATGGGGGAAATGCTAAACTATTTCTGAGTACTCTGTAGCTTAAAAAAAAATACATATTCCATTTGACTGCATGTTGCTGATGATGGTGATGATGACTGATTAAAGCGAAGGGGCTTACTAAATACGCACTTTTAAACATAGGACAAACAAAGTTGACAATTGGGAGTAGCGTTTGAACAATTAATGATAGTATTGCAAATAGATAACAGCTGAAGGGGCAGGTATGGGGTATGGGATGCACAATGACCCCCCAGCTCGCTGGATGATTTAAGCCCCTCCTCTACTTTTTAATCTGTAAGATTAGTAAAATGTAGCAATTTGGTATGCTTTTAATCTTTTTAGATTTTAATTTTAACAGTTTTATATTTGAGGTTTTTAGGCAGTGTTTGTGTTTTTATTGTGATGTCTTTTATTACTTGTAAACCGCCCTGAGTCACTTCGGTGAGAAGGGCGGTGGATAAATATAAATCAAATCAAATCAAATCAAATCTTCCCAATGCACAAAGTACTGTATTTATTTATTCATATTTCTATACTGCCCTCCTCGCCAGAGCAACCCAGGGTGGTTTACATATTATTTACATAATACAACCTGAACCCATTATTCAAAACTTCCCCTGTGCCTATACCAACTGCCAGGGGAAGAAGAAGCCAGGGCAGGATGAAGACCTTGCCGCCCCTCCCCCTGTGCCTATACCAACTGCCAGGAGAAGAAGCAGCCAGGGCAGGATGAGGACCTTGCCGCCCCTCCCCCTGTGCCTATACCAACTGACAGGGGAAGAAGAAGCCAGGGCAGGATGAGGACCTTGCCGCCCCTCTCCCTGTGCCTATACCAACTGACAGGGGAAGAAGAAGCCAGGGCAGGATGAAGACCTTGCCGCCCCTCTCCCTGTGCCTATACCAACTGCCAGGGGAAGAAGCAGCCAGGGCAGGATGAGGACCTTGCCACCCCTCCCCCTGTGCCCACCCCAACATATTGTAATGTAATGTAATGTATTGTCTGTAAGCTGCCCTGAGTCACCACGGCGAGTGGGTGGCAATATAAATTTGAACTAATAAATAAATAAATAAATAATAAAAATAAATAACTTCAAAGTTTCAATTATAAAATTTAAAAAGTTTGTTTAATTTTTTTTAAATCAACAGATTTAATAATTACAAAATTAATAATAATTACAAAATTAAAAACTAAATCCCATAGATAAAAGATTAAAAGATTAAAAGACCAAGGGAGAGAGGGAATGAGGAAGTGCTCCCATTCAGCTCCTGGGCAGAGGGGTGGGGCAAACCTGTGCTGGGGCAACAGCGCTCATGCCCACACGTGCCATAGGTTTGCCACCACTGGTCTACCCCATTACCAAGAGGGATGTCTGGCCAGAGATATATTTTGGAGACTACAACTTCCAGAATCCTCCAGGCTGCATGGCTACTGGCTTTTCCTAGCTCTTATGTGAACACTAAGAAAGGCCACAACAGCTATGGAGCCTAGGAGGAAAGGCAGTGAAGAAAAGCAGAGCTAGCTCAACATATCTTTGCTCCTGAGCTAGAAGTTTAAATACAGTCAAACCTCGCATAAAGAGTGCCTCGCTTAAAGAGCAGAATTTTCTCTGAATGTTTGCTTCGCTTAACAAATAAAACCAACCAAAAACTCACTTAACAAATACATTGGGGTTCGCAATCCCCCCCCCCCCCACAATTGGTCACTTATAATGGTGTTTCGCTTAAGGAGCAAACTCGCTTAAAGAGCAATCCTGTGGAACGCATTATGCTCTTTAAGCGAGGTACAACTGTACTCTATTGCCCCCTAGTAATGATGGTTATAACAATCATGTGCCATCAAGTCATTCCTGACTTTTGGTGACTCTAATCAGGATTTTCTAGGTAGACACAATGGAACAGGAATCCCTTGGAAACTCATCTGAACTCTTTGAACTCAATGACAGCTAGGAAAGTGAGGTGGCATTTTCAAGGACACCATTGGGGGGGGGGCCTTGTGGTCACCTCAGTTTTTTAGGGTGATTTTGTCCTCTTCCCTCAGTAGCTTTGCCAGCTGAATGGTATTTATTTTCTTATCCTACGCATCTGAGCAAGGCAAACTGAGAAACAACCTTGCTCTTGCCTTTCCTTACATCAGGGATTCTCAGCCTGGGGCCCACAGGCTGGATGCGGCCTGTGACACCATTTCATGTGGCCCACCACCTCCTCACACCAGGAAGTGCCATGTGATGGAGGAAGGGCAAGATGGCCGTCCAGCCTCCAAAGCTGTTTGAGGGAGTGTGACCTGACCCCTCTCTTTAAAAGGTTGAGAATTCCTGCTTTACACGATCCCACTCTCGATCCACCACTTTCACATGCAACTAAGAGTCAAAACTTTGGAATAACTGGTTTTATAGGAAAGAGTGCCTCATATCTCACAGAATTTGGTAAATGGTAAAGCCCAGTTGGTTCTAACCAACACATCACCCCAGTGTCTTCCCTTCTTTTCCTCTACTCCACTTTCCAAAAGAAGTAGAAAGTCAGAATTCTCTTGTCTTCTCTCAGTAACTTGGTATGCATAAGCAGAGCAAAAGCTTGGATCTATTTTCTTTTTTACAGCCTCAGCCTCAAAACCCTGAAGCAACCATGATAAATAGGCACCAAGAGAGAGGTTTATAAACATAACATGCTTCTTCCCCAGTCCAGTACAAGGGAGAAAGGAAGCTAGAATGCTCACCTTCCTTTCCTTCCTCCCGTCTCCAAATTCAGTTTAAACTTAAAGACAGAGGACAGAAATACACTACTCACTATCTTTACACCAAAGGGGCTACCTTTAAGAATGGGAAGGGGTGGTAAATGTTCTTTCGACATTTGTCCTGAGTTTGGAACATAAGTCGTCGGCTTCAGGAAAAATGCCATTGGCGTGAATTTGTTCAAGGTGGATCCCAGCTTGCCATGAAGTGACCCACATGCTATGATCACGGAGCCATCTCCTGTGGGACATATGAAATGAGACATGCAGGATTTAACACCAGAAGTGCAATGGATGATACGGACAAGGTGCACTTTCACAGCCAGTCCACCTGGCATGGCCTTTTCCACCTCCATGACCATTGGGAATCAGAGTTCCTCCTCTGCTCATTTTGCAGTTGAGCCCAAAAGGATGGTTTCCAGTGGCATTTCCTCCACTGAGGGTACCATCAACCCATTTAAAGGGGCTCATCCACCCATAGCAATTGGTCCCTTTGGGGAGTCAGTTAATTTATCACCGCCCAACACTTGGTGTTGAGTTACTGGCTATATGGTCTACTCCATTACCACAGCAGGATGTCCAGCCATACATTGGGGACATGAGTAGCCTGAGAAAAATAACATCCCTTTTTATGCCATCCTCAAACAAGACCCAAGGAGTGGAAATGAGAACTCATAAGGCAATGTACACAGAAATGAACTAAAAGCCAATGCACCCATAAAGTGATATAGGTTGTTTCCCTCTCATTACCCATATTAGATCCCCAGAAAACAATGTTTGATCACACTTTAGTATGACAGTGACATAATTTTACACAGGGCTTCCAAAAGTTGCCTTTTAGAGTAGCCTGATATAGATTTATTTGTGATGCGCTGGTGTCTGTCTGTCTTTCTTTCCATATTATTGTTTAGGTTTTATTCCTTGCTCATAACCCATTTTAGTATTTTAGCATTCTACTATTTTAATTCTTTTTTAGCCTTATTGCTTGATTCAGTATAATATTTCAGATGTTATTGACTGTCCTTGTTTTGCAAATTGTCCTGAGAATTGCAACTTGGATAGGAAATACCTATTTTAATAAATAAACACACAAACAAACAAACTTATAAATAAAATACATTGTGCCAAAACTGCTCACATTTCCCATTGCATGGAAATATCTGAAAAGAGTTTAATCATTAGAAGCAATAAGTAAACTGATGTGCTTGGCTAAATTTAACAAGGTGTGTAAAACTATAAAGAGTGCAGGTATACTACAGAGACTTGCCAGGTGCTTCTTGTTAAAATTCCACCCAATGGATTATAAGCTTGTTTTCAGTAAGGCAGAAGAGGTTAACATGACTGCTTACAAAATTCATCAAATCATCCCTTCCATTCCACCTCTATTTTTCACATAACATCAGCAAGTGTGGTGTCTCTCCAGTCCTTACATGTCTAACATCTTGAAAAGTAAGCTCTGAAAATAATATGTTATGGAAAAATAGATACTTTTCAAAATGCATTTTTTTTTTAAAAAAATGGCTTCTTTATTTCTCTCTCTCTAATAATATGATACTTCAGAACATTTTCATAATTATTTCTTCTACTCTTTTTCCAGGAGTTGCCCTTTGTTTCTGCACTTGGCCCTTCAGTGGTCAGAGCAAAATAGTTCTCAACTTTGGGTTGCATGGATGTTCTGCACCTGGACTCCCAGAAGTTCACAGCATGGTCAGTGGTCAGGGATTCTAGGAGTTGAAGTCAATAATATCTGGAAGACCCAAGATTTACCTAGTGATTTTTTTTAGGTGGGACAGCCCAAAACATTTTATGACTGAGACAAAGGACAATATGACCTGCCCACATTCCCCAACACATATTCCATATGAAGGTGGATTTAGATGCCAAATCTTACGACGGACCTGGTAACAGGACAGCATTCTTAATTGCAGAACTTGGAAATTTTGTTTTTGTTTGGATTCCAAGGAATCCTAGCTACAAAGTCTTATTCTATACTCTAAAAAAGTAAACTTTTCAACATTTGTTCAATCATAGATGAGGGCAGAAGGCCATTGTAAGGGGTGCAGGGAAGGTTTTGTGTGAACTGCAGGAGAAGGAGGAAATATTGTGGTATATTAAAGACTAGCAATTTTGTCTTAGTGTGAGCTTTAATGTGTGATCCACATATAACAAGGCTACCTCTTTGGAAGCTGATCCATTTCTCTGTTTGGCTATTATCTGGTAACAATTTGCTACTGCTTCTCAATGCCTACTGCCTCAGCCTAATGGTAAGACCAGCATAATGTGTTCCACAGGATTGCTCTTTAAGCGAAACACCATTGTAAGTGACCAATTGTGACTTCTGGTGGACGCGATTGTGAACCCCAAATTATTTGTTAAGCGAGTTTTTGGTTGGTTTTATTTGTTAAGTGAAGCGGACATTCAGAGAAAATTCTGCTCTTTAAGCGAGGTACTCTTTAAGCGAAGCGCTCTTTATGTGAGGTTTGACTGTAGTCATGTTTCTCAACCTCGAAATGGCAGCAAAGTTAGGAAGCTTGTTTACACTATCAAACTTCAATCACTGTGACCTAGAGATTTATCTTGTAGCCTTTGTCCAGACTGATAAATAGTGTGTGAATTAAACAAATTAATAAATCTTGAGACAAGAGCTGCTGACTGCAGTGACAAATAATTCTAAAATGTCACATCTAAAGCCCTTCACCAGAGAAAGCAACTGTTTTGGATGAAGTGGTCCTCTGCTTATGAAAGCTTATGCTGCAAGAATACCCTGGCAAGGTGAATCAGGGCAATTCAGCTTTGTTGTGGCTTGATTCTCAGCCTATTTTATGCTTCTATTTGTGTTGAATGATCCCATGGAGACTGCCGATTTCTTTCAGTGCCAGAGTCCACACTGGCTGCTCAATCTGATGAGGTTTGATTCATCCCACAGCTCACACACCCTTTCCTTTGAACCCAACTTTTGCCAATCCCTAACTCTTTTTTATCATTCATCATAAAGTTGGTGGGCTTTTTAATATGTTGCATTGTGCTAGACCAGTGGTGGTTAACCTATGGCACGCATGCCAGAGGAGGCACTCAGAGCCCTCTCTGTGACCATGTATCCTGTCACCCCAGCACAGAGTTTGCCCTGCCCTCTGCCCAGCAGCCCAATGGGAGCGCTTCCTCCCTGCCCCAGCACAAAGTTTGCCTGCCCTCTGCCCAGCAGCCCAATGGGAGCACTTCCTCCTGTAAGGAATTGAGATCTCTTTATCTGCCGTCTGGCAGCCTGATCCCTCCCCACCTTCCTGATCACCCCACACTGTTTCGGCTCTAGGACCAACAATGGCCCGTACCTTCTCAGTGGGACAATTCCCCTCTGAATTCCCCTATACTCCACTTGGCTCTCGGGCTAGTGTAGGTATGCAGGGTTCACCTGTGGTAGCCTTTGGCCTATGGCACGTTCTTCCTTGTTCCCAAATCAATAGACACAATGATCTATATTTTATAAGTTTTATTAAAACCTCTTTAACAATAATGGTTATAGGATAGGAAATCAGACTTTGCAAACTAGTCATTTCGAGGGAAAAAGTAATAAAAGTAGTTTTCTTATGTCTTTAATTACTTAGGCCTTTAATTCAGCCTTTAATTACTCACAGCCATTCTGGCATGAGACTCCCTCTTAGCTTTCATGAGGCAAAAAGAGAAAGTACCTCCCCTCACATGTTATGTTATTCTCACCCAATTATTCTACATCAGACTTCCCATGTGTGGGAATCCAGCCAATTACAGATAGCTTACTCTAAGGTGTACATTCCATCTTGGAACTGTTATGTCTATGAAAAGGAGAGGGGGAAGTGAAGGCTCAAAGCCTGAATTTCCCCTGATACCTCCCTCCCCTGTCTGGGGTAAGGTCGGCGACTCACATGCAGGATGAGGGTGCAGCTCAGACAGCAGCCTGTTGAGTCTGTGGTGAAGGTGAGTTTGGGCACTTGGTCTCTAAAAGGTTCGCCACCACTGTGCTAGCTAGGGGAAAGGGACAGTTCCTCAAAGTTCTCCATAATGTACAAATAGTGTACAAACACCCACACAGGCAGCAGAAACACAGCAGTCTGCTGTAGTTCATTGGAGTAGCTTCTATTAACTTGATAGTTTGTTTAATATAACAAATCTTTGGGGTGTCCAGGAAGAAAACTCACAGAGCAGATGTTCCTGCTGCCCAGAGCATCGCACCCAGCATAATATGACACCAGGAAACCACTCATAGTCATACTTTCCTCTTCTTCTTCTTTTTGGAGAATGAAACAACTGATCCCACAGGGAAAAGCCCATTTGAAATGTTTTGTTTTGAAAGAAATATAAGCCTCCAACAGCAGGCTTTTAAAACTTCAAATAGCAGGCCAGACTGATTCAAATTAGGCTTTGTGTCGTGTGATTAGTAAAAAAAAGTGAATGTGTCCTGTTTGCACCCAGAGCAAATCCCACAACATTTGACCATTTGGTTTCAAACTTAGTCTTCCAAATCTGCAATACTGTACTCCTTTTTGTTTCCAGAGAGAATCAGAAGACATTATTTACTGTGATGTCACAGTGACAGAATGTTTACCATCTAATGGCTCCGTTGGAAGCAATGTGAATTCATGTCTACAGCTAATTAAAGTACTGTAATGTAAGTCACCAAAGTCTTTGTGGTTTACCGTAAGTATCTTGACTCAATTACCTTGCATAACCCTGTTGTCAATACATAATTTTAAAAGGTTTCGTTTTTTAAAAAATGCATTTAAAATTGTGTTAACATCTTTAAACTGGTTTATATTGCATCTCAACCCAAAATATTATGACACAGAATGGGATATAAATAACCCTATATAAATATATTATAGAAGCATCCTAAGCAGAACCAATGCTACAACCAAGCAGATTGTTTTAATGTCATTAAAAGACAACAATTATTGTACAGAAAGTGCCAAAATGTATACACAGTTTAAGAGATGTTATCTGCTTACTTTTTGAAGTTGAATTGAATTACAGTAGCAATGTGTAGTATGATGTTCGCTCAAAAGAATTAATGCTAGCATCATCATGCGACGGGCAGAACATTCAAAGGAAATGGCAGAAGCAGGTTGTCATTCGAGGAGCGCAAAATCATTTTGAAGTGGTATTTGAAATTTGAGAATGTTGTGGGAGGTACAACTACAATGGAGGCATGAGTATGCAATAGAACCCCCAACATGCCTAACAACTGCATGCATTTGTGATATGTTTGAGACACATGGTACTGTGTGTAATTTGCACAAGGGAAGATCCAGGAGGTATCAAAAAGCAACTAACCTTGCTTCTTCTGCTATGGTGTTGGAACTGTTTACACACTCACCACCGAAGTCTACCAAACAATGTGCATGTGAGACACAAGCTAGCAGAACAAGTATACAATACATTCTTAGAGCAGCAAAATGCTTTCATGCCAGTGATACAAGTGAAGACTTTCATCAATGTTGCTCAAGCAATAGTTATCTATAAACAGAAGTGTCTGGATGTTGATGGTAACCACTTTGAGCATCTCTTGAAAGTGCTTAAGTCAAACATGACTTGTGTTCTTCTTTTGTTATCAGTACTGTATATATATTGAGTATTACAATTTTAATACAGTTTTTCCTTTCTTAAAAATGTGTATACATTTTTGACACCCTTATTTATGGTCCTTATTGATTTTTCTTCCCTGGGGCCCAAAAGAGGTTGGTTTCTTCTAGGTTGGAAAGCCAAAGGTTAGGGGTAAGTATAGATCAGTGATGGTGAACCTTGGCACACCAGCTGTTCTGGAGCTTCAATTTCAAGAAGCCCTTGTAAGCTGAAAAATTAGGACGTGGTCCGTTTCCTGGTGAAAAAGTGATTAACCCCAAAAACTGACACTGAGGCATGATTTTTAATCAGAACAAACATTGGTTTATTGGTATTTTAAACAGAATTCTAATTCATAGTAGCCATCTATGAGAAAGAAGTCCCAATATCTCACCCGTTCTGAGAAAACCTCCCCCGTGAGCCCAATTCCATGCTATTCTAGGAATGAGCTGAAGTCCCTCCCACTCCCCAACATTTTATACATTTACACTAGTCGACAATCAAGTATAGGCAGATACAAATGCTGTTTACTGAAAATGGGGCAATTAAATGAGTCTTTTACACTTCTTAATTAAATGATACAAAAGCTTAATTAAACAGTGCAAAAGTAATTTCCGAAAGTACACATGACGATTTACAAATACAAAGGTTAATGGCGAAATGCTGTAAAAGTCTTTGTTTGCTGGATGAGGAAATCTCCTTTAGGCAAGCTCTGATACAAAGTGTCCCCTTTTAGTCAATTTGCAGTCTATAAATGGTCACATTGTTTCCTTTCTGAATCTGTGAATGAATGAAAGGCTAGTCGCATAGTAGAAAGCCAGGCGCGCTTTAGCCAATGGGGAGCTGGTCTTCGGCATTCTCTTCCAATGGCAGGGCTGGGTTTGTAGAAGGCGGGAGGCTCTTGGTGTCAGTCTGAGGTGAGGGCTCCGTTGAGCTGTCAGATATCTGCTGCTATGTTTTGCAGGCTAGGAAATCTCTGGAGCTTTTGCAAAGGATAGATAAAGAGAGAGATTAGCGCCATTGTTTCCAGCCGATCCTCAGCTGGGTGACTCATTGGAATTCTTGGAGAAGAAAAACCGGTTCTTAATCTGCTGTAATTGCTTACATTCTTGGTACATGACTGCTGGGACTCCACTTTTAATCAAGTCCCTTTGCAAAGGTTTTCAGATAGATTTTGATATCAAGCTCCGAATAAATTAAACTTTATATTGCTGTATATTAAGCTCTGGTTTTTCCCTCCAAGGTTGCGATGTTTTCTCCAGTTATTTTACACCTTGGCCTGTGTGTACAGTGATTCTCTGGTTGTAACTTTATTTAAAACAAATTAAATGAAACAGTGATGTTTGATCTTAAAATCCAGGTAACACCCTGATCAGCAGGAGTGCTGATTTGGGCTTCTGGTAACTGAAGTCCAAGAACACCTAGAGTGCCAAGGATCACCATCACAGGTATAGATGATTTACTGCTATGTTAGTATCTGGCTATGTTAGCTGTTCTCTCATTTTATGCTGCTATGGTTGATAACTGACATTTTACCCTGGGACTGAAGGGGATGGAAAGACTGGTGAGTCCATAACACATCATGGAGATGGCTCCATGATCATAGTGTGTCGGTCACTTCATGGCAAGCTGGGATCCACCTTAAACAAATTCGTGCCAATGACATTTTTCCTGCTTCAGGAAAAAATGCATTCTCGGATATGAGTTGCAGGCAACAACCATAATACTACAAACTGAAGAGATTTCTAGTCCAGTCAAGTGACTGCATAAACAGGCCTCTAAGCAGTTGCTAGGCAACTGAAAAAGTTTTTTTTTTTGCCTCCACCTCTGCTTTGCACCAAAATCACAGTTTGGGCCTCCTCTTTTGAACACATCTCATTACCCCTCCTCTTTATTTACCTTCAGGAGAGAATGCAGGTCTATAAGCATAGAATTCCTGACCAGAAAGGATGTTATAGAAAAAGCAGCATAGATAATAATCTCATACTAAGAATATGGAATTATTATATGAAGAATCTCCAAAATTAGGAGGAATATATCATGGTTCATACTAGTCTTATTATTATTTTTTAATGCAAGACACAGCCAGTGTTCTCTACCATTAAATTGTTGTACTTTCATGGAAAAATCTTGGCAGCCATTTTAGACAGCTGTGCCCAAATGTCACTAAAGACTATCTCACAAAACCAAAGATTTCACAAATGCTGGACAGCACATTGACTATATAATGTACGATAAAATTTACTGCTGGGATAAGTGTCTTGCTTCTTTTTACTTGTTAGAAGTTGATTTTTTAAAAAACCCTGTTCAAAGGGTACCCAACCCAAACAAATTTTGGTTTCATCAAACATTATTCACAGACACCTCAAAAGCAGTTTTTAAAATCCTAATGTTACAGAGCCAAAAAGGAGAAAATAAAATAAATTCTTTGTGATTCATTTCTAAAATGAAAAGTTCTTGAGCTCACTTTCACCTGGAAGTCTTATTTTAGTAGTTCCTTTGTGTGAATCAAGGTGCCTGGAGGGTAGCAATATTTGGTTGGTCAACTAGAAGTATGTACTGACAGTAAAAAGGATCAGATTTCCAACACAGCTGCAGCTACCAAACTGCCTCCTAACTTCCCACTTCCCCTCTGGTCTCCCATAAGTTTTTCTTTCCTTTGTTTTAGACTTATCTCTGACACCACCAGCCAGCTATTAGTTAGCCAGCCTCCATTCTTTAAAAAAATGGGGTGGGGAATCCAGTGGCATAGCGTAGGGTGGGCAGGGGGCGGCCCGTCCCAGGCGGCACTTTTTGGGCTATGGGTGTTCTTGGACTACAATTCCCAGAAGCCCTAGCCAGAGCAGTTGCCGGCGTCCACAAGGGGGTGGCAAATTTGGCTTAAGCTCAGGGGAGCTGAAATCCACATGACACTATGGGGGAATCTGTCGCTGCTGCAGTCATCACCTCCGCCTCTGCTGTAGACAGTGGTGGGCTGCTCCCAGTTCGGACCGGTTCGCCTGAACTGGTAGCAGCCATCCGGAGGGGATCACCAGGGGGGTAGTAAACTCCCAGGTGACCAGTTCAGTCGCCTCTCCAGCCGCCCTCCAGATGACATTTCTGGGCAGCCCAAAATGGCTGCTTGGAAGTACGCATGCGTAAAATGGAGTTTTGACACATGCTTACTTCTGAGCAGCCATTTTGGGCTGCCGAGAAAGGGCGCAGCACCTGGAGGAGCAGCAGTGGCACCAGTGGCCTTTCCTTGGTGCACCGCTGGGCCGGGCTGGGCCGACCAGGCCACACTGCTGGGCTAGGTCGCACTGCACTGCCGGGCCTGGCCAGGCCGTGCTGCTGCACCACCGCTTTTCCTGCTCTGCCTGCCTGACTGCCTGACTGCTGCTCCCTGACCCCAGGGTAAGTGACGGGTTTGTGTTTGGGGTGGGTGGATGGGCGGGATGAGGTGTGTGTGTGTTTAATGTAGTGTGTTTTTATGTGTATTTAACGTCTATTTTAATTTGCATTTTTATGTTTTTTATTTCTGTTTAGTGTCTGTTGTTTCTATTTAATGTCTATTTAATATCTATTTAATTTGTATTTTTATGTGTTTTTTATTTCTATTTTATGTCTACTGTATTTTTATTTATTTATTTATTTATTTATTTATTTTCTTTGGCTCCGCCCACAACATCATGATGTCATGATGTCATGACATTGGCTCCACCCATGATGTCATGATGTCATGACATTGGCTCTGCCCATGACATCAGCTGTAACGCCTCTGGCAACGGGGCAGCAATGGCAACGGTGGTGCAGTTTTTTTACAAGTCCACCAGGCTGCCAGGTGTTTCTTCTTCCACTCTCAGCCAAGCTGGCTGGAGTATGTCCAGCAACGGAGCAGCAACAGCGCAAAAGTCCAGCTGCTGCAGTCACTTTTGAAGCTCCAGCCAGGGCGGGGTCTCAGGCATAGGTGGTTGAATGTCCTAGGGCCGGTTGCTGAGGCAGCCTGTCCGCTTGGCCAAAAGAGGCTCCCGGGCGGTGGTGATGGTGCAAAAGTTCAGCCGCTGTGGCTGCTTTTGAAGCCCCAGCCAGGGTAGGGTCCCGGGCACAGGTGTTGAGTGTCCCTGGCATTGGAGTGGCTGAAGGAGAGGAAGCACGAGCTCAGCTGCTCCTTCTTTGGCCGCCTCGAGATCCCAGCGGCCCTTTATCCTTCTCCAGCGTTGGTGTAGCCAGAGGCCACCTCGGGATCCCGACGGCCCTTTATCCTCCTCCGGCGTTGGTGTGGCCAGAGGCCACCTCGAGATCCCAGCGGCTCGTTATCCTCCTCCGGCGTTGGCGTGGCCGGAGGAGAGGAAGTGCGGCACTCAGCTGCTCCTTCTTGCAAATAAACAAACTTGCAAGTACCACTTCAGTGGGAAAGTAACAACGTTCCATGTGCTCTGGTGTCTAGTCATGTCTGGCATATGAGCACGGAACCTTTTAGAGATACAGACAGCACTGGCTCTTTGACTGTAAATGGACATGAGCACCGAAACCTAGAGTTGGACAAAAACAGGCTTTCAAGCAAGGGTGACCTTTACCTTTAATTTAACTTTAGCCCGTATTGTGAATATATTGTTTACTGTCTATTTGTACTGAATATTGTTACGGACTGTATTTTGATTATATTATGTTTATATTTATTTTGTTGCGCTGTATTGTGGGATGCTGTGATTTTGTACTATTGATCTGTTATATTGTATTGTATTCGATTTTATGTTGTAAGCCGCCCTGAGTTGGTTTTTGCCAAGTAGGGCGGCATATAAATCTAAATAATAATAATAATAATAATAATTTTTGTTGGTTATTTTACCCTGTCTAACTCTAATCTTCTTCAGTTTCTGCAATGCACTGACCAGAACTGTTCAGACAACATTCTGTACTCAGGACTGTGGTTAGCTAAGCATTCTTAGCCAACTGGAGCTTCTATATATGGTGGTTTGGCCTGGGTTATGCAATTTACTTAAAATCAGACTCAAGAACATCATAATTCCAAGAAATATTTGGAAGAGGTTTTCTGGTTTTCTTGGTCAAATGCTTTCCTGCTTCTGGACATTCCCCAGTTTCCATCCCTAGTTCTCCACAAGCAAACTTATTGAATTAAGAAATGAGAGTAGAATAAAACTTAAGGCTTTAACCTTAAATGAATAAAAACATAACTGAGTAGACAGGTCTTGTCCTGTGTGTCAATTGATTGATTTTTGCTTTATTTGAATTGCTATTTTCATTTATGTATGTATGTATGTATGTATGTATGTATGTATGTATGTATGTATGTATGTATGTATGTATGTATTTATTTATTTATTTATTTATTTATTTATTTATTTATTTATTGCATTTCTATACTACCATGTGATGGTGCCATTCTGTAGTTGCTGCTGCTGCTGCTTCCTTTCCTTTCCTAGAAGCTCATAAAAATTCGCAAAAAAAAATTAAATATAATAAGACAATTCAATTATCTTTGAGTACTGAATAGTAGCAACAAATTCAGCAACTGCTACAGAGAAATAAGGTGCAAATCTGCTGATGCCCACCACTGACTACTATCCCCCCCCCCCCACCATTCCTCTTATTTTCTTTTTGCATTATTCTTGATTCAGGCTCTAATAAATATTAAATGAAAGTAAGAAATAATTTTTGTATAAGGTTTTTAGAATCAAGAACATGAGATCAGATTTTGTGTTAAAAGCAAACTTCATGCTAAATTACACTAAAAACATGAGTTTTGCAAGAAAACTTGACGAGATGGAAATTTTTTTAGTATTTTTCTAGGTTTCACTAAGTAAAAATCTATAAGAAATATCTGGGGCTATAACAATAAACATTACTTCATTTTGTAGCAAACAGAACCTGTTCCTCTGCTGAAAAACTCATCAAAAGACACATCAACAGAACTTAATATTCATTCAGTGGTATGAGGAAACACCCATTTAAGAAACAATTGGGGGTGGGGGGTGAGAAGCAAACCACCAGTCATATCCAACCAGATTTTATTATAAAACATTTTGAAATGTTTCAAATGAAAAGCCATGAGCAATGATTGCATGTAGAAACTGAAGTACTCCAGATGGACTAGAACTCCCCATATTTCTCACCATACACAATGCTGGCTAGAGCTTCTGGGAGGTAAAATACAGATACAGATATAAATATCCAAAGGACAGTATCACTGGTTTAGATATAGCCTTGTGACTGATACAGTTACAGGTCTGTAATGTCACATTAGGGGTAATAAGAGTGGTAAGCAAATGGATCATATGCATGGGGTGGAATCATCTGGGAAGTTCTCTGCTGCAAATTCCATTGAAATGAAAGCACTGACAGATACTTTAGGACAGATTCACATCAGGCCCAAAACCAACGCTCTGGCATTAAAAAGCTTATCTGTCTCCTTCTAAGCCATTGGCAAAAAAATAGGATATCAAATTATATCCAAGTTTAATTTCTGTAAAGAGAAGAGCTCACTCTTGGGGGGGGGGGAACCCCATGAGACATGCAGGAAACAAAATGGAGAATAAGAAAGTTCAGGAAGGAACATATTAGAAACAGAGATGGCCCAATATGTTCTACTACTTTAAACAAATTATAAGAATGGTGACCCACCCCTTCCATGAACAGAAGTGAACTAGTTGTATGTTATTTCCAGAATGGTGTAGAGAGAATGATTACACTGAACCATAAGAATTTTGCTACTGTTAATAACACATGTGATTTACAAGTTATTGAACGTGCTGATTCCAAAACTGAACTCAGAATTTGCCTATCATATACAGATTTTAAGTGTGCTATAGCTGTTCAAATGGTAGGTAATTGGGTAATGTATTATTACATGGGAAACATATAATAGTTGCAGCTACCACTATGCTTGCTGCCGCCTCAGCTGAATCATGTCCCCTGGTGGCATGCATGTTCCAGCAGTGGCTGGGTATGTCTGGGCAAGTCAGTGAGCTGAGATCAGAAATAGGTATATAAGGTGAGATGGACCAAGGGCTTATCTCTAGTGCTTATCTCTAGACCCAGGGGCAATGTCGGCGGCGGGAACTTTAAAAAGCCCCGCGCCGGCCGGTCCACCTGCTCCGTCTCCCCTGCCGCCTCCAGTGACACCTGCGGCAGGGAAAAGAGGAAGACGCCGGGACCCAGGGGCAATGTCGGCAGCGGGAACTTTAAAAAGCCCCGCGCAGGCCGGTCCACCTGCTCCGCCTCCCCCGCCGCCTCCAGTGACACCTGCGGCGGGAAAAAGAGGAAGACGCTGGGACCCAGGGGCAATGTCAGCAGTGGGAACTTTAAAAAGCCCCGCGCCGGCCGGTCCACCTGCTCCGCCTCCCCCACTGCCTCCAGTGACACCTGTGGCGGGGAAAAGAGGAAGACGCCGGGACCCAGGGGCAATGTCGGCAGCGGGAACTTTAAAAAGCCCCGCGCCGGCCGGTCCACCTGCTCCGCCTCCCCTGCCGCCTCCAGTGACACCTGCGGCAGGGAAAAGAGGAAGACGCCGGGACCCAGGGGCAATGTCGGCGGCGGGAACCTTAAAAAGCCCCGCGCCGGCCGGTCCACCTGCTCCGCCTCCCCTGCCGCCTCCAGTGACACCTGCGGCAGGGAAAAGAGGAAAACGCCGGGACCCAGGGGCAATGTCGGCAGCGGGAACTTTAAAAAGCCCCGCGCCGGCCGGTCCACCTGCTCCGCCTCCCCCGCCACCTCCAGTGACACCTGCGGCGGGGAAAAGAGGAAGACGCCGGGACCCAGGGGCAATGTCGGCAGCGGGAACTTTAAAAAGCCCCGCGCCGGCCGGTCCACCTTCTCTGCCTCCCCCGCCGCCTCGAATAACGGTTGCTACTATGGCCACCATCAGCACCCGTCCTCAAATCAGGTTTCCCTGGCCCCACCGTTATTGCCGCCAGGAGTTATGGCGGATGGACAGCCCCTGGAGTGGTTTGGGGAGGATGTAAATGGGGGGTCACAAGGGAAAGTCTGCCAGCCAGAGGGTGGGGATTGGGCTCTGTCTGCTGGGGCTGGGGGTGTCCATGGGGCCCATATTGGTGTGGTAACGGGCATGGGGCGTTACGTCGGGAGCCGAGGGGCGGGCCGCACTCGGAGAACACGGGTCAGATGCTTGGTTGCTGTCCCGTGTTCTGGCCCCCCGGCTACACCTCTAGGCCCTGAGCAGAAGGTCAAGAGTGACCCCTCCCTTAGACTGCTGCTGGTGAATGCCAGATCAGTCTGCAACAAGGCCCCTTTGCTCGCAGATACCATTTTAGGGGAGCGGGCTGATCTGGCATGCATCACCGAAACCTGGCTGGTGCCAGAGGATGGTGTCCTTCTGTCGGAACTATGCCCAGCCGGTTTCGGTATTTGGCACCAGCCTAGGGAGAGGGGAAGGGGCGGTGGAGTGGCCGTGATAGCTAGGGAGTCTCTGGGAGTCACCAGGGCCACGGCACCACAAATTCCGGGTTGTGAGGCCTTGTTCCTACGTGTGGGCCCTAAGGGTCAGTTGGGAGTCCTGCTCATGTACCTGCCTCCCTGCAGAGTAGCAGACTCCCTGCCTGAGCTCCTTGAGGCGGTCTCCATGCTGGCGTTGGAGACCCCCAGGCTCATGGTCCTGGGGGACTTCAACCTGCCATCATTGGGGACCGGCTCAGAGGTGGCTCGGGAGTTCACGGCCTCCATGGCAGCCGTGGGCCTGACTCAGGTAATTCAGGGTCCTACCAGGAGCAGTGGCCACACCCCGGATTTAATCTTTTTGTCAGAGCTGTGGCAGAGTGATCTGTTTCTACAAAAATTAGATACCACCCCAGTGCCATGGTCAGATCACTATCTGGTGGCTCTAGACTTCCTGGGGGCTGGACTCCACCGCAGGGAGGCAGGGCCGATTAAGTGGGCCCGCCCCCGGCGACTAATGGATCCAGAAGGATTCCAGAGGGAACTGGGGGATTGTCCTCTTGACCTGCAAAGCGATTCATCTGAGGCCCTTGTCGCCGCATGGGATAAGAGAGCGACGGCAGCCTTGGACGCAATCGCGCCACTACGGCCTCTCCGAGTCCGTGGAGATAGATCTGCCCCTTGGTTTTCAGAAGAACTAAGGGAGCTGAAACGGGCGAAGAGACGCCGAGAGCACCGCTGGGTGAAGACTCGAAGCGAGTCTGACCGATCACTGGTTAGAGCTGCTATTAAAGACTACCTAGTGGCGATAGGGGTGGTGAAGCGCCAATACTTCACCACCCTTATTGCCTCCGCAGATAATCGCCCAGCGGCCCTGTTCCGGGTGACCAGGTCCCTCCCCGGTAGAGGGGGGCCAGGCCCTGGGTGGCAGGGATCGGCTGAGGACTTTGCTGATTATCTGGCGGAGAAAATCTCTCAGATCCGCTCGAAGCTGAATCCCAGCGTGGAACGTATGGAGCTGGGGTTGACCATGGCACAGTCTAGCCATGTTATCTGGGACCGGTTCGATCCTGTTGGCCCTGAGGAAGTGGACAGGCTTCTTGTATCTGTTCGCGCCACGACCTGTGCACTGGACCCTTGCCCTGCCTGGTTAACTAAAGCATCCAAGACCGTGGCAGCTGGCTGGATCGAGGCGATTATCAACGCTTCGTTAAAAGAGGGGCATTTTCCAGCACCCTTCAAACATGCTCTAGTGCGCCCCCTCATGAAGAAGCCGTCTCTCGATCCCACGGTAATTTCCAACTACCGTCCAGTGTCCAACCTACCTTTTTTAGGTAAGGTTTTGGAAAAGGCTGTGGCGCTGCAGTTACAGGAGGTCCTGGATGAAGCGGATTATCTGGATCCGTTTCAGTCAGGATTCAGGCCCGGATATGGTACCGAAACCGCACTAGTGGCCTTGGTGGATGATCTCTGGAGAGAGCGGGACGGAGGGGAGCCGTCAGTCCTTGCTCTTCTCGATCTCTCAGCGGCTTTTGACACGATCGACCATGGTATCCTTCTGGGAAGGCTCCAGGGTCTGGGGATCCAGGGCACTGTGTTGTCCTGGTTCTCCTCATTCCTGAGAGGCAGGACCCAGTCGGTGTGCCTGGAGAAGGAGAGGTCCAGCCCTAGGCCCCTGCAATACGGGGTGCCTCAGGGCTCGGTACTTTCTCCTCTCCTATTCAACATCTATATGAAGCCGCTGGGCGAGATCATCCGTTCCCATGGGGTTAAGTATCATCAATATGCAGATGATACCCAGTTATACATCTCTGCCCGTGGGGACCCAAGTGGTGCGGTGGAAGTCCTTTCCAGGTGCCTGAAGGCTGTTAAGGTCTGGATGGGGGACAACGGGCTACAGATGAATCCTGGCAAGACTGAGTGGCTGTGGGTACGGGGGCCTGCGTTAACACAGGAGTTGCCATCTTTGGTGCTGGATTGGGCAGCCTTGCCCCAGACAGACCCGGTGCGTAACCTGGGGGTCCTCCTGGACTCACGGCTACTGTTCGAAGATCAGGTGGCAGCCGTGGCCAGGAGGGCTTTTGCACAACTTCGTGTAATACGCCAGTTACGCCCCCTCCTGGACCGGGACTCCTTGCTCATGGTCACACATGCCTTGGTCACCTCCAGACTTGATTACTGTAATGCGCTCTACATGGGGCTGCCCCTGATGACCATCCGGAGACTCCAGCTGGTGCAAAATGCGGCGGCCCGGGTAGTGGCGGGGTGTGGGCGTTATGCTCGTGCTTCGCCGCTACTCCGGGAGCTGCACTGGTTGCCAGTATGTCTCCGGGTGCAATTCAAGGTGCTGGTTATTACCTTTAAAGCCCTATATGGTAGTGGGCCAGGATACCTAAGAGACCGTGTCACCCCAAGAACATCTGTCTGGCCCACCAGGGCGGATCGGAGAGGCTCCCTCGTTGTTCCATCAGCTAGAGAGGCACGCCTCTCTAGCACTAGGAGGAGGGCCTTCTCCGTGTCCGCCCCAACCCTCTGGAACCTCCTGCCCATCGAACTGCGCCTGCAGACAGAGCTCTTGCCCTTCCGGAAGGGCTTGAAAACCTGGCTGGCAGGACATATTTGGGGACCAGGGAACACGGGTTCCCATACTAAGTGGCTTACTTAGGGAGTGCCACTTTGGATCTGGACCAGGGGGATACTGGCGTGTAGTTTGCACTGTTTTTACTTCAAATAATTTTAGATAATCTTTTAAACTTCATGATTTTATATGTTTTTATCTTTTACCTCTGTTTTATGACGATGTAAGCCGCCCAGAGTCGGGTTCTCCCGAGTGGGGCGGGGTAATAAATTCAATAAATAATAAATAATAATAATAAAAAACCATCTTATTGGAAACTAACCAAGAGGGTGAGATTTGCTAACCTAAGATCCTGACATCCTAGGCAGAATTGGATTTCAGATCTGGATTCAGCACACTTGATTTAGTATAGGACACATGGATTAGACCAAGTAGTAGATATATTTTTTATTTTGTTGTTGTTGCAGTGATCACTGCAAATGAGGCTAACCAAGTAGTGATGGATGGGATGCAGGAAAGGCAGTTTGGCACAGAAACATCTAACTTCCAACAGATTGGAACAGGCAGGAAGCTAACAAGTTACTAGTGTCAGCCCTCAGCATCTGCCACCATAGATAATTTCTTTCCTCTGCCAATTATAAAATGCTTATTGCATTCCAGCCATCAAAGAGTATCAAAAATTAGATAAACCAAGTGGTTTCCAAATAACTTGCTAGGAACTTTGGATTCTTTGCAAAACTTTTAAGAACTGCTAAGTGACCAAGTCACTTAGATACCTAAGGTAAGGAGAGAAGTAGCAGTGGATGCTGAGAGAACTAAACAAGAGAATGACCCTCAACATCTTCTGAATGGATATGTGCCTCATGTCTGGTGGCTCAGATCCAGGAAGTGCTTCATGGCAAGAACAAACATTCTTGAGGGTACACAAGAGCAAAATCAAATTAAAAGTTGGAGGAGGGAGTTCACTGGACAAGGCATAATATTAAAGGAGTATAGAGCTGAGGGACTCAAACCAGTGGTGGGATGTCAAAATTTTTACTACCCCACCATGATCTCATCACAGTGTGGGCGGAGCTAACATCATGACATCATGATGTGGGCGGGCCCAAAGGAAAAATACAAAATAATATAAAATAAAGTAAAAATAAGCACACACACACACATACACACACACACACCTCAACCCACCCACCCACCCACAAGACAAACCCGTAAATAAAATAAATAAATAAATAAATAAATAAAATACATTAAAATACACCCACCGACCCACCCACCCCAAACACAAATCAACCAGAACTTTTAAACCAGAGCTTAAAGCTTATTCTGGATAATCTTTCTCACACTAGGTCAGATGGAAGGAACTACAGAATGAACTCACCACAAAATGGCTTCATTTTGGCACTTTTCAACTTTTCAACAGTTAAAGAAGTTAGGTACTAAGTCTTTGCCTAACCAGTTCTCTAGGATCATATGCCTTAATGTAAATGTAAAACAGCTGTACCTCCTTAAGGGTTCTCCAACTGGAACAGCACTTGGAACAGCACAGGTGTAGCTTATTAATGAGGTAACTCCAAGACTTTGCTTAAAAACCCCAAGCTGGCCCGCCAGGCCTTTTTAGGAACTGTGGTAGTATGTCAATATAGGTAAAGGTATTAAATACACATTAAAATACACACAGACATACCACATCCAAAGGTGAGTAACTTACTGTGGGGAGCAGACTATAGGGAGCTTCAGGCTAGCAGGTTCTCTTCCTCCTCTCTGTTTGGGAGGACAGCAAGGAGGCCGTGCATAAGCGCCAAGCACTGTAAGCATGCATGCACACCAAGTGCTTGGCGCACATGTGCAGTGGGGGAACCAGTGAAAAGGTAAGTCCCAAAGGTGGTTCTCCCCAAAAGCTGCTACCGGTTCTCTGGGACACTGGGAAAAGTTACTACCAGTTCTGGCGAACTGGTGAGAACCTGTTACATTCCATCACTGACTCAAACCCCCCAATGCCTCTTGGAGGACCCTGAATAAGCTGAGGGTTGGAGTCCCTAAATGCAAGACCAACATGCTCAAATAGGGGTTGCTGATAGACAACAACATGTTGAGTGAATGTGGAGAGTTACAGAATCCAGCTCATTTACTAGTCTGCTGATTACTGCCAGTAACATGCGCCAATGAGGACTTAAGTTTGGCCAATGACAAAGCCAAGAAAGTGGCTTCATTTTGGCAGTACAGGATTTCAACAAGACACAAAAAGAAGAAGTGACGAGATTAGTAACAACATGAACTTCTTTAGAAGATAGTTTGATTGTCTATTCTTGCACGTTTTCTAACATATGCATCCTCAGAGAAATGTTTGTACAGTTTCTGTTCCAGGACACACTCTTCATTCACAGTGGGTGATTGTGAGGCCCAAGCAAAGGATTTCTGTTCCTTAATTACATTCATTTTTCTTTACTGATCACTTAATTGACTTACTTATTCATTTTTAAATCATTGGTTAAATTATTATTTCATTAAATTCATTTGTGTTTAGTTACATTACATTTGTTTTCATCTTTCCCTTTTTCTACTTTGGTTGTTGAGTTTAATTTCAGCAATCACTGACTAGAAAATGCTTCTGCAACTGCCATTGCTCTATGGAAAACTAAAAAGGAAACTGCCAGACATAAAAATGGCAGATGTTTAAGGTGTTCTTCTTGGATAATAAAAGAGGAGCTGCCAGAAGGATACCTGCTACCACCAGATAAGATAATGTCTCCCTTCTCCAACTGACAGATTGTTTTAAATGTTGAAGTAATAAAACTGAACTGATTCATACCATTTTGTTACTCTAAATATTTGTGTAGTAAACTATGAAACTTGCTGTATTCTTTCTTTACAGCAGTCTTCCTAAATCTGTATTGAGTTGCATATTGAGACATCATGAAAGCAGAGTGAAGAACTGAATTTGCTCAGCCCACACTCTCACAAAGCTGTGACAAAACATACAGAAAACAATCTTTTGTTACGTTTTGTATTGTATTATATTGTTTGACTCATATGCCGCCCCACTCACATAGTGACTCTGGGCGGCTCACAAAGAAACAGTTACAAATATCACATAGCAAAATATCACATCACAAAAACATTTCAAAAAAACATTTCAAGAAATCCCCATCAGCATTCCTTTTAAATACATTTTGTGAGGGTTTTAAGATAATCTGAGTGGGGTTTTTTTCAGATTTTATTCCATTCTCTTATCAATCCTTTTGACCAGTGATGGTGCTAAGGAAGAGGTTTTGTAGCATAGAAGCTATATTTTTATCACTTTTTCAGATGCTTTAAAATTAATGTAAATTGTCTTTATTCAGTGGTTTTGTTAATGTGATAATATGTTGAACTGCTTTTATTATTGCAATACAGTATATTGGGGTTTTAGCTCCATTATTATTATTTATTAATTCTAAGATGCCTTGAGTTCCTAGATTGAGAGATGATGATGATGATGATGATGATGATGATGAAGAAGAAGAAGATGAAGATGAAGAAGACTGAATTTCTAGCTTTTAAAAAGATAATAACATCAATGACTTACAATACTCTGCTTTGCAAAGAGTTATAGAGCAAATTACTGTACTTTTAAAAAGTAACTTTCCATGTTTTGAAAAGTCTCAGAATCTTCTTTCTGAGACATTCATGTTGAATATTCTCTAGTTCTTCAAATGATTTGTCATGCATTATTTATCACCTAATTATATTTTCTTCAAATATTTGCTATCTGAATGTTGATTCCTGACAGTAGTTTGATAGCCAATGTGTAATTGTGTCTCACAACATTCCAAAAAATAGCAAATGTAACATTGACAGCATTGATTTTTCTGATAAAGAACCATAGCATTCAATCCAACTATCAGATCTAAGAGCCATTGCTCTGCACTAGGAACTTGCTCTACACAAATCCTGGATTTAAAGAAGCAAGAGCAAAAAAGGAAGTACAGTACATAGAAGCCAACTTTAGTTCTGATATAATGGGGGTATAGATTAGCTGATCCAAAGTAGAGAGATGTAATCTTCCTTCCAGGAGTGCAGAAAGTGAAAAAATGAGATTTATGGAAAGCAGTTTTCATTTATGGTTCAGAACTAGATATTATTACAGTAAACTCGGGGTTTTATCAAATGCGGAAATTATTTGTATTTCAGACTGCTTGTGGCAAAGTTTCATGTGAGCTATTTCCCTGGTGATCACATGATGTATGGGCAAAAGTGATCCAGCTTGAACTCAGTTCATGCCCATGCTGAACCTTTTTGGTCCAGTAGCAGGGTTGCTCTTTTGGGGGTGCTAGGCTGGAGCAATTCCCATACAGATGGATTACTCCCTTTTAAGGGAGACCCTTTCCAGCAAAGTAACCCTTTCTGATCAGATACAATACTTTCTCATCACCTGATTGCACCCCTATTCTTGTCTACCCATGTCTAAATCTGGATCCAACTGTGATTTTGGATTTCAGCATTTCCTAACCTTTGGTTTTTGGACTTCAATTCCCAGCAGCCTGGGTCAATTCCCCGAAGCACTGATCAGCCAATGAACTGATTTAAGCTTCTGAGAATTGAAGTCCATCAGTGTTCCGCGGGTACATAGTTTGGGAAATGCTGGATTAGTGCATGAGTGTGTTTCCCTGGTGGTGGTGGTGGTGGTGGTGCAGCAAGAAAGATCACTTTCCTATTTTCTCTAAAAATTGTTTGGGAAATAAAGTCTGAAGAGTGGTCAATGGGCATCTGGCCACCCTGGGGGTGCTGCTGTGGCATTTTAAATGTTTCATGTATCAAGTGTAGGAGGGGGATATAATTATTCTCCCTAAATAGCTGGAGAATGCAAAAGGTCCATTGAATGGAATTTTGCCTTGTAAAACAAAAGAAAAATCTGCTCAAGAAAAGCTGGTGCATGATGATAACCAGATGTTCCCCTGATTTTGGCCTTTATCTCTTTCAGATTATCTGTTGGTTGTCAGTGATACTTTTAATCTCCCAGGTAAAACCCACTTCTAGATACCCAGAATATGTCTGTTTCTTTTGTTTTCTTTGCCACAGCCTCAGGGCATTTGATTTTGCTTAGAATCAACATTATTAAGGGTACAACCCCCACCCCAGTAGCTCCATTCTGTGGAATTTCCTGGAGCAAAAATCTGTATTGGGAGAAGTTCATTGTTTTTAGGCTACAGTTCCAGAAACTCCCTGCTGCTTGTGCTGGCTCAGCTATTCTGGAACTTGTAGTCCACAGAAGTAATTTTACCAACTTCCAGACAAATGTGTATTGATCTTCTTCCCTGCAGTTATTCTTTCTCAAATGTCACATTTCCACTAGTTTCTTCTTCCGTGTCCAGATCATCTTTGGACTGCCAAAATGAAGCCACTTTTTTGGCTTTGTCATTGGCCAAAATAAAATCTTCATTGGTACATGTTTCTGGTAGTAATTGGCAGACCAGTAAATGAGATAGATTCTATATCTCTCCACATTCACATAGCATGTTGTTGTCTGGCAGCAGTCCCCACATTTAGGCATTCCACCCCTCTACCTATTCAGGGTCCTCCAAGTGACATAGGGGAGGTTGAGTTCCTCAGCCATATCCTCCTTTAATGTTATTCTTCATCCATCTTCCAATTTGGTTTAGCTATTGCATGCCCTCAAGAATGTTTGTTCTTGGCATAAAATCTCCTTGATCAGAGCTGCCACATTTGAGGCACATATCCATTCAGAAGATGTAGAGGGTTGTTCTCTTGTTTCATTCTCTTAGTGTCCACTGCTGCTTGTCTTAGGTGGAGCTATACGAGCAAGAGGATATATTTTCTCAACTTCTATAGGTAATGGCAGGCAAGCTAATGGCAGGAGCACAAGAAATCAAAAAAGTGGATAAAATTGTCTATTTGGAGAGTATGTTAAATGAAAATTGGGATCCCAAGGTAGAGATTAAAATACGAATAGAAAAAGCAAGATATACCTTCATAAAAATGCTACACTTGTTATGCAGTAGAGATTAATTCTTGCTACAAATATCCGAATAGTGAGATGTTACGTATTCCCAGTGTTGCTATATGGAGTCGAAGCTTGGACATTGACTAAAGCATCTGAAAGAGAATTGAAGCTTTTGAAATGTGGATCTACAGACAGCTGCTAAGGATATCATGGGTTGATCATGTGACTAATGTAGAAGTATTGTGCCAGATGGATAAAGAAAAATATCTCTTTAAGACCATTAAGCAAAGAAAGCTCCAATACCTTGGCCATATGCAACTTACATGTGCTTCCTTTGTTAGAGTAGATGCAGGGTACAATCAGATGGGCAAATAACTTACATTTTGGACCACTTGATGCACAATCTTCTTCTTCTTCTTCTGCCATATCTGAATCTGAATATAGGCGTTCCTCATGGTGATCAGCCATGAAGATTGTCCTGAGAATATAATGCCAGTGGCCTTTCAACTGGCTTCCACATCGCAGTGTGACACCCATGCCACTAATCCAGTTCTGCAAGTCACTTTCTGTCCTGAGCCCTTTTGGCATGCAAAGACCTCATCAGTCCAAGGCCAGTATTGATGAAGCTGCTACCCTCTATAAAGATGGATTCAAGTGGGATTTAATCCACTTGGGGACCATCACCCTTCCTTGTGGACTTTGCCACCCAAGACGATCAGTCCCAAGCTTGTCAAGTTAGTTCATCGCTGCCTGACAATTGATGTTGAGTCACTGGCAGTAGGCTCTACTCTATTACCATAGCAGCATAACCTGGCCAGACGGGTGTGAGCTATTTCACTGGTGAGCCAGGGAGCCAGCTCCCAAGGGCCACATCCAGTTCCTAAGGCAACATGAAACTCATGGGCAGCATGTGGCCACCAGGAAACACTCCCTTCCACACACAAAAATCTCAAGGTAAAAAAAGAGCTGTTTTCACACCTGAAAGAATCAAAGAGCTATGGTTTTTTGCAATGTGGACAACACAACAATCACTTTTTATTTATCCGATTGTGGAGCCAGAGGTTGCAAGTTTGATTCCCTATTCTGCCTCCCATGAAAAGAAACAGCTGATGTGGCCCTAGGCAAGCTGCACAGTTCCAGGGCACACACACAAATAAGGGAATGGGAAACCATTTCTGTGTATTCTCTACATAAAAAGCCCTGAGAGGGGTTGCCATAAATCAGAACTGTCTTGACAGCATGCAGTGATGATAGTGGTGGTGATGGTAGCTGCCAGATCTCCAGCCTTGAAGAAAGATTCCACTCCCAGCTGAGTTGGATTCTCTACAGAATGTGGGAAGGACCATCTTGTTCTTTGTCTCATCTAAAAACTATCTTGGATTGTCTTTCATGCTTAGCTGTTCAGTGCACAGACAGCAGCTTACCCTCAAGTGATGATGGTACTGTATCATGATAAATTTTGGAAATCATTTTGTATCCTTTTCCTACTAAACTTTTATGTTTGTTATTTGATTAAATCTGTCTTTCTTGATGAAGATATTATTCCAGATATTATTACAGTAAACTCAGGTTTTTATCAGATGGGGAAATTACTTGTATTTCATACTTATGGTGGCAAAGTTTCAAGTGAGCTATTTCCATGGTGATCACATGATATATGGGCAAAAGTGATCCAGCTTGAACCCAAATCATGCCGAAGGTGAACCTATTTGGTCCAATAGCAGGGTTACTCTTTGGGGGTGCTAGACCGGGGCAGTTCCCATACAAATTGACTCCATGAATCCTGTTTCTGTGGCATCAGTTGTTTGTGCAACTGAAAGCAGAAGGCCAATAACTGGAAAGTGTTGGAATACTTGCTTGAATGTCTATACAGCCTGTCTGTCTATACACTCTGTCCAGACATCCCATTATGGTAATAGAGCAGACTGTACAACCAGTGACTCAACACCAAGTGTCAGGTGGCGATTAACTATCCTGACTGCCTAAAGGGGCCAATGGCTATGGGTGGATGAGCCCCTTTAGGTGGGGTGATGGTCCCCCTCAGTGGAGGAAATGCCACCGGAAACCATCATATTGGGCCCAATGGCAAAATGAGCAGAGGAGGAATTCTGATTCTCAATGATCATGGAGGTGGAAGAGGCCATGCCAGATGGACTGGCTGTGAAGGTGCACCTTGATAATATCCTCAAGGCCACAGCAGTCCATTGCAGTCCTGGTGTTAAATCCTGCATGTCTCATGTGTGCCACAGGAGATGGCTCCAAGATCATAGCGTGTGGGTCACTTCATGGCATGTTGTGATCCAACTTAAACAAATTCATGCCAACAACATTTTTCCTACTTCAGGAAAAAATGCATTCTCAGATACAAGTTGCAGTTGACGACTACGACTAGCCTGTAGGTTCCTTCAGTTTAAGTGGCAAAATCAGTTTGGGGATGCTGAAGCTTCACTTCAGTAGTTTTTCTTGTAAAAAGTAGCAACTAAGTCCCACTCATGTGATTCCCATATCTACACAGCTCATGTCTGAAGAACTCACACAATGTCATCTAAGAAGAGTAAACCTGAATTGTACATTTACATTGTGCAGAACTAAAATAAATGCAAACAGCTGAAACATTTTGTTTCTTGCTCCAGTCAAAGCCTATTTATCCAGACATTGACATTTTGTTTTAATTAAATTAAAATGCAAGGAGGACACATTCATTAAGTGTTGCTAAGGGTTCACTATGTATATTTCCTCCAGCATATCATAATGCATCAGGTTGCCCTTGACATTGCTACATTAATTGCTCATTAGTGTCATCAACAAGATTACCAATATATTTTAGGTCCCTAATTTTAAAACCTAGAAAGACTACCTGATTCTCCTGCATTTACTTGTTTAAAAAAGAAAGCATAAGAGTGAGCAATGTTGCAGGGAACAAACAAAGATTATGGTTGGAACTGGATAAGCCATTACAGTGGGGTACACAGAAAGAGCCTCCTCGAAAACTGTGGTACTGTATTTTAAAACCACAATTAAATGTATCTCTGGTGACCTTGTGCTGGCTAATCTTTCTCATACTTCATCAGACGAAAGGAACTACAGAATTAATTCACCAAAAGGTGGCTTCATTTTGGCAGTTTCACATCTGTACTCTACATCTGCCATCCAGATGTGTGCAAACATGGTGCCAGTTCTGGAGTGCTGTCCACAATACATTCCTTGCAGCAAGAACTATTTTAGTTTCCATAAGCCATATTTTGCCTGAATTCCAGATTGGGGGAGGGGTAGTTTCAGGAGCTTCTATTTTAGCATCAGGGGCAGTTGAAAGTACTTTCCTATTCTTTGTAAGATTAATTCCATACTGATAAAATCCAAATGGAAGCAAACCTCTTCTTTCCTAATGAATTTATGGATCCCACAGGATTCCAGCCTAATATCACTGGATCTTGGGAAGGGAATGAGTCGAGTGGAGTTATGCAGAGGATAAAATTACAGCACCTCAAGTCAATAGAATCTGGGCCTAGGGATAAATGGTCTTCCTTTTAATTCAAAATTAGCAACAGTTTCCCCCTAACTCACGATATCCAAAATAATAGACACATTTGTACTTTACAATGTTGCATGGAGAAAGAGAAAATTAGCTGTTCTTGTAAAAAGCAATTTGATACCCGAGTACTGCACGATGGAATAAGCTCCCATCTTTGTCCCAGCTCCTGCCAACCTAGCAGTTCAAAACCAAGAAATTGCAAATAGATAAACAGGGACCACTTCAGTGGGAAGGTAACCAGTGTTCCATGCACTCCAGGGTCTAGGCATGCATGCTACATACATATCCATGGAAATGTCTGCAGAAACAGACAGCCCTGGCTCTTCAGCTATAAACAGAGATGAGCACTGAACCCTAGAGTCGGATATGACTGGCTTTCAAGCAAGGGTGATCTTTACCTTTACCTTTACTAAGATGATTTCCAAAGTACTCATTAAATGCCTTATTCTCTGCATTGATTCCAGTTTTTTTCCACACATAGACATTTCAAAAGGATGGTACTGACTTAGCCAGATTGTCCAACATCCCAGCAAGATGCTAATTCCTTCACAAGATAGGCATTTCATTTTCTGCCTCCTTTCAGAAACACTTCTCAAGATTTCCTGTAGCTCAGTGATATTTTACATGGGACTTCTCTCTTCTGAGTGACCTGGAAGGCAAGAACTTTTTATTCACCCAAACCACCCCAAGTGTCTTGGGCAGAGCAAGAAACAGTGATTTCACATGCGTGCCACAGAATCCTACATTTCTGTGGCTTGGATAGTTGTGTATACTGGCTTTTAGGCTATGGCTAAGCCATGGCTGTGCAGGTCTAGAGAAATCATCACACTGAACTGAGATTCTTTCTGTCTATGATTAATAACCTCGTGTGGCTGCACAGAAAAGAGTGCTTGGCATTCTTTCTCCACTTGGGCTCTTTAAAATTGCCTGTAACTCAGAATCCAGCAGTTGTTCCCTCACAGTAAAAAAAAGGGGGGAGGGGGAAATGCCCTGGCTTCCTTCTGGAGGAAATATAGTCCTACAGATAAGCAAGTCAGCATGACGAGCAAAGCTTTCTATACTGCAGGACAGAATAGTTTAGAGATAGGTCTGAACTGAGGACACAAATGAGAACAGCAGAGTTTCTTTCTGCCCCAACAGTATCCTAAATCTTTCACTGGAGGAAGAACAGGTAATTTATCTTATATGCTTTACCAATCCCTCTCTTCTTGGCCTCTGCACCCAATTGACCCAAAATATTTTGCCATCTGAGGCAACCTCAGCAGATGCTCTGCTCACCCTCTTACCTGGACCCAGCTGCAGGGCTTCTCAACCTTGGGGCCCCAGATGTCCTTGGACTTCAATTACCAGAAGCCTTCAATGATCTTGGACTTCAATTACCAGAAGCCCAGGTGTACTTACCTGGGCTTCTGGGAACTGATGTCCAAGAATACCTGGAGGCCCAAGGCTGAGAAACCATGATCTAAAGCCAGCCAGATTACCTAATATAATACACTCTAGGAAGAGTGCAAGAAATGCTAGGTGAGAAATGAAGGGATACAAATGAAAGAGAATAGTTTCTAGACCCTCCATAAAATTCTGTGAACAGAGCAAGACATCCACAGAAATAAAACATTGACTGAAATCCTGTTGCTAAGCATAGCAAGCTACACTAGAGTTTGGCCCACTGAATCAACGGAAATTTGATAATTCAACAAATAAAGGGAAGTTCTTCGAAGAGCTGTCTTATACGTGTCTTCTAAGAATTAAATTCCAAACAGTTAGCAAAACTTGTTCCTAGGAAATAATGTATAGGATTGCAGCCAAATTGTGCATTATTTTACATGTCTACTCAGAAATTAGCCTAACCTACTCAAAGTCACTTTCTCCCATGTAAGTGTATATACAAGAGTTATATTTTTCTTTGTTATTTTTCTTCTCCTGCATGATGCAGAACTCAAAAACCTGCAGAATGTTTTGTGACCTCTGCATTGGCCTAATAAAAATATTATCCTGAAAATGAATAGAAGCGTGTGAATGAATGAATCAAGTGTGCTGAATCCAGATCTGAAGTCCAATTCTGCCTAGGATGTCAGGATCTTAGGTTAACAAATCTCACCCTCTTGGTTAGGTTCTTACATTGATCACACAGGGCATATTTGCCACAAATATAGTAAAAATTGTCCAATTTATTAACACAACTATGTCTACCCATCTTTAGCTCAAAACAGACTCACTATGGCCCAGCTGTACTATCCAATAAGATGGTTTTGCACTAGAGACAAGCCCTTGGTCCATCTCACCTTATATACCTATTTCTGATGTCAGCTCACTGACTTGCCCAGACATGCCCAACCGCTGCTGGAACATGCATGCCACCAGGGGACATGATTCATCTGCGGCAGCAGCAGGCATAGTGATAGTTGCAACTGTTATAATGTTCCCATGTAAAAATACATTACCCAATTACTGGCCATTCTAACAACTATAGCATACCTTAAAATCTGTACATGATAGGCAAATTCTGAGTTCAGATTTGGAATCAGCACATTCAGTATCATATAACTCACATGTGTTATTCCCAGTAGCAAAATCATTGTTGTGCTATTGAAGTTCACAGCATTCTAAGCTTAGACTAGGCTAGCAATGAAACTACAAATCACTTAAAGCAACAATAGACATGGAAGCTGGTTTGTTACTGGCTCCTGTAACATGACACAAGGTCTAACCCATTGATACTTCCATGTACCAATTCAACCCGAAGTTAATTTTCTTGCGGGACCCCAACAATCTCCTGTACTATTATCCCTACATGTTGTATGGCCTTCTGTGTGTCTGTCTTTGTTCATTCTTCATCTCCTGCCTGCTGAAAAACAATTGTTATCACCATAATATAGGTTGTATATGTAGGCACCTCCCATAGCTGGTTTAGTATATCAGAAATTATGTCACACAATGAATTCAGCTTTAAATAAACATTTCATAAATACATTTCTGTCAAAGGATCGGTTCCAAAAGAGTTTTTCTGTATTGCCGAGTGTTATCAATACTATATGATGAGTGTGAATGATACTGTATTTGAAATCCTACATTCTTTGAATTGATATACTGTATAGATAAATATAGCACTTATGCAGAACGTCAAAATATTTTATTTATTATTAGACATACTGTGCAAGTTACATATCATGAGATTGTAAAGCAAATTAATTCTAGACAACTTCTACAGGAGTGAGAAAGACTGGACTTGGCACATTAAGAAATGAAATAACAGGGGGTGAAAGGTATTATCAGAAAAGTGTTTAACTTTTATAAAAAGAATCTTCCCTTTTTTTCAGAACATTGTTAGTTTATTTAATCTTTTAATAAATTTCCTCATTAGAAGTTATCAGGTTAGGGTGAGTGAATTTGACTCTGGAAAAAGATTTTATATTTTGGAATATCTAAAAACTTAACTTTCTTCAACAAGTTGGATTGCAAGGCTTCACAAATGAGCATTTACCTTATAACACCCTTTGTATGGCTACATTTCAGCTCCTTTTAAACCAGGACCACTCTGTTATTGATTTCAGTTAGATGAGAAATAGGCTGGTAATTTACTTGTTTACCACATCAAATATATTCTAATGAAACTAATTATTCCTTTCACAAACACCCCTGTTTCTTCCCCCAAATCTTTGTGTGCACAAACCCCCCATTTCATTTACAAAGTCAAAGGACCTGGAAAGGCAAGTTCACTGACAATATAGCCACAAGCAATTAATTCCACCTTCTATTAAAATAAAAACTGGTTGGAATTAATCAGAAAAATGAAGATAATGTCTTTTACAACTTACTCCTCAAGCTGTGTCCTAGGAATGTGTTTAATTTAACATTAATTTCTACATTATTGTTAACAATGTATTGTATTGTTATATTTATTGTACTATACTGTATGACCTTTGATTATGTTATATTACTTTTGATTGTCTTATATGTATGGTTTCCGTAAACCGCCCTGAGCCAGTTGTACCGAGTAGGGCGGTATACAAATCGAACAAATGAAATGAAATGAATTATTAGTTTGGATAGAAACATAAGATTTGTAGGGAGTATAGATGCATCAGTCAGTCAAGCAATTTCCACACTTATTCTTTTTAGCCATCATACTATCCAAGAGCCAGAACCTAAATTATTGGGGCGGGGGGGGGGGGGTTCAAAAAGGGAAAACAGATGAGGTGAATAGAATCGTGTTTGCTTTAAAGTGCATCTTAATTTATATCACGATGAATTCAGAAGATGTAGCCCTATTAACAGCACAAATATTTTTCAAGTCCTCTTGTCTCACCTTAAAAGCTAACATATTATAAAGTAGGCTTTTTGCGCATAGAACAGCAATTATTAAATGCTATTATTGACTGTTAAGTATGTAAATATACACGAATAAAGAGAAAATCACCGGAAATCTCAAGGCAAAAGGTGACAAAACATAATAGGTACTAAGTTTGTGATTTTTTTTTTTGGGGGGGGGGGGGGGACTCAAGTTAGCACAGGGTAAATTCAGTCATCTTTCACAAGAGCCGTAATCGCTCTTAACCCCGCTGTTGCTTATTATATCTCTTTGTCTGATACATTTATCTCAAAATGATTCCTAGAACTATCTAAAGGTACCAAAGAACAGTTTTAATAACAAAAAAAATTCGCAAAAGTGAGAAAGAGCGATGAGTTACGTTAGGAATCCAATATTAGGTGAATTTCCCGGAAGATAACCCTGACGTTACTTAGCAAACATTCTTTTTAGCATTCAGGAACCTTATGCCTTTCCCTACATTGGTTCTATTGCAGAAGACTATTTTAAATTGATTTTCAGAGGTATCAGTGTCGTGTTTGGGACAAAAATGATGCATCTAGCTAAAATATGGCATCTCCCACCCCCACCCAATTCCAATTCTGTTCCTATCACGGACGACTTCTTTAGAATTCTTTGCGAGATTTGAGCTTCCTGCCGCAGGCAGATTTTCCTTGTAAAAACCTACAGATCCAAAACTTTTTAAGACGAAAAGACGAAGATTTTTGTATTCAAAATCAACGGTGCATGGCTGTCTCCTTGTGTAATCGTGGCGTAAATAAGACTACTGTATAATATTTTTTAAGGATTTGTAAAATGTTAACAATTTTTTGTTGTTGTTCAAGTGGCACAGTCGACAGTTAAATACAAAGCTAAAGTTTGACTAAATAACCTTTCAAAATTTACGTCGGTAGTTGAGAACCTGCACCTTCTAACAGAGTTGCTATTTAAATTTCTCACGTTCGTTTTTGTTTTGTTTGTTTATTCGTTTATTTGGTTGTTTGCAAAGGCCGAATCCCAGGAAATTGGGGGGGGGGGTCATTGCGAATTCTGAATACAAAAAAACAAATAAACACCTTCATGATGTAAAAGGTGAGACAAGGGGAAGACAGTTTGAAAGGATTTAAAGAATACTCTGCTATTAGGGTACCTCCGGAATATTTAGTTCTAGTCTAAATGTATGTGTTTAAAGTTTCACAATCTTAAACGTAAACCTCAGAAAAGGGTAGCAATTAAGGCTCTGATTTGGGCATGGAATCTGACATTCTCTCTCTTATTTTCGTAACCCTGGATGCTACTATGTAATGAAGACAGGAGATACAATACAATTTAGCTGTTAGATCTCTGAAGGAAAGACATCTCCGATGAATTTCATTTCTAAAAAGAATGGAAGGATACAGAGGGGGCGGGGAGAGCTAAAACTTCATTTTCTAGACTAGAGACTTATGCTAGTTGCCTTGAGTTCCCACAGAGATCAATGGAACTCAAGTTATAACTGACGCTACTGATTTCATTGGAAGCTTAGTTTAATCATATTCATTTACTTAGGAGCAAGCTCTATGGAACCCAGGACTAGTTACTTCACAGCAGACATGAGTTTCTCCCTTTCTCTTCTTAGTTGCCCACCCGTTTGGACTGTCCCTAAGGCTGAGGACCAGGGGATATTGACATGATAAACAACAATAACCGTATTTTATCGCGTATGCTGAGACAGTCACGTATATCCCACAGTAAATAAGGAACACGGGGATGGGGAGAGAAACGATCGACAGTAACTTCCTCTCTTAAAATACATCCTAAAACGAAGCAGACGTGGAAGGAAAGCTGGAGGAGGAGAGAGCTTTAAAAGTGCACCACTGTTTACAACCACTGCAGAGGAGAATATAGCAGGGGCTGGTGGGAGGGAGGAAAAACCTGCAATGCATACATTCGTATTCGAATCACGACTGCCTGCAGTTCGTAGCGTGGAAAAGGAAGGAGAATGTTAATTAACCGCAGGTTCTGGAGGAAATAGACAGGAGTCGTCGGGGATTATTACTGATCTTGTTGCTATTGTTGACTGTAATCTAGATTTAGTCATACGCAGATTAAAGTTATTTAAATCAGTGTGACTCCGATCATCACTACCTCGCCTCTTTCATCCCAGTCTGTCTTCTCCAAGTCTGGATTCGACCTACTCTTGCTTGGTTTAAAGTCCCAGTGGTTGCCAACGTGACTTCAATTCCCAGAAGTCTACATCAGTACATTGGCTGATCAGTGCTTTGGGGGATTGATTTAGGCTTCTGGGAATTGTAGTTCAAAACCCAAAGGTTGAGAAACACTGGAACAAAGGAGATAAGCGCTCCCCACCCCCTAAAAAACCCGAACTCTTTCCTTTGAGTATGACTCTCAAACCGAGACTCCCTGCCCCGACCAATTACTGTTTTTTTTTAAAATTCATTAAAATAGAACCTAATTGTAAACAAGGGTCCTTTTTGTCATCTGATTAGCAACCTCGCGGATTGGGCATTAACCGATTAGCATCGCAAGAGAGCCTCCCCAAAGTTTGTGCTGCTGCGGGGATTTAACATTAGTACAGCTGGTCAGCAAATCTGTTGCGGTTGCAACGTTTTAGAGCAGGGATTCTCAACCTGCGGGCCACGGGACGATTTCATGTGGCCCCCCACCACACCAGGAAGTGCCATGTGGAGGAGGAAGGGCAAAATGACCGTCCAGCCCCCGAAGCTGTCTGAGGGAGCGTGACCCGGCCCTGGTTTTAAAAGTTTAAGAACTCCTGTTCTAGAGAGCCGAGGGGCTCCAAATCGCGATCCTGAGAACTAGAGAGGGGAGATTGTGGAGGAGGAAAAGAGAAAGCAGCGGGACAGTTTTATCTCGCTTGCCATTGGCAGATGATCTGGCATCCTACCTAACTCTGCCAACACACCCCAAGTTCATCTTGCAAGTCAAAACCCGTGAAATGTGGCTTTAATTCCCTCCTTGCTGCAATTCCAGGTTTTCTCCAAGTCCAAGGCCACTGTCAAATCTTGCATCTTTTTATCATTAACTGTTTCTTGTTAAAGGCAAGTGGTACTTCGAATTTCTTCTGCACAGGGTTTTGATCTGAAACACTGAAAGTGGGGGGAGACAAGCAACCCAAACCTTCTGGGGCCTTTTCTCTCCTACCTAACTTTCCACCCTTCCCCGTGTGCGAGTGAATCACCAATTCTCTTTAATGCCATCCTCTCCAAATGCTTAGGAAGAAGGGAGGGCGGAGAGGAAAGGGTCAAAGAATGTTTACAACCAGGATTTCAAGTTCAATAGCAAAGCACTTAGCCAAAGGAATTAAGCACTCCAGCCCCCATTTGCGGTGGGCATGAACTTGAACAAAAGAATGGAGGGAAAGGAGGAAGAAGGGAGAGAGGATAGGACTGTTCACTGTTTTCTTCCTGTTGTAGAGCTTGTATGGGCTTTGCAAATCCTCAAGTTCGTGACACCGAACCTGTGTACCAGCCAGACACTTGTAGCATGCATGACATCCTGCCAAGGTAGAAATCTCCAAACCCAGAAAGGGGATGTCACCGACTGGTTTTAAGGGAGAGCATCAATACAAAGAAAGTAAACCTGGAGGACTGGTATGTGACCATAGATTTAAAAAAATGAAGACATGATTCAATGGGCCTACTGTGGTAATGACTTGCTACTGGATGTCAGCCGTTATATAACAAAGTCTTGCTCCAAGATTGCAATTTTATAGGCACATTCTTGCCTGGGATTAAGTCAGTCTTGTTTAATTCTGTGGAACTTGCTTTGGAGTGAGACAGTAATGGTATGCCCACCTAGCCGGAATAAAACCCCTTTGAACAGAATGGTAATTTCAAAATAAAAATGTACAGAACTCACCTTTGGAACATCTGGAGCTAAAGAAACTGCCTTACATTGGATTAAATGTGTGGTCTATATAGCTCAGTTCTGTCAGCACTGTTTCAGCCTGGAATGTTTTCCAAGGCTAACCTGGAAATAATGGGTACTGAATGTAGGACCCAAGTCTGAGTACAGGCCCTAATTTCCTCATTGACTAAGTCATTTATTTTGGTGGTTCTGTTCTTGAGAGCAAGTAACAATATCATTTCACTGGCCCAGTTTAAGGTTTAGTTGTAATTAAAGAAGACTCACTTAAATCAACTGGTCAAATTAATCATACATAACTTCAGTAGATGTACTCTAACCCAATGAACTCTTCCTTTAGATATTCTGTTGTATTGCATTCACATGTATTCCACTCACCTTTACATTTACACACATGTAGAAATTAATCTCTGATCCATGTAAGATATAGATGCAGCCATTTGTTTTCCTTCCACTTCTTTTTCATCCCTCAGCCATCCCATCCCCCAGTCTTCTTCCAAGAAATGAGGGATGAGTGTCTCTCTCTCTCTCTCTCTCACTCTACGGAAATGGCTGGAACTCAGGTTTGCCATTGAACTTGACAACAAAAACTTCAGCCCAGCCCTGCCCTCCCTCCACCCTACCCCCATGTTTACTAGACCTTGGGAGGTCTCTGCAAACCTTCATTCATAAACTCAGAGGCATGGATGTTGAAATGGGGAGAGTTACAAGCCAGGGAGGCAAATAGCCAGTGATGGCTACATGTAGGGTGGAAGAACTCTTGGATAGGACAAAGGTCTGGAACTTAGAAAGTGAGGGTTTGAGAGGCAGAGAAAATAAACAACATGCGGGTAGAGAGGACAGAGAAGATCCAAGTGTCATTTTTTTCTTCAGACAGTTTTTTAAAGTCTGAAAAATGTCTTGGTTGTGACAGTGTTTTTCTTCCTTCTAAGATCTTTTTAACAGGAATTGCAGGCGTGCTTCTGCAACGACTGAGTAAGCAGACCTTTATGACTTCTCCCACTTCCCAAGTTGTGTTACTTCGGAACTAAGCCCCCACCCCCATGTCTCGGATTCCTGGCTGAATATGAATGGAAAGCAGAGAAATGGGTAGAACTAAAAGGGGGAAGAAAGGAAATGTATACATACGAATTCATGTAAGTCACAAATTAGGAAGGTAGACATCTAAATGGTATGTAATTTATGAGGGCTATGGTGAAAACCTTGGTGTCTGGAGTAATAATTCAGAGATTTCAGGAAGGAAAGGGTTTTTTTTTTTTGTTTCCACCAAAGGCAGGAGAAAGTGCAATAAACACACCATCGATCTAGAGAAATTTCTCATGGGTTTGTGGCTGAAGGTTATCCACGCTGCTGCTTTATAACTAATCCAGGTTGTAAATAAAACTGACTTGTGCACGTGACTGTTTTCATTAGGCAATAAACACATCTCACAACACACACATAGTTTGCTGAGTTATAATGTGTTGCTCCAAAATACACAAGATCTTTGTGAGATGGACATGTAGTACACACATAACAGCCGCCACCCAGGATAAATTGTGGAACTGGATTACAAAAGTATAAGCACAATCATTCAGCACTCTAGAAGTTTATCCTCATTACATTTAGTGGGAGCTACTGCAGACGGAGACAGCCATGGCTCTTTGGCTACAAACAAAGATGAGCACCAAACCCTAGAGTCAGATACAATTGGCTTTCGAGCAAGGGCAACCTTTCCTTACTAGGTAGTAGTTATGGTCAGGAAAGCAGCCTCAATCATTTCTCATTGGTATGGCATCTCTAGGTTTGTGTTCTGTATGTCCTCTGGGGTAAGGGAAGGGAACGTTGAGGGAAAATAATTGTGCAACCATAGAATTGCTTGCCATCAATTCTGATTTATGGAGACCCTTTCCAGGTAGAGAATACACAGAAGTGGTTTACCATTTCCTCCTTCTGGGACTGCCATAAGACTGTGCAGCTTGCCCGTGACAATACAAGTTGGATCTTCTCCAAACACCCAACCTCTTGCTCCACAAACAGATACTTAAACCACTGAACACCCCAGCCATCATGAAATTATATACATCTACTCCAGCATATAAATCTACTCAAAAGCAGTCCCATTTAGTTCAATAGGACTCATTCCCAGGTAGCTGAGTGAGTTCTACAGGTCATCCTATGCCCTCTCCACTCCTCATGATATTGCTCGATTGAATCCAATGGGATTCATATTACTATGTTGTTGTTAATCAATTCTGTTGAAATGCACTAGACTTAAAATGCCTTAATTTAGTATTTGTGGAAGAACATCGACAGGATTGTGTGAGACAAGGAAAATGTCTTTGTTTTTGTCTGCAGACTGTCTCTGAATATAGCAGCCAAACATAGCAAATACTGCAGTGAGACCTGGCAGTCAGTCTTTTAAATCTTGCTGGTTTCCAAATTGTGTGTTTAAAAAGGGGAAACAATGGAATTTCAGAAGGTCAAATTCTGCTGCATGATATTACATTAAGGTCCAATTTTAGCCTTCTCCAGGAGGATTACGAATATACTAGAATATAAATTCTAATCTTAATGACAGGGAAATGCTTGTATACAAACATACACACTCTACCTATAGCATTTGTCCTCATTTTCTCTTGTGTTCATTGTCCCAGATATTTCATATATTGTGCTACTTTTCTCAACTACAGTGTTACAAAACAACAATGGTTCTGGCATCCATGCTTAGTCTCCTCACAAAAATTATCTTTGTCTTGCATCTAAAGTTTCAAAAGAAAAGAAGTCTGTGCTAGATTTCTTCAAAAGGAATAGAACATTCAACAGAAGTAGAAGAAAGACTAAACACAAACCAATGTAATAGGAGATGTGGGCAAGAGAGACAAGGTAGTACTCAGGCAGAACAAACTACTAGAGTATTTTACAGAGAGCCGTTGACAGAGAAACCACAGAGAATATTTTATAAAGTCATTTAGGGTAGGCAGTGAAGGATTTGCAGATTTTATTTTGTCACCAGTCTAAGAATAATCCAACTGGGGATCAATTACAGACCTCAAGGCGTCCTGTTCAAAATATCTGTTTCTTAACTTTACTTGACAAAAATTATATTTTAAAACATTCCCAAGGTATACATGCACATAATCTGAAATGCTCTTCCTCCTGTAACTCTTTACCTTCCATTGGACTTTATATCAGATACTGTACTACAGAGTCAGACACATTCTGGGAACTTGTTATTAACAGATAATTAATCTAACTCAGAATTCAGCTACCCCACTGATTCTAACTTTCCTGATGACTTTTCACCCTGATTTGCATCTCCTTCCACAGAATATGAAATGCCCAATAATTTAAAAACTTTTAAAAGAAACTTGAATTATTCCACTTTTCAGCACTTGAATTCTTTAAGAAATGAGTGGTGGTGGTGGGGTTTTCATATCATTTTATACTGTATCAGTCTTTAAACTGACAATGGAAATTCAAACTAAATGGAAGGGGGGCCCTCCCCCTCTCAAAAATTACATTTTTATTGGACTACAACTCTTGTTGGCTATGATGTTTGAGGATAACAGGTGTTGTGGTCCAACACACCTGTATGACACTAGTCTGGAAAACAGTAGCTTTGTAAACAGAGGAATAGACAGGAATTTTTGAAAAATGGAAGGCTGGGTATAGCAGTAAATAATAATATAGCAGTAATATAATAATATAGCAGTAAAGAAATAATGAATAACTGTGGAAACAATGATAGCAGCTGTATTGTTATGTAAGAAAAGGGTATTGGGGTTAACAATTGGATTTAGCTCAACTATAGTAGCTGTTCTGAATAGCTTGGTGGTTTAGAGATCTGACTGCAGAGCCAGAGGTTGGAAGTTTGATTTTGTGCTGTCCATTCTTAGAGAAAAGCCACCTCACGTAGTCACGGGCAAGTTGTACTGTCCTAGGACACCTCCCATAAGAATAGCAAACCACTTCTGTGTATTCTCTACTTGGAAAGGGTTGCCATAAATTGGCACACAATTATTATCATAATATAACCATTGAATTGATAGGAATATGGTAAGCAATAATGTAGTTTCTGTTGATTCAGTGGTTTTACTCTAGTTGGTCCTCACCATTCGATTTAGCCCATAATAGTGAGGCAGTTAGGATTTGGAGCTACAAGTTAGTAAAGGTAAAGGTCACCCTTGCTCAAAAGCCAGTTGTATCGGACTCTCCGGTTCAGTGCTCATCTCTGTTTCAAAGCCGAAGAACCAGCACCGTCTGTGTCTACAGACGTTTCTGTGGTCATTTGGCAGGCATGACTAGACACTGGAGAGCACGGTAGGTACTGTACTTGCAATTTCTTGCTTTCGAACTGCTAGGTTGGCAGGAGCTGGGACAAAGATGGGAGCTCATTCCGTCCTGCAGTTTTCGGATATCGTACTTCTGTCCCTTGAGCTACTAGTTAGCAAGTTGCTAACTCAGATCTCTACTGGCTGGGAATTCGGGGTCATTATCCCGCAACCTCAGTCTTACTATCTGCAGAATGGAGAAAAATGGTGGTTTCCTAAAGGGAAGTAGAGATTACAAACATGATAACGTGAATACCTGGATAGAAGCAAGCAGGATGCGACTGCTTAGTGATGAACAAGTACCAATATTAATAGGCAGGCTCCATTTTTATTTCCATGTAAGCAAATCATAAAGATGAAGCTAAAGTACTTTGGACATCAAATGAGAAGAGAGGATTCACTTGAGAAAGCCTTGATGCTTGGAAGGGTCGAGGGCAAAAGAAGAAGGGGACGGCTCAAGATGAGATGGCTAGATGGTATTGTAGAGACAATGGGCACAGAGCTGAGAGAGTTGAGGGGGATAGTTGGAGGGCAGGAGTGCCTGGCGGACAGTGGTCCATGGGGTCGCAGAGGGTCGGAATCGACTGTGCGACCGAACAACAAAAAAGCTTTTTGTAGAACCTGATAAATCCAGTCTCTCCAACCAAACCCCCTCAAATCAAATCATCTTTATTTGCCAACCTTTTTTTATGTCTCGGAATAAACTTTTTAAAAAAGTGATCAGCCATTCTAAGTCAGCATACTTGCTGATTTGAGTAACTGGGAATTAAAGTCGAAGAACATCTGGGGGGCCCAATTTTGGGAAACCGAATAGAGCCCATATGGTCTCTACCACAACACCCAAGGAAGGCTCTTCCCCTTTTCTCTTACTCTCGCCTGTGATGGAGGAACGACAATCAGACCTTATATTGTGTGTGCGTGGGGGAGAGGCTCAGTCAGGCAGGGACAAAAACTTGACACGAATACACGCTACGAGGATGGAAAGGCGTGAGGCAGAACAAGGTAAAGAGGAAGCTCTCGGGTGCATCGAAACTCATAGCCAGAAGGTGGAGCGCCTTAACCTCAACGCGTGGCTCCCTCCCTTCCCTTCCTCTCCCTCAACCCTTCGCGAGATCTCCCAATAAACTCATTTTGAACCTCCTTTTCCGGGCGGAGAAGGGGGGGGCCCTGCCTCGAGTCAAGGTCAACGTGATCTATGGACTGGCAGGAAGGCAACCCTTGGAGTCAACGTTAAGGCTCGCTTTTATGGCGGCTGGGATAACCCGCCCCGCCCACGTCTGCCCTGGAGGCCACGCAGGCTGAGGCGCGCAAGGGTTTGCTCAGCAGCTGCCCAAGCAAGGACACGCTGCTTGGTCCCCTCTCCAGCCTTCGTCTTCCTCCGCTTTGATCAGCTTCGAAATGAAGGTCCGAGGGAGGGGCGAGGAGAGGGAGAGATTTCCAACCCCTTCCTTCCTAAGAAAGCCTTGACAAAGGCGAAGGAGGGGGAGGGAATGGGACGAAAGCAACCCCTGGCCCTCCCCTTCTCACCACCAGCACATAATCCATCAACGGGCAAACATACACACTCTGGGTACCGCATTTGTCCTCATCTCTTGTGTTCATTATCCCAGATATTTCATATACTGTACTGTGCTTTTCTATTGCAAAATAACAATGGGTCCAGCATTCATGCTTAGTCTCCTCCCATATATTATCTTTGTCTTACATCTAAATTCTAAAGCAGGGGTGCTCAGACTACAACCTGTGGGCCAGATCTGGCCCCTGATGTCAATTCATCCGGCCTGCACCGCCCTTGTCACTCCTTGTCACTCCGAATCCTAACTGCCTCACTATTATGGGCTAAATCGAATGGTGAGGACCAACTAGAGTAAAACCACTGAATCAACAGAAACTAAAATGCAATGAGGGTGGCGTGGGCCAGATGAATGGGTGTCAGGGGCCAGAACTGGCCCATGGGTGTAGTTTGGATACCCCTGGTTTAAGCAGGAAAATGGCAGCTTAAAATCTACCTCATCCTGTTGCAAAAAAAGATTCTAAGACGTGTTTTATTTCCACTTTTGGTGGGAGGAACCACGTGACTGGCCCGCGGCGTGAAAAGTTTGGGCACCCCTGTTCTAAAGCTTCAAAACAAAAGACATCCCTGCTAGTAGAAGGAAGACTAAAGAAAGACTGATGAGAGACAGAAATGTAATCAGGCAAAGTACAGAGATAGATTCCATTTTTTAAAAAGCACACCAAAATTGTATCCACATGCCTCATTGTGGTCTTCCAGTAGACTTGAAAGAAAGCCAATGGGAGAAGAGAGGAAAATGGGGAAGAAAAGGAAGACCATCCTTGAACTTGGCCTCTGTGCCTGCCATTTATGAGCATGCACTGATCATGAACTTCTCATTAATTTTTATGTATTTACACTTCTGGCCTTTCTAACAACAACAAAGAATACCAACAGGATCTGACATTATTTGGCACAGGAAAAGCCATTCCAGTGATTGTTGGCTTGTAAGAGGCCCAGAATAGAGACATATTTGGGGACTAAAAATAAAAGGAGGAAAGCTTTGTCTGGAGTTTACAATCCAATTCGACTCTGGAATGGGAGGAGATTGCTAGGATGGAATGTCACCGCCAGCCTTCAACAGTACCTAAGAGGTTGTGGGCATAGCAAATAAGCTAACAATTCCACTCCACCTTTGGGATCTTCTCCCCAACCATTTTTTCTTTTCATTAACCCAACTGGTAATTTTCCTCCTAATTCTTTGAAGCTATAGACACAATTTTCAAAAAAGAACAGCAACAACAGAGGAAAGAAAATCGGGTGTATTTCCCCCCCTGATTTTTTTAAAAAGCCATACATTTATTTTATTTCTATCATTTGTTATTACCTTTATTATTATTTGGTCATGTTGTGTCAAAAAGCACTGCCAACCTCTATAGCACCCATGAGAAACTATGTACATTACACAAATACATAAAATAAAATAAATAGACAACCATATCCTACTGGTAAATATACACACCCTTATCCTACATGCATTTCAATTAAACAACTTACATTGAAATCAATGGTGTTTTTTTTAAAGCAGAATCTTTTTAAAAATAAAAATAACAGGCCTGTAAATATTGAATACATTTATATAATTTCTTCCAAAGGCAAACACTTCCTTTGATTAGAAATGCTTCACAATATGCCTCTTCTTCATTTACTTGGAAGTAAAATATAAATGACTTCAGCGGGATTTTCATCAATTTGATACATCAGTTTGGCATCTATAATCAACTCTACATGCAGTTGTATTTTCTTTGAATTTTTAATTGTCTCTTTACTTTATTGATTTTCTACCAAATGGAACTGAGAAATGAGAGATTCAGAATTAAAATCTTAACCATGACAAGACCAAGAGAAATAATTTGTTCTTAAGATCAACAGAAAGTGGAGCCATAGGGATAGTCATTGCAGCAGTGAGGTGTTTACTATGCAGTAAACGGCAGTAGTTGAATCTAAACACATTTGTCTGGCAGTGAGTCACATGAATTTCAAAGAAACTTGCACCCAACTTGTAAAGGAAGCAGAATTTTAATACAATGAAAGGTAGTATGCAGTATTTTACAACAGGATCCTATGCACATTTATCCTGTAATTTCAGACAAATTTACCCTTTATAATTGTACACACCTTTTCATGAATTATTTTCCATATATTATATACAAACAAAGAAATCATGACTTCAGACATTAACAGTAGGCCAGATTTAAATCAGGGAGGCTGAGGTTAAAGGGCAGATTTTACTGGTACCTATCACTATCCTAGGGGGTGCAAAATTAAACATTAGGAGCTCAGGCCTTGCATGTCTACTTTGAAGCAAACCCCATAGAGTTCAAGGGACTCGCTCCTAAATATGTGTAGAAGTGCACTCAAAAGATGGGTTTCCCCCCTTCATACTGTAGTAACTTTTGTTAACTATAGCATAGATTATCTCACACATTTCAGTGTCTTTAAAGGCACTTACAAAGTCTTGGTAGTAAACAGACTTTTTCAAAATGTAACGGATGGTTGATTGCCATGTGATCAACTAGAAAAAAAAATCAGCCCTCAGATGCGCCCATGCAGCTTTAAAATATACGTTATATCACATATAACGTAGACATTTTAATATAGATCACTTTTCATATGTACAAGTCGCCTTCAAGGGAAATAACAGAGAGTGGGAGAGTATAAATTACAGATTTTTCTTCCTGGTGGAAAAAATGTGCTAATTCCTCATAGCAATTTCAGAGGACACTCAGTATTCCTTCACTTCTGCAGTTCCTCCTGAACTCAAGCCGAACCTTCCTGGTTTTGATATTTTATTTTAAAATCGGTTCGATTCTAGACAACTTTAGACAATTTTTTCATTTGCCTGATTTTTCTCCCCACTCCCCCTCCTCCACTTTCTTCTCTCGACCCAACCTCGTACAAAGAAGGACAATATATTTCGCATAGCAAAGGAGCGAAGGCTGCAATAAACCAAACAACCCCCCCCCCCTGCCCAATTATAAATTGCACGCGTTTCTCCCCCACCGCCTGCCCCGGCCTCGCCTGCCAGCCCCGCTCAATAATAGCTTAAAACAGCAACATCGCATTGCATCTTCAATAATGTTGTTGCTGGTTTTCTGTAAATCGTATTTTAACTTATTCGAGGAAAACAACAACAGGAACGATAATTAAAAAATAAAATAAAATAAAGACAAATTAACAAGGACGGGCGCTGGTCTGCGCCAGCAGACTGGTGACATCGGTTGGTAGAGTGGAGACTGGGGAAGGCTACAAAGGAATGGGAATTTGGGAAGGGGGGGTGCATGGAAGCCACTTTGGGTGCCCCCTTAAAGTCCCCCCCCCCGATTTTTCCTCTCTCCTGTCCCCGCAGGTCTTTTGGAGAGGCAGCAGAGTTGCTTCTCTCCCCCTGCCTTCCTTCCTTCTTTTCCATCCATCCTCCTTCCTCTCTTCCTTCTTGCCTGTCTCCCCCACCCCACCCCCCACCCCTTTCGCCTCCGGAGTGTCTGCCTCTCTCACGGGGTGCTCCCACCGCCGCCGCCGCCACTGGTGCTGCTGGTGCTGCTATTGGGCGCCGCGGCGCTTTTGACTTTGGCCACGACCTTCTTCTCTTTCACCCTCCGGTTCTGGAACCAAATAGTGATCTGTCTCTCGCTGAGGTTGGTGGCGGCCGAGATCTTCCTCCGCTTGTCCTTGGTGATGAACTTGCTGCTGGAGTACTCTTTCTCCAGCTCCTTCAGCTGCCCTTTGCTGTACGGGATTCGCTTCTTGCGGCCCCGGCGGAAAGTGCAGCCCTCGGGAGCGTGTTGGCCTACGGCTTCTGGCCAGCCGTGGGAGAAACAAAGACAAGAAAGAAACAGAGAGGGAGACCAATTAAAACCAAACCGCTCGTTCGCCTTGCAAAGCCTGCTGGCTGGCAAAAAAAAACGCAAACCCGGGCGGAGTGAAATTGACAAACACAGCCCAGACTTGCTGCTTCCCTAGCGGAATGAAATTGACTAATATTTTGATTTTCCCCAGTATCCCCACAAACTTGGATTAAGACCCGCCCAGAAAGTTTTAGTATTAATTTTTCCTTCTCTCTTTATTCCTCTCCCCGCCCTCTTTCTTCAAACGTGATGACCATTTTGTTTTTTTCTAAAACAAGGGTCTGTCTGCCGCCTTTTTGCTACCCTGGTGTGAAGGATGTCTGTAAATAGCTCTGGGTTCTGCAAAAAAAAAAAAAAAACACATTCTGCCATCATTCCTTATAAGTCTCCTTTACACGTGAAATCCCACAAAAATCAACTTGAGTGCGATGCGATGGGGATGAGGGAAGGAAATCAGATTGGAACAGATTAATTGTGTGTGAATTGTCTAACTGAGAAAACGAATGAGAATGACCGGGATAGCCTCGCCTCTTTCTGACGCAGCCCTCTCCTCTTCTGAAAACGGATAGTATACTCATGTGTTTAATTTATCCCTACTTGCCAAGAGGGGTGATGGTAAAATTACCCCTTATTAATTTATTGTTATTTACTTTATTCCACTGCTTTTTCCCTCAGATTAGCTCATATTAATAATCAATTCAGTGTTCAAATCAGCCCAGTAACTTTTGCACAATTTGTAAACAATTACTGTGATGTTGATTTCTGTGAAAATCGCTGTGGTCAAGTAAAGTTCTGGCGTGGTGGGGTGTGTGTGGCAATATCAGATTTATTTATTTATTGCAACCCAATGTTCTCTATCGTCTCCTCTGTTTTACCGACCATTGGTTTATTCACAGAGTTCTAGGCCAAAATTAGATTTCTTTCCCATTCTTCCCTCTCTCAAACACATTCACAATTTACTGGCAATCTTCCATATTTATGCAAACATTTGATCAAATCCGCCACCCACACCCATCTGGGTCACAGGACAGAGTTGGAGGAGCAGCCAGAAAGGAATAGCTTTCGAAGGAAACAATGGTGCAATCTACTACTTTCTAGGAATATCATTTGTAATACTGGATAATTCTGTTTAGGGCAAACGAACAAGATTCTATCTTAGCATTGATAGTATGCAATTCTAGCAAACCTGTTTCAGGATATGAATTTGTAAAAAAGAGAGAAAGAGAGATTAAAACCATCAGATCATGATAGTTTTTCCTTTGCGTTTCAGTAATTTCAAACTCTACATTTTGAAAAAATGCAGTTGTCATACATTCTCAACAATCTCTATTGTGTGTGCATATGAATTTTTTTATTCTAATTCAATCTATTTTTTATGTTATTTTAGGTCATCAAAATGTCATTTCAGGTAGATTTTCCCAGTTATAAAGTCACAATGCTTTGTGGTTAGGGAACATAACAAGTTCACATAGATTTAAATAATTATTTAGTATGGTAAGTGGCAGTTACATTAGGTCCATTTAAATCAATAGAATTTACAGAGCAGTTGACTCACTAAATCTTCATTAATTCAATGGTCCTAATTTAGTACAATTTACAATGCTAGGCAACAGGATTTGGGCCAAAATGTAATTATTCATGCCAGGACTTAATTTGCTTCTACATATGAAAGATATGCAGCAGAAGATGATATATAACTTAACAACAATACAGTCAAACCTCTCATAAAGAGCACCTCGCTTAAAGAGTAACTCGCTTAAAGAACAGAATTTTCTCTGAATGTTCGCTTCGCTTAACAAATAAAACCAACCAAAAACTCGCTTAACAAATAAATCAGGGTTCGCAATCTCCCCCACAATTGGTCGCTTATAATGGTGTTTCGCTTAAAGAGCAAACTCGCTTAAAGAGCAATCTTGTGGAACACATTATGCTCTTTAAGTGAGGTACAACTGTATTTGCAATCCAAATCTTCAGTTATAAATTCAAAGCCAATATATACCTTGCAATACAGTATTTTAGTGAAATTTACTTTAAAACATATAGCTGATCTAATCAAAACAGTGGGCTGTATCTAGACTTAGTCAGAATAGGTCAACTGAAATTAATGGAGTTTAAAATAATCCTAAACTATTTTAAATTCCATTGATTTTAAGTGACCATCTTGAAGGATAATTAAGCCTGGATCCAGATCACTGGGTTTAAAGTGTTTAACGTGATGCTGCTTAAAGATATTTTAAACAGTCTTTTCCAAGTTTCTGATTATTATTGTTATATTGTTTGTGTGTCCTGTGCAGACTACAGTAATGCTTTCCAGTCTTGATACTAATGTGTTCTAGATACTAATATACCAATGTCTAGATACAAATAAGTAATAGTTGTCAAGTGGGTGGAATAATAATAATAATAATAATAATAATAATAATAATAATAATAATAATAATAATAATAATAATAATAATAATAATAATAATAATAATAATAATAATAATAATAATAATAATAATAATAATAATAATGCTGGTGGACAGATCTTACACAGCACTATGTATTTCTGAAACATTTGTACTGAATATTTATCTACACTGGTAGTTCTACTGCCACAATAATACTGTGCTGTAGTGATAGAAGGAGACACACATTACTGCTGTGTAAATTATCATTGTTGTTCTGCATTATTGAATTTAAATAGTTATAATTGCTTATTATAATTGTGCAGTCAGTTATAAGTACTGTATCCGCATTGCATAACTGAATCATGATACTAGAGTGAGTCTGTGGTGCCATCACCTTTTTCAAGACATATTAGGGGTAACATACTGTATGGAATCAGTGACACATGGCAGTACTGTTTAATACAGAATGCCATTTCAAGAATTCCCCCCTCCCCACAAATAAGTGTCTGAAATTACATAACTGAACCACTGGTGCTAATCCGATGGGAATTCTACAATAAAAGTTTCATTCAGACTTGTGGGAGCGTTTGCTTTTTAGATAGTCTTATTCAGTTCAGCTGGAACTGAGCAGGAGCACTTCCTGATACTTTCCCCACTTCATTTTGATGTAAGGCATTAGTTAAAGACAAGAGATTCAAAATACTGTACTCATAAAACTTATACTGATATTCACTGGAAACCCCAGACATTACTATGTATGGTACTAGATCATTTAAAAAAAATCTGCAGTTTACTCCTTTGGGGCCTACAACATTATATATTAACAATAATACTGGCCAAAATCCTTTTGCTTGGCATAGTAAACCACACTAGAGTATTTAGTGAATCAATGATGATTTAGTGAGTCAACACCTCCACAAGTTCTATTGATTCAAATGAGTCTACTCTCACTATGTTGAAGTTACGTCACAACTAGAGTAGATCAATTTCAATCAAGAAACATATAGAGTTTACCCACCAAATCCCCATTGATCCAATGGTCCTACTTTAGTGTGTTTGAGTATACTGAGCAACAAGATTTTGGCCACTGAGTTTTAAACAACACCTTTTAAATATGCATCTGTCTTCATGAACACACATGCCTCTGTGTATATGAATGCACACATATATTAATGTTGTGTATTTGATGGTTATTTTCCCATCACTATCATTTTCTGCTACGTCATTCATTAATCTCGACTGTTACTTTATCTTCTCAAAATATTGCCAATTATTGGGAAACTGTATAATGAAAAGTGGTATAAAAATGTTTAAACCAAAGATAGATAGACCAAATAAACAAGCACATCTGGTGTGCTGTTCTAAGTAGTTATTCTGTCAAAAATAAATAATTGTTGAGTGTACAACATTGCAATGTATTAAGTCGACAAAGTGTAGATATCCTTAGGATTATATGCAATGCTGTATATGTTGTGACAAAAAGAAAGCTAACATTATATCATGGCTTGAAGCATGTGCATATTAACAACATAATCTGATATGTTTGTCAAATAGTCAAGCCCCTATTAGAGTCAGCATCTGAATTCATATGAAGGATGATCTCAAGGCAAGCAGAGGGATTGTTGTCCTGCGAACACATTTGTGTAAACCTTCAAGTACGTATAGCACAGCGTAGGTTTGTTACTAGCAAGACAAAGAAGGCAGATTTTGTGCTTGTTAAAACTAAATCTAAGGATAACTTTAGATATGATTTATTCCTCTGAAAAGAAATAAAATTTCAATCAAATTAATTTAATTGATTACCATGTATGTGAGAAATTGCATCATTCATCATAGTTTTTTATTGTCACAAATCATTGATTACATGGAAGAAATGGAACACAATTGCAATGCCAGATGTTAAATTTAATTTTAAAAACATAGAATTGCCGTGTGAATTAAGCTAGCTTCAGAATATGCAAGGGACTGGATTCAGAAAGACATATTTAGTGTAGACTACAATGAGAATTTTAAATTAATACGTAGCTTGCATGGATCTATTCTATGTATAATAAAATCTGGATCCAGCCCAAGGTTAGGGAATATTCAGATTATTATTTTTTCATGAGACAGAATATTATTAACTAGTATGTTGTATAGTGTTGAGTTAGTATGGGGAGATTAATAAAAAAAACTCAGCCAAAGCTGGCTCAAGGTATTTTGCTATGTTAAAGCACAAGTACTATCCCTCTGAAGCCATGAGATATGGCAACTGAGACCAGGCCAGTTATTTTGGCACCTACATAAACATATTTCAAAAACAACCCTCTCTTCCTGACAGCCAAGACATAACCATAATAAATTGTGTAGATCCCAGTTTTTGCCCTTTCTTGACATTTAACTCTGACGCCTGAAATGGTGGTTGAGACTGTGGTTTGACCCTAGGGGAAGGACCAGTCCCCTACTACACAGACACAGGGCCTCATAATCAAGAGGTTGGCAACCTTTGTCGGATTGGGCAATGACTGTTCCACAACCACGCAACCTAATTCTGTAAGCTAAACACTTGCAGAATTTAATAAACTGGCTTGTGTCTGCTTAAAGACTAGCAGGTTCTATTTAGCCCCAGCCACTTTCCTGGGTTGCCCTGTGGCACATAGGTATAGCTGAGAAGCAGAAGATTCCACGACCCCTTGTGGCCAAATCTCATTGAACATCAGTTGCCCAAAGGGCGGCATGCAAAGCATCATGGGACTCTGTACACTGAAAGAGGAAGCCAGGAGTTATCTAATCCACCCAACTGACTTGCACCTGGGTGAAATTCCACCCACTCCAAAACAAGAAAACCTTTATATGCACACCGTATTTAAGACAACATGCACTTTGTGTAGGCCCTACAAGCAGCTTTATGTAAAATCAGTAGTGCAGTGCCAGTTTTCTTTAAAAACCGACCCATTTTCATGGGACAAGGCAAAGCCTGAACTTTGGTTGAGTTAAAATCTGATTTGTCTTGTGGTTCAAGTAAGCATGGAGGATTTTGCCTGGAAATTTCAGAGTGATTCCCTCCCCACCTTGGTTTGGACCAAGTGGTGCCTATGGTAGAATGGCAGAAACTAAAATCTTTCTGGCCCCTTAAAGATGGTCATATATAGTGGTCTCCTGTTCCACTCTCAGGAACACTGAGCAGCAGTCCTTAGCATAATGACTGGGAGGCAGGGAAACCCATCCCTTCCTAACTGACAAATGAACTGGTTTGGAATGGCAACATTTGACTTCCCAACACTGGGAGGGGGGCCCTCCATCATTCTACATTCTTTCATAAACCCCATTGGTCTCAAGAGGGGACAACAATTTAGTCCTGCCATTATGCTCTGCCTGTACTTTTTCTGTATCTTTCTGAAGGCACTTGGAACCAGTCTCATTACACACAAAATTTCTTGGAGAAAATAAGTCCTCTTTCCAATGGATTTTCAGGATAGTAATTTGGCAATACTGTACAAAATGCTGATGGAAAGACATAGGTGGGGAGAAACTTCACTCTAAAATATGGTCTCCTGTGCCCAAAGCCATAACTGTATGTATTCTTGCTTCTTAATAAGACTGGACTGGTTTGTTTGGGTGTGATCTGCTAATAAAGGACATTATGGCTTGCCTTTGGTGCTTACCTGTGTGCAATTCTTGCTCACTGATGGAGAAGCCATGACCTAGAAGCCATGTGTTCTAGATGGATGGGGGAAAGGAAGCTCTGCATATGCTCAGAGAAATCCTTGCTTTATGACTCCATCATAGGTGTTACGATTAAATTATACTGTACATGGTCGAGCACTGGTAAATAGGATACCAACTTATGTTAAACTCTGAGTGTAATTAGCAACTAATAACATCATGGATCAAATATCTCAGGTATAGAAAAGACATGAAAAAGAAAGAAACATCTCTAATCTGCTCAGTCAAAAAAGGACCTTGAAAATAACTCCAAAGGGAGATGTCAGAACCCTCCTGGGGTAGCACTTTCCATAGTTAATTTTTTGTGTTCTAAATTAAAAACACACATACAGATGAGGCATGCATACTTATTTAACTTCATATGTAACTTTAATAACATTCCAGGCATTACTGAGAGCTATTCATACCACAGCAAAAGCAGCCCCTGAATGCCGACCATCTGAATTTTCCTCCGTAGTGTAGGTTTCAATATGCACGTGCACAGCTTTGAAACACCACTGATTTCTGGAGTACAGCTTCTAGAAGCCTCCAGCCAGTAAGGCCATAATATTTCCAAGCTCTGAAAAAAGCACACACATCTATATACAGTACATATGTACGTAACTCTATAGCATGCACACATATGCACCAACATGCAGACATTCCCTATATTCTGCATTCAGTCAACACACTCACACAACCCCAGGAAGGATATAACTTCCCAGAATTTCAGGAGCAAAGTTAATTTAGGAAAAGACTAAGGTCTGAATGTACACACAGGTATACACGTATATTCGTATACTGTACAATAAAAATACAGTAAAGTAGATCAGTAAATTAATTATAGGAATTGCTATTACAGGAGGGCTCTGAAATCTTGCTTTGGGGTTATTTCCTATATTCTTTTTCTTATGTCGTATCTGATTCCGAATATTGGCGATCATTATGGCGATCAGCCATGAAGATTGTCCTAAGAATATCATGCAGTGGCCTTCCCGTTCGGATTCCGTATCGCAGTGTGACATCCATGCCACTGATCCAGTTCCGCGAGTCACTTTCCTGAGCCTTTTTGGCACGGTAGGTTCTCCTCAGCCCTAGGCCAGTATGGATTAATCGGCTGCCCCTCCATCAAGACGGATTCAAGTGGGATTTAATCCACTTGGGGACCATCACCCTTCCCTGTGGACTTCGGCACCCAAGGATATTAGTTCTCAGGGTTGTTGTCGGGTTAGTTAACCGCCGACTGACGATCGGCGTTAAGTCGCTGTCAGTCTGGTCTCTACTCTATTACCACAGCAAGATAACGTCCTGGCCAGGCTATTATTTCCTTATGTGCATATGACATATGTATATTCACGTATGTACCTATATGTGTGTGTGTGGGGGGGGGGACATAAAGAGCCCCACGAGCCACTGAAACTGCGCTGGAGCCCCAGCCTCGCCGCACAATGGCCATCGCAGCCACAGCCGTCTAGCCTGAGCAAGGGACCTTCCAGGGAGGAAGGGGGAACCCGGGTCTCTCTCTGACTTTAGCCCCGGGCACTAGGGAGGTGTCGGCGGAGAAAGCGGGTACCAAGGGTGGGGATCGAATCCACCGAGTCGCTGGGTGGGTGGGGGGGTGTTACCTGCGAAGGCGGTTTTCCAAAAGTGTCCCCCGGGGCTGGGGTCTTTGGGGCAACACATTTGGTTGTTCCACCCTCCGGCCAAGGCCCAGGGCTCGTGGTAAGGGTCCACGGGCAGGAGCGCGTCGTGCCGGGCGTCCCCCGCCGGCCCGCCGAGGGTCTGCACCACCGACACGTCCAGGTAGCTGGCCACGGGCTGGTAGGGCCCCGCGTAGCCCGGGTAGAAGGCGAACTCGGCCGGGCGGGCGGGGAACTCCTCCGGGGGCCCCGGGGGCGCCACCGCCGAGCCGCAGGCCTCCAGGTGGTACTTCTCGGGCGGGTAGCCCGGCGGAGGGGCCGGCGGAGGGGCCGGGCCGGGCTTGAGCGCCCCGCGGGCCACCCGGTAGGAGTAGTAGCCGCCGCCGAAGCAGCCGTAGGGGAAGGGCGAGGAGGCGGCGGCGGCGGCGGCTGCAGAGGAGGGCGGCGGCAGGGCCGGGCAGGGCACGCAGGGCTGCTTGGCCGGTCCCTCGCCGGAGTCCGGCCCGGCGCCGTCCAGGGGCAGATAGCCCAGAGGCCCGTTCCGGCAGGGAGCTCCAGCGGCCCCGCCGCCTCCACCGGGGAAGGGGCCCGAGCTCAGCAAGCCCTCCATGGCCTTGGGGTGGCCGCGGGGCGCCTCCGCCTCCTCCAGGCTGCGGCGGGCTTCTCCGAAGGCGTCGGCGTCGGCGGCAGCGACGGCGGTGTCCATCCAGCGGTGCGCGCCGCCGGGCGCCGCATGGGCGGGCTGGCCTGGGCCCCGGCGAGGCTGGGCCGGCGGTATCTCGGGGCCGGGCGCGGGGGAGCGACTCGGGGCCCGGCCCGGCGGGGAGGATCGCTTTAAGAAGCGGGAGACCGGCAAAGGAGGGTGGCAGACGGGGCTCGCTCTGCGCGCGCGCGACCGGGCGCGCTCCCTCCCTCGCCAACACCCCCCACCCCCCCACCACGGGAAGGTCGCGGCTTTCCCAGAGAAGGGCCCTCATTGGCTGGGCCGCTTCCACTGGAGACCGGGAGGGGGGGAGGGGGAGAGAAATTGCGAAAATGCGTTTATAGCAAGGCGGGGGGAGGGGGTGGGAGGGAAAGGGACGGGGCCAATGGAAGCCCCGGGGGGGGCCTCGAGGAGTGAAGAGTCGTTCACACGTCACAGGCTTCTCTCCAAGAAGGGGTGGGAAATTATTGCGGTGATTACTTTTCCTTCCATCTGACAGGGGGAGGGAGGAGGGGGAGCCACGCCAGACCCCCCCCCCCCAGATGGATCCGGGACAATGCCCTGCGAAGAAAGCCCTGGCCGGGGGACAAAGCCTAGTCCCGGTGGCACCTTTTCAGAAGTCAAAAGGATAGGGGGAAAGCGACCGTGGCTTCAGAACGATGGGTTATTTCTGATCAGCGTGACATAAGCAGAAGTCCCTTCCTTTAAAAAAAAAAAAGAAGTATAAATTGCATCCTTTCTTTCTAAAATGTCTGGATTTCCTCTTCATTCATTGAGGACTTATTCAAAGAAGTCTTCCCATATTTCAGTACAGACTTGATGTACTCCGACTCTTGCGGAGGGCCGTGGCTCTTGTCCCACTAGAAGAAGCGAGTCCTGAAAGTATGGTGTTAATTGCTCCTTTAAGTTGGCTCCAGGCATTTAATTACGTATATTGAAGCAGGCTTTTTAAAAAATAATAATTCAAGGCAGGGGGGAAAAGGTGAAGAAGAAGAAGAAGAAGAAGAAGAAGAAGAAGAAGAAGAAGAAGAAGAAGAAGAAGAAGAAGAAGAAGAAGAAGAAGAAGAAGAAGAAGAAGAAGAAGAAGAAGAAGAAGAAGAAGAAGAAGAAGAAGAAGAAGAAGAAGAAGAAGAAGAAGAAGAAGAAGAAGAAGAAGAAGAAGAAGAAGAAGAAGAAGAAGAAGAAGAAGAAGAAGAAGAAGAAGAAGAAGAAGAAGAAGAAGAAGAAGAAGAAGAAGAAGAAGAAGAAGAAGAAGAAGAAGAAGAAGAAGAAGAAGAAGAAGAAGAAGAAGAAGAAGAAGAAGTTGCTGCAGAAAGTGAACCTGTAGATTTCTTGTGCAAAAAACCCAGTGTTCCAAGGGAAAGTATCTGCCTGGTAGCAATCTCTGCTAAAGTTTATTGTGAGTGAATCGTGGAGCCAGACTTTCTGTTTGGCAGTCGGTGGAAAGGAAGAAGTGAACCAGGATAACACAGCTGGAGTTTGCACCCTATTCGAGAAGCAGAAGTTTTGACTTCTTCAACAGTTTCAGATGTGTGAGTCTAAAGAATGCTGCGTGTAGGAAGAGTGACATCAATACTCTAGAAAATTTTGAAGTACTTTCAGAGTATTGTATGTTACAGTCGTAGAGACAGTATGGGTGAAAGGGTGTAGGCATACATTTGAATAGAAAATAAGAGATGTGGGGCCCATGAGCATTACTTTGGCTGGCTTTCCAAAGAAAATACGTCTAGGCTAAGCTATGCACCATAGATTCACACAAAGAGGAAGGAGGCTCCAGATATTAATGCTACACTGATAAATCAGCAACAAACTATCATTCTATGTCAAGGTATAAGACGTTTCCAAATACTGTATCTCATCTACCAAGCAAAGCAGAACAGAGCAAAACATAACCTCCCTTTTCCACAGAATTTTTCTTGTATACTGTACCTTGCTATGCCTGCTTTCTTCATGCAATTGCTATGCACAATATTTTGGGCCTTCTTTATTTTTAAATTTATTTTCTAAGGTTTAAGCCATTTCTGCAGGGGCTAGAAAACCTTGGAAGGGGGTTGTGTACGTACTCTGCACGATAGCTGTTAAACATGGTGAGATGCTTCTAATTCACAAATATGTTTCAAGGGTATATTTATTTGCTGTGTGCCTCCCTCTCTCACAAACATACGCAGGCCCACACAAGCAAGAGTGCCTAAACTGCACTAGCTTTCAAGAAGAATGATGTGCAAATACGTAAATAAGAGGATTTGCCTCTCTTCAGCAGCCCCAACCTAGGGATGTTGATCCACTGCCCTTCTCCATTGGTACTGAAACACTTGGAGCCACATCCCTAATGATGTGACTTTTTATCGTATGTAGGGAGCCAGAATGGTGGTCTAGCATTTAGCAGCAGAACAATAAAAGAGAACCCATTTCAACTCTTTCTTTCCTGGGATGGCCTATATGTAATAATGTTTACTGCTTCAGTGCTGCATACAAAGAACAAAAAACAGTAATTTGTGGAGAGGGTGGATTCAGACAGTCTTCAAAACCTTGAGGGTAACAGAAGGCTCCATCATACAAAAAAAAGTAGCAGATCATTATAAACATAACAATCATTAGATTCCTACACCTGAATATATTGCTCTTTACAGTATTGCAAGCTCTGTCTTGGTTTTTGCAGCCACAGATTATGAGCTGGCTCAGGGGCTGCAGTGGCTCAGTGGTTAAGAAGCTAATCTGGTTAGCTGGAAGGCCTGCAAGTCGGCAGTTCAAGACCCGCATACTGTATGTTGGATTGAGCTATTTATTATTATTATTATTATTATTATTATTATTATTATTATTATTATTATTATTATTATTATTATTATTATTATTATTATTATTATTATTATCATCATCATCATCATCATCATCATCATCATCATCATCATCATCATCATCATCATCATCATCATCATCATCATCATCATCATGGGGGGGGGAGACATAACAGAGCATGCAAGCCAAGGCACACCTTCCAACTGTTCCTTAAAACCTACTTAAAACTAGTGACATTATACTAAGCATATTTCTTGAGAGTTCCAGCTCTGTAAGAGAAGAGAACAGATGCAAAAATCGCAATAAAGCATGCCACAGAGGTTTAAGATTAACTAGAAACTGAACTGTAAAATGACTGGTAGGTTTTACATATGAACTGAGGATGCTCTTTCGTTTTTCATTAAAAATTAAATTTGGCACAGAGCATTGGGACCCCACAGTCTACCTGGTGGTCTAGCATGACTTCACTCAGTGTTTCACGGCAGTTCTTTCAAAGGTAAGGTTTATTTGCCTGCTGAATACACTAAAATCATTGGGGGAAAAGTGGGGCTGCGGTGGCTCAGTGGTTAAGAAGCTTGCCTTGTTAGCTGGAAGGGCTACAAGTCGGCAGTTCGAGACCCAGTACATGACAGATTGACTCGGGCAATTCCTGAACGGAGTTCTGTCAACCTAAAGTAGAAATGTTTTTATTAGATTGAAGTTCCATAATTATTTACCTAGAAGTAAGTCCAAGTAAATTGGATAGGATTTACATCAGAGTAAACCTAAGTGGGACTGAGCTGTTACAGATTTGCGACTGGATCCAAACTTAATCATATTTAAAGTAGACACTCTTTAACACAAAATGAGTTAAATTAGGACTAATTGGCTTAATCCCCACTTATCTCAATGTGAGTACTCTAATTATAATTAAATTTGCATCCAACCTGGTGAGCCTAATTAAATCTGCAGCCCAGTAAGATTGAATGATCTTCAAATAAATAATTCCCTCGCAATCTCAGTTCCCCACCTCTAGCTGGGAAATAAATGAGATTTCGGGACCTTGTAGTTAGTAGGTGTAAGGCGTGTCATTTCCCACAGCTGGGAAAAATTACTTTTTTAATTACAGTTCCTAGAATACTAGAACCACCGTGCGAGGTGGAAGATTCTGGGTGTTGTAGTTCAAAAAACACCTTCCTAACTCTAAAATAAATCCCTCCCAGACAAAGCCAGGCTATATCATTCTGTGGAAGTAGCTGGTTTTTTTATTTAAAATTACAAAAAGTGATTTTTATATCAGGACAGTTTTATGGGTTTCCGAGAATCAGCAATTATGACTACAGGGTTTCATTTGGGCTTTCCTGGAGTTAGGCTTGTTGTTTTTAGGGGCGGGGGTGTAGAAAGTAGCCTTAAAAAACAGTACAGTACTGGAAAATTGTATTCCCTAGAACAAGCATTATCATGTAAAATTGGACAACTGGTAATTAAAATACAACGATTACTCCACAGGCGAAGGCTAGCAGGAATGTAGCCTAATGGGAATGTATTCGTATTTAAAATAAAATAAAAAGTTGTTCGCTCAGCTTGGGTGTTGTGATTCAATCAAAAGAGACGGCTTTCCTATGAAGATCATTGGGGGTGTAGATTCTGTTAATTCCTGTGGGTTTTACCGTGGAAACTTAATGAGGGAGGTAACCTCCATTCGTCTGTTTTTCCAAAAGAAACTATATTGCTATATGTTGACTCAATGTGTACAAGTGCCATTCGTGAAATAAATAAATAAATCCATAAGAAACACAGAAAAATCCTGAAGTACTTTATTAAAGACGAACACTTTCCCACATTTTCTTTGGACTGGCCAAGTGTTGTGTTCCTGACGAAATCTTACGTCATAATACTTTGGTCCTGTCATCAGGTCCGTTTGATCATCATGTATATTCGAAATAAATTAAAGGGAATGTAAGAAGGTCATCCAACAACTGGTCTTTGTACTCCAGGTTCTCAACATCGGTGGTTCCCCAGAGTTTCCAGGAAAGGATTTTCCCCCAGACTCATATGGAGATGCCAGAGAGAACTAAACATATATATTTGTGTAACCAGAAGGGGACCAATGCAACACTGGATTCATATCACTGACAATCAAACTCTGCAGTAACCGACAGATGATAGATAGGTAGATCACTTGAATGACAAAAGGATAGATTTCTTTTTCTGAGCACAGGAGGCAAAACCAATAAAAGGTTAGCTTTACTTCTTCCATCTTTTTTAGCTCAATGAAAGGTTTGGAGAAGCCCAAAGCTTATACGCTAAACTTCTTTCTAACAAAAGTAAGATGGATGGATAGCTCAGTGGTTTAGGTATCTGGCCACATTGAGAGTTTAATTTCCCAATATGCATCCAACAAGAGGCAACCTGTGTATTCATGGACAAGCTGCACGGTCCCAGGGTACCTCCAGAAGAAAGGGATGGGAAACCATGTCTGTGTATTCTCTCCCTAGAAAACCATGGAAAGGGTCATGCTAAGTCAAAATTGACTTGATTGTGGTTGCTGCTGCTGCTGCTGTTAAAGATACTGCCTGGCTGTGTAATTTGGAGTTTGTTTTGTTCTCATGCATCAAAATGACTCCCTTAGCTTTTTAATTTAATTAAGGGTGTGTGTGCACATGTGTGTGCATGCATGCGTCTGTCTGAGTGTGTGTGTACACACATGAATCTTTGTTCTTTGACTAAGATGAATACAAAAGGTATTAACACCAGAAGGAGCCTCATTTTATATATGCAATTTTAGTAAAATGGTGGATCCCATGGCTTTGAATTATCAGATGAAGGGCTTATTTAAGACTGCCACCTTGTTTTCTGATGTGATTTGACTGATCCTTAAGTGGATATTGTATAGGCTTTCAAAGGTCCCTAACCATTCCAATCCACACATTGTAAGAATCCAGTGCTCACTGAACCCACTCCATGTGCTCTCTTCTTAGTTCATTCCCACCGAGTGACATTGAGGAATTGTTAACTCTCCCTAGATTCTTTGTGGTTCCAGAAATGAAGGGTAGGAACTGGACAAATAAGTTAAGAGAAAACAATTTAATTTCTTTTTCTAATGATGTGTCATCCAAAGTACAATAGGACACCAAACTCATCACTGAAAGGAGAAGCCTCTCACCTGATATAAAAGCTAGGGATGCAGTCCTATCAATAATATCTCACTGAAGTCAACGGGCCTTACTTTTGAGTAGACATGGATAAAATTGCCTTGTAAATTAGCGTACAGAGAGATCCAAAGCCTGCTGGAAATAAGTATGTATAGGAAGATGTCTTACTGGTATATACAGAGTATGCCAATGTAAAGGATATCTGTAGTTGAAGGATATATTCAATCTATTCAGGAGATGGCTTCTTCTCTTGCTTGGAAAGAGAAATCTGGTTAAACATTTGGAAACGTTTTTCCTTCTCTCATAACTCTTTCACAGTCAAAACCTGCAAGAATGCATTTGAGGAAACTGTGAGGAGTCCTACACTAGAGAAAGGAATAGGTAGACCAGCCCTTCACAGCAAACATCCAAAATCCATTTTTGTTGGTCACTGTTCCAATGATTGGGAGGAAAGACGTTTATGATATTCCAGTTTTGCAATAGAATCCTACAATGCAGTGTTTCATTATTTTATGAGAATGAAATAAACAAATGAACAACTTTAATAGCTGCTGTTAATGAAACAACTTAACCTTAAATCGTTGCCATTAGTCCCCAGGATTCATCCAACCTGTTCCATGCTTTACAAAGTTTTTGAGGTACTATGGGATAGTCAAGGAACGATTTGCCATTTGTTCCAGTAAGTTTGCAAGATGAAGGTAGCAGGGGATTTGAACACAGGTCTTTGACATTGTAGTCCAGCATTCTACACGCTGTACAACACCTGCTCTCGGGTTTACATGGGCACATATGAAACCACATGGCAGAAGACTTTTTCCACTGAACAACTACAAAAAGTCCCATTCAGATCTGGGATTAAGGTGGAAAAGCAGAAGCTTAAGGTGGATAAGCAGCCCTGGTGATTTCTATTTCGTATAAACAGTATGGAAACCTGGTTTGCAATGGAGTGAAACTGAATAAGCAGTCAAAACATTAGATCCAGATCCTTTCTTATTTGGTTCGGATTCTTTCTTATTTGGCACAATCCTGTTAAAATCAGTGGACTAATAATAGCCATTCCTAACGTAAGTCTTAGTGAATTCAATGTATTTCCTCTAAGTAAAACTAAACCTGGATCTACCCTTTGGAACCTAACCAAACCCAACAGGAGGGTGAAATATTATTCTGAAATAAACAAGCTTGTTCAAATATTATTAGGTCTAGCTTCCCAAGTTTTAGGAAGAGCCTCCCTCTCATCCATAAACCAAATGTAACCAGTTTAGCCCAAAGCTGCGGGCAAAGGAGCATTACCACTTCTGTAATTTGCTTATCATCCTACTTAGGAACTGATGTAACTTTCCCAGATGGAAAACGCAAGCAGACCTTATCAAATAAATAATAATACTCATACCAGCTTGTATAGCGAGCAGGAGGGAAGCTGAGGATTAATTTATGTGAAGACTTAACAACAGCAGTACCTGGCTATGGTAAATATTTGGTAAAAATATACCGGTATATGAAAGCTAGGTCTTTCATTGACTGTCCTAAGAGGAGGCATAAAGAAGTCTCCAATTACTCCACATATACCGGTAATCATTATTCCATATATAATCTCCCTCCCTCCTTTTCTTAAACTAAACAAGCCAAAGGGGATGTTCACTGGACTGTCAACCAAAATATCCCCATGATGCAAAATTCTGAACATTGCTTTGCAATTCACTAGTATATGCATCTTCAAATTTAGAAATGTTTAAAGAATGCCTCACACACACCCATAAACTACTTATAACTAGAATATAATCATACCTGAGTGAGAAATTCACACTGTCACTCTGTGATTTCAAGTCTGTGCCTTGTTCTTTTAGAAACGAAATAGGAAAGAATTGCCCTTTTATCTGGACTGAGTGAAATAGTAAAAGTATTATATTCCTTGGTATGCCGGATTTGAAAGTGAAGTGGGGAGAGAAAGATTTATGTGAACTCTTCTTAAAGTATCAATTTAGGTGCAATTCAAGGTCTTAAAATATAATACTACCTCACCCCACCCCTAGGGGAATACCTTTTCTTTTAAAATTATTATGTTGAAGTTTGTGTTGGTAGTTTATACTCATTTTATGTTGTGGTCTATATTTAATTTTAAAAATGAAAAAATAGACACATCCCATGTGCTTTTAAATCTTCGAATTATAAAGCCATTATTCCTTGCTTTCGTTCATTACTCAAGGAAACAAAACAGTTAAGAAACCATCCGTAATTGGGCAGTGTAAGTCGCTGGGTCTACACGAGACTCCGGAGACACTTTAAAAGTTGGGTAACTGTGCATCCACATTTTTGAAGACTTTGCAGTATTTACCTCTGACCAAAATAATCTGGCAGAGCCCTAAGGGACCAGGGTAATCTAAGGCCAATCAATTGCGCTGCCTTGGGTGGACTCGAATGTGTAAAACTGGGGAAATTTAAGCCTTCTCTTGCGTTACACAATCTGATCCCTCGGTGTATATGGCAATCGGTTTGTGAAGTCCGTGAACCCTTGAGTACACCTGCATCCCCACCCTATTGGCTATTCACGTGGGGCTTCCTTAAGATATCATGGAACCAGAGTTGAGAAAATTATGGTTTTCAAGAGGTGCCGAGAACTGGTGTTGGTTAATTCAATTCTCGATGGATTCAGCCTCGTCACTGTACAGTACTCTTAATTTCTCAGAAGGAACTTTCCAAACTCTACATGCAAATGGCTTGTAACTCCAGAGTGGATGCTTGTATTTAAGAAGGTCGTGGGTTGAGGTCTGCGTGTGGAATGGGACTGCGGTGGTTTAATGGTTAAGACACTGAACTTGACGACTGGAAGCTTGGCAGGTCAGCAGTTTGAGACTTGAATGCTGCACGTCTCTGTCCCAGCTCCTGCCAACCTAGCAGTTCGAAAGCAAGAAATTGCAAGTAGATAAATAGGGACCACTTAGGTGGGAAAGGTAATAGCGTTCCATGCACTCCGGTGTCGAGTCATGCCTGCCACATGTCCATGAAACATCTGCAGATGCAGACAGCTCTGGTTCTTCGGCTATAGAGATGATAGGACTGGCTTTCGAGCAAGGGAGACCAAGGGAGACCTTTATCTTTATGGGTTGAGGTGCTCAGTTTCTCGATCGACTTGCCATTTTTAGCCAATCTCCTTGGAGATGATAGGAGATGAGACGACAAGGAGGGGGAAGAAATTTCAGAAAGTGAGCAGCAATTCTTCACCCACACCCTTCTCTTTTTGCTTTTGTACCTGAAGCCACACGAGCGTGTTTTGCACTATTATCCAGATTTAATTCATATTATTTAGATTTAATCTGGCTCTGGCGTTCTCACATTGTATTGGCAGTGTATATTTTTTTAATTTTGTATACATAGCCAACTGGCCAAAAGTGCACTTTAAAACGTTACTTGAACACAAACAGAGACTACAGCGGAAATGTTCTAAAACGCTGTTCACACGTTATGCTGGTCTAGACTCAATCTTTCTCTCTCTTTCTTCTGGCATGGCGATTCCATGCATGTTAAACCCCCCCCCCCCCATGAGGTCATGAGCGATAGTATATGTATGTATGTTGGCTGGAAAGTTTTAAAAGTATACAGGTTTGCCAAAGAAGGGAATCGACCTAAGCGGTTGGATGGATACATAAACACAAACCAAAGAGAACGAAATTGTTTTGAATTTTGTAAGAATAAGTACATGGAAGTAATTATTTTGGAGGTTCAAACTCAACAGTGTGCATGTGTGTGTGTGTGTGAAGAGCCTGTAGCAGGTCCTCCTCTTCTTTTTCCAAACTTAAGGACCTTATTCTAAAAACAAGATTTCACTTAGGGTTAAGGTTTTTATGGTGGGCAGTTGGACACAAAATGCACAATCGAAGGAGAAAATGTTGCATTTGGAAACTGATCGAGATCAGCTGAGAAGAGATGAGATGACTCTAATAGTGAGACCTGGTGTGTGTGTGTGTGTGTGTGTGTGTGTGTGTGTGTGTGTGTGTGTGTGTCTGTGTCTGTGTCTGTGTCTGTGTCTGTGTCTATGTCTGTGTGTGTACCTCTCGCCGTTTTCAACTGCACTTTTTTTTTCTCCATCTGTATATTTAGTGCCCAAATACACGCTTAATAAAACAAAACAACCTCAACCCAACTGTTTTCAGCGAGGCTTCCTTCCAGGCAAATGAGTGTCGGTGTGTGGAGATCTATGCAGGATCGCTGCGCTGCTACAACACCTCAGCTGGATTGATATGGAAGAAGTTATTCCTACTGGGTTCAACGGGTCTGACTTGTCAATACAACATGCACCATGTCACTGTATTTAGGCAAAGGTAAAAGTCGCCCTTGCTCAAAAGCCAGTCGTATCCAACTCTAGGGTTCAGTGCTCATATTTGCTTATGGCCAAAGTGCCCGCGCTGTCTGAGTCTGCAGACAGTTCCGTGGACATGTGGCAGGCATGCCTCAACATCGGAGTGCATTGAACGCTGTCTACCTGCCCACTGAAGTGGTCCCCATTTATCCACTTGCAATTTCTTGCTTTCGAACTGCTAAGTTGGCAGGATCTGATATCAAAATTGGAGGTGGGGGGTCTTAAATATTGAGAGATGGATTGCAGTTGTCGCTAGAAACTCGGCCAGAAGTCTAAAGGTGTCGTTCGGGTGTTGCTTTCTCTCTCTCTCCTCCCTCCCCCGGACGCAGCTGGTAAAACGAAAATCCGCCCTCACGTCTACATCCAGGTTTGCAAGGCAATTGAAAGCTGACCTACGATCCGATCTGTGGCTTCAAAAAGGCAAGACGGTGATGTTTTGATGGCTTCAAAACCAGGACTTTTCTGTAGTACAGTATTGTAATTCAAGCACTGGCATTCTCTTTTAAGGATAATAATAACAATTTTGTGTCAGAAATTATTCTGTGTTCATAAGATTTTTGCTGGAGAAACTCCGTTCAGGGGACGCCTGAATGAGGCTCCTTTCATGTCCCCAAGATCGACAGGAGCTTGGACAGACGATGGGTACTCAATCCGTTATGCAGTACCTGGGTCTCAAACTGCTGACTTTCAGGCCTTCCAGCTCACAAGGCGAGCTTCTTAACCACTGAGCCACCAGAGCCACTACTCTTTTAAGGATTAAGGAAGTCGTTCTACCTACTCTAACTAATCTATTCACTCCCCCCCCCCCCGCAAAGGTCTCTACTGTTTCTTTCTCACATTGTTTGCGAAGGAGAAGGAGGGGCCTGGATCATCTTGGATCCAAAGGCAACCCAAATGCCTAAAGGTAAGTGACGGGACCGGGAAAAGAGGAAGCCACCAGCAAAGTTCGGCACAAGCCCGCCCAGGAAAGGTCAGATCTGGGAGATGTACGTTCAAGGTCAAGTTAAAAGGCAAGAGTCTGTCTTCGTTTGGTGGGGTCGCTGCCCATTCTTTTCAAGCCCTTGGCCTCTGTTCATGCAGCTTGAGGACCGCCCTCCCCACTTCCCGCCTCTCTTCAACTGCACTCCAATCTGTGCTTCAAAACCTAGGTGCCTAAAGATGTATTATACAGGACTGCTGGGAAATTACAACATAATGCACGACATTGAGGACAGAAGCTGTGATACAAACTAACAGATAGCCTAAGAAGAAGCTCAGATCAAGTGAAACATACAATAATATACTCAGTGGCTTCAAAACCTTCACAGATAGATACCTGTGGTCTACATCCAACTGTTAGAGTAGGCCAGAGAAATAAATAGGATTTACGCAAGTGGGACTGCAGTGGCTTAAATGGTTAAGATGCTGAACTCGCAGACTGGAAGGTCAGAGTTCGATTCCCGGGTACTGCATGAGGGAGGGAGCTCCCGTCTCTGTCCCAGCTCCTGCCAACCTAGCAGTTCAAAAGTAAGACATTGCAAGTAGATAGATAGGGACCACTTCACTGGGAAGGTAAAAAGCGTTCAATGCACTCGGGTGTTGAGGCATTATGTCCATGGAAACATCTGCAGATGCAGACATCACTGACTATAAACAGAGATGAACACTGAACCCTAGAGTCATAGCAAGGGCAACCTTTACCTGTACTAAGTGTTGACTTGATGGGTCTGGTCAAGTTGGTAACTAAGAATGAGATTCAATCGGCATGTTTGTACAAATGTGACATTTTCACAGAGAGACAAATGTGCACGAACAGAGCTCTAAACACCCACTGGATGCAGAATTTGAAAAGTGTTTTTCTCACACGTTTTCTGCCCATACTGTTGTCAGTGATTACCACACCACGGATTCTCGAGGAGGGGGGGAGAGCCCAAGAGCCAAGGCCAACATTAACAAAAGTAATGGTAACTCTAGTGGAGCAAATAGGAATGTTTACTTGTCTCTGTGCAGGATAGGGTCATTTCTATTCCCAGCTCAAGTTTTGGAAGTTCCAAACACGCATTTCCCTATCAGAGCTTATTTCAGACTGAAAGGCACTGGCTTATGGTTTTGAAGACACTACTGTATATGTAAAATCCGGTCTTCTGCTCACCAAGTTAGCCTTTCCAGAGTGAAAAGGTCATTTCCCTTCCAGATTGGAAGAACACACTTGCCTGTCATAGTTCCTTCACCCACACACGGATAGGGACCTTTCATAAATATATGGAGTCCCAGATGTATTGCCATGGTTTCCCCCCCCCCCCAAAGAATATTAGTGCCAGCTTGAAGACCTTTGACTAGTTGGGAAGGGCTTCCACTGAAATCTAATAGGTCCCTCGGTTTGCAAAATGAATATATTTCTGTTGTGGGCATTTGTGTAACTAACTAAGCCCCCCAAAGGAAGCCTCGAGTCAGCCATTGTCGAAAATGCTGCGAGATTCTGTTTCTAAGTCAATTCAACAGTTCCCTCCATAGTTGTTAGTGAAAAGGTATGTCATCCTCTCCTGCCCAATCTAGAGTCCCCCAGATGTTACAGTACAATGCTTCACCTTTGACCACCTCTAATAAGGCCACGTGGGGATGGTGGAAATGGTGGTTCAAACATCTGGAGAAATCCAGGCTGCGAGCAGAGCTATATCACCATTCATTTGGTTCCATTGATTTTTTCTTATCTCAGTGGGGGAAAATATCCGATAAGAAGAAAACTGCAAGGAAATGGATGTGGGAAACCTGGGCAATTCGTACATTTCTGGTTTCATAAATGAACATTGAACAAGGTGGGTCATGTTTTTAAAAGGGTAAAGGTCACCCTTGCTTGAAAGCCAGCCATATCTGACTCTAGGGTTTGGTGCTCACCGTCTGCAGGCACAGAGTTGTCTGTGTCTGCAGACATTTCTGTGGACATGTGACAGGCATGACTAGAGACGGAATGCTGTTTACCTTCCCACTGAACTGGTCCTTATTTATCTACTTGCAATTTCTTGCTTTCAAACTGCTAGGTTGGCAGGAGCTGGGACAGAGACGGCCGCTCACTCCATCGTGCAGTACTTGAATCGCAAACTAATGATCTGCAGATCTTCCAGTTGTCAAGTTCAGTGTCTTGACCACAAATAAAGTCAACAGATGAATCCACTTGTTCATTTCTTATTGGTTTATCTTGTCTAACTATATATGATTTTAGAGTGGGGGAAGGGCAGAACGAAGACGCTGGTGTCCTCTGTGTACTCCTTAACAAACAAAAAGTATCCAGTGTTGATGAAACAGAAAATTAAAAGTTTCGCTTCTGTTGCCTTCCTGACATTACAGAGTAACTGCGTAGAGATTTAGGGTATTTCAAGGGCTTTAGCTGTCACTTAGATATGGTTAATATTCAATGCTGTACAATTTTCATTATCTGGGAGATTCCAGGTGCAGGTATATCGCAATTTTGACTTCAATCAATCAAACTTTCTTTATTGATTTACATTGTCAGTTTAAATATTAGTTAAATTATTCTACAGACTCTCTAATTGCTTTGATCCTTTGACAATTAATTCTAATTGTTTTGTTCCTTAGACAGTTAATTAATTAAAACAAACATCTGTCTCCCTGTTGCTTTGACACTAAGGTGGTTATTAATTGAATTAGACGGATTCAGATTTTATTGTGAAGTGATTGTCTCCCTTTGGTTCTACCTTCTACTCAGACTGTTAAAGATCTGGAGACAATTTGCCATTTATCGAAACACAATTGTCTTCTGCAATCAGAACATTAATTTGCTAATTTTCTTCTGCATTCATTATGCATTCATTCCTCCTGAGAACAGGCTATGTGTGTTTTATCCTGCTGTATCCTTATTCAAAAGTCCATAATTTGTACCTAAGAATAGAGATGGTTAGCTTGATGCTTAAAATGTTTACATACAAGAAGTCCCTGAGTTCATTGATAAATATGTTTAGAATTGTGAAAGGGGGGGGGGGAATGGAGGAGTTCCTCTTTTTTTAAAAAAAACAACATTCTCATTTTGAAGTCCATTGTTTCTGCTGAAATCCTGAAATAAATCAGACAACCTTTCTTTGCCTAAAGAAAGAAAGAAAAAAGAGAAGAACATTAATGTAAAAACAATGAAATGTGTACTTTCCTTTGTAAATAAGAGAATAATTTATTAAGAGTTAACCTGGGAAGTTTTAAAAAAATTTATTGCAAGGAAACAGCAAATATAAGGGAAGGTCATCTTTAATAGCATCTGCCATATCCTAAATGGATTACTTTTAAACAATAACTCACTGAGCTCTTTTCCTGCATGGAGAACTGTGGTGTGCCAGACTGGAAATGTAATGTATGATTGTTGGCTAGAGTATAGGATTTAGTAAAGCAAAATATATTTTGCAAAGTGATGACAATACTTTGGAGGTGTATTATATTCCTCAATGATCTCTGGGCACATTTACATGGAAATAGGGCACAAACGTATGCTGCTTCATCTGAGATGTCCCAATTGAATAAATAAATGGCCTTCATGACCACCCCAGGAACATCACAGAACTCTCCCTGCCTGTTGAAGAGGGGGAATGAGGGCCAGCTGGGTGGACCAGCTAGACCAGCCATAAAGACCTTGCTGCTGCTGCTGCTGCTGCCTTCATGACCACCCCAGGAACATCACAGAACTCTCCCTGTCTGTTGGAGAGGGGGAATGAGGACCAACTGTGTGGACCACCTAGCTCAGTCCTAAAGATCTTGCTGCTGCTGCTGTTGCTGCCTTCATGACCACCCCAGGAACATCACAGAACTCTCCCTGCCTGTTGGAGAGAGGGAATGAGGGCCAGCTGTGTGGACCAGCTAGCCAAGCCATAAAGACCTTGCTGTCTCTCTTGACTGTACTGTATTTTTACACTGTATTTTATTGTATTGTATTGTTTTTTCTTTTTATGTAAAATTTATTGATTGTATTATCTGTGCTGCATCTGTTGTTATATTTTATATTATGCTGTATTTATATTTGAGATTGTGATACTGTATATGTTGTTTATGTTATGTGAGCCCCTCTGAGTCGCCTCAGTGAGGTGAGTAGAGGGGCATATAAGTCTAATATAATAATAATAATAATAATAATAATAATAATAATAATAATAATAATAATAATAATAATAATAATAATAATAATAATAATAATAATAATAATAATAATAATAATAATAATAAAATAGGATTTACTCTTGCCTTGACCATGTGCAGCTGAATTTCAAGGCTCTTTGAAATCAATCCAACAAATTATGAATGTGGATTATAGATTTGACACACAACACACACATTTGTGGGAGTACAATAGAAAATTTTCACCCCAATCCTAGTCTCTCTGTCTACGGCCCAAACAAAGTTGAACAATATAATTCCCTGGAAAATGTAAATTGAAGTCTGGCCAGGTTATTCTGCTCTGGTAATAGAGTAGACCATATTGCTAGGAACTCAGTACCAAGTGTCAGGTGGCAATTAACTATCCTGACAACCCTGAGGACTAATGGGCCTGGGTGTCAAAGACCACAGGGAAGGGTGATGATTCCTAAATGGATTAAATTGCATTTGAATCCATCTTGATGAAGGGCAGCAGCTTCATCAATACTGGCCTGGGGCTGAGGAGGACTTTGTGTATCAAAAGAAAAGAGTCTTCTTTTACATCTTGAGCCAAAATTCTAAGGAACTAGAAAGTGACTCACTTAAGTGAATCAGTGTTTCAGGTATCATGCTGAGAGGCAGAGAGGGAGATGAAAGGCCACTGCATTATATTCTCAGGACAGTCTTCATGGCTGATTGCCATGATGATCACCAATATTTGGATTCGGATTTGGAAGAGGAAGAAGGGAAATGTAAACACATACAGTACTTGCTTTGCTCCTGCAGAAATCAACAGGATTTTAAAGCACTTGCTTTTGTTTGGAGTGGGCCATTTAATTCAGTCAGAAGTTGGGAATGAATGGTCTCCCAGATATGAGGGAACTGCATTTCCCATCAACCCCAGCCAAAATAGTCAAGGGGGGAGGAGAGATAATAATAGCTCCAGTCCAGCAATGTATTTTTAAAAATGCATGGCTGTTTTGAATGTGTAACTTTTCTGTTGTTAGCTGCCCAGAGTAGGAAAATATGCTAGATGGGTGGGGTATAAATATAATAAATAAATAAATAAAATAAACAAATGCTTAATGGCTCACAAAGTTTCTACCCATAAATTAAACCCTAAATATAGTTATTCCAGTGGTACCTTTAAAACGAAGGTGGTGGATCTCAGTTCTATTTATAACACTTATTTGGCAGGAATGTCTACTAAAGTAAAAGTAAGGGTTACTTCCAATGCAAGTTCATTTAGTTTCTGATCTACCAAACATCTCTCTATATTTTAAAGCCTCTTTAAAAAATGTAAGCTGACACATAATTTCCTGGATATAAGCCCTAGCTCTCCCATGCAAATCCGTGTAATTTACTTCCAAGTAAACAAGTTTAGGTTTGGGCCATGTAGAATTTTTCTTCCATGCCTGACTGAACTGAAAGTAATTCACCTCTAACATCAATCAGACTCTTTACCTTAGAATTTTGTCTCAAGATGTAAAAGTTGACTCTTTTCTTCTTTTACAGAAAATGTTTACATGAGCCAGAAGAGTACATAAAAATCTTTAGGTACTACCTAGCTATAATAGGTAATAATAATTGTAATGCAACAATATGGTTTCTGACGGGGCTGTTAGTCTATTGACACAAAATCTAGAGACTCTAGGGCAGGGGTGCCCAAACTAAGGCTCGGGTGCCAGATGCGGCCCCTGATGCCAATTCATCCAACCCACGAAACCATTGTCACTCCTGGAAGTGGAAGTAAAACATGCCCGTATGGGCATGTTTTACTTCTGTTTCCAGGAGCGAAGAGGGCTTCGTGGGGCGGATGAATTGGCATTGGGGGCCACATCTAGCCCCCGGGCCTTAGTGATTGGCTCCCTGAACCAGGTGATCAGCCCGCAGCCCAAAAAGCTTGGGCACCCCAGCTCTAGGGCACTCCGTAATTTAATAGACAAATATAATTTTTAAAAGACATATAAAGCTGAAAATTATTATAGCATGAGGTTTCTCAAACCATGTCTAATTCATTGATATACAAAAACATCTACTTTTAGAATGTTATTTAAATTTTTCACAGTGCCACAGGATTGTTTATACATCAGCTCAAGTCACATTTGGTTGTGGAAATAGCCCACAACAACGTCTGTTGCTCACACTATTTCTTTACAGATTCTTCAAAAGTTGTCCGGAACACATTCCAAAAGGATATCTAATATTCTTCTTGGAGTCAGAAAGCATTCTGAGAATTTTCTAAAGCTCAAGAAGAAATCAATGTTCTAATTGTTCGTTTCAGATAGTATTTCAAGGCCATAGGTGTTCAGAGCATTTTTTAAAAAAAAACACCATACACCTGCTAATAATCCATCTTCTTCCACATCGACTTGTGATTTGACTCTCACTTGTGTTTTATCCTAAAATATGAATTGCCCAGGCATTGAAAGGAGTGTTGATGTTTGAATGGATGAGAGTAAGAGAAGACAGCCAAAACTGATGGAACAGGCATGTTTCAATGTCTGTAGACATAGACTATATCAGTGATGGTGAACCTTTTAGACACCTTGAGTGCCCAAACAGAGGGGTGGGACAAACTCTGTGCTGGGAGGAAGGAGGAACCGCTCCCATTAGGTTGCTGGGCAGGGCAAACTCTGTGCTGGGGAAAGGAGGAAATGCTCCCATTGGGTTGCTGGGCAGAGGGGTAGGGTGAACTCTGTGCTTGGAGGAGGGAGGAAGCGCTCCCATTGGGCTGCTGGATGGAGGAGTGGGGTGAACTCTGTGATGGGGGAGGGAGGGAGTGATGGTGTGCGTGCCAGCAGAAAGGGCTGGGAATACCACATCTGGCACATGTGCCATAGTTTTGCTACCACTCAACTATATTAACAATCTCATCAGTAGACAATTATTACTGCTTGCATTAAAGGTATCCTACTATCTTCTTGTAATAACCTAATCCTTTGGAACAAATAATTTTACACTACTCCAGATAGAAAGATCTGTCTAGAAAATAAAATGTATTTGTGAAATAACATCTCCTTGGAAGTTAGAAGCATATAAAGTATCATTGCAGATCTCTAAATAGAAGTGAACCATTAAGGTTACAGCCTGAAATTACTTTCAGAAAAGTACCTTCTGATGAAATTAGAGGCACTTGATTCCCTCTAAATGAGGAAATCTGTTTGCTATTGTGTTGTAGAGTGCAAGTACACAAATACGTAGCTAGCTTGCATAGTTTTCTTTTTGACAGGAAGAAAAGCCAAGTTTGGAGAACTAGGTAAACCACAAAACTACACCTTATAGCAGTTTTTAAAGATTATTTCTCTCTTTCCATCACCCACCATCACTATCCCTTTGCCGGTTCCCAATTCTGCCATCCCTTTCCAACAATCTATGTGGGGTACGCAGAAACAGCCTCCTTGAAGATTGTGGTATTTTTGAACCACAATTGGGCGTACCCTGGTGACAGCGACCTTGTGTTGCTGGCTAATCTTTCTCACACTAGGTCAGGTGAAGGAAAATGCAAAATGAACTCACCCAAATGATGATGATGATGAAGAAGAAGAAGAAGAAGAAGAAGAAGAAGAAGAAGAAGAAGAAGAAGAAGAAGAAGAAGAAGAAGAAGAAGAAGAAGAAGAAGAAGAAGAAGAAGAAGAAGAAGAAGAAGATATGTCACCAGGACCAGTTCTATTAGGAAAATGAGGCAGCTGCTCAGACAGTGCCATTAAAGACAGCAAATTATTAGTTAGATAATTTCTTATTGTTATGTTTCTCAGGTGCTGGTGAACCTTTCTAACTGGCACCACTATAACATGCCTAGGTCTGGGTACTATCAATCCTTTAATGGGATGGGCCACAATTGATTTGCTGGTCTGCCTCAGCCATGAAATCATATGACTATGTTTGATATTTGTTCTACTCTGTCCCACCTCTACCACAGTCTTCTTAGAATAAAAACATAAGGCAATAAAGAAACCAAACCAAAAGCTTATATAGTCCATGGTGGCCAACACATAAGTGGGATGCAATGACTGTATTTCTCTCATGTTTGTTCTTCAACAGCTAGACATTTTATTTCTGAGTCACGAGAATTGCACATATGGTATATAGCCACTCTGACCTTCATGTTGATTGGGTGTACCCTGTTAATGGCAAAATAATGACTTTACATAATTACATGTTGAGAACCAGTGTCAGACTAGGAGTAGGAGACCTGGGTTCAAATTCTCCACTCAGTCATGAGAATTCATTGGAGAAGAGAGCAGTGACGGGCCATTACCTGAATATTTCATTTTCATTTTCTAAAAATCTTCCTAGGGATTTTACCATAAGTTAGAAGTGACTTAGTAGCAACAAATGCTTCAAAATGATGATGCAGTTCATCTTATTATATGTATTTTTGTGGTGTTTTTCCAGAGATTACATCTATTCTTGTATTTCAGTCATCCATTTTGTATGAGATAGAGCACTCGCTATGCCCTGACAACATTTTGTTCACAGTTGTGATGTGGGATCCTGAAGGAAAATCTCATTTTATAACCACCTAATGTATTTCTGCAGTGGCTCAAGTAGTTAAAACACCTAACTTGATGGCTGGAAAGTTGACAGGTCAGCAGTTTGAGACTTGAGTACTGCATGGCAGAATGAGCTCCCTTCTGTGTCCCAGCTCCTGCCAACCTAGCAGTTTGAAAGCAAGAAATTGCAAGTACAGTAGATAAATAGGGACCACTGGGGAGAAGGTAAACAGCGTTCCATGCACTCCAGTGTCGAGGCATGCCTGCCACATGTCCACAGAAACGTCTGCAGATCTTTGCTTCTTTTCCAAGAACAGATTTTCCAAATATTTCAGAACTGGGGAAATACATTTATTATTAACATTATAAAAATTCTCTTAATAGGTTCCTTGGATCGTTCTGGTGTGCTGATGGTGTCTGCCACCCAGATGGTGTTGTATGGTCTTCATTTCCAAAGGAGGAGCACTCTGTAATCCCCTATTCATCCCATACAGCTGTACAACAGATGTAGTGGGTTATAGGTTCAATGGGGCTGCGGTGGCTCAGTGGTTAAGAAGCTCGCCTTGTTAGCTAGAAGACCAGAAAGTCGGCAGTTCGAGACCCGGGTACTGCATGACGATTTGAGCGTCCATCTCTGTCCCAGCTCCTGCCAACTTAGTAGCACAGCTAAAAGACCATTAATGAAAGAGAACACAACACCCCTTCCAGTTTGTCAAAACCTCTCTCAGAAGAAAAGAAAAGAAAAGAAAAGAGTTTAGATGCCAAGCTCTTTTCTGAATAAACAGATATTTGAATGATAGTGCAATGCCAAGATGGAAGAGGCCATCTTGTAGGGAACTTCAGAGGCTGGAAAGCAGCTGTGGAGAAAACCCTCTTTCATATCCCTGCCAGAGCTCAGGACTGGTTGTTACGCCTTACTGATTTCAGGTTGATTCCAGGTTGACCTCAAGCATTTTGCTGAGAAAGGTCTTGGCACATGTGCCTCTTTCTTGTGCTTCTGAGACAAATGACCAAAGATGTGTGTCAACACAACCTGCCAGAGGGGACAAGGCAAGAAGGAATAGTCTGGTGCTCTCCCTTGTACTTGTGCTCACACAAATATATATATTTTTTTTACCTTAATGGGGTGCACTGTGTTAAAAAAAAAAGGAAAAAAAGAAATAAAATTCACTCTTGCTCTCTCTAGTGGCTAATTCTGATATTGCACCTGGGAAATATTTCTAAAAATAGAGAAGACAAAACCAAATGCTGAACTTTATACTTAAGATAATGGCACAAACTCTTTTTTTTAAATCCCATTGACATGCCACTAAAATACCTTTCAATACCATCAAGAGTAGATTCCAAAAGTAACTACATGTTACTTATTAAACTTAAAATAACTATTACTAAAATTAAAGGTCTCCTTTGCTTGACAGCAAGTTGTGTCCAACTCTAGACAGTAGTGCTCATCTCCATTTACACCCAGCATTGTCTGCATCTGCAGACATTCTGTGGTCAAGTGGCAGGCATGACTAGACACTGGAGTGGACAGAACACTGTTACCTTTCCTGCCAACCAGTACCTATTTATCTACTTGCAATTTTGTGCTTTCAAACTGCTAGGTTAGCAGGAGCTGGGACAGATGACGAGCTCACTCCATTGCGCAATACTCAGGTCTCAAACTACTGACCTGTTGACCTTCTGATTGTCAAGCTCAGCGTTTTTAGCCATGAAGCCACATTGTTCCCACTACTAACATTACTTCTCTCATGGTCAGCATGCTTTCCAATACAATTATCATATAGACAAAAAAATCAAGGTAAAAATGGGTGAGTGGGAGAGAGATGCTTACTGACAATATGCTTAGAAGACTTGACAGGATGGCAACAAGTTGTTAGAAGATTAAGAACATCCTGCTAATGTAATAAAGGGATGAAAAGTAGTTTCTTCCTTTACTGCAGGGGTGCCCAAACTTTTCAGGCCATGGGCTGGTCATATGGTTCAGTGGGCCAGTCATGTGGTTTACCGGGCTGGTCACATGGTTCCTCCCACTGGAAGTGGAAAGAAAACGCGTCTTGCAATCTGTTTTGCAACAGGATGGAATTTATTTTTAGGCTGCCATTTTCTCTGCTTAAACCAGGGCTGCACGGGCACATTTTACTTCTGCTTCCAGGAGTGACAAGGGCGGCATGGGCCAGATGAATTGGTGTCATGGGCCAGATCCAGCCCACGGGACATAGTTTGGGCACCCCTGCCTTACTGCCACATGATTTAAAGAATAGAGAAAATCCCAAAGGAGACTCTAATTCCAATAAATGCAGAGGGGCAATTGTTCTCAACAAAGAAAAGAGGTCACAGGGCTTGCTAATTGGGGTCAAAACTCAACTGCGAGAAGATAGGGGTTATTCTAATTGGTTAATAAACAAACAAATAAACAAATAAACAGGAAAGAAGCAAATTACTTTGGAGAAAAAGGCTCTCTTCTTCCGTGTGATTACATGTTTACTCTTTGCATGCTGAATTGTCATAGGGTACCCAACACCAATTTTGTTGTACAACTACAAAGTTGAACAATTTCTTATCCTGCTCACATTCCTTCATGGCTGGAATGATAAATGTTTGTCTCTCCAGATGTCGCTGATCTATTACCAAACTCCAACCCACATTACCAATTGTGATGGAACATGGATATTGTTACCTATCATTTGGAAAGCCACATATTCCCCAGCTCTGCTTTACAAAGTTTGGGTCAACAATACTAGTGCTATAAGTCCTAAGCCAAAGGTCCCAGACCAAATTCTTGACATAAAACTTTTGCCATTCTAGATTCTTTAGGTTACAACTCACAGAATCCCCAGTGTGAACTGCAAATGATGTGTTTTCATGTCAGAGATTACTCTGGGTTGAAAGGATTTTTGCAGGGGATGCCCAAATGAGACTCCTTTCATGCCCTCCATCATGCAGCTCTAAAAGACTATAGGACTTGTATTCCCAAACATCTGGAGCATCAAAGACTCATCATATTTGTACTAAGAGAACTGTCCTATTTGCCAATACAGTACATTAACTAGGGAACTCCCTTCCTATGACTTGCCAGAGGCCATCTCTTCAAACTTAGCATTTCAGAAGTCTTTGGATGATGCAGCCTAAAACTTTTAGGTTTGTGTTGGTATGCTGCTGCTATTTAAAACAGTTTCCTTCATCTTAGTTGGCTGATCATTTAAAATGTGGCACTACCACAACCCACTATTATTCTAACAATTGTATATAACTTGTAATTTAGCTGTTTTTTAAAAAGCTCCCACCCCATATTCTGAGGGCCTAAAGTGCACCTGATTTATTTTGTGCATAAATTTGGCATTGATGTCATGCCTTCAGCTTACTGGAAAAGAGATGGTATCCAAACATATGGCTAGAATCCTATGATACATTTACACTGGCACAACTCTCGTGGAATAAATTTCATTGGTGAATTGCATGCAAGTTAAGAAGTCTTCATGGGCATTTACTATCACACAATTTACACTGAACCTATGAGTAATCCTTAATCTGTAACAATCTGCTGCTGAAATGTATGCCAGTGGAGTTAAATGGCAGGCATAACTAATAGGACTCTATCTTATACCTTAAGAATAAGTGTTTAAATTGAAAGGAAGGAAGGAATTTACAGTATTGCATATGAGATGGGATAAGGGTAAAACAGGAGACAATTACCATTCAAAAAGTATCTCATATCTATTGAAATGAATATACTGTAAATTCTATTTTTAGACCAAAGATGTGTGATGGTCATATTTTCTGATAAATAATTGTCAGTTTCCAGAAACTGCCATTAGTAAATTTGACTGCTGGGAAATATTGATTTATTGACAGTGGGAGTGTATGACTGACTGATATTGATCAGGTGGCTGTATTCTCCCTGGGGGAGAATGGTAATGCCTGTAAAGAACGCCAGCCATTTCTACTCAACATTACCGCCCTACTCAACTCAAACATTATCTGTTTTAGGTGGGGGAGAAAAAATTAATCAGGATTAAAAACATCCTGTGTTGAAATATGAATTATGCATTTTGTGCCCAGACATATAAACAGAGGCCAGCTGTTGTCACCCTGCTCTAGCTGGCATTGAACAGGTAAACGTTTAACTAAAGGCAAGTCTTTTGAATTTCCAAGCTGTACTTTTGTTACTGCATTCATTTATCACATTGTGTTCTGGTTTCAAGCTCAAAACAAGCCTTTTTTGAAACAAGTCATAGGGCTGTCCTGCTCAAAAGGTCAAAAAATAAATATTAATAGTTTACAAACATCTACTGAGAGCACTAACAGGAAATCTTAAGCCACACTTTTTACAGAGCCCTGAATGCATTCAAGAGGGTTTGATGACCTCAAAGCTAGTAATTAAAGTGCCATATAAATGTGGTGGGTTTCCCCCAAAAAAACATCTTTCCACCCTGCTGGTTTTGTTTTGCTGTAACATAAATAGCGCCAGAAGGCTTGCCTTCACAGATTTATACATTCCAGCTAATGAAGCTAATAATTTTGCCTTTTGGAAGTTTCCTGCAGATTTTGTTTGTTGGGCCATTTCAAAGGAAAAGCTCAGAAAGCACCTTCATTGTAAATCTCTGCATTTCACATAACTGGAATTTTCCTGTAAAAGAAGAGTTGCTATTTTAGTTTTCTTTTAAAAAAAAGAAAGCAAACAAGTTTGAATTAATGATAAAAGAAACTGATGTTTGCCAGACTTTTGCTCACAGTGACCAATACAGCAAAAGTAATACCCAGAGCTCTTGGGCAAGTCTCTCCCCCCCCCCCCCCGCCCCAGTCTATAGCTCCCATAATGCCCAGGTCAGCACAGCCAACATCTCTGTAGATTCCTCTGTAACCAAAACAGTGTTAGCAGCACTTTTAGTGCCACTGGTTATGCTGCCTTGGGCATTCTATAACTTAGATTTCCCAAAAGTAATAGGTCATATGGCATCTCACTGCTCCTCTATCATAACAACCTATTATAAAGGTTGAAAGAAGATGACATAGATCAGGGATGCCCAGACTATGGCCCTTGGGCCAGATCCGGCACATGGCACCAAATCATCCAGCCTGTGCTACCCTTGCTGTTTCTAGAAGCAGAAGTGGGTGCATTTATGACAGTGTTTTGTGCATGTGCATGTGCATTTTAGTTCTGCTTCCAGTGGGAGGAACCACGTGATCACCCTCTGAACCATATGACCGGCCCATGGGCCAAAAAGTTTGGGCACCCCTGACATAGCTCAATAACTTCTGCAGGCCATATTAAAGCCATCAGCAATTGTTTAGTCCTCCTAGAACCCTGATGCCTAACCTTGGCACTCCAACTGTTCTGGAACTTCAATTACCAGAAGCCCAAGTCAGCACTCCTGCTGATCAGGGCTTCAGCTGGAGTGCCAAGGTTAGCCATCACTGTACTAGAACAAGCTTGGATGGGAACATGGCATGCCCCTATAATCCAGTTTTGTGAGAGTCTAATGTGAGAGTTGGCTGGATGAATCTGGCTCCACAGCCAGACTTTGGGAGTTCTATTCCCCCACTGTACCTTTCAGGGGAAGAACCAGCCTGTGCCACACAGTCCCAGGGTACCTACAGAAGAAGAGAATGGTAAACCATTCCTGATTTGTCTCTATCTAGAAAGCCCTGGAAAGGGACACAAAACAGCAGAATTTATTGGATAACACATGGTAATGGTTATTTAGCAAACCTGTTCTAAACTTGATGAAATCTCAATCCAAGACACTAATTTCCAGACCTAGATCAGACCTAGGGAACAACCATACATTATTATATAGACAAGCAACACTCTTACTCACTGTTCCTGTCATGGAGTATCTCCAACCCCACCTCCCAACATGGTTCCAGATGACTATAGCTCCCCAAACCTCCTAACTGGAATAGACCCAGCGCATCTGGAATCTATACTTCCCCAAGCATAATGGTTTCAAATTCTGCTTCCAACTCAGAGGAGAACTGCTCTTTGCGTTAGGCAACATGTTTATGGGAAGAGGGGGAGTTCTTGTGTCGGTCAGACAAAGGGTATGGGATTGGATAACATTTAAATGTTCCATCTCAGGCATTAAAATGTCTTTGTTAGCCCTTGGTCCAGCTCAGAATTTTCCTCCAAACTGCAGAACTTGGAATGTTATCCTGGTAACTTGGAATATTTTGAAAGAAAGTTTAATTCTAAACACACTTGCCATCCTTTGAGATGCATGCTGTCTCTCTTGCCTTGCCTTTCTTTGTAAGCCTTTGTTTTAGGAATATTCCTACTGTCAGTTAAGGGTGGAGGTGGTGAAAAAGAATGTCAAACTCTGGTTGATATACTTTTGGGGAGGAAATAAATGAAAATATTGGATTTACTATTTAAATGAAAATGTATTTGGGAATCATCTCTTTAAAGTTGCATTTGATGTTGTTTGACATAACAATAGCAATTACATTTATATACTGTCCTATAGCTCTTAGGGCATTCTCTGGGCAGTTCACATCCAGAAATATGCAAAAACACTGGACAGCATGTTTCATTTTGAAAGTGAACTCAGAGATGTAAAATCCACTTCGATTTTGCTGCATTCAGATCAGACCCAAAACAAAACCTCAAAACTCTAGGCAAGAGCAGAGAAAATGTGAGTATTCTCTGAGGGCACATGGATTTTTTAAATCAGATGTTGAAAAATTACCACAATCTGTACATAAGTAGGTACCACTGATATTAATGAAATTTACTTTCAAATTCTTTTGCATTAGACCCCTAACTAAATTAAAACTGAAAATCTCAATCATTCAACCAGAAAGGCTAAATCCAATTGTTAGTGCCAAGTTGAATCAACATTTAGATAAATCTCACTGATTTATTGGTTCTGTTCTAAATTCAGGATTTAGGGCTCTGGTTATGGCCCAATTTTTTCTTAATATGACCAATCTTTGTTCTCACTCCTCCATCCTCATAAACAATTATTGTTGAATTAAGTCTTACTCCACTCATAAAATTGAATATTAGCAGGCACATCTAGCATTATTCTGAGTTTATATATGTATATATAAGAGTCAGGTTCGCCTGAGCGAGGCGGGGTATAAATTTGAAGAATAAATAAATAAATAAATAAATATTTAAAAGTAGCAAAATAGCACCGTGTATTCAGAAGAAAGCCTCATTCAGTTCAATTGAGTTGTTCTGAAGTCAGTACACAGGGAGTTACAGTGTTATTGTGCTCTCGCTTGTCCTATAGTAGATCCTCTTTGCTTCTAAGTAACCAGACAATAGAGAAAATTACTCTTCAATTTGACTCCATTGTTAGGTCTTGCAAACCAAGCGATAGAGTTCTTTGAGGCTTATTTACTAGGAAGTAAGTCCAAAGTGTATTAAATCTGCCTGGCAGTCAGTAATTGTTATCGTAGCCAGATAACTCCCTTTACCTGTTCCTTGGCTCTTAAATTGGAGGAAATGTATCTCGTTGGATACAGTTCAAGGATCTCAGTTGAACTAAGAAACTACAAAAAAAGTTCTACAAATGTAACAGACGTGGGGCACCTGGGAGAAAGTTTGCCAGAGATGGCAAAAGTTACTTCTGCGAATTCCGGTTCCCTGATTAACCCAGTTAACGTGGCCACTGGGTATACTGGCTCAGCTATTCTGGAAGTTGTGTTCCAAAGCAGTACTTTTTCGCAACTCTGCGGGAAGAAAATATCTTTATTGCACCTCTACACTCCTTTACAGAGGCATCAGAGATAGCACTGGCTTCATCAGTTCGATTCCCGAGAGCTGCACAATGGGGGACGTGAAAGGAGCCTCATTCGGGCGTCCCTTGCAAAAACCCTTTCAACCCAGAGTAATTTCTGACATGAAAATTGAGGACTCAGATGCATAAAGAGTCTGTCTTCTAACTATCTGCGAATCCGTTCCCGCCCCATCGCTTTTTAGGTGCTGTGCTCCAAATCAACCCCCAACGGATATTCGTGGTGCCTCGTTTTAGTTACCTGCGTTGTATAAGCGCCAAGTATTGCTTACCTGTGAGACCGGTTTCTAATAAGTCAATCCATTTCAAAGTAAGCAATGAAACTTTGGAGGGGGGGGGTTGGCCCTTTTGTCCAAGGATGTAAGGTTCTGAACTCGGGCTGCGCTTGCCAATAAAGGTGTAAAGGTAAAGGTAAAGGTTTCCCTTGCTCGAAAGCCGGTCGTAACCGACTCTAGGGGTCAGTGCTCGTCTCTGTTTCTAAGGCGAAGAGCCAGCGCAGTCTGCTTCTGCAGACGTTTCCATGGTCATGTGGCAGGCATGACTAGACACCAGAGTGCATGGGACCCTGTTACCTTCCCACCGAAGTGGTCCCTATTTATTTACTTGCAATGTCTTGCTTTCGAACTGCTAGGTTGGCAGGAGCTGGGACAGAGACGGGAGCTCATTCCGTCCTGCAGTACTCGGGAATCGAACTGCTGACCTCCCGCCTCCCAGCCAGCGTCTTAGTGACTTGAGCCACTGGGTGGGCACCCAGTAAATACAATTCAGAATGTCTCGACTCGAAGAGGAAGAAAAGAAGGTGGCGGTGGTGGGATGTACGTGCGGTCCACAATTAACAGTCTAAAATCAAAATTAGGTACACAAGAAATGGTACACAATCCGGAGAGAAGATCTCCTTTCCAAGACTTACCAGACAGCTGGATCGTGGAACCAGTAACTGGACTGGATCCAGAATAATTTGATTTATGTTCTTTCTTCTTCTTCCGTGTCCCGATCAAACCCTGGACTGCCAAAATGAAGCCACTTTCTTGGCTTTGGCGTGGGCGAAACTTAAATCCTCATCATTTGGTTTAGGGGGGGAGGGGGATATGTAAGAGATAGAAACGGGAAATAGAATAGAATAATCCAACATTTTTAAAAAACTTTATTTCTGTTTCTTTCCTCCTTGCATCCCCACGTGGCTTCTAGTCTTTTGACTGATACTATGTCTCACTACCAGAAGAAGTTTGATTTTCGTGCAACAGATATAGAAAGTAAATGTATATACAGTACCTGTATACTGTATTTCTATATTGCATGATGACAATAAGGCTGTTGTGCCGCGGGATTTGCTCTTCGGAAAGTACAGGGGTGATGCTTGTCGAGACCAATAGAGCTAAATGGACGCATTCTGCAATTTGTTTTGTTTTTGACAGAGACACAAGGAAAGGGACCAGAAAGTTCCTTAATTCCTTTTCAGACTTGAGCCTAAAAGCCCACATAATAATTCCGAGAGGAGCTACTGAACTTCCTGGCCTCTTTTCTTCCTTTTCCCCACCATCTCCTGCTTCACCCAAAGGAAGAATTCTGGAGAAGTCGAAAGTTGGCACACTTGAACAGCATTTTGTGTGGTCCTAATAAAGATATTAGACTCCTGTGGCTAAAGTGGTTAAGATGCTGAACTTGACGACTGGCAGGAGAGCAGTTCAAGACCCGAGTGCTGCACAACAGAATGAGCTCCCGTCTCTGGCCCAGCTCCTGCCAACTTAGCAGTTCGGAAGCAAGAAATTGCAAGTAGATAAATAGGGACCACTTCAGTGGGAAGGTAAACAGGGTTCCGTGCACTGCCACATGGCCATGAACACGTCTGCAGACACAGAGAGCGCTGGCTCCTTGGCTGTAAACAGAGATGAGCACTGAGCCCTAGAGTCAGATACGACTGGCTTTAGAGAAAGGGCGGTCCTAACCTTCAATTAAATTATGCATCAGAAAATTATGCATCAGAAACCCGACTGAGTTCTGCAGGAGGCTGTTTCAGCCAGGTTTATTCCCGAGATTCAACATACTGTATCCAGAAGCGCAGCTGGAGAGGTAGTATAATACATTGTAGTATAATACATAATACATAATACATAATACATTTTATTATGTAGTTGTGTGTGTGTTTTTTTTTTTTTGGGTCGCCCTGGCGAGGAGGGCGGTATAGAAGTATGAAAAATAAAACAAAACAAACAAACAAATAAATAATAGTTAAGGTTGAGATCCTGTGGTACCCTTCTTTTTTCTTAAGAGGAGTGGGTCATTTACATTATTTTAGATCTCATCTCTCCAATACGCCCTTGAAACTGGATGCGTTTTGCACTTTAAAGGGAGAGCCCCTGATGCTTTTGTGTTGCTGGGGGTCCCCCCCCCATGAAGCCTGAGCTTCTGCCCCCAAAGTCCTTACCCTGGGGTATCCTTACTTGGGAAGAGGTCCCATAGATTTTAGCAGGGCTGCTTCATAAACAGGTATATTGGAATCAGTCCACCCATCACTCCAGTGACAGATAATGCTGCTAAGATGCGTCTCAAGATTTTGACCTTCCTACTTTCACTCTACCTTTATTTATTTTTTTACAATCAGTGCCAACGTTTAATGTTAAAAGTTCCTCTTCTGTTCCTTGGGGGGGTGGGGAGTTTGTTTTTGGTTGTTTGATGGCTGATTAATTTTTGAAGCTCATTAGCGCTGGCCAGGATGGGAAGGGGCTGGCAGCTAACAACTTGACCTTAAGGGGCTACAGTCCAGTAGGTAAAGGTCAGCCTTGCTCGAAAGGTGTGGTGCCCATCTCAGTTTACAGACAAAGAGTCAGTGCTGTCCACATCTGCAGATGTTTCCATGGTCATGTGGCAGGCATGACTAGACACCGGAGCGTGAACGCTGTTACCTTTCCCGCCAAAGTGGTACCTATTTATCTACTTGCAATTCCTTGCTTTCGAACTGGTCAGTCGTGCACTAACTTGTAAATACGCAGAGTACTGGTTTGCGCACCTGACTTCTCAAGGCTATCTTTCTATACCCATCGACTCCGAAGTCCGTCCCGTTGCTTCCAGCGCAACTCACTTCCAATCCAGCGTGTATGTCAGATTGCAGGTTTATTGCTATCGATGGGTGAAATCGGTGAGTGGACACGTCATGAACTCCGTGGTGGGCAAAATGTCACCGGGGCCACAGGTTCCCTCCGAAGGTTGTTCTTACCCCCCTTCCCGCCCCCAAGATGCCATCTTTATCATTCAACATAGATTCTTGGAAACTTTCAGAAGTCTCGGTTTGGCAGTAAAATAAGGAGCAAGACTCCCAATCCCATCTGCCTAAAAAAAAAAATCTCTAAAATGAGAAGCAAGAGGGATTTGCAGCTGAGTCACGTTTTGATTTTTTCCTCCTTTTTGCAATTTCGGGGCTGATGCCCCCCATTACCCAAGGGAACAAAAATAGTATCCAGGTTATTTTCCGAAGTTGAAATGTACTTGCATCGTCGAGCACTGAGAATAAAATTGGGAAAACTTCACACAAAGTCACTAGAAAAGTCACCTTTCCCCTCCCCAACCTGGTGTTTTGGGATATGGGGTTTAAACTCTTTTATTTACCACAGTGATCTGAATAGGTATAAAGATTAATTAATAGTTGAACGGCAATGAAAGTCATACGTACACTAAAGTTGTGCGTAAACTGGCGTCCAGTGAATACTTACCTGGGAGTAAGCGAGGCTGAACGCAGCGGGGCTTACTTCTGAGTAAAGGCGCATGGGAGCTCACTGCAGGCTGCTGCTGTTTAGTGACTTTGGATTGAAGGTGTATTGAAATGGACAGGCAGGAAAAATACATTCTAGTTATAGCCAAATTGACATTCTGAATTGCCCTGGAAATCAAAACTACCTTCGGGGGAAACGATATTGTTGAATTATCCATCAAAATGGGGATAATTCTTAAGAGCTGTAAGTAGCATAAACTCAGACACCCGTTTATTTGGGAGCCAGAGCTCCCCTGGACTCACTGGAAATTACTCACTTCTGAGTAAATATATACATAATAGTGTCAGGGACTCACTTTAAAAATAGTATTCTAAATATTATTTAAAGTGCCGGGAATCGTGTTCTAATGCATATGAAGTACGTATTGAAAATCATATTGACTTGATCCAGAGAGGCTAGACACAAGTTGCAATGCGTTGAGTAAAACCAACAATTTTAAGATGGACTGGATTGTTGTTCTAATTTTTCCTCCAGATTTTAAGTCTCCTATTAAAAATACATCCCCACCTATATCTGATAATTTATTTATAATTATAAATAAATAAATAAATAAATAATGGATCTTTGAAATTTTTCTAGCAACCCAAGGGAAGATATGCTTTGGTTACCAAAATCTCCTAAATCATAGATTGCAATTCGTCTACAATATTGCTGCTGTTAATTAAACGAAAGTAATACAGAGGCAAGAAGCCTATGAGATTAACTAATGTTGGAAATAAACTCTCCTAAACCTCTCCCAACCAAATCCATTAAGAATATTTTCTCTAAAATGTTTTCAGAATGATATATGACACCACCCACTTTTTAAAAATGAATAAACAATTCCTAAAGAATGGCTGGAATGATATGGTTCACCAGCATCTTGAAGCAGAAATATTTTGCAAACAGCCTGTTCCATATTTAGCAACTTACTGCACTGGTCCTCCTGTGTCTCTTCTTTGGTCTTGGGGACATGCCATAGCTGACAGCAGTGAGAAAGGAATGATTTGCCTTTTACAAACTGCAACCAAGTTCCACATTGCACCAACATGGAAAAGTGAAATCTTCCAAGAATAATATGAGCAGGTATGGGAAATATTAACAACAGAGAAGGTTTCATACCAATTAAAGTTTATAGCTGATTTTAAATTTATTGATTCTTTTATAGAAAAATGGTGCTTGGCTCTCAATGTAATTAGGCTAAATAGAAACATAAAATACTATTCAGATTCTTTCCCCAACAGTACTTTATTGATTATGGTTTAAACTCAATTGTTAGTTCTAATTAAAGTAGACCTTTGCTCCCGTGGAATTTATGTGAGGGTTGACTCACCAAGCTCACACTGACTCAGTGGCTCTATTTCATTTGGAATTAATTGTTAGATTTAGGCATATAAATCAAGAGTTGTTTAATGTTTTTGGGTTTTTCTGTGCACCCATTCAAAGAAAATGTTGTGTCTTTGTTTTTTATTTTCTTCCTTAATGACCTTATGTTAGTTCAGTTGCCCTACAGAGAATCCATGGCCACCCATCTATTTTATCCAACATTGCATTTCACAATGTAAAATATCCTATTATTATTTTTAAAATAACATTTAAAATAAATGTGGATGTATCAATACAACAGGTGTATGTATAACACTGGCAAACAGACAACCAAGCAAAGAATTTTAAAACCCACCTGGCTGGATAGCTCAGGGATTTCAGTATCTCACTGTGGACCGAGAGGTCAAGAGCTCTATTCCCAACTGTACCTCCTGGGAGAAAAACCAACCAGTGTGGCCTTGAGCAATCTGCATACTTCCAGGATGACCCCAGAAAAAGGGAATGGTAAACCACTTCTCTGTACTCTCTAGTTAGAAAATACTAGAAAGGGTTACCAAAAGTCAGAATTGACTTGATAACACAGGGTGATGATTATTACTTAGCTCCATTTCTTAGCACTTTGAGTTGTCTCAAAAATACCCTGCTGTGCAACTGATCATGGACACAGAGCCAATGCAGGAAGTAATGGGCATTGTTTCTCTTTTTCACAGGGCCCTGCAAGCTACATTAAGATCCTGTGAGGCCCTCAGCTGTGGTCATATTGAAGACTATAGAATGAGGTCTAAAAGGTGCCTTATTCTAAAACATGGAGTTTCCTTAAAAAAAAAAACACCCTCATAATCTGAGTCCGTGTATGATTTAATCAGATTAATGTATTAGACATCCTCTGAACAGATATGAGCCTCAAGTCAGCCTGCTCAGATCCAGGATGAGCTTTATGGCAATAACAAACATTCTTGAGGGTACACAGGAGCAAAACCAACTTAAAAGATGGAAGAAGGAGCTCACTGGGCAAAGAACATCACTGAAGGAGGATAAAGGTGAGGAACCAACCTCCCCAATGTCACTCGGAGGACCTTGAATAGACTAAGGGTCACAGTCCCTAAATGTAAGACCAACATGATCAAGTGGGAGCTGCTGGTGGGCAACATGCTGCGTGAATGTGGAGAGATACAGAATGTGGCTCATATACAGGTCTGCTGATTACTGCAGAAACATGCACCACTGAGGACTTAAGTTTGGCCAACAAAAAAGCCAAGAAAGTGGCTTCATTTTGACAGTCTAGGGTTTGACTGGGACAAAGGAGAAGGAGGAGGAGGAGGAGGAGGAGGAGGAGGAGGAGGAGGAGGAGGAGAAGGAGAAGAAGAAGAAGAAGAAGAAGAAGAAGAAGAAGAAGAAGAAGAAGAAGAAGAAGAAGAAGAAGAAGAAGAAGAAGAGGAAGAAGAAGAAGAAGAAGAAGAAGAAGAAGAAGAAGAAGAAGAAGAAGAAGAAGAAGAAGAAGAAGAAGAAGAAGAAGAAGAAGAAGAAGAAGAAGAATGGTGCATCTGTAAATCATACATTGCAAGGAGTACATAGTTACATTTGGAGCTTTGCACTAAGAACAAAATTGGGCCTTGTGCCTCTTTAAAGAGTAATTGGTTGATTGACGTAAACTATTCACTTATAATCATTCACAGACTGAAGCCCATTTCACAATGGGAAAAAAGGTAACCCTATAATAAATCTATTGGACATCAAGGTTCTTGTTTGTCTTGGTGCAACAGATGCTCCCGGTCTTTGTCTTTACAAGGCAAAGTTGAAAAATAATGTTTTAGAAGCACTTTCTCCTGACTTTAAAAAAAAGAAAAGAAAAAACTCTCACGCAATTACCCAATGTCAAGCAAATGTCTCAGACAGCTCAAAAGGGTTTTGGTTTATTTGCACGGCCTTTTAAAAGGGTGGCAAAGGAAATGTCAACAGAGCAGGTGTATGTATAGCACCTGCAGTCAGACAGCCAAGCAAAGAATTTTAAAAGGTCAAAGGGAGAAGGTTTCAGTTGCTTGAAGGTAGACGCCCACTGAGTGCTTCCTTATTTGCTTGAGATGGGGGCATTCAGGTGTGTGTGTGGGGGGGCATTTGTGCATAGGAAGCAGAGATAGAGACTAACCTTGAGTTGGACAGACTGACAAAGACAGAATAAACCAGATGTGCCCAAACTTTGGAACGAGAGTGGTGCTGGCTGTATGAATGGGTGTTGGGGGCCAGATCTGGCCCACAGGCCAGTGTCTGGGCACTCCTGGTTTAAACAGAGAAAATGGCAGCTTAAAATCTATCTCAACCTGTTGCAAAACAGATTGCAAGGTGACTGGCCCATTGAACCATATGACCAGTCCACAACCTGAAAAGTTTGGGCACCTCTGGAATAAAGGAACCCTTCTGTTGACTGGCACCTCTTGGTGTAAAAATAGACAGGATTCAGGTTCAGGACACACTACATGTGTCATGCATTTGAGGGTGTTTCCTTTCCCTAGAGCCTGATCTAAGAAGCTGTAAGTGGAGACGGCATGAGAACACACATACTATATACTCCAGCAGCTGCAGCAATATGACAGAAGCTAAGTAAATCTGTGCTTGGCCAATGTCCGGATGGTGCAATTCTCCTGGACCCTCAAGTGTATGCATTCTCCAGAGAACAATTTGTGATTAAAAACAAAATAAATCAAGGATCCTAGGAGTGAGGGATGGACTGAATCCAGATGCTGATCCAGCCACTCCTGTTTAGGTCACCCTTGCTTGAAAGCCAGTCCTATCTGACCCTAGGGAACAGTGCTCTTCTCTGTTTACAGCCAAAGAGCCAGCACTATGTGCATCTGCAGATGTTTCTGTGGTCATGTGGCACAGAACACTGATACCTTTCCCACCAAAGTGACACCTACTTATCTACATGCAATTTGTTGCATTTGAACTGCTAGTTTGGCAGGAGCTGGGACAGACAATGGGATGACTCCATCACATAGCACTCAGATATCAAACTGCTGGCCTGCCGACCTTCCATTTGACAAACTTAGCATCTGAAGCACTACGCCACTGGGACCCTAAACTAAAGGCAAAAATTAATAAAATTATCTCAAGCTCTGTGTAAATTACACTAGCTATTTCTAGAGGTGAATATATACATATGAAAACATGTGTTTACATGCATAAATGGCCATACTAGTACATGAGTGGCAAAACCTTGTCTACTTCCATCATTATTCACAATTTCCACCATATTTGAGAGCTTCCATCTTTACTGCACTGCTTATGTGCCTCACTTATCCTCTAAGAAGGGCATATTGTAGAGCCAGATTCGAGCTGTTAGACTCCATGAATAGATAGGGGCGTTTTCACCACTTACCATATCACGAGAGAACATGCACATGTGGTTCTCCAAATGTTGAAAATATCTCCCATATTTTATTAGATTGCCAGTTGTACACTGATATTAGATTTAAATACCTTGCATTCCTATTGGGGAAAAACAACTGTTTGGGATTCTAATAACAAACTGTCCTATCTGCTTCTGGGTTCTAATGTGCACATTGTATGTAAAACTGCCAAGTTTATAATTAAGGCATCAGCTAAAAGAATCGAATATGTCAATCAAATTGGGGTGTCCTGCAAGGGAGATTCACTTATCTGACTATGGATATGCATGTATTAATTGTATTAAGGTACCTTCTCCACTTTACATTCTTTAAAAGTAGCTCAGATATGTACATATTGTATTGTACCGTATTGTATTGTATTTTTACTGTATTTTTATTGTATTTTATTGCACTCAATTGCATTGTAGAGATTTTAAACGTTTCTGTTATGTTATTGATAAGGTCGTAAGACTAATCAATTAATAAATATTCATTCATTCATTCACTGCACTGCTCTACCTGCACTTATTAAGGTCTCCTATCTCACTGCTTAAAAAAAAGCACACTTTAGGCCTGTGGTTCTCTACGTGGGGCACATGCCCCACAGGAGGCACTATTTGATGGGGGGTGTCAAGCTTGTTTAGACTAAGTTAATGGCCTTTTAGGTTTCCTCCACATGGATAGGAGTTTACTTTTTGAATAATAAGAATATGTTATGGGGGAGAGTGTCATGATTTTAGAGAGGATTAGGTGGGACGTGTCCAAAATAAGGTCGGGAGCCACTGGTTTAGACAGTTGTACATTAGTGATAGGAAGTGGATATTTTCTACTGAAAGAGCTGCAGAAATTTGTGCCCTTTGCCTTGGAAATTCTTCTCTGTTCAGTATTCCTAAATGGGACATTTGTGGTAATTTCTTGTTAAATGAAGGCACTCTTCACAGAGAGTTGCCTGCTGGATTACATTTTTACTGGCCTGGCAAGAATGTTATGCTCTCCACTTCTTCCCAGAATAGAAGGATTTAAACCTAAGGCGTATACATCCTCTCACCCTCTCAGACCAGACAAGGGAGAAAAGTATCCACTGTACAATCACACTATCACATGAACATGGCCACCAAATTACCCCGGTTCTTTACTTTTCTCTTTCAGAATATCCTAGTACTGTTAGGTAAGGAAATAATCTCTTGAAAGAACTGAAGTTTGTCTACACACATTTTATGTGGAATTCTGAAAGAGCTAGATTAAATCTGAAGACAGATCAAGGTTAATGGGAAAGAGGAGGGTCCAGTGTGTCTCAGAAATATTTATACAATATTGCCAACCTGATTGATAGAGAGGCTGAAAGATGGATATAATTCTCTTCTTGCTAGACATATCATGCAACCTAAGCATGCAGTGAATACTAACACAATTAGTCCTGTGACAGGAAAAGCTCACTTCTAGGCAAAACTAATTTGTTTGTTGGTCTCTAATTTAACCAATCAACAGCCCTTTTGCTTTTCCTGCCACTGAGTTGTTTGACCCCAGTTAGTATACCTCATAACCTTCCTTTGTTCTGATAAGTTGTTTGTTTGTCTTCTCTAAGGACAGACACTTTCATGTGAGGAACAGAAACATTTTTACCTTTTATTTGCTCACTGAATGTTCTTTCCTGTACTAACAACCTAATGCCAGCCTATCAAGATTTCTGATCACATGTAGTTAGCAAACATTATTATTATTATACCTTCAGCCTTTGAGTGGTTATTAGTTTAGCTATTTGGGTGGGATGAATTTTGGGGGAACTTGCTTCAATTCTAAACCTAATCTCTGCCTCACTTTTGCTGCATGACAAAAAACCCAACACTTCTATAAACTAGAACAGTATTTCTGTAATATCCCACTTAGAGCTTGTGTCAAGACAGTGACAAACTCTCACCTGATACCCTAGAAAGAGCAATAAATTTAAGGCATTACAAATGGCTGATGTTGGCATTGAAAAGCAGTGAACGTATTTTGAAACAGCTTGGATAAGAAAGTAATGAAGGACTGAGAAAAGGGAAGAAAGATCACTTATATCATACAAAGTAAATCACAACATTCAGTTATCATACAGGCCTGGGACATATGGACTAAAGAAGATGAAAATTTGCGGACTGGCGTGTTGAGAAAGGACAGAGTGGAGAAAATGGGAGCTGTGGTAAATATTGAAGGAAGACACCAGGTTGAGAAAGGCTGGCACAGAATAAGTAGCGAAATTTAATATACCTTTTCTTTGTAAATTACCATGGACATGCACAGTACTAAATAAACAGCTAAATTAATACATATTACTGCATGTAACACCTCATACAAAGGAGGACCCCATACAAATCCACCTTATATTACCAGTGCCAAACATGGACACTTACAATAAAACATAAAGGAAAGTTGATCACTAGACGTCTGGGAAAGGCTGCTGGAGTGACTAGAAGGGATAAAATCAAGAATGAGATTACAGCATAGGGAAAAGAATTGTAATAGAATCAATTTTAAACTATATCGAGACAACAGATAAAGTGGTTTGCCCATTTGGAGAGAATATCTTGGAATTCCATACCATACAATGCATATGTGAAAAGAGGAGAAGGACAAAGACCTCAAGGCAGACCCAGAGGAAAGTGGAGAGACAACATCAAAAGCAGATTACAACAACACCAAATAACACCCATGGAGGCAACTAAAAGTGTCAGAACAAGAACCTTGTATCTCTCTCTCAAGAAGAAGGAGGAGGAGGAGGAGGAGGAGGAGGAGGAGGAGAAGGAGGTGGTGGTACAGTATTGTGCAAAATCCTTATGCCAACACCAGCTTTTTAAAACAAAGTTTGAATGATCATCCATAATTACAGAAAATAAAGAAATGATTACACAAAATTCAAACAAGCACATCTTTTAAAAACAAAATGGCTTCTTCAGTCAAAAATCAGTATTTAGTATGACCTCCCTTGGCTCTAAGCATATCTTTAACACTTTTGTGGAATTCCTTTTTCTGGTTGTATTCTAATGAAGACTGACAAATAATTATATATGGTAATACCGTTGCTAAAACAACAAATCTCATGGTGACCTAGGACATTTGCTCAGTACTGAATAGGGAAAAGGTAAAGGTAAAAATCACCCTTGTTTGAAAACCAGTTGTATCCAACTCTAGGGTTTGTTGCTCATCTCCGTTTATAGCTGTCCACATCTGAAGACGTTTCTGTGGACATGTGGCAGGCAGGCCTCAACACTGGAGTGCAGGGAATGCTGTTTACCTTCCCACCGAAGAGGTATCTATTTATCTACTTGCCGAACTGCTAGGTTGGCAGGAGCTAGGACAGAGACAGGAGCTCATTCTGTCATGCAGTACCAGAGAATCAAACTCCAACCTTCCAGTGAGTTCAGTGTCTTTAACCATTTGAGCCACTACAGTCCACTCAGTACTGAATACAAGAACACAAAGGTGATGAGAAACCATTTTGTATATATATTCATGTAAGATGGGTCCCCCACATGAGAAAAGTTATCTCACTAGTTAAAATCTCGTGGGTATAACCCTTTTGTTCACACAGGGTTTCATTTTTTTCTCCTCCCCCTGTTCCCCCCTCTTAGAGGGGGGTTTGGTTCTAGAACAGAATCTATACTCTATTACTTCTGCTTCAGAGCTCTCTCTTTCTCTCCTTTCTGCAGCACCTGTAGTTCTACTCTGAGTTGTGTTTTGCAGAAGAAGTTGACTGAAGTAGAAGATTTCTGGTGTTGTGTGTAACACATGCAGTGGGCCGTGGAATGCTCTCCTATTGCTTACCAATAGACAACCAACACATCAAGGACAACCTTTGAGTTCTAACTTTCTAAGTGCTACTATACAATATATTCAATAAGTTTTCAAATGGAGGAGGGGCATTAAAATATTGTATTCCCTCTGAGAAATGAAGAAGAAGAAGAAGAAAGAAACCTTCGGGACAAACATATGGCTATTGGACCACCCAAAAACAAGGCAAATTTGTCCCCCATATCCCCCTAGAGACACAGGAAGACTTCTGGGCATTTTTTTAATTAAAATTGAGAATGGGTAGGAGCACATTGGTGCCCCTGAAACTGCATACAACCCATAGGCTATACTTTCCCTTCACACTTACTTGAGTGGAAAGTGTTTCTACCTACATTATTTCAGACATTGTGAAGTCGTACCTTCCCTTCCCTCCATTTCCCACTACTGTTCTGGAGACCATGCCTCTGAGAATTTTGTAGCCACTCTCTTTCAGTGTGAAGGTACTCTTGCCTTCATTTAACATAGTTCACAGCTAGTTAACCAGACTGTTCTGATTGCTCAAGGTTATTATTATGGTTATTATTATTACCATATGTTTGTCTAGCTGCATGAATACCCTTTATGATGCACACAAATCATGATATTATATTCTGGCCTTGTAAATGTCTTCTGGGCAGAGGAGATGAGTTAACTGGAACAGAAATGTTGTCAGAGGAGTATTGTTTTTAATTAAATATATTGCAAGCAAATAATTTTACCACCAGCAGTGTTTCCAAATTGACTTACAACCTACTGTTCTACCAAGTAGACATTTCAACAGCTGTAAATGGAATTTCATACACACTGTGCTCCATTTTCCAGGTAAGCGTGGGACTGTGGTGGCTCATGTGTTTAAAATGCTGAACTCATTGACTGTAAGGTCAGCACTTCAAGACCTGAGTACTGAATGATGGATTGAGCTCCTGTCTCTGTCCAACCTAGCAGTTTGAAAGCAAGAAATTGCAAGTAGATAAACAGGGACCACTTTGGTGGAGAGGTAAATAGCTTTCCATGCACTCTGGTGTTGAGTCATGCCTGCCACATATCCATGGAAACGTCTGCAGATGCAGACAGCACTGGTTCTTTGGCTATGAAACAGAGATGAGCACTGAACCCTAGAGTCAGATACGAATGGCTTTTGAGCAAGGGAGACCTTTTCCTTTACTATGGGATCTCTAAACTTTGTGTGACATGTGTCATGTGCCTAGCAATGCAGGAAACACAGAGAAAAAGATCACTGGACATGCTCTTAATGGATGTTGAAGGAAAAGCTGACCCAAGACATTTTGCTTCCAAAGACAAAGGACATGATTGCACTCTCCATTCCATAGAGGAAATCTCGCAGGTCAGTGGTTAAGCTGTAGTACTGCAGCCGAAACATATGACATTGTGAGTTCAATCCTGACAGGACACAAGGTTGACTCAGCCTTCCATCCTTCCAAGGTCAGTAAAATGTACACCCAGCATGTTGGGGGCAAGAAAATGCTATTTGCCTTGTGAACCGCCCAGGGAGTACACTAAGAACTATGAGCTGGTAAGGTCGCCCTTGCTTGAAAGCCAGTCCTATCCAACTCTAGAGTTCAGTGCTCATCTTTGTTTATAACAAAGGAGCCAGCGCTGTCTGAGTCTGCAGACATTTCTGTGGTCATGTGGCAGGCATGCCTAAACAATGGAATGCACAGAACACTGTTTACCTTCCCACCAAAGTGGTCCCTGTTTATCTACTTGCAATTTCTTGTTTTTGAACTGCTAGGTTGGCAGGAGCTGCGACAGAAATAGGTGCTCACTCCATCATGCAGTACTTGGGTCTTAAATTGCTGACCTGCTGACCTTCCAGTCATCAAGTTCAGCCTCTCAACAGGTTTTGCAATAACATGTGTAACTGCTATTGCAAAACCTGACTGTGGAATTATGGTTCAGCTCTGGCAGCAGAATGGCTTTCCCCATGGCATTTGGAAGGAGCAAAGTACGTAGTTGAAACAATGGATAGCAAGCCATGTAATATACACAGATCTGACTTCCAGTTCCTGCCTCTACACTCTGGTTTATCTTCAGGTCCAGTGATGGGATGTAACAGGTTCCCACCAGTTCGCCAGAACCGGCAGTAATTTTTCCCAGTGTTCTAGAGAACCGGTAGCAGCTTTTGGGGAGAACCACCTTCGGGGCTTATCTTTTCACTGGTTCCCCCACTGCGCATGCATGCCAAGCACTTGGTGTGCATGCACGCCTACAGTGATTGCTGTGTATGCACAGCCTCCTTGTTGTCCTCCCAAGCAGGGAGGAGGAAGAGAAGCTGCTAGCCTGAAGCTCCCTATAGCTTGCTCCCCAGGGTAAGTGACTCACCTTTGGATGTGGTGTGTCTGTGTGTATTTTAATGTGTATTTAATACCTTTACCTATATTGACGTACTACCACAGTTCCTAAAAAGGCCTGTCAGCCTGGCTTGGGCTTTTTAGGCAAAGTCTTGGAGTTACCTCATCAATAAGCTACACTTGTGCTGTTCCAATTGCTGTTCCAATTGGAGAACCCTTAAGGAGGTACAGCTGTTTTACATTTACATTAAGGCATATTATTATTTTTCTTTGGTCCCGCCCATGACATCATGATGTCATGACGTTAGCTCTGCCCACAATGTGATGACATCACGGTGGGGTAGTAAAATTTTTGACATCCCACCACTGTTCAGGTCGTATAAATATTTCGCCTTTTATCAATTCCTGCCTCACTGTACCTTTTGGTAGGACCGGGACTACATGGCATGACAGGTACAAATTTTGCCAGTACAGAAATTCAGCAATCGAATACTCAAAGGCATTAAAGGGAAGATACTGTCTTGATGTATGTTTCCTTTTTACATAGCTAATAATAATAATAATAATAAAACAAAGAATATGCTTCCTATTTTATTTCTTATCCTACCCTCTTAGATTTTCTGTTAGGTTAAAAGACAATCCTATAAAGTTTAGCCTTATCAAGTAGAAATACTATTGCCACTTCCTCCCATCTTTAATGCTGCTTTTATATCTCTTGGCTGCAAATATGGAAAATGTTTCTGGGCTACAATTCCCAAAAGTCCTCAGCCAGCACAGCCAAATTCTGAGCGGTATAATCCAAAAAAAAAAAACCAAACATTTCCCGTCTCAACACAGCAGGCAAAAATTCCTCCAGTGATTTGACTTAGTATGTCAGGAGTGCTATTAAAAAAGAAGGCAATCTCCTTTCTTTTTTTTGGCAGGATATGCTTTCCCAGGAACACTCAAAATGCTCAGCTAGCTTCGTTGTAGAACTTACTGGAACCTAGATCTTTGAGATGATGATCAGGCATCAGAGATCTGTGGTTTAGGAGAACCACTGTGACTCTTGGAAGAATGCCCTGCCTGTGTGGACTTGGGCAGGTTACACAGTCTCAAGGTGCCCCCAGAAGACGTGAATGGAAACCACTTCTCTCTACTTCTACTTAGAAAACTCTGAAAAGAGGGTCACGATGTCAAAATTGATTTGATGGCACATCATCATCATCATCATCATCATCATCATCTATTATTATTATTATTATTATTATTATTATTATTATTATTATTATTATTATTATTATTATTATTATTATTATTATTATTATTATTAAGCTCACTCCAAGATAACGTTAGAATGTGTCCTTGCATTCTTCTCATATACTTATTAGGGGTCAACCACAAGTCGTGTCCAAAGAGTCTGGAGAACTGGAAGGCAGTTGGTATAACCCAGGGTTCCTCAAACTTGGCTCTCCAGATGTTCTTGGACTTCAATTCCCAGAAGACCTGATCAGCAGGAGCGCTGACTTGGGCTTCTGGTAATTGAAGTCCAAGAACACCAGATGAACCAAGTTGGAGGCACCCTGGTGTAGCCAATAGAGCCAATTAAATAGATCTGATTTTCTCCTTATTCTTTTCCCCTGCAATGGCCCTAAAGGCATGTAACCAATGAATTGCAATTAGAAATAAGTGCCATTAATGTTGGAACAACATGTTAGATTAGGATTTAGGAGGATTAGGTTCATATCCCTGCTTGGTCATGGCAAACCACTGGTGGGTGGATTGTTGCCACTGGCAAACCATGTCTCAAATATCTCACATAATTTGAAAATCTTACTAAGGGTGTCTTAAATCAGAAGCAACTTGATACACATAACACATTCAATAAATTTTATAGGACTGCTAAGTAGACATTGTAAGGCTGCACTGTAATTTTCAGAGCACACTAAGTCCACAGCCTACCAGTTCACACCCTGCGGCCTGGGAGTTATGTTTTGGCAGCATGTTGTACTGTTGCTGATAACTTATTCTAGGGCAGCTGTGCTTTTTTAGGATGCACTTAACTGAAAGTGCAAATGCCTTCTTGGCATTCACAATAGTGAATGACAGCACTATTATGGGATCATTGGGTTAGATTCAGATTGCATTTGCTGAATGCACATCTCATTAAATATGAGGAGTTAGTTTTAAATCACTTTAGGGGGAAAACTGACACAGCACAAGTAAGCAATGCCCTGGGCCTGGGCAGACACATATTCTTTCCATCACCACCACAGCTGGCCAAGTTTCTGACCCCACACCAGTGCACATGCCAACAGCCCTATGGAGCATAATTTTGCTTGAAAACAAGATGTAGCCATGTTCCTCAAAGCTGCTGGCATATTTGCTCTGATGGCTCAAATGGCTGCATGTGGACCATAGGTGGCTTGGCAAGTTTCACCAAATTCAGTGGAATTTCAGAGAAGGCATGTATAGGATTTGCTATCTGTCATATTGAATAGCACTCATCTCACACGCTAGCAAAGTCATACTCAAATCTTACAGGCTAGATTTCAGCAGTATGTGGATCAAGAACTTCCAGAAGTACAAGTTGATACTACCCTGATGGTGGAAAGTGAAGAAGACCTTAAAAGCCTCTTGATTAGGGTAAAAAAAGAGAGTGCAAAAGCTGGCTTGAAACTCAACATCAAAAAATCCAAGATCATGGCATCCAACCCCCATTGTTCCCTAGCAAATAGAAGGGGAAGAAAGGGAAGTAGTGAGATACTTTATTTTCCCGGGATCCAAGATCACTGCAGATGGTGACTGCAGCCATGAAATAAAGAGACACTTACTTCTTGGGAGGCAAACAATGAGAAACCTAGGAAGCATAATAAAGAGTAAAGACATCACCTGCCAACAAAAGTCTGCATAGGCAAACCAATGGTATTCCCAGTAGTAATGTATGGCTGTGAAAGCTGGACCATAAGGAAGGCTAAGTGCAGAAGAATAGTCACCTTTGAACTGTGGTGCTGGAGGAGACTCTTGAGAGTCCCCTGGACTGCAAAGAGAACAAATCAGTCAATCCTGAAGGAAATCAAACCTGACTGCTCATTGAAAGGACAAGTGCTGAAGTTGAAGTTCAAGTATTGTACTTTGGCCACCAAATGAGAAGAGAGGACTCACTCACTCAAGAAGGCCTTGATGCTGGGAAAGATTGAAGGCAAAAGGAGAAGGGGGCAGCAAAGGATGAGGTGGCTGGATGGCATCATTGACACGATGGGGTAGACCTGTGTAGACTGTGGAAAATGGCAGAGGATAGGGGAGCCTGGCATGCAGTGGTCCATGGAGTCACAAAGGTTCGGACTCAACTGTGCGACTGAACAACAACATATTGATTTCAACAAACAGGGATAAATTGGTCTCTAAAGCTGCACAGATTTGGAGGAGGTTGGACTACAGCCTCCAGAATCCCCCAGGCAGCAAGCATAAAAACACAAATCTACACACCTCCAGTCAGCATTCAGCTTAGTGAGTATAGCAGGCAAAGGACAGTCCTTGGCCAAAACAACAGTAGTCCTTATTCCAAAACTAAAAAAAGATGCTGGGCCATATTTCTGCTTTCATCTGTGAAACGGTGGGAAGTACCTGACTCAGTGAAGAGTGGCTAGAAGGTGACATATTGGTAAGACATCTGGATGGTTTGTGCTTGCAGTATAATTAGTGGAATTTGGGGCCTCCTGACTTCCCAACAAAGGGAAAATCAGAAGAAATTGCTGAAAAAATAGGATGTCTCTCTTTCCTGATGAATGCCCATGCCCATCAGCCACTACCATGCATAGCCAAAGGTGGAGGATGATGGAATTCACGGTCCACTGATGGCTGAAGAGTCACACTTCCACACCCCTGCTGAAAAAATAATGCTTAGGAGAAAATTCCAGCTGCTGAATTTTCTGGGGAAGGGGTTGGATTCTGGATGCTGCTGCTGTCACAAAAGGCAGGACATGTTTAACTTTTAGGATATGCCTGTAGCCCCAGGAAGACTTTTGCTTTTGACTCCAGCTGGTGGATTTCCAGTTCTAAAGCGATCGTGACTCCGGACACCTATGATCAAACTCTCACGCAGCCATGGGAAACTCACTGAGTGACTTTGAGGAAAGTCACAGCCTCTCAGGCGCACCGGTGCTGAGAGGAGGGAATGGGGAGAGGAGAGCTTTGCATGCCGCCTCGAGCTCCCTGGAAGAAAGGCGAGATATCAAAGGAAAGAGTCAGGAAAGGGGAACCAAAGGGGTCGATCATTTCCTATCTCTCCACCCAAGGGGCCTGTCCAAGATGGCAAGGCGACTCCACGGATGGGCGGAAAGGTGTGGAGGAAGAGGAGGGGTCCTTGGTATGTACTTGTCTCGAAAAGGTGCGCTCTTCTTCTGGTCCAGAAATTGATGGACTTGAACTTCGCCGCTCCCGCCCACTTCCCGTGGGAAGCATTAGATTTTGACACACGTTGGCTTTCCAAGAAAACAATCTGTTCCCCTCCCTCCCGCCTCTCTTCTCTTTTCTCCAGCAAAAGATCCCCCCCCCACCTCGTGGAATTTTGTCAGCTTCTTGGAATCCGGCCAACTAAGAGAGAGAGAGAGAGAGGCCACAATACTTGGCCGATTCCAGGTAAAAGGGAAGGGGAAAGGTGGAGCACAGAAGGGGAAGCCTGCGTGAAGTTTTCCTGCGCAAATCTCACGCCAAGCAAAAGCAATGGGAGTGGTTTAAAAAGAAGACGGTGGGCAGCGGAGTTGGGCTAGATCCAGCTCTTAGCCAGAGCTAGACTCATTGAGGGCAATGGGAAGATTCGATTTCGTCTGAAATCGAGACCAGTCTTCTTGGAGTTTCACGCAATGTGAGCAGAGGAGCTTCTCGGTGGTACTGAATTCTTCCGGCAGAGGAGCGAACTCGAGAGGGTGGGGTGGAAGAACTGTGCCTCCTCGGACAGAAGGCGGGGAGGAAGGAACTTCTCTCCTTCTGTGTATTCACTCGATGGGCCCTACTCCGCTGTCCAATGCGCCGAAAGACTGCCGGCTTAACTGTTTTTCTTCAGAAAGTAAAACTTCTCAAACCCTATGCTTCTATATATATATATTGTTACACTGGAGTTCTTTATTGTTTGACGTTCGTTTCTTTTTATGTGTCGGAAAGCCAATAAAGTAGATTTGCAAAAAAAAAGAAACCCAAAGAATATGCTTTCCTTGATACTCGGGCAAACAATCTCCAAACAGCTGCTAAAGAGCAACTGGAAAACAAGAGCGGGAAAAACCCATCTCTACTGAACACTTCGCTCCCGCACATATAGTCATAAAGATAAACTCTTCTGTAGGCTTGGAAGATTTCGTCTATTTGCCTTGGAAACTTGCAGCTATATAAAATAACACGGAATGGAGTTAGGTGGAATTTAATAAACAGACTATTAAGGGATACTGACATTCAGACATTGTGGTCGTTTTCGAGGCATGGCTTATTATTAGATAGATAGATAGATAGATAGATAGATAGATAGATAGATAGATAGATAGATAGATAGATAGATAGATAGATAGATAGATAGATAGATAGATAGATAGATAGATAGATAATGAATAGGCTAATCCCCATTTCCAAACTTCTTGACTATATCTGATAGTCTAATAAACACCCACCCCACATTTTTTAAATAGATGAGGCTATTAATGCATCCTAAATTACCAAAGATGTAGCTTTATTCGCTACTCTAAAGGCTAAAGCCAGGACGCAATTCTTTTAAACCCACATTTTAAGGTGCAGTTAATCTGGCGCTTAGTGCGTACATGCAATGCTTTCAACTCAATTTATCCATAAATTTTGTCTCATCTTTTCTCATTCTCAGAATTATTAGACAAGAAGGCAAAGAAGAATGCAAAGATTTACCATCGTTTTGTTTTTATTAGAAAAGCGAGGTTTCCTTTGAAATATCCCTTCCTATCCTGTGGAATATACGGAGTTTAGCCACAGAGAGTGAAGGCTAGGAAAGGGCAGGTTGAACAGGCCCCTGCCTAATTGGGAAAGGGTTTTACTTCTTCAAATGTTTGCCTAGGATTTGAACTCCTTCAGGGCATCACATGCCTGCCACAGGAACATATTTTATTTCATATTGCTTGGTATGGCTGAATTACTACAATTTCATGCATGAGTCTCTACTTTTTTTTAATTTTAGATTACCTGTTGCCTATAATATCCTCTAATAAATTTTAGGAGAGTTATTTTTATATGATGAGTCACTGTCCTGTCAGTTGAAATATTATTTTCCATATTTTTGTTGCAGACTATCAGATGCCTACTGAATTCCTCTCTCCTCTGGATTTTCATGTCCACAGGAATCCCTTTCCTTTTTCCTTTTCTTTCTTTTCTTTCTTTTTTTGTTCTTTTGCAAACAGAAATCCTACGCAATCCTTGCTGTGGATCCTGAGTCCGCTTATCTTTTACTTTGTATTTTGTTGTTCAGTTGCCCTCCAGGCACCCCTGTCCTCCACCATCCTCCTCAACCTGCCCAGCTCTGTCCCCATTGCGTCTACAAAATTTGATATGTAATTCCTTGCTTTTAGCCTTAGTAACTACAGTACACAGGTCCTAAGTTAATTCTGCAAAGTGAATTGGGTCTTACCCCCAGCAAAGTTTGCAAATGACTTTTTTTTAACCAACTTTCTGCCTACCCTGTTACCCAAACCCATCCACCCCCAATAATAGCCTAATCTTTGCACTGTATCATAAGCGGGCTACAATAAAATCAAACCAATATTAAATATAAATGGTGGAAACTATTTTATTTCCATTATTGCCTTACAAAATGATATATTTATGATACTGCATTTATTACTTGCAATGTAATATTCTGATCTGATAAGAAAGCAAGGTCCCATTGTTTCCATTCGAACATCATCCTATGTTCAAGATAGGGGAATTCAAATGTATTTTCACGAGCATTCTGAATTATTTTATTTCATCCTGTTGAGCCACGATCCAAACAAAATTGATTTCAACATCCTTAGCATTTTACTTACTTTGCTCTTCTCTCTTTCCAGGTGGAGAAGTTCACATTCCATTAAGTTCCTGCAACACGTGTACTGTCTTATCTGCATTTCTCATTTAAAAAATATTTTAAATTTATTTCGCCATATTACAGTTTACTGTAACACCCAAAAGTGAAAGTCCTACAGAGGACGGGTGGGGTGTAAATCCTTTTATGTAACACAAAGAAACCAACAAACTAAAGTTTGGGTTCAGATCATCTGCAATACTCATACTTCGCAACAGCCTGAGTCTAACTTGGGGTGCACCATCGCACTTCGAACCCCTCTCAGATATTTCCTATTAGTTCAAGATAAGAACGAAAGAATACTACCTACTGACGCACCGATCCTACAACTACTTAACTGGGAGTAACTCTCCTGAATTCTCTTAAGACCTCTGTTCCTGCCAAAACTACGAAATGCGCCCTGTTAGCAAAATTGAACGGGGATCTTTTGAAAACCATAAACATTACTAAAATAACTTTTGAATTCTTTCATTGGTGGCTGAGCGCTTCTCGGCAACGGAAATCTTTACAATCTAGAGCAAGGATTCCCTAATGTGAAGGTGGAAAACTTAGGTACGGAGGCTCAAACTAGCGACTCGATCCCTTGTTGAAGCTCTTTCTATCCAAATCCTACATAGGGAGAAGAGAAAACTGCAGAACTAATAGTAAAAGAGCGCAAGTAAAGATTGTGAAAAAAAGAAAAAGTTTTCTTTATTTGTAATGGTTACTTCTTATATTCTGGGGCTAAACTTGCGTTCATAGGCATGTGTTTCATATAACAGTAATAATAATCTTAAAACGCCCCCCCTCCCTTTCTGGCTTGGGGTCGTAATTGGTCGTGCCTTCACGAGTTTTGTCACCTGATCTACATTTTGTTTGGTGTTTGTTTTGTTTTGTTGTGTAACAAGTTGGCATCCGAAGGTGTGCAACTGTCGGGGGAAATGTCTAATTGAGAGAAGAAGCTGGAAAAAAATTGGCCAGACTGAATGACCAGGCTCTTATTTGGTTTAGAGCTAAAAGAGTTTGTTGTAGACATTTTCTTGATGGAATGAAATGTACCACTTTTCCATGTTTAATGTTTAAAGGCATTCATTTGCTCCCTTAATGTAAATTCGGGTGAAAAAATAATGTAAATTCAGGTGAAAAAATAATGTAAATTCAGGTGAAAAAATAATGTAAATTCAGGTCAAAAAAGTATTCCTGGGGGAGGGGGAATTCTTCCCCTGCTATAAAGAAATGTCTGGAAAACATAACATTCTAGATTTCAACCTATCATTGAACACTTTCTTTCCTTTTTCTGATATTGATTGGGAGCTGAAATTAGATTTTTTTAAAAAAGCTTTTGAGATAAGTGGCCAGGTGTTACCAGTATTGTGAACATAGAAGAGAAACCATATTACATTTTTGCTACCATACATATTCTATTCATACAGAGATCCACATTTCAAAAGAGATTAGCATCAAGGGGAGGAGGGAGAAGCCTCTCCCCTGCTCAGATAAAACAATTGGGGTTGAACCCAAACTTAACCATACGTAGAGTAATACTGTAGATTCATTGAAAGCCATAGGATAAAAATTAACCTTGACTTATGTGCTCTATTGATTTCAATTAGTCTGTCTAACTATCACGGTTCTTCTTGGCTTCTTATCAAAATAATGATACTGTTATCAATGACATGGTTTCTTTCTCTATAAGTAACCTGTTTCTGGAGCTAGCCAAAAACAGTTTCTCCACTTCAGACAGAGCAGAAAATTGTGTTTCCACCCAGAAAAAGGCAAGTAGTGTAGCAGCAAAACCTAGGTTAGTTGTTTTGTTATAGAAAATTCCAAGCCTTCTTCTACCAAAAGAAAAAAAGATAAATTAAAAACTGAGAATCTGATGCTTTCTCTTGTCTTCTCAAACCTGCTGCCTGGGGCAATTACTTTACCTGACCTACTGGCAAGATTGGCCCTGCCTTGGTTTCTATAAAACAGGGGTGCCCAACTTTTTGGGCTGCAGGCCAGTCACATGGTTCAGCAAGCCAGTCATGTGATTCAGCAGACCAGTCATGTGATTCCTTCCACTGAAAGCAAAGTGCACCTTGCAATCTGTTTTGCAACAGGATAAGCTAGATGTTAAGCTGCCATTTTCTCTGCTTAAACCAAGGGTGCCCAAACTATGGCCCATGGGTCAGATCTGACTCTCAACACCAGTTCATTTGGCCTGCACTGCCCTCGTCACTCCCAGAAGTGGAAATAAAACATGCCCATACGGGCATGTTTTACTTCTACTTCTGGGAGCAACAAGGGTGCCGTGGGCTGGATGAATTGGCATTGTGGGCTGGATCTGGCCTGTAGGCCATCGTTTGGGCACCCCTGCTCTAAAGAAATAAAAAGAAAGCCCTTGGATAACAGAGGATGAGCAAATGGGCACATGATTTCTGCTAAATCACTGACTCCATAGATTGATTACATAAAAGTGTCAACATTTACTGCAGACTGAAATCTAAGTAGTTTGGACATCCATCCTATCTTGTTCTACTGTTTTCTTCTGAGCTTGGTTTGCACCTTTGTCAAGAGCACAGTAGCTTGTACAGTACGTACTTGAAAGTAGATTCTCCCAAAACTAAGAAAGATGATCACCCCAACCCTGAAGCCAGAATATAGCTTCCAAACCTGCTCTTCAGGACTGGTGTATATAAACTCTCTGCTCCCAAACAAATGCATACCCTCTTAAAATTATTCTTACACATCCTAAAGGAAAAGCAGAGAAAGTGTTTTGTGTCAACTTAAAGGCAAAAAAGTTTTATTTGATACAAGCCTTTGTCATCCACAGCAGGCTTCATCAGATGCAATCTATGAAAAGGACTACAGACCACTCAAAGCTTATGCTAAATCAGGGGTGCCCAAAGTACAGCCCACAAGCTAGATCCAGCCCAGGGTGCCAATTAATGTGGCCCACGCCGCTCCCAAAAGTGGAAGTAAAATGTGCATGTGTGGGTGCATTTTATTTTATATTGTTTTTTGTTTTTGTTATAACATGATGACATGGTTTTAAGCAAAACCAGTCACAGAAGCCATAAGTAGAGTAGCTTTGAACTTGAGGGCTGTGAAAATCTGAAACAATGATTTGAAATCCTGCCATTATGTTGATTGAAGTCACTGTCCCAAATGATGAGATGCTGCTGATGGTAAATCCAGTGTTCTGCTGTGCTCCTCTATGTGCACCCACTCTGCTTTGCGGAAGAATTTTGCAGTATAGGCAGAAGAATAAGAACATTGCTGTCATGTGGCCATTTGCCCCTTTGCAAACATGGCAGGAAAAAAAGACAGAGTTCTCTCCTCCCAAAACCAGGAGAAGCAGGGGTAGCTTTTGACAGACACCTCACCTTCTTTGAGTTTCCAGCCATTGTATTACCTCCCAAAGGCATCCACCTTGGACCCACTTCCCATTGCTCCAGATTCTCTCCTTGAAGATGAGAATGGCTCATCTTGATAATAATAATTCCATGTCAGAAATTATTCTGGGTTGAAAGGATTTTTACTGGAGAAACTCTGCTCATGGAACACCCGAATGAGGCTCCTTTTATGTCCCCAAGAGCTTTTCCCATCAAAGTGGTCCCTATTTATCTACTTGCAATTTCTTGTTTTGATCTGCTATGTTGGCAGGAGCTGGGACAGAGACGGGTGCTCAATCATCATGCAGCACCCAGGTCTTGAACTGCCGACTTGCTGGCCTTCCAGCTAACAAGATGAGCTTCTTAACTACTGAGCCACCACAGCCCCCCTCATCTTGATGACAGTCAAGCATATGAGGTACTGCATTTACCTCCACCAGAGTGTACCGCATGAGGCAACTGTCTTGGTCAGCCTAACAGCAGTAACATCAGCAGACCTGGTCAAGGTGTTAAAAAGGCTAGTTGTGGCTCTGTCAATCATTCAAAATCAAAATTCGAGATGTTTAAAAATGAGAACGATGAGTTAGGCCTGGGAATGTCAGATTAGAATTTTAGACATACCCACTTGAAAGATGTGAACCCAGTAGATCACGAGGCTTCATTTTCCTGTAAAGGACAACTGTTTTCTTTTAAAGACTGTTGCATTACCCATATATACTCAAGTATAAGTTGGTTTTTTAGCCCCCAAAATGAGGTCCAAAAATGGAACTCAGCTTATACTTGGGTCAACATAAACACTCAAAAACATACCCACACAAATGTCTAAATTAATTAATTTTACCATATTTTTATGTATTTTAACTATTGAAACTCAATAGCAGCTGCTGCATTTTCTACCCCAACTTATGCTTGGGTCAATCTATTTTCCTAGTTTTAGAGGTCCAAATTAGGTACCTCAACTTATATTCGGGATGACTTATAATTGAGTACATATGGTAATTATAGAATGAACGTATATCCCACTTGTCCACTGTTTAATCTGTGTGGGCTGCTTCTAGAAATTTCATCTGGTCCTGAACGCTACAAACTGGTGAGTGAAATCAGTTACCATTTGTGCATTACTTTCCTGTTTTTAAACTTGGTTCTTTGTGTGGTGTAGTTGAAAGCCCCCTTAGCTACCTTTTCAACCTAAGAAGAATCTAAAATGCAGGCTGACAATTCCATCCATTAAAAGAATATTAATCCCAACTCTTCCTGAAGTATATCCATTAATAGCATCTAATTAGAAAAAAAGCCTAGTGGTTGAGTTTCTACTTCATTAGGCCAGTGTTTCTCACACTTTCCCTCCATAAATGATCTGAAAATTATTATCTCAATAGTGTTAGGGTAAATGTTTTTGTTTACTTGGTTTTTTAATAGTTCAAAGCATATATACAAAGGGTTCCAAAATGTATACACATTTTAAGAGATGTTATCTATGTATTACTTTTCGATGTTGAATTAACTTCAACAAAGCATTTGACGAAGTACCCCATGGTGGTTACATTATCATAAAAACAGATATGATTACAGTGGCATAATTTATTCCTGACAAAATGAAATATACTTTCTTAGAATGGGTATTTTTTTTTTTTGCATCCTTTATATATAAAACTCAATAGCATTTTGTATTCAGCACTTGCATCATCATTAAAAACAGTTCTGTATTATGGAAAGCACAGCACTAGTATAGTTCAGGCAGCTGCAATATGTGCTTTGAATGGTACATTTTAGCAAAATATTAACAGAAATCAGCTGTGATATAGAAAACATAGGCTCCAGACCATGATCAAGTTAGCCTGTTCAATAATCTTTGTTGTTCCATCGCACAGTCAAGTCCGACTCTTTGTGACCCCATGGACCACCGTATGGCAGGCTCCTCTGTTCTCCACCATCCTTCCCAGCCTGCTCAGATCTACACCCATTGCATCAACAATGCAATCTAACCACCTCATCCTCTGGTGCCCCCTTCTCCTTTTGCCATTGATCTTTCCCAGCTTCAAGGCCTTCGCAAGTGAGTCCTCTCTTCTCACTTGATGGTCAAAGTATTTGAGCTTCAACTTCAGTATGTGTACTTCTAATGAGCATGTTGATTTCCTTCAGGATTGACTGGTTTAATCTAGCCCTAGTCAAAACATCAGCAAGTTTCTGTTGTCAGAAAACAATTAAGCAGAAGTGCAAGACTAAGGAGAGCTATTCTTGACTGTACTACTGGTTTTTTGTAGCTTCCCAACCACATTTTGTGACGTTCTTCACTAGATGTCAACATATAGCTGCCATATTGCTTTTCAAACTAGGAGCCCTGGCATGTGTTCCTTCTGGTTTAGGATGATGACTTTATCAGATAATACATTTCCAAGTCCAATTTTGAAGATATTTATAGCTTAGGAGTTGTAAAGTATTTGCTGATGGGTCTGATAACAACACATCTCTGCAATTATGACTCAACCACCTTATAAATCACCTTAGAAACAGAGCCAAAGAGGTTTAGAGTTGCTGGTAAAATGCCTGTGATTTTTTTAATGGATGAGTTACAGTCATCTATAATTCTTCCTGAATTCCTCTCTAGAGTTGTTTGTTGTAGGATGCAGCTTTAGCCAACACTAGGTGAAGCGCCTACTGATTAATTGCCATGGATTTCCATTCTCAGGAACACTTAAGGGTTGCTGCAAATTGGCAGAGGCACCAGCTATACTGTGAGATAGAATGAGATCAGTATACGGTAAAGGTAAAGGTAAAAGTAAAGGTCACCCTTGCTCGAAAGCCAGCCGTATCCAACTCTAGGGTTCAGTGCTCATCTCTATTTATAGCCAAAGAGCTAGCTCTGTCTGTGTTTGCAAACATTTCCAATGACATGTGGCAGGAATGGAACACTGTTTACCTTCTCACCGAAGTGGTCCCTATTTATCTTCTTGCAATTTCTTGCTTTTGAACTGCTAGGTTGGCAGGAGCTGGGACAGAGACAGGAGCTCACTCCATCATGCAGTACTCAGGTATCTTAACCACTTGAGCCACTGCAGTCCCTATGTCCAAGACATCAAAACCAGGGCAGCTGTAGCAGGACATTTTGGACTTGGAAGCTGGCTGTTTTATTGACACTGTTCTTGCAGTACTTCAGAGCCGACTATTTTATCTGCAACATCATAATTAAATAAGTTATAACATTTAAAATGCATGATATTTAATTCTTGTGATCTGGCTGTCCTGAAAGGTCAGTAAATTTGGGGTTATTTATTTTGAGAGCCTCATGAATGGTTCAAGTTCACCAGTGGGAGTATGTATAGATGGAATAAGAAAAGATCTGCTGAAAAGTCTGTTTTGCACAAGATATTTATCTGTTTACTTCAGGACAAAGACAAATGAAAACAAATTATGCCTCCCCCGCCTTTATATCAAAATAGGCAGTTTTGTCATTTGGGTAGCCATATTTACCATTTCCACCATCTTCAAGTGGGCATATGCTCTGTCTGTTGTTTTTGTTACCACCACCAAAACTCAGCAGCAATCATGGTGCCTCGACAGTGTAGACAGGTGCCTTAACAAAGTCCTATGAGATTGTAATGGAAAGTATCTCAGAACAGATTCCATCGCTAAACAAAGCAAGTGGAAGGCAAAAGTAAGGGGAAATGGTACTTTTATGTAATTTTGCTGGTATTGTTGGTGGTGTCATCACTTGTTTAGGGTCAGGAGCTCGCAATCTATGGTCCATGGGCCAGACCCGGATCACGGTGCTATTTCATGTGGCCTGCCACCCTCGCTCCCGCTGCCGCTGCTGCCAGAAGTGGTGGAAGTGGCAAAAACAGCCCAAACTGCACTGTAAATACACCCGCGCCTTTTGTAAGTGCATTTGTGATGGCCTCAGATGTGGTTTACGGCAGCATTTCTGGTAGGGAACCACATGTCCAGCCAGCTCAGCTGCCTGAGGTGGCGTGGTTTGCCCTACAGTGCAAAAATGTTGAGAACCCCTTTTTAGGATAGTGGATACACAAAAGAGGTTCAAGGGCTACATGCTGCATGTAGTCCATGTGTTGCTCAACCCAGCATATATCACACCCAACCAGTTGATGTTGCAATGAAACAATCAATAGCAGTGCTGCTGGCTAGAAGGCCCCGATCTGATACAGATAATGGGCAAAGATGCTTCTAGTCCAGTGTCTCCCAACCTTTGGTTTTGGGACTTTAATTCCCAGAAGCCTAACTCAATTCCCCAAAGCACTAATCAGTCAACGTATTGACTAAGTCTTCTGAGAATTGAATCCATTGTGGGGCATTGTGGGTTGGGAAACACTGTTCTAGTCCTACAAATTTATGAAGGGAAGAAGGAATATTCAGTCTACTGTACTGTATATCTGTTTCTTTCTTTACTAAAGAAGTGACTTACCCTGGTAAAATCCTACAGAATCTATTTGAAACAACATCATCAAACTCAAACAACAAAATAATAGGCATGAGGCCAATAAAATCTTCATTTCTAGGCAGGATGAGACAACTGTCATATGAGGTAAGCCTTCGGGGGAGAGAAATTTATAGCAAACCTTCAAAAATACACACATCAAAGACAAATGGTCAATGGCTGGTTGACTTATCCCAGCAGGGAGTCTTTTTTATACAAGAAGGAGAGGGGGGAAATACCCATGACAACAATGAGTGCTCCCTCCCTTCAAAACCTTGGAAGATGGCCAGCCTAGGCACTCAGTACTGCCTCCATATTGTGCCTTACTGGTGCCAGGGATGAAAACAAAAATCACTGGTGTTTAAAAATGCAGCAGCAACCTTCCTTTCCTGGAACACAGACTTTGCTGGTGCAATGCTCATTATCGGTTTCCCAACTCACTATTTTTGCTGACTCAGAGCTGACTGGAGATTATTCAGACTGGAAATCACGTCTTATTTTCTGGTTTCCTCATTAAAAATTTATCACTGGGAAGGGGAGTTAACTCTTCTATTCAGCCTTAGGGATGTACCGAAAGTCAGTGGATCAACAATCTGACCCTAAAATAGTGCTGCAGTGCTTGATAAATAATCACACTGAGTCACACTTCAGCTACGTGGCATAGCAGCAGCATGCCCTTTAGCTTGAGACCATAGGACAAGTCACCTGGTTACATAGTTCTCCTATGCTAACTGCTCTTAAACTCTACCTAAAAAGGAGTTTAATACTACTATGTAAATGAGGAGATGTATGGATAAGGTATGTATAGATAAATGGGTGGATGTCAGTAGGGTGTGGATTTGCCTTTGGCTCTCTCAACTTTGGCAGTACTCACTACTGGTTTGCAGACTCTGTATGGTTCCCCGGAAACCATGTTACCCCTAGGCTGAAATAATGTTCTTTTAATTCCCTTTGGATATCACTTCTAATGCCTCTGAATTGTACAAACAAGGATTGGATCAGTTGACTGAGGGTGCAGTTACATTTGCACCCAAACTAACCAATACTGTTGTCTTGATGTGTGATTACCTAGATTGCACAAGTGTCAATTTGCCATCATCAGTAAATGGCCTAATAACAAAACTGTTACCAGATATTGGTAAATTAATCAATTTTTTCTTTAAATGAGCAGGTTTTTTTTTTGTTTTTAAAAACTTCTAACACATCATATCAGCAATAGTCTTAAACTTAAAAAAAATCACTTTCCCTGCCTTATGCTGAACAGGAGAAGTGATTAATTGACCAATGTCTGGAAGTAGCTCACTTATTAAGTCACTTCACTATACTGGAAAATTGACATTGGTGTGACTTAGGTGATCACCCATCAAGAAAATGTGTGTGTTTTTTTTTAAATGATTCTTAATCGTTTCAAATAAACAGTAGCCTCCAACCTTAAAGAAATCTGGGATGGATTGTTCCATATTAGGGATGGTTTGGTATGCTCTAACAAAAATACTGTGCAGTTAAAGTTTTAAGAGTGCTCTCAGCTATTCCAGCAGGGGCTATAGAATGAACTACACTCCCTTAAAGCCAATCTCTGATATGTGAGAGCACATTCATGCTGTGATCAGGAGTGTGCAGATATGAGTGATCTCTCTCCATACTTCCAATTAATATGCTTAGAGAACAAAATACATACTGTACATGGAATAAAGAGGTGAGATGGTTTCAAAAAGAGCACAACAGGATGTCCACAGATTGGTTGTAATGGTATGCCTAGTATTGTCATATGGGATAAAGTGTTAATGGTGCAAGCATGGCCAGTTCAGTATTAGGAAAGCTACATACAATGTGTTCTCATGTTAGCTGTTTACTGTTGGATACACCATCATTTAGAGAATGTTCTTAGTACAGGAAACTGAAAAGAAGGGTAGACTGTCCTGCATCCTTAGCTAAAGAGAAGTAATCTAGGTGTCTATGTGAAAAATATCTGATGAGTACAATTTGAGTCAGACAGAGCTGATGAAATAGATAGAGCTTCTGGAATGTAGAAGTTAACAGTTTTGGAGCAGTACTTGTTTTTAAGGTAATGTAGAAGTGGCAGACTTTGCCTATACATTTATTTGCTGAAGCTAATGCTCCACCTATGTTGAACCTGTATATTTGTACACAAACATCAGTATCTGAAAATACCAGCAAGTCTTCAATGACCCTGCTTCCAAAGGCAACCAAACCAAATAAGCACTGTATCCCAGTGTTAAGAATGTTCAGTGTGTAGAGAACAAATGTTGAAATGTAAAAAATGCTGAAACGCTTAAAGGGGATATATGAATTGTAGACCTAGAAATGTGATTATAACAAGAAGGTTTCAACAACAATAAAGTGTCTAGTAGAGGTTACTTCAGAGCAAGCAGATGTAACCTTCAGAATTAGTTGTGACAAAGTAACAATGTGCTGAATGTCCATTAGAGGTCATTATAGCAAACTCCTATAGGTTCCTTGTATTCTCCTAACTATGTAGGAGTTGTCTGGCAGTACATCGCGCTACGGCAATGGAGTAGACTGTACAGCCAGTGACTCAACGCCAAGTGTCAGGTGGCAGTTAACTAACCTGACTCCCTAAAGGGGCCAATGGCTACGGGCGGATGAGCACCTTTAGGTGGGGTGATGGTCACCCTCAGTGGAGGAAATGCCACTGGAAACCATCATATTGGGCCCAACAGCAAAATGAGCAGAGGAGGAACTCTGATTCCCAATGGTCATGGAGGCAGAAGTGCCAGATGGACTGGCTGTGAAGGCGCACCTTGTCCATATCCTCAAGGCTGTGGCAGTCCATTGCAGCCCTGCTTCATGTGTGCCATGGGTGATCGCTCCGAGATCATAGTGTGTGGGTCACTTCATGGTAAGATGGGATCCACCTTAAACAAATTCACACCAGTGACATTTTTCCTGCTTCAGGGGGGAAATGCATTCTCGGACAGACAGACTAGTGAAAATTTGTGAAAGAAATATCAATATTTTAAAGCAGAGGTTCTCAAACTTTTCCAAACACGGACTGGACAGGTGGTTCCTCTGCTGTAAACACTGTCGTAAAACATGTCTGCAGCTGTCGTGAATGTGTTTACAACAGCTGTGTGGCACATTTACGATGCATTTTTGGCTGTTTTTGCCACTTCCGCAGCTTCTGGTGGTGGTGGCAGCGGCAGGGCGGGAGTGAGGATGGCGTGTTTTCTTCTGTTTTTTGCCATTCCTGATACTTTCATAGTGGCAGTGGTGGTGGTAGTGGTGGTGGTGGTGGTAGTGGCGGTGGTGGTGGTGGCAGGAGTGAGGGCAATGGGCCACATCAAATAGCACCATGGGCTGGGGCAGCCCATGGGCCATAGGTTACGAACCCCTGTTTTAAAGCATGGAGGTGACACTATATTACTATAGGAAAAGAGCAAAGGCATGAAATGATGAATGATAAAAAAAGAATTTTCTATAATTTGGTTCAATCATTAATCCAAATGGAGACTGTAGCCAAGAAAATACACATATACTACCTGTATGTACTGAAAGATGAGACCTGGCTTACAATAATTTTGTAAGGATAACTGAGACAAGGTATATAAAGTTCTTCAATATTTGGAATATATTGCTGACTAGATAATCAGTAGTATATAGTGTGTGTTTACACACACATTGAAACTGCCACATTTACTTTACTACATTGGCTGTAGCTCCTGTAAGATAAAGAAATAGATTGTATAGAAACATACGTATGTTTATTGTTGCCATCCTTTCTTTTGCACTGAGTATAACAACCTCAATCACACTTCTGCACTGCCAGAAAATCTGGTCAGGAAACCCTAATCGCTTGGCTCCCAGTAATCATAACGATAAACTCTCATTTAAAATAAGATAAACATGCAATTGCAAAGACTTTGCTTCAAATACTGTACTGAAGTCTGCCTTATGCAGTTATCTCACTTCATCCATCTCAACCAGCCCATAGTTTCTGCCAAGAATATATCAGGCCATTAGTGGCTTGCAGGCCATTTTGGTCCCATGGACAGTTTAGACCTACTCCTCACCACTTACTTGCCAAACAGCACAATGAAAATGAAAACAGGGGAGGAGGAGGAGGAGGATAAATAAAATGAATAACAAAAAATATATAAGACTATTGTGACAAATAGGACAAGAGCCCAGGGATTTGGAGGAAATATTTTCTAAACACAGAAACACTGCACACATAATCCAAAAGATGTACAAGGTTCTGTTTTATTTCAGAGCGGGAAGCTGGATTGCCCGCTGTGTTCCAGTCTTTGCCATCTGCAGTCCTTTATTGCAACTTGTGAACTGCCTTTCCTTATAACTTCTCTCAAGATTATTAACACAAACTGCTTGGAAAATACAAGGAATTTAGAGTCAAACTAGACATGATATACTGTCGGTCACATGCCTCTTTCTCTTGATTTTTTTAAAATGAACAGCTACCTTGGGAACTGCAACTGGAGAACAAAATGTGGAGCAAGAAAGACTGTATTATATCTAAATTTCTGCCTACTCAGAATGGATCCTCTCAAAATGCTATTTTAAGCATGGAGAATAATGTAGGGACTAGGTACCATTTCCTCCACACTGGAAAGCAGTTGAGCGAAGACTTTTGCCAAACAATTTTTTTGGAAGAGGAAAGGTTAAGCAGCCCCTCGTCTCCCACCCTTTTGCTTCTTATTGCAGTCTCTGTGGATGCTTTTTTCTTTAAAAAGTCATCAGAGGAATCTGACAGGCGAGAGGATGTGGCCTACATCACACCAGGTTTGGTCCTTAGGATTCAGTTTGCATAACCAATGCAGGACTCCATACTCTGCTGCAGATCAGAAAAGTGGTACAGAAGATTAACTCTGCTATATCAGAGAGTCAATGTACACACGGCATAGGAATTTCAGGAAAAGGATGCTTCCATTTGCAAAAAATAAGCCACATATGTCTCCAGAAAATTAAAAACTGGGGGCTTTCAATATCTCACGACAAACTTACTGTAAAAAAATTCACTATTCTTACAACTGACATTTGTTGGCTGAATGGAAACTCCTTGACATAAAAGTATACTGAACAGTACAGTATACAGTATTATAGTTGAACAGTTCACATAGTTCAGTACATCTCCCAGTAGAAAGGACTGGAGGGAGAAGAGACTTCAGCCACCTGTATTTGGAAAAGACTTGACCTGATCCTAGAAGAAAGAAGGAAATGATATACTAAGTAAACATGTAGCATTTGGTGTTTTTAATCTTTTTTAGATTTCAATTCTAAATTTTAACAGTTTTAAAGTTTTTAGGTAGTATTTGTGTCTTATTGTCATGTTGTTGTTGTTGTTTTAATTACTTGTAAACCGCCCTGATTCACTTCGGTGAGAAGGGCGGTGAAGAAATACTAATAAATAAATAAATATATGATTCATGAGCCACAGGCAAAGGACATGGGCCCCAAACATTTTGCCCAGAGATCACCAAAAAAAAAAACCCTCTAATAATTTATTCATATTTTACCCTGCCTGTCAAAATGGCTTAACAGCTAAAAACAAAAGCAAATAAACCTTAATTGAGCCCTGACATTTATAACAATTAGTGAACAGTTGTAGGATCCAGCTTTTTGGGCAAGTTGCCAGATTCTAGACACATTGGGATGAGATCATTTATCCTGAAGCATTTCAATCTGATTTTAGACCTGGTTTTGGCACAGAATTGTCTTGGTTACCTGAAAAGATGACTCTGGCTGGGGGGAAGAATATCAAGAGTGGGCATTCTGGAGAACCTCTCTACGGCTCTCAGTCCAATCAGGGATTAAGGGAACAGTTTTCAATTGTGGAAATGGTTCCACTGAAACCTAGAAAGTTGATTCTACAAGGCAGTACTAAGGGTCTACTGCTTTTATATTACAGTACTATATTATATTACTCAGATGAGGCAGTTGTAACAGTTAAATTGGTATCTGGTATCTATAATTTTACTTTCTCATCAAGCAATATTCTCTGTAACATGCTTTCTTGTTTTAGATTTAATCTGCAATCATAGTGGATTAGTAGATTCCAAAAATTTCAGTGGTGCCTAGTCACTATACAAACAATCAAAATTTCAGTCTAAATTGTACTTCCTGGGGAAAGGAAGGCAGTATTAGAATAATCACCACATAGTGATGTCTTTCAGACTAGGACTCCTTAAGTAAGGGGTTCTCAACCTAAGGCCTGTGGGCCAGATCCAGCCCACAGTGCCATTTCATGTGGCCCTCCACCTCTTCAAGGGCATCTGAGAAACAAAATGAGCACCCCCTTTGAAGCTGTTGGGACAAAATGGCCACCCCCATCGTGCAAGCAAGGCAAAATGGCTGTCCGGCCCTCAAAGCTGACTGAGAGAGAATAACCCGGCCCCTGGCTTGAAAAGGTTGGGAAACCCTGCCTTAAGTACTGGTAAAACATTGCTTTTCCACATTAAGATGGAAGTGAAATCAAAAGAGCAATTGTACAGAATGTTTAACATAGTGCTAATTCTCTATCAAAAGTCAAACTTATTTCTACCTACAATTCTCTCACTATAAAACACCTGATAGCCACACTTGCCTATTATTTGTTCACAGGACTATCTTCAAATGTCAAATCATTGGTTGTTCTTGGCTGATTGTTCATCCGTGAGATGACCAGCAGGTCTTGCAAACTATGTTGCTGAACCATTGTCCTTTGTGCATCCAGGTGGACATTAAAACATCTTCTTGGGCTCCGGGAAGAAGCATTCTTGTTAGGCACAATTCCTCTGGGAATGGGAGCACTTTCTGGGTAACAGGGGATGGGGGAAACAACCCACATTTAAGTGTGGTACTTGAACATTCCTAGCAATACACTATCCCTTTAGGCTGAAAGTGAGAGAATGAGTGGTGAAATGTGGGATGCAACGGTAAAAACCACTCTGAAGAATGTGAGGGTCCTATCCTGAGTATTCCCCGATTGCAGTCTCTGGCAAATCTCCCTATCTTCAGCTAATCACATCTCCCTTTACCCCCAAAGTCAGAGCTGACTCTAGTTTTTGTGAGCTACTGATAAGAGATCAGGAGTGTGTCCTCACATTTTTAATCACTACAAGAAAAAGAAACACTATGTACTACTGTAAAAAACATTAATATAGAAGTGCCTTGATGCTGGGAAAGGTGGAGGGCAAAAGAAGAAGGGGGTGGCCAAAAATGAGATGGCTAAATGGTATTGTAGACGCAGTGGGCACAGAGCTGGGTGGGTTGAAGAGGATAGTGGAGGACAGAGGTGCCTGACAGGCAATGGTCCATGGGGTCACAAAGGGTTGGAATCAACTGCGTGACTGAACAAGAACAAAAAATCTCTTTTCCAGAGCTCTACTAGAAGAAAACATGGAATATGCAAGGCTGAATACCGTCCAATTTCATGAATCCTAATGATAATCGAGAATTAAATCACCATTTGGTCAATCTAGTCACCTGACCACAACACCTATGTCCCTAACATGGTCCATTAGAGCAAACAGGGTGGTGGTGAAATTAGTCTTCGTGCAGGGTGGTAGCAAAATTGAGTGACCACGCCCACCTCCCTGTCCTGACCCATCCCTGCAAGTGGTTCAAGGTCTCCCTTGCTCAAAAGCCAGTCATATCCAACCCTAGGGTGCAGTCCTCATCTCCATTTACAGCCAAAGAGCCAGTGCTGCCTGTGTTTGCAGATGTATACATGTCCATATGGCAGGCATGACTAGATCTCCCAGGACGCAGGCTCCGCCCATGATGTAGGCTCTGCCCATTACATAGGTTCCACCCACAATGTAGGTTCCGCCCATGGTGTGGTAGCGAAAATTTTGTTGCCCACCACTGCATATAAGGCAAGGGTTCTCAATCTAAGACCTGTGAGCCGGATCCAGCCCATGGTGCCATTTCATATGCCCCCAACCCTTCCAAGGTCATTCAAGAAACAGAACGGCTACCCCTTTGAAGCTGTTGGGACAAAATGGCCTCCCCCATTGTACAAGAAGTGAAAAATGTCCACTCTGCTCTCAAAACTGACTGAGAGAGCATGACCTGGCCCCCAGCTTGAAAAGGGCAAGAACCCCTGATATAAGGAATTCTATCCAACATCAAATTCTTGACTATTCTTGTTGCATCAGTAATCATCTACCATCTATCTATGACAAATGCATCAAAGGCTTTGGAGACAGGATGCTAACAAAATGTTACTTACGCACTCTGTTGGCAAGATGAACAGATTGCTGTTCCATGAGAAGGCGGAGGTCTCTCTCCACTGATGCATAATTCATCCTGCTGAAGAATTCTGAGACCAAGACTGATTGTTTTTCTTTCTCCTTCTCAGAAAATTTTATTCTCATTTTCTGGAGAGCAAATCTTGAGGAGGCTGTTTTTCCTCTAAGGTGAAACCGGATAGAATCTTCTCCGAATGGGTAAAAAGTTTTAATGGTTGGTCCTCCATAGCAAGTTGTGCATTTTTTGGTCACACTCCTTGCATGAGGCTGGATCATTGCTGGAAAATGTTTGTGAGGACATGGGCTTTGCTTACCACATGCTTTTGTAAATTTATCTGGTAGCTGGAGCTGGTAAAGGAGCGAAGGAAGATTTGAGATACAGTCCTTACTCCAAACATCTGATAAACTCACTGTTAACCCAATTGAAAAGAGATTTGGGGGCAATTGATATGGTTCTCCAATTGTGATCCAGCACCATAATGAATATCAACATAAAAAGGAATGGGATTACATTCATGTAGCTTGTTTTCTTTAGGGTGGCTAAGACTTCTGTATGACATATTAAGAGTGGACGCAAGAAAGGGAGATTCCTGTATTGTGTATAAGTTGAAATTTCAGTAAATATAGTTTGACATGCAGGGTATACTTGCTGGAATTTTCTCTTCTACAAAACTTTTAAACCAGTGGTTCCCAACCAAAGGCCCATGGACCGAATGTTTGAGCCTGGTGCCATTCCAAGTCATCTGCAAGCCTTGATGCTTCATGGCTTTTCAAATGAAAAGCACAGAGTTTTAAGGCGGTTTGGCTTCAGTTGGTTATCCCTAAAATACAGTGGTTCCCAACTTAAGGCCCACAGGCCATATCTGGCCTATGGCACCATTTCATGTGGCCCCCTATCCCTCCAAGGGCATTCAAGAAACAAATAACCCTTCAAAGCTGTTGGAACAAAATGGCCACCCCCCATCATGCAGGCAGGGCAAAATGACTGTCTGACCCTTGAAGCTGACTGAGACAGCGTGACTTGCGGCCCCTGCTTGAAAAGATTGGGAACTCCTGTACTAAATGTTCAAGAGTCTTGTCCTCTTTTTCACATGACTAGCCAATGAACTTTTATATTCAGACAAGTTGGATATACTGTAATACAAAAAGAGAAGTTCCTGTAGCCAATCTCATATTCTGTAAACTTGTCACATTTGAAACAGGGGCTTTTCAAATATATTACCCTGCTTTTTTTTTTTAAGCTGCATTTTAGCGCTATTGCTGTTTTAGTATTGTTCTTATCCACCCTAAGATGTTTCTGAAAATTGGGATACAAGCAGAGATAAAGAAAAAACAGATATGTTCAAGTAACATAGTAATGAGGTGAGACAGTACAACAACCTACCTAAACTCAACAGTCTGCTTGATGTTTGTGAATAGGATCTGAGAACAAATACAGCCATATGGGAATATCTCACCAATGACTGACCGTTAGGCATTTTATTCTGTCTCTCTACGTCACAAATAGGTTTTCTTTAGGGTTTCTTGGGTTTTGATTTATTTATATGATAATTTTGATACAGTATTTGCGTCTGTTTGTATTGTTGGATTTTATGCTGTTAGCCACCCAGAGTAGGAAAGTTTTTTTCTAGAGGGGTGGGCTATACGTTTAATTAATTAATATAGCAAATAACTAATATGGGTCTATGTTACTTAGGTAAAGGTAAAGGATGCCCTTGCTCAAAAGCCAGTCATATCCAACTCTAGGGTCCAGTGCTCATATCTGTTTATAGCCCAAGAGCCGGCACTGTCTGTATCTGCAGACATTCCCATGGACACGTGGCAGGCATGCCTCAACACTGGAGTGCATGGAATGCTGATTACCTTCCCACTGAAGTGGTCCCCCTTTATCTACTTGCAATTTCTTGCTTTTAAACTGCTAGGTTGGCAGGAGCTGGGACAGAGACGAGTGCTCACTCCACCATGCAGTACCCAGGAATCAAACTCTGACCTTCCAGTCAGTGAGTTCAGTATTTTAACCACTTGAGCCACCACAGTCCCTTTTCTGTGTTACTTACTCTAGCTCTAATACTCACATCTGACGTGGAATGGTTGTTGCTAATGGTGTTCCCCACTTCTGGATTGCAATTATGTTGCTCTGGGGTGCTGAATGAATTCTCTCTCATAAGGTCAGGCACAGAACTGCAAGGCTTCACAGGCTGTGTTTCAGGGGACTCCGAGCAGTTGCCTGATCCATCGCTCTCGCACTGGGAGATGGCAGGAGAATCACAAGCCACTTCTGTCTTGGGTTCTTGCACATCTGAAGAATGGTCAAGCACGAAGGCAGTCCTAGGCCCAGCCTCGGAACAAACCTGAGGTTAAACAAGGAAGAAGAAAAAGTTAAGCCATCCCAATATGAAATCCATGCACATGGGGCAGGAATGTGAGGTTCTTGTGCATGCAACAAAGCCTGGAAAAGAAACTCAATTGGACTATAACTGAGATGCATGCTGACTAAAACATATACAGTACCTCAATTTTTCTGACACATAGCTCAAATCATGCTACTAGGACAGGAATGCATGTCAAGCAGATGAAACATTAAGTGCATTAAATCTAATGGCAGAAAGAGAGGAAGACCTAAAGAAGCTCCTGCTTAGGTTGAAAGAAGAAAGTGCAAAAGTTGTCTTGGGACTCAACATCAACAAAACAAAGATCATGGCAACAGGCCCTATCAGTCCCTAGAAAATAGATGGGGAAGAAGTAGAAGCAGTGACAGACTTTACTTTCTTAGGATCCAAGATCACTGCAGATGGTGATTGCAGCCAGTAAATAAAAAGGCCACTGATTCTTGGGAGACAAGTGATGAGAAACCTAGGGAATGTAGTAAAAGTAGAGACATCACCTTGCAAACAAAAATTCACATAATCAAAACAATGGTATTGTATGGTGTGACAGCTGGACCATTAGGAAAGCTGAGCGCAGAAGAATAGAGGCCTTTGAGATGTGGTGTTGGAGGAGAGTTTTGAAAGTCCCCTGGACAGCGAGGAAAACAAATAGGTCAATCTTAGAAGAAATCAACCCTGACTGTTCCTTAGAAGGTCAAATAGTAAAGATGAAGCTAAAGTACTTTGGACATCAAATGAGAAGAGAGGATTCACTTGAGAAAGCCTTGATGCTGGGAAAGGTGGAGGGGAAAAGAAGAAGGGGCCAGCTAAAAATGAGATGACAAGATGGTATTGTAGACACCAGGTGTGTGCTGGGCACCTTGGGAGGGGATTGGAGGGAGAAATCCCATACATTCCCATTACCTCTTCCTGCCTCTGGGGCGCCAGTTGCTGGGACACACTGGGATGAGTCCCTGTATCCCTGTGGGCCAGCACGCCACTGATAGACCCAATGGGCACAGAGCTGGGTGGGTTGAGGAGGATGGTGGAGGACAGAGGTGCCTGGCAGACAATGGTCCATGGGGTCACAAATGGTCGGAATCGACTGTGTGACTGAACAACAAAAAAGCACCTTGATGGTTTACAGAGGACCTGCCCAATTGCAAATAGAAACTTCACAAGTCCTAGTAGTTATTACTATTATTAACAAGCAAATAATTTTTACTAGTTAGCATTTTAAAACAACCTAATCTGATCCTTGATGACTAATATGAAAACTGAAGTAAAGCTACCTGAGCTTATATATGTTCTACCATACAATGTTTGGTTTAAAAAAATCAAAATGCACATATTCCCATTAAAAGTGTACACATACACATTTTGTGGGGTAAAATGTGTAGGAAAATGCATTTAAATGCAAATTGATTTGCATTTAAAATAAAAATCACAATCTGAAAACTTAGTTTTGGCAGATCTACAAATGCATGTGAATCTGTCAGGGAACAATATCAGAATAAGTCACCCATCTCTAACCTAACCCTATGCACATTTAGCAGCATTTGCTCATATACCTATATCCATCTTGCCCTGTCTTCCCAGTTGGTCACCAGTCATTGGTTTCCCATGTGTCTTCCTTTCTTATCACACAGTTAAAATAAATAGATTGTAAGATCCTGGCATATCTTACTCTATAAAGTGCTACATACCTTAAAGGTGGGATTAAACTAATAAGTAAAAATAAGATAAAGGTAAGAAGGTCATAGATGAACACATTAACTATCAGTAGGGAGTATTTTGAATCAGATTACAACAGAGAATGAAGGAGATATATCTGAGTTGGTTTGATAATAGCATTGTTCAATCAATGTGACTAGAGAGGAGGAGGGTTGCCTTGCAATCTCCACTATCTCTAACCATTGGCTGTACTGTTTAAGGCTTATAGATGTTGTACTTTCCTTATACTGTATCTGAAGCACCACCAAGATAACAGGTTGATTACACCTGATGTAGGAAGATACACAGAGGAGTATATTGAAAAGTGGCCCTCTTTTCTGCTATACAGAATAACCCCATGGGCATCACCATCATGAATTTTATTTTACAAACCTGAACTCCTTGAAAGAAGGAGTTGATAATAGGAAAAATAAACACAGGAAACAGGAAACACAAATTTGTCATGGCGTGTGATGCAACAAGGACAAGAAGAAAGTGTGAAGATGATAATAATATGAGAAAGATGCCTTGAGCAGAGCATTTCCAGTTGGTGAGAAAAAGGAAAGGCCTACAAGAAGGATCTTATAATTTAGAATAGAAATGCATATAGCAGGAGGGGGGGGTTGCCGCAAGGGTGGGATTCAGTATCAGCTGGTGTAGAGAAACACAGCTGTACAGAAGCTCATACCCTTCTTTTCCCCTCTTAGTACACAAATATCAACATGGGTTAGATTAAAATGTCCTCTCCCAGCCGCTGAGACTGAGGGACTGCCAGAGTGGAAGAGAAAGTCTCTCCCATCCTGCCACTAAAATACTGTTTCTCCAGCAGCAGTAGTGGCAGGAAATCTGCAAGTGATTAGTGGGAATGGGTGTGTGTGCCCCCCTTGGGGGGGAGCACACAGGGGATATTCCAGTGCTTGATGTTGTCCATCAAGCTTTAGAAGCACATAGAGGGTGAATCTTGAAGATCTTGGGGGGAAATGAATTGAATTGAAATGGTGCAACCCAATCCTACTGTTTTTCTGTACTGAGCACATTTAGTATTATAGAATCATAGAATAAAGGAGTTGGAAGGGACCTATAACTCCATCAAATCCAATTCCCTCCTCAATGTAGCAATCCAAGTTAGAGCATATCTGAGCATTGGCTGTCTAGCTTTCCTTTAATTAATTAATTAATTAATTTGCTCAGATTTATATTGCCGCCCACTTGCCACGGCGACTCAGAGTTATTTAATACTTTCAGTGAGCCTGTCCAGACTGCTGGAAAGTTTCCTATTTTTACTGTGATCAAACTTATTTCTCATTGAGGATCACTAGAACAATCCTAATATCCATGCTGTTAATTTTCTTATGCCAAGGGTCCAGATATATCTTCAGATCACTCTGTCTTGTTCATGTATTGACACTCCCTTTCCTATCCCCCTCCCTGCCTTCTTTCTTTGGCCCACAACCTTTCCTCTTTGCTTTGTTAAAGTAAGGGGAATAGTGATGTATCCATCTACTGTGTATCTTTGGATTTAGAATGTATTATGGACTCCTGAGTAGTCCTGCCTGGCTTGAATCCTCTCATCGTGCTGGTCCATCGCTCCTGGGCATCCCCAGATGTTCATGATTCTGCCACTCGTGCCACTTTCCCCATCATGCTGTTGACTTCCTCTGTGTTCTTGGGCATCCCCAGATGCAATTTTATCTTACCTGTGTTGCTAATACCACAGTGAGCTTGCCATGCCTCTGCTGTCACCTCCTTAAGCATGAGTAAACCCAGTAAACCTTGCATGCTGGAAAATGACACAGCACTACCACAGTGCATCTGCCTAGCATGGTATACATATTACTGTGGGATTATTGGAAACACTACAAAAATGAAAAGCCCTAGTACAGCATCAGAAAAAGAGGGCTACTGCTTTTTTAAAAAGGGGGTAGGGGAGCTCTCTATATAAAAGCAAATATGGGTGCTGTAACTTTGACCAAACCCAAAAACTCCAGGTACTGAGTTATATGCCCAGTTTGGATGTGCTCAGTGTTAACTAGTATGGGAGCCAGATGTGATCCAGTTTCACTTATTAAATCCACCAAGTTTAAAAGAACAGGATGCAAATTAATCCAAGGACCACATCTAGATTTTTATTCTGGTATGTGTTTCTCTTCAGAGGGTTGGGGGAGATCATTGCAATTGGTTTATAGAAGTTAAATTAAAAGTGGATTTTCAACTGGTTTTCCCACTTCTTCAGGATTGCCATTTGAGAAAATAATTATCAGCAGATTCTCCATCAGTCCTACCTGGTCCAGGACTGGTACCTCACTTGCTCTGTTTGCCACCTTTGGCCTGGAGATCTTGATCTTTTCTCCACTAGACTCTCCCTGCAGTTCTGCCTTCTTGTCTTTCAACAGAGCCATTTTTTGTTCTTTCTTGAGACGCAGCTCCAAGATCTGCTGCCTAATGATGACAGTGTACAGAAGAGTTTATAACAATTAAGATGGAAAGGAGACTGCACTGCAGGTCAAATTCAAATGGTCTCAGATCAAAGCCTGTCCTTCAAGCTTTGTCAAACTGACATCAAATCAAAAACTCTAAGATGGATTATACTTCAGAGCCAATGAGTAGGAAGTCCTTTTGGTAATTTGTTCTGAATCAACTCAGATAATTTTATGTGGAGGAGGAGAAGGGTTTGGGATTCTTCATGGTAAAGGGTTGGCTCACCCACCCCTAATATTTGCCCCCACTTCAAGAAGTTTTTGTACATGTTACTCCTGCAGTATATGAAAAAACCAATAAAACAAAAAGGGAATGCAGAATATGCTTTCTTTCACAGCGACAATCAGACCCACACCTTTGGAGGAAAATTCCAGGGCACTAAATATGTCTTGCACGTAAATTTCAGCCAGAAGCCATTTTAGGAAAATTCACTGTTTACTACAGGTGTCTAGCACTGCTGACTGTGAATCTTAGAACATAGTTGGCAGTTAAATGCAAGACTGACAGATGTTAGAATTTTCTGCACAATGCATAAATTTGTTTACAAAACTCATTAGCTCAAAAAATGGACAGTAGCAGTGATGGTTTAGGAATATTTCAGCATATCTATCAGTGGTCAGTTGCCAATGACAGATCAACAAAACCTCTTTGTTTAAAGGAAGCATGCCTGTAAATGTTGAAGCCTAGAGACAAACTGCAAGAAAATTCATGCTTATCATCATTCAGAGAAATCTGGCTGTGGGTAGTGCTGGAGTCAGAATGTTTGGTTTAACCCAAGGCAGTTTCTGATGTTCTTAGGAGTCAGTCAGATACACAGAGGGATCTGTCAAATATTGTTTTTTATCCTTGATTCCCAGAATTCTTCAGTTAGCGTGAGTAGCTGCGGAATATTAGCTGGAGATATTAGCAAATGTAAATAAGATTGACAATGATATGGAAAGTAAAGTAAGCAGTTGTAGAGCCCCCAAAAGTAATCAAGTCTATTCATTTCATCTCTCTGAAGTCACAGATACTCCCTACAGATTCTCTAGCGAGTGTTCACAAATTAAGAAAATACTTGCAAAACAGAAGGAACCCCAGAAGTAAAAATGGACTTGATCAGATGAAGCAAAGCTCTGGTAAAAATAGTTAGTTTACTACATAATGTTTTAGCTAAGGGGTGCCCAAACTATGGCCCATGGGCTAAATCCGGCCCCCAATGTCAATTCGCCCAGCCCATGCTGACCTCCTCACTCCTGGAAGCAGAAGTAAAATGTGCCCAAATACAAGGGAGTAGATTTAGAGGAATTACTTCCCTAGAGAAAACATGACTTCTGCAATGCAGTGGAGATGCAAAACGCAGGAAACTCTGTTCTTCTTTAGGGCAACCTGTACTTATTTAAGGTGGAACTTTTGACAAAGCCAAAGGATGTTTTAATATATTACTTTGGAAAAATAAAGGTATCATATTTTTTCATGTAACAAAAATATGTAAATTGTTGTATTTTTAATGTAACTCTGTAATATTTATGTTAACCACAAAACACTGTTTTCAGACAATCTGTGGGCATTTTTCTACTTTAGAGTGTATTATTTTTTAAAAAAATAACTGAAAACTAATATATCAATTACATGTTACTAAAACACTACCCTTTAAATATCAAGCAACAAATTTTTAACCTCTTTAAAATAAAAATTATGAATTATGTTTGTAAAATAATACTCTAACTTTCAGAAGATGCTTTTTTTAAGCATCATGTAAACTTGCCAATGTTTCAATATGAGTAGAATTACCATAAAATACCTAGAAATTCATTGTGTCCTTAAGAATACTGCACATTAGGATTAATTATTAATATTATTTATTGGACTTTCACCCCTCCTATCTGGGATGGACTCCCACTCTTAGTTTTACTCCTGTAAGTCCCCTCCCCTCTTTTGATCTTACAACTTTTTAACAATAGCCTTCATTCCTAATACATTTTTTTTAATGTCATAAGGTCTCTTAAAAATCTCCACATTAACTGCTCTCAAACTCCCCATGATTTTTCAACCATAGGGTGGGGGAAATATTATAAACAGGGATGATGATGCTGTGAGGATGATGAAGACAGCAGCACTTGGCTTCCCATGTCCAAGCAGAAGAGTTTGTTCTTCCTCCTGAGCCGTGGTCTAGACCTATGTCTTGAATGATGTCTTTTACAGGTATTGGGTAAATATTAACTAAAGGAGAATCCAGGAGACAATGGGAAATTAATTCAAATGCAATTATTTGGAACCTAAATGTATAGTTGGATCCCAATTCGGGGTTTGTTCTCAGGCTGCTGCCCCTGCTTCTGTTTCTTCCTCTTCCTCCTCCTTGTCTAGGCCAGATGTGAAACTGCCAAAATGAAGGCACCTTTTGGTGAGTTCATTCTGCAGTTCCTTTCGCCTGGCCTAGTGTGAGAAATATTAGCCAGCAACCTAAGGTTGCCGTTACCAGGGTACGCCCAATTGTGGTTCAAAAATTCCCAAATCTTCAAAGAGGCTCTTTCTGTGTACCCCATGTTCTCAGGCAAAATGCTTTAATTGAGTCCTACTATCTCATTGAACCCATTTTCTCTTTGACACTATCACTGCTACCCATTCACTTGATCTCTTTTTCTAGTGGACCTATAAAATTGTCTAATAGTGAGAAAGCTGCTGAAATTCAAATGTTAATGGTTTGGTGATTAGCTAACTCTGCCATTTCAAATGCTTGCCCTCATGCTTAATTTTCTCTTTTTTTCTTCAAGGAAGGTAAACATTAATCCAATCATGTCACTTTAATTTTAGTGCACAAGTGATATGGGATAGTATAGAAGTGTAATCGCTATTGTCATGCTTAATTTCAATACTTCTGAAACCATCATTGAAAATGTTTGGATCTGAAATATTTCAAAAAAACCAATCACACTGGATAAAACAGCCATGTAAGATAGTATCCACACTTTGTTCAGGGTTTCTTTCTCAGGGTCCAACTACATTCAATTTATCCTTTAGTGCAGAACTTGGCAAAGTCAAATTTGGTGTATTTTCTGTCAACTACTCAATGTACAGCTAACTGCGAATAAATCCAGGTTTTCTTTACAAACACGTGTTGCTTTTTGATCTGCTGGCAGAGTTAATGATTTTGTGTGTGTGCCAATTCAACTTACATCTATTTCTTTTGGTTTTTTGCATGTGTGATGGCCTATATCAGATGTTTTGACCAATGACATAGGTCTGAACTTGTTTAACTACTTTTGAACTGAAGTACTTATCTTTCATAGTGCTATATTAGAACAGCAGGAAAAAAACATTGTTTGAGGAGAAACAGGAGGCACTTATTTGAGAGAGACATTTCTACTACACTGGCATGATGTACCCTGATGAAGGATATGCCAGTAGGCAGGGTAGCATTAATGATAGAGGAAAGCAGTGTCCTGTGGTCCAGTGAAAACTGTAGCAATTTGAGGTGTGGACTCACCCCCCAAAATAGCCCAGGATAATTAAACATTCTGTATGAACAACAGCAGCAATTTAACCACCCATGCAAAACTTCAAATAAATCCAGGACCCCATGAAACCAAGAAAGAAAATGGGGATATGACTTGACGTCATATCCCCATTTTCTTTCTTGGTTTCATTTTGCATTTGGCTAATCAGCAAATTTATCAACTCTCCAATAAATGCAACAGAGTACAAGATGCACTTTGTTAATGTATATCAGCTGCAATTCACATAAGCACAATGAGAAACAGAATGAGCACAGAAAAAGGAAGAATGTTCATCTGTGATTTCATGAAGAATTTGTAATTTGGCAAACAAATAATGATTTCTGTATAGTCAAGTATGAGTAGGCGCTTTACTTCTTCACTCTAGCCATTATCTGCATTCCCAAAAGAAAGACAGGCAGTGACCAAAAGGAAGACATGCAGAAGCTTCAGGAGACTACAAAAGACATCAGTGGCGCTCTTCCGGGCCGAGTTTTAGCAATCCCTGGTAATAATCTTGTCTAAAGTAATCAGGATTGAAGTCACCTGGAAGCTGCAGAAACACACACATATACAAACAGCCTTCTCTGAATGATGATAAACAAAGTTCCCCAGCATTATAAATATAACAAATTAAATCACAGTGTTGTGTCTTGTAATGGCACCTCAATGCCGCCTAAGGAGAAAGGGCTGTGCCACCTCATATTAGGGTCAGCTCAAATGATTTGGGGAATTTGCACTGCATGATAAGAACTGCTGTGTTCTCATTGAAGAGTGCCCAATCCATACAGTGAGTAAAGAAAGTTATTTCTGTAAAATGAAAGTAAAATCTCTAGCATTCCAGCCTTCAGTCAAAAATCAACCTAGTGAAGGTTACTTTCGAATTCTAGAAAGAGAGAGAAGAAATACTATTTTGGACTCTGTCTACGACAATAATCTAAAGCTTGCTGTTGTCTTTCTTTCAAAAGCATGATCCCTCTCTTATCTGAGGAAAAAACACGCAAAGAAATGTTTTTTCTTACCTAGCATACTCTTCACGTGCTCTAGAAGCTACTGTTTCCTGGAAGAGGGAATTATTGTGTTGAAAAAACTTCTCATAACTGTCTGATTCAGAGTTGGGGTAAATTCGACGGTAACCTCCAGTGTTTTTTTCCTCATATTTTTCTGTTTCCTGGAGCCAGGCAGCTTGGTAGTTCTTGTACTCCTCGGTCCTGATAAAATCACCCAAGTAAAACTGTTAACAAGCCTCTGAGAAAATCTCTGCAGTGGGAGATGCTTCTTACTTGATGTTCATGGTGCCATTGTAGTCTTCACATACTATGTCTTTATCTCAACATGTTGAGATAAAACTTCTTCATGAAGCTTGTAAAGAAAGTTCAGGAACATAAACAGCATACACAAGGGTCTCATATGTAGGGATTTTGCACAGCTTAAATTCCCTTCTGCCCCCTCCTCACTAACAAAGGCCTAACAGATATTTCTACAAGATGGACTCTCAGGTCTCTTTCCTCTCCTCAGTTCCTGGAGGAGGACATTCCCAAAATTAATGACATGAACTTGTGGTCTGGCTTCCATTTTGTTCACTCGGAGCTCTGTACATATATGAATGGGGGCCTGAGCATATAAATAGCATTTGAAAAATGTTGAGGCATATAGTTGAGTTCACATTTGCTGTGTACGTCGCCTTGAATTGTGTGATTCAGACTGCCGATGAAACTGAGTCTGAGTGATAAATAAAGAGCAATTTGTTTAAAAATACTTTGTTTACATTGTGGTATGCTCAAATGTTTGGATACAAGATACATAGTGTACATATTTCTGCACCAGCTATTCAGTTTGGAATACACAGTGTAATACAGTACTTACAGAAAAGGTGAATTTCCTCTTGCTTTACTTTCTAACTTTGATGAAGGCTGCAAAGCTCTTCTGCAGTCCCTAGAAAATTAGGATAACAGAGAGAAGAAAGGATAATGTAATAGCCCCAAATTATGTTCTGAATGACTGAGCAAATCAGATTATATATTATGGCAATTTAGACTAAAATAATTTGGATACTAGCACCAAATGAACACCTTTCATTTTAATTTACAGTTTCTTTTATCTGAAGAGAGACCTAGCTGCTCATATCAAGTCCTCCTCTTCTGCTGTTTCCATACATTCTATCAAATTTATTGGGACAATTGTAGCACCATTTTAGGAGACCAAATAAATACAAAACCCAAGCTTGCCTTTCTGGAAGGAGAACGCAAGTACAGTATGTAAAGCCTAGTACAGTACACATATGTAAGCAGCAAAACAAAGGGAGCACAAACCTAAAACAAAATGAAGCATGGCATACACCATGTCTGATCACTTCTATTACTTGTCAGCTATATCTTTTCTCTAACAGATGCATCAATAAATTGATTTTACATGCTCTCTTTTAGCTGTTTTGCCACATAATTTATTGTATCTTAGCTATCGTTAGATCATCCACTTGTTAAAGGAAGACCTAAATGCTACAATATACATGGATCTGCAGCTGCAAAGAGCTGCCTGGACTGTGAAACTGAGTGAGAAAATGTATAATATTGTGATATTAGGATTTAGATAAGCAGTCCCAGAAAACATAGAGAAGGGGAATAAATACCAAAGTCATTTTTCAGTAGCAGCCGCATACATGCATATGGCCTGAATTGTCAAATAACTTGCAGGTTTACCTGACAGCTTGCTAATTTCACTTGAAAATTTTTGTTTGTATTTGTATTTATGCAATACATATCTAAAAGTCTTATTTAACGAGGGCTATTATTGCCTTTAAAACATGGTAATTTATTTTTGTATGCTCCAGATAAAAGCCAATAAGATATGAATCCATTAGAAATACTTGACAGGTGGCTTATAAAATAATCGACCAAGCTCTAAAAAATAGAAAAAAGACTGAAGATCTCACACCTGGCTTCTTGATTTTGGTATTTCTTGAGAAGCCTCTCCTTCCCTCTCCGTTTCTCTTCTTCTAAAACTTTCCGCTTATCACATGCTCCCAAGTTGATCAGAATAAGAGTGTCATACAAAAGTTGGTCTTTTACTTCTTTGTCCAGCCATGAATCGGTGCTGAAGCTTGGGGAATGGTTTACCTGGATCAACAAGGATCAAGTCAATCTGTATTTACATTTGTCAAACACAGCTAATTCCTGGAGAAAGAATACTGGAAGATGAAAACTAAGAGACACAACTGTAGAGGGAAGTCAGCTGAACGCAACATTTGAAGTTTCCACTGAGGGCTGGATAGTGCCATCCAAACATGTTCATATCTCTACAATTATAGTCCACAACCATTACAAGAGTAGACGTAAAGAGGCATTTTCAATAGCTGCCCTGTAATCAGGGCAGGCCATTTTAGAGATTTATCAAAAATCAAGTATGGTTATCTTACTAGGACATTGAATTCACTTTTTTTATTTACATCATTATTCTTCCAAAGACTCTAGACCAAATTGCAGAATCTGCCTATTTGGCCTTTTCCTGTCTTGTCTTTAACCCTCCTGACAAGGAGTCCAGTAGCATCTCCAAGACTAATACAGTAATGTAATTTATTACCATATGAGATAATGCTATAATAAATGTACAGTAAAACCCCGGGTTACGATGGAGTTCTGTTCCAACAGCCTACATTGTATCCCGAAAAAATTGTAAACTGAAACATCCATAGGGAGGCATTGAAAAATAAAATATGGTCCTGAATTGGGGTTTTACTGTAAAGTACTGTACTAGTCTTTACGATGTCCCAAGATCTGTTGATTTTGCAACAGCAGACTGACACATCTATTTAAAAAAAACTATTGGCTTGTTTTAACAGAATTTGACTACACAATATGAATGATTTATCTCATTATTTGGAAGATTTTACTAAAGGTATAATAGTAACTGGCTGGTGGGATAACTTAGTGCATTAGGCATCTGGCTGCAGAGACAGAGACTGGGAATGCTATTCCCATTGTGCCTCTCAAGAGTAGAGCCAACCTATGGGCAATCTATACAGTTCCAGGATGTCTCCAGAAAAAGAGAATGGTAAACAACTTCTGTGTATCCTCTACCTAGAAAACCTTGGAAAGGGTCACCAGAAGTCAGAATTGACATGATGGCACACAATTATTACTTTATTATTTTATTTTAATGGCTACTATTAACTAGATATAGTAATTAATATTTTGATGAGTATCAGTAGTCATGTGAGAGGAAATATATAGACTACAGCTTTGAACTATACTTAGATTGAACACTATTACAACATTGAGATCTGTACAGCTTTGAAATGGTAACTCTAATCAGACTGGTTATCTTAAATATCAGTTATTCATTTGTTGAAAATCAGAGGTGCAAACATTTCTAAATGTTACTAAAACAAACGTTTGGTCACTAAGCAAGCAAACACACGAACAAACCTATCCAACATTTGTTGAAGAATACTAAACAAATGTGTGTAGTTACTCACTTGTAAATTACATTAGAAGATACAGTGATATCTCACTTAAAGACTATAATGTGTTCCACAGGATTGCTCTTTAAGCGAGTTTGCTCTTTAAGCAAAACACCATTGTAAGTGACCAATTGTGACTTCTGGTAGGGGGATTGCGAACCCTGATTTAGTTGTTAGGCGAGTTTTTGGTTGGTTTTAGTTGTTAAGCGAGGTGACCATTCAGAGAAAATTCTGCTCTTTAAGCAAATTAGTCTCTAAGTGAGGTGCTCTTTATGCGAGGATTTACTGTAGTTGATATTTAACAGGTTGTTTTGTCTAAATGTCGGAAATTTTGTATAATACAGTCTTTTTAATAGTTAAATTTGTCTTTATATCACTAATGAAATATCTTTGCATTTTCCTATTTAAACAATCCTAATTATATTAAAACTATTAATAATAAAAGCAATGTACATCATGTATTCTAATGGATTGCTTATTTTGTTGGGTTTATTCTGTTGCTTTCCATATCAACCTCATCTGGATCCCCTCAATGTGAGACAGGCTAGAAATCCAAATAAGTAGAGTGAAAGAAAATAAATCTGGGCTTCTATTATGGCATAAAGAACATATAACATTTTTTTAAAAAAATGGAGAATATCTCTCTGCAGAATGAGTAACCAGTCTGTGAATTGCACTACTACAGGACTTTATGAGGACAACTAGTTTAAACAGCTTGTACTGACTATATGGAAGCTAAGTTTATCTATGGTACTAGTCACAGAAGCCAAATGTTACAACCTCAAATACAGTGGTACCTCGCTTAAAGTGTTTCATAGGATTGCTCTTTAAGTGAGTTTGCTCTTTAAGCGAAACACCATTGTAAATGACCAATTGTGAGGGGGATTGCGAACCCTGATTTTGTTGTTAAGTGAGTTTTTGGTTGGTTTTAGTTGTTAAGCGAGGCGACCATTCAGATAAAATTCTGCTCTTTAAGCAAATTAGTCTCTAAGCGAGGTGCTCTTTATTTGAGGTTTTACTGTACTGAGAATTAAAAATAGAGAAGGGTTGTGAACCTCTCTGAGGAATCTGATTGGCTACTGTCAGAAGAGGGATGGATAAGCTAGTTAAATGAACCATGGCTGGGACTTAATTTATAAAATTTTCATGCCTTAATCCTCCTAAAAATGTATTTAGTATTTGATTGTCTCCCTGACTGGGAATTCCAATGTGCAAGGGCATATTTGATAACATTCCCTGTAGTCTGACGCCCTCTGCTGGACATCCATATGTTTGGAAGAGTTGCCACAGGCGGGCATATCTGATGCAGAGCCTCCTGGAAGATTGTGGTGTTTTGGACCACGATAAGGTGTGGTAAGGGCCATCTTTCTCACACTAGGCCAGGCAAAGGGAACTGCAGAATGAACTCAACAAAAGGTGCCTTTCATTTTAGCAGTTTCACATCTGACCTAGACACAGAAGAAGAAGAAGAAGAAGAAGAAGAAGAAGAAGAAGAAGAAGAAGAAGAAGAAGAAGAAGAAGAAGAAGAAGAAGAAGAAGAAGAAGAAGAAGAAGAAGAAGAAGAAGAAGAAGAAGAAGAAGAAGAAGAAGAAGAAGAAGAAGAAGAAGAAGAAGAAGAAGAAGAAGAAGAAGAAGAAGAAGAAGAAGAAGAAGAAGGGCACATATTAGAGAGGTAGAAGAGTAACAGCTGTCTGAGAAGCGAGTGTTTCTATAATAGTAGCTGTTTGCTTTACAGGGACATACCTCCAGTAACCATGGTTTGAGTTTTCGATCTAATAAAATATCAAAGCCCAGAATTTCAAAGCAAGCACTCCACATGGTGTGATTGGGGAAACAAGTGAGATAATTATGCTTGATGATAGGATGGGCTGATATCAACGTTTTAATAACAACATCTTCGATGTCCTTCCATATCTGTTCTGTTTCATAGCCATTTTGTTCCATGTATTTATTAAAGGTGGACAGCTTCCTTTACAAAACAGGGACGAGGTGGAGGCAAAAGCAAGAGAATACATGTGAAACAGCTTTTTTTTTTTGCACACAGTGCTTCAAGTACAGTACAGAGATTTTTGAGCGCAAGATGCAGCCATAAACTAATACCAAATGCAAAGTGATTCAATATGCACATCTTCCCATCTCACATGACTTAATTCAGAACAGCTACCAACCCACCGTTCTGCATTTGCCATCATTAAAATAAATGCAAATTCCCAGAAACAGAGAAGTAATTAAAGAAAGAGAGGGGGGGAAATCTCCCCTTCTGCTGATCGTTAACAATGCATTAAAAGATTATTTGCTTACAATGGTGTAATGGGAGCCTCAAAGGATTAAAAAAAATAACTCATACAATTTGTTGTCTTAAGTGAATTTGCAGAGTTCCCACACAAAAAGAGCCATGTAGTTAGTCAATCAGATAAAAAGACAGATCAAAGGACATCTAGAAGAGCACACCAAGTTATAAAGCACTGGGTCTCAACTTTTCATATCTTACACCCCGACCAATCATGTTGTCAAAAGAACCTGGTCCTATTATAAAAGAAACAAAAAGCCCACTTTCTACAATGAAGGAATTTATTTGTTTAGGGCAGGGGTTCCCAACCTTTTTACGCTGTGGGCCTGACTATGCCCCCCCTCGCCAGACAAGGACCTCTGGAAGTGAAAGCGAATGCATTTATGGCTGTTGTAAATTCATCCACTTCCGCATTTATGACAGCCATGTGCGTATTTATGCATGTGTGGACGCATTTAAAGCTGAAATAATTGTCTCCACTTCTACTTCCAAGTGCACCAGAGGTTGCAATGTGATGGATGGAAGGGTGCCATGGGTCAGATCTGGCCCATGGGCCATAGGTTCAGAAGCCCTGGTTTAGGGGCATATTAGTCTCTTTCATGTTTACAGGAAGGTGCAGAACTGTATTTTCCAACATTTCACTTGAAGATCTGAATGAATGCGCTATAAGGAAATACATATATTTAACAAGTGGGAAGGTCAAATCAAGGTTGCCAGTATGAACAGGTCATGTGACAGTTAAATTAAGTCTGGTGAATGACAGAAGAGCAGTAAAACAAAATGTAATCCCTAGCAGATGATTGCATTTCAATGTCACTCCCATTGGCATTTCCATGAATGGTGGTCTAGGGAAATAATAATACAAAATTAGTTTTATTGAATGTGTTTTTGAAATCTAGTTATTCCTTCTTAGTTAGCAAAGTATATAGGGGAAGCGTGAGCAAATTTCCCCTTAAGCCATGCTCTTTACCAGCCAGCATTTAAACCAGAAAAAAATCAGTCTAAAAGCAGATTAACTAGGAAAAATGCATTTAACTTATAGTTGTTGTTCACTTACAATTATAAGGATAAAGAGGAAAAATTACAGTTGATATGTAGAGCAGACATGCTCCCATGCTCTACATCAGCGGTTCCCAACCTTTTCAACCAGGGGCCGGGTCACACTCTCTCAGTCAGGTTCGAGGGTCAGATGGCCATTTTGCCCTGGCTGCACAATGGGGGGTGGCCATTTTGCCCCAGCAGCTTCAAAGGGGTGGCCATTTTGTTTCTCGAATGCCCTTGGCTGAATCTGGCCTGCGGGCCTTAGGTTGGGAACTCCTGCCCTACATTATCAAAGATTGAAAGAGAGAGGGGGTCATTTCCTATTTCTCACAGACTTTAGCCTAAATGGGCAGTAAATCTACTGGTTGAGATTGAACTTTCACTTCCATTACTTGTCAGCCAAATCCTTTCCCTAACATTAATAAATTGTTGGATAGAAGAAGTCAGGCTATCTCAGTTTTGTGGAACAAAAACAGAATTGAAAATAAATTAATGTAAATGCAATAGCTTTCCTCCATCCCACCTTTGATACACAATGGCTGAAATCCTGTTGCATGGCTCTGTCTGCAAAACAGGGATGACACCAGCAGCATCAAATTACCACTGAATAAAGAGGATTTCAGGATCCAGATCATTTGCACACAATGTGGTGAAGTCACATGTATCCTAAAACAAAGCCTTTAATCAGTTATACATTCCCACTGATGCTGACATCATCACCATTGTGCACACTGGGGATGGGAAACAGAAATTTGGCTAACATTTAGGTCCTTTGAGAGTTGAAACAATAAAGCCATTGTACTTTCCAGATGTTCAGATGATATTTGAATAAGACAAACGACCAACAGTGAGAAGACCATGTTCAAAGAGCAAAATCAAAACTCCAAGAGTTACAGTAACATCTGCCCTAGTAACTACTCCGACTGTTTTATTGACCTGCTCTGCAGCCTCCATTTTTTGACTGACTCGCTACACTGCAGAAAATAGACTGCACTGCTGGCATCTCACTTGTTTACTGGAAAAATGCCGCAATACAATGGAAAACTACTCAAAACAAACTAAGCCTTTTTCGTAGCGGGCAAAACACCACAACAGAGCAAGGAGCCTCCAACAGAATACAATATTAGTGATCAGCAGAAAAGCCTAGAAGAGCTGGTGGCGGAGAAAAACAAGGCAACAATAATTAGATCAAACTGACCATTCTGTGCAAGATTTAGAGAGGTGGCTAATTACACCCACCGAAAACAATAAAACAGAGGGCAGCAATCCAGCAACTCCATTTGCAACAAATTCATTTGTATTTCCTTTAGGGGGGGATAAATCCAGCCTCCTCTCAGCTGCTTCAGGCCCCCTGCTGTTACTCATCTGAGCTTTTAAAATGATTTATTTCCACTAATGATGGAGAATGCACCACGTGCCAGCTGAATTTAGAGAAATGTTTCCTAAACACGTATGAAATGGCTGTAAAGATTCATGAGAGCAGGCCCACCAGCATCACCCCAGCTGTGATTATTTTGGAAAACATTCTGTACCTCTTGCTACCAGAGTCTTCATCTCGTACAAAATTAGCACTGTGCTTGTTAATTGAATAATTAGTCAGGTGCATGCAGACATCATCCTGTAAATAATTAAACAAACGAGCAGGTTATGAGGCAAGAGAGATTTCATATTTTCTTATGCTCCTTCTTCAGAACTTAGGTAAGAAGGATGCAAGATGAATCATCTATACCTTATGAAAGGGATATGTAGATTCAGTGATTTTTATGTCCATTTTAGATCTATGAAGCCATGAATATAACACAGTTCTTTTTAAAATTTAGTCTGACGATGGAATTTCAAGACATTAAAACATATCCAATTCTATTTCCAGCATGTGTAATGGTAGGGAAAGTGATATTCTGTACTCGATGAAATCATAGATCTCAAAGAAATATTAATGTACTCATGCTCTTTTCAAGGCAATGCAGAGCAAAACTAGCAAGTGACAAGTGTGTTTGTAAAAGGCTTCCTGTCTCACAGCAAGGTTTTTGTATAAGCACCAAAGGATAGAAGACTCAAAATAGGAAAACTATTCTCATTATGATCCTTACTTGGGAATTCTGCAGTCATTTCAAGCTGTACTATCATTTCAGAGGGAAGAATGTTTGAGAAAACCCTATATCTGCATATACCTCAGCCAAGAAATTTGGCTGCCTGATGAAAAGAATGAGAGAGCACATAGTCACTCTACCTCATGTACAGAAGGACATGACGTAGGACAGTTTTGGAGAAAGAGGACAGGTTACATGGAACACAATGCTGTCATCCAAGAGAGGTGAATGGCCAGAGCTTCCGGAAAACAACCTTGAAGTCACTACCGCTCAATCAGCATTTGACATCTAATAATGTGAACTCTATTGCTGCTTCCTATCTACAGCTACCACTTTTCACCTTTCCTATTTTGTCAGACTAGCAGTAGAATTTGTATGGTTGAGAAAAAAATTTGTATGGCTGAGTACACAGCAAATCCTCAGTGGTGAACAAATAGACAAAAGACATGGCTACAGTCCTTCTGTTGTTGCAAGGCTTAGAAAAGGTGAAAAAGCATTGAGTGAACACTAGTGTCCTACCATGCCAGTTTGTATCAGCAGGAACCTCCCTTTACTCACCAAATTGCTATGTGATGGGTCTGAATATGCAGATGTTGCAAAGCGTGCAAGGCCCTCGTTATAAACATAGACCCGTAGTGGATCACATGATGTCACCAGCACATAAACACGAAGATCAAACTTGAAGCCATCAATAATAAAAGGCTTGAGGGGGGAGGGAAGGCAAACACTTAAATTACATATCCAAGGAGCACAAAACACACACACACACACACATCTGAAGAGCTCAGCATAATCTAGAAAAGGGGTGCCCAAACTTTTCAGGGCGTGGGCCGGTCACATGGTTCAGGGAGCCAGTAACTGTGGCCTGGGGGCCGGATGTGGCCCCTCATGCCAATTCATCCAGCCCACAAAGCCCTCCTTGCTCCTGGAAGCAGAAGTAAAATGCCCCCGTATGGGCATGTTTTACTTCCACTTACAGGAGCAACAAGGGCTTCAGGGGCCGGATGAATTGGCATCGAGGGCCACTTCCAGCCCCTGGGCCATAGTTTGGGCACCCCTGATCTAGAGTGATCATTTGCAGGTCATTGTACCTGACATTCCAGGACTTCACTGCTTCCTACAGCCTATTAAGTACCAATTAAATGTCAGATTTGACTTAAGGTTGCCTAAGTATTTCTTTTTCCATAACTGGAGAATGTTACGGGGAACTTTCCCTACTGAATGCACAGCATCCTAATGTTCAACCGATATCTGACTTTTTATAAATTAAGATTACATCTAGTTTATATGACAGCCCTTGGTAAATCTGAAAAAGGGTCCACTTTGTCTCAGCCTTCTCTTATTCAGATCAAACTTACACACTTTGTTCAATATTTTCTTGTAGGCATTGTTTTAGGTACCCTTGACTATTTTAGTTGCCTCCTCTGCAATTATTCCAGGTGTTTACATCCTTCTTAAAGTGTGGTGTCCAGAACTGTACTCAGCATCATAGACAAGTCTAGGCAACTGTAGTATACAGTAAAACCATTACATTTATTTTGGCTTGGAAAGGTATGGTTCTCCCAGTGCAACATAAAATTACACTAACCCAGGTGCTAAAAGGGTGCTGGAAAGGGAGTGATGTCTAACCCTAACAAAATATATATGTTCTCATTCACCTTTTAATTTCAACTCTTACATAGTGGGGATTCGAACCAACAACTTCCTGCTTACAAGGCAAAATTGCAACTTCTATGTCACTGCAGCTCTGCTGTCAATGGAGCTGCTTTTGTAATCTTGTATTTGGCAGCCCAGGAGGAGGAAGGCAGGCAGAGAAACATGGAGCCCTGCTTGTTTGCTCGATCATTCCAGGCATCTCAGCTCAGCTCAGCTGTTTGCATTGGTACCCAAGGGGGGCACCATGGTACTGGGAGCCTGGGGGGCAGCTCAGGCTGAGTCACGGTTTCCTTTTCATATGTACTACTACTTAAACAGTGGTATCTCACATCACTGCAGGTTCATTTAAGGTACTTTGTATCTGCTACTGATACTACTAAATGCAGAACTTTGTATTTTTCAGAGACACACACATCTTACTTTAAAGCAGAAATTAACAAAGTGTCTTGTGTCACTTAAAAGAACAACCCATCCTAGTTGGATCATGGACTGCCAGTATTATTAGTCATCTGTCCAAGTTTTGTATCACCTATAAGTCTCATAAGGATTCCCATGTTTCTTCTATCTCATTAATTAAAACATTAAATGGACATTGAAATGGTAAATAAGTGTTGAGAATGTTTCATGGTCTACAGTAGAGCCCTGCAACATCTCATTTAAAGCTTCCTTCTAATCTGATGAGGAATATGGTTTGAGCACAGTCAGCTGTGAATCTACCTGATTATAATCTAGTCCATAAACAGTTTGTTGATTTACCTAAAACTAGACCTATACAATCAAGTCATTTCATTTTTCAGTTTCTGTACCATCCACCTCAATTTCTTGATCCCATTGAAAGATTATTGTAAGAAGTTACCTTTGATATATAGACCTGACAGATCATATCTTCCCCAGGTTTGATATCTTTTACAGATCTTGTAATGAAAATGCCTCTGCCCTGACATCCAGAATCTGGTTTACAGATGTAGGTCTTATGCTTTTTTGACCGACCAAAGGCCTGCAGTTCTCCATAGCTGACAACAGTGAAATATAAAACAAAAATAAATTACATTGTGGGTGGAGCCTACATCATGGGCGGAGCCTACATCATGGGCGGAGCCTATGTCATGGGCAGAGCCTACATCACGGGTGGAGCCTACATCATGGGCAGAGCCTACATCATGGGCGATCTAGTCATGCCTGCCATATGGTTATGTATGCATCTGCAAACACAGGCAGCACTGGCTCTTTGGTTGTAAATAGAGATGAGCACTGTACCCTAGAGTCGGATATGATTGGCTGTTGAGCAATAGAAACCTTGAACCACTTGCAGGGACAAAACCTGATGGGACAGGGCAGGGAGGTGGGTGTGGCCACCCAATTTCGCTAAAAAAAAAACCCTGCCCAAAGGCCATCCAATTTCACCATCACCCTGCCTAGAGGTCACCCAATTTTACTAAACCCCCTCCGGGGGGGGGGTGCGAACCTGTTGCTGCCCACCATTGCCTCCACCGTAACCTGAGGTTTTACTATAACATGTACTGTACTCTGTTTCTCCCATTTAAACAGCAATTACCTGTATTGTAAAGCAACTGAGAAACTGCTTCACAATACGAGCAAACTGAACTTTTCAATATATTAAATAAATAAGTAAATAAATTGGATTATTATTTTTTTACATTTAGCAGTTGGATGACAGGATTTTTTTAAGAAAATCTAAGCAAAGCATTGAAATAGCTATCATCTACCATAGGCTTTCTCAATGTATTCAGGTTGTGGGCTGGATCACTCCTCCTCAGACGACTGAGTGGGCCAGTCACATGGTTCTGCGCAAGTTGTCACATGTATTCTCATGTGTTTTTGTGCATTTTTTGTGAGTTCTCACAAGTTTTCAGTGTTTTCATGCATTTTCGTGTGTTTTTGGGGAGTTCTCACTTGAAAACACACGTTTTCACTGAGATCTCATGCGTTTTCACACATTTTTGGTGAATTCTCATGTGAAAATGTGCATTTTTGCTGTATTATTAGTGCTTCCACCATTTGTGGCAGCAGCTGAAACGAGGGTGGAGGGCCAAATGAAATGGCTCCATGGGCCATATCTGGCCCATGGGCTGTAGTTTGTGAATGCCTGATCTACCAACTGTTAAAAAACGATTTTTAAGTTTGATACCAAACAGTGAATACATATGAAATGTAATGAAAAAAAATTATGCTTATTCTGAATGACCCAAGACAATCAGGTGAAATGTTTATTTTCCCAGATGTGCAGAGGATAATGAGCTGCTGCAAGATCTGGAGGTTTACAAAGGGAACAGCTTATTTGTTCTCTTTTATCTCATCCTCAGTGAGCATATATACTGGGAATTGGGGGAAAGAAAGCACCACAATTTAGTAAAAACACTTGATGGGGGCTCAAAATAGGGTGGGCCAGATTGACTCACTCCAGCACAGAAGATGTATGCATGTGATTTTTAATTGCAGATCAACCTGCCCTCTAAACCAGTGGTTCCCAACATGGAGTCCATGCCCCACAGGGGTGGGGTGGGGACTTCAATTCCCAGAAGCCTAAGTCAGTAAATTGATGAACCAGTACTTTAGGGAATTGACTTAGGCTTCTGGGAATTAAAGTCCAAAATTCAAAGGTTGAGAAACACTGCTCTAAACACTCCAATGAGCTGGTTGTTATGCCTATGTAGACAACCTCTCCATTTGTTTCCTTAGTTTTTTAAAAGAGATTCAGAGAAACTATTTGCTACTTTTACACTGGCTTCAGCTTTTAAGGAATTCCTCGTGGACTTAATTCAGCAGTGAATAGCCGGTGACAGGATTTTATGTTAAAATTGTATGAAATATCTCTTTTCGTTTAGCCTTGTGGCTCATGGTTTTCCAGCCATTTTCAAGCCCCTCCGCTAATAAACAAATAAAACACTATTTTAAAAAAAGATCAGAACAGTAATATTTTAGAAAGACTCACTCAACAGGAAGACACCAGGTTCTGGGAAAGAAGTTAAAGTCCTTTGGGAAAAGCTTTAACATCCTGCTCATATTCCTGGCCAAAAGGTCCTTCCTACAGATTTCAGACATTCCAGGGAAATGGTTTATTTTCTAGAAAAATGGGCCAAAGGCAACATGTTAAGATTGATTAAAGATTTTAGATCATTTTTATGAATGTAATAAAGGTAGGCTATTTAGCTCCATCTTAGGATAACAAGTACCTGGTAAGTTTTCATTTCCAACACTCGATCTAGTGAAACAGAATAATCTGTCCAATATAAGGTCCAGTCATCAGTCTCACCTGCTTCCCGGAGACCACATAGTTTAGCAGCCCGTCGAACTGAAAAGAAATAAATTATATTAGTATTTGCGTAGAAGTACAGTATTCAGGAAGAAGGGTTTGTTGAACTCCCAGGGATGCATAATAGGTACACCATCAGCCAAATGTGACCCATCACCTTATTTATTTTTATTACAAGGTATAGCTGCAATAAATGATTGTTTCCTTGGGCTTGCCAGCTAATGAGGTATAATTGGTGGACATTCTGCAGCATTCTGATCTTCAAATTGCAGCCCTTGCAAGAATATCAGTACAGTACATGGGTTTAGAAAAAAATAATAATTTAAAATGGAATTGATGTATGTTCCAAAATTTACCTTTTTCTTCAAAAAATTATTATGGTCATGAGATCAAGAATCTACTTTTTGTAAAAACAGAAGCTTGGATTCTCAAAAAGTTTTGTTTGTATGTTTGTTTAATTTATGCCCCATCAAGAATTCATGCAAGCACTACTCTGGGTGGCCTACAAAAGCAAAGAAAAACAATACAAGAAATACAATAAAACCAAATAAAGAGTAAATAATATATAGACTATTAAACCAAACAACAAAGGACAATAATGAGACAACAATATTTTGTTGTTGTTCAGTCGCACAGTCTATTCCATTTCAGTTAAGAGTCTAAATGTACCTGAAAGCTTTTATCTCATGCAATAGTGTATTAAGACCAAGCTCCTCTTTATCAAGTGTGGATCGAGAAGGGTACTCACCACTATCGTATTTGCAGTTGGTCAGATTTATCACTGGTCATCTGGAAAACATAAAAAGAAGAAGAAAGACAGAGGCAGACAGGCAAAACCAATCCATGGTTTTATTCTGAACCTTCTGAGAAAAGTTTTGAACCATTTTCTTGGATTAAGCTTTTGCCTCTTCCAAGGTAGATGGAATTCTGTGCCTGGAAAGGGTTGGATCTGGAAGTTTGTTCAACTTCACTTTAGCCCTTACCATAATAAAACCTACCCTGTGGGATTATTTTGAAAATAAATATTAAAAACATTACCAAAACATAAGACAACATGACTCATTATTATTTAAAATATTCTCAAGAAGGCAAAACAGCATACAGTATTACTTTGGCAAACATGTATCTTTAAACCCATGTTTGCCAAGCTGACTAAAACATGAGGTAGGGCAAGAAAGCAATAACAGGCAAAGACATAAATCATCCTCATTCATTCCTCCTGATTCCTGTCTGTACATCCTTCCCCACAGTTCCCTCCCCAACACCAGAATGGTCCCATCTTTAAAAACCTCAGTTCCTGCTAGTGAGTGCCACATAACTTATCCTACATCTGCTTAGATTAAGCTGGTACTATCAGAGGACAGTGTACCATTGCCATTATTGCCAATACAGTATTCACATTGCTCTTTCATTCACTTAATGCCATGGACTTCATTGCTTTGTTTAGCAAAAAGCAGTTATAGTTTTCTTTCCAAAGCTTGCTTGCAGATCTCTATGAATTTTGCCATGAAGATTTTAAAAACCTAACCTAGAAACTAGAGAAGTATTTTTACTTAATAAGAAATGCTGGTGAAATTTCAGTATCCTAAAACATACAATCTTGCTACTCTCAAATGGAGATCAATTCTGAGTTTCAGGTCCCGCCTTTCTGCATCATACTATGCAGCACCATAGTTAAAATCTATTGTTCCTGCTTGCTCACTGATCACTGCAGTCCCAGAAAGAACACAGAGCAGTAGGTAAGATATCAGATGAAACAGTATGCTTAATTTGACAGAGATACAGAGAAGCTACTTTGTGCTATAGCTAGGCAAGTACAGTATATGGCTGGATTGCAAACAGGAGACAGAAAATTGCTGTTTTGCACACACAAATAGTATGCATTTGATATGCACTCCAGATAGGAACTCAAGATAGTTGAGTTTGGATTATGATACATTTAAGTACAGTAATCATCTTGGTTATATGGCCGTGATGACAAAGCTTGGCACTCCAGGTGTTCTTGGACTTCAATTCCTAGAAGCCCAAGTCCCTGTAAATCTACACAAATAGGTTTGAACTAAATTTATTCATGTAGATTCACAGGGGCTTGGGCTTCTGGGAATTGAAGTCCAAGAACATCTGGAGTGCCAAGGTTCGCCATCATGGTTATATGCTATTCCATGCTAAGAATCAGCATGTCTTTGAATAACATTTGCTGGGGAATAACAGCAGAAGAGAACAAACTTCACTACAAAGAGGATAATAGAAGGCATTGATTTATAAAAATTGTATGTAAAGTATAACATTAGAAATTATTTTTATAATTTTGATCAAAATTACAATACACCTTTCCCAAGTAGGCAAGTCCAGATGCTTGGTATTACGGGCAGTTTCAAGGCCCTGACCTTCCTTCTTATGATTATTTCTCTTTGATTCAGATTTGCACTGGACAGCTTCTCAGATAGAGGACATGTTCAAAAAGAGGACTGTCCTCTCCTAAAGCCTTCAAATAGGCTGACATTGTTGGTTCATTTACTGTATTTTTATATTGTATTGCATTACTGAGACTATGTCATGTATATGTAACTGGAATTGTATTTTGTAACCTTATTTTGCAGTGTGGTTTTGTTTTATTGCATTGTTGTATTGTATTGTTATATTTATTGTATTATACTGTATGACCTTTGACTATGTTATATGTTGTATTACTTTTGATTGTCTTATATGTATGGTTTCTGTAAACCGCCCTGAGTCGGTTGTACCAAGTAGGGTGGTATACAAATTGAATAAATGAAATGAAATACAGGCCTCTCCTCTATTTAAAAAAGATCATTTGGCCACCCTGTACTGCAGTCCCTTTGCTTCCATATTTGTACTATACTTCTTCTTCTTCTGCCGTATCCAAATCCAAATATTGTTGATCATCATGGTGATCAGCCATGAAGACTGTCCTGAGAATATAATGCACCAGCCTTTCATCTGCCTTCCGCATCACAGCACGACCCCTGTACTACTGATCCAGTTCTGCAACACTTGGTGTTGAGTCACTGGCAGTATAGACTACTCTATTACCATAGCAGGATAACCTGGCCAGACTATTTGTACTATACAGAACTGCCAATCTTTCCCTATAGCTCAGGGATTCTCACCCTGTGGCCTGTGGGGCAGATGTGGCCCATTGTGCCATTTCAGGTGGCCCTCCACTGCTTCCACCACACCTGGAAGTGCCATGTGGTGAAGGAAGGGCAAAATGGCCATCCAGCCCCCAAAGCTGTCTGGGGAAGCGTGACCCAGCCCCTGGCTTAAAAAGGTTGAGAACTCCTGCTGTAGCTCCTCATCTAATTTTAGAAGCTTTAGAACTACTGTACAGTCGTCTATCTTCATGTAGACTTCACAAGTCCTTTCAATCTTATTTCTAACCTCCTTTTCTTCTTCTTCTTCTTTACAGTCCCACTGGGAGACAGACTTTTCCTGCTTTCTTCTTCATAAATTACTGTTTCCTGGTTGATGGCTTCCAGTATACTTTCTTCTTTTTCTAGCCCACTTAGAGAAAACTCTAGCTCAGAGCAGTCCTTCTCGCCAAGCTGTTCCAGCTCTCGCCTCTCTGTGTGAGGTGAACTATCCGGTTGTGCTTCATCTGATAATTTCATCCTGTTCCCCAAATAAAGAAGCAAACAAAGAAGCAAAGAAGCAAATTGATCCAAAGGTAGCAAACATTCATATCAATTATTTGTCATCCAGGATATTTCCTTGTTAAATCAGAAAACAGAGAAATCATCCACCCCACAATATAAGGGTTTGTAGACACCAGTTCCCCAGATTGCAGTGGCTTAGTGGTTAAGATGCTGAACTTGATGACTGGAAGGTCGGCAGGTCGAAATCCAAGTGCTGAATGACAGAGTGAGCTCCCATCTCTGTCCCAGCTCCTGCCAACCTAGCAGTTCAAAAGCAAGAAATTGCAAGTAGATAAATAAGTACCACTATGGTGGGAAAGGCAACAGCCTTATCTGCACTCTGGAATCAGTTTGTTTGTTTGTTTGTTTGTGTGTTTGTTTGTTTGTTAAACTTATATCCCACCTCCTAGGGAAAACTTTCCTATTCTGGGCAGCTAACAGCATAAAACTCAACAATACAAACCAACACAAATATTAAAATTTACATATAAATACATCAAAACTCAGGAAATCCTAAAAAGAAAACCTATTTGTGACATAGAATAAAATGCCTAACAGTCAGCCGTTGGTAAGATATTCCTAAAGGCCTCTTTAAAAAGAAATGTTTTCAACTGGTTTTTTAAACATATGGAGAGACGGTTCCACAACAATGGTGCCACCACCTAGAAGGTCCTCCTCCTAGTCACGGCCTTCCTAGCTAATCTCAGGGTTGGCACCTGGAGCTGCATCATCATGGAGGAGCAAGTGATGCGGGCTGTTGTCCTGAGGGGAAGACGGTCCACCACAACTAAAAAGACTAACCCTCAACAGGGACCCAGTAAGGTGTAGGTAGGATTGTTCTTTGGACATGCTTGTTGCCCTCCAGGAGCCCTTGTGGAGCAGTGGTTAAACTTCTCTACTGCAACCCAGAAGTTGTGAGTTCTGTCCTGGTCAGGGCTCAAGGTCAGCCTTCCATCCTTCTGAGGTCAGTAAAATATGTACCCAGCATGTTGGGGGCACAACATAGCATTTAGTGAACTCTCTGTGAACTGCTCAGAGAGTGCACTAAGCGTTACGGAGCGGTATATAAGTGTGATTGCTTTGTTTTGATTGCTCTGCCACTTACGCCATCAGATCACCAGCAAAATGAGTGAACAAGCCAGTCCCCATAGCAGACCAAACAATGAAACAGATGCTTGTGCAATCACTCACTCACTTATGGATAGATACGTATAGACCTTCACTACAGTACTAATCTGCAGTTCTTTCTGCGTGACTTGCAAGCAAGCACACAGAAATCAGCAAAACAGTTGTTTGAGCAAACACTCTTAGTATGGTTATAAAATATGTGGAAAATGTATAGCAAGGTTCATTTTTTATTGCTTAAACATTTGCTACATGAATGGTTTAATACTCTGAACTCTCTGTCTTAAAAACCATTTAAAAAACAGGCACATTTAACAAACATGTACAGGTACAGTTAAAAAAAGTCGGATTTCACTGTATGACTGAACAATAACGTTGAAAGCTGTGAAGCCACGTCTCCTTCATTTTGTAAAACTAACCTGGTACTTTGTCTCCACTCCTCAGAATGGGTTTTAGGCTCTTCCCAGATTTGTTTGTAATGGACGGTGTATGTCGTTGCAGTCATCATCTTGGCATTTCTAACCAAAGCAAAAATAAAATACTGTACAACATAAAAGTGAAGATTCCATGGATTAGAAAGTACGCTTAGAGTGCTCTATCCATGACACAGAACTAGATTCTGGCACAAGTTAGGGGTTATTGTGAAGTAATCATCAGTGGACACACAACAAAGAAAAGCTGAATCAGCCCCACCGTCACCAAGGAAAGGCATGTTTGTTTCCTTTACAGTTGTCTGAACATGTCTTTTCAATGTATGCTATCGTGGCTATCCAAACAGAAAGCTGTGTAGCCCATGGGTACACAATTTCAACTGATAGACAGGAAGGAATTTTTTAAACTGTATCTTACATTTGTTGTTTATAAAAACCCAGTAGAAACAAGCTTTTAATTTAAATAGTGCTCAGATATGTAAGGGGTTCCCCACTGTGCTGCAATTATTTTTATTAGAACAAATGAACAGTTAAATTCTCACCTGAGTAGCTAAGCAAATGAAAGAGCAGTAAAGGGCATTTTAATTACCTTATATATTCTGCATTGTTGTTATAGAAGACCTTTGGAAATTGTTACTTATATAGCAATGTAAAAAGTATGCTGAATAGTTATTGAGGTTGCTATATAGTTCAAAATTCCCAGAGCCACACCAGAAACATGGAAATATAAAATGCAGCTATTCATATAGTGGCTTAAATCAGGGGTTCTCAACCTATGGCCCAGGGGCCGTATGCGGCCCACAACACCATCGCATGTGGGGGGCCCACTGCCTCTGCCACACCTGGAAGTGCCATGTGTGGCAGGCAGGTCAAAATGGCCATCCAGCCCCTGAAGTTGTCTGAGGGAGCATGACCTCAGCTTGAAAAGGTTGAGAACCCCTGCCTTAAATCTTGTTGAATAACTCTTAATGGTGGTGATGTCATCATCTTGCACTATTACCCTTTAATTTAAATCTCCCATCAGGTTCTGAGTCACCATAGGGATCCCTTTTGATCGGGAAAAGTCTGCGGAGTCCTCTGGATGAGGGAGAGGAGCTTTTAATATATATATGAAAATCTCCACTGGATCACTGGATCAGGACTGTTGCTGGTGAGCCTGCAATGGTTTATTTTCCCCAATTCCAAGGCTTCCCCTGGTCAAAGGGGATCTCTAGGCAGCCAGAGGACCTGAAGGAACACTATAGGAAACTTTAAAATAAATTCAATGTTGCAGGCTAAAGACATCATTACTGGCTGGGAAAGGGTTTCCCTAAATTTGAACTATGATCAGAGAATATTAAATGTTGCCAGCATAGAGAAATGTCTAAAAGTAAAAATGATAGGAAATGGGTAAAATGATGGTGTCCTTCAGAAAGAACAGGGCAGGCGCAATGAGTGTGAGAGTAGAAATTAAGAGGAATTCTAGTTCTGTGTAAGTTTCCATGGTCCAGATAAAGGACAACTTGGTGAAGCACTAGGACCCCAAGGCCAGTAAGAAGGAATTTATTTATTTATTTATTTATTAGTTCAAATTTATATTGCCGCCCACTCGCCGTGGCGACTCAGGGCGGCTTACAGACAATACATTACATTACAATATGTTGGGGTGGGCACATGCTAGGGGAAGGAGAAAGGGTGTGTGTGTGTGCAATGCACAGATCTACATTATGAGACAGTTTTAAGAAGCGGATCCATTATGAAACATAAGTGAGGAAACACAACCCTCCTAAGTAAGCTTCAATCCAGATACCTGTCTCATATGTAGCATAAATTTAAAAACTGATTTTATTCTATTTTGTTTTAATTCAAACAAATGTGTTTGTGATGGTGCATTCTGACAGTATTTCATGCACTTAAACCCTTTTTACTGCACTGGTCATTGACCACAATAAAGTTTGATTGATTGATTGAAATAACAGAAATAATCTCTTTTGATAGAAAGAAGCAAATTTTACACAACATTTTTTGAAGCCAGATCCTGACACATAGAGAGAGTTCTAAAATACAAAATGCCAAATTGCTTCATATCAACAAATGAGGAACAGAGGTTTTCTAAAGCAAGTGACTCTTAATTACTTGCTATATATCCAAAATATTCCCAAATACTTTTCTTTATCACAGGGATACTTTGCAACAATGTACCATTCTTGGGAAAGTATCCTCCTCCCCTAGCTACTGTAATGTCAGCAACTAAACACAGAGGAAACAGAAAAGCCTGGACTTGGTGGGGGGGGGGCAATGTAATGGATACTATAGTATTGTTGCCTCTGCTATTTGGAAACGTCCAAGACTTCAACCTTGGGAGCCCTGAACTCACTATACCACAGGCCGTATAATGATGAGTGGTGAGACAGGGAAGTGATTGGGAATAGGTATGCAAAGGGGAAAAAATGAGAACAAGTGTTTGTAACTAAACTGCAATTCTCCATGCACTGGTTGAAGGGAATATGGACAAGCCCTGTCTCACTATGCAAGATACTAACTACTCTAGTGGGGCTGTGGTGGCTCAATGGTTAAGAAGTTTGCCTTGTTAGCTGGAAGGCTGGTCGGCATGTTCGAGACCCGGGTACTGCATGCCAGTTTGAGCGCCCGTCTCTGTCCCAGCTTGAAAGAAAGAAATTGCAAGTAGATAAATAGAGACCACTTTGGTGGGAAAAGATATTGGGGACATGAAAGGAGCCTCATTCGGACATCACCTGGGCAGTTTCTCCAACAAAAATCCTTTCAACCCAGAATAATTTCTGACACAAAATTATTATTATCATAGCTCAGAGGAAACAGAAAAGCCTGAAGATGGAGAGTGATGCAATATGGATGGTATAAATAAATCACTTTGTTACAGTCATTGACCAGCACAATATGGATCGTATTGTTACCTCTGCTATTGGGAAATGTCCAAGGCTTCAACCTTGGGAGCGCTGACCTCAGCACACTACAGGCTCTATGGTGTGAATGGTGAGACAAGAGAGTAGCTGGGAAAAGGTATGCAAAGGGTGGGGTGAGAACAAGTGTTTGTAACTAAGCCTGCAATTTTCTATGCAGTAGTCGAAGGCAATAATAGTTTTGCGTTAGAAGTTATTCTGGGATTTTTGCAGAAGAAACTCCACTCAGGGAACGCCCAAATGAGGCTTCTTTCATGTTCCCCAAGAGGTGGGACAGAGACTGGCACTCAATCCGTCATGCAGTACCCGGGTCTCGAACTGCCGACTTTGCCAACCTCCCTTACAAGGCAAGCTTCTTAACCACTGAGCCACCGCAGGGCATATGAGCAGCCCTGTCTCACTATGCAGAATACGAACTAAGGGGCGTGGCCTTCGTTGCCCTCTCCTGTGTGCCTCACTCAAACCTCCAACGGCCTTTTTACCCTCTATCCCTGTGGGCGCAACCTAACTCCTTCACCCCGTCCCCTGAAAACTGAGACCAAAAAGTCCCGCCCGCTCAAGCTTATTTGCCAAAATTACTACATACTGCTCTCCCATTGGTCAAAATTAAATATAGAGCCATTTTAGTTGTTCAGCTAGCTAGACGACATGAAACCGGAAATACGGGCTTGGAGGATTAGGAAAGTGGCAGCGCGGTTGTCATGGAGATGGCTGGTACTGCACGGGAGAATCTGTTCCCCCACCCCTTCCCTGGACCCCTTTCCCCCCCCCGTTCTGCACATGCGTACTTGTGTCTCCGACCGAACCTCCTCCGAGGTCGTTTGCTATCCATCATCCACGAGATAGACTGGTTAGCGCGAGTTCAACGGTCGCCTTTACGCTGGGCACGGTTGAAGTCGTAGCCAATCAGAGGTGCTGAATAACTGGCTAATTTGAATATTTTATGCAGCCTTCCCTACCCTAAGTCAGCTGCGAGGCAAATTCTATTTTTCCTTTAAGAAGTTGCTTATTATCACGGGGTTGCCATTCCATCAAAAACCGAAGATCGCTACCACAAAGGGAACAAATTGTCCTTCAAGTCCCACAATTCAACCCCATGTGATATATTCAAGGATTTTTTTTAGAATGTACTGTTTGTCACCCTGCTTATTCAACTTATACACAGAACACATAATGCACAATGCAGGGATGGAGGAATCACAATTTGGGATCAAAATTGCTGGAAGAAACATCAACAATTTGAGATATGCAGATAATACTACCCTAATGGCAGAAAGTGAGGAGGACCTAAAGAAGCTCCTGATTAGGTTGAAAGAAGAAAGTGAAAAAGCTGGCTTGAGACTCAATATCAAGAAAACCAAGATAATGGCAACAGGCCCTATCAGTCCCTGGAAAATAGATGGGGAAGAAGTAGAAGCAGTGACAGATTTTACTTTCTTGGGATCTAAGCTCACTGCAGATGGTGATTGCAGCCATGAAATAAAAAGGCGACTGATTCTTGGGAGGCAAGCGATGAGAAACCTGGGGAACATAGTGAAAAGTAGAGACATCACATTGAAAACAAAAATTCGCATAGTCAAAGTAATGGTATTCCCTGTGGCAATGTATGGTTGTGAGAGCTGGACCATTAGGAAAGCTGAGCGCAGAAGAATAGACGCCTTTGAGATGTGGTGTTGGAGGAGAGTTTTGAGAGTCCCATGGACAACGAGGAAAATAAATAGGTCAATCTTAGAAGAAATCACCCCTGACTGCTCCTTAGAAGGTCAAATAATAAAGATGAAGCTAAAGTACTTTGGATATCAAATGAGAAGAGAGGATTCACTTGAGAAAGCCTTGATGCTTGGAAGGGTCGAGGGCAAAAGAAGAATGGGATGGCTCAAGATGAGATGGCTAGATGGTATTGTGGAGACAGTGGGCGCAGGGCTGAGCGAGTTGAGGGGGATGGTGGAAGACAGGAGTGCCTGAAGGACAGTGGTCCATGGGGTCGCAGAGGGTCGGAATCGACTGTGCGACTGAACAACAAAAAAATAAGCATGTTGGATTTGCCGTTTGTGAAAGGGAGATGGTGATCTTTATTCTCTACTAGCCAGTGAATCTGGTTTTGCTCATGTTAAAATCTGTAAGTCCCCAAACAAGAAAGTATGTACTGTATATATTATAACAGGGATTCTCGACCTGTGGCATGTGGGCCGAATGTGCGGCCCATGGCACCATTTCATGTGGGGGTCCCACCGCCTCCACCAGGAAGTGTCATGTGGTGGAGGAAGGGCAAAATGACCATCCGGCCCCAAAAGCTGTCTGAGGGAGTGTGACCTGGCCTCTGGCTTTAAAAGGTTGAGAATGTATTATATCAATTACAGTGAAACCTCTACTTATGAAAAAAAAAGTCTCTTCCGTAGGCATTTGCTTAAATCATTTTTTTTATGTAACTCAAAACAAACCCATAGGGGAAAATATTTTTGCATAACTCGAAGCAAACCCATAGGAAAAATGAAATTTTTATAAATCGAAGCAAATAGGGGGAGAAATTTTATGTAACTCGAAGCAAACCCATAGGAAAAAGAATATGTAACTCGAAGCAAACCCATAGGAAAGCATGTAAATTGGGACATGGTTTTAGCACAAAATCATTATGTAAGTTGAATTTTATGTAACTCGAGGCATATGTAAGTCGGAGGTTTACTGTATATTATATCAGTGTTATGCAGATGAAGATTAGAATTATTTCACTGAAAACAAATTACACATAATCAGAGTACTAGTTAAAAGTGTCTTTTATTTATTTGAAGTCATATTACTTGTGTGATCCCTGAATAGGCAGAGGGTTGGAGTGACTAAATATGACACCAACATGCTCATTTGGGAGCTGCTGGTAGACAACAGCACGTGTTGTGAATGAGGAGAGATACAAAATCCGTCTCATTTGTTAGTCTGCCGATTACTACTAGAAACATGCATTGATGAGGGCTTCAGTTTGGCCAGCAACAAAGCCAAGAAGATGGCTTCATTTTGGCAGCCCAGGGTTTGATTGGAACATGAACGAAGAGAACTTGTGTAATTCACAATTGGTCACTTACAATTGTGTTTCACTTAAAGAGCAATCCTGTGGAACACATTATGCTCTTTAAGCGAGGTACAACTGTAGCTCTTAGAATCTTAGTCTTTACACAGTTGTACCTCGCTTAAAGAGCATAATGTGTTCCACAGGATTGCTCTTTAAGTGAATTTGCTCTTTAAGCGAAACACCATTGTAAAGGACCAATTGTGGTGGGGGGGGGATTGCGAACCCCGATTTATTTGTTAAGCGAGTTTTTGGTTGGTTTTATTTGTTAAGTGAAGCAAATATTCAGAGAAAATTCTGTTCTTTAAGCGAGTTACTCTTTAAGCAAATCGCTCTTTATGCGAGGTTTGACTGTATTTCTATCTCCTAATTTGTCATCAGGAAACTCACAAACTATAAATGGAGAAGTCAACCATCTACACTGCACAGATCAGCTTTGGCCCTGACAGTCTCTGTAGCAAAGTACGTATGCTGCTCCAGTATGGAACACATACATACACACACACACAAAGTTGACATGCAGATAGTGACAGGATGCCTTAAACCTACACCAGTTGAGAAAACATACCCTCTTGTTTATATTCCTCCACCTAAGATCAGGAGAAAAGTAGCAGCAGATGCTGAGAGAACTAAGCAAGAAAATGACCCTCGACACCCTCTGAATGGATATGAGCCTCAAGTCCGCTGGCTCAGATCTAGGACGAGCTTTATGGCAAGAACAAATATTCTTGAGGGTACACAAGAGCAAAACCAAATCAAAAGATGGAGGGAGGAGCTCACTGGAAAAAGAACATCATTAAAGGTGCATATAGCTGAAGATCTTAATCTCCCATATGTCACCTGGAGGACTGTGAATAGGCTAGGGGTTGGAGTCCCTAAATGCAAGACCAACATGTTCACGTGGGAATGGTTTGTGAATAACAACACATGGTGTGAATATGGAGAGAGACATTTGCTGGTCAGCTGATTGCTGCTACACACGCACCAATGAGGGCTTCCATTTGGGCAACAACAAAGCAAAGAAAGTAGCTTCATTTTGGCAGTCCAGGGTCTGCTCAGGACATGAAAGAAGAAGAATTTGTCCTACAGAAAATACATTTCTGAAAAAACAGTATGCTAGCTTTATATAGCAGACAGAAAAGAAGAAAAGGCATAGCAATTCCTACCAATATATCTATAATTTTTAAAGTTCTTGGTTAATCCCTCCCAGGGAAGCTCGCAGCCTGAATAACCTGTCCCAGTTTAGTAACCTCTAGTTGTGTCACATTAAAATTCCCATTACTGTATCTTTAGCAGTGAGGCCATTTGTGACAGAAAAGATGAGAGCTGTAGTTGTGCTCAGTTGGAGGGTACCTGGCTGACAGATCAGAGTAGAGGTTCTGGCTGGGGGTCAAGCAACAGTGAAGGGTCAATCGGGGTGGGGGAAGTGTTTTGAAGCTAATTCGGTTAAGAAAAGATTGATTGGGAGTTTCATTCTTGTGGTCCAAACTCTGTGGCTTCAATCAGTGTGCCACCTGGGGCATGTCTTCTTTTACTCAGCCTTTCTAGCTTGCTTTTGGGCAATAGATGTTTCAGTTACAAGTAGAGGTGCATAGTGGTGTTTTGGGGCTCTGATCATAACTTGGCCCCCTGTATTTAATTCATAATCTTTGACAAGTCAGTATTTTTTTAAAAAAAAATTAGTTGAATATATCCATTGCCTGCCTTATAAGAACATAAATAATTCAAAACAGTTTACATGTCATAAAAGCAGTAGGCATAAAGTAGTAAATAGTAATAGGAGAAAGAAAATAGCAAGCAGCAGAGCGAAAGAGAAAATGATAAATTACCCAATAAAATGAGCCAGCTAACTTTTAACATTCTAGACGTCACAGTCAATGAAACAATAACACTCTGAGTTAAAATGCCTGGGCATATAAAAGCATTTTTACCTGGCATCTAAAATTCATAACAGTGTGTGCTAGGATGGTGCATAAAGCTGGAGAGGCAGGGCCATACCTTACCAGCATTAGTATCTATAACAGGAGTTCTCAACCATTCTAAGAGAGGGGCAGGGCCCCGCTCCCTCAGACAGTTTTGGGAACCAGATGGCCATTTTGCCATTCCTCCACCACATGGCACTTCCTGGTGTGGTGGAGCCAGTGGAGGACCACATGAAATGGTGCTGTGGGCCACATCTGGCCCATGGGCTGCAGGTTGAGAATCCCTGATCTATACTGAAGCAGCTGCCTGAAGCAGGGGATTACTCTGATCTCTCTCCAGTAGAAGGGTCTCCTACTCGTCATTGTTGCTGCCGCCTGACTATCTAGTCACCCATTATTTTCTGTAGTCCAAGAGAAGCCATTTTGAACTAAAGGATAAGAAGTCCCTCTCGGCCACCTTCCCATGCTTCTGTGTACCTGTCATAAAGCAGGAAAAAGAACTTGATGGAAGGGTCATCTCTTTGCTCTTCGATGCAAGATGGAGAGCCCATATGTATGCATAGAATAAAGCCTTTCTCTCTCCTATGTTTGGTGCATGTATTCCTTTTGATATCCACAGCCACATGAGCTGTGATTTATTTATTTATTTATTTATTTATTTATTAGTTCAAATTTATATTTGCCTATCTTTGGCAACAATCTTCTTCAAGTGCCATATCCGATTCTGAATATTGGCTATCATCATGGCAATCAACCATGAAAATTGTCCCGGGCACTATATAATACAGTGGTCTTCCATTTGCCTTCTGCATCGCACCGCACCACGGATCCAGTTTCGTAAGTCATTTTCTGACTTGAGAACACCGAAGTTTACAGAAGTATCCAAAAAAAAAAAATATTTGGCCACTAAAAACTGAAGGAAGCAGTTGTTAGACTGTAGAAGGGAGGAAAGAACACAATGTGAAAAGAAACAAACATTACTACAATGTTTTATCCCTGGATCTCTTTAAAAAACAACTTAAAACTTTCCTATTCAAGGGAGCCTTTAAGAATATTATACCCTTAACTATAAATTAGTTGACCTGTGTGCTCACAGACACCGGGTACTGTACTTTATTTTAATTTTTGATGTACTTGTTCTGTTTTTATTTTGTTGTTTTATTGTTATTTGTATGTGCACCTGCCAGAGTGGGAAATATCCCAGATGGGTGGTATAAGAAAGAAAGAAAGAAGGGCTTCTTTGGAGTAAAAAATCCTTTTCCTTGGTGGCTTCTGCAACTGGGAATTCCCCCTATTAGCTGGGCAAAGAGGATGACATGAAAACTTCCAGTGTCAGAAGTGAAGTCAACAAAAACTCCAACGTGTCTTTGGCCAGCGAGACAGGAAGGAAATGCCTTCGCCACGCCTCCTAGAGCTGAGTCAATGAGACAGCAGCCGACTGTATATATACCGTAAGAATGAAAGCAGCAGTTACTACACACACAAAGTCTCTAGAAGTGCGTGCACCATGGGGCTTCTACTCTCCCGGCTTCAAGATGCATTACAGAGTTTCTACGGGATGGAGGCGCGTATTCTCTTGGTGGGTCTGGATGCAGCTGGCAAAACAACCCTCCTTTATAAGCTAAAGTTGAACGAAACTGTGTCAACTGTTCCCACCATAGGCTTTAACGTGGAGACAGTATCGCCCATCAGGAATATCAGTTTCACTATATGGGATGTGGGCGGTCAAGATCGGATCAGAACACTGTGGAAGCATTACTTTAACAATACAGACGGGCTAGTCTTTATGGTGGACAGTGTGGACTGTGAGCGCTTCGAGGAAGCCAGGATGGAGTTGGAAGGACTGCTGGATGCCAGAGAGATGGAAGGAGTGCCTTTTGTACTTCTGGCAAACAAACAAGACTTGCCAGGCGCATGGCCCCCCGTGGAGGTAGCAGAAAAAATGGGTCTGAGGAAGATCCCAGCGCACAGGTGGTATGTGCAAGGCTGCTGTGCTGTGAGTGGAGAAGGCATCCCGGAAGCAATGGAGAAGCTCTCTGAGATGGTGAAGCAGTATCGTAAAGCCAAAGGAAAATAATCCATGGAAAGCCCCTCCTACTCCATGAGCAATGTAAGATACTTTTAAAAACTTACCTTTTTTGTAGGGACTGTGGTGGCTTGGTGGTTAAGATGCTGAACTTGATGACTGGAAGGTCAGCAGGTCAAGACCCGAGTGCTGCATGATGGCTGGCATGAGTTTTTGTCTCTCTCCTAGCTCCTACCAACCTAGCAGTTTGAAAGCTAGAAATTGCAAGTAGATAAATAAGTACCACTTCAGTATCTAGGCATGCCTGCCACATGTCCATGGAAATGTCTGCAGACACAGACAGTGCTGACTCTTTTGCTATAAAAAGATGAGCACTGAACCCTAGAGTTGGATACAACTGGATTTCAAGCAAGGGCAACCTTTACCTACCTTTTCTGTCCCAGAGATTTCCCCCGAGAAATATTTAATTTTCAAAAACCCTTTAGGACTCTATTGTTTTGCTTGTTATCAGGACCAGATATGCAAACCTTAGTATCTTTTCTTTTTCTTTTGCACAGACGTACAAATCTTTTGGACTCTTCTCGGTAATGTCTTGATTTGGGCTGTAATCATGAAGAGAAATACAGAAGCTAGTGGAGAGTTCCAGACCCCAAATCTGGAATCATCAAATCTACATGGATCAACTTTGAACTACTAGCTGTCTTTGAATTGCTAGCTGTTATTTTGTCCAGTTCATCACTGCCAACTATAATTCTAGTAGGCTATTTGAAGGGTCTGTTTGTTGCTTTATATCTCATCTATTTGACAAGCAAAAATAAAGAAATTCTTTTAAAATATTGCTCGATATCGTTATTCCTCAGATTCTGGATCTATCATATTATTATGTTTTGCCCCTTTCCCAAAGCAATGGTGGAAACAAGGCTAGTGATGTAAGATGCTGAGCTTAAAGACTGAAAGGTTGGGCTTACTATTCCCTTCTTTCTGCCCAAAGCCACAAAATCTGGCTCTTCTAGAATGCACAGTAAGGAACTGACATCCCTAACTTACTAAGCTATTTAGTCGGCTATATTTTTATTAGGCCAACTACTAAAGGATTTAAAAAATCATTGATAAATTAGTATCTTGGGCTTGTATCCCTTTACTTGACTGAGTAGAGATAATACATCAGGAGTGGCCAACCTACAACCCGAGGACCGGACCCTGCCCATGCAACATTTCACGTGGCCTGCCATCACCCTCGCTGAACTGGAAGCGGACATGTTTACGACAGCCACAAAATGCACCCACACCTGTGTAAATGTGCCCACACCTGCCATAAACGCCATAAATGCACCCACGACTGTCATAAATGTGTTTGCAACACCCACAGATGTGTTTTATGGCAGAGTTTACAGCAGGAGGAACCATGTGACCAGCCTGCTCAGCTGTCTGGGGACATGGTCCAGCCTGCTGCGTTAAAAGGTTGGGAACCCCTGTAATACACATTTGTTGCTATAGCTGACATAACTATTTTTGCTAAAATAATCCACTAAATGTTTTATACTTCTTCCATGTCTAAGCCAGACGTGAAACTGACAAAATGAAGGCACCTTTTGGTGAGTTTATTCTGCAGTTCCTTTCGCCCGACCTAGTGTGAGAAAGAATAGCCAGCAACACAAGGTTGCCGTTACTAGGGTACACCTGACTGTAGTTTTAAAATACCACAATCTTTGAGGAAGCTCTTTCTGTGTATACTGAAAAACCTGAACAAGGTATGAGCAAATGTCTTAGTTTGCCAGAGATTAGCAGCTCCTTCTTTGGCCCAAAGCAGCAGATGCATGATAGTAAACATATCAATTGAGTGGCAATTCCCTGAGGAGAGGACCCCCTCTTTGTGAGTGTTAGAGCAAGATTTATCCTGCACTCTTAACTCTGTATATGAGTAGAAGAGCACCCTCTCATCATTCATTCAAGACAAATTACCTTCAGCTAGCCTGGAACTGTAGAATTGTGCTACATCTTACTAACATGTGTTGCCGATGAAATTGACCACATACTCTATAGGTACAGCTGTGTCTCCTTTCTTAATTGATCAAGTTACAAATAGAAGGAGTTAAGGGAGAACTCTATCAGTAAGAACAACAAAAGAGACAGCAGAGAGACAATCTATTTATTTATCATTAACTGAGGTGATCAACCAATACAACTTTCCAGTACTGTAAAATATTCTAGCAAACAATCATCTTAAAATACAGTACTGTAGTATCAAATACAGTGGAACCTCATAATGATTGCATTATACAATGAATAAATCGTACAATGAATAGATTTTTTAAAAAAAGTTGCATCATACAATGATTTTTGTTATTGTACAACATTTCTCTATGGGGAAAATCGAATTACTCTATTGGAAAAAATGTACAATGAATGTTTCTTTGTACGATTTTTCCCTTAGAGATATTCATTGTACGATGCATCCCATAGAGAAATTTGTTATATGATACATGCATCATATAAAATCGTACAACTAGCCCCGCAGAATGAATTAAATTCATTATACAGGGTTTTACTGTATAACTGAAAACAGGACAGCATTAATATCAAATCAGATATTCCTGCTACAGCATAGTTATTTGTCATCATTGGGAAACTGCATAATATCTTTAGTTATTTGACCACTGCTACAGCTTTTGGTCTTGCATAGAAGAACATGTGCTACCAGCATCAAAATAAAATTGTTAAAAAATAATCTTATTCAAAAAATAGTGCAATATTTCTATGAGTCTATTCGGTTCTAGTTTTCTGAAACATGTACTGAACATGCCTTCTTTAAAACTTTTGCATGTTCTAAAGCAGCAATGAAAACACACTGATTATACTAAAACATAATATATTACTTTGATTCCTGTGTTACTTATTAGGATTTTGTAGCTATGAATAAAATGGATGTATCTTTTTTAGAGGGTTCAAGATCTCCAAAAGTAAACAATTCAATTCAAGACCTTGAGCTTTTCATTCCATGCCATTCTACTCCAACAGCCTTCCAAGCAGTCAGGAAAGTTATTGTTAACTTACAGTCTAGCAAAAGAACACAAGAATAAGCAGCTTGAATTTAGGCCTTACCTATACACATCCTCTCTATTATCAGAACTCCATACCTTAATTCTTCGGCTCAGTAGTAGGGAACATATGGTCTCTATGCTGTTGGACCATAACTCCTATCAACTCCCTACATTGGCTATACTAGCTGGGGCTGATGGGAATTGCAGTCCAACAACAACTGGAGGGCTATTAAGTTACACAGGCTTATTTTAGCTGATTAATATTTCTGTGCCCTACATAACTTTAATTTCTTTTTCTTCTTTCATGTCCAGTGATCTGCTGTGAGAAAGATGAGCCGGCAAAACAAGATTATGACTCTTTCTGTGTACCCCAACTTTATAATAGCAGGAGGGGAATGGCAGAGTCCAACCACAGTGGTTTGTCAGTCATCAATAGGCATGACTAGATGGCTTCGATTCGGTTTAAGTCATGCTAAGCTAAACAGAGTAATTTTGAAGTACTGTACAGTATGTCTTTTGGAGTGATCCTTGCATCCACAAATCACCGAAACATTCTTTAACACATGTCTAGAGACCAAAAGATTGATGAAAGCTAGTTCCTTGACTCCTTTTGTCTGATGACCACCTCTAGAAGAACTAGAACCAAGGCCTGATTCAGCTCAGGTGGGCATGCAAACATACTGGCTGAAATCCTATTGTGCAGTTACACAAAAAACATAAATATTAGTATGAAATGTCATAAGTTAAGAAATCTCTATAGGCATTGTCTATTGCATGCTGAGTCTGGTGACTCAGTAGGGAACAGATAATTCCTACAGAGATTTCTTAACTTATAGCAATTTCCCACTAAATATTATGCCTTTTGCCTAACTATGCCAATTGGAATTTAGCTATTCTTTTGTACTGACAGACAAAACCAACAATAAAGTAGGAATCTATAGGGCTCCTGCCATATGGTTTTGTTTCATGATTTATCTCCTCCATGAACACAGGTGAAAAAAAGGTGCACAATTTCTGTATCTTATATGGCTAGTCAAACTACATGTTGAAGAAATGTTTCTGTGTTGCAAACGTGGTGGAAGAAGAAAAAGATGACCATTCAGTCACAGTAAAAGTCATAGGTGGGAAAAATACCATCCCATTTTTAAATAACCTACAGTAAGTTTTAAACTGTTGGAAGACATACTTAAACATGAAGGAGGAATCCTTTTTCCACAGCAAAACAATGGAAAGGAACAATGCTGCAGTCTCATCCATAGGTTTAATCCTGACAGGCCAAGTTTAACACCACCACATTTTATAGAGCATGATGACAAACCTTTTAGAGACCCAATGCCCAAACTCAACAGGCTGCTGTCTGCACCACAAAAGGGCAGGGCAAACTCTCTTCTGGGGGAGGGAGGAAGCGCTCTCATTTGGCTGCTGGGCAGAGGAGCAGGCAAACTCTGTGCTGGGGGATGGAGAAAGCACTCCCATTGGGCTGCTGGGCAGAGGGGCGGAGTAAAATCTGTGCTGTGGCAATGGCATGCATACGCACAGAGAGGACTCTGAGTGCCCCCTCTGGCATGTGTGTCATAGGTTCACCACCACATTCTATAGAGGACATGTGCCAGTGCCTGCTAGATCATACCACAACAACAAAAGAGAAGAGTAAAAAAGAGAAAGGAATTTTCCATCATGACAGAAGCTTAAGTAGACTCAAATTTAGTTTAAGCCAGTGTTTCCCAACCTTTGGTTTTTGGACTTCAATTCCCAGAAGCCTAAGTCAGTATATTGACTGACCAGTGCTTTGGGGAAATTGACTTAGGCTTCTGGGAATTGAAGTCCACAATCTGAAGGTTGGGAATCAGGGTCTAAGCTATGGCAGTAGACATGGTCATCATACACTTGCTTGTCAGAACTGTCAAAGGTCTTGTTGCAGTAGGGGCAGTCTAGAATATGGCTGCTGACATGATCAGCAAACTGCTGCTCTCCGATCTCGGTAGAGAAGACTTCATTGCACACAGGGCATCTTTTCATAGAGTCCTAAAAGAAAGAGAATATGAATGTAGAAAGAAAAGGAGACTATCTGTGTTTCAGAAATGCACAATGCCAATTTATGGTAGAACAAATAAAATTTTGGTTTTTCAGCATCCTGGTAATGACTGCCAAGTCTCAGATGTTTGATTTACCATTTTAGAGTTTTAGCCTCCTCAAGACTTCCAAGGAAAAGTCTGTATCAGATATATCAACCTGTTTTATCTAACAAGATCCATCATTGTCTTCTCTACCATTCTCCAGTTTGTTATTACATTTTTCCAGATGCAACTTTGCACTCCCACTCAAGGACACCAAATATGAGAAAGGAGAAGCTATGGTTCTTGATTGTTAAAACAATTGTAAGTAGTAGTAGTTACTTTATCGCATCTCCCTCACCACCTCAAATGCTGTAAGCTCTTATCTTTTTCAAAGACCCAATTGGGGTTTGAACTTGGAAACCTTACAAATGATTCCCTGCTGTACAGTTGTTGTGGTTTTTTTTACTAAATTCCAGTCTAATTTAAAGCATCATAATGGCAACAGGCCCTGTCAGTCCCTGGAAAATAGATGGGGAAGTAGAAGCAGTGACAGATTTTACTTTCTTAGGCTCAAAGATCACTGCAGTCAATGCAATTGTATTCCTGTAGTAACGTATGGTTTTGAGAGTTGGACCATTAGGAAAGCTGAGCACAGAATAGATGCCTTTGAAATGTGGTGTTGAAGGAGAGTTTTGAGACTGCCCTGGACAGCGAGGGGAACAAATAGGTCAATCTTAGAAGAAATGAAACCTGACTGGTCCTTAGAAGGTCAAATAGTAAAGATGAAGCTAAAATACTTTGGACATCAAATGAGAAGAGAGGATTCACTTGAGAAAGCCTTGATGCTGGGAAAGGTGGAGGGCAAAAAAAGAAGTGGGTGGCCAAAAATGAGATGGCTAGATGGTATTGTAGATGCAATGGGCACTGAGCTGGGCTGGTTGAGGAGGGTGGTGGAGGACAGAGGTGCCTGGCAGGCAATGGTCCTTAGGATCGCAAAGAGTCAGAATCGACTGTGTGACTGAACAACAAAAAAAATACACTGTACAAGAGAACACAGACATGAACGTATCTACAACTAAACCTAAATATGTGCCAGTAGAGTAAAACTGCCAGTCTGGCCAGGTTATACTGCTATAGTAATAGAGACCATACTGCCAGTGACTCAATACCAAGTATCAGGCAGTGGTTAACTAATCTGACAACCCTGAGGACTAGTGACCTTAGGTTGTAAAGTCCACAGGGAAGGGTGATGGTCCCCAAGTGGATTAAATCCCACTTGACTCCATCTTCATCAATACTGGTCTGGGGCTGAAGAGGACTTTGCGTGCCAAAAGGGCTCAGGACCAGAAAGTGACTTGCGTAACTGGACCAATGGTATGGGAGTCATGTTGTGATGTGGTAGCTATGCATTATATTCTCAGGACAGTCTTCATGGCTGATCACCATGAGGATTGTCTAGATTCGGATAGGGCAAAAGGAGAAGAAGAAGAAGAGTAAAATTCCCAACGTTCTGAAGTCTGGGTCTTATAGTAAAAAGCAAAAAAAGCAGTTTCCAAGATTGAGCGATGCAAAAATCACATATCCTTCCCTCACTTATCCGTGTTTCCATTTCATCCCCACTTCTTTCTATTTATATTATGTCATTTTAGTCCTGGGAACAAGGATCTGAGTACTCAGGTTATGCCTATACAGTAATACCTCGGATAACGACTGCATCGGATAACGGTAAAATCGTTATCCGATACAGTCGTTCTTAGCAGCAGGGTGGCTGGAAAGCTGATCGGGGTTCTCTGTTCAGCTTCCCAGCCACCCTGCAGCTATGGAGGCAGGGGTGGGGTGGCTGGAAAGCTGATGGGGGGCTCCCCCGTCGGCTTCCCCAGCCACCCCACAGCTGCGGAGCCAAGGGTGGGTGGCTAGGGAAGCCGACAGGGAGTCCCCGTCAGCTTCCCCAGCCACCCTGCAGCTGTAGATCAGGTCCTCTGATCTCTCTGGAGCAGGCAGGGGGATCTGAGAGAGCAAAATGGGTTTTTAAAAATCCATTTTTAAAAACCAATTTTGGGCTCTCTGACTTCCCTGCATGCTCCAGGCAGCTGTTACTGGGCTTCCCTGATGTCTCCAGCCAGTGGAGCAAGCCAAAACGTCAGGGTTTGAACCCTGACGTTTTGGCTTGCTGCACTTGCTGAGGACATCGGGGAAGCCCAAAACAGCTTGGATCGGGTCTTCCCACCTCCCTGGACCCGGCAGGGAAGTCAGAGCCCGAAATGGGTAAAAAAAACCATCCTTTTTTACCAATTTTGGGCTCCCTGACCCCCCTGCCGGGTCCAGGGAGGTGGGAAGACCCGATCCAAGCTGTTTCCAAAGTTCCACCACCTCCCTGGAGGCTGCAGCAAGCCAAAACATCAGGATTCAAATCCCGACGTTCTGGCTTGCTACAGCCTCCAGAGAAACGGGGCTTTTTTTAATGTTGTGTGATCAATGCATCGCACAACGTTAAAAACTGGATAACGACGAGACTTGTGGAACCAAGTCTCATCGTTATCCGAGGTACTACTGTAGTACCAAACAAACAGATGGTGCCATACTAAATAATAACAACAAATGACAGCTCAAAAAAACTCCAACAATCAAATTAAAATTCTACATCTACTGAGGAAAACACACAAACACAAACTTGCACCCCTTACCAGGCTTCTCACAGGAATCTCTGTAGTTGCTGCAAAACAGAGAAAATATTTTAGCCATGACAAGGACTGCATGCAACAATGGAATTCTTCTTCTTTCATGTCCCAATCAAACCCTGGACTGCCAAAATGAAGCCACTTTCTTGACTTTGTCATTGGTCAAACTTAAGTCTTCATTGGTGCATGTTTCTGGCAGTAATCGGCAGGCCAGTAAATGAGCTGGATTCTGTATCTTTCCATATTCACACAGTGTGTTGTCTGCCAGCAGCCCCCACTTGAGCATGCTGGTCTAACATTTAAGGACTCCCTTAGCCTATTCAGGTCCTTCAAGTGATGTCAGGGAGGCTGAATTGCTCAATTATATCCTCCTTTAATGTTGTTCTTTGTCCAGTGAGCATTCCAATGGAATGCTAGGAAAAATGACTAAAAAGACAGTTGGTGAAGACTTGAGATGGACTGAACTGTACATGGGCTGCAGCCCATTCTAGGGCTTACTTTGTGCCAAAATTTCTCTCACATACATGGTTTTAGATCAAGGATAGCCAACCTATGGCCCATGGGCCAGACCCAGCCCACAGCACCATTTCAAGTGGCCCACTACTGCTCTCGCTGCTACTAGAAGTAGAAGCAGACGCGTTTACAACAGCAGTAAAACACGCCTGCACATGTGTAAACGCACCCATGCCTGCCGTAAATGCTTCCATAAATGCACCTCTGGCTGTCACAAACACACGACAGCCGCAGTTGCATTTTACGACAGCATTTACAGCAGGAGAAACCACATGACTGACCTGATCAGCTGTCCAGGGGACATGGTCCGGCCCAAGGCACGAACAATTTGGGAACCCCTGTTTTAGATAACTACTGCATCTGTTCACTGTCACCTAGCAGAAATCTGCCAGGTAGCAGAAAGGGCCCTTTACAACTTGGCCAGGGCAAAAGGCCTGATACAGTCATTAATGGGCTACTCATCATGTCACATGCTATTTTAGAGATAAAACTGCTTGCACACATTCTGCCATGGACACCATATCTGGAACAAAGTTAGAGACGGAGAATGTTGTATTGCAACTCAACAAGGTTTCAGTATTATGTACTATTATTCAATACTATATTTTAGGTTCAAAGGACTATTAACAGTCATGATCCCAGCAGATGTGGCATTTTTTTTTCTATTAAAGACTTCTCTCACCTCACCCCAAGATCCCAAAGGTTTCCCAAGAGAAAAGGAAGCCCTATAAGGACAATCGGAACCCAAAAAAGGATGGATGTGAAGCTTGTAATTTATTAGAATTAAATATCATTGGCACCAGACAATGACATCATCCAGTTCATACTGTGTAAATCTACATAAGAGGATTTTTCTGCATTTATTTATTTATTTATTTATTTACTTAATTAAACTTTTATGCTGTCCTCCTCACAATGGCATTGGCCCCCTGCAAAACTGGATTATAATAAAACTTCCTCTCCATACTTCATCAAACTCACTTTTTTCTTTCCATTCTTTAAATAGAAGACACATTTTGACAGTTTTAAAATTATAATTCCTAGCTGTACTACTGTCAATTTGTGTATGTAACATATTTCAGCTTTCCTGCTATTCCATTTGTTTGCTAAAATGCTGGTGCTTGCTCTTTCTTTCGGTGTAGCTTGTTATTTTTATATTTTTTGTTGATTGTTTTCTACAATTCACAGTTACACAGTTCAGCATTCTACATACTTTTTAAGTAGGATAGGACATAATTATATTATTGTTATCCATCTTAAAATGCTAATACCTGTACAGACAGAGTGAAATCTCAGGATCCTGTGCAAATGGGGGAACCACAGGGTGGCACTATTGCTTTTCCTTGTTAAGCATCTCAAATGGCAGCGCAGTCTTTACTTAATTAAATCCAAAACTTAAGTCTACTAGGCCAACACAATCTGATTTTAGACTACAATTCCCACATGCTGTATTCTAATGTTTATGGAAGATATCAGGTTGAGAAATACAGGGTTATTAGTTGGTTTCTATCCTATCGAGTAGGACTGTGGTGGCGAATAGAAGATCCGGCAGGTCAGCAATTTGAGACCCAAATGCTGCATGACTGAATGAGCTTCTATTTCTGTTCCAATTCTTGCCAACCAAGAAATTTGAAAGCAAGAAATTAAAAGGAGATAAATTGGTACCACTTTTGTGGAAAGGTAACAGCGTTCCATGTGCTCTAGTGTCTTGTCATGCCTGCCACATGACCACAGAAACCTCTGCAGATCAGACAGCACTGGCTCCATAGTTATAAATGGAGAGGAGCACCAGATCCTAGAGCTGGATAAGACTGGCTTTCAAGCAAGAGCAACCTTCACTTTTACCTACTGTGTGACTGACTTGTGCCATACACCTCACTGCACACTGCAACTGCTTGCACAACATGAGTTCTGAACACTAACATCCCAAAAAGAATATTGGTCCTGGGCATGAAGATACCACTTAATATATTTTCAATCCAGTTTGAACCATCTAACTGGATGCTCACCAGAATATGGATTCCCATACGAAAGACCCATGTTTTCTGGTGATTGTGTTAGGACACTAGCAGATGCATCACCTATCATTTCAGGAAGATATGCCAACAGTTCTTCATTCTCTCTACTCAACCTCTGCAAAGAAAGAAATAGTGACATGAGAAAGCATCACATTTTAAAGCTACAGTATAGGGTCTGGAGTTGCATCTACAATAGAGAAACAAAGTAATGTCAGACTACAGGTACGTTGTTCCATCGATGGACTTGTGGCCCTCTAGATGTTGGATTAAAAAACCCCACTAGCTCCAGGTCAGCCAGCTTGGCCAAATGTAGGGCTTCATTCCAAGATGGAAATAATAGATCTTCAACATCTAGAGGGCCATAAATTTCTTACCCCTACTTTAATCCCCACTGAAAGCCTGTCCCTACAGTTCTGCTTCATTCCAATTCATGTGAAGGGGATGGGCAAGACCACTTTCAGGCAATTCAGAAGCCAAGGTCCCCAAAACAGTTCACCAGGGGCCCTGTTTGGAGCCTGGTGAGGCCTGGCCACATGGAAAAGTGCCCACATTGCTCCTGGGTCTGGAGGAGCCTCGGTGGCACAGTGGCTATGTCTGACAAAGTGGGCTTGATCCAGAAAAGCTAATGTTAAAACACTGCAGTTAGCCTTTAAGGCAAAGGTCCCCAAACTTTTCAAGCTGAGGACTGGGTCACGCTCTCTCAGTCAGCTTCAAGGGCTGGACAGCCATTTTGCCCTGCCTGCATGATGGAGGTGGCCACTATGTCCCAACAGCTTCAAGGGGGTAGCCATTTTTTCTCTCAAATGCACTTGAAGGGGTGAAGGTCCACATAAAATGGTGCTGTGAACCAAATCCGGCCTATAGGTCTTAGGTTTGGAACCCCTGCTTTAAGGTGCCACAACATATTTTTTCCCATTTGTTATTGTTTTGTTTATTCTTTGACAAACTATTAGTTGTATCTGTTGCCATTCAGCATCCCTCAGGGCACCTTTATAAGTAATGCCATGTATATTATGAGCTCATCCCTCTCCATAACTGTCTATCTAATATCAGTGACGTATTGATAGCTTAAAAGAATCAACACACTATGAAAATATCTTTGCTTAGATGACTGCCTTGCAGTCCAGAGAAGGATGATGGTCCCCAGGTGGATTAAATCCCACTTGCATCCTTCTTGATGGAGGGCAGCAGCTTCATCAAGACTGCCCTGGGGCTGATGAAGACTTTGCATGCCAAAAGGGCTCAGGACCAGAAAGTGACTCGTGGAACTGGATCAGTGGTATGGGGGCCATGCTGTGATACGGAAGGCAGATGAAAAGCCACTGCATTATACAGAAGAACCCCGCATAACGAAAAAAGTCCGTTCTGTGAGCACTTCGTTATAAACATTTTTTAGTTATATGAAGCATGCCTCGTATAACGAAAATCCCTATGGGATGCATTGTACAAAGAAAATCTCTATGGGAAAAATCGTAGAACAAAAACATTTTTTAGTTATATGAAGCATGCCTCGTATAACAAAAATCCCTATGGGATGCATTGTACAAAGAAAATCTCTATCGGAAAAATCGTACAAAATTTTTTTCCCATAGAGGTGCATTGCTTCGTATAACAAAAACATTCATTATATGGGGTATAGCGGTTAGTGCAAATCCTCTTCGTTGTACGAAGGGGTTCATTATATGGGGTTCCACTGTATTCTCAGGACAGTCATCATGTCTGATTGCCATGTTGATCGCCAATATTTGGATTCGGATAGGCAGAAGAAAAAGAAGCCTTCCCTTGTAATTTTTAAAGGCATCATCAGTAGAAAAACCTCCTAGACAGGTGGGGTAATAATAATAATAATAATAATAATAATAATAATAATAATAATAATAAGAAGAAGAAGAAGAAGAAGAAGAAGAAGAAGAAGAAGAAGAAGAAGAAGAAGAAGAAGAAGAAGAAGAAGAAGAAGAAGAAGAAGAAGAAGAAGAAGAAGAAGAAGAAGAAGAAGAAGAAGAAGAAGAAGAAGAAGAAGAAGAAGAAGAAGAAGAAGAAGAAGAAGAAGAAGAAGAAGAAGAAGAAGAAGAAGAAGAAGAAGAAGAAGAAGAAGAAGAAGAAGAAGAAGAAGAAGAAGAAGAAGAAGAAGAAGAAGAAGAAGAAGAAGAAGAAGAAGAAGAAGAAGAAGAAGAAGAAGAAGAAGAAGAAGAAGAAGAAGAAGAAGAAGAAGAAGAAGAAGAAGAAGAAGAAGAAGAAGAAGAAGAAGAAGAAGAAGAAGAAGAAGAAGAAGAAGAAGAAGAAGAAGAAGAAGAAGAAGAAGAAGAAGAAGAAGAAGAAGAAGAAGAAGAAGAATACAAAGCAGCTCCATTTGCCCATGTCAAGTTTGGAAAGGCTTTCCTAAGCAACCATTGTTAAGTTGCACATTTCTATCCACTGGAGTGCAACCTCTGTATTAACCATCCTAATGCACTTCCAATGGCATATTCACAGCATTTGGGTCTCTGTTCCAAAGATATAGATGTGTTTTTCCTCCATCCACTTAGTACCTGATTTCCTTTTTCCTTTTCATCCAATTCCTTCTGCAGGGTTTGTAGCAAACATGTTTTCTCTGCCAGTTCCTCCTCCAAATTTTGCTAAAGAACAACAAAAGGCAATTTGCAATTAGAAGCCGAAATGGTAAAAAGAATCAAAAGCATTCATTCTGTATCATATAGCTACCCATCCAGTTTTTATTTCCCCTAAAGGTCTACAAAACACAGAGAGAGAGCCACTGATCGACAGCAATAATGATGGGTAAGGGAAGCTTACTTGTCTAAGCAAGGCAGCATTTAGCGTACAATTTTCTTCTTTCAACTGCTCAAGGTGTTTTGCTTTGTCTTCATTGGCCACATTTAGGTTTTGCACTTCCTTCTGTTGATCCTGCAGTTGTGACTGAGATAGGACAAAAAGGACATATGACTCATGAAACCCAGATTATGAAGGGAATAGGGGGAAATTTGACTCAAAAATTAGTTCCATTATGTTTTGATGAAATTTCCAAATGCAGGTCATGCTCTCCTTATCCATGGAAGATACATCCCGAGACCTACTGTGGATACCTGAAACTTCAGATAGCAGCAAACTTTATATTTTACATCCCACAGTGGTCTCTAGCAGCCAGCTCTGGTAATGCAACAGCAATTACACCGCCCCATGGTGCTTAGTGCACTCTCTGGGCAATTCATGTTAAATAATAGTTTGTCCCCAACATGCTGGGTATTCATTTTATCAACCTCAGAAAGATGGAAAAATGAGTCAACTTTTATTCCTGTCAGGATCGAGCTCACAATGTTTTGCTTCCAGTACAAAAGTTTAACCACTGCATTTTAAGGTACCATAGAAATACATATATATTGTGTATTTCATTATCTATATTGAATATTTCAGACCCACAGATAACTGAAACCTTGGATACTAGACCTGTAGATATGGGAGGGGCCAACTGTACAATTATGAGATTACTAAAAGAAAAAACAAATTAGTGTAGTCCCCTCGGAGATGTCTAAAAATGATTGGGAGGATTCAATCATTGCCTACCTGAAGTTGATCCACATGAGTCATGGTAGTTTTCAGATTGTTTTCCAGCTGCTCCTGCTCTATTAACAGATTTCTTTTCTCTTCTTTGATCCTGTTCAGGAACAGGACATTTGGATGAATTACTGTTTAATTAGTTATGCATGTATGCATTTACATAATGTTTAATAAATAAAGTTTCCAAGACAATTCATACCTGTTGTTGTGGAGCAAAAATAACAAAGAAAAAACAAACAAATGACACTTTTTTCTTTTCTTTTTTGTTTACTCTCTGATATTCATCAAAACTATATTTTCCATGGAGTATTTGGCTAAAGTTTTCAGCTTCTACTTGTTGTGGTAATAAAGTAAATATATAGGCACAGTTTAGGTTAGGGGCTCTCAACGTTTTCAGGACCACTGCCCCTCAGACAGCTGAGCAGGATGGTCACAATTCCTCACTTATTCTTGCATATTCTCATGCGTTTTCGTGTATTTTTGCACATTTTCACACATTCTCACATGTTCTTATGTGTTTTTGGTGTGGTTTTGGTGCTTCTGCCACTTGCGATGGCAGAGAGGGTGGCAGGCCACACGAAATAGTGCTGCAGGCCAGGTCCGGCCCACAGGTTGTAGGTTGTGAATCCCTAGTGTAAGTGATATTTTCCTTTTATTATCCATCTCATTGTGAATAGAGATTCCTTCTTAGCACACAGATTTCATGGCTCTAGGCACAGTCAAAAAACCTTCAATACTGGAACTTGAGTATGAAAAGCTACATATGTCATACAGTGGCTGTTTTCTGATGCAACACTACATCTTAGTTTACTGTTGCAAAACCAGACCTGGTTTCCCTCAGGACTTACAGGCTTTCCCTCTGCTCCTCTAGCATTGCCTTTAGGGAATGTGAATCTTTCCCTTTGTTTAGATTCACCACTGTTTGGTTGGCCTTCCAGACCATAAACTGCCTTTAATCTTGAATATGATTGAGGGAAAACATGCAGTGGTGAGCTAAAAAAAATTACTACCACACTGTGGGCAAGGGGGAAGCCCTGTGTTGCACCCGAATTAGGACTACTTTATTTCAAAACTTGGATGGGCAGGGCCAGCCAGAATTTCTGCTACCGGTTATGATGAACTGGTGCAAACCTGCTGATGCCCACCACTGAAAACAAGTCATCTTCATAAAAACTATGGTCTAAAGTTGGCTTATTTCAATGAGCCATAATTAATGTTAACTGTACTCTGTCCATGTTTCACTACACAAACTGTGCAATGAATCAAAAGGAAAAGATGCATCCGATGTAAAGTGGGAAAACCTATAAGCCGGAGGCTCAACTACATTTATACTCCACAAGAAAAAACGGCTTAGCATTATGTCTGAAGTAGTCTCTGTAGAAAAAAAATGTACTCACTGTTGTAATTCTTTTTCTGTAGAGCTGTTCTGTGCTTCCAGATCTGTAATCTGCTTTTTAAAATGATTTATCTCTAAACTGAGTTTCTCATAACTGCTCCTTAAAGTATCCAAGTCTCTTTGAAGGTCCTGAGGGTTTGGGAAAGCAGGTAAAATTAAATAATGGGAATTGAGTCTTTTTTATTAATTCCTTAGGGAAATCAAAGATGTTTAGCATTTGTAATGATAAAATATGCAGACTCCCATCCACACCCACCCAACTATATCAAAACATAGATTGGTTGGTTGGTTGCATTTATATCCCACCCATCTGGTATATTTTCCCATTCTGGGTGGCTTAAGGTATAGGAAAAGGTTGTTCTTGCTAGAAAGCCAGTTGTATCTGACTCTAGGGTTCAGTGCTCATCTCTGTTTATAGCCAAAGAGCCAGCACTGTCTGCATTTGCAGACGTTTCCATAGACATGTCGCAGGCACGAAACACTGTTTACCTTCCCACCGAAGTGGTCCCTCTTTATCTACTTGCAATTTCTTGCTTTTGAACTGCTAGGTTGGCAGGAGCTGGGACAGAGGTGGGAGTTCACTCCGTCCTGCAGCACTCGAACTGCTGACCTGCTGACCCTCCAGTCGTCAAGTTCAGCATCTTAACCACTAAGCTGCCCCAGTCCCCTCAGGTGTTTACAACACATTAAAAAATCTTTGGAATAAAAAAATTATACATAAAGAATAAATAAACTAAATAAATTTATAAATAACAACAAAAAACAAAAATAATGCCCATCCAATTAGAAGAACAAAACAAAAGATCAACAATAAGCAACACAGAAAATGTTAATCAAAACCTGTTACTCGGCAGTCGGCAGTATGTCCTTAAAGCCTGAGGAATGGTTTTAGTTGTGTTTTTTTTAAATAGAGAGATGGATCATTAATGTCAACATTAATGTAAACATTCAGAGAGGGGTTATTTAAGAAAGTACCTGTTCAGGTACTGTCAGGCCAGGAAGGAGGAGACATCAGAACATGTATTTTTAGAATGTCAATTTTATGACAATCTTAGATGCGACCTTATTGCTGCCTTCCCTCAAATCAAGCTGAACAATCATATGTTTAGAACAATGCTCTCAGATAAAATCACTGAACTGACCACCGCTGTTGCCAGATTTGTTTGGTAGTCAACCAGGGTACAGAGCACTAGAGAGAATCATCGTCAAAGGGGACAGGTTATAAACACCAGCCATAATGAATTTTACTTCTCAGTTTTAATCCTCCTTTAAACCCTACCGACATACAGTGGTATCTCGCTTAAAGAGCATAATGCGTTCCATGGGATTGCTCTTTAATCAAGTTTGCTCTTTAAGTGAAACATCATTATAAGTGACCAATTGTGACTTCTGGTGGTGGGGATTGTGAAAACCGATTTATTTGTTAAGTGAGTTTTTGGTTGGTTTTATCTGTTAAGCAAGGTGACCATTCAGAAAAAATGCTGCTCTTTAAGCAAGTTACTCTCTAAGTGAGGCACTCTTTATGTGAGGTTTTACTGTATACCGTTTGGAACTTATTGTATCCATTCTGTGTACTGTATTTGTATATAGATACTTTTATCCTCGTGTTTACAACAATAACTTTTAAACTTTTGAATGCATGTCAGATTTGAGAGATGCTAGATGTCCTAACCATGTAAATATGTGCTGTTCTCATACTTCTTTTTATTAGATACAAGGAAGCGGTGTTCCATTACCTGGTCCAAATGTAGCACCAATTTTAAGAACTGATTTCTCAAAAGTCACTTACCCTAGGGAGCACGTGGCAGGGCGGTTGGGCGGCTGTTTTTCCTCCTCCTCCTCCTCCTCCACACTCGGGCAGACGCCAAGGAAGGAGTACCCGTGCCACAGCAGTGGCGGCGCAGTCATGCTGGGCCCAAACGTGCTTTCTCCTCCTCCTCCTCCCAGCATGGCGTGCATGCAGCATGGCGTGGATGGCACACAGCAGGGCATGCATGGCACGCAGCATGGTGTACAAGGGGAGTGGGACCCCAGGGGAGGCGGCCACACCAAGGCCAGGCTGCAGCCCTCAGGCCATCGACTACGCTCGCTGCCCAGACTTGGAAGTGGAGAAGAAGGTGGGCGAGGCAGGGCAGGGAGGTGGGTGGGGCAGGGCGGGGTGGTGGGCATGGTCACCCAATTTTACTACCACCCTGCCCAAAAGGCCCCCAATTTTGCCGCCATCCCTGCTCAAATGCCACCCAAAGTTACCACCACCCTTCACGGTGTGTGTGTGTGCGGACCGGTTACTGCCCACCACTGGGTGGGTCGGATTAATTGGCATCAGGGGTCAGATCCAGCCCGTGGGCCATAGTTTGGGCACCCCTGCATTAATGCCATTCTGGTTTTCAGCCGATCTATTAGTCTTCTTGCTTAATAATGAACATCTTGTATGTAGTCTGTTGCCTCTTTCTGCTTACCTCCTTTTCCTTTTGCAGTTTTTTATTCTCTTCTGTAACAGCAGCAAACTCAGTCTGAACAGATCTTCTCTCTAAAGCTTGCAGATTCTGAGCTCTCTGAAGCTCCATGGTCCCCGCCTGCAGCAAAAGGACTTTATCCTCAAGCTCTCTTTTTGATTCCTAGAAAACACACATCAGGAGAAAACACACATGATGAAATATAAGGTAAGGATCCCAGAGGCATGCAGTTGAGACACACACACCCCGATTGTGATGGACTCCAACTCCTTTCGCACTGCCCATCATGGACAATGGTCATGGCTGATTTCTTTATTTCATGTCTTGATCAAACCTTGGACTGCCAAAATGAAGCCACTTTCTTTTTGCTTTATTGTTGCCCACATCCAAGTCCTCATCGGTGCAGCAATCGGCAGACCAGTAAATGAACCTGATTCTGTGTCTCTCCACATTCACACTGTGTGTTGTTAAGAACTGCAGTCAACAACTAGCAAGATGCTGATTCCTAGCTGAACATCTCAGGGGTGCCCAAACTACAGCCCGTGGGCAGGATTCGGCCCATGCCACCTAATAATCCAGCTTGTGCTGCCCACACCACTCGCAGAAGAGGAAAATAAACGTGCCCACACATGCACAAAATGCTGACGTAAAGCACCCACAGCTGTTGTAAATGTGTTTTGTGCTTATGCTGGCATGTTTTACTTCCACTTAAGGTAGGAAGAACCACGTGACTGGCTCATGGCACAAAAAGTTTGGGGGCCCCTGAATGGTTGCACCTGCAGTTTAGGAATCTGTGTTTTCTAAATTATTTAGGGCTAAACAACACACAATGTCAACTGTAGCTCTACATCTATCCTGCCAGTTTTCTAAAAATGCAAACTGTGTTGGTTGGGGGAAGACTAATTTTAATGGGATAACAGCAGGAATGCGAGCAAAATTTAACTCTTTCCTCCGCAGATCCAGTTTCTTCCTCCTCTAATCAAGGATTTTCTCCAAAGCAAATAGACAAGAGTAGGTGAAAAGTCATATTTCTTCCTCTCAATTCCATGACTCTTTCTCCAACCTGGCAAGCTGATGCAATGTTCAACCTGCTCAACAAGTAGCCTACAAGTATGAGAAACAGGGTAGAAAACACATGTGTTTTCATATGTGAACTTTGCATGTACTTGCTTATGCGATTTCTGGCAAGCTTACTCTCAAGAGTCTGGAATTGTTTTATTAATTTTATTTTCTCCCCTTTTTTTGTTTTCTTTATTTTTAAATAAAACTTATAAAATCCAGACCTGTTGTTGGTTGAATTTGTAGAAGGGGGAGTCCTGATACAAAATTGAGGCTACTGAGATTATAAATGAGATTAGTTTCTAGGAAACAGGGGATGGTGGCAGCCTGTTTAGAAATTAAACTTCCTGGAAGACATTGCCAGACTAAGGGGCTTGAGTGCTTGGGAGCAGAGAGAGAGAGAGAGAGAGAAATCCCCAACAAGGTCAATAAACGCTCATCTTCTCTAAGAGTCCCTCACTCAATATAAGGGAGAGTAATGAGACAGTGTGGCGAAGAGAGTGATCTGGATTGATGAAATGTCATAGGGAACCACTGATCTATAAGAGGGGTGCCCAAACTTTTTGGGCCATGGGCTGGTCACAAGGTTCAGTGGGCCGGTCACATTATTCCTCCCACCGGAAGTAGAAGTAAAACGCACCTTGCAATCTGTTTTGCAACAGGATGATAGATTTTAAGCTGCCATTTTCTCTGCTTAAACCAAGGGTGTGCAAACTACAGCCCATGGGCTGGATCTGGCCCCAACAATCCATCCGGCCCACGTCACCTTTGTCGCTCCCAGAAGCAGAAGTAAAATGCACCCATACGGGTGAGAGGTTGTGATATTGTTGCACTGTACTGCAACTTGTACTTGAACTTGGAACGTGTAACTGCAACATTGTACTTGAACTTGTAATTGTTGATTTTGTATTCTTCATATTATTGAATTTGTATACTGTATTATTGTATTGTTTATATATCTGTTCTGTGAACCACCCTGAGTTGGTTTACCGAGTAGGGCAGTATATAAATCTTAATAATAATAATAATAATAATAATAATAATAATAATAATAATAATAATAATAATAATAATAATAATAATAATAATAATAATAATAATAATATTTCTGCTTCTAGGAGCAACGTGGGCTGGATGAATTGGCGTTGGGGGCCGGATCCGGCCCATGAGCCATAGTTTGGGCAACCCCTGATCTATAGAGATACATAGGATTTGACATGTGTGCCTTTGTTTTTAAAATGACCCCTACCTCAACTGCTCTGATCTTTTCCTGTAGGTCTTCATTCTGTTTCTTCAAGCTTGATTCTTTTTCTTTCAGTTTCTGATTTTCTTGAAGCAAAGTTGTATTATGTTTCTCAATCTCCTCTACTTCTCCCTGGTAATTAAAAAAAGGGAGATAAGGATAAAGGCACAGCTGGTACTTCAAATTGAGTACATGCTGCACATTTGTATTTACCAACTCTTACGTACTTCCATAGGACAAGAGGCAATGTAGTGTCCCCAAAAGCATGACCAAGAATTGTGGATGATAGGAGATACAGTAATACCTCGGGATAACGCTAAGACTTGGTTCCACAAATCTTGGTGTTATCCGATGTTTAGTGTTATCCGATGCATGTTAAAATCCTATGGGATGGATCGGATAATGTTTAAGTTCCATAGAGATACATTGTAACCGCACAGGCTTTAGAGGTTGTTATCCGATCCATCCCATAGGACCTTAACGTTATTCGATCCAATTCTCCCCCCCCCAGATTACTTAACGTTATGCGATTTTAGCGTTATCAGAGGTAAACGTTATCCGAGGTATTACTGTATAGTCCAAAACACCCATACATATAGTCTCACACCCATGCATTACCACCAGGAATACCATTGCTTTGACTATGTGGACTTTTGTTTGCAAGGTGATTCCCTACTTTTAACTATGTTCCCCAGGTTTCTCATTGCTATCCATTGCTTTCTCCTAAAATGGTTTAACCAGGTTACTGCATATATAGCTTACATGGACAATCCAGTTCTAACCTTCTAGTAGGTTTTAGTGTATTACTGCAATAGATATTTTTAGGTCAGTGATTATTTTTTCTAAATAAGAACCCTAACTTTTCATTTTTAATATGATGGCTTTGTGGTTGTAATTCCAAACATTGGTAAGACCAAAATTTCACATCTCTGTTTTATATCTTGCAGGGCATAAGCAAGGAAACAGACCTGTGTGGTAACCACCAACATATCTTCCTCAACCTCTGTGCGGAACTGGAAAGGCACACTGGCTCCCCGCACCTGCCCATCCTGGTCAATGTAACAGAATTGATAATATTCATCATCTGTCGGTAGGTAGTAGGCTAAAAGGACAAAAACAATCATTTTTTCATTTCTTAAGCAGGCAAAATAAAAACAGAAGCAAAGGAAACAATCATAGAGACAGATGGTCTACACCAGTGGTTCCCAATGTGGGGCACACAACCCACAGAGAGACTTCAATTCCCAGAAGCCTAAGTTAGTACATTGGCTGATCAGTGCTTTGGCGACTTGACTTAGGCTTCACTGAATTGAAATCCAAAAACCAAAGGTTGGGAAACACTGGTCTACACACTTTGACAACAGTGGTTTTTCAAGTTCTCAGATAGCAGACTTTCCTATACTGTCTGACACAGCTAGTTATGCCTTGGATTGGACCTGCAAACTTCTGCACCTGAAGTAGTTGTTTCCATTCCTTCGCCAGAAACAACCCCACACCCAACTATTAGGCACTTCAAGAGGCAATAATACTAGCTACAAAACCATGTCAAGGCTCCAATTCTACTACCATTGAGTGAGACTACACAGCCTCATATAGACAGAATAATGTCAAGAACATTAGAAGCAGATGATTGGCAAGACCATGTAACATCTCCCAAGAAAGCCATCTTTAAAAAAATTTAAAAATAACAAAAGAACATCCACTTGCAAAACTGAATAATCAGTTATTTGATACAAGGTTCTTTGGAATGACCACTAAATTGTGTGTTTTCATGTCAGAGATTACTCTGGGTGGAAAGGATTTTTGCAGGGGTTGCCTGAACGAGGCTCCTTTCACGTCTCCTATCATGCAGCTCTCAGGAAATCGAAGCCTGTGATTTCGGTCTCCAAGCACAGTGCTTTTACCTACTGAGCCACCGGGGAACTGCACCACTAAATTGAAGTGTGCGTTATGCACCACTGAATCATGACAGACTTATAGAAAATCTAAAAAGGGCTTTAGAGGTATGTATTTAAGGGATGATTTTACCATTGCCATCCCCAGTGAGTTTCCATGGCCAAACTGGATCTTAACCCACATCTCAAGAATACTAGTCTGGCGTTCTACCTACTATACCACACTGGCTGTAATTAAATTTCAAAAGCCATCCTAATGTACTGACTTCCTATGGAAAGTGAAATGCTATACTGCAACAATGGTTAAGACAAGAAGGTTTTTTTTTAAAAAAAACCCTCCCTTCCTTCTATTCTTCTCACCAACCTTTAAAAAGCAGCTGCTGCTCACTGCTGTTGGAACTGCTTGGAAAAGGTGCCCACATGAAAGTGTAGTATTCACGGGTTGTCTTCCATCCCACCTGTAACAACAAAATATCTGCATGGTAGCCTTTCACTGACTAAGAAGGAAAATGGGAGCAACTAAGGTTTAAAACTGGGGTTCCCAACCTTCAGCCCATGGGCTGGATCAGCCCCCCTGGCCGAATTCATCTGGCCCCTGGGCCGAATTGCCGCTGACACTGGAAGGCACTCCTTCCACTGGTGCTCCTATCAATCCCAGCCTGCATGGTCAATGCTCAGGAATCCCATGAGTTAGAATCTAAAATATCCAAAAGGCTGCAGATTCTTCACTTCTGATCTAATGTACTACAGAAACCATTCTGGGCTAGGGGGACATGTTTGTGGTGAACTGAGCAAATTTATGGTGGAAGTCCATACATTGGATTCAAAACTCTCTAAAGTCACCAAGCACTGTAACCCTCCATAACAATTCTGCAGATCAGTTGGAATGTCATCAGGATAACATCTGCACTGGTTTAATTCCTCACCTCCATGTCAGGAATTTTGACAATGTAACTATTAATTCCTCTAACGGATCACCTCTTTTGCCAACACAGCAACACCTATGCTGCTCACTGAAGCCGTCTAGTCAGCCTTCAGGTAAGCCTAGGACAGTTTTGTCAAACAGGCAACAATCTACACCCTCCCATTTTAGCAACAGCAAGGGGCATGCCTAATGACAACTCTGCAGCGGAGTGTAACACTCACATTCTTTGCTAAACTGACACAAAACTTGCAGAGTGATGTAATGTAGGCTCTGAAAATGGCAAACATATAAATACAAATGCCACAAATCTACCTCCTCTTGTTTATTTTAATGACCATTAAAGGGGGTTGGGGAGAGAGTTGTGTTAGCTTCCAAGCACCCTTATTGTAGGCAAGCTTATTGCTTTGTAAAAAGAAAGGAAAACTTTTATAACCCTAGGAGGCTATCACATTTAAAAATGCCCAGGAGATTGTAGTCTAGCCAGGTTATCCTACTAGAACTATGGTAATAGTACAGCGACTCAACGCCTAATGTCAGGTGGTGGTTAACTAACCTGACAATCCTGAGGACTTGGGTCACAAAGTCCACAGTGAAGGATGATGGTCCCCAAGTGGTTTAAATCCCACTTGGATCCATCTTGATGGAGGGCAGCAGCTTCATCAATACTGGCCTGGAGCCAATGAGGACTGTGTGTCAAAAGGGCTCAGGACCAGACAATGACTCACAAAACTGGATCAGTAGTACAGGGGTCATGCTGCAATACAGAAGGCAGATGAAAGGCCACGGCATTATATTCTCAGGATAGTCTTCATGGCTGATCGCCATGATGATCACCTATATTCCGATACAGCAAAAGGAGAAGAAGGAGATTGTGGTTCATTGTAAATCAGCTGCATAGCACAGGCTGCTCTTTTTCCAACAGGCACTTACCCGGAATATGCCTACCCAGTCCTTCCTCTGTGGCGTGATGTGCTGAGAAAGGGTATAGTGGCAGATTATGTCAGTTCCAGGGGCATAGGATTTCTCCACGCTTGTAAAGATGACCTGAGAGAAGTGGCAGTTGTCCAAGAGAACAACTGAGGCAGGAGGTTCCTCTGGGTAACTATACGACGCCACTTCCATGCTGGAGTTCTAAGATGAGGGGACACAAAAAGAGAAACAGAAGTGGCAAGGGCAAGACTTAGACAGTGAAAAACAGCCAAAGTTATTTGTGAAACCTTGCCAGTTGCACCTAATGACAAGATCTTAGCGCAGGGGTGCCCAAACATTCTGGGCCGTGGGCTGGTAACGTGGTTTAGGGGGCTGGTCACTATGGCCTATGGGCTGGATCTGGCCCCCAATGCCAATTCATCCGGCCCGCAAAGCCCTCGTTGCTCCCAGAAGCAGAAGTATAATGTATGGGCGCATTTTACTTCTGCTTCCAGGAGCAAAGAGGGCTTCACGGGTTGGATGAATTGTGTGTCAGGGGTCAGATCCGGCCCACAGGCCATAGTTTGGGCACCCCTGTCTTAGTGGCACAAAGGGAGTTTTGTTTGGGAATGAGTCATCAGCATTGAACATCGCAGCAAAAAAGACAGACCAGAAAGCAAGAAAATGAAATGCCAGTGCTACACTAGGACACCCACACACCTTCAATGCACATTTTCTCACCCACAGGGAATAATAATATATTTACAAGTGAACATGCATAGCAGACATTCAACAATACTGTATATTACTTCAGGTATATAAGAGACCTCATGGTGCAGTGGTTAAACTGTTCTACTGCAGCCAAAACTGCTGCCATTGTGAGTTTGATCCTCACGTGATTCAGGGCTGATTCAGCCTCCTATCCTTCTGAAAAAGAAGTCCCCAACAAGTTAGGAGCTAAATGCTAGTTAGCTTGTGAACTGCCCAGAAAGTGCACTAAGCACTCTGGGCGGTATATAAATGTAATTGCAATTCCTGTTGCTATTCTGAAAAACACAAATCCTTCTTCCTCAATGAAGGAGAAGGCTTTGCAGAGAAATGATTTAAGGCAGGAATTCTCAACCTTTTAAAGCTGGGGGCCAGGTCACACTCTCTCAGACAGCTTTGGGGGCTGGTTGGCCATTTTGCCCTTCCTCCACCACATGGCACTTCCTGGTTTGGTGGAGGTGGCGGGGTGCACACAAAATGGTACTGTGGGCTGCATCTGGCCCACAGGCCTCAGGTTGAGAATCCCTGATTTAAGGAGATGATGATTTACCCTCTCTGGGATCCACCATTTCTGCACTTTCACTCCATCAGAGTGTTTTCCCCCTTACAAGATTCTACGGGTATGGCTTGGAGCCTGACATGGCAGATGTGTTTCAACGAAGCATGGAGGCCAAAATCAGGATACTGTACTGCACAAATTTAGAAATGCCTCACTTGCATCTTGCTTCTATCATACAAACTCAAACATGTAAACAAACAGCTCTCTCCATCTTAGCTTTCCATCTGTGATATGGGGACAATAATATTTGCCTGGCACAAAATGTGGGTCCAGTTAGACATCCCGTGTGCTTCAGTAGAGCTTTAGAACAATGCTCGTTTTGAATACGTATATATTTCTTCTTTTGTTTTATTTTATTTTGTTGTTTGTTTTATCGTGTTATTTTGTTATTTATATGTGCACTGTAGTAATGTATGGCTGTAAGAGCTGGACCATTAGGAAGGATGAGCACAGAAGAATAGACGCCTTTGAACTGTGGTGCTGAAGGAGAATCTTGAGAGCACCCTGGACTGCAAAGAAATCAAATCAGTCAATCTTGAAGGAAGCCAACCCTGACTGCTCATTGGAAGGACAAATACTGAAGCTGAAGCTCAAGTACTTTGGCCACTAAATGAGAAGAGAGGACTCACTTGAGAAGGCCCTGATGCTAGGAAAGATTGAAGGCAAAAGAAAAAGTGGGCGGCAGAGGATGGGTTGGCTAGATGGCATCATTGATGCGGTTGGTGTAGATCTGGGCAGACTACAGAGGATGGCAGATGACAGAGGAGCCTGGTGTGCAGTGGACCATGGGGTCGCACTCAACTGTGTGACTGAACAGCAACAGCAACCATATGTGCACTGCCCAGAAAATATCCCAGAAGGGCAATATAAAAATACATTACTACAGTGAAATTACAAATAACAAAATTAATTAATTAAAATCCCCCAGCCAGTTGCCATACATTCTGGGAACTTTAGTCCCAAAAAAGTAACTTTGCCAAGTTCCCCCTGCAGGCAGTGGCATCTCTGAGGCCAACTTTGGAGACATACGCAGAAACAAGATGTGAGCTTCTCTTCCAGCCAGTCCAGGGGCCACTTGATCAGACCCTTGTTAGCTGCCAGAATAGAGGAGCACATTGCCTTCTAGACAGCTTTCTTGCCAATCCCAAACCATCCCAATTCCAGGAAACTAGAAGCATGATCTTCCCATCTGGGTCACACAGCAGGGGAGCATGAAATAAGACATAACCTCTCCCTGTTAACAGGGACACAGCCACTGAGGATGATGGGGAGGGAAATCTTCCACAAGAATGCTGGCAGCCACATGCACCAGGTTTGTTTGGGACATTCTGCCCAGCAAATCCTGCCAACATTCAAGTATTGCGAAAGGACTTAAGAACACGCGCTCATCTCTAGTTGCATCCTGCAGGCTGAGCATTCATAAACATGGCTTTCACTTTTAAAAAGAAAACAAGCTCAGCCCTTAAACTCTGTGAAAAAAAGAAGACACCCACAGCCTTATTTGAATCCCTAGTACAAAATTTCCTCAAAACTAGTGTGCTACCAAATACATAACATATGTCAGTTTAAGCTTGACGGAAATCAATTTGACTGCATTTTTCTTGATTACCCAATAGTAGGATTTGGAGTTATTATTTATAGCAGAAATCTGAAAATCTTGACATGCCAGACGTGTTGTTTACGAGTCTGGATATAGGGAAACTCAGTTACTTCATACCCTGCACATCCAAGGGGAAAGCCATGTGTAACAACCAGAGACAGGTGGGAACAGAAACGGCCCAAGGAGGGCATACATAACTGTTCACATGAACCCCAAGTGTTGGTTTTCATGAAGGGTACAGAAGGGGTGGCAGAAGGATCTGTCTCTTAACCTCCAGTCCAGCAAAATGCTCTCCTGCCCACAACTCACACACACAAAAAAGTCAGGCATGTTGAAAACATGAACACAAATAGAGGCAGGGCACTCTTTCCTTTCATTACATAAGAATCTGTAGCAAACTTTGCACCGGACTGTAAGTTCACAGCTGTACTGGAGAGCCAGAAGTGGCCCCCAGTGGGTAGGAAAAAACACTGTGTGGGGGATGGGGTGGGGGGAGAGAAAGAGAGAGAATTTTAAAAAAACCTCTTCACAGACTTGGTCTACCTGCTTTCTGAAACTAAAGAGCAACTACATTCTCAAACTAAAGAGCCAATAAATTCTCAAACTAAAGAGCAACGAAATTCTAAACCAGGTGCCTCCAAACTTCTGGGACATTGAATAATACTGCCCACTATCTAAATAGGGCCACACCTTAAATCCAAATATAATACAAATTATTAACCTACTGATTCAGATGTAAAGGTAGGGAGTTTTAAACAGAATTATTTTGTAGCGAGAATATTAGGATATGATTTGGAAGGCTCAACTTCAACTCCTTCCCACTTCAGCTATGACACTGACTCAATGATCTTTGAGAACCTACTACTTCTCAATGTGACCCACCTAAAGGGTAGGTAGGTGGGTAGGTAGATAATCATTTGCAATCAATAAATCATAAATCAAAAGGGGGTAGAGCCACAGGAGCAGAATCAGTAACTATCCATACCTCCCTCTTGTTAGCCAGCCTCCTATGCTAAAGTCCTCTTTTCTTTTCCAGGATGCAAGTCCACCGCACCAACAATTCAGAAGCCTCTGTACAAAATCTTCAGCACAAAACAAAACCAGTTGGCTGCCGAAACACTGCTCTGATTGCCAGGAATTCTAACTTCCTGTCATGAACAATGCAATGTCAGAGGGCTGCTTACATGCTTTCACTTTCCACTTTACAGAAAAGCCACACCCTATTCTAGTTCCAGGAATTGTCTCTACTGAGAATGTAAAAGGCACACCTTCCACCAAACTTTATGGTGTGTCCAAAGTAAATGCTGATTTGCTGATACAAATGTGTTGGCATTCTCCACCATCATGTTTTATTAGCAGCGTGCCAGGGTATACAGAGACTGTGGTGGCTTAGTGGTTAAGACGCTGAGCTTGATGACTGGAAGATCGGCAAGTCAGCAGTTTGAGACCTGAGTGCTGCACAATGGAGTGAGCTCCTGTCTCTATCCCAGCTCCTGCCAACCTAGCAGTTCAAAAGCAAGAAACTGCAAGTAGATAAACAGGGGCCACTTCGGTGGAAAGGTAAACAGCGTTCCGTGCACATCGGTGTTGAGTCATGCCTGCCACATGTCCATGGAAATGTCTGCAGACACATACAGTGCTGGCTCTTTGGCTATAAAAAGAGCACTGAGCCCTAGAGTTGGATACAACCTGCTTTCAAGCAAGGGAGACCTTTACCTTTAATAGAATGTACAGTACTGCAGGATACAAGGAGTCAAATGGGAATAACAGAACGGGCAGGCCAGCATGCATCCTCATGGAGAATAGGCCAGGATTCTCTTTGGCTATAAACGGAAATGAGCACTGAACCCTAGACTGGCTTTTGAGCAAGGGCGAGCTTCACCTTCAAGATCCTATAAGATCAATGCAAGGAAAACGTTGGCAATTGTAGCACACATGATACAGCACATACAATACCACAGGACACAGTTAATTTGGTCTGGTATAAAACTCCCACACTGACAATAAGCCATAGTATGAAATGGTGCAATGTGATGGATGAAAAAGGCTTGGCTGTAAACCTCGCATGGCCGTGAAACTGACAGATTTGATCTTACAAAAGCAATTGCTCTCTCTTAACTTCCTCACACGGCTGTTATGAGGATAAATGAGATACTTAGCCAGCCAGAACTGCTTGGCATGAAAGCATTGCATACATTTATTAAGCAATTTATAAATATAGAAACTAGCTCTCGATTACTCATCCAACAAGACTCCTTTGTACTTTAGCATGACCAAGAAAGAGGAATCAAGACAAGTCTACGCAGTTAGAATAACTTGTGCTAGAGTCTAGGGCCCCCAGTTAAACTCCACATTTATGTTGTGGCATTCACTTGTTTATATTCTGTTTTTCTATCAAAAGAACAGCACTCACGACTCCCCCAAATTTAAACAAAAACAAATGCAGTGTGAATACAGAACAGGTTGAAAAGTAACACTGCCTCAAGAAAAGAAATAACCGGATTGTTCAATTACAACCAATATAGATGCCAAAGAACAGTCTAAACAAAAGTATGTTCTAAGTGTACCCCTTTATTGTCTCATGTGCTAATTAAGAACTGTCATTTACTCTTTCAGAAGGAAAAATAAGCAGCATTGATTAGCCTTCCTTCATCAAAGACAGTTCTCATTAAGAAACAGTAGCAGTGGACGCTTAGAGAATGAAGCAAGAGAACTATCCTCGACACCCTTTGTGCAGATATGAGTCTAAAGTCCGCTGGCTCAGATCCAGTAAGTGCTTTATGGCAAGAGCAAATATTCTTCATGGTACACAAGAACAAAACCAAATTAGAGGATGGAAGAAGGAGCTCACTCAGTGATGGGATGTAACAGGTTCTCCCCAGCTCTCCAGAACCGGTAGTAACTTTCCCCAGTGTCCCGGAGAACTGGTAGCAGCTTTTGGGGGGAACCACCTTTGGGGCTTACCTTTTCACTGGTTCCCCCACTGCGCATGCGCGCCAAGCACTTGGTGTGCATGCACGCCTACAGTGCTTGGCACGTATGCACGGCCTCCTTGCTATCGTCCCAAGCAGGGAGGAGGAAGAGAAGCTGCTAGCCTGAAGCTCCCTATAACCTGCTCCCCAGGGTAAGTGACTCACCTTTGGATGTGGTGTGTCTGTTTGTATTTTAATGTGTATTTAATACCTTTACCTATATTGACGTACTACCACAGTTCCTAAAAAGGCCTGGCAGCCTGGCTTGGGGTTTTTAAGCAAAGTCTTGGAGTTACCTCATCAATAAGCTACTCCTGTGCTGTTCCAATTGGAGAAACCTTAAGGAACAGCTGCTTTACATTTACATTAAGGCATATTATCCTAGAGAACCGGTATGATGACCATATCCATCTTGCAACATGGTGCTGCCCAGGCACTTATACTAACAGGTAAGTGACGGGTTTGTGTTTGGGGTGGGTGGGTTGATTTATATTTGGGGTGGGTGGGTGTATTTTAATGTATTTTTAATTTATTTATTTTATTTTATTTATTTACAGGTTCGTGGTGTGGGTGGGTTAAGGGTGTGTGTGTGTGTGTGCTTATTTTTATTTTATTTCTTTGGCCCCACCCACATCATGACATCATGATGTTAGCTCTGTCCATACTGTGATGATGTCACGGTGGGGTAGTAAAATTTTTGACATCCCACCACTGAGCTCACTGGACAAGGAACAGCATTTTCTGGACCCCTTTCAATCAGGATTCAGGCCCGGATATGGTACAGAGACTGCATTGGTCATGCTGTTGGAGGATCTCTGGTGGGAGCGGGACAGAGGCCGTCCATCTGTCCTTGCCCTTCTTAACCTTTCAGCGGCCTTTGATACCATCAACCATGGTATCCTTCTGGGACTGCTCCAAGGATTGGGGACCCAGGGCACTGTTTTGTCCTGGTTTGCCTCATTTCTGAAGGGCTGGACCCAGTCAGTGTGTTTAGAGGATGAGGTGTCCAGCCCTAGGCCTCTCCAGTATGGGGTGCCTCGGGGCTCGGTTCTCTCCCCTCTTCTATTTAACATTTACATGAAGTCACTGGGGGAGATAGATAATCCATTCTCACAGGGTGAGGTATCATCATTATGCTGATGATACTCTACTATACATCTTAGCCCATGGTGATCCCAGCGATGTACTCAAGAGTCCTATCCAGATGTCTGAATCCCGGCAAGACTGGGATAGGGACCCTGTGTTATCATCCTTGGTTCTGGATGGGGCTACTCTGCCCAAAACAGACCCGGTAAGTAGTCTGGGGGTCCTCCTGGACTCACATCTACTGCTGGAAGAGCAGGTGGCAACCGTGGCCAGGAGGGCTTTTGCACAACTTCGTCTTACGCCCACTCCTAGATCGGGACTCCTTGCTTATGGTCATGCACACTCTAGTCACCTCCAGACTTGACTACTGCAATGCGCTCTACATGGGGCTGCCCCTAATGACCATTCAGAGGCTGCAACTGGTCCAGAATGTGGCTGCTCGGGTGGTGATGGGGTGCGGGTGTTATGCAAATGCCTCGCCACTGCTTCGGGAGCTGTACTGGTTGCCGGTATGGATCCATGTGCAATTCAAGGTGCTGGTTATCACCTTTAAAGCCCTACATGGTAGTGGGCCAGGATACTTAAGAGACCGCATCACCCCAAGAACATCTGTCCATCCCACCAGAGCGGTCTGGAGAGGCTCTCTAATTGTTCCATTTGCTAGAGAGGTGAGTCTCTCTAACACCAGAAAGAGGGCCTTCTCAGTGTCCGCTCAGGCTCTATGTAACCTCCTGCCAGTGAAGCTATGACTCCAAACAGAGTTGCTCCCCTTCAGGAAAGGCTTAAAAACCTGACTGGCAGAGCAGATGTGGGGCAGTGGCAATACTGTGGCCCCAGCCTGCTGGCTGATTTAAGAACGCTCTCTCCTTCTTTTTAAACTGGTGAGAGGGTAGGAGAATATATTGTGGTAATATTAAATGGGGTTTTAATTGTAATTTTTTTTAAAAAAATTGTAATGGTTTTAATATCTGTACACTGCCCAGTGTCTTTGGAGTTGGGCGGCAATACAAATCCTCTAAATTGATGAGAATATAGCTGAGCATCTCAACCTCCCCAACGTCACTTGGAGGACCCTGAATAGGCTGAGAGTCAAGAGTCCCTAAATGCAAGACCAACATGCTCAAGTGGGGGCTACTCGTGGACAGCAACACATGGTGTGAATGTGGAGAGATAAGGAACCCAGCTCATTTACTGATCTGTCGATTGCTGCCAGAGGCACACACAGATGGCGGTTTGGGCAATGACAAAGTGAAGAAAGTGGCTTCATTTTGGCATATTGGGACACGAAAGAAGAATTAAGAGACACATTAGAATCTCTCTTATAACATACAAGGATCTGTCTTTGCCAAAAAACCTTAGGGCAAACATTTTAAAAGAAACATTTCTTCCCTTTCCAAAAGTATATCTCAGCATGAAATTTACTGTACAGTATATGGGTTCCCCCCCTTTCCAATTTCCCCTGTCATGAGCAATTAGACCAGGGGTTCCCAATCTTTTCAAGCCAGGGGCCAGGGTCACACTCTCTCAGTCAGCTTTGAGGGCCAGATGGCCATTTTGCACTGTCTGCACGGTGGGGGTGGCCATTTTGTCCCAACAGCTTCAAAGGGGTGGCCATTTTTTCTCAGATACCCTAGAAGGGGGGCACATGAAATGGCACCACGGGCCAGATCTGGAAACCCCTGAATTAGACCATTGTAGAACTATAGCCCACTTGTTGAAAACATGTTTGGATGCAAAAGATCCCAGGATCCATCACACTCCTCCAGCAAAAAGAATCAGAAATGGGAAATCCCAGCTTGCTATGTAAGGTTCCAAAGAGCCACTGCCAGTAAACAATATACCAAGCTAAACAAACAGGACCTCTGATCTAGCATAAGGAGAGGTAAAGGTAAAGTAAATTACAATTGAAAACACACAGTTACAACTGTTCATTACTGCTGCCCTAACTCCATCACAGTTCACCTTTTGTTTCTCAAAAGCACACAACACATGTCATCTAATAATTATAATTGTGTGCCATCAGTCAATTTTGACCCTTCCCTGGGTTTTCTCAGTAGGGAGTACTTAAAAGTGTCTAGGGTAAAGGTTGTCCTTGCTCGAAAGCCTGTCATATCTGACTCTATAGAGCTCAGTGTTCATCTGTTTATAGCCAAATAACATGTGTCAGGCATGACTAAACACGCATGGGTCGCTGCTTACCTTCCCACTGAAGTGGCACCTAATTATCTACTTGCAATGTCTTGCTTTTGAACTGCTAGGTTGGCAGGAGCTGAGATAGAGATGGGAGCTCACTCTGTTATGCAGCACTCGGGTTTTGAACTGCTGACCTGTCAGCCTTCCAGTTGTCAAGTTCAGTGTCTTAACCACTAAGCCACCACAGTCCCATTCCTTTTTTCTGAGGATACTCTGGGACTATGCAACTTGCCCAAGGCCACCTAGGTCTGTGGTGGCAAACCTTGGCACTCCAGATGTTTTTGGACTTCAATGCCCAGAAGCTCAAGCCCCCATGAATCCACACAAATGGGTTACTCCGATTCATCTGGCCCGCCCCCCTTGTTGCTCCCTGAAGCAGAAGTAAAATGCGCCTGTATGCTGCAGGCTGGATGAATCACAGTAAACCCATTCGTGTGGATTCACGGGGGCTTGAGCTTCTGGGAATTGAAGTCCAAGAACATCTGGAGTGCCAAGGTTCACCATCGCGGACCCAGGTTGTCTTTTTTCACAGAAGACACATTGGGGAATTAAACTGGCATCCTCTGGCTCTGCAGCCAGATACCCAACTCAGCCAGCTGTAAACTGTCATTTAGCCCCAGCAAAGGAAGAAGCTAGTTCTAAAAAGTCTAGCTCTGTTAATCAACTACTCACCTCTTCAGCAGGCTGGGGACTGAAAAGACTCTTCCTCAGAAGCACATGCGCTCAAATAAAAATACATCGTACATAACACTTTGAAAGCTACATAGGAAATTTTAGCCTGTTTGGCTCAAACAAATGAGGTGATCCTTTGACTGGCAAAGAGAGAAACTTGATCCTCCTTCCTCTGACAACCCTCCTTTCAGCCTGGAAAGTTACAGCATCACCCTTTGCACAGAATGCTGGGAACATTTTAACACTTTCTTCATTGCCTGCAAGCAGCTAGCAAGTTAAGTGTTTGCAAATTATCCCCTGATTTTCCTTTGCATTTAATGATTGTGGGTCATTAAGCTCTCCCTTCCTGCCTGACAATTAGAAATAGAAGAACACTACACAGCAATGGGTGCAGGGCTGAGCGAGTTGAGGGGGATGGTGGAGGACAGGAGTGCCTGGAGGACAGTGGTCCATGGGGTCGCAGAGGGTCGGAATCGACTGTGCGACTGAACAACAAACACAGCAACAGGTTTCTTCTCTTTTCCTGACAACAACCTCCTTAGATCTCACATACATCACATATGAATGCTGTTATTGTAGCCATACAAAAAGGAAGATAATTACTTTCAATTCAAGGCTTAGGTAAAGGCAGTCGTATCTGACTCTGTTTACAGCCAAAGAGCCAGAACAATCTACATCTGTGGACATATGGCAGGTATGACTTGACACTGGAGAGCACGGAATGTTTACCTTCCCACCGAAGTGGTACCTATTTACCTACTTGCAATGTCTTATTTTAGAACTGCTAAGTTGACAGGAGCTGGGACAGGAATGGGAGCTCACTTCATCGTGCAGTACAGTACTTGGGTCTTAAACTGCTGACCTGCCAAACTTCCAGTTATCAAGTTCAGTTTCTTAACCACCAAGCCATTGCATTCCCCACCCCCCTTTGAACTGAGACCTCCACAAACAGTCTCCTCTGAAAAGAAAATAACCTCTTTTACTTCAGTAGCCTTATGTTGTTCAGTACCTGCTGGTACAATACTTGTGTTGGGACCAAGATTATAAAAACCTCCACATCAGATCCAAAGTCCTGGATTACCTTTAATGGGTTACTGAAAAGTTGCAAATGAGACAAGCTTTTGAATTCTACAGATCTGCTCATCTAGCAAAGAGGATATAAAACACAGAGTTCATAAAAAAAGTAAGAACTTAATTGGATGTGATTGATATGGCTCATGCAGAAAGACAAACTGAGATTTAGATTCTACAAAAGATGCTGAACTTGATGACTGGAAGTTGGACAGTTTTACAGTTTGAGATCAAAGTGTTACACGATGGAGTGAGCTCCTGTCTTCTGTCCCAGCTCCTGCCAACCTAGCAGTTCAAAAGCAAGAAATTGCAAGTAGATAAATAGGTACGGCTTCAGTGGGAATATAACAGCATTCCATGTGCTCCAGCGTCTAGTCATGCCTGCCACATGACCATGGAAACATCTGCAGATGTATACAGCGCTGGCTCTTTGGCTGTAAATGGAGATGAGCACTGAAACCTAGAGTCGGATATGACTGGCTTTCCAGCAAGGGAAATCTTTACCTTTACTTAAATATTCTCAAACTCAGTAGGATATTGTTCTGAGAATCTGAGTAAACATAGTGTAGAACTAGACTCTAACTACTAATGGCAAAAGTGCATGATATGTTTTATTAAAGGTAAAGCTCTCCATTGCACAAAAGCCACTAATGTTCTGCTCTTGGAGGTGCATTCATCTCAATTCACAGCCAAAGAGCCAGCGTTGTCTGTGTCTGCAGATATTTCTGAGCTCATGTGACAGGGCACTTGCAAACAAAGAGCTGTGCAACAAGATTTTAGCCTATTGTTGTTAGGACTACCAATAGGATAATGGCCCTATGACCTGTTATCAGATTATCTCCCCACACTTTCCCTATAATTTTTCACTACTTTGGCATACTACAGTAATACCTCATATAACATTAGTATCGAATAACACTAAAATCGCATAACATCAAGGAATCTGGGGGGAAGAATTGCATCAGATAACATTAAGATCCTATGGGATGCTTCAGATAACAACCGCGAAAGCCTGTGTGGTTACAATGTATCTCTATGGATCCCATAGAGGATCAGATAACACTAAAAATCATATAACACGAAGACTTGTGGAACCAGGTTTTAGTGTTATATGAGGTTTTACTGTATTTATATTATGGAAAGACACAAAATTAAATGAGAGACTATGTGACATACCCCTATATATACTGCATATGGCTTTGACCCTAGCGCATCTTATATGAAAGTAAATCCTTTGCCAATCTCTCCCAATTTGTTCAGCTGACTCCAAAAAAGGATGGCTTAATACAGGGAAACATCCCCTCCTGCTGGTTGATAACTAGACTGACAGGTTTCTGTCAGTCCAGACCAGAGGTGCACAACCTTTTTGGGCCATGGGCCAGCCATGTGGCTCAGTAGACTGGTCACTACGGCCCGAGGCCGGATATGGCCGCTGACACCAATTCATCCAGCCTGTAAAGCCCTCGTCGCTCCCTGGTTCAGACAAAAGATGACTAATGACATGATCAAATAAGTAGTAACAGATCTTCCTGTCGAAGAGGGTATGAATATGATCCTCATCTGCCCGTTGACCCATGTCTTCTTCAGAATAACCATCTAGTAAACCAGTTATCAACAAAGGTGACAAGGAAGAAATTTATTCAAATTTAAGTTGAAACTGGAACATTGTCTTCAATGTTACCTGATCAAGCTAGTCATAGTTAGAGAAGAAAAGGATGTTCAGAACCAAATCAGCCCAACTTTCATCAAATCAGTTGCAAGGCAAATGCAATGTTATTTTAAACAAAAATATAATTTTATTATTCTACCCTCTGCAGAATTAAGGCTTTAATATCTTATTAAAAGCATAGTTCCTCAACTGTAAGGAGGCATTTGACAACTGATGAAACATGAGCTAGCCACCTTGGACAGTTAGCAAGCCTAAACAAGGTATGATCAACCACAAGTTGTAACTCTCATCTATACAATGTGTACTCATGTTAGAACTGCATATTTGCTTTCATGTCAAGTTGGTATGTATGTTCACATTTCTCAGGCTGCAATCCTAATCAGGGAGTAAATCCCACTGCATAACATGAGTTAAAACCAATTTAATTCTATATTTTTTTTAAAAAAAAACCATCATGGACTGTTTGATCAATACAGTAATAACGTAAACCCCACTGATATGAATGGATCTAGTTAGAACTAAAATTGAATTCAGCATTTGCAGTAAACATGAACAGGGTTGTAATACAGAGCCAGTTTCATACACATTCACACTTTGATGCCTGCAGCAGCCAGTGGTCTTTATATCTGAATTGGTTGCCACACACACTTATAAAAATGCCAACAATTGAGGGAAGCTTGGCCATACTGGCCTTTTCTCAATTAGTGGGCATAATGAATAGTCAGCCATCCTCCACTCCATCTCACCTCCCTGTGCTGTTTGAGATTAGCTGCAATCCTCACAATAGCAAGGGTAAAGTGAACTGCCCGAGGGAAGATATATTGTTGTGGGCTTTTGTAATGCAAAATATTTGATCTCTTAGCTCTACAACATGCCTCCTAGTAGTGAAGATGAAATATCATCTGCCTATTTCCTGAGAAAGAAAACCCAATCCCTTGTTTTCCTCCCAGGGGCTTTTGCTAGATTCCTTTGAGGTAAATACTTGGCTGTCTGTGATTTATCTAGGTTTTACTTTCCACTTCAGGATTAGGTTTAATCACACACCACAATGGTTTAAAATATCTAGGAAAATGTCTGGACTTCCATTTTTCTTCCACCCCTTATCATCTATCATGGTGAAGAGTTCTGGAGAGCCCTAAAGCTTATCTATGTGAAATTTTAGTCAAGCCTAATAGAGGTATTGCCTTGTTTTTCCATCTTACAGTAACATATTTACTAATATTTTTGAAGTGGTAGCCATCTCAGTCTGTGCCAGTATATCAGATAGGAAACAAAAAGAAACAAAAATAGAAAAATTATCGTGGCACCTTAAAGGCTAATTTCTGTATTTTAATGTTAGCTTTTGTGGATCAAGTCCACTTCGTCAGACATAAGAGTGAGACTTTATTGGATTAATTTGTATATATTAGATACAGAGGTACACAAGGGTTGGTAAGTACAGTATAGCAGATGAGTTTATAGCAGCTGAGTGTGGCTTTTTACAATATCCACGATTGGGGGTTCAAAATTATTACTGTGTAGTTTGGTTCTGAACGAAATTAAGAGGATACGTCTTCGTAGTTGGCTGCTACTACTCTTATCCAACCACACATTTTTCCTTCTTAATTTACCACTAAAGGTAAAGGTCCCCGGCTCTAGGACATGGTGCTCATCTCAGTTTACAGCCAAAGAGCCAGCACTATTTGTGTCCAAAGAAGTTTTCGTGGTCACATAGCAGGCATAACTAGATGCTGAAGAACGCAGTTACCTTTCCCACTAAAGCGGTACCTATTTATCTACTTGCAGTTTCTTGCTTTCGAACTGTTAGGTTGGCAGGAATTGGGACAGAAGACAGGCGCGCACTTGGGTCTCGAAATGCTGAGCTGCCAACCTTCCAGTCGCCAAGTTCAGTGTCTCAACCACGAAACCACCACAGCCCTGGAAAATTTATCCCTCTACACCACTGAAAATGACTAGCAAACACTCCACATGAGCTCACGTGCAATGCTTTCCAATGGCACCAGTTATTCAGTCACCCGTCAGTCATCAAAACCAATAGGAAACAAGGAGTAGTGAAGTCAGGTAATACACACGAACAAGTATCCCAACTTTTTAATTGTACACGGGATGGGAACACCAAACAACCTCAACAAAATGAGTACAGTACCTAGCAGTGGCTCAAGTCACTAAGACCCTGACTGGGAGGCGGAAGGTCAGCAGTTCGACTCCCGAGTACTGCAGGACGGAATGAGCTCCCGTCTCTGTCCCAGCTCCTGCCAAACCTAGCAGTTCGAAAGCAAGAAATTGCAAGTAGATAAATAGGGAAAGGTAAACAGCGTTCCATGCGCTCCGGTGTCTAGTCATGCCTGCCACATGACCACGGAAAGGTCTGCAGAAGCAGATAGTGCTGGTTCTTTGAAACAGAGATGAGCACTGAACCCTAGAGTCGGATACGACCGGCTTTCGAGCAAGGGAAACCTTTACCTTTACCTAGCAAAAATAGACACGTCCGCACCGCAATGTTCTCACGTCACAAGACGCCCAATGAGAACACAGCGTTTTTGCCGACGTCATGAAAAAGAACGCCAGCTCCGCCTCCAAAGGCGTCACGTGACCTTCCCCCCCCCCCCACGTCCTAACCATGCAGAAGCGCGGGTGTTTCCTTCAAACCACCTGTCAAAAAGCGGGGGGCGCGTGACGCGTCCTCTCCGGCCTCTCCTGACGTACTCTATGGTAACGTCAAGACGGCGTCCCGTCCCAGCCTCCCAGCCCTCCCGGGAGGCGGGAGCTCTTTTCGGAACGGCCCAATGGGGAAGGAGCGCGTGCCCCCGGCGAGCCAATCGGACGCCGGACGTCCCGTGAGCCTCCGGGGCTGGCCTGGGCCGCGTTCCTTGCGTCGCGGCGGGCCAATCGGAGCGGAGGACGCCGTGGTACATTGGCAAGGTGAGCGAGGGCGGGGAGGGCTTTTTTGCCTGGTCTGGCCTCGAGAGAGAGGAAGGCTTTCTTTCCCACCCCCCGCGAGAAGGTTAGTATGGCGGGACGGCCGCTAGGCTAGAGAGGCCTGGGCGTAGTGGTGGGAAGGAAGGGGCGGTGGGTGGCCCTGAGGGTTGAGCCGCTTGGAAAGCAAGGGCAAGGGCGGGCAAGAAATGTCTGCAGGGAGGAAAGGGAGCAGAAAAAAACCCGGTAATTCTTGTAATCTCTTCTCCAGGACCGCAGTGGCTTAGTGGCTAAGACGCTGAGCTTGACGACGGGAAGGTCAGCAGTTCGAGACACGAGTGCTGCACCACGGAGTGAGCCCCCGTCGTCGGCAGCAAGTCGTATCCGAGAATGCATTTTTTTCCCCTGAAGCAGGAAAAATGCCATTGGCGTGAATTTGTTTAAGGTGGATTCCCAGCTTGCCATGAAGTGACCCACACACTGTGATCACGGAGATCACATGAAATGAGACACGCAGGATTTAACACCGGGACTGCAAGGGAGTGCTAACCTAGCAGTTGTTTGTGGACTACAACTCCCAGAAATCTTGGGCAGCACAGCCAGTGGTGAAGGCTTCTGGGAGCTGCAGTATAAGAACATGAGGGGCCTAGGTTGGAAGACTGATGATTTAGTGCAGAGATGCCCAAACTTTTTGTGCCGCGGGCCGATCATGTGGTTCAGGAAGCCAGTCGCTAAGGCCCGGGGGCTGGGTTGCGGCCCCCGACACCAATTCTTTTGGCCCACGGAGCCCTCGTTGCTCCTGGAAGCAGAAGTAAAACATGCCCGTATGGTCGCATTTTACTTCCGCTTCCAGGAGCGACGAGGGCTCCGCGGGCCGGATGAATTGGTGTCGGGGGCCGCACCCGGGCCTTAGTTTGGGCACCACTGATTTAGTGGTTAAGACACAACTTGACGACTGGAAGGTCGGCAGGTTGAGACCCAATTGCTGAATGATGGACTAGCTCTGGTCTTTCTCCCAGCTTCTGCCAACCTAACGGTTTGAAAGCAAGAAATTGCAGGTAGAGAAATAGGTACTACTTTGGCAGGAAAGGTATCAGCGTTCTGTGTGCTCCAGTATCTAGTCATGGCTGTTACATGACCACAGAAACGTCTGCAGCCATAGACAGTGCTGGCTCTTTGGACATGACTGGCTTTCAAGCAAGGGAGACTTTGACCTTTACTAATTTTGTAATATTTGGTTGGAGAAGGCTGGTTTGTTTCTTTGAAAGAAAGCAGACAAGTCTGTTCCCCCCAAGAACTGTGGAGCAATAGGTCCCAATTGTGTCTCCCCCCCCCCCCCAATTATTCATGGATTACACCTCTCAGAAATCTTGGCAAACACATCCAATGTTGAAGGCTCCTGGAAGCTGTAGTCTAAGAACCTATGGGCCCACCTAGGTTGGGAACCACAACTAGCAGTATTAACTATTGTGTACCCTCGAGAAAGGAAATTCCAAATATGAGGGTTTGGTGAAATCTTGTGGACTTACATAATTGGAGCACAATTCTGCACTTGGAACAGAGTTAGCCCTAAAGCACTGTTTGCATGTTGGTCTAATACTCTAGATCAGATGTTCTCAACTTTGGACCCCCCAGATGTTCTTGAACTTCAAGTCCCAGAAGCTCTGATCAGCTTTTGACTTGGGCTTCTGAAAATTAAAGAACACCTGGAGGCCCAAAGTTGAAAAACCCTGTTCTAGATAACAAGTGTCACAATACACTTTTTAGTCCCCCCTCCCCATGAGCTAAATTAGAAAACATTTCTCCAAAAATGAGTTAAGCTACTGTATTTTGAATCACTCCGAAACTTTGTCAAGTGAAAAGATAATCTAGCAAGTAGATAGTAGTTGATAGGCATAAAACAGTTCAGAGTCCCTTTTGATTTTTAAGTGTAGATGGAGGAAGATGTATAAGATTCTATTGTGGAAATTCAGGATGCATTCTGCTTGCTGAAGGAGTTGTGGGTGATTTTCTGAAACAGTTTGAGAAGTTGACAGATTTAGGATAAGAATAGGGGTTTGAGGACTGAGATTGTCCTTTGATGGGAGAAACTATAGCTATGAAATGCTGGTTAACTTGCTAGAAATCTTGTAACATGGTTTTCTTAGCTGTCAACTTGTAGGAGCATGTGCAGGATCATATACAGGTGCCTGTATATAGCAATTTTGTGCCAGGGTGACAGAGCTAAAATCTATAAATCTCTTTCCCATTGTTATTTTCACATCTTCCACTTTACAGTGTCTTTCTGTAGCAAGGGACCACTGTTGGCAGCTACTTGTTCTTACCTGCTTCTAGCAGATAACTATTTTTTTCCCAAAACTGCTGTGACCTGCCTGATTAATTTTGTATTGAGACATTGTAAAGTACAGTACCTTATACAAAGCCAGACATGAAAGGCAAGAAGAGAAATAGATAAGAAATCACCTAGTAGTTCTGTTGATAAGTGTTCCTGCACAAATAATTTTTTCCTTTAACTCAATGATCGCATTTAAGGTTTATGTCAATATGTTTTTTCCTTTATTTAGGATAACCAGCATGCAGACTCCAGTTGCTCTCCTGGCTTCGCCAGCTCTGGTAAGAAACTTCTGGTTTACAGGTCTCCAAACAGGAGATATAGTAGGTGGCTTCAGTGTTTGTTCAAGGCTGCAGAATGATTTATTGCTGAAGTGCCATATGAATTTCAGTAATGAATTTTAAACTACAAAAGCTTCTGACTGATATTCTGAAGTCACTTTGCCAATAAGTCCACACAATTTACTAGCCTCCAGATCTTTAATTAATCTCATGAACATACTTATGATAATCATTAGTAACTTCCAGTCCTTTTCCTGTTTAGAAAATGAAATAATCCTTACCTGAGCTGAATTGATTTGTACTTGGTGGGGGCAATAGACAATGAATATGTTTTTATTACGAAATGTGGACCATGCTCTTCCAAAAGAGCAGGGTGGCTACAGGCTAAGTTCTCTTGTGGAATTTGTGAAGCCAGTGTAACGAAATGTGGTGTTTCTGATGTTATGCACGTGCAGATAATTGGACAGGCTGCTGTGGCTGAAAATAGCAGTTTCAATATACGGTATGTTGTGAGTTCTATATCTGTGAGCAAGAGGCAAGAAGACTACTTAGGTCTGTCATTTATCATAGGCCCTAAAGTTAAGTCATTTGTAGGTTTTCATTGGTATATGTTCTGAAACCTAGTTAGTCCCCATAAATGGTATTGCAGTTAATACTCATCTGTAAGGAAATATTCTATCTTCGTGCCACTCAAGATAGCTTATAATATAATAAAGCTATCCTTAATGTTAGAATGAAATAATATATAAAATATTGGCCAGAAGGACATTATTAAATTAAATAGATACAGTATTATGTTGCATGTGAAAATTAAAAGTGGCTTTTGTATCCAGAAATGTTCTTAGCCTTGATTCCTCAGATGATATTGGACTTTAGATCCCAGACACTTCAGCTTATATAGGCAATAGTGATGGATTCTGGGGGCTGTAGCCCAACATCTCAGAACCCACAGGTTGAGATCCACTTGGCAATTTCATCCCTAAATGAAATGCCACTGTACTTTAGATGCTGTATTATTTTTTATTATTGGGTTCAAATTTAGTCATGCTTGGAAGGAATTGACTAAAATATTGTATTATGGACTGATCCCTCTATTTTGTTTATTATAATGCACAAGAAAGGGAGTGACCCCCAAGTGTGTTGGATCACAGAGGCTTCCCCCAACCTAGGGGGGTCTTATTTTGTGAATTTAATGTAAAATTCAATCCCTGGTATCTACAGTACAGTATAAAGGATTTCAAATACAGTATAAAGGTTAGAAGATAACTAAGTCCAAGAACCAAAAATTCTACTGTCAGAACAGTTAATTCTGGCCTTTGTACAGAACAGTGCTTTATTTTCTCATTCTTTATTTGATGCTTTATTCCCCAGTTCCGTTGCTGTTCTCGAGTTCTAACCAGACCAACTTCATTGTCTATATTGAGCAGACCAGAGACTCAAACTGTGCAGGTAAAAATAAATAATTACTGCCATGTTTTCATTTTTCATCTTATGCTTATTTGTACATTATTTGTACCCCACTACTTCTAAGGAGAAAACCAAAGGAGCTGACATAAAACCAAATATCAAAACCAAGTTAGCAGTAGCAGTTACACTTGTATGCCACCCCATAGCGCTTAGTGCACTCTCTGGGCAGTTCATAAGGTTAGCATGATACCCCAATATTCTGGGGACCCATTTTATCAACCTCAAAATGATAGAAACCTGAGTCAACCTTGGGCCTGGTCAGGATTGAATTTACAATGCCAGGAGGCTTGCCTGCAATACAGCAGTTTAACCACTACACCATCAAGGTTGCCTAACAATCAAAATTGTATCAAATTTCTAGCCCAACATTTTGGATCTTGAATTCATAGATTATAATCTTGTGATTATCACTAGTTCCTTTTTACATTGCACTCATGGTTTACTTTAGAACTTTCAAATGGCATAGTTTTCTTGGGACAAGTTCACATTTCTATGTCAAATCTACCCAGCTATCCAATCTCAATTTATACTATTACACAGGAAGCATACTTTTTTTAAAGCCAACTGGGAAAAGTATACAACAAAATGCCATATGCAGCCATGCTTTTCTGACTGTCTCACAATCAGAAAGCTATGATCAGTTTGTAATTTCTACTTTGGAATGTTCTTATGTTTCCATTCAAAGAGAGTGCCAGGCATACTACATCCCAGATCTCACTCTGGAAACACATACCTAATACAGTACCTAGATTATATTTAACACTTTGAAGAATTATTTTTAGAGAATATACAAGAAAAGCTGAGATAAACTTGATCTAGACTCTTGCAGAAGCAGAATGGATTTCCTGGATTGACTATAGTAGAATTTGACGTGACAAAAAGCAGCCAGAGTGCTTAGAGATAACACTGAACAATGATCCAAACGAAAGGAAACTAAATCCATATATCACCCCAAACCAAATAGCACACTAACTGCTTTTGTCAGGGAAATATCAACCAATGCATAATAAAAATAAAACATCAAAGTGATATTCAAAGTAAATCCAATGTACAGTACAGTACTTCCTACTGCCTTCATGTTGGCTGAAACAGAAGAAGCCATAAAAGAAGTAGGAACTACAGAGTGGAAGGACTCAGTGATATCCAGATTGAGCTAATTTAATATTTTGGGTAAAACACAAAGAAATAGCTTCTTCAACTCTTTAAGTCCTGAACAAAACCCTCAAATATAACAAGACAAAAACAATCACTGTACTAAAAACAAGCATCAGATCTCAAAAGCTACGGGCCCGTCTCTCTACTCTGCCACTTATACACTTATACGCCCCATGATGGCGAACCTTGGCTCCCCAGGTGTTCTTGGACTTCGATTCCCAGAAGCCCAAGTGAGCTCTCCTGGTGATCAGGGCTTCTGGGAATTGAAGTTCAAGAACACATTGAGTGCCAAGATTTGCCATCACTGGACTAGCCCCTAAAATTGACCCTCTTCTAATTGTAGAAGACCAACCTAATTTTAGATCAGATAAGAACTATGTAGCTCAACTCTTAAATCTAATTTAGCTTATAGGAGATTGATATTTCTTATGGACAAGTTAGCTGCTTTTAGCTGTGCCTCAGAGATATATATGTCAGATCTATGATCTAGCAGTGCCTTCTTAAGGAGTTGTTATATGTCCTTTATAGGGTAAGATTAAAGTCAAATGCGCTGTTCCTAATGGGGTTTGATTGACAGGCTGAAAAATGTAGGATTATGCCTGCAGGACTGCTACAGTTCTATTTTGAATTGATGACTTGGCACGTATAAGTACATGCCATCCTAGTTATGTTGTTCCCAGTGACCTCACATTTGGAGGTACCTCTGACCCTCCAGATGACACTGAATTCTTAACACTCTGGCCACTAGCTGTACAGATGGGGCATATGGAAGTTGGAATCCAACAACACCTATGCTGTTACAAGTTCTTAACCCCTGGCTTAATTTTTGAAGGTCTCACCCAAGGCTCCTTCATATGTTGCAATCTGGCACTCGGGATTCCCAACCAGCAGAAATGATTAGATTAAGTAAAAGACAAAGAGAGAACAAGGAAGATCTTTTGTTTGCTGGCTTCCCAGGAAAAACTATCTCCTCTCCCACTGCCAGTAGCTATTTTATTGGTACCTCAGGAGAAACAGCCAAATGGTCAAGGGGGAGGGACTTTACCTCAGAGTAAGAATCAGTTTGTTGTTGTTCAGTCACACAGTCGATTCTGACCCTGTGCGAATCAGTACATAGACCCAATGCAGGGATGTTCTCAGATCTCAAGGGTACATGATTTAGGGGTAGGTGCCATGCCAGACCCCAGTGTCCTTATCTACAAGGGAAGTCACTGGTCATAAAGCAGAGGGGCAATAAACTTTACAGTCCCCCTCTTCTTCTTTGGCCTGAGAGACTTGAGAAATGTAAGAAAGATGTTATGCCTTGATTAATTCGCTTGGGAAGGTATGTCCTCACAAAGCAGAAATCAATGCAAGGCCTGGTGATTCCTACACTCTGGTTGCCTTTCCCAATTCTGTCCTAACCCAGGGAAGGTATCTTTTGTTGTTCCAGATTTTTGGTCTTCTGCTATGAGAACTATACTCCAGAACACCTGGAGCATCAAAAGATCCCTAAATTGGATTACATATGTTTGGAAAGTTTCCAGCCCAAGACTTGTTTTAACCCCTCGGGTTTCCCCCCCACAGATCTTTGGAATTTCCAATCCTCAGCCGACACGTCGGGAATTCCAGACTAGTGCTGTCTCCCATGATGTTGACACTGCTGCTAAATTCATTGGTGCTGGTGCTGCTACAGTGGGGGTAGCTGGCTCAGGAGCTGGGATTGGGACAGTGTTTGGTAGTTTAATCATTGGCTATGCCAGGTAAGCTATCTTGGGGAAAGCATTTCTTTTTACAGTGGTTTTTTTTTTTAGAATCACATTTTTTCAAAATATAAAAGACCTTGACTAACTAGTTAATTTTTTTTGAGATGGTAGCTGTGTTAGTCTGTGTTTCTAGCATATCAGAGTAAACAAAACAAATCAACAAAAACGTTTTAGCACCTTAAAGACTAACTGCTGGATTTTAATGTTAACATTCATGGATCAAGTCCACCTTGTCAGGCATAAGAGTGAGACTTCATGGCATCAATATATACACCTCAGGTATTCAGAATGGTTAGCTTACAGAGAAGTATACGAAATCAATGTGGATCTTTACAACTAGCAATATCTATTGTTCAGATTAGTTGTGAAGCTTTGCCTTGTTGAATTGTAAATGCGTAGTAGATGGATGCATTGTGGCATTATACATTTGCTAATGAGTTTACCCTTCAGGCCTAGCATCTCACACTCACAGGCCTAGCTGTTCACACAATAGATGCTAGGCCTGAAGGGTAAATTCATTAGCAAGTGTATAATGCCACAATATTTTTACATTATGCTAACCATTCTGTACCTATGGTGGGTAGATGTAGTACTTGTTTTTCTAAAGAAGGGAGATGACTATATTCAGTCAATGTATCTTCATAGGTCTTTAAATATGGTGTGGTCTTACGACTTCCACATTTCATTTCTTGTCACCAGGAACCATAGATAGTTTCCATGGAGTCAGGTTTGGAATGTATGATTTTCAAAGCAATTTAATTTCTATGGCTGAATAGCCTTGTGTTAGGAACAACACCCATCTCCCAAGCATTTTGGAAACAAGTCAACAGCAATAATATCTCAATATGAATAGGGTATATATATGCTACCTAGTGTTAGGCTCAGGAAATATTTTTCAGATTTCTGTTTAGGGGATAATTTACATGAAGAGATTTCTTTTCTGAATATTTCCTACAGGAACCCATCCCTCAAGCAGCAACTATTTTCTTATGCAATCCTGGGCTTTGCCCTCTCGGAGGCCATGGGGCTCTTCTGTTTGATGGTGGCATTCCTCATTTTGTTCGCCATGTGAAAGCCTTGGAACCAAGCTGCAGCTGCTGTCTGTCTGTCTCCTCCAGTTTGAGCTTGCCTCCTTTGTCAGGGTGTTCCAGACTTAAACAAAGTTTCTCTAAATAAATAAGATTCAAGTTTTTGGCTTTGTGTCTTCCTGCATTCTCCCATCATATCCCAGGTTTCAAACTTCAGTCACTATCTATTCATAATATGTGTTTCTATTCTGTCTAATCAACCCACATGGATTCCAAAAAATTTTTATTGACTGATTAATATTCTGGCTTGCTCCCAGTGCAGGGGCTTAGGATGGCTTATGTAGCATTCCTTTTAATTATAAGTAATATGCAGCATCTGGTGAAATCTATTTCCTCAGTCAGTTTAGGTTGCTGGACATTTCCTTATCAGAAGGGCTTTTATTTGCTGATGAAAACAACAGGGAGTGAGGGGTTCACTTTAGCATCCCATGGAAAAGAGTTCCATAGCCTGCCCTAGGTCCATGGAGAACCTTGGCAGTCCAAGAACAGCTGGAGTGCCAAGGTTTGCCATCACTGGCCTAGGTCTAGGAGCAGCCAGTGAAAAGCCTTCTCTCATGTCCTTATCAAGCAAGCCAGTGAGATGGAAACAAAAACCCTCCTAAAGAGCTTTAAACCTATCTGGGTAGATGTGACCCTTTAGCTAGACTAGACTGGAATCACGCAGTATTGCACATCTTTTTGTCAAAAAGCCAGGGGGCACATCAGGCTGTTACTTGCTCCTACATGGCTAAAATAGTTTCCTGAAAGACTAGTGCGCTATGGTATCCTTTTCCTCCCATCAGAAGTTCATAAAAGTACTGATTAGAGACAAAGAACAAAATAACTGAATTGTCTTGTATTTAAGTATCTTGAAAGACTTTTCTTTCGTTTTTCTTTATTTGTGTCAGATGCACCACCAGCATATAATAACATATAAAGCTAAAAACACATTAAAACAAAACAGAATTAAAAGGACTAGAGACATCCGCTCAATGTCGGGCCACATCAACAGCATTTCCCCTTGTCAACATGAGGTCCTCAGTGAACATTGAGGGACATCATATGCATTGTATCATATGGGAGATAGTTTGTACTTCATATTCACACAGGCTGTCATCTACAGGGAAACCCCATCTTAGAAGACTGGATAGCAACAACAAAGTTAACAACTACAGAAAAACAAAGGGTTTTTATCTTCTAAAAGTCCAAGAGCGAGGTCTTCAGCGAATGGAATTCCTGTTCAAGGCAAAGTGAAGCAAAAAATACCTCTAGATGCCCTCTATATTAATAAAAAAAATAGTTATTTGTGGCCATAAAAGGGCATGTTGAGTTATTTTGCTCATACCAAAGCTTCTATGTATGATTAGCTAGCTGTTCACCATGACTAGTGGATGTTCAAATATACTCTTTCAATGGATTACAATCGTATTTGCAGGTTCTGGAGAAAAAAGGGTGCCTCTTGTTTCCTTGTTCAGAAACATCTTCAGCTGCGATCGGAAGGGAGCTACTAAAACTCATGGCATATAACATGCCCTACTGTCGCTACCTGTAACAAGTAGAGACTCTTGATATTTTGATCCCTTAACTATCAAAGTAGGAAACAACATGACTCCTGTGTAAAATTTAAGCAAAGCCAGGCAGTATGCCTAGAACATACAAGAAGGATTTGGTATTACAAAAGCCAGGATTAAAAGGGGTTTTTTTTAATCCAAAAATTGTCTTTATAAGGAGCATTCAAAGCAGCAACCACTACCTTAATTATATATAGTTCTTTTTCTGACAAACTAATGGCTGCAAACCAAGCTTACCATTAGAAGGGAAAGTGAGTTTACTTGGGACAAAATGGAATACTTTTTTTCTCGCTAAGAGAGTGCCACCTGTCACAGCTGCCTTCCAACAAGCTTTTCTTTTGTTTCTGACCTTTTTCTATTCTGTTGTTTCACCTAACATAATTTTCCATGCATACAGGGGATGACCAATTCTCAAAGCCTTTTATCCTTTCCTGGTTGAAGACTTGATTTGGTTTTGTTTTAAATGGAATACTGCCAGCCACTAGGTTCTCTGCAGGTGCAGGTGCCTGCCTCTTTTCTCATTGGACCTTTTCTTATTCTGGCATTTGGCCATCTGGAGTTGCTATGACAGAGATGATTGTGGTGGTCCTCAACCAAAAAAAAATCCTTTGGTATTTTGTTACATTTATATCCTGCTTAACAACTGCAGAAGCAGACAGCGCTGGCTCTTTGGCTGTAAACAGAAATGAGTACTGAACTCTAGAGTTGGATATGACTGGCTTTCGAGCAAGAGTGACCTTTAACTTTTCCTCCATGAATTCAAAGTGGCATGCATGACTCCCCACCTGGTCTTGATCCTCATGAGCAGCCAGGCTTAAAGTGACTGGCTCAGGGCACATTTTATGCCTCAGTCTGGTGCTGATCCTGAGTCTCGAAAGTCCTAGTCTACCCTTCAACCACTAGCCCATACTACCCTCTTTGTAAAGGGACAGCAAACATGGCATCTTATGGGACACAACTCCGTGATCTTCAAGACTTTCTTAGATTTGTATTAATTCATGGACAAGATCATAACAGTGGAACAGCCAGTTACCATACCACACCACTCTGTTCCTGAGCCAGGAGTTCTTTAACACCTGCTTCCAAATCAGTCCCTGGGAGGTCAGATTAAAAAGACAAGGGTGACTACAAGGGCGCTCCTTTGCTGGCCTCTGGACAATTCTATGGCCTTTTGTGAACAGTCTAGGGCAGTGATGGCAAACCTTTTAGCGACCAAGTGCCCAAAGTGCAAACCAAAAGACATTTATTTATTGCAAAGTGCCAACACAGCAACAGGGAAGTAAATGCTCCCATTGGGGCTGCTGGGCAGAGCAAACTCTTTGCTGGGAGAGGGAGGAAGTGTTCCCATTGGGTTACTGGGCAGAGGGGTGGGGTGAACTCTGTGCTGGGGGGAGGGAGGCAGCATTCCCATTGGGCTGCTGGGCAGAGGGACGGGGTAAAATCTGTGCTGGGGTGACTGCACGGGTGCCCACGGGTGCCATAGGTTCGCCATCACTGGTCTAGGGCAGTACTTTATGATGAAATGGGGAAATGTAGGAACCCAGTCGTCTCTATGGCAACCAGTATGTGATACCGCAGTGGTTTAGTGGTTAAGATGCTGAGCTTGATGACTGGAAGGCAAGTCCACAGTTTGAGACCTGAGTGCTGCTTGATGGAGTGAGCACATTGTCTATCCCAGGTCCTGCCAACCTAGCAGTTCAAAAGCAAGAAAATGCAAGTAGATAAATAGGTACCGCTTCAGCAGGAAAGGTAACAGCTTTCCATGTGCTTCAATATCTAGTCATGCCTGCTAAATGACCACAGAAACGTCTCCAGATACAGTGCTGGCTCTTTGGCTGTAAGTGTAAATGGAGATAAGCACCGCCCCCTAGAGTCGGATACAACTGTCTTTCTAGCAAAGGGGACCTTGACATTTACAAGGTGAGAGCAGGATGCAATTAGCTGAGGCAGAGAGGAAACCTTAACCAGTGATGGTGAACCTTGGCACTCCAGCTGTTCTTGGACTTCAATTCCCAGAAGCCTAAGTCCCTGTGAATCCACATGAATAGGTTTACTGTTGTTGTTCATTCACAGTTGATTCCGACCCTTTGTGACCCCATGGACCCGCAGTTATGACCCCATGGTTTACTGTACGCGCCGTAAACCCATTTGTGTGGATTCACAGGGACTTGGACTTCTGGGAACTGAAGTTCCAGAACAGCTGGAGTGCCAAGGTTCACCATCAAAGAAGGCCCTAAGCAAGAGGCGTGAGGGTGTGTGTGGGACGGGCTGTGTGACCATCAAGGGAGTTTCCGAAGACCGCCAGGCTGACGGGGGCTGGGCTTGCCCTTCTTTCCAGGCGCTGGTACCCGCGGGGTGTTACAGTGGATCGCCCGGGGTTTACCGGGGCGGCTCCTGAATGAAGGCATGCGGGACCAAGCTGCAGGTTTAGGAACGACTTACGAGGCCCTTCAGAGGGGAAAATATGTGTTTTATTCCTCTTTAATGGGTCTATAGGAGTTCCGGCGCGACGTTTTAGCATGATTGTCAAAGGAAGCAAAAGTCTTTCCACTCTTCCATGGGCGGAGAAGTCAAGGAGAAACAATAGGAATCAACGTAAAAAGTCCCTCACGAGTTTCCTCTTGTGGGTCTAACCGTCTTCGCTGTTCCAAGCCATACTGCAGAAGCTACAACATTCTGCCCTTCATACTCCCGAACACACACACACCCATGATGTGGGGCTTGTAAAAGCGACATTCCCCTACTCCTGGGATGGGGCCATTGTGGTCATTTGTGGCAGCAGGAACCGCTGCTCTTGATCAGCAGGAGTGCTGACTTGGGCTTCTCGGAATTGAAGTCCAAGAACACCTGGAGTGCCAAGGTTGGCCATCGCTAACCTAAGATCTTTAAAAACGTATTTTGGCACAAAGGCCACATCGGCCTTGTGAAGCTACAGCCCTCCATCTAGGTGGATTTTTAAAATACAGCATTCCATAAATACAGTGATTCATACACACAACAATTGCAGGAGGAAGGTGATACCTTTTATTGGATCACTTAAAAAAAAAAAAAACATTGTGGGAGCTTTCGTGGTTCAATATCACTTTGTGGAGGTCTCAAATTGTAGAATTATAATTCCCCATATACAAGTGGTAATTACAAGTACAGTACTGTACTTATGATGATATAGACACAATATACATTCCTGTGACTGCTTTCACATGTATGATTGTACTGTATTACATATACATCTTAATAACTAACTTATACAAACCTAGAACTGCCCTTGTCCTAAACGTAACCCCAGAAGGTCACTTTCATTTCTCACTTGAGGTGAATTTTGGCTTATGCTGGACTTTCAATTCTAGCTTGCAGGATGATGGAAAGTCCTTTTGGAATGTGGCTGGGAAAGGACAGATAAAAGAGGGAAAGGGAAGAAAGGGAGTCCTGTGTCTCCAAGGCCAGGGAAGAAAAGGCAAGAGGTGTTTTTGCCTGTATCACTTGAAACCAATAAATTATGGAGCCAGGGAGAAGCATTGGAAATTAAGTATAAGTAGTATGTCCAGAGCGCCACTCCAGCCCAATTCACTTGCAGTGTGTAGCCCGGTTCTCTCATTAGCTGATTAAAGAGCTTTTCTCCCTTTTATTTCAGATCTCTACTTGTGTCTGATTTAACTGGGTAAGATATCTAACAAGCATAAGGACCAGGGAATAGCTCCGGTCTTCAACAACTTCAGGCATACAGTAATACCTCAGATAACATTAGTATCGAATAACACTAAAATCGCATAACATTAAGCAATCTGGGGGGAAGAATTGCATCGGATAACATTAAGATCCTATGGGATGCATCAGATAACAACTGCTAAAGCCTGTGTGGTTACAATGTATCTCTATGGATCCCATAGGATTTTAACATGCATCGGATAACACTAAAAATCGTATAACACCAAGACTTGTGGAACCAGGTTTTAGTGTTATCTGAGGTTTTACTGTACATCAGTTTATACATTATAAACAAGTCCCAAGAAGTTGTTGTTGTTGTTGTTGTCAAATTCAATTTATATGCCGCTCTCCTTGCCGAAGCAACCCAGAGCGGCTAACAATGTTACAAAAAACATAATACAGTAAAACCTCATATAACACTAAAACCTGGTTCCACAAGTCTTGGTGTTATATGATTTTTAGTGTTATCTGATCCTCTATGGGATCCATAGAGATACATTGTAACCACACAGGCTTTCGCGGTTGTTATCTGAAGCATCCCATAGGATCTTAATGTTATCTGATGCAATTCTTCCCCCCAGATGCCTTAATGTTATGCGATTTTAGTGTTATTCGATACTAATGTTATATGAGGTATTACTGTAATACATACAATATAACACATATAATACAATCAATGTGGTCAATAAATCCTTCATAAAAAATAATAAAAAGATAAATACAGTACAAACAAAGAAATGCAAAAACAGTCAAGGATATACAGTACAAAGCAATAGGGAAAGTCCTCATCCCTTATACATATTTCATGGCAAGATGTTGGGGCAGGCGCTGTTTCTTAGATTTGAGTTGTGGGGGAAAAAAACCCAGCAGGCTGAATCTTTTCTCCTCCTCCATTCAACCAACACAGGACGCCAGGTGTCTGCATATATTAGGTAAAGGTAAAGGTTTCCCTTGCTCGAAAGCCAGTCGTATCCGACTCTAGGGGTCAGTGCTCATCTCTGTTTCTAAGCCGAAGAGCCAGCGCTGTCTGCTTCTGCAGACATTTCCATGGTCATGTGGCAGGCATGACTAGACACCGGAGCGCACGGAACGCTGTTACCTTCCCACCAAAGTGGTCCCTTTTTTATCTACTTGCAATTTCTTGCTTTCGAACTGCTAGCTTGGCCAGGAGCTGGGACAGAGACGGGAGCTCATTCCGTCCTGCAGTACTCGGGAACCGAACTGCTGACCTTCCGCCTCCCCAGTCAGCGTCTTAGGGACTTTGAGCCTGCCTTCCCATAAAATACATACATAAAATATATCAGTTAATCTTTAGGGTGCCACAACGGTTTTTGTCTTTTGTTGTTTTGCTTTGTTTACTCTGATATATACCCTAGAATAGTGCGTTTAGGTCAACCAGGCTGCCCATAATAGGCGGGTTTCGACAAGGGCTGCCTGTCCCACGACCCCCCCCCCTCCCCCAGTGTTGCAACAGGAAAGGAAGCGGGGAGGGGGGAATTCCTCTCTATTCTCGTCGTTGTGGTCTGCAAATAGTGGCTCTCCAGGTGTTTTGGACTTCAATTCCCAGAAGCCCAAGTCAGCACTACTGTTGATCGAGGCTTCTGGGAATTGAAGTCCAAAACACCTGGAGAGCCACTATTTGCAGACCAATAGGAGGACGTGGGGGGGGGGGAAGGTCCTAAACGGAACCGGAAGTGTAGGGGCGCTCTGCTGCTGTCCTTGGCTGTCCGGGCGCGCACGGGAGCTCTGCCCGTCCCCCAAGAGTGGAGGCGCTCTGGGAATTCCGAACTCAGTGGTCGGCGTGTCCTGCCGTCAGCCGTGGGCGGCGCCTCGGTGGTTCTCTCTGCCCGTCGCTGGTGTCGGAGGTCCCGGAAGCGTCGCCGGGGCTGTGAGCGATGATGGCGGAGAGTCCAGCGGCTGAGGAGGCGGCGGCGGCGGCAGCGGGGGGCGGCCCAGGATCCGGAGCGGGCGGCGGCGGTGGGCCGGGAGTCTTCCTGCCGGCCGAGCTTTGGGCGGTGGCGGGGCTGGGCTCGCCTGGAGGCGGATCCGCCGCGGGCTCCGGTGGGTCCTCGGTGCCCGGGATCCCCCCTTCGGCTGCTGCGGCGGCCGCCGCCGGGGTGCTCCTCTCGCACTCGGCCTTTTGGGACCCGACCACCAGCTGCGATTGGGACCGAGAGAGGCCGAGCGCTGCCTGCCTGCTCCGCATCAAACGGTAAGGGCCTGGGGGGGGGGGGGAAGAGGAGTAATTAATACTTTAATTAATACATTGATCCGGTTTTCCCGGCCGTCAAGGGCTCAGGTAAGGCATGACTCTCCCCTCCCCAGGATTGGGGGAGAAGAAGAGGATGAGGGTGTTCCTGAGCGTGTACAGAAGGCGGCATGTTTTCGTCATCGCCTAAACCAGTGGTGCCCAAACTGGGGGCCGGGTGCGGCCCCCGACGCCAATTCATCCGGCCCGCGAAGCCCTCGTCGCTCCTGGAAGCGGAAGTAAAACGCGCCCGTATGGGCGCGTTTTACTTCCGCTTCCAGGAGCGACGAGGGCTTCCCGGGCCGGATGAATTGGCGTCGGGGGCCGCACCCGGCCCTCAGTGACTGGCTCCCTGTGCCACATGATCGGCCCACGGCCCCAAAGGTTTGGACACCCCTGGCCTAAACCTAAGGCATCTCGCATTGCGTTTACAGTAGAAACTGCCTCCAACTTTAACCTCCTTGGTAAGGTTTCAGTGCTTTTAACAGGGAAATTATAATAATTTCGTGTCACAAATTATTCTGGTTTGAAAGGATTTTTGAAACTCTGCCCAAATGAGACTACTTTCATGTCCCCAAGAGCTGGCACAGAGACAGGCGCTCAATCCGTCATGCAGTACCCGGTTCTTGGGCTGCCGACTTGCCAGCCTTCCAGCTCACAAGGCAAGCTTCTTAACCGCTGAGCCACTGCAGTCCCTTAATTGAGGTGGCATTACTCAGAGTAGAGAGACACTCCTGGGGCACATCCAGCCCTCTTATTTTCTGTCTGCCCTGCTGTTCCAATTATTGTGACTTTTATTTATTTTATTTTAATTGCATCTGGGATATTCTCCCAATCTGAGCACTTTACAACACATTAATTTTTTTTACCAAAATAGTAAGAGATAAAACATAAGAAAAAACAAACTGAATAAAATAAAAAATGTTGCCCCGCCCAAAAAAAAAACCCCCAGAATATATTGGCAGCAATATAGGTTAGTCAAAGCCTATTGTTCGACCATTGGAAATATGTCCTTAAAGGCCTCTCTAAAGAGAAATGATTTTATTTAATAAGTAGAGATGGAACCTGGCACAGCTCAACAGGTAAAGAGTTCCACACAGTTGGTGCCACCACCGAGAAGGCTCTTTTCTGAGTCACAGCCTTTCTTGCTAATCTCATGGTTGGCACCTAGAGCTGTGCCATCTGTGGGCTGATGTTCTGAGGGAAAGACTGGTTCCTAATGTGGGCCCCAGGCCCCACAGTATATTGGCTGATCAGTGCTTTGGGAAAGTGACTTTTGGGAATTGAAGTCCAAAAACCAAAGGTTGGGAAACACTGCTTTAGGGCCTTAAAAGTTAAGGGCTTTTAAAAGCTAAGCGCTTTTGGCACCTGGGTTAAATGTGAGACCAGGGGTGTAAACTCCTGGATTCAAGAGCTTAGCTATGTTGAATGGGAACACAGTCCTGAGATGAAAAAAGACATATGTGCACAAAAGTTTGTAAATATCCCTGAAGTGGGTTTCCATTTCCTTATCCTCTATCAGATGATGATTCCTCTATTATATATTTAGAACAGAGGTTCTCAACCCATGGCCCACAGGCCGGATCTGACCTGTGGCACCATTCCATCCAGCCCTTGCTGCAGCCCTTGTCACTTCCGCATTGTGTGTGCCTAATGCTGCTCCATAGTAGGGTGGATGTTGTAAGAAGCCCTGCGACAGTGGCGATAGGGACAAGCCAAGCCAGGTGGAGGGAACAAGAACTGCAGCGGTGGAAGCAGCAGCCGGACACAGCCATCCGTGTCTTTCCTGGGGGCAGCTCTGGCTGAGTGCGGGCAAGGATAGTCAGGACCCCTCCTTCGCCCACGACAGGCAGGTAAACGGAAGCTGTGGTGGTGGTGTAGGGGGAATGTTGGTGGGCTGGACTGGTGGCATAGGGAGGAGTGTTGGTGGCAGCAGGGGGGAAGTGTTGGGGGGGGTGGACTGATGGAGTGGGGGGGGAGTGTTGGTGGTGGCAGTTAGGGTTAGATGTGGGGGGAATGTTGGTGGCAGCAGGGGGGAGTGTTGGGAGTCAGACTGGTGTTCCCCTTGCCGCCACCAAAGGTGGCGGCAAGGGGAATGGTGGGGGCTTGGGATGGTCCCACCGCCACCGCCTTTGGTGGCAGTGATTGGAACCATACACACCCTTCACGGTGTGTGTGTGTGTGCGCGCGCGCACACCAGTCCAGGGCACAAACAGCCCTGGCTTTAAAAGGTTGAGAACCCTTAGAAGATCATTAAGGGCGGCAGAGATTGTAGTATTATCCCAAAAGTTAGTAGCCTACTGAGAAGATGATTTTCCCCCTCTCCCTCAGAATGGCTTCCTGGAATTAGTTTGTGTCCTTGTTGTGTAATGGATGCACTTTTGGTTTTGGTTTTGGTTTAGTTTTTCATCTCAGAATGTAACTTACCTGCATTATATACACTGAGCTGGTATATGTTCAGTAAGTATGAGGGGAGCAAGTTGGGGGAAACTTCTGTAAAGTTTTATATGAAAGTTTGTTGTTCAAAAATCAAGACTTAACTTTTTCTACTGGTTGGAGTTCACACCCATCCCTATCTGTACAAAACCAAGGACTGAGAAATACCCATCTGTGATATCTTCCATCTCATTCAACTTAGATAAGCTATTCTTTGAGTTTATCTTTTGCAGGTCATATAGTGAAAACTAATACAGTAATCTTTTGTGCTACAAGGTTAATCTGTACAAAATACACCTGCACTAACACCATTTTGCATTTGTAGTCAGTAAAAGAATTAAAATCCTCTAAATCATCCTCAGTCATGTATGTAAAAGAATGTTCCAAGGGAACATCAGGATAATTAAAATGAATTAAAACGAGGCTAAGTGATTCTGTCTATACCCCTGGGGGTATTAAGGGTGTGGGGAGTGACAGCTAAATATTTCCAACACATTATTTCACTTTCCCTTTTTAATGTATGTTTTGTCTTACAACATCCTTGAGAAGTGAATTGTAATTCTCTTTCAGTTTTGAGGAACTGAGGTGACTACCTCAAAACATATGCCAAACCCTTAAGAGAGATGAGTTTTCCTTTAATTCTGACACCTGGGTTGCACACTGGCTTTCTGCGTTCCCATCCTGTACTACTCTTAGTTCTGTACTTGAATGGATAATTTACCATAGAAAGCACTTCATTTTTCCAGAAGGAGCTGCAGCCAGTTTATACATCCAGCTATAGAGACAGGTAGGATTTTTCAGGCTCAGGAATGTGTCACCCTCCAGGTATGGTTGTATTCTGAGGCCTACCATTTTTCACCAGGGGCTAGAGAGGTAAAGATTGATATGTGTTGTAGTCCAGCACTACCTGGAAGAGTTAGAAATTACCCATCCCTATTCAAACCCACAGTCTCTTTCACAGTTAATGTACTTGGATCATGCCAGCAATTGTCATTAAAAGAAAGGGCTTCCCGTTACAATTGAATGTACTGTACAGAGTCCAAAATTGAATTGTTTTCATTTCCAAGTCAGCATAACTAGGTAAAACCAGCCTAAATCATTCTCTGGGAGAAAGGTGGATAAAAAATTAATACATAAATAAATAAATACGTTTGAGGAGCTGGTTATTAGATATACTGCCAAGCACTAGTTATGAAACATGTGTGTTGTGTATTCTTATATTCCACTGCAGGAAGACAAATTATGGCAGCTGGTGTAGTAAAAAGGGGCAACTTAAAGTTTGTTGCTATGATTAAGCACATCTGCTTTGAGAACAAGTTAATAGCAGTTTTACACAATACTGGAAACAAAAGATTTATTGTCAGGACAAACAAAAGTCAGCATGCAGCTAGGTGCCTTGCTTCTAAGAATGGTGCCAATACTGGGCATAGATTGTTCTTTTCTGGGTGTGACAGAGCATAAGTCACCCCTGGGTAGTGGTGGGCATGTCTTCTGCATTGGAAGGTCTTATGGAGGAATTTGGTGAGGTTACTTTTCTGGACTGCAGCTTCCAGAATCCCCAGGCAGCATGGTCACAGGCCTTGGTAGTTAGAGATTCTGGAAGTTGTAATCCACAAGTGTAATTTCTCCAAATTCTAGCCTCCAGTGGTTGTAAATGTGCTGTGTGTGTTCCTTCTGCCTGTGGTGGGAGGCGCTAAGCCTAGTTGCTTGTCCTTGTTCATTTTTCATTAGGAGGAAGTGGTTTCTTGAGTTAGCTCCAAATCGTTAGCCTTTCACATTCAGTCTGGTTGTGAATGTATAAAACCAAAAGATTGTGGGGACAACATTCCCCCCCCCCTCCGGACTTGTTCTTTTTTTAGAGAACAAGTTTTGATTGACCACTTCTCAATAGACTGAAGTGGGAGATGGTGTTGGATCTCCTTATGTTAGATACAGCCGCTTCCGCCTTCCCCTGTCTGGTTCTGGCCTCAAGTAGAAGGGTGGAGCTTGAATCCATGATATATGCCAAGTTTCAAAATCCTGGGCTTTTCCCTTTGCCACTCCATTTCCTCAAACCCCCCGCCCCCAATCATGAGACAGACACCTATGTGGAGTAAAATGGGCCACTTTATTAACAAAATTCAAAACAAGTGCTGGAACTAAATACAGTGGTGGCCACCTCTGAACCTGGAAGGGGTTGCCTCCCGAAGGGGACCCCTACTCTCCACCACCCCCACCCCCGAGCTGATGAAAAGGCAGGAACCCTAACCCCCAAATGGTGGTAAACCCCTCACCCTTCCAAAACTTGGCGCCCTCACTGTGTTTACCGCCAAGTGGCTGAAATTGACCCAACCAGAGAACTCTCTCATCGTTTGACGTGAGGTAGGCGAAAACAACTCCCGCTAGTCCAATTTGCTGGGATCCAAAATTCCTACCTGGCCCAAAATATTGCGACCGGATTTCCCACTTCGAAATCAAAGGGAGGGTGGGTGGGTCGTTGAATATCAAACAAACAATGAACTTTCCAGAAACTTTACCAACTGAAACAACTTGAAAATCCTTAAACCAATCCCTGAGCTCCACGCCGATGCCCCTTCCAAGACCGGAGGGTGAGGCGTGCCAAAGTCTCCTCGCTCTGAACAGCTGCTGTCGCGAAGATACCCTTCTCTGTGTTCCTGCCAGTGTATCGTGTTATGAGCTGAGTAGCTTTTGGGTTTCATGTGTAATATTTCTTGCTTTGTGAATATGACAGACATTGACTCCTAATGTGTGAGAAAAGAGAAATACTGTATAGTGTAGTGGCAAAATAGCAAGAAATTGCATGTAGATAAATAGATACCACTTTGGTGGGAAAGGTAACTGCATTCCATCCTCTAGTCATACCTGCCACAAGACCATGGAAATGTCTGCAAATACAGACAGCACTGGCTCTTTGACTGCAAATGGAGATGAGCACCACACCCTGGAGGCAGACAAGACTGGCTTTAAAGCAAAGGCAACCTTTACCTTTAGGGTAATTAGCAGAGGTATTCTGCTGAAAATTATGACATACTGTAATTGTTTGTACCTTTTAAAAAATATTTTTAAAAGACCCTCAATCATGAAATTGCAGTGTTTTGTTTATACTTTGGGACTGGCTTCACAATTAACATGGGTGAATTCAAAATATTTTTCATTGATCACATGACACACATGCCTATGCAAATCAACCTGGCCCCTTTTTGCATCCAATGCAGAGTTTTTCCCTTTGCCTATGGGCGCTTTTACTTTTTAAAAGATGGAACAATTAAAATGTGTTTTCTCTGCACAATTAATTTATTCCACAAAAGCAGGGAGATGCAGGACTTGGTGGTATTATGATGATACATTAAATTTATCATTTTGGATAGCCGGAACACCCACTTCTCCAGTCTTTCTCCCTAGTCATTCAGAAGTTTATTTGTTTTTAAAAAACAGACTACAGTACTGAGTTTAGTGTTAGATCACCTTAACACTGCATTGATATGTTTAGCACTAGATCACCTTTGCACAGGCAAACAAAGAGAGAAGAAAACGGATTTGCCAGATGAGGCCATCAAAGGAATGGGGGCCTTTTTCTTCTACTTTTGCTTCATCTTTTACCCCTTTGGGTGTTGAGGGAATGGGGCCCATGGGACCATATCAAACTGCATTGGATGAAAGGCCATTGTGGTAGCTGTCACCAAGACAATTTGGAGTGCTTGTGTGATCACCTAAAGCAGTGATCCCCAACCTTTTTTGCCCATGCCCCACCTAAGCATCTCTAAAATCCTGATCCCACCCCTAGTAAAGTATAGTTCTTATTATTCAAAAAGTGAACTCCTATTCACATGGAGGAAGCCCTGAAAGCCATTAACTTGGTCTAACTCATTCTTGAGTCCTCCCCCTCTTAAAAATCAACATATGCCCCGGTCGGGACCCATGGGCCTAAAGCATTATTTTCCAAGCTTGAGTCCCTAGATTTTCTTGGACTACCTCTCCCAGAAATCTCCCATTATTGGGTGTGCTCACGGCCAAGATCTGGAAGCTGTAGTCCAAGAATATATGAGGTTCCAAGATTGAGAACAACTGACCTAAACTGAATACAAAGGTAAAGGTCACCCTTGTTCAAAAGCCAGTCATATCCGACTCTAGGGTTTAGTGCTCATCTCCTTTTTAAAGCCGAAGAGCCAGCGCTGTCTGCTTCTGCAGATGTTTCTGTAGTCATGTGGCAGGCATGACTAGGCACCGCACAGAACGCTGTTTACTTTCCCATCGAAGTGGTCCCTAGTTATCTACTTGCAATTTCTTGCTTTCGAACTGCTAGGTTGGCAGGAGCTGGGACAAAAATGGGAGCTCATTCTGTCCTGCAGTATTCGGGTATTGAACTGCTGACCTGCCACCTTCCAGTCAGCATCTTAGCCACCTGAGCCACTGCAGTCCCTTCATACAAATGTAAAAAAATACAGCAAATCAAGTTTAGTTATCACTAGAGTTGCATCGTGAGCAAAACTGGAAGTGTGGGTGCTTGCACTTGATTAATTGCTGTGTTGTTGTTTTGTTTCCAGAGATATCATGTCAATTTATAAGGAACCACCTCCAGGAATGTTTGTTGTGCCTGACCCCCATGATATGACCATGGTAGGTGGGATGCCTTTTTCTGTTATGTACCCTGCTGACAGTGTGGGTGTTTGCTAGTTTCAATATTACTCTTCACTCTTACGTTTTGCTAAATTAGCAGTCCAAAGCAGTGGAGCAAAGCAATTGACCAACCTCTCCTGCAGTAAAGTGATATTCTTACAAATTTTCTCTGCTCTAAAAAATCTACTTCTACTTTTGTTGAAAATAAAGTAGAATGTGGGGCATGGATAATCAGTAAAAAAGTTACTCTTTGGGCTATAGCCCCATGAATCCTTCAGCCAAGATGTCATTTGGATCTGTAAACAGGATCTCCATGGCTGAGGGTCAGGGTGATTTCTTTGGGCAATGCTGATGCTACAAATAGCCTGTACTGCAGAATGCAGCCCCCTAGACCAGTAGTTCCCAATGTGGGACCCACGCCCCACAGGAAGACTTCAATTCCCAGAAGCCTAAGTCAGTACCTTGGCTGATCAGTGCTTTGGAGAATTGACTTAGGCTTCTGGGAATTGAAGTTCAAAAAATCAAAGGTTGGGAAATACTGCTCTAGACAGTTTGGTATGGTTGCTCTCATATGCCTTACTTTAGTGTAGCTGGTTGTGAATTAAGTTCCCAACAACACCTGAAAAGCCACACCTTGCCATTCCTAATTTCTGAACTTTAAGGGTCAAAAGGTAGCACATATTTGTAAGCAAGAAAGCTTGGGTCTCATGTGATTGCTCACTATGCTATGAGGAAAGTGAATTCCATCTCCCACTTCCAGAAATGCCTCTAGAATTTCATCCAAAGTGGGTGGGAGATGATAAGAAAGTTTAATAGTCATCTGTCAGTATCTGTTGAGTGTCAATTACATTTTCGCTTTCAATTGGGCAGGTTAAGATGGCTGATCAGTGATAGATGGTCAGCCGAAGTGGTAAAACGTGTCTAGGATATCCCACTTCAGATTGCATGAGAGATCATATTTAAACCCCCTTCCATACTGCAAAACTAGCATCTTGGTGAGAAAGCTGGGTTGGGACTTTTTCCTGATAGCTGAGTGTTTGTTCTAAGAGAAAGGTGGGCAGTCTGGTGTGCTCCAGATGTTTTGGACCATTAGATGTAGGAAACATTAAAAACGACCAGGGTTTGTTGAAGTTGTAGACCAAAACATTTGGAGGGCATCATGTTGCCCGCTCCTGTTCAGAAGCCCCTCTCCCTAAAATATGGTAATCGAATTATCCAAAACGTAGAGCTATCCTTGGGGAAAGTGGCCTTTATGTTAAAATGGTGGGACTTTTGGATCTTTGCCTAAGCAATGGCTGGGATGGGAGATATATAAGAGTGGTCTTGCCTGCCTTGTGAAGTGATGTGGGTCAGGTTCTATGTCTCCCACTTCAATTCCTGTGTGTGTGAATGAAGCCTGAGACTCAAACCTATGACCTTTGTGTGAGGTGTTTGAGTTTTCCCTTGAAACCTGTGGCGGGTGCTGCCCTCAACTGGCAGCTGGCTTGCGCCCGACGCAAGTTCTGCCAGCGTTGCACCCAGTCGGAAGTGTTTGCGCGAGCTGGGCTTTTCTCTTGCAGATTCATGCGTTGATCACAGGCCCCTTTGACACGCCTTACGAAGGGGGTTTCTTCTTGTTCCTGTTTCGCTGTCCTCCAGATTATCCCATACATCCACCACGGGTCAAGCTGATGACAACCGGAAATAACACCGTGAGGTTTAACCCTAACTTCTACCGCAATGGGAAGGTCTGCCTCAGTATTTTAGGGTAAGGAGCGGAACCCCTTGAGCTGTTTTTGTCCAGTCAGCTGCTTTGGGGAGGTCAGTACTTCTCAGAAGTTGGAAAAAATGATCTTTTGGGATTATAATTCCCAGAAACCCATAGCATTGCTGGCTGGGGGTCCTGGAAATTTACATGGATGGCTTTTGCAAGCAATGGCATTTGCAAGCAATTTCCTTATTGCTGAAGCCACAGTGTTATTTTCTTGAGGAACTGGCTTTATACAGTGTGTGTAGTTTAACTGAGGAGGGGGCGACTGCACATAAAATATCCCCCTTTAGGCCCTAGAATAGTGGTGGTGAACCTATGGTACTGGAGGGGGCACTCACAGCACTCTGTGGGCACACACACCATCGCCCCAGCATAGAGTTCACCCCACCCCTCTGCCCAGCAGCCCAGTGGGAGCGCTTCCTCCCTCCCACACTGTACAGAGTTCACCCCGCCCCTCTATTCAGCAGCCCAATGGGAGCGCTTCCTCCTTCCCCCAGCACAGAGTTCACCCACCTCTCTGCCCAGCAGCCCAATGGGAGCACTTCCTCCCTCCCACCCTGTACAGAGCTCACCCCGCCCCTCTATTCAGCAGCCCAGTGGGAGCGCTTCCTCCCTCCCACCCTGTACAGAGTTCACCCCACCCCTCTGTTTGGGTACTCAGTCTCTAAAAGGTTCGCCATCACTGCGTAGAAGGTCACAGGAAACACAGATTCAGCCCAAGACATTTTGCTGCTTAAGATGAAGCAGGGAGTGATGTCCCACCTTTACTCATGTAAGCTGCATGTTGCCCCAAGCCATCTGTATTATTTTGGCATTTGACGTAGAAGGCTCCTTCAACTGCCCTATCCCATTCCTGGAAGTAAAAACTGAACAAAATTGCTAAACATTTGTGGCCCATTTTGGTACCCACATTTTGATCCCTGAAGTATCTGTTTCACTCTGCTTGAGGCTGGGTGAGGCAGCCAGTCTAGTTCATCCAACCTGCCAGTTCCCCGTGGGCTAAATCTTTCCCCAGCCCTGCCTTGCTATCCCCTAACACACAGGCAGCCTTCTTTGTCGTCAGATCTCATACAGCGTCTCTGCAGCAAACCATCAGATCTGACAACAGCTGGAGGTGAGAGATAATTGTCCTTGCACAGTTGGTGGCGCCTGTCAGTTCAAAGTTGCTTCTATTTCAGTGTAATTCTCATTTTTTAGCTTTCTTTTCTGTATGTCTGTGCAGTTTTTAACCATGGACTTTGCAGAAATTATGGAACCATTCTAAGTTTGCTTAGTGGCACTCTCCTGCCTGTTTGCATTCACATTAGGAAGGAGAAGGTTCATTTGATTCATGTGGGTTGAGGTACACGGTCTTTCAGAGGCTCTTCAAATTTACAGATGACACAAAATTGGGGGGAATGGGCAATACCCTTGCAGACAGAAACAACATTCCAAAAGATCTTTATAGGTTCAAGCAGTGGGCTGAAAAACAACAGAACGAAATTTAACCAGAGTAAATGGAAAATTCTACACCATGGGTTCCCAACCTTAGGCTTGTGGGCCGGATGTGGCCCACAACACCATTTCATGTTTCCCCCCTACACTCATTCAAGGGCATTCTAGAAACAAAATGGCTGTCCTGTTGAAGCAGTTGGAACAAAATGGCCACCCCATCGTGCAGACAGGGCAAAATGGCCATCTGGTCCTCAAAGCTGACTGAGAGAGCGTGACCTGGCACCTGCCTTGAAAAGGTTGGAAACCCCTGTTTTACACCTAGAGGGAAGAAAGCACATGGACAAGATGGAGGATACAGTACTTGGTTCAGTAATTTGTGAATTAGAAAGATCTTGGAATTCTCCTAGTCCTTCACTCTTTGGCACTGGTTATGTCTCATCTTGAGTACTGGAAATAAAGGCCTATGCAGAAAGACTGAAGGAACAGGAATGTTTAGCTTGAGAAAAGAAGACTGGGAGAGATTTTATATCAGTCTTTAGAGATGTGAAAGATTGCCATACGCAAGAGGGGTAGAATCTATTCTCAATCATTTCAGAGTGCAGGAGACATAATAATGGGTTCAAATTACAGGAAGCTAGTTTTGGGTTGAATATCAGGGGAAATTTCCTAACTGAGTAATATAACAATGGAACCAGTTGTATTACAATGGAACCAGTTATATAATGAGTACTCCAGTGCTGGAGGCATCAAGAGAAAATTAGACAAACATCTATCAAATAAGCTTGGATTTTATCCTATGTTGAGCAGGAGTTTGAACTAAAATGGACTTATAGGCCTCATTGAACTCCATTATTACCGTATTTTTTTGATTCTGTGATTATCACTGTTAGAAATAAATATCTGCCTTTCTAGGAGGGATTCCCAACCTAAGGCCAATGGGCTGGATCCGGCCCATGGTGCCATTTCATGTGCCTCCCCACCCCTCCAAGGGCATTCAAGAAATAAAATGGCCACCCCTTTGAAGCTGTGGGGACAAAATGGCTACCCCCATCATGTAGGCAGTGCAAAATGGCTGTCCGACCCTCGAAGCTGGCTGAGAGAGTGTGACCTCCCCCCGCCCCCCGGCTTGAAAAGTTTGGGAACCCCTGCTTTATAGCAATGACATGTTCTTGCTTATATCCATTCTGACTTTTTCTGCTGACATGTCTTAAAACATGTCCCTACTTATGAGAATTAAAATCTTTCAGTTTTAGAAAGAGACAGCTGGAATTATTGGACATTACAGTTCAGGTCAAAACACATTGATTTCTACAGGTTGTTATCCTGTATTTTAGAAATGCTCTTCTGTTTTTATGCATAATAACAAACTGCTTTTTGATGTCCTGCAGCACTTGGACTGGTCCAGCTTGGAGTCCTGCACAGAGCATTTCTTCAGTCCTTATATCTATACAGTCTCTAATGACCGAGAACCCCTATCACAATGAACCTGGCTTTGAGCAGGTAAGTAGCCTGACTTCTGGATTGAGCCAATCTACGGAATTCTTTGCTAGAAGATATTGGAGTGAAGTAGTCCCTTGCTTTACGAATGCATTGTTTAAAGCAGTGTTTCCCAAATGCTGGTTTTTGGACTTCAATTCCCAGAAGCCTGAGTCATTTCTCCAAAGCACTGATCAGCCAATGTACTGACTTAGGCTTCTGGTAATTGAAATACACTATTAGGCTGTGTACCCCTTGTTGGGAACCACTGGTAAGTAATTTTAACTTTACGAATGAAAATCCATTGAAAATAATGCCTTCCTTGATGATTTTTCTCTCTCAATACGAAGTTTACATGGTATACAGTGGCCTCTAATGGCCACTTCTGATAATGCTGTGTGTTCTGCATTGTGTTTCACTGTACAAATTTTTTGTAATACGAAACGTCTCAGAAACTGCATTAATTTTGTAACGCGAGCTACCACTGTACTTGATACAACACTTGGCTTCTTTAAAAAACACATGGCGCAGCAGCAGGTGGCATTCAGCATCAACCTGAACAACTTGTCAAAACACACTGTGGCCAGCAGGTATAATAGATTTGCTGGCTTCCTTATGTCTTAAAAATGTACAGCATTGAGATGGAGACAAAGACGGCACTCAACGAGTCTGTAGAATTTACCATGCAAGGTGAAGAGTCTTTGGGGAAAGTCCATCCTTCCCTCAGGGGAAATTGCTGAAAGGTTGGACCACCAGAATTAAGTCAAAATTTATAATATTGGTGAGGAGGGTGATTTTCAGTCCCATTTGTAGTAAGTGACTTGACTTTGTAGACCAGGGGAGCCCAAACGTTTTGGGCTACGGGCCAGTCACGTGGTTCAGGGGGCGGTCACTATGGCCCATGGGCCAGATCTGGCCCCCAACACCAATTCATCCAACCTGTGAAGCCCTTGTTGCTCGCGGAAGTAGTGAGGGCTTCATGGGCCAGATGAATTGACGTCAGGGCCGGATCCAGCCCATAGGCCGTAGTTTGAGAACCTCTGTTGTAGACCACCAATTTCCAATTTCATTTTTTTCAGCAAATCTTCTTACCTATTGCAAAATACTTTGTTCCCTCTTCAGATACAGCTGTGGTTTAAAGTATATATTTAAAAGCCACCCTTCAGTAATTAGTTGATATTCTTCTCAGATAATGATAAGCATTTGCAATTATTCCATTTTCTGTGAGTATGTATGAGAGAGAGAGAGATGACCAAACTGTGTAAATGTATTTCTGGAACATCTTGGAAAGATTTGGTAACTGATCTCTTGTAGGAAAGGCATCCTGGAGACAGTAAGAATTACAACGAATGCATTCGGCATGAGACGATCAGGGTTGCAGTGTGTGACATGCTGGAAGGAAAATGCCCTTGTCCAGAGCCCTTACGGTATGTGTTGGGTGCTACAGTAGCATAACTTGTGGGGGTCCAGGCTTTTGGGTGGGTAACAGATTAAAGAATCCATTGGCCAACATGTACATTGGCCATTGTGACAGGAAATTCTGGATGATGTAGTCCACAAAAGTAACTTTTCTAACCTCCATCTTAGTCAGGTTTTGCTCATGCCTAAGGAAGCTACCTGCTAATGTGAAACCCATAACTCTACATTCAAACGGTCTTTGCTCCTTTTGCAGCTGTCTAGTTGGCTTAGTGGTTAAGATGCTGAATTTGATGACTAGAAGGTCAGCAGTTTGAAACCCGAGTGCTGCATGACAGTGTATGGGCGCGTTTTACTTCTGCTTCCAGGAGCGACGAGGACTTCGCGGGCCAGATGAATTGGCATGGGGGGCTGCATCCAGCCTCCGGGCCTTAGTTTGGGCACCCCAGGTTTAGGGCATCGTAAGGTGATTGGACTTCCCAAGCTGAAATTCTACAATTTTTCAGTTCCTTTCACCTGACCTAATGTGAGGCATAACAAGGTTGCTGTTGCTACAGGTATGCCCAATTGTGGTTCAAAAATAGCACTATCTTCGAGGAGGCTCTTTCTGATTACCCCAGAATACACAGTAATAACAATTGTGTGCTGTGAAGTCTGTTTTGACTTACGATGACTCTTTCCAAGGTTTTCTAGACAGGAAATACTCAGAAGCGGTTTACCATTTCCTCTTCCTGAGAGAAGTTGGGACTGTGCAGCTTTCTCAAAGCCACACAGGATGGCTCGTCTCCTGGAAGGCACAGTGTGGGATCAAGCTTCCAAACTCTGGCTCCCTAGACAGACACCTCAATCACTGAGCTATCTAGCCAACATTTGCAGCCTTGAAATAAAATAGGGACAGCTGTGGCTTAGTAGTTAAGATGCTGAACTTGATAACTGAAAGGATGGCAAGTCAGCAGTTTAAGACCTGAGTGCTGCACGACGGAGTGAGCTCCTGTCTCTGTCCCAGCTCCTGCCAACCTAGCAGCTCAAAAGCAAGAAATTGCAAGTAGATAAATAAGGACCACTTCGGTGGGAAGGTAAACAGCGCTCCGTGCACTCTGGTGTTTTGTCATGCCTGCCACATGTCCATGGAAATGTCTGCAGACACATACAGTGCTGGCTCTTTGGCTATAAAAAGAGCACTGAGCCCTAGAGTTGGATACAACCTGCTTTCAAGCAAGGGAGACCTTTACCTTTAATAGAATGTACAGTACTGCAGGATACAAGGAGTCAAATGGGAATAACAGAACGGGCAGGCCAGCATCCATCCTCATGGAGAATAGGCCAGGATTCTTTGGAATCTGAGCTTGTCATCGTGTAGAAACATAGCCATGGAAGGTAACTAGAAGATTAGCTATATAGGAAACTGATCACAAAGTGCTGAAATGATCGCGGATTCTCTCATTTTCAGTCTTGTTCTAGAAAGTATGGAGATCTTTTTGTACACAAGCATGCAAGAAAAACCATCCTGTCCTTACAAAGTATGGAATATCAGGACAATAATTAGACATGTTTTTAGCTGTTGAGAATAGCACTATATAAATACAAAATATGGTGGAGCATTTTAGGTACAGTCATACCTCACATAACGAATTTAATGCGTTCTGCGAGGCTGCTCGCTATGCGAAAAATTCGCTATGCGAGTAAGACTAACACAACAAATTTTTCGCTATGCAAGTTGGACTTTTCCCTATGGAAAAACTCGCATAATGAGCATTTCTATGCGGAAAACTCGCATAGCAAACATTTTTTGCTATGCAAGTTTTCCCCATAGAAATGCTTGTTATGCGAGTTTTTCCATAAGGAAAAGTCCAACTCGCATAGCGAAAAATTCGTTGTGCGAGTCGGACCGCTTAGCAAAAAACTTGCTCGTTATGCGAGTTTTTCACTAAGTGAAACGCTCATTATGCGAGGTTTGACTGTACTTCAGAAAACATGATTGTCAAGAGACTGCAGTAGGGGCTTTAGCCTCTTGGTTAAGCCTTCTATCACATCCTTGTCTTGTGGCCTGATGCTTTGTCCATTTTCTTTCCTAGGGGAGTTATGGAGAAGTCCTTCATGGAGTATTATGACTTTTACGAGGGGGCATGCAAAGAGAGGCTGCATCTTCAAGGACAAACAATGCAGGTAAGGATGAGACCACCTTGGTGTGTGTCCTTATGTTAAAGGAAAACAAAAACCCCATGGATTGACATCCTGGTGCTCTTATTTGAGAAATAGGCTTATTTGCTGAAGCTGCAGATGTTCCAGTGAGCAGTATGAAGGTCTGGATTTTGGAAGGTCCCAGGGTAAATTAAGAGGAAATAGCCAGTACCTGGTCTGTTTGCGGCATCACAAACAAGTGGAAACTGGAAGCAGAGCTTGGGAAAGTGTTTGGGAACTGCAGCTGAGGAAATTGTAGGATGTCCAGTCCAAAAAAAGTAATTTTTCCAGACTGAAAAGCTGCTGTGAGAGAGAATATAATGTAAGAGACTTGAATGCATCAAGTCTGTTGAAAAAGAGCATCCAGGAAGGGAACAGGCTGAAGCTTTCAACTGTTAAGTTGAATGGGGGAAGGTCTTTCATGTAAATCGTCCTCTCATAATATTCATTCAGAGTTTTAAAATCTGAATCTGGGACACATTTACATTGAAAGTCCGTACCTCTTGTGGCCGATATGACAGAAAAGGGAATGGGGTGGGGTAAAGCAATAAAACATTTAGCTTTAAAGGTGGAAAAATAGAAATACACTGTTGACAACTTTGCTCAACCCTCTGTTGATGAGTTCTCCTGGTTGAGACTAAAAGGGGGTCTGCCCATTCAAATGCTTGTTTTATTTTTATAAAACTCCCTACAAATAGAAAATTAGCAAGCTGTAGTACAGGGTTTTAGCTTGATCTGGTGAATCTTAATTTGTGTCCTTTATTCCATTTTTAGCAGATTTCAGGGGGTACGCAGAAAGAGCCTCCTTGAAGATTGTGGTATTTTTGAACCACAGTTGGGTGTACCCTGGTAACGGCAACCTTGTGTTGCCGGCTAATCTTTCTCACACTGGGTCAGGCAAAGGAACTGCAGAATGAACTCACTAAAAGATGGCTTCATTTTGGCAGTTTTACATCAGGTTTAGACAGCAGAAAGAAGAAGCAGATTTCAGGCTTGCAAGTTGTGTTTTGGGTTTATTTACTAGAACTCCTAGGGACTGCAGTGGCTTAGTAGTTAAGATGCTAAACTTAATGACCGGAAGGTCGTCAGGTCAACAGTTTGAGACCAAGTTCTGCACGACGGAGTGAGCTCCCATCTCTATCCCAGCTCCTGCCAACTTAGCATTTCGAAAGCAGGAAATTGCAAGTAGATAAATAGGTACCATTTTGGTGGGAAAGTAAACAGCGTTCCGTGTTTAGTCATGCCTGCCACAAGTTCATGGAAATGTCTGCAGACGCACAAAGCGCTGACTCTTTGGCTATAAACAGAGATGAGCACTGAACCCTAGAGTTGGATATGCCTGGCTTTCGAGCAAGGACGACCTTACAGTGCTCTAATGAGTGTGCATCTTTCACTTAAGACAGAAGGCATACTTGTAGAATTAAAGTTTTCTGAGCCCAGAAAGTTTTTGATTGCCAGAACTGAATGACCCTCTCCATGCTTCTGCATGTGGAATCCACTCCTAGCTGTGTTAATTCTGTTTTGTTTTTCCAACATAATGGGGGTGGGGGTGGGGTATTTTATGGCTGCTGCGCTCCTTTCTCTGACATTGCCAGTGTGCAGTCAGCTTAAGAGCTGTGTCCTAGCCACACTGGTTTTTGTTCCCCTCTTTCTACTCCCAGGATCCCTTTGGAGAGAAGCGAGGACACTTTGACTACCACTCCCTCCTAGTGCGTTTGCAAGGAATCCGCCTGAAGGTCCAGGAGAGACACCAGCAGGAGAGCCCAGATATAGACTCAGAGAGCAGCTCCTCTGAAACAGAGATGGACACTCAAGGCAGCATGAAGGCTTAAGAAGTCTCCCACCTGATTGCCTGGGAAAGCCCAAGGTGTAGGGGTGGGACCTTCGGACTCCAGGTGCTGCGGAGGATCCTGGCTTAGACCTGAGAAACCGGCTGGCCTGCTTCCAGAGCAGACAGAACGTGGTCGAAGAAGCATCTCTTGATCGTCTCCTTCAGTGCTCTGGTACAGGCTGTTTAAAAAACAAAAAGAGGATTTGATGCTAAAACTGAACTAGGTTTGTCTGTGGGGAATGGCCCCTTTCCTCTACTGTGGAGACATTATGAGCCACCGGCCTCAAGGCATTCTGGAAGAAGCTGTGCTGGAGAGGCTTTCTTCCCTCCAGCTCTCAGTTCTCAACATGAGGTCAAGCATGACTTTGTGTTTCATCGCCTGTTTCAAAACATTCTGCCTGTTGCCAACCCCTCTCCTTCCAGCTTGCCTTCATGCCAGGATGGGCTCTGCGCCATTGAGTCGGTTAAAGCACCTTTTGACAGTGTATAATATAATTGAAGCCCCACCTATACATTTTTGAGTGGGGGGGGGGGGTTTTCTCATACTGGTTTCAGTTTAGCTTCCCACTCTGATTGGTGATGCCTGCCCGAGACAGACCAAAGAGGAGCTTCTGCTAGAAAGGCTTTTGAGGTGATTACTTTTTATTTTTTACAAAATTTTCAAAGCTTCACCCCAGGGTTGCCCAAGCTTTTTGGGCCGTACACTGGTCACGTGATTCAGCGGGCCAGTCACGTGGTTCCTCCCACCGGAAGCAGAAGTAAAACGCATCTTGCAATCTGTTTTGCAACAGGATGAGATAGATTTTTAGGCTGCCATTTTCTCTGCTTAAACTAGGGGTGCCCAAACTACAGCCTGCAGGCCAGATCTGGCCCCCAACACCATTTCATCCGACCTGCGGCAAGGGTGGCATGGGCCGAATGAATTGCTGTTGGGGGCTGGATCTGGCCTGTGGGCCGTAGTTTGGACACCTCAGTTCACCCAATCCCCGAACTCAATGACCCTCCACCTCCGATTTCACTTCTGAAGGGACATTTTAAAAAAATGAACCAACCAAGAAAGATCTTAAATTTGTTTCAACTCTATAGAGCAATTACTAACTGGTCAATCCAACCTTGCTTATTGTTAAAAATTATTTTGTGTAGTTTTAGAAAGGAGGCAGTGTTTCCTATAAATTACATATGGTTTGTGGGGGAAGGTTTAGTACACCAGTCAGGAAAAAGGGAGAGCTATGGAGGGCAAAGCAGTTCTGTAGCCACTGATAGCATTTGAAGAAGAAGAAAAGCAAGCAAATCTAATCAGAGCAAAAAAGCAAGCCGGACAACCTTCCCCTGAAGCTTTGATGCAACTGTAGGTTTTGCTGTGGAAGTAACTGGAGCGTCTCACTATTTTGTGACATCAGGAAACATGAAACAGATAAAACTTGGTTAGCATCAAATTTAGTCTGACTCTAAGGCTGGAGGTGTGAAGAATTGTTGAAATGCTTTACAGAAGGATTTTGTGTCCTTTGGGGCAAATTGTTTGTTGAAACAAAAGTCTGAGCTTGCACATGTGCATCCCTTTTGTCCACACTACCATAAACCCTTTCTCTCTGATCATTCCGTCAAAAGGCAGAGGGAGGATGCTTGCAGCCAGAAGGACGTACCTTTTGAGGATTTAATTGTGATGTGTCTAAAATCCTCCTCTTAGGTAAACCTTTTTTTAAAAAAAAATTAGTTGTTTCTGTGTAGACAATGTCCAGAAGCCTTGTGAGCACTCTTTCTGCTTCATCTAGAAAACTGCTTTAACCTGTCCGAAAACTGGAAGAATATGTGTGTCCTATAGATGCGCACTCAGATCCAAAACTATCAGGGGGAGCAGAAGCCATTTTGCAAATGGATACGGTGAATTCTGGCCATAAGACATTTGTTTTGCCAGCTTTCCTGCCCAGCTGACTCTGAAAGCCCATAAATGCTAGCGGGCGCAGTGCATATCTGCAGGAATCCTGTCTTCCAGCTGTTCTCTTTGGAACAGGAAGAGGTGCTGCTGCTTAATACTGTGTGGAGCTTTCCTGTTAACAAAACTAAAATTTTGTTCATCTGCTTTTGGGAGTGGAATTAAATTGCCCTTCTTTGTCCACTCCTAGTTGCCCTCAACACGATAGGCAAGACGAAAATGTTTTTATGGGTAGCAGCTGAAAGATTGCAGGTTGACGCCTTGTGGAACAGCTGCTCAGAGACTGGCTATCATGTTCATTTTTGATTTCACAGGATGCAGCCCCACAAAAGACAGGTGTGCTTCATCCTACCCCCCCCCCCCAGCTCTTGAAATCGAAAGGACTTGATGCAGTCATTTTTAAGTCACACTGAAATCAGTGGACAAGATAAGCCTTATATCCTCTGGACTGTGCCAACGGTATAAATTTGGCTCCCCCATCCCCAAATCTTGTAGTCAATAGGTTTACAAAGTGCTCCACAGTCAGAGCACCTGTGATTTCGGAGAGCTTAATTCCAGAAGCATGTTGGCTGTTGAACCATTACATATTTGCTTTATTTTTAAAGAGAGAGAAAAGACAACAGAACATGAAAATGCCTTATGTGGTTGTTTATTTTTCACACAGCTCGCATGTCGATGTAAGAAAAAAACAAAACAAAAATATGGTTTTCTAGCTGCCCGTAGTCATCTGTCAGCTGTTTTTTCTGAATGTTTCCATTTCAAAAAGTGACAATCCTAGATGGCTGATCTAGACAAATGTTTAGTGACAGAATTTTAGGCCTGACAAGCTAAAAAAAAATGCACAAGGGTCTTCAAATATAGAAACCTTGTTTATATACAATTGTACATAAAGGGGTTTTTTTGTGCAATAAAGTTTGTTTTGGCAGGACTCTTTAATGCTTTTTGTTCTATTTCCTCATTTTTAGAATATGTGCTACAGAGACCATTAAGGGCTCCTACAGAAAAACTCCAAAGACTTTTGCAAACCAGGTCTAAATATTATGTAGGATTCCCAGCAAACTTGCAAGTCTTAAAACATCCTTGAGACTTAGGCCTCTTTTCTTTGACACTATCTGGTAGGCCAGGGGTGCCCAATTTTTTTGGGCCTTGGGCCGATCATGTGGTTCAGGGAGCCGGGTCACTAAGGCCCAGGGGCCAGGTGCAGCCCCTGACGCCAATTCATCTAGCCCGCAAAGCGCTCGTCGCTCCTGGAAGTGGAAGTAAAACACACCCGTACGGGCACGTTTTACTTCTGCTTCCAGGAGTGACAAGGGCTTCGCAGGCCAGATGAATTGCCATCGGGGGCCATACCCAGTCCCCGGGCCTTAGTTTGGGGACCACCGTGGTAGCCAATGTAATGTAGTATTTTAGACCAGGGGTTCCCAACCTCCGGCCCACAATGCTATTCCATCTGGCCCTCCACTGCACCTGAAAGTGGAAGAGTACATTTACACCAGCCGCAAAACGTGCATGTGCAAACGTGGATGCATTTATAATAGCTGTAAATGTGCCTGCTTCCGGGGGGAGGGGGGCATGGTCCTGCAGACCAGAGATGTAAGAAGGTTGGCCACTCATTTTAGACTTGGCCTCCTATAATTGGCTATGCTGGCTTACTGGAATTGTAGTCCACAGTATACAGGTAACACTAGCTTGACTGTACAAGCATGATATATAGCTTGGGGAGGGACTGCTTCACTAATTGATTCTTGAATGGCTTATTATTTCTTACACCCACCAGAGGGAGACGAATACTGTATTTGGCCTTTCAGATTATGGACTTCAGCTCTCATCACCCCTAAAGTGGCCCACCCCACTTTATCCAAAATATTGAAGCATTCATGTTGGCTGATCTAAGGCCATTAGGTGTCTTCTCAAAAAAAAAAAATTCAGATGGCACTCACATAGCCATGTCTATATCCAAAGTCACTATAACGACAGTGCTTCAGGCTAAGTCTGGTCCCTTGTGATGTGTATTGTGCCAAAGACTAAGGTTGCCATACCTAGAACACAAACTGTTTGCAGTCTGCTTGGATAGCAAGTCCCATTAGTCCTAGACAACAACAGCCAATGGTGAAAGATCACGAGAGCTGCAGTCTAACAGTTTATGAAGACATGGTGAGGACTGTCCACCAAAAGCTCTAATAGTGCCCAAATTTTACCATTTGAACCCTCTATATTTATTTGTTCAGATTTATATCTTGATATTAAGATTAACTCTACATCCATAACAGCTCACAGTGCTACAGAGGCAACTATTTACCAATGAACACTGCCTGGCTTTCTTGCCCTAAGATGGTCCCTATGAGGTAAAGGCTGCCCTTGCTCGAAAGCCAGTCATATCCGACTCTAGGGTTCAGTGCTCATCTCTGTTTATAGCCAAAGAGCCAGTGCTGTCTGCGCCTGCAGAAGTTTCCATGGACACGTGGGAGGCATGCCCTCTATCAGGTAGTTGGAGGCAAATCCTCTCAACGCATCAGAATCAGCAAATCTACCTGTGCCAGGAGCTCATCCTACCTCTGTCATCTTTCGTCCCAAACAAACAGCCTACATATAAATCTTATTTTCCTGCTTGGTTCTTATAACTTCTGTCTCTGGTAAGATATCAGCCCCATGAAACTGAGTGAGAATACAAAATAGGCCATTATGGTTCTTTGAAAGGGGGAGGGGCAAAAAGGTGTTAGAGAAGTAGAGATTAGTAAATCATCCACTCATGCCAAGATGAGTAAACTAAAAGAGCTCACAAAAGCTTCTTTGGGGATTATATTTCTAGGCTTCAGGGCCCAGAATGGCCGGGGACACTGGGAGCTATAATCAAAAGTTGACTTTTCCCCACAAACTCTACACGTATAGGAATAGGCACATTGATTTTGGCTTGCTGAGGCACACACAATCTCCTTTTAGTTATGAAGACAGAACTTGTGAAGCAGTGACATTCTGCTCTAAAATTCTGAGGTTCCACCAGGCATAGTCCATAGAGATTAAGACCTTTCTTTACAGAACTAGCAGCTTTCCCTCGCCACGAGGTATACATAGAACCCTTTCTGGTAAAGGTACCCAAAATAAATCAAATCAAACGTGACATACAATTCCTACAGCCATGGAGTTCAGAAATGGGAGGAAAACACACTATACTACCCTGTCTCATCGATCCTCATCACAAGATATTTCCACTTCCTAATCTGTAGTTTTCTAGGGACTCCCCCATACTTGGGAGAAATAGAGGCTTCATAACAAAACCAAGTGTCTCCCTTCAGGCAAAAGCCTCCCATTTCACATGAGCCCACTGAGTTTTGGTTCTAAAGACATGTTTTATAGACTGGAGCAAACACTCGAAGGCTGTGATAACCATTCGGTTTTGGTTCATTAACAAGCAAGCAGTCATCGTTTCACTCTGCTTGTGCAAAGATTTTCAGATTCCCTCGGTCCCCTTTTTGCTTGTCACGGCAAGGCTTCCTTTGCTTCTTCTGGTGTGATTTCCTGAGAGTAAAGCTCCGTGAAGAGAGCTGGAAGCCAGTACTGTGGCTCTGCTGGGGCTTGGGTGTCAAGCCACGCCATGCCTTCTTTCAACAAATGATCCTGTAAAAAGTCACAAAAATAATAGAGATCAGTCACAAGTTGATGTGATCATAAAAAAATTCCCCACCCCTACACAGCACTTGGCAGTATTTCCCACCAAGAGAAAGAAAGCGAAGGCCTTTGAAACTGGATGGTATACAAAGGTAAACATCTATGCTAAGCAGAACTTGGAAATGTTATTTTTGGGGGGTGGAGTGGGGGTGGACTAATGCTTGGTATTTCCTAGCCATTGATCATGCTGACTGGCAACTTCTGGAAGTTGTCATTTAAAAAAAGGTAATTTTTAAAACTCTGGGTTATTGCTATTTGAACACCATTAAAGCAAAGCAATCACGTTTAGGATCAAACTTACAACTTTTTGATTGCAGTACAGCAGTTTAACTAATAGTGGATGCATCCAAATCTGGTACCATGCCAACGTGTTTGTGCACTGCAGTCATTCATGGAAGCACTTTTCCAACCATTACCTAATGATCTGAGGAAGTTCAATAGCCAGTCGTGACCAACCCAAAACCATTATAATTTTACAAATAGTGGAACAAAATAATCCTTCATAAATTAAAGCACTTTACTTTTAAATCACTTCAGAACTGTAGCAGATTTTACAACTGAAAGTAAATAGATGTAGAAATGTTATATCAATCTGCATAGATATCTGTCATTCCTGACTGTCCAATCTCAGTTCTTTTTCCTCGGTATAGATAGTCATCCTCTACTTACCAACACCTGTTTGGCTCGTTCAGCCTCCCACTTTAAACTTGACTTGATTTCGCTGATGGTCACATATCCCTTTTTCTGAAATTGATAACATAACACATTGCTACCAGAAGTTCCTTATAGAATTAGGAAGCAGAGAATAAGAACAAGCATAGAAATTCCCAAAGAGAATGAAGGAGTTATAAAAAGCATCCTGAATTCAATGTTAGCAGAATCAAGAGGATATATTTCCATATCACTGCAACATTCTAGTTTATGCACTTGGAAGAGGCTGTAAGAGCAGGAGTTGGCAACCTATGGCCTGTGGGCTGAATCTGGCCCACAGAGCCAAATAATCTGTTCCCTGACACCTCCCCTTCACGCTGCCAGAATTGGCTGCAGATTCATTTACGACCACATAAACGCATTTGCTACAGCCATAAATGAGTCCGTTTACGACAGCTGCGGACGTGATTTATGCTCAAAGTGAGGGGGTGTGGCTGAAAAACGTTGAGAACCCCTGCTGTAGAGGGATATTCAGCAGTAAGGTCTGCTCACTACTATACTGAAGGAGATGGTAAATGGAAAGAGCAGATAATGCTAGACATTGACAACACACTGGGCAAACGAAGCTGGCAACACTGACTGTGTAAGGAGGTTGAATTTGCTCTGGATTTTAGTCTGTACCGTATAAAAGCTACCTGAGATATTGTGCCCATTTGGGGGGATAGGGTACAACACCATGGCTTATTTGTGTAAGGTTTACAGCAGTGTTTCCCAACCTTTGGTTCTTGGACTTCAATTCCCAGAAGCCTCAGTCAATTCCCAAAAGCAATGCTCAGCACTGAGTTAGGCTTCTGGGAATTGAGGACGCTCCCCCCGCCGCCGCCCCCGGCTCCGTCACCGATGCCTGGAGGAAAACGAGCGCCGCCAGCTGTGGCGGTTTGAGGTCGCTCCCGCCCACCCCTCTCCGGACCTTGCAATCGACACCCGTGTCTCAGCCAGGAGAAATGCCTCAACTGGAAGGCCTGGTAGTTCTGCCTCAGTTACTGTTCAGAAAAAAGAAGCTCCCAGCTAGGACTTGGGCAGAAACAGGAAGCTTGGCCAGAGCTAGGCCTAAATAAGCCTGAAAGCCTTCCGGTCTAGGCCTTTCTCCTAGGTGAGACACATTTATCAGGCTGTATGATATGTGTCCATGAGTTAGACCAGGTGTGCCCAAACTTCTCAACCATGGGCCAATCACATGGTTCAGGAAGCCGGTCAGAGGCCTGGGGGCCGAATGTGGCCCCCGACACCAATTCATCTGGCCCATGACGCCCTCGTCACTTCTGGAAGTGGAAGCAAAATGCGCCCATACGAGCAGGTTTTACTGCCACTTCCAGGACTAACAAAGGCTTTGTGGGCAAGATGAATTAGTGATGGGGGCTGTATCCGGCCCCCGGGCTGTAGTTTGGGCACCCCTGAGTTAGACGTAGCAAGGGCTAAAGTGAAAACAGAATTAATTGCACACTACAGATTGAACAGTTATATTTTGACCCTTCATGAGCCTTCACAGTGAAAAACATTGAGGGATCCTATCTCTCTGTATGCGTTGGCTTGGGTTTTGCAATCTTCACGGAAGGTCCATCACTCTGTCCCACACTTTCACAGGCACATTAGGGATGGGCAAGAGAGACCCTCTTCAGTGGCTGCTCCGTGACTATACAACTCTCTCTCACAGGAGACTAGGCTGGCCATTTCCCTGTTATCTTGCCACTGGCAGGCTTTTAATATAGAGACTGCTGATGAGAAGAGATTTTAAAGAGAAACAGCCTTTCTATCTTTCAATGCTATTTTAAAAGGGATTTTAATTAGTACTTTCAAAACAATGCATTTAATTGTCTTTAATAATGTGATTTATTATATTTGGAATTATATTTTGTGGGGCTGTTTTGTGTGTTTTTAAATTATTTGCAAGCTGAAGGCAGGGAATAAATGAATTAAATAAAATAAAAATTTATTGTGTCAGAAGGTGTTTTCTAAGTTGAAAGGATTTTTCCACGAGGAACTGCACTCAGGGGACGCCTGAATGAAGCTCCTTTCATGTCCCCAAGATCTTTTCCCACCAAAGTGGTCCCTATTTATCTACTTGCAATTTTTTGCTTTCAATCTGCTAGGTTAGCAGGAGCTGGGACAGTGACGGGCGTGCATTCTGTCATGCAGTACTCGGGTCTTGAACTGCCGACTTGCCGACCTTCCAGCTAACAAGGTGAGCTTCTTAACCAGTGAGCCATTGCAGTCCCTTAATAAAATAATTTATCTTCCTGGGGATTGTTAAGGGTATGATAGCCCATGTTCATCCTGGGCTTGCCCTCTCCTAGCACTGGTACCTCAGCAAGCTGAATCACAACTGTGTGGTCCATGTTCAGTTCAGCCGGCACAGACTGGATCAAGTACGTCCCACCAACAGGAAGGATCCCAAAACCATTTCCCAGAACTTTTAGCTTCTTAATTGCTCGGATGAGGTCATCCCTGGAAAGAAAAATAAACCTAAGCCAAATACCTGGGGTGGGGTGGGGATCAGCATTCTTCAGCTATACTCAACGTGACAGTTGTGGGTGAACAAAAATTGTGAGTAAAGAAAAGCTACAGAACATAACATCAGTTGCTGAAAAGATCTTTCTGAGCAATAGAGCTTTCATTAAGATGCACGTGTGTCAACACAGCACAAAATACAAGCTTTTAACCTTTAAAGCAGGGATCAGCAACCTAGGGTCCGTGCGGCAGATCCAGCCAGTGGGCCCAAATCACGTACTGTACAATTGGTGTAAACAGCGATAAATCGTGTCTGCAACCATCGTAAATCCATTTACAACAGTTGCGGACATTTTTTACGGCAGCATTTGCAGTGGGGGGGGGCACCAGTCCAGCCCCCTCAACTGTCAGAGGGAGCGTGACCTGGCCCCCGACTTTAAAAGGTTGGCAACCCCTGCTTTAAAGAGATATACGTGGAAAGAGAAAAGGCTCAAGGGATTTAGCTGCCTGAGGCAAAGCACAAGATGGTGCTGTTGCCCCATGTATTCCCATGACAAAAGCTAACTACACCAATAAGTGAACTTTACTTCAGCACGAGTAGCAGGACAGTCTCCCCCCCCCCCCCCCCCCTGCTAGATGACAGCAGGCTAAGTTAGAGGACCCATACGGAATGGGTGGAGATCTGCCGCTGCAGTTTTCCATCAACTTTCATTGACGCACCAGCCTCAATCTCCATAATGGCAGAACTGGCACTGTGCAAAAGCCTGTGTGTGTGACATCTGTAGACCCTCTCAGAAGGTGACTCAACAGGTTTCCCTGTTGCTTTGGGTTGACTTCAACACTCTAAGCACCTCTCTCTGCAGAACTAGCAGAAGCAGAATACATTGGAACAAACAATAAAAATTACAGGATATATTAGAGCCGTGATGGTGAACCTTGCCACTCCAGATGTTCTTGGACTTCAATCCCCAGAAGCCCAAGCACCCTGTGAATACACACAAGTGGGTTTACTGTGATTCATCTGGCCCACGCTGCTCTCGTCGTTCCCAGAAGCAGAAGTAAAACGCACCCGTACAGGTATGTTTTACTGCCACTTCCGAGAGTGACGAAGGCAGCGTGGGCCAGATGAATCACAGTAAACCCATTCATGTGGATTCACAGGGGGCCTGGGCTTCTGGGAATTGAAGTCCAAGAACATCTGGAGTGCCAAGGTTTGTCATCACGGCTCTAGGGTGGTAGAGCAGGATTGTATCTGGTGATCCCACCACATAGCAACTACTAGGACTGTTACAAGCACTTACCTTGGGAAAACACAATTACTGCTACACTTCAGTTGCAAGAATGTGCCTGCTGACTCCAGCCTGAGTATGTGTTTCACACATGCCTCCCCCTGTTGGTGATGTATGGTGGGATCACCAAACAGAGCCCTGCTTTATCACCCTGGAGCATTGCCACCCTGGGCCTAGTTAACAAAAAAACTGCTGCCACAATCAACAAGGCTGCAAAATTTTACCTGTATAATTCTCTTCCTTCTTAAGGAGAGTATACTGCTTCCGGAGCCCACTCCATTATGGTACTTACTGGCTGACATCTTGAGCAAATTTTCCTCTTCCTTTGAGCACCTGCTGTTGGAGTTCCTCCAGCGTTATTAAACCTGGTGGAAATGAGGCAGGAGAAAGGACATTAGTGCAGAGATATTGATATGAGATGTTTGGAATCTGCTCAATCACTCAGGACATGGAGGTTTCAAACTTATATGTGTGATAAGGGAGAAGCATAAGGCCCTCCAGTTGATTCTGAATTATAAATCATATCAGCTTCAGCCAATAAGGCCATCAGGGAGGGCAGATTGAAATTGCATCCCAACAGTATCTGGTGCATACCACCTCCCCTACTGCTGTTATACACATGTACCTATGGAAGTACAGGATTGCGTCCTCACCTCCATTTCTGTGCTTCAGAGCCAGACAGACTTCAATAATCTGGACACCTAACTCATAGTAAAAATCTCCAACACCCAACATTTCAGACCAAAATCCTTTGCCAGCTGTGGAAAAGAAATTGAGAAATAGATTTCAATAATAATATTAGCAATAAAAGACTACAATTTATTTAAACTAGTAGAGAATCCATTTTGAAAGTCTCGACTTCTTGTTAGTATTTTGCTTTTAAACCATCTCATCTTCGTGATTTAAGAGTGTTAGAATCGAAAGATTTTGATGGACATTCCCATTGCTTACAAGCTAGTGGATCAACACCAATCGTTGCACACATGTCCTGGAACTGGACCCTGAACTGGGGATTTTTACGGATCTCTTGCTTGTGTTTACTGGCAAACTCTTCCAGGTTAGTTTTAAACATGTCCAGCTGCTTGGACATCTGTAAAGAAGAGAAGACAAAGGAGAAATAGATGGGAATTAGTGAATTTAAATAGTAGCAACTCTTTTCAATTACAGCTTTCAGAAAATAAAAGATGGACAGCACAAATGGGTCAAACCATTTTAAGTCGTTTCTGTGAAGAAAACATTTATGGTAAAACTTTTTGGACCAGAGCATGCAAAACTGACTTTTCTAGATTACCACTCTCAGAAGCTCCTGGCCAGCATAGGAACTGACCCTGCTAACTGGGAAATTCCACGAGCACTTTCCCAAAATAGCAACTTTTCCAAATGAATTGAACATTAATTTTGTATTCACATATATAGGTATAAAGTACTATTGATACAAACATTTTAATATGTACAATCATAAATTCATCATGTGTTACTGACCCCAAAGATAATCCAACAGTTTACACAGAAGCCTATCCTAATAAGACACTAAGAGTATACTCAGATGGTGATACAATTGTGTTTGGGAATGCGTGTGGCACGGTCCAGTTCCAGTGATTTTCCAGCAACCACACAATATATAGAAAATCACAAACCAACCTGACTATGCTCCATGGTTAACCCTATGTGATCTAGTGGGAGAGTTGCTCTTTTACTGGAGCTAGGCTGAAACATTGAGGACTAGCTTGTGTGTGCACAGAAAAATCACTTTAAAGATCACCCCACCTCCATAAAGCAACCCTTTCTAGTGCCACCTGATTGTACCCCAATAGTGCCACATATTCAGAACTGATGTTTTTAAGAGCAATGCTAGATGCTTCCTTGTTTCACCTGAGCCAGCTGGTCTTCAGCTAAAACTGTTCCACGTTCTTTATATTTGGCCTGCAAAGAAAGTAAAAATTGGATACTATTTTTATCATGTTATACTCTGAAATCAAAACCATCTTTCATGATGGCACTGCACAATAGACCCATAGCCCGCCCAGCTGAACAGAGCGAGGAGTATACTTACTCCAGTTATAACCATCCCTAATTGGGTGGTTCTAGGTATCACAGCTACCACTGCTCTTGATACTTGAGGGCACCACACAAATGGTGAACAACTATTACAAAATTATGGGGGGAAAGTGGTATATACAGGTCATAGCTTTGATTTTAACAATTACAATTTCTCTCAACTAAGGAAATCAAAGCAATTTTGAAAAAAAAGAAACTGCTAGAATTTGGTAATTTAACCTTGTTTTTACACTACAGCTCCCAGAATTCTTTGCTTCGGTGGTGTAGTGCAAAAAGTAAGAAAAAGAATTCTAAGGCTTAAAAAAGAAATTCAGACGGTGCTATAAGATGGGGTATAGATTCCACAGAAACTCCTCCAGGGAATGTGCCAGCCAATACTAGCACAATAGTAAAGGTCACCCTTGCTCAAAAGCCTGTCGTATCTGACTCTATGGTTCAGTGCTCATCTGTGCTTCATAGCCAAAGAGCCAGCGCTGTCTGTGTTTGCAGATGTTTCTGTGGTCATGTGGCAGGCATGACTAGACATAGATGCTTACCTTCCCACCAGAGAGGTCCCTATTTATCTGCTTGCACAATATTTACCTACTAAAGTCACATAAATATGGGGGTTTCCAGGCTTAAAGCCTTCCCAGATGTAATGTTCCAGCCCTGGAGGACACTGAATAGGTTGAGGGTTGGAGTCCCTAAATGTAAGATCGAAATGCTCAAGTGGGGGCTGCTGGTGGACAACAACACACTGTGTGAATGTGGAGATACAGAATCGGGCTCATTTACTGGTCTGCTGATTCCTGCCAGAAACATACACCGGTGAAGATTTAATTTTGGCCAACGACAAAGCTAAGAAAGTGGCTTCATGTTTGGTCATCTAAAGTTTAATCTGGACACGAAAGAAGAAAAACCCATGAATTGCGAGACGCGGGGAGAAGGCAGGCAAACTGCAACGGAAGATCGGGGGAGGCAAGAGTTGGAAAAGGGAAATCTCACCTCTGCCAACTTCTTTTTGGCGATGGCCCCAGCCCCGACCCCTCGGCGGTGCATCCTGGCAGGGAAAGGGCGAGAGAAGAAGTTTGGGCTCTCCACTGGTTCCTTGGGAAAGGTTCGGGCTCTGGCGGAACCACCGCCTTCGAAAGGCTTCCCGGGGCAACGTCATCAGCCAGCGACAAGGCGGAAGTATAGCTGAGATTTCTCTCTATTTTGCAACTCCGCCCCCATTCGCTTTTCTAAATAATCTACGGGTGATCAAACTGTCACATGGTTCAGGGGGCTGGTCACTATGGCCCAGGGGGCTGGTTCTGGGCCCCCCATGCGGCCAATTCAAGGTCTATGGAGTCCATGTTGCTCGTATGGGCGTGTTTTACTTCTACTTCCAGGAGTGACAAGGGCTCTGCGGGCAGGATGAATTGGCATCATGGGCCAGATCCGGTCCCCAGGCCATAGTTTGGGCACCCCTGAAATAAATGCAGTGACTGCCTTGCAGAGCCCATGAGTGAGTCTCTGGACCAATGAAAAGGTGTGCCTCCCGTCCCAGTTCTGTCAAGTATTTCTTGTGCAGAAGAAGTCACAAAGCAGTATCTTTAGGCAATGCTGGGTGCACCATGGGTACTTCCTATCAGAGCGTAAAGAAACAAACAAAAAAGACAACGCTGTGGCACCTTAAACTTTACTTAAGAACTAACTGCTGTATTTTATATTCTGACATTATACATCTCCTAATGCGGAGTGCCCACACATTTTGGGCTGTGGGCTGGTCACATGGTTCCTCCCACTGGAAGGGGAAGTGTTTTGCATCAGGATGAGATACTTTACTTTACTATTCATATTTGCTATCCCGCCCCAATCAGGCAAGCCCGACTCTGGGTGGTTTACAGCATAGATTAAAAACAGATTAGATTTTAAGCTGCCATGTTCTCTGCTTAAACAAGGGGGTGTCCAAACTACGGCCTGTGGGCTAGGTCCGGCCTCCAATGTCAATTCATCCAGCCCATGCCTCCTTTGTCACTCCCGTACGGGCACATTTTACTTCCGCTTCTGGGAGCGTCAAGGGTGGCATGGGCCAGATGAATTGGCATTGGTGTCCAGATCTGGCCCATGGGCCATAGTTTGGACACCCCTGTCCTAATGAGTCAACTGAGGAAGCTTTATAGGATAGGCACCGCCAGAGGTCAACTATCTTAAAAAACATCTCCCTCCATCTTCCCCACATTTTAAAGTCTGTTTTTGCAAGGAGATGTGTAGTATAAGAATATTTATTTTGCAAGCCTGGCTCCTTGGACTGGCTTCCATCAGTGATTCACTGCTGTAGAAAGAAACTGATTGCATTTTATTACTAGTTGTAAATAACTCATTGATTTCAATTTCCATCTCCTGAACCAATCAACTTTGGGTCTCTACTCTGGGTATCTATCAGATGTATAAATTTATACCATGAAAATCCACTCTTATGTCTGATGAAGTGGACTTGATCCATGAAAGTTAACATTAAAATACAAGAGTTAGTCTTTAAGGTACCACAGTGTTTTTTGTCCTTTTTGGTTTGGTTTGGTTTATTCTCAGATATGCTTGCACAGACTAGCATGGCTACCACTTCAAAAATGGTACTGCCTATATTCTTCCTCTCATAAGGAAAATAAAAGCAGCAGTTGGATCAGCCCTCATCCACAAATGAGGAGCTTGCTTTTTATAAAGTTAATGGTTCTGAATTGCCTGTTCAAGACGAAGTGTCTCCCTAACAGCAGCAATAGTTTGCAATAACATTATGTTGCTGGCAAAATAGCAAAAGCAATTACACTTCTATACCCCCCTACAGCACTCTGGGGGGTTCACAACGTAATTAGCATTTTGCTCCCAACATGCAAGGTACTCATTTTATCGACCTTGAAAGGCTCAGTCAACCTTGTGCTCTGATCAAGATTGAACTCACAACATTTTGGCTGCAATACAGCAGTTTAACCACAAGAGCTCTTCTGCTTCTGTCCATCTCCTCAGAGGGTAGAGTGGGGACAACAACAGCTAATAATAAAATTTCGTGTCAGAGATTAGACTGGGTTGAAAGGATTTTTAAGGGACACCGGAATGAGGCTCCTTTCACATCCCCAAGTGCAGCTCTCGAGTATAGAAACCTGACCTTCGTTCCAGTCTCCTCTCCAGCTCAGCATCTTAACTAATAAGCCACTAGGCTGCTACAACAACAGCTAAGTACAAAGGACAAGAAAACCTGAGTGGTATCACATAGCTGCTGATTCTCAGAAAGTTCTAGACCAGGGATTCCCAACCTTCTCACACCGTGGGCATGACCATGTCCCCTGAACAGCTGAGCAGGCCTGGCCACGCCCCTGGAAGTAGGCACGTTTACGACAGATGAAAATGCACCCACTTCCGTGTTTACGATGGTTGTGGGCACGTTTACGCATGCGTGGGCACGTTTTATGGCTTACAAAGACATCCACTTCCAGGTGCGGCAGCGATGGGGCAGATGAAATGGTGCTACGGGCAGGGTTTGGCCCACAGGCCATAGGCAAGGAACCACTGTTCTAGACTTTGCCATGCTTCCACTATAGTGCTGCTGTAGATGGGGATTCAAAACAGTGCATATTTGTGGATGCAAAATATGGAGGGACATCATGGTAAAAGTTTGTTGGCAGCGGCAGTGGAGTGAGGATGCTCCCGCCCCCCTCCGGACTCACCATCTTGCCGGAGGAGACGCCAAAACAGCTGCAAGTGGTGAGGCAACGCTCCCGTGGCTGGGTGGACCGGTTTGTCACTTATGCGGGATTTAATAACTGTTTGTGTTTAGTTTTCTGCTTTTGTAATTTTTGTGTAAACTGGACTGGTATTTGGGGTTTTTGACTGTTGCTTGATACTGCTGCTTTTGGATTTTGATGCTGTATTGATTCATTATAGTACTGTATCTGTTATTTATTTCTTAGGATGTCCTGATGTTTTGTAATTGCAATTGTTATTGGAGATATATATACTCTATATGTGATATTTGTAATTTACTATGTGATATTTGAAATTGTTTTTTACGCTATGGAATGTGGTATGTACTGTAACTGTTTCTTCTGTAAGCCGCCCAGAGTCGCTATGTGAGTGGGGCGGCATATAAGTCGAAAATACAAATACAAATATAGGCAAAAGTGCATTCTATCCAGTAGCGTAGCAGGGGGGCAAGGGGTCAGTCCACCCCCGGGGGGGCAGCCCACCCCGGGCGGCATTTTGCGGGGAGCAGCAAAGGGAGGTCACGTGCCTGCTGGCGCGGTGGGGACCAGGGTAAAATTAATTAAATTGTTGGCATAGTCATTGACCTGAGTATAAGCCATTTCCCTTTGGGGGGAGGCTCATTTTGGGGACTAAAAAACTAGGCTTATACTAGTATATACAGTACAGTAATATACTGGCCTTCCCCATATACTCCTGTGTACGATGTGAAAAAAATAAAGCAGTAGGTAAGGAGAAAGGACTAATTTGAGATGAACTTTTAAAAAAGAATTGTGTCAGAAGCACACAAAGGTGCTTTCTGTGTTGACAGGATTGTTATTGGAGGAACTCTGCTCAGGGGACCCCCGAATGAAGCTCCTTTCATGTCCACAAGATCTCCCACTGAAGTGGTCCCTATTTATCTACTTATGTTTTCTTGCTTTTGAACTGCTAGGTTGGCAGGAGACATGAACTAATGACATACATTAAGCCAAAGGCTTTATTTCTCAAGATATAGGCAACAATGTTAATGACATGGTGTTTCGAAGGTCATTACCGGTAATTCATAGTGTCTGTGAGCAAGAAATGAATTGACGGCACATAATAGCAACCAGAATTGTGCATTCTTGGTGACCTTATTAAGAGAATAGGGGTCTTTCAAATACCACGTGACCATTTTAGGGGGGAGACCAAAAGTCATGGAAAGTGATGGAGGGAGGGGGATTTGGCGTGAAGTCATGTGACTCCAAAATTATCACAAAGTTCCCGACACAAGACTTGGGGCAGTGCACTGATGGCGGTGGCGGCAGAGCTGAGCACAGAAAACGGAGAAACCACATGATTTGGGGGGATCATGGAAAGTCACAAAGGGGGGATCAAAAAGTGACCTATTTTAGGTCATGTGGTATTTGATTTTTAGAGTTAACATTAAGTTTTAATTATAAATAGCATTAATATAGATTATCCTATGTTTTAACCTTGATGTAAGCCGCTCAGAGTCGGGTTCACCCGATTGGGGCGGGGTAGCAAATGTAATTAATAATAATAATAATAATAATAATAATAATAATAATAATAATAATAATAATAATAATAATAATAATAATAATAATAATAATAATAATAATAATAATAATAATGGGCCACAATTAAGCAGAGGACCAACCTAATGGAAAGAAGGAGGGCGAGGAGAGACCACATCCTCCCTGAGAGGAGGAAGGTGAGGTGGTGTGGATTTTTCACTTTGACAGCAACACCACTCCAGCAGATAGTGGCAAGTGTAGGAAGAGATCTGCCTGCTAATAAACCTCTGCACTGAACTATGCACTGCCAGAATCATGTCTTAGAGAGTACTTAGGGCACTCTTGCAAGCTGGAAAAGATTTTCAATGAATGGATCATTGTGATGTGGATTCCTCCACTTTGACATCTCATACTATCTCATATATGGTTTGTAAGAAAGTAGCTACAAAAATTTCCGATAAATCGTTCCTTTTTGGAATGCAACATTACATTGAAAGTAATGCACTAAGCAATCACAAATGCATTTTTAGCATTTCAGGTCTTTATTGGAGGGTTTATGGTGGGCTTTCCCCCTAGTTGATGCCTATCTTATATCTGTGACTTTCAAAGTGATGCAGTCTATTTCCTACTCTGCATTTGTGAATACACCGGTCAAAGAAGAAAAGGCACAGGAACCAGAATACACCTCCTGCGGAAGATTGGCAGCTAGGATGGTGAGGAGGAAGCAGCGGGCCATCCTCAATCAACATAGGAGGGCTGTCAGAGATAACATCCTTCTCCAAAGAAGGAAGGTGAGGTGGTGTGGTGTGGACTCCTCCACTTTGAAAGTAACACCACTCCAGCAGAGGGTGGCAGGTGCAGGAAGAGGTCTGCCTTCTGATAGACTTCTGCATTGGGCTATGGAGTCTGGACTGCTAGGAGCACGTCTCAAAGAGCATTTAGGGCACTCTTTCAAGCTCCTGAAAGTAGTTCTTTCTGTGAGGAGCATCTGTATTTTGTGGATGCTGGACTCCCCCAACTTCTTCCTCAGGGAAATATTTAGAACCCCCGTGAAGTAAATACATGCAAACACGTGTATTATCAGTTGAGTAATCAGAGTGCTGCTGAGTAAAGATGCAGTTGTTGTTGGTATTGAATCCAATATTCCTAAAGACTGGAATAGGTGTTAAACTATACATGATTTCAACAAGATTTGTCTACACACCTACTGAAAGGCCTTGTTTTCCTTCTTGTGATTGCAGGGCATGAAGGACGGAGAGGTATCTGGCATTCCTGAAATCAAATGTGCTGCTGACCATGGTAAGGGTATTGTTTCCTATGCATAAAGCATGCCTGTCCTTTTCCGTTGCAACCTCGACTCTAGGTTCTTACCAAAAATCTAAAATCCCTAAGAAAAATGTATATCCCAGCATAGATACATAAACTGACCTCTAGGTGTATACTGTTGCCCAATGATTATTGAGAGGTAATGAACATAACAAAGTTCCCTTTTTCCATTTATTTAACTAATATCACTAATTCACTGAGTAATCATAAGTAGCCATGAGTAGCTATGGATACTGAATGAGTTCAGTGTTAGACTTTATAAAATAACAGGTAGAATTAACCAAAAGAGCCCTTTGCATATAATAATGAACAATACAACTTTAATCTTATGTACTTTGGCAAAAATATATGGCTTTATATAGTAATCACTTGACTAGCGTCACAAAATGTAGCTGAGCAACTTAAGTGAGCAGAAGAAATAAATAAACCTATAATGCAGCCCACCACTTGGGGGTCCTGGGAAAGAGACTGGGAAGCTGTCTCCAGTTTTAGCTCTCACCCCTTTTAGCTCTCACCCCCCCTCCGAGGAATCCATCATCTCTGGCCAACCTTGCAGAGAGGGGCACATGTCCTACTTAAGAAAAGTTTTTCCATATTTCTCCTTCTCTAGGAAATACCCTCTCTGGATTCTGCCCAACAAGAAATCCAGCCGGATTCTGCCCAACAAGAGATCCCAGGGTCTTTCCCTGGGAAAGACCCTCTCCAGATCCTGTCTGACAAAAGTCCCATATGTGGGGTTTGTGAAGGACACCTTTGCTTGCCAGAAGGAGAGGAGATTCTTTTGGAGACATCCTTGGGTAGAGGATACAATGACAGACGGAACCATTGGGAGCCAAAGGGCAGGAAATGACCCCTGTGTGATTAGAAGAGGAAACCTCAGCCCATGCTGAGAAAGGACAGGGCCAGAAGACTCAGCTGAGAAGTTGCTCAAGTACTCAGGGACGCAATACCAATATCTCTCAGAATTCTCCTATCAGGAGGCAGAAGGAACAGGTGTTAAACTATACATGGTTTCAGCATAATTTGTCTACACACCTATTGAAAGTCCTTGTTTTGACGTGAATTTGATGAACGTCTTACGTTTCAGTAGGGTGGTCTGACAGCGTTTGCTATGTAACAAAAATTGTGTACTTTCGACGAGTTGCCACACCAAAACTAAAGCACTGATGAAACTAATGCTTATGTCATATGAAAGATTGTCTCAGTGACTTTAAGGAATGGTACGACCCAAAGGCCAAAAATGCAAAGCAATGACATCATAGCTTTCAAAAGTTGCCTCAGAAAAGTGACATTTTTGTGTGTGGGAGGGCTGGTTGTCAGTGAGCCAGTGACCAAACCACTCAACCGATTGAAATGATCCAAAGTGTGTTGGATAGAAGATAAAATAACCTTTTCAATGATACTATTAGAATTTGGATCTGACTTTGGGAAATTTTTCTATGAAGCTTTTTACAAAATATTATGTGACCAACAGCACAAAAACGCTAAAATAAAAGGGAAAAATATGTTTGAAACTGACCAGGACCACTTTCCAAGGTTGATAGAGTTCACCTGCATCATGTGAAGAAGAAAGACACCAGAGCTGTTATCAACCACAAAGATATTGAGGAAAAATGTGCCTCGAAAAAGTGACATTTTCGTCGGCAGCTGGCTTACCGACAACCGAACGCTGACTGAAAGACCCAATGGCCAGAAATGGAAAGTGATTATATCACTGCACTCGGAAGCTGTCTCTCAAAAGTGACAATCAATCTACCAAACGTCACGAAGCTGGTGGAGTCGCCATGTACAAAAGAAATAATTGCCCCATGTACAGTCAACTCTACATCGTACCAACAATCATTACCACACGTATAGATCAATGTATCCAACCGGGAATGGGTGACATGGTATTTGCCAAAGTCATGCTTGGTTCTTTAAAATTCATGATCGGTAACATTTACTTACATCCATCTGCCGATACAAAATACATAAAGCTACTTCTCTTTCGCAACATGTGTCCATTTGGTAAATGAACTAGTAAAGTAATTGAGGAATTTACCACTGATATGGACACTCTGATATTCTTGACTGGTGACTTTAACATGAATCCAACAGCGCAAGAAAATGATGCTTGCCTATCGCCATACATGAAAGAAGAAAACAAACTGCAGTGTTATCCCATTTCACCAATGACCATTGGAAACACCACCATAGATCTTACCTTTGCAAGGCATCTGAACCCAAATTTAATGGTTTATATCTTATACTTCAGCTACCACAGACCTATTATTCACCGCCTATTGTTATGTAATAATCAATAAATGAATTTTATTAACATAATGTCTTTATTTTTCCCCATTTGAAACATCGCCCTTAGCTAAAGAATGAAATAAAAAGAAATAAATGAACCAATGAGCATAATTCAACACATCGAATTCACGAACTAAATCCCTGATGGGGTAGTATCCTTAGACTCTACCTGCCGCTTTTTTTTCTACTTATGAGTGCAGGGCATGAAGGAAAAGGGATTCATTGGAAGAAAACTGTTAAGGATTTACCTGACTGGACAACTGACCCTGGTAAGGATATTGTTTCCTATGCATAAAGCTCATGAGTAGTACTTGGCGCTATGGGGTGATATATAAGTGTAACTGCTATTGCTATATAGTTATGACATGGTAATTTAACACCTATAAGATGATATGGAACTAAGCAACTTAACATATTGATATCAAAATAGATATGAATAAATATAATACTAGCAGAAGATAGACTGATTAAAGTTCCTATGTCAAAAAGAACTTGACTTTGACAAAATCTCCTTCAACATATTCCAGAGAAGGTGGAAAAAGCCCAAAACCCCACCAGCGGAGGAATGGTGCCGGGGATGGGCCACAATTAAACAGAGGGCCATCCTATAAGAACAGAGGAGAGTCAGGAGAGACCACATCCTTGCCCAAAGGAGGAAGGTTGAGTGGTGTGGATTCCTCCACTCTTGACATCTCATACCCTCTCATATATGGTTTGCAAGAAAGTAACTACAAAAATCTCCTGTAACTCGTTCCTTTTTGGGTTGCAACATTACAATGAAAGTAATGCATTAAGCAACCACAAATGTATTTTTAACATTTCAAGTCTTTATTCAAGTCTTTATTTTCCCCTAATTGTATGCCTATCATATATCTGTGACCTTCAGAGTAATGCAGTCTATTTCCTACTCTGCATCTGTGAACACACCGTGACCAGCCAAAGAAGAAAAGGCACAGGAACCCCAAATCTCCCCCAACAGATGGTTGGTGCCCAGGATAGGCCAGAATGAAGCAGAGGGCCATCCTCAATGAACATAGGAGAGTGGTGAGAGACAACATGCTTTCCAAAAGAAGGAACGTGAGATGGTACGGATTCCTTCACTTTGACAGCAACACCACTACAGCAAAGGATGGTTGGTGCAAGAAAAGATCTGCCTTCTGAAATGAATGGCTCCGGAGATGGGCCATAATTAAACAGAGGGCCATCCTATAGGAACAGAGGTGGGTGGGGAGAGACCACATATTCTCTAAAAGGAGGAAGGTGAGGTGGTGTGGATTTTCCACTTTGACAGCAACACCATTCCAGCAGAGGATGGCTGGTGCAGGAAGAGGTCTGCTTTCTAATAGACCTCCACACTGGGCTATGCACTGCCAGGAGCATGTCTTAGAGAGCACTTATGGCATTCTTCCAAGCTGGAAAAGATTTTCAACGAACAAATCAGTATTATTTCTGTTCTTCTGCATGTTTCTATTTATTTCAATGTATTTATTCTTTTATTCTTTTTTTAAAAAAAATCCCAGATGGGCATGATGCAATAAATAAGAAAATAAAATAAATAAATATTCCAGTATAAAAGTTCATCAAATGGAAGATGCCAACAATGTTGCTGAATGAAATGCATTAATTGCAGTTGAACGAGGCTGCAGTTGTTGTTACTGTTTACTAGTTTTACTAGTTAAAATTTTAAATACAGGTAATAGTTAAATTATGCTGCTGCTGCTATCATTGTTGTTGTTGATATTGTTGTTACTGTTTACTAGTTTTAACAGTTAACATTTTTAAATACAGATAATAGTTCAGGCTGAAATGTACATATGAAGCAGCCAGGGCAGGATGAGGACCTTGCTGCCCCTCCCCTTGTGCCTATACCAACTGCCAGGGGAAGAAGAAACCAGGGCAGAATGAGGACCTTGCCGCCCCTCCCCCTATGCCCACCCCAACATATTGTGTCATAATGTAATGTAATGTATTGTCTGTAAGCCGCCCTGAGTCGCCACGGCGAGTGGGCGGCAATATAAATTTGAACTAATAAATAAATAATAATATTGCCTCATTATGCAATGTTCATATTGTCATTATCTCTCTGTTATGTTTAAATATACTTGTTGTATTAAACCGTTGCCTTTTTCTTTTTATTGTTTATTAGATAAAATATTACCTCCCTACTTGTTAAACAAATAATTATGTTTATTAGATAAGGCATTACCCTCTACCCACCACTAACATTCTGAGCTTGGAAGGATGGAAAGCTGAGTCACCCTTGTTCCCTATCAGGATTGAACTCACAATGTTTTGGTTTTAGTACAGCAGTTTAACCACTGCACCACCAGAGCTCTTCCAGCCCTAAAAACGGGTAAGCATTCTAGTCACAAGGGAGTTAGAGAGGGCCATTGCTCAACCAGAGGCCCAAATCAGGGCTGGGCAGGCCTGCCCTCACTCCATATGCCATTGAGCAAGGACTCTAGAAAGTCCCTTACTCGGCTTGTCTCTATTTAACAAAAGGGGTAAATTCCATTCATCCAGGAGCCAGGTTTAAAGGAGAAGGGAGAGAAAGAGGTAGAGGATTTGTCATTATCAAAAGGCTAAGAGGTGGATGCGCCCTTGTTTAAGACCAGCTGTTGGTGCTTCAGGAGTTTTGGCTTGGTAAATGGATCCACCTCACCATGGGTAAAAAATCCTGTATTACCCATCATGGCCTTTGCGGAAGTTTATCATAATTGTTATAATTGATCATGGGCTTTGCAGAAGATGATTATAATTGTGAGGAGTTAAGGTGATATTGCCCATTTTCCTTTCCTACATGCTCTGAGGTGGTTAAAATCATATAAATGTGTATTAAAGTAGTGGAATATGTTTGTCCAGCAGTTAATGCTTTTAGAATGATTTTTAAAAACCAGAAATGAGATGCTTTCCCATTAAACTTTCAGTTAGTAAGATGTAATAGACTAGGAGTTTTTGGCAGGGGAACACAAGAAGAGATATGATCTCTGGGGAAACAGCTGTGTCCTTGACTAGAAGTAGAAAAGGTGGACAACATTTGCCAAATCTTATGTTAAAACACCTAGGATGTGTACAGGGTAGAAGACATCAGACCAAACAAAAGAAGAGAAAGGTCAGGTCATGGTGACCTTTTCCTGTGATCTCAAGCAGACAGTGACTGGGGCTGATGTAATTTCCAGCTGCAGAGGCTGAAGCATCAATTAACATCTTCCAGATGGCCATGGACATCTTTTGAGCAAAGGAGTGTGGAGGCAAACTAGAGTATATAAGGAGGATTCTTATACCTCAGATTTTGGAACTCTTTTGACCATCAAAGATGTCCCTTGCTGCCTAAACTGGGCTCCCAAGTAACTGAAGAGGGGACAGGGGAAAGCAATACTGATGTAAATATGAATAGCTTTCTTGCATTCTTATTGCCTTTTATTTTCTAATATACTCTTGTACTCTCTGTCTCTGATATGCTTTGGTTGCCTAGAAAATTATCTAAATAAGTGCTTCATTGTCTCTGAGATCTGAATAATAAATTAGCACATAGCAAACTAACAGTATATATGGATGGGAAATGTCTTGGTATAAGAAAGAGCCTAAGTATCTAGGTATCACCCTAGATCAGTGATGGTGAACCTTTTAGAGACCCAGTGCCCAAAGTACAACCCAAAAGCCACTTATTTATCCCAAAGGGCCAGCACAGCAACAGGGGAGGGAGTAAATGCTCCCATTGGGCTGCTGGACAGAGGGCTGGGAGAGCTCTGTCCTGGGGTGATGGCATGTATGCCAACAGAAAGGGCTCTGAGTGCCATGTCTGGCATGCATGCCATAGGTTCGCATTCACTGCCTTAGATCATACTTTGACATTTAAATCACATCTCCTAAAAACCATAGAACAAGGAATAATATCATACAGAAATTATGCAGTACAGCCTGGGGATCCCCAGCCACTATTTAATGAACTTCTACACTAAGTCTAGTTTATTCCACAGCAGAATACTGTGCCCCTGTCTGGTTAAACAGCATCCATGTAAGCAAGGTTGATGCACAGCTTAATAAACTGCCAGGGGAGGAAACCAGGGCAGGTTGAAGACCTCACCACCCCTCCCCCTGCGCCTACACCAACTGCCAGGGGAGGAAGAAGCCAGGCTGCCAGGGCAGGTTGAAGACCTCACCGCCCCTCCCCTTGCGCCTACACCAACTGCCAGGGGAGGAAGAAGCCAGGGGAGGTTGAAGACCTCACCACCTCTCCCCTTGCGCCTATACCAACTGCTAGGAGAGGAAGCCAGGGCAGGTTGAAGACCTCACCGCCCCTCCACCTGCTCCTACACCAACTGCCAGGGGAAGAAGAAGCCAGGGCAGGTTGAGGACTTCGCCGTCCCTCCCCCTGTGCCCATACCAACATATTGTATTGTAATGCAATGTATTGTTTGTCAGCCGCCCTGAGTCGCCACGGAGAGTGAGTGGCAATATAAATGTGAACAAATAAATAAATAAATAAAACCATGCACATTATATCCGGAACAATTATGTCCACACCTTACTGGCTTCCAGTGTTAAGTAACATTCATCCACCAGAACGTTGCAGGAAAAATGCTCTTTTAAGAGGGTACTGCAAAATAGTTCATAATCCAAAACTGCCAGTAAATTCTGACATATTAGACCTGAATATTAACAGACTCTGCTCTAGACATCCACCTTTATACAGTGCCACTATTGGAGGCAATTAAGAGTTGAATCTGCAGGACGCATGGAGAAGAAAACGGCTAGAAAAAACATCACACCAATCTCAAAATTTTCAGTGTGTAACCAAAACAACATCTGGTTTTGATCAACCTCGCAAGATATGGGCTAGCCTTAATAGAATACATACAGGGCATGGTAGATGTGCCGACTTTTTGCATAAATGGGGGAAACTACCATCACCAGCATGTGAGTGCAGGGCACTGCGACAGACTGTACAACATATTACAGAACAATGTAACCTTTTAGAGCACATGAGGGCAATAATGAAGATTTTCTAAGGGTGACTCCTGGTGTGATCAAATATATAAATGGTTTAGATGTTTGTCACAGACCCTGTCTGTGAAGACATAATACCCAACTAAGCCTGTGACTCAGATATGGGGCTGGCAGAGGAAACAAGATGCTGCGTGGCAGATCCTTCACAGGATGAACTACTGCAGCTTGGGAGTCTTCATCTGCTTGCCATTACCAGTCCTCTCTATATGACATTGGATGTCTAGGCCAGTGTAATGAACTAGTCCCCAGCCCTGGGCTGGAGAAGTAAGGGATGCAGTGGATAAAATTCAGGTTGAGAACATAGAACAATGAAGGGCTAGTGAGAGTAACTAGGCTTTTTTTTTTTTACTGCTGGGGTGGGAAGGACAAGGCATCCCACCAAGTTTTCCACCCCATTTCTAGCAGCTACAACAGCCTGGAGTTCATGGAGCCCATGCTAGGGGAGACCTTTCCAGACATTCTCACCCTGGGAGTCAGCATCTGCTGTCACAATCTTATTATAATCAACAGGAAAATCAAGGAAGATTAGCTGTGTGATTCATATTCAAATTGTAAAGATGCAAAAAGTGCAGGAGACAGGTGATACTGTACCTTTATTGGATCACTAAGAAAAATAAAACATTACATGAGCTTTAGTGGTTCAAGACCACTTCTTCAGGCATGCATTAAAATGTTCATGGTGTGGTGGTCTGCCAGGCTCTCTTCTTAAGAACAGCAAAATATTTCATGGAGTTAGGATGCCACTCCTACAAGAAGCTGGGTGTTTGCTCCCAGTCCATGTGACCCTCTTTGAAGCATATGGTATCATATGCTTCACCCCAATGGCCGGGCGGTGAAGAAGAAGACATGGGTGGCTGAGGCTTCACTGCCCCCCAAACCCCCACCAACATTGATTGTATTACTATATTATTATTATTTTAATGATTGTATTATCTGTAAGCCACCTTGAGTCGCCACGGCGAGTGGGCGGCAATATAAATATGAATACTGTAAATAAATAAATAAACAGACAATATGTAGCTTCCTTTTTTTGTCCATACAAGATACATAATCAGACTTTGCAGCTCACTTTAGTGAACACAGTTCCATTTTTTAAAAGGCTCTCACGACCTTAATTTCCATTAGATTTCATATTCCCATGATCAAAGTTTGGAAACTCTCAGCATTTCCTAACCCTATTCAAATGCTATAGAAAGTGCAAAAATGTGTATGTATGTCTTAAAGCAAGGGGCACTCAAAGACCGCTGTGGAAACTGAATGATATGGAGGGGTGGGGGTGGGGAAATGAAGAAAAACATCTGCCTCTCTCTAATACACATATAAACAGAAACCAGATAATTGAGCTTGGATTTATTGTGTAAGTGGATGCTGACATGGGAGACTATTGTCATGACTGTGAGGTGAGAAAGGCAAGTTGAGAAGGTTTTTTCCCTCCTTGAGGTGGGTGGGAGTCCAACTATGGCAGTAGTGATGTATGCATAGCAAGAGATGGTGAGGACAAATGGTGGGTGGCAAGGTGGAAATGGAAGTCAGAAGAGCTGAGACTAGTTTTACCTGACATGCATCTCTGCAAGTGAGATTTATCATTGAGTTCAATCGGACTTAATATGCATTGAATTGCAAAAGGCTAAGCTGCGTTGACCTCAGCAAGGTATACTTCGCAGCAATTTATTTTACCTGAAGTTTTAACAAAATGTGTTTAGAACACATTTGTCCCATGTGTTCCTCATCTTCCTCTTTTATTGGGCAAGTTGGTTATATGTGCTGTTATATTGCCCTCTAGTGGTACACTGCTTCCCTAAAAATCACTCAACCTCCACCAAGTAAAGGTAAAGGTTTCTCTTGCTTGAAAGCTAGTCGTATCCGACTCTAGGGTTCAGTGCTCATCTCTGTTTCAAAGCCGAAGAGTCAGCACTGTCTGTATCTGCAGACATTCCTGTGGTCATGTGGCAGGCATGACTAGACACCAGAGAGTACGGAATGTTTTTTACCTTCCCACCAAAGTGGTCCCTATTTATCTACTTGCAATTTCTTGCTTTCAAACTGCTAGGTTGGCAGGAGCTGGGACAAAGATGGGAGCTCCAAGTAAGTGTTATGGTAAAATTTTAGGGTCAGTGCAGTTCCTCAACAACCATGTTGCTTCTCCCCAGTGTAGACCTGTTATCAGTCAAGTTTATCCACTGGAGACTGGCTGTGCTGGGGATTTTCCAGAAGTATTGGTTGTGTGTTTCTTCCTCTTCCATCCACAATGGGTTTATGGGACTGTCCTACCATTAAGCAAAATGAGAATCACTTCTGGCAGCAGACTTGGGAGTGGTGTGAAGCATCAAGAAGCTTGCAGGTGACTTGGAATGACACCAGGATCGAACATTGCATCACCCCCAAATACCTGGGAGTTACCATGGATCGAACTCTCAATTTGAAGATCCACTGCCTTAATACCAAACACAAGGTTTTTACCAGGAACAATATTCTGAGGAAAATAACAGGCACAAGTTGGAGTGCAAACCACACACATTAAGAACTTCTGTACTAACTTTATAGTCGTTACTGCAGGAGAGTATACTAGTCCAGTGTGGTACAGATCACAAGCATGCAGGGCAGGTGGATATGGCCCTAAATGAAACAGTGAGGTTAGTCACAGGATGCCTAAAACCAATCCTGATACAAAAGGTGCATTACTTAGCTGGCATCCGTCCATCAAAATCAAGGCATAACATCTGCCCTTTCGAACAATCAGGCCCCACAGACCGCCTTATAACTATGGAAGGTGAGTAAGGAGCTACCAGATAACTAAGCAGTGAAGGCCTAGCAGTGGCTGAGAACATCGCCCCCTCCTCTGGGCCCACAACAACGGCCTGAAGAAGAAGATGCAAAGGCCTAGCAGTGGCTGAGAACATCGCCCCCTCCTCTGGGCCCACAACAACGGTCTGAGGAAGAAGATGCGAAGGCTTAGCAGTGGCTGAGAACATCCCCCCTCCTCTGGGCCCACAACAACGGCCCATGGCCCGAGGAAGAAGATGCGAAGGCCTAGCAGTGGCTGGGGACCTTGCCCACTTCTCTGGGCCCACAACAACGGCCTGACAGGAGTTAGTTTGTGTTCTGCTTTGGTTGTTTTATGTGGTTGCATTTTATAATTTTTATTGTACTGTTGTTGTTTTGACTGTAAGCCGCCCTGAGTCGCCTTGGAGAGTGGGCGGCAATATAAATCTAAATAAATAAATAAACCACATGACTACTGCCTGGCCAAGAATAACCATGGTCTGTGTGGAAAGCTTTAAATAGACTGCGTACAGGGGCAGAAAGATCATGGGCTAATCTGAGAAAGTGGGGTTTCGCTGTGGATGACAGCCTGTGTGAATGTGGAAAAATACAAACTATCTCCCATGTGATACAATGCACATGACGCCCCTCAATGTGCACTGAGGAGGAAGTTATGTTGGCAAGAGGAAATGCTGTTGATGTGGCCCGATATTGGACAGATGTCATCTAGCTCTTTTTAATTCTATTTTGGTTTTAGATGTGTTAATTTTATATTTGTATGTTATTATATGCTGGTGCATCTGACACAAATAAAGACTCAAACGTAGAACTGAACTGAGTTGAACTAGAGGGTGACAGACTCAATGGTTCACATCCTTAAGCAGCCACTGTACTAGTCACTTAGTAATAAGTAAGCACCAAATAAGTCCCTTTGTGTCTATTCTTCAGAGGTGAGTACTGTATATTGCTTACATAGTAACATCATCTATGTGTATGTGGTAGGTATCAACAGTATTCAGGGAACCTCATCATGTCTCTACCTTCATTCAACTTTTGGCAACCTTTCCAGGTATTAAGTACTTACTCAGAAGTAGTTTACTTTACTTGTCCCTCTTTCTGAAGATGGTTTAGGGCTGTGCAGCTTGCCCAAGCCTGGAAATGTAGCAGGACATATAGCCCTATCTATTATACACACTCAGAGTAATCGTAACTGGCCCCTATCCCAAGGAACAGTAAAGATCTGGACTCCTAACCAGATGCTTCAACTCACTGAGCTATATTGGCTCCCAGCACCTATTGAAGTCCTAACAGTTTTTTAAAAATTAGGGAAGTCCCATGGGGGATGGGGAGCACAGAGTGAATGGTTTTGTCGATGTAAAATTGTATGATTTATTGATGTATGTGATAATGTTTTTGTGTGTTCCAATGTTGTTAAGTTTCAATAAAAATTTTTTTTTTTAAAAAAAAAGCAGGATGGAAAGTAATTCAGAAAATTAGTATTGGTGTTGGTATTAGAAATAATAGTAGTTGTCTGTTATTTTAATTGCCTTCAAAGCAATTTATAATAAAGAGTTCACAGAGTACACACTGCCTATTGGGTAAGAGAAATAAAATACCAGAGAAGGGGGGCAAGGTATGGAAGGCCAAGTTGGGCAACCAAAACCCTGAGAAGCACTCCTGACCTATGCAACCAGCTAACAGAGTTGATATTTCAACATAGAAACCATTATTTTATTTATTTATCGTATGATGAAATTCAGTTGTCTACATTAATGCTGATATAGAAACCATTAGCAATGCCAGAGTGGGCGGCAATATAAATTTGAACTAATAAATAAATAAATAAATAAATAAATAATTGATACTGCAATATTATTCTGTGCATTGGGTGTGCCAGTTTAAGTATTCCCAAGAAGTTTGATTCTTTATGCCCAACTACGAGAAACCTCTCTCTGGCATAAAATAAAATAGACGAGCCTGCTTTCTTTAGACAAACTGTGGAGAATATGCAGATACTGTACTGTACATGTTGTCAGTGAGAAAACTATGGCTAGTCAGTTGCATTGAACTTCACTTCCTAGAAGCTGCCGCCGACATGATCAATGGCTCAGGCAGTTCATGGAATACCTAGTCCTAAAATGGTGGGAATCACTAATCCCATTTTGTTCTTCCAGAATACCATTCAGAGGCAAATCTCAATTTAAGAGTAATTTTTTTTATTGTTGGTGCCTTCATCATTTTCATTATTCTCATTAATAAAAGGTACGTAATAAGAAGAGTTAATCAGCAATCATTCTTCTTCAAAGAGGATACTGGGTCCTGGGAAAAACAGAGAAAATGATAGTGACCAACTACAAACTTTGGAAGGTTTCCAAAGGTGGGAGGTAAAAACAAAATAGGATAACCTTCTTGAAAAAACCCAACAACAGAATTAAAGCATTATTTAAAGCCAGAACTTGGCATTCCCAGTTATTGCTTCTAAATATTAATATCAGCTCTTGTTTATATATTCATTTTAGATTCAGCACTCTGTCATCACCTGTATCCCACAAACTGGAAATAAACGCTCCTTTCCAAAAATCTCAAAATGCTTGTCAGCGAATGTTTTGCAACAAATAGTTTCAAAATATTGTGTGAACCTATTCAGATGAAAATAAAATTAAGAAAATAAAAATTTAAAAAAAACCCTGTGTGGTACCACTAACTTATATTTCAATGTGAACTTTCATAGAGACATCTACTTCTTCAGCTATATCTTTTAAAATTTTCTGGATCTAGGCTCAGGGTGTGACTAGATGGAAAGGAAGTTGGGTTGCATTTTAAGAGCTCTCATCTTTAATGGGATCTATTTTATCTTTCATTTGAGCCATCCTGACAACTGGACAGGCAAATGTGGTTAACATCTGCCAGTTGGGCATGAAGCAGTCTAAGCTGGGTATTTCAAATCAAACAGTATAACTGAAATCACTGCATGGGCTGTGGGCGTGGCCTAGCCAGCCAGCCAGTAACGGCTATAATTCTAAAAAAAATGGAATGAAGCCAGTTACTCACATTGGCCTGCAGAGGTCAGCAGACATCAGCCATGACAGAAATTCTTGCCTCAAAATGGCCTTCCAGTCACCTGGAGCATAGCTACGAGAAAGAGAGGCTTATAGTGACGTTGACTAGTGGTGTCCCAGAGTTTGAGAGAGGGAAATAATAAAGGAAATTTGTAAAAGAGTTGTAGCTTGAGGGAGGCTGGAGTGGAAAAAAACAACAACCCAGCTATCTGGTTACCTATGTCACCTTTGCTTGAAAGCCAGTCATATTTGACTCTAGTGTTCAGTGCTCATCTGTTTTTGGCCAATAAACCACAAATGTGATGCTGCCAAATAGGAATTAGCAATGTATTTTCTTAATCCAGCTAAAAAAGACTTCCATAGGAATCTCATGTCTGACCTCAGTTTCTGCCTACATGATGTAGAAAATGTATTGGAAAAAGAGCAAAAACATAGACACAAATAGGTTGGCATACATTTGCAGGCACCCTTTTCCAAAATGGCTACCAGCTATTCACTCACAGCAAAACACACGACAAAATTACATTTACAAAATACCCATCGTATGTAACCCCTTATCAGCTATGCATCATCCATTCAAATAAAGAAAATATTTGTCAGAGGAGTACTGAGTTTTTGCTTTTTTTTCTGGTCAAAAGAGTAAACCAGGGGTGCCCAAATTTTTCGGGCCACGGGCTGATCACATGGTTCAGGGAACTGGTCACTAAGGCCTAGGGGCCGGATGCGGCCCCCCCAACACCAATTCATCTGGCCCATGAAGACCTCTTCGCTCCTGGAAGCGGAAGTAAAACATGCCCATACGGGCGCGTTTTTACTTCCACTTCCAGGAATGATGAGGGCTTTGTGGGCCGGATGAATTGGCATCAGGGACCGCATCCGGCACCTGGGCTGTAGTTTGGTCACTCCTGGAGTAAATAATAGTGGTGCGCAAGTAAAAAAAAATCTGGACTATATTTTCCAGAATTTCCCCAGGGAACTATGGTATCTAGTGGAATTCTGGAAGCAGTCATCCAGAAACACAAATCTGCACATCACAAATAATATTACAAACATGGGGATGCCTCTAACTTTATGCATGCTTAGAGTAAAACCATTGGAATCAGGATTCACAGGCTAATCATGACTGACTTTACTGAGGATACAACTTCACTGAGATGTTATTTCAGGTTGATTCATTGTTTTCAACAGCAGCACTTTGGCAGCTTTCACAGTTGAAACCACTGCTGCCTCCTTTCAAGACTGGAGTCCCACTGCAATCTCTTTCCAAGCCCAGCCAGACTCCTTGTTCTCTTTCTGGTGTTTTATGCATCCATGCCCGGTTTTGGTTTCCTTCCCTTCTTTGGGAGGAAAATTTGTGAGAGGGTGTGACTACCCTTTGGGTCATTTGCACCCTTGATTCTTGGGCAGCTGCAGGGTAATCATCTACAAATGAATACAGTAGAATAACCACGTTGCCTCTCTGGCAACCTCTGTCTTGTTGCTGGGAAAATGGGAGGAGTTGTGATTTTATTATTTATATATTTTTGTTTCTTCTTCCAAGATGACAGAACACTTATTTCACGTGCCAGCCTGAAAGGCTTTTTAAAAAAATGTTTGAAGAGCTAGCCATGTTAGTCTGTGCAAGCATATCAGAGAGTAAACAAAACAGCAAAAAATGTTGTAGCACCTTAAAGACTAACTCCTGCTTTGGTGGATCAAACCCACTTTTTTCAAAAAACACTTTTTGGAGATAACAGGCACTACTTCTTTTGTGTCTAGGCCAGATGTTACATTGCCAAATAAAGGAGCCTTTTGGTGAGTTCATTCTGCAGTTCCTTCTGCTTGACCCAGTGTGAGAAAGATTAGCCGGCAACCCAAGGTTGACATTACCAGGGTATGCCTGGTTGTGGTTCGAAAATACCACAATCTTCAAGGATGCTCTTTCTGTGTTCCCCATAACAGGCATCAGTTGCAGGGACTGACACCCCTGACAATTCCTTTGCATTGAATCAAGCAATCACACAGAGCAGAAAGGGGTAAAAAGCAATGCTAGCCAAACTGAAGCAAATAAAATCACCTTTGCTGATTGATGATTCCCCACTGAAAATAAACTATTCCCCACTGGGCTTTTCTGCACTTAGCTTTGCAATCACTGGTTTGTTTTTTTCACTTCAATTTCCTCTGTGCCAAATCCAAGGCAAACTAAGGAGAACATGGTCAGATGGCGTCACAGTCTACTTTTAAAATGCCTAATTTGATCTCAATCATTTTATTTTCAATGTATGAAAGAATATTACCATCAGATTCCAAAAGAATCTTAGCACTCTTTAGGTATTAGAAGCTCTATCCCAAGGATTCTCAACCTGTGGTCCATGGGCCGGATGCGGCCCACAGCACCATTTCATGTGACCCCCACCGTCTCCACCACACCAGGAAGTGCCATGTGATTGAGGAAGGGCAAAATGGTCATCTGACCCCCTGAAGCTGTCTGAGGGAGCGTGACCTTGCCCCCAGCTTTAAAAGGTTGAGAATTCCTGCTCTATCCTGTTCTATATATGGCAACTCTCCTTTAACTTGGAATGTATATGCAACCCTATGCTGTAATAGAAATTTCATGCAGTGCAGACTAATATTGCCAGTGTTCTCACCTTTGATTCCCTGTGTTTTCAAAAAGCCAGATTAGGAAATTTTTTGCCTCCTGAGATCCAGCTATAGTACCATCAGTCCTTGATCCCAGCAATGGGAGTTCAGCTTCCCTCTTGGATGGCTCAAGGCTGTTACTGGAAGAAAATGATCAACAAGATATCATTCTAAAATTCAACTGAGAAGCACTATGATACACACCTTGGAAAAATGACTTTTTAAGATATCAGCTCCCGGGGGACATGCTCAATGGGGAAATCCCAAATTATGCCAGCAGAGGTTATTAAACATGCCCCAGATTCACAAAAGCGTTACAAGAGTCCTAAAAGAAGGGAAAGAAAAGATGAATGGTTCTTATTCCAAAAAAATCATAACTCAAAATTCCTTTGCCCAAACTTCCTCAAATTTGGCACAGAACAAGAACAGAGGAAGACTGCTGTATACTGAAGGACTTCCCTGAACATCTATCTAGGTTAGCAATAGAGTTTCTGTTCCAATTTACCTATTGATGAGTTTTATAAAACAAGTTGCATTATAAGATTAATCTATTCTTGAGATGCCTATGGTAAGGGAGGAAGTAGAGGCAAGGTCAGATTCTTGTGCAAGACAAAACATTGCCTTCTTACTTGGATTCTCCTTTCTAACTGAAGCTTTGTAAGCTTCAGTTTTACCACCAAATTCCTTACAATCTGGAATAAACAGGAAAATACATGGCTGCTGCCGACTCACTCAATCCGGTTCTCTCTCCTGTTCAAGAGCCACTCCACAAAGTTCTTCTTCATCATGTTGTCCAAAGTTTGACTATAATCACTTGCCAGTGTTCCTTCTGAATAACGCCTCTGTGGGAACCTGAGATTCTGCTCGTTTCCCCTAAGAACACAGAAGAAAAGCACAAGTAATAAGATGGACTTTGGATAAATGTTTACATTTAGCTTAAGATAACACTTTTATGCTCAAATCAGATGTTCATTCCTCTCTCCTTCCTCCTTTTTACACAGGAATAGGAAAACAGATGTTTCTAATTTGCAGCAAACCACAGTTCGTTATTTCATCCAAACATAGGTTACCATGGCTTGTATGATGCAGCATCTTTTTAGACTAGGATCCCATATAAAATCAAACCATGGTTTATGTTCCTGGTTTGAAGGCTACTTAAAGTTTCGGCAAAACATCATTTGACACATTCAGACAACATAACAAATAAGAGGGTTGCTGGCTAATTAAAAGCATAATTATCTATTCTCCTGCCTTTGCATACTGGGAAAACAGAAGAGGAAAAAGGATGTCCTCCCCTGAGCTGCTCATTCCAGAGCCTCTGATGCACATTTAAATAATTGTCTAAATTCAGCCTCAGTTTCTATCCGCTTACATTATTCATTTTATCTGTCCTTTTGTGAAAAATTTAAGCGTGATACTGGGGGAGGGTAATCTATGGATTTTCAACAGCTGTAAGTAAACAGTTCGAAAGCAAGACATTGCAGGTAGATAAATAGGGACCACTTTGGTGGGAAGGTAAACAGTGTACCGTGCCCTCTGCTGCTTAGTCACACCTGCCACATGACCATGGAAATGTCTGCAAAAGCAGACAGTGCTGGCTCTTCAGCTTTGAAACAGAGATGAGCACTGAACCCTAAAGTCGGATACGACTGGCTTTCGAGCAAGGGTGACCTTTACCTTTACCGTGGAACCCTGACATACAAATGTTTCGATGTACAAAAAATTCAACATGCAAATAGAAATCCTGGCTAAAAAATAATTTGACATACAAATTTTTAATAGGAAAAATTGTACATACAAAATTATGGTGACATCTAGTGGCCTCTTCTGTTAATGCAATGTGTTTTTGACATACAATTTTTTTGACATACTGTACAAATAACCTCGTGGAATGGAAAAAATCATATGTAGAGGTTTTACTGTACTTGTTTTAAAGTTTTAGAGAAAATCAATTTTTCAAGTACTGTATCACTAATAGCCACTGTTCAAAGCCATTTGTCCTTTCTTACATTACAGGAAATCTGTGTGTTACGTAGTACAAACCAAGGCTAAAATGGGGCTTGCCAGGTGCTAGCAATAAAGCAGGAGGCAACACATGGTTATGAATCTGTGGTATGTTTTCATTGTTATGCTTGATCCATGTGCAACTATGTACTGGTCTTTATGTTTCTTATCCATGTCATATTTAGTGTAGGGCTGGGTAAGATTTTGATTTTAATAATAATTTACTGAACTGCAATACTTTGGGGATGGAAGGAAACTGAGATTTGAATAAAAATCTGGTGTGGGAGAATATGAAATTGACAGAGTTGGCCATCTAAGCCCAGGGTTCTGAGTACAGTACTGTACAGTATTTAACTCTTAATAATTGGAATATGAATACTTGTGTTTTCATCCATGTCAGCACTGCATCAGGGATGGCATCTCCCGCCCTGCCTCCCAGCTCCTTATTTTCAATATCTACATGGCAAGAAAGTACAAACATAATTCTAGTAATATGTGTACCTATTAAATTTGACCATTGCAAGTGGGGAGAATTTTGGTTTTGAAGAATTGGCTAGCATCCTCATTATTTTCTTGTATGCTGGATAGAAAGAACTTGGATTTCACAAATAGGTACGTGGGAGAAAGTGGAAACTCACAAGTTGCTCCCCTTTCTACATTGCGTGCTTTTGCCCATAGGAGATCTGTTCCATCTTGTTTTGACATTCATCCACAAATTCATATTTTCAAAATCTGTGCTAAAAATGAACTTTTAAACATTCATTTTATTTCTGTCTCAAAACAGGCATCTAAAATCATGGATAATATATGTTACAGTTTTAAGATATGCTAATATATTTAAATTGCTGAAAACTGTGTTGCAATGTTTAAACATAGTTAACAGTCTATAGTGATTGACAAAGATGGAATTTCTTAAGCATCTGTACTCTTACACTTACCTGGAACCACCTTCGTCCATCATCACAAAACTGAGAGAGACCAGAATGAGAGAGAGAATTTTGAAGGGCATGTTTGCAACTTGAATTCTGTAATTCAAAAAGAGTACATGTAATAGTAAATATCTGCTGATAGTAACGCAAAGGCATGGTTTCTTTGGCATACTCTAATCTGTTTGTTTTTACAATTTAAAAAAAAATTATAATTTCAGACAGTTTTGAGAATCTTGACACAATGTATGTGAATGTAATAAAAATATGTGTAAAGAAAAATATCACCATAGTTGTATAAACTTTAAAAGAGGCATGTGCATAAGGATATGGTTAATAATGACAAACAAACAAGTATGGAGCATAGAATATATAACTCAATTTACATGCTTTAAACAGGGTAAAGGATACACACCTTACAAAAAAAAAAACTGAGTTCATTTATTAATAATTAGAATATGAGTTTTCACCATGATAGGTGTTCTTATGTATTAGTTTTTTTATGTAATTATTTTGCTGATGGTGTATATATATAAATCATTGATATTTTTATACAGTTTTGGAAAATATTTGTTTGTTTGCTTGTTTGCTTAGCTTGTATATCACCCCACTTAGTGACATCCACTACTCTGAGCAATTTGCAGAATGTAGACCAGTGGAACTCCTCATCTCCAATATTTAAAGACTATGATAATAATGGCGAGAAAGAACTATTCAAACAAGAAAGTTTGATCTGGACATGAAAGAAGAAGAAGCCAGCAAATACAGGATAGTTCTGGGCAGGCCTATTAGAGATAGGATTATCATTTCTTTGGAATGCCGTTCCTGAAATTTATCATGCTCCAAGTATGCTTGAAGGCTCCCTCTATAGAACCTAATAAGCAATGAGACTACATATAGCAATAGGAATTAGACTAATATAATGTCCCAAAGCTCTTAGTGCAATCTCTGGGCGATTCACAAGTTAATTAGCATTTTGCTCCCAACATGCTGGGTACTCATTTTACCGGCCTCAGAAAGATGGAAGGCTGAGTCAAATTAAGCCCTGGCCAGGACTGAACTCACAACATTCTGGCAGTTTAACCACTGTGCCACCAGGTCTCTAATCCCATTTTTTAAAATCATGTCAAAAGCACACAAAGGTGCTTTTTGGGTTGAAAGGATTTTCGCTGAGGGAACGCCCGAAGGAGGGGACATCCAAAGGAGGCTCCTTTTATGTCCCCATGATCTTTTCCCATTGAAGTGGTCTCTAGTTATCTACTTGCAATTTCTTGCTTTGGAACTGCCAGGTTGGCAGGAACCGAGACAGGGACAGGAACTTACTCCATCATGCAAGCACTTGGGTCTTGAACTGCCGACTTGCCATCCTTCCAGCTAACAAGACAAGCTTCTTAACCACTGAATCACCACAGTCCCACTCTTATCCTATGTTTCAGTTCCATTTTTTAAAGTATCAACCAGCATTTGCATATTTTTTTCACATTCAGAATGGAAAGAACATGAAGTTTTTAAATACAGTATCTGAAAATTGAAAAATAAAATTCCCTAGCTCTCAGTCACCCCCTTCCATTTTGGAAAGAGTTGATGTACTAACAGGTGTCATAGTGCCCTCTGACATTTGAAAGGGTTGAATCTTACCTTTTGTACCTTTCAAAGCAACTCTTGCAGAGAAGAAGAGAATTTGGTATCTAGTGAGAGTCCTGAGGATTTCTTATATACCCAAGGGTGTGACAAAGCAAAGCCATTTCCTTGAAGCAAAACAGGAAGCCCTGAACCTAATCAAACCAGATTAAAAGCAATTTAGATCAGTGTCTATAGGTTCACTGACCTTTGGAGCATGAAAATACCCTTCTAGAGCATGTTTGCATTCATGGCAATTACACTTTTGCAGTGTTGCTAAAATGAACATCCGGTGCATTTTCTATAATTAAAGCCATTAACCATCCAGATTTCCCCAAGAACCATTTCTCTGTTAATTAGCAGGCCCCAATGGATAATGCCTGTGCAAATTGTCTTGACTGCATCCTGGCTATTCCCTCTTCCCCAGTTTCACTGAGGGCTGCTACCCTTAAAGATGTCAAATGGTGGTCAGCCCTGCCATATACTGCTTACTGTTAGTGAGGCAACACAAGGCGAACATCTAGCTATCTGTTATAACTGGAACTTGTAAATGTGACTTTTGTGGACCAGAATTTCCTAAATGCTTTGAGTTCATTCTAGGAGTTGTAAGGTTTTTTTAAAAGTCTAAATTCTAGTTGCAACTATAGCATAAACATGGGCATCTAGAAATTACATTTAAATTTTTGTAAGTGATCAAAAAGTAACTAATGTATTAATTCATCACTGGATGAGGGTATTATTCCCTCTTGTCTAAAAGAAACAGTTATCCGCCCACTCGGGGGGATCAAATTTAGCTACATATGTCTTTGATAACTATAGAGACAGCTAGCTAATACCTTTTTTTGGGTAAGATCATCAAGAGAGTTGTGGTTGATCAGCTGTAGACATTCTTGGATGAAACCAATTGTTGGATCCATTCAATTTGGGCTTTAGACCTTGAAATGGCACCATTAATGCACTGGTCACACTGTATGATGATCTTCTCCGGAAATCTGACAGGGGAGCTTTCCTGGATCTGTTGGTGGCTTTTGATACTGCCAACCACAGTTGTCCAGGTTGGGCATTCAAGTTACTGTCTTGCAGTGGTTTTGTTCCTTCCTCAACAACTGGACCCAGAGAATTAAACTTGGGGAGTTTATCTTAGCTTCATGGACTCTCCAGTGTGGTGTCAATTATCTCCCCATTGTTGTTTAACATCTATATCAGTGATAGCAAACCTTGGTACTCCAGCTGTTCTTGGAGTTCAATTACCAGAAGCCCAAGTCGGCATTCCTGCTGATCAGGGCTTCTGGGAATTGAAGTTCAAGAACACCTGGAGTGCCAAGGTTTGCCATCACTGATCTATATGAAGTTGCTGGGAGGGTTCATCTGGATATTTGGAGTTTGATGTCATCAATATGCTGATGACACTCAATTCTATCTCTCCTTGTTGTCTGTAGTGGTTGCAATCCGATGCCTTGATGATTGTCTGGCTTCAGTGATGGAATGGACTAAGGCTAACAAGCTGAGACTTAACTCTGCCAAGTTGGAGGTCTTCGTGTTGGAGGGGTCGTCTGCCTGACTAGGTGGTGTGGTCCTAGTTTGGGTGGGACTGTTCTTACCCCTAGGGATCAGGTACATAACTTAGAGGTCATATTAGATCTGTCTTTAACTCTGGAAGCCCTAACTATGGCAGTGCCGCCTGCACCGCTGCGCCCTCCTGGCCCTTTCCACCGGCCAGGAGGATAAGAGCCCTCCTTGGCCCTTTCCATCCTCCAGGAGGAGGACAAGAGCAGTGACTTTTGACTTTTGTTTTTGTTGTTGTCGGACTTTCTCTGGGACTTCTCATATGAGTGCTGTGGGACTTCGCAAACTTGTTGCTGTGGAACTTCTCAAATTAGGTTGTTTGCTCTTCTTGTAATGCTTTTTAATATTGTGGTGGTGGTGGTGGTGGTGGTGGTGGTGGTGGTGGTGGTAATAATAATAATAATAATAATAATAATAATAATAATAATAATAATAATAATAATAATAATAATAATAATAATAATAATAATAATAATAATAATAATAATAATAATAATAATAATAATGTAAAAAGTGCCTCCCCTCCCCACCCAGTTTCACCAAATAGCACAGTTACACCCCTATTTGGACAGGTGATCCCTTACAATGCTACTCCTTCTTCTTATTCAGCTGCCATATCCGTTCCAGATATTGGCTATCATCATGGAGATAGTCTTCCTATTCTTAATTCCTCAGAACAGTTTTTCCGAGGACATGCCACACTAGTCTCTAAGGTTCTTCATGCTACTCCACTCAGTGGTAATCTCACATATTGATTACTGTAATGCTCTCTACATGGGTCTTCCATTGTCCCTGATATGGATATTTCAATAGGTCCAGAATTCAGCTTCCAGGCTAATTACAGGAACAAATTTGAACATACAGTATCTCTCCAGCCTTGGCAGGTCTGCACTGTTTATCTATTTCTTTACCATATCAGGTTCAAGCTGTTATTCTTGACATTCAAAACCCTATACCAGTGGTGACAAATATTGGCACTCCTGCTGATCAGGGCTTCTGGCAATTAAAGAACAGCTGGAGTGCCAATATTCACCATCACTGCCCTATATGGTTTAGGACCTTCTTACCTGTCAGGGTGTTTCTCCCACATTTATTTTCAGAGTCAAGACTACAAGAACTTGGAAAACAACATACTGGTGTAGTCATCTAGGGGAAATTGAAAGCTTTAGTCCGGAAGGGTAATTTTTCCAAATGAAGAATTGTACCATGAAACAGGACCAGTTTCATGTACTCTTTCCTTGGCAAACGTGTTGGAACTCATGGTGGCATCTCAACTTTGAAGTGGCTTCATGTATTGTTAAGAGACACAGACAACTTTGATCACCTTGGTAGTTGATGGGAACTGACGCAATAGTACATCCACTGACACCTCCATGATTGCCCTTTTGTATCGTATCATATGATCACACACAACAAAAAGCAGAGAGGAGCAATGCTAGCAGAATCAAAGCAAAATAAGCTACCCCATGCCAGCTGAATAAAAAGAGACATTTCCCCAGTGAAAAAACCTAGGCATCCCCACACTTAGCTTTATGTCTTGTAGCTGTTGGTTTTTACAATACAGTACTTCAATTTTATCATGGCCAAATTCACCACAAACTGTGGGGTAAATAGTCAATATAGTCACACCCTAGCAAGAATAACTGGTTTGGTTGCATTTCAAAATCGGTTCCCCCAGAGCTCCTTTTGCTGGTTAGCCAGTTGGTTGCTTTGTCTCTAGAGGGTTCTGAAACCGTTAAGAGATAGGAACACACCATTTGGCACAAATGCCACACTAATTAACTAACATCAAGGTGGGGCTGTAAGAGGGATTGGATGCCCTTTCACTTTGTTAGGAGATACAGTAAAACCTCCCATAAAGAGCGCCTCACTTAGAGACTAACTCACTTAAAGAGCAGAATTTTCTTTGAATGGTCGCCTCGCTTAACAACCAAAACCAACCAAAAACTCACTTAACAACTAAATTGGAGTTCGCAATCCCCCCCACCCCAGGACCAGGAGTCACAATTGGTTACTTACAATGGTGTTTCACTTAAAGAGCAAACCCTCTTAAAGCGCAATCCTGTGGACTGCATTATGCTCTTTAAGCGAGGTACCACTGTATCTTCATCTTAGCACCAGTTAGAGAAGCTTTATCCAAAGTTAGGCCAGCAAAACATGCAGCGAGTGCTATTGGTGTACCTGCCCACTCCTTCACAGTGATCTTGATGCTTTTACTGTGACAAGTCCAACCAAGCCATTGAGTTAGGATGGCTTCTTATGTCTCAGCTAAATAAATAAATAATACTAATTTACATAAGATACTGTACATGTTAATTAGTATCTACATACACACAATACATTTAAACATAATTACAATACATCTCATCTGATTAGAGAAGAGTGATCAGGTGACCTGTTGTACTTTCTGATGTTGAGTCTACTGTCCAGGAAAAATCATTACACATAGTGTGCTAATGGAGGATGGGCAACATCAAGGACTCTGATCTCTTTTCTGTTGGCTTTTTTTCTTTAAGCCAACCCTGGACAACTATTCAGAATAGTAAGTGTACAAATAGAGAACACCTCCAAATAGAGAAGTGACCTGTGTCAGTCTATCAAATGGGATGCATTTTTAAAAATGTATGTTTGAATTTGGGACCCTCAGGGTCATTGACCCAAGTATAAGTTGAGACCCTTTTTTGGATCTCATTTTGGAGGCTAAAAAACTAGACTTATACTTGAGTATATACAGTATGTACTTCCCCCTTGTAATTGATCAAACCTTTTTGATGGGTTATGATCATCTGGATCCAGGTCATGCTTCCTGTAGTGTAGTCCTTAGAAAGAGGCAATAGTGCAGCCACTCCTAAGTAAACCCAGCTAGGAAGAAACTCCTGTCTTTTCATAAATATTACTTTCTTTGGGAGGAAAGCTCGGAACTCCTCAATAGGGATTTGATGATTGCACTGATGATGCTAATTACTTAGATTCATCTCAGCCTGGGTTCAGGCAAGTACTGAATCAGACTTGATAATTGTAATAATTGTATTTACTGAGAGAAGAATGGGAGATGTGATTTGTTGCTCTTCTTTGATCTCTCAGTAGCTTTTGATTTCACCATGATATCCTTCCATACCAGCTGAACTGATTTGAAGTCAAGAACAGTTTGTTTCAGTGATTCAAATGCCAACAACTTGTTCCAGAAAGAAACACTGAAAGAGTGTTTCTCACCCTCTGGCAAATGTCTGGCAAGATGCCACATGCTCTTCCCTTGTGACTCTTACATGTCTATATGAAACTGCTAAACTTTGGGATCCAAGCAGCTACTCAGATCTATTGATGGGCAACTTCAAGGCTCCTGCTTTCTCTTCTCCTTATGGTTGTTTGTCTTTAAAATGGACGTGGACTGCACAGCCCTTCAAGCAAAGGGCACTTTTAAACAGAGAACTACTGCCCACTTTTCATGACCACTCTTCTGTTAAGAGACGTAGAAAAGAACCTAAATGACATAGGAAAAAGGCCCTGATACAAAATGAGTTGAAATGTGCAAATAGTCAATCTAGGCATGGTAAGTAGGGCTGGTAATCAATTAGTTCTAAATGTTTAGCCCAATGACTTTATGGCCTGCACTCCAGAGCAAGCCAGATACCATATCACATTTCCACAAAGTGCTACTTGCACATTTGTTTCTCCTTCATTAAGTGCCTCTGTATGATGGAGAATTAATAGCATGAAATAAATATCCTGCAACATTACAGACCTGCCATTTTAAGCTATCACTTGACCTTTCAACCTAACAGATGAGGGGTGGGATTTGCTCTAGGAAATGTAACATTACTCTAAAACAGTGTTTCCCAAAGTGAAGCCCATGCCCCACAGGGGGGCTTCAATTCCCAGAAGCCTAAGTCAGTACATTGACCGATCAGTGCTGTGGGGAACTGAAGTCCAAAAACCAAAGGTTGGAGAACACTGCTCTAAAACATCTTATCACAACCATAAATAGCTTTAAGTAAAGGTAAAGGTTTCCCTTGCTTGAAAGCCAGTCGTATCCGACTCTAGGGGTCAGTGCTCATCTCTGTTTCAAAGCCAAAGAGCCAGCGCTGTCTGATTCTGCAGACGTTTCCATGGTCATGTGGCAGGCATGACTAGACACCAGAGCACAAAGAACGCTGTTACCTTCCCACCAAAGTGGGAACTGCTAGGTTGGCAGGATGCTTTACACCACAGCTTTACACCACAGTAAACGCTAATCTGATCATGACTATTGATATTTCTCCTCTATATTTAGCTTTGATTGTGGAGCACTGTTGATGGACTGATGAACTTTTCACTTGCCTAAAGAAGTATGTAGTTCTGGAAGCCTCCTTGAAAAGATGTTCAGTCCATTCATGCATGCTTGGTAATTTGTTTTCAACTGCAGCATTAAGGGACAACTCACATGTGTACATAAGCCATTGCAAATACATATGCTTAATTCCTCTCAAACACAATTCTTTGCAATGGAGTCATTCCATCTGCTTAAAGCAAGTTCAGCTGTGCATGTGGCAGAATGACATGAGAAAGAATTCTAACAGTGTCCCCCAAACCTGTGCCCTTAAGGCATGCTGGAATCCAACTCTGATCATCCTCAACCAGGTGGGTAGAGTGGTGGTTGGATTCACTGTGCTTGAAGCGCATGGAATTGTAGAAGTCTAGTGTGGTAGAATGGAAATCTGCAAACTATGGAAGTAGCTTTTCCAAGTTCTGGTATTAAGATGGATGAATCACAGCAATGGCTTGAGGGACCAACAAGTCTCAACCTACAATTTCACAGAAAGTTAATCAGTATAATCTCTTCCTTCCCATCTTCACATTTTAACCAAAAGCAGCCAGTTAGGTGAAGTCTCAGGATGCCAGCTGATGTGTCAAGGAACTGGTATCTTCTCTAGTTCTTCAAATAGATAAACAAATTCTAGTTAAGTGGTAATAGAAGAGGAAGAAGTTTGAACTTTGTGTGCCAAGAGGATCCAAAGCCTGGGCATAGATCTCCATTCAATCCCAGCTGGCACAGGATCCACTGAAAGTGTTTATATGTATATTGTGCTTATGCAATGCTGGCACACTATCAAACTAGAAAAGGAGTGGAGGACTGGGGACAGAGTGAATGGGTTCAAAACACTATGGATTATTTGTTCAGCCTGATGGATGGGATAATCCCAGTAAGAGCCATGAATCAAGATTTCAATTAGAAAGGGTGGGAGAACTAGAGAGGCAGACACTACTGTTACCACCTTGGTTCAGGGTTTTCTAAACTGTCTACATAGAGCCAATTCCTCTATTCCAGTGATGGCGAACCTTTTAGAGACTGAGTGCCCAAACTGCAACCCAAAACCCACTTATTAATCACAAAGTGCCAACCCAGCAACAGGGGAGGAAGGAAACACTCCCATTGGGCTCCTAGGCAGAGGGAAGAAGTGCTCCCATTGGGCTGCTGGGCAGGGGAGTGGGGTGAACTCTGTGCTGGGGATACTGCATGGGTGCCCACAGAGAGCGTTCTGAGTGTCACCTCTAGCACACATGCCATAGGTTCGCCAACACTGCTCTATGCTGTCATTTCCTGACTTTGATTAATAAATATGTCTTGGAATTTGTTCTCAATTGATTTGAAAGAGACATTTGATACTTCTTTAATTCTTCAAGCAACTCCTGCTCTGATGCTAGTGAAAGCAATTTGGGATTACAAGTTGTATCATCTAATTTTGTTATACCACTTTTATTGTTGTTTGTTACATAAGTCTCTCTCTCTGAGTGTGTGTGTTTACTGTACTATATGAAACTACTGCAGATAGATAGATAGATAGATAGATAGATAGATAGATAGATAGATAGATAGATAGATAGATAGATAGATAGATAGACAGATAGATAGATAGATAGATAGATAGATAGATAGATAGATAGATAGATAGAAAACCTTTGCCTATTTTCAGAATGAGGTGGTCCAGAAACTACATTCCCACATTCAACTTGTGCCTGCCCTGATATATTACAAGAGTTTGCCCCATGATATCACTGGCTCACCTCCAATCTAAAGTTTGGGCTTTTTGTCCATTTTTAAGCAATGACCAGAATTCTCAGTGTCACAGCATGGACTTTTCATTGGGTGATATGATGGTTCAGTCAATAAGTTATGGTTGAATCAAGTTCCTGAAACACTAATGTGATTTCACCTAGAATTACACTTTACCAGTTTAGTTCTCCATGTCATGCTGTAAACCAGGGATCTGTGCTCACTTTTCTTTCCCTCAAAATAACTGCAGGGGGCGAAAAAGTCCTAGTTTGGATCAGGTTAGAATCAAAACAGGATTAAAACTTCTGTGCACTGCCCTTGTTTAAATTGCTACTCATAATACTCCCATGGAAGGAGAGACAGAGTTTAACCATCACTATTACCATCTGAACTGACAAATATCTGAAGATAAGACCCAGAAGGCTTTTGATTTTAAGGACAGTAGCCAAAATCCAACTGGCAAAACACTGTGCATGTAAAGCAATCCCATAGGGATTTTTCCTCTCCTCCCCTTTGAGCAGTTGGGTGTGCAACAAGTCACATGTCTAACTTTACCATCAATATAACAGTGGGAACATGAAAGTGGGTGTGCTAGGGGAAAGTGAACACCTAACTCACTGTCCTTACATGGTTGTTTCATTTTACACCATTGTTGTTCCTTTTCCAAATTTCACCAGTACTTTTTGCCACTGACACTCAATGCAGGAATCCAAATCAAAACAAATCTGACCAGAAGCGTAGCATGCCTTAACGGGCCCCCGTATAAAAATTTGTTTGGGGGGCCCTTGTGAAATAAAAAAAATTGGGAAGTTTTTATTAATTTTTGCTGTAGGGGGCCCCCGTGGCCCGGGGCCCCCGTATAATTGATACGGCAGATACGGCGGTAGCTACGCCCCTGAATCTGACAGATGGTTGTCCAACTTTCTCTTGAATGCCTCCAGCGTTGGAACACTCACCACCTTCTGAGATAATTGATTCCATTATTGTACTGCTTTAACAGTTAAGATTTTTTCCCTGATTTTCAGCTGAAGAACCCCACCCTGAACATCATGTCCATTTGCCTATGTCAGCGAAGCACAATCTACAGATGTCGCCTCTATCCTTACATGTATACACATGGGGGGGGGAGGGGAGGGGATGTCATTTCAAATTATTCCCATATGAAAAAAGTAGAACCCTCAGTGTCGCAGAATGTTAATATAGCCTAAAATAGTGTTTGCCTTTTTTGCAGTCATATCACACAATTGGCTCATATTCAGCTTGTGACCTACAACAATTCCAAGATCTGTTTTGCATATAGTATTGCTGAGCCACTTATCCCCTATCTTGTATTGGTGTGCTTGTCTTATCCCTCTATGTGCAGAGCTTTACATTTGTCCCTGTTAAATTTTGTTCTGTTATTTCCAACCCAATGCTTGAGCATACCAAGATCTTTTTGAATTTTGTTTCTGTCTTCCAGAGGGTATCAACTATTCCACTCAATTTTGTGTCATCTACAATTTTGTGTCATCTACAAATCTGTCAAGCTTTCTCTGCACCACCTCATCCAAGTCATTAAAGAAAATGTTGGGATACTTCGAATGTTTGGATGTCTACTTTTTAAATTTTAAGATCCTTCTTTGACATAACTACCCTGTAGCCTTCACCCCAGCATGCTTCCCTTTAAAAGAAATGTGAAGGATCAGATGTGATTGTGTGATTGTTTTAAGTTTAAGACAATTTTCACTTATGAGCTTTGAAACGGCTACAACCAAGAATAAACTCCCCTGATTTTCTGGCTCTTCTGAACTGAGATACAGAAAACTCACCTCTCTTGCTGTCTTTTTCTGCTTGAGCAATTTCACAAGGTTGTCATCATGAGATTAAAAATTATGAGTAGAATACCTATTCACTTTGGTTCATCAGAGGAAGAGCAGAATAGAAATGCAAATAATAAAAAGTCAATAAAAAGGAGAATCCCATACAACCATGGGATTAGGTAGGGTAGGCAGGGGGGATTTAACGCTTTCACAACAAAAATGTAAGTTTGCTATGTTCTTTGCAAAGGAGGCAGTCACTGATTCTACCTAATATTTCTATCTAAATGCTTTAAAGATGGGATTCCTGTTAGGACTATGGCAAACAATGTTTTAAAAACTGTGTCAGAAGCCAAAAACACACAAAGATGCATTTTGGGTTGAAAGGATTTTTGCTGGAGCAACTCTGCTCAAGGAACACCCGAATGAGGCTCCTTTCATGCCCTCAAGATCTTTTCCCACCAAAGTGGTCCTTATTTATCTAGGTTGGCAGTAACTGAGACAGAGATGGGCGCTCATTCATTCATGCAGTACTTGGGTCTTAAATTGATGACTTGCTGACCTTCTAGCTAACAAGGTGAGCTTCTTAACCACTGAGCCACCGCAGTCCCATGGCACAGAATGAAAAAGTTAAAAATGGTTCCTCCCTACATGCATGATCTCCAGGCTGATCACACTTTTCCCCAGTAGTTCCTCTTACAACGCTTCTTCATTGCACCTCCAGGTTGAAGCTACTCCACTGATGTCTTTAAGACACTAGTGGGATAGCATACCTGACATATTGTAACAACTTTTACAATGATTAATGATTTTTTACTGTTTTTTGCTAGTTGATAAGAGGAGATGCTTGGAGGATTTCCTGCCTCAAGAATCACAATAACTTGACTGGCTTACTCTCCTGCCAAACAAACAGGTTGGAAACAAGAAATTGCAAGCAGATAAATAGGTACTACATTACTTTGTCTGTAAAGGTAACAGCATTCCATGTGCTCTGATATCTAGTCATGCCTGCCACATAACCACAGAAATGTCTGCAGACACATAGTGCTGGCTCGTTGGCTGTAAATGGAGATGAGGACCCAATCCTAGAATCGGACATGACTGGCTTTCATGCAAGGGCGACCTTTACCTTGATACACAATGACAGATGTCAGGGGCATTTGCTGCTTTGCGTCAAGCAGCAAAAGATCTTGTGATGTCTCTAACTATGCCATGCTAGATCCTTTTTTAATAAAAAGGTTAACATTGCACCACCCATCAGAAAATAAGTATAATTACTATCAACTTGGAACTGGCTTGTGCAGCATACTGACTGGGACAGTCTTCTTCTTCTTTCGTGTCCTGATCAAACCCAGGACTGCCAAAATGAAGCCACTTTCTTTGTCTTGTCATTGCCCAAATGCAAGTCCTCATCCTTGCATGTTTCTGGCAACAATCAGCAGACTAGCAAATGGGCTGGACTCTGTGTCCCTCCAAATTCACACCGTGTGATGTTGTCTGCAGTCCCCACATGAGCACGTTGGACTTGCATTTAGGGACTCCAACCCTCAGCCTATTCAGGGTCCTCCAGGTGGCATAGAGAAGATTGAGATCTTTAGTTATATCCACTTTTAATGTTGTTCCTTGACCAGTAAGCTCCTTCTTCCATCTTCTAATTTGTTTTTGCTCTTGTGTACCCTCAAGACTGTTTGTTCTTGACATAAAGCACTTTCTGGATCTGAGCCAGTGGACTTGAGGTTCATATCCATTCAGAGGGTGTTGAGGGTCATTTTCTCCCCTAGTTCTCTCAGCACCTACTGCTACTTCTCTCCTGCTCTTAGATGGAGCAGAACCAACAAGAGGGTATATTTTCTCAACTGATGTAGGTTTAAGGCATCCTGTCTCTATCCACATGGCTTCATTAACAGCAATGTCAACTTCTTTTTCGTGTGTGGATGTATTCCATACTGGTGCAGCATATTCTGCTCAGGACCAAAGCTGATGTGCGCAGTGTGGATGGTTGAGTTTTCAATTTATACTTTGTGAGTTTCTTGATGATGTTGTTACTTGTACTAACGTTGGCTTTGGTAGTCAGGCAATGCTGCTTAAAAGAGTGTCCGGTCAAGCATCACATCAAGGTATTTTGGTATTGACTGGGACAGTCAAGGTCCAAAAATCGACTTTTTCCAACTACTGATCAAAGTGGTTCAGTTTTATTCAAGGTAATACAATGGAATTTGTGTGAAGTCCCTTAGCAAAGGAAAACTGATCCCAGTAAAAATGCAGACAATCCCAAGGGAGAAGGGTGTCTCGTGTGCTGCTTTTTATCACCCATATGTTCCCCCCACCCCCCAGTCATTTCAGGAAGTCCTTGGCAGGAATAAGGGCAGTAACTAGATTTGACAGTACATCATTTTGGAGAAGCCATCTGACCCTCTTCCAACCTCTCTGAAATGAAGTGGACTGCTTGTAAAACAGGGATATAAACTCATCACACGATGCATATCTTGGGAAACACATACTGTACCTATTACACAATGCCTACTAAAAGCATTGCTCTCTTCCTTTAGAAGCATACCAGAATGTCCGTGCGTAAGCAATACTATATGGACACAGGACTTTCAAATATGGAAATTTCCCCCAATTATATTTTCTCGCATTTTGCTTTATCTGTAGAAAGTTGTTAAAATGTTTGTAAGAGGAGATGTATCTATTTTCGTTAGGCACCCCCCCCCCCCGGGCACAACCCAGAATAAATTTAGTGTCACTTAGACTTTCCACACTGTGTGTAGATTGTATCAGGGATGGGGGAAAGTTACTTTTTCTGGAACCACAGTTCATAAAATCTCACAGGCATAATGGCCACTAAGCATGCTGGATTTGGAATTTGGGAGTTGTACTCCCAAAAATATTACTTCTTAATCTCCGGATTTGGTTGTGATGAATGGTTAATTGATGTCAGGCACAAAATACAAGTGAACTTGGCAGCCTAGTTACCCAGGATATAGAAAATATATGGAAAAGATATTATTCTGATCAGTTGATGGTGATGTTTTACAACAGGCAATTGGCACCAATAAACATCTTCATTCTGAATAGGTGAAGAATAGCTGCATGAACATGGGATCAAGACTAAACATAGCAGACCTATAGAACTCTTCTTCTTAAACCATTCTTCATGAGGACCAGAAGCTTGTGGCTAAATTCAATGTTTGTGCTTAAAACACTTTCATACTTTGCAGTTTCATATATTATTTGGAGAAGAGCCTTGGAGTTCATCAAACCCAGGATCTACATGGAATTCCAACCTGACTGTAGCATGGCATCCAGTTTCAATTATTTGTTAAATATGTCAATCGTTCTCTTGAGAATGAACAGATGCAGAAACAAAGTACCCCTGCAATGTGAACACTTGTGCAGAATACTTTTGGCAGGTTCAGCTTACTATAGAGGAATGAGAAAATCTACACCTGTTGAAATCATTTCTGCTACTGTTAGAGATAAAGCTATCACTGGCACAGAAACCCTGCCTTCTTTTGCTCTTAGGAATTTACTTACTATCAATCTCTGTGTTAGAACATTTTGAAAAGTTAAGGAGCAGTAAAGGAGGGATGACCCATCAGAGGCCAAGGTGCACCAAACTAATGGCCCTTGACCCACCATTTGATTGATATATGAAGGAATCTTTTTCAAATTTATTTTTGGGAAGATTTTTAAATTGCTAAATGTGCTGTGCAATGTCATGTGATATGAACGGAAGTGTATATCACGTGACATTGCACAGCACATTTAGCAAATTTAAAATCCTCCCAAAAATAAGTTTGAAAAAGATGATGGCAAGCAGCACTGCAGTGGCTTAGTGGTTAAGATGCTGAGCTTGAAGACTGGAAGGTTGGGGTTTGAAACCCGCAGGACAGATCTTGGGGACATGAAAGGTGTCTCATACGGGCATCCTCTGAGTGGAGTTTCTCCAGCAAAAATCCTTTCAACCTAGAGTAATTTCTAACATGAATTTTATTTATTTATTTAACTGTAGTGCAGTATTTAGAAATCTTACTCATTGGAACAACATCTCAGAGAAAATAACAGCCATATGAGAAATTCTGAGAGTTGTTGAAAAAGGCAACTTTTCAAAACTTTCCCTTAATTTATGCAATTCAAATTCTGTGAGGCAATTTTCTGCAATTTATTTAGCCAATATTTATGGAAAACCAAAACTGTCCCCCCTTCCCCCATACAAAGCAGCTAAACATCAATCACAAACTTGCTATAACAGTCAGTAGACAGGCTGTAATTAATGAAAGAGTGGAGTTTAGAAACTGTTTTTTTTATCATACTGGGAAAACAGGATTTCTTACTATGAGGTTATCATTCTTCAGAATGTTAAAAACTTTGCTGATTATTTGCTTTTGTCAAAAATCTCAGATTTTAAAATATTTTTAAAAGGAAGAAAAAGTTAAGTAGTTCAAAATTTCGTTTAAACAGCTGCCTGTTTTTATGCTTATGGATTTTACTGATTATATTTATATACATACAGTCCAAAGCAGAACTTGTAAATGTTATCTTTGGACTATAATTCATAGAATCCTCAAGACAGCTAAATTCTGGAAATTGTAGAACAAAAAATTCAACATTTCTAAATTATGGTCTAGAAAATTGCCTTCCTAGAAATAAACTTAATTGAAATGGTCTAAACATGTTTCAGATCAACAAATGAGTCACTAATAAAGTCAGATAGGTGGGATATCAAAAATAAATAAGTAAATAAATATCACAAATGTCTAGACAATGTTATGATTCCATACAAATGCATATGAGTTACTGATATCCACTTTATAATTTAAATAATTTAAAGTGTCAATAAAACAAATAAATCTGTCTTGATTGGTTTATACATAGATACTCTGGATGTAATGTGCATTATATTTTCAAATTCACATTGAAAGCTTAATAAGTAGTTAGATACTTGGAGAAATTGTTGATTTTTCTGAAAAGAACAGTCATTTTTAAGATTATATGAATGTGTTGGCAATTTCAGCATTGGTTGGGAAATTAAATTCAAAAACAGTTAAAGTACAAGAAATATTTGATTTATATCAAATGAGTATCTATGTTGCCATTTATGAGGCATATTTCATTTATTTATTTATTTATTTATTACTTGTATTTACTATCCCGCTCCAATCGGGTAAACCCGACTCTGAGTGGCTTACAATTTAAAATCATAGGTAATCCTATGTTAATACTAATTCATCTAAAAACTTAATGCTTAAAACTTTAAAACAATCATAAAAACATTAATAGATTGATGAAAATAGGAAGTGGGGAAACTTTTTTTATAATCATAGCCCCATCACATTTATACATTTCGCCTAAACTTTCTGTTTCTTTTACATATAAAACATGTTATTAAAAACATGAAGTTTTATAGAGACAACACAGGATTTTGGCTGTATGACTAAACACAAAATAAATTTGGGGAAAGAAAACAAATTAAGAGAAAATTAATTAAAGTAACAACTTTCATGGAAAAATCAACCAGAGTTTTCTGCTTGAGAGAGTTCTCATTTAAGCAGGCTGTTCTGTTTCATCTGACCTCAGGGGTTTTAAACAATGTAACTAACATCCAAGAAATATGAGAAAGTATAGGGAGATATGTAAACTGAGGACATTGAGGTTCATAATATTTTATGTGTTTTGTTTTTTGTTTGTGTAGTAGAGATTAAAACTGAAGCTTTGGGCCATTCACAGACAAAACCAGCCCTTGCAGTAAGGGAAAAAAATAAACTGGAGAAAGAAATGAAGACTATAAATACAAATTTCACTGAAATATGCAAGCATCAACTGTTAAAACACTTGCCATTTTCTTCTCTGCCATCTTTGTGAAAGGAATGAATGCGGTCTCGCTGGCCCCTCCCCCCAACAATGACTGCTAGGATTTTCTTTCTCTCAATAATGTGCATCTGGAAGGGGCACTTTTGATTTCTTTAAACTTACTCATTCCCTCTTTGTTTAGAAAAACAAGTCTTATGGCATTGTTTAAGAAGAAAACTATTGTAGCATCAGCTTTTAGGAGTTGATCTCTCTGACTCTTCCCCCTAGAAAGAAAAATAAGTTATGTACAACTTGGATTAAAAAAAGAGGTTAGAATGCTTTAATTCAAAATACATACATTGAAGGTTTTCATGATACATGCAGTGTGTACATTTATATAAACCAAAAACAATCACATTTTCAAACCTTTTAAACGACTAAACATGTATACTGTACAATGGTTTCTACACAGTGCTTTTGCCTGTATATTTAGGATCTGGTGCCTGGTTGTTTTTTTAAATTTGTCAATCTGTAACCTGCATTTAACAAAAGCAACTAAAGACACAGTTTAAAAGATTAACAGTTGTGTAGATAAAACACTTCTTAATTACATGCTACTGATCTTAAGAGGGAACATTGGACAAAATTTTAATCAAGGTTGGGAAGAGGAATTTGTTCAAAGATTGCACAAATGAATTGTATTTTGCTGTTTGTCTTTGGAAGAGTTTATTCCCTTGAATGACAGTTGAGTGAAAATGTAGAACTGAATGTTTCTATTTTTCCTAATTAGATTGAGAAGGTTACTACTTTTTAATATTTCTGGAAACAAGTTTTAGTATTTTTATATTTTAAAATGAGATGGCTGCTTTTAAGGGAGTTTACCAAATAGCTAATTTTCTAGTCTAGTCTGTTCATTCATAAATAGCCATACAATTTGAGCACAGGGTAAAATTGTCCCTGGCAGTTAAAGTGACTTCCAAAAAAGAAACGTTTAAACCATTTAAGTATCCAAATTTTGAAATGATTTTAAAGAAAAATGGAACATTTTCAAGGTAAGCGCACTGCTTTCAGTGCTTGTGTTACACTGGAAATGTGATCTGGCAGATAACTCAAGCTTTCTAAACGATTCAGAGACAAATCCATGGCCGGGGAAGATTTCCATGCAAAGAAAAAAAAAAGCACGTGACATTTGTAGATTGCCTTTGCCTATATTTACATATGTAACGAAAGCTTATGAATCACTTCTCCCCCGGACCGTTTGCAAAGATCAAAGCCCCTGGCAGTTACCATTTTAAGAAGGGTCTCTCTCTTCCCCCACCCTCCCCACCAAAGCAAAACGGAATCTCGCGGAGGCTGCCTCGTGTGTCTCCAATTTCCTGTTCGATCAGGAGGATCGATCCGGCCAACCCACCGCGCACAGTTGGTATTTCTAAAAGTGTAGTTTTTTTTAAAAAAAAATTGGTAAATGCTTTGTGATTAAAAAAAAAAAAACTCACGCACCCACAACCTGAAGATGAGGCTGGTGATAAAATCCACCACCTCTCCATTCATAACCCTGGTTGTAAGGCAGTTTAGGGCGGAGGGATTTTTGGAGGGTTTCTTTTGCCATCTCCACGCTGACACTCGTAGAACAGCCATTTAAAAGGCCAGCACATTCCAGGGCGATGCAACCTCCCCACCCCGCCCCATCCCCCAACTTGCCATTGCTTTTTCCGCCTCCTCCCCCAACCCAACCTCCCCAACCCCCAACTCTCTGGATTGGTGCGTTTGTGACTGGCATACATTTAAAGATTTCCATCTCGCCTTGGTAATGGCAGGGAATATTGGCGCCTCTTCACAAGAGGCAGCTCCAGCGATTGCGCCTGGCCAACCCTTCCCATTTCATCCCCTCCTCCTTGTGAAGCTAGAAGGACATTAACATACACCCTATATATATATATGGCGAGGCTGAGGGAGGGGGTGGGGTGGAAGGGTTGCATCCACCATCTTCCCCTTTGTGTCCCCCCTACCCCGCATCCAGGATCGGATTTTCGCCTTCAGGATCTCGTCCATCCCTCCCGGTGGATGGCAAAGGGGGCGTGAAAGACAATGCAGAGAAAGCGCAGAGCCGCTTCACAGACACGTGGCCCCACAGAGTTCAATGGGACTTTAAATTCAGCGGTGTCTGGCTAACGGTGCAACCCTAGCTAGGCTGGGAAAAAATGCGCCCAAGAAGCCACTTGCTAAGGATGAACTGGGGGATTTGCTTCCCAACACACCATGCTGCAAGATCGGGCTGTAACCAGACCGACCGCTGCCTTTCCTAGGGAGCAATAAAATAATAGCTTTCGTGGATCAATGTTTCATGTTAAGCTTTAATAAGGTTCGCTTTCGTGGGTCGAATCTAACGCTGTGGACTCGATCCATGAAAGCTAACGTTAAAATACAGCAGATGCGTCTTTAAAGTGCCACAACGGTTTTTTTGTCTTGTCGTTTTGTTTACTGTCTGATGTGCTTGAAACACAAGACGAACAGGACTACCATTTCAAAAATAAAAGGATTCCCCTCACACACACACACACCCGCCGACAACTACTTTGCAAGAACCCGATCCATTTCCTCCGGAGAAGAAGGCGCACGGAGAGGTGTTGTTGGCAGGAGAAAAGACGGGGGCGCACATTATGTTGCCTCGTGCCAGACAAGGGTTAAACGGAAGCCGTCTCCCCTCGCCGTCCTTTTGGTTGGCTGGAGAAATATATATTTAATTTTTGCGCGTTGCCTCCCAATGCCCATTCATGGAACCAAATGCCTGGTCTCTTACATGGAAGAAGCCCCCACTCCGCCTTTTCTGAACCTCTCCACACACACACACACTCTAGCCCATGCAGGTTGCCCGGTGAAAAGAGGGTGGAAGATGGGGGTGGGGGTGGGGGAAAAATAATGCTGAAACAGTTCTAGAAATTTAAAGGGAAGGAGAGGGGAAAGTCTTCTAAACGTGGCTGAGGCGCTTGCATTCAACATCCATTCTTGGGCCATTCCGGACAAGTGGGGGGGACCCCCGCGCCCCCATTTCGTTTCCCCACTTTTGACCTTGACCCTGGGAGGAGGTAACCTCTCGCTAGACCAGTTCTTATATGGAAACGACGGCTCAGGCGCACGAACCGGAGAAAGAGTGACAAATTGCTTTTATGTTCGCAGAAATGCCTTTTTCTCTCTTTTCCTTGGGGAGAAGTCAAGAGGAAAAACAGGGGGGAGTGAGAGCTTTCACCCCATTCTAACACGCGGTCAACGTGAGGATGCGCCTCTCCTCACCCACTGGGGGCAAGGATGCGCGGGAGCGGGTCCGACCTCACATGCGCGCCCACACGCTTGTGGACATATTTAGGGCATTTCTACTGCTTCAAATGTATGGCATGGGGAAAGGTTTTCCCAGCTGGGTCTTCGTTAACTTTTAATTCCGGACAAGAAGATTCAATATGGCTCTCGTCCACGTTTCTGCCCCCCACCCACCCCCCCAGTTCTGGATTACACTTGCTCCACAATTCTGGCTTTTTGTCTCCTTTCTTCCATCTTCCCTCGGGGGTCCCTCAAGGTGCAAGAGGGATCAGCGGCGCTCTTGGGGTCTCCCATCCCCACCCAGAGCGCCCCCTCCCTCTCCCCCTGGGAAGAGGGACTCCCCTTTGATTTAAGTTTACACCCAGAAAATCTCATTCAAAGTGTTCAGGAGCGCATGGGCTTGGGGGGGGGGGAGGGGTGGAAGAGCAGGCGAGGAATGGGGGGTGGGGTGAGGAGGAAAGGAGGGGTTGGGGTGGGGGGTTGGGGTTAGGGCTGCAAAGCCCTCCTCGCTCCAGAAGGTTGGTTGTGTGTGTGGCCAAGCACTGAAGTGGGTGTCCTGCAAATGGATCTAGATCGGAAAGGATGCTGACTTCTCCGGTGGGAGAATAAGATGAGAGGGGAAAGTAAACTTTAAAGTTTTGGGAGAAAAAGAAATAAAAATAAACCCAGCACTCTGAAACACGAGTGTTGCTTCTTTGCCTGTATGTGTGTGTGAGTGCGCCCCTCCCCTTACGGGGTGGTCCTTTTCCCTTTCGTGTGCGCCTCCACCACGTGGCTTCCTCCTGCAAACATTTTCGCTCATTTTTTCAGGTCGATTTTATTTAGGGGCGGCGCTCAAGGCTGCCTTCAGCCTCAGAGACGTCCTCCCTCCCGTCCCTCCCTCCCTCTGTGTGTATATGGATGTGTGGATTTGTGTGAGTGCGCGCGCGCGCATGTGGGTGAGTGTGACACATGAGTTGCGACTCAAAAGGAGTTGGGGGGCCGCAGGAAGGAGGGGGAAAAAAAAGCCATTTTCCCAAGCCCGCCATACCAAGTTGCATCCAAAAAGCCACCAGCCACATTGATCCTGCAAAACAAGGCACAGTCCCCCCCCTTCCTTCCTTTTAAGGTTATTCTCCCCCCTCCCTTTCCTTCCCACACGTAAATTAACAGCTATTTTGTTTTGTTTGACTTGTTTGGCCCCCAAGATCGAACACGAAACTTTGTTTATCTTTTTTTTTTTTTGGGCTGTGGTTTTTAAGGATCTGCTAAAAGTTTTCATCGCCCTCCTTTTCCCGGCCGGCGTGTGCGATTTTTTCCCTTCTCCCCCCTCTTCTCGCCCTCCCACCTCCCGAGATTCCCTCCCTTTTTGGACCTACCCAACATTTTGTGCAAAAACGCATCAGCCATGAACAAGCTGTACATTGGGAACCTCAACGAGAACGTGACTCCGGCGGATCTGGAGAAAGTCTTCAACGACCATAAAATCTCCTTCTCTGGCCAGTTCCTGGTGAAATCTGGCTATGCCTTTGTCGATTGCCCAGATGATCAATGGGCCATGAAAGCCATCGAAACTTTTTCTGGTAAGCTAATGGATCCCTCTCTTGTCTCTTTTAGCCAACCTTTCTTCTTCTTTTGCAGCCGTGGGATTTTTATTTTTAATTTTCCAAAAAAAAAAAAAAACACCCTTGCCTTCCCCACTACATTCCTTTTGGTAAAAATAAAATAAAAGACCACCACTAAACGTTAATAGTGGGTGTGGAAAGATTAGTGAAACGTGGTTTTGCAAAGATGTGATCAGCGAGAGACTTCGACTCTCGTGCGCCCTTCCGCCCTGTTTCTTTTTCTAACCCTTTCCATGTCATCAATGAAAGTTCACTTTCGTTTCGGGTCCTCCCCACTCCCCACTAGTCCAGCCTGTGGGGTGCAGTTTGGCTCCACTTTCCCGGCCCCCCACTTCCCCATCCTGGAGTCGAGCACCAAACCCCTGCCATCAGCCTCGTAAAGCGCAATAGTGAAAACAACTCCCAAGGCCTATAGGAGCGCCCAACAACTTCCATTTGGAGATTTTTGGGCCAAACTGTTTTCCTTGACTTATTCTAGACCCCCTCCCTAAAAAAAACACAATTCAAATTGTGGCTATTATTAGGGTTATTATGTTATACTACACTTCACTGAGCAGGTCTCTCAATATTTTTTTTTTACAAAAGGGCAAGCTATCTTTTCATGGCAAGTGAGAAAACAAACACTGTGCATGGTTGAAAAGAGGTTCTGCTGCATTCCCAAGAGATCTCTTTTCTTTGGACGTCCCCCACCGTCAAAACCAGTCCTGCTCTATAGGGTAATCAAATGGATCAAGCCCCACATGAATCTCCCTCCCCTTAAGCCCAGGTTCCTATGATCAGCCCTGCCTTCCATCCATCAGTTTTTCATCTCTCAAGACAATTTGGGATTTAATTGCTCTGATTTTGCCTTTTTGTACATTTGTGACTATGTTGTACTAATGTGGGTTCTTCTGGGAGAAAGAGATGGCCTGGAAGAGGGGGAGCTATTGGACTTTGGCCATTTTGATTTTAAACTGGGTTTTGCTGGGGCATGTGATGTGGGTATTAGCGCGAAGGTCGCCATGCTGCTAAAGAAATGGAGAAGAGAGGCTATGAGTTTTTGCTGAGAGCAACCTTATTTTTTGCCCTCCCACAACTCAAAAGGAACACATCTCAATTTTGATTCTGCTCATTTTCCAGTTTTTTTAAATCTCTTTTCTCAGCTGAATACAGTTTTAATTAATTTATTTTTAAACAACAAGAACATGAACGCTTCCAAAAGCCAAGGAAGGTGGGCTGGAATAAACCAACGAACAGGCCTGGCCATTCTTAGTTTGCCTTCTCTTTGATGAAACAGATCTTCCACAAGGCAAATGTGAATCAAATGGGCCAAAGGTATGGCTGGGGAAAGCTTTCCTGCCATTGGGTCCTTCCATTGTTTAGTCTTCTCAATTTAAAAGCTGGGTGTTTGTTTTTTAAATAAAAAGGGTAGGACACCTAGCTGTGCGACTGATTGTGATCTCCTTACAAATTCCCCAATGAAATTGAATTAATGTATGGTGAGTTGGGGGTAGACTTTGGATTGTTCGTGTGAACTGGTACCCCTATTTCTTTTTACATATATTAAAAAAAAACACTTTTATTTGTAGGCAAAGTGGAGCTACATGGAAAACAGCTCGAGATTGAACACTCAGTACCTAAAAAGCAAAGGTAGTCCAGTTATTTCATTTCTTTAACTTTGTCAATATTGAAAGGCAATGGTAAAAATAAAAGGAGGAAAATATTAAAAGTGCCAAGCCTGTGCAGGTAGATTGATATACTGTAGTATATTTATATTTTATTTCTCTGCTTCAGAAGAAAACTGTTTGGTGGGGAGGTGGGGAAGTCTGATACTCAATTGGTACATATTGTTTCAACTCAGATCTTGAAGTTAGTTTTAGCATACTTTAAAAATATAATATGACACTTCAGTGGTGTAGTAGTTGAGAATTTGAAAACTGGAAGCAGAAGCTCTGTTATTTAAGTTGTAGTGTCATTTGCTCTCCAAATAAAGACTATAATAATGTATTTTAAAGCCAGTCATTCTGTGTTTTGTTTTTAATGTTCTTTTGAAGTTAAGGAATGACTTTCCTTATTTATTGTTTTTGTAAATATTCAAAATATTGCACTTTTGTGGATATGTATTTCTTTAGACATCATTTTTAAGTAGTATTATTGCATTTACATGTGCATGGATGTGTATTCAATACTGTATTCTGATTGCCCAGATTTATTTTGGCATACTCATTTTGTTTACTTAGAATTCAGTGTGAGCATATTTTTCCAGGCAGGAGGTTAAAAAAATGGAGGTAAAGGGGGTTGGATGAAACCAAGTGTCTGTTGACATCATACATTATCTCATTCTTTGTGATTACTATCACAACTTCCTTCTCTTCTAAAAAAAGAAAGACTTTCAAACTTTGTAGCAGAACATGCTGATAAATTCCCCGCCCCAGTGCATGGCTTCCTGCCGCTCTCTGTGGATTGGAAGGGTCCCAAAATCTATTTGAATAATTTGTTCTATTGTCCCAACAGGCATAGACTTCTCTAATGGATGATCAATAGCCCATAAGGTAGCTTTGATTTTAAATGACAGGTGGGGTGAAGTTGCTGGAAAGGCAATTCCAGAATTCAACAAAGCATAATAAATATGAGGTGTGTATGGTTGTGTGTGTGTGTGATACTGGTGGTTATCTGATGGATGGGTGGGTGGGGGGAGAATAAATTTAATTATTGTTATTTCTTCTTTAATGCTGCTTTAAAAACTAATCAGTTGTGTAGAATAAGACTGAGTTGAGTGATTACTAAATTCTTATTCTCCTGACCTACAACTTTTAAGCACAGTAGTGCTAAAAACAACTGCAGTATATATAAACTAATCATTGGAAGAATGTTGCAATTCAAGTATAATGTAGTTAGTAAAATGTTTATAAGTAAAATGATTAAATCTGCTAGTAGAACTGAAAGAGCTACTTTTTTGGAGAATAAGTTTTGAAAGTTTTGAAAAATAATGTAGGTAGCTTCATATGTCTAGAAATACCCACTTTCTTATTAGTCACACTGGCCATGTTTGAGTTTTTAAATCTTGAAAGGAATTGACCTGACACCATTTGCTGCATAATAGGATTTTTATTTGTAGATTCCTGTAGGATAAAATTTTAACCATGTGCTGAGGATATTTGATAAAAGTTTCATTCATAGTTTCCCTACAGAAAATTTGCATATTTTTTTCTAGGTGAAATTTTGGGGAATTGTTGAGATTTTCTGGCAGGTTGTTAGAACCAGAAAGTGTATCTTGTTTTTCCAGATGGATAGATCCCATTTTCCTTTTGAGAAAAACATTCAACATGCTGTTTAAATTGATTTAAAAAAAAAACAGGAAGGGTGAGTGTGTATATTGCTGTTGGAACCTGATTGTCCTATTTGGAATGAAACCCAGGTTAGGAACTAGTTACTTGAATTTGATAGGCATATTCTCAGTTACATGTGCCTTGTGAGGATTGACCTCCCTCATAATTCCCAAATCTGTAAAGATTTGCCATCTTTTAAGCAGAGGTTGTAAATAAACTCTTGTGGAATGGAAACATGTTGATCTGTGCCTTTCAGTAATTAAAATAAAACAGCATAAAACCACACTCAGCTTGTCTCATTAAAATATTATCAATAACCTGTCTCTTTCTGAGGTAGAGTAGTTTATCCCTGGTAACAACGAGATGGTGTATCTACTGCTCATAGATTATGCTACATGTCTATTTTAAATAAATGTTAAAAATGCAGAATGTATGGTTGACCCAATAGGAAACTTTCATATGTTTTGAGAGTTTCAAGGTAAATGATTTCAATCACATTTCATTTCAAGTCATTCCTGTTGAGTTTTTCCTTAAAATACATAACATGAATGCATGGATTGGTGGATTTGAGTTTTAGAAAAAATGAACTGCATATAAAAATGACATAGGCATAAAGCATGGAGTTTAGAAAGCTTTTTTGGATAACTTAAGTTTAGGTTTTAAAGTTCTTTTAAAAGGTTCCATTAATTGGAAAGAAACTTGGAAGAAAATGTGCTCTGATTTGAAGCAGAGGAATATATAGTTTCAGAAGAAGAAGAAAGTGCAAAAGTTGTGTGTTTAGAGTGTGTGTTTTCAGTTATAAGCTTATTGGGGGGAAACCTGGGGGAGATATACCATTTTATTCCTGAAAAAGTCAGTAAATTCCTGTTGGTGGTGGAAAGGGTTAATTAAAACAACCTGGAAGATGTTTTAAGAACTCAAGAATGTTAAGAAATGTTTGGAGGTTAGGGGTGGGGTTGTCTGAGACTTAAAAGATTGAAGTGAATAGAATTGTGGGTTGGGGGAGAGAAGGGTAAACATGAATGGATGAAGAAGAGGGAAATTAAGTGAGCCCATCAAGGAAACATTCCAAAAATGAAGACTGGAAGTAACTAGTCTAGAGAGAATGAAACTTTAGTAGTGGAGGAAAAAGTGGTTTTGCCTTAGTTGTCATAATTGTAATAGATAGATGGCTTTAAGAAAACATATCACTGGGTATTCTTCAAAGTTTTGTTATCTATGATGGTAGCACACTTCCTGGGTTTTCTTAACCCCTGCTCTCTTTCATTTGAAAGATGTGATAATTTTTGTAGAATTACAATAAAACATACTTAGGGTGTCTTATGAATAGTGTGTTAGTCAATATAGACACAGCATCTTGATTCGTGTTGTTAAGTGCCACCAAGTTGCCTTCAGCTTATGGCGACCCTATGAATAATGCATTTCCAAAATGTCCTCAATAGCCCTGCTCTGCTTTTGTAAATTTCAAGCTTGTAGGTTCCTTTAAGGGAGTCAATCTATTTTGTAGTTGGTCTTCCTTTTTTCCTTCTGCTTTCAACCATCCCCAGCATTATTGTCTTTTCCAGAGAACCTTCATTATTATAATAATTTGATCGATTCCTATTTTATATCATTATTTTTGTGTGGTTGACTCCTGTTGTATGTTTTATTTATCTGTTAACTGCCTAGAGTAAATGTACAGTTAAATGGGTGATATACAATTTTGAAGAAATAAATAAATATAATAAAAATATTGAGTGCTTTGTAACAGAATATATGTAATGATAAGATGTATGTTGTCTTATATATTTTTCTGAAAATCAAATATACATAAGCTTCTTGCCTTTGTAACAACTATAAGTCTCATACATAGAATCTCAGATAAATCCTATTGACTTTAGGAGGGCATACTCCTTAGGGTATAAAGTAGGGATTTTCAATCTGCGGCCCATGGGCAGAATGCGGCCCGCGGCACCATTTCATGTGGCCCATCATCATCTCCACCACACCAGAAAGTGCCATGTGGTGGAGGAAGGTCAAAATGGCCATCCGGACCCCAAAGCTGTCTGAGGGAGCATGACTCCGTCCCTGGCTTTAAAAGTTGAGAACTGGTCTAAAGGAATTGTGGTCTGAATCTCAGAGGAAGTGTCTACAGAGTTCCATGCATAGCTAGACAGGCATGGGTGCCATTGAGTGCAGTCCTTAGTAAATGTGTATAGCAGGGCTTCTCAATTTACAGCCCACTAGCCGGATCTGGCCCATAGCGCCAAATAATCCAGCCCTCAACCTCACTCCAGCTGCTGCCGCCAGAATCGACCACGGAATCATTTACAGCCATCATAAACACGTTTACCACAGCTGTAAATGAGTCCGTGGCCATCATAAATGTGTTTACTACAACCACGGATGCATTTTAAGGCAGTGTTTACGACAAGGGGAACCACTAGTCTAGCCTGCAGCTAAAAAATGTTGAGAACCCCTGGTGTATAGGATTGATTGCCTAAAGCTAAAAGAAAGAATCTACAGAATCATTTCAAACATATATTTTACACATTCATTTCCCAGCAACTTTTTAGCATTGCACCTGTTTGCACCATCACCACTGCAGTCAGTGAAAGACAGTTATTGAGTCATCCCATTTTTTACTTAAATGCATTATACATACTTTTTGAAATGCTTTTTTTTTGCTTCCTTTATTGGTCATTGCAGAAAGATCCGTTTGGTATGGCTTCTTTTGCGCAAACATTTTGTCTGCTGAATTGGCTCAGCTGTGCTTTAGGTTTGAGCTTGCGAGTTCAGTTCCCCATTGTGCCTTCTTAGATGATTCATAAGGTCCCAGCTCTGCAGTTCTAAGATGATGATGATAATCATGATTTGTAAGAAAGGACACAGGAGTGTAACACGTGGTGGTATCTCAAACACCTGCGTTGGCGTAATAAGAAGAACATGACAAAGAAAAGTTATTAAAATGTTTCTATATTTCAAAAAAGATTATTTCCCCCCCAGTAGAATAAAAATAAACCAAAATTGTGAGAGTGTGAATAAATAGAATTGGGGGTCGTATTTGAAAAGAACAGTTTAAAAAGAAGAAATTGCTGCCACTTGGTTAACATTCCCAGTTTCTTTTTAAAAGTCCAAACATGTTGGTGTTTTCTAGAATTGTATCAGGAAGCATTTGAGGAACAAGATTCTTCAAATGCATAATAAATTCAACATCTAATATACACCATTTCTAGGAGGTGATGTTAGTTGCTAGTATCCTGTCTCCTGGGATATTTGTTGAATTTATAAATGGAATGTATTTGTTCGAAAGCAAGAAATTGCAAGTAGATAAATAGAGACCACTTTGGTGGGAAAAGAACTTGGGGACATGAAAGGAGCCTCATTCAGGTGTCCCCTTAGTGGAGGTCCTCCAGCAAAAACCCTTTCAACCCAGAAAGCACCTTTGTGTGTTTCTGACACGATAAAAAAAAAAGGTTTCTAAAGCTCTAATTGCATGGTACCTGCAGTAACCATTACCAAACATTGTGGGACTTGCTTTGATTCATAATGTATAAAACTGCACTGCTGGTCTTTTAGATGTATATTGGATAACACCAGATTGTTTAGTTTAGCTTCTTATATCAAATACAAGCAGGTATGAGAAAATTTGAGAATTTCTGGAAGAGGGTGAGTTAAATTAGAACAGTCATCTCAGAAAAGAAGAGAAAATGAATGATGGCAAGTTTTGTGAAGGCTGGGAAACTTCTCTTTAAGTATTTTTAAACACTATTCCCACACTCCTGTACTATAAGAGTTTGAAATCCAGCACTTTTAGAGAGTTTTGCAGTCTTACTGTAAGTTCTAGAACTAAGTTATAATTATAGAACTTACCTGAAAATGACTAAGAGTGTCTATATTACACTGTAATAGCACTTCATTGTAGTTCATTCCTGTAGAATCCTGACAATTTGAATTTCCTGCCAGAGAGCTATCCTGCATTCTCCTGAGCTACTGTACTAGAGCTCCTTAACATACAATTTTAACTACAACTCCACACTACAAATCCTTCAATCAGACCAGATGGAGCCATGGCAGTTAGAGTGGTATCAAAGTGTTGTAACTTTAAAATACATGCTAAAAAAGATGGGCAAAAGGTGCTATGGTCAGGATTCAGTGAAATGTCATAATGGTCAAAGTTCTATTGATAGTTTATATGTGTACATAAAATTGTAGAACCATGACAGCAAATTGCCTCTTATTAATTATTTCCTTTATGGAATCATACTTGGTCATACATTGAGACTGTGGCCAGGAAGGCAACCAACACCTTGTTAATGAGTAGCAATTGGCAGCCACATCTTTTGTGGTTTCACTTATGTGCAAATTTGCCACTCTTATTCTGGCTGTAGTCTTGCTTTTCATTTAACACCAAAGGTAGTTTGTCTGGAGTATTTAAGATGTTGCATCCATTTATGTTTTATTTTTCCCCTTCCATGCTTTTAAGAAAGAGATTATTCCCCTCCCCCCATGCTATAGAACAGGGGTAGGCAACCTATGGCCCATGGGCTGGATCCAGCCCGTGGCACCAAATCATCCAGCCCATGCCCTTCTCCAGCCACTGCTGCTGTCAGAATCAGCCATAGATGCATTTACGGCTGGAGGACCACCAGTCCGGCCCCCTCAACTCTGAGGGAGCATGACCTGGGCCCCAACTTGAAAAGGTTGACAACCTCGGCTATAAAGCTTTTACAATTCTCTTCCTTTTCAAATAGCTTTACCATGTTAGGGCAAACGGGGTGCTGCCTGAGTAATACCATTTCCAATCTTTCATTGGATGCACAGCTTTGGTTACATGATTCTTTAGATCTGGGTATAGTGTGAGTGTGCAGCTTTAATGCATCTGAAACTCCTCTTGTCTTGAAGTAGTTTAGAAGAATCTGGGATGATCCATTCAGGACTGTAAATTTTAGAGTTTTATTCTTGATTTATATATCCACTGTGATCAGAATATCAGTGTGATTTTAATGAACTGTGAATGAGAACAGTCCTGCTTGGGTTAGAAACAGTATGCAATGCTTATTCAGAAAGTTATACATTCTGATTGTTTGGTTACCAAAGGAGATGTGAGGTATACACTTTTGGGGGGGCAAAGTTGGTGGGAGTCTGTGGATATCTAAACTGCAGTGCATGTTGGATGTTCCACCAAGCATCTCAGTAGAGTTTCAGAGGCTGGGAGCTCCTTAGCAGAAGGCGGGCACTTATTTCATACTCAGAACCTACTACTGTCTCAAGTAAATTGCTGGCTGGATATCTCCATGCGTTAGGTATCTGGCTGCTGAGCCAGAGGATGGGCATTCATTTCCCCACTATGCATTGCAGAAGAGCCAGTGTGTGGCCATGGGCAAGCTACACACTCCCAGGGAGCCCCCAGACCAGGGATTCTCAACATGTGGCCCATGGCACCATTTCATGTGGCCTCCCCACATGAAATGGAAGAAGGGTAAAATGGCCGTCCGGCCCCTGAAGCTGTCTGAGGGAGTATGACCCGACCCTTGGCTTTAAAAGATTGAGAACTCCTGCCCCAGACGAAGGGAATGGTAAACCACTTCTGAGTACTCTACTTAGAAAACCCAGAGAAGAGTCACCATAAGTAAGAATTGAATTGATGGTTCATAATTCAAATTATCATTGTCCAAGTCCTGTTTTTGTCAACAACCGTCCTGCCCTGTGGATACCACTCTACCTTCTCCATGTTGTATGCCTCGGATTTACTTGTGGTGCAACAAGAGGATTCTAGGAGTCATAAACAAAAAAGTAACTGGTTTAAATTCTGTTACTACTAGATTTCTAGATATGTTAACATTAGAGAAATTCAGGGGTGTTAAGCAGCATCGAATGTTTGAAAACAACTTGCTTCTTTAAAATACTGTAACTCAATTTCCTTGAGATTAATGAACTATTCAGATGTATTTAAAACACATCCTGGGTTCTTGATTAATTGGCACTTACTTGGATTGTTCTAGAATTTGGTAGAATTCAGTTAGGCAAATATCTGCTTACGCTTGTACAGTATTACACTTTAGCTGTGCCTAATTGGTGGTTGTCCTCTGATGAAGGCTTTTGAACAAAATTTTGATCTTGACTGCCGTGAGCAAGATGGGGAGAGGGCAGTTAGGACAGATTCCTTAGTGGCAATGCATTCCCCCCTGTCCTAAATCTGCTTAAAAGGCTGATGGATCCTTCAGGCTACATGACAAGTGGTTTGAGAAGTTGATTAGCATCAGCCGATGGTAACAGTCCCCTTTTTCTTTGCTGATGGAAACCTCAGCATTTTGTGACAGAGTGACACCGGTTGGATACAACCCTCTGTTCATACAGACACATTGCAAAGAACATTAAGGGTACATACACAGTCTTATTTACTGATTGTTTTTTTTTTAAATAAAAGATCTCAAAGCAGTGTCTGTTGCCCCTTCTTCTCTCCACTTGATCTACACAGACCACTTGTGAGGTAGGTTGGGAAGATGAGAGAGAACGACTGGCCCAGGGTCACCTCCTGAGCTGGAAGGGGCTGTGGTGGTTCCATGGTTAAGAAGTTTGCCTTGTTAGCTGGAAGGCTGGCAAATTGGCAGTTCGAGACCCAGGTACTGCATGACAGATTGAGCACCAGTCTCTGTCCCAGCTCTTGGGGACATGAAAGGATCCTCATTCCCTGAGCAGAGTTTCTTCTGCAAAAATCCTTTCAACCCAGAATAATTTCTGACATGAAATTATTATTGCTGCATGAGGTTTATGCTTAGTCAGGACATGAATCTAGAGCTCCCAGGTCTGAGTGTCATAGTCTAACCACTGTATTACAGTGGCTCTTCAACAACTAAACATTTAAGAATGAAACAAATAATTAGGATAAAAGATTGGTTAGGAGGAACGTGGAGTGAGCAGCAGATAAAAGAAGTGCTAAAATGGATTGAATATCTTGTTTTGCTTTGGTATGACTATTTCCCCAGCCAGTTGGATGGTTTGACCCCCAGTACGTCCAAGTTATAATGCCTAGCTTTTAATTAAGTTTTTAAGCTTTTTAAAGTTTTTAAATTTTTTAAGTGTTTTTAAAATTGTTGGAAATCGCCCTGGTTCCCTTCAGGGAGGAGGGTGATAAACAAATGTAAACAAAAATAAAATAAAATAAATGACTAGAATAATGGAAATGGTAAATGTAGGGAACTCCACAAAGTTGAACAAAATGTATTACAAAAGAAAAATGTAGGGAGAATCAAGGTAATGAAAGGGATAGTAAGTAGAATTTATAAAAATACTGAAAAGCAGAGGTTCCCAAACCTTTCGCTCCGTGGGCCAGTCACATGGTTGAGCGGGTTGGTCACATGGTTCATCCTGCCATAAATGCTGCCATAATGTGTGTCCACAGCTGTCGGAAATGCATTTATGGCAGGTGAGTGTGTGTTTATGCATTTGTTCTTGTAAATGTGCCCACTTCTAGCACTGCAGGCTGGATCTGGCCCACACGCCATAGTTTGGCCACCCCTGCTCAAGAGGATTTGCTGTAAACATGGGAATATGATTTACAAGCATAAATGAATACTGTACCTGTAGTTTGGAAAAAATAAATGAGATATAAAAGTATTAAAATAGATGCCTGAAAGAAAGGAAAAAGTTTTATAAGGTAGTTTGGAGACGGTATTTAACTCTGATAAAGTTCAATTAAATAGATGTTAATTATTCAAAGTTGTGTTCGAGAGGATGTCAGAATGTAGATAAGAGAATGTGAGAATATATTGAAATCTGGGCAATTGATTTTAAAGGTAATAAACTAGGCCAGGGCTAGAGGCAGTAAGAATATACTGTATTTGCAGATATTTGTGGAGAGGTTACTGATTTTGAATTAATAAAGGAAAAAAGAAACCTTCACAAGAGTCAAGGTAATTCAGGAAGGGGAAGGGGATTTCATAGAATTGGGGAGGGGGGGGATTGTTATCGTTCCCAAATGGTCTCAGCCTGGGATGAGCATGCTTTGTTATTATTTTTGTTATATTTTATTAGATGTTTTTATGTTTTGTTTAATAAACTATAATAAAATTGAAAAACACAAATGTAAGATGTAAGGGTCTTGAACTTCTAGTGTCACTTTTTTATGAGCCCTAGCTTAACTACTAGACCACACTTATGGCTTTAAATCTGTGTGATTTAAGACTACAGTACATTTAACTGCTGGTCTCCTTTCTTTCTATGGAATTTAAGCATGACTTTTCCTGCATTGGATAGACTGACACAAATGCTTCATTTGGGAGTGAAAATATACATGACATTATTCTTGAGGGGACAATTTTAACTTCATTTCTTAACCAAAATGATGGGGTGGTGGTGACAAAATTGCCTCTTAGGAAGCTTAGAAAATAATAGATTGAATTAAGATTTTTTTTAATGGCCCAGCCTAATATTAAACTTTCAAAAGACTAGTTCATTCTATGCAAATCCACTAACAGTTCTTACCAGAGCTGACTTAAGGTTGCAGGAAAGGAAATGTGTGTATGGATCAACACAAGATTGGGTGAAAGCCAGGGAGATATTTGGAGCCTCTTGAGAAATCTTGACTCAGATTCTTACTTAAAACATAGTTTTGGGCAAGTCACTGTTTCACACATGTCATTCTCCATCTGTATAACAGAAATAATCTTGACCTGTTCCATAACAGTTTCTGTTATGGGACAGTATCCTCATAACATGAGGTTTAAAGCATCATCCCGATAGAGAGACAGTGTTACCTAGTAACATGAGTAAGAAAGTTCCTAGCCCAAATCATCTTCTGCCTTGAGTCACACATTCTTGGTCTGTGTTACGTGCCTTCAAGCTGGAACTGATTTATAGTGATCCTAATAGGGCTTTCAAGGTGAGTGAGTTTTTAAAGAGTGGCTTTACCAGCTGTACAACTCAGGGACAATGGCTGGATCTCTCTAATAGAAGAGATGATATAAAAGGCATCATCAGGCCTCAAGTGAAAAGTGTTGCTTTTTTGTGAATTCTGGTGATCTGCCTTTTTGCCTCCTCGCCCTGTATAGCGTACTGGAGATAGTTAGACCTGGGATATCAGTGGCCTGAATTTTGATTCTCTCCCCTGACTTTTTGGCCTCCTGTAAATATGCATGTAAAAAATTGGTACCTAAACACTTCTACTCACTGAGAGGGCAATGAGACATCCTGCGTGAACATATTAGGGCACTGTTTCCCTGGTTTTTGGACTTCAATTCCCAGAAGCCTAAGTCAATTCCCCAAAGCATTTAGTCTTCTGGGAATTGAAGTCTTCCTGTTGGGCGTGGGACCCACACTGGGTACTTCTGCATTAGAGATTTTCTCTCTCTTGTAATTGAGTTATTTGGTTTAACAATGGACATAATCCCATATAATTTGATTTCAGATACTATTGGGAAGTGTAATCAATCTCTTGAAGATTTAATTTCCCCAAAACTGTGAAAAGTGAATAGGTCAGACTGAATTATTTTGTTAGTGCTTTCTAAAAAAAGTTGTAGTCAAAATCCTGTTGATATTATACAGTGTAAATTGTAAAAATGTTGTCTGTAATCTTACTGGCTGTCTCTTGCCTAGGATAGCTGAGCTTAGCAAGCATGAGTAAAGCTTTGGGGTGACACTGTCATGTTTCTTTTTGTTTGTCCGGGAGAAGGGTTTTACCAAGTTTTGGTTTAATTATCTACATACAATATACAGTAATACCTCGGATAATGTTTACCTCGGATAACGCTAAAATCACATAACGTTAAGTAATCTGGGTAGGAGAATTGGATTGAATAATGTTAAGGTCCTATGGGATGGATCGGATAACAACTGCTAAAGCCTGTGTGGTTACAATGTATCTCTATGGAGCTTTAACGTTATCCGATCCATCCCATAGGTTTTTAACATGCATCGGATAACACTAAAAATCGGATAACACCAAGACTTGTGGAACCAAGTCTTAGCGTTATCCGAGGTATTACTGTAAGAGATTCTTGTCATTACACACAAACCAGGGAATTCCTACATATGGCAAATGCTACTTATCATATTTTCTGGCATATAAGATCCACCTCCCCCCCCATAAAAGTCACTGGAAAAATGGAGTGTGTCTTGTACTGTGTATAGTGGGCTATTTTGGTAATAATGGGGTAAGTCTTATATGCCGATGTGTCTTATACACTGGCAAATATGGTAATTAAACAATTGAAACTATACCACAGTTGATACGTTTAAGATCTGACTGGAAATTGCTTGAACGCATGGAATTTGGAGCATGCATGACAACAAACTTGATTATCATGAAAATGTAAACTAAATTCTGTTTTAAGTCCTCTCTAAGTAGAGTCAACCAGTGAAGTCATAGGCAAACTGCACAGTTCCAGGGTGCCCATAAAAACCCTTGAAAGATTCACCAGACGTCAGAAGGAGCATGGTGATGATGATGATGATGACATAGATGTAGCCGTGAGAGGAGAGGAGGAGTGTTCAAGTCAAGGCATTGGCTTTAGCTGTCAGAGGCTAATCCACTTATAGTTCTAAATCTTGGTTTGGTGTTAACTTGCAGAAAGGGGCACTGCGAGTGGTGTTACTCTATCTGGTACTGATGGCTTTACCGAGCCAGGATTCTACTATTGGCTCAAAATAGACAGATCTTTGATATTTTATGAGACTTGTGGTTTAATTATAAGCTCTGAAGATAATTAGAACAGCCTGATCGCACTTTAATTGTCATGACTCTGTTCTAAGGAACTTGGGATTTGTAGTTTATTGTTGGATATTAGACATATTCCAATAGGGAGCCCTAGTATGCTTTCCTGAACTACAGAAGCAAATTCTAAATAGAAACATAGGAGGATACACTGAATTCCCCATGCAAAGCATGCATGTGACCACAAAACTATAGCCTTTCCCCGAACTATATGATTTGGATCAGGGGTTCCCAACCTACAGCCTGCAGGCTGGCCCTGGCCCATTTTATGTGGGCCGTCACACCCAGAAGTGGAAGCAAACGCAATTTACGTCAGCCATAAAACATGCATGCATTAATGTGCCCATGGCTGACATAAATGCGGAAGTGGGCGCATTTATGACATCCATAAATACTTCCACTTCTAGAATGACGATATGAGCTGCTTGATAAAGAAGTGGACTCTTTTTGAAAAGTTGTCCTCTCCCTTTCACTGTAGATTTTTAAAAAGTGGTGGAGGGGCATCTGTGTCAGGGAAGCTTTAGCTCCTGATTCCTTGCATTGGCATAACATTGGACACGGTGACCCTTGGACTTCCTTCCAGCTCCACAGTTTCAGCATTATAAGAACTTCACCACACAACAAAAACCAGGAGTCTATAAGTTGGGTCTATCGCAGTTAAAGAGGGACCAAACCAATATGACTACATACCTTACATTCTTCCAGTGTTCACAAGGAAATGAAATTACAGTGGAACCTCATACAACAATCACCCTATATAGCAACGAAATCCCATAGCAATTAGGTTTTGGGGGGAAATGGCATCCCACATAACAATTTTCCCTATGGAAAAAATCCGTACAACAATTTTTCAATGGGAAAAACCACTTAGCAAAAAAAAATATCATTGAATGATGCATCCCATAGGGAAAATTGCTATACGAGCCCTGTGCAACGGCTTAAAATTGTTGTATGAGGTACCATTGTACCTTATTTGCTGGCATATGAGATGCATCAGGAGTATAAGACGCACTTGGGTTTCCTGATGTATTTTAACGGGGGAGGAGTGCATCTTCTACGCTGGCAAATATGGTAAATAGGGTCAAATTCTTATATACTGCTGTTCTAATTCTCTAAAGATCACCCTTGCTTGAAAGCCAGTCATATCCGATTCTAAGGCTCAGTGCTCATCTCTGTTTCATAGCCAAAGAGCCAGCACTGTCTGCTTCTGCAGACTTTTCCATGGTCATGTGGCAGCCATGACAAGTATGAGGCCCTTGTGAGGAGTGGGGAAGAGAAGAAAACAAAAAGGTAAAATTTAGTTAAAGAAACAATCATGGGGAAGAAAAGGCAATTAAAGAATAGATATGTAAAAATCTCTGTTTTGTTTTCCTTATATTTTTCATAATTTCTGAAGATTCTTTATTCTATTCTAGTTCCATGTCAGTTTTCTTTCTGTCTGAAAACTTGTGCATTATGTGCTATGCGCATTTGCTAATGTAAATGTTTCAGTACATTTTTCTTAGCATTCTCATTGTTGTACTTTATCCCTTGACTGAAGTGTGATTGTGTGCATTGCTCAAATGTATACATTTCGGAGATCACTAATTCCTAGGATTGCCATAAATTAAATGTAAAAACAACAACATATAGTTTTAGTTGTTCACATTTTATTCTTGTTTATTTTGGCAAAAAAATGAAATGATAACTTTAGAATTTCCTTTTTAATGTAATTTCTTCCATTTACTTATTTTAGTGTTTTAAAAGTACAGTAATACCCCGGATAACGATTGTACCGTATAGCGCTAAAACTGCATAACGTTACAAGATTTTTGGAAAAATCTTGTATCGAATAACGCAATTTTTAGCATTATCCGGAACAATCGTGTGGGGGGGGCGAGGGGTTGGATTGGGTAGAACATCTATCCAATCCAACCCCCCCTGGCCCTCCCGCACGATGTTTGGAAAGGGTATGGGCCCCCATACCCTTTCCAAACATCGTGCAGGCACGCGCCTGTCAAACGCGGCTTGGGGAGAATATGGAGAAAATCTCCGTATCCTCCCCAAACGGTGTTTGGCGCACGTGCGCCAACGCTCCCGATGTTTGGAAAGGGTATGGTCCCCCATACCCTTTCGAAATGTGCAAGCGCGCGCCTGTCAAATGCGGCTTGGGAAGTATACGGAGAAAATCTCCGTATCCTCCCCAAACCGTGTTTGGCGGCGTGCGCCAACGCGCCCGATGTTTGGAAAGGGTATGGTCTCCCATACCCTTTCCAAACATCGTGCAAGCGTGCACCTGTCAAATGCAGCTTGGGGAGGATACGGAGAAAATCTCCGTATCCTCCCCAAACCGCGTTTGGCCTTTTGAAACATTGTGCAAGCACGCGCCTATGTAATGCGGCTTGGGGAGGATACGGAGAAATCTCCGTATCCTCCCCAAACCGCGTTTGGCACGCGCCCCATGTTTGGAAAGGGTATGGTCCCCCATACCCTTTCCAAACATCGTGCAAGCGCGCGCCTGTCAAATGCGGCTTGGGGAGGATACGGAGAAAATCTCCGTATCCTCCCCAAACCGCGTTTGGCGCGCGTGCGCCAATGCGCCCGATGTTTGGAAAGGGTATGGTCCCCCATACCCTTTCAAAACATCGTGCAAGCACGCGCCTGTCAAATGCGGCTTGGGGAGGATACGGAGAAAATCTCCGTATCCTCCCCAAACTGTGTTTGGTGTGCGTGTGCCAACGCACCCGATGTTTTTTAGCATTGTTCGGTGTATACCCCGGACAACGCTAAAAACCGGATAACAACATGACTTGTGGAACCAAGTCATAACGTTATCCGGGGTACTAGTGTATTACAAATGACTTGTTTCATTATTGCTTGCTATAATGTTGAGAAATAACTTCTTGTTCTAACTTTTTACTCACTACTTCTTACTTTGGAGATTTATCAAATGGGGAAAATTCCAAAATGTCCTGTAAGAGTAACTAGAAAACATGATTCATTACATCAAGTGAAGTACAGTAATACCTCATATAACATTAGTATCGAATAACACTAAAATCGCATAACATTAAGGAATCTGGGGGGAAGAATTGCATCAGATAACATTAAGATCCTATGGGATGCTTCAGATAACAACCGCTAAAGCCTGTGTGGTTACAATGTATCTCTATGGATCCCATAGGATTTTAACATGCATCAGATAACACTAAAAATCATATAACACCAAGACTTGTGGAACCAGGTTTTAGTGTTCTATGAGGTTTTACTGTACTTGTACACCAGTTTTTCATGTGGCTTCATTACATTCTCCTTACTCTTTATGAGTTATGACTCTTTATGAGTAGCAACATTACTTTTAACTCATTACTTAGAACTTCTGAAATTTGAAGTAAGGAAGAGGAAATTTATTCTAGTGATAGGAAACTGAACTAATCTATAGCATATGCTGTTGTTTAATAGTCACACCAAACATGACTGGATTGAACTTGCTTATAAATCTTATTTCAAACACTTTCCCACTCAATCTCTGTTCAGAAGAGAAGCAAGACCCGTGTTATTGGGAAAGGTTTTTTGGGGTTTGGTGGGGGGAGGCTACTAGTTACTAGTGGTCAGGGGTTGAGTCAGAATGCTCTCGTGGCTTGAAGAAGGTGATTATAAGTGTAGACTAGCTAAATTGGGACTGTTGTGATGTTGGACAGTTGGAAATGCTTTGATGTTTTGAACTTCAGAGTTGGTGCTAACTGGCAAACTAAGAGTTACATATGATGAGTGTGCCTTTCTCTAATGTGGGTATTTGTTACAAAAGCAACATGAAGTATAAAGAGGAGGTATGTGTTTGTAAACATAACAAGCATGTGTTAAAGGGTGACTCCCAGGTTCATGGTTTGTGTCCACTGTGGTCTGAATCCAACTGAGAGCCTCAGCTAATGTAGACTTAGTGGCTGAAATCTTGAGTTGGTGGTGAAATCATTGTTTACATGGTGGCAGATGGAAAAGGAGAAAATGAAAAAATGATATTTGTGGTAGTGTAGGGCTTCAAGACTCAAGTTCGCCTTTCCTGAGTTAAAGTATGTCAAGTAACACAGCTGAATATGATATCCGTGTGAGATCCAGGTCACTCTTTGTTAGTCAGAGTAGAGAACACTGAGTTACTTATTTTTGTATTTTACCAACTTAACTGTTCTTGGACTTCAATTCCCGGAAGCCCTGATAAGCAGGTGAACTGACTTGGGCTTCTGGTAATTGAAGTCCAAGAAAGCTAGAGTGCCAAGGTTGGGCACCACTAAGCAATCAGGATTCCCATATGCTGGTACAGTACAGCAAAACCCCGGTTTACAACCACCTCTGTTTAAGTTTGCTTCGGTTTACAAAGGCAAATCCTTTGGAAATGCCGTCCTGGTTTACAAATTTTCAATGCATTTATTTCGGTTTACAACTATCAATTCAGGACCATTTTTAATTTTTCAATGCATCCCTATGGATGTTTCGGGTTACAATTTTTTCAGGTTACAACAGAGGCTGTTGGAACGGATCTCCGTCGTAACCCGCGGTTTTACTGTACAGTAAAACCTCATATAACACTAAAACCTGGTTCCACAAGTCTTCGTGTTATATGATTTTTAGTGTTATCTGATCCTCTATGGGATCCATAGAGATACATTGTAACCACACAGGCTTTCGCGGATGTTATCTGAAGCATCCCATAGGATCTTAATGTTATCTGATGCAATTCTTCCCCCCAGATTCCTTGATGTTATGCGATTTTCGTGTTATTCGATACTAATGTTATATGAGGTATTACTGTATATAGAATTTTACACATGTGACTAAACAGTTTGGAGGAAATGGGGAACGCTCACATAGATTCCTGAAAAATCACCATTAAAATCAAGTAGGTTGGTGGAGTGGGTACAGGAGAACCCATACCTTCCCTGACAGACCATTTGGTAGAATGTTGTTTCTTTGGCACTAACTGAAAAATCCCAAAGCCTTTATTTTCCTGCTCGCCATGGAGAGGAGCTCTGCAGGCAATATAGTCCTCCTCCTCCTCCTCCTCCTTCGGTGTCTAGGCCAGATGTGAAACTGCCAAAATGAAGCTCATTCTGCAGTTGTTTCTCCTGTCATTACCAGGGTATATCCAATTGTGGTTCAAACATATCACAATCTTTGATAAGGCTCTTTCTGTGTACCCCAGCCAATATAGTAGAGATAATAATTGCATGTTGTCAAGTCAATTCTGACTTATGGCAAACCTTTCCAGGCTTTTCTAGGTAGAGAGTACACAGTAGTGGTTTGCCATTCCCTTCTTCTGGGGGCACCCTGGGATTATGCAGTTTGCCCATGACTACAGAAGCTGACTCTTCTCCTGGGAGGCACAGTGGGGAATCGAACTCCCAATTTCCGGTACATACTTAAACTACTGAGCTATTCATCTTGTCGTGCATCCTGTTAACTAGCCTTTTTTCAGATAATAGCTTTTTCTCCAGACTAGTAATTTGATAGGGTTATTTAGAAGACCAGAAAAAACAGTTTAGTAAGTCTTCCAGGGAAGGGTAATATATGTGAAAAATAAGAATAGATTTTTAGATATTCAGTAGACTGTTTGATGCAGGGCTGACCTATGTTCTGAAATGGGGAAAGGTGACACCCCCCCCCTCTGTATCATGAGCCTCCATGGTTTGATTTCTTACCCTTAACCTACTCTGGACTCATATATTATAAGTACCACACTCTGTAAACATTTGGTTAAGTAAAGGAACATCATTTCTTGATCATATTATGTTGTTAAGAATGGCACATGGACTTGATTATATATTCTATGATTCTATGAGCTCATCTTCAAAACTTAGTTAAAAATTAATGATGAAAGGAGCCACATACCACCTACGTGGAAGATGTTACTTTTTTGGATTATAAATCCCTTAACCCACCATGTTGGGTAGGAGATATTCTGGAAGTTGTGGTCCAAAAGTGAAACTTTTCCAAGTTCTGAGTGCAAAAGCATAACCCTTTAAACATGGATTCTGCTTCTGTAATTAGTTTAAAGTTCATACACTATTGTACTAAGCCACAAATATGATGGTAATTGTGGTATAGAAATGACCCAGTATCACAGATGAATCCTGAACCATCCACCATACAAAAAGACTTATTTTTTTTGTGACCAGATAGTGTGAACAGTTTTTCATGAAACAGATTATTTCCTTTTCCATAACGAAAAGAGATTGAAAAAACATGGCACCTTACATAATGAAAATTTTCGCTATGCGAAAATAGTGCTCCCTGTGGGGAAAAAACTGATGTAACAAAAATTTATATGGAAAAACTTGCATAACGAAAAAATTTTGTTATGTGAATTTTCTCATAGAAATTTTTGTTATACGAGTTTTCCATAAGAACTTTCATTATATGAAAAGATTTGTATAACAAAAAATGCATAGCGTAAAGCCTTGTAGAATTATTTTTTTCATTATACAAGGTTCCACTGTATTGTAATTAACAGATTAAGCTAGCAAGTTGTTTGACAGTTGTTTAACAATGCAGCCCAAGACTGGACTTGGAAGATTTGATTTCAGCCATAGGGCTTACATCAGGGGTTCTCAACCTTTTAAAGCTGGGGGCCGGATCATGCCCCCTGGATTGGTGTCCCCTGCCGTCGCCTTTGGCAGTTGCAGGATCACCCCGAGCCCCCACCATTTCTTCCATGCCACTGCTATCTTCACCTACACTCTCCCACACACCACTAGTCCAGTCTGCAAACAATTCCCTCCATGCCACCGCCACCAACACTGCCTCCCACACTCCCCCCGCCACCAGTCTGTCCTACCACCACTTTCCTGCTGGCCTGCCATGGGTGAAGGGGGGGGGTCCTGCCTGTCCTTGCCCACGCTTGGCCAGAGCGGCACCTGGGAAGGAAGTGGGTGGCTGCATGTGGCTGCCCCTGCTGCTGCTATTCTTTTCCTCTCCACCTGGCTTGGTGTGTCCCTAACACTGATCAGTAGCAGGGCAGATGTTGTAAGCCTTTTTACATCATCCTCCCTGTGGCTTTAGGAACACACCAAGCCAGGCGAAAAGGATGGTGGCGGCAGGACCAAGGCTTCAGGCTGGATGGAATCGCGCCGCAGGGCAAATCTGGCCCATGGACCGTAGTTTGAGAATCCCTGGCTTACATGGATGATCAGTCTCAAACGTATTCCGATCACATTTGAGTGGAATCATCTGGCAAGCTTTGATTCAAAGGTAATATAAGTAAAGAAATTTATTTGTTTCAACCCCAAATCATAACAAAACCCCGGCTTTTGCCTAGGAAATGAGAAGGTACATCCCTCTGTTTGTTTTATTTTGCCTCGCTGTGTTAAATTGTATAAATTGTTGTAAATTGTTTTTATTGTCTGTAATCCACCCCGAGGTCTGTGGGTACAGGATGAATATAAACATTCTAAATAAATAGATAAACAGACTCAATTGTCTATTAAAATAGCATGCTGCATTTGTTTAAAAATGTGGCTGCCAAACACACATAGCTGAGAAATGAAGTAAAGCCATATTTCCAGTTGTTGAAAACAAATACCTAATAAGAGTTCATTCAGCTTTTTTCTTGAATGGAGCAGTGGTACGTGTGAAGTACTGTATAAGGTAATCTAGAACAGCCCTTAGGAAAAAAAATTGCCCTTTAGTATTAAACCTCCTAGAATTCCCCTGTTGGCATGAGATGGCATGTTTACAAGCATGTTACTATACCGTGATTCACAGATATTATTTATTTATTGCATTTGGCTATTATTTATTTATTAAACTCCCCCACTGGGCTGAAGGTAACATACTTGGCTTTCTTCCAGCCTACTATATTGTCAGTCCTTTCAGTATCTAAGGATACACAGCAGGTTTCATGGCACACTTGAAGACTTGAACCCAGATCTCTGGGCTTCAATAGCCTAATTGAGGAGTTAACGCTAGATTTCCTGGAAAGCCATGTCTCCTTCCGTATGCTATCTTAGTTTAGTGGTAATGTAGCTTTCGTATATAGTTTTCCCCATTCTAAAAACTTGAGATTAAGACTTAACTTGACATAAGACTTAACTTGACAATAAAAACCGTCCAGAATATCTAAGGTAAAAGTCAGAGGAGGGGAGCAGCGGTGGCGGCGGTAGCAACAGCGGTGGTTCAGATTTTAACGTCCCACTGCGTCGCTCAGCTGTTCCTGAGATGACAATTGTTTAGACCTACCTGCCTTTGGAAGGTTGCTCCCAGGAATCTCTAAAACAGAGATTCTCAACCTAAGGCCCACAGGCCAGATGAAGCCCATGGCGCCATTTCACGTGGCCCTTCCCACTGCCTCCACCACATCAGAAAGTGCCAAGTGGTGGACGAAGGGCAAAATGGCCGTCCAGCCCCTGAAGCTGTCTGAGGGAGTGTGACCCGGCCTCCTGCTTAAAAAGATTGAGAACTTCTGCTCTAAAACTTTGCGTGTAGGAGGCAAGGGATGGGGCTGCGGTGACTTAGTCATTAAGACACGGAACTTGATGACTGAAAGGTTAGCAGGTTGTATGTACGTACGTACATATGTGAACCCAAGAATACTCACAGATTATTTTAAAATATCATTGAAACCTCAATAAATTGTTGCATTCAAAACAATTAAACAACATAAAATAGTTGGTTAAAAGAGTGAACAATTTAGGAACACATTAAAACACACAGAAAAGAGTGTTATGCAGAATTCAAAATTTAAAATGTAACACTATCTAAAAAGAATGACCTTTATTTGGCCCTGAAAGGACAAAAGAGAGGAAACCAATTTAGTGACTCAAGGAACTTGGGCATTCTACAACCCAAGAAGAGTTGCAAAGAAGTTCCTCTGTAGCCTCCTCACCAGATTTGTCTCTGAAGCCAGTGGGTCTCAGAGAAGGGCCTTCTGTGGAAATTATCGGAGACAAGTTACTTACTGTTGCACAAAAGGGAGGTAGCCTTGGATTGGGGAAAACCTAAGTTATATGTTCGAAAAGTCTGGATAGGAACATAAATCCCTCTGGAAGGATTTTTTTGGAAGCGATCCCAAAATGGTTGTTGTCCATAACAGGGCAGTTAGAAAGGGGTGGCTGAGGAATGGAATGAGTCAAAGATTTTAACAAGGAGCATTATGCTCTGCTGTGTTTTGCTGTGGCTTAATGCATATTTTCTTATGACTCATGGAATAGGAACATTAAAAAAATAAGGTTTGGGTTATTTTCAAAAAAAATAGAGGTGAGCAGGAAGTTCCTTTGGGAGGTCCTTTGCTCTTTCGGAGATGGGTCATTTACTTTTCTGCCGTTGACACACTATAACAGTGGTTCCCAACCTTTTCAAGTTGGGGGCCGGATCACACTCTCTTATTCAGCTTTGAGGGCCAGATGGCCATCTTGCCCAGCCTACACAACAGGGGTGTGTGACCATTTTGTCCCAACAGCTTCAAAGGGGTGACCATTTTGTTTCTCAAATGCCCTTGGAATGGTGGGGGCCACATGAAATGGCACCATGGGCCATATCTGGCCCACAGGCATTAGGTTGGGAACTCCTGCACTACAAAGCCATGACATGATAATGAATTAGTTATTTCACTGATTGCTGCAAGAAATGAAAGATTGAGAACTGCATCGCTAAAGGACAGTGGTTGGCAGGAGAAATTGTCTCAACCAACAGTTTAGTGATGCAAAATTAGCACGTTTTGTCTTTTTGATGAGTTCACAACAGCCCAGTGAAAGGAGATTGCTCTCCAGTATAGGTGGAATGATGGAAGCTGTAGTTTAGTATACCTGGAGGGCAGAGATTTGCAGGAGGCAACTTGTTAATGCTAAAACATTTTCATAGTGGTAGTCTGTATATTTTGGCTGAGTTCATGTGGCAGGTCAGGAAGGATATAGTGGCAAGGATAAGGTGTTAAAAGGGGAATGCGGTGGCTCAAATGGTTAAGATGCTGAACTTGCTGACTGGAAGGTTGGTGTTTGATTTTTGGGTACTACCATGACAGAGTGAGCTCCTATCTCTGTCCCAGTTCCTGCCAACCAAGCAGTTCGAAAGCAAGACATTGCAAACATAAATAGGGATCACTTCGGTGGGATGGTAAACAGTGTTCTGTGCACTCTGGTGTTGAGGCATGCCTGCCACATATCCACGGAAATGTCTGCAGGTGCAGATAATGCTGGCTCTTTGGCTATAAACAGAGATGAGCACTGAACCCTAGAGTCAGATACGACTGGTTTAGGATGACCTTTACATTTATAAGGTTTTAAAACTCAATTTACATTAAATGACCTTGAGGTTCAATTAGAGCAGTTGTTCCCAAAATGGGACACTGGTAACCCAAGGGACTTCAATTTCCAGAAGCCTTAGTACAGTAAAACTTCGCATAAAGAACGCCTTGCTTAGGGAGTAACTCGCTTAAAGAGCAGAATTTTCTCTGAATGGTCGCTTCGCTTAGCAAATAAAACCAACCAAAAACACGCTTAACAAATAAATGGGTTCGCAATCCCCCCCCCCTGCCAGAAGTCACAATTGGTCACTCACAGTGGTGTTTCACTTGAAGAGCAAACTCGCTTAAAGAGCAATACTGTGGAACGCATTATGCTCTTTAAGAGCGGTACAACTGTACATTGATTGGTCAGTGTTTTGGGGAAGCCACTGGAGGAGCTGCAGTCCATAGGATGCAACCATGATAGTGAAAGAGGCACCAAAGTTCTACAATAGTGTTTGCGCACTATACATGCTGAGACACAAGAGTCCTTTGACCATCTGTCATCTATCTGTATTGAATAACTCATAGAATTAAGGAAGGGGAGGTTGTCTTACACCCTCATTGTCTCATCACCCCTGCACTAATTGGGGAAGAGGGTAGTTCAGAAGGAGCAGCTGCTTTTTTACAATTATGAGAACCAGCGTAACGTAAAGATTATTGGACACAAGCTTGGGAGAAGACCCAAGATCAAATCCCCATTTGACCATGACGCTCACTGAATGAACTCAGTCTGGCCTTTCTTCTCTCCCTTTAGCCTGACCTACCTTTCAGGGTTCTTATGGTGATAAAAACAGGAAAGAAGATGATCAAGGGCATCAGCCTCAGCTCCTTGATAAAAACCTCCTTCTTTGAACATTAGAATAGGGTTGCACAGATGAACCCCTCTACATCTTGGGCCAAAAAGTGACCGAAAAGCCCTGAAATCCATTCACCCAGCAGCTGCCTCTCTTTCCTTTTGGAGGCTTGTCTTGCCCTTTGGAGGAACTTGGCTTTATTCGCAGGGAAATGGGGATGAAAAGGAGAAAGCTCACAGTACTCTGTGTGCTGTGGCTTGGATTTCCAGACGGGCACGTGCCCGCCTTTCAGCTGCAGCTGGCTTCTTCCAGACTTTGCCAAGTCTGTGTCTTCTTGCAGCCTTGGATGTCATGACAGACCAGGATCTTTGCTTCCATACTGCTTTCCCAAACACTGCCCCTGATGCCTGGGAGGGGCTCCCTAGAAGAATCTGGCATGGGCCGTTCTCTTTACATGCTTGCCATAACTTCCATCTCCTTCCAACATGCATGATGGCCTCCAGGAAAACTAACTTGGCAGCTGGCATGTTCCAATCCCTTCCTAGTAATGCTGCTCACAGCTGACTCATTGCTTCTGTGTGTGTCCACCTCCCTATTTGCGGCTGGATCGCTTTCTATTTGCGTTAAAATTGGGCTGTGTCCACATTTTACAGTTTAGGGACAGCCCTGAAGTGGGAGGGGAGGCAAATGATCTCACCAAAGGAATACCCTCTACAGAAAGTCTCTTAATACAGTCAAGCCTCGCATAAAGAGTGTTTCGCTTAAAGAGTAACTCACTTAAAGAGCAGAATTTTATCTGAATGCTCGCTACACACACACACACACACACACACACACACACACACACACACACACACACACACACACACACACACACACACACACACAGATTAGGTGGGTGCTAAAAGAAAGCCAGTGTGTGCAGGTAAATGAGCATTGATTTCGTACAACCCACTTTTGTCTGCTTGTCTCAGTACAAAAGAGTAGTGACAGCAGAGTGCAGAAAAGTTTCTGCTGGCTAGAAATTTGGGGGCTGTGTGTGTGTGCGTGCGCGCATGCATGCATGTGCGCGCACACACTCTGTATTATTTTTAGAACTAAAAAGACTGGAGCTATGTATATAGAAAACTTCCCAAGTTATGATGTTTAAACGTAAGCCAACTCCCAGACAAGGTTCATTCTCAGTACTGTATTCTAATCAGTTGCATCTGTGATGCTGGGCTATGGAGAATTTATCTTTTTCTTTCTCAGTGGGTCCCATAAATTGTCCCATAATCTTGTTGGATCTTAGCAGGCCCAACTGTTGTGATCAGAGATCAAGGATTCTGGGATTTGTAGTCTGGCATTTGGAAGTTACGCTGAAATGAGCTGCAGTGGGTCTTTCTCCCTGTTTAATATGGGTATAGCTGGCCCAGTCTGACTCTTCCAGCCTTCGTATTTGGATTGATAGCCTACTGGCCTTGATAATTGTTCTTTCTTGCTCTCTTCCTTGAGATAAAAGCCTGTGTTATCAATTCAGCTCTGGAGGTGGAGAATGTTTGTGTCTACAGAAATGAAAGCATTAGAATGGGGGTGCCCAAACTTTTCCCACCAGGAGCCTGACTACGCCCCCCTCAGTCAGCTGTGCAGGCTGGTCACGTGGTTCCTCCCAGCAGCACATGAAATCATATGTGTCCCCCCCTCTAACACTTCCCTTGGAGGAAGGGAGCATTGGGGGAGCGTTTTTGCACCCTTTTTAATTTTTTCGGCATGTGTTTTTGCCACATTTCGGCACTTCCGGTGACGTTGGAGCATTTCTAGTGCCAGCAGCAATCTGTCCTACAGGCTGGATGGTGATGTCCTGTAGCCCAGACTCAGCTCATGGGCCTTAGTTTTACACCCCTCTATTAGAAGGTTACATTGTCTGTATTTCTTCCAGAGCACGGGGTGATGTCAACCTATAAGGAGTTCCTTTCGTTTTGTATGTTGAATTATGTCCCTGGCTGGATGATATCAGCAGAGGCACAGTGGCGGAAGCATTCAGTATAGAAGTCCAATTCCTTGTTCTGACCGAGAAGAGTCCATATAGAATTCTTTCTGTGTTGCTGGGAGTAAGAATTGTGGATTGGTGTATGGTTCCTCCTCATGTTGTACCTGGTGAGGAGCAGCTTACATCAAGAGAGAGAAACCATTTTCTTTAGGCTGTGTTGGTTTTACCAGCCTGGGGAATCAGCAGGAAGTTTCTTTGTTTTTCAATAGTTGAAGGAGATTGCCTTCGGCTTCTACCAGTTTTTTTTTAAAAATGTGTCAGAAGCACATACAAGTGCTTTCGGGGTTGAAAGGATTTTTGCTGGAGGAACTCGGCTCGGGACGCCCGAATGAGGCTCCTTTCATGACCCCAAGTTCTTTTACCACCGAAGTGGTCCCTATTTATCTACTAGCAATTTCTTGCTTTCCAATTGCTAAGTTGGCAGGAGCTGGGACAGAGACCGGTGCTCATTCTGTCATGCAGTACTCGAGTCTTGGAACTGCTGACCTTCCAGCTAACAAGGCGAGCTTCTTAACCACTGAGCTACCGCAGTGCCTTTCCATTAGTTTAAGGCTAGTTTACTCAGGATGCAGTAGCCATCACTGTATGTTACGAACTTCTGCATTTTGCCCCTCTGATTCTTGCATTTCAGAGCATGGTCTGTAAGACTGAATAAAAGCATTTGATTCTTCTTCAGTTCCCTATTTTACAAATGTACTTTAGTTAGTGGAAAGCAAAGTGTAAAATACGTAAAGTAAGTAAAAGGTGCTAAAAAGTGGATGCTAGAATATAGACAAATTTATTTGTTGAAAGTTTCTCAGACCTGTACAAAATGTGGACTTAGTGGAATTCAGAAATGTGCTGTGATTTTGAGATTGAGAAATTCAACACTCTAGGAAATAAACTAGTACAGTAAAACCACAGTTTATGTATGCATCAATTTACGTAAAAATCATTTTACGTAACAATTTTTTGTGGAAAACATCCCGGTTAATGCAAACAAATTGTTTTATGTAACAGGTTTCCCTTGTGTCTTGTAAGTTTAAAATGGCACCACTGCCATTTTACACTCTAAAATGGCTGCCCTGTGCCATTTTAGACTTTAAAATTCCACTCAGTACCACCTGCCTCCACCGTCAGAAGTCACAAGACATCACTTACTTTGGAGCTAGTGGAGACAATGGTGATGGTTGTGGCATTTTTGCCGCATTTTCCACTGTCCCCACTGCTTCCACCAGTACTGGTAGAGTGCGAGGGGCATATCTGCTCAGTTTTGCTCTTCATTCGAGGTCCCTCTGGGGTGTGCTTTAGCTGGGAACATGTGTTGGATGAAGACCGCTCCATCCCGCTCTGTGTCCAACGTGCGCTCCCAGCTAAAGCATGCCACAGAGAAACCTCAGACAAAGAGTGCAACTAAGTAGATATGCCCCCCCCCCCGGTACTCTCCCAGTCCTGGTAGAACCAGCGGGGACAGTGGCAGTTGTGGCAGCGCTGATGGTGGTGGTTCCTGCTCCCCCGACAGCTAGACAAACTGCTCAGGAGGAAGCAGCAGCGGTAGCATGGAAAAGGTAGGGAGATCAGTCCATTTACATTCCCTTTTGCCAATAATAATAATAATAATAATAATAATAATAATAATAATAATAATAATAATAATTATTATTATTATTATTATTATTATTATTATTATTATTATTATTATTATTATTATTATTATTATTATTATTATTATTATTATTGGTCCGGTCGGGACCGTTCTTTAATTTTTCAATTCATCCCTATGGGGATACTACATTTTACGTAAAAAAACCATATTATGTAAAAAGCTACAGAACTGACTTTTTATGTAAATCGGGGTTTTACTGTATTTCTGAAAATGAATCTCTTTACTACTCAGGCTATATTATGTGGATTTCATTGTTAGCCATTTTTAGTGGTTTTTGTAAGGATAGAAATGGGATAAATGTTTGCTGCAGTAATGTTTATGACTCTAAAGGCAGAGCAAATTGTACGTCAAATGCCACCTTTCCTTAAACTGTCACCAGCTGGGTTGACTGGGGATAATGGGATATACATCACAACTAGTATAGCCAACCCTCTTGCATTAGATTAGTCTTTCCCCCCCATATAAAGTCCACCCTACTCCCTAGGCTGTTGGACTGTTTTTCCTCAATCTAGTTCAAATGATTTCCTGGCGTGACTGGTTGCAGACATGTTAGGGGAGTCCTCATGCCTTTAACTTCTTGGTGCATGATCATGTATTTTCAGTATGTGTGACATGAAAAATACCCTCCCACTACATCTGGTATTGAAAATAATGATGATTATTTATTTGACTTTCCATGGTAACATATAAGCTTAGAAGATGGGGCTAGCTCATGTTTCAGAGCTGGCCAGAATTTTTGCATTTGGAAAAGAATTCCCCCAGATAAAATTGGCTGCTAGTGCCCTCCCCTTTGTTATACTTTACACTTTTACAGTATGCTGAATATTACCTAATTTGTCTTCTGTCAATCTTGCTTCATCTTTCTCCATTCTCACTTGAGCATGCTCTCATCCTGTATCTTCCATTTCTTTCTGGCACCATGCCAATTTCTATGCACTTCACCATCTTAACTGATTTTCAAAGGACTCAAGTTTTGAGGAGTGGTTTTATATTTTCTCTTGCCACTGGGTCTCCAAATGTTAGCTATAGAAAGTGAAAGATATATGCTATGTAGTCCCTTGTTTCTACACTGGTTTTTTAATACAATATAGTAGTTAGAGTCTGATTCTAGAACTGAGGAAATCTGGATTTAAATCTCCCCTTGGTCATGAACCTCACTGGGTGAACTTGAGCCAGATTCTCTCCCTCCCTCTCTCATTCCCCACCCCTGTGTAGTGTTGTACCTTAGGGGCTCTCAGCCTTTTAAAGGCAGGGGCCAGGGTCAAGCTCTCACAGACTGTTCTGGGGGCCAGACTATTTTTTTGAATAGAATTTTTACTTATTTATTTATTTATAATTTATAAATTTCCCACTCTGGGTGGTGTACACACAGTATCAGATAATACAACCCCCTCACAACAAATAAAAAACAGAACAATGAAACAAATACTCGCCCCCATCCCCTCCCTACACACATGTAAACAAAAGAAAATGGTACTCACACAAAGCAACAACACAATGAATTCAACACTGGTGGTTCCATTTTTGAATGCAAAGCTTTCTGGTGCTTTGCAAAAATGGAGTACACTCACCAGAAAGTTGCATGCACCTTAACAAATAACTCTCTTATTTAAAAAATATCCCCCTACAGGTAAACGAAAAGAGCCAACCTGCCTCAGCTTGCCTCTGCCTCTAGGGTTGTATATATTTTTTGGCTTTTTAGAACATGAAATTGGTTTTCAATGTATTCCTATGGGAAACTGTGCTTCTCCTTCGTGTTGTTTGGGGATGCACACTGATGGGTTCTGCGCCTGCGCTGAATCCGGAGCAGAGCTGGAAAGCTGATTGGATAAAGAGTTTTGAATGTGGGACCGCCCACCATGCCCAACCCCTTTAGGCGCCATTTCGCGCTCTCCCCTCAGTTTGCTTTTTTCCGCTGCGCAAGCAGGAGCCTGGAAAAAAAGCTGTGAGTACTTTGCTGAGATTGTCTCAGAATCTTCCAATTTTTCCTACCTTACAATTTTTCTCGGACTAGGGGACTTGTTCCCTTGGTCCTCGTGTGGCTGGGGCTCGCCCTCAGCCGCCGGTTTAAAAAAAAAAAAAAAGAAAGACCAACATCTCGTGTCGGGGCCTCCCGACCGGGATAATTTTTTCTCTTCGGCCATCTACTTCGGTGGATGGCCTCAGCGGCAGCGTTCAAGCAGTGTCCGTCCTGCAAGAGAAAGTTCCCTAGCTCGGACGGGCACGTGCGTTGTCTTCGCTGCCTCGGGGAGAGTCACCAGGTCCAGACCTGCGAAGTCTGTCGCGGCTTCTCGAAGGCCGCCATCAAGAACCGCCAGTACCGCCTTCAAGCCTACCTCATGGAGGCCGCACTGGCACCACCGGCTCCCCCAGCTCCAGAGCAGGCCGCTTCCACGTCTGCTCCTTCAACCTCCGCTTCTTCTTCCAGGCCTTCGGCCTCTGAACTGTTCAGGCGGAAGAAGGAGCAGGAGAAGAAGAAGAAGGACAAAAAAGAGAAAAAGAAGCGCCGTAGCTCTTCGTCTTCTCTTCCTCCGACCCCGGCACCGGCTCACCTTTCGCCGCCACGCTCCCTAGCATCCGCCCCGGTCGCAGCTCCACCTACGCCGGGTAGGATGTCGACCGAGGCCCGGGACGCCACGCCGGAGAGGGCCCACAGCCCTCCACCGCCACCGGAGACTCCTCCACCTGTACCACCGCACAGGTCTTCCTCCCTCCGCAGCCCTTCCGTGGTTCCTGGTCCGGCTACCGAACCGCCGCCCCAGTTGAGCCTCATCGCCCCGTACATCGAGGCGATGGTGCGGAAACTGCACGCCGAGCTCCAGGGCCCGCAGACGACACCGTGGGAGCGCCCTCTGCCCTCACCACCAGCCACGGAGGCACCACCCCTCCGTGAGGAGGGCCCCGCACCGAAGCGGCAGAGGGTGGAACAGGCGCGGTCGGAGGCCTCTCTCCCTCCGTACCAGTTGCCTTTGCCGGGGAGCGATCAGAGATCCGCCAGGCCGTACTGGTCGGACTCGGACCCCGAGGTCTACCTGCCACCGCCCAGCGTCTCGGAGCGGTCAGGAGACTCCGATTCGTCGGATCAGGAGGAGGAGCAGCATCAGCCACCGCCGGTTGCGGTCGACAAGTCCCCGGACGACAACATCGGCGCCGTCCACGGGTCCCAGCCGGAGGATTTGAAGACCTACACCGGACTGATCACTCGCCTCGGATCCACCCTTGGGATTCGGGCGGAGGCTCCCCTGGACGACTGTGAGGATGTCGTCTGCGGCTTGGCCGACCGCAAGGAGTTGGTCCCCGTCCGCCTCGGACTGCTCCCTAAGATTGCTAAAGCGGCCAAGGAGGTGTGGAAGAAGCCGGTTTCTTCGCACTCCGTATCCAACAGAGTGGACTCTATGTACAGACTGCTGGACGATTCCAACTTTCTGCACATTCACCCGGCACCGAACTCCCGAGTGGTCAAGGGCTCCCAACACCGGACGCCGATCAGCAGCACTCCCATCCCGTCGACCCAGGAAGGGAAGAAGCTGGACGCACTGGGCAGGAGGTTCTACGCCAATGCCTCCTTGTCCTTCCGTGCGTCCAACTACGCGACGGCCATGGGAGGCTACCAGTGTCGACTCTGGGAGCAAGCGGAGTCGTTCAAGTCCCTGCTGCCACCTGATCGACAAGCGGACTTTGAAAAACTCTGCATGGAGGGCAACCACCTCGCCCTCCAGCAAATCCGCACCGGCCGCCACGTCACCGAGTCGGAGGCAAAAAACTTGGCCTCCGCCATCCAGCTCCGTCGCCACGCCTGGCTCCGTTCGGCTAACCTGCAGGACGATGTCAAGCGGCTCGTGGAGGAGCTTCCCTTCGATGGCGAGGGCCTCTTCGCCAAGGAGACCGACACCTCCTTGGGAGAGCTGAAAGGGGACTACGCCACGATAAAACAGCTCCGCCCTCCACACCGTGGGTCCGGCCGTTACCATCAGGACCAGCCGTTGACGTCTCAGGCGGGCCCATCCTATCAACCTCGCCCGCCACAGAGGCAAGGGGACTACTCCCGGTACCAGCCCTACCGGCAGCGCCAACAACCCAACCGTCCACGCTACCAGCAGCGGCCTCAGACTGGCAAGCGTACGGAACGGAAGGGCAAACAACGTGTTTGACTCTTCCGTGACCGAGACTCTACCCTACCGCCCCCTTTCCGACTACCTATCGGCGTGGTCTGCCATCACCACAGACCGATGGGTTTTAACCATCTTAGACTCTGGCTACGCGATCGAGTTCGAGAGATGCCCTACTGTCGGACGGATCCGCATCACCGATCCATCCCCACCGCTCCAGGAGGAACTAACAGCTCTCCTAGAGAAGGGCGCCATAGAGCCGGTCGCAGCGTCGGAGTCTCACGAAGGGTTCTTCTCCCGATACTTCCTTGTGGACAAAAAAGACGGGGGGGCACGTCCCATCCTGGACCTCCGTCTTCTCAACAGGCATATCGACGCGAGGAAGTTCCGGATGGTAACCCTTCACTCCATCCTCCCGCTGATCAACCACGGGGACTGGTTCACCGTCATCGACCTGAAGGACGCCTACTTTCACGTGTCCATCAGGAGGGAACATCGTCGTTTCCTCCGATTCCAGGTGGGCGGCAACATCTACCAGTACACATGCCTACCCTTCGGCCTCTCCACCGCTCCGAGGGTATTCACGAAGTGCATGGCACCGGTGGCTGCTCATCTGCGACTGCAAGGCGTCCAAGTGTTCCCGTACATAGACGACTGGTTGATCTGCTCCCCAACCCAACAAAAAGCCAAGGACGACGTTGCACATTGCCTCGCCCTTATGCAGAGTCTCGGTCTGCGGGTCAACTTCAAGAAATCCCAGTTGACCCCCACTCAACGAATAGAATACACCGGAGCCGTTCTAGACTCTCTGGCTCTAAGAGCCTACGCTCCAACCAAACGTCTGCTCGACATCCGCACAGTGGTGGCACGGATCCAGGGCAGACGTCGGGTCCGTGCGAAGGACGCCCTCCGTTTGCTAGGACTCATGGCGTCGACCACGGCGGTGGTCTCGCACGCCAAACTCAAGATGCGCTCGCTCCAGTCGTGGTTCCTCTCCTCCTTCAACGGCACCCACGACAACCTCGGGAAGTGGCTCACACCGACTCCCGAACTCCGAGACCAGTTAAACTGGTGGACAATGGACCAGAATGTGACCGCGGGGAGACTCTTCACCCTTCCCGCACCGTCCATCCAAGTCACCACCGACGCGAGCACCCACGGATGGGGTGCGTGCTGCCGCGGACTACGGATTCACGGCATATGGACGCCCGAGGAAGCCGACCACCATATCAACTTCCTCGAGCTGCTAGCGGTGTGGAAGGCGATGAGGTCCTTCAGACCGTCGATCGCGGGCAGTGTGGTGCAGATCGCCTCGGACAACACCACGACACTAGCCTATCTCAACCGGCAAGGAGGGACCAAGTCTCTCTCCCTCCTCTACCTGACCGTCCAGATGTGGGAGTGGTGCCTGAAGGTACACGTGTTCCCCATAGGTGTCCACATCCAGGGCACCCTGAACTCCGATGCAGACTCCCTGAGCCGCAAAGGGACGGCAATGCACGAGTGGGAACTGGACGAATCGGTGTTCGACCGCCTGTGCCGACGGTGGGGCACACCGACCCTAGACGTCTTCGCGTCACAGGCCAACTCCAAGTGCCGCCGTTACTGCTCCCGAGCAGGGATCGGCCACGGATCGGAGGGCGATGCCTTCATGGTGCCGTGGCACCAGGAACTGCTGTACATGTTTCCACCGATCCCTCTCATCCAACGGGTCCTGATACGGATCCGTGCGGAGAACGCCTGGACGATCCTGGTTGCCCCGTCCTGGCCGCGCCAGCCGTGGTTCCCACTACTCCAAACCCTGGCTTGCGATCGTCTCCGCCTACCCACCGATCCGAATCTCCTCCGCATGGAAGACGGTCGGATCCTTCACTCGGATCTGCCGAGCCTACACCTGACGGCCTGGCTTATCCGCCCAACATAACACGGATCCTTGATCTGTCCAGGAAACCTTCCACACGGAAGTCCTACGATGCCAAGTACCGTCGCTTCACTGACTTCCTAGCATCCAGCGACCGCACCGTGGACTCCGCATCCCTGCAGGATGTCATGTCCTACCTCCTGCACCTAGCCGAGTTGGGATCCGCACATTCATCATTGAAGGTCCACCTAGCTGCTGTGGTCGCCAAGGCCCCACCTTCTTCAGTATTGTCCTCCGCCTTCAGAGACAAAACTGTTAAAAGGTTCCTTCAAGGGCTACGCAACGCCTATCCTCCAGTGAAGATACCACCCCCTCAGTGGTCCCTCACTACAGTGCTCACCGCACTCACGAAGGCACCCTTTGAACCCATGGCTTCGGTGGACATTAAGTTTGTCTCTTACAAGACTGCTTTCCTTGTAGCTATCACTTCTGCCCGACGGGCAGGGGAGCTGGCAGCCCTTCGGTCTGACCCTCCTTTTCTCAAGTTCTACCCCGACAGGGCAGTGTTGCACCCAGATCTGACATTCCTGCCCAAGGTCCTGACTGAATTTCACCTGGCCCAAGCCATCACGCTTCCAGCATTCTTCCTGAATCCCTCGTCTCCACAAGAGAGAGTGTGGCACTCGTTGGATGTCAGGAGGGCCTTGCTGTTTTACACCCAGAGGACTGCGTCCTTCAGGAGAGCAAAACAACTGTTTGTGGCTTATGGTGGCAAGACTAAGGGACAGCCTCTGTCTGCCCAGAGACTATCTAAATGGATCTCAGGTACCATTTACCTGGCCTATCAGATGTCATCCCTGCCACCTCCGCCTCATGTCCGGGCTCACTCCACCAGGACACTGGCTTCCTCCACTGCATTCCTAGAGGGCATCCCGATGGAGGATATCTGCAAGGCTGCCACTTGGTCCAGGTCCTCCACCTTCATCACCCACTACCGGGTTGATACAAGGTCCGCCCCTGATGTCAGACGGGGCAGGTCCATCCTGACGGCTGGTCTCCGATCTTCTTCGTTGATGACCGCCCATCCATGATGACATCGCGCTCTCCTGCATCTCAGGACGCCGGCTGCCCACCATCCAAGTAAGTGAGCTTGTTAGTCACCCATCAGTGTGCATCCCCAAACAACACGAAGGAGAAGGACAGGTTTCACTTACCAGTAACTGTCGTTCTCCGAGTATGTTGTTTGGGGATTCACACAACCCAACCCTGCCTCCCCTCAGGGCTGCCGGCCTGAGATGGCCTTAGGCTTAGCGGGCAGCTTTAATATCAAACTGAGGGGAGAGCGCGAAATGGCGCCTAAAGGGGTTGGGCATGGTGGGCGGTCCCACATTCAAAACTCTTTATCCAATCAGCTTTCCAGCTCCGCTCCGGATTCAGCGCAGGCGCAGAACCCATCAGTGTGAATCCCCAAACAACATACTCGGAGAACGACAGTTACTGGTAAGTGAAACCTGTCCTTTCCGCCCTAGTGGCCATCTCTGGTAATGACCCCAAAACAGCTGTTCCTTTCCTCCCCCACCCCAGAAGTGCTGTACGTGGCAAGGGCTTGGATGGAATGGCATTGGGGGCCAGGTCTGGCTCACGGGCCATAGGCTGCGAATGCCTGGTGTACCTCATTACAATATTGTGGCAATTGAAGTGGGATAGATGAATGTGGTAGAGGTGTACCATGGGTATAACCTTGAACATATTGCCTGAAAGGTGCATACTATTTCAGTAGAAAGCACAGGAGTAAACATTTATACTGGGAAGTATATGAAGACCCCAACATTGGAAAAGTAATGGAATCAGGAGCCAAATATTCATTCTTCTCTGAATTTTGCACTAGTTTATGAAGATAATCTCACTAAAATCAGAATGCTATGTACCCCATAAACAGTTGCTGTCAATGTGAACCAGAACCCCTGTATCCCCCCCTTTTTTGAGGGGGGGGGGCTTGGCTTGCATGAACATCCTACAAGGTAACAAAGAGTCCTTCCTTTTCAGATATAACATTTGAATGAGAAAGCCATGTTGGAGGAGGTGGAGAAAGCATATTCCTCTTGTTGTGTGTGAAGTCTTAATTTTTTATTTCTTCCATGTCTAGGCCAGATGTGAAACTGTCAAAATGAAGCCACCAACATAAGGTAATCCACCAACACAAGGTTAGCCAGCAACACAAGGTTACCGTTACCAGGGTACACCCAATTGTAGTTCAGAAATACTGTAACACAGTATTCTCTGTACCTGTACCATGATGACTTTTCCTGAGAATATAATGCAGTGGCCTTTCATTTGCCTTCCGCATCTCAGCATTAAACCCGTACCACTGATCCAGTCCCACAAGTCACTTTCTGGTCCTGACCCTTTTTGACACACAAATTCCTCCTCAGCCCTGGGCCAGTATTCATGAAGCTGCTGCCCTTCATCAAGATGGATTCAAGTGGGATTTAATCCACTTGGGTACTATCACCCTTCCCTGTGGACTTCGGCACCCAAGGCTGTTAGTCCTCAGGGTTGTCAGGTTAATTAACCACCGCCTGACAATTGGCGTTGAGTCTCTGGCAGTATAGCCTATTACCATAGCAAGATAACCTGTCCAGACTGTTTGAAGTCTGTTGTTGCATTAAGATGAAGTCTTAATAACAACTGTGCACACATTTGGAAAGAGAGGTGGGCCCAACACTTCAGGAAAAGTAGGATTTAATCTAAATTAACTGCTCTTTATTTCCACTCTCCTCATACCTCTGATTCTTCTCATTTTCCTCTATATAGATCCTGCAATGCTGGCATTGCTCTTGGGCACAAAGGAATCTGCCTTGGATTAGGTCACACCATCTGTCCATCTAGCCTGGTTTTGTTGACACAGAATGGCAGTAATGGCATTCCAGGGTTGCAGGCTGAGATTCCCCCCTCCCACCCCTCTCAAGCTTGGAGATGCTGTGAAGTGAACTTGGATCTTCGTTCCTCGTAAAGCATGTACTCTACCATCAAGTTACAAATATGCTCCTCAATGCATAGATTTAGAGTTGCCCCAGCCTGATGGTTTTATGACTTGGAATTCTGCCAGCATAAGGGGATTCAGTTGCAATCCTATCCTATGTCCAGCTGGCATAACTTGAAGATAGGTTTGCACAGTATGAGAGTAAGGGGATAGATGGAAGGGAAAAAAACCATTTTGTGGCAGGCGGTCCAAGCAGTGAAGAGTAAGGAGTTTGTACTATAGTGGAAGGCCAGAGAATGGTCTTTGAACTGCCAAATTTAGCTTGCCAGTGATGATTACTTCATCTCTAATAATTAACCATGCATCTTTGAAATTCCTGTTTTAGTTCCTTTTCCTGCTACATTTTGACTTTTCATTCCCCCTCCCCCCCTCCCTCAACCCATTTCCCTCTTTTACTTTCTCCTCTTTTTTACAAATTCTTTTGCCAACTGTGAAGCCTGGCAAAATCCACATCCTCCTGCATTATTTTATGCTGGGGATGTGCCAGTTCTATGCGAAATTCCCTGTTAAGTGAGCCAGTGCTGTCTGTCCTTTTTGCTGCAGCTGGAATGCAGACAGCACATGTTGGGCTTTATTTTATTTCTGTTCTATTTCCCTTTCCTGCAATATCATCTGGTGAGATATGGCAGATGAGAATCGAGCCCCTATATGCTTGAGAGTAAAGCAAAACTCAGGAAGTGGGAAGGGAGATAGAAAGAGAGTTTGGTGTGTCCACTTGTTCATGATTATTCCATTTGTAGGTATTCAGTACCACATAAGTGAATGGTTCTGATTTTAAACCTCCTTACATAGCAGGGAGTCAGCAGAAACCATGTGGAATCCCTTTCTATGAAGTTCTTTTTTTCACAAGTTCAACATTAGCCACACCAAGATATTCATTTTTTGGAATGTATACCATAAATTGTCTGTAGCAGAGGACTAACACCTTAGGCAGGTTTTATGCGGGTCTTCAAGGTGCTTATAAGGAAGTGTGTGAGAAAATGTGTGATGAGAATAGGCTTTAAAACATTGGAATGGGTCAATAGATGTCTTATACAGTATGTGTAGATGGCAAGTAGCCTTAAAACTACCTTGCCTAGTGCCCATATAACTTCTCTGCTTTATCTTACATTAGAGCGGGAGTTTCCAACCTATGGCCTGCGATGCCATTTCATCCGGCTTGTTGCCGCCTCCACCACACCTGGAAGTGGAAGCAGGAGCATCTAGTCAGCCATAAAATGCGTCCGAGCATGCGCAAATGCACCTGTGGCTTTTGTAAATGTGGTATTGGGCGCATTTATGACAGCCGTAAATACGCTTGCTTCCAGGGGAGTGAGGTTCAGACCGCTCAGCTATCTGGGGGTGAGGTCAGGCCCACAGTATAAAAAGGTTGGCTACCCCTGCATTAGAGTTTTATGGTTTTCCTGCCAAGTTTCAACATATGGAAGAACTGTTGTTGTGGGGGTTTTGGGATCACAATTCCCATGATCCTGTGGCCATAAAATTCTGGGTAACAGACTAGAAAAGTGAAATTTTCCAGTTCAGTAGATGTTTTCCCCCAACATTAAATTATAGAATCCAAAATCATTGACTTAAAAGTGTCTGTAGGGATGAAGAAATTTTGAGCAAAATGAAGATGACGTTTTGTTAAGTAAATAGGATAGGAAGGAAAGTTTTAACTAGTTCAGGGTAATACAAGATTGGTTATGTGAAGGGATGAATCAATCTGTATTTTTCATATTCTATGGCAGGGTTGGCAACCTTGGTGTCCAGATGTTCTTGGACTTCAATTACCAGAAGCCCAAGTAAGCACACCTGCTGATCAGGACTTCTGGGAATTGAAGTTCAAGAACAGCTGGGATACCAAGGTTGGCCACCCTGTTCTATGGCTTCAGAATTATTTGAAACACAGATAGTGTTTCTGTCTCTACATTTATTTGCAATTTTTTGTTAAAATTTTGCATGAAAATTTATACACATTTTTGTATAGATTTTCCCCAACAGACACATTTTTTGGCAAATGTTTTTTTCCTAATACAGTAATACCCCGGGTAACGTGAGTACCGTATAGCGTGAAAACCGCATAACGTTACAAGATTTTTGGAAAAATCTTGTATCGAATAATGCGATTTTTAACGTTATCCTATACAGTCGTTCTTAGCAGCAGGGTGGCTGGAAAGCTGAACAGGGTTCTCCGTTCAGCTTCCCAGCCACCCTGCAGCTACGGAAGCAGGGGTGGGGAGACTGGAAAGCTGATGGGGGGCTCCCCCGTCGGTTTCCCCAGCCACCCCACAGCTGCGGAGGCAAGGGCGGGTGGCTAGGGAAGCCAACAGGGAGTCCCTGTCAGCTTCCCCAGCCACCCTGCAGCTGTAGATCGAGTCCTTTGATCTCTCTGGAGCAGGCAGGGGACACGATCCAAGCTGTTTCTGGGCTTCCCCGACGTCCTCAGCCAGTGCAGCAAGCCAAAACGTCAGGGTTCGAATCCCGACATTCTGGCTTGCTGCACTGGCTGAGGACTTTTTAAAAACAATTTTGGGGTCTCTGACCCCCCTGCCGGGTCCAGGGAGGTGGGGATACCCGATCCAAGCTATTTCTGGGCTTCTCCGACGTCCTCAGCCAGTGCAGCAAGCCAAAACGTTAGGGTTCAAATCCCGACATTCTGGCTTGCTGCACTGGCTGAGGACATTGGGGAAGCCCAGAAACAACTTGGATCGGGTCTCCCCACCTCCCTGGACCCAGCCGGGGGGGGGGATGTCAGAGACCCCCCCCCATTATTGGTAAAAAAACGGGTCCAGGGAGGTGGGGAGACCCGATCCAAGCTGTTTCCAAAGTTCCCCCACCTCCCTGGAGGCTGCAGCAAGCCAAAATGTCAGGATTCAAATTCCGACGTTCTGGCTTTATGCAGCCTCCAGGGAAACAGGGCTGTTTTTAACATTGTGTGATCAATGTATCACACAACGTTAAAAACCGGATAACGACGAGACTTGTGGAACCAAGTCATAACGTTATCCGGGGTACTAGTGTACATGCCTTTCTGTTTGCACATTTCCCTGATGTACACATTTTGGTTTAGTTTCCCCCAAAGTGTCAGATTTTGTCACAGTTTCTTTCTCATGGATGCAATTTAGATGCAATTTTTCCTATTGTTTATCTTCTTGTATACCTTTTGGGGGCAGGGTCTAAGAACTGCACTGCAATTAAAAGGATACAGTAAAACCCCGAGTTACAAAAAAAAAAAAAAAAAAATCGGTTCCAGGACCTCTTTCATAACTCAATTTTTTCATAACTCAAGGCATCCCCATAGTGTTGCATAGAAAAAAAAAGAATTTAAACGGAGAGTTCTCCCTACCTTTTGGCGGCTGCTTCTGCTTCCTTCATCCGGCTGCTCCTGAGAGTGGGAACTGCCCCTCCGCTGCTTCTACGGTAGGGTAGAGCGTGGGGAAGCATATCCTTGTGCCTGGCCTTGCCAAAGCCCAGAGACTTCACTATGATTGCGAAAGTACAGGGGACGTTTGTGGTTGCAGCGGAGGCTCTGGGCTTCTCAGAATGGCGGGGGACCAATGGGATCCCTTTCCCAGAGCCTTCTGGAGGTGGAGGGCATGGCGGACATGCCAGACACAGTGGCATCAATGGCCATGGGGATGTCGTAAAAAATGTTCTTGTGGCTGTTTGTGCAGCCACCTCCGGAAGGCTCTGGAAAAGGGATCCCCTTGGTTCCTGCCATTCTCCGAAGCCACAGTCGCCACCACTTCCTCCACTGCTGCCATGGTAAGGTGTTTTTTTTTTTTTTGGCTGGGTGGCAGTAGGGTGGATTATTAGAGCTCAAAATGGTGGCACCACCTTTTTGAGCACTACAATTTTGATTTTTGCAGACCAAAATGATGGCAGCGCCGTCATTTTACGATTTCAGAAATCGGGTTATTTTCAGAAATCGGGACACCGATTTACGCAAATAACTCTTCCGTAACTTGAGGCATTTGTAAATTGGAGTTTTACTGTAATTTCATTCTGATTTGCGTATTAATGGTTTTTATTTAAAATACAGTAAGCCAAACAGATTTCTTCCCCTAAATTAACTCCTTTTTTCCTGTCAGATTCCTGGCTATTTGCATTTGAAGGAAACTTCTCTTAAAAGGAAACTACCTTAGGTAGCAGTTGGTTCACCTTTTGCAAAGCAAATGGAAATTTCAGAGACGAATTTCTGTCAAGACCCTGACAGACTAAGACTAGAATTAAATTCTCTATCACTCCTATTTTAAGGTTGTTGTTGGCTTTTTTGTTTTTGTTTGCTCCCCTATGAGGTACTTATTTACATAACAGATATCTGTGCAAATTAATTGTGCTTATTCAACTGATGAGTTGACTTTTGCAACACCAGTCTAACTAGGATCAGTGATGTGAATTACACAGACTATGGAAGATTGTTCTCATTTTGCATTCATAACACACTCTAAATTACACTCCTGGTTTAATTTTGGATCAGAGAGCCAGGCATTTTAAAAATTGTTCTCAGTAAAGTGTCTTAGACTAACTTGTGCTCTTTTAAACTGGGATTGCAAATCTTTTAATACAAAAGGCCCTATTTTTCTACTGCCACATCTGATACCAAAGTATGAAAATGTTTTCTGTGTGTTAGTTCAGGAGTAGAGTAGATAAAAACCAGTGATTTTTTTACAAGTCAGATTTTTTAAATTTTAATTAGATTGCAGTATTTTGATTTAATTAAAATGATTAAGTTTGTATTACTAAAGTGCTGTCTGTCCTAAAGAGAGCCCAATTTGATGGTGATTTTGATTGCCATAGTGTTACAATTCAAATATCACCTTGTAGAATAGTAATCATAAATTTTAATTTTATATTATGAGATAATGTATATATACAACCATTTAAAATATTTTTTAAATAAGATTCAGATGTTCTTGGATTAGACTCTCAATTTGATGCAGATTTGTAAATTTTTGTGCAGATTTAAGGGCATGACTACATTGAAAAGCTGAATTGGAGTGTTTCAGTTCTGCTGCTGTTTGATTTGCAGCTTTAGTAAGAATAATTTCGTGTCAGAAATTCTTCTGGGTTGAAAGGATTTTTGTGGAAGAAACTCTGCTCAGGGAATGCCCAAATGAGGCTCCTTTCATGTCCCCAAGAGCTGGGACAGAGACGGGCACTCAATCCGTCATGCAGTAGCCAGGTCTTGAACTGCCAACTTGCCAGCCTTCCAGCTAACAAGGCAAACTTGTTAACACTGAGCCACTGCAGCCTCATAGTTATGATTGAAATTGTAATAAGTGCTCACATTGGGCCTTGTATTTAATCAGAAGTACTGTACAGTGTCCACCCTGGTGATGTGATTGTCATTCCAGTCTCCTTCCTTCCTGAGATTCCATGTTCACTTGTCTTTATGTGATCCTGCCTCTGCCAATCCTTTTATGGTTCAGTGTATTGCCCCTTGGTTTTGAAAGGATTACACAATTTCTGAAGTGGTGACAGCATATCAGACACATCAGGAACATTAAATAATTACAGAAAATATGAATGAAGATTCAGTGATAGGGTGATCTAGCACTCATCTATTTATTTTTTTAAAAAAGGATGATGATCTGGAAAGTAAAAACAATGCGGGGCATGTTACCATTTTTCTGAACATCACACCCAACTGCTTATGTCACAAATGCAACAACTACAGACAAGCCCACATTTTTACAAACATCCTTGGGGGGGGGGGGCTTTTAGATCAGTCTAACACGAGAAAAATAGAAGACCTCCAGCAGCAGCAGAGAGAAAAAAGCTGCTTTGGGAAAGAAAAGCAGATTAGTTTGAGTCAGCATTTAAGTCATGCAGAGGGCAAAAAAATAAATAAATTCAGATTTACCTGTTTTATAATTAGAGCAAATCCCAATGTATTTGATAGTGCAGTCAGCTACTCAGTTAAACTTTTTGTCTCCTCAAGTGCTCAATGTAAAAGATACCAACAGAAGAATGTCCCAGTCTCAAACTGGAATTATGTCTTTAGAGATATATATTAATAGCAATACATAGAGATTAAACAGCAGGCCTGATCTGCCCTACTTTCTAACTTTGACTGATATTATTTCTGGAACGTTTCTTTCTCTCTCAACACTGTATAATGTTAGAAATTCTTGAAACCCCTGTGAACATCTCCAGAATTGCTTTCAGAAGCCACCTTATGTGATATTCCTTCTTCTAGGGCTAGGCAACCCTACTCTTTTGCTAAAACCTTTTATACTGGTCTACAAGTCAGAAAATTCCCCTTCAGGTTGGCTGGGGAGTTAAAGTCCAGTAATATCTAGGTAGACTCAAGGTTGGGAACCACTTTTGTAAGGGATTATCATAGTAATGAACTGGAGTATATGCTGTGAAAAATATCCTACTAGTTACTACAACTGAAAGTACACCACTAAAATTCAGCAGCCCTTTCCACATCACTGAACATTTATCTGTCTGGGGTGGAGCAGAATCAATCTGGGCAACATTCTGTTCTATATGTTTGTTTGACTTGATAGTGCAAATGGCATCTTAGCACTTTCCTGCACTACAGAAAGCTGTCACAGTAGATGCTGAGTTTTCACAGTGAGAACCTTGGAACTAGTCCCCAAACTTTAACAACGGTTCAGTTCCTCGTGGTTTGGGCTTATGGGGAAGGGGCATCTAGTGTGGCTTTATGACTCTTAAGAACTTACTTATTTGGAATCTTCACTGATTGATGGTACTTCTCAAAGGTTTCAGACTGAGTCCCCCCCCACACACACACACACCTAGAGAACAGGGGAAAACTCAGTCTGAAACCTTTGAAAAGTACCATCAATCAGTGAAGATTACATATAAGCAAATTCTCACCCGTGTCTGTCCCACCTCCTGCCAACCTAGCAGTTCAAAAGCAAGAAATTGTAAGTAGATAAATAGGTACCACTTCAATGGGAAGGTAAACAGCATTCCGTGCGCACCAGCATCTAGTAATTCCTGCAACATGTCCATGGAAACACCTGCAGATTCAGACAATGGTGGCTCTTTGGCTCTAAATGGAGATGAGCACCAAACTCCAGAGTCAGATGCGACTAACTTTTGAGCAACGGCAAACTTTACCTAGAGAAACATCTGCAGAAGCAGATGGCGCTGGCTCTTTGACTATAAACTGAGATGAAGCACCAACCCTAGAGTTGGATACAACTGGCTTTCAAGCAAGGGCAACCTTTACCTAGAGATGCTGGATATTGAATCCAGTACCTTTCTCTTGAAAAATATATGCTCCTCCAGTACTGACACAAAATCTAACTGTCAATGAAAAGCTCTTCCAAACAGGTTTACATGTCTTCTTTCCCCCAAATCTTCTGGGAAATAGTCTCTAAAGAAAATAGAACTGACTATGGGAGAAAATGGGAGGCAATTGTGATTGAGTTTGATGAATTAAATGTATCTGAACACCACACGTGCAACACTTTAAATAATCCAAAATTCACAATTCAGCATTGTCTTTATTAGGACCATTTTAAAAGGTCGAGAATGCAAACACTTGTTCACTGTTTTGCGGCACTTAAGCTGCCTGTAGTAATGGTATCTGACTAACTATTTTGGGAATTCTGTATGTCACAGGTGAGCAAAGTGTGATACTCCAGATGTTGTTGGACTGCATCCATTAACATTTCTGACCTCTGGCTATGCCACATCAGACTGATTGGATTTGCAATTCAATAATATTTGGAGAGCTGCATTTTTGCTGACACCTGCTCTCTGCGGATTCTTCCTATTACATGCATGCTTTACTGCTGTACATGAATGGAGCCCCAATCAATATTTTCTGCATTTCTTTGCTTGTGATCTGACCATTTACAATGTTCCCTGAAATAACCTGATTCTAACTTAGGATAATGGGACTGCTGTGGCTCAGTGGTTAGGGCCCTGAACATGATGACTGGAAGATTGGCAGGTCAGCAGTTCAAGACCCGAGTGCTGCATGATCGAGTGAGCTTCAGTCTCAGTCGCAGCTCCTGCCAACCTAGCAGTTTGTCAGCAAAAAATTGCAAGTAGATAAATAGGTAGCACTTTGGTGGGAAGGTAAACAGCATTCCGTGCATGCTGGTGTTTAGTCATGCCTGCCACATGTCCATGGAAACGTATGGGCGTGTTTTACTTCCACTTCCAGGAGCGACGAGGGCAGCGTGGGCCGGATGAATTGCAGTAAACCCATTCGTGCAGATTCATGGGGGCTTGGGCTTCTGAGAATTGAAGTCCAAGAACATCTGGAGTGCCAAGGTTCGCCATCACGGGTCTAGAGGTCTTTCTTTCAGCAGTCTATCCCAGTGATGGAGAACCTTGGCACTCCAGATGTTCTTGGACTTCAATTACTAGAAACCCAAGTCAGCACTCCTGCTGATCAGGGCTTCTGGGAATTGAAGTTCAAGAAGAGCTGGAGAACCAAGGTTGGCCATCACTGGTCTATCCTCTGGTTAGCATCATCTGTACTTATGCCAGAACTGGTGAGGCAGTGGCCTTGTTGATGTTGTTGAACTCCATTTCCCATTAGCTTTAGCTTCTTTACCAATGGTAGGGTATGATTGTATGCATTCATTGACAGGTGGCAACCCAAAGGTACTTTACTCCTGCTTACACTTTAATTCTTGTAAGTAGTGCTCAAGTTATTGGTTTTCTAAAACCTATTGATGCTAAGTCTAGCATAGCAAGGTTTGATTTCTAGAGAGATTTGCATATACAGTAAAACCTCATATAACGCTAAAACCTGGTTCCACAAGTCTTCGTGTTATATGATTTTTCGTGTTATCTGATCCTCTATGGGATCCATAGAGATACATTGTAACCACACAGGCTTTCGCGGTTGTTATCTGAAGCATCCCATAGGATCTTAATGTTATCTGATGCAATTCTTTCCCCCAGATTCCTTGATGTTATGCGATTTTCGTGTTATTCGATACTAATGTTGTATGAGGTATTACTGTATCAGTAGCAGAACAGCATTCACAAGAACTTTGTAACCAATGACCGTGAGATAATACGACAATACAATTTGTTTCAAGAGTAGAAACGATCCAGCTTTTGACTGCTGTGTACTTTTAAAATGTTAATGTTATGATTCCTCCAGTCTTATAAAACAGATTTCCACATGTGTATCTGCTGTGTTTGATCTAGCATGGAGAAGCTTTAGTGGGGGGACACAGCCAGCCCACACCCAGCCACTTGGTAAAGCAGCTCCCAACACAAGAGTGTATCCTTTCTATCAAAGGTAGAATAAGCCCACAAAATTTAGTTAAGAAATCTATGAAAATTGCTAGTTTGCCGAAATTTTGACTAGCCTTTTGGGTTAGGCAGAGGATAGATGGAAGACTGAGATGTTTATGCTGGGCATGGAGAAAGGCCCTTCTGTCTTATAGAGCATGTCTGGTTTCTCTGCTGGCTACAGAAGAGGGACTGAGCAATCAGTATTCTAACCCACTTGTTTGCCTGTGTGAAATTTATAGTAGCTGGTGGTTACCATGCTAATGTTTAAATAGGAAGGTTGCTTTATACATGTCAGAAGGTTCATGTCTTAAACTTAGTGTAACTGCTCCTATAGATGATTTTCCTTTCCACATTTTGTCTGTAATTTTAAAATAAATTTCCTAGGTATGCCTGTCCCTATTAGTAAATAAATTGGCACATACAAGTATAGCAGAGATGATAAACAGGGCAATGTGTATTTAAGTCATCCAAATTCTGCCACAAGAAAATCTGAATAAGTTGACTTGTGTATTTTCTTACTTTTTGTAATGATGGTATTTCTGCAGTTCTCTGTAAGTACAAGACATGTAACAGCTCCTTGTAGAGATTGATGAACACTGAACTCCCAAATATCTTACCACAAGAAGTGCTATCCATAATCCAATTTTTCTAGATTCTTCAGTTATTATACATTACCACGTTTCTTTTCTCAACAATTCACCCTAAGTGTTCTTAATGAAAAGCTGGAATCCTGTGAATCTATTGTCCCACAGTTATATAATGCAGGTATGGGAAACACAAAGCACATATGGACTTGAATATAAGCAGGCCAGGATATATTCTTTGTGCTATAATATTTTTAAATTAAATTCAGGCAGTCTAAATTCTGTACCAAGAAAAATAATTCTGCAAGATGTGTAAAGTTACTTACTTAGTTCTTGAAGGACATGATTCCAAAACATTTAGGGATTTCACATGCCCTATTTCTTTTGGTGGGTCTGCTAAGACTAAGCCTAGTTTCAAATCAGGATGTCTGGAAATTTCTAGTGCAAAGCTTTGTGTCTTTAAAGTTTGTGTGTGCGCGTGTATGTATGCACACACGCACACCCCAATGCATTTTCAGTTGGTACTTCTCTTTATTTTGTAATTTTCCACTGATGCAGATGTTTCCCAAGTCTTTGGGTCCAAAGATTTCTTAAATCTAAAAACAACAACCCCCTTCACTCCAGTTTTAGCTAGATTGCATAGTCTGGCAAGATCTGTAAAATAAAATGGAAAACGAAGAGGAAACAAAAAATGTGTTTCTCATTGGAAGGAAAGTCTTGTCTCATTCCCCCACCCCACCTCAGTCTTTTTTGGTGGGGGATGGAAATTGTAATGAAATCTCTTGCTTGAATGCTGTTCCATGTCCCCAAATGAATGGAGGAGCCATTGTTTAAGAAGTCTGGAATGCAAAGAATGCTGTACTATAGGAAGGGGTCAGAGGGATTTAAGTTGATAGAGGAAAACATGTGTCTAACCAATTCCTACCCCAGCCAGTTCTGCCAGACATCTATAAGAATGGCGGTTCTTAAGACTGTGCAGTCCTCCACTGAGAAATCTAAACTCCATATTTCGTGGTTGAAATTTTGCTGCAGTTCTGCATAAAGCTTAGCTTTTAGCAATGATTTGCCTAACTTAAGAAATCTCCATAGGCATACTGTGATGTGATTTGGCATGGGAACAGATAACGACTATAGAGATTTCCTAATTTATAGCCATTTCACCACTAATAGTTAAGCTTTTCACATAATTATACAACAGAATTTCCACCAGTACAGTATATATCAAGCAGCCACAATATAGTCTTCCCTTTTGTTCATATTGGCCATTTGTCTGTGTTACGGTTCCAAGTTTTAATCTTAAGGAAAGTAAAGAATCAACAAAAAGTTTTCTTTGAGAAATTAAAATGTGCATCTTCCTAGTTACACAATAACAGCTTCCGATTTTTGCTGTCAAACATTTATATAGGAAATATTTTTTAATTGTTCATTTCTTTCTTTCTGGTTTATCCAGCTGAAGCAAGTGTTCATTTGGTCATCTCTTGCTGCCTTATATTTTTCTTACAATAGAGTTGGAGAAAGTTAGTTTTTTGGGTGACAAATCCCAGCATTCTGTAGCCATCACAGCTTCTCTTGATGTTCTCTATTCTGGAAGTTTGTTCGGGGCAGGGAGGTCTTTTCCTGTCTCTGCTACACAGGCAACCGACACTGATACTTCTCTTTGGCAATAAATCTAAGTGTGTTTTTAAAAGCTGTTTCTTCAGCTATAACAGTGTGCCTCAAACTTGTTGGTTCCTCTTTTAAACATCCTTTTTGTAATCCATTTTGAGCCTTTATATGATTGTAATCAGAAATGTTCCTCATTGACAAGTGTATTGAAGATAGTGCCTTTGTTTGTTTTGTCTGTTGATTTAACATGTTTCCCCGAATATAGGACCTCCTCGTATAGTAAGGCACCCCCCCTATTTTCCCCCCACTTCGGAAATATAAGGGCCACCCCGAAAATAAGGCACTCACCTAAATCTTGCCCTGGCGATCCACTGTATCAGCAATAAATGTGTACTGTATTCTTCTTCGTCATGGAAAAATAAGACATCCCCTAAAAATAAGACCTTGTGCATATTTTGGAGTTTTTAAAAATGTAAGACCGTGTCTTATATTCGGGGAAACACGGTATTACAGTTATACTTTTCTTTCCCATTTAAGGATGGCACTCAAGTACAGCCTTCTTAAAAGAAAATAAATTGTTATCAGCCAGTGGTACCATCATGCATAGAATTTCTAAGTTTCTCATACTTATTGATTTAGAATTTTTATACCGGTCTTTACATCACCCCATAGCATAAAAACACTACCAGTCCACAGATGTCAAGCAACCAGCAGATTCTTGAAAGAGACAAAAATTTGCTTGAGGAATGCTTGGTCCTGTCGATACTTTACTGGAAGTCTCACCAAATTCAGTAGGGATTGTTTCTGAATTTTTTTTAAAAAAACCATACAATTGCTGTGTACCTGTAAATGGGGAAGGAATATTTAGACAAGAATACTACATCCGTACATCTGAGAACTTGGAAAAGACATCTTTTTGGACTTTATTTTACAGAATTTCTCTGCCATTAGGGCCAGTGATTTAAAAAGGTAATGTTTCTGTACTGCAAGAAGAATGTGGGTGGGGACATGTCAAATGTTTTTAGGGAGCAATTGGGTCACACGGAAATAGGCACTATTTTAGATAATTTCATTTGGTGTTTGCTTCGGCGTTCACAGGAGAAATGGTCTTTTCTTACAAAATCTTCAAAATGGTCAAGACCAACATTTTTTCAGATTGCAGATTTATATCCATGTGATCTGTTAGTCAGTTGTAATATTAGTGTACAGTATTTTGTAATTTTAATAATGTATAGGTCATTTATCAAGGTAGTATACCTTCAAATATCATTTTGAGAGCATACTTAAGATATCTGTTTGCTACCATACGAAAGAGGATTTTTACTAGACAGGTCTTTTCTTCATATGATCTACCAGGGCTCTTGTCTTCTTATCCTGATTTCTTCAGCAGAGATGGACCCAAAGGGTTCAGAAGAAAATCTCTCTCTGTCTAAATGGCGATAGTAATATCCAGGCAGCATTTGTGCATGAAACTGACTTCATGAACTAAGCATGAAAAGCACTAACTAGAAGCCTGTTCACCGGACATACCCTAGTAACGGCAACCTTGTGTTGCTGGCTAATCTTTCTCACACTAGGTCAGGCAAAAGGAACTTCAGAATGAACTCACCAAAAGGTTCCTTCATTTTGGCAATTTCATGTCTGGGCTAGTATGGCCATTTTGGTAGTATTGGCATGCATCTTATATTGCAATGTTCCTCTTTTAAGCTTGCAAATATGGTACTTTTTGAACTACACCTCCCAGGTTTTTCTAGCTGCCATTTGGGAATTCTGGTCCAATAGTATAATTGAAAATATTTGTTTTCCAAGCTCAGTTTAGAAACAAAAGGCTGCATGTACGCCACTTTACATGCTGATTAAGGCTTCTTCAGGGGACCTCCCTCAAATGGACCATGCTATACAGTAAAACACCGGATCACACTAAAACTTGGTTCTACAAGTCTTGGTGTTATCCGATTTTTAGTGTTATCCGATCCATGTTAAAATCCTATGGAATAGATTGGATAATGTTAAAGCTCCATAGAGATATATTGTAACCGCACAGGCTTTAGCGGTTGTTATCCGATCCATCCCATAGGATCTTAACGTTATTCGATCCAATTCTCCTCCCCCTATTACTTAACGTTATGTGATTTTAGCGTTATCCGAGCCAATCATTATCCGGTGTTTTACTGTATGCTGTACATGCATTGTTGCACAGGAGCTTTGACTTATGGGTTCTGTATGTTTCTTACAAGAGACCTAAGGTTCTGTTCATGTGGAATTGTATGCCAAGTAACAGCTGTGGAGGGTAAATACAACATTAAGAATTAAGAAAGAGTATACTTTTGAGCATTTTTTTCACTTAAGGAATTGATGGTTAATATAAAAACCACACTCTCAGCCTCTTTGACATTGTGATTGTGTCTCATCCCCCCCTCCCCTGGCAGCTTTATATGAGGGCTGGGTTTTTCAGTCCTCTTAGTTGTGGCTATTGTTATACAATAAGAATAAGAAACCATTAGGGAAAAATCACACCAAGTTGCCTATGGATTCCTGTATTCCTTCTTTCTACCCTTTTACTGAATTTCTGGGTAATAATTGGTGGGGATAACGAAAAGTCTAGCTTGAAACCACTTTTTTCTCCTCCCCCCCCCCCCGGACTTATTTTAACTATAATAGTCAAGAACAGGCATTCACAACCTATGGCCTGTGGGCCTAATCTGGCCTGTGGAGCTCAAAGAAGTCGATCCTAACCATAAGAATGGAAATGAAAACTGTTAAAATTAATTTGTGCATGTTTATGGTGCACATGTACTATGCTGATGTTCTCTTTGTTGGTGGCACAGCTCACAGGAAGTGGGAAGCACGAATAGATAGAATATGGATTTTCTTGTGAAAAGTAGTCACAGTGGGTAGTGAGTGACACACGTGGCTGCAGATCTATTTCTGGAATTTGCATTTACCCACCCCTCAATTATAACGGCTTGGTGAATTTAGGAATATGCGGAAGGTCTGATGGAGTGGAGATCTTCCACCTGTAGTAGCACGTGGCAGCTGTTACAGAGAGATAGGTTAATTTTGGCACTGAAAATTCCCAGAGATCCTATTTTAGGAGGCAGGAATTTGAAAGGCAAAAATCAGGAGGAGAGGTACCGGCTTAGTGCTCCTACTTGTGAATGTTAGTTAAAATCCATCATTGCTATTATTTCTTTCTATTTTTACTTTCTCTGAGCCTCAATCTTCCGTAACCGTTAAAAGGCTAGCGTGTTTTATGGATAATCCCATGGCTCTTTATAGAGATTCTCTCTTCTTTATTGACCCCCTGAGATCCAAGACAACGTGCTCTGAGTGTAATTTTGTTCACCCCATTGCTTTCTGATGGATGCCATTTTCAGAATACTCGGAGGAACCAGGCAGGAGATAGAGACTGAGAGACTTGATTGCTCGAAGCATTAAAAGGCTGTGTTTGATGTCTTGGGCTTTCCTACAGGATGTGGTGACAGCCAAGAGAGCAAGGGACTGGGGGCAGGGTATCGCTGATGGTTGCTGTTGTTGCTTTTACACTGCCCATTGCTGTGAAGGAATGTTGTGAGAATCCAAGTGCACAATTTTTTTAAAATCAAAGTTCAGTTTCTTGCACAGATTCCAAGCCCAGCCTCAGAACTTAAAAGAATCCAAATTTTATACAATATAGATCAGGAGTGCTTATAGACACTGGAGGCACCAAAGTGTTGTTCTGAGGGTGGGTGAGGAGAGAAACCTGAGCTCTCTGGCTCTCCACCATTACAGGCTTCCTTTTAGCCATGAGGAATTTAACTCACCAAGTGGCATGTTATCGGACAACATGGGAAGTAAATGCTATGGCCAGCTACTCATGGGTTGCTATCACATCTCTGATGTGGTAGAAGCCTTAGCCTTTTATCCCCTGTGAGTATCCCATCATATGCTTTTTGACCCTTTTGTCACCTGCCTCCTATGACAGTCGAGAAGAAGAAAATTGAGGAAGAAAAATAGTTTATGCGTTTGCTTTTTCTTGCAAAAAGCTACTTTCCTACACCATAAATCCACATACAGTATTCCTTAGCCAACAGGGCCACTGGCTGGAGATGCTTTTAAAGGAATGCACACTCGCTGGTAGTTATGGGAAATGTAGTTCAGAAAAGTAATTTTTCCTAATCTCCATATTTTATGGGTCTCCTTCAGTGATTTGGTCTGTGCTTTTTACTACAAGATAACAAGGTATACAGGATTTAGCTTCTAGCTAGTAACCATTGTGAATGGGAAGGGCAGTGTTTACATACTTGTAGGTTTACTTAACCTAAGCCCTATTTAGTTCACTGGAACTTTCTGGGAGTAAGTGTGAATAATATCTTTTTCGAATCTAATGCCCTCCAAATGTTTGAATGGTATCTTCCACCCTGCTCTTTCATCATGACTAGCAGATAGGAACTGTGGTGAGTTTGATGTGAGGAGTGCCAGTTTGGGGAAGACCAAATTAGCAGAGAGCTAATTAGCACATTTTAGTGGGATGGTAAAATCTCACAGTTTACTGCTTGTTATATAAAACAATATTTGTTCCTAAATTGTGAAATTAGTTAACAAAGAATTTAGCACAGAATTTGGGACCTTAGCATTTGAGAATAGGCTGCTAGATTTTTGTACGCTTGCTGCGGTCCCTGTGAAATCACAAATGGCTTAATTCCTATGCATGTGCAGACAACTCAATTTTCCAGAGCTGTGAGAGAACCACAGACTCTACCCACTTCCCACCCAGTGATCCCTCAGTTCTTTTTCTGCAGCTACAATGTTAAAGACTCCTCTTTTGTTCTAGATCAGGAGTTCTCAACCTTTTAAAGCTGTGGCCCAGGTCACGTTCCCTCAAACAGCTGGGGGGGGGGGCTGGATGTTCATTTTTGTCCTTCCTCCACTACATGGCACTTCCTGGTGTGATGGAGGTGGTGGTGAGGCCACATGAAATGGCGCCGCGGGCCGCAGGCTAAGAATCCCTGTTCTAAAGCACCTTTACCCAGAGATCTTGTTCCACATAAATATTTCTATCTACAGACCATTTCTAGTCTCACAGTTTTGATTTCCTAAAACAAATCCCATTAGTTCATAGTTTAGTAAATTCAAATAACCTTTATTGGCATTACATAGTCTAGTAGTGTTTCCATTTTATGGCCTCTTCAGCCCCCTTCAAGCTGTGTGAGGACTGTAATAATAAAATCCCCCTCAAAATACAGCTATTCAGAGAGCCTCTATTGTCTTGGCGAGGGACACTAAACTCAGGCCTGCATCATCTCAAGAGCTTCACTCGCATGGCCTTGAGGAATAAAGAATCACAGCTGAAATTACATCTCTGGCAAATATCACTTCAAGCCTTCTACACTCTTCCACTGACCACCAGGCTGCTCCCTTCTGTCTGTAAATCTACACCTAAACCAAAGATAATGGAGCAATTACAGACAGAAGCTAGACCTGAGGCTGAGCCTGAACAGCACAGGCTCAAAGCCTACTACACCTTGGCTTGACAAAGGACCCAAACAGTCCAAGATATCTCCTAGAAAGGAAAAATCTTTACCAGAATCTAACAAACAAAAATCTAAATCAAAGCAGACATGTAGATCAGGGATTCTCAACCTATGGGCTGGATGCAGACCATGGCACCATTTCATGTGGCCCACCACCACCACACCAGGAAGTGCCATGTGGTGGAGGAAGGGCAAAACGGCCATCCAGCCCCTGAAGCTGTCTGAGGAAGCATGACCCGGCCACCAGTTTAAAAAGGTTGAGAACTCCTGCTCTAGATTTTTGTCTCTGTGGCCTACTTGCCTCTCCACGCCATCCTGCTGAGGGGAAAAAACATCAGGATGACTTAGTCTGCCTGGGAACAGCCTTTGAGACTGAACCAGAGCCTTCTCCCTCGCGCCAGCAACAGGGATCAGATGGAACACTGTAATAGCAGGTTACTCTCCTGTGACCAGCCCATGGCCCAAAAAGTTTGGGCACCCCTGCTCTACGCCGTTGACTCAGCCAGAGAACATTGAAGCGGGCCCAACATCATCACACTTAGTCTCCCGGTTCTGACTATAATCAAACATTGGTATTGAGATGGGGGACATTGAAACCTTCAGGGCGGAAGCTACCATTGCCAGCTTTCCATTCTGAGGCGAGACAGACACCTACTTGGCCACATTTGATCTCCAAGGGCCTTGTTTCATCTCAATGAAGATCTTAGCATCCAAAATCTCTGGGATCAACGTTGAGTGCCTCTGATGTGGCACCTTGGGTTACTCACTCCAAAACTATCAGGCTTTCTTGGGTTTACTCCGCAACTTATTCTCCACCCAAGAAGACCTCAACACACACTCATTGAGGCTGTCACAGCCAAGTTGCCTGCTTCTTTGCCAGCCCAGCAACATTTTTCATCATCAGCATCAGACTCTGCGCCTTCTGCACTGGAAAGAGGTTATATTGCAAAATTATCTCATAAGCCTAGAATGGTCACCACCCATAGCAAAAAGTTACTCACTGAGAAGAACTACAGTTACAGGTAAGCAACCTGTCTTCCTTCTTCATGGTCCCAGTGAAATCACACTAATGGATGACAAGCTCACTTACTGGCTGGTGGGAGTCACTGCATGACAGAAGATAAAACCTTATGTCCAAAGTACACACCAACTTTCTCTCTTATGCCCGGTCCATAGTGTCTGATAAAAGTATGTGGCTCAGATCAAGTGGCTGCTTTAGAGATGCTCATCAGGTCTGTTCCATGCAGCAAGGCCGAGATTTAGAAGTAGAATTCTCGGAGCAGTCATCTGTGAATTCACACATCCTGCCCAATCTCCCCTTGGTCCATCACCCATTGCTTTTCTTCGTCAACAGCAGCATTTAATCTGAGGGGTTGCTGGGCAGGAATTGTATGCGCTGAGAAGGAGGGGTGGAGCTTTGGCCCCCTTACAACTCTAGAACATTCTGAGTTGTCTGCACATGCATAGGAATTAACCTATTTGTGAATCACAGGTGACCATTTGAAGAACTGCAGGTACAGGTAAGCAACTTGTCCATATTCATAAATTAAGTTCTGTTCATAATTCAGTGCATAGTACCAGGCATGTATATAGTTGTGGTACGTAAGATCAGAGGGCAAGTATTTACATATGCTGAGTCCTAGAATGGATGTTCATAGGCTGCAAGAGTTTATGTTTTTAACATGTGAACATGGTTTTGAGAGTTGTAACTTTAGAAAGTAATTTTTCCAAGCTTTACCAAAAACCCATCAAAATAAATCCTAGGAGGCTGAAGTATATCCCTGTTTTAAGTAGTGTGTCTTCTAGATAGAAATCAATTTTTTTAAAAAAATCTGGGCACTCTATTTTTAAGATAAATTGGGCCTTAAATCTAATCTTAATAACTGCTTTCCTTCCTCCTTTAATTTAGGAGCCGCAAAATTCAGATAAGAAACATTCCCCCTCAGCTACGATGGGAGGTAAGTAGGATCATCACAAATTCTTATTTGTGTTCTTATCCATCTGTATCTGGAGGAAATGGGTGATATGTATGAAGACAAGCATGCTCCATGATATTTTTTATTTATCTGTTTGGCTAAAACATGAGTTCTCAACCTTTTAAAGCCGGGGGCCGGGTCACGCTCTCTCAGACAGTTTCAGGGGCTGGATGACCATTTTGCCCTTCTTCCACCACATGGCACTTCCTGGTGTGGTGGAGGTGTTGGGTTGCCACATGACACGGTGCCATGGGCCACAGGTTGAGAATCCCTGGGCTAAAACCACAACTTGTAACATTAAAACGAAAAATTAATTCATTTGCATTTTGTTAGGATTTAAACTTTTTGCTAGTAATGTTCAAAACTGAGAAAGTTTGACTCATTAAAATAAAGGTACAGTAATACCTCATATAACATTAGTATCGAATAACACTAAAATCGCATAACATCAAGGAATCTGGGGGGAAGAATTGCATCAGATAACATTAAGATCCTATAGGATGCTTCAGATAACAACCGCGAAAGCCTGTGTGGTTACAATGTATCTCTATGGATCCCATAGAGGATCAGATAACACTAAAAATCATATAACACGAAGACTTGTGGAACCAGGTTTTAGTGTTATATGAGGTTTTACTGTAATATATTTATAAAGCTACAGTAATACCCAGCATAACGAAAAAGCTCTGTTCCACGGAGCACTTCGTTGTGTGGATCAAATGGGGGATACCACGCATAACAAAAATAAAATGTTCATTATACAGTAGTACCTCAGATAACGATGAGACTTGGTTCCACAAGTCTTGTCGTTATCCGGTTTTTAACGTTGTGCAATGCATTGATCGCACAACGTTAAAAAAAGCCCTGTTTCCCTGGAGACTGCAGCAAGCCAGAATGTTGGGATTTGAATCCTGATCTTTTGGCTTGCTGCAGCTTCCAGGGAGGTGGGGGAACTTTGGAAACAGCTTGGATCGGGTCTTCCCACCTCCCTGGACCCGTCAGGTTAAAAAAAAAAAAAGGACTTTTTTAAAACCAATTTTGGGCTCCCTGACCCCCCCTGCCGGGTCCAGGGAGGTGGGAAGACCTGATCCAAGCTGTTTCCAAAGTTTCCCCGCCCTCCTGAAGGCTGTAACAAGATTCGAATCCTGACGTTTTGGCTTGTTGCAGCCTCCAGGAGGCTGGGGGAACTTCAAAATTAGCGCACATCAGGTCTCTAGAGCCGTCAGCTTTCCAGCCACCCCACCCCTGCCTCCGTAGCTGCAGGGTGGCTGGGAAGCTGAACGGAGAACCCCGTTCAGCTTTCCAGCCACCCTGCTGCTACGAAGGACTGTATCGGATAACACTAACAGATTGTTATTTGATGCAAAATTTACATTAACCGGGTTATACCCTGCTTAGCGAAAACCCTATATAACGAAACATTTTTGGTTATGTAGGGTATCGTGATTGCCTGACAAATGCTTCATTATACAAACTTTTCATTATACGAGGCATTCATTATGTGGGGCTTTACTGTATTTGGTGTATCCTTTCTAGAACATAAATGTTAATCCATGGTTTTCCTCCTTAAAAAGAAAATTACAGTGGTACCTCAGTTTACAAATTTAATGCTTTCTCCGGAACGTTCGTATTGCAAAAAAAATTCATAAACTGTTTCCCCATAGGAATGCATTTTGTGATTTCCCATAGGAATGCATTAAAACAAACATTTGTAAACTGAAACACAGTTTCCCACAGGAATGCATTGAAAACCAATTAATCCGTTCTGGGGAAATCCTAAACTAAGGCATTATTTTCAATGGATTTTCATTCATAAAGCAAAAATTATGTTAACCAAGGTGTGCATAAACCAAGGTAGCACTGTACTTATATTTTTATTTATAGTTTGAACTGTAGTACATTTTATTTATTTATTTATTTTATTTACCTTTACTTATTTACCTTTACATATTTAAAATATGGCATATTATATCTTTCCCCATCTGGTGCCCTCCAGATATTTTGGGCTACGAGATCCTTCAGCCCCAGCGAGCTTGACTAATGGTGAGGAATAATAGCAGTTGTAGTCTTGGGGCGCATCAGATTGGGAGAGGCTACCATGGTAATTTTATATAATATGTGTGTAATATATCTCAATAAACATTTGTAGTAGTTGAAAGTATTTGAACAAAAACATTTGACGGAGTAATCAGTTAAGCTCATTAAATGTAGTTCAGTATTCTGTTCAGAATGGAAGTAGTATATAATAACGTGCATTTCGTGGATCATTTGGAAACATGCTTGCCAGAAATTAATGTAGCGGTCTTATACCCACTTCGGTGAGGGTACGCCTCTTTAACTTTAGTAGGAATAATAATTACAGTACTTGTCAGTTTGGAATATTGGGGCAAAACCAGTGGTGGGCAGCAACAGGTTCCCATGCACACACCCTAAGAAGCCCCCATCCTCCTTCCCAAACACGCTGCCGGTGCATGCTTTGTAGCGCCGGTTTGGTTAGGAGGAGAATGGGCAGCCCCGGTCTCCCCCCAAACAAACCAGCAGTCTGATGCTCAGAGCGCCGGTTTGGTTGGGGGGAGACCTCCCGCACCTGCCCTCATCCCAACCCAACCGGTGCTTGACTCGATCCCCCTGCCTCTTTGGAAAGGGCAGTGGGGATTCCACGCATGGAATCTTTGCTGCCCTTTCCAAAGAGGCAGGCGGATCGACCCCCTGTGCCTTTTCCTTTTTGGAAAGGGAACTGGGTTTTTTTTAATGTTGTGCAGTGTATGCATCGCACAATGTTAAAAACCGGATAACGCTAAGACTTGTGGAAACAAGTCTTAGCGTTATCCGAGGTAATATTGTATTTGCGATTGAAGCCATTATTTTGTTATCTTTATTAGAGGATCATGTTGGACTGATCTGAGTGCAGTTGGAATTGGTTTTTACGCTCTCAATAGCCATTTAGAATACTGTACTGTTATTTCCCTGCAGCCAATGTTTTTGTACTCTATTCTATTTGTGTTTTTTCACTAATACTAACCCAGTCCATCCACTCCCACCAAGATAAAGTAGCTAACAATCCTGAATTTGTTGCTAATTGCAGCCCATATGTCTTCCTCTAAAGAAGCAGGGGCTTTCTGGACCAGTGATGGCAAACCTTTTAGAGATCGAGTGCCCAAACTGCAACCCCCCAAAATTATTTATTTATTTTATTTATACCCTGCCTATCTAGGACGTTTTCCTACTCTGGATGGCTAACAAGATGAAACTAACATATTAAAACACATTTTAAAAATACAAAAGACCTATTAACAATGGAGAGAGACAGAAGAAAATATCTAGCACTGAGCCATTATCAAAACATTCTCAAAGGCCTCTTTAAAAAGAAACAATTTCAGCTGCTTTTTAAACATGGACATAGAGGGGACCTGGCGAGTTCCACAAAATTGGTGCTGCCGCCACCACCAAGAAGGCTCTTCTCTGAGTCACTTATTTATCTCAAAGTGCCAACACAGCAACAGGGGAGGAAGTAAACGCTTCCATTGGGCTGCTGGGCAGAGTGGCGGGGTGAACTCTGTGCAGGGGAGGGAGGAAGTGCTCCCATTGGGCTGTTGGAGAGAGGGGGTTGGGGCTAACTGTGCTGTGGTGACTGCACAGGTGCCCACAGAGAAGGCTCTGAGTGCCACCTCTGGCACACGTGCCATAGGTTCACCACCACTATTCTAGACCTAAGAATTTATGCATAGCCATTAAAGAGAACATTACATTTTCATAACTTGAAGAGGAAATCTCATTATTAACTGTAACTGATTTTGAGCATCACACAAAACCTTGGTTTGTATTGAGAAGAACAAGATCAGGGGAGCATTGAGTTTGTACTCTCCCTTCTTCATCATTCTTCTTTCGATCCAACTGCCAGGCATTTGGCAACATTTGCTTCTACTGGGTATACAGGGCTAGTTGTGATATAGAGTATTCTCAGTGCTGTGATGAAGGCCACAATCTATTGCCCTATTTTCACCTGTGTTATGAATTTTTTTTCCTGTGGCAGAAGAATATGTCAACTACAAGTTCAAGTCTTATTGAAGCCTAGAAAAGTTGAGAGAATTTTCAGAAAGAGTGGGATTCACTGTTCTCTCGCGACAAAAAAGAAGAATGTTTTTGATGTATAAATAATAATAATAATAATAAATGCAAAGAGTTGGATCTAGACTTGTTCATGCTTAGAGTAAAAACCTCTAAGTCAAAAGTCATAACAGATGTTTATTACGTATAAATGTAAAGAGTTGGATTTAGACTTGGTCATGCTTATAATAAAAATCAGTTGGTCAGAAGTCATAACAAACTTTTACTGTTCCATATAAGTTGATCTGTTCCTAAGCTTGAATTCTACTTCTAAATTTAGCCTCAATTCCTTGTATAATATGCTCACCTTTTTAAAATATTAGTGTTTCCTCAGATATATGTCTCTTTTGTTTCTCCCCAGCATTTGGAGACCTGGTTAGTGCTGGAATTGGCCTTTTCGTTTCTTTCTTTCTTTCTTTTTTCTTTTTTTGGAACTAGAGATAGGGGAAATTACCTTGTTTGATTAGAAAAAATGCAGGAGGAAGGCGATACCTTTATTGAATCACTCAAAAATCAAAACATTGTGCAAGCTTTTGAGACCCAAAATCTCTTCATCATGGTCTGTGTGGAAAGCTTTAAATAGACTGTGTGCAGGAGTAGGAAGATCAAGTGGGGTTTCCCTGTAGATGACAGACTGTGTGAATGCGGAGAAGTACAAACTATGCCCCATATGATACAATGCTCACGATACCCCACAACATACACTGAGGAGGACTTTATGATGGCAAGAGGAAATGCTGTTGATGTGGCCCGATATTGGTCAGATGTCATCTAGCCCTTTTAAATTCTATTTTGTTTTTAGATCTGTTAATTTTAGTTTTGTATGTTATATGCTGGTGGTGCATTTGACACGAATAAAGAAAAGCAAAAAGGCTTCTTGTGATGTGATAATGCCAAGAAGCCTTTTTGCTGTTGTTCAACATGCATTTCTAAGATTTGTACCTAGCAAAATAATGTTCCACACCTGATGAAGAGATTTTGGCTCTCGAAAGCTCGCAAAACATTTTAATTTTTGAGTGATCCAATAAAGGTATTGCCTTCCTCCAGCATTTTTTGCATTTTTTTTGTAATTTGAATATGGATCACATGGCTAATTTTCTTTATTTGCCATGTTTGATTAGAACTCCTAGAATTGTTTAGCCAGCCTTAGCTGGAATTCTGGGAATTCTAGCCTAAAAAAGTAATGCCTTCCTGTCTATGGAACTTAAAAGTTGTCTCTTCACCAACATTTTTGATATCCTAGACCTGGAGTTCTCAACCTTTTAAAGATGGAGCTGGGTCACCCTCCCCCAAGACAGCTTTGGGGGTTGGACAGCCATTTTGCCATTCCTCCACCACATGGCGCTTCCTGGTGTGGTGGTGGTGGTGATGGGCCACATGAAATGTTGTCATGGGCCGCATTTGGCCCATGGGCCACAGGTTGAGAATCCCTGTCCTAGACCTGATTGACTTGCAGGTCTCTGTACTGTATTTGACTTGTTGCACTGTTTTCTGTTTAAACAGTTTTGTTTTATTGTTTCCACCATATCCTGAGATTTCCAAATGAAGAATTGGGATGAAAACAAATAAATATAACTCTAACTTGCATATACTTTCAGAGTAACACAGTCTTCCCTTCTTTTTTTAACCCTTCCATGTCTGAATAGGTTCTGGATGGTTTACTAGCCCAATATGGTACTGTGGAAAATTGCGAGCAAGGTAAGATTCCATGAGAGATTTGACAGAATACATATGACTGGACTAAGGAGTAAAAAGAGAACATTTCAACACAGGTTTAGGAATGGACACATCAGGCTTCTATCCTATCCATCTACCTTTCCCAGTGTGATACCCTCTAAATAAATGCTTCCCAACCTTTGGTTATTGGACTTCAATTCCAAGAAGCCTAAGTCAATTTCTTGAAACACTGATCAGTTAATGTACTGATTTAAGTTTCTGGGAATTGAAGTCCCCCTGTGGGGTGTCTGCCCCACATTGGGGATCACTGCGCTAGGTATTTTGGACTATAGCTCTGATCATCCACAATGGCATTGTAGAAGATCAGGAATGATGGAACTTGTAGCTCCAGTGATCTAGGGTTTACCAGGTTCAGGAATGCTTCTGTTAACTGGGAATGTTACTGAAGCGGAAGTTGCTTCTGAGTAGCTATATCAGGAGTTCTCAACCTTTTAAAGCTGGGGGCCGGGTCACGCTCCCTCAGACAGCTTCAGGGGCCAGGCAGCCATTTCGCCCTTCCTCCATCATCTGACACTCCTGGTGTGGTAGAAGCAGTGGGGTGCCACACGAAATGTTGCCATGGGCTGCATTGAGAATCCTTGAGCTATATATAGTATTATTCTGTCCAACTGTTTGTGGTCAATATCACTTCTTCATGGTCCTGTGAAGCCACACTAATGGATTTTATCACTTCTACATGGGTTTACTCATAAGTGTGTGTTTTAACCTATTCTCTCCATGACATGATTTCGACCCCCCAAAAAAAAATACTTCTAAACACACATACACCCTTAAAATATGTCTCTCATCAATTCTCGGATTGTTGATATATTGGATTTTTAAATAAATGTTAGCTAATAGCTGTGTCCTGTTCAAAACTTGGAAAAGTTTAGAGTTACAGTTTCCAGCCAGAGGGCTGAAGAATTCTAGGCATTGTTGGTCCAAAAAACAAACACCCCCCCCCCCCACTATTCTATAGTATCTCCTGTCTATAGATTAGCCAGCAATGTTCAGATTAAATCTTTGTGCTTTGGATTATGCAAAGATGCAATTCATCAAGCCTCCTTGTGTTTCTATGTTGTGTTACCTCTGTCCAGTCTAGCTTAGGATGTGTGTTTATGCTTTTGTGTTCTTGTTATGCTGGTCATGGACTGTAAATAAATAAATATGTTGAAAGAAACAAGAAGTGGAGGGAAGATTAACTTCACAAGTCAACAGCAAAATATAGCAATATGGTCCTTTAATCTTCCAGGCCCTGCCTCCCAGGTCCGCTGGAGTGAGAGAGGCACCAATGATCCAAACTAGTTACAACTGGAAAAGATGATTTCCTTAATCTTCAAATATGCATTGCGTTGCTGTGGCCGCAATGGACAATGCTTAAGATTTATGGGAGCTATAGTCCATACTATGTAGCTGAAGGGACTTGGGTTGGTTGGTGATTCTGCTCTAGCTTCTTGTTCTGATGAGCTGGTTTTCAGTCACTGAGCTATTTAGTCAATAATAATAATAATGACACCAATAATAACAACAACAGGTGGTGGGAAGAGGATCGTTATTTGGACTACAGCCTCCAAAATATTCTAGCCAGGATAGCTGCTTTAATTTTTAAAAAATGTTTCCTGTTTGTGTAATAAAGATGACAATTGGTGATGTTAATAACTCAGGTTTTCTTCTTTTTTTCTCATACATAATTTCTAATTATCTATCTCTATAACATTAATGTGTTTTTCTTCTTTTTTTTATGCAAGTGAATACAGACAGTGAGACAGCGGTTGTCAATGTTACCTACTCCAACAGGGAACAGACCAGACAGTAAGTTAAAAGTTTAACCTTCAGTATATTTAAAGCCCTACTTGGACCAATGAATTCCATGGTTGACAAATGTATATTTGGATTACCTGCTCTATACTTTATTTCTAGTTTATCTCACAGTCTATGCAGTTCCAGGTGGCTAGAAAGTCTATAAACTGGGGCCCGGGGTCATGCTCCCCCAGACAGCTTCGAGGGCCGGACGGCCATTTTCCCCTTCTTCCACCACATGGCACTTCCTGGTGTGGTGGAGGAAGCGGGGCCCCACATGAAATGGTGCCCTGGGCTACAGGTTGAGAATCTCTAATCTATGACTAGAAATAGAGCCTTCTCGGTGGCGGCACTAACGTTGTGGAACACACTACTGATGAAGCTGTGCCAGACCCCCATCATTGGCTACCTTCAAAATACAATTTAAAACTTTCTTATTCAAGGAAGCCTTTCAGAATGTTATCCCTCTAGCAATAAATTAATCAGTCAATTGATCCTCTGTGCCCTGAGACACCAGTTATTTTATTTTAAGATGGATTTATTTGGTTGGTTTATTTTTAACTTGTTGTGTGTTTTATTATGTTATTTTGATATTTGTATGTACACCACCCAGAGAGGGAAATTTCTCAATTGGGCAGTATAAAAATTCAATCAATCAGTCAATACATTTCTATTGCATAGTCTGTGGCTTATTCATCCATCCATCCATCCATTTAAAGATGTCCCCCTTTCAAGAAAAGGGAGAATATTTTATCTGGCTGTAGAGGGAACAAGATGTTGGGTAAGATGGACTTTAATGTGATGTAGTACAATGCATTTTATGTTCTAATCAAAGCTTGAAAAAATTACATTTTGAGACTACACCTCTAAAAATCTCCAATGACTGTACTGACTGTGGAATCTCAAAAACAGTACAGTCCAAATATATTTTTCCAGGCTCTGCTTGTGACAACAAAAATTATATTCTTATTCACCGTGTTCTTATAAAACGAAGATTGCCCAGGTTCCTGGATTGGAAGCTATCCTCTTTTGCATGGAAGATTTGTTGTTGTTTTCCAGACCAACCACGTTTTGGTTATTAAATTGAGGGTTGTTGCTGTTTTTGCTATTGTGATTCTTGATAATGCTAGTAGTTAGTAGTAGTGCTCCCTCATGAATGAATATAAATAGCACATAGTAGTCACCTGATGCATTTAATATTATTACAATTTTGATTTTGTATTATTTGACATGCTGTTTTTAAAACAATCTTAGTATACACCTACTTTCATATTTATTGTATGCTGCCCAGAGTAGTACCGTACTATATGATTCAATGGTTTATAAGTGGAATGGATGGATGGATTAATAAATGAAGTTGATTCCAACTTATGATAGCCCTCTCATGGTTTTCATGATATAAGGCAGGGGTCTGCAACATTTTCCCACCATGGGCCGGACCTGCCCTTGACACACAGCTGTACAAGCCAGAGGCATGGTTCCTCCCAGTGCTTCCGGTTTTCACAGCGGCACGTGCTGTCGTGGCATCTTTCAGCTGCTTTTGCAGCCTCTGCCACTTCCCATGGTGGCAAGAGGGTGTGCAGAGCATTTTGCTCCCATGTTTGCAATTTTTCACTGCACTTTTACAGTGAAAATGTGGCATTTGGGCACTTCTGGTTTTGGTGCAATAGTGTGCACAATTGCAGCATTTTTCAGCTGCTTTTGCAGCTTCTGCCGCTTCCCATGGCAGCAGGAGGGTGCGTGGAGCATTTTCGCTCTGTTTTTATTCTTTTTCGCTGCGCTTTTGCAGCAAAAACGCGGTATATGGGCACTTCCGAGTTCCACGGCAGTGGCATTTTGGGCACTTAGGGAGGCAGCAGGGAGCTTCCGGCAGTGCCTAGGTATTCACCGCAGGCAGGATTAATTGGTGCCGTGGGCCGGATTAGGTCTGTGGGCCATAGGTTGCGAATGCCTGATATAAGGTATTGAGAAATGGCCCCTCTAAGGCGGGGCAGCTTGCTGAAGGCCACACAAATGGCAGGGTATATATCTCTAGGTGCTGGCCCTAATACCAGAGTCACAATAAGGTTTTGAGCTCCTGATCTCTGCCAGGGCACTCCAGCCCATTGAGCTGTGCCTAAATTAGGCAAATAATTGATACTCTCAGAAGATTTGCAGAGAGGTTGTATCAGTATTAAAATTCCTTTATCAGTGAAGTGCAGTGTTAATTTTCTTATATTTTTGCACTGCAGTTCTTGTAAATATGAATAATTCTTGTATATGACCTGGTATGTTGAATGTAATAAACTATGCTTTTCTTTACACTAAGAATAATTAAAAGATTAATGAATTTGATGAATAATTGCAAAAACATTTGGATTGATTAAAATGGAACACACACACTGTTAAGCAGTGAGAATGTGTGTTTGTTTCTATATGTGTGTACTTTTTGGCACACCCTCCCTATCCAGAAATCCTCAAAGTAGTTTACAAGATAAATGGAAATTCATAATAGTACTACAACACATACAACAGAGAATGTAATTATGAGATATAAAGTCAACAAACTTCTCAAGACCCCATAAAGGAAAATTAATACCACAGGAAAATAGGATGGTTTTAACCAGAGCTCAGAAATATAACTTTTCAATGCGTGGTGAATTCTCGGAATTGTAGTAAAAAAGTAACATTTCTCCTTCAGAAGAGACTTCCAGTATTGGAAATGGCATCCCAGAAAAGGCCCTCTTTCTGGTAGTCACCCACAAAACCACTGCAAGTTGTTATTGCAGATATAAATAGAAGGAACAGTCTTAATAGTGGCATTCTTAATGCCGCCAACACCCCCTCCCTCGAAGAGATGCCTCTTCTTAAAGACCATCCCTGGTATGACGCATCCAAGAGAAGAAATATTATTCAGTTGTAGTTGCGTGGGTGCAAATTTTCCTGAAAATAGATCACGCTATATTCAGTGGGGACTATTCCTTAGTTAGTATGTATAGATTACAGTGTAATTGAATAATACCTGAACAATTGAGCTCATGGCAGATAGAGTTTCAGGAATTAATCTTTGGATAATATAATATATTGAGCCTTCAACTGGCCATCTAGAATTGAGAAGAAGTATTCCTGCAAAGGAACTCAACTCAACTGTGTGACTGAACAACAAAATTCATAGAGTAAAACACTGTATAACAGGGAAAAACTCCATTCCATGGAACTCTTCTCTGTACAGTTTTTTTGTTATACAGATCATTATAGGTGATATACTGTATAACGAAAAAAAATGTTCGTTATATATATCACTATTGGCAGTACCCCGTTGTATGGGGTATTGCCAATAGTGATACGTATAATGAACATTTCCCCCCGTTATACTGTACATCACAATTATCGCACGAACGCTTCGTTGTATGGATTTTTCGTTATACGAAGCGTTCATTATGTGGGGTACCACTGTACTTGGAACTCATCCCTGGAGGACAATGGTCCATAGAGTCACAAAGGGTCAGAATCAATTGTGCGAACAACAAAATAGTGCATTAATGTAAAATAGTGGATGTTCCTGCACTTCCAGAGCAAGAATTGAAATACTGTACCAACCGCTGCATGAGAAGTTGGAATTTTTATCAGGTCCTTCTTTGATACAAACTTGTTAATGAGGATACCCCCACCTATGGGTTACTTCTGGTAACTGCAGCTTAGCATAAAAACAATTTCAGCATTTTGTTTGCCCACATCAGAGATTTTTTAGGACTACAATGCCTAGAATCGCTCTTAAATTCCCAGAAGGAACTGTTTCTGTCTCTGCTCCACTTCATAATCCCAAGTGATGATACATAACATCTCCAATGTTGCCTTTGCCACATTCATCGATATACATTTTTAGGTATACTGTACATGGGTCAAAAATCCTATTGGGGTTTCACTAGTGTAAATATACTGTATTTTTCGGACCATAAGACACACTTTTTTCTCCCCAAAAGTGGGGGGAAATGAGGGTGTGTCTTATGGTCTGAAGGTTCAGAATATTTTTTTTCTTGTTTCCTGCTCTAAAAACTATGTGCATCTTATAGTCCAAAAATATATATACGGTAATTGCATTAATTGTGGTGATGAATTCTTTCTTGCTTTTTAAAATTATATTATTTATTGACAAAACAAAAACATAAACGAAAAAAGGATAACAATAATACAATTACATCAGTTTTTAAATCAAAGCTCTATATATCCTAACTTTAAATTAAATAACACATACTAACACTCAGGGAAGGGACCGCAGTGGCTCATTGGTTAAGAAGCTCGCCTTGTTAGCTGGAAAGTTGGCAGTTCATGACCTGAGTACTGCATGACAGAATGAGCCTCTGTCTCTGTCCCAGCTTCTGCCAACCCAGCAGTTCAAAAGCAAGACATTGCAAGTAGATAGTGACCACTTTCGTGGGAAAAGAACTTGGGAACATGAAAGGTGCTCCTTTTGGACACCCCCAAAGCAGAGTTCTTCCAGCAAAAATCCTTTCAACCCAGAAAGCACCTTTATGTGCTTTTGACACGTTAAAAAACACTCAAGAAAAGAAATTCTTTTAATGTGGTTAGATATTTTCTTTTTTATCTACATTTTAAAAAACTAGATTTTTTTGTCAGTACAGTATAAAGAATTTTTCCTTCCTTCTTGATCTTTTTCTGAATTCATGTTTATTAACTATTTGCTGCTCACTTTCATGTTAAAATATACCTAAACATTTTCTGCCAAGACAACACTGGATTCTAAATCTCCACATCCACACCATGTGTTGTTTGCCAGCAGCCCCCACTTGAGCATATTGGTCTTACATTTAGGGATTCTGACCCTCAGCCTATTCAGGGTCCTCCAGGTGACGTAGGGGAGGTTGAGTTCCTCAGCGATATCCTCCTTTAATGATGTCCCTTGCCCAGTGAGCTCCTTCCTCCATCTTTTTATTCAGTTTTGCTCTTGTGTACCCTCAAGAATGTTTGCTCTTGCCATAAAGCTCTTTCTGGATCTGAGTTTGTGGACTTGAGGCACATATCCACTCGGAGGTTGTCGAGGGTCATTTTCTTGCTTAGTTCTCTCTGCTACTTCCCTCCTGAGCTTAATTAATAGTTCTATTGTTAGTGCTTTGGACAGTTCAAATTTTGTATTAAAATGTCATTAGCAATCTCGTGATGAAATGGAAATAGTAACAGCAAGGGAAGTAACTGCAGGATTTATAAAGGAGAGTTAATTTTTTTTAAAGTGATAAGTCATCATTTTCCCTTATTCTTATGATACATAAACACTTGACTAAGTTCTTAATCTTGTATGTTCAATACCAATTAGTTAGTTCACCTTATTAACTTGGAGTTGGACCACTTGCAAGCTTTCTCTTTTCTTAATATGGTGTTCTTCTGCACGCTATAGTAATGAATTGCCGGTCCAGCATTTGCTCTATGCAGAGCTTGTCCAGAACATTAACATTATATTTATTATGTGTTTAAAAGAGGAGGACAAACAAACAGATACATTTAATATTTCTAAAGCTTGCTTTGAAAGTAACAACTAATCATTTCTATCACCACCATCTTAGAACTGTGGAGCTACAAGGCACCTTGTGGATCATCAAGTCCAGCCTTTGAGTGGATATGAGACTCTTTCTGTCTGTTTTCTTCTTCAGAGCCATCATGAAACTCAACGGCCACCAATTAGAAAACCATGCACTCAAGGTCTCCTACATCCCTGATGAGCAAACCGTGCAGGGTGCAGAGAATGGGCGTCGAGGGGGCTTTGGAAACCGGGGAGCCCCAAGGCAAGGTTCTCCGGTGGCTTCTGGAGCTCCTGTGAAGCAACAACCAGTAGACATCCCTCTCCGGCTTCTTGTTCCCACACAGTATGTGGGAGCCATTATAGGCAAAGAAGGTGCCACCATCCGTAACATCACAAAGCAGACCCAATCCAAGTAAGTCCTTCCTTCCTTCTCCTGCATGTCCTTAGCACCTCAGCCCATTTCCCCCCATCTATCCCTTTGCCAGAGGCCAGTCCTACCTTTAGGCAGAGTAGATGAACTGCCTCAGGTCCAAGATTCTAGGTGTTATAAAAGGGTTGCAAATGCTTACTTATTTAACTGTGTTATTTTTTGTGCTTTTCCTGTGAAGAATGAGGAATGGGGCTTTTGGAATTTTTTACTCTCTTAGTTTTGGGCAACCCTAATTCAAAGACCATCATTCCTGAAGATCTTGAGGAGCAGAAAAGCCACATTTTGACACCCCCTGAAAAGTGGAGGTAGTTAACTTTTGTTGGTAAGGATAATGGTTAAAATTCTGTTGCTCAGTTACGTGAATATTTATTTATTTATTTATTTGTTCAGATTTATATTGCTGCCCACTCGCTGAGGCGACTCAAGGCAGCTTACAGTCAAAACAGCAACAGTATAGTAAAAATTATAAAATACAATCTCACAAAACAACCAAAGCAGAACACAGACTAACTCCCCTCAGGCTGTTGTTGTGGGCCCAGAGGAGAGGGCAAGGTCCTCAGCTGCCTGCCAGGCCATGGAGTCTTCTCCCTCAGGTAAGTGTAAGGAGGAGCCGCCATGGCCTGATGGGTGGGTGGAGACTTTGCTGTCACCTCCGGGCTCCCAACCTTTTCAAGCTGGGGGCCGGGTCACACTCTCTCAGTCAGTTTTGAGGGCCGGATGGCCATTTTGCCCTACCTGCACGATGGGGGTGGTCATTTTTGTCCCAACAGTTTCAAAGGGGGTGGCCATTTTGTTTCTTGAATGTCCTTGGAGGGGTGGGGGCTCATGAAATGGCACTGCATGCCAGATCTGGCCCACAAGCCTTATGTTGAGAACCCCATGTTTACTGATATTTCTTAATTTATAGAAATTTGCTTCCACACCTTAGGTTGTTTGCATAACTGTGCAACAGGATTTCAACCATTATGTTGCTGTGCTCCTTTTGGCCATCATGCAAAATCACAATTCATAGTTCACTAAATCATAGTGAAGAAAATGAACTAGAGCAGACTTTAACTCATTTTTCCTTCTTTTGCACAGTGAACTGATAGTACTTAATCTTCATTATATAACTAGTAATAGTGAGTCACAAGTTAGTTCTGACATATAGTGACTCTTCTCTGGGGTTTTTTAAGGTATAAAGGCCTCAATTCCCAGTTTCTGGCCCTAAAACCAGATGACCAACCCACTGAGCTATCCAGCCAGCAGTCTTCACTATAGCAAATTTGAAAGGAGCCAGATTCAAATCTTAGATTTTAAACATCTGACAACTTTTAGTTTTGTTTTAGTTTCTGTGAGCAAATACTGTGGATCCCATCCCTCTTCAAATCTCTTCTGTTTCTCTTTTAAATCCCATGCAGAATCGATGTACACCGAAAAGAGAACGCTGGAGCAGCAGAAAAGGCAATAAGCATCCATTCAACCCCAGAGGGCTGTTCTGTTGCTTGCAAGATGATCCTGGAAATTATGCAGAAGGAGGCCAAGGACACCAAGACGTAAGGCTAGATTACTGTTATTGCAAATTGTTGTCTTGAACTTTTATGGTATTTCATCGTGCCTCTCAGAGTTTTTCTAAAGCAGGCTTTCTTCACCTGGAAACTCACTCTCACCATCTCTGTTCAGTACAGCCAGTAGTAGTTCCAGCTGGGAATGAAGGAAATTGTAGTTCAAGATATCTGGAGAATGACAGATTGGGTAATGTGGCTCTGCCGGCTATTCTCAATGCCAAGATTAGATTATAACAGAGACAGAGAAAGGAACAAGAACACAAACAAGCTGTTCATACCAAGTGTAGATTCCCTCTGTCCCATCTCTAGCCACCTGGGAGCTTTCTGTACATCAGAAGTGCCAGGCTCCCAGGTGGCTAGAGAAGGGACAGAGGGAATCCACGCTAGGTATGCATAGTTTGTTTATCTTCTTGCTCTCATTTCTTGCTTTGTATCTTATGTTTTGCTTAGAGAACTGTCTAATAAGCAAGGAGAGAAAGAAAAGGAAAAAAGGATATACAAGCAGATAAAGCAGATAAAACTCCATCAGAACCGGGTAAAGTGATGACTGCCAAGATGAAAGATCTTAAAGATAATATGGAGCAAAGATTTGATAAAATGAAACAGTATCTGCAGACTAGATTTCAAATAATGGAAGATCAACGAGTTAGTGATAACCAAAACCTTATGAAGTTTCAACAGGACATGAAAGAAACAGGGATGAAGCAGGATAGGGAAAGCCCTCTCAGCATTCCTAATTCATTTCCCTCCTATTCTCCTTCCAGTGCTGATGAAGTGCCCCTGAAAATCCTGGCCCATAACAACTTCGTGGGACGGCTGATTGGTAAAGAGGGACGCAACCTGAAAAAGGTGGAGCAGGACACAGAGACAAAAATCACCATCTCCTCGTAAGACACAATTTTCCCCCATTTATTCATTTTCCTGTTGAAAAGTCTTATACTGTACACAGCCTGAAACTTGTCACACTCTTCTTCCCTTGTTTTTGCAAGAGTGATAGTGTCTTGCAGAACCCCTGCAAGTACTAGCCTGTGCTCTCAACCATTTTAGATAGGGAGAGCTAAGGAAAGTTGTTTTCCTGCAGTAATGATTTCTCAGAACCTGTAGCCATGATGCTAGTGGGGAGTTAAAATGAAATGTTGCCATATCTGGAAAAGATGGCATATCTTCATTTTCTCTTTATGTGAGCTAAAGGCTAGGACAGAGATGGGAAACTTTTTTCAGGTATGCATCTTGGCCTTCTATGTATTAAGCATACGAAAAGAATTTGGTGTGGTTCTGGAGTTAGGGAAGATTATTTTTGTCTTCCTGTGTTGTTTGGATTGATAAATTCTTGGCCATTCTTCCTCCATGACCCATTCTTTCTCATCCTGTAGCCTCTGCTCCATAACATCAAGGATATGACTATGGATAAAGCTTCCTGATGCAGGTTGTGCCAGTTTGTGTGACATGAGTGTTTTTAAGAATTGCTGGCCACAAAGATCTATTGGGATACTTTCAGTTCAGGACACTCCCATTTGGCAGATTGAGCCACATGCCAGAATTTTTGGAAGTAGCAAATTGTCAGTGGTTTATTTATTTATTATTATATTTTTACTACCTGAAAGGTAGGAAAAGGTACATTAGACTCTGTGGGATATTCTGCCTCAGTGAAAAATATTTGTTTGCCCTTTAGACTTGGTGGCTTAGTGGTTAAGATGCTGAACCTGATGACTGGAAGGTCAGCAGTTCAAGACCTGAGTGCTGCACGATAGAGTGAGCTCCCGTCTCTGTCCCAGCTCCTGCCAACCAAGCAGTTTATAAGCAAGAAATTGCAAGTAGATAAATAGGTCCCACTTCAGTAGGAAGGTAACCAGCATTCCATGCACCCAGGTGTTGATTCATGCCTGTCCACGGAAACATCTGCAGACACAGACAGTGCTGACTCTTTGGCTAAAAACAGAAATGAGCACTGAATCCTAGAGTCAGATACAACTGGCTTTCAACCATGGGCAACCATTACCTTTACCTAACAAGACTCTGGGTGTTGGAGAAGTGGATTATTTTGCTGCTGTACCTGAAACCAGCAGGATAGCTTAGGCTGTTCCTTTTTTTCTGGTTGACGGCAAAAATTTCTTGCTTTCGACACAGCCTGAAGGCCAGATATTTAGGGCCCACATCTCTTTTTGCCTCCCTCCCCAAAGCCTGCAGGACTTGACACTGTACAATCCTGAAAGGACCATCACCGTGAAAGGCTCAATTGAGAACTGCTGCAAAGCAGAGCAAGAGATCATGAAGAAAGTTCGGGAGGCCTATGAGAATGACGTGGCCGCTATGAGCGTGAGTATCTTCTTGCAAAAATGCTTACAAGAAATGAGATTTCCTTCCTTTTGAGAAAAAGAATAAAAGGATATAATAAAAACATTAACTATTTATTTATTTATAGTAGATTTATGTACCGCCACAATGATATATTATCATCATCATAGTGCAGCGATGGCGAACCTTGGTTGAGTGCTCAAACTGCAACCCAAACCCAGTTATTTATTGTAAAGTGCCAATACAGCAACAGGGGAAGAAGGAAACACTCCCATTGGGCTGCTGGGCAGAGGGGCGGGGCAAACTCTGTGCTGGGGGGAAGGAGGAAATGCTCCCATTCGACTGCTGTGTGGTGTGAACTCTGTGTGGGGTGACTGCACGGGTGCCCAAAGAGAGGGCTCTGAGTACCATATCTGGCATGTGTGCCATGGGTTCACCACCACTGTCATAGAGGTATACAGTAAAACCTCGCATAAAGAGCACCTCGCTTAGAGACAAACTCACTTAAAAAGCAGAATTTTCTCTGAATAGTCGCCTCGCTTAACAACTAAATCGGGGTTCGCAGTCCCACTGCCTGAAGTCACAATTGGTCACTTACAATGGTGTTTCACTTAAAAATCAAACTTGCTTAAAGAGCAATCCCGTGGAACGCATTATGCTCTATAAGTGAGGTACCACTGTATTATGGATCAGAAAACACCATATTTCCTGGAGCATAAGATGCACTTCCCCGCTGAAAATACAGCGGAAAAACGGAGTGCGTCTGCCATATTTACCGACATATAAACACACTTCCCTTAAAATACACTGGAAAAAGAGTGCATCTTATATTCCAATGCATCTTATACTCTGGCAAATATGGTAAATGGTGAAAGACTTGTGACAGACCCCAGGTCATATAGTATAGTTAAACTATGAAATTAAATCTTGTAATAAGAAGCAGCAGCCGTCTGAATTGCAGAAACCAGTAGCCAAAATGTGCTAACATGATCCTACCTGTGGGCTTCCCAGTAGCAACCCACTGATCCCTCTGAGAAAAGGAAGCTGAAATAGGTAAGCTATTAGTATAATCTTCTGTTCTTTTAGGTACTGCGGTAGCTTAGTGGTTAAGATGCTGAACTTGATGACTGGAAGGTTGCCAGGTCAGCAGTTCGAGACCCGAGTGCTGCACGATGGAGTGAGCTCCTGTCTGTGTCCCAGCTCTTGCCAACCTAGCAGTTCGAAAGCAAGAAATTGCAAGTCGATAAATAGGGACCACTTCAGTAAGAAGGTAAACAGTGTCCCGTACACTCCAGCATTTAGTCATGCCTGCCACATGTCCATCTGCAGACGCAGAGCGCGCTGGCTCTTTGGCTATAAACAGAGATGAGCACTGAACCCTAGAGTTGGATAAGACTGGCTTTCGAGCAGGGGCAGTCTCTGTTCTTTTGCTGTGATCTTTAATTTGGGTATCATCAAGTCAATTCTGACTTACTGCAACTCTTTCCAGAATTTTCTAGCTAAAGCTTACTGGGAAAATATTTCACCAGTACTTTCTTCTTGGGGCTGTGCAGCTTGTCCAGGGCTCTTCCCCCAGAAGGCACAGCAGGAACTTGAACATCTAATTGAGGGGTGCCCAAACTTTTTGGGCCATGGGCCAATCATGTGGTTCAGGGAGCTGGTCACTAAGGGCCGGGTGCGGCCCCTGACGCCAATTCATCCGGCCCGCGAAGCTCTTGTCGCTCCTGGAAGCGGAAGTAAAACATGGGCACGTTTTACTTCCGCTTCCAGGAGCGACAAGAGCTTCGCGGGCCGGATGAATTGGCGTCGGGGGCCGCACCCGGCCTCCAGGCATTAGTTTGGGCACCACTGATCTAATCTTTGTTTCAGCAACCCAGGTATCCAATTCACTGAGCTATTCAGCCAGCTGGAATGATCTGCAAAAGCTGCATACATCACTGCTTATGGAACGATCATAGCAATGTGTAAATTAAACATGTCATTATCTTATTTCTTTTATTTTAGCTACAGTCACACCTGATACCTGGCCTTAATCTAGCTGCTGTTGGCCTCTTCCCTGCCTCTTCCAATGCAGTGCCGCCGCCTCCAAGTAGTGTCTCTGGGGCAGCCCCATACAGTTCTTTCTTGGTAGGCTTGCACTCTGGTTATCTATGGGGAAATGGGGAATTATTGAACCCACTACTAAAAGCCCATGCACACAAAGGACAATTGATCTCACGCCAGGATGCTGTAGTAGCATTTTGTTGCCTCGGTTAATGTCCTACATTCAAGGTTCTTTTTTGTTTTTGTTTATATAGCACATGCTCCAGAATTCTGTAACTGTCTTCTCCGTATGTCGTATGTAATTCAATGGGGCTTCTTCCTACAAAAGTGTTTATTGGGTTGTACCCTTAGAATGGACTGCAGTGGCTTAGTGGTTAAGACACTGAACTTGACCATCAGAAGGTCAGTGGGTCAGCAGTTTGAGACCTGAGTGCTGCTCGACAGAGTGAGCTCCTGCCTCTGTCCCCATTCCTGCCAACCTAGCAGTTTGAAAGCAAGAAATTGCAAGTAGATAAATAGGTACCACTTCAGTGGGAAGGTAACAGCATTCTCTGTCTAGTCATGCCTGCCACATGATCATGGAAACGTCTGCAGACGCAGACAGCGCTGGCTCTTTGGCTGTAAACGGAGATGAGCATTGTACCCTAGAGTCGGATACAACTGGCTTTCAAGCAAGGGTGACTTTTACCTTTACCCTTTCCTTAGAACAAGCATTGGGGGGGGGGGTCAAATTTGTCAGGAACTGTCTTTCCACTGGTTGCAATGAGACCCAACATTGAGCAGAATCAGGACCAAAGTGGGCCAGGTTTTCAAACCAAGTTGAGGACGTGTGATGTGTTACCTGCTGCCTTTGAGACAGATTTCTTTCTTGTCTCATTCAAATTTTAATTGGCCTGATTTTATTTAGAATTTGAACCTTTAGAGCATGTTAAGACGTATTCTCAGTAATTGTTACATGATTATTCAATCATTAACCTTAACTGCAGCTTACAGAGGTTTTCTTTTTTCATATAAATAGTTCTTTAGTTGCCTCAATTAAGCCAATACAGGCTTATTTTGATTTAGCAATCTGTATGTTTCTAGATAGAAGACTATAAATGCTACTGTATAAATCACATTGGAAGTTTTCTTAACCTAAGTGTTATGTCACTGAATGCTATATGAAGTGCAGAATTCTGACAAGGCCCTCCTTTTCCTGGAATTTGGATGATTACCAGCAAAAATAATACACAGTTTATATCAGAAAACCTGCAGTAAACATTCTGTGACATCATAGAATCTCAGCTAATAATAAGAAGGTGATGGATATAAGTTTTAGCTTAAGAATATATTAAACAGGGACATCCATCTTGACTGATACTGACTGGTGGCCCATTGTACTTTCTGTTGACAGCCTCCTGAACAAGAAACAGTACATGTCTTTATCCCTGCCCAGGCTGTGGGTGCGATCATTGGCAAGAAAGGACAGCATATCAAACAACTCTCCAGATTTGCAAGTGCCTCCATCAAGGTTCCCCTTTCTACTTTCTGTCTATTTAATTCTCTAACTGGTTTGATTGACTACTGTTTATGATGGTGGCTGCCATGGTGGTTACGATAAATAACAACAATAACCCAAGGCAGAAATAGCCTACATTGATCGTGGCAAACCTTTTAAATACCAAATGCCCAAACAGAGGAGGGGTGCGGTGAATTCTGTGCTGGGGGAGGGAGGAAGTGCTTCCATTGGGCTGCTGGCCATAGGGGCGGGATGAACTCTGCTGGGTAAATGGCACACAGAAAGGGCTCTGAGCGCCTCCTTTGGCACGCGTGCCATAGGTTCACCACCACTGGCCTATATACGTCAATGAAGATCCCTGGTGGTACAATGATTAAACTGTACTACAGCCAAAACTGCTGGTAACATACATCTAACTCCCTATTTGTCTAGACCAGGGTTCCTCAAACTTGGCTCTCCAGGTGTTCTTGGACTTCAATTACCAGAAGCCCAAGTGAGCACTCTTGGTGATCAGGGCTTCTGGGAATGGAAGTCCAAGAACATCTGGAGAACCAAGTTTGCTGTTCTTGGTCTAGACCAGGGGTCTGCAAACTTGGCTCTCCAGGTGTTCTTGGACTTCAATTCCCAGAAGCCCAAGTCAGCACTCCTGCTGATCAAGGCTTCTGGGAACTGAAGTCCAAGAACAGCTGGAGAGCCAAGTTTGCTGACCACTGGTCTAGACAATTCCTTGATAATCTTTACACAGATCTATATCAGTGTGACATGGAATAGTGTCAATATAATCTTTATGTTCCTGGACAGAATCCAGTGACATATCTGTATAATCTCAAAGCTTCTTCTCTGTCCTTGTATTCAGTGCGTATTCCACCTGTCAAGCCACAGGTCTCTGTCAATTTGTGACCTGTTGCCAACTCATGTCAGCTCTGCTTCTGAAAGTTGCAGCCTGTTTGATGCTCAGTTTCTTGTTCCTTCTGTCTTTTTATATTTATAAGTGGATGGCTCCATCTTCGATCCAGTTAATTTGAAACCAAAGCTTTGGAAATGGGGAGGGATAGGGAATGGGCTATTTTTCATAATAGTTACAATTTTGGTTTATAGACCATGTTGGCAAAGAGATTCTGAGAGCTATGATCCGAAAAGCCATTTTCCCAGGCTTAATGATGATGATGATGAACCCTATTGATGGGTTTTGCTGATTAGCTGGAAGACTGAGAAAGCTATTTATATTTTTATTTTTGTCACCTGTATATTCCAGATTGCTCCTGCAGAGACACCAGATTCCAAAGTGCGAATGGTGATAATCACTGGACCACCAGAAGCCCAATTCAAGGTATCTTCCCTTTACTTTGGTGTGAATGATAAAGGCAGAAATGTAATCGCAAGGGTTATAGACAAGGATATAGCAATCAGTTCCTTCTTTATTCTTAAAGCAGAAGTTTCTAAAACGTTTTTGCCAGTGGGTGCATTCAGAATTCCAAGACATAGCCATGGGTATTCTGAAATGGCTCCCATGCAGGAATGTGCTAGATCAGGAAATGGCTATAGTAAAAACAGAAGGAGGAGAGGGTAGGAAATCCAGGCAGGGCTAGATGTCTCTTTCTAGGTGCCCATTTCTCTTTTTCTCTCTTCAGTGTTTAACCCCTGTGGTTTCTGTGGGTACAAACCTCATCCCTAGGGCTAATTCTAGCCATTAGTTCCAGTTAGAGTAGTTTTTTTTAAAAAGTGTCAGAAGCACACAAAAGGTGCTTTCTGGGTTGAAAGGATTTTTGCTGGAGGAACTCTGCTCAGGGGACACCCGAATGAGGCTCCTTTCATGTCCCCAATATATTTTACGGCCAAAAATGGTCCCTATTTATCTAGTTGCAATTTCTTGCTCTCGATCTGGGACAGACGGGCGCCCATTCCATTGTGCAGTACTCAGGTTCTGAACTGTCGACTTGCCGACCTAACAAGGTTCTTACTCACTGAGCCACTGCAGTCCTGGGATTTATATAAACATTGATTTAACAAGTCCCATTCAGTCAGTGGGCTAATAGTAGCTGAGATTAATAGTTAAATTCAACCCTTATTAGTTCTAGATGCATGACATTATCACAAGTGGCCAGAGAATCAGCAAGCATCTGTTTAATTCTGCTTTAATGTTGCATAATGTTGTGTGCAATTACAAATTAAAGCATGATCATCAGCAAAATTAACATCAATTAAAACAGAACTATACTAAAGCAGAAGCCATTCCCAAACCTGTAAGGCAGAGGTGAAAATATTTTGCCAGTGACTTAAGCTGGCTATAGGATTTTTGGGAATTATAATTTCCAAATATAACTTTTCCAAAGTTTTGGATTTGTTATGTTCTTATGGTGAATCTCGAGAATGGCTATTCTTCGTGATTGCTGCTGTTGTTGAACTGACTTATAGCAATCCTAAATTGAAGGCAAGTGAGGTAGTAGTTTTATCAGTTCCACAAACCCAGTGAGTTTCAGTGGCTGAGCAGGGGAATTAAACTCATGTCTTCTGAGTCTTGGTCTGTTACTCGATCCGCTACACCACAGGGGGTACCCCAATGACTACTATACAGTTCTAGAAATCCTCAGGAGACTCAGCCAGGTTTGTAACAACTTCTTCTTAAGGTGTTGTAAAATCACCTTAACACTCTTTCACACTGTTTGGAAAAGTAGTTTTTACAAATCCATTTCGTATTTGTAGTTTATTCCCATAGTTGGTAAGATGAATATTCATATTTATTTTGCTATGTAGTCATTGTGAAAACCTATGAAGGAGAACTGTGTTCAGCTTTTTGCATTTCAGTGTGTTCTCCATATCTGGTCTGGTTCAGGCTGTGTCCTGTAGATACATGTGGATCAATGGTAGGAAAAGTGTGCCTTCTAGATGTTGTTAAGTGTCAACTATCATTATCAAAGTCCAGCAACATCTGGAAGCCACACATTCCCTAGCCCTGTTGTATAATTATTTATTTATTAATTAATTAATTTCTATTAGTGAGACCACTACTCTGGGTACCAATAGCAGATTAATTATCTGAGTGAGGATTCTTCTATAACGAAAATCCTGAAGGAGCCAGGAGGAAGGCACTATCTTACTGTTACAGTTGTTCAGTGAGCAGTGAATGTTGAATGAAAAACTAAATTGAGAGGCTCTGGCCAAATATGGATCAAAACTAGGGGAACATGGTGCCATATTGGTGGGGGAATCCCTATTTTCCTCAGTTTGTGATTTGTTCATGGTGAGAAAGGGGGGACAACAGAACATTCTGGAAGAGAGTGTGGTTGGCTAGGAGAGCACTACATATAGCTACATGTATACAGTTTAATCACACATTTTAATTTGGGTCATATTTTACTGCATTTTGTTTAGTCTTACTGTCCTGACTGTTATTTAATTATCACCATTGTTGTTTAGTAAAAACATTGAATCACTGTGAATTGGTTGAGCCGTTTCCTCCCTAAATTCTGTTGATTGCTTAGCCCTAAGCAATAGGATTTCTGCCACTATGTCACAATTAATGTGCATGCTGCTAAGCCCTGCCTTGAGGAGCTTACAATTTAAATGTCAATAATAGGAAGAATGAACTACTCTTTAAGTATTTATTTATTCCCTTTCTGCCTAGCAAAATTGCTACAGCTATTTAAACAGTAGGCAAAAATTGTCAGAAAAAGGTTATAGACAATCTTTAAAAGCAGATCTCAGTTTTCTTCAAATAACAGTTATTTTAAAGTCTTAAATAAGTGTTTCCCAAATTTTGGTTCTTAAACTTCAATTCCTAGAAGCCTAAATCAGTTCCTCAAAGCATTGATCTGCCAATATACTGACTTGGGCTTCTGGCAATTAAAGTCCCCCTGTGGGGCGTGGGGCACATGTTGGGAACCACTGTTTTAAAGTCTTAGCTCAGAGGCTCTCAACCTACGGCCTGCGGCACCAAATAATCTGGCCCCCTACCTCGCTCCACTCGCCGCTGCTGGAATCTGCTGCAGATTCATTTACAGCCGTTGTAAACGCATTTACTACAGCCGTAAATGAGCCCATGGCCGTTGTAAATGCATTTACGACAGCCGTGGACGTGTTTTACGGCAGTGTTTATGGCGGGGGTGGGGACCACCAGTCCGGCCCACTCAGTTGTCTGAGGGGGCATGGTCCAGTCCATGGCTAAAAAAGGTTGAGAACCCCTGTCTTAGATCATCCTGAACAATACAGTTTTCAGCTGTTGGTTCGAAGCTCGACAGGGATGACCTCAGTTAACTTCTGTTCAGAGGGAATTCCACGGCAAAGGATGGAGTTTCCAAGATTGGCAAAGCCGCTCTAAGTTTTACCACTTTGTATGAAATCTATATGATATTTTAATAACCACTTTGTTTCCATTTCTTGCTCTGCTCTCCAGGCTCAAGGACGAATTTACGGGAAGCTGAAAGAGGAGAACTTTTTTGGGCCCAAAGAAGAAGTGAAACTGGAGACGCACATCCGAGTCCCTGCTTCAGCTGCAGGGAGAGTCATTGGCAAAGGAGGCAAGACAGTGAGTGTGGGGTTGTGTTTGCCAAAGGGAGACAACCCACTAAGAATAGTGGGAATTCCCATGAATGACGACGACAACAACAATGATAGCATTGATTTTTCTTAATGCTGACCTTACAGATATGCTGTGTGCATAACACTCATTCTTTTCATAACTGAAGCACACTCCCCTCCGCAAGTTATCACTGTGTGTATTCTTAAAACGTAAACTGGCAGAAAAATTAAAAAGAGGCTAAAAGACCAAATCATGGTTTGCAAAGCCAAAATTATGGTTTTCCAGTTTGGTGGATTGTACCAGCACTGTCTAACAAACCAGAATTTGCTAGCATATCAGGATCTAAAACCAAGTTTTGGAAGTGGTCTACCAACTACAGTTTGAAAAGACTGCATCTGAACTCACAAACCATGGTTTGTTAAGGTACTGTACCTTTACGAGCTACAGTTTGGAGTAGCATTTAGAGTTCTTGGGGAAGGTAGAGAAAGAGGGGAAACTTTGGTATAGAACGAGGTGCCCAAGCTTAGCGGACTGCAGCTGGTCATGTGGTTTAGTGGGCCAGTCACGTGGTTCCTCCCACCAGAAACAGAAGTAAAATGCTCCAGTACATGTGCAAAATGCTGCCATAAATGTACCCGTGGATGTTGGAAATGCATTTACAACAGCTGTGGGTGCATTGATGGCAGCGTTTTTGCACATGCGGGGGCGTGTTGCTTCCAGTAGTAGCAAGGCCAGATGATTTGGTGCTGTGGGCTGGATACGGCCTACGGGTCATAGTTTGGGCACCCCTGGTATAGAATCTTAATTATAGTTCATATAAATCTGAACTAGTCCCTACTTCTACATACAGTCAGCAGTGGTCCAAGCAGAAAGCGATCATGCTTCACCCTAAAATGTTTTCATAAGCCTTCTTTCTATAGAAAGGTACCCCTGAGTATTTTAAAAATAAGTATTCCATCTGCCAGGAAGTAAAATGGCTTGATTTGTGAAACACAAAATTACCTTGTTAGAGTTGTAGAATATATAGAAGACAGACAAGCTGGAATTTGAAACTGACCAGCCTCATTAAGATTAGAGGTGGCTTCACAGTGGCAGAGTAACCGCAAGCTATTCAGTTATAGGGCTTTTTAAAAAGGTTGAATACAGTAGCTGTTTTTCCACTTACAGGTCAATGAACTACAGAACCTGACAGCAGCCGAGGTTGTTGTTCCACGGGACCAAACCCCTGATGAGAATGAGCAAGTCATTGTCAAAATCATTGGACATTTCTATGCCAGCCAGGTAGGAGTCTAGATAAATTTCTGCATTGACACAGAAGAACATAGAGGCAAAATTTAGTATACTAAGGTTATGGCCCAGTTAAATAGTGTAGAAGTTTTAGTTCTGGCACTTTTAAAAATAGACTTTTTTTGTTCTTGCTGATACAGTAATACCTCGGATAACGCTAAGACTTGGTTCCACAAGTCTTGGTGTTACCCGATTTTTAGTGTTATCCGATGCATGTTAAAATCCTATGGGATGGATCGGATAATGTTAAAGCTCCATAGAGATACATTGTAACCGCACAGGCTTTATCGGTTGTTATCCGATCCATCCCATAGGACCTTAACGTTATTCAATCCTATTCTCCTCCCCAGATTACTTAACGTTATGCGATTTGAGCGTTATCCGAAGTAAACGTTATCAGAGGTATTACTGTATTTATAATTTATTCAATTTGTTTTAATTTTTTAAAGATTTAAAAAAATATGTTGTCCATCGCCCAGAGAGGGAAAATATCCCAGATGGGCGGAATCTAAATGCAGTTAACAACAACAACGACAACAACAACAACAACAACAACAACAACAACAACAACAACAACAACAACAACAACAACAACAACAACAACAACAACAGTTCTTAGGTCTAGGTTAAGGCTTGAACTGTTAAGTTTATTCTAGTCCTCAACTGTGACTCAAATGATAGATTTGTATCCAATAATAATAATAATAATGATTTTGTGTCAGAAATTATTCTGGGCTGAAAGTTTTTGTATGGGAGAAACTCCGCTCAGGGAATGCCCAAATGAGGCTCCTTTCATGTCCTCAAGAGCTGGGAAAGCGACAGGTACATCATGCAGTACTCAGGTCTAGAACTGCTGACTTACCAGAACCTATAGTTCTGGGCGATTCACAAGTTGATTAGTGTTTTGCCCCCAACATGCTAGGTACTCATTTTACAGACCTTGGAAGGCTGAGTCAACCTTGATCCCTGGTCAGGATCAAACTCAACAACCTTTTCGTTGCAGTACAGCAGTTTTAACCACTGTGCCACCAGGATTCCTTCGGATGCCATTTCAACCAAACATGTTAGAGCAGTGGTTCCCAATGTGGGGTACAGGCCCCACAGGGGAACTTCAGTTCCCAGAAGCCTACGCCAGTATATTGACTGATCAGTGCTTTGGGGAATTGACTTAAGCTTCTGGGAATTGAAGTCCAAACACAAGCATTTGGGAAACACTGCGTTAGAGCAATGGCAGAATATCTAATGGCAAGGATAAGCAAATGAGGTGGCATTATTTTTAGTGTGCAGTTATTACTTTTTCTATGCTGCAGATATCAAGTAAGATGTCACTCATAAAGACAGACAGGCAGACATGTACAACACATACTTATACAGTAAAACCTTGCATAAAGAGCACCTCACTTAGAGACCAACTCGCTTAAAGAGCAGCATTTTATCTGAATGGTTGCCTCGCTTAACAACTAAAACCAAACAAAAACGCATTTAACAACTAAATCTGGGTTTGCAATTCCCCCACCCCACCCTGGGTCAGAAGTCACAATTGGTCACTTAAAATGGTGTTTCGCTTAAAGAGCAATCCTATGGAACACATTATGCTCTTTAAACAAGGTACCACTATATGGATTTTGACAGTTTTTTTATAGTTCACATGTGTATACGTTATGGCTTTTGGGTTTAGATGGTAAATGCTATTAATTGTGTTCAGTCTATGCTGAAAGGAGTTGAAAAGATCACCAGGCAGAAATTTGTCTGCTGTGAATTAGACCCAGGTTTATGCCATAAATTTCTTTGTCTTCCGTTTCCCTCTCTTTTTCTTGTCAGATGGCCCAGCGCAAAATACGTGATATCCTTGCTCAGGTGAAGCAGCAGCATCAGAAGGGACAGAACAGCCAGACACAAGCAAGGAGGAAATAAGAATCTGCTTTGCCCCCAAGTGTGTGAGAGAGACAAGAGAGAGAGAGAGAGAGAGAGAGAGATGGACAAATGAATAGCATTGACAACGGATGACACAAAGCCAAGCAAAAAGAGTGATATGCTGGTGCAGAACCCTAAGAGTGACTGGGAATCAGTTTATCGTAGGCGGGTATTAGTAACTTTTTTTATGGATGGGTGACTTCAGGTCTCATGAGCCAAAGGCAGTTCTGATTGGCTCCTCAGGCATGTGGTTTGTGTTTGTTTGTTTGTTTGTATGCATGCAAACACACACAAATATGTATTTCAGGGGCTAAACTTGGATCAGCCATTGGGGAGGGGGAGAATCCAGACCTTAATGAAAGACATGAGCTTTTCACACGTGAAATCTGTTGTGCCTTTACAAGAGTGATGGCAACAGAAAATAGGAGAAGCCCCTCTTCCCCTAGTGCAAATCATGTTATGGTTTATATGAACTAGTAAGTGTGTAAGGGAAGGAAAATGGATGATGCCACATTTTCTAAGACAGTCTTCCTCAGTTTTTTATCCCCAAGATATTTGGGCCACTGAACATAAAGAGTCTGTTAGTTAAATATATTTGGAGGACACTCAAAGGCTTCTCTGGAGTATCTGGTGAAACGTCCATCCTTTGGTTATTCCAGTTCGGGTTCATTACTGTGACTTGCCGATTGCTATCATGCAGGAACTGGTTATTTGCATTTTATTTCACTAAGGCATGTCTCTAGCCAGGTTGGGCTGCTCCAGGGGTTTCACCTAAGCTAGAATTGCCAATGATGCTAGGGCAACAAATTAGCTAACATTGTTTCTGTTGTAAAAATCAGCCATATTTTGCATCCAAGAGCTTCGTGTTTTTCTAGCAAGCAAGGCTGTTCGGTTACCAATATGGCCAGTTCAATCTCCAGACACAGATGCAATCTTTTGTACACCAGTTCCAGAAATGAAAATTCCTCCAAAGTGTTCTTCAATCCTGCATGATCTCACCTGTCAGGTAGTTCCATCTTGCTGCAACTCCTAGTTCAGTGATGGCGAACCTTGGCACTCCAGCTGTTCTTGAAACTTCAATTCCCAGAAACCCTGATCAGCAGAAGTGCTGACTTGGACTTCTGGTAACTGAAGTCCAGGAACACCTGGAGTGCCAGGATTCGCCATCACGATCCTAGTTGAAACCTGAAGTACGGTTTCTTAGGACCCAAAGGCCCTCAGGTTCCTGATGTAGAAAGCTTGACAATTTTACTTTTGGGGGACAATAGCCCCCACAGTGGTCCTTTTGTGTTGGGGAATTGCCATTTTCTAAGTTCTTTTGACACAGAAGAAGAAGAATTTACCTCAACTTTTCATCCCAGTGTACACACGTGTTTTTGAGAGGTTCCCTATTCCTTTAAAGACTTACTTTTTAGCATAGGATTTTTTTCTTGTTCTGCCTTTTCATAGGGTTGTGTTTTCTTTCTTAGGAATGGACAGTGTAGAAAGAAGATTCTCTTTCACATTGACTGTGAGCTCACAGTTGATCTAAAAATGAATAGCGTTGGGGAGGAGCAACAAGACAATTTCCTTGCCTTTTCGGTATTCTCTTTCCTAGAAAACATATTGTGGTTGAGCTCAGACATTTATACCAAACCATGGATTGCAGTGTTCATTTTTTAGAATCCAAATCGTAATTCAATTTTCTGGACAGTTAGGCAGATTATAGTTTAGAACTGCTTCTTGTAAACTAACTGTTAATAGAGATCTACAAAGCTAGAAGGGTGGCCATAACTCCTTTTTTTTGGGGGGGGGGGTCATTTTAGGTATCATCTCAAATTCCATCTGGGTTTCTGATTTTGTACAGCTGATAATTTGTAAAGGGTGGCTTTGTCATCAGAAAAAAACCTGCATCAAAAAAGAATGATGTTGACATTGCATCAGAAAGAATTAAGTTTCATTCGCTTTCAGTTCTGTGCCTATTTACATGGAAGTAAGCTCCACTGAATTTTCCATTACTTATTTTTGAGTAGACACATGTTGGAATGTGCTGTTAATCATGGTTTGGGATAAATTCATTCATTAGGAAGAACGTTCACTCTTTCTCTCTCTCCTTCCCTCACACCTTGGCCCAACTATCTTCAGTCTTAAGCCAGAAAAAGTATTTAAATTATTGGAAAATCAAGTAATGAAGAATATCCACCAAAGGTATAAGCTCTTAACTAGGGAGCCTGGTGGAATGAATTGCTAAGAAATGTACAACACTGAAATTAATGCAAAGGTAATTTAGAGAATTACAACACTCATGAATTATCATGTTACCAGATTCAAATTATTTCCAGGCTTTAAAAAAATAATAATTAAACTGTGAGTTAGATCCTGGGGCTTTCCTCCAGTGGTGGAAACATCCCTTGATCCAACCCATTACGTTGACTTTGTTTGGCTTTTATTTTCTTAGAAGCCCCACAAACCTAGTCTTTCGCTTCAACTGATTATTTAAAAATCCAAAATTGCATGCCAGGTTTAAGTAATGAAGCACAGGTATAGCTGTACCAGAGTTTTCATGATTTCATTTTAAGTGTGTGTGTTTTTTTAAAATAAAACAAGTCAGCTTTGCCTTGTTTTTTTTTTTTTTTTTAGAAAGGTGTTTTCTCCTGCAGTGGAGAATCACTTCATTTTGTGATTGCAACATTTTGATAGGGCAGTCCAGACCACAGCAAAATTCCTGTCAGAAAGTTCCAGAAGTTCTCACCTCTGTGACACCAATAAAAATCTCCAGGCGTATATGTCTGCACAACTTTTTTACATCCATTATAACAGCTAGACATTTTCCAGCATGCTATGAAATATTCTTAAATTAATACAATTTACCTATGTGTAATGTAGTCTCTCCCCCTCTGATAAAGATACAGTATTTAGGTTAGAGATTCTGTCTACTTTAGAAGTGCCATCTTGCATTATAGAGGTGCTCTGTTTAAGGAAGTTGCAGGTGTGGATTTGCTGAACTGAAAAGGCTAGTGGTTATAGGGACCTCAATGGTTAGGAATACCAAAAAGTAAAGAGGATTCAGAGAGGTTTAGAAACTTGTGTGCTTGTTGATGCACTAGTGGAGAGTTAAGAACAGAAGCTGCAGTGCATTTTTGTGTTCACAGATGGGGACTGTTACCTTTTTTTTTTTTTTTAAAGGCAGAGTAAACCAGCTAGAATGGGCGGAGGCTTCTGGGAATTTTACTCCCAAAAGGGTAACTTTCTCTATCTCTGATTGTGTTGCATTGGAATCTTTAAGATATTTCAGTATTTTTCTGTTGACTGGATGAAATCTTGCCTCCTCTATGGAACAGACTTTAATCATGTCCTTGTGGGAACTGGCGAACACAGACCTCACTCTCTTAATCAGAGTAAATTACTCCCTAGTAGGTCTTAATTAGGTATTTAAAATGGCTGATCGAGGGACTTACAGTGCTGCCCTGTACTTTGAGCAAAGCTTGCAGTAGGCTTTACGCTCTTGTTAAGTGTGCATAGACTGCACTGGCAAGGACCTAGTCCCAAGTTAAAATTAATACCAGGGTAACGCAGTAGAAAGCAAATGTGTGGAAAAAACCCAGGGGAGAAGAATTCCAGTAGGGAGTAAAGATTATGTTTTAAATAAGGATTTATACAGATACTTTGATTTCTCCCAGGGTTGGAGAGAAAAAAAGGGGGAATAAAAGTGAAACCAAAAGAAATTTCATGCAAAATTAGCATTGTTTTAAACCAGGGGTTCTCAACCTACTGCTCACAGGCCGCACCCAGCCCACAACCCTATTTCATCCAGCCCATCACCACCTCTGCTGCACGTGGAAGTGGCTGCATTTATATCAACCGTAAAACGCTCATGCACAAACATGCTAGCAGCTGCCATAAATGTGGAAATGGGCACATTTACAACAGCCATAAATCTTCCACTTCCTGGGTGTGTGGTCTGGCCCACTCAGCTGGCTGGGCGTGTGGTCAGGCCTGTGGTGTAAAAAGGTTGACCACCCCTATTTTAAATGAATACGTCTTTCTAATTTGGGGGTGGCGGTGGAATCTTTTCTGCCATAAAGATGCGCAGTATCTTCATGAGGTGATACCAAATAAAGACATCAGAAGAATGTAAAGTGGTTACTGTTCCCAGTCACTCTTATGCGAATTTTGAAAAGAATGAAAAAGGTTTTAAATGTATACAGTGGATTTGTGAGTATTTGTGGAGGATGGGAATTGGTCGCCTGGCAGCTGGAGCCCAGAACAAAGTTTCGTCTCTGCGTTGAAATAGATTTTTTAACTGATTGTTACTGTACAGAAAACTCCCTTCACGAGTGCTCTGGAGAGCTTGGACTCAGATCAATCCAGTGCTGATCTTCCTGTGATTTGGACTCAAAACTGATTTACATTGATATTATTCAAAGTAAGTTTTTAATGCTTCTTTTCTTACACTGAGCACATGCTTTTGCACCACTGAATTCTGGCTGCTATGTCCTTTTTGCAGTATTTCTGCACATGCCTCTAAGGGTTTATCTCTGAATTAGAGTGGTCAGGCTTGCCACCTTGTGGTCAGATCTATGTTTAATTTACTTCTTAATGAGTCTGATTGAATTTCAGTGGCTGCCCTGAGTAGATGGATTGAAACTTTAGTGGCATTGTATGCACTTGCCTTTACTTAGTATTAAAAGATTAATAACAGTTGGAACTTGCAAATGATTGAGTGTGTTTATGGCAGGGATTCTCAACCTTTGGTCCACGGCACCATTTCATTTGCCCCACCACCACCACACCAGGAAGTGCCATGTGGTGGAGGAAGGGCAAAATGGCCATCCAGCCCCTAAAGCTCTCTGAGAGGGCATGACCTGGACCCCAGCTTTATAAGGTTTAGAGCTACTGGTTTATGGAGTCACCGGTCTAGGAAAAGAAAGCAATGTGTTTTCACCTTCTTACCACAAGGCAGTTCAAGTTGGGGATTGGGGTACAGACATCTGCAAACCACAAAATAGCCACAATGTGCTCAGAGTAAATGGCAAACTGTTTGGCTTTTAAAAATTAAAAAAAAAATACAAAATGGTTAAATCTACAGAAAATCAAGGCCAAAGGTCTTAATTCAAATGGGCTGCTGTGACAGTCCTTTTGATTTGACTATAGGTATTCTGTGTTTTAAACATCACTGGATTTCAGAGTCTTAAGTTCTCTTGCTGAGAGTAAAATTCTGTTGAAATATTTCAGATGCACTTCTTGCAGAATTGTCAGGACAGTTTACATGTTACTATTGGCTGCTGATTCATTGGTGTCAACATGGATCACAATTTTGCCTTTTGGGGTAAATGTAATGGTGGAAACTAACTCTGCATTGAAATATATATATTCACATACTGGCAGAGACAAGACTTTTGTTCTCACTTCTTGATTTCCAGATGTAACCAAGATCTTTGATGCTAGGGCAGAAGCTTTGAGATCCAGGTTTGGGTCTGAATGGCACCAGGCAGATCAAGTCCCAAAGTACTTCCACGTGCCTAATAACTGACATTGTTGAATATGAATTTAAAGTGCAGTGGCTGCATGGATCTTGCTGTTTTACAATGAAGCAGTTACTATCCTTTTTTTTACACCTTGCAACAAAGATATGTGTGCAGAAGGGTTGGGAATTGCTATATGTGTTTTTAAGGGAAAAGAGGAAGAGGAGGAAGAATAAGAAATGAGAGGAAAATGGGAAAAAGCTACCTCAAGGTATGAAGTTACCTCAGCAATTGTTTTGTTTTGGGCTTGCTGATATTTTATATAAAAAGCTGATAGTCTTGAATATTTTATTTTTTTAATGAAAAGAGAAGTTAAGTTTCATAATTTCTTACGAGCCAGAAGTTGTTATGCAGGTCGGCAGTGTTATGAGCTCTCTATGGAGAACGACAGAGACGTCAGACGTAGCGGAAAAGATGGCAGACTTCTCTCACTCAAAATGGCAATGTGATTTTCCTTATGCCTTAACTACTGCAAAGAGACAATATTGTATCCTGAAGAATGTAGCTGGGTTAGAACCTGCACATTTTAATCTAGCATCCACTCTGTAACTTCTGAGAAGATCTTGAACTCATGCACACTTCTCCTGTCTGTAAACTGGCTGATTCAAAGCATACTTAATTTGGAAAGTAGGGTGAGATAACCTTTGGAAACCTCTTGCTTTTTGTACTTGGGAAACAATAGATTCTCATTTTGTACCTAGTAAACCTAGGATTCCTTATGCATGTATGTCATCACTATGTTTTGCTACAGTGCTGTTTGCTCAGATATTAATATGAAAGTACCAGATTCATTCTCTGTGATGGAGCTGTTCACTTCTCCAGCACTATGGACTCAGTTTCTCCAGAACAGCCATGTGAGAAAACCACCAGAGGGAGGCATTGAATGGTGTACCTTGCCTGTGCAAAATCGCCCTTCATTGCATTGAATCAAATTAAGTGTGTTTAGAATTTGAAAGCCAGTTAGCAGGGTAGCGGAATGAGGAGTTACATGGATGATTTAATCAGGAACGACCTGATGAGAATTGGAATCAATTCTTGACCATGCTGAAGATTTGGCCCTCTTTTCCGCTACAGTGCTGTGAAATGTTTTACAAAGATTACCTCAGTTTTCCTGAGGAGAGGCAGACCATTATTTTTGTTTGGAAAGAAAAAAGAAATGGGAGCCAAATTTTGGTGTTGATTTTTGTACATGCTCGAGGACAAGACTCAACCCAAGCTGCCGCTATTTGAATGGCTGGAGGGGTTGTTTGTTTTTAAAAGATGCATTTGCTATACTATACTCCTTTGCAGTTGGAGCTGATAACCTTAATCTGAATGTAACTATCAACGATCAGTAGTTGTAAGTGAATTCACAAGAGGCCAGCGTGCCACTGAATCCTGTCAGAGATATTTCATCCTTACCTGAGCAGGGTATGCTAGGTCTTGAGTAAGACTGCATCAGACCTCTAAATGTATACTTTTTAAAAGAGGTGGCTATTGTTTTTCTGCAAAGATTGGAGGTTGGTGGTAGAGGTGTGGAAACCCAAAGCCACTGCTGCTCAACTCATGAAAATGTATCATACTTTCCCTTTGACAGCAAACATAACTAAACATATGGGTTTCTAATTTGCTTTTCATGCCTGGGAAACTTTGATGTAGCCCCTTTTCCTCCCTTTATAAGTACAGAAAATTGTGACATACTCTCTTCTGGAGAGGAACCCATGAATGAATTATACATTGTAGAAGAGGTGAGAGTATTGTTTTAAATGCATCTGTTGCTCTTTTCCATGTAGAAAAGTGGATAGAGAGGGAAATCTAGCTTCTTTCAAGACATCTGACTTCTCTTGCTTTTAATACAGACTTGCGTAGAAAACTATTTTTATTCAGACATCAGCCATAGCAAATCAGGTGTTGTTTCCCCCTTTGACAGCAAGCAGTTTTCGGTATTTGGCTCAAACTGTATTCTTAGAAGAACAAATGAAAGGATAATTGGCCCATCCCAACCCACTCTAGTGCTATTTGAATCTAGTTGTTGAATCTAGTCTTTTAAAATGTCCTGCCAAATGCATAAAGATTTGTTTAGAGCGTGGAGGGGGACATCAACCATTTCCCAATAAAGTATACAAATTAATTAGGGGAGATTGGCAGCTTTAATAGCCTGGCCTCAATTTTTGAATTGTTGGTATTGAAGGCCCTGTTAATGGTTGTGAGACTTTCACACTCAATGGTTAGGTGACAAGCTGCTAAACCAGGGTACGTACTTTTGTTTTCATTTGGTTTTATTCGACATTTGAATCTCAGTGATGCCAGTGGCAATTGGGTATTGCCATAATGAAGCACTTGTCCAAAGCTGGAAAAAAATTAAAAGGCTAACACCTGATGTTAGTCCCACCTAGACTAGACCAGCTGAATCACTAAGCTAAGGCCGATTCATTCAGTGGGCCTGCTCTAAGTGGGGAAAAGCAGTTGCATTTAATTCTTTGGGTTTGGTTTTCTTTTTGCTTTTAAACACTTTTGAAAAGAAATATACATAAATACGGAGTTTCAGCCTACCACTTTGTGGCACTGAATCCTAGCTCAGAATGCCAACTGCAAGGTTTGCCCGGATATTTGTGGTTTTGAATTTCTGGAAGCTGAATTTATTGCCATGCTGGAACAGGGAAGACTTACTTTTAACGCCTGTAATTTCTAGGATACCCCAGAAGTTGTAGTGACCTCACTAGATGGGTGATTCTGATATATGTAATCCAGAAGACCAAAAACTAGCTTTTCCAAATTTTCTACCATACCGTATAGCACTTCAGATGAGATTATAATTGGACAGATTTTATCTCACATCTGGTTCCAGTTTGTAACACTCTCCCATTAATAAGTTTACTGTTTCCTCTTGCTATGCCTAGCACCATTTTGAATGTTTCAAAAGGAGGTAGTGCTGGTTTTGTGCTTCCCAAGTCACACTAGTGTACTGCTGGGAGCCATTCTACACCAGGGGCCATCCAGAAGGGTTTGGGATAGTAGTCTGGAACATTTCTAGGGCGAACCAGGTTTGAGAGCTTGATGTACATTACACTTAACTCCACCCACACTAAAAAAAACTTGTAAACAAAGAAAGATAAGATCCAAAAGCCCAAGTAACTTCTCTTTTAAAAAAAAGAATAAGGTTTTAATGTTTATCCAGATAGAAGACATGCTACAGAAAATTGTTAATATCTATCTATTAATGTTTAAAAGCATTACATAATTAAATGGCTCTGGAATGCTTGTATGAAGATGGCTACAGTATAATTCACACAGACATAGATAAACTATACCACATCCTCCGCTTGGCAGAAGTTTATGTGGAAAGCCAAACAACTAAATTCCTAATAAAGGGGTGCCCAAACTTTTTGGGTTGCGGTCCAGTCACGTAGTTCAGAGGGCCGGATCCAGCCTCTGATGCCACTCCATCCAGCCCATGAAGCCCTGGTCGCTCCTGGAAGCTGAAGTAAAACATGCCCGTACAGGAGTGTTTTACTTCCACTTCCTGGGAGCGACCAGGGCTTCGTGGGCCGGATCCAGCCCATGGGCCGTAGTTTGAGCACCCCGGTCCTAATAGATAAATGAAAATGTTATTTTTCTGAGGTATCAGCATAGCAATAGAAATAACTTTACCTTTCTGTTAGAAGTTCATCTTTTGTGGGCTTTCCAAGTCAACTTCCGCCAAGTAGAGGATAGGTTCCAGATTTTATCTGTCCCTTTGGATTATAGTGGGGATTTGCCATCGCTGCCACACTTTCAATCTTTGGTGGGGTGGGAAAGAGTAAGGGCCACGGTTGATTTGGGTGTTGCCATTGGAAGTGTCCTCTCAACTGTAGAGCTTGCCCACCCTGATCTTCATACTCTTACCAGCCTCCATGATTAGTTGATATTATACTTTAAAAGTAATTTAAAATATACAAAGATAACAAAAATAGTTACTTTTAAAACAAACACCTGAATGCTGCAGGCCTCACACCTGTGATAGAAATGGAGGCTCTCCTCCTGCCTACCTCAATGTCACATTAAACACCCTCAAGAAAGCACAAAGTATAGCGCAAGCTGACACATAAACTGCGATATATTCTTTGTCTATCATGCAGTGAGACCACACCCCAGTAAGTGTAAAAATAGCTAAGAAACTGTTGTTGCATGATAACATACATGGCGGATACCTAGTGTGGTGTAGCGGATAGAGTAACTGACTAAGACTCAGGAATCCCTGTTCAGCCATGGACGTTCAGTGGTCATTTCTTAAATATCTCACTTACCTGGAAAGCTCTATTAGGGTCACTATAAGTCAGTTCAGACTTGATGGCATATAATAAAACAACTTACACGATAAGTTACAGTTATTATGTAACTTAGTCTTATGTCTTAGTTATGGGAGGGGGAAAATTAATTACAGGCAACAAAATACTTGTAACTTTTTACATTTGTGCTCTTTGTACATGTGGTTCCATTATACACCAACACTGAAGCTAAACAAGAGCTGCTCCTGCTCTAGTTAGCACGATTAATAATAAGAGATTAATAGTCTCATAAAATAACAGAATATTCTGCCCCCCACCACCAGATGCAAATATTCTGACTCACCTATCATAGTTCTTTCCACCAACAGTGCCTTGGGAACTGCATTTCTGTAAAGAGGCTGGGATTCTTAATACAGTATTCTCACAGTTATCACAGTAAAAGTGGAGTACTGTATAGGGGACTTAATACCATTTGAACCCTGTTTTACCTCTCATGTGTAAACATTTCCACTGTGAGACTGAATCTTCCTATTCAGCTGGGATAAGTATTTCAGTGGCTGACTGTTGAGCAAGTTTTTCCATGTACAGTAAAACACCGGATAACGTTAAAGTCTTGGTGTTATCCGATTTTTAGTGTTATCCGATCCATGTTAAAATCCTATGGGATGGATCGGATAACGTTAAAGCTCCATAGAGATACATTGTAACCACACAGGCTTTAGCGGTTGTTATCCGATCCATCCCATAAAGGACCTTAACGTTATTCGATCCAATTCTTCTCCCCAGATTACTTAACGTTATGCGATTTTAGCGTTATCCGATCCAATCGTTATCTGGTGTTTTACTGTACAATGAAAGTATCGGCAGTGATGCAATCTGATAATTGTGCAGGGGGGGGGATTGCTATTATCATAGGACATTCTGGTCAGGCTATTTCTGAGTAAAATATGGTTGTTTTTAGCAGGTACTGCTTAAGTAGATGATACCCGGTGTGACGGTGTGGATAGAATGATGGGACTAGGACTGAGGAGGGCTGTGTTCAAATCCTCATTCAGTCATGAAAATTCACTAGGGATGCGAAACTGATAAAACCACTCCTTAAATATCTCACTTACCTTGAAAAGTCATTTCTGATTTGATGGCACATAACAACTTAAATAACACCAGGAGGCCTGAAGTTGTTTTTAATTTTTAGTGCATTTGTGAAATATACACAGCCTCAACTATCATTAATACAGTATTATGTTCTGTTTTCCAAATAAAACTTTAAATGTAGCTACACAGAAACAGCCTCCTCTAAGATTGTGGTATTTTTGAACCATAGTTGGACGTACCCTGGTAACAGCAGCCTTGTGTTGCCAGCTAATCTTTTTCATACTAGATCAGGCGAAAGGAACTGTAGAATGAGGTCACTGAATGGTGCCTTCAGTTTGGCAATTTCATGTTTGTCCTAGACTCTGCAGAAGGAGAAGAAGCTACACAGTGAAACCATTTTAACAACTGTGATAGGATTTGGAGCATTGACCTTGTGCTCACATTTGATTCCCTTGGAACCAAATGTTGAATGCCTTAAAATTCCAGAAATTGACAATACAGTATTTCTTTATTTAAATTAATTTAACTGACATTTGTCAAGTCATCTTGATTCCTGGGTTATTGCAAATTACCTGTGCGTCAACAACAGCAAAAATTACACAAACGCATGTTTATATATGCACATATGAGACTCTGTCAGAGAATCATTAGGCTCTTAGGCCATCATAGGAGTTCAAAAACATTTACTTGAAGACACCTTTGAAAATTGGATACAATGAGGTTTTTTATTTCTTTTGTAAAAGTGTAGTCAATATAAATATTATGACTTATTGAAGAGAGGACATTGACATTTACAAAGCTCTGTTAGAAGTTTATTACTTGGAGGATTTGCAGGGGTTTAACTAGTTAAGGAATTTACATATGCAGAAACTACCTCAAATTGAACAATAAGATATGAATTGTAAAACTGATATGGATTTGTGTGTGTGAGAGGGGGTGAATGAGGGAGAGGGATTGTAATTCACTCTGGGATTGTATATCTGCATGAGCCTGGAAGAAGAGAAAATATCACTTTGGAATTATCCTTCATTTCCTTGACTCTGCTTTTCTGAAATTACGCATTATCATAGGAAGAGTGCAACTGTAGCTTATGCAGTGGGCTGCTTTGCAAAGGTTTACTGCAGAATGCCCGGATCCACTGAATCCACCTTTGGGATCCAGTCCGGCCAAATGGGGCACGGCTAAAAATGCCATGTGCTTGTAATTTGTGATTTTTTTTAAAAAAAAAATCCAAAATTATACATTCTTCGATGAGGAAAACCAAAAAGATAAATACAAGATAAGACTAGATCAGTGTTTCCCAAATGCTGGTGTTTGGACTTCAATTCCCAGAAGCCTAAGTCATTTCCTCAAAGCACTGATCAGCCAATGTACTGACTTAGGCTTCTGGGAATTGAAGCCATTTTAGCAGTTTCACATCTGGCCTAGACACAGAAGAATAAGAAGAACTAGCAGTGGGTCTCCAGAGTTTTAATAGTCTTCCTGACCTACTAGAAGATGCTACATAGGGGTTGAACATGAGACCTTCTATATGAAAAGCAAATGCTCTCCCAGTACTGTCATTTCCCACCCCAATACAGAAATAAACCTTCGTGATGCTTGTTAAGAATCTGTGCACTTAACTTTGGACTTCCTCAATCTTCTAGAATATAATAGGTGTGACTTACTTGACATTTCCCCCAGCGAGATTCAGTAGAATAGATGTGTCATTTCCCATGTACAAATAAACAGAAGGGAGAATCCCTGTGTTCATTCAAAGACTCTAAAATCATCCAATTTGCTCTCCCATGTGGTGTCATTCAAAGGTCCATTGCAGGATGGGAGGGAGAGGGGTTGTGATAAATGTTAATAGAGAGATTGGAAGTAGATTAAATGTAGCAGTTACAGAAGCCTGGGGGCAGAGGCCTGATCTGATGCTGGCAAACATGTTGTTAACAGGTAGCAAATTACTGCTACAACTTGTTAAAGAAATAGAGCCAAAGCTTCCGAATTCTGGGGATGTTAAGTGTAACTTCTAGTAATAGTTCAGCACTACAGTCTTGTGTGTTCTTCTTAAAAGTAACATTCCCAACTCTGGAAAGGTACCCTCAACTAGGTTCTCTCACGCTACATCCCTGTTAAGTACAGAGTTGGACTTTGGGGGTAAAATTCTTTTTGAACATGACCTACTGGAAGTGGGTGGAAGGCGAACCGGAATTCAGCCAGAGTTGTAAAGAGGGATGTGGCATCAGACCTGCCTGTCCTGATCTTATTTTGGTCTTCTTATCAAGCTCAAGAGTCTATTGCTTTTGCTAGTCCTCTATTGATAGTCTGGCCTCTCCATTTTAAGCTAGGACAATATCTTCAGTAAGCTGAATTTTGCTGCACTAAAGCTGGAAAGAAGGTAGACTCATTTCCCTTCATCCGCAGCTTCCCCTGGATTGCTCAGCTCAGAACACAGAACTAGGGAACATTACTCTTTATTATCCCTGCTAGAATCCCCCCCCCCCCTCAGCTAGCATGACTATGTTTTTATGTGGGGTTCTGGAAGGTGTGGCTTAGTAAAAAGATGTTTGTAGACTCTGCTGAAATATGCAACACCATTATTTCATTTCCTCTAGAAGGCAGTTTGAAAAATCCCCACCTGTCATCCTCTAATCCATCAACTGAGGAACAATGGTACAAGAGACCGTTTTTGGTAATTACAATCAGCTTTTCGTTGGAAGGCATCCTATAAATCAAGAGGCATTGTGCAAAGCAACATTTGCACCAACGTTGGCAAGGCAGGGTATGGGGGGAAAGGTAATTCAGTCCAAAAAAAATCCACTTTTCAACCATCAAGTTGAACAGGAATTGTTTTAGGCTGTTAATTTCCGATTAAACCTGGTAGTTAAACAGGGAGATAGGCTGTGCTTTGGGAAAGCAGGAATCTTTGGGCAAGGCAAAGCTAGGCTACTTGAGGCCTCCCCAAATGTGGTTGGACTGCAAGATCCAGTAACCCTGGCAAGTGGTTAGGAATGCTGGGAATTGTAATGTAATGATATATGAGAAGCCCTGAATTGCCCACCTGACAGATAAGAGTGTATAGATCATGTTTAGACAGCAGTAAGCTTTGTGTATTGGTTTGAACCATGGTGGTAGCTGGTCATCATCATCATGTCCTTTCTGCCAAAAGCCATTTTATCAAACATCCACACCAAGAGAAAGCATAGTAATTATCTCACCTCTTTGTTGATTACGTTAAATGATCCAGTACCCATGTTTGTACATATATACTTTAGGATAAAGAAAGTAAATAACCAGCTATTTACTATCAACTCACTTTAGCTATTCACTTCCTTCCCTTTCTTAAACTAAAGCAAAACTCATACCAATGACATCACCACCCTGTTGCTTGTTTAAATACGTATTTGAATCCTGCTGCTTTAATGTCCATTACGGAATCTTTTTATATTTTCAAAGATAAATCCCTCTTCGACGTGTGGGTTGGTGTACAGGAGTAGCAGGGCACAGTTTCAGTCATCCTTGGTCAACAGAACTTTCTCAACCCTTGACTCTCATTATCGCTGGTGTTGCAAAGATTTGGTTTGCTATTTCACTGCCCCAGTTTTTAAGAATATGCTATTTGTCAGGCTAGCTGGAAAACTGACCAGAAACCTATGAAATATAAGAGAACTGCAGGGAGAGTGTCAGGGGGGAAAGTAGTGGGGAATTTTTTTTAATATAAGGCTGGTGTTTTTATATGGATTAAACATCTTTGGGAAGGATTAGGTTTGGGGTTGGGTTTTTTGTCATTTTGTTGGCTATTTTTAAGGTAATTTTCTCTTGGCACAGAGACCAGTAAATTTTGGTTTGAGAAAAAATACCTCTCATTTGTTTAGGGTGGTTATTTTTCTATTACAGTGAAAGACCAGTTGTGTGTTCTTTGTTTGCTTTCCACGACTGGTGTCATGGCCAAAGAGTAACACCTTAGTCCAGGGGTGGCCAAACTATGACCCACAGCACAATTTCATGTGGCCCACGATGCCCTCGCCGCTCACGGATGTGGAAAACGCTCATGCGCCTGCTGTAAACACCGCCATAAATGCACCCACGGCTGTCATAAATGTGTTTACGACAGCTGTGGACATGTTTTACAGCAGCGTTTACGGCGGGAGGAACCACGTAATTGGCCCTCTCAGTTGTCTGGAGGGTATGGTCAGACCTGTGCTGCAAAAAGTTTAGGAACCCTTCTCGTAGTCCATGGTTGCTAAATTGCCAAAGGTTATGTGGTTAAGTTCTCTGCTGCCGCTGTTGGAGCTGAATCTTTTTATTTTTATTTTTTGCAAGGATTAAGAATTGGATCCAGACCTAGACATAGACTGAGCTAGACTCATGGAATTTTAAATAAACAATTACTACAGTTTACCTCAGAGTTTACCTCAGAGGATACCTCGGAGTCATTATTCAGCGAGGGGGCCAGCACATTGGTAGACATCTCCACGATGACATTCCGCACAGGCAAATGGACTTGGGAAATCACGTCCATCTGCATGCTGTTTTTTAGCCATTTAAATATCATGTCACTGTTGGCTAAGCGGACCATGATGTGTGACGTCCGCTTTCCCCTTGCCCAAGGGATCCAACGGAGGACGCTTTGGTGAGTTTTAGTCCTAGCCTAACAACATTGACAAGAGATGGCCAACATTTACCTCAGAGAGCCTGTCGTAAATATTAAAAGATCTGCATCTACCCTAGATGTTTAACATTAAAACTGTTGCCCTAATCTGGGCTGACAGAACCTTATGGACGCAGGCTGTAGTGCAAATGGATAAAAAGAGACTAAAGTGCAGGGAAATACTCGTGTTAGCACCAATAGTGACATTCATCTGCCCCAGATGCTGTGGAGAACTCTTTACACCGGTGGATTGCATTTAACAGACTAGAACTGCTGTCAAGTCCAACCTCCTAAGCAGAGCATTGGAGAGTTTTCTATTTCAACTTTAGGTCTCAGAATCCACCTGCAAGAACAGACATCCTGTGAGCTATAGTATATATATATATTCTTTAAAATATATTTTTAAATAGTTTTAAACAGCTGCATCTGATCAAGAGCTCTGTTCCTTTCTGTTCTTCAGCAGCCTGCCTACCTGGTAAATTGTGGGGATTCTACCCACCCATTCCCGCAGTAGGAGTTTAAGCCATGATCTGACACTCTCCCTTTTAATCACAGCCGTTCTGCACATTGTAGGTCAGATTGGGTGCCTCTTTCAGCCAGACTTCCCAGTTCTCTGCCAGTAGTCTTCTCTGCCACCACCCTGTTCAAAGTGCCTGTCCAGCCGCACTTCATGTCATGCTAGGGGCATGATGACCGTAGAGACGTCTGATACAAATATAACCAATTCATGTTTGTTTATCTACCTCTTAGCACCAGTAGATTAATAAATAAATAAATAGGTAGTGATAATACAACACGCTATTTAGTTTTAGAGGGGAAAATATTTTTTCCCCTCAAAGAAATGTTCTTTTTTTAATAATTAATTCTTTAAAAAAGTAGGAACCATGGGCTTGTTCTTCATTTTTAAGCAGACTTGGTGAATTGTAGAGGTCAATGAAATAACAGACTTAGAGGCAAATTCTCTGCAATACAGGTTGAGGGGAGGGCATGCCACACAGATAACGCCTGGTGGTAGCCAGCATGCCACAGCATAGTTTGGTAGATGCATTGTTGATCAAGCCCATGTTCAGATGCTTGACAGCGATCACTGGTCATCCTGGAGGTCCTGATCCATAGAGCAATGGGAGCAGCAAAAGGCCAGGTATGTGCTGGATGCTCCAGTAAACAGCATTCCAGTCAGCAACATTCCTGTTTGCAGAGATTTTTGCAAGATTGCAGATTTAACCCTTTTGCTGGGTGCCATTCTCATCTTCTGCTACCCAACTAGTCCACTCCTGCAGATCATCGCTGGATAGATTTCTTCTGGGTCAGAAGGGTTGAATCTCTTCCCTAGCTTACTCTAGTCTGTAAAAGGGGCTCCAAACATTTCATGATACCCTGCCAAGGCAATGCAGTTTGCAACTTGAGAGCCCCATAGAAACCATTCATGATCATAAGCCGTCAATAATAAACAGTTGGGACAACTAATTATGTTGTGTGAGGCAGCATAATCCATTTCTCCTCTACAAATTGATTACCTGGTTTTGAAAGTATTTTGTTAGTTTGTAAGAGTCCCCCAAACTTGAACCATTCTCTCTTCCTTTTATGACTATTGTTTTTAAAGTACACCATATTGGTTTTTTCTTTTTCCTAATAAACCTCATCAGAACACATTACTCCCATATTCTTTCCACATTTTTGGCATAAGTGCTGACAGAAATTCTGTCTACCAGCAATTATATTGAATTGTGCCTTAGACACACAAGTGTGTAGCCTTTTTATTTTTTGCAAATCTTTAATCTCCTTCAAGGGTGCTGAACTTGTTCATAAAAACATATAACCTTGATGGATCTCTTTGACAATGGTTTAGCCAACTCATTTGAGTCAAGGAGAAGAATGATCATTATAAAGATCACCTTGCTGAGTGAGAGACCAAGGTTTGTAATCTTTAAGCAGAGCAAAGCTATTTTGGGCTCACAGTTCCCAGAATTTAGAGATCATTGTGGCTGGGGGATTCTGAGAGCTGTATTTCTTTAACAAGTAATTTTTTATGAGCTCTGAGTATTTTAAAACCAACTAAGTGGTCCTGGGATCTTCTCAGCAAGGGATCTGGTTGAATTCCCATTTCCTGTGGTTTCCCAGCCATTATCTAGTAACCTAGGTCAATCCCATTACCATGGCTTTTGGCTGTTGTGACAGACCTACCCTCCGTTAACTTTCTTTAGATTCATCTCAGGCAAGGAGGGGAACAAAAGGGAACTTCCAGTTTACTTTTTTGATGATCTTGTATTAAACTGTTTTGCTACTCAAATGTAGGTGCTGATTCGCTTCTGTATTGCAACAGTCAACCAGTAAGATCATATTGGACAAACAGGGATTATACAGAATAAACAAAAAAGAAACATGTGAATTTGGAAAGGAACCTGTCTGCTGTAGAATATTGTAAATGATCTTAAACTGCTCTTTTGTTGGATGCCATTGTGAACTCAAGACCCTGTTACTAAATGGCTGTACTCTTTATTGATTTCTTCTTTTTTGGTCAATTGTTTAAAAAACAATCTTTTTGAGAGCCTTTCTCCCTTTGAGTTTCTCTTTCTAATATCTCTGTCCTTTGACCCCCTTGTCTTTTGCATGAGGCAGGTTAGTTGGCTCAGATCCAAAGTTGCGATTATGGATGGACGCTGGCTCCATTTTTCTTCCAGCTTGATATTTGCCACAAACTGCTTTACTCCACTGTGTCATTTTTAAAAAAATAAAAGAAGAATTTTAAAAAAAAATCTTGCGTGTTTCTGGTCTGTTTTCATTTTTTATGTTAAATGTTAACCCTCCCTTTTGTGATAGATGGAGAAAAACAACCTGAGACCGCTCTCTGGACAATGGATTAGCAGTACCTGAAGGAACAGGTGAAGAGAGGTTGGAATAAGAACAGATGGATGCCACTGTCTTCCAAGCCATCTTGGAAGACTGCCATCTTGGAGATCAAAGTGGCGGCCACCCCCTCTGCAGGAAGTCACCTACCCTGCACAGGTGCTGTCGTTGTTGTTTCTTTGGCTATTTTCTGGCTGCAGCACCACCTGAGGTGGTCAGAACGGGGCGGATCAGGTCCTCCGACTCTCCCAGAGGCTGCAGGGGTTGAGAATGGCCCAAAAAGTACAAAAAAAATTGCCATCATCGGAGGTGGGTTTTGGGTTGTCCACTGCCCCTGCTGGCTCCGGGAAATTCTGGGGACCTTTTTTGCACTATTCCTGACTTCCTACGATGTCCCTAGGCCGCGATGTCCCTAGGTATGGCAACCATTTTGGGTTTTTCCCCCCAGTTAAAACCAAGCTCTAAAGCCAAAAAGGGAGATTTCTCCCTCCTTCAGACCACATCCTGGAAGAAAGTCCTGCACCCTTATTTATCAACCAGTTCTTGTAACTTAAATAGTGGCAGAAAATTGGCAAGTTTGCACCGCTGCGCGTGGGGGGTGGCTTTAAAGGCAGGGAGGTCTCTTTCCCTGCCTGCCTTTAAAGCAGTTTGTCCCTGAAGTCGGGGCTTTTTTTTTTTAGCGTTCGATGCATGCATCGGACAACGCTAAAAATCGGATAACGTCATGACTTGTGGAACCAAGTCATAAAGTTATCCAGAGTATTACTTTATTTGTTTTGTAATTCCCCACATTTAAAATTGAATAGGTGGCATCTAGAGATGATCCAAATATCAACGTGAAATCATCTACCACTACCAGCTGTGGGAAGCTATTGATTTGCATGACGATGTCATTCTGATTTAATCACTCTATGACTGCATCTGGCTCATGCCTTGCTATTTCATTCCACAGAGCTGGAAGGCAGCCACTGTCATCCCTTTGTGTAGCATTTCATCCTCTTCTTAAAGTAAAGTAAAGCCAGTTTATGTTTGGTGACTTTCTGTGACTCGGTCCGGAATTTACTGTACAACTTCTCAATATTGTACTCCTTTGGGTCTGTCGCAGCCTTGTGTGACTGGTGACTCACGATAATGTGACTGCAGGAGCCGACCCGTAAACTTCCCAGTCCATCCATAAAATATTCTGAGGGGAGAATAGGAAACAGAAAAGCAAGCAAGTCAAAGAAGAAATCAAAATGCAGAACTGTTCCAGAGTTTTCCCTCATTGGCTGAATTTTATCGGGGCACCATGATTTGTTGTCTTCCATTTATAACACTGCTTTGTTCCCCTCTAGTCCCCACCATTCTGTCTTTTTGATCACCGAGGGGAAACGATTAAGGGGCCACAGACAATTACTATGCTGTGGCCAGGAAAGGCCTTACTGCAAAATATCACACCAGTGAGAGATTGCACAAACAGTCTTTGCAATTTTCTTGCTAGCTGTTCTGTATCTAGGCATGTGACCGACTGCACAATCAGACACACAAGCTAGGTCAGGGGTGCCCAAAATTTTTGGGCTGTGGGCCAGTCACGTGGTTCCTCCCACCAGAAGCAGAAGTAAAACATGCCTTGCAATCTGTTTTGCAACAGGCTGAGATAGATTTTAAGCTGCCATTTTCTCTGTTTAAACCAGAGATGCCCAAACTACAGCCCATGGGCCATACCCAGCCCCTGGCACCAATTCTTCTAGCCCATGCCTCCCTCATCACTCCCTGGGAGCGACAAGGGTGGTGTAGGCTGAATGAATTGGAGTCAGGGGTCAGATCCAGCCCATGGGCTAGGTGCACCCAAGCACTCTACAGACAACTGGTAGAAGTACAGTAATACACCGGATAACGTTATGACTTGGTTCCACAAGTCATGTCGTTATCCGGTTTTTAGCGTTGTCTGATGCATGCATCAAACAACGCTAAAAAAAAAGGCCCTGACGTCAGGGACAAACCGCGTGGTTTGTCCCTGAAGTCAAACTGATCCTATGGTAGCGATTGCTAGCCTAGGATCAGCTTGACTTCGGGGCCAAACCTCTTCTCGCCACCCGACAAGAGCCTTGGCAAGCGCTAAGGCTCATGTCGGGTGGCAAGACAAGGCACCAGCTTGAGCGCTTTGTAATGCGCCAGCGGGTGCCTGTTCCGTCCACCCCACTAGCCGCTTAGCAAGCGCTAAGGGGCCAGTGGGATCAGGGGAAGAGGCACCCGCTGGCGCGCTACAAGGCAAGCGAGCAGGTGCCTCTTCCCCGTACCCTAATGGCCCCTTAGCAAGCGCTATCGGGCCAGTAGGGTGGGGGGAAGAGGCACCCGCTCTGTGTCCAAACCCAGTGGCTTTGGACACAGCCCGCAAGGGCTTTGGAAGGGTAGCCCGGCCCAGCTGAGCTGGGCTAGCCTTCTTCCGCAGCCCTTGGGGGCTGTGTCCGAAGCCGCTGGGCTTCGAACACAGCATGGAACGGCTTCGGAAGGCTAGCCCAGCCGGGCTGGGGTAGCCTTCCACAGCCCGTGCGGGCTGTTGATGAAGCCTAGCGGCGATCGGGGCAACTAGCCCGTGCACCGCTAGGTTAGGCTTCGTCCAGCAATCGCTGCTACTGAACTACGGTTGGGGGAAAGGCAGGCACCCACGTGCCTTTCCCCCGACCCTAGTTCAGCAGCAGTGATCCATCGCTGGGTGGGGGTGTGTGGATTGGGTAGATGTTCTACCCAATCCAACACCCCCCCCCCCTCACGCACGCACACAATTGGCTCGGATAAATAATCGTTATCCGATGCAAGGTTTTTCCAAAAATCTTGCATTGTTATCCGATTCTAGCGCTATCCGGTCCAATCGTTATCCGGTGTTTTACTGTACAAGCATTGGTGTGATTTCTGGCTTGCACTGAAAACCCAATAGGGCGGTAATCCCCTGCCCATCAAACAACAGGCCGCCCTGCTTTCTGCCTTACACCTGAGTAGTTCAGCTCATGAAGTTGTGTAGAGGGTAGGAGCCTGCTCTAATCAAGAACCAGCAGCTTCAGACTCCCCTATGCCATGATGAGAACTAACAACACTGCTTTAAATACAAGAGGTTTAACATGAATACCGCATAGCAGTGCAAACACACTCTGGAACCTTGTATCCATGCTTCCAACAGGTGCTTAAAATGCTACACAGACTTCGCATAAAACATTTTTGGGAGGTACATTATGAAGAGGTACTGTCTTTACCTAGATGGGCCTGCCTCTGCAGCTTCGGATCAAATGCAACTTTTCTACTCTCCTCTGTGCGAGCGAGAAAGAAGTTGACCACACCACTGGTGACCTCACAGTGGGGAAAGCCTTCCAAAGGATGGTAGGAGCCACGTCTGAGATGCACACAGCCACTTCCTTCTCCTTCCTCAGTGATCATCTTGAACTTGTAAACATTTCCATCCACACTGCCTCCGACCTATAAATTGCATAGTCTCCAGATCAACAGTAGCCAACCCTGTAGAGCACCCCAATTCCGCAAACATACTACTGTTTGTATCTGCATGCTTTATTCCACTAGAATAAATGGTATATCCATTACTTTTTAGTTGTGACTAATGATGGTTCATTTGAGCTTCAATGAGAAGTTCATTTTTTAAAAATTAATGTTGGAACTGAAAAAATAATATTTTCCTATCTCTTGAATCCTCTATGTTCATGTCCTATTCCAATATAGGACTGGCTGTAATAGCTCAGTAGTTTAGGCATTGGTTGAGAGTTCAATCCCCACCATGCCTTCTGGAAGAAGAGCTAACCTGTGCAGTCATGAGCAAGTTGGACATTCCCAAGGCATCTCCAGAGGAAGGGAATGATAAACAACTTCTATCTCTACCTAGAAAATCCTAAATAGGGTAATCATAAACCAGAACTAACTTGACAGCAAGTAGCAGTAGTCCAACGTCAGAACAGTTCTAAAATCTGGACAAGATTTCCTGAAAGACCTACCAATAATAATCTTCCCATGCAACATGCAGTTGCAGGGAGGTTTGCCCATGTATAGTTGATTTATTTCTTCCATAATTTTTTTTTCTCAAATCAGCAAGCCAGAATGCAGGGCAATGCCTATAAGCAGAAAATATCTAGGAGTTCCATAATGGTTAAAATATGACTTTGGAAAAACAATGTTGGCACAGAGTGTGCGACAGGAAATTGGCCTTGCTTATTCCTAAAATATGCCCAGGGAACAGAAATCCTTGGTTATTGCCTTCCTCCTGGAATATGGTTCTGAGAAGGATAATACAGTGGCAATATGAAGAAATGAGGCAATATATATCTCATGGGGACCCAAGCGATGCAGTGGAAGTCCTTTCCAGGTGCCTGGAGGCTGTTAGGGTCTGGATGGGGGACAACGGGCTTCAGCTGAATCCTGGCAAGACTGAATGGCTGTGGGTCAGGGGGTCCTGCGTTATCTCGGGAGCTACCATCTTTGGTTCTGGCTGAGGCGGTTCTGCCCCAAACAGACCCGGTGCATAACTTGGGGGTCCTCCTGGACTCGTGACTACTGCTCGAAGAGCAGGTGGCAGTTGTGGCCAGGAGGGCTTTTGCACAACTTCGAGTTGTTCGTCAGTTATGCCCGCTCCTAGATTGGGACTCCTTGCTCACGGTCACACACGCTCTGGTCACCTCCAGACTTGATTACTGTAATGCGCTCTACATGGGGTTGCCCTTGATGACCATTCAGAGGCTTCAACTGGTACAGAATGCAGCTGCCCGGGTGGTGTTGGGGTGTGGGCGGTATGCACATGCCTCACCATTTCTCCGGGAGCTGCACTGGTTGCGAGTATGTCTCCGGGTGCAATTCAAGGTGCTGGTTATTACCTTTAAAGCCCTACATGGTAGTGGGCCTGCCAGGATACTTAAGTGACCACCTCACCCCAAGAACATCTGTCCATCCCACTAGAGTGGATCGGAGAGGCTTTCCAATTGTTCCATCGGCCAGAGAGGTGCACCTCTCTAGCACTAGAAGGAGGGCCTTCTCTGTGTCTGCTCCAGCCCTATGGAACCTCCTGCCAACCGAGCTACATCTCCAGACGGAGTTGCTGCCCTGTAGGAAGAATTTAAAAACATGGCTGGCAGGGCAGGTATGACCCCAGCCCGCTGGATGATTTAAATCCCTCTCTCCCTCAAGATGTAGTAATTTGGCGTTCTTTTTAAAAAAATTAGATCTTAAATTTTACTCTTTTAACAGTTTTACATTTGAGGGTTTTTAGGAATGTTTTTAAAGAATGTTTTATGTTCTATTCTGATATTTTTATGGTCTGTAAACCTCCCTGAGTCACCTCGGTGAGGAGGGTGGTGGATAAATATGAATTTATTTATTTATTTATTTAATTAGATTTATTATCCCGCCCCAATCAGGCGAACCTGACTCTAGGCGGCTTACAGAAAATTCATAAATTAAAACCTTGAGGTTCAAAATTACTTAAAAATCAATTTAAAAAGAATTAAACCATGAATTTACAAAGATCTAAAAGATTTTAAAAGGTTAAAAAGTTTTAAAAGATTTAAAAAGTTTAAAAGAGGGAGGGAGGGGTGGCTGTCCCATCAGATCAGCCACCCAACATGGGACCCCATATTCCTGGAGCCCCACACCTGCCCTGCCAGCCAGGTTTTTAGGCCCTTCCGAAATAATAAATAAATAAGATGCTGAACTCACTGACTGGAATGTTGGAGTTTGATTATCGGGTACTGCATGACGGAGTGAGCTCCTACCTCTGTGCCAGCTCCTGCCAACCTAGCAGTTAGAAAGCAAGAAATTGCACGTAGATAAATAGGAACCACTTTGGTGGGAAGGTAAACAGCGTTCTGTGCACTCTGGTGTTGAGGCATGCCTGTCACATGTCCATGGAAATGTCTGCAGAAGCAGACAACGCTGGCTCTTTGGCTGTAAACAGAGATGAGAACTGAATCCTAAAATCGGATACGATTGGCTTTTGAGCAAAGGCGACCTTTTAGTTTTACCTTACAGTAAACCTGAGGGAGGGAAGGATGGAGTGACTGCCTGCATTTCCTACCACATCTAAGTTGGTGTTTTCTAACACATCGACTAGTTGTTCAATTTTTGTTTTCTCAGTGAATAAGAAGTCGTCGTCCACCCAAAGGTAGTATTTAGTTGTGACTTGAGAGACAGCCAAGTTCCTGCCTGCAAACCAGCCCTGATGATGAAACAAATAGAGAAAGATAGTAAGGACTTGCAAAGGTTTTTCAATGACCCATTTCTGTCTACGGAGTTTTTCCACAACAAGAAAGTAGCACAGTCGTTTGAAGGAAAGCTTGAAAAAAGAGCTGGCTAACCTGTGGCCTAGCATGGGTTGTTCCACCACAACTCCCACCACCCCCTCACTATTGGCAATGCTGACCAAGAACATCTGCAGGGCCACACGTGGATCACCTGGCTTTGTCCAAAAGGAGAGACAAAGGCTATTCAGTCAGGTGGGTGGGGCCGCCCTGGCCAGCCTCACACTTGTAATGCTATGCGAGGGTTAAAATGTGCAACACTTGACTTTAAAAATATAACTCTACTGAGAAATCACTGACTAGGAGCCTGCCCAACCTTCTGTGCCAGGCAAATTCAGATTGCTCAGGGGCACCTTCCATCCTTCTGAGATCGGTAAAATGAGTACAGAACATGTTGGGGGCAAAATGCTAATTAACTTGTGAACCGCCCAGAATGCATAAAGTACTATTTTTTTTTGGGGGGGGGGGTATGTAAGTGCAATTGCTATTGCTATTTTAATCACCACTGCCTGCTACTCGTATCTGAGTACTGTATATATTTTCATGGAAATTATTTTGACATTTGATGAATATGTGAAAGAAGAATGACAAACAGGAAAAGTGCCACTGGTGTGAATTTGTTTAAGGTGGATCCCAGCCAGTGGTGGGCTCAAAAAAAATTACTACCACACTGTGGGCGTGGTATGGTCATCATGGCAAGGGGGAAAGCCGTGTGTTGCACCCAAATTAGGATTACTTTATTTCAAAACTTGGATGGGTGGGGGCAGCTGGAATTTCTGCTACCGGTTCTGGCAAACTGGTGCGAACCTGCTGATGGCCACCACTGATCCCAGCTTGCCATGAAGTGACCCACACACTGTGATCACAGAGCAATCTCCTGAGGCAATGAGACATTCAGGATTTGTAACCTGGACTGCAATGGGCTGCTGCAACCTAGAGGATATTCACAGCCAGTCCATCTGGCATAGCCTCTTCCGCCTCTGTGACCGTAGGGAGTCAGAATACTGAAGTGGTTTCTCCTCCACTCATTTTGCCTCTGGGTGCAATATGATGGTTTCCAGTGGTCGGAGGGTTGAAAGGACGCTGTGGTCACGGGGGCTGCTGAGGACCTTGTTGCCTTCCCTGGCCCCCACCAATGGCCGGGGAGAAGGAGCAGCTGCAGCCACCGTCGCCACCCTCCTGGCCCCACCTGTGGTCAAATGGTGGAGAGGATGCTATGTGTTGCTATGGACTTGTTGGGTGAATGTTGTGGACTTTTAAATAAGTGTTTTTCCTTGCAATGTTTGATGTCTAGCGATACTGTATTTATATTTTATATTGTAACATGAGATGTTTTATGGTGTATGCAAGCCGCCCTGTGTCGCACCAATCGAGTGGGCAGCATACAAATCCAATTAATCATCATCATCGTCATGGGCCCAGCCAGCCGCCCATCGGCAACATAAGAGGAGGAGGAACCACTTCACTATTCTGATCACCCCACCTAAAGGGGCTCATCCACCCGTAGCTGTTGACCCCTTTAGGAGTCAGGTTATTTACTGCCGCCCAACACTCAGCGTTGAGTTGCTGGTTGTATGTTCTACTCCATTACCATAGTAGCATGGCTGGCCAGACATTACTATATCAGGTACAGGTATACAAATCAACATTGGCTTTTTACTACTGGCAATAATAACTGCTAATCCGAATAACAACCAAAGGTCATCTTCTCCTTCCTGTATTGCTGTTTGGGCGTGAAGCATCATAACATGAGGGAAAAACCTATGCTGTGGCTCCCTTTCACCCAATTGGTTCCCATCTCTCACACCTTTTCACCTACAGCTCCCATCAGCTCCACTCAGCTTCTTGTATTACAAGGCCAGAAGGAGTGGCTTTGCACTACAAGAACTGCTAAGCCACAAAGGAGCTTATTTGGCATCATCTCCTTTCCTACAAAGGTGCTTATTATGGAGCTATTCCTGTAAATAGCTGAGGAAGAAGCAAAGCCTGGTTTGTTTGCTCAGTGTAAATGGCCCATCAAGCTTCTCCCTGCCAGCACCATATGTTCTGAGCAAACAAATAGTCAGGACATTTCATGATCCTATTTTTAAAAAAGGAAGTTAATCAGCCACTCCCAGCTCCCACCCTATGCGTGCAAACACCTTTCCAAAGGGCATGATGAAATGTTCAACATTGGCCTCTTGAATTGTTTCTGGATGTCCACTGTCATCCGCTACAATTATCGTTATATCTGGATAATATTTCCGGATGCTTTGGATGAGGACCCGCAGCTTGTGGTAGCGCAAGAAAGTCTTTGTCGTGATGGTCACCAGATTACGAATGTTGTTATCTACAGCACAAAGAAGATGAAATGGGCGGGAGCATTGCAAGTCATAGCGCATGTGTGGTTTTTGTCTCCTGCAGTCACACTCTGTTTCCTTGTTCGGGCCTTGCTGGAAGCTTCATAAAACATTGAGCTCACAGTTGATCATAGGCTAGCCACTAATCCCCAATCTTATCTACCGCACAGGATTATTGTGGGGTATGAAAATATACCATCTTGAGCTTCTTGGAGGAAACCTAGGTGATAAAAACTACAAGAAAGATGGTGCCCAATGGAGGACAAAATGTCAAAAGAAAGTTATGTACTGTTGCCTTGCTTGCTTGTTTGAAAGCCAGTTATAGCTGGTATTTTATTTTATTATGAATTTATTTCGTTGTGGGAAATATCTCATGTATGTATGTATGTATGTATGTATGTATGTATGTATGTATGTATGTATGTATGTATGTATGTATGTACAACTGTATGAATTAATTAATTAATTAATTAATAATAGGGTTCAGTACTCATCTCTTTTTACAGTCAAACAGTTTTCTATACAGCCATGCCTGCCTTTGCAGATGTCTCTGTGGTCATATAGCAAGCACGACTAGACACGGGACGCTGTTACCTTTCCCACCAAAGTGGTACCTATTTATCTACTTGCAATTTCTTGTTTTCAAACTGCTAGGTTGGCAGGAAATGGGACAGAGATGGGAGCTCAATCCATCCTGAACCACTCAGGTCTCAAACTGCTGACCAGCCGCCTTGCAGTCGTCAAGTTCAGCATCTTGTTCCCAAAGTAATAAAATATTTATTTTTGCTCCATTTCTTTATTTCATCCTCATCCCATCTTTCCTCCAGGAAGCTCAAAGCAGCTTACATCTCTCTTTTCTTCCCTACTCTATCTTATACCAGGTCACCACCCGATCAATTCCATGGTTCTACTAAGTCTAATGCCCTCCCCACTACACTATCCTGCCTCGCTTTGCTTTCATTGCCTTGCATTTGTTTTCAGGAGAACCAATAGTTGTTTCTGCTCTCAAGATGTTGCTATTTGTGAATGGGCCCAAAACTCACCTGGCCCTGGATCATACAGGATAGGAAGACGCGGCTGTTGGATGACCACAGGAAACTTCACATGATGGACTCCAGTTTGAAAGGTCACTAGAAAGCAATAGTGAAGCAGGTGGCTTATTTTTCTGGATTGTGACTCTCAGCATTGCAATGGCCATGCTGGATGGCCAAGAATACGAATAAAATTAAGAATAAACCCTTTCCCCCAGCTCTGACTCGAAAGTCTTCTCCAGACATAGCAATGTCAACTCACCCATGTCTACTACATCAAGTAGGTACTCTGTACTTGTGTATGTCACATGCTGTAGGATGTGATTCAGCAGTGCCACATGGGAAGTGGAAATGATTAGTTTTTTCTCCCCTCGCCCTTGAACCACTTCTTTAGGAACATCAGCCAGAGTATTCAGACCACCAAAGGATGCCTGTAAAACCACCTATTGTTTTTGCAGGAAAAGCAAAATAAAAGGGGAAAAACTTTTTAAAACTCCAAGGAAACACATTCTCTTTACCTAAGGCAGATGAATAGTAAAACTGGTTAGTACAGCAGAATGAACAGTGGGGTGGAAAATTGCTGAGGATTTTCAGGAGAAAAGTTATATTAGTGGCAGTTCTATTTAGAAGCAACAGAACTGGCTTCCACTCAGGGATAATGGCTGTATTTTTAGCACCCCTATACAGTATTCCAGAGAGTTGGAAAGTTTCATAAGTTCTAACAGAAGACATTTACTGGCCCCATTTGCTCATCAAGTAAGTTGGTGGAAGCCTGGCAGGTGTAGCAGACAGCAATGGGGAAATTAGAAGGGCACTAAGCCTACTATAAAACTCTGAAATTACAGACCTGAAAAAGCCCCGTTAAAATAAACAAGAACTAGTCAAGAATATATAGCAATTGCGATTACAGTTATACTGCTTAGTGCACTCTCTGGCTTACATTTTAATTAGCATTTTGCCCCCAACATGCTAGGTACTTATTTTACCAACCTCAGATGGATGGAAGGCTGAATCAACCTTGAACCCTGTCAGGATCGCACACACAACATTTTGGCTGCAGTACATCAGTTTAACCACTGCGCCACCAGTGTTCTACATATATATCAGTGGTGGCGAACCTATGGCACGCGTGCCACAGGGGTAACTCAGAGCTCTCACTGTGGGCACACATGCCGTTGCCCTAGCACAGAGTTCACTCTGCCCAGCAGCCCAATGGGAGTGCTTCCTCTCTCCCCCTAGCACAGAATTCATCCTGTCCCTCTGCCCAGCAACCCAATGGGAGAGTCTCCTCCCTCCCCTAATTGCCATGTTGGCACTTTGCAATAAATAAGAGGGTTTCGCGTTGCAGTTTGGGGGCACTCTGTCTCATCTGTATGTACAGTAAAATCCCTTATAATGATTTTAATTCGTTCCATGGGTCTGATTGCTATGCGATTTTGTCATAAGATTTTTCCTATGGAATTTTTTTTTTTCTAAGTGGTTTTTCCCACTGAAAAACCGTTTTATGATTTTTTTCCCCATAGGAAAAACTGTTACGTGGTGCACCACTTTCTTTAAAAATCTAATCATTATTTGATTTAGTCGCTATACGGGGGTGTTCGTTATTCGAGGTTCCACTGTACTTTGTAATTACTGAAAGAGAAGATTTTCTCCCAAGAGCACGGAAACATCTATCCCTCCTCTCCCGCGTACGGGAAACTGGTACAACATTCAGAGCCTGCGGAGAAGCCCTTTCTCACTCACAACCTGAGTCGGTTGTACTGAGTAGGGCGGTATATAAATTGAATAAATGAATGAATGAATGAATGAATGAATGTTTCTCTGCATTCCTGGAAAAAGATTTTCCCTACTGTGTTGCCTCTTTCCTCCCCATTGCAATGCTTAGGCCTGAAGTGAAGTGGCCTAGTCCTTCCAAACATTTACCTTGGGTACTTCTATACTTCCTCCATGGAAACCAAGCCCTTCAAAAACAAAAACAAACGAAACAAACTATAAATTACACAAGCAAAGTGACAGTATTCCACAATAGAAACAATATTCTTCAAGGAAAAGACCTGTAAGCCAAATCCCTCCCTCCAATCAACTGTAATTTAAGTGTCAGCACTATTTCTTCCTTGCTTGTTTTCCCTACCCGGGAATGAGAAAACTGGGAGTAGATGAAGATAAGGACAGAGAAGGAACGATAATATCCTTTCATCCTTAATCCAGCTTTCTGAACAGAGGCAGTCCAAGATATTTTGCTGCCTGAGTTTAAAAAAATCCAAACTATACCAGCTATTGTAAAAAAAATTAATAAACTGACATTGCTGATAGCTTTCAGATTCTTACTGATCCAGAACTGTCTCCTGTTAAAGGAAGGCTATCTCACTGTGCTTCATGGGTGCTATCCATGAGGTACAGAATTTATTTATTTATTTATTAGTTCAAATTTATATTGCCGTCCACTCATCGTGGCGACTGAAGGTGGCTTACAAACAATACATTACATTACATTACATTACATTACAATATGTTGGTGTGGGCTCAGGGGGAGAGGCAGAGAAGTCCTCAACCTGCCCTGGCTCTTCCTCCCCAGCATTTGGTGTGGGCACAGAGGGAGGGGCGGCAAGGTCTTCCAGGCAATCTATATCAGCCCAGTTTAACTTCACAGGGTTATGTACTTAGCTTCTTAAATTTCTTGGAGAAAATGCAGGATAAATGCACAGTTAATGAATGGTTTCCTGACATAAAGCTGCTAGAAAAAAGAGAGATAGCACTGAGCCTGAACCATTAACCCAGTCACACTTTTTGAAAATGAGATTTCAAGTGGACAGCCATACGGCGGGGAACTTAAAACTGAAACCGGCTCTGGTCATGGACTGAACAGCCCCAAAGCAAGTATCAAAGGCTTGGGAACCAGGGTGGCTATTTGTCTACTAGTTGAAAAGCAAATCATGCTTTAGCGATTGCAATTATATGGCTTTAAGATTAAAGGCCACCTGTAAGACATCTTTTAAAACTGTGTTTGACTTCTAAGAATAAATCTAAACCTAGATCAAAATCTAGCCTCGGTAATGATTCCCTCTCAAATCTCACTTTTCCAATAATTATGGTATAGGACCCATAACTTTCAAGAGAACCTAGAAGCCAAATATAATACACCCACGCCAGGGGTGGGATTCAGGAGGTTCGCACCAGTTCGCTAGAACTGGTAGCAGAAATTCTGGAATAGGTAGTAAAAAAATTTGAATCCCACCACTGCACACACCAATAATGTGGTGTTCCAATACCCATGCCCCCTTTACAACCTGATTAGGATACTACCCTCTTAAGTTCTAGGCCCTAGGGCAACCTGAATAGGACAAATATCAATTTATCATTTCCAGAATATGTAAAATTTAAATAGAATGCTCAATTACACTGCATCCTCCATGTCTCATGTTAAAATTTCTGATGGATAGCCTGGAAATCAGAAAATTGAGTTCACTATCCACCTTTACAACCCTAAAATGACATCTCAAATGAGCTAGCTAGATAAAACCAGCCATACCACTGCATAGAAGAGCCTGGTCTTTAGAGCATGGAAGAAAGCTTTCTGAAGCCTAACTGTGCCTTTGGATGCAGTGAAAGGTATCACACAAGTACCAGTACTGAAGTAATGTTATTCAGCTGTTGATTCATTTGGCTTCTCTGTGTGGAAATGTGAGGATGGAGCATTATCTTGTCCTTTACCTCAGACAGCAAAATATCTTAGAGTTAGACCTAACCTTATCAGTCTAACCCAGGAGTTTTCAACCTTTTAAAGTAAGGGGCCGGGTCATGCTCTCTCAGACAGTTTCTGAGGTTGGGTGGCCATTTTGGCCTTCCTTCAGCGCATGGCACTTCCTGGTGTGGTGCGTGTGGTGGTGGACCACATGAAATGGTGCCATGGGCCACATCTGGCCCATGGGCCACAGGTTGAGAATCCCTGGTGAAACCCAATTAGAATTTCTGTCTTCTAAAGACAACTAATGTTATTGATTAGGAATTCCTCCTCATTCTTATTCAGACAGACATTTGAACTACTGCTCTTAACATACCTGGAATTACAATGGTGTGCAAAGGCATCACCTCAGCGCCTTGTATGGGATAGCTTAGAGGAGCATTTGGCTGAGCAACAAAGACATCCTTCCTCATGAAGGAATATCTGGGGACAAAGCACAAATACACATACAAAGACAAAAGCAGACTTGAGACTGCAGAAGCCAGAGCAAAAGGCTGTAAGACCATGGTGGCAGAATAAGCAAGCACACATGACAAAGGTAGGCGCTGTAACTTCTTTAAGAAATCTTAACTCAAATGCAATGCATCTTTAAACATGGATTCTAAGGGAGGATATCTGAAGCACCTTAAAGGATAAGTGCTATATAGATTTACAATGGGGGAACAATGTCCAAGTGCTGTTACTAGGTTTAGCTAAACAGCTGAAAGAGAAAAATTAACTTTTGAGAGTCACAAAATTCTCCTTACTCCTTTCCTGAAAATAAATTTTGTTTCCTTGTTATGAGAAAATAGGAGCTATTGAAAGAAACCCGTTCGTGACCATTCAAGTAGAAAGAAGGAAGGACAAACACTTCAAAGGTTGGATTAAGTAAGGAATGGACTGTACCTTTTAAATACATAATTAGTCACTTGAATTGTAATACTTGTTTTAAAGTGGTGCTATGATGAAAATATTTTAATTGTATTTTGCTGTTCTACCCTACTATCTATTTTATTTTTTTCTCTATATTTCCTGTTGCATATTTTGTTTTACTGGCAAGAGATAGAGAATGGAAAATTACCACTGTGACAATTTCAGTCCTCTGACATACATAGGTAATGGTAAAGGTCGCCTTTCCATAATAGCCATTTGTATTCAACTCTAGGGCTCAGTGCTCATCTCTGTTTATAGTCAAAGAGCCAGCACTGTCTGCATCTGCAGATGTTTCCGTGGACATGAATCAGGCATGACGAAAAAGAGGAGTGCACTGAATGCTGTTTACCTTCCCACCGAAGTGGTACCTATTTATCTACTTGCAATTTCTTGCTTTCGAACTGCTAGGTTGGCAGGAGCTGGGACAGAAACGGGAACACACTCCATTGTCCAGCACTTGGGTCTTGAACTGCTGACCTGCCAACCTTCCAGTCATCAAATTCAATGTCTTAACCACTAAGCCACTACCTACCTACCTACTACAATAAACCGAAAAGCTCAAAGTTATGTTAACTTCTGAAAGCCACAAAATTCTCAGACGCTGTTTAAAACTGAACCCACGAGGCCTTTTTAGGAACTGTGGTAGTACGTCAAAATAGGTAAAGGTATTAAATACACATTAAAATACACACAGACACACCACATCCAAAGGTGAGTCACCCTGGGGAGCAGGCTATAGGGAGCTTCAGGCTAGCAGCTTCTCTTCCTCCTCCCTGCTTGGGAGGACAGCAAAGAAGCAGTGCATACGCGCCAAGCACTGTGGGCGTGCATGTACACCAAGTGCTTGACATGCATGTGCAGTGGGGGAACCAGTGAAAAGGTGAACCCCAAAGGTGGTTCCCCCCAAAAGCTGCTAGCGGTTCTCCGGGACACTGCAAAAAGTTACTACCAGTTCTGGAGAACTGGTGAGAACCTGTTACATCCCATCACTGACCATACATCTATCTCCCTGGGGTAAATCCTTAAATTTGAACCATGGTGAGCCAGGCCTAAGCCCGGTGATGGGATGTTACCAGTTCGGACTGGTTCACCCAAAGCGGTAGCACCCCGTCAGGAGGGGGCACCGGGGTGGTGGTAAACCCCTGGGCGACCGGTTCAGTCGCCTCTCCAGCACCCCTCCAGAAATGTATTTCCAGGCAGCCAAAATGGAGGTTTAACACATGCAAAGACATTTAAAAAAATTTTTTGTGCTCCACTCACAATGTAATGACATCACGGTGGGGTAGCAAAAAAATTAACAACCCACCACTCCCTAAGCCACAAAAATGGTCTGCTAAGAACAGGTGTGCTATACCCTGTATGGCCCCATCAGCCTTCTGGCATCTCCACGATCCTCCAATCAGCATTAAAGGAATAATTGTCCTCACAGAGGCTGATAAAATCTGTTCAAGAATGGCAAAAATGAACGCCTGCATTGTGCAATATTAACACTTACATTCTGGTTGTGCCATTAAAGATTACATCCTTTTCTTTGATTTTTTTTTATGGGGAGGAGGGACAAGGGCATCCTTCTTCCAATGGGAAAAGAAATTGGTTTAGGTATGATTTTTAAATCATGATGGCCCCCCTCAGTGGAGGAAATGCCAATGGAAACCATAATATTGGACCCAACAGCAAAATGAACGGAGGAGGAACTCTGATTCCCAATGGTCATAGAGGCGGAAGAGGCCATACCAGATGTGATGGCTGTGAAGGCGCACCTTGTCCATATCCTCAAGGCTGTGGTGGTCCATTGCAGTTCTGGTATTAAATCCTGCATGTCGCGCTTCATGTGTGCTGTGGGTGATGGCTCCGAGATCATAGTGTGTGGGTCACTTCATGGCCTGAGGAAGAAGATGCCAAGGCCTAGCAGTGGCTGAGAACATCACCCCCTCCTCTGGGCCCACAACAACGGCCTGAGGAAGAAGATGCGAAGGCCTAGCAGTGGCTGGGGACCTTGCCCACTCCTCTGGGCCCACAGCAATGGCCTGACCGGAGTTAGTTTGTGTTCTGGTTTGGTTGTTTTATGTGGTTGCCTTTTATAATTTTTATTGTACTGTTGTTGTTTTGACTGTAAGCTGCCCTGAGTCCCCTCAGCGAGTGGGCGGCAATGTAAATCTAAATAAAATAAAATAAAATAAATAAGATGGGATCCAACATAAATTTACGCCAGTGACATTTTTCCTGCTTCAGGAAAAAAAATGCATTCTCGAATACGAGTTGCAATCATTGACGACGGCTTTTTAAATCTCTGTTATTCTTTAGAAGGGAATTTTTAGTGCTTAAGACACTGAACTTGATGACTGGAAGGTCAGCAGGTCAGCAGTTCGAAACCAGAGTGCTGCACAACAGTGAGCTCTTGTCTGTCCAAGCTCCTGCCAATTTGGCGACACAAAATAAACAGCCTCCTTAAAACTGCTTCAGATATCTAATGTTTGGACATATGTGAGATTACAGGTGCATAGTGTAAACAAGTACCTTTGTATTATTATCACTGGTGTCAACTCTGAAGCAAATGTGTGTTTTTAATCATGCAACGACACCCTGAGGTAAGCATTCTGCATTTGAAACGGCTAAATCCACAAGATAATGTACTCATGTACTGCTGTCCGCTTACTGTCCATCAGAAGGAGGAAAGGGCCGTTATCAATTACCAGAAGACTGAAAGCTCTCATGAACATAACAAACTATCCCATATTTAAAAGAAAATGGGGATGTATAACAAGAGATGTTCCTGGTCTAATCTGGAAATATACTTCTCAGGGCCGATATGAGATGTCAATGGTTCACGGGAGAGAAATAGTTGGATAAACATACCTTCTCTGATAATCTCTGAACTCTCTTTCCCGTCTTTCCGTGAGGGAAACTAGTTCATCTTTAGTAATATAGTTATCCAGTTGGTAAATTTCCATCTTGTCTTTTTTGACACACTCACAATGATTCTTTGGCCCTAGCCTAAAAAGAAACCAAGAGGAAAAATAAACAAAAATTGTACTTTTGCATACTGGTGCACAGCAATTGTAAACAGTTTTTTTAAAAAATTAAATAAACATACCCTATCCATGTTTTTTCTTTGAAAACCCACAAAACTCTCTTAGTCCAGAGGCTACTATAATAAAAAGCTTCATGTTTTTTCTAGCCACATTATACAGAACAGGTGTCGGTGTTTCTCCTAATAAATTTGATTTTCATTATCTAGTTAGTAGTTTGTGTGCAGCCCAAGAGGTAGGTTTTGTATAATTCACAGATGATTTGGGTAAAGAATCATCAGCATCATGTGCCATCAAGTCAATTCTGACATCCAACAACCCTTTTCAGGGTCTTCTAGGTCAGTGATAGCTAACTTTGGCACTCCAGATGTTCTTGAACTTCAATTCTCAGAAGCCTTGATCAGCAGAAGTGCTGACTTGGGCTTCTGGGAATTGAAGTTACAGAAAACCGGGAGTGCCAAGGTTAGCCATCACTGTTCTAGGTAGAGAGGACCCAGAAGTGGTTTGCCATTCCTTTCTTCTGGCTGTAACCGGAGTCTGTGCAGCTTGTCCACAACAACACAGGCAAGAGGCACAACACAAAATCGTAGCTGTCCTTTTCCCACTAGTAAAATCACAGTCTATAGTTTCACAATATCTTCCCTAGAACCAATCAGAATGTCACAGCTATGTGGGGGCTTTTGAGTTCTCTGTATGTCTTTATCAAGCTAGATAGTACAAAATGTCCATACATTTGAGGAAGTGGACTACAGATGCTTGCGCCAAATGAAATGTATTAAAGTGTCAATAGACTCTCCATTATTTTATATTTATTTATTTATTTATTTATCGCACTTGATACCCCGCCCCAATCGGGAGAACCCGACTCTGAGCGGCTTACATCCTGATAAAAAATAAAAATAAATCATAAAACAATCTATATCAATAAAAACATCAGAATTAAAAGTCATCAAAAAGTTAAAACAAACATTTTATGTTTGGAGTTAGGTAGTATCTTAAAGCTAGGGTTATTTTGTAGTTTGGATTTGAAAACACAGTACTGTACAGTATTTTATATTATTCGCTAACAAATCCTGTATGCATCAGCTGTTTAGACACTTTTTCTTTATTCGTGTCAGAGGCACCACCAGCATATAATATCATACAAGGCTAAAATTAACATACAGTATCTAAAACTAAAAGGAATTAAAAGGATTAGATGACATCTGCCCAATATCAGGCCACCTCAAGTCATATAAGTTCAGCTTGTTATGCTACCGCGCAGTATTTCCTTAATGGCTTTAATAAGGGAGTCTGTTTTCATCAGTATGCTGATGATATGCAGCTCTATCACTCCTACTCTACCTCAGCAGTGGATCCTGTCTGGTGCCTGGAGGCAGTCATGGTGTGGATGGGAGATAACAAACTGAGACTGAACCTGGACAAGATGGAGGTGATGCTTGTAAGGTGTAACCAGTTGCAGGTTGAGAGGATTCCTATTACCTGGGAGGGGGGAAGAGGTATTTGACCAATTTTGAGTTTCATTGATGGTGTCACTGATGGTTCCAATTAGGTGTCATTGATAGTCAGGTCCACCTCCACTCTTTCCTGGATAGGAAATCTCTGATGGCATTAACCTATGCCCTGATAATCTCCAGAATCAGCTATTGCAATGCCCTCTATGTAGGGCTCACCTTGAGGTTGGTACAGAGACTTCAGCAAGTGCAATATAGGACCAACAGGCAGGTTGTGGGTATTGTTTGCTTTGATCATATCACTTCAGTCTTGGCTAGTCTGCATTAGTTGCCCGTGGTGCTCTTGCCAGATTCAAGGTTTTGGTCCTGACCTATAATAAAGCCTTAAATCAGGGGTGCCCAAACTATGGCCTGGGGTCCAGATCCAGCCCCTGATGCCAATTCATCTGGCCCATGAAGCCTTTGTCGCTCCTCGAAGCAGAAGTAAAACACGCCCATACAGGCACATTTTACTTCCGCTTCCAGGAGCAAGGAGGGCTTCATGGGCCACTGACAACTTAAGGTCAGCAGTTCAAAACCCAAGTATTGAATGACAGAATGAGTGCCTGTCTCTGTCTCAGCTCCTGCCAACCTAGCAGTTTGAAAGCAAGAAATTGCAAGTAGATAAATAGGTATCACTTCGATGAGAAGGTAAACAGTGTTCCATGTACTCCAGTGTCTAGGCATGCCTGCCACATGTCCACAAAAACGTCTGCAAACGCAGACAGCGCTGGCTCTTCGGCTATAAACAGAGATGAGCACTGAACCCTAGAGTCAGATGTGAGTGGCTTTCGAGCAAGGGTGACCTCTGCCTTTACCTAAGACAAATTGAGAACAGTTTCTTAATCTACTGAAACTAAAACCTAAAAATTTAACTTCACATTTTGTTTCAACTCAAACAGCTATTGGTTGTTTTTTGTAACAAAGCCTATTAAGCTTCTCTTGTTCTCACTTTCTAAACTCAATACACATGGATCTGTCTTGTACTCACTGCAGATATTATGTATACAATTAAAAATAAATCTTCACTTTCAAGCTACCCTTTGCTTTTTTAAAAAGGGGTTTGGCAGTGCCAAGTTTACATCAGTTCAGCTGTTTAAGCAAGATATATTTATTTATTTATTTATTTATTTAAGCAAACTTTTATGCCGCCCTCCTCAAAAAGACCCAGGGTGGCTAACACATCTCTCAACACCTAAAACACAATAAAAACATAATATAAAATCAAGATTAAAAGATTAAAAAATTTAAAAAGGCTAAAACAGGACAAACAGAGAGAGGGGGATCAAATGAGCCAACAGACTGGGGCAGCTGTCTGGCCCATACCCCACACATGCTCTGCCAGCCAGGTCTTGACCCCCTTCCTAAAGTGCAGCAGCTCCGTCTGGAGACGCAGCTCACTTGGCAAGAGGTTCCATAGGGCCGGAGCAGACACAGAGAAGGCCCTCCTCCTTGTGCTAGAGAGGTGCGCCTCTCTAGCTAATGGTACAACCAGAGCACCTCTCTGGTCTGCTCTGGAGGGACGGACAGATGTCCTTAAGGTGATGCGGTCTCTTAGGTATATACCAATGTTTATCTTCAAAAAAATAATAATTCTTGATAGCTTTCTTTATGCTGCCAAGTGAACAATGACCTACTGTCAAAGCTACCTGGGATAATTACAAAACCATTCTCCTGGTGTGTCTACCTTAATCTTGATAGCAGTTCTTTATCTGTTTGATAGCCTAAGGAAAATTATCAAGTTTTCTTTGGAAGATAAGAGGCATTTTTCAAGCCAATAAAAGCTTCTTTGGGATTTTAAATGCAAATACAAAATAGCAGGCGAAGGACTAAGTTAGTTGTATCCCTAGAATAGCTCTATGGCAGACTGCAAAGTGACAAGTTGCATTAAATAGAACTGTTTGGTAGACATTATAACCAATTACATAGGGTTGGTCCAGAAATCTTGCCTTCTGCTAACAAAAGGGGTCTGCTTTTGTGCACACCTATATCTTTGACCCCTACTGTGAATTTCATATTCGCCTGCTTCTTTTATTATACTGAAGTAGAGAAGACAAATATGCCTGAAACTAAGGATGCTGCTTCTAATACTTTTGGACTCCATAAAGGTAACAAAATAGATACAGTATGTCTATTCTGTCCCATGTTATACCCAGTGGTGGGCATCAGCAGGTTCGCACCAGTTTGCCAGAACCGGTAGCAGAGATTCTGGCTGGTCCCATCCATCCAAAGTTTGAAATAAAGTAGTCCTACTTTGGGTGCAACACAGGGCTTTCCTCCTGGCCACGCCCACCATACCACACCCACAGTGTGGTAGTAATTTTTTTCTTTAGCCCACCACTAGTTATACCAGGTAGGACCATTATAAAAGCTAAATCAGTAGGCTGATCCTAGTAGCACAGATGGACAAAACTGTTGATTCTTACCTCAAGTAAGTTGAGATTTTTAAACTGTTCTTTTCTAATACTGATAATATCAAGGCTTGAGCTATAACCATTTCAACCAAAAGATTTAGAAGTCGGAAAGACTATGTCCACATTTATTGTATTCCTTGTCTCTAATTTAAATGCAAATTAATGAACTTACCAAAATCCATCAAACAAGAACATGGTGTTATATTTTTCTTCGGGTAAAAGCTTAAAATCATTTGTGTCCTGTTCTGTTTCAGTTTTAGCTTTCAGCTCTTTCATATTGTAGTTTAAAGAGTAAAACAGGACAACTAGGAAGATTAATCCACAAAAGTACATGAATCTGTAGGAAAGTAGAGTGAGGTATCAGTTTCGAAACAGGATTGATTGTTTAATAACACTAAAGAGCCTCTAGATTCTTAGTGTATATTTTTATTGGGCTGCAACAACCAACAAGCACAATTAGAAACCAATCTCTGTTTAAATCAGTGAGCTATTCATTTTTACAGTTAAAAAAGAAACATCTCAGCCTCTTAGTTATTGATTAAAACAATAAAGATGCAACTCTTATTATACTGACTAAAAAAATTATCAGGATATAAATACAATTCTTGTGCCTACAAATTCAATCATATAAATGTATTGCACTGATGTATAATATCAAGCATAAGTGTTAATTAATTGATTGATTGATCTTAAATTAGGAAATCCCATTTTAAAAAAAGATTTATACCATCTTTTCTGGTTAATACTTGACTTTTTGTCTCTATGACAACATTTATTAACCATATTTTGCCACTCTTTTAACTCTTCTTCAGTTTTCTTTATAGATAATATCATAAATTTTAATAAACCTTGGGTAGAGTCTTCATTTTACATACCAAAGCAAGAATTTTTTTTCTGAACTCATCTAACTTCTTTTGATTATTATTTCTTATTTCAATTTTTAAAAATTCTCTTATTTCAACCTTTGGACTGCAGTGGCTCAAGTGGCTAAGACACTGACTGGAAAGTGGGAGGTCAGAAGTTCAATTCCCGAGTACTGCATGACAGAGTGAGCTCCCTTCTCTGTCCCAGCTCCTGCCAACCTAGCAGTTCAAAAGCAAGAAATTGCAAGTAGATAAATAGGAACCACTTTGGTGGGAGGTAAACAGCGTTCCGTGGGCTCCAGTGTCTAGTCATGCCTGCCACATGACCATGTCTGCAGAAGCAGACAGCGCTGGCTTTTCTGCTTTGAAACAGAGATGAGCACTGAACCCTAGAGTCGGATACGACTGGCTTTCCAGCAAGGGAAACCTTTACCTTTGTTTTAAATTCCTTTGAATATGTATACCTAAATACATAATAGACTTTTGAATAATATTATCAATTTCTTTTCTAACTATTTATTTATTATTTATTTATTAGTTCAAATTTATATTGCCGCCCACTCACCGTGGCAACTCAGGGCAGCTGACAAACAATACATTACATTACATTACAATACAATATGTTGCCATGGGCACAGGGGGAGGGGAGGCTAGGTCTTTTTCTTTTTCATCTTTGTTATAATTAAACATCATTTATGCCAATTTATCAGTAACCCCATTAATCTCCAAATTCTTTTAAATACAATTTTACCCTATCAATAATCTTTCATGGATTTTCTATTGTTAATTAAGTATCAACAGCACATAAACTAAGTTTAATTCTATCTTTAATGCCTATATAACAAAAGAATCAATCTTCTCTAATGACATTCACCGATAATTACACAACTAAACTTAGCAAACAATATTGGGGAAAGGGGTTATCCTTGTCTGGTAGGTAGTTCAGGAATACAGTACAGTACTTTAATTTCAAATGTATATCTTTTGTATCAAGCTTAGATGGTGGACACTGAGTTTCTGACAAAAAGATACTTGACAGTAAATCAGACAGACGTGAAGTCTGCACTATACAAACTCCATCAGTTCTATACCATAATACTGTAATATGCAAATAGTAACCATGCATTTCTTGTTATACAATATCTTGGAAAATCTGCAGGAGGGAAGCAGAATGAGTGGAAGATATCTTGTTCATCAGTAACCAACAGCAAACACCTTTAATATAGGATCACAAAGAGGTGAAACAAGAGCAAGCAGTTTCTAAATGTCTTAGTAGGGCATTCATGCAGAAAACCTAAGGTGGCAGCTCATATCTTTTTGGTGCCCCGCATAATGATTTTTCCTATGGAAAAAAAGTCGTACAACAATTTTTCAATGGGAAAAACCACTTAGCAAAAAAAAAATCCATTGTACGATTTTTGTACAATGTTTGTACAAAAAATTGTACAGCGACAAAATCGCACAGCGACCAGACCCATGGAATGAATTAAAGTCTTTATATGGGGTTTTACTGTACACTGAAAAAGAAGAAAATTGAGCTCTCCCACACAAATTTGGCTCCAGACAAAACAACAGAATTACTACCCTAACCCTTTCTGAAGCCTAGAAGCTAGCTGTCATGGGGGACCCTTTCACTAACGAGGGAACACAGTTCAGAGATGGGAATATTGACAGAACTAAAGGACTACTTAAATATGTTTTATCTGTTGGAATTACTCTACGTTCTTTTTAACTATGTTATGAAACAATAAGTCAACATTGTTGTTTTTTAAAGTCTCTGTATTGGGTAAGAGTTAAAGTGCATACACACAAGCCTCTGAATACACTACCTATTAAACCTGCTTGCAGAAGAGAAGTAGCAAAGGGCTGTATAGCTGCATTGCCGGGCAGCTCACCCTCTGGGGGCTTTGGTTAAAGGAGGTCCAGAGCAGAGGGGGCCAGCTGGTTTCATGACACTAACCATCCTTACACACAGAGTTCCCACTTCTTTCAAATAGTTTCCCCCACACCACAATTCCTAAATTTTTCTATCTACCTTCCCATAAAATCAAATGAACCTCAATACATGGCAATAAAAAAAGATCCAATAGGCATAGAACCCTAGAAAATACTAAGCAGACAGTGAAATGAAATTATTTCCTTCTTATGGGCAAAGAGAAGTCCTGGATGGTAGGCGTTGTGTCAATTTTTGAATTTTTCTAACGTTCCTTGTCAGAAAAAAAAAAGTTCTAGGTATAGCATTCTTCAATTTGCTTTTTGCTTTAAAAAATAAAAAACATGCACATTCAGAAAGGAACTCCAGGCATTCCGTCTAAGTAAGTAAGTAAGTAAGTAAGTAAGTAAGTAAGTAAGTAAGTAAGTAAGTAAGTAAGTAAGTAAGTAAACCACTCTGATTTTGAATAACTGTTCATTCATTGGATCTCAGCCACTAGCACAGAACTGTCAAGAAGCACTTACCGGTACCTCTGTAATTTCAGAATGTCACAACATCTATTTCTCATTGTAGTTTTGTGTGTGTCAAAAAACGGTTGTATTAGGAGAACGTTCTTATCCCTGCTAACCATACAAGTGTCCTGAACACTCCACCCTTGCTTTTTAAGCTCCTGATTTTCCCTCTGAGATATAACTAGTAGCTTCCAGGCAAGTCCCTCCTTCCTTCACATGCAGCAAATAACTTATTGAGATGATTCGTCTTTATACGCCAGTTGTTCCAATGAGTTGACATAGACTCAGTGGTGGGATGTATAAAATTTTACTACCCCATTGTGATGTCATCACAGTGTGGGCGGAGCTAATGTCATAATGTCATGATGTGGGCGGGGCCAAAGAAAAATAAAATAAAAATAAGCACACACACACACACACACCTCAACCCACCCACCTACCCACCCACAACACAAACCCATATATAAATTAAATAAATAATAATAAATAAATACAAATACATTACAATTTCATGATTCAAGACCACTTCTTCAGGCATGGACTGGTGTTTTTTTTTTCCTAACTTACCTCTAAGAAACAGGGTTTGGTACCAACATTCGCTGTCACTTTTTTAATTTTTCTGCCTTATCCAGAAGAAATGAGGATACGCTTGGGAAAGTGGTCTTGAATTTAAAATGTTTGTGCTGTTTTTGATTGTTTTAGTGGTCTAATAAAGGTGTATTCTTTAAATCAGGGGTCCCCAAAACTGGCCTGTGGTGCCATTTCATGTGCCCCACCCACCCATCCAAGGGCATTCAAGAAACAAAATGGTCACCCCTTTGAAGCTGTTGAGACAAAATGACCACCCCCATCATGCAGGCAGGGCAAAATGGCCACCCACCTCTCAAAGCTGACTGAGAGAGCCATGATTCCAGCTTGAAAAGGTTGGGGGGCAGTAGCTTATAAAATCTATTATAAAATCTTCACAGCAAATAGACAAATAAGTTTGAACTTATCATAGAAATCGCCACGATTAATACTTGCACTTCAAAATGTCTTACTAGCAAATTCCTTGATTTCCTCACAGTCCTCCTTAGGATGTTTTATGCTTCCTTTGATCTATTTTCTTAATGACTACCTTAATAAATCTTTAGGCTTGCCTAACATTTCCTTTTCTATGTTGATGGTGGCAGTTTCGTCTCTATAAGGAGGCTGCATATCAAGATATACTATTACATATTTAATAACATTTTAGCTCATAAGATTAGGATTTCGCATTTGTCTTGATCTAGGCGCAGCCTTAACCCTAATTCCCTAACTAAGTTGAATGATATCCATCCTCATTTCACAACTAACTCTTATTTCAATGAGACAGTGTCATCCACTACACCTGAGGGCAGCTGGCTCTTTTAGGGGCCAAAGATCAGATTGTCATAAATACATAATTCTATTTTGTAGCATAAGGAAATAGCTAGGAGTCTGTCTCATCTTACATAATCACAGAACTGTAGACTTCAATGACACCTCCTCCTCAATGACACAGCTCAATAATCCCTAGCAAGATGGCTGTCCAGCCAGTGTTTTAAACATATCTGATGAAGGAGGTTCCTCTGTCTTCTATGATAATCCATTTCCACTGAACAGCTCTTGCCATCAGGATATTCTTTACAACTTTTTGGTGGCTTTTCCTTTCTTGTAATGTCAACTCATTCTATTCATTCGTATCCTAAACCCTGAGCACAGCATAAAACAAGCTTGCTTCATCTTCTTTGTGGCAACATTTTTGATATTTAATGATGGCTGGCATTTGATCACTTCTCAGCCTTCCTTTTCTGAAGGCTAAATATACCAAACTCTCTTAGCCATCCCTCACAGAGCATGGCCTCCAAACCTATAGGTTGACATTAAGACCTAGTCCTACCTTGCAAATATTTTGGATTTATAGTCCTACAATTCCTGAAGATTAGACATACTGGCTACAGATTTATCCACAAGGGAGACTGTAATTCAGAGACGTGCTTTTTGCTGTATTGTAGGATCTACTGTCTTCTAAGCAGTGATGGGATGTAACAGGTTCTCACCAGTTCGCCAGAACCCGTAGTAACTTTTCCCAGTGTCCCTGGAGAACCAGTAGCAGCTTTTGGGGGGAACCACCTCCGGGGCTTACCTTTTCACTGCGCATGCGTGCCAAGCACTTGATGTGCATCCATGCCTACAGTGCTTGGCGCATATGCACAGCCTCCTTGCTGTCCTCCTTGCTGTCCTTGTGTTGTGGGTGGGTGGGTGGGTTGAGGTGTGTGTGTGTTTATTTTTATTTTATTATTATTTATTATTTTCTTTGCCTCCACCCACAATGTCATGACATCATGTTAGCTCTGCCCACACTGTGATGACATCACGGTGGGGTAGTAAATTTTTTGACATCCCACCACTGCTTCTAAGATAACCCATTCCAAAATTCAACAGCTCTTGCCAGCAGCTTAGTGGTTAAGCTGCATTAAGTCTCCCCGAATGTCAATTGAACCCAACACCCTGTTTCACTCAGTAGGCAAACGGGTGCCTAGAAAGAAGTTTGTTGTTAAGGTAGGAGTGGTGGTGGGCTCCAAAAATGTTTACTACCACACTGTCGGTGTGGTATAGTGGGTGTAGCCAGGGGGAAAGCCCTGCATAGCACCCAAATTAGGACTACTTTATTTCAAAACTTGGATGGGCAGGGCCAGCCAGAATTTATGCTATCGGTTCTGGTGAACTGGTGCGAACCTGCTGGTGCCCACCACTGGATAGGAGTGAATTTCGCCAAGCTACTGGTTTTCACTGGGCTTTGAGAGTAATAAAGAACCACAATGGCTTTTACCCACTGGGTAAGCTTATCCATGGTTAAGATGCTGAACTTGATGACTGGAAGATCAGCAGGTCTGCAGCTCGAGTCCTGACTGCTGCACGATGGAGTAAGCCCCCATTGTCTGTCCTGTCAACCTAATAGTTTGAAAGCAAGAAATTGCAAGTACCAGTAATACCTCATATAACATTAGTATCGAATAACACTAAAATCCCATAACATTAAGGAATCTGGGGGGAAGAATTGCATCAGATAACATTAAGATCCTATGGGATGCTTCAGATAACAACCGCTAAAGCCTTTGTGGTTACAATGTATCTCTGTGGATCCCATAGGATTTTAACATGCATCAGATAACACTAAAAATCATATAACACCAAGACTTGTGGAACCAGGTTTTAGTGTTATATGAGGTTTTACTGTAGATAAATAGATACTGCTTCTGTGGAAAAGGTAACAATGCTTGACTCTGGGGTCTAGTCAGGCCTGCCAGATGACTACGATAACATGTGCAGATGCAGGCAGCACTGGCTCTTTGGCTTTAAACAGAGATGAGTGCTGAACCCTAGATTCAGATACGACTGGTTTTCAAGCAAAGGCTACCTTTACCTTTACTAAGAGTGAACAACATGCTACAATCTGCCCCACCCAAATATTAGTATTTTTTAAAAATTGGCTAATTGAGTCTCCTTGTGTCTGTTAGGCAGTGTGGGAGCAATTTTGCCATGTTTGGGGGGGCGGACATCTCTAGGGACCCTCAATTTCACCTCCTCTATTTTTGGGCAGCTTTGCACTCCGGTGTCTAGTCATGCCTGCCATATGACCACAGAAACGTCTGCCTGCCACTTGACCACGGAAACGTCTGCAAACACAGACAGCACTGGCTCTTCGGCTATAAAAAAGAGATGAGCACTGAACCCTAGAGCTGGATACGACTGGCTTTCAAGGAAGGGTGACCTTTACCTTTAGTCTAGTGAGGTTTGTTTTGGGCAGGTATGTCAGCTATCCTACAAAAAGGCTTTCATCCAGTTACAGTTACACCAAGCAAGAACCACAGCCAATCAGGCAGAAGTAGGAGATTTAGAATGGCAAGTTTGACATTTTAACAGCCTGATTCACTGTAGACTATGTTTGGCAAGTAGACCACCTAGGTAGGTGTGAGTCTATATAGAACCAACAAGCAAACCCTTCTCCCTTTAACCCCTGTATTTGGTGTATATAAACCATGCCTGTAAGTTTTACTCCTTGTCTGAAGAAGTGGACGTGATCCACGAAAGGTAACAATAAAAATATAGCAGTTAGTCTTTAAAGTGCTACAGTGTTTTTTTATTTTGTTTTCTGATATGCCTGAACCACAGACTAACACAGCAACTAATCCAAAAAACAAGAACAAGGGGTTAGTTAATAAATAAACCAACAAGGTCTTGAATATCAAAGGAGCCATTTGGCTTCCAATATGAGAAAAGTTGGGGGACTGTGGTGGTTTAGTGGTTAAGATGCTGAAATGGAAGGTTGACAGCCCAGCAGTTTGGGACCTGAGGGCTGCATGACAGAGTGAGCTTCTGTCTCTGTCCCAGCTCCTGCTAACCTAGCAGATCGAAACCTAGACATTGCAAGTAGATAAATAGGTGCCACTTCTGGAGGAAGATAAACAGTGTTCAGTGGGCTTGCCTGCCACATGTACATGGAAACGTCTGCAGACGCAGACGCAGACAGCGCTGCTCCTTGGCTATAAACAGAGATGAGCATTAAACTCTAGAGTTGGATGCAACTGGCTTTCGAGCAAGGGCAACCTTTACCCTTTACCTATGAATAAAGCTAGACAGGGCTTGGTTAGGAGAGTTGCTGGCAACGTTTTAGCCAAAGAGGTTTGGTCAACCAGGGTTAATTTCTGCATTTTCCTCAAGTAGAAGAAAAGTCTTAGAAAGGAGTTAGTGTGATTTCTAGGCTGAGATCAGATGCCAATAAAGGATCATGTCTAATTGTACTGAAAAGGGTAGTTTTTACTCTCAGCAATCTCCCTTAAAGTGACTCTTCTATGGATGCAGGAATTGCTTCAGCCAGCAACGTAGAAAGGGGAGGGGGGGCTGCCCTGGCCGGCGCTTTCCAGGGGGTGGCAAAGCCTTGGCTCCTTTCCCTTCCCTTCTCCTTGTTCCACTCTCTTCATTCAACCTAAGCAGCAGCTTCTTTAGGTCTTCCTCACTTTCTGCCATTAGGGTGGTATCATCTGCGTATCTCAAATTGTTGATGTTTCTCCCAGCAATTTTGATCCCATATTGTGATTCTTCCATCCCTGCATTGTGCATTATGTGCTCTGTGTATAAGTTGAATAAGCAGGGTGATAAAACGCAGCCTTGTGTTACTCCTTTTCCTATTCCAAACCACTCCATCATTCCATATTCTGTCTTCACTTTTGCTTCTTGACTCTTGTACAGATTTCTTATGAGGCATATAATGTGTTCTGGTATTATCATCTCTTTAATTACTTGCCACATTTTGTTGTGGTCCACACACTCAAAGGCCTTGGTGTAGTCAATGAAACAGAAGTAGACTTGTTTCTGATATTCCTTTGTTTTCTCCATTATCCAATGTATGTTGGCAATGTGGTCTCTAGTTCCCCTGCCTCTTCAGAACCCAGCCTACACTTCTTGGTAATTCTCTCTCCACATGCTGCTGCAGTCTATCCTGTATTATCTTGAGCATAACCTTGCTAGCATGTGGGATGAGTGCAATTGTTTGATAATTTGGACATTGTTTGGTGAGGTCCTTTTTGTATAGTTCCTCTGTGTACTCTTGCCATCTTTTCTTTATATCTTCTGCACCAGCGAACTCCTTACCATTTTTGTCCCTTATCATGGCCATTTTTGCTTTAAACATTGGCAAGAAATTGCAAGTTGATAAAAAGGAGACCACAGGGGAGTGAGCCTGGGGAAGAGGGGAGCCGGGGGGGGGGGCAAGCCTAGAAGGGGGATGGCGAGTTTGGCCTGGGCCCCGGGCGGCAGAAACCCATGCTACGCCAGTGGCTTCAGCCCAGCTTTAAAAAAATTGGGAAAAAAGAGTAGTTCTGTCTTGGGGCCAAAAAGGTGTGGCTTGGACTTGTCTGTGATTTCCTGCATATTGTGGTGAAATCATTGTGAAATAGCTTGTACTGGACGATGCCACAATTGCACCACTTGAAAATGACAAAGCAAATGGCTTATTGCAGAAAGAACTGGTTTGTTTGGTTAAGACGCTGACCTTGACAACTGGAAGGTTGGCAGGTCAGCATTTTGAGACCTGAGTGCTGCATGACAGAGTGAGCTCCTGCTTCTGTCCCAGCTCCTGGCAACCTAGCAGTTCAAAAGCAATGAATTGCAAGTAGATAAATAGTTGGAAAGGTAACAGTGTTCCGTGCACTCCGGTGTCTAGTCATGCCTGCAACATGACCATGGAAATGACTGCAGATGCACACAGTGTTGGCTCTTTGGCTGTAAACAGAAATAAGAACTGCACCCTTGAGTCGGATATGACTGGCTTTCCAGTAAAGGCAACTTTACCTTGCTTGCTTGCTTGCTTGCTTGCTGTGCAATTTAGGTCTTCTGTGTGTCATTCATGTTAATGTTTTCAATAAGCTAACCCAGAGATTCTCAACCTGTGTCCTGTAGGCCGTATGCAGCCCATGGCACCATTTCATGTGGGCCCCCACAGCATCCACCACACCTGGAAATGCCATGTGGTGGAGGAAGGGCAAAATGGCCACCCGGCCCCTGAAGTGTCTGAGGGAGCGTGACCCGGCCCCCAGCTTTAAAAAGTTGAGAACCCCTGAACTAACCTGTTATGAAATAGATACCATGCTTTGGTAACGTTCATCCCTGGGAATATTAAAATAAACTACAATTTCGGTTTAAATTTTACCTTACCTCAGCATTCTTTTCTACACAAGATAGGAGGATTAAAAGGACTGTATAATTGGATGTCAAAAGCTTGGCTTTCTGCCAAGGAAATAAAATGCTATTATTCACCACAAAAAGGCATGAGGAGTGTATGAAAATCATTAACCCTTCATTCTCAGTGAGGAATTTCATAATGGCAAAATGTAGAAACCATGAAGAGTAGGGTTTCACAACTTTGGGCCCCCATGTGTTCTTGGACTTCAATTTCCAGAAGCCCAGATCAGCACACCTTCTGATCAGGACTACTAGGAATTGGAGTCCAAGAACATCTGGGGTCCCAAGGCTTGGAAACCCTGATGTAGAGGCTCAACTGAACCAGTTTGGGGCATTTCCCTCCCAACTGAATGTTTCCCTGTGCTGCTGGGAGCTTTCTACTTTTTTTCATTTCAGAAGTATTTGATCAGGGTTTTTCCTGTGGAGTCAGCTTTAGAAGATTGGAGGTGAGTGTTGATAAATTCTAATTTTTTTCTTTCTTCCTCTAGCCCCCCCTTCCCATTATAGTTTATTGTAACAGCAGCTTTGTTTTCAAATATGGATGTTCTATGGCAGTGATGGCAAACCTTGGCACTCCAGCTGCTCTTAAACTTCAATCCCAATAAGCCCTGACTTGGGCTTCTGGTAATTAAAGTCCAAGAACATGTGGAGTGCTAAGGTTCACCATCACAGTTCTATGGTATCCTCTTTCATTTCATCTTGCTTGCTTCTTTTTCCATTCGACTTTTAAATTTTTTAAAATAAGTTCAGAGGTGATCTGGTGCTAAACTCAAAGGATATAAAATATATATTTTTAACATATGCTGGTCTTTGACCGTAACAATAAACTGATTGATTGATATTTTTAACAAGAGAATGGTCAGCAAGGGAAATAATGAAGGTTCCCCTGTCCTCACATTCTCGCCTCTTGCTGATACTGTATATTTTCCTGATATATTTTATTTTGTTTCCTTTGACTTTAGCACTGGATCAACTCTCAACATTTTTTAAAAATTATTTTTGTTGTTGTTGTTCAGTCGCACAGTCGACTCCGACCCTCTGCGACCCCATGGACCACTGTCCGCCAGGCACTTCTGTCCTCCACCATCCTCAACTCGCTCAGTTCTGTGCCCATTGTCTCTACAATACCATCTAACCATCTCATTTTTGGCCGCCCCCTTTTTCTTTTGCCCTCCACCTTTCCCAGCATCAAGGCTTTCTCAAGTGAATCCTCTCTTCTCATTTGATGTCCAAAGTACCTTAGCTTCATCTTCATAATTTGACTTCTAAGGAGCATTCTGGGTTGATTTCTTCTAAGATTGACCTATTTGTTCTCCTCGCTCTCCAGGGGACTCTCAAAACTCTCCTCCAACACCACATCTCAAAGGCATCTATTCTTCTGCGCTCAGCTTTCCTAATGGTCCAGCTCTCACAACCATACATTGCCACAGGGAATACCATTGCTTTGACTATACGAATTATAAAAAACAGAAAAATAAGTAAACAAGAATATCTTTATTTGAAAACCAAGTTGTTTTACTGCACACCATAAAAGGGAAAACTTTTTGATTAATTGTAGAACTCTCCCCAAGAAGAAGCCAGTTAGAGCCTTGCCTTATTCGTTTTGCAAAGGATCCTGGATCTTTCATTCCTGAAGCATCAGTTCAATAGTTGCTACAATACTGTGCAAAAATCTTAGACTACCACCAACTTTGGTGTATCTAGGTGGCTCAGGGGCTGAGTTATGTCCACAGCCAAACCAGTAGGTGGTGGCCAAAGACCTTTCGCACAGTACTGTATGGCAATGTCAGAAGGAAGACATATAGCCGTGGCCAGACTCTAGTTAATAATGAATGAACCTAAATAGTTTGAGAGTGGGGCTACTCTAGGGTGATTTACTACACTAACCACCAGGATTTCAGCCTGTGCTCCTTATCATAGGCTCTGGACATACCCACTGCTGGAATTCAAATAGGAACAATTTCAAACAAGTGATGAAATAATCTTCGTGTCAGAAATTACTCTGGGTTGAAGGATATTTGCTGGAGAAACTCTGCTCAAGGGACGCCCTTAAATGAGGCTCCTTTTATGTCCCTAAGATCCATCGTGCAGCACTCGGGTAATCAGAACCCGACCTTCCAGGCTCCAAGCTCAGCGTCTTAACCAAGTGATTAGGGACCTTGACTAGGAAAAAAAACCTCCTGTGTTAAAGATTTTAAGGAACTGATGTCTGAAAGAGGCCTGGCTGAGAACTCGCCTCTCTGCAACTGATCCATTGTGTGAGCCTTCTACAACACTCCTTTCTTCATATCTTCAGTACTATGCAAAGACATTCTGGTCAGTACTCAAGATAGCAAGAAATGCTATAGAGAAAGTAGCTTTGAAGCGCATACCAACCCTGGCTCAGTTTCTTATCTGCATTTCAGAGGCACGAAACCATAGGAACAAGTTGTTTTGTTAGTCTTAAATTTATTCAGAGATAATTGTATCTAAACCCAAGGCAATTTTTCTTCTTCCGCGTCTAGTCCAGACATGAAATTGCCAAAATGACCTGATCCAGTGTGAGAAAGATTAGCAGGCATAACGAGGTTGCTGTTGTCCAGTGTATGCCCGATTGTGGTTCAAAAATACCACAATCTCCAAGGAGGCTCTTTCTGTGTACCCAACCAAGATACTGAGACCACAAGGAATAGCAGGTACTCCTGCCTCTATCAGGCAGGATCGTTACAAAGTTTATATTGGGCAAGTTATTCCTCATAGGGCATGAAAGCTGAATTGCTCCAATTGTTCTGCTCCAGCTTGATTTGTAGCCATAATCACGACTGAAATCATCATGAATGCTCACATTGGGCGCTGCAGGTTGAATTGCTCAGTCAAGCTAGGCAAAGGTCGCACTTGCTCAAAAGCTAATCGCATCCGACTCTAGGGTTCATTGCTCATCTCTGTTTATAGCCAAACAGCCAATGCTGTCTGCATTTGCAGACATTTCTGTGGACATGTGGCAGCCATGACTAGACACCGGAGTGTGTGGAATGATGTTTACCTTCCCACCAAAGTGGTATCTATTTATCTATTTGCAATTTCTTGCTTTCAAACTGCTAGGTTGGCAGGAGCTGGGACAGAGATGGGAGCTCACTCTGTCATGGAGTACTCAGGTCTCGAACTGCTGACCAGTCATCAAGTTCAGAGTCTTAACCACTAAGCCACTGCAGTCTCACTCAGTCAAACTATAGCAGCCAAATTGCTCTAATTTGGCTTTCCAGGAGCTGCTGCAACCACTACTCCAGGCTCCGATGGGGCCGCCGAGTTCCCACGGGCAGGTTGAGACCTGCCTGGGCCGTCCACCGCCGCCGCGCCCCCATGGCCTGGGGATGCCCAGCGGAGCGCGCCTCCTCCTCCTCAGGCTCTGGCGACAATGGCGGCGGCAGTGGCGGCGGTGACAGCAGCGGCAGCAAGCAGCTCCAGAGGAGGAGGAGGCCGCAGTCGGGGGCAGCATGCCTTGCCGTGCGGCCCTGGGCCATGGGGGCTCATTGGCCCCAGGAGGGTAAGTGAGAGTTTTGTGTTTTGGGTGGGTGGGTGGTTTATTTGTGTGTTGGGTGGGTGAGTGTATTTTTATTTAATTTTTATTTTATTTCCTTATTTATTTTATTTATTTAAGTTATTTACGGGTTTGTGTTGTGGTTGTTTGGGTGGGTGGGTGGGTTGAGGTGTGTGTGTGTTTGTTTATTTTAATTCTATTTAATTAATTAATTTATTATTTATTTATTATTAGTTTAAATTTATATTGCAGCCCACTCGCCATGGCGACTCAGGGTGGCTTACAGACAATACATTACATTACATTACATTACAATATGTTGGGGTGGGCACAGGGGGATGGGCGCCAAAGCCCTCATCCTGCCCTGGCTTCTTGTTCCCCTGGCAGTTGGTGTAGGCACAGGGGGAGGGGCGGCAAGGTCCACATCTTGCCCCGGCTTCTCCTTCCCCTGGCAGTTGGTGTAGGCACAGGGGGAGGGGCGGCAAGGTCCTCAACCTGCCCCGGCTTCTCCTTCCCCTGGCAGTTGGTGTAGGCACAGGGGGAGGGGCGGCAAAGTCCTCAACCTGCCCCGGCTTCTCCTTCCCCTGGCAGTTGGTGTAGGCACAGGGGGAGGGGCGGCAAAGTCCAAAACCTGTCCCGGCTTCTCCTCCCCTGGCAGTTGGTGTAGGCACAGGGGGAGGGGCGGCAAAGTCCTCAACCTGCCCAGGCTTCTTCTTCCCCTGGCAGTTGGTGTAGGCACAGGGGGAGGGACGGCAAAGTCCTCAACCTGCCCAGGCTTCTCCTTCCCCTGGCAGTTGGTGTAGGCACAGGGGGAGGGGCGGCAAAGTCCTCAACCTGCCCCGGCTTCTCCTTCTCCTGGCAGTTGGTGTAGGCACAGGGGGAGGGGCGGCAAAGTCCTCAACCTGCCCCGGCTTCTCCTCCCCTGGCTTTTGGTGTAGGCACAGGGGGAGGGGCGGCAAAGTCTTCAACCTGCCCAGGCTTCTCCTTCCCCTGGCAGTTGGTGTAGGCACAGGGGGAGGGGCGGCAAAGTCTTCAACCTGCCCAGGCTTCTCCTTCCCCTGGCAGTTGGTGTAGGCACAGGGGGAGGGGCGGCAAAGTCCTCAACCTGCCCCGGCTTCTCCTCCCCTGGCTTTTGGTGTAGGCACAGGGGGAGGGGCGGCAAAGTCCTCAACCTGCCCAGGCTTCTCCTTCCCCTGGCAGTTGGTGTAGGCACAGGGGGAGGGGCGGCAAAGTCCTCAACCTGCCCAGGCTTCTCCTTCCCCTGGCAGTTGGTGTAGGCACAGGGGGAGGGGCGGCAAAGTCCTCAACCTGCCCAGGCTTCTCCTTCCCCTGGCAGTTGGTGTAGGCACAGGGGGAGGGGCGGCAAAGTCCTCAACCTGCCCAGGCTTGTCCTTCCCCTGGCAGTTGGTGTAGGCACAGGGGGAGGGGTGGCAAGGTCCACATCCTGCCCCGGCTTCTTCTTCCCCTGGCAGTTGGTGTAGGCACAGGGGGAGGGGCGGCAAGGTCCAAATCCTGCCCCGGCTTCTCCTTCCCCTGACAGTTGGTGTAGGCACAGGGGGAGGGGCGGCAAGGTCCAAATCCTGCCCTGGCATCTCCTTCCCCTGGCAGTTGGTGTAGGCACAGGGGGAGGGGCGGCAAGGTCCAAATCCTGCCCTGGCTTCTCCTTCCCCTGACAGTTGGTGTAGGCACAGGGGGAGGGGCGGCAAGGTCCAAATCCTGCCCTGGCATCTCCTTCCCCTGGCAGTTGGTGTAGGCACAGGGGGAGGGGCGGCAAGGTCCAAATCCTGCCCTGGCATCTCCTTCCCCTGGCAGTTGGTGTAGGCACAGGGGGAGGGGCGGCAAGGTCCAAATCCTGCCCTGGCTTCTCCTTCCCCTGGCAGTTGGTGTAGGCACAGGGGGAGGGGCGGCAAGGTCCACATCCTGCCCCGGCTTCTTCTTCCCCTGGCAGTTGGTGTAGGCACAGGGGGAGAGGCGGCAAGGTCCTCATCCTGCCCTGGCCTCTTCTTCCCCTGGCAGCTGGTATAGGCACAGGGGGAGGGGCGGCAAGGTCCTCATCCTGCCCTGGCCTCTCCTTCCCCTGGCAGTTGGTGTAGGCACAGGGGGAGGGGCGGCAAAGTCCTCAACCTGCCCAGGCTTCTCCTTCCCCTGGCAGTTGGTGTAGGCACAGGGGGAGGGGCGGCAAAGTCCAAATCCTGCCCAGGCTTCTCCTTCCCCTGACAGTTGGTGTAGGCACAGGGGGAGGGGCGGCAAAGTCCAAATCCTGCCCAGGCTTCTCCTTCCCCTGGCAGTTGGTGTAGGCACAGGGGGAGGGGCGGCAAAGTCCAAATCCTGCCCCGGCTTCTCCTTCCCCTGACAGTTGGTGTAGGCACAGGGGGAGGGGCGGCAAGGTCCAAATCCTGCCCTGGCTTCTCCTTCCCCTGGCATTTGGTGTAGGCACAGGGGGAGGGGCGGCAAGGTCCAAATCCTGCCCTGGCTTCTCCTTCCCCTGACAGTTGGTGTAGGCACAGGGGGAGGGGCAGCATTTAAATAAAATACAATTTATTTTATTTTATTTTTATTTTTGGCCCCGCCCACGCCCACGCCATCATGACGTTGGCTCCCCCCACGACGTCATGATGTCATGACATTAGCTCCGGCCCACTCTCTCGCATTGAATTATTATAAAGTTGGCCGCCTTACCCTTGGGCCGTAGTTTGGGCTCCCCCTGCTGTAGACAGGCAGGCAACTGGACAGCACATACCAACCCCAGCCTTTTTTTAATACCGCCCCCCGTCTTGAAATTTAAGTCTTGGCGCCCCCTTGTGGTGCAAAAAGCGTCGTGCAAATGCCGGCCCGCTCTAAAGCCGCACGAGCTACGCTGGGGGGCAGGTAGGCGCGTGCGCAAATCAACTATCACACAGCCTTTATTTTTAAACCCCCCCCCCCCCATTCGCTGATGGGCGTCCACCTCTCAGTTCTATCCACTCGCCAGCGGCGTGCATATCATCGACTCAGGAAGGCTCCTGCTCCACTGTGGACCTGTCAGGTCCCATGGTGTAATGGTTAGCACTCTGGACTTTGAATCCAGCGATCCGAGTTCAAATCTCGGTGGGACCTCAGTTAATTTTGTTTTGTTTTTTTAGCCCGACTGGTAAAAATGGAAAGCTGCCTTGTGAACGTGAGCAGGGTTACCAAAACAGCTGGGGAGAGGAAGAAGTGGTGGATCTCTACGTTGCACTCGCAAGTGACAGGCGCTTGTTAATGCGCATGCGCCCGCTTGCATCTTGCGCAAGCAGGTGACAAGCCTTGTTACATCCGAGAGTTGCCGAAGGATTGCGTTAGTTTTATGAAAGACCTGCTCTTCTTGGCAGAGATGCAATCTGTTGGAAATGTGTTGCAATTAGCAGTTACATTTCTATACCCCTCTGTAGCAATTAGTACACTCTCTGGGCAGTTCATAAAGCAATTAACATTTTGCCCCCAACATGCTGGGTACTCATTTTGCTGACCTTGGAAGACTGAGTCAACCTTGAACCCTGTCAGAACAGGGGTTTTGGCTATTAGGATCTGCGGTAACAAGTACTTACATTGCAAAATTTACCAATACTTGGTGGCTGAATATACCATCTTTATATTTCTGTAACCCTTTTGTTTCATCACTGTTAGCTTTCTCTTGTGGCTTGGGGTGTTCTTATTTTGACATATCAGAAATAGGACCAATATCTCAGTTTTACTCCCAATTTGTTGTTGTTCAGTCGCACAGTCGATTCCAACCCTCTGCTACCCCATGGACCACTGTCCGCCAGGCACTCCTGTCCTCCACCATCCCCCTCAACTCACTGAGCTCTGTGCCCACTGTCTCCACAATACCATCTAACCATCTCATCTTGGGCCATCCCCTTCTTCTTTTGCCCTCGACCCTTCCAAGCATCAAGGTTTTCTCAAGTGAATCCTCTCTTCTCATTTGATGTCCTAAGTACTTTAGCTTCATCTTTACAATTTGACTTTCTAAGGAGCATTCTGGGTTGATTTCTTCTAAGATTGACCTATTTGTTCTCCTCGCTGTCCAGGGGACTCTCAAAACTCTCCTCCAACACCACATCTCAAAGGCATCTATTCTTCTGCGCTCAGCTTTCTTAATGGTCCAGCTCTCACAACCATACATTGCCACAGGGAATACCATTGCTTTGACAATACGAATTTTTGTTTTCAATATGATGTCTCTACTTTTCATTATGCTCCCCAGGTTTCTCATTGCTTGCCTCCCAAGAATCAATCGCCTTTTTATATCATGGCTGCAATCACCATCTGCAGTGAGCTTGGATCCTAGGAAAGTAAAATCTGTCACTGCTTCTACTTCTTCCCCATCTATTTTCCAGGGACTGATAGGGCCTGTTGCCATTATCTTTCTTTTCTTGATATTGAGTCTCAAGCCAGCTTTTTCACTTTCTTCTTTCAACCTAATCAGGAGCTTCTTTAGGTCCTCCTCACTTTCAGCCATTAGGGTGGTATCATCTGCATATCTCAAATTGTTGATGTTTCTCCCAGCAATTTTGATCCCAAATTGTGATTCCTCCATCCCTTCATTGCGCATTATGTGCTCTGTGTATAAGTTGAATAAGCAGGGTGACAAAATGCAGCCTTGTCTTACTCCTTTTCCTATTCCAAACCACTCTGTCATTCCGTATTCTGTCCTAACTGTTGCTTCTTGCTTCATGTATAAATTTCTCATGAGGCATATAAGGTGTTCTGGGATTCCCATCTCTTTAATTACTTGCCACATTTTGTTGTGGTCGACACAGTCAAAAGCCTTAGTGTAATCAATGAAACAGAAGTATACTTGTTTCTGATATTCCTTTGTTTTTTCCATGATCCATCTTATGTTGGCGATGTGGTCTCTGGTCCCCCTGCCTCTTCTGAACCCCGCCTGCACTTCTGGTAACTCTCTCTCCACATGCTGTTGCAGTCTATCCTGTATTATCTTAAGCATCACCTTGCTCGCATGTGGGATGAGCGCAATTGTTCGATAATTTGAACAGTCCTTGGCATTTCCCTTTTTGGGGATTGGGACATATACTGATCTTTTCCAATCTTGTGGCCATTGTTTTGTTTTCCAAATCTGCTGGCATATAGAATGTAATAATTTGATTCCATCATCTTTTAGGGCTTTGAAAAGTTCAACTTGGATACCATCATCTCCGCTGGCTTTGTTGTTTGCAGTGTTTTCTAGTGTTTTACTCCCAATGCCATGGCTGAAATACAGAAGCAGGGGGGGTGCCAGTACCTCAGGGGTTAAAAAGCTCACCTTGTTAGCTGGAAGGCCAGCAAGTCAGCAGTTCAAGACCCAAGTACTGCATGATGGTCTGAGCACACATCTCTGCCCCAGCTCCTGCCAACCTAGCAGTTTGAAAGCAAGAAATTGCAAGTAGATAAATAGGGACCACTTGGGTGGGAAAAGATCATTTGGGTGTCCCCTGAGCGGAGTTTCTTCAGCAAACAATCCTTTCAACCCAGAATAATTTCTAACACGAAAGGAGAGATGGCAATGTCTCAACCCAAGAAAGAAGCAATAATCCTTAGCATTTGAACAGTCCATTACATATACAGTAGTCAGATTATTTCACGTATATTAATGTGAATTAATTAACACCATTGATTTTGCACACCCAAATACTTCTTCAGTCATGGTGCATTTTTATACTTTACAATCAACTAGAATACATTGGGATCAGAAAATACCCTATGAAACAAATCCTAGGAGGTACTGTACTTTACTTTAGCAGATACTATTTTGGTTATTTTAGAAAGGCAGGCAGTTGTCAAAAATTTTACTACCCCACCGTGAAATCATCACAATGTGGGCGGAGCTGATGTCATGACATCATGGGCGGGGCCAAAGAAAAATAATGTAATGATGTCATGACATCATGGGCAGGGCCAAAATAAAATAAAATAAAAATAAGCACACACACACACACACCCCTCAACCCACAACACAAACCCATAAATAAATTAAATAAATAAATAAAATAAAAATTACATTAAAATACACACAAGTGGACAACTCTTCAAATAGAGGTCTGTCACGCTTCCAGCCGGCCCCCTCTGCTCCAGCCCTCCTCAGTGTTCCTTACGTTGGGGTCTTTATGGCAAACAAAAACCCCAGAACTAAACCGGAGCTCCCAGAGAGCGAACTGGGCGGCAAAATAAAAACTTCTTATCTGCTTCTCTTCATAACAAGGAGGTTTTAGATAGCATCTCCGAGGCTTGTGAGTGTGTGTGTTGTCTTACCTCTTATTCAGTTAAGAGTCTTCATGGAAGCAAAACAGAGTTTATTGTCCCATTAGAATCATCCTTAAAAAGCATAAATAATCCTCAGAAGCAAAACATAGTCCACAAAACAAAACATAGTCCAATAATCCTTGTGAGCAAAACAAAGAGTCCTGCTCCTTTGGTATTCGGAAAACAAACTAAACCAAACCAAACTGAACTGAAAAACTGAACTGAGTTTCTTCACTCCCACAATGGGGTTTATCTAGACCTTTATACAGCTGTGTCTTATCTGGATCAGCTGAACCAAAGAACAGCCCTGTAGCAAGCTAATGGAATTTTACAGAAAGGAGAATAGCAGTCTCTCTAAGCATAGAGAAAAGTAATGATTTTTTAGGAGGGCTAAGAAAACTAAATTTCCTCTATTTCTTTTGGGAATGTTGCCTGGATTTAGCCTTCAAGCCTTCTTGAAGTATTTTTTTTTTTGTGAGAGCTCACCACTAGAGTAAACGAGCCCTGAGTTTAAGATGGCTACTTATACATTACCACAAAGAAGAGGGACTGCGGTGTCTCAGTGTTTAAGAAGCTCGCCTTGTTAGCTGGAAGGTTGACAAGTCGCCAGTTCAAGACCTGGGTACTGCATGATGGGATTGTGTGCCCATCTCTGTCCCAGCTCTTGGGGCCATGAAAGGAGCCTCATTTGGATGTTCCCTGAGTGGAGTGTCTTCCGCAAAAATTCTTTCAACCCAGAATAATTTCTGACATGAAATAATTATTACCACAAAGAAGGATGTTTGTCATTAGAAAGTAAGATTTTTTTCAGTAATCTCCCTATACTAATTTAAAGTACAGTGGTACCTCGCTTAAAGAGCATAATGCGTTCCACAGGATTGCTATTTAAGCAAGTTTGCTCTTTAAGCGAAACACCATTGTAAATGACCTATTGGGGGGGGGGGATTGCGAACCCTGGTTTATTTGTTAAGTCAGTTTTTGGTTGGTTTTATTTACATTCGTAGAAAATTCTGCTCTTTAAGCGAGTTACTCTTTAAGCGAAACGCTCTTTATGCAAGGTTTGACTGTACTATGTGCGAATTTAGTTTCTATCTAAATAAATAATACTGTACTTTGTCTAACCAGAGTGACTTTCAATCCATCAACAAGCCAGCTGCTGCCTTACTGATTTTATTTCTCAATAAAGAAAATAGGTGTGTGTGGGGGGGGAGGGGACACTGGAGGTTAGATAGTTCCCTGGGTAATGCCATGAGACCAGGGTGGAACTCACCTAGTTCAGGTTAAAAAATCAACAACATTGCTGGCAGTACTTGATTTCATCCTGTTTCTCAGATGCAACTTACTATGTTGGCCTGTCTAGGTCACCTCAGAGAAGACCTGGTATCCACCCACCCATCTGCCAGTGTTGGTAGAGTCTCTGCCCTCACAGATCATGCATGTTGTTGCTATCTCCAGAGAAGAAAGAGAGAGGTAGCACAGGAAGCAGTAGCTTTTTAAAATGCCTGGCTCTGAAGGTTCCCTGGAAGCCAGTGGTTGATGGTGAAGACTCCAGTGAAATCCCTTGCAAATTGTGGCAATTTCTCTCAGTGCTATCCATTCCATCTGGTTCCTGAGAACCATGAATTGTGCACACAAGCCAGCAGTGTATGTGCCATTTCTTTTTATACCCTCTGGCGCCTGGTGAGACAAAGGCTAAATAGGAGGGTTTTGTAGCACAGTTCTACAACACTATCCATCATATCTGGGGTGTTCTTCAATCACATAATCAAGAATCCTTGCGAATGGCCAGTTGGATTTTCCCTTCCAAGATGGCAGTGGAGGATGCTGAATAGAGTGAGGACTGGCAGTTGTTGATGCAAAGCCATTCTGTTCACATGGGGATGGAAGTCCTCTCCCCAATGTGACTGTGTAGAAGACCAAACTATGGACCACATTATATTTAAGTGCCCTTTACGCATGTTTGGAGGCACATTGGAAGATTTGCATAGTGCCACAGATGAAGCCCTTCAATAGCTTTCAGACCTGGTCGTGGAACTCTAGCTAGGAACTTGAGGTGGACAATTTGTGCTTACTGTATATATCAACATTAATGTAGACAACTGAAGTTTATCATACGATAAATAAATAAATTCTGGAGCCCGCCCACTTCAAGCATGACATAGGCCTCTGGTGGTTTTGCAAAGATCCACCACCAGTATGAACTGGGCCTCAGATTGAATCTAGTGGATTACACCCTAAATGGTCAATTCAGGCTTTTCCCTCTACTGTATAATGCAGATATAATTACCGTACATTGATTTAGCTGACCTATGTCTAAGATGAAATAATGGTTTCTCTATAACAGGAATTGTTTTATACAAAACCTGATGTTTTATCTTAAAATCCCATTAGCTGAAGTACACTTCTCCATCCATTTGAGTTGAGCTTCAGACTAAGCAAATGAATCAATGAAGTCAAAACAGAGCATTTCGAACACCACACACACAAATCTGCTCTTTTTAATTTAATGTAATGGTACCTGAATTTGCACTTCACAATACAATTGAAAAAGCTAATGCCAAAACTAGTATTACTTGATAAGACAATAACATGGGGTATGCTGCTTAAAGAACAATGTGCATTACTTTAGAAAAAAACCAACACAATTATTCATCTTTGATAATAGTTATGGTCAGCATTCACACCCTGGACCCAATAATACATTCTGTGCTGCTTTGCCTCATTCTACATGTCTGTAGGATTAAAAACAGCCCCCCTTTAAAAGGTGACTATCTTACCCAAAGCAAAGTGGTGGGGTAAAAATAACCATTGATGAAGCATTTGGCTTCGTACAGCTGTTCTGACAGGCGAAGCTCAGATACAGTGTCTAAAAATCAATGATGTTAAAAAGTAGCTGGAGCGATTGGACTTGGAACAGACAATTGAAACTATCACATTTCAAAATTATGCCATCCTGATACGGTTTTCTCCAGGGAAAACAGAAACTGAGCTTACATTCATATGTGTACAGGTCGCCCCCATATCCATGTTTTCAATATCAATGGTTTCAGTTATCTATGGGTCCAAAAATATTCAGCAAAATCCCCTGAAATACATAATCTATATGTACAGTAAAACCCCAGGTTACAATTGCCTTGGTTTAAGTTTGCTGCGGTTTATAACAGCAAATCCTATTGAAATGTCACCTGGTTTTACACATTTTTAATGTTTTTTTCCGGTTTACAATGAGCAACTCAGGAGCATTTTTAATGCATCCCTATGGATGTCTCGGGTTACAGTTTTTTTGGATTACAATGGAGGCTGTTGGAATGGGCCTCCGTTCTAACCCGGGGTTTTACTGTATACATAATATATTGGTACTGTACAGTACAGTACTGTATATGTATTTCTATGGTGCATTACTGGAGCTGGCCACTATAGGCCACTTTCTGCAATGTAAAATACGGGCACATTTTACTTCCACTTCCTGGAGCGACGAGGGCTTCGTGGGCCGGATGAATTGGCATCAGGGCCCAGATCTGGCTCCCAGGCCATAGTGAGTGGCCCCTGAACTATGTGACTGGCCCGTGACCTGAAAAGTTCGTGCACCCCTGATCTAGTGCTAAACACTAGCTTTTGAGAACTCTCAGCTAAACAATGGCAAGAGAAACTGGAAAAGGAAAGTCACGTGGTTCAGTAGGCCAGTCATGTGGTTCCTCCCACCAGAAGCAGAAGTAAAACATGCCTGCACATGCACAGAATGCTGCTGTTTATGATAGCTACTGGTGCATTTACGGCAGCATTCTGCGCATACACAGGCGTGTTTTACTTCTGCTTCCAGGAGCAGTATGGGCAGCGTGGGCCAGATGAACTGGAATCAGGGGCCAGATCCAGCCCATGGGCCGTAGTTTGGGCACCCCTGCTTTAGCCTGTAAACTGGCTCTGATTTATAGTTTCACCCCTAGCCTACCATTAATTAACTCTAAGCAAACTTGACCCTTGATAACAAGAAAGAGGTTTCTAGAAGATATTTGCCATTTTTTAAAAAAGAAAGAAACATCTTGCACAATGCTTAGTTCTTGAATACCTCTCTTCTGTTCAAGCTGATATCTACGTTTTAAAAAAAAGAAATAAAAGGAAATGATAGATAATGTCCCAATCAAAGCCTAAGTCTATTTCTTTTAAAACCAGCAATTAAAATCAAGTGAAGCTTCTTGGGAACTGCAGTATATTTACAGAATAAAAATTAGATTTGAAGTCCAATATTGAGAATACTGTTCTCTGGATACTTCTTTCCAGTACCTTTGTTCTGTAAGAGGGTTAAATTCTAGTAAAATTGTCTCAAATTACTCATTGGCCCTGCATAAGGTTATTTATACTCGGTTATGCTACATGGGACTGGATAATTCAGGGGTTTAGGTACATATCTGATTTCTCATTATGCCTCCCAGGAGGAAAGCCAACCTGTATGGTCAGGATAAGAGACTGGTAAACCGCTTCTATGTACTACCTACCTAGGAAATCCTGGAAAGGGTAGCCATAAGTCAGTACTGAATTGATGGTGTGCAATTATGATAGTAAATGGGTAAATAAAATGTATACAGTTCTTGTAATGTACAAAGACAGCAACAAAGGTCTTCACTGGATTGGGCCAGGGTCAGCTGATTATGCACCCTCCTTTTTCCTTGAAAGGGTTCTTGTCTTCTGGGACACCTTTTAAGAGAGGATCTTCAGCAGCCATGGATTCTATGTAATCCTTGAGTTCTTTTGCTGTCTTGGAGACCTATACGGGAGGAAAGAAAAGTATTGTTCCAAGAACTTCTAAAGATGTCTTTCCATTTATTCTGACAGTAGCTTGACCAAGCTTTTATGATTTCTGAGGAAGAAAATTCAAATAGCACTACTGTTGAAGGGTCAAACTAGATCAGGTGTGCCCAAATTATGGCCCGGGGCCCAGATCCAGCCCCCAACGCCAATTCATCTGGCCCACACCTGGGCATGTTTTACTTCTGCTTCCAGGAGCAACGAGGGAGGCATGGGCCAGATGAATTGACATTGGGGGCCGTATATGCCCCCAGGCCATAATTTGGGCACCCCTGCTTTAAGCAGAGAAAATGGCAGCTTAAAATCTACCTCATCCTGTTGCAAAACAGATTGCAAGGCACGTTTTACTTCTGCTTCCGGTGGGAGGAACCACATGGCCGGTCCGCTGAACCATGTGACCAGCCCATGGCCTGAAAAGTTGGGCACCCTTGAGCTAGATGATATGGTTAGCATTTTATTAGAAATGGAACTCACCTAATAAGAAAAAGAAATCTCTTTATCTTAACCTGAGCCGGGTTCACATTATGCTTTCTTTGTTTTGTGAATTGGCATGAGGTAAACTTGGGCTTCATTTGCAATTCAAAAAACTTTGAAACAGTTCTGTGCTTAGAGGGAAAACACTGTAATACCAGGGAATACACATTGTTCTTTGTGTGTAATTTGACCCCTAGTAATTTAATAAGTGCTTACAATGTGTTGGAAGACTTTCCTGACAAGACAGCAATCTCTCAAATAAAGAAGAATTCCTGTCATGTATATCTCATTCCCTTTGGATCATTCAGGAAAAAATGTTCAGTTGTCCCACAAACATCAAATTTTTCTGTCTTCCTCTTTGCCTTTACCAATCAGTTCCTGAAAAAGCTACCTTGCCCTTTCTTCACCATCCTGTGAATTTACAATACACGCAAAATCAACTGAGACCAATGACAAGGCCCCCACAATCGTTAGGGCCAAACGATACATTGCAAGTAATATGTCACTCTAGTCTAACTAATTGTTTCAGAAGTGTAATTCTGGCAGTTCTTCATGCCTGAACAATTAGACTTGCTAATGAAACCTGTGTTAATCTCTAGAAGACCAACCAGAAAACAAAGCAAATTAATTTGCAAGGTGTGAAGATATCCTGCTATGACAATCAGCCCCTTTGTGGAGTTATGGAATTCCTTCTTCCAATTATGTTTGGTATATGTCAGGGTTCCTCAAACTCGGCTCTCCGGGTGGTCTTGGACTTCAATTACCAGAAGCCTCTCCGGGTGGTCTTGGACTGCAATTACCAGAAGCCCAAGTCAGCACACCTGCTGATCAGGGCTTTTGGGAACTGAAGTCCAAGAACATCTGGAGAGCCATTTTTGAGTAACCCTGGTATAAATTTTCATTATTCTCAGTGTGGGTCCTCTGAGTAGATTTTTTAAAATTAGTGAAAGTTGGGAACATTACTTTCTAGCTCTGAGGAGTGTTTTGTTTTTTTGTTGAACTATCATGTGGAGTCTTAGATACATGAGGGTCATGAGGGAAGGGGATTCTTTATATAGTGCTCATTGTTTTGGTGTTTTCTATATCTTTTATTCTATATCTTTTACCCTCTCTTTAGAATGAGAACAGCTTGTGCAAGAACTGTCTGAAACAATCTTCAAATATCTGAAGTAGTAAAGAACACCAGGAACAATCCACCAAGATGGTGTCCTGTGCAAGCCACATTTTAATGCACAGCAACTGTATAAAACATGCTAATTTAAGTGGGTTTTTAAAATTACTCTATGTAAACAGCCCAGAATGGGAATAAAATTTCTCAGCTGGGTAATGTAAAAGTGCAACCAACCAACCAACCAACCAACCAACCAATCCCTATTCATTTCAGACAGTTCCATGTAGCCAACATTCAATAGGATGATGTGCAGACTGGCCAGGTAAAAGACAGCACTTTATGGTTTTGTACCAGACTGTGTAGAAATAGTTACCATTTGTCTTTCATTTTTCACTTCCTTTTTTAGTTGATCTATTTCCATTTTTAGGAGTTCTTTCTCAGTCATGTCCTGGGCCATCTTGCCCTGCAATCCAAAGATAAATCCATTTTAGCAGTCTACACACAACTTAGAAAGTGTCTAAATCAAAAAGGTTAAATAACAAATAATGAACTTCAATGACTTTCAAAAAGATAACAGTCACACAAAATGAGATGTCCAACTTCCTGGGGGTCCTAGTGGCTTTAGAAAGTTGTTTCAGTGAGGATGAGTGGAAGGGTGAAATGTTTTCTTTCTGCTATAGTCCTGGTGTTCCTCTCAGCTATGAAAGGGTTTTAGCACCAACGAAATTCCTCATGTAAACCAGGAACTAAGAGGAGAGCAGGTAGGAACAAGGTCAAAGGGTGCTATGAACAGAAAGAAGGAAGCAGTTTATACAAAGGAGAAAGAGTAAGAAAATGTGGGAGGAAGAGAATGAAGAAAAAAGAAGAGGAAAAGTACCGTAGATGGAAAATAGAGAAATGTTGGGAAGAGGAGAATGGAAGAGGAGAAAGAAAAGAAAAGAAAAAGTATTAAGAGGAAGAGAAGGGGATTAAAAGTAAATCATTAAAAGATTTCAAAGGAGGGAAGTGAAGAAGAGTTGAGAGTAGAAGTGAAGAAACATGGGGATGGTGGTGGTGGTAGTAGAGGACAGAGAGAAGGAAAAATACTAGCCATATCAGTGGGAGTAGTATTATTGACTTGAAAGGATGGGCAAATTGTGCACAGTTCTAGAGTGTGAAAGCATAAGGAGGAATTGTTTATGTTGTAGCCTATAGTATACAATCAAAATGGCAGAAGTGGGTATATGTTTTTGATCAGGAGTAGCAAAGGAGAAGAGAAACCAAGTGTGTGTATTTAAATTGCTAATCTTATGTATGTTAATTAAATACATACATACAATCATCTGTAGATGGAATAGTTCTCTCTTGTCATAGTAGACCTAAGTTGAGTCCTGGGAGTTCGCTAAGTTTGATACAGTATGTTGGTTTTTAAATGTCTTACTTCTACCTTCCTAGACAGGACTGTTCTCTAACAAAAATCCTTTCAACCCAGAGTAATTTCTGACATGCACTTTATTTATTTATATTGGTGATATTGCTCCATATTTAGACCATATTGCTTGCTGACAACACTCATGGTCCTTCTAATTTTTATGGTTTAGAATCTAGTTAAGAGGGAGGAGAGGAATAAAAACCTGAGTTCAGTCAATTAGTTCCCTAGTTAAGCTGCTTATTTAAAGTCCTGTTATCAACAGATGTCATTGTTTTTCGAAGGTTTTATCCTAAATAATTTGAAAGGCTCTCTAGTATTTCCTAACTAAAAAAAATAATAATAAAGAAGAAGAGTGGGAGTGTAGGGAAAATGCAGTGAGAAATAATGAGCAGCCCATTGAAATATCTGATGATGTTGCCATTCTTTTTCTTACAGCTGCTTGCTTTTTCTGTTGTACATGACAACCTTTCCCAGTCTGATGCCTCCTAGATGTGTTGGGCTGCAACTCTTATCATGGGAGTTGTAGTTTGACACATACTTGTCTATTGGTATTCCTAGTTGTGCCATAACTCAGAATTGACTTGATGGCATGGTGGTGGTGGTGGTGGTGGTGGTGGTGGTGGTGGTGGTGGTGGTGGTGGTGGTGGTGGTGGTGATGGTGATGGTGCCACCACCACCACTGCCACCGCCACCAGGAATATGGAGCTCAGACTGTCAATATCGGAGAACATCTGGAGGAAGCAATTCTCTCTGCCTTTCTCAATACCTGCCATTTGCTGTAATTCCCTTACTCTGTCTAACGGTAGGGTTGGCCCTATATCCATGATGGTGAACCTTGGCACTCCAGATGTTCTTGGACTTCAATTCCCATATGGGTGCATTTTATTTCCACTTCCAAGAGCAACGAGGGTGGCGCAGCATGGGCTGGATGAATTGCAGCAAACCCATTCATGTGGATTCACGGGGGCTTGGGCTTCTGGGAATTGAAGTCCAAGAACATCTGGAGTGCCAAGGTTCACCATCATGACACTATACTGTTCCCATAATTCCATGAAGTCAGCTAACACCAGAAACTGGTAAGCTTGTAATGTAGGCACAAATTTTCTCCAGCTTCTCCATTCTCACTTTCATCTCCTTCTCCTCCAGCTGCATCTTTCTCTCCTGCTGTTTTGCCCCCCTCTTCCTAGATCACCTTCCCTCCTGTCCATTGAACCCCTTCCTTGCTCTCTTCTGAAAACTTAAACTTCTTTAGCAAGCACTTTTTGGAACCATCCTTTCCAGATTTAGCATACTGTATTTTGTTGCTTTTTTGATAATAGCCCTGCCACCATTGTTATCCTATGTCAACAAGCACTCTGGACAAACAGCAGATTACATTCAGTAGAGTGTGCTATTCGTGCTATGTATGGGCTGGATAGCTCAGGTATCTGGCTGTGGAAACAGAGGATTGGTTTTCAATTCACCATTGTGCATCCCAGAAGAACCAACTTATGAGGCCTTGGGCAAGCCCCCAGAAAAAGGGAATGGCAAACCACTTCTGAGTATTGACTTGATGGCACATGATGGTGATGGTTGTTGTTGTTGTTATTATTCAGTTGATGGTTGAGAGAAAAAGAGAACTCTGGTTTATGCCTTTTTAGTAGTCATTAGGTCTAGTTTGGACAAGCATGACTGTTCCTGGATGGTACTACATCATTGAGACAAGGGAATCTGCATGAGAAAACAGCCACACACAAAATGGACAGAGAAAACTAACTAAAGGTTAGTCTGGTGTTTCCCTTGACTTGCTGTTTTCTTATGTACAGAGATGTGAATCAGGGGAGCTTTTAAATTCAGTATTTTATTGGCTTTCTGTTTCAAACTGGTGTTTCAATTTGCAGAGAATTGTCCACTCTGAAAACTAAGCCTTGTCATCTGGACACTCTGACCACTACTGCTAAGAGAGTAAGATAGACATGCTTAGAAATTCTTATTGCTTCTTCTGATCTGGGGCTGAGCATTGGCATTCTAAACAGATCATGAGGTTGAACTTTAAACCCTTTATCTAAAGATACATCTTTAGGATGTTCCAAGTGAGAAAACCATTTCCCTTATCATAGTTGATTGAGTCCCACAATATGCTAGTAAGGTTTGGAGTCCTGCAGATGTTTGAATCATAACTTCCATTATTACTCTCTGCGGATGATAGAAATTATAGCCTGGAACATCTCAAAGGCATTGTGTTGGGGAAGGCTGATAAATGAATGCTGTGTGGGAGAGTTGCAAAAAAAAAAAAAAGGTTATGTAGTGACCAACCTAAGCCCTGCGTATTAGCATTGTTTTAGTAGTTAATGAGCTTTCATGGTTGTTTCCCCGAAAAATCCTATTGTAGAAAAGTATGTTTTTTTTAAAAGAAAAGTCTGAGTTAAGATAAGGGGATGGGAGACATAAACAAGTGTTTTGCTATAACTGATGATTAATCTACATATCCTGTTTCTCCTGTTAAAGAGGGAGTTCATTCAACCATTTATCCAGATAAGTTTAATGAATCTATATGACATTACTGAAGTATAAACAGATGCTACAATTTTTTTAAAAAAAAAAATATTTTTCTTCAGGAAGAAGAGAGAGGCTACAAACTATGTTTCCTAACTTCTTGGGCAGAAGGATAAAGCTACTTTTTTTGACTAGTTCTCTGAACCTCCTAGCCATCACGTTATGAGCACCCTATCTTGTCAAAATTAGGATTTGTGTGTTGTGGTAAAAAAAAAATCATTTCCCAAACTCTGGAATGGGTTAGGGGAGAATGAAAAACCTCGATTGCTTTCTCAGTTAAACATCTGTTATTCTATGATTCTCTGGTCATTTTGCTAACCTTGTTGCTATTTCCAGGTGGTATTAAGGCATTGTCCTTTGCTACAGTTTTTCCGAGCATGAGACCAAAATGGCTTTATTATCCCTAATGAATTAAGCCTCTCTACTGTGAGGAAGTTAAGCTATATCTGTTTTGTAGTTTATCTTTTGTGGCACTTTACTAATTGTTTAAAAAGTACTGTATTGGTGCTCTATTCAGGTACAGAATGCCCCCATATCCATGGGTTATGTTTCCATGGCTTCAGTTATCTGTAGGTCTAACAACATTCAATTAAAAATGACTGAATGTTTATTTCTATGGTGCATTAGCAGAAGTGGCCACTAGAGGGTACTGTCTACTACAGTGTAATGTAAGGAACTAACAATAGTTGTTGCAGTAGCTATTTTGTTCCAGGTTCTCAACCTATGGTCCGCAGTGCCAAATAATCTGGCCCTCACTCTCACTCCAGCCACTGATGCTGGAATTGGCTACGAACTCATTTACAGCCATCATTTAAGTGTTTTCGACAGCCATTTACAAAATTACGGCTGTTGTAAATGCATGTACGACTGCTGCGGACTCATTTATGGCTGTTGTAAATGCATTTACTGACTTGAAAAGATTGAGAACCCCTGATGTCAAATAACAGAGACATTTGCACACATACCAAATTCTATGACTGAGGTATGTGTACTTAACTAAGAGATTCACTGTTTTCCACAGTTTCAGGTTTCCACAGGAGATCTTGGAACCTATTCCCTGTGGATCAGGGGGTTGACCTGTACTTTATTTCTTTTACTATCTCCACGATGCTGTTGCCTGGAGTGAGTTGTTGTGATAATGTCTAATGCCAGAGCTGGCCCTCATAGTAAGATACATTGCAGCATACTGTACCTTGTAAACAGTGACTTAAAGTTTTTTTTAATGAAATAGGTAAAATAAATAACTACTGTACATTGAAACAGCCAGTCTAAGCACAAGTCACTACAAATCTACAAGAATCTTTAAATACAGTTTGTAAAATTCTTTAAGTGAAGCTGCTGAAATCAATGAATCTACATCAAGGGAAATTAAATCTAAATCCAATGGTTTGGTGTTAATTGAATCATTAATTATTCCACCTTTATCTTTACTACCTAAATTATCCTAACCTGTGTAATCTGGATACATTTCTCTCAATCCATTGAACACAAATCCTTGTGATTAGAAAGGCAAGCTTTCAAAGATGAATCCAAACTCAATGATCAAAGGGAGCATCAGAAGTTGTTCCACCACCTTATAGCACAGTGTATGTGTAAACACAATGTCTAATAGGTTCTGCCTACAGAGCTCATTGAGGAACACAACTTCTTGCCCCTGCCAATAGTAGTATATTTGGTGCAGCAGACCTTTCTCTATAATGTCTGCATACAAAATGGAATTATTGAACAAATGTATGAAATCATGGAGCAAATGAATAGAAACTTAATTTTGACAAGACAGAGGTGATCATGCTCAGTAGAAAACCTAACCCAGAAGTAGAGATTTCAGCCTGTGCTGAATGGAATAGTATTACAGAAGTAGGATACCTGGAAGGACTCTCTTTAGTATGAGTCTACTTCACCATGAAGATCTTCGGGAGAGGTCATCTTGTGACATCCCTGGATGGAATAAGTGAGAAAGCCTTTTTAGTGGCTCTGGAGTATCCTGGCCAAACAGGTCCACTTTGCCCCTTCCCTGATTGTGGAAGTCTTCTACTGAATGGGTGTGGAGTAGGACAGGTTTTGGTCTTTCTCTCATAATACTAAACCCCAAGTTATGACACTGAAGCTAAATGGTATTCAGGATAGATATAAAGACACAGTTCCTGACACACAACCAGTATAGTCACCTCATAGAATTCACTGCTACAAGCTGCTTACAATCTACATGGCGTTAAATTGAACAAAGGGATGGTGCTACTAGTTGGCCAATGAAGAAGGCTGACAGAGAAAATTTTGATTCGTTTGAAACATGAAGCTCAAAGCGAGTTTTGTGGATACCCTGGATTGCTAGAAAGCCAAACAGGTGGAACCTAGAGCAAAGCAAGCCTGAATTTTCTCTGGAGGCAAAAAGGATGAAACTGAGGGCACATAATGAGAAAGCAAGATTCTCTAGAAAATACAATAATTGCAGAAAAGAGAAAGAACAAACATGAGATGGATTGACTCCTTAAAGAAAGCCATAGGCTTGAATTTGCAAGAGCTGAGCAGGGCTTTTGAGGACAGGAGGTGTGGATTACCTATTCATTGGGTCTCCATAAACCAGAGGTGACTTGACAGTGTGTAACAACACCCCCAACAACATATATGCTACAGGGCCATACGCTACAGGGCCATGACACAGACTACTTACTTCTTTGGAGGAACAAAAGACTGTTGTGATGCAAGGATCATGCAAAACAATACTTTGCACCTCCCTCAAGTGGCTCTGTAAAGGCTACACAATGCCAGACCATGTAGATTGGAGTTTAGTGCAGCTGTATAAATAAACAATGGCTGTTTAGCAAACATGTAGTGGACAGAGGGTTCCCCTGAAGTGGTTCTTCCTTCACTGGTAGCTTGCTGAATAGACTTTTCTTTTCTTATGCTGACATAAATAACAAGATTTCTTTTCTTGGATACACCTATACCTAGACTAAATTAGTTGCATGAGAGTTGCATGTTCCCCACCCTTGATTAATACAATTAATCCAAAGGTTGAAAAAATGTTTTGGATTACTACTGGCAAAATCCCTTGGCCAATGTGTCCAGTAGCTATGGTTGATGGAGGATTGGAAGTTATAATCCAAAGCAGTAGAGGGCGGCTACAGAGTGATTTTATTCTATTTTGGTCTGCTGACAACACGGTAAAGTTTGATCTCATTTTAAGTGATCATATGATGCAAAGCTAATCTCAAACCAGACCATCCTTTTTCTGGTCTCAATTTGTAACTTTTTGGTTCACTGGCAGGGGCTGCTCTTTGTTTTGGAAGGTATGAGTAGCAGCACTCCATTCTGCAATAATCATTAATGTCAAGTTCCTTAACTTTCCCAAGCTCTTCTTCAACATTATAAAAACTTTTCACTTTACAATAAACATTTTGACTTGATTATTGGGTTAAAATCAAGGCTCCCAAAGACTTCCCCATGGCAAAAGGGAGCATTCTAGGAGCTTGAATTAAATGTTCCAATCACTAACCAAGTTATGCTGGGGTAAAGTTACATGACGGGATTTTGCCCAATATATGTATGTGTTTGTTTGTGTATATCTGTATCTGGAATCATACATTTGTTATCCCATTTATTTCTCCAAAACTATCTTCTTTCCTATCGTGAGTGTAACTGCAGAAAGAAAAACCTGTCCTCGCAATGTACATTCAACTGTTGTGTTAGGGGTATTTGCCTTAGTCCTAAATACTTCCTAGTAGGGATGTGACAATCTGCCAGCCCTGATTTTGCTCATTCGAATCCTATGGTCATTCTTGTCCTGTCATAATTTTGTATTGGGTTGTCATTCCGCCCTCCTTTGTGTATGGAAATGTCTGCATATTTGTGCATGAATGTCCTTCCCTCCCCAAATATGTATTTTCATATGTATTTTCCCTAATGCATCCATTTCTTTTTACATTTCCTGTTGACTAAAGTGTGCTTTGACCAGTGTTTGAAGTACATGCACTTTTAGCTGTGTATGTTTTTAAAATGTTTGCCTAGTTTTGACACACACACACACCTCCCTCGAAGTGCATTACTAGCCTTGGAAAGGTACAAAATTATTTGGCAACAGGACAAAAAACCAACATGCCTATCTCAAGAGGTGCATAAGTTATGTTTCCATAGAGGAATGTAAAGCCAGTAAATTTCTTTTTATTTTTTTCTCTTTCTAAATAAGTTCCTTGGCCACAAATGAAACTTTCTTCCCAAGAAGGATGCACAACGAAACCTGTGGCAATCCAACTCTGCAAAAGGAAGTAAAACTTACCTCTTCTGATGTGTTTTTCTTTCCAAAGCTCCACTGTAGTTTAAAGATACATCCACCTAAAATGGGGAGAAGTCTTCTGCCGTGTTGAAGCCTCGCTGCTTGAAGATGTCTCTGGCATTAGGCAGTAGCTTGCTTTGGAACCGATTGTCTTGTGTCCTTAATCTGGTAATAGACTCAGCAAGTTAAAATTGGTCAGGTGTTGAGAATTAACCTCAAAGCCCAGGGTAAGGGTAAGCAAAGAGAGAGAGAACAGATGGCTCAGTTGGATCAAGAAACTCCTCAGAACAGCAAACACAGCACTCCAAAGCAGAAAATTAGACTTCCAGGAAGTCAACTCAAGGCCTCAACTCTGTCCCAGAAGGTTCCCCAGTGGCAGAACCAAGTACCATCACTCCATCCTTGGACCACTGCACCATGCACACAACCTTCTAGAACTGACCTGTTAACAGTCTGCAATGGACATTACGAAGTCACTGTTTTATCTGCATAATTCTAGTGTACTCCTGTCTTCATTGTCAGGATAGAGTCTTGGGTGACAGGGATCTAAGGCCAACTGTTAGTCCCAACTGGAATAAATCCATTAAGCAAATGAGACTTATTCAGTGAACACTCATGTAAGTCCCATTGATCAATGGATCTAATCTGTGTTTGGGACTAAAAAATCCCTCAGCTGAGCGACCCGGAGTGGTGGTTCCCCCCACCGCAAACACTGCTGTAAAATACATCCGTGGCTGTCGTAGTTGCAGCCGCAGGCACATTTACAGCTGTTGTAAATGCATCCGCTTCCACTTCTGGTGGCAGTGGTGATGATGTGGGCCACATGAAATGGTGCCATGGGCTGTAGTTTGAGAACCCCTGTTACAGCCCATGTAAAAGAGGTGGCCTCTGAGACAGGGAAATGCTCCTTTCCCTCAGTAATAAATAGCCACAGTCTGTCCCTGCACAGCTGGGACTAGACAAGAGGGATCCATGTTATGGAGATTGTAGGGATGACAGCTTCTGGGTAGGCATAGATCCCATTACCCATCATTCTAGAGACAGTATCGACAGTGGTGATCACACCCATAAAGGTCAAATGCAAGGTTTATTTGCATTCGGAAAGTAGAAAGTCTTTCAGTAGGAATTAGACTCCTAAAGTGATTTGATGGCTTATCATGAGAGAGCTGGATGGAAGCCAAAGGGCAGTGTGCACTCTCCATCTCAGCATCTCCTCTGCATGCCAATTCCCAGGGAACATGGACAAGGCAGTGCTTTTTGGTGCTCATATTGGGGTACACAGAAAGACCCTCTTTGAAGATTATAGTATTTTTGAACTACAATTGGGCATATCTTGGTAACGACAACCTTGTGTTGCCAGGTAATCTTTCTCACACTGGGCTAGGTGAAAGGAACTGCGGAAATGAATTCACCAAAGGTGGTTTTATTTTGGCAGTTTCATGTCTGGCCTAGACATGGAAGAAGAAGAGGAGGAGGAGGTGGTGGTGGTGGTGGTGGTGGTGTTCATATTCTGCCTGTAGGCTTTCCATTGGCCTCTGGCTAGTCATTCTTTAAGCAGAATGCTGGGTCTTTGGACTCATCCAGGGAGGGTTCTTTTCATATTTTTATGCCCCTGTTCAAGGAATTAACACCAGAAAATATATCCTTGTTGGTGCATTGATTTCTTACTTAATTATATTTGGGGAAGCTGTTGAGAAGCATGTGCAGCTAAGCAAAGAACATTCTAAGAGCACAATGGCTTTTATGGCCTGTTAAATCCTTAGTCAAGTCTGAATAATTTTTTCTGTGTCTAATACCAGCCCTTCCTCCTCCTTCTGCAGCTCTCTATAGCATTATACAGAAGGTTTCCCAACCTCTAGGGCAGTGGTGGCGAACCAATGGCACGTGTGCCAGAGGAGGCACTCAGAGCCTTCTCTATGTGGGCATGTGCGGATGGCAGCCTGTTGAGTTTGGACACTCGGCCTCTAAAAGGTTCGCCATCACTGCTCTAGTGAGAAGAATTTTGGGTTGTATAGGCCAGTAATTCCCAGTCTTGGGTCACCTAAAGTTTTAGCCTTTAATTCCCAGAAGTCCTGATCAGCAAGTGTACTGATTTGGGCTTCTGGGAATCGAAGTCCAAGAACACCTGGAGAAATTTGGGAATCACTGGTACAGAGGATACTGGATGGAAAGAGGGTCAACATTTCTGATGAAAGCAGCAGGATCCAATGAATTAATACAACTGGCTTCTGGTAATTTTGGTAAGAACTGGTATTGCCAAATTTCAGATTATGCCAATTACTATTTTCAATGGCTTCTCCAGGCATATGGATTTTATAAAATGTGACTTTGTAGTTGAACAATAACCACTGTTCTAGATCCAATAATCTTATTGGGTGGAGGGGCTCTTTATTTGGTAATGTGTGTTTCTTAATTTAGACACTGCTGTATTTGAACACCCTACAAAGTTGAATATAATGCCAATAATTCAGTCCTGCTAACAAGGCACAACTGCCTTTAATACCCTGGAATGGTCTCAAAAGCAGTCATTTGTAGTCTTCCAACCAAATCTTGTTAAAACTGCTACTATAAAGAAGAATGTATTTAATGAGAGGGTCACTTATTAAATAGCCATAGTAAAAAAAAAGCCAGCTTGCAAAATACCTTTAAGCCTTATATTTTTAATCAGCAGGACTGCTTTAGAACTACCCTCACTACATAGGATTCTGAAAGTGTGAAACAGCATTTTGCTGCTGGAATGCCATCCAAAAACCCTGTCACAATACCCAAAACATTTTTGTATTTATAAAAAGGGAATAAACTTGCCTTTTACTTACAGTGACAAACAGAAATAACAATGTGTAGCATTGGCTCAAATCCTGTTGGTTTGTATTATAAGTCACAAATCAATGGAGATTTGGTGAGTCAACTTCTTAAATTCTGCTGATTCAAGTGGGCTCACTCTAACTGTGACTTCCCATGCTAAAGTAATTTGCAGTCAGAGTAAGCCTATTTGAATCACCAGTATTTATGGAGGAGTTGACTCACCAAATCCCCATTGAATAAATGGGCCTAGTCTAGTGCAATTTCTCTAAGCAACAGGATTTTGACCAATGGAATTTATGGAGTAGTTGATTCACCAAACCCCCACTGATTCAATGGGTCTAGTTAGTATGGCTTACTATGCTGCGTAACAAGATTTCAGCTATTGTGTTACTTCTTCAGTTAGAACAAAACAAATAGCTTTAATGCAGGGGTTCCCAAACTATGGCCCGTGGGCTGGATCCAGCCCCTGATGACAATTCATCTGGCCCACGCCACACTCATCGCTCCCAGAAGCAGAAGTAAAACACACCTGGATGAATTGGTGTCAGGGGCCTGATCCGGCCCATGGGCCTTAGTTTGGGCACCCCTGGTTTAAGTAGAGAAAATGGGAGCCTAAAATATATCTCATCCTGTTGCAATACAGATTGCAAGCCATGTTCTACTTCCACTTCTGGTGGGAGGAACCACATGACCGGCCCGCTGAACTACATGACTGGCCCACAGCCCAAAAAGTTTGGACAGCCCTGCTTTAATGTATAATACATATTTTAGAAATTAACAAGGCAGACTGCTTGTTTCAAGCATGTGCATGACAAAGTATATCTGTGAGTTTCACTTACTGATTTGAAAACTCAGGCTGACCTATAGAAGAGGAAGTACACATTTAGACTGTACTTCACTGAAGACTTCATCTCCTTTAACTCCCACTATACATGATGGCCAATTTAGCTGCCACTGGGTTCTTTAAAGCCAGCGTGATGGCTATCTTGAACCTGCTTTGCTGATCTGAAGACTAACATCTTGTTCCATGTTTTTCTGTTGTGAGCCCATAAGTAGGTCTGTGTGCTTTACCTGCAGCAATGGGTAGGTCTACAAAGACCGAAGCCAGGCTTTTAGCCACCTCTGATACTATCTCATGTAGAATTGGCAAACTCATTTCTTTGGTAGCAGTTTTGTTTCAAGAGCATCACATCTGCCTTCTATATATACACACTAAAGCTGTTAACCCCATCAGCATCTCCACCTCTTCCTCCTGTAAAAAATTTTTCTCTCTCAAACAAACAAGTAAACAAACAAGAAGAAATTAATTGCCGTTCTTCCTGTGCCTCTTCTTGTTCTACTGGTATAGTTGCTTATACACAGCCAAAAGGAGGACTGAGAACAACACAGATGGATATAAAGTTTAAACACGCTGAGGTAAAGGTTGCCCTTGCTTGAAAGCTTGTTGTATCTGACTCTAGGGTTCAGTGTTCATCTCTGCTTATAGCCAAGGAGCCAGAGCTGTCTGCGTCTGCAGACATTTCCATGGATATGTGGCAGACTTGACTAGATACTGGAGTGAACAGAACACTGTTTATCTTCCCACCGAAGTTGTACCTATTTATCTACTTGCAATTTCTTGCTTTTGAACTGCTAGGTTGGCAGGAGCTGGAACAGACAACAGGTGACCACTCTATCGTGCAGTATTCGGGTCTCAAACTGCTGATCTTCCCCACCTTCCAGTTGTCATGTTCAGCATCTTAACCACTAAGCCAGTGGTTAAGCCCCTGAGTTTGGAGACTGCAAGGTCAGGGTTTGATACTTGAGTGCTGCATGACGGATCTTGGGGACATGAAAAGAGCCTCATTCGGGTGTCCCCTGAGTGGAGTTTCTTCAGCAAAATTCCTTTCAACTCAGAGTAATTTCTGACACTAAATTCATTTATTTACAGTCCCACCCACCTGGCATGCCGGTAAAAGCCAGCCCTTTTGGTCCAGAGCATTTCTGCAATAAGCAATGCATGGTTCTAAAAATACTGGTTTCCTCTCCTGACAGTTCCTTCTCCCACCCCAACATTTCCTCAATTAGTTCTCTTAACTTTTGTTTTCACAGAAAAAGTGACATTTTTCATATCATGTTTACAGAAGGGGGGGACGGGTGTTTGTATGAGGTCAGGTAGGAGGGGTGTCATGTGGGAATGTTCACACACATTTTTTCGAAGGTTGAGGGCAGTCATAAATTTAAGAGTCTCAGCAACTCTGGAAAGGCCAAGGGGTGGGACCAGCTCTGGCCCGAGAGCCAACTCAAATATAAAAGAGTTTCCAGACAGCCAATGCCTGCACGTGAGCGACAAGAGCCTTGAGGTTCAACCCCGGTCTACTGTGGAGACAGTGTCTACTCTGAGGAAGGAAGTGGAGAGCCCAGAACGGCGGCGGCATGGCTGAGTGGCAGCAGCTGACAGAGAGTTCCATCCCTTGCGCAAGGGAGTTCCTACGAGACAACTACAGCAACCTGCTCAAAGTGGCCGATTACTGCGAGAGCAACTATCTGCAGGTGAGTTGCAGCAAGGCAGAAAATGGGACCCAGCCATATAAGCAAGGGCCGGTCCTAATGTTAAGCAAACAGCCTCAAGCGACAAACATGTGTAGGGAGCGCTGTGCCAATTGCATTGCCGTGATTGTGGCTTGTGGGGGGCCCTTTCTGTTAGAACTGTGGGTCACACTCACAAGTCCTGTCTTGATCCCAGTGAACTTGTCCACTGCCCCCAGATGATGTAGGAGGTAATATCTCATAGCCAAGGGAAATGATGACACGTGTTGCAGTCCAATCAGCTTCTGTCTGTATCATCTAATCCTGTGGTTCCCATCGTGGGGGTCATGCCCCAAGGGGGTGGGAGTTTGACTTTAGGGGGTGACATTCGAGAATGAGTTATTAACAGTTAATTGCCTTTTAGGCTTCCTCTGCATGAATAGGAGATCACTTTTTAAATAATAAGAATCTTATGTCACCTGGTGGGTGGAAATCAGGATTTTAGAGATGCTTATGTGGGGCCTAGCCAAAAATAGGCTGGAAGCTACTGATGTAACCCTTTGCCCCAGGCAGAAAATGTCTTGGTCCAAAAGGCTGCAATAGAGGCACACCAAGCCGGTGGGTAAAAGAGAGGAGAAATCTGAGGCCTGTTTGATGGGCAATGTAAGACTCTAATGTTGCTAGTTATTGAGAGATGTGCTCAGCATCTGGTGCAGATTGGAATGGATGCTGTGGAATGATTTGCAGCTTTGCATGGGATGCCTCGTGGTGGTGGTGGTGGTGGTGTGGCACAGCCTCCGTTTACCCAGGGAGATGGGCATTTGAAGAACTGGCATTTTCACGGGTTCTTCCCTGTGTAAACTAAAGTTGTCTCCAGTGCTTGGGAAAGTGACTGTTTGAGCCACAGCTTCTAGAAGCCCCAGAAGTGCTGGCTGATGAAGTAGAGGAGCTGAAGTCTGTAAAGGCTCTGTCTGAAATGCTGGTTCTAGACCTGATAACTCAGGGGTGATGTGGTGAATTTAGTCCACACAATGTCATCATCTATTCAATTCTCTGGCCAAAGGGCTGGGCTGACTCTTTAAAAGAAAGCTTCTTCAATTACACTAATACCTGAATTGTGTTGGAAGAGTAGCCATGCTGTAGCGCTTTAAAGACTAACTGTTAAATGTTAATGTAGGTTTTCATGGATCAAATCCACTTCGAAAGACACTTAGTCATCAAAGTGCTACAATGTTGTTGTTTTGTTTTGTTTATTCACTAATACCGGAGATATCCACAAGCTTTAAAATAAAATCCATATGAAAAGCGTGTTTTGCTCCCTATTATATATCCTTTTGACAGACGTTTCTTCATGAGAATCTGTCATTTCTCTCTTCTATTCAGTCATGACTCATTTATGAACACTGTTATCTGCCTACACTTACTGCTTCCTCAAAGGAGTCCTGCCAAACCGGGTTCTTCTCAAACACATTTTCTTTCTTCTGGAATCACAAGACTCCTTAAATACTTTTACTGTATTTGCAACAGTTTCTACATGCTTATGCTATTAAGCATTACTTATAAACCAATGTGTAGCTAGAGACGGGAACTCACTCTGTCATGCAACATTCACTTTTCAAACAGCTGATCTGCCCACCTTCCTGTCATCAAGTTCAGAATATTAACCATTAGGCTACCAGTCCAGCCAGTAAAATTTCAAAGCTCTGGGAATAAATCATAAACTCTTCATCAGCTACCTACTGTCAAAAAGTAAAAACAGACGGGGCCATACATGGTAAAATTTGATTCCCTTAAATCGGTGATGGTGAACCTTGGCACTCCAACTGTTCTTGAACTTCAATTCCCAGAAGCCCTGATCAACAGGAGGGCTGACTTGGGCTTCTGGGAATTAAGGACACCTGGAGTTCCAAGGTTCACCATCACTGAGCTAAGAGAATAAGTGCTGTCTAGCCAGGTTATCTTGCTATGGCAATAGAGTAGACTAGTGGTTCCCAACAAGGGGTACACAGCCCACTAGTGGACTTCAATTCCCAGAAGCCTAAGTCAGTATATTGACTGATCAGTGCTTTGGGGAAATGACTTAGGCTTCTGGGAATTGAAGTCCAAAAACCAGCATTTGGGAAACACTGGCCGTAGACCATACTGCAAGCTACTCAGCTGAGTGTCAGGGGGCAGTTAACTAACCTGACAACCCTGAGGATTAATGGCTTGGGTCCCAAAGTCCACAGGGAAGGGTGATGGTCCCCAAGTGGATTAGATCCCACTTGAATCCATCTTGATGGGGGGCAACAGGTTCATCCATACTGGCCTGGGGCTGATGAGGTCTTTGCGTTCCAAAAGGGCTCTGGTCCAGAAAATGACTCTTGGAACTGGATCAGTGGTATGGGTGTCATGCTGTGATGTGGAAGGCAGATGAAAGGCCACTGCATTATATTCTCAGGGCAATCTTCATGGCTGATTGCCATGAGGGTTACCAATACTGTATTCGGAAACGAAAGAAGAAGAAGTGAATAAGGGAAATAAGTCACATGTTACACCTGAAGAAAACCCACCTCGGTATGAGCTTCTGTTTGTGCTGATTCTCTTTGTTCTTGCAGTTTTCACATCTTCTTCTCCCCAAAAAATATCTTTAGGCAGAAGACAAGCGGAAAGCCCTAGAGGAAACTATGGCTTTCACAACTCAGTCATTAGCCAGTGTGGCCTATCAAATCAGGCACCTGGCCAGCAATATCTTCAAAATGCTGGACCTGCAAGCCTCTGAAATCCAACAGGTGGAAGCCAAAGTCTGCTCCATTACACAGGTAGGCAAGAAGGCAGTATGGAAAGATGTGGAAGGGGAATTGGGCAATATTTCAGATGACATTCTGTTATTTAACTGGGTACTAGTTACAAACTTGATGACTAGTGTCTGGAATGGATAGTGGCTGAATAGCTCAGTTGCTCTGTTATGTGGAGTTTGATTGTGCCTTTTGGGAGAAGAGCCAACCTGTGAAGTTATGGGTAAGCTGCACAGTCCCAGGGCACCCCTGGAAGAAGGGGCCCTGACCATGCCCCACAACAGCTGAGCTGGCCAGACCATGTCCCAGGAACAGGAGATGTTTGCGCATACATGTCCATATTCACTTCCTGGCTCAGCATGGATGCTTCTGTGCATGCATGAAAGTGGCCATATTTACTTCCTGGTTCAGCGCAGAAGCTTCTGTGCATGCGTGAAAGCGGCCATATTTACTTCCTGGTTCAGTGCAGATGCTTCTGCACATACACAGAAGCTGCCATATTAACTTCCTGGTTCATCATGGATGTTTCTGAGCATGCACTAGCATGTCTGCACCAAACCAGGAAGTGAATACGGACATGTCCATACATGCCCAGAAGTATTTGACAAGGGCATCGCAGGCCTGATAGATTGGCTTTGAGGGCCATATCTGGCCTGTGGGCCATAGTTTGGGCATGCCTGATCTAAATAAACATAAGCTTTGTAAAGAAACTCTATTCTTATTGGTACAGATCTGGGGGAATGGTTGTCTTTGCATAGAGGCCTGGAGGATGTCCTCCAAAATCTCTCCACCCACCTTTCAAAAACAAACACAGAAATCAATTTTATTGGGAAAGGGTACAAGTGGATACCAGAGCTTGTTCTTTTTTTATGCAATTTGGTCATTGCCAAAGCAACAAAGCTGGCATATCCTTAGACACCAAACTTTTTAAAAGTGGAAGATTCTGGAAACTATAATTCAAACAGATCAAAGGTGTATAGTTTCTGGTTCTTTCCATACCTCTGGGCCACTGCTAAAGTCCAGAAGTTGACACACCTTAGGATTTTTAATTCTTCTGTATATACTGAAGATACGCCCTTTCCTCTCTTTTCTCTTCCTAAGGGAATGTAGGGAGGCACACATGATGTTCTCAGATATCAAATCCCTCTTCCTGTAACTGGAAAGAGGCTGGAGAGTCGTCTGGCTTTCCTGTTTCCCCGAGAATAATACCATATGAAAACAAAACAATGAATCAGGATACGTCAGTGGAATAGCTTAATCATGCTTGTTCTTTCACTAGTTGTGTCTCTGTTGCGTCTGTCTGAGGGCTTGTAAAAGCTATTTTCTGTTCAGTTTCATATAAGGGATACCAGTACGTCTCTCTGTGTGTGAAAGAGATGAGCAAGGAATACAAAGAAACAACAACAAAAACGTCCTGTTAAGTCAATTCCAATTTATGGAAATCCTTTTCGGGGTCTTCTGGTAGAAAGTATTCAGAACTGATTTACCATTCCTTTCATCTAAAGGCACTTTCATAGTTTGCCTGAGATCACTCAGTCTGACTTTTCTCCTATAAGGCACAGTAGGGAACCCAACGCCTGGACCTCTTCCCATTCCATTTACTATTTAGTATTTAAGCAGGACTTTTTGCTGCTCAGATTAGAGCATGAGTATGCAACCACCGGGCCATGGACTGGTGCAAGGCCACGGCTGTCCCAAACTGGGCTGCGGGCGTGGGTGGTGCAACGTGCTCCTCTCAACGTGCTCCACCAGGTCTGCCCAGCGAACAGAATGAAAGTATGGGCTTCAGATACAGCAGGGAGACAGGTGACTGGACCCCTACTCCAGGTTGCTTAGCTACGGTGGGGCTCTGCCCCCCACCTGTGTGCAGTGTAGACATACTGCTCTGTGGAAAAATTGTTTAGCATAAGAACAATCTGTGGTGCAAAAAAGGTTGGGGACCTTTGGCTTAAAGGATGCTTCACAAAAATGACCAAAATCCCATTGATGTCTGCACATAACTTGCCCTAGCTAGTTCTAGTTAATTTATGAGGTGTGGAGGCATATTTCAGTTTCAGAGTTGCTCATGTGACCATCTACGTGACTAAAATGCTCCTAGACAATTAGCTACAATTAGCTGTAGCAAGAGACATGAATCTTGCACAAACAGCTCTCGGATTCTTGCCAACAATATATTTGCTTGTTTGGCTTTTTTGTTGTTCTTGTAGATCTTTGACAGAGGAATAGACAGACAGCATGTTCTTCATTATGCTCTTGATAACTCATTCTGGCAGAGCTATGTAGTTTTATAGATCATCCATAGTATGGGTAGAAGGGCATGTGGTTTGTGTGATGGACTGTTTCCTTCTGTTGTGGGAAAGTCGGAGAGGAAAATGTAAGGAAAGCCAGGCTGAGGCTTAGTCTGGCCTAGAAACTATAGCCTATGTTGTAAGACCCTCTATTGGGCTTTCCCCCCTGCAACATACTACCAGGATGGCTACTGTCTCTGGACATTGTTATAAGAAGTTACTGAATCTTTCCTTACAGCTTGATGTCAAGGAGAGATTAGGAAGGCATTCATCATCCTTGCATTAGATCGGATGTCCTGTTTCACCAGGGCAAAAGGCAAAAGGTTAATCAGTGCCAAATCTCCGATCCAGGACCAGTTTGGAAGCCCCACCGAGCCTCAAAGCCCCCTAAAGAAGCCTGGAAACACAATTTGTCTTCAAAGATAGCATTATACAAATACCTATTGAATTATGGTGTGATTTGTTGTGGTTTCACCCCTCTCAGAATACAAGATAGTTTCAAGTACTTTGGGAATCATCTAGTATTAAGCAATAGATAATAATGCATTCTTGCTTAATATAAAGTACCTTACTTGCACTTTTTGGAAGCGCAGTATTTAGATTTCAGTAAAAAAGGAACAAGTTTGCCTTCAGGGTCACAATCAGGCAAATATGTGTGAGAGGGGAATGGGGAGGCAAGAAGGAAGTGAACGAGTGCATGTACCTGTTCTTAAATTTACAATCAACATACATTTTTTGTGTGTGCTTTGCACGCTCAGTCCTTATTGATCTGTTTTGGGCTAAGATGATTTGGGTTTGTTTTTGCTTGTTTGGTCCTTTAGAACAGGGATTCTCAACCTGCAGCCTGTAGGCTGAATGTGGCCCACAGCACCATTTCATGTGCCCCCCACTGTCTCCACCACACCAGGAAGTGCAATGTGGTGGAGGAAGGGTAAAATGGCCATCCGGCCCCCAAAGCTGTCTGAGGGAGCATCTGGCTTAAAAGGGTTAAGAAATCCTGCTTTAGAATTTGCTTTTGATGAGATGCTTAGTGTAGATTCCCTCAGCCAACAGAGCACCGGACTCCATGACTCTTTGGTTCCCTTCCAGCTCAAAAATTATATGAGTCTATAAATTGTACTTTTATACTATTAATATCTTAGAACAGTCCCATCTTCAAATACAGTACCTCCTTCCTGTGAAGGGAAGCTGATGTTTTGGGTCAATTTAGAGAAATAATTCACAAGTTCTGGGTGGGGTTGCCATTTGTCCCGGAAAACCAGGATTATTCCGGATTCAAGGTCGGAAAAATTGTCTTGGCCAGTTGAATAAGGGAGGGTCCAAGAGGCAGCACCCGCTTTGGCAGGTGCCATCCCCAGCCCTTCCAAGAGTCCAATTAGGAGGCCGCTCCCATCGCATTTGCAGGGGAAGGTACACCAAGCAGGGCAGACACGGGACCAGGTTCCCTCTCACTGGGCTGTGCACTTTTGAAGCAGCAGCATCTTCCTCCCACGGGCCCCTGGCTTGTCCACCATCCTCTCCTCTCCATTCCCTTGTTCTTTCTCTAGCAGCTTCACAGTCGCCAAAACAGGAGAGGTGACACTTTTGAATCTGAGGTAAATTCTTCTCTCTTCTACAGGTGTGAGAAGAAATGGGTTGGAGGAGGGCTTTCACCCATCTTTACTCCTAAGGAGACCCTCCTGGGGAAACACACCAGCCCATTTTTTTCAAGTATACTTCTGTCCTGGCATTGTGGGAGAGAATTGTGGCAACTCTAGTTCTGGGCAGAGATGGGAAAATTACTGTTTTGGAGTTTAGCTCCTAGAATACATGACATATATATGCTGGAACTTGTAGTCCAAAAATAAGTTTCTTAACTTCTGCTTCTTTCTAAGGAGAATAGGGACCAGAGTAGCAATTGTCCTATTATTCATGTTTCCCTTACAGAAGGACAGAAATCCTGTTGACTGTGTTGAGTGTTGATTCTCCAATTAAATCAACTGGAAATGGTTCCTGAAACCTACATTTTGTTAAGCATCAGGGTGCAACTACTGTAGATGATACAGTTAACGTACACACACAAGCAGTGCTCCATTGAGATAGACCAGTGGTGGTGAATCTATGGCATGCATGCTGGAGGGAGAACTCAGAGCCCTCTATGTGGGCATGTACACTGTTGCTCCAGCACAGAGTTTGCCCCCCCTTCTGCCCAGCAGCCCAATGGGAGCACTTCCTCCACCTTCTCCTCCCCCCAGCACAGAGTTCACCCCACCCCTCTGCATTGCGGATGGCAGCCTGTTGAGTTTGGACACTTGGTATCTAAAAGGTTCACCATCGTTGAGATAGGCTATATGTTACCTCATATGTTATGTCTGGTTTCTCAGGCAAATAGTTCTGAAAGATTTGCATCCCTGTAAGGATAACATTGTAAAGCAAGGAAATATGTTTGCTTTAGCATGTGATTTCAGCCTCAGACAAATCTTTATCACCTGGATGTTCAAAGATGATGAAAAGTTTGAGTTACAGGCCCATAAGACACAAAGCCACATACAATTAGAAGATACTAACGTACAGTATCTCTACATCACAGGTGAAAGAAGACATTTGCAGTCCTGGAAAATCATTTCAGGGCCAGACTCCCATGGATCCCAGTCTAGTGACACTACTTATCTTTTTTTTTAACTGAGAATGTTTTTTTCTGCTGCAGATTGTGAATATACACAAGGAGAAAGTGTCCCGCCAAGAAATTGGGTCTCTTACTATTTCCAAGACATATCAATGCTACCCGAAAATCACCTACCCTGCAAACCTTGAGCCCTTGGAGACATATTGCAGGAAACCATTGAACTTCAGCAGTTTGGATGAACTTGGCCATGGAATAAAGGTAAGAACTCCAGTGCGTTGCTCTTGTGTTCACTCCCTAAGACAAACAGAGGCTGCTGTGGTACAACTCACAGGCTGACAAGTCCTTGAGGAATCCTAATCCACAGAGAACAGTGTGTTGTGATGCCTCTGCAGCAGGGGTGCACAAACTTTTTGGGCTGTGGGCCGATCATGTGGTTCAGAGAGCCAGTCACTAAGGCCCAGGGGCCAGGTGTAGCCCCCGACAGTGATTCATTCAGCCCGCAAAGCCCTCGTCGCTCCTGGAAGTGGAAGTAAAACGCGCTTCCAGGAATGACGAGGGCTTTGCGGGCTGGATGAATTGCTGTCAGGGGGCCACACCCGGGGCCCGGGCCTTAGTTTGGGCACCACTGCTCTACAAGACATGGAGCTAAGTGTCCCAATTGGATACACATGGAAGAGGTCTCAGTGGAAGATGTAGTGGTATAATGGTCATACAGCAGTATCCCTCTAAAAATAATTTTAACAACCATGCGGCTGTACCACTAAACCAGTCCTAGCTTCTCCTAATAGACTGGCTGGGGGTTTCAGAGAATGTTCATCGAAAAAACCCTATTGTTTTCAAGCCATGGTGTGAATGTTGGAAGGTGACAATGAATCTATACTTTATAGGGACGTCTACATTGTTTAATACCCCAGATCCTGGATAATGAACCTTGGCACTCCAATGTGTTACTGGACTTTAGTTCACAGAAGCCCATGTCAGCACTCCTGCTGACCAAGACTTCTGGGAATTGAAGTTTAAGAACAGCTGGAGTGCCAAGGTTCGCCATCATTGTACCTAGATTACAGATCTTTCAAAGAGGGGACTTGATTTCTAGCCACTTCAGGCTAGATCATGCAGATCATCTTTTATTGTTTATTTCTGAACCTAAATCTTCTATTCCAGGATTGATGAAAGTACAGTAATTAGTAAGTTTGGAGATGTGTCTGGTTATTCAGGTAACTGGACAAAATCTGAGTTGTTTCTAATGGGAGACAATCATTACAGGGTGCTTTTTTTCTGATTGGCAATTCTGGTGGTGCCCAGATGTTATTACTATACCTATCATGTCCAGACACTGAGAGGGTCACCTATTCAAATCTGTCACACAAAGAATACCAGGACAACCCTGAAAAATTCTAGATCAACTGGAATCAATACCCCCAAACCCAGGGATAAACCTAAACTAGGTGGATGAGCCCAAGTCCATTGCCCTTGCTGACACTTGTAGACGGAAAAATGGGAATGTCCGGTTGCCATCTAAAACAGCACCAGAATGACAGAACAGCACCAGGAATCAATAAATAAGGAAAATGCAAAGCTGCTCATATTACAAATTCATGTGGCTGTGGTATTGCTGTCTCAAATTCAAAGAAGGACCCAGAGCCATTGTAAAGCTGGGCAAATATTTCCTTTGGTGGAAATATTTCCAAATATTTCCTTTGGTGGAAATATTGCCAGACCAGAGCCTGGTATAATTTTAAAAAATTGTACAACTCCCAGAATCTGCCTCTCCTCTCCTCTCTCTGCCAGCATGGCCAGAGGGAATTGTTATTCAAAGTGTGAGTGGGGGGAGAGACTTTTCCAAGTCCTACCTATTTGCTGCAAACACAACTCTATCATTTTCACAGAGTGGACATGTCATGTTAAAGCGATCCATGTGTTGCTAACCACCGTCATTCTCTGAGGATCAGTTTCCTGTCCTGATTCTCATAGTTAAATCTCTCGAGGGGCTGGGTGGATTAGTAGGGAAGGCATCTTCTTGTCTTAAAAGTGTATACAAAGAGGGATAATGGATCATCCAAACAAGTGTGGGTAGATGTCAAGCTTTGGTGATCCCCAAAACTGACTCCCCCAGAGTCTTGTGCAAGAGGTGTTGATAGTGAAGAGAAGAAAAAGCTATGTAGTCTTTGTCCATAATCCAAAGGCAATGATAATTAATAATGATCTATAATTGATAATTAATGAACAGGGGGGCTAGGAATTTGTTTCAAAGATACAACACTGACTAGAACTCACAGTCCTCGTTAATGGAACAATCCACTCCAACCTACTGAAATGTTTTGCATTTCAACCGAATAATGGAGGCTGGGATGGGGTTTGGTACGGTAGCAGTCATTTTTTTGCTGCAGTAGATTAATGACTGTCAGCCAGAAATCTTTGCTAATCAACAGTCACTTAGTGATCTACCTGGAGACCTAGTTTTCCTTTCTGCTTTCCCCAACTTTGAACTTTTAAGATTTAGATTTTCTCTCTCTGTCCTTGGAGTAAGAATACAGCCTGTTAGCAGGTAAAGATGTTTCAGCCCTATTATTACAATGCACCAAGTTGGATAACAGTAGGGTTTTCACCTCTTCTTTTTTCCTCCTTGGCAAGCTACTTTGAAGAGAAAAGAACTGTCTGCTGTGGCCAGCCATCTAGGCCAGGAGTTCTCAATCTTTTGAAACCAGGGGCTGGGTCACGCTCCCTCAGACAGCTTTGGGGGCTGCACAGCCATTTTGCCCTTCCTTCACCACATGGCATATCCTGGTGCGGTAGAGGCGGTGGGCCCCCCACATGAAATGGTGCTGCAGGCCGCATCCTGCCCATGGGCTGTGGGCTGAGAATCTCTGATCTAGGCTGATTTGAAACCACAAGCGTCAGAAAATGATGAGGTTGAAGGGTTTCAAACAGAGAGAAAGCGGTGCTTATGCTTTCCGTTCCCACACTGGCTTCTGCTTTTTTCAGTTGGGTTCTCATCACAGACAGGGCCGTTTCCTCAGCAGGGGCCTTGTAGCCCTTTTGGTGCCTCATAGTTAGTAGGCAGTGCCAACTCAGCAAGCAAAAAGTGGCCTTCAGGGTGGGGTGACCCAGTTGGAAGAAAGGTGCACATCTAGAGGGGAAACATTTCTAACTTGGAGCTCTCAGGCCCCATGGGAACAGCAGAAAAGTGCACATGCACAGACCATGCAAAGTAGGTGCAGTGATGTCAGAAATGCTCCAGAAAACAATCTGGAACATGGAGGGAGGCCCAGCAGGTTGCAAGTATTCATTTAAGCCAGGGGTGCCCAAACTATGGCCCGTGTTCCAGATCCGGCCCCCAACACCAATTCATACAGCCTCCACTGCCCTTTTTGCTCATGGAAGCGGAAGTAAAACGTGCCCATATGGGAGCGATGAGGGTGGCATAGGCTGGATGAATTGGTGTTGGGGGCCCGATCTGGCCCACAGGCTGTAGTTTGAGCACCTCTGGTTTAAGCAGAGAAAATGGCAGTATCAACCTGTTGCAAAACATATCTGTTGCCAAACAGACTGCAAGGCACATTTTACTTCCGCTTCTGGTAGGAGGAACCACATGACTGGCCCGCTGAACCATGTGACTGGCCCACAGCCTGAAAAATTTGGGCACCACTGGTCTAAGCGCCCATGTTTGAGCAGTGTCTTAGCAGAGTTTGGAAAACTACTTTTTTTAAAAAGGGTTTTGTTACAATTAAAGGGCTACATCCAGTGGTGGGCATCCGCAGGTTCATACCAGTTAACCAGAACCAGTAATTCTGGCTGGCTCCACCCAACCAAGTTTTGAAATAAAGTAGTCCTAATTCGGGTGCAATGCAGGACTTTCCCCTTGGCCATGCCCACCATACCACACCCACAATTTGATAGTAATTTTTTTGCGCCCACCACCGGCTACATCCAGTTGTTGGTGCCAGAAAAGACCCAATGGGGCTTACCCAAGTGTCAGCTTGACAAGTTTCATTTGTTCAGAGGGTCTGTCTTAACAATTTGGTCAAACAAACTGCATTTAACCAACAGTCCCACAGCCCAAAAGCAAAGAGTTGTAGATATAACCAGAATTTTAAAATGTATTTCTTTAATTCTGTTCCCAAAAAGTAACTGAAAATATCATTGAGATGATACAGTATTTCAGTTATCCACTTGCTACTCTGCAGTGCATCCAAGAATTTCAGAAGGAGGTCAGTTTATGGTTTATAGGCTACAGCAAAGCCTTTGACTGTATAGATCAGTGGTGGCGAACCTACGGCACGAGTGCCAGAGGGGGCACTCAGGCTGTTGCCCCAGCACAGAGTTTGCCCCACCCCTCAGCCCAGCAGGCCAATGGGAGCTCTTCCTCCCTTTCCCCAGCACAGAGTTCACTCTGCCCCTCTGCCCAGCAGACCAATGGGAGCACTTTCTCCCTCCCCCCCAGCACAGAGTTTATGCTGCCCCTCTTGAGGCAAAATGCTAATTAACATGTAAACAACCCCTACTACACTAAGCACTGTGAGGCAGTGTATAAGTGTGATTGCTAGTGCTATTATCTTGCTGCTTTTTAAGATGGTACAAAATTGTTTCATTTAACTGTTTTTTTTAAAAAAAATAGGATAACTTCTAATTTCTGTTTTAATATTTTACTGCCATTTCTTGTCTTTGTATCTGTAGTTCAGTTTAGTTGTGGCTATGAGCTGTATTATGCCATTCACAAGGAGAAACCAGAGGACTGATTAAAAAAAAAAATATCACCACTCCTCTTTTCCTTCTCATTTCTCTCCCAGGATCACAGTACACAGCTGGCCAAAACAGGGACTCTTTCCCGGAGAGGGACTAAGACGTCATCAGGGCAGTCCTCAGGGAGCCTTCGGTGAGTGGGATCATAAAGGCAGTAGATTCATAAGTTATCAGCAGCATTCTAGGGTGGCCAAGTGTTTTCTTTCAGAGAAGACAGGACTCTATTTAAAGGCCTGGCCATTCCAATTCCACTTCAAAAATAAAAGACCAGTGAGAAGGAAGTAGTGTCCTTGAAGGTTATCCATCCTCAGTTAAACACTTTGTACAGGTTTAACAGAGTAGATGGAACAGGCATGCAGGTTGGTCATGGTTTTCCTTCACTGTGGCAAGACCTGTTACCTTTCCATTTATATTATAGTCATTAATGGCTATTTAGACGTATAAATCAACTCACATACTATTTATGAAAACTGATGTCCTTTTTTCCCACTGCTTTTTTTGGAGACAAATAAACAACCATCTTTGCAGCAATACCAAGGTTGTTCCTCAAAGACTACCCTGCATCATGTAGCCAGTTAATGACAAGTTGCTTGGTATTGGCTGTAATTAACCCTTTTGATTAAACAAAATTAAATCCAGATTAATCAGGGAAAAATCTGTGTCAGCTGAAGTGATTCTTCTGAAAGTGCTGTATCTATTCTAGATATTGGCTATCATCATGGCAATAGTCTTCCTGTTCTCCTCGGAACAGTTCTTCTGTGGACACGCTACACCAGTCTCTCAAATTTGTTAACCACAAAGTCCATCTGCGATTATTGATTGCTGTGGTCACTTTGTAAGGGCTGTCCTTCAAGACATGCTTCAACAGAGCCATTATGATCTGTATGCTGAAAAAGGTTCTCAACCTGTTATGAAGAAACAGCAACCAAATTCTTCTTCTTCTTCTTCTTCTTCTTCTTCTTCTTCTTCTTCTTCTTCTTCTTCTTCTTCTTCTTCTTCTTCTTCTTCTTCTTCTTCTTCTTCTTCTTCTTCTTCTTCTTCTTCTTCTTCTTCTTCTTCTTCTTCTTCTTCTTCTTCTTCTTCTTCTTCTTCATCTCTAGGTCAGACATGAAATTGCCAAAAGGACAGCACTTTTGGGCGAGTTTATTCTGCAGTTCCTTTCACCCGACCTAGTGCGAGAAAGATTAGCTGGCAACCCAAGGTTGCCGTTACAATGGTACACCTGATTGTGGTTCAAAAATACCACTGAGAAGTATTAAAATTAAATAGTAAATACTGTAGTAATTGCAATAGGACAGTGAGATAAAAGCAAGATTTGATTTTGACAGTTTTGTTTCTTTTTTCTGAGTCTTCTGTTAAAGTTGTGACTAGATTTCATTAAATAATCAATCCAAATTTAAGGGGGAAATTGTTTTAAGGCATTCTAAGAAACAGCATTATTTAATATATTACACATGACCTTAAATAGGGATGTTGGCTGTTCTTTTGCCAACTGGCAAAGGATATTTTATTCCAAGCAGGGCTTGGCATTTATGATGGTTTGGTCTTCAAGTGTGTCCAACCACTTGCTGCCTTTTATTCTTCAGGTTGACAATATGCTCTCTCTCTCTCTGTGTGTGTGTGTACAATTCTCAGAAAGAAATATTATCTACATCTCTCCCCACCCCTTTCTTTTTAGGAGAAGTCACCGGATCTCAGAGCCAGTGCAGGCACCAGTCATCCCAGATGATAAAATGTCTTCAGCTTCATCTCTGTCATCCCTGAGGTATAATTTGTGAGATCGTTGTTATTTCAAAGAAAGGAGGATAGGGTGAGAAAGGCAGACACTTGGAAAAATTGGTGGCTTTCTACCCTTCTTCTTCTGCTGTATCCAAATATAGGCAATCAGCCATGAAGACTGTCCTGAGAATATAATGTAGTGGCCTTTCATCTGCCTTCCACATTGCAGCATGCTCTCCCATACCACTGATCCAGTTCCACCAGTTACTTTATGGTCCTGAGCAATTTTGGCACCCAAAGTCTTCCTCAGCCCCAAGCCAGTAATGGATGAAGCTGCTGCCCTCCATCAAGATGGATTCAAGTGGCATTTAATCCACTTGGGAACCATCACCTCTCATTTGTTTTTGTTGAGGATGAATATGTAGAATGGTTTGAAAGTGACCAGACCACTGCAGTGAAGTACATCATGAAAAGCAGGACATCCTTAAACACTGAAGAATGTCTTCGACAGGGCACAATTTCCCCCACTTTCTATGTCTTGCAAATCACCTTGTTTTGGGACTGGTCATTGCAAAGTAATCGGAGGCTTGGTTGGTTAAGTCTGATCAATCAGAGAATTGTGTTTTTGCAGAACCTATATGCTCTCAATTTCTAAATGCATCTCTGGCTATCTGGTATAGCTTGGTCCTTTAACCAAGACACTATCAGTGAACCTAAGCAATTCCTTGTTTGAATGTTACAGCAGTTCCACAGAAGCAAGGGAGGACACCAATAAGGATGGATTTCCTGAGCTACCCCCACCCCCACCATCTGTGTTATCACTTTTCCCTCCCCCAAGAGAAACAGATGATGCCTTCTCTTCCCCTCAGTCGGACACATTGCCACCTCCACCTGAAGGATTCAATGATATACATCCTCCTTTCTCTGAACCAGGTAAGACTGTTCTTATGACACAAGAAAAAAAATTAAATACAACATCTGCTTGAAAACATTTATAGGATTCAACATCTTTCACAACAATTTTTAAGATGAAGTGTCTAGCCCTTATTTGTTACAATGGCAAGCTTGACATAGACAGAGAAATTCGGATGAAACCTTGGAAGCCAGAGGGTGGCTGAGCATGATGTCTCATGGCCTAAAATAGGTGAGAACAGTTATGAAGACATGTTGTGCTTCTCTGTCACTCTAGCAGCCACATGAAACCAAGCAATAGATGTAGTGTTGATCTTCTGATGTGTAATACACTACAGTATATGTATATATATTTTTTGCAGCTCTTGATTTTCCAGCATCTCCACCACCACCACCTCTGGCCATCACAGACTGTGAGCCATTTGAGCTCCCACTCCTACTTCCTCCGCCATCCCCAGAGAAGCCATGGGCCCCAGAAACCTATTTGGAAAAAGGTACCTAGCTGGTGTAGTCTTAGATCTGGTTTCTTTCCTATTTCATTGATGGTGCTTAGATTCCTAGAAGCCCAAGGAAGCACACCTGCTGATCATGGCTTCTGAGAACTGAACTCCAAGAACACCTGGGGCACTAAGGTTGGCCACCCCTAGAGCTTCCAGATTACCCAGAAGGCGTTACTTATTGTCATGCACACCTCTGACCAAGCTAAGAGACCTTTCTCCATTTACCCAGATTTTCTCCACAAACAAGCCTGTCAATTACACCATAGATTTCTCTTTTGCATGGATGTCATTTTATTATCTATTTTAGAATCACCTTTATCAAGACCTGCCCTAGATATTTCTGTTCCTCAAGTGTAAAATCAGCCTTGCATGCAATGATTCATCTGGGGTCATGTCCACTAGGGAGCTCTTCTGCACAAGCTTTTGCGATTGGCCCAGCCCAAGCCACTTGGTTGCCAATGTGGAGCAAAACATGGTGTGCTCAATACTCACTAAATCAAATTCACATTCAAATTCATACTCAAGTCATATAAATATCTGAGAGTAAATAAAACAGAACAGCAAAAAAGAAAGAAAGAAAAAAGCCCCCCAAAATGTGTGGCACCTTAAAAACTAACTCCTGTATTTAAAAGTGAGCTTCCGTGGACCAAGTCCACTTCATCTTGCACAAACTAACACAGCTACAACTTCAAACATTTCAATTAAGAAGGACTCTTTCTATCCCTGGCAGTATAAATACAATAACTGCAACATAAATGAAAGAAACAACTTGTTTCTGTTTCATCATATCTGTTATCTGCAATGATTGCTTCCTTTTGCCTAATGGCAGGGCTGGTCTTCTGAAAATCTGCTGGTTCTCTTGGGAGAGCTCTTATTCATTTCAGCAAAGCTTGGGCAAGATCACTTCCCAGTGGATTAATCCCATTACGTCAGATGAATCAGTGATGTGCTCCGCCAGTTTCTTTAAAGGATCCATAGAAGATCAGCATCCTTCCTTTATATAGAACTTGGTATAGTTAGTTTTGCACTGTAGCCCACATAATCCCACAGCCAGCATCTCTGGCTTTTTACAACTCCCTCTTACATTGACCAACACTCTTTCTTCCCATTCTTTCTCCTCTCTTCAGTTGTGACCCTCTACCCGTACACTCAACGGAAGGAAAACGAACTCTCATTTGAAGAGGGGGCTGTCATTTATGTGACACAAAAGTACTCTGATGGCTGGTGCGAGGGGGTAATGAGCAATGCAACAGGATTGTTCCCAGGGAGCTACGTGGAGCCTTTGCACTGAAGGAGGAAGCACATTGCAGAAGTAGATTAAAATGACAGGTTGTGTTGCAAGGTAGACCCACCACCTTGTTCCCATTTTGAAGGCATCATGGAAAAAACAAACCTGGATAGGTGTTGATACTTCTTCTCTGTCTAGGCCAGGTGTGAAACTGTCAAAATGAAGGCACCTTTGGGCGAGTTCATTCTGCAGTTCCTTTTACCTGACCTAGAGGGCAAAGGATTAGCAGACAACTCAAGGTTGCTGTTACCAGTGTATGCCCAAGTTGTGGTTCAAACATACCACAATCAAGGAGGCTCTTTCTGTGCACCCTGGTTTGAGACAAGTTGCCATAACATTCGTATTTTCCCTAAGTTGCTCTGATGCACAGCTAGAAGGTATCACATAAGAGTGGGATATGCTCATTCATGGCATTATGGATGAGACAATATGTTTCAAGGTCACTTTCCCCAGCTAAGCTTGTGGAGCAGCTAAAGAGCAGTAAAGTAACTGGCCCAGCCATTGTTTCTCCCACAACTTGGCATCTCCTCCATAAAACTCAATATAATAAATATAACTGCAGTTCATTGAGAGAGGTGGTATGGTTTTTCTGCTTTACATTCCAGACAGTGGTACCACTGAACAGATATTTTGGACTTCAGCGATTTTTACTATCAAAAGCCATGCTGGCTAGGGTTTTTGGGAGACGAAGGCCAGGACATTGACAAAGATTGTTCCACACCCAAGGCAATAGATTCTTGGGCTCTCCAGACATTTCTGAACTTCCATTCCCAGAGAACACAGCCAGCCTGGCCAACAGTGAAATAATATGGGAGTCATAGTACAGAACATCTAGTGGGCCAAAGGTTTTTGTAATTAAAAAAACACACACTAGAAGACCAGTGGCTGAGTAGATATTAAAAGTACATAAATTGCTGGGACAATGGTTGGATCTTCCGAGATGCATCTTCACAATTTGGTACCAGAAAGTAGACAACCAAGTGAAATTCTCTTTGGTAAGTGTTTTATTCAATGTCTGTTTAGTTCAGTGGGGCTTTTGCAATGCAAGTAAACTTTCTGGTGGAAAAAGGCCTGCTGTTAAGAGCTGTCTTATTCAACTACTGTAGTTCTATGTGGTGGGAGCAGAAACATGTCTCTCTGGAGAGCCAACTAACATTTGGGAAACTTCAACTAAGGACTGCAGCTAATCATGGCTAAATCCACTCTTTCTCTCCCAAACACACACACTGCTGAAAGCAGGCCATCTGGGATGAGACTATCCAGTGATGGCGAACCGTGGCACTCCTGGTGTTTTTGGACTTCAATTACTGGAAGCCCAAGTCAGCATTCCTTCTGATCAGAGCTTCTGGGAATTGAAGTTCAAGAACAGCTGGAGTGTCAAGGTTTGCCATCATTGCAAGTCTAGTCCATTTGTGGCCTGTCACTGCTTCTGTTAGAATGAGAGGTGGAAAGCATAACCCTCAATGCTTGTTTTCTGCCCTTTAATTCCTTCTTTTGAAAAAGAGGCTACAAAACATATTAAGAAAGAAAACCAGTTGAAGGGATGGTTAATAAATCAATGGACTGAAATTGAACTATAAGCTGAGGGAGGTTGGGTAGCTAGTTTATGAGAAAGGAGGATGCTCCTCTAAAAAAACCACTGATAGGAAGGTGGAAGTGAAACTCTTCTACCAGTTTGGTTACTAGAGGAGAGCATTCATACAAACAAACAATTAGAAAACCAAATGTGGGACCTATGATAGCTGCATAGAAGAAGAGCCTGATCATGTAATTACTGGTTTTGTCGATGTGGGATATGGAAGGCAATTTAAATTGGAATTGATGCTTCCAAAAGAGCCACCATGGTACTTAAGTTCCAGGAGAAGTAGGCGAACAAGGAAGAGGATGGGAGACAGTGATGGGAGATGGTAAGTACAACAAATGGGAAGGCAAAACAAACTAAATCTCTCCTCCCACCACCTCTCCAAATGGGAAGAAAGGCAGTTAGACAGATGGTCTGAGTGGTACCCTGTGGGATGGATAAGAAGACTGCAAGCTGAAGTCAAACATGCAGTGCCAGTACCAAGGAAATGGAGGAGCAAACAGTGCATATTTCATACATATTTCAGTGTTTCCCAAATGCTGGTGTTTGGACTTCAGTTCCCAGAAGCCTAAGCCAGTATATTGACTGATCAGTGCTTTGGGGAATTGACTTAAGCTTCTGGGAAGTGAAGTCCAAACACCAGCATTTGGGAAACAGTGAAATATGTATAAAATATACTACAGTAACCCCTTCAAGTGGTGATCTACCATTGACAACTGCATAATGAGATTGCACAATCCACAAGTCCATTCACAATTCATTGCCTACAGTTGCCCTTGAGTTCATAAATCTTGCATCCCATGACTGCACTATACTTGCCTCTCAACCTCCTTCACAGAGATGATGGGGGGGGGGGGAGATTAAGCTATTTTGGAGATCCCTGGTGTTTGTCCCACTTTCCTTTCACTTTGGCTCCTTTCCCTGGACTTCTGTGGTTTTGAGGAGATGGAGCAGACAGGCCATCTCCAAGGGTCAGATCAGAATTTTAGATCCTTCTAGTGATGGAATTTCTAACAATTCCTAGGAGCACCATAGATACTCAGTATGGTGTAGTGGTCAGAGTGATGGACTAGAACTCAGGGAGCATATGCTTAAATCCATGCTCAGATATGGAAACTCACTGGGAGCAGAACTAGTCAAAATACTCCTTAAATATCTGACTTACCTTGAAAGCCCTATTAAGGTGGTTATATGTTGATTCCAACTTGATGGCATAAAACATAACAACAGCCAATGGTCATGGTGTTTATGGAAAGGGAACTGTAGTTCAGAAACAACAAATATTTCCTATCTTTAGTTCTTTGAAGGGTCAGCTAATGCCCAAGAAAGAATACTAAGTATCCTCACCGGACCACACTTCCCTGGATTCTTCAAAAAAATCACTCACGGATCAAGTGTATAAAATCAGAATAAATATATAATAAAGATAAATCTCTTTATATCCAAAAATGATAAATTCATACCATGATAGTACAGTATAGCTATATCCAGAATTCAACTATTTCATGCTTCTATCTCCATTCAACAACTCCTGACCACCTCCAAATTTAGTGGGGGAAGTAAAGATGGAAACACAAAGATTATGTCCCATGTTAGTGTGTTTGGAGAATGGAATGATAGAAGAATTGAGTCTGCAACTGAAAGAACAAGGATCATATTTGAATGGAAAGGGTAATACAGTACAAAGGATTAAACATTATTCTACCTAGAGTAGGCCCACTGAAATCAATGTGACTTGTAGATATGCCACATTCATTTTGGTGAGTCAGCACTAGGAAGAACTAGCACTAAATTTAACCCAAAGAGGAATTCCAGATAGCAGAAGATAAAAGTGCAAAGTAACATGGCCAGAATGCCAATTGGGGCTGAAGCTTGGAAAAGTTATTTCTTGGAATTACAATATTCAGAATTCTCCAACAAGCATAGCTGGAAGAGTCATAGCCTTCCCCATTTTTAAAATCCAAGCTCTGCACCTAACTTTCAACAAACTGGGCAGCAACCATACCTTTGCCTCTCACAGCTCCCCCACTCAGTGTGAGAAGCATATGGAAGCTGCCAGAGATGGGAAGTAATTTTTTTTAACTACAGTCCCCAGAATACTGGTCAGTATAGACAGCATATTCCAAACAAAGCAGTTGTTCCCATCTCTAATTGTTCCTATTTGTTCCTCACTTTGAGGATTATTTTGCTACTAGTTTCTTTTCTTGTTTGCTGTTGTTTTCACTGAGATTTTCACTATACAGGACACCACCCCTGGATTGCTTACATACTAGCTTTTTTCTGAGCATCAGAAATACTTCCCTGAGAATTTGTGCTGGGTGGAGGGCCAGCTAGGCACTGCTGCAGCAAAAGTGCTTTCCATTACAATATATTTGGCTTAGGTCATCCCATCTAGGCAATAGGTGAACCTCCCAACAGGTAGGAGTACTATGAGGAATGGAGACTGGCCAGATGGGGACAATGACAATGTGCCCCAAACTGTAGAATAATGTTTCCATATCCTCCTTTTCTTTCTGGCACGTTTCCACCCCAACCACACCCCCATTTTGACCATCAGCAAGAAAATGATTTTAACCCTATTACAGTGGTGGTGAACCTATGGCACTCACCCCAGCACAGAGTTTGCCCCACCCCTCTGCCCAGCAGCCCAATGGGAGCACTTCCTCCCCCCAGCACAGAGTTCACCCCGCCCCTCTGCCCAGCAGCTCAATGGGAACGTTTCCTTCCTCCCATGTTGCTGTGTTGGCAGTTTGCAATAAATAAGTGTTTTGGATTGCAGTTTGGGCACTCGGTCTCTAAAAGGTTTGCCATCACTGCCCTATTAGATCATGAATGATCAAAGTTCAGAAAATGGGTTATGTGCAGCTCCTAGTGACCTCATTGCAACCCTTGGGTCTTAGCCTCTTCCACCCCCCTTTCTTTCAAAATATATATACTTTAGATTTCCATGGGCATGGGGAAGGAGTTGCAAGATAGGTGCAGCCTTCCATATCTCTGGTGGATGCAGCCCCCCCAACATCCTTGGAAGATTTCCACCCTGTATCTGATGTAGCAGAGACCATGACAGGTTAAGTGCTTCGGTAGCAGCAGAAATACTGTCTGCATCCAACATGCTTTTCAGAAGTAACTTGAGGGGAGAAATAAGTAAGAGATGGAGGATCTGCAAAACCAGACTTTGTAAAAAGGCGAGAAGGAAAAGAAATGGCCAAACATCCATCCTTCCTTCCTTCTTGGAATGGATTTCCTAACTGCATATAGAGCCTTGGCTTTGAGATTAAAGGGAAGGAATATCTGGAGACAGAGTTTAAGCAAGAACAGGAGAGGAATGCGTCAGGGTTTACGCTAGGCACAAGAGATGTGTGATGTTGCTCAATCAAATTTTTCAAAGCTTCTCATAGGAGTGGCTAAAGAACAGCTGCTTGTTCCACCACATCCTCTCCCCTCAACATTTTCTCTTGAGAACCTCTTGGAGGTAAGAGGAAATTTCTGCTGCTGACTCCCAGGGTACTACTGTGGCTTGGTAGGTCCCAGGTTGGTTTTTCTCCATCTCCAAGATGTGTTGATGCATTGGGTAAGCCTTCCTTGGGAAGGCAACATCATTGGACTTCAGAGTGGTGGAAGGGCAGAAGTCATTGGCTCCATCCCCAATGTAGAAGACTCGCTCAAACCTGACTCCACCTCGAGCTCTTTCTGCCAGGTATTCTGTCAGAATCTTCTGTTTGCACATGTTTTCTGGGCATTTTGGACAGTTGTGTGAGTGATATGGGCCCAGGGTGAGGTAGCCCTTCTTGTCGAAACTGGAAGGGTTAGTGAAGATCTTCCTGAAAAGGGAGTACACACCAGCAGCCTTCAAGGCACATTCGATGCCAAACATGTTGGCATCAGACATGAGGATGATTTCAAAGTGGTCCTGATGTTTGGAGAGGAACTGGAAGAGGTCACGCATGCCCGGGGAGAGGGGGATCTTTTCATAAGCGGCCTTGAAGTCAGCCATCTTCACCCCTTGGTCTCCCATGTACTTCAAGACTCTCTGCATGTATTGATTGTAAGGTCCGTCATTGATGGTTTTGCGTATTGACTCTGGGAGCTGTTTTCCTGGCAAAGCTTGTAGGACGGATTCATCACTGTTCTCATTGACGATGGTCTCATCAAAGTCAAAGATGAGGAGACGTTTCTGTGGCTGCAGAGCATCTGTGGTCCCATCCTGCAACAGTAATGAATAAGAATGTGTTTGGATGTAGCCATCTTTCCCTACAGATGCTTAGAGTAGCCAGAGTAACACAAACAACAAGCTTTTTCTTTAGAAGTAAAGAAATAGTGAGGGAACAAAGATGTGGCTTCACAAATTCTCATTGCTGCCCCAGTAAAAATGCTCAAGGAGTAGCAGTACCAATACCACTATTACAAAACAGAAAATAACCAGGTACAGTCATACCTCGCATAATGAATTTAATGCATTCTACGAGGCTGCTTGCTATGCGAAAAATTTGCTATGCGAGTTACACTCGCATAACAAATTTTTCGCTATGCAAGTTTTTCCCATAGAAACACTCGTTATGTGAGTTTTTCCATAGGGAAAAGTCCAACTCGCTATGCGAAAAATTCGTTATGCGAGTCGGACCGCTTAGCAAAAAACTTGCTCGTTATAGAAGTTTTTCACTAAGAGAAACGCTCGTTATGTGAGGTTCGACTGTAGAGTGTTTTTGTTTGTTTTCTGACATGCAGGTCAAAAGTTGATCAGAGACCAGAATGGGCTTTCTCAGCAACCTTGAGACTGAAAGGGAGTCATTAAAAGCTAATCTGAATAATCTATTGTTGCTAATGACTGTGTGAAGCTGTATTGTTATACTTGCTTGTCTGTCATCTTGCTTGACCACACCCATCTCCCTTTGACACCCTGAATTTGGTGTATAAAAACCATGCCTATAAGTTTCACTCTTTGTCTGAAGTGGACTTGATCCACAAAAGCTAACAATAAAAATAAAGCAGTTAGTCTTTAAAGTGCTAGTTTTTTATTTTTATTTTGTTTTGTTTATTTTCTTTTGTTTACTATTACTGTGATTATTATTATTTAGAACATAGGAATCTGCCTTATACTGGCCCAGACTACGGGACCATCTAGCCCAGAGTTCCTCAAATTTGGCTTTTCAGGTGTTGTTGGACTTCAGTTATCAAGTCAGCACATCTGCTGATAAGGGCTTCTGGAAACTGAAGTCCAAGAACATCTGCAGATCCAAGTTTGAGGAACCCTGATCTAGTCCAATATTATCAGCTCTGACTTGCAGCAATGGCTCTTCAGGGTTTTTGGTAGGATTCTTGCCTAGTTGTATCTGGAGATCTTTGGTGGTTTCTCAACCAAATACTATCCATGTCTAACCCTATTTAGTTTCTGAGAACAGATAGGAGTAGGTACATTGTCATTATCCCAGGAGTTTGGAAGTATCTAGTTATAAGAAACATACTGCTTGAGATTCATTCATTTATTTTTTGAAACTAATGTATAACTAAGGTACAGTCAGATGGGCATTTGGCCCACTGTTTGATCTGCCATGGGGAAAGGTTGGCTTGCTCCTTTTTCTGGTGACCACACAATGTAATTGCTGGAGTGAAGCAACCCATCCTCTAAGTTCCTCTGTCAGAGACTTCTGCTTTTTTGAGGCAGGATAATTGACACACTTTTTATTTGTTTCCATGTGTGTCATTGCTTGGGGTTGCCAGAGCTCCTTCCACAATCAATGTTCTGTACCATGGAGTGACTTAACAGGAGAGCCGCTTCAGGATACTGGTAAATTAAACTTCCTCTGCTCTGTGGAGGATCAGAAGAAGTAAATTATTTTACAGCCTATTAGGGCAGTGCAGATACACTGCATCACTTATAAAACAGCAATAGCAATTACACTTATATACTTCCTCATTGAGCTTAGTGCACTCTCTAGGCGGTTGACAAGTTAATTGGCATTTTGCCCCTAACATGCTGGGTACTCATTTTACTGACCTTGGAAGGATGGAAGGCTGAGTCAACTTTGATCCACGTTGGGATCAAACTCACAATGTTTTGGCTGAAGTAAAAAAGCTTAACCATTGCATCAGTAGGGCTCTTTTAAAAAAAAAATAAACAAAAACTTTCTCCTGGTGGTAGAAGGCAGTAAGGGAGTTCGACTCGTCTTTGTGATTTGTCTTAAAGGATCTGGTAGGGGAACCACTTGCAAAAGTATTTATGGTTGTCAAGCGAAGTTGGAAAACACATGGTTGCTTCATTTTTAACCTGCTGATATTGTGAGATTGTCCCGTATCAGAAACTTGCAGTTTATTTTCTTATGACCTATTTCACAAGCCTGGCATTCTGCTCAGACATTTTGGACTTCTATGTCCATTATCTCATCTGGTTGATTAGGGCTGGTGGGAATTGGAGCCCAATATATTTTGGAGGGCACCAAACAAGGCAATGCAATCTTACAAAAATCATGGTGTGGATAAATGGCAAAGAAATCTCTGGAAAGACCCAATCTGGGACGGACACAGAAATCCCATGTGAACTACTTAAGGGCAATCAGTGCTATGGCCCCATTAGTTCTGCACATCCTTCCCGCCTCAGGGGGACTGTAATCTTTTTTTCCTCATATATCTTCAGCTCTGACCATAAGATGCTTAACCTGTCAAGTAAAGGGGATCAAGGCTTACATCTCTCCCTTAATCCTGGTTGCACTCCTTGGTGAGCATGATAATGTATTGCCCTTGAAATGCACAGACTAGTGTCCCCAGAAGACAGACAGGGACACTGCACCAGGAGCCTTCAGAAAATATCTAAGTTTGAAAAGTCATTTTGAAAAGATGGCTACAAACTGCAGAGTGAACGTCACATGAGCAGTTTGAGACAGGTTTGGGATTGTTGGAGTTTCCTCATTCAGTTTCACCTTTTGAAAAACATTGCTTGTAAGCTCCCATACTTGTGGGGCTGCTAGCAGTGCCAGCAAAACCTTTCACTCAGGTGTGGATGAAGTGTTTGAGCCCACCTGCTTACCTGACCCATGCCACTTCCTGGTGTTCCTCCCACCCTGTTGGCTTACCTGGAATTCTTGTTCTTCCATTCTTTCCTACCTTTATATAGAGCCAGTCCACCAATGAGACATGAAGAATACCAACCAATGAAAAGAGAGGGGTGTGGCCTAGGCAGGTTGAGGGTGGTGAGAAGTCAAGTTATGAAGCTCACAGAAAGCAGGTAAGGCTCTGAGGGTCTTCAAGCTGGAGCTGACTCAAGGCATGCTTCTGCCTGAAGCAGAAGGCCCAAACATCTCCCCCCTTCTTCCCCTATGGTCAATGATGGGAAACTTTCTCATCATCCAATATCAGTGCCAGTCTCTAATGGCCCCCCTGCCAAATGATGCTGCCTTTAGCAGGTGAAGTTAAACTCTAGCTGACAGGGGCAAAAATGGGTCTGGGCTTTATGGATCCCAAAGTGAGACTCACATCCAACCATACAGAGGGCCTTTATTTCCCTGCCACAGACTTCTTTTTCATTGGATGATGCTCACCTTAGAGAAGCATCGCAGCCCAACACCTTCAAAGCACCTCCTCATCTTTGGTATTTCAGTTGCTGACGTCTCTGCATAAGGTCCTCTTTGCTGCCAAAGAAACAGCAGATCACAATTTTGATTAACAACTCTTGGTAGTGCCTAGCTTGCCACTTCAGAACCTTCCACTTGTCACAAAAAACATGAGCGGATACACAGTGTCTTATTTTTATCTTAGATAAATAGGTACCACTTCGGTGGGAAGGTAAACAGTGTTCTGTATACTCCGGTGTTGAGGCATGCTTGCCACATGTCCACAGAAACGTCTACAAACACAGATAGCTGCTGGCTCTTTGGTTATAAACAGAGATGAGCACTGAACCCTAGAGTTGGATATGATTACCATTGCCTTCATTACCATTTCAAGTTGTCAAGGATGGGAAGAGGCTTCATATCTGTAAAATTCTTCTTCGAAACATGCATAACCCACAAGTATGGTTATAGAACCTGGAATGCTATCAAACAGCACATAATGTACACTCACAGCGAATCTGGCAGTGCTGATTTATTCCAGCCACAAACTCTTTTGAGATTTGCACAAATTTATAGGAAATGGTGTCATTTCCTCAACATCTACTGCCCTCTTGTGTCTAGGAAAAGTACAAGATGAAAATCCAAACGAAAAGATTTTCAGGAGGCTGTTTCAGGTCTAAATGTGTATTAAACCCAGAACAAAAAGAGATGTGTTGTGTCACCCATAAAACTCCCAAGATTAATCTTCAGTAACAAGTTTTAACTATGGTAGAATTTCATTCTACCAAATTTGTTCAGAATTGTGCCACTATTTACACGTGCATAAGGGAGACCCTGTAAGTCTTGGAGACAAATTGCCACTTATTAACAAAATACTGGTTGGGTTCCTGGGTGCATGCCCAGAAATGTAACCAGCACCTCATAATTTATAATATATAAGCAACAGCAATTACACTTATACTGTATATATAAGTAAAATGAGTACCTAGCATGTTGGAGACAAAATGCTAATTACTTTGTGAACGGTGAGAACATTCTTTAAACAGTTCACAAAGTAATTAGCATTTTGCCCCCAACATGTTAGGTACTCATTTTTTACTAACCTCAGCAGTAAACGCTGGAATGTTGAGTCAATCTGGAGTTTATCAGGATTGAACTCAGATCGTGAGCAGAGTTTTGACTTCAATATTTTAGGTTAACTACTGCCCCCCAGAGACATTTATAAATTGCCACAGAAATGTTTACCCATTTAAACTTTAATTTAATTGCTTTATTGGAAAAGCAAGCAAAGAAAAATGTGACACCAGAGGTGGAAAAGGAATGTCACAAAAACTAGCCAATCAGTGCTGTACCACAGTCAGCTTTTATGGCAAATTGAGAGAACTGGTTGTGATCTTGATCCTGCATAACAATACAGGTTGCTCCCATTCAATATCAGTGGGGAATATGTTCCGAGGCCTACTACAGATACCTGAAACCATGGATTACAGTGAACCACATATTTTAAATTGCACACAGTGTCCTCTAGTGGTTACCTTTGGTAATGCACAATAGAAATACTGTATGTACTGTATATATCAAGGGTTCCCAACTTTTTCCCGCCACAGGCCAGACCTGCCCCTGACTTACAGCTGCATGGGCTGGAGGCGTAGTTCCTTCCGCTGTTTCTGGTGCCTGCAACAGCAGTGTCACAGCATTTTTTAGCTGCTCTGGCAGCCTCCACCATTTCCCATGGCGGTGGGAGGGTATGTGGAGCATTTTTGCTCCATTTTTGTAATTTTTCGCCAACCTGGAAGTGCTGGGAAAGCGGCAAAAACAGTGGCAGAAAATTACAAACATGGACCACAATGGGAAATGATGGAGGCTGAAAAAGAAGTGATGGAGGCTTTTGCAGCCTCCGCTGCTTCCCAGGAGGGTGGGAGGGTGTATGGAGCATTTTTGCTCCATTTAAAAATTAATAACAATTCACCACATTTTCTCACTTCCAATGGCAGGGGGAGCTTCTGGTGGTGCCTAGGTTCCCATGGGCCAGATTAATTAGCACTGTGGGCCACATTAGGTCCATGGGTCATAGGTTGGGAAGCCATGTACAGTATTACATATTTCAGGACTTTCTATTGATTATTTTTAGACCTGCAGATAACTGAAACTACAGATACTGAACCCACAGATATGGGGTGGGGAACCTTATGTATACAATTGAAGGTCTATTTATCTACTTGCAATTTCTTACTTTTGAACTGCTAGGTTGGAAGAAGCTGGGACAGAGATGGGAGCTCACTCCATCATGCAGCACTCAGATCTCGTACTCCTGGCCTGTCAACCTTCCAGTCATCAAGTTCAGCATCTTAACCACTAAGCCCCCAGAGTCTCTATCCTCCAGATGGTGCTGGACACCAAGTCTTGATCAGCAAGACTAAGAGAAAAGGAAACTCCAGTCCCAACATCATCTGGACTTCTCAGTTCCTGTTGTAAATACATGTTCTTTTGGTCTAATACACAAAAAAGGATTTAGGGAATATGTAAGAAATGTAGAATTTGAGCTAGTTTGTTTGTGAAAAATAAATCTAGATTAAAGCCAACATGAAACTATCTCGATGTTAAGGAGATCAGGATTTTCTGGCACACACCTGACTGAGCTGAATAAGATCAGCAAGGATTTCTGATTCCCAGTAATTGAACAACATTAACAACAAAAGGATCCCCTCCCTAAATACTATACTGGGGTGCCCAATCTACAGCACATGGGCTGGATCCAGCCACAGATGCAAATTCATCTGGCCCACACCACTCTTGTCGCTCCCGGAAGCAGAAGTGAAATGTGCCTTTACAGATTGACCATAAGGGGGCATTTTACTTCCACTTCTGGGAGCAATGAGGGTCGCATGAGCCAATTGAATTGGCACCAGGGCTGGATCTGGCCCACAGGCTATAATTTGGGCACCACTGATTTAAGCAGAGAAAATTGAAGCTTAAAATCTATCTCATCCTGTTGCAAAACAAATTGCAAGGCATGTTTTACTTCTGCTTCCGGTGGGAAGGACCACATGACTAGCCCACTGAACCATATGACCGGCCCGCTGAGCCATGTGACTGGCTCATGGCCCAAAAAGTTTGGGCACCCCTGTACTATACCATTGGAATGAAAGCAAGCTGTAGAACTTGAGAATGGGACAAGTTTTGGATTTTTCTGGGGTAAGACTATGAGCTTTGTTCATTTCTGGTACTGCAAGGGAAAGGAAATCCCAGGTTTAGGATTTTGTAATCCCAAAAGTGTGCCTTTTGCATCCACATGATGCTTTGGCTGAAACAAGACATGTTAATTTTGGACTTCCTTCTCCAAATCACCCAGCCAGTTATGCTTGTGCTAATGCTGGGTAGGATATTTTACAAGACAAAGAGGAAAGCAGTGATTTTTCAAAACTTTCAGCTGCAACTGGTCATTGTCAGGGTTCTAGCACCCTAAAATTAAGGGGAACTGACAAGCCCCAAGTATGATCAGTTTTGATCTAGTGGGCTAGAATTACTAAGAAAGGAATGTCTGAGATTAAACAAAACAGGAAAAAAATGTTGTAGCACCTTAAAGACTAACTCCTGTATTTAAATGTGAGCTTTAGTAGACCAAGTCCACTGTCTGATGAAGTGGACTTGGTCCATGAAGGTAAAGTTCGCCCTTGCTCAAAAGCCAGCCATATCCGACTCTAGGGTTCACTGCTCATCTCTGTTTATAGCCAAAGAGCCAGTGATGTCTGCGTCTGCAGATGTTTCCATGGACATGTGGAGGGCATGCTGCTTACATTCCCACCAAAGTGGTCCCTATTTATCTACTTGCAATTTATTGCTTTTGAACTGCTAGGTTGGCAGGAGCTGGGACAGAGATGAGGGCTCACTCTGTCATACAGTACCCAGGAATAGAACTCTGACATTCCAGTCAGTGAGTTCAGTGTCTTAACTACTTGAGCCACTGCAGTCCTTTGGTTCAGGAAAGCTCACATTTAAATCCAGGAGTTAGGTCTTTAAGGTGCTACAACATTTTTTTGTCGTTGCTGTTGTGCTGTTTTGTTTAATCTCAGATATGCTTGCACAGACTAACACGGCTACCACTTCACACATTTCAACTAAGAAAGGAGTGAAAGTGATGTTCAAATCTGAAGTAGTACTTTTCACCAGGAGAAATGGACTTAAAATTCTTGCAGCCTCCTTGCAATGGAAAAGCAAAGAGCCAGCCAAGGTCACACTGTAGGAATAAGCCTGTGTCTTTAGGGGGAGCAAATCTGATGAATGAAAGAAATCGTTCGATGCATAAAGAAATCTCAAACTGCTGCTAGAAATAGCCATGGTTATTTCCATAGCTGAGAAAGAGAAAACACAAGCCCCATTCCATCAGATGACCACGTTTTTACATCAGAGGATCAGAGGGCTGGGATGTTTCCACCCTCCTCTCTGTTTCACAGGATGTTCCCTGTCCTGGGCTGCCCCCGTCTTGGCAAGCACAACACAAAGAGAGAGAGTACATGGGATGTGTCGAATCAGCAATGCCACATGCTCCCAATTAAAAATAGCAATATGTGGCTGTTGCAAGCCAAGAGACTGAAATGTTTCTATGGGAAGACAACCTGAGTGAATCAGCATTTTGGAACTGGGGAACCTGCCATACCACAGTCAGCTGCACATGGCACTTGATCTTGTTTCGGCAAAGAAAAGACAGACCATGAAGCTGAGTATGTTTGTCTCTCTCCATACCATGCTGAACTTGACTGGAAGGCCAGCAGATCAGCAGTTCGAGACCGGAGTACTGCATGACGGAATGAGCTCCCAACTCTGTCCCAGCTCCTGTCAACCTAGCAGCTTGAAAGCAAGACACTGCAAGTAGATAAATAGGTACCACTTCAGTGGGAAGGTAAACAGTGTTTTGTGCACTCCGGTGTTGAGGCATGCCTGCCACATGTCCATGGAAACATTTGCAGAGCCAGAAAGTGCTGGTTCTTTGGCTATAAACAGAGATGAGCACTGAACCCCAGAGTCAGATATGACTGTCTTTCGAGCAGGGACAACCTTTACCCTTACCATGCTGGCAAGCAGAGAAAGAAAGTTCTATAGATCAGTTTCATAGATCAGCGGAAGACGCTACCTGTGTGTAAGACATTCTCCACAGGGAAGATGGGGAAATTAATCTTCTGATCAGTAAAATGTTGCACCTCCCCCGGTGGCTTAGTGGTTAAGACACTGAGCTTGGAGACTGGAAGGTCAGGTTTCGATACCTGAGGGCTGCACTTGGGGACATGAAAGAAGCCTCATTCGGGCGTCGCCTGAGCAGAGTTTCTCCAGCAAAAATCCTTTCAACCCAGAGTAATATCTGACACTACATTCTTGTTGTTGTTGTTGTAAAGTGTTTGCATTCATCCTACAAGTAGCAGAACTCTACATTTACTCCCTCTCTTTTTCAAGGCCAGGCCCAACACTAACCAGTGGTTTAGCCTGCCCTTCTGTATTGGAATTACAAGACTGCATTAGTTTCCTGCTTCCCAAATACGTAGCTCTGGTGTTGCAAATCTTTCCTCCCTGCAAAGTATTGCACAACTCCGAATGCTCTCAAAGGTTAGAACAGCTGTTGTCAGTTTTGCCCTAAATTGCACAGATCTTGTTTTGCTAAGGGAACAATGAATGTTAAGAGCAAGTCATTGTGGGGAGACAAGACTTCTGGGTACTCTTTCACTCCTGTAATTAAAATGGAGCTAATCAAGATCAAGATCCCTCACATTATCTAAAGGAGAGAACTGAAAGAAAGGGTCTTTTACATCATCTTTAAAAGTAATTTCGAGTCATATAATAAAGGATAATGGCATGCCGTCAAGTCCATTCTGACTTATGATGACTCTTTCTATTTTTTTCTACGTAAATAATTTACCATTTCCTTCCTCTCAGGGCGTCCTGGGACAGTGTGATTTTCCCAAGTCTAAACAAGTTGTCTCTTTTTCCATGGAAGCACAGTGGGGAATCAAGCTCCCAACCTTTGGCTCTGTGAAAGCACAGAACTATTCATCTAGCTGATATAAACATAGTAAAGGTCAAATTTTGGAGGTAGGGCAAGGGCTACCCAGCAAGAATCAGGTTAGCCTTTCTTTGCCAGCTTCTTCTTTGGAATTGCTCAACACACCTTGGCAGGGGACCTTGGCAGGGATTGCTACTCCGCCAGCTCAAAAAAGCTCAGCTCTTCAAACTCTTCACGGATGAGACGCTGCCTCCTTCTTTACCATTGTGGTGAGAGGCAGAACAGAGAGCCAGCAAGAGTGTCTATAAGTGTCAATCTGTCCCCACTTGACCTGCAACGAGAAACCTCTTTGCTTGCAGACTAAACGTCAGTGAATTTCACAGTTCAGCTGAGTCATGCCAACGCTGGCAGAATTGAAATCAATCTGCTGGTGGGGTGGGGTTTGAAGCTTGAAATAACATTTTAAAGAGGAGGGAAGTAGAAGAGGTGGAAAGGAAGGGGAAAATGGGTTAACAGTTTCTTACATTCAGCGTGAGATGCAAGAGGGGAACATTTATTTATTAATTAAACTTATATTCCCCCCAATTTATTAAACATATTCCCCTAATAGGGCTCATACTGCCCTTAGATACAAATGGTGTCTGTTTCAGCAAACAAATTATGGGGTCAAAACAAGGCAGCAAATAATAATTTCCTGACAAAAATTATTCTGGATTGAAAGGATTTTTGCTGGAGAAACTCCGCTCAGGGGACGCCCGAGTAAGGCTCCTTTCATGTCCCCAAGAGTTGGGACAAAGATGGGTGCTCAAACCATCATGCAGTACCCGGGTCTCGAACTGCCGACTTGCTGGCCTTCCAGCTAACAAGGTGGACTTCTTAACCACTGAGCCACTCTGCCATTGCCAGTCCCAAACCTGGATGAGAAAAGAGGAGGGTTGGGCACAGGGTAAGAAACCTGGACCTGTAAAACTTTATTGCTGTGGAATCAATGAGGAGCCTTGTTGCCCGATATGCTGCACAGCAAGGGGAGGAATTAAGTCTAAGTAAGTTATGACATTGTCAAAGGTAACTCTCATAGCTTTTCCCATCTCCCCCCCTTTTTTTTTAGTTTGCAAGCTTGAAAATAGAACCTTTCCTTCTCTTATATTTTAGATCAGGGGTTCCCAACCTACGGCCCGCGGACTGGCCCTGGCCCATGGCATCATTTCATCTGGCCTGCCACCACACCTGGAAATGAAAGCAGACGTGCTTACAACAGCTGTAAAATGCACTCACTCATGCGTAAACGCACTTGTGGCTGTCATAAACGCCAAAGTGGGTGCATTTGAAGCTGTAAATATGACAGCCATAAATGTACCCACTTCCACTTTCGGGGGCGTGGTCCGGCCTGCTTATCTGTCTGGGGGCCGGCGTGGTCCAGCCCGCAGCGTAAAAAGGTTTGGAACCCCTGTTTTAGATCAGTATGAACTTCTTCAACAAGCAACACTGGCCTTAAGAGTAGGGCATTAAATAAATAAGAAATTATCAAAGATAGTTTCCTTTGTGTGTTTCTGTATTTATCTATAAGGAACACTTGCCTCCTCAAAGGCAGTGTGATACTGGGAAAAAAAGGTTCTGGGAGTTCCCCACCTCTCCAAGGGCATTTGAGAAACAAAATGGTCTTCCCTTTGAAGCTGTTGGGACAAAATGGCCACACCATCATGCAGGCAGGGCAAAATGGCTGTCTGGCCCTCGAAGCTGACAGAGAGAGTGTGACCCAGCCCCTGGCTTGAAAAGTTTGGGAACCCCTGGTCTAACCCCAAAACTCTTTGGGTGTTACCATCCTATTGGTGCTAAATGATCTTGCACCATTGCCTCAACTTAGTCCTGATAATCAGTAGCAATATAGAAGGTGCTGGTGTAATTTGTACTTTGACTCTCCAAAGTTGTTTTCTCTCTCTCTTAGCCTACTAGCCCAAGAAAGGTCCAGTCACCAGGACCAGTGACCATGCTGCCTGAGGGACTCTGAGACATGTAGTGCAAAAAAGTAACTTCCACGTTCCGTGATGCAACACATATTTTATACTGAAGGTAAACCTGAGTATGAGAGATATTCTGGCTATATGGATGTTGCCATACATAGATGTACAGCGCTGTGCAAATGTCATAGGCCACCACCAGCTGGTTTGGGGAAAGTTCAGTGAGTGATTGAGGTGGGCATTACTCAGACACCCCAATTCTAAACTTTACCAAACTTGGAGAGGATTGAGAAGAGAGTCAACAGAAGACTCTCTCCAATTTGGGTGTGTCTAGGTGACTTCGGGCTGGGTTATGTTCCCCAAATCACGCACTGAATTTTCCCCAAACCAGCTGGCCAGACTTTTGCAGTCATGTAAGTCACTAGCATATGGTCAGAATATCTCTCTGACTTAGGTTTAATACCTCCATGAGAAAATGTTCTTGGTAGAATGATAAACAGTTGAAGATTGGTTGGTACCTCAATATTCTTTCTTCCATTATGGATCTTTTCAATATATAACCCAATGTATGATTGTCCTCTATTTCTCCTCCTAACAATTCTGTGAGTAGGACACTGAGGCATGTTGCTTATGCCATTTTGTGCCATGAAAGTGACCTCTGGGATTTACTCTGAAACCAGGGTTGCCAGTGTTCATTTTAGCACACAATAGTTGCCATTCATCTTTTCTTCTCTGCAGGTTAGGAAGAACAGCCTTGAGCTTTTAAGCAGAATGTCTGCTTTATTTTAAAAGAACAGCTTTAATTTAGAGGGGATTCAAAAAGGTATTTAGGTAGCTTCTAAATTTAGCTCTCACTGTTGATTTTTCTTTGAAAGTACAGAAATAGTCTGAAATTCCTTTCCCTACTACCAGATAAACACATTATTTGCTTGATGGCAGCTGGTTTGCGGGAGTCCCCTAGAAGGGAAAAATACCTAATCCGGAAAGAAAAAGGAGAAAGTGATGCTGAAAGGAGAAGAACAAACAAGTACGGAAGAAGGGGGAAAATCTAAAGGGCATGGAATAAAACTTTGTATGGACAAGCTGGTATTTATATTGGGAGGTCTTTCATCCAGAAAAAACAGCCTGCTTGTTTGCGGAGAATCACCGCAAAGCTTTTTTAAAAGGTGTCTAAACCGCTATTTAAAAACTTGCCCTAATTTCAACATTGCTCTCTTCTGCTCTGTCAGACTGCAAGAATGTAGGTGTCATTAACTTTGTTAACATGAGAAGATATGGATCAATGAAGACAGTCAGACATAATTCCAGAAAGATGAGTAGAAGCATAAAAGGCATGGAAATCTAGGTAGGTCAAGGGAAGAAGGGGAAACATATTGGAATGATAAGGGTGTGGATGCAACTTTTTTGTTCCAAGTTGCAAAGCATTCCTATTCCATGATTACTCCAAAGCAAACCCCACTGAGCCTAGTGCAGCGACGGCGAACCTTTTAGAGACTGAGTGCCCAAATTGCAACCCAAAACCCATTTATTTATCGCAAAGTGCCAACGCGGCAACAGGGGAGGGAGAAAGTGCTCCCATTGGGCTACTGGGCAGAGGGGTGGGGCAAACTCTGTGCTGTGGGAGGGAGAAAGTGTTCCCATTGGGCTGCTGGGCAGAGCAAACTCTGTGCTGGGGCAACCGCATGGGTGCCCACAGAGAGGGCTCAGAGTGCCACCTCTGGCACACATGCCATAGGTTCACCACCACTGGCCTAGTGGAACATTCCCAGGAAAGTGTGCATCCTTAATGTAACTATACTATAATCTTACTTTCTTACCCATTGCCACAGAAACAGTGACTGGCATCCAATCCAGCTCTGAAGAGCTGAGAAGGCTTATATGGGGATAAAGGTCATTCAGATAGTTCACTATCCTCTTTCTCTCTTGTCCCAATGTTTCTATCTTCTGTATCCCTGGTTTAAGAGCCCACCCATATATGGAAGTTTTTTAGGATTTCAGCAGACCACTGATAGAAGAGCACTGAATTATATTGTTCCCAGGACATTCTTCATGGCTTGATCATCATGGTGACAGCCGATATTTGGAATCGTATGCTGTATTTGAAGAAGGATTTCAGACCAGCAATTACAGACCAGCAATTACAGCCGTGTTATGGTTATATATTTATTTCATTTCTTATGTGGACATTATTGTGCAGAACTTAATGTAGTATACAGGCATTCCCAAGCTGTCTTTTGAGATGCACTGAAATCTCTCTCTCCCCCCCCCCGCCCCCAATTTAGTATAGCTTTAGCAAAGTTGCTGTGTCCAGTCCTGTGCAATAAGGCTTCCTCCAGATGTTTTAAGACTACAATTCCCATCCCCCCATCACTTATTAACACTGACAAGCACAGACATAAGATGTAGTCTAAAACATCTTGAACATTTCTGGGATGCCATGAGGCAGCTGCTAAAGTCTTACCTCTTGTTCCAGTATCGGGCATTTCAACCCCCCTCTTAAAAAATTTACCAAGGTTTTCCCTGCATCTGGCCTGCCAAATCCACTCTCTCTGTTATGTCCATTGGGCGATCAAATCAAAACAAAAGGGAATGGGGACATAGGGAGCTCAAGGTGTGCTTTAAGGTGATAGACAAAAAAATTAAAAAAACAACAGGCAAGCAAAGAGGCCAAAGTGACTGTGAGAATCATTTTCTTCTAAATGTAAGTAAAGGTTGGAAAGGGAGACTTCAAGGCACCTCCATGCTAAGTTATTGAAATCAAGCTGACTCAAACACTTATGTTCTCACACATAGAGAGCTATATTCTGAAATGGCTTGTGACCTGTCACCCTTTGAATTGATACCCACTAGGGCAGGAGTTCTCAACCTTTTAAAGCCAGGGGCCAGGTCACGTGCCCTCAGACAGTTTCGGGGGCTAGATGGCCGTTTTACCCTTCCTCCACCACATGACACTTCCTGGTGTAGTAGAGGCGGTGGGGGGCACATGAAATGGCACCATGAGCCGCATTTCGCCCATGGGCCACAGGTTGAGAATCCCTGCAATAGGGGTACTTCCCGTAGATCAGTGATGGCGAACATTGGCATTCCAGGTGTTCTTGAACTTCAATTCCCAGAAGTCCAGATCAGCAGGAGTGCTTAGACTTCTGGTAATTGAAGTCCAAGAACACTTGAGTGCCAAGGTTCGCCATCACAGCCCTAGGTTCTGACCCACCCTCTTCAAAAGGAACAAACGGATTCTGAAGTTTTTGAAGTGGTAGCTGTGTTAGTTTGCGCAAACATATACTGTATGTCGCAATGTTTGTTTTGCATCTATCTACTAACCATTTGCAATTCAACAGGGTCAAATTTCACAGTAAATTTGAATACCAATCAGGGATCTTCTGTTATTACAAATTGCAAAAAGACACTCAACTTGTACATTAATCTGTTATGCCCCCATTGATGCCACAAAGTTTCACGAAGTGGACCTGATCCATGAAAGCTAACATTAAAATACAACAGTTAAGTCTTTAGGGTGCCACAACATTTTGTCTTTTTGTTTTGTTTATTCTCTGATAAACTGCTTCTCAGTTTCCATGTATAGGTGAAGCACAGATATTAAAGCAGATCGCCCTCCCCAACACACACACACTAACATATACACATAGGAATTGTCAAGACTGAACTCTGCTTCTCTGGTTCCTTCTTCCCCACTAATTTTTGAGCTGTTACACAGAACTTGCTTACTAGAAGGTCGGAGTTTGATTCCTGGGTACTGCATGACCGAGTGAGCTCCCGTCTGTGCCCCAGTTCCTGCCAACCTAGCAGTTCGAAAGCAAGAAATTGCAAGTAGATAAACAGGGACCACTTGGGTGGGAAGGTAAACAGCATTCTGTGCACTCTAGTATTGAGGCATGCCTGCCACATGGCCACGGAAACGTCTCCAGACTCAGACAGTGTTGGCTCTTTGGCTATAAACAGAGATGAGCACTGAACCCTAGAGTTGGGTACAAGCGCAACCTTTACTTTTACCTCTCCCCCCCCCCCCCCATCATTTTTGTCCCAGCTTTCCATTCTTGCTCTTCACATCTCCTTCCCCTGCAGGTTCTATAGCAGGAAAAGCTGCTTCCCCTCCCCCAGTCGAAGAGTGGCTTCCACATTTTCAGAGAGCAAACAAAACAAGGCAAAAAACCGAAGTGGACTTGATCCACGAAAGCTAATATCAAAACACAGGAATTAGTCTTTAAGGTGCCACAACGTTGCTGTTTTTTTTTTTGTCATTGTTTTGTTAAACCTCTGATATGCTCGCACAAAGTAAAACGGCTATCACTTCAATAATAATAATACAGTAATACCTCATATAACATTAGTATCGAATAACACTAAAATCGCATAACATTAAGGAATCTGGGGGGAAGAATTGCATCAGATAACATTAAGATCCTATGGGATGCTTCAGATAACAACCGCTAAAGCCTGTGTGGTTACAATGTATCTCTATGGATCCCATAGGATTTTAACATGCATCAGATAACACTAAAAATCATATAACACCAAGACTTGTGGAACCAGGTTTTAGTGTTATATGAGGTTTTACTGTAATAAATTCACATTTTCCTTTGCCACTCAACCAGCCCGGGCTTTAACTTTCTACCTCCACCTGCAGCCTCTGCCCAGGTGTGGGGGGGGGGGGAGAGGTAGACAAGAGTCCCTGTACATTTTATCCCCCCCCCCGTCCCTTTTGCCCTTGGCCAGCTCTACAAGCACTCCACCACCCCAAACACATCCCGACCCGCGGGGACCCGTGGGCAAAGCGCGGCAGGACTCACGTGTGGTTTTGGATCGGAGGGGGAATGAGGGGGAAGAAGGGGAGTCGTTTCTGTTCAGACGTCCAACTTTGCTCCCTCCATGGCTCTTCTGTCCACCGGCGGGCGGGGGGGGGGAGACTTCCACTCTTCCCTTGGCCAGATCTTCACAGCAACCCCCAAGATTGAAGGACCCTCCGCAGCCACAGCCCCCCCCTCCCCTAATTCCCCTGCCTGGTCTACTGGCAGGGTCGTTCTGGGTGGGGACGGGGAAGACAGGCGCCGGGTCTCTCTCTGGCCGCCACCCCGGCCGGGGGGGTCTCTTCTTGGGAAAGAGGCGCAAACTCAGCCCGGCGCTGGAGACCTTCCTAGGACAACTGCAGTGTCTCCCCCCACCCCGTCACGTCACAAGGGAGGGAGCCAATCGGAGCGGCCCCTGGGCAGAGATCAAAAGCGCAGCCTGGGACCGCCGAGGGGAGCGCGAGCGCATCCCGGGAGCGCCACGCGCCACGCGCCAGGGAAAGAAAGACTGAGGCGCAGGCGACCAACACCCCCCCAGTCTTTGCACCAGAAGCGGCGCTCTTTTGCAAGAGGGGCGCCGGGATAAAGCAGAGAGAGTCCAAAGGATTGAGGGGGGGGGTGCACTGGGGGGAAAAAAGGGGGGGGCAGAGACGCAGCGCTTTACTCACCTGTTCTTGTGCCATCGCGAAGGTTGAAAGCGAAGCCACCCAGGAAGCGCAATTAGGTCACTTGCCCGGCAGGCCCTGTCCTTTAAAAAAAAAAATTTCTTCCGCCGCCACCGCGGATTTCCCGGACCAGCAAGAACTTTCTTGCGCCATTCCACCCGCGGCGTTTGTTTTTATTTTATTACCCCACCCCGCCAGCCTCGACTGAGAGGTCTCAGGTCAGCTTTCCAGTCGCAGAACTGCCTCACTTCCATTTTCCATTCCATTTATTCGATTTGTATACCGCCCTACTCGGTACAACCGACTCAGGGCGGTTTACAGAGACGGTACATATAAAATAATCAAAAAATATAACATAGTCAAAGTCAAACAACATAATACAATAAATATAACAATACAATACAGCAGTGCCGAGGCAAAGAAAGCAAAGAAAAACAAGGTCTCTCCCCCCCCCCCAATTATTAATATACAGTATATATATTTAAATGGGTAGTATGGGTTTCAAACATTTTGTTTACTCTCTGATGTGCTCACATTGTTAAAAGTTTCCGAGGATAGGAACGGTTCATACATATGATCATTACTGGACGCGCAGGAGGAGTCCAGAGTTGATCGGTTTTCTCCCCCCCCCCCCAAAAAAAAAAAGGTGAAGCATTTTCTGTATGTTAAAAGTGTAATAGATGGTAAACAAAACAATTTTTTTAAAGTCAAAAATTGTATTTAAATGTGAACTTTTGTGGATCGAGTCCACTTCGTCAGACAACTTTTTTGTTGGTTTGTTTCGTTTACTTGCACAGGCAAATTTAGCTACCACTTTAAAAAAAAACATTGTGACACCTTAAAGCAAGGGTTCTCAAACCTTTTAAAGCTGCGGGTTGGACCATGTCCCCTCAGCTGAGCAGGCCAGACTGGGGGTTTCCCCAACCTTAAACACTGCTGTAAAATGCGTCCACAGCTGTCGTAATCGTGTCCGCTTCTGTTTCCAGTAGTGTCGGCGGCAGCAACACAGGCTGTACGAAATGGTGCTGTGGAGTAGGTCTGGCCCACAGGCTGTAGGTTGAGAACCCCTGCCTTAAAGACTAACTCCTGTACATGTATTTGAATGTTGGCTTTCATGGATTAACTCCACTCTGCCAGACATAAGTGTGAGACTCTTGGATATGTGTGCACAGATTAACACTTCAAAAATGTCTACTATGGTAAAAGTCCCTAGCTTTTCTTCTTCAAGTATCGTATCCAATTCCAAATACTGGCTATCATCATGGTGATCAGCCATGAAGATTGTCCTGGGAACGATGTAATGCAGTGGCCTTCCAGTTGCCTTCTGTTTTGCAGTGTGACACCAGTACCACTGATCCAGTTTTGTGAGTCACTTTCTGCTCCGGAGCCCTTTTGGCATGCAAAGTCCTCATTAGCTCCAGATTCAAGTGGGATTTAATCCACTTGGGGACCATCACCCTTCCCTGTGGATTTTTCCACTCAAAACCTGGGTTACAACCGAGGTCCATTTCAATAGCCTCCGCTGTAACCTAAAAAAAATGGTAAACTGAAACATCCATAGGGATTAATTGAAAAATAAAAAAAGGTCCTGAATTGATCATTGTAAAAAAAGAAAAAGAAAACATAAAACATTACCAATTTTTAAAACTGGGATGGCATTTCTATAGGATTTGCTGTTGTAAACCACAGCAGTAGAAAGGCAGTTGTACCCTAGGGTTTTACTGTACAGTATTTGACACATATCAGCAACATCTGCTAAAAGATCAAGAAAGCCCATAATTCCTGCTGATTCAGGTCATGGTGCCCTTTGTCCTGCATACTTGCTAGATAAAACAGAATGATTCATAAATGAAAAGCTGAGTGCTTTTGCTCAGATTTTGTAATTTTGTAGAGGCCTCAAGATTCAACTGTTCTCGGTATGCAGTCTGAATGGAGGGCACACACCATACTTGCACAGGCAGTATAGAGGAATGCCTGCCCTAGTACAGTAGTTGCTTATCTAATTCATATAGGTCATATAAACAGAAGAAATTATTTCCATCTCTGCAAGAGGTTGTACAAACCATGGGTATTCTCATATCTATGGATGTGAAAGTTGGATGCTGAAGGAAGGTGGGGTGGGGAAGGTATCAATCCATTTGAAATATGATCTTGGAGGAATGCTTTACGGCAGGGGTTCCCAACCTTTTCAAATGGGGGGCTGGGTCGCGCTCTCTGCCAGCTCTGAGGACTGGATGGCCATTTTGCCCTGCTTTCACGATGGGGTGGCCATTTTATCCCAACAGCTTCAAAAGGGTGAGCATTTGAGTGCCCTTGGAGGGTGGGCCCCCCACATGAAATGGTGTCAAGGGCTGGATTGGCCCACAGGCCTTAGGTAGGGAGCCCCTGCTTTATGGAGTCATGGACTACCAGAAAATGAGTAAATACTAGATTAAATTAAGCCTGAGCATTCCCCATAAGTGAAATTGACTAAACTAAGGGGATTACACTATATGGGAATACTGTACTATGAAAAGAGACACTGGACAAGACAATAACTCAAGAAGAAGTTGAAGGCAGAAGAAAAAGTACATGTCAGGGACTCGCTCAATAAAGGATGCTATGACCTTGATTCTGCATGACTGGTATGGGTCTGTTAATTATAGGCTTTTTGAGGCCACTACTTTACAAGGTTGCCATGAGCTTGAAGCAGCTTGATGGCACTTAACAACATTCCCAGTCATTGCTGACAAGACTAAGGGTATGCTGTCAAGTGGGATTGTTACCCACCACAGATCACCTGTAATTCCGACCACTATGTGCCACAATTAAATTTACTTTGGGGGGGGGGGTGGAATCTAAAATAACATATTAACATATTAACACATTACATTGATTTCAAAAGAGAGTTATCAACACTACACATGGTACATAGTTTCAATTGCCAGGACTTTTTAATTGGCAGTAATATTGCATCAACTGCCACTCAAATCCCACACCCTGATTGTTTTCTCTGAACTTCGCTGAAACACTCCCAGTAATTAGAAGGAAATGGATTTCCCCCGAAACAATATGTTGTTACTAAGCCTGCAAAGTATGTGAAGTGGCTTTGTTGCAACTTAAAATGAAGTTTAGCATCTAAACAGGACGCATTAGTGTGGCAAAAGACCATTCATACTGGTTTCTTGATCTTCAGATACTGGCATGAAGATTAGACAGTCCCCTCTTTCTCACTTTGTTCATCATTTAACCTCATAAACAATTCTGAAGAGATCAAAAGCTTGTATTCTTCCCATGTGAAAAGAAGTACGGAGGGAAAAATTTTTCATGTGATCACAGGTCCTTTGAACCCAAGTCCAATTGTGCTGCTCTTAGCGAGCTCAATATGTTATGACTGTCCAGTGATCCTAATAAATGGAGCATTGTTCTGTTATTCTATTAATTAGTATGTGTGTACAATAGAGACCTTTACCTTACAATAGAGTGATACAGTTGCCAGTATCTGAGCTTCCTCAGCTACATGGTTGTGAGACTCATGATCAACACCTAAACTTCAAACTTTACACCACCAATTTTACTCACTCACTCTCCCCAAAAAACCCCAGTTGTATTCCTAAAATAGTACATACATGGTAAAGACTTTCTTGTGCTCATCAGACTCATTTATTTATTTATTTATTTATTTATTTATTTATTTATTTATTTATTTATATTGGACGTATACCTCGCCCATCTGGGATGGACTCCCACTCTGGGCAGCTTACACTATTAAAAAAGTGAAACAAACACCATTAAGACAATAAAAACCCCACCCACATAATCAAATTCAGAATTGAGGACCCCAAACTCTTATGACAGGCGATGGGAGGGTCTCCTATTTGGTCTTCAACAAACTGCTAAAGGCCTCCCCAAACAGAAGCGAACCTAACTGACTGAAGTGCTTATTGTGCTATAGTAAATGATTCGTCATCTGACCATATCAGTTTAAAATAAAATACTGTACATTAGATAAAATATGATCACATGAAACAGGATAAAAACAGGTTAAAAGTAGGATGATACAATCACAATAAAATGAAATATAAAATTTACTCAAAATAATATATCAAAAAATGGTCACCTTTACATGGAACCCCTGTCTGATTAATAAAAGATATTTTCTTTTGAATGGCCCCAACTATAAACTTGACAGTTCTAATATTTACATATTTAAACATGTAAATGTATGTGTGATCAGGCTGTGGCATCTGTCACCCCACTGATCGCTAGGGTTGATTCAGCTGCTCTGACTGGCTAGGTTTGTGTCCCCTTCCTCCCCGCTCCATGTGCATCCCTCCTGAAGCTGTGTGCTCAGAGTCTTCGTGGTTAACAGTAGAAGACACTGCCATAGCTTAGTGGTTAAGACTCTGAGCTTGGAAGCTGGAAGGTTCGATACACGAGTGCTGCACAATGGATCTTGGGGACATAAAAGGAGCCTCATTCGGGCATCCCCTGAGCGGAGTTTCTCCAGCAAAAATCCTTTCAACCCAGAGCAATTTCTGACATAAAATTTATTAGTAGAAGAGAATGACCATCCCTGATAGAAGGAGTGTACCATTCTTTGGTCAAGGGTATATGTTAGCTGCGCTCCCCTACTAGAACCTCAAGGAAGTGATACATACTTCTTTGTGTTAATAGGTTGCTTATCTAAGAAGGTACAGAAAAGCTAAGCAAAACTCATCTTTTCTGAGCCATAAGGCCACTTGAAGAGCAAGTTCCTTTGACTTTTAACAACAGGGGTTCCCCTCTCTATTCTAGGATGCGACCTGATGGCTAGGAAAGAAATCATTCTTGGTTCTAACTACCACCCTTATTCATGTCCAAGTGAACAAAGGTAGATATTAAAAACATATAGTCTTAAATGACTGGAATTATGCCCAGTTTAGAAGAGTACAGCTTATTGAACATGGAACAAATTTCAACACTGAATGTTCCCTGCCCTTTAAGAGGCGTCAGATGCTATCACAGAGAAACAGTGGAACTGAGAAGTTCTTTTCACTACTTTGAAACATTTTTTTTTAAACTTCAAAATTCTCAGATTAAATACCTACATCTATACAGCCACCTCAAACTTCAGTATACACTGCGGGAGACTTGGAAATTAAAGGAGCACAAATAGATTTCTTTAAAGTTTTTGCAGCTGGAAACTATCACGCTGTTGATGGCTAACTATAGAATTCAAACTCAGCCACACAGAACATTAGATTACAGGGTTTTAAGCAAATGCCAGCAAGTTAAACAAGCCTGCCTCCTCCCTAAAATACTGGTGACTGCACATTGAAAGCACTACTTTAGATCCTAAAAGTGTCCTTGGTTTTGCATAAACTTCTAATTCAACAACATATGCTTAAGAGAGATAAGGTTAACAGGCCATTAAAGCTCTGGTTGTGGTTTCTGCAAAAACCATTCCAGCCTACTAGAAAGGTGCAGACCTTTCTTTGCTACACTAACTATCAAAGTTTACCAACCAAATCCTCAGACTGAATCTCAAAATGTGCAGAGTTAGTGCAATCAAACCTATTTGTGCCAGTAGATCCCAGAACACATCTATTAAAAGCAGCACTATTAATAGGAGTTCCATAGGATGATGATATACGGTACTATGAAATGTATAATATATTTGCCTTTTCTAAACAATTCTACACATAAAAAGCAGAGAGTATACTGTGAAAATAAAGCAGGATGAAAAAGGGGAGTCACATCTACAGTACTGCCAAACCTCGCATAACGAGCGTTTCGCTTAGCGAAAAACTCGCATAACGAGCAAATTTTTTGCTAAGCAGTCTGACTCGCATAACGAATTTTTTGCTATGCGAGTCAGACTTTTCCCTATGGAAAAACTTGCATAACGAGCGTTTCTATGGGGAAAACTCGCATAACGAATTTTTTCGCTATGCGAGTTTTCCCCATAGAAATGCTCGTTATGCGAATTTTTCCATAGGGAAAAGTTCGACTCGCATAGCGAAAAATTCGTTATGGGAGTCAGACTCGCATAGCGAATTTTTCACATAGCAAGCAACCTCGCTGAACGAATTAAATTCGTTATGCGAGGTATGACTGTACTATTCTTGAGCTGATGCAGAAAGCAAATCTTTATTAAACATACATTTTGCTTTTAATGCAATTACAGGTTGTAAGTATGAATGAAATATAGGGACTGTGGTGGCTTACTGATTAAGAAAATGAACTTGACTGGCAGGTCAGCAGTTTGAGACCCGAATGCTGCACAACAGAGTAAGCTCCATCTCTGTCTCAGTTCCTGCTAACCTATCCCTTTGAAAACAAGAAATTGCAAGTAGATAAATAGGTACCACTTCAGTGGGAAGGTAACAGCATTCCATGCAGTCTGGTGTCATATCTACCACAGGACCACAGAAATGTCTGCAAATGCAGAGTGCTGCTGCTTTGGCTGTAAACGGAGATGAGTACTGTACCGTATAGTCATATACAACTGACTTTCGAGCAAGGGTGACTTTTATCTATGCATGTAATGCATAATCTTCAGTATCTCACATAGCTCTTTCCACACTTGTCTTGACTTGCATTTTTATGTAAAAAAAACCCTAAATGCATGGTTTCAGCTTTTTGTGTGCAAAATACTGGATTAGTACTTGGACCAATTTTGAGTTATACATGGATAGGCCTCCACTTTTGCTCTGAGGCCTTCATCTCACCCAGTTATCACTCTGGCCCAGAATGAAACCCTGCTTTATCTTGGAGTTAGAAGAAAAGGTGTGTTCTCCTTTGGTTTGCTGACTAGCAATGGATGAATCCTTAAAATGTCTCTTTCAGCCATATTACTTTGGATCTATTACTTGGAGACTGAGGAATTTAATCTAGAATACTTGCAAACACTATTTTAACACCAAAGCACCACTTCACCCTGTCGGCCATTGGATAGGCACATTCTCTATACCACAACTGATGCACTAAGATCTGCAAGGGGCTCATGTTTGAATCTAAGGTGGAAGACAACTGTCCCATCAATACTATTCGGTTTTCTGAAAGGGATGTTTAACATGCACAGCTTGAACCACATAAGTGAAAAACTCTACGTGGCGAAATTGTCTCCACTGAGGTGGGGCGGGTGGATGGATGGAGTGATCACACATCACAGGAGGCAGAAAGATGATCTCATATTATTACAAAATTAAGTTGTGCCCCTTGTTACTGGTTTTGTTTGTATGGTTGATAAACTGAGCCCTGCTATTGCAAAGGGCGACAACCAATGCTGTAACTGCTGCTTTCCCCCTATGTGCTAGCTATGCCCATGAACTGTATTTGATCTGGTCAGGACAGAACTACAAACTGCTTAAAATAACATACACGTCAGTTGTGGCCAATGGTTTTAGGTTGGATGGTACTCTCTCTCGAGGTCTGGAGACTGTACAGGCTCATTCCCCAACATCAGATGGCCTCAGCCAATGCTATGCCCCATCTTCCCTGAAAAAGGTTTTTCTTTTTCTTTTGAAAGGCTTCATTGAACTTGAAAAGCCATGTCAGTTACACTAGTGGCCAATTAAAAAAAAAAACATTTACAAAATTGTTTAGGGGCTGCAGTGATGTTAAGAATGGGGCATAGCAGGATTCATTCCCATGCTCCCCCTGGACAGCAAATCTTTTGAGCCAATTATATCACAAAAAACTAAATATTGTCTGCTACTTGGTCTGATCCTGTGATGGCAAACCTTGGCACTCCAGGTGTTCTTGGACTTCAATTCCCAGAAGCCCAAGTCAGCACACCTGCTGAGCAGGGCTTCAGGGAATTGAAGTTCAAGAACAGCTGGAGTGCCAAGTTTGTCCATCACTGGTCTAACCCATGTGTCTTATACTAAATCAAGTACTGTATGCTGAATCCAAATCTGAAGTCCAATTCTGCCTAGGACGTCAGGATCTTAAATTAGCAAATCTCATCCTCTTGGTTAGGTTCTTTTGTTGATCACACAGGGTATATTTGCCACAAACATAGCAAAAATTGTCTGGTTTAATAACACAGCTGAACCTACTTATCTTTAGCTCAAAACAGACTCACTATGTCCTAGCTGTACTATCCAATAAGATGGTTTCGCACTAGAGACAATATATACCTATTTCTGACCTCAGCTCACTGACTTGCCCAGACATGCTTGGCCGCTGCTGGAACATGCATGCCACCAGGGGATGTGATTCAGCTGAGGCGGCAGCAGGCTGCAACTGTTATAATGTTCCCATGTAAAAATACATTACCAATTACCGACCATTTGAACAGCTATAGCACGCCTTAAAATTTGTACGTGATAGGCAAATTCTGAGTTCAGATTTGGAATCAGCACACTCGATATCATGTAAATCACACGTGTTATTCCCAGTAGCAAAGTCATTGTTGTACAGTGTTATTTTTAAATTTTGGAGTGCATATAGGGTACTGCCTGCACCCCAGGCAGGATTTAGGGAGGCACCATCTGTCCATCCTTGATGTAAGTGGGAAAAATAACAATAGCAATAACACTTTTATACTGCCCCATAGTACTTAGTGCACCCTCTGGGTGGTTTACAGGTAATTAGCATTTTGCCCTCAAGCATGCTGGGTACTCTATCGACTTTGAAACTCGTATGGATCAAACTCACAGTGTTTTGGCTGCAGTACAGCAGTTTACCACTGCGCCATCAGGATTCTTGAAAAGAACTCCAACCCAAAATGGCACAGAGTGAAGGCCTCGGCTGTTTATCAAGTTTGCTCCAAAAGTGATAAACTACCATGGTTATTTGCATCTCATATTATACAAAGTTCAGTAACTCTTCAGTTACTGATATTCTTTTCTCTGATGTACATGCAAGGTTCAAGGGACAAGACTAAAATATGTAACACCACTTTTTCAGGAAGCGAATGTGTTTTTTCCTGAAAACTAGCAATGAAGTCATCATCATCATCATCATCTTAGTACTGCAGAACTGGAAGGGATTTTATTGATCATTGAGTCCAGTTTCTGCCAAGGAGACAGAGTGGGGAATCAAACTCCCAACATCTGATACCTAAACCAGCAGTTAGTCTGTCCATTATATGGCCAAAAGCAACACCATACCATACTGTAATGTTATATTTTAATTTATATAACACTAGTGACAAAATTAGAGACTGCAGTGGCTCAAGTGGTTAAGACACGTAACTCACTGACTGAAAGGTTAGAATTCGATTCCCAAGTACTGCGTGATAGAGTGAGCTCCCATCTCTGTCCCTGCTCGTGCCAACCTAGCAGTTTGAAAGCAAGAGATTGCAAGTAAATAAATAGGGACCACTTTTGTGGGAAGATAAACAGGTGGAAACATCCACGGAAACATCTGCAGATGGAGATAGCACTGGCTCTTTGGCTATAAACAGAGATGAGCACTGAACCCTAGAGTCGGATACGAATAGCTTTTGAGCAAGGGCGCCCTTTACTAGTGATAGAATTATAGTCAAAAGGTACAATAATACAATACACGGTCTCTTCTCAAATGTTTCCTATGACCAAACTCTGGATCTCCTTACAGTACAATATTCAAATAGCACAACAGCTTGTCTGTGTCCTAGCTAGTTTTACATTATCCATTCTACAAGTAAACAAAGAAAAAGCCCTCATATAGCCTTCATCTGTTCTAGTATAGGCCAATGTTACATAACTTGCAATTCCTGTGTTGGGTGAAGTTCAAGAAGAGCCTGTTTTAAACATTAAACAATTTTACTTCAACTAGGACACATTCTGGCAATAATCAGCTTTCCCGGTCAACGATACAGTATTTTGAATATAATTTAAGGGAATTGGTTCTCAGTACAACATTATCTGGTGGGGTAGACTGGCTTCCTAAAAGAAAATATATCCTAGCTGTGACCAAGAACATCCAAACCCCAACTCCAAATTGTATTAAAAGTTAACGTGCATTAGCATGATTCTTATAAATGTATGAAAATTATTTCATCTGGACTTGCATAGCATTTACACAGTATTTTGGCAAGAACCCTGGGGGAGAACTGCCACAAATGAAGAAGTTGCCACAAAATAGCATGCAATGAAGAACACAAGTGGCAATTTGCCATTGGAATCACATTTATACAAGTAAAACCTCATATAACACTAAAACCTGGTTCCACAAGTCTTGGTGTTATATGATTTTTAGTGTTATCTGATGCATGTTAAAATCCTATGGGATCCATAGAGATACATTGTAACCACACAGGCTTTAGCGGTTGTTATCTGAAGCATCCCATAGGATCTTAATGTTATCTGATGCAATTCTTCCCCCGATTCCTTAATGTTATGCGATTTTAGTGTTATTTGATACTAATGTTATATGAGGTATTACTGTATTTGTATTAATCCTCAAGAGGATTCAGGCAGACGTGGCACAGGATAGCTTTACCTGGACAAAGTACCTCTCTTTATCTTATTTAAAGCAGATCTACCCAACCCCATCCCTTTCAGCATCTTTAAATTTTACTTTTCAGAAGCTACATACAATGTGGTCAGGATTTTTGAGAATCCCATGCTGCACAGTCCCAGGGTGCCTCCGGAAGAGGGCAATGGTAAATCCCATCTGTGCATTCTCTACTAGAAAACTCTGGAAAGGGTAACCATAAGTCAGAATTGACTTGACGATTAGTATGATTAAAGCATCTGAAGGAACAATCTGCCCAGGTTATCCTGCTATGGCAGGGGTTCTCAATCTTTTTAAGCTGAGGGCCGGGTCACACACTCTCAGGCTGTTGAGGGGCCGGACTGGTGGTCCAACCATCACTGTCAGAGGCAGCGGTGGCAACCACCGCAAGCTCACCACACCCCAAAAAGCCCTCCACCCCCACCCCCACCCCCACTTACTGGCCGGGAGGAACTGCATCACTTGGCTGAAGGAAACATGCTCAAAGCCACAAGAAACGTACCTGTGGCCACTTCTGCCTCCACTTCAATCCTTGTCTCCTCTGCTTGGCTTGGCATGTCCCTAATGGTGCTCCATAGCAGGTTGGATGTTGTAAGCCTTAAAACATCTGCCCTGCTATAGAGTGCTGTTAGGGCCATGCCAAGCCAAGGATTGAGGTGGTGGTGGTTGGAGCAAGGGCGCAGGCTGGATGATTTGGTGGCTGGAGAGGGGGCTTGGCCTGGATGATTTGGTGCTGTGGGCCAGAGTTGTGATTCCTTTTTATATATACCGTAAATGTATTCCAGTCTAGCCAGGTTATCTTACTATGCTAATAGAGTAGACCAAACTGTCAGTAACTCAATGCCGATTGTCAGGCAGCGATTAACTAACCTGACCACCCAGAAGACTAAAGGCCTTGTGTGCCAAAATTCACAGGGAAGGGTGATGGTCCACAAGTGGATTAAATCCCACTTGAATCCATATTGATGGAGTGCAGCAACTTCATCAACACTGGCCTGAGGCTGATGAGGACTTTGCATGCCAAAAGGGCTCAGGGCCAGAAAGTGAGTCATGAAACTGGATCAGTGGCATGGGTGCTTTTTTCAATGCGGAAGCAGATGAAAGGCTACTGCATTATATTCTCAGGACAGTCTTCATGACAGCGCCATGATGATCACCTATATTCAGATTCAGCAGAAAAATATAAAACACTGATGGCTAAACTTGGTACTCCAAGTGTTCTTGGACTTTAATTACCAGAAGCCCAAGTTAGCACTCCTGCTGATCAGGGCTTTTGGGAATTTAGGTTGAAGAACATCATAAGAAAGATTTTCTATGTTGAAAGTGGCTGAAATTATGCTTTCCTGTTTTTGGGGAGAAATAGGCATACAAATTGATGCATATAAATATGAATTACAGGAAATAAACAACCATGTTTTTATGTATCAATCTGCAGCAGTGCTGCCAAAGCAAAGAGGTTTCATGCTATAAAAGACCACAGTCTGAGCCTCCTCTATAACTAGCAACCCCTCAAGTTTCTAATTTTGCAAATTTGGTTGGAACATTGGCCAATGTGCAAAAGTTGCAGCATTTGCGCCAGATTGTATATTTACAAATAGGAAACCAAGTATGGCATTTTTCTCTTTTTAAATACAGACACAATCTATTTCTCCTTAGAATACACTGACAGAATTACAGTGCATCATTATTACATACTCTCCAATCTGTTCTTCCAACTAGGATGCTACTTGCTGCCACTCTGAAAGCCTAAGTGTACAAGCAGACATGTTCATAAGATCTCATTTTAAAACCTATGTCAATCAATAGTGGAAAGAAACAAAACAGGTTTGAAATCAATTTTATAGAACCTAGCAGATTGGAGGAGACATGCAGAAACACTGATTTTGGCAAAAGCCTTCATATTTTGCAGGACTGTTTGCTTTTTTACTTCTGATCCTTTCCCCAGTTTGATCTGATTTAGAATTCTTCATAGCTGAAGCCCACAGTAACAAATAAAACAGAGAAAATGATGAAACATTCAATTCACAGAAAGATTCAGGAGGGAAACATACCTTAGGTTTTGCTACTTATTTATTTATGCATTTATTAGTATTTAGATAACATTATTATATACCACCCGAGTTAGTGTGAAACTATTGCAGAAACAAGAAAACCGAACCATAATCAACTTTATAAACTATGTGACAGCAATGAAAGTTGTGAAAAAATAAAACCGGGGGGGGGGGGGAATCCGGTACTGGGGAAGGCTCTAAAGGTTTTCAGTAATTTTCTGTCTGAAGTGAAGGGGCTTGACAAATTTCCACAGGGAAATTCTTCTACAATAAGGGAACCACTACCAAGAAACCTCTCTTCTTGCCGAGAGTCTAGCTTCTCTTGGGGTGGCTACCCATAATAATACAGCCTGGGAGGATCAGATACTATTGGTAAGATTCCTATTGGAAGTAACTGCCAAGTAAGGTTCCAAACTGTATTAGGGCTTTATAGGTAAGAACTAAAACTTTTAACCTGGCATCAAATGCAATGGGCAACCAATGTAGCCAAGGCATGATATATGTCTGTCTGTCACATTTGTACCCACTGGAGCTTCTATACCAACTCAAGGGTAGCCCCATGTAAAGAGCATTACAATAATCGATCTTAGAAATTACCAATGCATAGACAAATATTGTCAGATATCTCCTATCCAAATATGGGCAGAGTTTAGCAATCTGACAAAGGTGACAGGAAGCAGCCCTGGCCGTAATTGAGACTTGCTGTTCTGCAATGAGTGGTGGATCCAGGAAGATACCCAGATTTCAGACCTGATCTCTAAGTGGTAAGATGGTACCATCCAATCTAGGCTGGTTATCATTCAACAGGTCAGGAGAACCCCTATCAACAAGATGTCCATCGTTTCAGGATCCAGCTTCAACTCATTTCTCTCATCCAAGCCATAAGCACCTCCAGCATCTGCTGCAGTGTAGGAAAAGGAAAACTAAAGCTGTATATCACCAGCATACTGATAATAAATCTCCAAATCTCTGAATGACCTTTTCCAGTGGCCTCACATTTAATTATGGCAAAACCAGCTAGAAACAAACTAAAGAAAGCAAACAAATTAATGCCATATAAGCAGAAAACGTCAAGTCATACCCATGTAGCTAAGCAAAAGTGCTGAGATATGTTTAGTCTTTCTTCTTGTAGAATTCTGTGCACAAGAGTCGATTGGTAAACAATTGTTCTGTTTAATGTCTCATTTCTATTTTACAAACTCTATCTTCTAGTTTTTGCTTTTTATTGTTATCTTATGTTGACCCTTACAATGCTATCTTAGACTACTGATGGAGAAAACTTTCGTTTTGAAAATTGTCATATCTAACAATATTACAGCTATTGTGTTACTGTGGTTATATATGTAATGAAGGTTCCTATGTTTGATTTCCCTTACCAGTCATGAGAATAAAATATTTTAAAAATGGAATTAACTCAAGGCTTTTTGTTCATCTACAGAAAACATTTTAAAAGCAAAATTATACTTCATTTGAAGTATATCTGCAAGCTTTAGATTTAGAGCCTGCCCATGATGTTAGATTCATGGAATTTGTAAGAATATTTATCTACAATGGAAATGATCTCAAGATCAGCCACACAACAACAAAGTAGTAGAAAACTACTTTTACTATTTCTAAAACTAGTGAATTTTTACTCAAACAAGGTTGGCTGGTTTTACTTCTGTTAGAACAAGCAACATGAAGGCAATTTAAAAGGCCTGTTTGAGAACATCTGCCTTTCACCATTTTCTGAAGATAATTCAAAGGTGAAGAAACATGGATTCTTCTATACTGTACTTGTAAAACTATCAGGCATTCTTCACAGATCTGATCTATGCTGATATCAATTCCCTGGACAAAAACACATAGATTCAGAAACAACTCAAACATTTTTTTAAAAGGATGTGGACTGCTAGGATGTCTCCAGAGTTTAATGGATTAAAATCCACATACTGTACTAATAAAGCTATCAGGAGACAACAGATGAAATATGCAACATTTTATGAGATTCCACTGCACAATCATAGGAGGATGCCACTAGTGACTGCTTCACTTTCCGGTCTTGTGATTTTGGCATGAATATCTTTAATCCAATCTAACTCAACTAGAAGACAACTCAAAACCGTGTGTATGTATATTCTGGAATCATTGTATTATGACAATAGTCCTGAACACAATGATCAATCAGTGGTTCTTGGACACCTTCAGCCCTATACAGATTTCAAAAAAGGGTTACTCTGGAAGCATGAACAAGAGTTCTAACCCCCACCGTTTGTCTTTTGAGGTTGCCAGAGAGAGGACTATATGGAGAAGCAATGTTTTGTTAATTGTGAAGTTTCTCATGTGATTGGAGATTCTGAAAAATTAGAATTCCTGATCAGGTATAATAATAATTTAGTGTCAGAAATTATTCTGGGTTGAAAGGATTTTTTTTTGCAGAAGAAACTCCACTCGGGGAACGCCCAGATGAGGCTCCTTTCATGTCCCCAAGAGTTGGGACAGATGGGCGCTCAATCTGTCTTGCAGTACCCAAGTCTCGAACTGCTGACTTGCCCCTTTCTGATCTGATAGAGATGTGCCTCTTCAAGTGTCCTCCTTCACACAAAGGCAAAGACAGGCAGGAACTATAACTCTCCTTACTTGCACTTATTTTTCAGAACACACAACAGGGCTTCTATCTCTGCAATATGTGATATCACACTGAGCATATCTGCTAAAGGAGGCTAGTTTCCATGGCAGAAAGTTTTACTACTCCAGAATAGTGGATGTAGACATACATCTGGAAGTATAAATGGCACTTGGCCAATTCTGGGTCGTTTAGATTTACTCATTCACATATAATTCTGAAGCCTATACATGCACTTTTGAATTGCACAAATCCATTCATATATAAAACCACCCCACAATTCAAGGATAGGACACATTTTCAGAAGAGAAAGAAAATACAATCATCTCAAAGAGTAGTAAGATTCATAAATAGCAGCCAAATACTGTAAATTTATTGAAAAAATCGTTTTTTGTGAAAACTGGATTACAACCGATTTTACGAAGGTGTTTTTTCTTCTTTAAATTTATAAAAGTAGATTTTAACAAGCCTGTTTGTTGGCCTGCAGAATATCTACACAAAATTGTGAGTTTGAGAACATGACATGGAATGTATAAAACCATCCAGGGTAGTAGAAGATGGCGAACCGTTAAGTATTAATGATTCACTTTTATAGCTAGCTTTACTACCTACAAAAGAGAAGGAACAGATAAATATTACAATGTTTTAAAAGATTTATCCTTTTTTTTAAAAAAAGAAGAGTGGTGTTAGAGGTTTTCCTTTACATATGAACAGATATCAAAAAGGCCCAATACTACTTTTACACAAAATCAAAATTAATTGATAGTAGACATACAATCAACCTCAGGGATTCAATGGTGAGAGCTTTTCCATTTTTCTGATATAATGTCCCTCCCTGATAAAGATATATTGTCTACTTAGACTAGAAAAAGAAAGAAAGAATGACATGCTAAAGATAAGCATGATGATGTTTAGGTGGTAGGATTCAGTTCAGGGAAATATAACCTCTCTAATCATAAGGATATTTTTGCCTTCTCATCAAGGTGCCAACAGCCTTTTCAGCTGCTTAAATGGTGCTGTATTTCAACTTCCATTAATTACTTCTGAAGAAGACCTGTAGCAGCTCTCTGCATTCTAACTAGTTCGCCACAACTTCGTGCCACTGGAGACTGAAAAAACACAAGTAACTTGCTCAACATTCAAACATCTCTTTCCCATTTATCTGTGAAACATGAAGTCAAGCCAGTAAGTTATCCTAATACAGTATAATATGCATTATTATCTGCACAGGACACAGCTTCAGTTGTGTGCACATGCTCTGAGATAAACACTTTTCAGGCACTGTGACGCCTTTCTGACCAGAGCCCTATATTCAGGTTTATTTTTATTTTATTACAACTCCAGCCAAACAACATCTTATTTGTGATTTCCTATTTATCACCCAATGAATTCAAGAAAAACAAGCAGCACCAAATATGATCCCCAAATTAAATCATCTCTTATACACACTTCTATATAATGAACTAGGTCCTAGTATATGCCCAAGAAATGACAGCATATTAGTCTGAAAAAGCCCCTTGGGGTTACGTGTCTCTCCTGTAATTCCCCAAATTTTCCATCCACTAGACTACAGTATACACCTTCTGAAACATTTCACACTTCAGCCCAAAAACACTGAGTGAAAAATGTTTGTGAGAATACAGTAGTTTAATGTACTTATCTAGTAACCTCCAAGTGACACTGAAAGTAGATAACTGTTAAGTCCCCTTTCCCACTACAAATAAGTTATATAAAGTTCTGAAATTATCTTCACTTCTGAGGCAGCCTTACCAGAGACTTCTTGAATTTCTTTCTCTTCCCCTCAAAGCACCTTTTTTTAGAGTTGTACAGATACAGGAATAATTTTTACTATTCATGTTTTTTCTTTAAAGAATCACATTTCAATGATTATAAAAAATTATCTGTTATAACAACATAGGTCCAGCTACACTGAAAAAAATTACACCGCTTATTTGAAATACATTTCATTTTAGAAACAGGCTACTAAATAGGTCTATACAAAAACTCTAAAATAATTTTTTCTGTATTAAAATAAAGTGTGTGTTAGGAGAACTACTCAAATGAGATTAAATTTTGTTTACTGTCTGTTTGCTATAATGCTTGATCTTCTGCAATCATGCAGCTGGCTGACTCCAGCACACACACCCATCCAATCACACACGCATACACACAAAGCTGAAAAGAAATTAATGATACACAGTGATAATTAATGCTCTGGGATTTTGTCTCAAAGTCTTTCTGATTAGTATAAAGGAAACCAGGCCCATCTCCTCTTTGAGGAGAAAGTCCAGGATATAAAAGCAAGCATACCTCATCAGCTGATATGAAATTATAAAAAATCCCACAAGTCTCAGTCATTTTGAAATCTATAAAAGTGAACAGTAAAACGTGCAAGCCAAGTTGGGCTTCTGTCCTATCAGTTTCCTGGGTTTGTCGACTTCTTTTACTGAACAGTTAAGATAAATGCAAATTTCTTTTTCCTGGGGCTCCAAAAGATTCCACAAAATTTCTTGACAGACAGGGAAGAGCACACTTTTGGGTTCGCAAGACCAATAGAATAGCAGGCAGAAGACAAAGATGTTAGTGGTGCTGTACAGAACTGTTCTTCTCTGCTAGGTGTCGCAGAAAACTGTCCTCCCCTTGGCCTCTATGGGTTAAAGGCTCACTCTTAAACAGAGCGGGAGGTGGTGGTAAATGTGGAACAGGGGGAACAGGAACTGGGAGGTGATGTGGATGGTTCGAATGAAGGTGCAGGTGAGAATACGGATGGCCAATGGGCCGGGGAGAAAGCGCGCTCACAGGGTTCATACTGACTGGTGGAGTAGGAGCATTCAGTGTATTCACAATGGAAGGTACTGTGGTAGCAGGAGTAGTTGTGGCAAGAGGGAGCTGGACAACGGCTGACACATTGACAGGACTGGTCACGCGGAAGCACTTCTCCTTGTGGGCCTTTAGCATATTGGAAAAGCGGAATCTTTGGCCGCACACATCGCATGGGTACGGTTTTTCCCCCGTGTGTGTTCTGCGGTGTCTCTTCATGTTGGGGCGACTGGTGAAACTCTTGCCACAGATTTCACAAATAAAAGGCTTCTCTCCTGTTGAAAATTAAAAAATGAAACTCATCTGATGTCTTTCAACATGATTTTAATCAGATTCAAGATTGTAATTTATATTAATTTAAAAAAATCTGAACACAAACGATAACAAAGAAGCTTTCAAAGACCAAATCACGGGATATCTGATATACAGAGCAATTTCAGTGGGATCAAGATCCACTGCAGATTTACACACAACCCCTTCCTATCCTTTTACTTTGCATCCATCCAGAAATCCATTCCTCCCTACATTTAGTCTTACCTTTTGAGGTTATCATTTCATTAATTTAACAAATCAGATTCTATAAGCTTCTAGTTCTTGTTTTCCATCTAATTAAACATCACTTATCCTCTCCAACTTCAAATCATTTTACAAAAAGTCTTTCTATGGCCTATTCTGCCACTTACCATTCAGCCTCATTTTATGTTACCTCTAAACTCTGGATTGTCTTTTCCATTCTTGCTTTCTCAATTTGTCTTTAGGGTTTTCCTGTTTTTCCTGTGCGAAAACCACACCACCAATGCAGCCTGCATTTTTCTATCCTCTAAGAAACCAGGCCTGGCACAAACATCTGCCATGCCCTGTTGCGACAGTCATTTATAATTTTTCTACATGACCCACAAGAAACTGGCACATTTCTGAAGATGTAGTCTTGAATTATGAAAGCTCACACAGTTTTTGGGTTTTTTTTTACTGGTCTAATAAAGCCATTCTCCTGCTCCTGCATTTGCATTGTGTAAGGACCACATGGCTCTCTGTTTGTTTGAACTACTGAAAACACCAGAATAAAATTTGCCCCGAAGTACCTCTAAGAATATGACATGAACTCTGTAACACTGGCCTTTCAGGACTGCAAACGGAGGGAAATGCCTTGTTCCAGCCACAATTTTACTAATTTAACTTTCATTTGGCTACAATTGGCTCTAGCTAGTGGGTAAACAAAATGTTAACCCTAATACCCTGTTGTAGGAGTCTGGGACTGTGTGTTGCCCTATTCCCAGTCCAACAGGAACTCTTGATTTCAAAAGAAGGCTGTTGTGGCAAATGCATTTGCAAATTACCTGTTGATTCTTTGTTTGAGGACCTGGAGGATAATATTCATTCAACAACTACCTGAGCGTTCCTTTGAAAGCCACACCTTCAATGCAGCCTGTATTATTTTAAAGTCACCCACCATTAAACAGAGCCCACCATAGACATTTACCATGAACTTCTGAGACTTTCATTCACAATTTTTTTTACTATTCACAAAAAATGGTACATGCCTAAAGCAGTAGTTTTGAATCATGAATGTTGCAAAAAGTAAAGTGGTCTGATAAAAAGGACTGTGGTGGCTTAGTGGTTAAGCTGCTGAATTTGATGAGTGGAAGGTCAACAATTAAAGACCTGAGTAATGCATGATGGAGTGAGCTCCCATCTCTATCCCAGCTCCTGCCAAACTAGCAGTTCGAAAGCAAGAAATTACAAGTAGATAAATAAGGGCCACTTTGGTGGGAAGGTAAACAGCATTCCGTTCACTCCAGTGTTTATTCATGCCTGCCACATGTCCATGAAAATGTTTGCAGATGCAGACAGCGCTGGCTCTTTGGCTATAAACAGAGATGAGCACTGAACCCTAGAGTCAGATATAACTGGCTGTCAAGGAAGGGCAACCTTTAACTTAAACTTCCTTCTGCATTTATATTTGTCTTTGGGATAGCAGACCAGTACTATAAATTATCTTCAACTTTCTGTACCCAACATAACCTGCTTCGTAAATAGTCAAGACCACCTAATACAGTAACCTGACTGACAACAATTCTCCAAGATCTCAAGAAATAAGCTTTCCCTATTCATGCTCCCAAAAGCCATGCTTCTGTTATGCCCTGCAAACTTATTTTCTGGACTTCTCTTTTACCATCTCAGTCTTCCCCTTTCTATCTAGTACTCAATTACAGTAAAACACCAGATAACGCTAAAACTTAGTTCCACAAGTCTTGGTGTTATCCGATTTTTAGTGTTATCCGATCCATGTTAAAATCCTATGGGATGGATCGGATAACGTTAAAGCTCCATGGAGATACAATGTAACCACACAGGCTTTAGTGGTTGTTATCCGATCCATCCCATAGGACCTTAATGTTATTTGATCCAATTCTCCACCCCAGATTACTTAACATTATGCGATTTTAGCATTATCCGATCCAATCGTTATCCGGTGTTTTACTATACAGTGGTACCTCACTTAAAGAGCATAATGCGTTCCATGGGATTGCTCTTTAAGTGAGTTTGCTCTTTAAGCAAAACACCATGATAAGTGACCAATTGTGACTTCCGGTGGGGGAGATTGTGAAACCCGATTTATTTGTTAAGCAAGTTTTTGGTTGGTTTTATTTGTTAAGCGAGGTGACCATTCAGAGAAAATACTGCTCTTTAACTGAGTTACTCTCTAAGCGAGGCACTCTTTATGTGAGGTTTTACTGTACAGTAATACCCCAGATAACGCAAGTACCGTATAGCGTGAAAACCACATAACGTTACAAGATTTTAGGAAAAATCTTGTATCGAATAACGCGATTTTTAACGTTATCCGATACAGTCGTTCTTACCAGCAGGGTGGCTGGAAAGCTGAACAGGGTTCTCCGTTCAGCTTCCCAGCCACCCTGCAGCTACAGAGGCAGAGGTGGGGAGGCTGGACAGCTGACGGGGGGCTCCCCCGTCGGCTTCCCCAGCCACCCTGCAGCTGTAGATCGGGTCCTCTGATCTCTCTGGAACAGGCAAGGGACACGATCCAAGCTGTTTCTGGGCTTCCCCGACGTCCTCAGCCAGTGCAGCAAGCCAAAACGTCAGGGTTCGAATCGCGACATTCTGGCTTGCTGCACTGGCTGAGGACATCGGGGAAGCCCAGAAACAGCTTGGATCGGGTCTCCCCACCTCCCTGGACCCGGCAGGGGGGTCAGAGACCCCAAAATTGGTAAAAAAATGGACTTTTTAAAAAACCAATTTTGGGGTCTCTGAACCCCCCCCCCCGGCCGGGTCCAGGGAGGTGGGGAGACCCGATCCAAGCTGTTTCCAAAGTTCCCCCACCTCCCTGGAGGCTGCAGCAAGCCAAAATGTCAGGATTCAAATCCTGACGTTCTGGCTTGCTGCAGCCTCCAGGGAAACAGGGATTTTTTTAACATTGTGTGATCAATGTATCGCACAACGTTAAAAACCGGATAACGACGAGACTTGTGGAACCCGGGGTACTAGTGTACTTCTATTACTAAGGGTATGCATTTCCTCTTCTCAAATACTTTGTGATGCTTTTGTGCCACAATGTTTTTATCATCTTTATTTTATTGTTACCTTTGGCTTATTTTGTTTCTTGTCTGAGTTACTTAGTATAATAAAGAGCACCTAATCCAAATGTAAATTTAAAAGAATGTTTTAAGGCTGTCTGGAGGAATATAATTATTTTTGAGTTCCTATAAGCCCTAAAAGAGGAGTTCTCAACTTTTTGAATCTGGGGGCCGGCTTATGCTCCCTCAGATAGCTTTGGGGTCCTGATGGCCATTTTGCCCTGCTTCCACCACAAGGCACTTCTGGGCGTGGTGGAGGCACATGAAATGGCACCGTGGGCCGCATCGAGCCCACAGGCCATAAGTTGAGAATCCCTGCTCTAAAAGAATCACATTTAACTGATTATAAAAATTATCCATTATAAAAACATAAATCCAAAACAAGGGAAGTATTCCTTGCCTTTTGTACTATTTTTAATATTTCAAGGGTGCAATATCTGAACCAACTACTCGAGGGAACTAGAGACTATCTCCTTGTATTTTTCTAACCTGTGGGTGAAAAGAAACTCAACAAATTAATTAAACAATAAGCAACAATAACAATAATGGCAAACTTGCTGTCAAGAGGTAATGGATAATTCAAAATTATTTTTGAAATTTAATATAGAGAACTCTTGTCTATTTTTAATTTTGCTGAATAAGAAAAAACTGGGAGGGGGGAGAGAACTGAATCCTTACCAGTGTGGGTTTTCATGTGCTCATCAAAGTACTGCTTCATGTTGAAGTCTTTACCACACCACTGGCACATAAACTGCTTGTGTCCAATGTGGATGCTCATGTGAGAACGGAGCTGGTATTTGTACTGAAACCTTTCATCACAGTTCTATAAAAAAACAACAACCAGGGAACAGTCTTTCATTTGCAGAAACTATAGTAAAAAAAATGCTATAACGTAGCAGAGACTTGTTTGATGGTAGTGGAATGCAGAATAATTTTGTGCTAATAGCCAGAATTCCATTGTGCATTTCTGCCCACATAATGGCAATAGCATAACCTTCACTGGCAAATTGCTTCAAGTTTAGAAGTCAGGACTGCTGTTGTTATATGCTGTCAAGTTGCCTCCAACTTGTTACCCTATGAATGACTGATCTTCGAAATGTCCTGTTCTCACACAGCCCTACTCAGCTCTTGCAAATTCAAGGCTGTGGCTTCCTTTAGGGAATCAATCCATCTCATATACTGTCTTCCTCTTTTCCTTTGCTGCCTTCAACTTTTCCCAACATAATTATATTTTCCAGAGAATCTCGCCTTCCTGTAATATATTCAAAGAAGGACAGACTGAGTTTCTTTAGTTTTGCTTCCAGCAAGAGTTCAGGTTTGAGCTTGTTCTAGGACCAACTTATTTATCTTTCAGTCCAGGGTATTTGCAAGACTCTCCTCTACCACAATATTTCAAACATTTTTTTCTTCCTTTCAGCTTTCTTTACCTTCCACACTTGTACATGATGATCAAAAATACACAATTGTGGATTATCTTGGTTTTGTCTCCAGTGACACATTCTTACACTTTATGAGCAATAAGGTGACAATTAAGTGCTGAGGCATACCCAGAATAGGCATCTCCAACTACATTTTGAGTCACACAACTGGTGTGCAACAGGAAATGTCTACACTATTCCTCTTTCTTACTGGCAATTCACCTCTCAAAGTTAAGCTACGTTGCATTATACCAGGACGCCTAACAACTAACAGAATTCTTGCCAACATGTTTATATTTTGCTGTACCATTCAAAGCATCATTCAAGGTATATAAAATAAAACAATTAAATTAAGTGGGGGAAAGGCAATGAATTTCTCCTCATTGCTTACTAGTTCTAGTGACAGTTGCTATACAGTATCAAATCAAGACATAAAAAGTTCATAAATATCTCCACAATTGCTTTCTTTGCAAAAATGAAAGACAATGGTAACCTATCTGATTTAAGGATTATTTCTCAAGGTACCATTGAAAACCTCAAATAGTTTGAATAGAGAACAGAAAACAGTAGACACCTTTTGTATTTCAGAGCAAGATTTAAGCTCTTAGAAGAAATCAAAACCTAAAGTAATTTGTAACACTGAAGTACAATTTGCATAAGTACCATATGCAGATGGAGGGATAACATTTGATATTTTTTGCATGAATAATTCATTTTTGGAGGTAAAAATGGGGAGTATACATATAAAATGTATTCTCTTGTTGCTTTCTGCACTCACGTTCAGATTTTATTCTAAACTGTGCTTACAATAAAAGTGACACAATGAAAATTTGCTGCATGATGCTGTTACCTGAACTACTATGACACATACATGTGACACAGTTAACAGCCAGTTATAGTAGTCCCCTTCTATGCAGCAAGGTATATTTTACCATACTTTGCTACTTCTCAGTCTTGATCAACTGCAGAGATGCAGTATAGTTTATTTCCTCAGAGTTTCAGCAATCAACATGAGCCAAAATAGTCACAATGCAGTGCACCATGGTACTTAAATCTGACTTGTACCTAAAAGAAACAGAATGCTGGACTAAATGCATGTTGGCCAAATCCAGCACTAGCTCTGTATCCATCCTCCACATCGATTTGTCATTGTATACTTGTTCTGAAACTTTGAAGCAATCCTCACTCCACACTCAAATAGCAGAGTTCATACCTCACATCGGAAAGGCTTCTCTCCAGAATGTTGCAAGGAATGAACCTTTAGTGACATACTGCGTTTGAAGGATTTTCCACAGGTTTCACATGTAAATGGCATGTCCTTAGTATGTGCTGAAAATTTCAAATTAGGGAAGAGTTTATATCTTCATATGAGCAGGTAAGTTTTATTTATGGCTTCACTTATACAATAAATTATTTTAAATTCCACTTAAGCTTCTATAAGAAAATAACTGGCATTTTTCAACCTTTTGTGATGACACAAAAAGATAGGTTGGAAAGGACCCCCCAAACCACCTAGTCAAATTTCTAATTCAAATAAGCTCTTCCACAAAGTTCTAACACCACTGACATTTTTATTTCACTTCATAAATATCTGTAAGTACCCTCGAGCCATATCAATTTCCAGGCTGGTTTATAATTTAAAAAATAACTAAATCCACTATAACATAAAAAACAAAACAGTATCACAATAAAAATCTTGCAATTAAAACACAGTACTGTACTTAACGGAACAGGAATAGTGTGTTTAAGCAAAAGAAACCCCAACAACACATCGAAGAGGATGTCTAGGGCAGAGGAACCTGCGGTCCTTCAGAGGTTGCAAGACTCCAATTTTCATTCCTAATTAACATGGTGAAAGGTGAACAAGACCAGCTCTCTCTTCAATTGGGAAAGCTGAAGCTTATCTACATCTGCTGTACAACAATGGTTAATTTTACAAAATAAGCCTTTAACACATTTTTTTAAAAGGCAAAGGCTAGTAATTTGACTAAGTGAAATATTTTTCTGCCTAAATCTAAGGGCAACAGGGCAAAGAACTACCTCCCTAGGCTTTTTACCCTTTTACCACAAGCCTCTTGTTCTGTTTCATATCCTATTTTAAACTTAGACTTCCTAGTCATATAACTGGATCAAATCAGTGGCTCCATCCAAGCGAGAATCATATCTTACAAAGGGGTCCAACTAAGCAGAGTAACCATAAATGTCTTTTATTTTAATCCATTTTTTTTTAAAAAAAACTTATCAACGACAACTTTATACACATTCTGACTACAAACTACAATCTCATTATCTGTGGCATAATTTTTATTGACGTGCCTCTGTGCCTGGATAATTGGTACAGAGGCAAAAAACAGAAAGTTAGCTTAAAACTGCAATAATAGTCATCTGATAATAAATATCATTATACAACTAGAAAAATATGAAGTTGAATGAAGATATACAGCCTACTGGCCAAATACAGACTAGTGCACTGCCTGCCTTTTCTCAAGTAGTGTTTATACCTTTAACACATCAAAGCCTCAAGTGCTTTTGCACTAGGTGGATATTATAAAGCAAACAAATTAGAAAATGGAGCCCTGGGTTTAGAAATGTCTCGATGAGATGTCAAGATATGATCTTCTGTCTTTCACTCTAACATGGCCACTCTGGTCTCCTCCTTTTTTGGGCTTTGGCTCCGAATACATACCTAGAATTACCTACCTAAATTTCAACTACTGCTGGGAATGAGTAAGGATACAGTATTGAAGATAAAGCTTGCAAAGAGCACTGTTTTATTTATAAAGCAGGAGGCATTTGCAGTGCAACAGGAAACGACTCCAAACATCCTCAAAATCGAGTCGCTGAGAGATAAGGAGACAATATCGTGCAAATATAAATAGCAAAACTCACCAACCATGTGCTTTCGCACGTGGGCCATGGTGTAGAACTTCTTCTCACATATCTCACAGGAGAATTTTTTCTCTGCATATCCATGGACAATCTTGATATGCTCATGGAGGGACCATAGCTTCTTGAATGATTTATTACAGGAAATACACTGAATGGATGGATGGGACAAAGAGCGATAATTTAGATGAGGCTAATTTTCCAGGCTAAAAGGCAGGTAAAATTGAACAGAAGCGCGCGCACGCACACACACATACACACAATCCTAAATACATTGCTTTGTGGCATCTATTAAAGTGCCACCTACTGGATTCTTGCTGTATTTGAAAAACTTCAAAAATACATGCTACTTGCTTAGTTCAAAGAAAAAATAAATGTTGTTAGACCAGGGACGCCACCTGCTGATTCCTCAAAAACAGAACAGCAGCTTTATGGATGGCAAGTGTTACAGTGGAGTGGATGCAACTTATCCGATTCTGATGGGCAATCTTGCATTGATGTTGGAAAAAGATTTGGCTTGACCTATAACAGATTGATCTATAGCTAAACCCTGTCTAGTGACTAAATCCGTCTTATCTGTCTTGCTCTGTATATGTGACATCTATGAAGCCTTGAGTTATGCAATCAGAAAAAAGTATTTTAACCTGACATGTTTATATTTCTTATCCAGAGCATCTGTGGCAAATCTGCAAGCAGGGTGGCATACAAACAAGAACAATAAATAAATTAATATGCAACATCTGCTATTAAAAACTCAAGCCTTGACTCTAATATGCCTGAGGAATATTACACCTGTTAAATCTTGTACCTCTTAGCCAACTATCAAAGGATGTCAAAACCTAATAAATAAAAGCTGAAAAGAGAAATAGTAAGAACCTCTTAACTTTCCCTGTAGTTCTATATGCCTATATCTAATTATAAATATGAACAGAATCAGACTGCTATATCCAGAGTATTGGCATTCTCAAGTTTAGAAGAAATTGCCTACTAAGAGATTGACGGGACATTTTTCTTTCTCCTCTTGTTTTTATATTCATCCACAGATAGCTGCCTAGGCTCCTTGAGAGTTCTGATTCAACTCTATTACTTCCTCTACTCCAGAACCAGTCACTGAAGTTTTTTGCTCTAATGGTTCTCTAAGAGATTCTACTTTGGAAGGACCTTTCATTTTATCTTAAAAGTCGTAGTGTAATGTCTTTGCAATGCTGCGCTTGACACAATAAATCCTTACATAGACTTTATATGAAGGAACAGTAGCCTAAATCATCATACCTAGCTACACTGTCATAGCACAAATGACATAACTTTTGGAGACAACTTGCTCCAAGTTAATTAACGACTGTTGATATTATTAGTTACAGACTAAGTTTTATCAGGCAGCATGCAACCAGCAATGTCTATCATAGTTTCTTAACTTGGGACAATTTATTTCCTAAAGATATGCCATTTGAAAAGCTACATAAGGCAATTTTGACCAGTATGATATAATACTTCACACACTGTATTTGCCGGCGTATAAGACACATCGGAGTATAAGACACACCCTATTTTTATACACATTTTTAAGGGGAAAATTTTGTTTCTACATTTTTCTTGAATTTCCAAAATTAACTCCAGTGGGATGAGGGGTGGAAACAGGCTGAAAGGATCCTCCCCCCTTTCCCATGCTCCCTGGCTGGTGGTGGGGTGGAAAGAGGCTGAAAGGATCCTTCTTTCCCCCGCTCTATCCCATGCTCCCTGGCTGGTTGTGTGATGTGAGATGGACAGGCTTAAAGGATCCTTCTTTCCTCCCTCTATCCCATTCTCCCCAGCTGGTGGTGGGATAGAGGGGGCTTATAGGAGCCTTCTTTCCCCCCTTAAATTAATTTCCACACCCCATAGCGCCCCCAACCAGGGAGAATGGGATAGGGGGGGAAAGAAGGATCCTTTAAGCCTATTTCCATCCCTCATCCCACCACCAGCCGAGGAGCATGGGATAGAGGGGAGAAAGAAGGATCCTTTAAGCTTGTTTCCACCCTTTATACCACGAGCTGCCAGGAAACATGGGATAGAGGAAGGAAAGAAAGATCCTTTAGGCCCATTTCCACCCTTCATCCCACCAGGTGAACATGGGATAAAGGGGGAAAAGAAAGATCCTTTAGGCCTGTTTCCACCCCTCATCCCACCACCAGCCGGGGAGCATGGGATAGAGGGGGGAAAGAAGGATCCTTTAAGCTTGTTTCCACCCTTTATCCCACCAGCTGCCAGAAAACATGGGATAGAGGAAGAAAAGAAGGATCCTTTAGGCTCATTTCCACTCTTCAGCCCACCAGGGGAATGTGGGATAAAGGGGAAAAAGAAAGATCCTTTAGGCCTGTTTCTACCCCTCATCCCACCACCAGCCGGGGAGCATGGGATTGGGGGGGGGGGGGAGAAGGATGCTTTAAGCCCATTTCCACCCCATCCCACCGCTGCTGACCACCAGGAGATGGGGACAGCAGGATTGTGCAAGATCGTACAAGAGAGCTCCTTTGGAAGCCACCCTCCACCCAGTTCCTAGCGGTCCACAGCGGCTGATGAACTGCACAAGTGGGGGTGGCGAGGGTGGCTTTCAAGATAGCCCTGTGTCCAGCTGTCGATCTTCTCTAGCTGCTGAATCGCTGGGAAGGGGGCCCCTTTTACCAGCACCTCTTATGAGCATATAAAATGCACTCTGGTTTTCTGATGTATTTTAAGGGGGGGGGGGAGTGTGTCTTATACACCGGCAAATACGGTATTCACCCAGTTCTGTTTTTAAAGCTAAACAGCAAACTGAAAGTGTATATTAAATGTATACTGAGGATATTTGTTGAAAATATCTAGGCAATATAAAGCAGTCATTTCAAACTCTATCAAATACCCTCAACCAGCCATGCAGGATGAATGTCCAACAGCTACATGCCAGACTGAACTGTGTTTATTCAGAAGTCCAAGATCAACAGGACTTACTATCAAGGATTAAAAGCAACATATAAAAGGCAATTAAAACTATGAAACAAAGAAATGTTAAAACCACAGAAAAACAAATTAAGAAATATAAAAGCACATTAAAAAGTAAATGGATGCAGGGAATGTAGGACAGTGTTGTTAAAAAATTAAGATATTAAAACTCCCAAAGCCTGTTGGAATAAAAATGTTTTAACTGCCATGGAAAAAAAGAGGGCATTCTATCTGTGGAAAAATTCAAAGAAGACCTGCTCTCAGATACCTGTTAAACATATCTAAGGTGATGGGACTAAAAGACCTCTGTGGGTAATCTCAAAAATCCAAGGAAGGTTATATGAGAAGATACAGTCCTATCAGATAACCTGGATCCAAGTTGTATAAAAGTTTATAGCTCATAACCAGCACTTTGAATTGGGATCAGTAACTATTATTATTATTATTATTTATTATATTCAATTTATATGCCGCTCTCCTTGCCGAAGCAACTCAGAGCGGCTTACAATGTTACAATATCAAATATTAAAAAGCAGCATAGTATAAATATAATAGATATGTTACAGTCAATACAGTCAACAAATCTTTCATAAAAACAAGAATACAATGCAGTCAGGAAAATGCAATACAATAAAAAATACGCTACGGTCAAAAAAATACACTAAGGTCAAGAATATACAGTACAGTACAAAACAATCTAGTCGGGGCGACAGAGGCAAAGTTCTTGTAGCTTCCCGGTCGCCCGGCAACAGCTATCTCTCATTCCCTCAAGCCAAAGGCTAGAGGAGGGAAGTTTGATGGTCGGGCCGACCGAGGCAAAGTTCTTGTAGCTTCCCGGTCGCCCTGCAACAGCTGTCTCTCATTCCCTCAAGCCAAAGGCTAGAGGAGGGAAGTTCGGTCGGGGCGATGGAGGCAAAGTTCTTGTAGGTTCCCGGTCGCCCAGCAACAGCTGTCTCTCATTCCCTCAAGCCAAAGGCTAGAGGAGGGAAGTTCGATGGTCGGGGCGACGGAACTAGTAAATTGGGATCAGTAACTAGTGACTAGTAAATTGGGATCAGTAACTAGTGAAGCTGCTGTAACAGGGATTATATGCTTCCTCTAACAAGCTCAGGTTACCAGTCTGGCTATAGCATTGTGTGCAAATCAAGCGTTTGAATGGTCTTCAATAGTAGACCCATGCAGAGCAAATGGCAGTAATCCAAGTGGCATGGAATTAACAAGCCAGATCAGACATCTCCAGGAATGGGCACAACTGGCAAGCTAGTTTTACTTGTGCAAATGCATGTCTGGTCGCTGCCAAGACCTGGACTTTTAAGTTTAGGGATGAATAAAGAAGAGTCTCAAACTATGGACTTGTTTTTTCAGGGATGATGATGATATTTCCATCTAGCACAGGTTGAATTCCTATTCCCCAAACAGTCCTGATTGACCAGGTGCACCTCTGTTTTGTCAGGATTAAGTTTCAATCTGTTTGTCCTCATCCAATTGATTACCAATGACGAACACTAGTTTAGAACAGGAACAGTTTCCTAGATAGAAGGGGGAGATAAGAGTTGGAAGCCATCTGCATACTTTGGACACCAAACTCCAGAACTGTAGACAACCTCTCTCAGTGGTTTGAAGTAAATACCAGTGGAACCCTGATATACAAATGGTTCGACCTACAGAAAATTTGATATGCAAATAGAAATCCTGGCTAAAAAAAATTCAACATACAAATAATAGGAAAAATTTGACATACAAAAAAAATACGGTGACATCTAGTTGCCTCTTCTAGTAATGCAATGTGTTTTCAACATACCTGTACAAATGTTTTGACATACAAATAACCTCATGGAATGGAAAAAAATGTATGTAGAGATTTTACTGTATTAAATAGCATAAAGGACAAAACAGAACCATGTGGGACATCACAAGCCAAAGGCCAAGACACCTAATGGAAGTTCCCCCAGCAGCATCTTATAAATCCACTCTTCCACCACAAAATAGCACTTCCAATTCCCATTTCAGAGAGATGATGCAGAAAGCTACCACAATCCCATGATCAATAGCATCAAAAGCAACTGAGAGGCCCAAGAGAACCAACTAGAACACACTCCCCAGCTGAAGCCTCTGGGAGCCCTGGGAATGGTATGTGTGTGTGTGTAGACCATGAGTTCACAACCTTTTAAAGCTGGGGGTCAGGTCACGCTCCCTCAGACAGCTTCGGGGACTGGACGGCCATTTTGCCCTTTCTCCACCACATGGCACTTCCTGGTATGGTGGAGGCAGTGAGCGGCACATGAAATGGCACTGTGGGCTGCATTTGGCCCATGGGCCATGGGTTGATAATCGCTGGTGTAGACTTTAAAATCACAATCAAATTACCATTTCTCGGAGTGGGACAGCAGGCAGTGACCTGGCAGTATTTTTTAAACATCTTCCCTATTATCACCATCCCAAGACTCCCAAAGGCATCCTCAGACAAAAGGATGACCTTGAGAGTGTCAGAATCTGATATGGGAAGGGGGGAGGAGATGGGATGTTTTAAAACTGTTGATGTCTTATGTCCCTAGCCACCTCTGTAAACTTGGATAAGCTACTCAGTCCAATAGAACCACCCAAAGTAGGAACTTAAATACCATTTCTAAGTATTTAATACCTACAAACCCTAGAAGAGTTGTCAATAAATTGAAACCCACTTGAAGGCACATAAATAGGGAAGAAGACCACAATATAGTGACAGAACATACATACAGAATACATGGTTTTAGGTTCAAGCATATTCAATTATAGCTGAGAAAAACCTCATATTTCATACCCTGGAAAGCCACCACCAGTCAATGTACAAAACTAGACAGACCGGCAGTCTGAGTCCATCCACAGTGGGTTCCTATTCACTAAATCAATTTCTCTTCTTGTATGAACACATCTTACCACTGTATGCAATCCACATATAATAAAGCATCTTCATAAGCTTAATGGAAACATGCAGATGGTCTTTTAAAAACTGAACCTTTAAGCTGGATTCTGCGGCATATGGAAGACTTCTGAATTAGGAAACTTAATAAATTTATGCAGTTTTATCAGATTTGCCCTAGCTAAGAATCTGCAGTATATCACATGGTGTTAGAGTTACATTTTTAACAGGAACCAGAACTATGATTAAATGACAGTATGAAGAAATTTCTGAGGATACAGGAAAATGCATATACAGTACTGTATAATAAATCCTTATAGCTTTAAGGGATGGAGTACACAGATACAGCCTCCTCAAAGATTGTGGTATTTTTGAACCACAATCGGGCGTACCCTTCTAATGGCAACCTTGTGCTGCAGGCTAATCTTTCTTACACTAGGTTAGGTGAAAGAAACTGATGAATGAACTCACCAAAAGGTGCCTTCATTATGGCAGTTTCATGGGAGAAGAAACTTTAGGGAATTTAAAATATGTCAATTAAAAGGAAAGATCTTACCTACAGAATAGAAAGTGATACCTGTTTGAAAGAGTGATATAAAAGAATATGTGAATAGAAATCTAACAAAAACAGCACTATTAGAGAAGTAGTCCAATTAGAATATTAAAACAACTGAGCTTTTATTTCTAGGGGGAATCATTCTTCAGGACAGGTTCTATAAAGCTTATAGAGAGGGGCAAAGAAACATGCAAATTCAGAAGTTGTCAGTTTAGAGTTAACATCTGTATTTGCAAATCAAGAGAGGTGTCACAAGAGATGAAATACAAAAAGTACAGACAGTGATAATTACCTTAACTAGAATTATAAACAACTTTTGATGGTAAAATAATAATAATTTGCACATTTTTATCAGAATCTGTTTTTAAAGTTATTTTATTTAGGGACATCCATTCTGAGGTCAGAGGCTGAGTGTCTTAGAAGACTGAGACACTGCATTTGTTTTTGAATACTGCTATATCTGATATCAGGAATGCAGTGGCTCATGTGGTTAAGACACTGAGCTTGAAGAATGGAAGATTGGAGTTCAATATCTGTGTACTACATGATGGAGTGAGCTCCCATCTGTCTCAGCCCCTGCCAACCTAGCAGTTTGAAAGCAAGAAATCACAAGTTGATAAGTAGGAACCAATTCGGAGGGAAGGTAGAGCATTCCGTGCACTCTGGTGTCTAGGCATGCCTGCCACATGTTCATGGAAACATCTGCAGATGCAGACAGTGCTGGCTCTTTGGCTATGAACAGAGGTGAGCACTGAACCCTAGAGTCAGATACAACTAGCTATCTCTGATATCAGATTTGTGACCATTTATTCTTTATTACTATGAATGCTGGCATAGATCTCAATGGGAGAGAAGTAACTATATAAATGCACGTTGTAATGCTATTTATAAGGTCTCTAAAGAGTAAGTGTGGAGACCTTAATTGTATATGGGTCTACCCAAGGGTTAGGTTTCTAGCTGAAATATCTGTTACTGTTGGTGAGTAGACTTTATACGGTTCTCTTGAGACTAATGCAAGGACAAGGCTTTTTATTGTACATTAAACAGCTTATCTAGTAGTTAAGCTGCTTAATATATGTAGTACAATAAAAAGGATTGACTGAAATGTATGTAGTACAATACAATAGGATTGGATGAAATCCTATTGCATTTGTCATAGTGGAAAGTTACATCTATAGAAGGTCACAATGAGTTATACCCAGACAGTTTGTATTGCGTGTCTAATTACACAGTTGTGCTGTTAGCTGCACAATCAGTTGTGTCTGTTATAATAAAATGTGGTATTTGTTTTAACTGTTAATGCAAATGTCTCCATAGTTCTCAATTTTATTCTCTTCTGAACATATGGTTTAGAATTCCCTCAACCACACGCACAATATATACATCTATAACATCAGTTAATATTTCATGCATCTCAGAAAACAGAATAGTTGACAAAAGTTTGTCAGATAATAAATCCATTCATTCATCAACTTGTCACAAGACTTGTTTTTCCTGCATTAGATTAACATGGCTGCGTCTTTTGAAACTCAAAATCCATGCTACAGAAACTTTTTATTAAGCCTACTAACAGAAATAAAACAGTGTACCTGTACAACTTTGACTTCTCCATAAATCAGTGGCCAATTATATTTAGAAAATATAACATTCAGGTATTATGCAGAACCATCAGAGAAAGCCTCCTCAAAGACGCTGGTATTTTTGTACCACAATCAGGCATACCCTGGTAATGGCAACCTTGTGTTGCTGGCTAATTTTTCTCACACTAGGTCAGACGAAAGGAACTGCAGAATGAACACACCAAAAGGTGCCTTCATTTTGGCAGTTTTACATCAGCCTAGGCATGAAAGAAGATCTCCAAAATGTATTTTTCTTACTTAGTACACCATCTAAAACAATCTCCTGCTTTTGTTCTTACAAGAACTACATCATTCTGCTTTGATTCCTTACAATTAGAGAACCTCTAAGTCTGCCCTAAAAAGGCCTAAGACTCTTCTCACATTCTTAAGACCACTTTTAAAATAATGGTCAAATATTGCCTATTTTGTCACTAACCAATTCTGCTCTTTATATGTGTATCTCGATTTATACACATGTCCACAGTAGGAACTTTTTTTAATTCTACCATACCAGTATGACAAGGCTAACTGTTAAATGTGTAGAGCAGGGGTGGCCAACGAGCCAAGGCTGTCCATATCAATAGCATGTAAGATCTACTGTGCAGTATAGAACACGAATGCCTGAAGAGAGATGGTTTTCTGAAATTCTGAATAACCAAAAGTTTGAGATGGACAGAGAGCAGAAGTGAGCTCTAGGTAGACTTTAGAATTCCTGATGCATATCACTGTGGTAGGAGCAGAAACTTTAATCTGCATAGACCAGGGGTTCCCAACCTAAGGCCCGCAGGCCAGATCCGGCCCCGGTGCCATTTCATGTGCCCTTCAAAGGGCATTTGAGAAACAAAATGGCTGCCCCTTTGAAGCTGTCAGGACAAAATGGCCACCCCCATTGTTCAGGCCCCCAGCTTGAAAAGGTTGGGAATCCCTGGCATAGACCTTCTTACATGACAATAATAGCCATGTAGAAAAAGATCCAAAAGTGAAGTTACATCTGGACTTCTCCCTCTTCGTAATAGCTTACCAGCTCAAACTTTATCAACTTCCTTATGAAAATCTATCACTGACAATCGATAAGGTTTATTTTGGACTAGTCTTAGAATTCGAATTACCTAGGAAAACAGCAACCTCAGCTTTACATTTATGTCAATGGCTGCTGGAAATCAAATTCCACTTATGCTAATCAGTGTGTAAAGCAAGAGCACATTCAGTTCCTGATGTTCTAATTCCTATATGGAGCTGCATAGAGAAACCCTCCCACCAGCACATTCACACAGAATAGTTTTCTTGAGATGCAACAGGACATTCTGATAGAAGTATAAAGGCTTGGGACTTTGTTCTTCTCAAAGGATTTCCCCTCTTTCAAGTGTCCAAGGGACAGCAGAAGGCAGGGAAATCTGGCAAGCAGGCAACAACACCTACCTGAATGTTTTTTTCACAGTCTGTTTGCTGGTGAAGGGAGAGCTCACTTTCTAGCACAAATTTCTTCCCACACTTGTCGCAGATCTGCATGCGCCTGTGAGTGACGTTCATGTGCTTCTCCAGATACCAGCGTGTGTTAAACACTCTGGGGCACTTCTCACAGGTCAAAGTCTCCTTTTCTTCACACTTTGATTTCTGCACAGGTGCCTTGGGCTCCTTTGCAGCTTTCTTCTTACGCTTGGGGGGCTCAACGCTCTTTCTACGGCCCCTTGTAGTTCTGGAAGTAGGGGAAGTTGTGGTGGCTGCAGCAGATGCAGCTCTCCTTGTCCTCCTTTGTGCAACACTATCTTTCTCCTCTCTTTGCTCTTTTTTCTTCTGCCTCTCATTTTCCTCCTCCTCATTACTTTCTTCAGTGGCCTCTTCCTCCCCACTGTCACCCTCCTCTTCCTCACTGCTGCTCTTAAGAACAGCAGTTTCTTTGGATTGGGAGGGGACCCCCTTCTCCCCTTTTGATACATTTAATGTTTGGTTGTTAAGGTTTACCTCTACTATTATCTGCTCCCTTTTGTAAGTAACTTCTTCTTCTTCATCCTCCTCCTGCAAGTCGTCTGAGTTCTCCCTGTCTTCTTTCACGGCTCGGACCTCTCCTACTGTTCTGTCCTCCCTGAAATATGGCTGGTCCTCTCTTTCATGGTGATGTGGTTTACTTTCTTTTGGGTCCACCAGTATAGTATAAGGACTCCCAGACTCCCTTTTGTACACTTTGGTGGACAAGTCAAGTTCCTGGCTGGCATCATGATAGAAAGTGGGTGGCACTTGACCCCTGTCTTCTTGTGCCATCCCTGCTACATGTGTGGTGCAGTTTTTAGCCATCTGCTGGCAAGCGCTGGCTGGTTCATTCATGGTGGCTCCCGATTCATTGAGTACCTTGTATTCCAGAATACTAGTGAAGTAACTCCTCTGGAACAAGACGATTCTTCAAAATTGACTAGCACATGGCTGCTCTTGGGAAGCAGAGCACCAAAGCACATGTAGATCATGGAACTCTGGTTTTATAGCACATTGGAGGACATTGGCAGCAGTTCACAGGAAGAAAGCTGCCAATCAACAGCTGAACATTTTGTCTAGAAAAGAAGGAGAAAAATAAGTCAGTGGTTTAAACATAACTGAAGGAACACAGACCTAAATTCATTTGTTAACTAATCTAAGCAAATATGGGATTGGCTGCAAAAGTTATTAACCATTCTATATAACAGCCTATTCATCCTACTGCCTGGTCAGAGGCTGGCTCTACCTATAGACCTGGTAAATATGTACCTTTAATCTGATATTCAAGGTAATCAAAGGTCTTGCAATATTACATTAGAGAAATGGTTCCATCCGATTTAAACACAGCACATAACAAATGGTTCTCCGATCTTAACAACAATGCCTAATTCGAAGCAGAGGTAGGTATCAGCATTAGCATCCTCAAAATCCAATGTTTTTATCATCACAGCCAAGGCTGCAGTTGATGCTATGGGATTAAGCTTGATTCACTGGAAAGGCACAGTGTTTCTCAATTTAATTTTAACATGTATTCCTCTAGATTCATTTTCACTTCTTGAAAATTTCCAACTACTGGCATGGTCTTCAAATCAGATTAATATGGAGGGGGGGGGGAGCTTTTCATATTAGATTTTCATGAAGTTTCTGTGTATTGTGTGTCTGCAATTTGCACCACACATTAAAAACATGGAATTTAATATCTAGCACAGAAAACCTTGGTTGTCATTGTAAAAGACAATGGAACCCTTGCAATTTTCACTGGATAGGATTTGAAGCAGATCTGAGCTCTTGTGTATGCCATGCATATGCTTTACTACTGAGTTTTCCCTTATCTCAGAAAGATAAGAACAGTCAGTAGAAAATCTCCTAGTGGGTATGAGGTAGGTTTTCAGTGCCCTGCATAGCTTCCTACATGCACAGATAATGCATAAGCACATTTATTAAATTACTCATTTACCCAATAGTGCTCTTTCCACAATTCCATAAAAGACTAAGCTAGCATCTATAAAGATGTGACCATTCTAAGAAAGGCTATCCTTAGAATCAATTTTCAGGTACCATTTTTTTATTGTGGTAAACTATCATCATCATGAAATAATGTAATAAAATATTATAAAAATAAAGTATACAATTAATTTACAGCCCCCCCCCCCAAAAAAAAAAAAAAATACTAGGCACAGAGCAAAAGTCAACAAACAACACCTGAAACAACACTGCCATTAAATAACTAGCAGGAAGAATATATTAAAAACACTTTCAGAAAGGAATTCTATAGCATCAGACCTCCTATGGAAAAACCCCTAATTCCGTCTGCAAACTAAGATGGAATTTAGAGCAGAGACTATCAAAACATCTTCAATCCTGAGAGGGACATGATTCACACAAAGGAGGCAGTCTCCCAGGACAATGTCAGGGTCAATACTGTCTACAGCGGGGCTTGGGATTTCCTTCCTGTCCCTTCCAGAGGAAGGACAAAGGAATGCCAGACAGCATGGCGTTGGCCCTTTTTGTTATCTGGCTCTAGCTGGAACACCTGCTTAGAATAATTTATTTAAACTCAGTCAGATATGATTTTGGGTTTCTTATGGTTTGCCCCATCAGAAATGATATAGGCAGGAGCAAATATTAAATCAGATACCATTCAAGAACAACCTCAAGGCCATGCAGAGTCAAGACGTAATTTGAGTTTTACCATGCTTCACTATTCAAGAAAGGCAACGAGTAAATGAAACACTTTAGGGCACATGTTGAAGTAGAAACCAAGAATCACTGTGTTCTGTTGTTAGGGTTATTAGCAAAATACTGCTGATTTTTGTTTTGGCAATCATTGGCATCTATGGCAGCCAAGATTAACTGAATCATTTCAAAATTCAGTAGCACACAAACCTATAGTCAACTCATAATTTAAGTGTGGGAAGGAGCTGACCATGAAATGTGGGGCTAAGCCCCTCCTCTACTGGACCAAGATCTTCATCATCTAAAATCTTTGGTCACATATAGTAGGACCCTGATGGAGCAGATCAATAGTCTATCTAGTCTTGCCATCCTGCTCCCTACAGCAACTAACCAGTTGTCTCTGGAAAGTCCAGAAGCATATCGTGATGCTCTTCAGTGGTATACTGCCTCTGAACCTGTTAAGTTTCATAAACCCATCATGACTTGAAGGTCCTTGAAAAAAAGAATAAACACTGTCCCTGTAACTTCTTTAAAAAATGAAAACTCACCTAACATAGTCTTCCTTCACAGAAAATATACTCTAAACCTGTCATTTTAAATTACCATTGTTGCACCTTTTCCAGCTTTAGAATACTTTTATATATGGCAATCAAAACAGTGCACACTATTCCAAATATAGCTGCAACACAGATCGGTGTAAGCGCATTATGATACTGACACCTTTATGTTAATCCAGTGATTCTCAATGTTTTCAGGCCGTGGGCCTGACCACGCCTCCTGGGCAGCTGATTGGGCTGGTCACATGGTTCCTCCCACCCAAAAGTAGAAGTAAAATGTGTGCCATGCATGCGCAGAACACATTTAGTAGCATTTTGTGCATGCATAGCACACATTTTACTTCTGCTTCCAGGAGTGGCAAGGGCATCGGGGACTGGATGAAATGGCTTCGAGGGCCGGGTCTAGTGCACAGGCTGTAGGTTGCTAATGCCTGTGTTAATCCATTTACTAAAAATCTGTAGCAAGGAATCCAGCTTTTTCACAGATGACGAATAATGGATTGCTTTCACTGAGGTAACCCCATGCCCCAAACTTTTTCCTGGTTAGTCAGTGCCAATACTGTATCTTCTTAGGGACAAAATAATATTAAGTGAAGTATTTCACACAAAAGCTAAAGTTACTTTCTGGTGCTTACTCACATGGAAGTCTCACAGAACAGTATCAAGGTAGCTTCCAAATAAACACACCTTAGACTCGTCTCTAAACATCTAAAACTTTTTTAAAATTACTGAATGAAACTGTATTTTGAAATTAAGAGTCCCATCTATATGATGAATAGATACAAATATGATTTGAAAACTGAGCATGCTAGAAAGCTCTAATTGTTTCATAGTACAAAATAGAAGTACGAGACAACATGTGAGATAAAGCACATGTTTAACTACATGTGTGTGACTGAACCTTATGGTATACAACAGTTTTCCTTAGCACCTGTGAAGATTTGGAACCACCATGAAGCTAGCAATAATGCACAATACATTGTCTACTATAATGCCTAACCTACTAAGTCAATAGTCTTTTCCCATGGTTCTTCTTACAAACAAATTAAAAAACCAAAAGAAAACCCATCTCCTTATTCAATTGGTCACAATTCCTTTTTAAAAGACAATGACAGCAGGTATACATATTAGTTTCTATCCAGTTCAAATAGTAATGTTATACCAGTAAAAGTCCAAATAAATGCCTCTTTTAAATAATAGTCAAGTTTCTAAATACATGTGAAGACATGTACTGTATATGTGAAATGAGAATGGTGAGAAGCAGCAATATAAAAATAAAAATCTCCCTTTTCATTTCTTGTAGCTCCTCGTTTGCTTATTATCTAAGAAGAGGCTCTGGAGATGCCATTACCAATTTCTATGACAGGGATATTTAACTAAACTTTTAAGTATGCTCCACAACAAAGTCTGAATGCCCTAAGAAAAATAAAAACACACAGCACAACACACATACCTCCCAATTTCCTATTTCCTGCCTTAATTGGAACTTGTGAAGAATGAGTGAGGGTGACAGGTTCCCTCAAACAAGTTATCAGCTACTTTACAATGAGATGAATCCATATTTAAAGGTAAAGGTTTCCCTTGCTCGAAAGCCAGTCATATCCGACTCTAGGGTTCAGGGCTCATCTGTTTCAAAGCCAAAGAGCCCACAATGTCTACTACTGCAGATGTTTCCGTGGTTATGTGGCAGGCATGACTAGACACATGAGTGCACGGAATGCTGTTTAAATCCATATTTAGTAACACTTAATAGTAAGCTAACAGAAACTAATATTTCAATGGGTCTACTACAGGGGTGACCAAACTTTTTGGGCCATGGGCCAGTCACGTGGTTCAGAGAGCCAGTCACTATGGCCCGGGGGCTGGATGCAGCCCCTGACACCAATTCATCTGGTCCGCGAAGCCCTCGTTGCTCCTGTAAGTGGAAGTAAAATGCGCTCATATGGGCACGTTTTACTTCCGATTCCAGGAGTGACAAGGGTTTTGTGGGCCGGATTAATTGGCATTGGGGACTGTATCTGGCCCCTGGGCCATAGTCTGAGCACCCCTGGTCTACTACGTATAACATCCATTCTAATCAATTTTCATTTGCTATTCTTATGGCTTTCCATGTTAAGGAAATGTGATACATTATAACCCAGAGGTAGAATCAGTAAATCTCATGTACAGTACGTATATCAAAACGTATGTTATTTTTTCTACAAACTTGCCTATATCCATGTGGAAGGAATTTACAACAATATAGCAGATTATTAATTTTGCATGTGGGTCTATCAAACCCCAGCATAATGCTAGACACAGTCAAGTTATCATGAATACAGAGGACAAATCAAGGCATGCTACTCCTCAATTATTTTTATCAAATCCCTGACCGCCAAAATGAAGCCATCTTCTTGGCTTTGTTGTTGGTCAAACTAAAGTCCTCATTGGTGCATGTTTCTAGCAATAATCAGCAGCAGACCAGTAAATGAGCTGGATTCTTTATCTCACCACATTCACATAGTGTGTTGTTGTCTGCCAGGAGGCCCTACTTGAGCATGTTGGTCTTACATTTAGGCACTCCAATCCTCAGCCTATTCAGAGTATTCCAAGTAACATAGGAGCGGTTGAGTTCTTCAGCTATATCTTCCTTTAATTTTGTTCCTTGTCCAGTGGGCTCCTTCCTCTATCTTCTAATTTGGTTCTGTTCTTGCGTACCACTACTCAACTGCACACCACTACTCAATTCTACCATTTCTCAACTATACATCACTTTTTGGGGAGGGTGAGGGGAAATACTAAATGCACTCCATGTACACAGACTTAATTCCTCAGATTTGACACCATTCAAATCCTTAGTGTTTTATGCAATCCATGAATCCCAGCAGAAATTCAAATGGAGTGCAAAACCAATGCTGGAATATATTAAATAGAACTATTATCTCAAAGCATAATCACTGTACCTTCAGTATAGGCCTGTGATGGTGAACCTTGGCACTCCAGCTCTTCTTGGACTTCAATTCCCAGAAGGTCAAGTCTGTGAATCCACACAAATGGATTTACTGTGCTATCACGTATACCATCTGGGAATTGAAGTCCAAGAACAGCTGGAGTGTTAAGGTTCGCCATCATTCACAGTAAAACCATTTGTGTGGATTCACAAAGACTTGACCTTCTGGGAATTGAAGTCCAAGAACAGCTGGAGTGCCAAGGTTCATCATCACTGGTATAGGCACTGCTAAAAGGTTCTCAAAAGATGAAAGTTGGTAACCAACTTATCCAAAACAAACCCAGGCATGCTCACTGTATTATCTGTTTCTGACCTATTAACATTGTTCGCATGTCTAATAATATGAGAACGCATAACATCCCAGCATCTGTTATAACTCAGTCACTGACAAGAAACCCCAGTACAGTATATCCTACATCACATAATACAATGGAAAGTATTTAATACTCCTAATCGAACTTTCCTGGAAACACCTGTATCTCCCAAGCATGTTGCTTCTACAACATGTCTTAATTGTAGAAGACATTTCAGTAAATTGTGGTGCTCCTCAAATAACCAACATACTGTATTCCCAAATAACCACAGACTCATAACCTTTCCAGTACAGAATATTGCAGCAAGTACATCCTTTATTCTCCCTTTATTTTGAAAGAGAAGCAACAATGCAATCCATTACCCATCTTCTCTTTGCTGATACACTGTATTACGACATAAGGACTCGCCACCACGAGTAACAGCTAAAAAGATCAGTGTAACTGGCCATTATAGCAAGTCTAACATTCAGCTTTTTGTATATTATATTCAGTAGTTTTTTGCATGGGATGTACTGCAAATTCCTTCCCAGATGTTCAGGTGAATACAGTAGCTTGAACTACAGTACTAGAAATTTGATCTCCCAGGTGATCATGCACCACTGTGCGCATGTCAACTAGTATCTGGGGTTTCAGACTCCCCTTAAACATGCATGTAGACTCCTGGACCTCCCAACATGACTTTTCATCTCCTTTCTTCATTTTTCTGCCAATTAACCAAGCTTGACACTAATGAATACTAATACAGTATCCCACAACTTGTCAAGATACAACATCTGATTTCCCATTGACCCCATTCCACAGATGTCAAAAGATGTGACCCTCCCTGTAAAGTATTTTGAAGCTAATATTGCCTGAAATAAAAACCTTTATTCTTATGAAAGAAACTTCAGTCCAACGGGATGTAACAAGTCAACTTATCATGAAAGCCCCACAATAGCCATTTTCAAACTGTCAGCCTGGGACTATGTACTTATGATAGTAAATCTGTTTAACAAATTTGGACCCATTGCAAAGTTGTTGAAAAAGGGCTAAGTGGTCACTACAGATATCTGTAATCTTGTTTTAACCATATCAGATAATTATAAAGCATGTTATTGTTTTATAAATACATTTAATTAGTAGCAGTTTAGGCTGCAATCATATACAGTACATTTAAAACTAAGCCTTATCAACAGTTTACTTCTGGGTAGATATATATAAAAATACAGTAAGTGGCTTTAAAAGGGCACACTATACATCAGAAATAACAGCTCTAGTTCAAAATAAATAAAAGCAAAAAAGGTAAATTTTGCACTATTCAGATATAAACATAAAAATAATTCTATCTTATGGAATTCAAAATGAAGGAAGTGGCTGAAAATAAAATAAAAGTGTTCCTACAACCCAATTCCAAAGATTAGCAAAATGGTGCTGATTTCTGTTTTGGAAGACAGGTTTTGGTGTTGGCTACTAGGTTTTAAGTCCAACACCAAATATTTTTGTACTGTACCATTTCTCCTTCAAGTAATCCCTCTTTTTAAAAAGCAGGCAGGTGTCAAACTAAGTGCCTCTCTCTACACCACAAACAAGCAGTTGGGATGTCCCTTGTCTTAGTTTACAAAATTACAAAAGATGACTGGAGTGATAAGCCAACAATATCCTGATGGGCCACATTTCTTCCTCTAGTCCCAAGTGTCCTCCCAATTCAGATTGTATTGAACACAAACACACTCTTTCTATCAACACTGTTGGGAAGGCAAGGCCTCTGACCCAAAACCCTGTTTAACATCATCCCAAACACACAGACCCGTTTTCCCATCAATCTCTGTAGGTTTCTGTGGTAAGGACACCGTGCACATACAGTAAAACCTCGGATAACGTTAAAACTTGGTTCCACAAGTCTTGGTGTTATCTGATTTTTAGTGTTATCCAATGCATGTTAAAATCCTACGGGATCCATAGAGATACATTGTAACCACACAGGCTTTAGCGGTTGTTATCCGATGCATCCCACAGGATCTTAATGTTATCCGATGCAATTCTCCCCCCCCCCCCAAGATTGCTTAATGTTATGCGATTTTAGTGTTATTCGATACTAATGTTATATGAGGTATTACTGTACAGTACTATACTCAGATACAGTGGTTGGTTCACGGAATTTAATAAAATAAGAGGAGCTAACCATTTCCCTTGCTTGAAAGTCAGTCGCATCCGACTCTAGTGCTCATCTCTGTTTACAGCCAAAGAGCCAGCGTTGTCTGCATGTGCAGACATTTCCGTGTTCATGTGACAGGCATGACCAAAGCGCAGGGAATGCTGTTACCTTTCCTGCCAAAGAGGTACCTATTTATGTATTTACAATTTCTTGCTTTCGAACTGCTAGATTGGCAGAAGCCAGGGTAGAGGATGGGAGCTCACTCCCCCCCGGGACTCGAACTGCTGACCTGTCGACCTTCTGGCCGTCAAGCCCAGCGTCTTAACCACTAAGTCACTGCAGTCTCTGAAGAGGAGATACACTTGACTAAATAAAAGCAAAGGGATGGGGATACGCCATCGGCTGACCCAAAAGGCGCTCTGCCCACCCTTTGCCAACAGGGCCTCTTCCTCCCTTGCACAGACTCACCAAGGTTGGGTTTCTCTTGTGGAGGAGGAGGAGGTGGTGGTGGTGGTGGTATTGGTGGTGGTTATGCTGCTGCCTCGGGCCCCGTCGCCGCTGCTCTTCTAACGCCCCCGTCCCTCGGCCACCTCCACCGCGGTCCATGCCTCGGCGGGGGAGGGGAGGGGGGAAGGCGGAGGGCGACCAGGGCCCTCCTTCCTTCCTGCCCTCCCCTCGCTCGAGCCCCCTCCGCCACCGCCTACCCCTCAGGACCAGGCCTTAGCCCGCCCGGCTGCCTCCTCACAATAACAGCTGCTGCTGCTGGTGCCGCCGCCGCACTTTCCTACGGCTCGCCCTCCCCCTTGGGCCGCCGCAGCGCTACGTGGCCTCGGCCACAACCAACCAAGTCAGTCAGACAAGCCCGTCAACCTCGCGATTATACCGCGCTCTCACGTCCTCCCCTTCCTCTCTCCACTCCTGCCCTGCTCCCAACCCCCCCTTTTTTTTTCCCTTAAGCGTTGCGGGTCGTAAAGAAAACGCCCAACGCGCTTGCGCGGAGGTCCTCGCGCGAGACTGCGCATCCTTCTCTCCCTCCCTTGCCCCTCTACGTTTATCTGCGCGCGCAGGCAGGTAGGCGCGAGACCTACCAGGAGCGGCCGTTGAAACGTACAACCAACCGTCTTTCTCTCGCACGAGATACCTCCCCCCCCCACACACACACACCCCAAAAAGAAAACACAGGGAGGTTGATTGACAAGGCGAGACTGGCTCACTTGCGCATGCGTTGTAGATAACAACGTCCTCTCGCAACGTCCCCACCTATCGCCTCAGTTGGGCGATGGACTGGGCGGGGTGGGCCGGGCAGGAAGAGAAAAACACAATATGTTGCCCGAGAACACGAGTGTGAGGGGAAAAAACTCGCACGCGTGCATGTCAGAGGCTAACGCTAACACACACACACACACACACACACACACACACACACACACACTCACTCACTCACTCACTCACTCACTCACGCACACATACGACACACGAGAAAGCACAATATGTTGCCCGAGAGCACGAGTGTGAGGGGGAAAAACTCGCACGCGTGCATGTCAGAGGCTAACGCTAACACACACTCTCACTCACGCACACGAGAAAGCACAATATGTTGCCCGAGAGCACGAGTGTGAGGGGAAAAACTCGCACGCGTGCATGTCAGAGGCTAACGCTAACACACACTCACGCACACATACGACACGCGAGAAAGCACAATATGTTGCCCGAGAGCACGAGTGTGAGGGGAAAAACTCGCACGCGTGCATGTCAGAGGCTAACGCTAACACACTCACTCACGCACACATACGACACACGAGAAAGCACAATATGTTGCCCGAGAGCACGAGTGTGAGGGGGAAAAACTCACACGCGTGCATGTCAGAGGCTAACGCTAACACACACTCTCACTCACGTACACATACGACACACGAGAAAGCACAATATGTTGCCCGAGAGCACGAGTGTGAGGGGAAAAACTCGCACGCGTGCATGTCAGAGGCTAACGCTAACACACACTCACTCACGCACACATACGACACACGAGAAAGCACAATATGTTGCCCGAGCGTGCGAGTGAGAAAACTCGCACGCGTGCATGTCAGAGGCTAATGCTAACACACAGGCGCACGAGAAAGCACAATACGTTGCCCGAGAGCACGAGTGTGAGAGAAAACTCGCACGCGTGCATGTAGGCTAACGCTAACATGCACAGAAGATCAGAATAAAATCATCCAGTAATAATAAATTCGTGTCAGTTATTATTCTGGGTTGGAAGGATTTGTGGAAGAAACTCCGCTCAGGGAATGCCCAAATGAGGATTCCTTCATGTACCCAAGAGCTGGGACAGAGACGGGCACTCAATCCATCATGCAGTACCCGGCTCTCGAACTGCTGACTTGCTGCCAGCCTTCTAGCTAACAAGGCGAGTTTTTTGACCACTGAACCACCGCATCCAGTAATAACCAATGAAAACCCAAGAGATAAAAACCAGATGGCGCCAGATAATCTTAAAACCATAGCAATACTCATATAAACCCTATGGCTTTTTTTATTGAAGAGGTAGCTGCGTTAGTCTAGTAAGCATATCAGAGAGTAAACATAACAAGACAAAAACCGTCGTGGCACCTTAAAGACTAAATGGCTTCTGTTGTAAGAGAAGGCAGACCGTGTGCCAAAATTGCATTGACACAAGTGTAGGGACACAATGGCTGTTTTCTTCTCCGAGCTCTTGCTTGTTTTGCATTTATGGTTTAAATTTTGTCATTATAAAGCACACTCTATAAAAGTGTGTTTTTATTTAATAAACCGCGATGTTTCTTGGAGATAGGAGAGTTCACGGAGCCCCTTTAGAGAATGTGGATTGGAAATGTCTGGTATTTGGTGGAGCTGTGAAAACATGGGGAAATATTAATGTTATACTGTAATGTATTTAAAACCAGTGTGGAACTCACATGCTGGAGATAAAATTATGCTCTTTATGTATGAATATAAACTTTATATCTGAAGATGTTAACATCATAATAAAAGTTAAGCGGTGGACACTAACAGGTTCGCATACACACACGGCGGAGGGGGGTAGCCAAATTGAGTGGTCACACCCACCTTCCTGCCCTGCCCAGACTAACACAACTACCATTTAAAAAGGATTATTCTGTGCAAGCATATCAGAGAGTAAAAAAAAAAAAACAAAGACAAAAACGTTGTGGCACCTTAAAGACTATGCTGTATTTTAATGTGAGCTGTTGTGGATCAAATCCACTGACTCTTTGGCTATAAACAGAGATGAGCACTGAACCCTAGAGTTGGTAACAACTGGCTTTCAAGCAAGTGCAACCTTTATCTAATAACACAAGATCCCTGATTGGTATTCAAATTTGACATCAGGTTTTTGTCCCTGCAAGTGGTTCAAGGTCTCCCTTGCTCAAAAGCCAGTCATATCTGACTCTAGAGTGCAGTGCTCATCTCCATTTACAGCCAAAGAGCCAGTGCTGCCTGTGTTTGCAGATGTATATATTATATATGGCCATATGACAGGCATGACTAGATTGCCCACGATGTAGGCTCCGCCCATGACATAGGTTCCACCCACGATGTGGTAGCAATTTTTTTTCCTGCCCACCACTGAAGTGCTTCCTCTCTCCCTCAGTACAGAGTTTGCCCTACCTCTATGCCTAGCAGCCCAATGGGAGCGTTTCCTTCCTCCCCAGTTGCTATTTTGGCACTTTGTGATAAATAAGTGGGTTTTGGGTTGCAGTTTGGGCACTCGGTCTCTAAAAGGTTCGCTATCACTGACCTAGACCATCTTGGTGCAGAAGTAATTCATAATCAAAGCAGAGAAAACATCTGTCCCTCAAAAATTAATGGGTCACCCCCCCCCCCACCGTTCAGACCCTGGGAGGACCTAACCCTTTTAACTTTCTTATTCCTTTAATACAGTACATAGATTACCTCTGTGTTTCATATACTGTACTGTAATAATAAATTGTGTACTATTACAGTAAGTCAACTCTGATTTATGGCAACTCTTTCTGGCATTTTCTAGGTAGAGAGTACTCAGGAGTGGTATATTATTCTCTTCTTCCGGGGCCATCCTGGGACTGTGCAGCTTGCCCAAGGCCACATTGTGACCTTCAAGATATTGCTAGACACTACAAGCATTTTTCATCACAGGCTGTGTTGGCTTGATCAGATAGGTCTTGAAGGCCTATTTGGTCTACCTCTACTTTAGATCATGTATACATCACTTCTACACACATAGATGGATAGAAATTGAAATTGCAGGTGCTATTTTGTTTTCATTTTTTTCTCTTCTTAAAAATCTGTCTGATGATCATGACTGGAGGAGGGGTGACTCAGAATGATTAACCCAAAGTCCTTTGGTATGGAAATCATGTTTGTTCATTTAAAAGAACAAATCTGAAACCTTTTTTTCTTCCCTTCTTATAATGATCCCTTTGAACTAAGCTATTTATTCCGCAAGTCTAGACTCTTTAATCTTACAGGGACCCATGACTAAAGAATTTACTTAGCATATACACACTGTGATCCTAGGCTCAATTGCCTCAGTATCAGGACCATACAACTCGATGGGTTATTTACTTTTGAGTAGGTATTCTTAGGCTTGTTGTGTAGTTTCAAAGGAAATACACCCGGCTGTTAACTGTGGCAGATTAAATTGGCATCTTAAATTAATTTAGCCTTTGATTGGATGAAAGGTTTTCCTCCTATCCATTTCCTTTCCTTTGTACAGGAATATCTGGGTTTTTATTAAGTCCACAAGATGTCCTATGACACGTTAAAAGATGAACGTTTGGGAAGTTGCCTTTTTACACCACAACTCCCAGAATGTTCCAGCCACCATGCCCACTGGTGGTGTTGTTTGGGGGATTCTGGGATTTGTAATTTGAAAAGTAGCTTTTCCAAGCTCTGTTAAAGAGTAAGAAATATATTAAGGTATGCTGCTACACCAGGAGTGGCCAACCTATGGACCATGGGCCATCCCTAGCCCACGGCACCATTTCATGTGGCCCACCACCACCCTTGCTACCACAGAATAACATAGCCAGTGGTATTTATTTTAAAAAAGGGATGTGGGCGGGTCATGTGAGTCCCATCCATGCTGAGAAATCTTTATTTTACTCATTTTCTTTAAAATTCCTATTCTAATTCTGTGGCCAGAGTTGCCAGAACAGGCTATTGAAGGCTTCCTATCAACTCCTACAACACAAGGCTATTAAAGGCTTTTCCAGATCAAAGGGGATCTCTGCAGAGCTTCAGAACCTGAAAGGGGTGGGGAATAGGAAACTTTGTATTAAACATTAACATCTGTAGCCGATGACATCATCAACCTGGACACAGGTACAGTTGTGCATCAGGATTCTGGCCTCTCTGAGGGGACAATTCATTTAAAGTTCTCCAATGTTTTTTCACAGCTCTGTGGGATTTTGACCTATACTTTTGAAGTCCTAGTCCAAAATTCAGAGGACTGTACCACATTGTCTCTTTATTTAATGCTCTGTACACCACTTTGGGATCCATTGTTATGAACAGAATTTTCCAAGTAGAAAAAAGGAACAACAAAATGTATCACTTGTACTTGGGGAAGTTCTGACCCTCCCAGAAAATGCTGGTGTTGACCTCTCACGAACCTGAGCTAATAGAAAATGTCCGGTGGGCAATTCTATAGTTCTTGTTCTCACCAGGCTGTTTCAGTTGTCTATAGCATTTCCCCCTCTTTGATCTTAGCGTCTTGACATGAAAGAGCATCTCACTTGGACAACAAAAGAAGCACCTAACAAACCCAAACTTGTCCATGAACCACAACCATTTTCTGCCAACATGCAGAAAGGCCACACCTGCCTCTTTACTGTTGATCTTATCAACTTTTAGGATTTCCCAGCTGAGCTCTCATGGCTGCAAATGCCACACTCCTCTTCCAAGGAGTTGCTCCCTCTTTAATATTTCTTATTGCATTTTACTCCACAGGCAACCTGGCCATGATCCCAACAGATATTCTTCCTTCCCTATCACCCTTGTGGTTTCACTTGGCAGCTGTGTTGAGCTTTAATTCTCTCCCTAAATGTTAGTGTGTGCTTATTTGCCAATTAAAGGGTTACATTGGCTTTGTTACACATGGGATGTTGGTAGATGTTTCTCCTGTTGTAAATACTGCATGTTACATGACCTGTACTTTGAGATACAGAGAGAAGATAGCTGCCTTTTTTTAAACAAGATGTTGACCTGGTCTTCTTCCTTTTTGAGTAGGAGTGTTAAATTCAAGGCTTTAGGGGCAAATCTTCTGAAAAAATCACCAAAAAGCCATATCTGCTAACTCCATGACATCACTGATCTTTAGCTGTTTCCCCCATTCTAAAACAGTGAAATGCTACTTGTAGGGGTGAATTACTGGTGGTATGTACATCAAACTCAAATATAGTGGAACATTTCATCTCAATATTTCATCCATACCCTAACGACCCATCAAATGCAACATTTGAGAGTCTCTCTGAAATTAATCTTGGCTGTTACCTAAAAGATGTTTCACATTCGCATTTGAGAGTAGCATTTCTCATTCCCCAACCCACCTCCAAACTCATTTTCCATTTTGATAAGCAGTGTTTCCTAACCTTTGGCTTTTGGGCTTCAATTCCCAGAAGCCCAAGTCAATTCCCTAAAGCACTGATCAGCCAATGTACTGACTTAAATGAGAGAAATAAACCATTTGAGGCAGAAGTAACTTTCAAGTCTCTTTTACAGCAAGAATGTGAAGGAGTGAAGAAATAAAATATCATCAAAACTGTTCTGGTATTGCCAGTTTTCCAAAAGAATTTTTCTTCATCAGGATATAATCGTAAGTATTTTTCTGTAGACAATAAAATGAAAACAGAATCATACACTTTGACAACACATTTTGGTTTGGCTGTGAGCCTTAAACCAAGATATCTAAATATAATACATACCAAGAGGTTTTTATGTGTCTACTAGCTTCAGGGAAGAAAACATCCTATCGTGATGAGCTTAAAGACATTAAAACATATGGTACAATGTTTGCAATATACAGTCAAACCTCGCATAAAGAGCGCCTTGCTTAAAGAGAAAATTTTTCTCTGAATGTTCGCTTTGTTTAACAAATAAAACCAACCAAAAACTTGCTTAACAAATAAATCTGGGTTCGCAATCCCCCCCACAATTGGTCATTTACAATGGTGTTTTGCTTAAAGAGCAAACTTGTTTAAAGAGTAATCCTGTGGAACGCATTATGCTCTTTAAGTAAGGTACAATTGTATATTGTGTGTCGAGTGATGTATTCATGAGCAATCTTTTTCTTTTAAAGATACAGTAAGGAGGCAGAAATGGCTTGATTATTTAAAGTGACAACACGCTCAGAATTATAAATCATACAAATGATTATAAAAAACAAGAAAGGTCCAACTCATTATTCAAACCTGATGGAACCAAAGTCTTGCAGAGAGAAATGCTTCTCTCTGCAACAATTTATCAATATTGGTTTTTCCAAAAGATTTAGGTTGCACAACTTCAAGAACTACAAACTTGAAATGCTCAAGTTTCAGAGGATGACAACAAACTTCAAAGATTTCCACTTGTATGACCTAAATGTTATGTTCAGTTTATTTCTCATGTGTGCAACTTCAGTGTCACTTGACTGGTTAATTGATACACTTCCAGTCCTGCAGCATCTGTCATTTGACATTTAAAATATTTCTAATCCAATATTCTTTGCCATTAGCAGATTCCAACCAGCTAGAATGCTATTCTTGCCTGCCTTATAGCACTCTCCCTATGACCTTGATTGTTCTGCATGTCCCAAAAGAATATGGGGCAAGCTGTGATCTCCAAACAGCACTTGGAAATTTAAGTATTTTGGATGATAGCTCTGCTTCTGCCACTAGATCTCTGGATGCCTTGAAACAGATCAGAAAGAGTTCCTCGTTCCCAGCAAAGGACCTTTATTCTACCTAAATTAAGCATGAAAGCCTGCAAAGAAATAGATTTTTGTGTGAGAAAGTACAGTATTTGAGTTCTCTGACACTGAAAACAAATTCTTGGAATGAATAAATACTCAGAGACATTTAGTTCTGCAAATCTGTGTCCATCAGAGTACTATTTTGTACCTGGATCTAACTGGAAGATCTGGAAGTTTAAAAGGGGAGAAAAGGGAGTTCAAACAAACCTAACATATGCCTGGATCTGATTTAAGGAGCACTTCTTCCCAGGCTCCTGAGATCTAGGGAAAAGTGATGGGACAAACAAGCTGTAAGACTTCAGCTCATGTCCCACCCTGGAAAGCTCCCCTCTCTCAAACCCAGCGAGGCACATACCGTAGCTGTTACTCTTCTGGAAGGAGTTGCGATTCCTTTTTATATATATGCCCTAAATGTATTCAAGTCCGGCCCGGTTATCTTACTATGGTGATAGAGGAGACCATACTGTCACTGACTCAATGCCTATTGTCAGGTGGCAGTTAACTAAAAGCTTGACAACCCTGAGGACTAATGGCTTGGGTGCCGAAGTCCACAGGGAAGGGCGATGGTCCCGAAGTGGAGTAAATCCCACTTGAATCCATCTTGAAGGAGGGCAGCAGCTTCATCCATACTCGCCTCGGGCTGATAAGGAATTGTGTGCCAAAAAGGGCTCAGGACCAGAAAGTGACTTGCAGAACTGGATCAGTAGTACGGGTGTCATGCTGCGATGCAGAAGGCAGACGGAAGGTCATTGCATTATATTGTTCCTAGGATAATCTTCATGGCTGATCGCTTTGATGACAGCCAATATTTGGAATCAGACGGCACTTAAAGAAGAAACATTTAAAAACAGTTTGGTCCCAAGTTACCCTTCCCTTGTGGTCGTCTTGTCTGAACATCAGTTAGTAGCTATTGTTCATCTGGGAAGGGAATAGGGCCAGAATATTTTTACCCCTTGCTTCTCAAGCTTCCAAGTATTCTTTCTGGTAGGGCAGGTGAAGGAGCAGCTTCTCCACGTCTCTTTACAGGCTGATGAATAGGCTAGTATATTTCTCTATTAGCTTGATATTATTCTTAGGAAAAGCCTTTGCAGGGATCCAAGAGCCCTTGACTGATAGCCCTTTCTGCTCTTCCATCCCAGAGATTACTCTTCAGTCCTAGTTTTTCTAAGTCTGTTTGAGAGATACTTCTGTGGGATATAACTCCCAGAATTGCCCAGCCAACACAAGCATTTGCTGTAGGAGTTCTCTACTGTGTTCATCAGGGCTTAAGTTTTTAGTGATCCTAATAACTGATGACTACATCAAATGGCTCAGGGAGAAAAAAAACTTGAAACAGAATCTTGATACTCTGTAGTAATTAAGCTTCTGGAATTCCCAGATGCAAAACATGAACAATTTTATAGCACTTTTCAAAATCTAGTATGTGAATAATGCTGTCTAGTGCTCAAATTGCTTCCCAATTATTGCATATTTGCAGTCCTTACAAGCCGCAAATCTCCCTTGCTCGAAAGCTAGTCGTATCTGACCACAGGGATCAGTGCCCATCTGTTTACAGATGTTTCTGTGGACATGTGGCAGGCATGACTAGGCATGGAATACTGTTTACCTTCCCACCAAAGTGGTACTTATTTATCTACTTGCAATTTCTTGCTTTCAAACTGCTATAGCTGGGACAGAGATGGAAGCTCACTCGGGGCTTGAACTGCCGAACTTCCAGTTGTAAAGTTGTGTCTTAACCACTAAGCCACCATACCACGTAAAGCAAATTTATTATTATTTTTCCTCATCCTCTTACCCTTAAATATATATAGGGGAGGGCAGTTTGAGAGAAATTAATGAATTTATGGCAGAGGTTCAAATTACAGACTTCCTGATTTGTACACAAACTCACAGCCATTGTATTAGGACGGGCAGGACCATTTGTGGTCAGACACACTTTTTTTTTACTTTGATCCAGAGCTCAGATTTCCCCTCCTGGATAAACAGCTCATACAGTTCCTCTAAGCAGCACTGTCAGTGATCATGGTGGCTGGGGACTTCTGAATGGCAGCCCAAAACAGGACAAAATAAAACTTTCCCAATGTCTGCTCTGGTCACAAACCACCATACCCATCTATCCACAGACCTTAGAAACCCTAGTGTTACTCAAGCCCCAAGTGTTGCAAAATTCATTTTTGCTAAAAGAAAAGCATTGATGTTCATTTATGCTCTCTTGCGATATTAAAATACAAGCCACACAGTTAGGAAGGGGCATATATTTTGTTCATTTATTGGTTAATACAGTTTCCATAGACTTTTAGCTTCATTGCTAAATCAACATCTTTCGGAGTAATCAAAAGGCCTTCATAACGACTAGTGAAGGCTACTTGCAGGAGGCTATCAGTGGAAGAAACTCCCATATTCCTCTTAAAGATGGGAAGAAAATGTGGAACAGATGCCTCCCGTTAGCTAGGACCAGCCTTTACCTGTCTGAGGACAGGTAATGTCAGTTGTGGATAAGCCAAAAAAGAAAAGGGTCAGCTGTTCCCAAAAAAGGAAAATTATGGGAAGGCAGAAAAGCCATAACTACAGGTGGGAGCATATTACTAGCAGAAATCATCCCCTATGTAATAATCTGCCCTTGTCAACTGTAAGCATTATTATAGATTTGGGAATGTGATGCTGACTTTGTTGATTTTTGTCAGAAAAAGAAGATGAAAGTATGCTCCGTTCCTTCCCCCAGAGTAGCAGACCAAAGCAGAGCTAGCACTGATGTGGAGGAGTGTGCAAAATGCAGCCCTCAACATTCCCTATCAGTGATTATGATGACTGGGATGGATAGGAGTTTAAGTCCAAAAGCATCTAGAGAGGATGTACTCTACTCAGTGTGGCTTAAAATGAACAAATAAGGCAAAGCCCTGAGCAGTATTCTCTCCAGAAGATGTACTAAAGGGTTGATCAAACAGGCATTTGTTCTGCTCTTTGGTGCATTGCAGGGACCAGTTGATTTCCTGTATTTTCCAGCAGTCAGATAATCTATTCACTTGAGCAGACCAATCTGTCCCCCACACCAGCACCCCTAACTGCACTTTTCTGGGCCCCGTCTGGTGTTTCTACATTTTTGGTGCAGGTATGGTAGGTACAGTCTAGGGTTAGTCTGTTCCCAGTGCATATGACTGCTGATACAGACTAAAATCAAACCTTGTGGCTGTAAGTTGCCCAGTCTCCTTCCAGTGTCAATTTCTGATAACATGAAGTGGCTTAATAAAAAGCCACTTCAGGATATCAAGCAAACTAGCATTTCCCCTGCTCCTCTGCAAGGGGGGGGGGGGGAGAGGTTAAATTATATTTTTGCTTGTAACTAGACCATCACTGTTGTGTTAAATTACTTAGATTGCATTTAAAAATTCTTTGCTTTTGTATAAAGTGTGACCGAAACCACAGCTGCAGGTAAGGCTATGCACATGGCAAAAAAAAAAAAAAAAGGGGGGGGGGGTTAATCTAAGTGATTCAGTGCATCAGTGATGGCCTAACACAGGAAAAGATAATATTTGTACTTTCCATGCAGAGAAGAGGAAGTATTCAACTTACAGCAGAAGGAGCCAGATTAAATAGGGTTGTTTGAGACTGAAATACCATTTGGATGCAAAGATTGACTCAAATAGCATATTGTGCCCTTACATCACACCAGCCTGCACCAAATGGGCCAGTGCAGTCGCAACGAGTCAGGATAGAAAACACCTCTTTTAGCTTCCCAGTCCTCTAAAGCTTTTGTCCAGAGCACCTGATCAATTAAAAGTAATATTCTAGAAGGGAGAAAGATTAACTGCCTTTATTAGATGCAGTGATTTTCAATCCATTTCATTTTCTGTACTTTCAGCCCCACATTGGAAAAATCTCAGTGATTACTATGGGCTGATCTGTTATTTTTCAAGACTATTTTAGAAAAAAAGGGGGAGATCCGAGGCAGAAAGGTCTTATTGGGGTAGCTGGAGCAACACTGACTGTCCCGATGGCAGGTAGGTGATGTTGCGGGACCGCGAGAGTTGATAGGCAATGTCTTCAGCAGCTTCCAATTTGCGCAGCTCAATGAGGCCATCGCCCACAGAAGAAAGTGAAGTGGCAATTAGCTCAGCTGCTTTCGAATCCCCCTCAGCTGAGAGGATGGCAGCTTTCTTCTGCTGCTCTGCCTGTGGATGGGCGGGGGGGGGGGGAATAGACAATGAACATATGCAACAAAACCCAAACGGATGGGCTGATCATCAGCTCATATGCCCCCAGTAATAACACATTCTGTAGCCAAAATGAGGAAACTGGAAAAATACAACATAGGGGCAGAGAAGCAAATTGCTTGAGGTATGCATTAACATCTGCAAAAGTGTTGATTTCTTTACAAATACACTAAAAGAGGGACCCCTCTCCTTGGAAACAGCCCAGTGATAACTCTCTATGTTATACACTAGGGGTGCCCAAATTTTTCGGACTGCATGTGGTTCATGGAGCTGGTCATTATGGCCCAAATCCTGCCCCCGACACCAATTCATCTGGCCCAAAGCCCTCGTCGCTCCTGGAAGCGGAAGTAAAACGTGCCCATATGGGCGCATTTTACTTCTGCTTCCAGGAGCGATGAGGGCTCTGTGGGCCGGATGAATTGGCATTGGGGAGCAGATCTGGCCCCAGGATGTAGTTTGGGCACCCCTGTTATACACCAACAGTATTTTAAGTATCATGGAAAATCAAAAAATAAATCAAGAGTTGGGGAAGAAGAGATGGGATGGAATTGCTCCTCAACAGTATTCCCAAGATGTGAGAATAAACTATAACATTTGCTTCTGAATCATCTTTGTTTTTACTGAGAATCCACATTTTATGTATGGTGCTTGGTGCGTTATTTCTGAGTACATTTTCTTCTTTCTCATGCTGATGCTTGAATTTGTATCCCATCTTTTCCCCAATGAGTTCCATACCTTTTCCTTCTCATAATAATTACACAAAGAGAATGACTAGTTGCCCAATGGGAAATAGAGCCTGGATCTACCAAGGACTAGTATAATTAGGCTAATGCCTAGATACAAGGCTAGGTTAAAGCATGTGGCCATGATTGACAAATACCTGTTTCAAAACACTAAACAGACTAACAAGCCTCAAGGCAAGTACCATAATTCACAACCCAGACTGTTTTACACGGTTGCTTACAAATAAAAAAGACTAACGTAGTTGGCTCTAAAAGGGGCTCAGACAAATTCATGAAGAATCAAGCTATCTATTGCTGTCGGTCTTCATGGCTGTGTATGGCCTCCAGAATCAAGGGCAATGTGTTTTAGAATACCAGTAGGGGAGAGGAGTGACACAAGCAGAAAGGTACTACAGCACAGTGATGGCCAACCTTGGCACTCCAGGTGTTCTTGGACTTCAATTCCTAGAAGCCCTGATCAGTAGGAGTGCAGATTTGCTCTTCTGGTAACTGAAGTCCAAGAACACCCTGGGTGCCAAGGTTGACCATCAATGTATAGCACCTTGTCCACTTTCCTAATGCAAATGGGTCGATGAGCTGATTAAACAGAATTGAAAGGTATTTTAGGATACAAAATTTGGCAGTCCAAAATAGTTACTTTATCAAAGCTCTGTAATTCAATGAGGCTCTCCATATGTTCCCAGGCTCTAAAGCAGTGGTGGCGGACCTTGGCACTCCAGGTGTTCTTGGACTTCAATTACCAGAAGCCCAAGACAGCACTCCTGCTAATCAGGGCTTCTGGGGATAGAAGTTTAAGAACACCTCGAATACTAAGGTTCGCTATCACTGCTCTAAAGCTTTATAATAATAATTTTGTGTCAGAGATTACTCTGGGTTGAAAGGATTTCTAGGGAACGCCCAAATGAGGTTCCTTTCATGTCCCCAAGTGCAGCTTTCAGGTATCAAAACCTGACCTTCCAGTCTCCAGCTCAGTGTCTTAACCACTAAGCATTCACCCAGCAGAAGTGCAACAGAAAAAATGGAATCAGAGCAGCAGAAGACAAGTGTTACCCTAGACAAGGAGGTCAAAAGTCCTCCAAGGTTATTGCTGAAAAACTGTTCATAAGCACAATAGCCTCACCTTTTCCACTATGAATCTGGCCCTTTCTGCTTCTTGTTGGGCTACCTGCTTCATTTCAACAGCCTCTGTGAACTCTTTCCCAAACGTTAGATGTGTCTAAACAGAAAAGAGTGGGGTAAACAAGTCATCTTCAAACTATGATACCAGGTAGCAGCATTAAAGGTGGAGAGGTACAACCAGGCCCCAGCTTACATGCAGCTTTCATTCATACATCAGAGCCACACAATATACAGTAAAACCTCATATAACACTAAAACCTGGTTCCACAAGTCTTCGTGTTATATAATTTTTCGTGTTATCTGATCCTCTATGGGATCCATAGAGATACATTGTAACCACACAGGCTTTCGCGGTTGTTATCTGAAGCATCCCATAGGATCTTAATGTTATCTGATGCAATTCTTCCCCCCAGATTCCTTGATGTTATGCGATTTTCGTGTTATTCGATACTAATGTTATATGAGGTATTACTGTACAAGGCTCTGGGTTGGGTTTCTCAACCCATTTAATCTGCAGGCTGGACCACGCCCTCAGACAGCTGAGCGGGTCGGACTGGTGGTTCCTCCTGCCATAAACTGCAGCTGTCATAAACATGTTCACAACAGCCATGGGTGCATTTACGGCTGTCGTAAACACGTCTGCTTCCAGTAATGACGGTGACATGGGCCACATAAAATGGTGCTGTGGGTCAGGTCCAGCCGGCAGGCTGTAGGTTGAGAACCCCTGCTCTGGGTACTGGATATTTTGTTTAACTGGTGTAATCACTGATCTCAGCACATGACAAAGTATAGGTTTGACAATTCCCTACTAACCCAAAGGACTTATTATCAAGGGAAAAGCATATACAAACAAAAGTAAAGGAGGCAGAAGTAAATGGAAGGAATATGAGATGATTACAGTTGCATCTAGTTTAACTCAGCTGTAATATAGTAACTTATAAGAATCCTCTCACCAACATGCATGAATCTGGGGGCTGTAGACCAGGAAAGTATGCAGGGAAATGATACCTGACGATTGTCAAGCTTCTGGGACCAGGAGGTTCTTACCAAAGAAACATCATCCAGGATAAGTCCAAATGTGGCTGCTCTTTCCATCAAGTCTTCACTAACTTGCCTGGAAACTAGTTCTCTCTGGGTGATCAGCTCACCAGCATCAAAACGGGCCTAAAACAAGATGTGAAAGACAAGCAACACTAAGAAAGTAATAAACAAAGCTAAAATGAAGGGGCTATCTCAAGCGTTCTTATAAACGAGGGATGGCCAAAATGTATTACTGGCAACTGTATGGTCCTTACCACCACAGCTTTAAGAATCTCTGTCGTGATGGAAGGCAACACTCTCTCGTCGTAGTCCTCGCCAATCGTGGTGAAAATGCGGGGAAGCTGCATGGTCACTGGCCTGAACAAGATCCTCAATGTAATGTTCACATTCTGTAGATCTACCAGGTAAGCAAGAAGGTTAGAGCAGGAACTCAGTTCGGCAAGTCAAAAATGAGCCTGTTTAAACACCACTAAGGAACAATGAGGGGAGGTGACTGGGCTAACTAGGGAAAATGGGTACACACGGTTCAAGTGCCCCCTGCACGTTGGTGCTATTTTGAAGGCCCTTTCCCAAACAACAGTTGAAAATCAGGCCACCAGATTTCCAGGCAAATTTATATTGTTAGAGTTCAGTTCCCTGCAGTCCTAGTCAATAAAGCTATGTTGGGGGATGATGAGTTACTCCCCATTGACACCAGGAAGGCCACCTATTCTTCATCCTGATAAAATCTGAATTTTGCCCGTTATCAGCAGAGATTTAGCACCAAGGAAACCAAAGTTTAAAACTATCTAAATGTGGATAATACAGTGCCCTCATCTGTATCCATGGGTCCTGTTTCCATGGTTTCAATCTTCCATGGGTTCAAAAATATTCAGTGAAAAATCCAAGGCATATTCCCAGAGCTGGCCACTACAGGCCACTATCTACAATGTAACATTGGGAATGAATGGATTGTTTCCCGGGGAATCATTTCCTAAGAGAAACTGAAAGATGAACAGACTTACTTGCAATACCCCCACTTGTACGACTCAGGTTTTGTGTGCTGTAATATGTACAAGGTTTGCTGTGTTCTATGGTTTCAGGCAGCCATGGAAGATCCTGGAATGTATTCTTCACAGGTATGAGGAGTTAAATCTAATTTCCAATGCACTGGGCTTGTTTTTTCTTTCTCCTGCCTTGATTCTAGTGCAGGGATCTGCAAATTTCTCTCCAGGTGTTCTTGGACCTCAATTACTAGAAGCCCAAGTCAGCACAGTTGCTGATCAGGGCTTCTGGAAATGGAAGTCCAAGAACATCTGGAGAGCCAAGTTTGCACACCCCTGTTCTAGTGTTACCAACCAGACTTGCTGGCTGTAGCATTCCTGGAGGCATGTAATGGCACCTACTATGGCACATACTTCAGGAGATTCTAAAATAATCTAGGGTGAAATAGTAAGTCTTGTTAAGCCTCAAGTCTGCGTGCCATACCCACCTATGTTGTCATGATTGGACATTTTTTTTCAGAGAAATTTATGTACTATTATCAATCTTCTTACCATGGGACTCATCGGTAAAGTCCCAATGAAAGCTGAAAAATCTAAATGTTGCAGTGGGGTACATACAAAATAGATCAGGATGTAATACAGAAAATCTCTGAAAGATTTGCAACAAACTGGCACACATTTGTGATCCAACTTACTTAACACTAGCAGCAACAAAGGCTTTGGGCATTTCAGCAGTATAATTCAGAGCATACAAGGGCAGGCTCTAGCACTGAGGGGCAGACTTTTTTGCTGATTTGTTGCAAAGATATGGGATCCATCACTGGCTCACCTTTGCTTCCAGTGATTACAGGAACATTGCGTGGTCGAGAGCGACAGTCAAAGATGATTGGCTTCTGTACCCAAGGGATAAGAAAATGTGTGCCTTCTCCAATTACGTCTTCCTGAACACCCCTGAATCTATCAAAGATGACAGCTCTATGGCCTGCATCCACTAAAGAAGGGTTAAAACAACAAACATATCAAAGTTCAGTAACAGCTTGCCAAGGACACAGGGAAAATCAGGAAACACTGAAAGTTACTGCAGTAGTCACCACTAAATGAATCTGGATTTATATACAAATAGTACATATACCACTTATGACAAAATTCCCTATGAAAAGAAGCAGGCAGAGTGATTGCCTTTGTGCCAACTACTGAATTATCTGGGCTTAAATAAAGGAAGCTGCCTTAAACCAGGCAGACTATTTATCCATCTATGACATTATCTAGACTGGCAATGTCTCTCTAGATAGGCAAAGTCTTTCTACATCATCTGGCCCAGCTAAAGATGAAGATTCAGATTTCACTAAATCAACAATGGGTCTCCTGCCTTCCAAATATCTTTACTAAGACTGAGTTACTCTCCTTTTCCCCTTCCTTCAACTACAGATGATCTTTAGTAAATTCACTGAACTGCTATAGAATAGTGACAGAGGGGCTCTGGGTTCAAAGTCCTGGTGCTCTGTAGATTATCCTTACTACAGTTAGTTAATCCTATGGTTACCTTTTAAAGTGTTTTACCTCACTGGGATGCCTTTTAAAGCTGTGAGCTGTATGTACCTCCAAAGGAAATTTTGCAGATCCTTCAGAAACCTCCATGTAAAAAAGACCTACCCTATTTATACGAAGCTCCAGAAGGCTTCCAAAAATAGATTAAGCATTAATAAGGCAAAGATCGCCCTTGCTCAATAGACAGCCGTATCTGACTCTAGGGTACCATGCTCATCTCTGTTTATGACTAAAGAGCCAGCACTATCTGTGTCTGCAGATGTTTTTGGTGGACATGGAACTAGACACCGGAGTGCACAGAATGCTGTTTACCTTCCCACTATAGTGGTATCTGTCTATCAACTTGCAATTTCTTGCTTTCAAACTGCTAGGTTGGCAGGAGCTAGGACGGGGATGGGAGCTGACTCCGTCGTGCAGTATTTCGGTCTCAAACTGCTGACCTGCAGACCTTCCAGTTGTCAAGTCCAGCATCTTAATCAGTAAGCCACCACAGTCCATGCATTAAAATGGTTGGGGGGCGGGTTCTTATTTTTAGCCATTTTGTGTCTTGGTGAAGCCCACAGAGGATCTCTCCCCACCCCCTACATTAAAGTCACCTTGAGGCTCACAGATTCTTTTGTACTCTTGAACGCAGGTGGTATGAGCCACACAATGTTGCTCTTGTTTAGGTTTCCAGCAATTCTTTATTTGCTACTTGTTAAAAGTATTATTGCCTTTTAACTCATGAAGCCTCCCAAAGTGATGTGTAACTACAAAATAAACACTATCTTTTAAAAAGGTAGTAATAGTAATTCCTTTCCATTCTGTGCAGTGCCCGTCTCTGCCACAATAGCCTGCATAACTGGGGCTATCCAGGATTCTGGTAGCAAATCTCTTCTTGAAAACCCTTGGATGTTGTAAATCCTGAGCTGGATGGAGATGTACTAGTTAACTGGATTATCCCTGATCTCTTTGAAGTTCATCTCTGATCTGATTAATAAATTGTCCAGGAAAGGAAGTATGTGTATCCTCCAATTCCTGAGCTGTGGTACTAGTGCTAACAAAATACTTGTGAATGCATTGAGGGAAGGAAGCCTAAAGGGTACAGCTTTGTACTAGAAGTGACAAATGTTGCAGTTTGAATGGGTGAAATGAAATGTACCAGCATGATTCTCTTATCTCCAGAGATCCTGAGTTCTCTGCCCAGCCTTCAGAACTGTTGTTGGAACCTCCATTCAGAATTCCTATCTTTGGGAAATGGTCTGATCAAATACAGTACTGACATCTGATCTGTTCTTTTCAACATTAAGAAAATGAGTAGCAATAGTAATCACACATATACAACCCCATAGTGCTTTGAGTAGAGCAGGTCACAAGGTAATTAGCATTTTGCCCCTAACATGCTGGGCCCTCATTTTACTGGCCTTGGAAGGATGAAAGGCTGAGTCAACTCTGAACCCATTGTTTTGATTTTTTTAGTGGTTAGGTGTAAAGCCTTATTTTTGCTTTAAAAGCTATATGTTTATTTTAATTGATCATATTTAAACAGTCACAAATGCTTGAATATGTCTAACATTTTTAGGTCATAGAAATTGTTGCCTTAGTTATTTCTGTCAGAAGGATAAGATATAGTATTGAAGTCATTTGTTTCTCCTAAGCTATTTTGTGTGCAGTACTAAAGAATTACAAAAAAGAAGTATCACCAAATCCATCACAGTCAACTGCACTGGACAAGTAAATGATACAAGAGAAACCCCTCACCATTATAAAGAGCAGAGTTAACAACTCCACCAGCAACTGCTAGTCCAAGGCCAAGTTTACCGATGGTTTCAAAGACCTTGGTAGCCATTGAGATCAGATTTCAATTCCGCTTCCAAGAGTCCAAAAGGCACACCTGCAGAACCAAACAGAAATGTGCTGCAGCATTAGGAACTGGAAGAAGCAAAACAGTTTTAAAACATACCTAGAGAAAAGCCAGGTTTCCTATTGTCATGAGACTCAAACTCAGTATAAAAAGTCACCACTAATAAAATAAATGCTCCTCCTTTTATACTTACCTAATACTTTTTGGCAACTATAAAATGCAGGGAAAAATTGATTGCTTCAGATAAGTTGTCTTTCACAGAAGCTCATCTACCATGTGCTCCTGTCCTGTTGCCCTCACCCTTGTCCTTTCCTTTTTCAGGGGCCACTATCTTTCCCTGTCCATCCAACTGCTCTTCCAAACTCTCTGTCTTCCCATAATCACAATTTACTCCCACTGCTGAATATCCAGGAAGAGGAACAGTGATGTACAATTCACCTTATCTTTTTCTACTCAAAACCTTGGAGCTGCCTTCTACCTTACTGTTATAAAATTGATTATACAGTATATGTGTATTTTTATTTGCAGTTTTGAATGCACTATTCTGAAAATATTTTAACTTCTTAGAAAAGCATGCTATCAGGAGCAGACATTCTGCTTAAACCTTTGACCATTTCTTAAAGTTCTGTTGCTAAAACACAGAGATGTGCATTCCGAGGAGATAAGACAAATTGATAGCAAGGCAAGAGGGGATGAAACTTTACTGGAGAAAGACAGACATAAGCAAATGACATAGGAAATAGAGTACAGTATTTTATGTTGTTTTGATATATTACTTAGTCAGCCTGTCAATGTGACTCATGGAACTGGATCAGTGGTATGTGTGTCACGCTGCAATCAGAAGGCAAATGGAAGACCACTGCATTATAATGTTCTCAGGACAATCTTCGTGGCTTATCAAAAAATGATCATAGGGAATATTCAGAATTGGATACAGCACTTGAAGAAGACTAATAAATGTACCTTGTCAAATGGGCTAAGACAGCTGTAAAGTTTGAAACTTTGATAGAACATAACAACTAAAGCTAAGAGACAGCTGAAGTGTGTGTGTAGGAGGAACTGGATCAGTGGTATGGGTGTCATGTTGCAATTGTTTTTCATGTCAGAGATTACTCTGGATTGAAAGGATTTTTGCAGGGGTTGCCAGAATGAGGCTCCTTTCACGTAACTCTTGGGGAAACAAACCCGTGTTTCCAGTCTCCAAGCCTAGTGCCTTAACCACTACACCACAGGGGGAAGGCCACTGCATTACATTGTCCACAGGACAATCTTCATGGCTGATCACTATGAGAGCCAATATTGGGAATCAGATACTTAAAGGAGATGTAAACTGTATTTTTACCAAAGACAGATACTTGATTTGGACTAATTATGTCCCTGTTCTGCAGAATACTTTGGGGAGGTGTTATTTTTCCTCACTCTTTTAGAAAGTTTGGAGGGTGATACATGCTGATGCATCTGAGACATTGGTCTGTATGTTTAGTTCGACTCCTGAGTACTGCAGGACGGAATGAGCTCCCGTCTTTGTCCCAGCTCCTGCTAACCTAGCAGTTCAAAAGCAAGAAAATACAAGTAGATACATAGGCACCACTTCAGTGGGGAGGTAAACAGTGTTCTGTGCGCTCTGGTATCTAGTCATGCCTGCAGGGGCGTAGCTACCGCCGTATCAATTATACGGGGGGCCCCGGGCCACGGGGGCCCCCAACGTGCGTAAGCAAAAATTAATAAAAACTTCCCAATTTTTTTTTATTTCACAAGGGCCCCCAAACAAATTTTTATACGGGGCCCCACCAAGGCAAGCTACGCTTCTGCATGCCTGCCACATGACAACGGAAATGTCTGCAGAAGCAGGCCATGCTGGCTCTTCGGCTTTGAAACAGAGATGAGCACTGAACCTTAGAGTCGGATACAATTGCTTTTGAGCAAGGGAAACCTTTACCTTTAACCTTCTTCACTGTTTTTATTTTGTTCAAAACACAAATTATTAGAAATTTAAAGGGGGGGGGGAGAGGAAGAAAGTTTGGAGGGTTCTGCCAGAAATAAAGAATAATTAAATTATACTTAAATATTATAAATAAATTACGACACGAAATTCTTCTTAAATGGTTACTGAAAAAAAATATATTTTTTAACACGATCATTTTCCTCACACCATGTGCGTATCATGCCATGCTACTATCACAACATTCATTGAGGAACCAAACCACCACCCCAGGGCCCGCCGGGCTCACTGGCATCACTCACCTCCCTGGCGGAGCGCTGACCTCCACATGCAAAGCCCAGACACACCACCACCTGGTCCCACAGCGCTGACGTCCAACCTGTGCGCCGCACGAGCCGCCCCAGCATAGGCTCTCTCGTTTCGGGCCGCAAAGCTTTGTGGGAATCGTAGTTCTGAGCACGGGGGGGGGAAGGGACGGGGAAAATACAGAAAAAAGAGAGAAAGCCGGCGCGAGACCGAGGGCCACAACAAGGCCAAGAGTCTGCAGAACTACAAATTCCAGAGAGCACTACGGCGCCAAGGGTTTCTTGTGGGATCGTTATCTAATAATGCAAGAAAGTCTTGGCACGTTCCCCATGCCATGTAACGTTAGAAGCGTGGGTGATGGAGAGTGACTCTCTTGCGTGTATAGGGCAAAAAAGCCAAGCCAAAGCATTGTGGCACTATCAAAACGAACAGATTTATTTCACTGGAGTGCGTGTGTGTGGCAATGACAGGATAGAAATACAACTAATGAATGAAAGCAAAAAAAAAAAAGATTAAAAACGTTTTGGCACCTTAAAGACTAGCTGCTGTATTGTTTGTTAGCTTTTTGTGGATCAAGTCCACTTCGTCAGACATGAGTGACGCTTCATGGCATTAATTTATACACATCAGGTATAGAGGTACACGTACACAATGGTTAGTTAGTATTACAGAGAAGTATACATACAAATCAGTGGCTTTTTACAACTGGTAAAGAAAGTGAAAAAGCTGGCTTGAGACATGAGTCAAGAAGCAACAGTTAGGACAGAAAATGGAATGACGGAGTGGTTTGGAATAGGAAAAGGAGTAAGACAAGGCTGCATTTTGTCACCCTGCTTATTCAATTTATACACAGAGCACATAATGCGCAATGCAGGAATGGAGGAATCACAATTTGGGATCAAAATTGCTGGAAGAAAAATCAACAATTTGAGATATGCAGATGATACCACCCTAATGGCAGAAAGTGAGGACCTAAAGAAGCTCCTGATTATGTTGAAAGAAGAAAGTGAAAAAGCTGGCTTGAGACTCAATATCAAGAAAACCAAGATAATGGCAACAGGCCCTATCAGTCCCTGGAAAATAGATGGGGAAGAAGTAGAAGCAGTGACAGATTTTACTTTCTTAGGATCAAAGCTCACTGCAGATGGAGATTGCAGCCATGAAATAAAAAGGCTTATCTTGGGAGGCAAGCAATGAGAAACCTGGGGAGCATAATGAAAAGTAGAGACATCACATTGCAAACAAAAATTCGCATAGTCAAGGCAATGGTATTCCCTGTGGCAATGTATGGTTGCGAGAGTTGGATCATTAGGAAAGCTGAACGCAGAAGAATAGACGCCTTTGAGATGTGGTGTTGGAGGAGAGTTTTGAGAGTCCCATGGACAGCGACGAGAACAAATAGGTCAATCTTAGAAGAAATCATCCCTGACTGTTCCTTAGAAGGTCAAATAATAAAGATGAGGCTAAAGTACTTTGGACATCAAATGAGAAGAGAGGATTCACTTGAGAAAGCTTTGATGCTTGGAAGGGTCGAGGGCAAAAGAAGAAGGGGACGGCCCAAGATGAGATGGCTAGATGGTATCGTGGAGACAATGGGCACAGAGCTGAGCGAGTTGAGGGGGATGGTGGAGGACAGGAGTGCCTGGCGGACAGTGGTCCATGGGGTCGCAGAGGGTCGGAATCAACTGTGCGACTGAACAACAAAAATATCTACCGTAGTCTCACCTTCTGGTAGGTACAGTACTTGTATGTACGTTTATTGCCTTAATTCCCCCCCTTCCACCACACCTCAACTGTTTATTACTTTCAGCTCTTGCTTGCTATCAAGATTCCAACTTCACAGCTTTCTTTTAAACCCATTTGATGAGATAAATTTGTTAGTCTTTAGGGCAACATTTCTCAACATTTTCAGGTCGCGGGCCTGACCACATCCAGTGGTGGGCTCTATTTATTTTTTTTACTACCTACTCTGGTCATGGTGTGGTGGGCGTGGCCAGGGGAAAGCCCCGTGTTGCACCTGAATTAGGACTACTTTATTTCAAAACTTTGTGCCAGAATTTCTACTACCGGTTCTGGCTAACTGGTGCGAACCTGCTGATGCCCAACACTGACCATGCCTTCCAGACAGCTGATCGGGCTGGTCACGTGGTTCCTTGCACCGGAAGCGGAAGTAAAACATGCCCTTGGCGTGCGCAGAATGCATTTAGCAGCATTTTGCACATGCGTGTGGCAAGTTTTACTTCCATTTCCAGGAGTGGTGCAGGCCAGATAAATTGGCATTGGGAGCCGGATCTGGCCTGTGGACCGTAGATTGCAAATGCCTGCTTTAGTATGCCACAAGTTTGCTGCTTTCACTTTTTATGGGATGGCTGCTGAAAGACAAGTCTTTGAAATCTGCCTGTGGGGAGCCTTGAAAAGCAAGAGTGTTTTTTCTCTGTGTTGTTGCCACACTCAGGAGCAGAAGTTTAAAAGAATTACTTTCAGATGTTTAACAAACGTACTTTTTTAAAAAATCAAACAAAAAATCCTCAGGTTCAACTGCAACACTTAAGGGCACTGGAGTGGGTTTTGGGAGCTCCATGCTCACCTTTGCAGTGAGCCATGAAACTTGCTGGGTGACTTTTGACCTGTTACAAGATTGTTGTGAAAATGAAATGTGCTACTTTTAGGTTTATTGAAGGTTATGAGGAATGGTAAGACAGAAATAAAAGTAATGAACAAAACAATAACAGATGGAAGGATGAAAAGTTGCTCTCTAGTTTCACCCTTTTGTATGTACTTTTATAGCCTGTTCATTTCTACTCCCACCCTTTAGCCCTGTTGCAAATTAAATTGTAATGGGGCATCAAAGGTTTATAGCACTTATAATGTGTCCTTTCCCCCATTTTTTCCAATTTCTTTTTTCATGCAGAGTTGCTGAACTGCTAAAGTAGCATAATAAAAGATTGGATCATTATTTTTATAGGCAAGATTAACCCTTATGAAACAGAGATGAGCACTGAACCCTAGAGTTGGACACGACTGGCTTTCGAATAAGGGTGACCTTTACCTTACTAATTTCTATTTTTTCTTAGATTTCATCTTATATTTCTGTGCCTCTTAGGAATTTCTCCTTTACTCTTTGCCAGTCTCTTTTATGGATGCTGTTTGGGAATGGACAAGATAAATAGGAAAGAAAGAAGACCTAGTGGTGGGGTGACATGCCACTAACCCAATGTGGGGCCCACACCCCACAGGGGGACTTCAATTCCCAGAAGCCTAAGTCAGTACATTGGCTAGCAGTGCTTTGGGGAATTGACTTTGGCATTTGGGAATTGAAGTCCAAAAACCAAAGGTTGGGAAACACTGCACTAAAATCATTATTAACAAAAGTTTTTAAAAGGAGGCTGATTGAGACAACACAAACAATTCAGTGGGATGTTACCACAGTTCTGAATATCATGCTCAATAGCTAATGTCACAGAAACACTGCCTACAAACACTCTTCCCTTCATAAAAAAAATCCCCATGGGAAAAATCCTTTCAAATCATACTGACATGAAAAAAAGGAGAAGCCTTTTATCAGCACAGATAAAAGCCAATTTGGAAGAAAATAGCCACAAATTAATTTGATTCAGCCTTTGCATCATATTTGAGGTTTTTAGGTAGTCTTTGTGTTTTATTGTGATTTTTTTTATTACTTGTAAACCGCCCTGAATTACTTCGGTGAGAAGGGCGGAGGAGAAATATGAACAAACAAATAAATAATAAATAAATGTGGACAGCCACATTTTAAAAAAGCAATATCACCCATTTAATAAATAGTCTCCTTATCCAGCTGTAGTGGGTGAATTATACTCCCATCATACACGGTTTCTGAAACTTTTGGGAGTCAAGCAGCTTCAAGCATTGCAATCTTTCCTGATCGAATAGGATTGCCATATTACCAGGTTTTGTGCATTTTGCTTAGATTCTAGACACTATTTGGTTCCCATTTAGACTATCATCTGGCACAGACTCTCACTTTCCTTTAAAAGCAAAAATCCCCTTCTTTCAGACCCAGAGACTGAAGGCAAAACCACTAGTTACTGCTTTGCCCTGTTATTCTCTACCAAAGGAACATTACTTCTCAGCTAATGATTATCTTCTACCTTCTTCACAGAATGTTGCAGTTTAGGGAATGCCTCAGGAATTAATGGGCTTGTGTCACAAAACAAAAATACACATGCAAATCAGGATTAGCAATTTTACTATCTGTGTTGCAGCAAAAAGAAAGAACCTTGTGGCACCTTAGGAACTGGCAAATGTTAGTTGTTGCCATCTATCCTAGACTGCAGCACACTTTCCTCAGATGTGCACAGCATTGTCTCAAAAGCAAGGACCTGTAAAAAGTAAAAATACTGGCCATTATCTTTAAAGTAGTTATTAATCAATAGTAGGATGATAGCTGGGCATCTAGTGCAGAAGTTCTCAACCTTTTAAAGCCATGGGCCAGGTCACGCTCCCTCAGACAGATGATCGAGACGGACTGGTGGTTCTCTGCACCATACACGCTGCTGTGAAACGTGTCCATGGTTGTGGTAAATGTGTTTATGGCTTGTTGACATAAATGCATTTTCGACAGCCATAAACACATTTACGACAGCCGTACATGTGTAGGTGTGGCAACAAGAAATGCAAACAGCATTTAGAACTGATCCACTATGTAGTATATAAGGGTGCTATTATACTGTATCGCCAGTTTTATTTCTTTACTCCTTCCAGAACTATTATATCCCTCAAACAATCTTATGTAATGTAAAGGTAAAGGTAAGGGTCACCCTTGCTTAAAAGCCAGTCATATCCGACTCTAGAGTTCAGTGCTCATCTCTGTTTATAGCCAAAGAGCCAGTGCTGCCTGTGTCTGCAGACGTATCCGTGGATGCAGGCATGACTAGATATTGGAGTGCAGGGAACGATGTTTACCTTCCCACCGAAGTGGTACTTGTCTACTTGCAATTGCTTGTTTTCAAACTGCTAGGTTGACAGGAGCTGGGGGAGAGAGATGGGAGCTCACTCTATTGTGCAGCACTCAGGTCTCAAATTGCTCACCTGCTGACCTTCCAGTCATCAAGTTTAGTGTCTTAATCACTAAGCTGTCACAGTCCCTTATGTAATGTAAACATAGCTGTAAATAAAGACTCCCTAGTGTGATTGTTGAGGTTATATGTGAACACCCTAACACAACTTGTATGCAGATCCCTGAGAATTGTGCCATGAGTTCTTTATTTACTGGCCAGGAAGGAATGGACTTAAACTTGCAACTTGGTTTATGTTATGCAACTGGATTTTGTCCTGAAAATTTTATATTGATGGCTTAATTCCTAGGTTTTTCTCTTTCTTTTGGAAAAAAATAAATTGGATGCGTGATTGTGATTTCAGTTTTAACAATATTGTATAGAGTATGGCAGATTTATCTAGCCCTCTAAATAAGGAGATGTTAAGAATACATTTACAGCTAAAATTTTATAACAATGTATCTACTACTCTTGAGCTTACACTACCACCTGGAAAACATTGATTTTAAACCTACTGGTGCTGTTTGTCAGGTCTCATTTGGCTGCACATTCATCCAATATACAGGGATCTTTATTATTCTCTATAGTCTGCTTGAAATTCTACCTTTTTGAAAGTGTAATGGAGCTTGAACAAAGACTGCTAGACAGACAGTCCAGATGGTAATGTAGGTTTTAAGCTTGCAAATACAGTCATTGAGTTGAGGCAGGAGGTTGTATTTTTCTGTCAAAAAAGTAACTATGATCTCAATTTTCTCCATCATTGATCTTACTTAGCAATTCCCTCACCTCAGAAAATGTCTGTCAACCTCCACCCTCAGCAAAAATGTTAGGTTTTCTGACCACAACTGCCTGACATCTCTGTTATTAATGAACATTAATGATGAGAGTGGTGGGGGAGGAGCGGGAATTATCTCTCCTGTGCTTGTCTGGAGCCAAGTATCTCCACAACAAAACTTGAAATATATGTATCAGTGGACAGGGTGACAGATCAAGATTTTCATTTAGGAAACCTGAGTTCAAATCTCTGCTTGGCCATGAAAACTCACAGAAATGTAGGGACTGTTGTTGTTGTTCAGTCGCACAGTTGATTCCGACCCTTTGCGACCCTATGGACCATTGCCCGCCAGGCACCTCTGTCTTCCACCATCCTCCTCAGCCTGCCTAGCTTTGTACCCATTGCATCTACAATACCATCTAGTCATCTCATTTTTAGCCGCCCCCTTCTTTTGCCCTCCACCTTTCCCAGCATCAAGGCTTTCAAGTGAATCTTCTCATTTGATGTCCAAAGTACTTTACCTTTATCTTTATTATTTGACCTTCTAAGGAGCAGTCAGGGTTGATTTCTTCTAGAATCAACCTATTTGTTCTCCTCACTGTCCAGGGACTGTTATAATTATGGTTTAAATATTTTAATCTTGAAACCCTGTTACGTTTACTATTGTCGTTGTTGACAGCTACTCATGTCTGAGCTTACTTTTTCCAGAAAGTCTTTATTTTCTCCCTCGATGGATGTGTCTCTGGTGACTCAATAAGTCGATCTTGGCATGAAACATGTGACCACACACATTACACTGAATAGATGGTGGAGGGCATGGTAGAGTTTGACGAAGCTTCGGTGCTTGTCGCTTAGCCTCTTCATGTCTGTGGCATTTCCCTTTGGAGTGATTGGTAGCAGCAGAGATGGTTTGGTGCCAAAGAGGGCAATTTTCAGCCGCTGCCTCCCAAGTTTGTGGGTCCTTATAACATTTCAAAGGAGCTCCATGAAGTCTTGTAAGTTCCCCATAAAGAATTGGGCAAGGAAGCCTGGAACCATCCAAATGACAGACATGCCCTATCCATCCTATGGACATCTATCACACCGGGTCTTCATGAACAAAGATTTAACAATCCAGACTAAGCTCATATGCCAAGCTGTTGGCTTGCTATAAATTAGGTTTTACTTGACAGAAAGTCAGTATGTTGGCTGATCAGTGCTTTGAAGAATTGAGTTAGGCTTCTGGGAATTGAAGTCCAAAAACCGAAGATTGGGAAACACTGCAGATGAGAGAGGGCCTGACCACACCCCCGGACAGCTGAGTGGGTCAGACCATGCCCCCCGGAAGTGGGCGCATTTATGTCTGTCATAAACGCAGCCCACATTTACAACAGTCATGGGTGCATTCAAGCATGCAGGGTGCATTTTATGGCTGAAATGCACCCTCTTCCACTTCCGGATGTGGTGGTGATGATGGGCTGGATGGAATGGCACCATGTGAGCTTTTGTAGATCAAAGCCACTTCATCAGTCATAAGAGCAAAGCCTCATGACATCTACCCTTAAAATACAGTAGTTAGTCTTTAAGGTGCCACAACATTATTTGTCTTTTTTTGCTGTTTTGTTTTGTTTACTCTTTTATATACCTGTATAGATAGACTAACACTGCTATCACTTCAAACATTTCAACTGGTAGATGAGTGAACTCTGAACTGTAATGTTATTTTTCTAACAGTAGGTGCTGCTGCTTCATGACTATAGCAGCATACAGTACAGGTATTCTGTAAATTTTCTTAATCTGAGTTTGGCGGTGAAACATCGTTCACGATTCATCTATTTTTCCTAGACCTTTCTACGAAAAACCAGGATCAATTAATTTATGGGATAATTGAATGACACCTTTCCATGATATTTGCAGGGTGGTGTACTATAAAACAAACCAGGAAAATAATTACATAATTAAAAGTGAAATGAGTACAAAGATTCTTTTAATTCCAGGGTCCACTAGGTCAGAGGTGAAAAGGATTCTTCTTTTTTCTTGTCCTGATCAAACCCTTCTGCCCCTTATTCATTTACAATTATTGAAATGGCCATTTCTTTTAAGTGGAAACTAACTTAATCCAATTTGTAGAGATGACTGGTTTGTTTGTATATACAATTTGTTTCTAATATAAAATCTTCCTATGATCAAATAAATAAATATACCGGTAATTAGTGTAGGAGAAATAAACAACTACACTTTTTATTGAAGAAAGGGAGACTGTTAAATGATAGAATATAGGAGCTCAATAATACAGTACAACTATATATTTTATTAACCATATTATGAGATGTCCTATTAGTCACACCCACTGAAGTAACACAACTATTGTAAATCTTAGTGGGAAATTGTTACAAATTTGTTGAGTTGTTTGATTCTGTGTATACCAGAGAATTTCTTTACTAAAACTTTTTAACTTATGACAATTAGTTACTGAGATTTACAGCAATAGCGTTACACCAGTGTAAAAATTCAACTGAATGTTTTCCATGTTATTATGAAGTGGTATATTAGGGATTAGTGGTATTGTATTATTATTTGTCATTTTTTGGGAACTGTAAATGATCAATTATAATTAATATTGTTTCGCTCTCTTTTTTGCCTCAAGATGCATTGATCAGAATGTAACTGAATATTTACTGCTCATTAAGGACGCTGGTATAACTAATTTGTGATTAAGAGATTCCTGATTGAATTGTTAGTTGTGTACCACTTGGCATGCAGCTAGGAATTCAATTGAGGACTCACAAATTAGCAGCTATTTGCCACTTTGAGTTATGCCAGTGCACTTACATAGGCATACGTTTTCTATTGGATTCTGTCCACAGTTTCAAATATGAGAACATGGAGAATGATGTCTTACTGCCAATATATGAGCCATTAGCTTGGAGTACCTCAGCCACTTCGGCTGTGTTGAAAGTATTCATTAAATCCTCAGATAAATTTAAACCAACTTAATTTTTTTAAAATTCCTCTCTTGCTGAAGGTGAGATAATGGTTATTTAGACTTTGAGTGCACCAATTGTGAACTAAGATGTTTTATCACATCCACATCTGTCTCTAAACTTTTTTGACCAATACATGCTTCTCATCTCTTCACATCTTTTCCCATTTATGAATGATTTGCTGTAACAGTCTGTACTGTATGTTTCTCAATTATGTAACAAAACTCTTTGTTTTTTATGTATTGTATGAGTTTTTGGTCTTTAGTCATTCACATTAATGTTTCCCTGTCAGTCAACTTTGCATGTATATACATGCAAAGTTCATGTATATACAGTATCTTGTGTTGAACTGCATTGCTTCAATGGGTGTTCTCTAGTTGGGACAACAACATGGATTCAGACTATGGCCATCTTACATTGATGCATATGCCAATTTCATGACCATTTCTCATTTCCCCTATTATTTCTTATTATAATTTTTCCAAAAGCCGTCTTCTCTCTCGTGTTTCAAGAAGTAGTGTTTCAACATTTTAGAATTTTTTAAAATGAAAATGCAGTTGTATGTGTAATGAAATCCCATCAAGCAAGGCACCGAGCTTTTGACTACATTTTTCTTCCCCATTTGCTTGTCTAACCTCCATTCCCTTTTGGCTCTTTGCCCAGCTGATGGTGGCATCATCCCCCATTAAGCACTAACTAAGCAGAATCGGAGCGCTCGGTCATTACTTTTTTATATATCTTCCATTAAAATGGTAAGGAAAAGGCACAAAATTGCCTTTCTTCCTTCCAGGATGTTGCTGAGCAAGCAACATTTCTAGGAATCGAGGGGTATTGAACAGAGACAGATAGAGCAAGGAATCTGCTGAGAAGGCAGTTTTGGAAGCCATAATACACTCACCTGTCTAGCCATCGAATAAGGGTGATTGATTTAGGGGCAATATCTACAGTGATAGATTTCCTTTTCACTGCAGGGATTGGTTTCTAAGATGCTAGAGCTCTACTCTGCATTAAGTGGTGAAGAAAAGGAGATAAGAAAATCCATGTCTGATCAAGCCTCTCTGCTCTAGCATCCCATTCCAGCAGTCACCAAACAGTACAAGCCTAAAAGCAAGTTGTGAGTGTAACAGCATCTTTCCCAACAATTGGGATAAAGGAGTTCTTTCCTTCAATATTCCTTTCCTCTTCTTTTTCTACCATATCCAAATACGGCGATCAGCGATGAAGACTGCCCTGAGAACATAATGCATCACAGCATGACACCCGTACCATTGATCCAGTTCCATGAGTCCCTTTCTGGCCCTGAGCCCTTTTAGCACACAGAGTCCTCATCGGCCCCAGGCCAGTATGGATGAAGCTAGTGCTCTCCATCAAGATGGACTCAAGTGCAATTTAATCCACTTGGGGACCATCACCCTTCCCTGTGGACTTCGCACCCAAGGTCATTAGTCCTCAGGGGCATTAGGTTAGTTAGCCGGCACCTGACATTCGGTGTTGAGTCACTGGCAGTATGGTCTACTCTATTGCCATAGCAGGATAGCCTGTCCAGGCATCAATATTCCTTTGACATCTTGAAAAGAAATACTGATACTGAGGCTGTGATCACACAAGCCTATAGCTCCCACTTTGGTCCACTTGTGGCGTAGTCTGGTGCAAGCTATTTCCTGGTTATCGCACAATGTACAAGGAATAGCACTCTAGCCTGGTACCTGATCAGTGCCCTTTTTGGTCCAGTCATCAGGCTGCGACTTTTTGGACTAGGCTGGAGTAATTCCCCAGTGGACAAAAAGGTCACTTGAATGGAGATCTCTTCAGGAAGAAGATCAAACCAAAGGTCAAACTAAAAGAACCGAGGAATGAACTCTTCCAGCAAAATGACTTTCTAGTGCAGTTTGGACACATACACCTTTCTTGATATCTGGTCACACCCTAAGATTTGGTGCTAATTGTGAGGCATATTACTTGGCCAGATATTGTGGCTAAGAAATGGCAATCATACATAGAACCTTACCTTCATCTGGCAGCTTTTCCCGTAAAAGGAAAGGGCATCATGGGCTGGATGAATTGGCATTGGGGGCTGGATCCAGCCCATGGGCCATAGCTCATGCATCCCTGGTTTAAGCAGAGAAAATGGCAGCCTAAAAAGCTATCTCATCCTGTTGCAAAACAGATTGCAAGGCACATTTTCTGCTTCCTGTGGGAGGAACCACATGACTGGGCCACTGAACCACGTGACCGGCCCGTGGCTCAAAAAGTTTGGACACCTCTGGTTTACACTCAGAAGGTAGGGAGCTTTGTATACCAGTTTAGATTATTGTTCCATTTAAGATTAGGACTGTACACTCTTACTGGCAATGGCCTGTTAAGATCAAAAAGGATGACAGCTTGTAGATATTAAGGCAATGTTGTATATATGCTGTTTGTGGTTTTTTTTCTTTGTGTTCACAATTTTCTTATTATAAAATAAAGCTTAACTTAAAAAAAAGAGTTGGGTTTTGTAAATGCAGAGCTTTGAAACATTTTTGGACCATGGATCACCAACTCCCCTAGTTTGAGGTGGTTATGGGATTCTGGAATTTGTGGTCCAAAAAGGAACATTTCCCAGCTGTGAAAAAGAAAACAGATCTAAAATTGTTTTCTTTCCAAAGAATAGCCATGGCACTGGGAGACAAGGCTGAACACTCCACTGGGCAGTTCACCTACTTAGCCAAGCTGTTTCTGGCCTACATTCAAACAATGTATAGCTCAACTGTGATGCTATACTAAAAGGGGTGGGTGGGAGGGAAATCAGACATTTCCTAGAAAAGTGAATTTATATTTGTATTGATTAAGTCACTTTACCTCTTTCTTAATATCCTTAAAAAACACATAAGTCTGGGTAATGTATAAATTCACATAACTATGTTTTATTAAACAATATTTAATATTAAATTAATATTATTAAATTCAATTAAATTAATTATTTAATATTAATAATAATATTAAATAATATGTAAGAGACTGAGCCTGTCTCTCCTCTTCCTCCTCCCTTCCTCTTCTGCAAGAGTTTGGCATTCATTGTGGCTCCATTGACTTCAGGCACAGCAGCTGAATAACAGGGAAGGGGATAGCACCCCAACTACTCCACAAGGATTTTCAGGTTATAAATCCACCATCTTCCACTCTTTCCCTCCACTGAGGCTTTATGTAAGAAATACAGACATTAGACCCAAACTAATTGCTTTCCCAGGGCCATGGTGGCTTAGTGGTCAAGATGCTAAACTTGGGAACCAGAAGGTTCAGCAGGTCAGCAGTTCAAGACCCAAGTACTGCATGATGGAGTGAGCTCCTGTCGTCTGTCTCAGGTCCTGCCAACCTAGTAGTTTGATAAAAAGAAATTGCAAGTAGACAAATAGGTACCGCTTTGGCAGGAAGGGTAACAGTGTTCCATACACTTTGATGTCTACTCATGCCTGCCACATGACCATGGAAATGTTTGCAGACACGGACAGTGCTGGCTCTTTGGCTGTAAATGGAGATGAGCACTACCCCCTACAGTTAGCTTTTGAGCAAGGGAGACCCTAACCCCTAATATTGCTTTCAATGCTGCTTCTAGGGGATTCCTAATTGAAAAAGAGGTTGTCCACCCAGGAGCCCTGAAGGAGATGTACAATCTCCATCCTAGCCAGGCTGTTTTTCTGCCAGTACTACTCCATAATAGTCACGAGGAGGTGCTATTGCCCTCCATTCACTCGAGTGAGGTGGTGAGGAAAACTGGTTAAGGTTGCCTCATATCTGAACCAAACCTTTGGCTTTCTGCCACAAGATTGTAACCAGGAAGGAAGGACAGAGAGCTTACAACTATCTAACTTAACATATACCACTAACCCTTACCTAAGCCCTATCCACTTTCCCCCCACCTAAGCAAAGTCTCCTCTTAGACACCTTCTTTTATTTGTCATTTGTTTTCTTGCTTTTGCCTGCGGCATTAATACCTCAAAGCATGGGGTCTTCATTAAGACACAAGAGTTAGTGATTTCGGCAAAGGCAGCTTGGCTCTTGACATCCATATTGCATATCAGATAAACGTAAGAAGAACAAAGAGTGGGGGAAGGGGGAAGGCCAGAAAGAATCGGCCCGTTAATGGAGGGCTCTCCTCGCTCAATGGTGCAGGGCTGATTTATGAGCTCCTGAATAAATCATTTTTATTGCCGTCTGTTTGTCTTGCTGTCTTGCATTTAACCCAAAACATCAGTCAGCGTCTGCGGAGGGTCTCCGGTTGTGCCAAACATCCAAGGTTGTGTCCCTCCAATGTAAACGATTGTTATAATGAATTATAATCTCTGATGTGCCTCTTCCTGGCCTGTGCAAATAGGGATTCACAGAAGTCAAAAATACTTCCAATACCCACTGGTAGAAGAATCCTCTTCCAAGGACAACCTGCATCGGCTTGGAAGAGACACCAATTCAGTGCGGGGGATCCAGCTGCAATCTCCATTGACACTCTTTTGAAGACAATCCAAAGTTGCAGGCAGCCTTGTTGACCCATATCAAGAAAACCCAGTTCCAATCAATTCACCAGAAACTGGTCTTTTGTACAGCTAAGGAGTCTGGATTGCTCACCCAAGACCAAGCCACCTCAAAATACCTTGTATCAACAGGAATAACTCACAGAAAGATTATTGTCACTGGGGAAAATCTATCCTGACCCTCATGGTGTTGGCCCTATCATTAGACAGAGTGAGGCAGTATATTTTGAATGTTGTGAAAAAGCAGAAAGTTGTTTATTCAATTTGTGATGGCTTCGGGTTCCTTGACAGATATGAACAGAAGGCTATTGGATTTCTGTCCTACCTGTTGGGTTTTTGTACTTTTACATGTGAAAACTAAGGTAGATGGCTTTTTACACAAAGAAACGGGTAGGGTGAGGTGTGCCATTTGTTGTTCTACCTCAGGCAGCAAAATGTCTTGTGCTGGCCTTGCCCACATATAGCTGCTGTAAGGATTGAAGCTATCCTGAGAGGAATGTAGGTGAGCCTTGTAAAGAGCCTTGGAAGCTGAGGATTAAAAGGCACAGTCCAAGACTGAGGGTATTACTTGAAGGCAGTGGTGGGTTGTTACTGGGTCAGCCAGAACCAGTAACAAATTACGGAAGGGGTCGACCGGGGGGTGGGGGTAGGGGTGGAAACCCCCCATGCGACCCGGTTTGGTCGCCTCTCCGGGCCCCCTCCAGAAGTGACTTCCGGGCAGCCAAAATGGCTGCACGGAACTGCGCATGCGTCAAATAGAGGTTTGACGCATGCACAGTTCCGGGCAGCCATTTTGGCTGCATGGAAAGGAAGTGCAGTGCGTGTAAAAGCGGTGGCGGCAGCCTTGCCACGCCACTGCGGCGGTTTGCCACCGCGCCGTCGCGTTTCCTGCCTGCCTTCTGCAGGTAAATTTTCTTGGTTTTTTTGTTTGGGGTGGGTGGGTTGAGGTGTGTGTGTGTGTGTGTGTGTGTGTGTGTGTGTGTGTGTGTGTTTATTTTATTATTTATTTTTTCCTTTGGTTCCGCCCACAACATCATGACGTTGGCTCCGACTATGACATCATGACGTCTTGATGTTGGCCCCACCCACGACATCCATGATGTCACGGTGGGGTAGTAAAATTTTTGACATCCCACCACTGCTTGAAAGACTATTTTGCTACCAGCCAAAGGATAATGTGCCAGCCCTAAGCAAGATGTCATGTGAATTTTTCTTCAACGCCAACAGTGGGTCATTCCCTGGACCACCTTGCTAGAGAGCACAGAGCAGATAAAGCAGCATATACAACTCTCTCCTCCAACATGTTGTTGCCGCTTCTTGGCAACTGCTACCTCAGGCAACAGCCTCACTTTGCCTAATGTTAGGGCTGGCCCAAGTGGCTACAGTAAGGTTTACCTCTCAGTTGTAGGCTCTGCTCAGATTCTTCCTTTCCATTTGTTCCCTCAGCCTTCTCTTGGGGTTGACATTGACTCTTGAACATTTCCTGACCCTGCGTCCACAGTGGATCCAACCTTGGCCTTGCTGAAATGTGGAGCAGTTCCTTTTTTTAAAAACCAGGGGGGGAAACAACAGTTGGACGATTTGTTCAGTTGTAGTCCAAAAGTCTCACTCTTTCCCTTCCATATCTTCATGAAACTTGGTAGCTCTGTTCAGACTTTTTCAGCTAAAAAAAAAGTACTGTACTGTACTTCAGAAAGAAGCTCTGCATTCTTTTGCTACATTCTAGGTTGTGAATATACATACATAAATTAATTGATACCAAACCTGGCCAAGCTATTTTGGCCTCAGAAGCAGAAAATCCCACAGACACCTCTCTCTTTCTCCCTCTCACTGTTGAAAATATAATAACAAAACATTAAATAGCAATTTGCTAATCTTTCCAGATATCTTTGGGAGGGGCCACAATACAATAGAAGCTAATCCCTTTTGCTGCTTTGCTCCTGAATGCCATGCCCTAGAGCTGTTTTGACTATCGACTTAGATTGTGGTCCATGTTTACCACATATAAATGTAATATAAACAAGGAGGGTGGTTTGGTCCTCAGAACTTGGCAGTCAACTTGCTGAGACTTGTCTTCAGAGGTAATACATTTCTGAAATGAAAACAAACCTTGTAAAGCAAGATGTAAATCTAATAGGAAATGGAAAATGTTATAATAATACTAGGTGCAAATTACTGGTGGTAGATGTACTTCAAGGCAAGTTCTGTTGCTAGGGGGCAGCTGAGCCCCCTTAGCTATTCCTCTGTTGGAGTGAACAGGGTGTGTACAATCTAGCTTTTCTTTCTTCTTTCTGATTCCGAATATTGGCTATCATCATGGTGATCAGTCACTAATGTTGTCCTGGTGACAATATAATGCAGTGGCCTTCTATTTGCCTACTGCATTGCAGCGTGGCACCCGTACCACTGATCCAGTTCCACAAGCCACTTTCTGTTCCTAAAGCCTTCTTGGTACACAAAGTCCTCATCGGCTGAGGTCAGTATTGATAAAGCTGTTGCCCTCCTTGAAGATGGATTCAAGTTATATTTAATCCAGTTTGAGACCATCACCCTCTGTGGACTTTGCCATCCAAAGCCATTAGCCCTCAGGCTTGTCAGGTTATTTAACAGCTGCCTGACAACTGGCATTGAGTTCTTGCCAGTATGGTCTCCTGTGATGGTGAACCTTGGCACTCCAGGTGTTCTTGGACTGCAATTACCAAAAGCCCAAGTCAGCACTCTGGCTGATCATGGCTTCTGGGAATTGAAGTTCCAGAACAGCTGGAGTGCCAATATTTGCCATCACTGGCCTACTCTATTACCATAGCAGGATAACCTGGCCAGACAAACCTTTCCTGCACCCCCTAAACTGTTCTGTTGCTCTCAGGAGTAATGGAGACGCCTCCCCATTATGAGCGTTAAAGGAAGTTTCAACATTCCAGTCAGATTTTGTGCATGCAAAGGTGTGGGCACCATCCCTTACTGCAGGCACCAAAAGACCTCATACCAGCCCTGTTAAACCCAAATATAGGAAGCTGGCCAGACTTAAGGTGCTTCTGCACAGAGGGCTAGTATTACCACCTGGGAAGAATGATTAAGATATCTGTCTTGATGCATTTGGATTTTTGTTGGGTTTTTAGTTTTGTCTTTTAGGGAAATAAAAGTTGGAAAAACCAGTCAAAACCCATACTTGGATTTATTGTGAGCTAGGACCATTAAACAATCACAACTCATTTAGTCCTACTTAAAGAGCAGACCCACTGAAGACACTGTTAGAAATTAATCATGACACACTTAAGTCTATGGATTTCAGTGGTTCTCTTTTGACTCTGCTTAAGTCTGGATGCAGCCCTGGACCAGCTGTAGTCCTGCTCCCCCCCACCCGCAAATAAATAAAAGTAAAAAAGCAATGTTTTCTAAGTGCAGCAACATTTCCTCGGTCCTGAATAACAGAAGGCAAAAAGCAGAAGGACAAAAGGGACTGAAGATGGGTGGGTGGGTGGCATAAAAAGCTGGGTTGAGTAACTGTGAAAGGCAATTAATCCTAAATGGCAAAGGTGGCTGTCCATTGAGATAACACCCCACCCACCTCCAACTCCTTGTGAATAATTTTTGCTGCTACTCATGAAACCATAAGCATATCTATTCATGCACATGGCAAGTTTGCAGGGGCGTTTGCTTAATTAACTTTTGTGCTCTGGGTTACATAACATTAAAAAAAAGAAAATAAAGAAGGTGGGATGAGCAGGCCACGTATTTGGAAGAAAATCTACTGGGAAACTGGTATAAACATGGTGAGTCATCTTTTCACATGATCAGTTGGTCATATTTCAACCTCCAGTGTTTATAGGAAATTGAATTTAAACTCTAATAATAGTCATTCATATAAATTAACATGCCTTTTAGGACACGAAAGGAGCTTCATTTGGGCATTCCCTGAGCAGAGTTTCTTCTGCAAAAATCCTTTCAACCCAGAATAATTTCTGTCACAAAATTATTATTATTGTTGTCAAAAAATGAAGGAAAGACACTGCCACATTCTCTCTGTGTATGTATATGTCCAAGTATTCTCCACTTGCCTGCCTCTTTTCCTAGTGGCTAAAGTAGCCATTAAGGGACTGGGGTGGCTTAGTGGTTAAGACGCAGCACCTGATGACCGGCAGGTTGGCAGGTCAGCAGTTTGAGACCTGAGTGCTGCACGATGGAGTGAGGTCCCATCTCTGTCCCAGCTCCTGCCAACTTAGCAGTTCGAAAGCAAGAAACTGCAAGTAGATAAATAGGTACCACTTCAGTGGGAAGGTAAACAACTTGCTGTGGTCTCCGATGTCTAGTCATGCCTCTCATAAGGTCCATGGAAACATCTGCATATGCAGACAGTGCTGATTCTTTGACTATAAACAGAGATGAGCACTGAACCCTAGAGTCATATATGACTGGCTTTCGAGCAAGGGCAACCTTTACCTAAGGTAGGTATAAGTACTCTAAGCTACTTGATTAAACAAGGACTTAATTTGCTTGAGAGCTGAGTTGTTTTTGGTGGTATGAGTTAGTTCTGAGGCTACAAAACACTAAGGTAGAGCCAAAGCATTTGGCATCCTATGTTTTATTGTCTTCTTGACAATGAACGACACACTTATTATCAAGGATCTGACAATGCCCCCCCCCAACACATTTTGTGCTGAACTCTGTCACCAATTAGAAATAGGTGGAGATAGTTTTGGCTCCAACAACGTTCACCTTCAGATTTCTTATGTGGAAAAACATAACCATTGTGGGAGACTTCAGCCCATGCTCTGGGACCTGGCAGTCCTAAGCTTCATCTTTGCTATTTCTTAGGAAGAGACCCTGTAGCAATTTTGCTCATTTGGAGACTGTACATTAAAAGTTAAGTAGATTATACATATTTTAGCTTTGCAGATGAATAGTTTTGGGTGCCTGGGTGATATATAATTGTTCTAGGGGGAATGCTATGATGATTAGTGGTTGAACAGCAGAATGGGTAGCATGATTGGAATGTAGTGGGAGTGTGATCTGGGGGTCTAGAGAGAATTTAGTTGAGATTGACTGTCTAGGGCAGGGGTGGCCAAACTATGGGGCTGACCTGGCTCATGATCATCCGGCCCGCACCACTACCAGAGGTGGAAGTAAAACAGGCTCGTGGATGCACATAACGCTGGCATAAATGCACCTGCAGCTATTGTAAATGCATTTATGGCAGCTATGGACACATTTTATGATGGGAGGAAGCTCAGCCACATGACCGGCCCACGGCGTGAAAGGTTTGGCCACCCCTGGTCTAGGGAGAGAGACAATAGAAAAGCTGAGATATGATTGTCTAGACATCAGAAAGTTGGAAAAGAAAGTTTGAAGTCTGAGAGTAGTAGTCTATGGTAGAGTTTATGAAGAAAGCTCTGTCTATAATAGTTAGCATAATGTCATAAGGAAGACTGAGAATCTGTAACATAATTATTTTGAACGTTTAATTCTGAAGAAATTAATTAAATCTTGTTGTTTTAATCTTTACTGTTTATAGAGAACCTACCTTTTCCTTCATAGGTATTACTTCTGGTCCTTAAATAAAAATCATGTTTGATTTTTTGAGCCAACGTCTTCTCATTATATGGTGGTGCAGTGGTTAAACTGCTGTACTGCAGTCAAAATGTTGTGAGTTCGTTTCTGATGGGGATCAACATTGAGTCAGCCTACCCAACATGTTGAGGGCAAAGTGCTAATTAACTTCTGAACTTCCAAGAGAGTGCACTAAGTGCTATAGGGTGATATATAAGTGTAATTGTTATTGCTTATATGGAACTAAGAACAGGAAACTCAGACTACTAACTAAGGAAAGTACACCCACCGCATATGAAACAGTGCTTTCAAGGTATCAAAAGGTGTAAAAAGGTGTCTGAAACAGCCAGAGAAGTATGTGACCCAGCTCTTTAAAAAAATTAGTGGAAAGGGCTGTGCCTCCTTGGGCCAAACTTTTAAAGCTAATGGGGTATATTGCAGTGGTTGTGTCTGTTCCTGGGAGGGCTTGCATCTCACACACTGAAAGTTTTTTTCAGGCTCTGCAGTGATTCTTGGACTGGTGTTCAAAGGTGGGTGAGATCTAAACTCTGCGTTGTTCCTGCCTTTGTTTGTAAAAAAAAAAAAAAAGGCTCCCAAGTTACAGGGCTATTTCTTAACTCCCTCCCTTGCTCCAGCAATGGACTCAAGTGCATGTACCCACTGGCGTTCTCAACTCTTCTCAGCTTTTATGGCAGTGATGGCCAACCTTTTAGAGACTGTCTGCCCAAACTGCAACCCAAAACTCACTTATTTATGGCAAAGTGCCAACTTAGCAACAGGGGAGGAAGGAAATGCTCCTATTGGGCTGCTGGGCATAGGGGCGGGGTGAACTCTGTGTTGGGGGAAGGGAGGAAGTGCTCCCATTGGGCTGCTGGGCATAGGGGTGGGGTGAACTCTGTGTTGGAGGAGGGAGGAAGTGCTCCTATTGGGCTGCTGGGCAGAGGGGCTGAGTGAACTCTGTCCTCCGGGGAGGGAGGAAGTGCATCCATTGGGCTGCTGGGCATGGGGAGGGGCAAATTCTGTGCTGGGCTGACTGCACAGGTACCCACAGAAATGGCTCTGAGTGCCACCCCTGGTATGCGTGCCATAGGCTCGCCACTACTGTTCTATGGCATCAACATTTTTGCCCAAACACAAGACCAACACAAAGAATTCCATACTTAGTCAACACACCCTAGAGCTATTTGAAAATAGTAAGGGATGCCCAAGATTTAAAGCCAACTGATATACAAAGCTCAGTCTTTCTTATCCTCCAATGTTTTTTCTCCTGCTTAGAGACTCAAGGACGCAGAATAATTAAGACTTTCACTTAGCACCCAGAGATCTAGCACAATCCTAATTTAGCTGTTCCTCAACTGGGATTAAGACATGATGCAGCCTACCAGCAGTGGTGGGCATCAGCAGGTTTGCACCAGTTCGCCAGAGATGAGCAGAAATTCTGGCTGGCCCTGCCCATCCAAGTTTTGAAATAAAATACTGTAGTCCTAATTTGGATGCAATGCAGGGCTTTCCCCCTGGCCACACCCACCATCCCAACTCCAGAGTGTGGTAGTAATTTTTTTGCGAGCCCACCACTGCCTACCAGCAAGTAGATCTGGTCTGACCAGTGATCCAAGTGCATGTCAACTTAAGTCTGCTTCTGATACTCACACCCTCATTTGCAAATTCTGTAAGACTCAGTAAGACATATAACCTGCCACTCCTCCATAGTTCTAAGCAAGTGTTTGATGAGAACAAACAAACAAACAGCTGCTGTTATTTACAAACAGCCAAAAAAGAAGAAGAAGACTGTGAATGGCCTTGGAGAAGCAGCTGGAATGGTCAAGCATGTCTTTGACCAGCACGTTATCTAAAGAAACTTTAGCCAAATGTAGAAGATTTAGAACCACTGAGGTTCTTTCTTTCTCAAACATCCAAGAAACGACCTTGTTCTATCCTGCATGAAACTCCCTGAGCACTGAGGACAAGTTCATGGCTGAGTTTACTTCTTTGTGTTCCTGTGTTGTGAAGAGAAAATAAATATAAAATACCCAAGTCCCTCCTTGTGCTGGAGACCAGCTGCACAGAACAGATGTATGGTAGCGTGGTTGGGAAAAGTTTGTGTTTCTGGCAAATCCTTTTTCCCTGTATGCACAAAAGATCTTTTATGTCTTGACAGCTCTGGGAAGCAGAAACTTAAGAGGGAAAAGGAAGGAGTGGGGGAAGGTGTTTACAGGTGTGTGGGATTGTTCTAGTGTCTTGTCTTCTGGGAAAGGAAAGAGACCTTGACATCATGAGGAACGGAAGTTCTGCAACAGTTGCTAATAATCTGTTCACCGGAAGAAGGCAGAAGCAGTGAAGGGAGAGACTTGAGAATCCCCATGGGGACCAGGCTGAAGTGCAAGAAAAGAAAACAAAACAAAAGAGAAAAGGGAGGCCAAAGCATAGTTTTATAAAATAGAAAACTATGACTCACAGGAGATTTTTGATTAGATTGTTTTGGCAGGGGAGATTGTAATGGACTAGCCCCCAGGGATGGTCTGCTGGCTGTGAAAGCCAGGTGGAATTGGGCTCATCTGAATCAATGACACAGGGGAGCAAAACATAAGCCCAAAGAGAGGAAATAAAATGTGTTGCATCATAACAACATTGCAAGAGACCTGAGCGCATGACCAGATCATCACTCCTAGCCCAGGCAGGGTTATAATGGGAAGAGGGAAATCGTTGGCACCCAAAATGACACTGTGCCAGGACAGGTACCTCTATTATTGCATGTTTTTCTGTTGTCATACTGCTGTTTTCGATTCCTTCTGGACTTCTCATTCAAAGAGAGTCACTCACTCACTCATTTATCCATTCATTCTCATGGTAAATAAAGAACTCCTATAATCTCTAGATGCATATTTTGAAGCCCTTCAGAGTAGGGTCTACCACAGGGATTCCCAACCTAAGGCCTGTGGGCTGGATTTGGATCACAGTGCCATTTCATCTGGCCCTACACCCCTACAAGGTCATTTGAGAAGTAAAATGGCCACCCCTTTGAGGCTGTTGGGACAAAATGTCTACCCCCATTGTCCAGGCAGGGCAAAATGACCATCTGACCCTCGAAGCTGACTGAGAAAGCATGACCCAGGCGCCAGCTTGAAAAGGTTGGGAACCCCTGGTCTACCACATGCAATATGTACTGTATCCTCTGGGCTGCTTTTGCCATGGTCTGGGAGAGAGACAATGAGCAAGTACATCAACAGCTATTGCACCTTCCATCCTTACTCCTGCTCATCTTTAATATCACTCTCTTGCTTATTCCTTCAATGTACGAGTCTGGGTGCAGAAAGGAGCAGAAACCACAAGGAAGAAGAGCAGTAAGACAAGGAGACCAATAGACTTGGGTCTGGTTTAAGATTGTGGTCCTCACTCAGTAAGACCCAACTGGGCCAAACCTGATGCAAGTAACTGCCCTTGTTCTTGATGAACCAGTGGTTCTCAATCTTTCATATCTTATGCACTTCCACTCATGCTATCAAGGTTATAGAAACAAAAAGCCCACTTCTTCGGGAAAAAATAATATGTATATCCTGCAGACATTCTTTTCTGAGTTTCCTCCTTTCACATGCATTATTATCTTTATCATTTGTGGTGATGTGGCAGGTAGGGCCAAGCAAGTAGTAGATCAAGTACTGAGTATCCAAAGTTACTTCAAAGGCCACAAATGGATAATCCATAGCAAGTAGGACACCTGCCGGGGGCCATGGGATTGGAAGAAGAAGAATTTATTAATCAGTCTAAATCCCTGTTTCCTCCTTTGGCTATGTCTGTATTCCACCAGCAAGATCCTTGTGACTGGTTGAAAACCACCAGCCTATAGTACAGGGGTCCCCAAGCCACAGCCCATGGGCTGTAACTAGCCCACAACAGAAATTCATCCAGCCCGCAAAGCCCTCGTTGCTCCTGGATGGGTGCATTTTACTTCATCTTCCGGGTGCAATGAGGCCTTTGTGGGCCAGATGAATTGGCATCAGGGGCCAGATACAGCCCACAGGCCATAGTGACTGGGCCCCTGAACCATGTGACCAGCCCACAGCCTGAAAAGTTTTGGCACCCCTGCTATAGTACATACTATTGCTGTCTGACTTAGTTCATATAGGAATATATACATAACAAACATAATTAGCATCCATCTGTTAGCCTGGTTAAACCTTAGGAAACAAGATTATATACCAAGAGGGGAAAAAGCCAGGTTATTAAGAGGTTGTAGGCTCCTAACATATTCAGGCCAGTTCCTTGTCTGAAACCCCCTTCTGCACGCTGATATTTTTGTTGTGGTAGGAATAATCATGTGCTCTCCGAGTCACAACCCGGTCACCAGCTGGTGACACATTTCAGAGAGCGAGATGGTTGTAATTTCTGGGCTGGCTGAGGAAAGAGGTCTGAAAAACAACAACAACAAAAAGGGCTCAATTGTTTAAAGAATATCTCAAGAGTGAGTTCAGCCAAGACAGGCGCCTGATACATCCCCCCCCCCCCCCCCCAATCTCCAAGATTGCAAAACTTGGACAACGTACTGTATGTTTATTTGTCAGACTGGAGACCATCCTACCATGAGATACACATATTGTTACAAATTAGGTAGCATGAAGGCACTCTTAGAGGCAAAGGTCTTCGGCTAAATTCCCGGCCAGCGTTTCCTTCACTCTTTTGAGTCAGAGTGCTATGCAGTATGTTGAAGGCCTGAAGAAGAAAATTATAACCCCTTCCTCAGTGGTGGGATTCAAAAACTTTTACTACCTGCTCTGTGGGCGTGGTATGGTGGACATGGCCAGGGGGAAAGCCCTGCGTTATACCCAAATTTTGTTGTTCAGTCGCACAGTCAATTCTGACCCTTTGCGACCCCATGGACCACTGTCCACCAGGCACTTCTGTCCTCCACCATCCTCCTCAACTCGCTCAGCTCTGTGCCCATTGTGTCTACAATACCATCTAGCCATCTCATCTTGGGCCGCCCCTTTTTTCTTTTGCGCTCCACCCTTCCCAGCATCAAGGCTTTCTCAAGCGGATCCTCTCCTCATTTGATGTCCAAAGTACTTTAGCTTCATCTTCACTATTTGACCTTCTAAGGAGCAGTCAGGTTTGATTTCTTCTAAGATTGACCTATTTGTTCTCCTCGCTGTCCAGGGGACTCTCAAAACTCTCCTCCAACACCACATCTCAAAGGCATCTATTCTTCTGTGCTCAGCTTTCCTTATGGTCCAGCTCTCACAACCATACATTGCCACCGGAAATACCATTGCTTTGACTATACGAATTTTTGTTTGCAATGTGATGTCTCTACTTTCACTATGTTCCCCAGGTTTCTCATCGCTTGCCTCCCAAGAATCAGTCGCCTTTTTATTTCATGGCTGCCATCACCAACTGCAGTGAGCTTTGATCAGTGATGGGATGTCCCCGGTTCTAGACGGTCCCCTGGAACCGGGTTCTCTGGGAGGGAAGTCAACTTTTGAGGCGTCCGGTCCGGACGCCTCACCGAAAGAATTTTTTTTTAAAAAAAAAATTGGAGCAAAAATGGCTCCAATTGACTGCGCATGCGCAGAAATTCAATCTGATGCATTGCGCATGCGTCAAATTGAGTTTCTGGTCATGCGCACTAAATTGGAGCCAAATGGCTCCAATTTTAAAAAAAAATTCTTCCGAAGCTGGAGCCGCCCCTTTTTAGAGTGGCTCCGGCAGCAGCGGCGGCAGCCCTAAGAGAAGGGCACCTCCCCTAGCCGGCCACCGAGCTCCCACGGGCACGTTGGTGCCTGCCCGGGCCGTCCACCTGCGCCGCGCCCTCCTAGGGACTTGGGACCAACAAACCCCCATGCCCTGGGTAAGCCCGGCGGGGCCCGCAGGCCCTGGCCGCCCGTGGCCGCAGCCAGAGCCGGGCCAAAAAGGCACCGGCCCGAGGAAGCTGCAGGCGCCCGGCGGAGGAGGATGCGGCGGTAGCGAGCCCCGCTGGGCTTACCCAGGGCATGGGGGTTTGTCGGGGCCAAGTCCCTAGGAGGGCGCGGTGCGGGCGGACGGCCCGGGCAGGCACCAACGTGCCCGCGGGAGCTCGGTGGCCGGCCAGGGGCTGCAGGCGGCTGTGACGGCCATGGCTGGCGGCTGCAGGGCTGGCCGCGGCCTTCGTAGGAGGAAACGGCCGCAGTCGGGGGCAGCGTGTCTTGCCGGGTGGCCCCGGGCCACATGGAGGTTCGTCGGCGCCAAGGAAGGTAAGTGAGGCTTTTATATTTAGGGTGGGTGGGTAAATTATTTGTGTTTTGGGTGGTTGGTTGTACTTTTATTTAATTTTTATTTTATTTATTTATTTATTTTATTTCTTTAAGTTATTTGCGCATTATGTGCTCTGTGTATACGTTCCCTATTCCAAACCACTCTGTCCTTCCGTATTCTGTCCTAACTGTTGCTTCTTGATTCATGTACAGATTTCTCATGAGGTATATAAGGTGCTCTGGTATTCCCATCTCTTTAATTACTTGCCACATTTTGCTGTGGTCCACACAGTCAAAGGCCTTAGTGTAATCAATGAAACAGAAGTAGACTTGTTTCTGATATTCCTTTGTTTTTTCCATAATCCAACGTATGTTGGCAATGTGGTCTCTAGTCCCAAATTAGTGCGCGATTGAGCTTTGAGTAAAGGTCTCTCTTGTTCAAAAGCCAGTCATATCTGACTCTACGGTTCACTGCTCATCTCTGTTTGTAGCCAAAGAGCCTGCGCTGTCTGGGAAACATGGCAGGCATGACTAGACATCGGAATGCACAGAACGCTGTTTACCTTCCCACCAAGGTGGTACCTATTTACATGCTATTTCTTGCTTTTAGACTGCTCAGTTGGCAGGAGCTAGGATAGAGACAGAAGCTCACTCCATCATGCAGCACTCGTGTCTTGAACTGCTAACCTGTTGACCTTCCAGTCATCAAGTTCTACATCTTAACCAAGCTCTGAATCTTATGTAAACCACTGATCTATCCAGCAGCTTCCTTCTCACTTGTATTCCTCCACACTGTGCAGCAGCCTCGCTCTGCACTAATAATAGTTCTGGTCTTAATTCTCTGGACCCTTAGTTTGCACCAGGGTGTAATTAGTGGATCTCACAGTTCTCTTTAAAAACAGGAAGGGTCTGAAGTCAACCTGTTTTACTTTATATACAGGGTGTCCCAAAGGTCACCAGACATAGGGAAGATGGGAAATTGTAGCTAAAAGTGCCTTTGTTGACAAAATATTCATTACAAATTTTTACGAAATACTTACAAAAACACATGTTGGCCACCACTTTTTATGCACACACAAAGTCTTCTCCCCCACTCATGGCAAACAAGTTCCAAGATAGCTGTTGTTATGCAATTGTTCCTATGTATGTCAACCTTAGGGACACCCTATAGTCAATTCTATTTAGTACTTTTGGCCATTGGAAAGCCTGCTTAACAAGTACATGTTTATCCCCTGACTTCATCTCTGTCTAAAACATTTCCGCTGTTTCAATTCCAAGGGCTCTTGCTTAATAACAACAAGAAAGAGAACCACAGCCAGGTCAGCTCAAGATGTTTAGCTGCCTGAAGTCTGAAGATGCCCTGTTCCATCTAAATCAAGGTTCATCGCATCTGAGGCCAAACATCTTATTTTGGCACAAGTGGCAGAAAATCCCCAAAGCTCCTCTTCACTTCCCTGAGAGTAAAATAAAAATACAGTGTCAAGAAATTAAGGAAATATATTTTGTCTTGTTCTGACATCTCAGATCTGCAGCCTGGCCAAATGCCTCACTTTGCTTATACATGAGGACATCCCATTATACACCCTGCTTCAGCAGAGTTAGGTAAAGGTAGCCTTTTGCTCAAAAGCCAATCACATCCGGCTCTAGGGTTCAGTGCTCATCTCTGTTTATAGCCAAAGAGCCAGCGCTGTCTGTGCCTGCAGACGTTTCCATGGACATGTGGCAGGCATTACTAAACACTGGAATGCACAGAATGCTGTTTACCTTCCCACCAAAGTGGTCCCTATTTATCTACTTGCAATTTCTTGCTTTTGAACTGCTAGGTTGGCAGGAGCTGGGACAGAGATGGGAGCTCATTCCATTGTGCAGCTCTTAGGTCTTCCAGTTATCAAGTTCAGTGTCTTAACCACTCAGCCACCGCAGTCCCCGAGCAGAGTTAACACAGTTGCTTTTTGCACAGTTGCTTTTTGCAACTGCACAGTTGCTTTTTGCAAGTCTCAAAATCATCCAGCCAACAATATGGCAATTCTGGGAGCCATATTGCCAGATTGGCTGGATGATTTGACTTGCAATCCAAAGTACAACTATCCCAAGCTCTGCTTCTGAACTGCACATTGGTGTTGATGTACTCATAAAATCTACTTAAAAAGATAATAACATACCATTGAAAGCTGGGCTTTCTTTGAGCGCATGAAGTCTGAACTGAAAGAGACACCCCACCCCTCTCACTTGTGGGCTAGCCAAGTGGCAGTGTGATGACAGCTCTAATTTACAGCATTTCCCAGCCTGCCTTTCCATTCTCCAGGGGGCCATGGAAGTCACTTGGATCTAAACTGAGAGTCTCACTTACAGACAGTGGCAGCCCTGGTGTGCTCAAATCTGGCCTAGCTAAAGGGCTTGATGCTAGGAAAGAGCAGATTCCCTGAGGCAATGGCTAATTAGCTGCTCTTGAACAATTGATGAGCTGTTAATTGCTGCTCATCTCAGGGAGAAATCTGGAAGTTTATTGGAAGACTTTCTGTAAAGACCCAGCAAGTGCCACCGCCTCATTGGATGAACATTAAGCTTCCAGGCTGTGCACAAGGCTACACCCTGATCCTGCAAATTTCAACATTCCCAACAGCCTTTGGGAAACAGAGGTATAGTGGAACTAGGGCTTGCAGGGTGGATGTACTGGTGCACTAAAGTAAGTCACAACTATCATGAGCCCATTTTAACCAATGGAATTTACTGAGGGATTGATTCACCAAATCCCTACCCATTCAATGGGCTCACGCTAGTGCCATTTACTATGTCAAGCAGCAAGATTTCAGCCAGACAGATTTTCCCCATCTGCATCAAGAATCACTCTTGTTCCAATTCAATTCACAAAAAAATCCAAAAAATTCAATTCACAAGAATACATCATGTTAATTAAACTGAATTTCACAGTCCATGCTCCAAGTTGATTAAATCAAAATAAAATTAATATCTTCTGGAATCATCACACTAAAGGTCACCCTTGCTCAAAAGCCAGTTGTATCCGACTCTAGGGTACGGTGCCCATCTTTGTTTACAGCCCAAGAACCAGTGTTGTCTGCATTTGCAGACATTTCCATGGGCAGAACTAGATGCAGGAGCTCACAGAACGCTGTTACCTTTCCCACCAAAGTGGCACCTATTTATCTACTTGCAATTTCTTGCTTTCAGACTGCTAGGTTGGCAGGAGCTGGGACACAGATGGGAGCTCACTCTGTTGTGCAGCACTCAGGCCTCAAATTGCTGACCTGCCAACCTACCAGTCATCAAGTACAGCATCTTAACCACTAAGTCACCTCAGTCCCCTTTACAATACTCACGAGCAAAAAGAGCTACCTGCTTCATCATAATGATGGCGGATCCAAACATTGAAGAACGTGTTCTCTAGGTCTCCCAGACATAGGGGGATAGAGGGATTACAGTGTAACATCATTCATGGCTTGTAAACCAAGAGGTTAAATTCCCCATGTCAGTAGAAGCAGCCCTGTGGTTGGGAGAGTGGAGTGGTTGTCTCAGATAGCTGATACTGTACTGTACAATGTGGATGGTGCAGCAGCCTCTTAGGGACCCCCCACAGCCTAACCTTTAGGACCCTAAGCTAACCTTGGTGTAGTAGAGTATTCTACCTTCAAACCAGTATCAAAAGAAAACCAATATCCTATTCAGTTGGCTTCTGGTAGGTGCAGGTCTTTGCTTTGGTTCAGCAAAATGTCTTAGGCTCAAGCTACATTGTTGTCGGTGAGTAAAGGTGGCTTTTCAGACCCATCTTTCTGTTGGAGACCTGGGGCACAAGATCTGCGATCTGTCCAAGGATGGTGGCCATGGATGATGGGTCTCATGGTGTTCAACTGACCTATGATGTTTCAGCTACATATTATTAGGGGTTCAGTGGTTCAGGCTCAGGGGTTAGGAAGCTTGCCTTGTTAGCTGGAAGGCTGGCAAGTCGGCAGTTTGAGACCCAGGTACTGCATGACGGATTGAGCACCTGCCTCTGTCCCAGCTCTTGGGGATGTGAAAGGAGCCTCGTTTGGGCATTCCCTGAGCGGAGTTTTTTCCGCAAAAATCCTTTCAACCCAGAATAATTCCTGACACAAAGTTATTACTACATATTATTCAGGCTTTTTCACTGTCTTGGTTGTCTTTCTCTAAATTTGCCCCAGTGGGTAGGTCTCCAACCTGAATATCAGTTACATGTTTGCAGCGATGCTACTTCAGTCCATGGGAGGGATAGTTCTGACTAATTTGCCCCAGTCATTCACACCCTTGCATTTCATTTACTTGTCAGTTCCACTGCTGTGTGATGTTCAAAAGGCTGGACTGCCTTCGATGCGGCTTTGTCCTTAAGACAACCTTGTGTGGCAAATCGCTGAGACTCTGGTTTTACAGAGAGCAAAAAGCTGAACTGAGTAGAGACTCCAGCTAAAGCTGACCTAGCTGTGAACCCAAGCCTTGTGGCTGCAAATCCAAAATGCCTTCCAGAAATGCCAACTTTTGCACTGAGTTTTTCTGTAGAGTGTTGTTCTAGTCAAACTAGGAAACAAAGCAACCACCCCCATGCTGAGTTAGGGCTTAAGAAGGCAGCGATGCCACTGACTCGGGACAGTGGTTAAGAAGCTCGCCTTGTTAGCTGGAAGGCTGGCAAGCTGGCGGTTCGAGACCTGGGTACTGCATGACAAATTGAGTGCCAGTCTCTGTCCCAGCTCTTGGGGACATGAAAGGAGCCTCATTTGGGCATTCCCTCAGTGGAGTTTCTTCCGCAAAACTTCCTTTCAATCCAGAATAATTTCTGACACGAAATTCTAATTGTAGGGCAGTGATAACTCAGTATCAGCTTCCACAGACACACATACCTGCCCAAAGCAGCCTCACAGGCAGAATTGGCTGCTTCCTGCCACATGCCAAATGTCACTATGAGCTTTGATTCTGTTTTAATGAAGCTGAAGGACTGCTTAGGAAGGAATCTCAGACAATTCACAGCAGTTGGAATTCATTTTCGAATCAAAGCAGACTGGAAAAGTGTTCAGCAGAATTTGTCCTCACCATCCCAGAAGATCATTTTTGCAACAAAGCATCAACTGGACAGTTTACTTTCCCAAATTTGCTTTGCTAGGCGGATATAATAGGCTCTGCAACCCTATCTCCTTTGCTAAAATGGCCATAAATAGAAGCAGGAGGAGATGACTGTTGTTTGAAAGAATGCATGAATAAAGCAGCTACATTGGAACCTGAGTAAGTGATGGAATAAGGGGACTGCAGTGGCTCAAGTGGTTAAGACGCTGGATTCTCCAAATGGAAGGTTGGAGTTCGATTCCCGGGTGCTGCATGCTGCAGTGAGCTCCCATCTCTGTCCCAGCTCCTGCCAACCTAGCAGTTGGAAAGCAAGAAATTGCAAGTAGATAAATAGGGACCACTTTGGTGGGAAGGTAAACAGTGTTTCGTGCACTCTGGTGGTGTTGAGGCAAGCTTGCCACATGTCCACAGAAACGTCTGCAGACACAGCCAGCACTGGCTCTTTGGTTATAAACAGAGATGAGCACTGAACCCTAGAGTTGGATACGACTGAATCGTGGAGAATTCGAGCTTATTCGTGCTAGCCTGGGGTTGCTATCAGTTCCTCTCCAAAGATGTGCCTCATCTTTAACACCTAGACAACATGTAGTTACCTCATATTTTACCTACCCCTTGACATTGGTCAAGTCTGCTAGAACCCTTTGCCTCTCGCCTGACCCCATATTTTACTGCTACCATGGGAGAGGCAGCATAAGACAATAAAAGAGCGACTCCCTTTCCTATTCTAATGCACCCAATAATAATTTTGGGGAGACAAAACTAGTGACAGTCATGGAATGGAATTTGTGGATATCAATACATTTTCTACCTTCCTCCCCAGCTTGAGCAGGATGGATATGGGTGTTTCAAAAGTCACACTAACAGAGAATAAAAGGTTCAGCAAGAGAAAACAACAAGTATAGCAATTTTAGGCCCAGACTAAACATATCATAGGGACTGTGGTGGCTTACTGGTTAAGACACTGAACCCGGTGACTGGAAGGTCCACAGGTCAGCAGTTCAAAACCCATGTACTACATGATGGAGTGAGCTCCTGTTGTCTGTCCCAGTTCCTGCCAACCTAGCAGTTTGAAAGCAAGAAATTGCAAGTAGATATATAGGGACCACTTCAGTGACAAGGAAAACAGCGTTCTGTGCACTCCAATGTTGAGGCATACCTGCCACATGTCCATGGAAATGTCTGTAGATGCAGATAGCACTGGCTCTTTGGGTATAAATAGAGATGAGCACTGAACCCTAGAGTCAGATATTACTGGCTTTTTAGTATGGGTGACCTCTACCTTTACCTAAACATATCATACCAAAGATGGACCTTCCCTATCCACTTTTGTGAGCCATTATAGTACATCAATTGAGAGTATTGGACTGGAGAGCTGGCAGGTGCTTGTTCTTCCTTCCACAGAGCTGTTGTTGTGAGACCAGAGAGAGGAATTAAGCCATGTGTATCTCCTGGAAACCACTGGAGCAGGAGTTATCAATCTTTTAAAGCCAGGGGCCGAGTCATGCTCCCTCAGACAGCTTCGGGGGCCGGATGGCCATTTTGCCCTTCCTCCACCACATGGCACTTCCTGGTGTGGTGGAGGCAGTGGGAGCTCCACATGAAATGACACAATAGGCCGCATCCAGCCCACAGGCTGCAGGTTGAAAATCCCTGCGCTGGAGGAATGGTGGGATAACATTATAACTAATGAAGACAGACAAAGGCAAGGCAGAAGAAACTGTGAGTTCAATCTTTTGTTCTTCCCTCACTGTTCCTCCCCTCTATCAAAATCTCTCCTTCAGATAATAGGTATATTTTAGATTATAGCATTTAAGGGAAGCAAATAGCTATTTGCATATAAAACCTGTTTTCAGCCCTGGCCTGTAGTATTGACATGACTATGTTTCCTTAGTGGCATGTGGAGTATAAACAGGAGCATTGGTAGAGAAAGAATCAGGACCAGAGACAGAGGCATTTTCACCCCATTAAGGAGGAAAATAAGATTGCAGGATAGAAAGCCAGGATACTGTGATTAAAGTAAACTCGGCAAGAAAATATTCTTTTTTAAAATGAAGTTAGCTGTATTGATCCATTAGGAACAAGCACACACACAAAACACACCACAATATAACTCTGGTATAATGACTTTTTAAAGCTAGTTGAAGCTTACAATTTTTTTACAGCTTGTATTGAAAAAAAGATTTGTTTGAAATGTGGTGTTGGGAGAGAGTTTTACAAATGCCATGGGTTGCCAGAAAAACAATAAACATTAAATCAATGGGACTGAGGTGGCTTAGTGGTTAAGACACTGATCTTGATCGCTAGGAGGTAGGCAGGCCAGCAGTTTGAGACCTAGTGCTGCATGACAGAGTGAACTCCCATCTCTGTCCCAGCTCCTGCCAACCAAGCAGTTCAAAAGCAAGAAATTAAAAGTAGATAAATATGTACCACTTCAGCAGGAAAGGTAACAGCATTCCGTGCACTCTGGTGTCTAGTCATGCCTGTCACATGGACATAAAAACTTCTGCAGATGCAGACAGCGCTGGCTCTTGGGCTATAAATTGAGATGAGCACAAGACCCTAGAGATGGATACAACTGGCTTTCAAGCAAGGGCAGCTTTTACCTTACATTAAATCAAGCCTGAAATCATTCTAAAATCAAAGATGGTGAAACTGTGGCTGCTGTACTTTGAGCACATCATGAGAGGACAAGACAAAATTGAAGAGACGATGATGCAGGGAAAGATGGAAGGCAGCAGGAAAGGAGGAAGACCAGATATGACAATTGATTGACTAATTAAAACTAGTCATGATCTTGAGTTTGCAAAAGCTCAATAGGGCTGTTTAAATAGGACCTTTTGGAGATAACTAATACATAAGGGTGTCATGTCAGAAGCAACTTGATGGTATGTAACAACAAATATGTTTACCTGTGGGGTAGTGAGTAAAATACTGAACTAGAACTCAGATTCAAATGCTCCGTTTTGGTCCTGAACATTCATTGGGAATTGCTAATGGTAAATCACTTCTTGAATACCTCACATACCTTTAAAATCTTATGAGTCACTATAAATAAGAAGCAATTATGGCGCACAACAAAGGCTTACTTGCTGTGTTGTGACATTTTCTCAAGACAGCTGCTACCTTATAAGCCATATTAAAGCCATTCCTTTACTTGTTTTAATATTACTTTATTAAGTATTACTTTTAGATGACAAGCATTTTTGCAGCAGGCACGGAGTAAAGAGAGCAATGGACTGGAATGAAAAAAGAAATATGCAATGAATTTTGCAAATAACCTCATTGCCTTCTTATTATTGATGGCAGATGTTGTATCTATGCAGTACCTAGTCCTAGAATTGTGAAGAAGCTCAGTAAGGTACAGTTTAGAGTCTCCAGTTATTAGAGTTCTCAGAATAAAACAAAACAAAAGACCAACAACTAGATTTATTATGTTTAGTTTAATTTCCCTTTCAGGTTTTTGTTTTAAATTTAATGTGGAGAAGCTTACATTTCATATAGCTTCAACTTCAATATGTTTTAATCTAACCTGGTAGTTCTTTGTGTCTGCCTACATCAGTGGTGGTGAACCTATGGCACGCGTGCCAGAGGTGGTACTCAGAGCCCTCTCTGTGGGCACCCGTGCAGTCACCCCAGCACAGAGTTCACCCTGCCCCTCTGCCCAGCAGCCCAATGGGAGCATTTCCTTCCTCCCCTGTTGCTATATTGGCACTCTGAGATAAATAAGTGGGTTTTGGGTTGCAGTTTGGGCACTCGGTCTCTAAAAGGTTCACAATCAGTGATCTACATTGCCCAGACTGGTGACATCTGTATTCTTGCCATTCTTGTTTGTCTGTCCTTAAACTATTAGCACCATGGCTCGTAAGGCCAAGATATCAGGATTTTTAGACATTCATTTGCCTTGCTGTGGCTGGACTTACAATGGGATTTCAAACAGATGACGTCTTGCAGAAACAATGATAACGTTTAAAGTGGAGCTTTGTTTGGTAATGTGGTATATTTTAGAAGATCCATTCCAAGATGAGGGGCAGAGCCTCCACTGAGCAAAGCCATGGCCTCCGAGTCAAGAAGTGTCTCATTGTATTTATCTGCTGGGAGTCTAGGCCAGCTCAGAGGTCTTGTTCTGAGTGGAGCAAGCAGGCCAAGGCAAACAAGAGAGACCCTTCTTCCTCAGCCCTCTCCAATGCATTGCTCAAAGACAATGGCATCCAAAGTCCACCCCAGGGAAAATTTATGGCATGAAATCTGCAAACTCTGGAGAATTCAAAGTGCTTGTCACTGAATGACCCCAGAGATCTTGTCAGCTATAAAGACAGCCATTGATGATCTCTTCCCATTTTGCTAAGTGAATCCTTCCAGTCACTGTAAGCTTCATGTTTAGCTTTGATTGGGTGGGATGGAGGCAGCTTGATGATCTTAATATCGCAAAACAGCCACACTTTTAGGTCCACTCTGAGAGTCACAGATGCCGGTGTGAGGAAGAGGCTTTATTTTGCTTCTTACTTTTGTTGATGAAGTGGTCAACATGACCGTGCTAAAGTAGTTTGCCATTAGAATAGGCCCATTTGAACAAATGGAACACATGAAAGAATTAGCTCACCAAATCTCCATTGATTCAGTGAACCTTCTGATGAGTATTGTAGTGCAACTCCAGCACTCAGTGGGTGTTAGCACAATAAACATAGAGACAGAAATACTCTCTTTCTATCCTGTCTCTATACTTATAGAGAATTAAAGTACAGTACAGTCCTTGCATAGAGTGCCTCGCTTAGAGAGTAACTCGCTTAAAGAGCTGCATTTTCTCTGAATGGTTGCCTCACTTAACAAATAAAACCAACCAAAAACTTGCTTAACAACTAAATTGGGGTTCGCAATCCCCTCCCCCGCCAGAAGTCACAATTGGTCACTTACAATGATGTTTCACATTAAGAGCAAACTCGCTTAAAAAGCAATCCTGTGGAATGCATTATGCTCTTTAAGCAAGGTACTACTGTACTGTAGTTAGATGTACAGTATCTTGGTACTGTATAATGAAGAAAGATTCTGCCTTTCTGGGATCAGAGCCACATTTTCTCCCTTAAGAACTTGCAGACATTCAATTTTTGCTTTTCCTAGGCTGGCTTTTATCAGCGATTGGCCATCAAAGTGATTAGTGTTAATGATTCTTAATCCCTGCTTTGAAGTCTACTCAGAAAAGCTGTCCGCAGTTAGGATAAACATCTGCCTTAGGGCAATAGATGAACCTTGCAGAAAGCAACTCTTTGATATGTGCTTTAGCTAGAAGGAAGGTTTGAGAAAGCCTTTTTCCTGTCAGTCATCTTCCCATGTTTAGATAAGATCGCCCTTGCTCGAAAGTGGTGGTATCCGACTCTAGGGTTCAGTGCTCTGTTTACAGCCAAAGAGCCAGTGCTGTCTTCATCTGCAGACACTTCCGTGGACATGTGGCAGGCATGACTAGACATCAGAGTGCATGGAACGCTGTTTACCTTCCCACCAAAGTGGTACCTATTTATCTACTTGCAAATTCTTGCTTTCAAACTGCTAGGTTGGTCAAGAGCAGGGACAGAGACAGGAGCTCACTCTGTCATGCAGCGCTCGGGTCTCAAACTGCTGACCTGCCCACCTTCCATTCTTCAAGTTCAGCATCTTAACCACTAAGCCACATAGCTCACATATTTGAATTCTTTTATCTCTCTACACCTATATCCAAAGGTCATAACTGTCCATTTTTGTGCTCTACTTCCTGTAATAGTGCCCCAAATGTGTACCTGAGATCAGGACTAGCCCAAGATATGTTACGGCTCAAAGCAAAGGAGAAGATAGTGTCCTTCACTCATTTGAAATACAGAATTTGGCTTGACCTAAACTTACTTCAGCACTGATGAGGGGGCAGCATGCCTCACCGTACCTGAGCTGAGTAGGTTAATTCAGGAGAACAGAAGAGGCTATCTGGCTCTCACTCTCTTGCAACACAGAGGAACAGTAGCACTAAACCACACTCTCGCAGGACGAACAATCAGAAGATTACTGCTGTCTTCCAGTATGGGATGACTGAGACAGTTGCCTCACTCCAGATTTAAGCAAAAGTTAAGTAAGCTATGGCTGAGATTGTGAAGGTTCTCTTAGTGTACTCTTGCCCCTTCTCTCTTAGTAAGGTAAGGTAGGACTTGGCAGTTGCTTGTTTAGGCATTTTGTCAAGCTAAGATAGCTTAAATCAACAACAGTGAGGAATTTAGTGAGTATTTTTAGATCTCTACTCTTCATCATCATCATCATCATCATCATCATCATCATCATCATCATCATCAAAAACAACAGTATGTTTTCAAGTCAATTAAGTCTTACGGTGACCCTTTCCAGTGTTCTCTAGGTAGATAATACATACAAGTGGTTTACCATTCCCTTCTTCTGGGAGCACCCTGAGACTGTGCAGAATGTCCAATGTCACACAGCTTGGCTTTTCCCCTTGGAGGCACAGTGAGGAATCAAACTCCCAATCTCTGGCTCTAAAGAGATACTTAAACCACTGTGCTATCCAGCAAGCCATATTTTAAATACAAATGCATATATTCAAAACAATCTATTAGAATAATGCATCCATTGCTTTTTTTTGGTAGTGTTATTAAACCTGATATTATTTAAGTCCATTATTCTGTTCAATAGTAGGCCTAGCTGTAGTAGAGATGCGTGCTTCATGTCAAAGTTAGGCACCCTCTGCAGGGAAGACAATGTGAGGCATGAAATACCATTTTTCTATGAGCCAGTCTGGCTGTTCTTGTGTTCCACAGAGGAAGACATCCCTGGTGATGCACCGAGAATTTGAAGAATTGAACCCTTCCCAAGTGCAAACAGAGATAGCATTCACCCCCAGCCTCCTCCAGCCCATCTCTTGACTCTCAAGAGTGGTTTCGGCAGCCGGCAGCATCTTTTGTTCAGCATCAGTTAAAAATAGCTTCCTGGCAGTGGTGGTGTGTGGGGTTTGAATCATTCGTATTCATGAGGCTTGCTGTGATTCAAGCTGTCGCTGGCAATGCAATTACATGACACTGTTAATTTAAGAATGGGGACAGCATAGTGGGGAAGCTGATAGTCGTCATGGTGAGAAGAGTGAGGCTCAACAGTTAGCATCTGTCCTGATGCTGCTTTTCTTGAAAAAGGTTGATTGGTAGAGGCACCAGGGTTGGGAGCAGAAGGGCTATGAACATTGAAACTCCAGATGGTATAGGTAACTAACCGTAACTTGTGAACTACCAAGCAAAATGCATCTCTTCTGCCACATACTGAAGATTGCTGAGTGCTTGACACCAAAGCTTAGAAACGTTACATTTTTGACTACAGTTACCAGAAGTCACAGGATCTTGAGTATCATGGTTTACTTGACAGACATTTTCATTTTGTGAATTAACAAGCAAGTAGCAAAACAACTAAAGTAAAGGTAAAGGTTTCCCTTGCTTGAAAGCCAGTCGTATCCGACTCTAGGGGTCAGTGCTCATCTCTGTTTCTAAGCCGAAGAACCAGCGCTGTCTACAAAAACAAAAATCAGTGGTGGGCAGTAACAGGTTCCTACCCCCCGGTGGGTTTTCTTTTTTTAAGCAAAATTGGGTGGCCTTCGAGCAGGGGGGTGGCAAAATTGGGTGTCTTCAGGTGCGGGGGAGTGAAATTGGGTGACCATGCCCAACCTCCCTGCCCTGCCAGACTAACACAGCTACCATCTTAAAAATTTTATTCTGTGCAAGCATATCAGAGAGTAAACAAAACAAAAAGACAAAAACATTGTGTCACCTTAAACACTCACTGCTGTATTTTAACGTGAGCTTTTGTGGATCAAGTCTACTGGCTCTTTGGCTATAAACAGAGATGACCACTGAACCCTAGAGTTGGTAATGACTGGCTTTCGAGCAAGGGCAACCCAACCGGGTGGGATTTCAGCCTCCCCTTTCGCCTCCCCATTGGCGGAGGGAGAGGGGTGGGTGGGGAAGTGGTGCTGCCATTGGTGCCAGTGTTGTGGGATGGCAAGGGGTGGGCAGGGCTTGCCTGCAATGGCACACATGCCCACAGAGAAGACTCTGTGTGCCACATTTGGCACACATGCCATAGGCTCACCTATACTGACCGAGCCATTTAAATTTTGATTTCCAGCAAAACAAAATAAGAATCTTTTTATGGAAACCTCAAGGCTAATATAATTTTTACAGCATATGCTTTTGTGGACTATGGTGTAGTTCATCAGATATATTTTAACAGTTGTTTTGTGTCTTATGTTTACCATGCCATTTGATGGAAAAAGTGAGAGAGAGCATACACAGATACAACCATACATATTATCCAAATTTCCAACTTTAATCATAATGCGTGAAACAGGATTGAGTCTAGTCTTATGAATACATCTGGACATTCATTTTTCATATGATCCGCTGTTCATAATTGCAGAAGGAAGCAATGCAATCCATTCTGGATTCCATCATATGTCACCTTTTATTCTTGTTTCGTGTTCTACATTTGCAGAACTTATACCAGCTCAATTTCTTTTAAAAGTAGCCTCATTTACTTGACAATTCTTTGATCTTCCTACTTCGCTTACAAGTCTGTTAAGTGATTTTCAGATGATCCAACCAGAATCTTGTCAGGGTGGGAAACACTCTTTGACTCTCATCCATTTGGCAAGGTGTATTATTTTTGCTCTTCATAGGGTCTGCATACACAAGTTTGGCTATGGACCTGATGAAGAATAGTTGTGATGATTGTCCTGGGACAGGAAGCACTCATGCTAACATTTTAATTCTTATTGATTTAGATTGTTTTTGTACATCAAGACACATCAGAAAGAATTCTCAGTCTCTACAAGATTTTTTGCATCCAGCATGTGATCAAGAAAATGGTGGCTATACAGAAAGAGCCTCCTTGAAGATTGTGGTATTTTTGAATCACAATTGGGTGTACTCTGGTAATGGCAGCCTTTGTTGTTGGCTAATTTTTCTCACACTAGGTCAGGTGAGAGGAACTACAGAATGAACTCACCAAAAGGTGCCTTCATTTTGGCATTTTCACATCTGGGGTAGACATGGAAAAAGAAGACAAGAAAATAGCTGAAATCTTGCTTTATGTAGTCAACTGTAACTAGAGTAGGCCAGCTGAATCAAATTATCATGGAGAACTTGCCAAATTTCCTCTGATTCAAAGGGCGTAATCTAGTTTTAACTCAATATGTTAAGCAACAGGATTTTAGCCACTGAAGGCTTTTCTACTAGAGGTTGTGATTTGGCAAAATGTCCCTGTTTAAAACTAGTATCTTTTCCCCTTATGAAAGTAAGACATGCACACATGAACAAAGAGCAAGCATACTGATTGATCAAAAAGTTGCAAACAACCCACCTGGTGCTTCTAATTGTTGAAAATTAATGTAACAAGGCAGCAGCTGTTGTAATGTTGCATTGTTTGTGTAGAAACTATACTTCCAAATAGTCCAACAAGAAGACCACCACCACCACCACCACCAACAACAACAACAATAACAACAAATCACACCCACTTATAAGAGAAGCGAGAATTTCCTTCCCTAAGGCTGTTCTACTGTGTTCTGACGCTTAAAAAGTCACCCCTTCCTACAGTTTATTTGGCCTCTCTCTCTCTTTCTTTCAAATGTTATTTACTTTAGCTTTTCATAACGGAGCATATTACAAATAAAATAAAAGCAAGAAACAGGATGCATTCAGAATGTTGTGCCAATTTTAAGTCAACATTGTCCGTTGATCTATAAACTCTGGACCCCCTGAGACCTTCTTTTTCTTTTAAAGATTTTTCTTTTCTCTCTCTCTCTCTCTCTCTCCTTTGTGCACAAGAGAAATTGCTTTTTGGCAGCAAGGGCCAGCAATTACAACAGGCATTGTCTGCTCAGCTCTTTACATTCAGGAGTCAGAAAAACTAATAAATATTAATGGGAAGAACTCATAACTTTTTTAAACAAAGCACTCCAGGCTTAAAAATATGGGCCAAGGACCATGGAGTTTTTGTACATAGAGTTGAGAAAAGAATACCATTTTTAAAATTCAGCCCAGGCAGTGAAACATCTTGGCCCTATTCTCTCAACCTAGCCCTGTTTCATAGGGGACAGGCTGAATGTAAGCTATACTTTTTTGTCTACCCATCTTATCTTCAGACCTTCTGAGATTATATTGTTCTACAAGTAGCACAGAATTTAGGCACCACTAAATTCCATATCAAATAGACCAACTCATATTCTTTTATGAAAACCTGGGTACTGAAATATCATGCTCTGTCCTGTTCTATTCATGGTTATTTCAAAGAGAGACTAGGAATATGTCTCACTTTAGTAGACTATACCTATAAACTGGACTTAACTCTTGTCCATTTTACTCCAGTGAGGTTGTCATAACATGGGCATACACCAGTAAGATCTATTATGGCCGTGTTCCATGTGCAGTCTTCCATGAGTTTCTAGGACAGTGGTCCCATGTTCTCCTTTAGGAATGGCAGGCAGAGGATAATCCTCTTTTTGAGGTTGTCCTCCATTTTGAAATGTTATCCAGGTCAAGTCTTATTTAAGGAAAAAAGGACAATAAAGAAAGCTGTCATGGATCATGAAATTCCTCATTTACTGTGAGCTCCTGCATAGCAGACTCAGAAGGCAGGTAAGTCACTTGGTTGCTATCTTTTCTCATTTTAGTGAGATGCACTTTGCTTCTGTTTAAACTATAAAAATCATGTCTAATTTTGCCTATGTACATATCAATCAGCACATACAATTTTATGCAAATCAATATCACCTTCTTTCTTCCTGTCTCGCAATGTATATGTAAGTGACCATATGCCTGGCTGGACATACCACTATGGTAATGGACTAGATCATACAGCCAGCGACTCAACGCCGAGGGTTGGGCAGCGGTAAATAACCTGACTCCCTAAAGGGGCCAACAGCTACCGGTGGATGAGCCTCTTTAGGTGGGGTGATGGCCCCCTCAGTGGAGGAAATGCCAATGGAAACCATCATATTGGGCACAATGGCAAAATGAGTGGAAGAGGGACTCTTGATTTCCAACGGTCATGGAGGCAGGAGAGGCCATGCCAGGTGGACTGGCTGTGAAGGTGCTCCTTGTCCATATCCTCAAGGCTGCACCAGTCCGTTGCAGTCCCAGTGTTAAATCCTGCATGTCTCATTTCATATGTGCCACAGGAAATGGCTCGGTGATTATAGTGTGTAGGTCACTTCATGGCAAGCTGAGATCCACCTTGAACAAATTCATGTCAATGGCATTTTTCCTGCTTCAGGGAAAAAATGCACTCTGAGATACAAACTGCAGCCAGTGACGATGTAAGTGACCACCCTAGTTCCAACTCCCATTAACACTCTTCTTTTACAGAGAAGTCCAACACGGCTTGTGGTCCCCAGGTGGAGAATCTGGAGCTGCTGAGGGAGGGTGACCCTAGGCCAGGGATCTGCAAACTTGGCTCTCCAGATGTTCTTGGACTTCAATTCCCAGAAGTCCTGATCAGCAGGCATACTGACTTGGGCTTCTGGTAATTGAAGTCCAAGAACACCTGGAGAGCCAAGTTTGCAGATCCCTGCCCTAGGCCATGTAGTAGAAAGGAAGACAATGTAGAAAAGGGCCTCCACATCTGGATAATGCCCTCCTTTTCTCTCTCTTTTCCTTTAATACCACTTCCAGATCCTTATAATTGTTTAACAAAGCTGCGGTCTAAATTTTGCTATGCTCCAGCTTAGTTCTGCTCTGAGGAAGACCATAATGGCCGGTAATTGCTTGCTGACAGTAGGAGGAGGCCAAAAATTGGAAAGCCAAATTGCAGGTGCCTGCCCTCCTCATCACATCACACTCTCTTTAGGTTCCTTCCACCCACACTCTTCTCCATTTCAGGGTTCTTCCACTCCATTATCTCCTCTCTTGTTTAGCTGCTAATCGCTCTCCCATTCAAAGAGCTGTTTCTCATTTAGGAGCAATTACTATGTGCATCTGCTCCCATCCCATAGTTCTCCTTGGGCCTTGGTGAACCAAATTGGGAGAAGAGTGTGCTGCACAGGCTTCTTGGACAGAACAGGAATTTCAAAATACATTTTTAAAGAAAAATGTATTTTGAAATTTTTCATTTCCAGACTTTCATTGTGTTCAGTCCTAACAAAATCAGGCTTGTCCATAAGCAGTTGAGCTGAGTTCCTGATATTTCTGGTCTGTATTTTTAAAGAAAAAAATGTAGACCAGAAATATCAGGAACTCAGCTCAGCTGCTTATGTACAAGCCTGATTTTGTTAGCTGCTAGCCAACAAGAGGCACACATGATTTGTTGTCCAATACAGCCTGTATGGTTGGAAGCCAGTGCTTCTTAAGAGAAAGCTGTTTGGCTTTTCCACAAATTTAGAGAGATGGGTTTGGGTGATCAGCTGACCAGCATCTCTTGCAGGGATGCAGAAACCTTCAAATCTGCCTATGTCAGCATAACATGGGATATTCTACTGTAGCATGTTGTGGGATTCTTCTCCCAGTGTAGCTTCAGGGAACCTTTGAAAAAGATTCCTTCAGTGAGGCATGACACCAGGACCTGAAGCAAGAGAACAAAGGTGTCAAATATTGGGATTCCTCCCTTTACTTTGGAGAAAACAAAAAGGCAGATTTTTGTTGCTGGAAGTGAAATTTATATGCTATGTTGTCAACTCCCACACTCAAACTGGTCCTTTAAAAAACAAATACAATAAAACCTTGCATAATGAAAATATTTCATTCTGCGAGGCTGCTCGCTATGCGAGTTTTTTGTTATGCGATCTCCCCCCCCCCAACGAAAATTCCTATGGAACACTTGCATAATGAAAATTTTCATTTTTCCATAGGAAATGTTGGTTTTGGATAAAGTAAATTTTCGTTATGTAAGTCGGAAAGTTTTGTGGAATGCCCGCTCGTTATGCAAGTTTTTCGCTATGCAAGGTATTTGTTATGCGAGGTTTGACTGTACCATCTTGTTTTGTCCTAGAATGTCTGCTAGGTAAAATGTGAAGGTCATGGTCGTCCTTGCTCAATGGCCAGTCATATCTGACTCTAGGGTATGGTGCTCATCTCCATTTACAGCCAAAGAACAAGTGCTGTCTGTGTCTGTAGATGTTTCTGTGGTCATGTGGTAGCCATGACTAGACATTGGAGTGCATGGAACACTGTTACCTTCCCTCCCAAAGTGGTACCTATATATATCTACTTGCAATTTCTTGCTTTCGAACTGCTAAGTTGGCAGGAGCTAAGACAGAGACAGGTGCTCACTCCATCATGCAGCACTCGGCTCTTGAACTGCTGACCTTCCAGTCATCAAGTTCAGCATCTTGACCACTAAGCCACCGTAGTCACATTGTTTGCTAGGATTGGCACTAAAAAAAACCCCAACAACTCTTAACTATCTTACTATGTCTACTGTATCTGCTACATCCAGGGTTCCCAAACTTTTTACACCACAGGCCTAACCATGCTCCCTAGACAGCTGAAGGGGCTGGTCATGTGGCTCCCCCGCCATAAAGACCACATAAAACACATCCATGGCTGGCATGCACACATTTCCGACAGCTGTGGGAACGTTTACGCAGGTGCAGGCACATTTTACAGCTGTCGTAAATGTGTCCGCTTCCGCTTCTGGTGCATTGGCATTGTGGGCCCACAGGAAATGATGCCGTGGGTTGGGTCCAGCCCGCAGGCCGCAGGTTGGCCACTCCTGTGCTACATCATAACTATGTTCAGGATCAACTCCAAGTCAGGAAAGGATCCATGTGTCCCAAAAGAATGTGAAAAAGCTGAATCAGATAAAGGGAAAGTTGCCAAAAGTTAACAATCTTTCGAAGACTGATGAGGCATGAGTACCTTCAACTTAAAAATAAACAAAACATCTACCAGACAAAAAACAGTACAAGATCTTTAGCATGGATCTCCTGCCTCCCATCTAATCTGAGTGTGAGAGAGACAAGACTGGAAATTACAAGAAAGCAGACAATTAAAAAAAAACCAGAAGAGTCTGAAATGGATGAGGAAAATAAAATAAATGTTTGATTTTAATCTTTTTCCAACAAGAAACAATGACCCACTGCAAAAACAATCTGGTTTTTTTATTTAGCACACATGTTTTAAAGGAAGCTGGTTATGACATTGGGCCCTTTTCTGGGATCTGTTAGCATTAACATTGCAATTGCCTGGAGGCAAGCAACACAGCTAGCCCCTCAGTCATTAGCTGCATAAGCTGTTGCTAGAAGCAGGTGTGATGCTTACTATGTCAATACAACTGTAAGAGGAGGCAATACATTTGTCAGATACTAAGCAATCAATTAATCAGCATGATTTTGTGGTTGAAATGCCTTTGGCTATGCACCAATTTCTTGTGTACAGGGCACAAAAATTATAAATGACTGTTCCAAAAATTCATGGCAAAAATTTGCCAGGTGTGTTCTGAAATTGAGCTCAAAGCTGGTTACAACTTTCAGGAAGCATTTCTACTATTTATTGGGGTGGGGGTGGGAAAGCAAGTAATAAAGGCAAAAGGGCACTTAGCATTGAGCTTTAGCTTAATTTTGGATACAGTTGTACCTCGCTTAAAGAGCATAATGTGTTCCACAGGATTGCTCTTTAAGCAAGTTTGCTCTTTAAGCGAAACACCATTGTAAGTGACCAATTGTGGGGGAGATTGCGAACCCCGATTTATTTGTTAAGCGAGTTTGTGGTTGGTTTTACTTGTTAAGTGAAGCAAACATTCAGAGAAAATTCTGCACTTTAAGCGAGTTACTCTTTAAGCGAGGCGCTCTTTATGCGAGGTTTGACTGTATTTCTTCCTTTTGAAAGTCAGCTAGTTCGTGAATGCAGGACAACCTGAGGTACACACAAGTGTACTCAGTGAAAGAGGGAACTGTTGTGAGGACTCTGCAAGAATTCCCAACCAGGACCTGCTGCTTGAGGTGGCTGCTTCGCTTTAGTTAGTAGGGTGATCTTGTTTTATCAGAGCTTTGCTTTATGTATCAGAGTGTGGCATATTATTGAAGAAAGAAACTACATTAATTAAAAGTGACAGCTACAGCATTTCACCAAACAGATTACACAAAAACTTCTTCAGATATAGTCAGAATCCACAGGCAGAGAATATCTTAATTAAGACTAAAGACAATTCCCAAAAAAGTATGCAAGCTTTCATGTTCTCCAGAGCTCTTCATCTGAGTTTAAAAAAAAAACACAGAGAGAAAAGGGGGCAAGGGAATGTTTTCATCTTTAAAGGTTAAATATATGCAATATTTAAAATAGGTAAAGGTTGCCCTTGCTCGAAAGCCAGTTGTATCCAACTCTAGGGTTCAGTGCTCATTTCCATTTACTGCCAAAGACGCTGTCTGCATTTGCAGAAATTTCCATGGACTGTTTACCTTACCACTGAAGTAGTCCCTATTTATCTACTTGCAATTTCTTGCTTTTGAACTGCTAGGTTGGCAGGAGCTGGGATGGATGACAGGAACTCACTCAGTTGTACAGCACTTGGGTCTCAAACGACTGACCTACCGACCTTTTAGTCATCAAGTTCAGCGTCTTAACCTCTAAACCACCACAGTCCCAACTTTTAAAATAGGCCTGCATAAAATTAAGCTGTGCATTTTGCAAACTTTTCTCTGGAATTCAGTTGCGTGCTTTACTTAATACAATGCTTCTTGAGCATCAAATTATTCAGCTGCAGATCCAAGGTAGAAAAGAAAGCAAACAACGGCAGAGGATGTGGTGGTGGTCACAGTGTAAAGAGCTTTCTTTTTTTTGAGGAAGGGAATTAAGAAGTGAAAGTATTTGATTTAATCCAGGATTATCTGGTGTGACTACAAGGAGCAGAACAAATAATCAGGGACAAAATACCTCTGATTACCAGTTTACGGAGATAAAAATTAGAAGGAGGCTATCTTCATCACCCTTCAAATTCCTGAATATGTTAACATCTAGCTGTAAACAGGGTAGTTGCATGCAGCTGCCGCTGGGCACAGGATTAACTTTTATGCAAAATTTGTTTCAGCATTTGTTGACATGTGAAAGAGCCTTGATTTTCCACAGAACTGCAGCTGTACACAATTAGCTGGCTATGGGCAAGAAGCCACCGTGTGCAAGAATTATAGATGGTTCTTTCCCACCGCAGGCAGTTAGTGACTGTATAAACTAATTTTGCATACTTGGGCACTGGTGACTTTGGTGACTTTTCAAGAGAAAAGATTGGAGAAAGAATCAAAGAATGAAAAAATTACTTCTTCAGGGATTAAAATTCTTGAATTCCCTCAGGCAGAATGGCCATTGGGGTGCGATAGCAAAGACTAGGCAATCTCTAGAACAGTGGTGCCCTAACTAAGGCCTGGGGGCCGGGTGCAGCCCCCGACGCCAATTCATCTGGCCTGTGAAGCCCTCGTCGCTCCTGGAAGCGGAAGCAAAACGCACCCGTACAGGGGCTTCATGGGCCGGATGAATTGGTGTCGGGGGCTGCACCCGGCCCCCGGGCCTTAGTTTGGGCATCACTGGCCTAGAGGCTGATCTAAGTCTAGCTCAACCTAGCTTCATGTTTAGCAGGAAAGTTCTCAGCTAGCACTGGCAAGAGGAAATAGTAAACTAGGGGAAGCTAGGCGTAGCTCAGCCTTAAAGTCTTCCGGCTGAAGCCTTTTCATTTGGGGGAGTTGCATTTAGCTTTCTGTAAATGTTGTGTAAATGTTGTGTAAATATGTCAGAGTGGGGAGTTATGGGATTGATAATCTAAAAAAATCCAATCCCTAATGCTCAGGCTCCATCTTCTCTCCCTGTCCAGAAGCAACATGAATCTAATCCTAAAGACTTGACTGTGTTTAAAGATAAGCATATACCACTCTGTCTGTGAGAAACGAGGTGAAGGGCATATCACCAGGTACTCAATGTAGGGGCAACCGACCCATGGAAAAAAGAAGAACAGCAGTGCAGGAGGATAAGATGTCAGAACTTTAGAGGTGGGGTAGTGGGCCAGAAAATCCAGAGAGTGACAATGTTCTCGTTTTGCAAAAGAATGTCCTTTGTCGCAAGAAATATGGAAAGCTCTAGCAAATAAATTGAACTGGCCTTATTTAAAGGAACAAGGAGTGGAGATGATTCTATCAAGGATGGAGCCAGAAAATGGGTGGAAGGTATCGAGGAAAAAAGAAAAACCAGAGAACTGGGAAGTGCCCTGGTCCTTGGTTAGGTTAATTAATCTGTTGGCCTTAAGCGCCCTGGTGTTTCAAAGGAGAGAGGAAGGAAAGACAGCAGATCCAAAAAAGGACAGTGTGATGGTGAGGCTCAGAGCATATGCTAAAAAAGTGATGGTAAGACAGAAGGTTGACAGATAGAAATATGGGAATAATTCAGAATATTAAAATTTAAGTTTCATGTAAATGGCAATATAATTGTAAATATTAGTCTTCTTTTGGTATTGTATATACCAGGGGTTCCCAACCTTTTAAAGCCAGCAGCCAGGCCATGCTCTCTCAGTCAGCTTCAAGGCCTGCATGATGGGTGTGGACATTTTGTTCCAACAGCATCAAAGGGGTGGCCATTTGGTGTCTAGAATGCCCTTGGAGGGGTGCGGGGCACATGAAATGGTACTGTGGGCCAGATCTGGCCCTCAGGCCTTAGGATGGAAACCCTTAGTATATACTTTATATATTTTTTCATAAGGACTATAGATATAAATATGTTTACTGAGTTATGTAACTATATTTTTGAAAGCTTTTGAAAGTATTTTCAAGTTTAGGTAGTTGACCTCGACAGGTGGTAATATAAGGGTACTGTAGTAAGAATTTTACCAATTAAAAAACTGTTTCCTATAAAAAAGTTTCCTAACCCTAACCCTGCCATGAACATGAGTACCAACGCACTTATGTCCTGTATGTGTCCTTCTGAATTGCCATTGTAGGAATAGCATGCTGGACCTAGAATAGTCTTTGGTCTTATCCAACACAGCTTTACATACATTATTACTGTGCGAAAGAAACCAACGCTACAAAGAAAGTGATATAATTTTGTCTTTGGCAAGGAAAGGCTTTTTGCTTCCTGCTTCCGAACTGGTGGGCTTCCAAATGAGAGGTACAGCAGCTCTCGGCCAACTCTTAACTTACTGTAATGCTTGTGGCACAAATGGAATTACCTTTAGATAAGAGCTGCTCCCCAAGCAGAAGGCCAGTCAGCGGACTGAGTGAAGCAAGTAATAAATATAACATGAACAGCAAACGCCATTGATCTGAAATCCTCCTTGTTCAACAAGTTCATTTGTGCTTTTTAATGGACCGCCTTTTCCTTCTGCAGCTGTCTGAAGGTTTAGAAAGGAGGGGGCTTTTAATAATTAGTTTTCGGAGCATGCTGTTATTTGAGGGGGAATTGCAGGTGGAATGACAAAAGCGATTATTTACTTCGCAAATGAACTGGATGGGCAAATAGCTTCGGTACTCTACATTGTCACCTGGGATTTAAAGAGAGAGGGAGAGTGGGGAAGAAAGAGAGAGAGATCAAACATGATGAGGAAGGGTTGTGCCAAGGGACAATGCAAAGTGGCATTTAGACTCAGGGAGAGGGGCTTTTCAAAAAGAGCCTGCCAGGAAACGACTTTACAGAGCCACTAGCTCAGAGCCCGTATGACACTCGTTTCTGGGCCCACTGATACAACACCTATAAAGAGACTTTTGGTTTATAAGAATCCCCTTGAAGGCTTTGCTTAATACAGCTCAGTTTTGGAGACTTCTGTCATGGTTTAGGACCAAGGTTTGTGAAATCCCAATCCCAAGCAACCTTCTAAAGCAGGGGTTCCCAACCTTTTCAAACCAGGGGCCGAGTCATGCTCTCTCAGTCAGTTTTGAGGGCCGGATGGCCATTTTGCCCTGCCTACACAATGGGGGTGGCCATTTTGTCCCAACAGTTTCAAAGGGGTGGCTATTTTGTTTCTCACATGCTTTTGGAGGGGTGGAGGGCCACATGAAATGGTGCCGTGAGCCGGATCTGACCCACGGGCTTTAGTTTGGGAACCCCTGTTCTAAAGTTACAGACACTATTTCATTTGTTGAGTGAACAGTCCTCTCGTTTTAGTATGAGATTAACACATGCAGAATATTTTCTCCTTGTGAGTTAATAGAAGAGTAGACCATAGCTCCTAGACATACTTGCACCCTGACATGTCATCAGTCATATTGGAACTTATTCTCCATTTGCAGCTTGTTAAGATCTTTGACTACAGAGCAACTGAAGTGTATTACTAGTCTTGGTCAATTTCAGTATTTTTCAATCATAAGGATTGAAACAAATATCTTGACACATCCTTGGAACAGATGTTTAGTAGGTGATTTTAAAAAATGAAATGAAGACAAATGGTTAAAAAATGCATCACCTATTTAATTTCTGTATGTCAGTCTGTTGTTAAAGGACAAAAAAAATATCTTTTCTTACTGTTTTTTATTGGCATGCATTTTCCATGAAGCAGGAGTACTGTATTTGAGAGGTTGGCTGGTATCTATAGTAAATCATTTGCGTCTCACGTAGCCTATTTACTGTCTTTACACATCTTTGCAAAAAAAAAATTTTAATTCAGCCTTCAGCAGTTAGAATAGTAATGAACATTCTCTGGCATTATACCACCGAAACCAATGACTAGAAACTCTTGCAAACAGAGGACAGAAAAAAACCATATTTAAGATGTAAGTGTCTGTGTCAAGCCTGAATAATCAATCTCAAAATCTGGATAGAGCATGAACATTTTAATTTCTTAGAAAACAATGATGAGAATAATGGTTTATTGACCTGAAATTAATACCATGATACTAGCCAACCAACTGGCATCCAAATACTGTATTACAATTCTATTCCTCACAAGCCCATATTCCTGGATTTAAATGAAAAGCTATAAAATTAAGAAGACGGTGTAAAGGCATAAACTAACAATGCTAGTATACTTTCATCCATTACAGCGACAGGAGAAAAAGAATTTATACAGCACTATAAATATACATGGCACTTTAGTAGGAAATGTAAGCCCTACCTTAATCTCAGGAGAGGTATTTGACCCTTGAAGCTTACAATTTGATTTACAATGCACTTTTATTATTATTACAATCACGATTAACTTTTTTATCCCAACTGTGCAGGTTGAGTACACTCTCCTCTTCTGTATTCTCAACACAAGAATTTGGGTAGATTAGGGGTTCTCAACTTTTTCAAGCCAAGGGCCAGGTCACACTCCCTCAGACAGCTTCGGGGGCCTGTCACACATGGCACATCCGGGTGTGGCGGAGGCGGTGGCCCCCCCACATGAAATGGTGTCATGGGCTACATCTGGGCCCCGGGCCGTAGGTTGAGAACCCCTGGCCAAAAGAGACCAGCAAAATCACCCAGCAACTTTGAGGTTGAGAGAAGATCTGAGCCCATTTCCCCCCTGGCCTATTAACTTCTACACATATATCAGCTCCCTTGCATGTACCCCTTTAGAGCCCATCACTGCTCAAAGTGAAGCTGACATATTCCTCTCTCTTGATAAATAACTTTTCTTCATTTTTATTGGATGATTGGCAGGACTGAAGATATCCAGGATGGGTAGCGGGTTGCCATGGTAATAAGCAAAGAGGGTCAGAGGGAGGTCTGGGATGCTTCAGTCTTCCTGTAATATCCTTAATTGCTCATTTATTTAGTGCAATTAGTCCCAGGTGCTTGTTCTCAGTCTTATGACCCCAGGCGAAGTACCATTTGCAACGTTGCTGTGCTATTCCAAGATGTTCCATTGATTTTTCCTCTCCCGCCTTAAGATGTCCGCTGAGTGAGTGGTAATATAGGCATCAAATTGTATGGCAGGGTGTGTGTTCTCCTGAAAAACTGAGGCTGTTACAAACCAACCGATGAAATGTTAATGGAAGTTTTTTTTAAATAAATTACAGCATGGAAAAGTTACTTTTTCAGGCCACATATCTTAGAATTGTTTAGCCAGCATGGCAGTGGTTTACAGGACACTGTTCTCTCTGAACTTCACAGTACTGGGAAAGGAATAGATATTATTTCTATTATGTCTAGTAACAGCATATTTTTGTGAGCCAATCCTGTTTTTGTTATGTGCTGCCCAGTTGCTTTCAATTTATGCCAACCCTAAAGGGTTTTAAGCCGCAGCGTGTGACATTTTAAAGAAGCAGTTTACCAATGCCAGTGCGCGCATGCACGCATGCATGCACGCACACACACAAACCAGTTTCTGTGGCCAGGCAGGGATTTGAACTCATCTCTCTTGAATCATACTCTTAATATTGTCCTTGCTATACTTCATAATAGTTGGACCATGGGCCTACACTGCTTCTGCCTATCACTTTCTTTGGGTAACCTGTATATAAACAGAGTTTTGTATGGGCACCAAGTACCTCCAGCCCTGAATATAAATTTTATGCTGTTCATACAAGCAGGAGTAAAATTTAGCATTTGTTACAATTTGTTTTTCTCTCAGGGCCAACAGGCTGACAGTCCACAAATAAAGATCAGTGACTGCTTTTGTGGCTGGAAGGAACATGAAGGTAAACAAAACAAAAAGCCGCTTTCACATGACTAGTGTTGTAACTAACTTGTCACATTTCTTTCATGTATTTGTTTTCCATTGAAGGCATAGAGGAATCCATATTTCTCCATTCCCACATTGGCTCATCTTGGCAGTAGTCCCACCCACACAATGACCTTCAGTGAAAGGATGGAGAGAGAAAAAAGGACTCCAATATTGGACACTCATTTTGACCTTTTCCCTCATAATAATTCAAGAAGCCACAAGATAAAGGGCAAAAGGCACTGAGATGGAGGATTTGGACTGACTCATGCATTCCCATCCCGACAAGGTAGCTTCCTCAGACTGGTGTTGGACAGTGCTTGGGAACCAGCCCAAAGGAGGCACAATTTTAGCAGTGGTTCATTGGAAGAGGAGTTGACCTTTGAAACTCTTCCCTCAACTGGGGTAACTGTGACCCTCAGATTGCTAAATACTGTACCAGTTATTAGGACACCAAATGAGAAAAGAGGTCTCAATAGAGAAGGCACTGGTGCTAGAAAAGATTGAAGGCAAAAAGAGAAGGGGGAGGCAGGAGATGAGATGGTGAGACAGTATTGTTGACACTGTGGGTGTAGATCTGGACTGACTAGGGAGGATGGCAGATGACAGGAGACTGGCATGCTGTGGTCCACAGGGTCACAAATGGTCGGACCGAGTGTGCGACTGAACAACAAGAAGAGAAGTTATTGGGAATGACAACAGGAGGGGATTGTTGTGGCCATTTCTTGCTTGTGGACTTCTCTAAGGTATCTGGTCAGCCACTGTGGGAAACAGGATGCTGGAATAGACAGGCTTCTGGTCTGAAACAATAAGGCTTATTTTATGTGAGTGAGCCTCCAATCCATCCATCATACTTACTTTCCTCCAAGGAGCTCATGGTGGTGTTCATGGATCTTCTTTCTACATTATCCTCAAAGTTCTTGTAAGGTACTCCAACCTTAGTCAATAGGAGTAGCCAATGATCACCCAATGAATGGCTAAGAAATGACTTGAACCCCAGTCATCTGAATCGTTGTCCTGCATTATAACCACCATTCCACACTAGTTTTATCTTGCTGTCTAGGTATTTTATTATCAGTGGTGGAAACCACCAAGTTCTCAGCTGCCCCAACATTAAGAGGTGCTAGGAAAACTGGGGAGTGTAGTTTTGCCAGCAGTACCACCACTGAGCCTGGACGTGCACAGGAGAACTGAGGTTGAAAATTTGGATTCTTAGTCATTTGATGCAAAATCTGATGAAGAACTTTCAGGATTGTCATGCTTCTCTCCATATTGACAAAGCATTTTAAGCTGCTTCATAGTCCTTAGCTTGGAAATATCACTATGAAAAACTTGCTAAAAAGTAAAATTACCAAGCCTGAACAATAAAAGCGGAGACACACATTCCAGACAAGTTTATTTATTTATTTATTTATTTATATTTGTTTATCTCCCTCCTCCCCGAAGGGACCCAGGGCGATTTCCAACAATTTTAAAAACACTTTAATAACATTAAAAAACTTAAAAACTTTATTAAAAGCTAGGTATTATAACTTGGACATACTGGGGGTCAAACCATCCAACTGGCTGGGGAAGTTGAACCATCCACTCTCCAGACCAGACCTGCCAGCCAGGTTTTCACTCCTTTCCTGAAGGACAGCAACTCCGTCTGCAGGCGTAGCTCTATTGGGAGGAGGTTCCACAGGGCCGGAGCGGACACCGAGAAGGCCCTCCTTCTAGTGCCAGAGAGATGTGCCTCTCTGGCTGATGGCACAACCAGAGAGCCTCTCCGGTCCGCTCTGGTGGGCCAGGTAGATGTCCTTGGGACGATGCGGTCTCTCAAGTAACCTGGACCACTACCATAAAGGACTTTAAAGGTAATAACCAGCACCTTGAATTGCACCCGGAGGCAAACTGGGAGCCAGTGCAGCTCCCTCAGCAGCGGTGAGGCACGGGCATAACGCCCGCATCCCAACACTACTCGTGCAGCTGCATTCTGGACCAGCTGAAGCCTCCGAATGGTCACCAAGGGCAGCCCCATGTAGAGCGCATTACAATAATCAAGTCTGGAGGTGACCAAGGCATGTGTGACCATGAGCAAGGTACAAAACTCCACAATGCCCTTCCTGATATGAGGAATGAACATCACCCACTAAATATCCAGCTGCAGCTAGTATGCAAAACATTGTTCAAGACTGTAGAGAAAGAGCATATATCTAGACTATAGACATGCTGTACTTAAGTTTTTCAGTTTAATAATTTCAAATGTCATGACTTACTCCCCTATACATGCACACCAAACAATAGGCACTCCATTTTAAACATGAATGCTAAGAATTACGTGCTAGATGTGCCTTTTCTCCAACATGTTGGTCCTTTCCCCAGTGTTATACTGTACTTATTTCTGTTACTTCAGCAGGAAGAATGGCTATTGATGATGTAACTATATTCAGATAAGAACATGGAAGATGGTATAAATTGTGTTATGCTCACTTCCACCCACCCACCTTATCTTCTCTGCTCAAGCAGATTTTGATGTTTTTCAGAAAACTATCGAATTTCTTTGAGCAGAAACATTGAGTGTACAGCTCCAAATCCAAGATAAACCACGTGGTCACCACCTTCTCCTCTCATGTGACATGCAATGTAGTTCTTTTTAAAACCTAAGAATCATTTCTATCTTCATGTTTGTACACGTAAATCTGATACCCAGTTTTATGCAAGTTGGTGTTGGCTTTAGTTCTTTTGGATAGGGCATGGCTCTCTTTTGGTGATATTTAAGCGTCCACCTTAAATGTGAATAAGGCATCCTGTTGAAATTTGAAATATTGTCTCTAGGATCCAACATGTGCCCACTCTTGCTCTATTTTACCCTGGGTTAGCAAGATAAAAGGTGCTTTTTATGGCATAAAGTCTGTTACCTTTCTCAGAGCTCTTATTATCTCAAAAGAGTCTGGAGACAACTGGCATTGATCAACCAAGCCCAGGGGCTATAGATTAAAAAACAAAGTCCTCCTTTTTCATGCTGCTAAAATAATCCCAGACCTTTTGTTTTCAGTAACTGGAGAAATTTTCTTAGCAGCTCCTTCACAGGTCTCTAAGGCCTCCTTTGGGTATGCTAACAGCTTGTATGTTGTTTGCTTTAAGTAAGATGTTGAAAATCTAATCATAGTAGAGGTAATGTGGGGCTCCTGATTCCATCCCTCGACTCCAACCCCACCTCTATATATTTCAGGCCTTTGCTGTTGAAGAAGGGAAAAGTCATTTAAAAAAATACTTTCTAGGTAGGAAGGAACCACAAAGATGGACAGATGCTCAGTGGGGCTGAGAAATTATGTAAATAAAATGAAATCAGTATCAGAAAAGGTCCCGTGACACTGAAAATTTTGCAAATGGAAAGATGGAAACTTTTAAAATCTGACTTTTAGACCACAAAGTTCGAAATGCTACTCAGTATCCACATGAAGAGTTTTTAAGATCTGTGCTTACAAGTTTCTACACATGCAGAGCTTCTTCACTCTCTCCACCGTGATGACCCCTTATTTTGAAATCTCACAGGTACTTTTTGTTTACGCCTTCTTTTATTGAATGCCAGGGAGAGTTCTGTGAAATTGACCCAAAGGGGAACTGGAATGGGCCTTAGAGGCAGATGCACTTAAATGCAAATGCACTGGGCTTGAGTGGATTTTATGGTCCTCGCGGCTCACCCTGAAAGCTTCTAACAGCAAATGGGGACTGCATGCCAAATGAATTGGCATCATTCCGCAAGTATCCCCCCCTTCCCATTCCTCAATCTCTTCCTCCTTTTCTTCTCATCAATCTATATTTTCCTCCAATGCTGACACTACTAGAAAGCCATAGAATTTGGCAGGTTAAACCTGTTTGCATGTGTCTCGTCTCCCATAAAGCAGCATGTCAGCAAGCTTTAATTGGTTACTCTGGAAAGCATATCAAAGCCCTCTAGAGCTCTAATTTATGATTAAGTTCAAGATACTGGGAATCAGGGTCACTTAGGGAACAATGCTAGGCCTGAGAAGAAATAGGCGTCCTATTCTGCACTGTTTGGAAGAGTGTGGCACTCTGAATTATCTTTAAATTGATGTGAGCCATACTCCAACAAGATCTCCCACCCCCACCCCGCACCCCGCCACAAAGGACCAGAGATGAGAAACATGTAGAGATGTGAAACGTGTAGCTCCCCAGCTACTGTCAGACTTCAGCTTCCATCATCCATGACCACTGCCATTGCTGACCTTTCAACGGCAATGGTATCTAATTGCCTTTCTGAAAAATGTCTCTGTTCCCTGTGTATGATGCCCCAATTGCGCTTCAGAAGTTTTAAAACTGGAAGCTAGTTCATTAAGGACTATGCATGCTAACTGTGTCTGTGGTGGCTTAGTGGTTAAGACACTGAACTTGATGACTGAAAGGTTGGCAGGTCAGCAGTTTGATACCTGAGTGCTGCACAATGGAGTGAGTTTCTGACAATTTCCCAGCTCCTGCCAACCTAGCAGTTCGAAAGCAAGTAATTGCAAGTAGATAAATAGGTACCAGGGTTTGTGGTGGCTCGAGTGGTTAAGATGCGAAAGTCGACAACTGGAAGATCGGAGTTTGATTTCCAAGTACTGTACTGCAAGTAGATTAATAGGTACCACTTCAGTGGGAAGGTAAGTAGCGTTCCATGCACTCTGGTGTTGAGGCATGCCTGCCATGTTTCCACGGAAACGTCTGCAGACGCAGACAGCACTGGCACATTGGTTATAAACAGAGATGAGCACTGAACCCTAGAGTTGGATGCGACTGGATTTTGAGCAACGGTGACCTTTACTTTTCCCTATGCTAACCCTCTGTTGGGGAAAATTAGAAAATCAGGAAGGAGGAAGATGGGGTGGATTATCTTGACCAGGTGTAGTCCAGGGTGTAATGTTTCATTGCAGGTTTCAGTCTGAATCCATTTCCGGATCTGTTCCCGCCACGGAGCTAATAAATATTTGTTCCTACCAGTTTGCTGACCATTGTTGTCTCTGACTGGCCTCGTGAGTCTCATTGTGCCATGGTTGGCATCTCTCCAGGAAACAGCAATGGGGAGGGGGGGTGAGAGGGACTGACTAAGCATGTAAAAAGCACATTTAAAATAGCCTCTGCAGAGAAGCAAACATGGCCTGTCTGTTTAGTGGTGACACATTAAAAACCGAGCTGTTTTCCTTTTCTTCCTGTTTATTTTCCCATGTGAGAATCCATTAAAATATCTTGGAAATTTGACTAGGAAACCTATACAGTGGAACCTCGGTTTGAGAAATTAATGCGTTCTCCGGGACTTTTGGTGTTATAAAAAAAATTGTAAACCAATTTTCCTATAGGAATGTATTAAAAACCAAAATATGTTAATTGAAATGTGCTTGCTCATAGGAATGCATTGAAAACCAATTAATGCATTCTGGAAAAGAATTCCATAAACCGAGGCATTGTTTTCAATGGATTTTCATTTGTAAACCAAAAATTACATTAACTGAGGCGCTCGTAAACCGAGGTTCCATGTATATAACTTTCCGATTTTAAGTGTCATCAACCAAGTTTTTCCAAGTACTGTACTGTAATCTTTTAGAATAATACTGTTATTGTTACAATAGTCGTCCAGTGTGCTCTTATTTTGAAGATGAATGAGCAAAATGAAATAAAAAAGGAAACAACTAATATGTGACAATTATTATAAATGTACGTGTAGCACAGGTGCAGAATCTTGGTCTCTGTCTCCTGATCTGACCCTTGGGATGGGGGAATCGCCAGATATCCATATTTTCCCCATGATATAACTGTCATGTTATAGCTTCTGCAGTTTAATTACTGCTCTTTTGCTTTGGTGCCACCTACCTCTGGGGAATTTCATTTAACCTAACTAAGGGTGTTGATCAGACAGGAAAATAGCTTGCATTTTGGACCGCTTGTGGCATGGTCCAGTGTGTGAGCTATTTCCCAGCAATCACATAACAGGGATTCTCAACCCACAGCCCATGGGTTGGATCCAGCCCGTGGCTCCATTTTATGTGGCCCACCACCCTTGCTCCTGCTGCTGACACCAGAAGCAGAGGAAACTGCTGTAAATGTGGCCATCTCTGTTGTAAATGCATTTTCGACAGCTACGGACGTGTTTTATGGGAGCGTTTACAGTGGTGGGAACCACCGGTATGGCCCACTCAGCTGTCTGAGGGAGGGTGACCCAGGCCATGGCTTAAAAAGGTTGAGGACCCCTGACATTACATGTATGAAATTGCAAAGAAGCCCAACCCTGATCTGTGGCCACATGTGACCTTTTAGAACAGGTATTCTGAACCTATGGTCCACGGGTCAAACCTGGCCCCCCAAAGCCATTTCATCTGGCCCCCCAATGCCCTTGCTCCCACTGCTGCTGCCTGGAAGCACAAAAAAATGCACCAAACCCAGTGAAAACATGAATTTTCGGCGAGTTCTCACATGTTTTCAGCGAGTTCTTGCACAGAAAATGCGTGAGAACTTGCCAAAAATGTGCGAGAACTCACTGAAAATGCACATTTTAACGCGAGAACTCACGTGGAAACATGTGACCAGCCTGCACAGCCATCTGAGGGGGAGTGATCTGGCCCATGCCCTAAAAAGGTTGAGAAAGCCTGTTTTAGAACCAGCAAAAGGGCTACTCCTTTTGGGGGCTGGGCGGGAATGATTCCTTCACTTTCAATATCACTCCCTGCAAAATGACCTTTTCCAATGAGAGCAGACACAATCCATTCTCACTGCCTGATTGCATCCTTCATTCCATTGAAAGATTATCCAGGCTCCATCCTAGATATACAAAGGGTACCAAAAATGTAGACACATTTTAAGAGATGTTATCTATGTATTACTTTTTGAAGTTGAATTGAATTATGGTAACAATGTGTAGTCTGATCTTTGCTCAAAACTAGCTACACTGGCAGTACTTTGGGAAGAAATTGAAACGGCATGCACAGCAACACAAGTGGACATTTTGGTAAATACATATACATTATTTCAAACCTTCTGTATATACTTTTATAAGAAAACAGTATAGATATGTATGTTTATACATGCACACACACACACATTGTTATAACATTTTATTTAAATACAACATTCTAAATATATTCAAAATGTATTGGCCAGACTTACGTATTTACTCCATCAATTCATGTGCAATGGTAAATGCTTATGCTGACTCCTTAACATGTGGCACTAATGATAAATACCGTAATAATAATGTGCTGTCAAGTAAACTCTGACTTATGGTGACCCTTTCTAGGGTTTTCTGAATAGAGAATACACAGGAGTGGATTGCCATTCCCTTCTTCCGTGTGTGTTCTGAGATTGCAGCTTGCTTATGACCAAAGAGACTAGCTATTTCCCCAGAAGCCACTGTGGGGAATTGAACTTCCAGTCTCTGGGTCTGTAGCCAGATATAAAAATCACTGAGCTATCAGCCACTTATGACAATACCCCACTGAAAGTTATAATGATTGAATTAATGCCTGTAGGTGTAACTAACAACTAACTACAGTATTTATTAAGTGGTTGGTTAAAAATTAGTTTCCTTTCTCTTTTCCCCAAAGAACAGCTTGATGATATGCAGCATGTCTAATCAAAGTTCTTTTTGTACAGTCTGCTTTGCTTTGCTTTATAGGTTTCTATATGCCCTAGTTCAGTGGTGGAGAACCTATGGCATGTGTGCCAGACGTGGCACTCAGAGCCCTCTATGTTGGCACGCACACAGTCATCCCAGCACAGAGTTTGCCCCACCTCTTTGCCCAGCAGCCCAATGGGAGCACTTCCTCTCTCCCCCAGCACAGAGTTCACCTGCCCCTCTGCCCAGCAGCCCAATGGGAGTGCTTCCCCCTCTCCCAGCACAGGGTTAGCCCCACCCCTCTTTTTGAGCACTCAGTCTCTAAAAGGTTTGCCATCACTACCCTAGTTAGATGTGGGTGGTCAGCTAAAAATCCAACAATTCCTTAATACTATTATTCTGTCTCCCTTCCCCAAAACATGGTAAGAATGTTCCCTTTTGCAGCTTTTTCTTTAGAAACGTGTTTTATTGTTTCCCCCATTAACGTTGTGGTCAAAGTATTATTTATAGCTGCAAATAAAGCATTCTTTTCTCTCTCCTTCAGGCGCTGCTTTCTATTTTCAGGTTTTTTTCCATGTTATTTTATTTTTGTAGTGGCCAATTGGCAGAAAGCAATCATTTGGTCACTCATAATGGCACCGCTCACAGCTCCTTCCCGTCATTCCAGCGGTTCCTTTGATGCTACAATTAGTTATTTCACCACCTCATGCCAGTTCCCAATTTTACTACTCTTCCAACAAAATGCAAAAAAGCAAATGGAAAATTCTAATTTTTTTATTCTTCATGAAGACTACCTCTTCTCCACGTTAGTGCTCCAAAGGGTATTGCAGGACCTGTAGTACAGTAGAAGCCCGCATAATGAAAAAAGTTGGTTTCACAATGTCTTTCATTATATGATATATATTTTTTGCATTATACGAAAATCCCTATGAGATGCATCGTACAACGAAAATCTCTGTGGGGAAAATCGTACAACGAAAAATTTTCATTGTATGATCCATCCCATAGAAATGCATTGCATTGTTATACAGGGTATAGCGGTTAGCACAAATCCTTGTCGTTGTATGAATTTTTCGTTATGCAAGGCGTTCATTATGCAGGGTTCTACTGTCTTTGATATAGGAAGTACACTGTAATCAGAATAATTAGGCAAACAGATATATCACAGCTTTTCTAGATTTGTATACTTCTAGGCTTTTCCTTTCCTCCTTCATTCTCCCACGTTGCTGCTTCTACCTCCTAATAGATGGAAAGAGGCAGACAATGGATGGCAGCAGAACCAAAAAATCCTGCATTATTTGACGTTTCTGTAAGCTTAGAACATTTTTTTCCTGAATTACCCGTGATTGGATTTGCTCGCCATTAAGCATTAGAACAGGCACTGTGGTGGCTTATTGGTTAAGATGCTGTACTTGATTAATAGAAGGTTGGCAAGGCAGCAGTTCGAGAACTGAGTCCCATATGACGGAGTGAGCTCCTGTCTTTGTCCCAACTCCTGCCAGCCTCGCAGTTTGAAAGCAAGAAATTGTAAGTAGATAAATAGGTATCACTTCAGAGGGAAAAGTAACAATGTTCCGTGCACTCCGGCATTCTAGTCATGCCTGCCAAATGACCACGGAAACATCTGCAGATGCAGACAGTGCTGGCTCTTTGACTATAAATGGAGATGAGCACCACACGCTAGAGTCGTGTACAGCTGGCCTTCGAGCAAGGGCGACCATTATTTATTTATTTATTAGTTCAAATTTATATTGCCGCCCACTCACCGTGGTGACTCAGGGCGGCTGTTACCAGGTTATGCCTGGTTATGGTTCAAAAATACCACAATCTTGAAGCTGGCTCTTTCTGTGTTTATTCCCCCTCCTGCATGTACCATACAATGTCTAAGCACAAAGCCATGCATGTTGAATGCAAGACATAGAGTTCAGAGAAAGCATGTAATGTGACAAATAGACAGCTGTCTCCATTTAATAGAGTACCATATCTAAATCCAAGCTAAGCATCTCATCAAAGCTGACCTTTGTTCTGCACTGTGTTGAGGACTGATGTTACTCCACAGTTTTATTTCCAGAAATGTTAGCATATAGGGTAGAAAGTATATGGGTGGGATGGAATTAAACATACTGTTGGTCCTTAGTTTTTCTTAACTGCTAAATCAAACTACGGTAGTATTAAAAAATGACCTTCAGGACTTAGTGAATGTGGACATTTATAATTTCAGACCTATTTGTTGCAAAGTTACAGCTGAGTCATATGGGCTATTCTTTAGCTCCCTTATTGTCTTTTGCCAACTTATTTAAATGGATGATGGCCCTGGGGATGTTTCCAATTCTACTCCAGGAGCTGAAGAGTTCATGCCCTCAACCTTCATTGTGAAGGCAAGATCAGCAGCAAAAAGCAAGGCAAGGGCATCTCCTCACTTTTAAAAGACCCCTTCTTCAGTAGCTTATTAGGGAAAATGTCAACATGAAGAATCAGGAATAATGAGCCACCGATGAAACAAAGATGAAAAAACAGCCTAACTAATGACTGGGCACCAAGGGGACTTTGAAGTTTTATTGTAGCCAGACCTGAAGAGCTCCGTTTTAGCAGACACATTATCCTTGAGAAGCATTCACAGTAATCCCTCCAACATGAGTTTTTGAGAAAAACCAGATTTTATCCAATGGGTCTTATTCCAATATGTGGGAATAGTGTATAGCCAATCATCTCTGGTCATGTCAAAAAACCCTAAAAAGACAGATTCTTCTAAAACAGGTGGCACAATATGTAATGGTAAAATACAGAGTAGAAACATAGCTCAAGATTATATTGCATAATTAATGATGGCAAAAATATGTTCAGCATATGCTTTATATATTTTGTAAAAGTACAGTTGTACCTCGCTTAAAGAGCATAATGCGTTCCACTGGATTGCTCTTTAAGTGAGTTTGCTCTTTAAGCGAAACACCATTGTAAGTGACCAATTGTGTGTGTGTGTGTGTGTGTGTGGGGGAAATTGCGAACCCTGATTTATTTGTTAAGCAAGTTTTTGATTGGTTTTATTTGTTAAGCGAAGCGAACATGCAGAGAAATTTCTGCTCTTTAAGCGAGTTACTCTTTAAGCGAAGTGCTCTTTATGCAAGGTTTGACTGTAGTTCTTTTGACTTGGTTGTGCAGCAGCCCAGAAGCTTCCAGAACTCCCAGGTACTTGAATCCCTATTCTGGTATTATTACTTTTATACACTCTTCATTATCGAATTCAAATCCATCAGCTTTGACAGTAATCGCTGCACACTTGTCAATTCCAAATTGCGTTTTGATATCTTTACTAAATTCCTTTGAACTTTCCAGCTCTTGTCTTTTCAAACAATTTTAGATCATCCATATAAAGCAAATATGAAATTCCAGTCCTTTCCTAGCTAATTCATATCCAGTTTGTTCTATTCAAAAGAGTTGTCAGTAGCGCCATCAATAACACAAATGCCAAAAGTGAGAGTGAATCAACTTGAAACATTCCATTCTTAATTTCATCTTCACCAAATTGTTCTCCAAAGGCCATCAACTTTACTTGCCATAGCTTCATTGAGGTCTTCATAAATCTTTAAACATTGCTGCTAATTCCAAAAATGTCAAGGCATTTCTCAATCCAGCTTTGTGGATTGATGCCTTATTAGAGTCAATCAAAGCTATAAACAAATTTGGTCGCATTTTCATAGTACTTTGCAGAAGAAGGCAATGTAAAATTCAGCCTAAAAATTTTGTACAGTACTTTGGAAAAAAAAACCTGTGATGAAGCAACCAAAAGTGAAACAAGAGTTAGTAATGGAAAAATGAGAGCCCTAGGTTTGGAGGCACTAATTAAGATACCGGGAACAGCAAAGGACAAATAGTGTTGTTGATGACAAAGCAACTGGATTAAAGCTGAAAAGATTTTGTGTTGCAAATATGCACAGAGAAAAGTCCAGTGCTGTGTAGCACACATAATTGGAATATGGCATGTGAGAAGTACAAAACTCAAAACCTGAAACCATGAAGCAAAAAACAAAACCAAAATGTTATATTACAGTGATTGGTGCCAGTGAACTAAAGTGGTTTGGAATAGGATATTTTAAACTAGATAGTTATGAAATGTTTTATTCTAGAAATGGCAAATTCAGACAAAATGTTTTGGCACTAATAGTGAGTCAAGATGTACCACAGGCAATTAGTGTATGTTTTGCAAAATCTGACTGAATAATATTAATCAGACTCCTTGGATACTCTACCAGCATTACTATAATTCAAATCAATACACTAACCACAAATTCTGAGGAAAAAATTTAAAGTTTTTATGAAAGTATCCAGAAAGAACAAACCAAAACAAGGTATACTAGTAATTTTAGGTTACTGGCACCTAAAAGTAGGAAATAAAGCAGAATCAAATACAGTACACTTTTGAAAAATTTGGCCTAATAATCAGAAATGAAGTAGGAGAGTGACTGAAATAAAATAGGATACATAATCAGAAGCAGTAGGTAGGAAGGCTATATTCTTTCTGCCAAAATGGAATGAAAAGAAGACTTTTAGAATCTATGAACTATAAATAAAAAAGAGTAAAACTGAAAAAGAAAATTAAACCTAATATTTATCTATGTTATTGTCTTGTGCGATTAGATTGGTTCTGACTTATGGAGAGTCCATGAATTATTGCCCATCAAAAGATATCGTCACAAACATCATCACAACATTGCCATCAAAATGTTATACTACCTTTACAGAAACTAGTTCAGTAGAATTATCATCCACAGCATAGGTTTCCTCTCAGAACAAAGGATCAACTCATATACAGTATTGTCGATAGATGCTGAAGTTTAATTTTTTAAGCAAATGTTTAATGCCAGGTGTTTATCTTGCATCCTCCTACCAAACATTTGCAATTCAACAAGGCAAAACTTTGCAACTAATCCGAATAACAACCAGAGATCTTCTGCTATTAGCAGTTGTAAAAAGCTATAGTGATTTGTATACTGTACTGTACTTATCTGTTATGCTAACTAACCACTCTGTATTTGATGTGTATAAATTGATGCCATGAAGTCTCACTCCTATGTCTGATGAAGTGGACTTGATCCACGAAAGCTAACATTAAAATACAGTACAGTAGTTAGTCTTTAAAGTGCAACAACATTTTCTTGTTTTGTTTACTTTCTGTTATGCTCAGAATCAAACATTAGTCAATCATTCTTATGTCTGTTCTTCCTTTTCCTGCTTCCTTCAACTTTTCTCAGCATTACTGACGTTTGCATTGAGTTATATCTTCTCATTTTGTCTCAAAGAAAGATGGCCCCTGTTCAATAATTTCTGCTTTTAGTGAGAGCTGATTCTTGATTTCAGTTAGCATTCTTTTATTTATCTTTCTTCTTGCTTGTGGTATCCAGGTAAAATTGTACTCCAACACCATATTTCAAAGGAGTCAAATATTTTCCTGTCCGCTTACTCCCCTGTTGAACTATCATTTCCATGCATAGTAATTGAGAATACTATATAGGGTATCCCAAAAGTCGCCATACACTGAAAAAATAAAAGACAAATCAGCTCATAAGGTGTGATATGATCCTTCAAAGCCAGTCATATCTGACTCTAGGGTGTGGTGCTCATCTCCATTTACAGCTAAAGAGAAGTGTCTGCAGACATTTATGTGGTCATATGGTAGGAATGACTAGATTGCTGGAGTGCACAGAATGCTGTTACCTTTTCCGCCAAAGTGGTACCTATTTATCTACGGTACTCACAATTTCTGCTTTTGAAACAAGAAAGCTTTCAGCTAATGCCTAGGCCAGTGAAGGCGAACCTATGGCACACGTGCCAGAGGTGGGACTTACAGCTCTTTCTGTGGGCACATGTGCTGATGCCCCAGAACAGAGTTCACCCCGCCCCTCTGCCCAGCAGCCCAATGGGGACGTTTCCTCCCTCCCCAGCAGAGTTTGTCCCACCCATCTACCCAGAAGCCCAATGGGAGTGCTTCTTCCCTCCCCCAGCACAGAGTTCAGCCCAGCCCTCTATTTGGGCACTTGGTCTCTTAAAGGTTTGCCATCACTGGCCTAGGCTCTCAAACCCAACACAGCTCTGAGCACTGCAAATGTTCTCCTGACAGCTGCTATCTGGTTTGGGCAGATGAGGCCCAGCTAGGTCAGGCTTTTTCACCCACCTTCTACTCATTCCAAGATGAGTGTGACTTGCAGGTTGCCTGGGAATAAGAGCTTTCCGGCTGTAGTTAATTGCCCACTAATCAAGCTTCCACTGCTTCCATCAACCAGCACTTCCACACTGGCCTCATGAAAGAAAGGAATGTTCCCTCCAAGGCCCAGTCGAAAAGTATGGTCCCAACAATGAACCTGTGGTGTTTGGAGCAAGGGTCAATACCTCTCCTTATGGTTATTGATTGATTTTCTCACCCTTTCAGTTTCTTAGGGCAGATACAATTAAAAGCTGGACAGAAAGGCACAGCACGATAAAAACCCATCTGAAATGGCTGCTATATATTCCATTGACAACATCCTCCAGCAATTTCTGGTCTGTGTGGATTTTATGTTTATAAGTCCACTCGGTCATTAATCTGCTGGGTTATTAAAAAGAATTATGTAAATACATATTTTTAAATTTATTTCCCCACAACATACACATTCAAAGTGCAAATCCATTGACTTTGGAACCTTACAGGACTGTCTGGAAAACCCTTTTGAGGTTGTAGCAGGAAATGCCATCAGCGATCCTTTCTTCTTGAGAAGAACTACACCACTCAGTTCTTCATTGTTGGGACTCTGACACAGGGAAGAGAACCCGTGGAGGGTTCTAGAGCAAAGGTGGGAAAGTTGAAGGAATCAGGGACACGCATATAGCCATCTTTGGAACTTGGAAGTCCATACCTGCTCCAATACCTCCCTCCTCCTGTAGTTTTGATAAGCAATGGCCCAGATCCTGTAACTTAGTGTAGTAAATTGCACTAGAGTACGCCCATTTGAAAAGGGGCCACAGTGGCTTAGTGGTCAAAACACTTAACTTGACCAGCAGCAGTTTGAGACCTAAGTGTTGCATGACAGAGTGAGGACCCATCGTCTGCCCCAGCTGCTACCAACCTAGCAGTTTTGAAAGCAAGATATTGTAAGTAGATAAATAGATATCATTTCATCAGGAAAGGTAACAGCATTCTGTGTACTCTGGTGTCTAGCAATGCTTGTCAAATGATTGTGGAAACATCTGCTGACTCTGGCTGCAAAGGGAGATGTACATTGCCCTCTATAGTCAGACATGACTGGCTTACTTTTAGTAAGTCCATTTGAATCTTCCAGAGGCACATTTGAATCAATGGAATTTCAGAGCAGTTGATCCATCAAACCCCCATTGATTCAATGTGCCTATGGCTGTGATGGCTCAGTGGTTAAGAAGCTCGCCTTGTTAGCTGAAAGGCTGGCAAATTGGCAGTTTGAGACCTGGGTACTGCACGACAGATTGAGCGCACATCGTCTGTCCCAGCTCCTGCCAAACTAGCAGTTTGAAAGCAAGAAATTGCAAGTACTGTAGATAAATAGGGACCACTTTGGTGGGAAAAGATCTTGGGGACATGAAAGGAGCCTCATTTGGGTGTCCTCTGAGTGGAGTTTCTCTAGCAGAAATCCTTTCAACCCAGAATAATTTCTGACACAAAATTATTATTTTAGTACTGTATTATTATTCTAGTGTGATTTTCTGTGCTAAGCAACCTCTAGTGGTGGCAGGCAGCTATTCATTCATTCTGATAATAAACTGACCTCAATGACTTCCAGTTTTGGAGGGAAAAAAACCATTGAAACAGATGAGAAAGGCAAAATTTGGTGAAATAGTCTTTTAAAGGTACAGTATTTCTAAAAATGAAATTGATTTTTAGGGGGATGTGAGAGTCCACTGGTTGGTGGGAGCAACTATGCTCGGGGCAGCAGGCAGGCTGTTGGGGGGACACAAACACTCTGCAGGCCACATTTTGCCCACCCTTGGACATGGTATGGATGGGAAGAGGAGGAACTGAACTCACAAAATTCAGCTGTCAGCTGTGCCCCTAAACAAGCTGGAAATTTAATCCTGGGTCTGCCCTAAATGTATTCCTTCTTGTTTCTCACATTTAGAGCAAAAGTTGCTTTTGGAACAAAAGCCAACCAGGAGGAAAAACAACAATACAGTTTGTTCTCTTTTCCTTTTGTTCTTCTGGCAGGAACACAGCAGAGTATGGGCTGCACTGGGTGCTTTGACTGGGTGTGACGTGACTATAATAGCAGTGCCAGCCTTTGACCCTTCAGAAACTACTTTCAGAAAACCAGCTCAGCATGGCCATGTGGCCTGAGATTCTGTGAGCGAAGTTCAAACCCTGGGTAAGAGGGCTAAAAAGCGAGAACTGATGGTCTTTTCAAGTTGTCTCAGTGAGTTTCCTTTCTGGTGTGTTTTTCTCTAAAGAAATATAAATTCTCACAATCTACACAAGTACCTAGTGTGCATTAGAAATTTGAGTTTTGGCAATAAATGGAATGTTGAACTTTAAAGCTATACACAGAAGAGCCTATCTCTAGAGAAGAAGAGCATGCTCAGGTTGGAGAATTTGGATCATGCTGAAAAGTTTCCTATCTTAACTGTGATCACTTGCTGAGGATCATTGGAATGATCTTACTGCTCACATTGTAGATGCTTATTTTCCTACGTCAAGGGTCCAGATATGTGTTCAGAATGCTCCATGCTATTCTTCTGTTTGCTTATTGACACTTCCTTTCCAGCCTTCTTTAGCAGTTGTCATTCCTGTTGGATAATCTTTGAAAAGCCCTCCTCAGTTCCCCCTTTCTCTCCTCATATTTCACATTGTACAAATGCTCAAGCACAGTTTTAGCAGCAGGAAAAATTGTTTCCTTACAAAGTTTGTGTTCAAATAAAGTTGTCAGGTAGACAGCAAAAAATGAATACAGAAGTTCACTTCATCTTAGTTGCAATAAGTAGGAAGAAAAATCTTTCAAACAAATGATGGTTGCAAGAGGGTACTGAGTGACTAATTGAGACTAAATACATTTTGAGACAGAAAGAACTAGGCTGAACAGAGAGACTGACCAAACAAACTAAACTAACTACACTCAGACACAGAGTTTAGAGTGGAAAGCCAGTTACATTTGGAGGGAAGAAAACTTTAGCCTGCTGATTGGCTATTTAGATTCAAAACAGGCAATGGCTATGCTAACCCTTACCATTCTCCATGTTAACATGAAAAGCAAACATAAAGCATGATCGGATTGCCTGCCGTGAACTCAACAATTCATGGGCCCCGTGCTCTATCCTTTGTTTTGTTAAAATAAGTGAAACAGCACTTTTCAGCACTTGGTAATTTAGTTTTTTAAGGTATGCACTAATTACAAAAACAAACTTTCCATGGATTACCTTGAAAGGACATTACTTTTTAAATTTCCAGTTTAACATCCTTTGTGGAATAAACATCAGTGGCATGCAGCTTTTCTCTGCTAGATTTTCCATTCTAAACAAGCCATACAGCAGTTGTGTAAAACAGATCAAGAGTTCTCTCCTTGAAAGTGCCATTTATCTTAAGGCCAGCTCTGAATTAGGTAAAGGTAAAGATCACCCTTGCTCAAAAGCCACTTGTATCCGACTCTAGGGTTCAGGGCTCTTCTCTGACAGGCATGCCTCAACACCGAAGTGCACGGAATGCTGTTTACCTTCCCATTGAAGTGGTCCCTATTTATCTACTTGCAATTTCTTGCTTTCAAACTGCTAGGCTGGCAGGTTAGAAAAATGATGGAGAAGAAAAAGTCTGGAGAGATGGAGGGACAGGGGAAATGGTTCTACCATGCCTGTGTTAAAATCTATCAACTCCAAAGCCTTCTTCTCTGTGAGAGAGACAGAGACAGATACAGAAAGGGTGTCTGAGGAGTGAAAGGGACCGGTTGCCTGCATGGGATTTATTATGGCCCTGTTAGAAGAGTACAGCATGACGGGGTCCTTTCTCAGGGGGCTGTGCATTAGGCAGGGAGACTCAGTTTTCCAGAGACTGCTAATTGAGCAATCTGCCACACTAATGGGAGAACTAATGAAAGGGTCTGTTCTGGGGGCAGGCCTGCTTCCTGTGTAGGCCATGGGAGGCTGTGACAGCAGTGGTATAAGTCACTCAAAAGTCAGAAGAAATGGCATCAATTTTTGCCCTGTAACCTTTAGACGGTATAGCCTTAGGGATGCAGGGTTGCCTTTAAGGAAGCGTGTGGGGTCAATATGGGAGGTTGGGGAGGGCAGGGGAAGGTTTCCTGATCAACAACTAATTCATATCACTGGGTTATTTGTTATTTGATGGCGAGGGTCAGCTTGAGCATCAATGAGCCTGAATGAATCGGGCCAACAGGAGAAATTGAGATCGAATCTGCATCCAGATCATTACTTGTGATGTTGTTTTTAGAAATGCAAAAAAAGCAAAAGACACAACTAAATACTTATGTTGGACTATACTTCCCAGAATAGCCAAACCAGCATGGCCAGGGCTTGGAAAACCTAGACTGAAGGATATCCTGCATTGAAAAGAGGCTTTGTTGCCCATCCTGAAAAAAATATTCACCCACCCACATCTAGAATCCTGGCTATGGCCTTGGTTGGCTGCAGTATTTTGGGCATCATAGTCTAGTACCATTATGGTGAACCTTGGCACTCCAGGTGTTCTTGAACTTCAATTCCCTGAAGCCCAAGTCTCTGTGAATCACAGGATGGGTTTATTGCACATACATGCAGTAAACCCATTTGTGTGGATTCACAGAGACTTGGGCTTCTGGGAAGTGCAAGAATAGCTGGAGTGTCAGTAAACCCATTTGTGTTGATTCACAGAGACTTGGGCTTCTGGGAATTGAAGTCCAAGAACAGCTGGAGTGCCAGTAAACCCATTTGTGTTGATTCACAGAGACTTGGGCTTCTGGGAATTGAAGTCCAAGAACAGCTGGAGTGTCAAGGTTTGCCATCACTGGTCTAGTACTTTCCTAATCTCAGGTCATTTCTCCCAGTGCTGGAACTAAGCAGGATGTAGGAAGTACAGGTTCTGCAAAAGCTTGGAAATAAGAGGAGTCAGTTGTAATTCATTCATTCCACCCCACACCCCAGTAACAAATGCAGTTACAAGGTAATGTGAGATAACATTTTTTATTAATTTTAAAGTTCCAGTCGGTGTTCTGGACTCCCTTTTTTTAAAGTTGGACTTTTTGCAGTGGACCAGTGGCACTTTTATTTTAAAAAGTAACAGATTTCATTTGTATAGGAATACAAAAATTTCCTTATTAAACTAATAACAACCTTGAAGTTAGTTGTTGAATCAATGTAATGTGGATTGAGTGATGAAGCAGGATCCAAAGAGGTGTGTTTAAATTTCCTTTTTGCCATGGAAAGGCATAGGGGGATAGCAAAGATAAATAATTTCTTCAATTTCTCATATATTATGAAAACCTTCTTGGTGTTGCTATAACTCAGAAGTAATTTGATGACACATAGTGAGAGCCAAGAAACTTTAACTATAACTTGAAAAAAGTGACTTTCCAACTTGTTCTAATGAGCAGTTATTGATAGGAACTGATTAAGATTCAGGAGTGAAAGTGTGGGCAGACAATTAGCCCCCCCCCCCCAGTGTTGCCAGGATATCATTAAGTGCTGCCAAATTACTTCTGACTATGAATTAATGATCTCCAAAAGGCCCTATCATTAACAGTGTTGCTAAGGTTTTGTAAATGACAGGCTGTGACTTCCTTTATTGAATCAGTCTATTTCATGTTAGGTCTGTCTTTTGTCCAGCTTCCATTCTTACCCACCATAATCCCCCCACCTTCTGCAGTGAAGACTTAATTTTATCCAGAAAAACTTATTTTCAATTATCTGTATATGCATACGTGTGTGTCTGTCTGTCTGTCTGTCTGTCTGTCTGTCTACATGTGCTTGTAAAATTCTGTGGTTACTAATGGTGTGGGATAGACACAGTATATACTGTACTCTGAGACACTTTCTCCCCATTTATGATTTTACTAGATAGGTTCTGAGGCATGAGGACTGGCTCTTGAGAAAGAGTCCTCCTATAGACAAAGGGAAGGAAGAGAGAAGATATCTGGCTGTGAAACTTGTTTTCTCAGGTGGTGAGATATGCTTACGTACTGTTGTGAGGCTTGAATCCTTCCTGGATTCTGCAGCTGCCTTGCCAGCATGACTTGGCATTTCCCTGCCTTCATGGGTTGTTGTTAATTTAGCTGAGATTGTTCCTCGTGATCTCAAGGTTGAGATTGGTAGGGAGGAGTAGGAAGGTGGAGCCAGCACCATTTGCCCTCCAAGAGAGAGAGGCTGGTTGGTGGTTCCTAGGGAAATAAAGTCTGGCCGGACATCCCGCTACAGTAATGGAGTAGACCGTACAGCCAGCAACTCAACGCTGACTGCTGGGTGGCAGTAAATAACCCGACTCCTTAAAGGGTCCAACGGCTACAGGCAGATGAGCCCCTTTAGGTGGGATCATGGTCCCTTCAGTAGGGCCAATGACAAAATGAGCAGAGGAGGAACTCTGATTCCCAATGGTCATGGAGGTGAAAGAGGCCATGCCAGATGGACTGGCTGTGAAGGTGCACTGTGTCAATATCCTCAAGATTGAGGCAGTCCATTGCAGTCCCAGTGTTAAATCCTGCATGTTTCATTTCATATGTGCTGCAGGAGATGGCTCCATGATTACAGTGTGTGGGTCACTTCATGGCAAGCTGGGATCCACCTTAAACAAATTCACACGAATGCTTCAGGAAAAAAAATGCATTTTTGGATATGTGTTGCAGCCACTGCCAAGGATGAGGAGAGTTGAAAGCATGTAAATTCAGTATTCTAGAGAGATGGCCAAGACAGTCTTTTCCAGTTTGTGAAATTAGACTTCAAAGGAATCTCATGCTCAGATCCTAAATCCAATTTCTAAACAAAGCTAGCCCGTTTGTGTAATCCTGGAGGAGAGACAACCTAGTGCTCTCTTAGATGGTTGCAGTAGCAAAGAAGTTCCCTCTTCAAGTCATGGACTAATGCCCATTTCTGGCCTGAGTATCCAAAGTTACTGCTGGAGTACTGAAAAGTTATAGATGTGGCAGATATAGTCATTAAGAGACCTCATGTCACAACTGTACAAGGAAACAAGAACTCAGAGACAGCAGTCTTAGCAGAATTTAAAAGTAACTAAATACCTCTTGGAGAATGATTCTGTAACCCACGGATTCTCAACCCATGGGTCATGGGCAGGATGCGACCCACGGCACCATTTCTTGTGGCCTCCCATAGCCTCCACCACACCAGGAAGTGCCATGTGGTAGATGAAGGGCAAAATGGCCATCCAGCCCCCAAAGCTGTCTGAGGGAATGTGACTCAGCCCCCAGCTTAAAAGGGTTGAGAATTCCTGCTGTAAATAGTAGTTCAAAAATGTTTGTAACTTGTTCTGTTTTTAAAAAGTGTAACAAATAATCTTCTTTTGACAAGAATTTCTCAGGTTTTATGTTATTCTTTAATCAATCATAAGTGGCAAGGAAAATATTTTTGTCTTTGTTTTTTGTGATTGCATCCCCCCCCCCCAATATTTCCAAGGTGCAATGTCATATTTAGCCACTGCAAAATTGCTGTTGTTTCTCTTGTTGTTATGTTCCACCAAGTCAAAAATGACAGGGCTTTCAAGGTAAGTGAGATATTTAAGAGTGTTCTTACTAGTTGCACTTTCACCTCCCCGGCTGAGTAGGAAATCAAACTGAGGCACTCTGAGCCCTGGTCTAGTACTCTGGCCACATACTTCACTGGGTATCCACTGTGGAGTATTTTCTCTGTATTTTTCTGATCTGCTGACCAGGATGATACAAGGCATTAATACAATTATTAATTCATTCAACCATTCTATTTTATTTTTAGGCCACATTTCTCCCCACAGGGGACTCAAAGTGGCTTACAATTCCTCAGTTGACCAGATTATCAAGGGATGAGTTCCTGCTGGTGCAACTCGCACCAAAGGGGTAAAGGTAAAGGTCACCCTTGCTCAAAAGCCAGTCGTATCCGACTCTAGGGTTCAGTGCTCACCTGTTTATAGTCAAAGAGCCAGCGCTGTCTGTGTTTGCAGATGTTTCTGTGGACATGTGGCAGGCACGCCTAGACACTGAAGTGCATGGAATGCTGCTTACCTTCCCACCGAAGTGGTACCTATTTATCTACATGCAAGTTCTTGTTTTTGAACTGCTAGTTTGGCAGGAGCTGGGACAGAGACAGGAGCTCGCTCCGTCCTGCAGTACCCAGGAATCAAACTCCAACCTTCCAGTCAGCAAGTTCAGCATCTTAACCATTTGAACCACTGCAGTCCCTATCCAAAGGGCTTACAAAGTTTTTTTTAAAAAATATGTGCAGACAAAATAGCAATAATGACAATAACAACTTGGCTAATGAAAAATAATGATTAACAGGATGAGTCATTTTTAGAATAGCTCTGATCCTTAGTAAGTGTTATAAAAACCCCACATCCCACCTAGACTACTTCTGTGGCTCACCAGTTGTGCTAGTTCAGATTGCTAACTTAAATTTTCTACACCAGCTGTCTATATTTTAAGCCACACCTAGATTTGGCTTCAGGATGCCTAGCTTCATCCCCCATTACAATCTTGTTTGGATTTCTTTGTTCAGCCTTATAATCCACCTCACTTACCCATCTGTAGAATGGACACTGTGTGACACGGGTGGCTTAGTGGTTAAGATGCTGAACTTGATGACTGGAAGGTTGGCGGGTCAGCAGTTTGAGACCTGAGTGCTGCATGATGGAGTGAGCCCCTGTCTCTCTCCCAGCTCCTGCCAACCTAACAGTTCGAAAGCAAGAAATCGGAAGTAGATAAATAGGGACCACTTCTGTGGGAAGGTAAACAGCATTCCTTGCACTCCAGTGTTTAGTCACGCCTGCCACATGTCCATGGAAATGTCTGTAGACGCAAACAGTGCTGGCTCATGAGCTATAAACAGAGATGAGCACTGAACCCTAGTAACTTACTTCACATCACTGCTGTAGGGAACAATATCAAAAATCAAGATTGCAAAGCAAAATACTCTTTTAAAATGGTTTTGAAAAAAGGACATGGAACAAGAGGAATACAGTTTTCCAACAGACCTTTCTGCTTTAGGAAGTGGAGGGGGAGAAGAAAATCTTGCTCAAGTCAAGACAGATGCTTCTGACCTAATTGGCCTCAAAACAGTTGGAATCTGGCTGAAGTTTGGCTCCCCCCCATAGGATTGTGAATGGGATGTTCCAATCGCCCAGCACAGATCACACTCCTAAACTGTTTCTTTCTGTTGGGACTTTGCTCTCTCTCTTTCCTCCCTTGGGCTAAGAAACAAGCCTTTACATAATTTAATTCAATTGGGGACTGTGGTTCCTGCCAAAGAGGCTGACAGATGGCAAGACCTTTGATCTCTGTCTCTTCTAAGACTGATCTTTGATATGCTTTTTTTTAAAAAGTGTTTTTCCAGGATTGTTCAAAAGGCCACAGAGAACATACAACCCTCATAGCCAAATCACATTATTCTTCAGAATTACAACTGGAATGCATCACTTTCCTCTTGCATCCCAAACAAGGTTTACATTAAAAAAAATTAGCAGTGGGTTTAGGGACTGCGGTGGTTTAGTGGTTAAGATGCTGAACTTGACAACTGGAAGGTTGGCAGGACAGCAGCTCAAGACCTGCGGTGGTTTAGGGGTTAAGATGCTGAACTTGACAACTGGAAGGTCGGCAGGACAGCAGCTCAAGACTTGAGTGCTGCATGATGGAATGAGCTCCCATCTCTGTCCCAGCTATTGCCAACTTAGCAGTTTGAAAGCAAGAAATTGCAAGTAGATAAACAGGTACCACCTGGGGGGAGTTAAACAGCATTCCATGCACATGTCCGTGGAAACGTCTGCAGACTCAAACAGCGCTGGTTCTTTTGCTATAAACAGAGATGAGCACTGAACCCTATAGTTAGATACAACTTGCTTTTGAGCAAGGGCGACCTTTACCTTACTCTACCTCCTAAGCAGAGTTTGGCTATGATATTGGCGGGGAAGGGGAGGGGGGAAGAGAAGAGAGGCTGGGGTTAAAAAGTCCTCCCCACTATCTGACACACAGTAACTCCCTCATCCTCAGGCAGACAAAGACAGCTGTGTGATCCATATACAAAACAAATGCAGGAAGAAGGTGATACCTTTATTGGATCACTCAAGAAATAAATCATTGTGTGAGCTTATTTTGTGGCCAGACAAAGGCAATGTAAAACTCCAGGGGCCTCCCATCAGGGAGTTGGGGGTGTAATTTGGTTTGCACACTAGGTGTGCCAGTTGTAGCCAAATTAAAATCAATTAAAATATTACTTAGCAATTAGAAGTTTCTTCAATTTGTGGTGCTGTTGTGATATTAAAAAGTCCATACCGTTCTTGAGGGTGTTGCCAGGTGGCTACTTGCTGTATCCAGTAGTTCCATAGGCAAACAAAGACAGCTGTGTGATCTGGACACAAAACAAATGCAGGAAGAAGGTGATACAGTGCCTTTATTGGATCACTCAAAAATAAATCAAGATCTCTTCAGGCAGGCATCACTCATCCTCATGTGTCACTCCTTGGGTATTATATTTATAAGACACCTTATAAGCATGTTCTGTTGGTGTAAGCATGTTCTGTTGGTGTTATACAAATTCATTAGAAGCATAATAGTAATATAGTAAAAACATTCAAAACCATACAAGAATGGTAATGGAACAAATAAGAGACAAATCTACTTTTTGTCTGCAACAAGTAATGCTTTCTTGTTACTTTCAAAAGTTACTTTCAAAAAGCATTGTACAACATTTTAACAGCGTTGTGAAAGAAATTTTCCAATTGTAATGTCATTCCCTTATTGATCCTAAGAGAAAAGGGAGTATTCTTTGATTTTTCTCTCTCTTGTATTTTTAGATATTTGCAGTGTGTTGTAATGGATGTACTGACAGACCAGGACTCAAAAAATCTGGGTTTGAATTCCCACCGAACCATAGAAACTCACTGTGGGGCACTGGTAAAACTACTTCTTGAAAAGTCTATTACTGTATTTCTTTATTATTTTTATATAGGGTCACAATAAGTTGTGATGTACTGTATCTTAGTCTTGGTTTCCTGACCATAGAATACATCCTTATACTCAATGATCATTAAATGCTACCCTTCTAAATTTCTGCCTCCATCTGATTTCTTGACTGCAGTCATTTTTATTATAATTAAAACAAGGTATACAGATTCTTTCACTATTTCAATTTCTTCATTGTCTGTCTTAAAGCTGCATAGCTCTTTTGTAGTCATATTTTTTTGTCTTAATATTTAGCTGGAGCCTGCGTTGGCACCTTTACTCTCACTAAAAGTCATTTCAAGTAATTGCTGCTTTCTGCCAGTAAGATGGTGTCATCTAAATTATTGATGTTTCTTCCAATAATTTCCCCCCCTTCTCCATCAGAATTTAATCTGGCTTTCCATAGGATAGGTTCTGCATACAGATTCCACAGATAAAGGATAAAATGCATCCTTGTCTGACATATTTTCTTATAGGAAACCATTCTGTCTCCCCATATTAAATCTTAATAGTAGCTTTTTGCCCACAATACTGTTTATGCACCAGGACAATCAAGTGTTCAGGCACACCTTTTTTTTCCAGAACAACCATAGTTTCTCATGATCCGTACCATCAAAGGCTTTGCAGTAATCAATAGACTAGTGGTTTCTAACAATTTTTGGGCATGCCCCACCTAAGAATCTCTAAAATTCTAAAAAAAACCCTCCCCATGACATATAATTCTTATTATTCAAAAAGTGAACTCCTATTTACACGGAGGAAGCCTAAAAGGCCATTCACTGTTAATAACTCATTCTCAAATTGCCCCCCTTAAAAATCAAATTGCTCCCTTGTGAGGCATGTGCCCCATGTTGGAAACCCTGACCATAGACTGATATTTTTAAATTCTTTGGTGCACTCCAGTAGCCAGTGGATATTTGCGATATAATCTTCAGTGCCTCTTCCTTTTTGGAATCCATCCTGATCATCAGGCATTTCTTGCTCCATATAAGGTAAAAGCCTTCATTGGCTTCATCATCTTATTATTGTAATAACGTTATGAAAAATTTACAGGCCCTAATAATGTGAGACCCTAAACTGTAGTTTATTTAAAAATATGACATTGAGAGGAAGAGCTTGGTGTAGAATAGCTGGCTTATGAAAAAAGAAATTGGACTCTTCCAACTCAATTATTCTATGATTCTGTGATGCTGTCTGTCTATTACTGCCCATGCTTGGCATCTTGTTTTGGGCGGCTGGTGAGCTAAACCACAAAATATCTCCTTTTCTGCTGGAATACCAAACAAGGGATTGAACTACAAGCTGCCCTTTCTTCACCCAAGGCAATTTGTGGAAGGCCTCATGGAAGTATTTACTGCTTGCACAGCGTGGAGGAACATTTGCATGGGGTAGAATGTCTCCCTTTTCCACACTATAAATATTGCCTCTTTCCTGCAGGGTGTCCTCCCCCCCCCCCAATTTTTCTTATTTTCATGCTCATTGCTCTTTACGCACCTCCAGTGACCCAGTGCAAGCTGTAAACTTTAATCTCTGCTGGCACAAGTCTGGGGATTGGCTGTAGAGCAAAGGCAGATGTTCATTAAAGCACTTTTGCCTGTTATGCGTGACTGTGTCCAACCTTTCCTGCCATATCACCTCATTTTGTTTGTGTTAGGAAGGGACACCCTCCGTGTGTGTGTGTGTGTGTGTGTGTGTGTGTGTGTGTGTGTGTGTGTGTGTGTGTGTGTGTGTGATTGGAATTAATATACAGTTGTACCTTGCTTAAAGAGCATAATGCGTTCCACAGGATTGCTCTTTAAGCGGGTTTGCTCTTTAAGCGAAACACCATTGTAAGTGACCAATTGTGACTTCTGGGGGGTGGGATTGTGAACCCCGATTTATTTGTTAAGCAAGTTTTGGTTGGTTTTAGTTGTTAAGTGAAGGGACCATTCAGAGAAAATGCTGCTCTTTAAGTGAGTTAATCTCTAAAGCGAGGCGTTCTTTATGTGAGGTTTTACTGTATTGTAGGAACTGTAGCAAGACATTGTAAGTAGATAAATAGGAACCACTTCGGTGGGAAAATAAACAGTGTTCCGTGCGCTCCGGTGTCTAGTCATATGCAACCTTGTCGTACTCCTTTTCCTATTTTAAACCAATCAGTTGTTCTGTATCCTGGCCTAACTGTTTGATTGGCTGTATTCTTTATGGTTTTTACAAATGGCATGTCCCATTTACACTTCTTGGGCAGAATCCATGGTTTGAATCTCAGGGTGAAGGGTATGCCATGGGATGCTAGAAAACCAAGGCTATGAGGGGTGGGTAAAGTAAATTTGGCTGAAGTGGGGACGAGAAATCTTGGCCACCAGGCCAAGGAAGAGGAGGTAATACATTCTGCAAATGAATATGGAGCTTGGAGATGGGTTGAAAGACAGGGCAGCTGAAGAGTTAGAAAGAAAGCAGATGGCAAAAACGAAAGACAGAAACATCCCAAAGGTGCTGGGAGGTTAGAACAGCGTTGTGTGTGCTCTTGGTAAAGAAGCAGCATGAAGAGGTGACAGGGACTGGATTTCACATTTACCGGTATTCAAAATTACCAGCCAGGTCTTTGACTGCACATCTCCAGTATATGATGCATGAAACTCTAGTCTCTCTTCAAATTGCTTTTCAGGATTCTTGGGTCTCTGTAATTTGGCAAGGTTTAAAAAAACATTTAAAAAACCTCAGAGAACAACTACAGAATGGCTATACATTAAAACCTCACATAAAGAGTGCCTTGCTTAGAGATTAACTCGCTTAAAGAACAGAATTTTCTCTGAATGGTTGCTTCGCTTAACAAATAAAACCAACCAAGAACTCACTTAATAAATAAATTGGTCACTTACAATGGTGTTTCTCTTAAAGAGCAAACTCACTTAAAGAGCAATCCTGTGGAACACATTATGCTTTTTAAGTGAGGTACAACTGTACATCCAGACAAAGTTGCGGCATGCAACGTTTGGTTTTGGCTGCTGCGTTAACCGCATGGGTTTGCCATAATGTTGTCTCCAGCACGCACACACACCAATTGCTTTTCTATCTCCACCCGCCTTGCTCTGGCCTAGACAGAACCCTGTAGCGCTGACCTTTTCACATTGTGAAAGGATGTTGGTGGAAGGCGGAAGGGGAGGAATGGGAACCCCCCACCTCACCTCTGGTCTTTCTTACAAGAGCAACATTTCTTGCATGGATGGGCTTTTAAAAGCAGAAAAAAAGCAGGACTAAAATGATCTTGATGCCTCTGATGGCAGCTGGTCTCTGTGGTCTTAAAGTGAGCGAGAGAAATCTTATATTCCACAGTCCTTTTTTTGCAACAATCGGTTAGTTGTCCTGAAACATGAAAGACTACGGAAGAGGATCAGAAGGAAAGGGCAAGAGAGGCTCAAATCCATCTCACGGTCTTCAGTGCAGATCATAAAATGAGTTTACACACCAACATAGTTTAGTTGTCTTTGTTTATATCTGTATCTGTATCTGAGTAATGAACACAAGGACTGGAAAGAGGAAGGGTCTGTGCCTAGTCAAATCCTGAAGCAGCCAGTGTTGCAAAACACTCACAACCCATTCTTTCTAACTCACCCCCCACCCACCCCCAACTCACGCGGTTGCCATATGAGTACGGAAGTTCTGCTTTCGGTATATTTGTTCCCTTGGGTTTAGCAATGGAGATTTTATTGCTACTAATAAATATTATGATTACATTGTAGAGCACAAACATCCCCCCCTTCTTTGTCTCACTCATCCCCAGCCCTGCAGTTTGCAAGCAGCAAATTTATACAACTGGAACAGGTTTTCAGCAAGGAGGTATAGTGGATTGAAGTTGTCCTCTTCTTTCCAAAGAGGGAGACTCGTGGATCCCTGAAAATTTCTATCAATTTTTAAAGAGTTAGCTATAGGAAACCCAGTGTAGTGTAGTGGATAGATTGGTTAGCTAGGACTCTGGAGGCTTGGATTCGAATCTTCACTCAGCCATGGAAGTGAACTGGGGGCATGGAACTAGTAAAACCACTCTTAAATACAGTACAGTACTTTACTTACCTTGAAAGTCCTATTTAGGGTCATTATAAGCCAGTTCTGGTGTGTCAGCACAGACCTGTTCACAGGGACTTCTTCTTCTTCTTCTTCTTCTTCTTCTTCTTCTTCTTCTTCTTCTTCTTCTTCTTCTTCTTCTTCTTCTTCTTCTTCTTCTTCTTCTTCTTCTTCTTCTTCTTCTTCTTCTTCTTCACCACCACCACCACCACCACCACCACCACCACCACAACAACACTACTACTACTACTACTACTACTACTACTACTACTACTACTACTACTACTACTACTAATAATAATAATAATAATAATAATAATAATAATAATAATAATAATAATAATAATTTTGTATCAGAAATTATTCTGGGTTGAAAGGATTTTTGCAGAAGAAACTCTGCTCAGGGAACACCCAAATGAGATTACTTTCATGTCCCCAAGAGCTGGGACAGAGACGGGTGTTTAATCCATCAATAGAACTTATGGAGAACTTGAATCACTAAATGTCTACTGACTCAAATGGGCCTACTCTAGTACAACTTACTATGCTAAATGACAATACAGTATTTCAGCCATTTTTTATTTTTATTTTTTGAAAATGTATACTTGGAATTCTTTTATCATTAGTATTACTACTTTTTTTAAATCATACAAATTAAGTTAAGTTCATAACAATGTCTCAGGGAGATAAAGAAGGCCCAGACATGAAGTTTGACTTTTTAGATATACAGAAATACACTCTCACAGAATCACTAGAATAGAAAAAAGACCACTAACCTTTGGCATTTTATTTTAAATATAAGTAGATGATACTTATGAACAGTATTAATATATATTTATGGGTAGAATCATAAATCTCATTTTTTATATGTCCCTTTAAATACATATTCTAGCTAACAGATATATGGAACTGCTATTTCACCTTCAATCCTATGTATTGACTTATGAAGCCTTTGTATGCCAAAAGGGCTCAGGACCAGAAAGTGACTCATGGGACTGGATTAGTGGTATGAGTGTCACACTGTGATGCAGAAGGCAAATGGAAGACTACTGCATTGGATTGTTCCCAGGACAATCTTCATGGCTGATCGCCATGATGACAGCCAATATTTTGAATTGGATATGGCGTTTGAAGAAGAATCCACTCTTTTTTTAACTCATATTGTATCTTTATTATAAAGAATACACAAAACTGGTTTAGTCAAAAAGACCAAAGCCCATGTCACCATCCGATTCTTCAGATTCTTCCTTCTTTTCTTCTTCCTTCTTCTCCTCAGCAGGAGCAGGACCACCCGCAGGTGCCCCTCCCCCAGGAGGGGCTGAAGCAGCTGGAGCACCACCACCAACTCCCACGTTACAGATAAGACCTCCAATGTCAATGTTGGCTAAAGCCTTTGCAAATAGACCTGGCCAGAAAGGTTCAACATTGACTCCAGCTGCTTTGATAAGAGCATTGATTTTGTCCTCCGTGACGGTGACTTCGTCGTCGTGGAGGATGAGGGCCGAGTAGATGCAGGCGAGCTCGGAAACGAAGGCCATGTCGACGGCTGGGGGTCAGTGCGCGGTGTTAGTCGCCGGGTGGGAGATCGGCCTTAGCTTCGGCTGAAGGACAGAACACCTTGCGTGCCGCTGGGAGGAGAAAGGCGAAGAATCCACTCTTCCAGTCCAAACCAAATGTTAAATACATTGGTTTTGGTAGTCGGAGTGGGCAATCACATCTAAAGGAATAAGCTCATAGTGCTAAACATATACTTTATTTTTACATTTTTTAGGAATAGCTCAGGATGTTTTTTCCTCCAAATTGTCATTCATGTGAATAAAATTTGTCGCATTGCCTCCCCCCCCCCCAAGAGTTAAGATATATCCAGTATTGAGAATGGAATACATAGGATGAATGCAGCGGTGGGCAGCAACAAGTTTGCACCCCCCAGGAAGGGGGGGGGTGTAGCAAAATTGGGTGGCCTCTGGGCAGGGGGGTGCCGAAATTGGGTGGCCTTCAGGCAGGGCGGGTAGTGAAATTGGGTGGCCATGCCCACCTCCCAGCCCTGCCCCATCAGGTTTTGCCCCTGCAAGTGGTTCAAGGCCTCCCTTGCTCAAAAGCCAGTCATATCTGACTCTAGGGTGCAGTGCTCATCTTCATTTACAGCCAAAGAGCCAGGGCTGCCTGTGTTTACATGACCATATAGCAGGCATGACTAGATCGCCCATGATGCAGGCTCCGCCCATGACATAGGCTCCACCCACAATGTAGGCTCTGCCCATGATGTAGTCTCCACCCATGGCATAGGCTCCGCCTCCAGTGTGGTAGTGCAATTTTTTTGCTGCCCACCACTGCATGAATGTATGGAATATGGACAATGTCTCTTATAGCAGTGATGGCAAACCTTTTAGAGACTGAGTGCCCAAACTACAATCCAAAACCCTCTTATTTATTGCAAAGTGCCAACACAGCATCACGAGAGGAAGGAAACACTCCCATTGGACTGCTGGGTGGAGAGGTGGGGTGAACTCTGTGCTGGGGGAGGGAGGAAAAGCTCCCCTTGGGCTGTTGGGCAGAGGGGTGGGGCAAACTCTGTGCTGGGATGACTGCACAGGTGCCCATAGAGAGAGCTCTGGGTGCCATCTCTGGCACATGTGCCATAGGTTCGCCACCACTGTCTTATAGTATGAAAACTCTATTGCAATCCTTACTATGGAAGAGGACTAATTTATTAGCTTGCAAAAATCACCTGGCTGGAAGCTGCTCAAGATATCCTAGAATGCAAAAGAAAACATACTGAATTGTGTGATCCGGGTTATGTTTTTGCAATTGCTTCCCATTTTAAGAATTTCAAAATGCTTCCATTTCCAACTCTATAAATCTTGCTGGGAGCACACTGCTGCAGTTTAGAAATGTGGGTGCTGCTTAGGTGTTTAAACACACTGTAAAAATGAGCACCAGCCTCTTTCTGTTTTTTCCGAGACCACTTGGCTTAATGTTAAGACAAAAGACTGAATCTCCTAATAGCCTTAATGATTTATCTCCAAGCGGTCATTCCAAAGGCCAATGCTCTTCAGCAATGGGGGAGGAGAAGGCTCATTATAGATGTAATATGCTTTGTGCGGCAGGCAGAACTCTATCTGAAAACCACAAATGGCAAAGACAGAAGAGTCAAAGGAAGGAAAACAGCTGCAGGCTCAACACTCCAGTGCTTGTTCTGGAAGAACAACCCAGTATTTGGTGCCAAATAGAATCAGCCTTTGCCATAGTAGAGCTAAAGCAGGCCCTTGTTGGCCTGTTTTGTTCATATGGCTCTTTAATCTCTTCCATGCACCAGCCATTTAATGGTGACTGTGAATCTGTTGACCTTCACACCCTCAAAAGTATACTGCTGTTTGATTGTATGTATGTGATAAAACGTGGTCATCTGAAAATCCCACCTCTTAATAGCATCTCTGACACCTGTGCAAGTGTGTTAGAAAATGTGGCAGATTCAGAGTAACTAGTTACCAGAAATAAATAATTTTTAATGAGCTCCTTTTTATAGTAACAGTGGTACAACGTAGGGCTTGATCATGCAGGCACTTGTTCTATGTTGACGTGAACATCTCCATTGAATAGTGATTTTGAACTGCTCTGCTTGGATTTTTGGCTGCACCTATCCTTCTGTCCTATTTTCTTCTGAATATTGCACCCTCAGAGGGGAAGATATATCTTTGATGCCTTATAACTGCTTGACTGTAATTGACTGGTCATTGTGAATTTCATTTCTTTTGGAAATAGGTTCAATGGGAAATAATCTGGAGAGGCTGATACACCTTTCCCAGAACTAATATGGTACTTTGGCCACCAAATGAGAAGAGAGGACTCACTTGCTAGGAAAGATTGAAGGCAAAAGGAGAAGGGGGCGCCAGAGGATGAGGTGGCAAGATGGCATCGTTGATGCAATGGTCGTAGATCTGAGTGGGCCACAGAGGATGGCAGATGACTGAGGAGCAGTGGCGTGCGGTGGTCCATGGGGTCGCAAAGGGTTGGATTCAATTGTGTGACTGAAGAAGAAAAAGTAGGTGTAGTTGTAGTTGTAGTTGTAGTAGTGGTGTGGGGCTGACATTTGTATCAAATGGACTTAGATTTTAACTTGCTGCTCCAAGGTGGGATCATTTTCAGGTTGATCAGTTGCAGTACAACAGTGTTGGCACTGACAGATCCAATGTCATGTCAAAAGTAGACCTTGAGAAATTCTTTCTTGTTCAGTGAGAGGAGGGAGACACTAAAGATGCACTCTCCAAATTCTTCATTCATGTTAATTTAAGATGACTCAATTCAATGAAGAATGTTTGAACCTTGAAAGCTCTTGTTCCTCCATGCAAGAACAAGATGACAAGGGTTTTGTGTGTGTGTGGAAACAGCGTCCTGGTTTACACCAAAAAAAAAAAAAAAATCAATTTACATAAGGGGTTTACTTGCGTCTTTAGAGTTTAAAATGGTGCTGCTGCCATTTTAAATTCTAAAATTCCACCCCACACCATCCACACCCGCCACCGGAGGTTGCAAGACATCACTAACCGTGGTGGTGGCGGAGGCGATGGAGGTAGCACCGATGATTGTGGCAGTTTTGCCATGTTTTCCTGATTCCCCGCTGCTTCTGCAGGGACTGGGAGAGCATATCCGCCCAGTTTCGCTGTTCGTCCGAGGCTTCTCCAGGGCGTGTTCCCAGCCAAACCACTGCATCCCACTGTTCATCCAAGACTTTTCTGGCATGTGGTTTGGCTCAGAATGTGCTTCTTCCCAGCCAAACTGCATCCCAGAGAAGCCATGGACGAACAGCGGAACTGAGCAGATATGCCGGGGGCACTCTCTTAGTACCTGTAGAAGAGGTGGGGGAGGCAGCAGAGGTAACAGTGCTGGTGGTGGCGGCGGTTCCTATTCCTCCAACAGCCATGAGGAAAAAGCAGCATGGAAAAGGTAGGGAGATAGCTATGTTTACATTCAGTTTTTTCTTTCTTTCACTGCATCCCTATGGGGATACATCAATTTATGTAAAAAACCGACTTACATAAATAGTTATGGAACTGACTTTTTACGTAAATCAAGGTTTTACTGTAATTGTACCTTACTTGTGTTATTGCATTGTGTTAGTTGATTACACCTATTTTGTTTTAAATTGGATGAAATTAAAAGAAAGAATCACAACCCTTATGAGCAAAATCGCTTGTCTGAAGTTGACTATAATATTGAGGCTACTCTCCTCATGGAGGTGTGAAAACTACACAGTTCTCAGAATCCCATCAGCATTCTTATCTCATCCATGTGTGTGTTTTCATGTCAGAGATTACTCTGGGTTGAAAGGATTTTTCTAGGGGGTGCCTGAGTGAGGCTCCTTCTATGTCCCCCATCATGCAGCTCTCAGGAATTGAACCCCATCTTTCCAGTCTCCAGGCACAGTGCTTTTACCCACTGAGCCATCGGGAAGCTGCTATCTCATTCTCGTATTATACTGAACTATTAGACATTAGGTCTTATTATAGCTCATGCTTTCACAAATGGATGCTACTCTTGGTACAGATTTTTGAGTATTTTCCCCATTGACTGAACTGAGTTGCCCAAATGCACACAGTTTTGGTTGTTTTTATATAACTCAGGGAAAAGAGGATCTGGTACTTGTACTTTCCTGCCCATGACAGAAGACCAAAAGACAAATGCACACTTATGTTAATACGATCACAGATTACAAAATTAGATCTATTGCTTTTAAAAGAAAATTTCAAAGTGAATTTATTTTGCATCTGTGCCCTTTTACTTTGGCAAGCCAGCTTAGCAGTGGACAAATCATTTTTGATAGTTAGCTGATGGAAGACAAAAAAAGAATCTGGGCAGGTGGCCAAAGAAATAAGCAGACTTGTGATTGACCAACATGTTTGTTGTATGAAAACTTGTAAGACTGAAGAATGTATTCCAGTCAGTACCAGAGCCATACTAAACACAGTCAAATCTGTCTGATTTCAGCTGCTAAGCAGGTTTGGGCTTGGCTAGAACTTAGAAGTACCATGAGGATACTACAGATCTCCATTTAGGGCTAGGAAAGAATCCTGCCTGAAATGCTGGAATGGCTTCATCCATATTAGATGTCCTGACATGGGACAAAGGCTGCACTAAGCAGTCTTACCAGATATCTGAAAAGAAGAAAGGTGTTTCCCAACTAAGTCATGGTAGTCCTCATTACCCTTTTTGTTACCGTGGAAGGACATATGCCAGACTTTCTCAACCTTGGGTCCCCAGATGTTCTTGGATTTCAATTACCAGAAGCCTCAATTAGCAGGTGTACTGAACCCATTGGCACCACACACAACATTAAAGGCAGTTTTACTTGTGCTTATGCCAATGTGATTTATGCCATCTCTTGCCAAAAATGTCCTTCTGTTCTTTATGTAGGACAAACAGGACAATCTTTATGCAAAAGAATTAATGGACACAAATCAGACATCTGGAATGGCAACACAGAGAAACCTGTCTCAAACCACTTCAATCTACCTGGACACTCTATCCAAGACCTGAAAGTTACAATTCTGGAACAGAGAAATTACAAGACTAGGATCGAAAGAGAGACAGCAGAAATAAAATACATCCATCTGTTGGACACCCATCACGGAGGCTTAAATATTAGCCAAGGGTTTCTAGGACATTATCAAATTTGATACACAGATTGCTATATGCTGATAGATATTTTATATATTATATTTCTGTGTATTATATAACCTTACTGCCAATTCTCTTTTTCAACTTGAGCAGGACAGGAAATGGCCAGGTGGCAGTAAACAAGTGAGAGGTTAAATCAGAAACCAGACAGGGCTTTACTTCATACCCTTGAGATTGAAAGGGAGACATTAAAAATTAATATGAATAATCTATTGTTACTGATAGCTGTAGGAAGCTGTATTGTTATGCTTGCTTGTCTGTCATTCTGCTTGAGCAAGCCCTTCTCCTTTTAACCCCTACATTTGGTGTAGTGTATATAAACCATGCCTGTAAGTTTTACTCCTTGTATGAAGAAGTGGACTTGATCCACGAAAGCTAACAATAAAAATATAGCACTTAGTCTTTAAAGTGTTACAGTATTTTTGCTTTATTACTTTTTTGTTTTTGTTTTCTGATATACCTGAACCACAGACTAACATGGCTACAATTCCAAAAAAATTAAATACTATACAGTATTTGCTTGTTCCTCCTTCCCTTCAGAATGAGAGTTATGTAGGAATCTTGGACTTTCCCATGTAGGTGTTTTCCCCATGATGTCAGATTGATGTCATGTTTTCCACACAGGTGTTCTGCTCCTTCTTTACCTCCAGAGAAGCCACAGAAGGGGTATCCTAGGAAAAAATATACTCTTTTAATGCAGTTACTTTTTTTAAGTTATAAAGGCATCCTTATTCTAGGTAAAGGTAAAGGTCATCCTTGCTCGAAAGCCAGTCATATCCAACTCTAGGGTTCAGTGCTCATCTCTGTTTATAGCCAAAGAGCCAGTGCTGTCTGCGTCTGCAGATGTTTCCATGGATATGTGGCAGGCATGCCTAAACACTGGAGCACACACAATGCTGTTTACCTTTCCACTGAAGTGTTCCCTATTTATCTACTTGCAATTTCTTGTTTTCGAACTGCTAGTTGGCAGGAGCTGGAAAAGAGACGGGAGCTCACTCCGTCGTGCAGTACTTGGGTATTGAACTGCTGACCTGCCACCTTCCAGTCAGCGTCTTAACCGCTTGAGCCACTGCAGTCCCTCTTTATTCTAGAGAGCACATGAAATAACCTATGTCACAATACTCCCCCTTTTTTTGCATTGAGTTTTCCATTCTTGAAATTGATTTAATAATCACTATCCACATGATGTACAACTAAGCACATTAAAATAATTTGGTTCTTGTGTTTATTTTGAATTGATTCTGGCCACAGTCTCTTAGAAAGAATTTTGGCATGTATGATTTCCTGTGTCAGAGTAAATTGTGTTTTTGAATTTGCCAAGTTTTTGGTGGCTGGATAATGGGTTTCAGAGGCACTGGGTTGTAGAGAACATGCAACTTAAAAATCAGTCCCAGCTTTAGTGCTGCACTGCTTAAACACTGAAAACTACAATCTGTAGCACAGGGATTACCAACCTTTTCAAGCCAAGGGTTGGGTCACACTCAGTCAACTTTGAGGGCCAGAGGGCCATTTTGCCCTGCCTGCATGATGGCGGTGGCAATTTTGTCTCTACAACTTCAAAGGGATGGCCATTTCGGTTCTCAAATACTCTTGGAGGGGTGGGGACCACATGAAATGGCACTGTGGGCCAGATCCAGCCCGTAGGCCTTAGGCTGGGAACCCCTGATCTAGTACTGGTTCAAAAATAAAAAATTAACTATTAATATTAAAAAGGTGATTATATAAAGATATATTAATTGCGATTGTGGTAGAGAGGATGTAGATTAACATTGGAATGGTATTTTGTATTGTACATTGTCAAATCGATTACTGTATAATTTTTCTATTGGGTATTGATTATATTGTGATTATATTGTTTATTGCCTATTCTGTACTGAGTATTGTTTATGGATTGTATTCTGATTATATTGTGTTTATATTTATTTTGTTGTACTGTGTTTTATGATACATACTATGATATTGTATTATTGAACTGTTACATTGTATTCGATTGTATGTTGTGAGCTGCCCTGAGTTGGTCTTTCACCAAGTAGGGCGGCATATAAATCGAAATGATGAGGATGAGGATGAGGATGAGGATGAGGATGAGGATGAGGATGAGGATGAGGATGAGGATGAGGATGACGATGACGATGACGATGATGATGATGATGATGATGATGATGATGATGATGATGATGATAATGATAATGATAATAATAATAATAATAATAATAATAATAATAATAATAATAATATAACACAGATATTAACTATCTATTTAGTATAGTTAATACATGAAAAATTAGCTATTAAAATATTTTAGAACAATTGAGGCCAGCAATAAAGAATTCTCTAAAGGTAAAGGTCTCTCTTATTTGAAAGCCAGTCATGGCCAAGCAATTCAAGACCCGAGTGCTACACAACCACAAGCAATTTAAATACAGTACAGTAATTTGAAATGGTCTGTCGTTTCACCCCAAATCTGCTGTCACATTCTTCCTCATAGGAATTCCATCATACAGTGGAGTCCCCTTCTACCCTCAAACCATTTCTACTGTTTTCCCCCAAGAACCCCATCCAAAAATCATGGTCCTGGGCCAGTTTACTACAGGATACGGTTTGAGTAGTTTAAAATTGTTGTAAAGCTATGGATATTGTTTGTAACCTGCCCCAAGATCTCCACACATAGGACATCACAAAAGTGTTATAACAGACAGATTGTAGCTGGGCTACAACATTGTGCTGCAGAGTTACCACATCAGACCAAAGAGACAGATTGTATTGGAAGAAAGGTTTCTTAAGTGCTGAAAACATCTGATTGCCAGAGCATGAGCTTTTCGAATCCACAATAGTTTGCAAATTAGTTTACTTTGCTGTGTGAGTGGTCTCTGAGAGGAGTACAAAAGCTGCATTTTTAAGTACTGTATCTGACTCTGCAACCTTAACAGATTTCAGCTTCTAGTAATGTAACATGTGATGTAATGTATAGCTTGGCTCTAAGAACAGTGGAGAAAGCTTGTATTAAGCTGTAGATCTAGCAATATATCAAGGATAAGTTCCAACACATGCATGACACTGAAAAATAACCTGCTTTTAGCCACCAACTCATCTCTGCTGAAAGTAGCTAAGACTTTAAAAAGCGAAGCCAAGCTATCTCCGAGAAGAAAATTTGCAGAGAGCAGAAGGAGCTAGCCAAGCCTAGCTTTAAAGCCATAAATTAACCTCATGAGCTTCCCTAATGGGAATGTGATTTATATCTAGACTTCTGTCTCAACTAATTGAGTTCATACTATCTGGTGATTCATGCCACAGAAAAGGGTTCTAGAGAAAATGGGCCCTCCAAAAGCAGCTTTTACCCCCCTTTTTCATGAAAAGCTCCACGTGTTTCTTTTTTTATTAGCCTGGGAGCCATAATGCTTTTAAAGCCAAGAAGTCTTTGAAAAGGAACATTTAAACTGGAATACAATCAATCACTGACAGGGGTTGAATTTCAGATGAAAGGACCATCATTTGGGGTTCTGTCATAAGAAGTAGCCCCTCCCCAGTGTCTTCCCTCCTGCTAGACAACCTGCCTGTCAAATACTGTGGTCCGAAAGGTGGTGAAACTGAGAGGTTAAAGCAGGGGTTCCCAACCTAAGGGAAATTTTATGTGACATTTTATGTGGCCCCACCACTTCTCCAAGGGCATCTGAGAAACAAAATGACTGCCCCTTTGAAGCTGTTGGGACAAGATGGCCACCCCCATCATGCAGGCAAGGCAAAATGGCAATCCAGCCCTCAAAGCTGACAGAGAGCATGCCCGCCCCCCGGCCTAAAAAAGTTGGGAACCCATGGGTTAAAGGTATGTGTGAAATACAAAGACTTGCACAGGCTAGTCGAAGCCATCTTTTCACAAACCAAAGGCATCTTCCTATCCATCAGCTCCAGAGTAGACAAACCTCTACAATGCCAACTTTGAACACACTTATTCTAATTAATCTGATTTTGGAAGCTAAGGAGGATCAGGTCTGGTTAGAGATTTTCTGTGGTAAGATGAGAAAACTATCCTGGCTGTACTGCAGCCAAAAGGTTGTGAGTTCAGTCCTGACAGGTATCAAGGGTGACTCAGCCTACCATCATTCTGAGGTCAGTAAAATAAGTACCCAGCATGTTGGGGACAAAAGGCTAATTAAATTGTAAACTACCCAGAGAGTGCACTAATCGCTATGGGGTGGTATAGAAGTGTAATTGCTATTGCCAACCTTCCCCACAAATTTGTGGTAGATTTCCCACCTTGAGACAGATCATATGGGATTTGGGCCAACCTGACCTACTGCTTTAGGATTGTTTGAGGTGTATGCCACCTTGCATTTATTGGAGGAAAAGTGGTATATAAATAAATAAATAAATAAAAAAATTGTCTCCCCAAAGCAGATCTGACCATTTCATATTGTAGTGGTGCCAGGATCTGCCACCTGAAACCTCTGCCTCCTCTTACCTCAGAATGGCAAAGCAAACCAAATCAATCTAAATCAATCATTTAGGAAGAGAGAAAAGAACGGGAGATGATGTACTGGGAATGCCGAAGCACCAGTTGTTAGGCAAACTCCACCAGCTTTCAACACCTGCTCAAAGGGAGGAGAGAAACTTCATAAAACCATCTCCTCACTTTCGGGGGAACCGCAAGTGGTCCCCAGAGCTAAGCAGATGGCTAATGAAGAATTTTTATTAGGATCTCTCACTTTCCAAACACAGTCCTAATCACTAAAACAAATAAACGGCCTCTCTTACTCTAATCCAGCCTCAGTGGGATATTACTTGCCAAAACCTGGAGGAGGAGGAGGTGACGGCAGTAGAATTATAGTTCTTACTCTGCCTTGAGTATTTCTTTTAGATTGATGTCGTTTAATTTAAAAATTGCAAGAATTACAAAGAAGGAAGGAAGGACAGATTGGAAAAGCTAGTTTGAACCATGAGTTTGAGAAGGTGACATGATGGTTGTTTTTTTAGTTAAAAATAAATTTAGTGTCAGAAATTACTCTGGTTTGAAAGGATTTTTGCTGGAGAGACTCTGCTCAGGGGATGCCTGAATGAGGCTCCTTTCATGTCCCCAAGATCCATCATGCAGCACTCAGGTATCAAACCCCCAACCTTCTAGTCTTCATGCTTAGCATCTTAACCACTAAGCCACCACAGTGCTGCTTTTAGTTGGGCCACAGGGAATTTCAGTTTTACTCCTACCCCAGAATCTGCTTGAGTCATCATGGCTACACACTGAAGGATCAGAGAATAGTATTTGAAGAAAGGTAACTTTATTGAAGGGGACTGCAGTTGCTTAGTGGTTAAGACACTAAACTTGTTGACTGGAAGGTCGGCAGGTCAGCAGTTTGAGACCTGAGTGCTGCATAGTGGGATGAGTTCTTGTCTCTGTCCCAGCCCCTGCCAAACTAGCAGTTCGAAAGCAAGAAATCGGAAGTAGATAAATAGGTACCACTTCAGTGGGAAGGTAAACAGCATTGTGTGTGCTCCAGTGTTTAGGCATGCCTGCCACATGTCCATGAAAATGCCTGCAGATGCAGACAGCGATGGCTCTTTGGCTATAAACGAAGATGAGCACCGAACCCTAGAGTTGGACACAACTTGCTTTCACACAAGAGCGACCTATACCTTAACTTTATTGATTCAGTCTCAAGAAGTTTCACATAGATTTCAGTGATCTTCATTTAACTTCCTTGTCAAATATATCCTTGAGTGTGTATTTTTAAATTTAAATTTTTGTTTTAGACATACAGTATTCTGGTGTTTTCACCTTTTTCTTTTTTTGGGCCGAGATACTACAATCTGACTGAGTTAATTGTTTTCTCACTTGCCAAGTACAGCTTTTATCTCGAAAGGTAAAATGATCAGGAAAAATAGCAGTGTGCAGAAGAGCCAGACTACGATTCCCATCATGAGGCCTGGGCAGAGATGATGGAACTTCTTATCCAGAATGACTGCTGGAGGGAGGGGGCTGGTCCTTGGAAAATAGCCTGAGCTAACGCCTCGCCACTGACCGAAAGGCAGAATGTCTGCTGGACATCATACTGGTAAATATTGTGTGTCTACAGAGCACCCATACTTAACCATAGGTGGGATACTTTGGGAGATCCAGGGACTGAGCCAGGCCCCCCTCCCCCTGGTTAAAAGTGGCCTAAAAAGGGAAGTAAAGGAAAAGAACTAGAAGTGTCTAGAGCAGATTTGGTTTTTGGACTTCAATTCCCAGAAGCCTAAGTCAATTCCTCAAAGCACTGATCAGCCAGTGTAGTGACTTAGGTTTCTGGGAATTGAAGTCACCCTGTGGGGCCTGGGTCCCACATTGGGAACTACTGGGCTAGAGAGTTCCTCTTCTAGTTTTGAAACACAGATTTTACTTGGTGTCATGCACTGAAGGGAGACACTGTCCTTTATACAGTGCTTGGCTCCTTAATACTGAATGTAGAATTAATGCCAGTGGTAGCTATAAACAGCCAGCTGCTGTCAAAGCCAAAGCATTTCCAAGGATGTCAGCAAACCTTTTGCAGTGTTCAACACCTTTTACCCGAAAGCGGCTGATAAAGCTCTTGCAAATTGGACGACCCTGTCCAGGAACCTTAAAGAATACACATGACAGCTGAACCTCTTTCTTTCCCCCACGCCCACCCCCCACTTCCCATTATCGCCTTGGTTCTTTCGACCTTGAGGAACACTTCGTTCTTCTGAGCGTTAATCAGAATGTCTTCTCAAGCAGCGGCCAGGAGATGGATTGAAATTGCATTTACCAGAACCACATCGCTGGATGATAATGCATCGGATAGAGCTCGGAGTTGGCTGACTCTTTCTCCGAGGCTCTGACCACCATATCTCTGAAAGGAGAAAACTGAAGAGTGTGTGAGGGCTTTCTGGAAATCCAGCACAAGGATAAATGCTCTGATGTGAGTGAGAAAGAAAGGGAGAAAAGGAAAGCGATAAGAGAAACAATAGTATGGTTTAGTTCAGGGGTTCCCAACCTTTTCAAGCTGGGGGCTGGGTCATGCTCTCTCCGTCAGCTTTGAGGGCCAGTCAGCCATTTTGCACTTCCTGTATGATGGGGATGACCATTTTGTCCCAACAGCTTCAAAGGGGTGGCAATTTTGTTTCTTGAATGCCCTTGAAGGGGTGGGCACCAGAAGAAATGGCACCACAGGCCAGATTCAGCCTTCAGGCCTTAGGTTGGGAACCCATGGGTTAGTTATTAGTGCATTTATACAGTTTTTGTCCTTCAGTGAGATCAAGATGGATCTCTTTCTCCTTACTTTGTCTTCGCAGCCAGAATGAGAGAGTAACTAGACCACAAACATCTGGTGACTTGCAAGGCATACTTCAGCTTTGCTACACCATGTGGATTTCTAACTGTGAGCAAGACAGGTGTCTTAAATATCAGATGTAACTCTTCAGTACTTAGACTGATGGGGCTGCGGTGCCTCAGTGGTTAAAAAGCTCATCTTGTTAGCTGGAAGGCTGGCAAGTTGGCAGTTCGAGACCCGGGCACTGCATGACAGACTGAGCACCCGTCTCTGTCCCAGCTCCTGCCAACCTAGCAGTTCAAAAGCAAGAAATTGCAACTAGATAAAAAGGGACTACTTTGGTGGGAAAAGATCTTGGGGACATGAAAGGAGCCTCATTCAGGCATCCCCTGAGTGGAGTTTCTCCAGCAAAAATCCTTTCAAACCAGAATAATTTCTGACACATAACAATAACAATAACAATAACAATAACAATAACAATAACAATAACAATAACAATAACAATAACAATAACAACAACAACAACAACAACAACAACAACAACAACAACAACAACAATAATAATAATAATAATAATAATAATAATAATAATAATAATAATAATAATAATAATAATAATAATAATAATAATAATAATAATAATAATAATAGCACTTAGACTACTTCCAAATGGGTAGTTCTATTGATAAGAGAGAGAGAGAGAGGAATAGGAGGAGATGTACTAGGAATGCTGAAGCACCAGCTGTTAGGCAAACTTCATCACTAACAGTATTCTTAGCTGTGACAGATATCAATGGATCTTCCAGGGGTTTCAAGTAAGATTCTCTTCTACCCAAACCAAGAGATTCCTGGTCTTCTCCCTTTCTGGACACCTCTTAAGGTACTAACCAGGCCTAATCTTGCTTTGTTTACCAAACCAAGTGAGTTCATGTGCGTTCATAGTGCTGTAGGGTGTTCACTATCTTGTCTTTTCTTTCATTATGGATTTGCTGTGGTAAGAAAAAGGTATGGAAGAAGGTCTAGGGAAATATGGGAGGGTTACAGAAGGAAGGTGATGAGATATGAATATCCTAGAAACTAGGTGAATGGGTCTAAACCAGGGTTTCTCAACCTCCCCCCCCCCCCGGTGTTCTTGGACTTCAACTACGAGAAGCCCAGGTCAGCACATGTGCTGACTAGAGCTTCTAGGAATTGAAGTTCAAGAATATCTGGAGGCCCAGGTTTGAGAAACCCTTGTCTAGACAATTGCAGAAGAGAAGTGTTGACAAGCAGCTTATTCTCTCTGGAGTTTCCAACAGTTTTATGTTGGGGCTCACCCAGGTCAATGCTTACAGGAATCCACATAGATCAAATCCAAAGCAGTCACACTTCTATACTGCCCCATAGCAGTTAGTCCCTCTGGGTGGTTCACAAGTTAATTAGCATTTTGGCCCCTACATGTTGGGTACTCATTTTACTGACCTTGGAAGGATGGATGGCTGAATCAATCTGGAGCCTTGACCAGGATCGAACTCACAAACTTTTGGTTGCAGTACAGTTTACAAGCATCTCTCCTCAATGTCATCGCAAAACTACATAAGTAATGATGGTTTAATTAATAATAACTGGGTGTCATCAAGTCAATTTCGACTTATGGCTACCCTTTCAAGGGTTTCCTAGGTAGAGAATACACCAAAGTGGTTCACCATTCTCTTCTTCTGGGGACACCCTGGGACTGCAGCTTCCCCAAGGCCCCAAAACCTGGCTTTTCTTCCTGAGGGCACAGTGAGAGCTGTCCAAAACATTCAACACAGACTCATGTCAGTGTCCCTCCCCCTCCAGACATGCCATCCCCATTAGATGTCCTACTTCCGGTTTAGCATTACAGCCATAGGGAAAACTGCTGCCATCTGGACAGGCCCCTTAGTTCATCAACCAGACCTTCATATCATGACATCTCTAGCTCTTAGGTGGGAAGGAGGAAAGCCAGAGGTCAACATTTTCACCAAGAGTGAAAGAATAGGCATGACGTTATTAATCCTAACCTACCTGCCCTCATCATTCTGAATTAACAGGCTGGGGATAATGGGAGCTGTAGTCTAAGACACCTGGATGGCATCTGTCTAGGAAGGCTGCTAAAGCCACTCTTCAGTTATGTTCGCTTCTGCAATCCTAAAGCTCAGAAAGTTACTTTTATGGAGCAGTGAGTTACAGTGATAGTTATATTTCCAGGCCCATAAAGCAAACATCAATCCTTTACTTTGCATTTTATAAATAATTACTTTCAGTTACATTTGAACAAATATTTGAATGTTACAAGCTGCTATCCTGTTTCATTTTATTCCCATCTACCCTTTTGTTGACTGTGGTGGCTTAGTGGTTAAGGCGCTGAACTTGACGACTGGAAGGTCAGCAGGTCAATAGTTTGAGATCTGAGTACTGCATGAATGAGTTCCCATCTCTGTCCCAGCTCCTGCCAACCTACCAGTTTGAAAGCAAGGAAAAGGTACCACTTTGCTGGGAAGGTAAACAGCGTTCTATGCACCCCGTTATCTAGTCATGCCTGCCACATGTCCACGGAAATGTCTGCAAATGCAGACAGCATTGGCTCTTTGGCTATCAACTGAGATGAGCACTGAACCCTAGAATCGGATGCAACTGGTTTTGAGCAAGGGCGGCCTTTACCTTTTGTTATTTTCGAACCCACAACAAAGTAGGAGGCGAGAGATAGCATATCATGTGATATTCTTCCTTTACTGTGTAGTAGGCCATATCCCTATAAATTATACTAGTAATTTAAAGTTTCAGTTGCACTTCAAAGAGAGCAAAGTTATCCCTCATTAAGGAACAACTGTAATGTAACACAAAGCATTTCTGTTTTAGTTATTGGAGAAAGGAATTAACTACAAGTCACTTTTATTGGTAATCAGTTATTTGCCCCTGGTTAGAGCTAAGCATTGTGCCTATCAGAGCAATAAGCTTGCTCCAAGCCAAGGAAGCTGTCTACAAGTATTGCTATCCATTAATCTTCAGAGCAAGAGACAGGAGTGGTCTTCTCCCCAGCATCGGAGCAGAATGAAAATGAATGTTCTCCATTAATAGCCCAGCAGGATGTAAACCAAGCAATGAAATACATGTGGACAACAATCACTGAAAACAAGAACAGGCAGGCACATAAAGGGGCGGCGGGGGCAGCGGGGAGCCAGAGTCAACAACAGTTTGGATTCATTTCCCATTATTAATTCTGTGTTTACTTTGCTCCTTATTTTAAAAAATAAAGCTCTTAACAAGCTGCACTAATATATAAATGCAGGGTGGGTTTTTTTTTTGGTATGTTCATATTTTGATATGTTCACTGCAGTAGGAGACTGGGGTGGCTTAGTGGTTAAGACATTGAACTTGATGACTGGAAGGTTGGCAGGTCAACAGTTTGAGACCCAAGTGCTGCATGACGGAGTGAGTTTCCATCTCTATCCCAGCTCCTGACAACCTAGCAGTTTGAAAGCGAGAAATTGCAAGTAGATAAATAGGTACCACTTTGGTGGACAGGTAAAGAACATTCTGTGTACTCCAGTGTTAAGTCATACCTGCCACACGACCACGGAAATGTCTGCAGATGAAGACAGCGCTGGCTCTTTGGCTATAAATAGAGATGAGCACCAAACCCTAGAGTTGGATATGACTGGCTTTCAAGCAAGGGTGACCTTTATCCTCATTTTCTGTAGCACACTGGAGCTCACTTCCTTGTCTTATTCCACATAAGTATTCATTCACTCTCCAGAGCAGAAAATAGGAGAATCACTGGATTAAGAACCAGCATAATTGAAGCAGCTTGAAAACGCCCTTCCCCACCAGTGAATCAACCCATCCTTTGGCTGGGGAAAGTTTATAAATAAATCAGTTGGCTGCTAACAATTAATGTAGCACCAGAGATCAAGAGTTCTCTGCACTGTTTCTTCCTCTGATTTATTTTGTTTCTTTTTCAACAAACCAAGTTAACAAGGACAACTAACTCAAATCTCCCTCTTCTGTGTCAGAATAGTTCTGATTATCTGTTACTGGGAAACAGAAAGTGGGAATGCCCTGTTAGCAAATTTTCACTGTTGGAATCAGTAGCTGGCCCTGGTTGGAAACATGAATGCTGTGTCTTGGGGGACCTTTGATCTTCTGATTCTCAAAAGTCTGTTTTGGGGAAAATCAACGATATATTCCTGCAGAAGAAAATAGAAGAGGATACATAGCTGGATAACAATTTTGCATTCTATTATATATGGATACCTCTAATTTTTAGAAGCAATTACTATATTTTAAGCAAAATATAATACAATCCATAACAAGGAAGAGTATCATAGTGTGCTTTCCTGCCCCATTTTCTCTTTCTTGGTTTCCTGGTCTTTAAACTGCATTTGATCATAACACCTCTTCAAATAGAGCAGCAGTTCTTAATTCCTGGCCCATCAGAAGTTTTGTACTTGAGAAACCTTGATCCATGGCCATGACTGTTGGCTGAGGCTGCTGGGAGCTAGAAGTCCAAATTATCTGGAGCACCAGAGGTTGATCACCACTGAAATGAAGGATGCAAAACAAGAGTAGACTTCCAATGACCCTTGAAATATAATCTGTAAAGTATACCATCTATGCCTGTGGTTTCTTATACTTTATTTGTCACTGCTGTTGCTGCCGCCATGATGATTTGGCACCAAAGTGGGTGATCTATGGCTGCTGCTTCACAGGTTTGTGGGTTTATACCTCACACCTTCATGGTTTGTTTCAGCTGGTCCTTATAACGCTTCAAAGGATGACGATGACAAATGAAGTACTGTATAAGAAACCAAGGGCATAGATGGTATACTTTACAGATTATATTTCAAGGGTCATTGTCGTTGTCATCGTTGTCATTGTTGCCGTTGCCGGCTGCTAATCGAATCTGAGCATACATTTTTCCTGGAAGTCATTTTCTCAGTTGATCGATGTGTCTCTGGTGACTCAATAAGCCGATCCTGGCATGAAATATGTGACCACACACATTACATTGAATAGATGGTGGAAGGTGTGGTTGAGTTTAACAAAGCTTCCATGCTTGTTGCTTAGCCTCTTCATGTCTGTGGCATTCTTCTTTGAAGTAATTGGTAGCAGCAGAGATGGTTTGGCAACAAAGTGGGTGATCTATGGCTGCTGCCTCCCAGATTTGTGGATTTATACCTGACACCTTCATGGTTTGTTTCAGGTGGTCCTTATAATGCTTCAAAAGAGCTCCATGAGCTCTTGTACCAGAGCTAAGTTCCCCATAAATAATTTGATGGAGAAACCTGGAACTGTCCATATGGCAGACATGCCCTATCCATCTAAGACGCTGGCCTATGAGAGAAGCTTCAATGCTATTTACATATGCCTTCTTGAGAGCTGCTATGTTGGTGACATAGTCATCCCACTTGATGTTCAGGATGGACCTTAGCTTCTGTTGGTGAAAGAGCTCAAGCTTTTTGGTGTTTTGGCGATAGAGGGTCCATGTTTCACAGCCATACAATAACATTGAGGTAACAACAGCTTGATATACCATGAGCTTTTCATGAACTGTTAAATCTTTGTTCATGAAGACCCGGTGTGATAGACAACCCAAGGCAGAATGGGCAGCACTGATTCTCTTCATCACATCCTGTTCACAGGTGCAATTTTTAGCCAAGATGCTACCAAGGTAAGAAAAATGGTCTACCCATTCCAGTGTCGCATCTGAGATGGTAATACTGAACTCTGGAAGGGCTGTCTTTGGGGCGGGTGGTGCAAGTGCCTTGGTTTTCTGAGCATTTATGGTGAGGTCAAAACGGTCACATGCATTGTTGAAACAGTTGACTGACAGTTGCAGCAACTCAGTGTGAGAGCAGGCGACGCATCATCGGCACATTGCATTTCTGTTATCCTATTGACACTGGTTGGTCTTTGGGAGCATAGTCTAGTACACTGCAGAGTAAATTAAACTGCAACTGGTGCCCATGTTCTGGAAGGGAAGTTAGAGAAGAGAATTGATCTACTTTTATACTTACCCAAGAGGTTTCTTGGAGAAACCCTTCCCACTCTGGACTGACCAGGACAGGACCTTTAAAAGCAGAGAAGATGACAGGCCAGCATGTAGTTGTGGCGGGGATAAGACTGAGTTGAGTGACTGCTGTAGGAACTAGTATTCCTGAGCAGCAGCTTGAGTTGTTTTGCTGTCTCTCTTCATTTCCTTCTTCCCTTTCTCCTCGCTGGTTTCTTTAGTGGACTAAATTCTTCACCGGTGCCAAGAAACGCAGCCCCGGAGGCTCTCCTAACTGAATCTACCACATGAGGCATGTCAGAGTGATCAGGCTTTCAAAGGCCAAGGCTGGGGGCTGATGGGAAAGAACAAGGTGTTTACCCCTGGGGCATTTGTGTTCCAATGGGGAAAATCAATCCATTATATTGATTAGAGCTTTAATGCTGCCAAGCTGATGAAGGGGGTTGTGTGAAGAAAAGGATGGGAAATGGACCTAGACAGATGGATAGAAATGAGGGCAACAAGAACATTGAGTGACACTGGGGAGGGAAGGAGGAGGAGACGCAGGAAGGTTTCAGAGCACCGCATTTGAAAATGGTAGCATTGTCTAATGTGAACACAATAAAATCAATTCTGCCTTGCAGGGAAATAATTCAAAGTGATTCCTCCAGAAAGCATCGGAGGCCCTCGAGGCGAGCGTGGGGGGGAAAGAGCCACTTTCCAAATAGTGCAATGTAATAACCCTGTTTCAAGTTTAATTTTGGAATTTTTGAAGATGGGCTCAGTTTTATAGGCAAGGATGTTTATACATTTATACTTGAGCAGTAAAACCACCCAAGAGTCTTATGACACCGGAAAGCCAAATGAGCTTTATATGGCATATGGATCTTTTTGTCAACAGTAATCTACCTCGTTGGATTATTTTCAAGCTTGTGCTGAGGCATTCCAAATGAAATGTAACCTTCCCTTACCACCATCAAAAATTGCTTGTTTGGCATTCTAGAACTCTCAAAAACTAGCAAGCACATACAGCTTCCATGCACCCAGGGTAGAATTTAACTAGCCTGTCCACCCTGGGTGCCAAAATCCACAGGGAAAGGTGATGGTCTCCAAGTGGGTTAAATCCTACTTGAATCCATCTTGATGGAGGGCAGCAGATCCATCAATACTGGCCTGGGGGCCAATGAGGACTTTGGGTGCCAAATGGGCTCAGGACCGGAAAGTGACTCATGGAACTGGATCAGTGGTACAGGAGTCATGCTGTGATGTGGAAGGCAGATGAAAGGCCACTGCATTATATTCCTAGGACAGTCACGGCTGATTGCCATGATGATCGCCAATATTCAGATTTGGATACGGCAGAGCAAAAAGAAGATGCCCCCAAGGTAGAATTTCCACTGGACTTTTTGTCCGCTAGGAGTAGTTTTGAAATTTCTTCCAATTTCTTCTCATTTTTCACTTTCATCTTTGTGCAGTACAGAAAGGTGCCAACTATTTGCCTCTTTCCCTTCCTTCCTGTATGTGTTGGGCAAGAGGCATGGGTGGATCTGAGATTCTTTTCAAGATCACTTAGTTCAGCTCATGCATGTGTCTTATGTGCCCTCAAGGTGGAACTGACAAAGGTAAAAATAAAGGTCTCCCTTGCTTGGAAGCCAGCCGTGTCTGACTCTAGGGGGTGGTGCTCATCTCTGTTTACAGCCAAAGAGCCAGTGCTGTCTGTTTATGCAGACATTTCTGTGGTCATGTGGCGGGCATGACTAGATGCCAGAGCACACAGAACGCTGCTACCTTTCCTGCTGAAGTGGTACCTTTTTATCTACTTACAATCTCTTGTATTTAAACTACTAGAATGGCAGGTGCTGGGACAGATAATAAATGCTCACTCATAATGCAGCACTCGGGTCTTGAACTGCTGAGCTGCCAACCTTCCAGCCATCAAGCTCAGTTCTTAACTACTAACCCAATGCAGCCCTTCCAGTCATCAAGCTCAACATCTTAACCAGTAAGCCACCACACCACCATTGGAACTGACATACAGCAACCGTAATAAGGTTTTCATGCAGGTGAGATACTTAAGGAGTGGTTTTACCAGTTCCACCCATCCTCAGTGAGTTACAATGGCCAAGTAGAAATTTGAACCCAGATCCCTTGAGTCCTAGTCCATCACTCTAAACCAGCCGTTCCCAACCAAAATCCGGCCCACAGCGCCATTTCATGTGGCCTCCCACCCCTCCAAGGGCATTCAAGAAATAAAATGGCCACCCCTCTGAAGCTGTTGGGACAAAATGGCCATCCCCCTCGTGCAAACAGGGCAAAATAACTGTCGGCCCTTGAAGCTGATTGAGAGAGTGTGACCCAGCCCCCAGTTTGGGAACCCCTGCTCTAAACACTACACAATACTGTTTACTAAGGGCAAAATCAACAGGCAAATAGACTACGTGACCCACCCTGTATGGTGCAGTGGTTAAACTGCTGTACTGCAGCCAAATCACTGTGGGTTTGATCCTCAGAGGACACAAGGTTGACTTGAGTACTCAGGCAGTTGGGGGCAAAATGCTAATTACTCTGTAAGTCACCCAGAGAGTGCACTAAGCCCTATGGGGCCGGATAGAAGTGTAATTGTTATTGCTATCCTGAAACTGAAGCAAGCAAAATTGCAACCTTGAAGGTTGTGAAAGCCATTAAACTATTAAAGGATGAGCACACCTATTTTACCACTTATGTCAGCTCCATTTCAAGTTGTGAAGCTGTGTGATTTTTAGGACTGTTTTGGCTTTACTGCGAAAAGTTTTGTTTTGGCTTCTGTCTACCACTCACATTGGCTGAAGTCTCTAAGTACTGAAACCGCAGCTTGATTGTAAAAAGTGAAGTATCTGAAAATGTCCTACATGTCCTGGACTGGGCATCTTAATATGGAAAATGAATAAGAATGGCTACAGGCAAAATAAAAGCCTCCTCTTCCAGCCAATGAAAAGGTGGAAGTAAACCAGCAAAAACAGCCCTTAGGTAAAAACACTGTAATTGTTTTCTTAAACAAATATCTGTACTCTTGTGTTTCCAGTTTGTAGGCTCTGGAGACCTTAGCAGTAGCTGGGAGAAGATTAAGAAGCTATACAAAAGGGTTGAACTAAATTACAGAATCACACAAGATGCTTCTGTGGAGCCTGCATAAGCTCAGCTAAGTCACCAGCAAGGTGAATGTTGTGACTATCCTTATGTATTGCATAGCTGACTTAGAGCTTGGAAGTAAAGGTCTCCCTTGCTTGAAAGCAGGCTGTATCCGACTTTTGGGTGCGGTGCTCATCTCCGTTTACAGCCAAAGGACCAGTGCTGTCAGCATCTGCAGATGTTTCCATAGTCTTGTGGCACCCATAGAACGTGTGGAACACTGTTACCTTTCCCACCTGAGTGGTACCTATTGATCTACTTGCAATTTCTTGCTTTCAAATGGCTAGGTTGTCAGAAGCTGGGATAGGGACGTGAACTCACTCTGTTGTGCAGCGCTTGGTAGGGTCTCTTTTTTAAGCCTCCCCAACTTTTGTGGCTTGCATACTGGGAGATGTACTTATTTTCCCCCTTTGTGTTTTGTAACTCGCTGCTGAGATAGTTAATATTGTTGAATCAGTTTGGGAGTTCCATCTGTCTACAAAGCAGGTCACAAAGATTCCTTATAATGTTTAGTTTTCAAGCAGAATTCACTTATATTTATGTTTAAATTGTACTCATTATTTCTCAGTCTCCATCTTTTTGTTACCTGCCATTAAGTTGGAACTTATAGCAACACTAATAGGGCTTTCAAGATCCTTAAGATGAACCAATTCTACACACCCAGTAAGTTTCCATAGTCAAGTAGGGATTTGAACCCAGACCTCCTGATTCCTAGTTCATCACCCTATTCCAGGGTTCCCAACTATTTCAAGCTGGGTGCTAGGTTATGCTCTCTCAGTCAGCTTTGAGGGCTGGATGGCCATTTTGCCCTGCCTGCACGATGGGGGTGGTGGCCTTTTTGTCCCAACAGCTTCAAAGGGGTGACCATTTTGTTTCTTGGATGTCCTTGGAGGGGTTGGGGGCCACATGAAATGGCACAATGGGCCAGATCTGGCCCATGGGCCTTAGGTTGGAAACCCCTGCCCTATCCACTACACCACATTGGGTATCTAAATTTCCATTCACATGTACTGCATATAAAGTGGTAGCAGGAAAAGAGGGGAACCAAATATGAGATAACAAAAAAACAACAACATAAAAACATAAACAAAGCTATAACTTTGAGTTTGCAAAAGCTGAGCAGGGCTGTTGGGGACGTGACAATTTGGAAATCATTCATTTATAGGGTCTCCAAAAGCCAGAAGCAACTTGACGGTGCATAAGAAGAACAACAAATGTATAAATCGATAGAGCTATGCAAATCTCCATCTCTTTTGTCTTCTTCATTTTTTATGTTTCCTCTCTTAGCAAGGCATAAGTGGCCACCCTAGCCCAGCAGTCCCCTATTGTCACCAGACAGGTTGTCTCTTGGAGCTGAAAGTTGTGTCTGAAAACTCAATGACACCTATTTTAGTGGAGTTTTTTCCTTGTTTCTTTTGGTTGGAAGTCAGCAAGATAATAAAATATTTAGAGTCTGAGTTAATTTGAAAATGGCTGGGAAAGCACTCAGCCATCAGAAGAGGGATATTAAGGCCTACTTGATCCATCATCAGAAATGTCATAAGATTGTAGTAAGGATGTAACATAATCAGCTTTATTACAAACTCTTGATTGCTTGAGAGAAAATGGCAAGGGACTCATAAGAGGATGTTTTGCAAGAATTTGGAAGGGGAAAGGAGAAAATACAAACCAACTGTTGCAATATTTGAAGTGGTAGCTGTGTTAGTTGCAATCTTGATTCCTTAGTAGTACTGTACCTAGTTTGTGTCTTGAGCCCTGAAATGTCTGCTCTATCCAGGGGTGTTTGACAATAGTAATTTACTCATTTGAAACTCCTATTCTTGCAAAAATTTCCAAGGGCCACCTTGGGTAACCTAGATCTAGTTTATCTTCCTGCTGAGTTCCTGCCATATAAGTGTGGGTTTTTTTTCAGAAAAAGAAGAAATTAGTAATTTAAAAGGTGGTGAAAGAGGACAAGTAGAAGACATGTGCCATCTGAGTGCATCCTGTGATTACTCTTGTAGTAGAAGGTTCTAGACATGGCTACCATTCTGAGATGGCATCACTCCATCACTCCTAACTGGCCAGGGTTCTTTCAAATGGGGCACAGGACAAGTGTTAGATGAGGACCCTATTGCAGCAGCTGGTGAATTTTGGCATGTGAAAAGAAAAATCCCAATGTCTTCCCCACCTCTAGATCAAACCGTTTCAAGGACAAGAAAAAACTCCTTAAAAACATTTGTACCAACACCTCTTTTATTTATGTATGTACTTAATAACTTTTATGTTAATCTTTTTTTCTGTCCACCAAGGTTCTCAAAAGAGACTTAAAGAGACCACGATGCACTAAATTATATAACCTAATATAGAAGTGTGGCAAGAAGTCAGAAAGGCTCTAGTTGAAGAAGAGCCTTCTTAGTGGTGGCACCAACCCTTTGGAACTTTCTACCTATTGAGCTGCGTAAGGTTCCATCTTATCTTATTTTAAAAACTATAGAATTAGCTAACTTATACTTCACTGTCGCCAATGTATGTTGTTTTGGGGGCGTCATTATTGCTGATTGTTTTTGCTCATAATTTATCCTATTTGGTTTATTGTTTATATTTTATTGTTACTTGAAAGTCTTTTAATTTGATGTATGCCACCCAGAGTGGGAGAATATCCCAGATAGGTGGGAAGCAAAAGTAAGTAAGTAAGTAAGTAAGTAAGTAAGTAAGTAAGTAAGTAAGTAAGTAAGTAAGTAAGTAAGTAAGTGAGTGAGTGAGTGAGTGAGTGAGTGAGTGAGTGAGTGGACAGTTTTTTGTTCTGGGCTGAGCTTGCTTGGTTCAGATTAAATCTTGACTTTAAGACAGTGCTAGAAAACCAGTGGGTCTCCCAGTGTGGCCACACTACAACTCCCCATCATCACCATTTTCCTTGCCAGACTTTGCTGCTTGGAACTGAATTCTAACAACCTGTGGAGGGCTGCAACATCTGGATGTCCACCTTTGCTCTAAGGAGGAAAGAAGGTCAGGGGGCCTTTCAAGGTTGTGATCATAATTTACAAAAGGAAAGTTGCAAGAGTATGGAGAAGACACGGTTGTGGCTATTTCTCTGAGCTACTTTGGTGTTCTCTGAAGCACTCTCTCTTGTCAGCAGGGAAGGAAGTGCCTCTTTTATGAGCCCCATCTGCATAGTGGTCACTGAATCAGTCCTAAGCGGCAGCTGGGCCTCAGATGGTCCCTATATGTTGCCAGGTTGTACCACACAGGTGTTATCCTGACCTGCTTATGTCTACAGCCTCTCCTTTCTTCCTGTGATTCCCCTCCCTGGCCAGAAAAGCTGACATAAAATTTATAGAAAAAAGAACAGGAGAAAGGAAAGTAAAACTGATTTAAGATGTAGAGCCTGGAAAAGGCCATTGACCCCCAAAGAAGGATGAGAAATGGGCAGGATGGTTGGTTGTCGCAATGAATCTTTTAGTCCGGATGGCAACAGATTCTTGGAGGTGCCCCAGCAGCGGGAGGTGAGCTCACCAATTGACACAGCTGTCCAAAGAAGGGATGGAGGCCTGTGATTTAATGATTGTTGGAGTTAACGATTCTAGGGATGGGATTCCCATTTATAAACAGGAATCTGAGCCATTTCCTGGCAGCCTGAGGAGAACTCAGCACAGGGCTTGGAGTTTGAGCAGAATGCTATTTTGCAACACCCTTTCAGGAACAGATGGGAAATCAGTTTGGTGTCCAGCAAAAGTTTTGCACGCAGATGGCTATGGCAGTGTTTCAGTGGCAGAGTTGGATTAGCAAAGACTTTGAGATAATTTTGTGGAACCATTTGGTCTATTGGGATTCATCTCTGCTTTGGGGATTAGGATGAAATTTTCATCAGGAGGCCTAATAGACCAATAAACTTCTTTTAATCAGAAGGGATACTGAAGTGCTGTCCTCTGTTTTACAAATGGGAAACCTCTAATATAGAGATGAGCAATAGATGCCTTTGTACTGTGGTGCTGGAGAAGACTCTTGAGAGTCCCCTGGACTGCAAGGAGATCAAATCAGTCAGTCCTAAAGGAAATAAATCTATACGGCTCCTTGGAAGGACTGATACTGAAGCTGAAGCTGAAGTACTTTGGCCACCAAATGAGAAGAGAGGACTCACTTGAAAAGGCTTTGATGCTAAGAAAGATTGAAGGCAAAAGGAGAAGGGGGAGGCAGAGGATGAGACGGCTAGATGGCATTGTTTATGCAGTGGGTGTAGATCTGGGCGGACTACGGAGGATGGCAGATGACAGCACCTGGTGTGCTGTGGTCCATGTGGTCACAAAAGATCAGACTTGACTGTGAGACTGAACAACAACGACAATGACTCATGGTCCAGGGAAGGCACACATCCACTATGGACCTTGAAGTGCTGGTCAAACTCTGGCGCCTTCTCACGCCATATATATTTTCCCATAAAAATATTCTTCAAAAGAGAGGAAAAACCTCATTGTGCCCTCTAGTGGCTGTAATAACTTTTTTAAAACAACAATAAAAATTATGTCTTGTATTGGCTGTCATCAATTTTGCTTACTTCTGAGCTGTTCTACACAATTTATGGTGAGTTTTTTTAAAAAAAAAAACTCCCCAGGGCAAGGGGACATTTAGAGCAAAATATTTTTTTCCTTAAACATTGAGGGGGTAGGACTAGTGCTCTATATGGCTCCATTTAAACTCTTGAGGAACCCTGCCCATCTCTGCTTATCTCTTGAGCTAGAAGTTATGTGCCTGCTGCTCTTTCTCACCACAGGCTTCTTCCACAGTTATCTACATTCAGTGATTAGACATAAGGACTTGTTTAAATTATCGAAACCATGTGCAAAACCGAACTGTACTTTACAGATGGGACAGCTGTGGCATGAAAATGAAATATGATTCACAAGCTGGGAAGGTGTCAGAAGGAAGAGAGCTGTGTTTGGCAAGTTGTTGCACTGGGATGTATCTTTAAGGAAATATTCCACTGTGAATGTTTAGTGGGAAAATATTCAGATTGGTAAGAATTACATCTGACCCCACACACTTTCCTCTGGCTCTTTCCTGGGTCCTTACCGCAACCAATTCCTAGAATACAGTACTGTTGGATACTTTGCAGGTTGGTGTAGCTAGCGTGTCCCCAAGGATTAAGTCTGAATACTTTGAAATGCAAGCCCTCCTGAATTCCCTCTTTCCTTCTTAATTCAACTATTGAACAAATAGTCATGTTCAGCTTTAACAGAAGGGGAAAATGTTTACTTACATATAATATAGCAGTTCACTTCATCTTAGTTGCAAAAAACAGGATGAAAAAAAATTCACAAGAGGGTACAAAGTTACTTATTTTCTGAGACTAACACATTTTGAGTGAGAAAGAGACTGAACTACAACATGCCACCCACACACACAACCCAACATATATACAAAGTAAAAAGTAGTTATTATTATTATTATTTTTGGAAGAAAGATTTAGCCGACTGACTGGCTTTTCAGATTCAAAACAGACAATGACTATACAGTACTTGTTAAATGCTGGCCTTTCCTTTTCCATGTAAACATCCAAAAGGAACACAAAGTGTGATGCAATTGCTTGTTGTAAACTCAACAAGTACAACCATCAAAGCTTTTCTCAAATAAAAATGAGTTTGAGATTAAATTTGTGCCTAATCAACCATTGCGTGGAACTGAATTAGGATCTCTGCCACTTTTCCCCCAGATGGGCCCAGCATTTTTAACAGCTCCATAGCTGAGAAACGTTTGTGCATTGGTCTGTAGTTCTTAGAAACTTGCACCCATCATGAGATTATGGGAGGAGTAGTCCAGAAAACTTCCAAACATTTTACCCATCTCTGGATACTAGCTAAAATCCAATTGCTTGGTGTAGTAAGATGTGAGTACAGTAGGTCTCTTTGAATCAGTGGAACTTACGAAGATCCCTACTGATTCAATTGGCTAACTCTAGAGCCAAACAACAAGATGGCAGACAACATGATCTTCTCTCTATTCCAGGAGTTCTCAACCTTTTAAAGCCAGGGGTCAGGTCACAGTCCCTCAGCAAGCTTCAGGGGCCGGATGGCCATTTTGTCTTTCCTCTACCACATGGCACTTCTGGGTGTGGTGGAGGCAGCGCGTGGCCACATGAAATGGTGCCTTGGGCCGCATCTGGCCTGTGGGCTGCAGGTTGAGAATTCCTGCTCTATTGGAAGTAGCTGAACCTACCGAATCTGGTCAATTAAAAAGATTGAGAATATTGCTCAAATCATTTTTGGTAAGTTTATCAAAATTTATGCTCCTTCAGAAGTGAAACCAAAAGAATTTGAGATTGATAGCATCCACAAATGCAGAAGAAAAAGAAAATATATAAATTTGACATGGAGAGTGAGGAATTTACTTTCTTATTCCCCCCCCTCCCCATTCTCACCTTGTAAATGCCAACATGTAACTGCTTGCATTCACCTTTTTATTTTAGTTCTATTGCCTGGATATCCACGGCAACCCAGTGTTTGAAGTTCAGTCTCTTTGAGCAGAAGAAATCCTGTTCTATCAACATCATAAGCGGATCAATCAGAACCTGAAACCCCCAGTCGGTGAGAAGAAAGTCTGCCAGACCCTTTGCATGTGGAACTAATCAATATTTAAAGCAGAGAAATATTGATAATGCAACCCTCAGGCAGCTGTAGACATATTTATTTGCCTTGCTATTTTCACCACAAGGAGTCCAATCTTTTGCTAAAATGCCCCCCCCCCTTACAGTATTTATCTCAGTGCTTGAAAGTAACTGACTAGAAATTAAGTTCATTTATAATGTAACTGTTATAGTGATCTAATAATGGAAAATATCACAGCATTTGTCAGGCAAATATAATACTTTATGTATTTGTTACATTTATGTGCAGTCATATCTTCAGTGGACAGTATACTTGGTTTCCTTTGTTCTTCATCCAAGATCAGACAGTGAATTTTGAGTACCAAATGGCGATTTGAACTAGGTCTTCCAACTCCTACTTCAACCCCTTAGCTAACTACACCATAGTGCTTCTTGTCAGGGAGAGCATGTGATCCCAGTGTTTAGACATGTTTTAATACCAGCCAGTGGCTTGCAGCAGAAAGTAAAAATTGATTACCCTCTTTAGTCATTCTTTAGGCCAAGACATCTTGTTGAGAGGATATTATATAAGAAAGAAAAGGGAGATAGGAAACTTATAACCATAAAAGACTAGCAAGTTAAAAAGGAGCTAGTCAGTGGTGGGATGTCAAAATTTTTACTACCCCACCATGACATCATCACAGTGTGGGCGGAGCTAACATCATGGGTGGAGCCAATGTCATGACATCATGATGTTGTGGGCGGGGCCAAAGAAAACAAATTAAAAATAATAAAAATAAAATAAAAATAAGCACACACACACCTCAACCCACCTACCCACCCACAACACAAACCTGTAAATAAAATAAATAAATAAATAATACATTAAAATACACCCAAAAACCCACCCACCCACAACACAAATCAACCAGAGCTGTTAAACCAGAGCTTAAAGCTTATTCTGCCTAATCTTTCTCACACTAGGTCAGATGGAAGGAACTACAGAATGAATTCACCACAAAATGGCTTCATTTTGGCACTTTTCAACTTTTCTACAGTTAAAGAAGTTAGGTACTAAGTCTTTGCCTAACCAGTTCTCTAGGATATCTAGGGGAGCAGGCTATAGGGAGCTTCAGGTTAGCAGCTTCTCTTCCTCCTCCCCGCTTAGGAGGACAGCAAGGAGGCCATGCATACGCACCAAGCACTATAGGCGTGCATGCACACCAAGTGCTTGGCACGCATGTGAAGTGGAGGAACCAGTGAAAAGGTAAGCCCCGAAGGTGGTTCCCCCCAAAAGCTGCAACCAGTTCTCCAGGACACTGGGAAAAGTTACTACCGGTTCTGGAGAACTGGTGAGAACCTGTTACATCCCATCACTGGAGCTAGTTTAGGGAGGGAAGTTGTGGGGAGACCTACTGGGTAATATTATAGGATGGCAAATTAAAAAGTGTGATGGAAATCAGAGAGGGATTCTGTGACATTAGTAGGATTTAGACATTATGTATGATATTCAGGAGGGCAGAGAAATTTTACCCTGCACCAAAAGGATGGCGTATAAATGCAAATAATAAACAAATATTTACTTACTATAAAACTAAGGAGAACAGGATGGCAAGAGATGGTACCTGGGGGGAGGGGAATTGTAACCTGTTTCTGCTTGAAATATGACTACATTTTAAAAAGATCAATGTATTGGAATCATTTATACCCAACAACCTTGCATTAAAAATAATATTGCTTTAAAGTAGGGATTCTCAAAGTGAGACTCATGGGCTAGATCTGGCCCACACACCATTTCATGTGGCCCCCCACTGCCTCCATCACACCAGGAAGTGCCATGCGGTGGAGGAAGGGCAAAATGGCCATCTGGCCCCTGGACCTGTCTGAGGGAGCATGACCCAGCCCCCAGCTTAAAAAGGTTGAGAACACTTCCTTTAAAGAGTCAGCTATGATGCCATAAAGCAAAAGCAAAGCAATCACACTTATATACCTCCCCATAGTGCACTCTCTGGGCAGTTGACAAGTTAATTAGCATTTTGCTCCCAACATGGTAGAGAAGGAATAACTTCAAAGGGAAATAGTAGCATGATGTTATGAGCCATATGCCCAACTCAAACAATTTCTGACATCACGTGGCAGATGGTTAAGCTTTTTTCTTGCACCCATGTCAGCTGTTCTGATGAGGTCTTGAGCCCTTCTTCACAGTGTTCTGGGATCAACTTTAAGTGAAGCTTTTAAAACTCTTTTTATATACTGTATATATAAGATCAGCTTGCAGAGTAAGCCCAAGCACAGAAACATGTGGAAACCACATTCGATGGTTCTTTTTCCAGGATAAATCCATGAGGGGCTATTTTAGGGCCAACAAGCTAATCTGACAGGGCATTCACATGCTCATATGCCTGCCCTGTTCACATTTAAAATGGAGAGTGAGAATTATGACAGCAGAACATATGCTTTGAATACAGAATGAGGTAAGCCATTTGAATGGGAATTCTTGTGCAGAGCTAGGAAAAGTTAGTTCCGTGAATTGTGACATGCAGAATTGTTTGGCACGGCTAATATGATGGGATTTGGCTCAACTCTTGTGGGTAGAAGTCATGTTGGCTGAATGATCTTGGGAATTATAGTCCAAGCAAAGATCTTCTCCAAACACTTTGTTTTGACTGGTAGTGAGCTGTCTGGAGAGAGTCAGGACCTGGGAACCAAAGAGCAATCAGGATTAGTTGGCAAAGCAGGAGCAGAGAGTAAGATGGGGCTCAGGATTGAAGAGCTATAAGTCCGCATAGTTAAAGCAATGGTATTTCTGGTAGTAATGTACGGTTGTGAGAGCTGGACCATAAGGAAAACTGAACATAGAAGATGAGACGCCTTTGAAATGTGGTGTTGGAGGAGAATTTTGAGAGCACCCTAGACAGCAAAGGGAACAAATAGGTCGATCTTAAAAAAAAGTCAACCCTGGCTGCTTCTTGGAAGATCAAATATTGAAGATGAAGCTAAAGTACTTTGGGCATCAAATGAGAAGAGCGGATTCATTTGAGAAAGCCTTGATGCTGGGAAAGGTGGAGGGCAGAAGAAGAAGGGGGCGGCAGAGAATGAGATGGCTAGATGGTATTATTGACACAATGGGCACAGTTGGGTGGGTTGAGGATGATGATGGAGAATAGGGGTGCCTGGCGTGTGATGGTCCATGGGGTCTCAAAGGATTGGACTCAACTATGTGACTGAACAACAACAACAAAGGGTTTGAAAGGCAGGCCTGGAAACAGAACCAACATAATCCTGGAACACATCATTGGAGTCTTCACTGGAGCCTGGAGGGAGCCTGGATGGGCATGTAGGCACCACCCAGAGAAGAGGACACATGGGCATCATTAAAATAGATGGCAGAGATCAGAACTGAACTTGAATAGGAATTTATATGCTTAAATTCAAATATAGAAATAAGGATAATATTCTAGGGAGAGGAAGAAATCTCACCTTGGTGGAGAAGACAGAGACTAGGTGACCTTCAGTCGGGACCAGAAATATCGGAACAAGGATAACCTTTTTCCTTGTGTAGAGGCCACATGTTAAATGTTATTCTTGTTCGAATATTGCTAGACCTGAATGTAGGTGTTTGCGTACCCAGTCTACTGTTGCTGTCAACAGGCACTCATTTGTACTGATAGGCAACTTCAAGTTCCCATTTCTAGAATGAAAATAAACATTAATAGGACTGGGTATTCTCTGCAGTGAAGAGGTTTTCCCTCTGGTCACAGGATTTCTTTATAGATGCAAATCTTTGGCCTCAGCAATCAGATGTACAGATTTAGGGTGGATCTAGCTACCACTGGCCAATCTCAAAACAAAAAGCCCAAGGGATGCCAGATATGAAGGTGAACAAAAACAAGTGCTAGGACAGAAAGCAAGGGTTCTCAACCTTTTAAATCTGGGGGCCGGATCATGCCCCCTCCGATTGTTGGTGGGCCAGATAGGTGCTGTCACCGCTGGTGGCAGTGTGGTGTTGGTGTTGGTGGGCTTAGGGCAGGACCACCCTGAGCCCCCTACCTCACCACCACCACCACCAGCAGGACCACCCTGCTCACCCACCACTCCACCCCACCTATGCCACCATTACCACCACTGCCCACCCCAAGCGACCACCCCCATGGCTCCCCCACCACTTTCCTGCATACCAGTCTGGAGGAGCTGCATGGCACCAAATCATCTGGCCCATGACCTCATTCCATCACTGCTTCCACTGCCACCACCTCAATCCTTGTCTCCTCCACTTGGCTTGGCATGTCCTTAATGCTGCTCCATAGCAGGGCGGATGTTGCAAGCCTTACAACATCTGCCCTGAATGGAGTGCCATTAGGGACATACCAAGCCAAGCAGAGGAGACAAGGATTGAGGCAGCGGTGGAAGCAGTGGCTGGAGAGAGGTTGTGGGCCAGATGAATTGGTGCTATCGGCTGGATCCAGCTCATGGACTGTAGGTTGAGAACCCATAACATAAAACCTAGTCTGGCCAGGTTGTTTTACTATGGTAATAGAGTAGACCATACTGCCAGCGACTCAACGCCGAGTGTCAGGTGGTGGTTAACTAACCTGACAACTCAGAGGACTAATGGCTTTGGGTGGCGAAGTCCACAGGGAAGGGTGATGATCCACAAGTGGGTTAAATCTCACTTGGATCCATCTTGATGGAAAGCAGTGGCTTCATCAATACTGGTCTGGGGCTGAGGAAGACTTTGCATGCCAAAAGAGCTCAGGACCAAAAGTGACTCACAGAACTGGATTAGTGGTACAGGTGTCATGCTGTAATGCGGAAGGCCAATGAAAGGCTACTGCATTATACTCTCAGGACAGTCTTCATGTCTGATCACCATGATGATCACCTATGTTTGGATTCAGATATGGCAGAAGAAGGACATAAATATGTCTTTTGCCACTTGTGGCATCACTGCTTCTAAATACATGTCCCACACGTTATCTAGGTTTAGGCTTCCTGTTCTTTTAAACTACCACTGCTTATAGCTGGTTCTTTCTGCAGATAGGGGATACCTTTTAGTAGAATAGGACATACCCAAACCTTTGAAGGCAATCCCATTGAAATGAATGGGAACAACTAAAAAGCAACAGTTGTAAATCAATCTGTTTTATTGCGATCTACACAGGAAGACCTTCTTCAGTTATTGACATCCATAATAATCCATTGCAGGGCTGGAGATTCAGAGAAGTAATGAGTTTCATTTGATTTGAGCAATCTGTTAAGCCCCCCCCCAAAGACCTGTTGAAAAGAAATGAACAGCTAGTCATTTATCTGAGAGTTAAGTGCTCTCAAACTCCATGGTATTAAAACAGATGTGATGGGTCTGTATGGCTACTTAAAAGGAGTTATGGGCACAAAGATAATTTAATAGGAATATCCGGAAATGAACAGGATCTTAATCTAAATGCATGGAAGTTCAAATGTGTATTGCAAAGGGTGTAAATCATCTTAAAGTTGGGATTGCTGAACAATTACATTTTTAGCAGATTAAGTGGTGTGCTGCTTTTAACACATTAACCAGAAAATTAATCAACCAAATATGAAATTGCTGCACATAGTTAATCTCTCTCTCATACATTCACATTTATAAAATAAAATTTATACTATTCCTGCTGTGAGTAACCTTCACCTCCTGTTTATGACTGACCTGCACATTTAGAAACCATTCTCCTCCTCCTCCTCCTCTTCTTCTTTCTTCATCCTTCTCTCTCTCTCTCTTTCTCTCGCTCCTTCTCACCCAGATGTGAAACTGTCAAAATGAAGCCACTTTTCATGGATTCCATCTGTAATTCCTTTTGCCAGACCTAGTGTGAGAAAGAGTCAGCACAACAGGGTTGCCATTGCTTGTGGTTCAAAAATACCATAATCTTCTGAAACAGTGCTTTCTTTTATTTTTTCCATTTTAACTTAATTTACTAGGGAGTGAAGCTTAAAATTCCTCTGCACAGTTATAATGGTGCTTGTGGGTATTATGAACCAACCTCTGGTGACCCTAATAGGGTTTTCAAGGTAAGTGAGATATTTAAGGAGTGGTTTTATCACTGCCATCTCATACAAACCCCCCCCCCCCCAAATAAATAAATAAATAAATTTCATGGCCAAGTTGGGATTTGAATTCAGATCTCTGGCGTCTTAATCCATCATACTGTTTACTATGCCACACTGGCTGCCCTAAGCTTACTAAACCTTATATCCAAGTAAATGTCCATTTTTTGTGTGATACAGTGCAGATTTATTTTGATACAAGTCCTGCTGTAATTCAAAGGCATACTCTGTGTGCTTAAGACTGCAGCCTTAATTCTTCATCAAAACAAGCCACATTCTCCCCTTTGGTTAAAATACAAATACAGGCGAAACTCTTGTGGAGTGGAGACAATGAGGAAATATTTCAACATGTGATTGTCTGAATGCTTGCATGTTTCCTGAGAAGCCTCTTTGGGCATCTTTATGTGGAACAAGATCTTAGTGTGTATTCTTGTTCCTTTAACACTAGGTAAGTCTAGTTTGCTTTTGCAAGTTCTAAAACTTCCTCTCCAGGGGAAAATACAGCTGGCCAAAACCTTTGCAAGTTTAACAGCCTTCCCCGACCTTGTACCCTCCAGATGTTTGGGACTATAGCACTTCTCAGCCCCAGCTAACATGGACAATGGCAAGGGATGACATGAGCTACAATCCTAAACCTCTCAGTGACTCCAAGTTGTGAAGGGGAATGTTCTTTAGCTGCTGTAGAAGATTATCCAAATCCTTCCTCCTCAATGATCACTGAATGAAGTTCATCATCTGTAATCTTTAAAAGGTTTTTAATTGCTTGCTTGTTCTTTCTTGCTGAAATGTGTTATCTCCTTTCAGTTGTTTTAAAAAATAGAAATATTTTATTATTCAGTGCAAGAGTCTTTGTGTTCTGCCTTTGTGCTGGGTGTTAGCTTAGGCTGGTCACTTTCATCATCGTCATCATCAAAGTGGTTAAGACACTGAACTTGGAGACTGGAAGGTCGGGTTTTGATACGCAAAGGTTGCACTTGGGGACATGAAAGGAGCCTCATTTGGGCATCCTCTAACAGAGTTTCTCCAGCAAAAAAACCTTTCAACCCAGAGTAATCTCTGATATGAAATCACCACTGCTACCATCACCACCACAATGACACTCCAGGTATTACTATGATTGAGAAAAATCTGATTAAGCTGACTGATGTGGTTGTTCCAGGTGACGGTTAAGTAGAAGAAAAAGGAATTGAAAAGATCTTGAAATATCAGGAACTGAAAACTGAATGCTTGAAGCAATCCCAAAAGAATTGAGGAAACATCTGAGTGCAATTCGCATTGATAAGATCATAAGATATAGTAATATAATAATGTGCTGAAATGATAGTTCCAATATATGGGAACCTGTACCAAAGTTTTCTAAGTAGAGAATACACAGAAGTGGTTAACCATTTCCATCTTCTATGGGTGCCCTGGGACTATGCAGCCTGCCCTTGACTGCAGAGACTACCTTTTGTGGAATGCACAGCAGGGTACTGAACTACTGAGTTATCCAACCAGATTTGTATATCACACACAAACAAAGAGGAGAACAGAAGATACAGGTTTGTACAAAACATGTAAACATAAGCGTATAGGCATCCAAGTGTGGAAATAATTACTGTTCTTTTTGTTGGCAGACAGGACCTCTCACCATGCTGCTAAAACAAGACAATATCGGTTTCATATTATGTGTGGGCAGTAGTGTTTGTGCATACAGAGACAACAAATTAAATGGTTTGCCCATTTGGAGAGAATGCCTTGCGATTCCATGCCTTACATGGAAGGACAAATACCATGAGGCAGACCCAGAGGAAGGTGGAGAGATTAGCATGTTTAATGCTAGGTGCTTGTCTTGAAAACGACTACAATTTGCAATTCAACAGGGTGAAATTTCACAACGAATCCAAATAACAACCAAAGATAATCTATTACGAGTTGTAAAAAGCAATATTAATTTATATTCTTATCTGTTATGCTAACCAATCACTCTGTACCTCTGTATATGATGTATGTATATAAATTGGTGTCATGAAGTCTCACTCCTATGTCTGATGAATTGGACTTGATTCACAAAATCTAACATTAAAATACAGCAGTTAGTCTTTAAAGTGCTACAACGGGGTTTTTTTTTTTGTTTACTCTCTAATAAGGAGGAACAAGGTGGACCTGCAACAGTTTCAGAGGACAGGGGGACACTAGTCCATCACTAGACCCACCAATGGTTGCACCTCCCCATTCCACCAGAACTGGAATTGCCCAGTGGTCCACTTCTGATTTTTTTTAAAAAATCCTTCTTGTTTTTCATATTACTTCACTGGAACAAAGTCAGTGCATGCTCTATTATTTGATTTAAAGCAGGGTTTCCCAACCTTTTCAAGCCAGGTCACGCTCTCCAGGACAGCTTCAAAGGTCGAACGGCCATTTTGCCCTTCCTACATGATGGGGGTGGCCATTTTGACCCAACAGCTTCAAATGGGATGACCATTTTGTTTCTGGAATGCCCTTGGAGGTGGGCCAAATGAAATGGCACTGTGGGTCAGATCTGGCCCACTGGCCTTAGGTTGGGAACCCATTATTTAAAGGGAACAATGCTTCTTGGTGTGTGATGCTCTGTAAGTTAATAGCAACAACAACTTTAACTGCAGTTCTACAAACCTGGGATGGGACCACATGGTGTCCACTCCCACTTTAAAATCTACAAAATCATTTTGGTCCCATTTCCCATTAATATATACATAATACAAACTCCAGGAAGAAAGAATGTAAAAATCAAGCAGTGAGGAGGAAAGACAGCACCCCAGTGATTACAGCCACTTTGATGTTTCCAGGTACTTTTTTCATTAAAGGTCAGAACAGCATAATGGAAACAGTACTTTTGGAGAAAGCCACAGGTATTTGTGCCACAATCATTAATAAGAATGCACATCGTTAATTACTACTCATACCCAAACTGTTATCCAGTTGGAGGAAGGAGCGAGTAAGCCTCAGGTAGGAGTTGTTGTTGTTTTGGGGGGAGGTCATGATAGTAGAACAAATAGTTATTTTTAAAAATATTTTATCATATCCATGTATTTTTAATTCATTATTTTTCACTGCTAAGGATTGGGAATGTTTTTCTGGGTTTTCAGACTCATGTGCCAAAATAATTTTCCTGGTTTTGGACACAATGCACCTCGAATAGGTAGGAAACGGGTGTGGTTTACTCCCCCCAAATGTCTTAAGTTAGCTTTGGTACATTGTCATTGTGATGGACCTGGTCCTGGGGTTGCTGGGTCTGCATGCTTGACACTTGCAAAATGTTTTACCAGGAAGCAGACGGAGTCTTCGGAAATACAAGCATTACGTTTTCTCTAGAAACAAGACCGTGCTGTACCTTCTTTTCATTAACTCAAGTCAATACCCAGAGGACAATCAACAGTGATGTTAGGACCACCTAAAGATATGATATGTAAAGTGATAGGACAGCTGAAGATGATAAGCTTATATAATGCAATCCATGTGTCTTTGTTTATCACTTGGTTCAAAAGACATTTTTCTTTCAGGAAGAAAAATTGTTTTCGACCCTTCCTTTCCTTTTCCTGGTTTGTTCTTCTAGCTTTTCCTCTGCACCGTTTGCTGTGATTCATCTGGCCCACGCTGCCCTTGTCACTCCTGGAAGCGGAAGTAAAATGTGCCCATACGGGAGCGACAAAGGCAGTGTGGGCTGGATGAATCGCAGTAAACCCATTCATATGGATTCACTGGGTGTTTAGGCTTCTGGAAATTGAAGTCCAAAACCCAAAGTTTGGGAAACACTGCTTTAGAGCAGGGTTCCCAGCCTTTGGCCTGTGGGCCAGACCCGGCCACGACAGCATTTCATGTGGTCTACTGCCATACCAGAAGCGGATGAATTTATGACAACTGTAAATGCACCTGCGGCAGTTGTAAACGTGTGGGTGTGTTTTACGGCAGCATTTATGCCAAGGAAAACCACCAGTCCAGCTCACTCAGCTGTCGGGTGGGCGTCATCTGGCCCACAGCTTAAAAAGTTTGGGAACCCCTGCTCTAGAGGCTTGCAGCAGAAATGAGTGGGAAAGGTGGAAAGTTTATCTACTGACTGGAGCTGGAGGGCAGCCCAACATAATTTTGTATGCCTAGAAGCAGTGCTGCAGGGAGCCAGTAAAAATCCTCACTACCCCTGGGGTCCATCTCTTCACAACAAGCGCATATGTTTCATATACAAATGTCATATGTCAAAACATGGTTTTATTAAACATGAATCCCCTTCAGTTATGCTAATTTAATCCCTTGTGACCATGCCTCCCTTGTAATTTACTGTGATGGTTGAAGAGATGGATTAAATTAATTACACTATAAGCTGTTATTATGTACTTGTGTGACAGTGACAAAATCAGTGATGTTCAGTGAATTGTTCGCTGATGATATTCTTTGACTGTTGTTTTTTTCTTGTTCAGCCATGTTATAATCTTCACTGGACATTGAAATAAAAATTATGTTTTTAAATGAAGATCAAGACTACATTTTTAGGCAGCTAAAGGGAAGCCCTGGTGGCATAGTGCAGGGATTCTCAATCTGTGACCGGTGGGCCAGATGTGGCCCACAGCACCATTTCATGTGGCCCACCACCACCTCCACCACACCTAGAAATGCCATGTGTTGGAGGAAGGGTAAAATGGCCACCCGGCCCCTGAAGCTGTGTGAGGGAGCATGACCCGGTCCCTGGCTTTAAAAGGCAGAGAACTCCTGGCATAGTGTTTAAACTGCTGTACTGCAGCCAAAACGTTATGAATTCAATCCTGATGGGGATCAAGGTTGACTCAGCCTTCCATCCTGCCAAGGTTGGTAAAATGAGTACCTAGTATGTTGGAGACAAAATGCTAATTACATGTAAACCACCCAGAGAGTGCACTAAGCGCTATAGGGCGGTATAGAAGTGTTACTGGTATTGCTAAGACAATGGAGAACTCCTGGGATCCTAGGGGGAGTTGTCTGGTTTTTTGTTTGTTTGCTTGGTTGGTTGGTTTTTACCTGACTGTCATTCACCCTTTCTAACCCTTGAGCCTCCTGGATGTGTTGAACTGCAACATTCTTCATCTTCAGCAATTTGGGAGTGATGGGAATTGTAGTCTAACATACCGAAAGAGCACCAGCTTGTGAAAGTCTGCTGTGTCTGATCAGCCAACTGGTCAAGTCAATCCATTTTAAGGAGAAAATCAGAATGCCATTTCAGGTCACGTGCCAGGCTACACCGAAGAAGGTTTTTAAGCACCGGTCCTTAATTTTAACCAGTGATCTCCATGCTTCGTTGCATCTCTATCACAGTAGTGTGTTTTTATCTGTACATAGACAGCTGGTTGGCAAGTGATCCCAAAATAGAACTCTGCTTCAAAGGCCAGCCAAATGACAGTTCTTCTTGAGCTTGTCTTTATGTTGGCTGGAAATAAACATCTGGTTTTCAAACATTCATTGGGCTGGGAACCTGTTCCAGATTGTTAGTAAGGCTGCCAATGTGGCAGAAATCCACAAATATTTGTGCAGATACTGCATTCCCTTCTTTTTTGTTATGAGTGAGGAGGACAGAACTGTGGTTTCTGAAATGGCTTGTCTTTCCTAAAACATGTTTTTTGCCTCTTTGTATCTATAGGTTTGCACCACAGAGACTTTGGTTCACGTCTTGCCTCTGTCATAGATGAATTGTAAAGGAGACCAAGAAATCAACTTTTTTTCTCTAAACTGGTCATCATCTGTAAACTGAAAGAATATACAGTACTGTACTGGTAAATGGTGACATACATGAACTCATTTTAAGAACCCCCATCTCTGCACCCAGACTCTGGAAGTAATTTGTTACAAATAGTTACTTGTAATTGATTCTCCCCTGCAATGATGACAGTGTAAGCAATTTATTTATTTATTTAATTTATTTATAATTCATATTTCTATAGCTGCCCACTCACCACATCGTGGCGACAAAGGGTGGCTTACATATGAAATATAGAACTAGAAAATAAAAAACAAGGGTGCCAAGAAGGGGAAAACACAAAAGTTTGAGCAATGGGGCAAGGCATCCGTGGCTGCCCATGCAGCCGGAGCGTCAAAAGCAGCCACCCGCACAGCTGGGACAGCATCTTCGGCTGAGGCTCCTCCCAATGGCCCTTTTCTATCACCCCGGACAGATGTTTCGAGTCCAGGGGAGGGCAGAGAAGTCCATGGCTGGATAGCTCCGTGAGTTAGATATCTGGCTCTGGAGCTAGAGCCGGGATTCTCAAACAGCAGCCTAGGGGCCAGATGTGGCCCACAGCACCATTTCATGTGGCCCACACTGCCTCCACCAGAGCAGGAATTGTCATGTGTTGGAGGATGGGCAAAATGGCAGTCCGGCCCCTAAAGGTATCTGAGGGAGTGTGACCCATCCTCTGGCTTAACAAGGTTGAGAGCTCCTGAGCTAGAGGCTGGGTGCTCAGTTCCCCCCCTGTGCCTTCTGAGAGAAAAGGCAGCTTGTGTGGCCTTGGGCAAGCTGCATAGTCCCAACATGAGCCAAGAAGGAAGGGATGGTAGACCACTTCTATGTATCTTCTGTCTAGAAACCCCTGAAAAGGTTTACAAGTCAGAATTGTCATGACAACATACAATTATTATTAAGCAGTTTGTATTCTGGGATTGTAGTGGCTCAGTTGGTTCAGACGCTGAACTTGATGACTGGAAGGTCAACAGGTCGGCAGTTCAAGACCTGAGTGCTGTATGATAAAGTGAGATTCTGTCTCTGTCCCAGCTCCTGCCAACTCAGCAGTTCGTAAACAAGAAGCTGCAAGTGGATAAATAGGTACCACTTTGGTGGGAAGGTAAACGGTGTTCCATGCACTCCAGTGCCTAGTCATGCCTGCCACATGTCCATGGAAATGTCTGCAGATGCAGAAGACATCACTGGCTCTTTGGCTATAAACAGAGATGAGCACTGAACTCTAGAGTTGGATACAACTGGCTTTCAAGCAAGGGTGACCTTTACTTTTACTAATTTGTATTCTGACTATAATGTAACATGAGATGATTGTGTCCGTTTTGTGGTGCAATAATGACATTACACATACAGTTATACAGAGCAAAGAAAACTCCCAAGGTACTCCAGCTGCTGTAGGTCTGGAGGGGTAGAAGCCTCTTGTGCTGAGACAACTATCCTTGTATTGAGTGATCTCTGCCATTTTGGCACAACTGGATCTGCAGACCCAACTGCTAGGCGGACTGAGATAAGTCATTAGAAGAGCCCACCACCCCACTCCCATCCCCGAAAGGATGAAAAAGCTGAGGAGCAGGGAAGAAGCTGAGTCAGAACTGAACACCTATCAGTCCATGGATAGTGAGGATAGTACCCATAATTACAAGGAGATGGTTTCACAAAATGGTGGCAACAACAGAGGAAGGGAGGAAATGAGTGAAGATTAACAAAGAAAACATGTTTATTCATATGGTGATTTGAAGAGGCCATTACCTAAATCAGTGATGGGCAACCTTGGCGTTTCAGGTGTTCTTGGACTTCAATTCCCAGAAGCCCAAGTCAGCACTCCAATGCCCAAATGACAAAACAAACAGAGAGAAGAGGTGTGACAGATCACTTTGTCTGTCATCTTATAAAGGAGTGGTAAAACATAGCTTAATTGTACCCACACATAAACTTAAAAACATACTTGGGTGAATAATGCTATTGAATCAATAGGTGGCACCAGTCTTGATTTTATCTTGGTAGAATTTCCTGTGATTTAATGCCCTTGTCTGAGGGGCAAAACTTTCCATATACCTTCCTGATAGCTATTTTCTTTAAGTCTTCCCTGTGCTTTGAGAGTCATTGTAGACCAACAGTTCCCAACCTTTTCAAGATGGGGGCCAGGTCACGCTCTCTCAGTCAGCTTCAAGAGCTGGATGGCCATTTCGCTCTGCCTGCATGATGGGGGCAGTCATTTTGTTCCAACACCTTCAAAGGGGTGGTCATTTTGTTTCTTGAATGCCCTTGGAGGGGTGGGGGGGCCACATGAAATGGCACCATGGTCCAGATCTGGCCTTAGGTTGGGATCCCCTGTTGTAGACTCTGCTACACAGAGGATTTCCCCTGATGGACACTTGGGTTTTCCAAAAAGGAGAAAGCAAGTTACAAAAAATTGCATTTGATTTTCCTTTTCATGTGCTTACCTATTGCTACCAGAAGATGATCCTCCTAAGTTATGGCCTTTGTGTTTCACATTCCACAGTCATGTACATGCTGTGGCTGCTACAGTAAATCTTGCCTTCTTCTACAGTCTTATTTATGCATTGTTATTTATAATGTCCCACTAATGGGCAGCCTTTTTTGTCAGTAAAATAATTACCACTTGCTTTTAAGTAAAATCAATGGAAAGTTCTGCAAGGTGCAAATGAGCCTAGTGTATTTAACTTGATCTATTGCCAGGGAGCAAGGCATGGCACCCGCTCAAATTGCAATGTCTTAGGACTAATGCAATAGATAACAAAATTCTCTGGAATGCCTGGGGCAGAAATGTATGTGAGAAAAATTTACAATTCAACCCATCTCACAAAGGAATGAATATCACCGACAACCCTTAGGGCTGCATACTGTATCTGCCTCTATAAGCAGAAAGGACTTACATAAGTGGCACACAATTTTTATTTTTTTAATTATTATTGTGTTATCTAAGATATAAATCTCCAATTGATGGATTGGAAAAGAATACTAGGTTATAGCAGCCCAAGGTAATATGAAGAAATCTAAGCTTGCTACCATCTTACTTCTTTGACTGTGAGTGCTTGTTGTTATTGCTTAATTCTCTTTTAAGAAAGAGAGATTACAAGAAATTGCAAGAATAGAAGAGATAGTGAGAGCTTGATTACATGGGCATATATTCTGTTTTTGCAATTGTTTTTGCTGTGGTTTGGGTCAACTAAAGTCATATTATTTGCATGCGTTTCCCCATCCCACCTCTTTTTACTGTGTCTTGATAATTTCTGGCACAGCACTCTGGGTGCATTTATTTTGGCACACTGCTAATTATTCCATTCTGTAAGTCCTGCAGATGGTTAGTTCACATCCCAATAGGCCAGTGATGGCGAACCTCGGCACTCCAGGTGTCCTTGGACTTCAATTACCAGAAGCCCAAGTCAGCACTCCTGCTGATCAGGGCTTCTGGGAATTGAAGTTCAAGAACATCTGGAGTGCCAGGGTTCACCATCACTGCAATAGGCTGTGGGCAATGCTATCAGATGTGTCAATACTGTGATGTATGTGGTGGGTTATGACATTAAAATGGATGATGAAAAAACCCTTTCCTATACGCTTTCCTAATTTTTAAAAATCGGTTCTCTAACCGAACCAGCACAATTCTAGCTATACCACGCTAGGCAGATGTAGCGCTGTTTCACTATGTTACTTCGTTTAACAGCACAAAAGGAAAAATATCTTGGTCTGCTGAAAAATGGATGCTCCTGCCTTGGTATGCATGAGTAAACCAGGGAAACTTTACCCATGGAAAAAGGGTGAGCTGAAAAGAGGTCCCCATTTTATCTTTGGCAGGCAGACTGGACTGACTTCCTAAACTAAAGTACACTAGCAGACATGTACCCTCTCTGTCTCTCTCTCCCCACAAACATGCACACACATGCATGCACACACGCGAGCAACTGCATGCACACGCACACGCACACACAGAGCGGCTACAGAAAATTCCAAAAGGAAGAAGGCACAACTATAATAAACAAAACTTTATCTTAACCTCTCCACACAAATCTTGTTTTAAAGACATGAAAATGTATCTTAAGGAAAACTCCACTAGATAAACTGAGGAGGATGGAAAGATGGATACCTCCAAAACCCATCCTCTATAGAAAGGCAGGGAAGTGAGTGCCAGTAATTCAATGGGGAACCGATTGAAGCATTCTAAAGACCAGATGTTCAAGCTGGGTTCCAAAAAGGAAGAAGCACCTGAGATTATATTGCAAATACAGGATTTGCTGACTTTCAGAAGATCAGCCTGTGCAAAGCCTTTCACTGTGTGGATCATGGGAAACTATAGGCTGATCTCAAAGATGTGAGTGTGCTTCAACACTTGATTGTCCAGATGTATAAACTATATTATGGAGAGGAAGCTACTGTTATTACAGGATGGTGGAAGAAACATTAATACTTTAAGATATGCAGGTGACCACATCTTACTGGCTCTGTGGAGATCTCTGTTGTGAGCCTCATAAGCATTGAGGAAGGGAAAGAACCTAAGAGAGGATTACCTTGTGGAGCTGCAAAACCAGTGTACTTATCAGCTCCGACTCTTTCCCAGCCCACTTCAGGCCATCCACTCAGTCCTCAGCCTCACTCTGTTCTTTCTTTTCCCCCACTGAACAGCCCCAGATCTTCTTCCACTCCCTTTTTCATTCTCCTCTTGCACTTACATTGCAAAGTGAATTTTAAGGTTAAATGGTGAGTTTCCCAGTTTGAAAAGGATGAGGAGGAAAGGATCCCTGGATAATATTACAAAACAACATAACTTTCCTAGTCAAGGAGGCCTTTAAGAATACTACTCCCTTAACAATAAATGCTGGTCAATTGACCCTGTGTGCCCACAGACACCAGGCATTTTATTTTATTTTTAATTTTTCAATTGTTCTGTTGTTTTATTTTATTTTGTTGTTTGTTTTATTATGTTACTTGTTATTTGTATGTGCACCTCCCAGAGCGGGAAATATGCCAGATGGGCAGTATAAAATGCAATCAATCAAATCAAATCAATCAATCAATCAATCAATCAATCAATCAATCAATCAATCAATCAATCAATCAATCAGTAAATAAAATTTAGCCCACCAAATTCTTTGTAAATTGTTGCCTCTTTACATAATTGAGAAAGATGGTGAGTCTCTCAGAAAGCAAAAAAATGCCAAACTTAATTCAGCATTAATATGTTTGACTGCATATGGCAGGGGTGTCCAAACTTTTGGAGGCGGGAGCCTGACCACGCCCCCAGAACAGCTGAGCAGGGCAGACCATGCCCCCAAAACAGGGCATGTTTCCACATACATGGCCATTTTACTTCCTGGCTTGGCATGGACGCTTCTGTGCATACGTGAAAAGTTGACATTTTACTTCCTGGTTTGGCATGGATGTTTCTGCACATTCACGAAAGTGGCCATTTTACTTCACAGAAGCATCTGCACCAAACCAGGAAGTAAAATGGCCATTTTTCGTGCATGCGCAGAAGCATCTGTAATTATTTCCTGGTTTGGCGAGGGTGTCACGGGAATGCCAAGGTCAGCAAATTCTTGTCAAAAATGGGCTGAAGGAAAACTTCCCATCCCAATGCTTATGTTTCCTCCTGTGCCCAAGAGACGAGAGGTGAATGCAACAGACCTAACCTTTTTACAGCTCTGAATGCATCAGGGTTGTGTGGCATCTCTGCTCAGTAGCGAGAGCTGACCTGACTCAATAGATGGGATACTCTGTCTCCTCACTCTTGGCAAAGAACATATTTTCCTTATCTGCTCATACAAAGATAATAGAAAGCAGCTGATTGGAAATGAAGGGTGCTTCTGCTACAGCAAGAACTTGGATAGTACAGAGAGCCTGTCAATGCCTCTCAGAGTTGCCCTTGTTAACAGAGGCTCCTAGAAAAAGTGTGAGATACTCATACCACATGAAAGAAGGACTTAACTACCTCTCTCTCCCCTCCAGCTAGATCAGGGATGCCCAAACTATGGCCTGTGGGCCAGATCCGGCCCCTGACACTAATTCATCCAGCCCACACCACCCTCCTTTCTCCCAGAAGTGTGTTTTACTTCTGCTTCAGGGAGTGACAAGGGTGGTGTGGGCCAGATGAATTAGCATCAGGTGCTGGATATGGCCCACAGGCCATAGTTTGGGCACCCCTGGTTTAAGCAGAGGAAAAGGCAGCTTAAAATCTATCTCATCCTGTTGCAAAACAGATTGCAAGGTGCGTTTTACTTCCACTTTTGGTGGGAGGAACCATGTGACCGGCCCACTGAACCATGTGACAAGCCTGCTAGACCATGTCACCAGCCCATAGCCCAAAAAGTTTCGGCATCCCTGAACTAGATAAAACACTAGTTTGTAGTTAGAAGGGGGTAACATACTCTTACTCCAAAGACAGAAGTATTCAAAGCTTTCAGGTCTGCCTAATCAACTTGCCAGCAAAGTCTGTGCTTGCTATTGATTCCTCTAGTGCTCTCTATATGAGGCTGCCCTTGAAAATGCTAAAGAAGTCCCAGCAAATCCCAAACACAACTGCTTAGCTGATATTAAGGACACAAACATTCAATCACATTTCCTCAACCCTAGCCTGTTTGCACTGATTCCCTGTAGGCTTCTGTGCCAAATTCAAGAAACTGGTAAAGACCTACACCGGGGGTTTCTCAACCTTGGGTCCCCAGATGTTCTTTGACTTTAGTTCCCAGGAACCCTGATCAACAGGTGTACTGACTTGGGCTTCTGGGAATTGAAGTCCAAGAACATCTGGGGGCTCAAGGTTGAGAAATCAGGCCATTTTATTAGTGGTCCCTTGATATGGAATTTGCTACCAGTGCAGTTGTGCCAGGTCTCCTCTTTCTGTGTCTTTCGAAACAGCTCAGAATGGAACTATATAGAGATGCCTTTAAAGATACAGTATGTTATCTATGTTATTGATTTTAGTTTGGTTGCTTCTGTACCACTAATTGGTCCTTTGCTTCTTGTGTCTCTGTCTGAGCTCTTTGGGCTTAGTTTGATTTTTAGCGACTGGGATGGCTTTATTTGTTATTTTTACTTGTAAAAAGGCCAGAATAGTGGTTATGCACTGAATGGTAGGGTAAAAATGCAACAACCAACCAACCAACCAAATCTTTTGATGACCAAGCTAAAGCAGCAACTTGCACAGTCCAGAAACATCATGTTGAAAATGAACAAGTTAAATGTAACCACTTAAGAGAGGTTACCTCTTTTAATGGCAGACTTATTGCAACATCTGTCTAGCCACCTTTCTGTAAATCAATCATATATTTAAAGTGAGAGTTGAAAGGGGAAATTGATGAGGAGCAAGATGGAAGAAAGCTGCAATCTTATTGTTTATTTATTAGTTGTGTTTATATATTGCTCGTATTTCAGTGAATATAGCTTTGCTTCTCCTTGTTTTATATTCATAACAACCAGAGGCAGATACAGTATGTAGGTTTCAAAGTGGTTGCATAATCATATTTGCTGCCCAAGAAATTACTGTACTGTACTGTATTCTCATTCACACTCACAGAACCATCTGAGATCCGACTGTATGAATCTTTTTGTTTCATTTTCCTCACACATTTTTTAAAAAGTAGGTTTCATAATGATTTGTCCTCCCTCAAACCTCAACCTCTTCCATCCAGAAAATAAAGGATTTTGCAAATGTTGTTAAATTTTTAGCATCAAAAACACAGTTAAATACTAGACCAGGGGTTCTCAACCTAAGGCCCGCAGGCCAGATCTGGCCCATGGGCCATTTCATGTGGCCCTCTAAACCTGCAATGGCATTTGAGAAACAAAATGGCCACCCCTTTGAGGCTCTTGGGACAAAATGGCTACCCCCATTGTACAGGCAGGACAAAATGGCCACCCAGCCCTTGAAGCTGACTGAGAGAGCGTGACCCGGCCCCCAGCTTGAAAAGGTTGGGAACCCTTGTACTAGACATTCAGAGCCTGAGCCTGGATGGATTAATCTTCCCATTTCAGTTTCTCCCATATTCCGTATTCCATATTTCAGATCTCATATTCTTTCTGCCCTGCATGGGAAGGAATTGCCAGTTTTAGTTTGCAGCAGGATATGCTTAGTTTGCAAAACTTGAGTAGGGCTGTTAATGTTAAGACCTTTTGGAGGCCAATATTAATTTGACTGCATATAATAACATTATCAATCCCCAGGGTATCCATAAATCAGAAGAAGTTACTTGATAGCATTTAACAGCAAGAATGTTTGATGCTTTGAGTTTCTTAAGGGAAGAGGGGCTATAAATGTAATACAGAAAGAAATATATCAATATTCTGTTTGCTGCTACTCACATAAATATCTGCACTGCAAAGACAGCTGGGCTTCTTTTTCCTTTCTCTGTCTGCCTTGCCCCATCTTTGCCAATGACATAAACATTAATTCATCTTATTCCTCTGGATAACTCAGTGGTTTAACTATCTGCCAGCTGAGCCAGAGACTGGGAATTGGATTCCCCACTGTGCCACCTTGACAGAAGCTGGACTTGATGATCCATTGTGTCTCTTCCAGCTTTATATTATTATCAAACATGTACAAACATGTACATACTCCACCAGGAATGTTGGCGTCCCACTACAGTATTTGGGTCCTAGATCTGGACCAAAGAGTCAGTGAGGCATCATCTGATAATGTGGCTGTGAGACCTGATTTGTTGATACAAAAGAATACAAGGTCTACTGTATCAAACACCCTTCTCATGTGTGAGCACAAATGGTAAAATAATGTATTGTATCTTCTTCTTCAAGTGCTGTATCCAATTCCAAATATTGGCTATCATCATGGAAATCAGTCATTAAGATTGTCCTGAGAATATAATGCAGTGGTCTTCTATTTGCCTTCTGCATCATAGTGTGACACAAGTACCACTGATCCAGTTCTGTGAGTCACTTTGTGGTCCTGAGCCCTTTTGGCTCATAAAGTTCTCCTCAGCCCCAGGTCAGTATTGATGGAGCTGCTGCTCTCGATCACGATGGATTCAAGTGGAATTTGATCCACTTGGGAACCATTACCTTTCCCTGTGAACTTTGGCACCAGGGCCATAGCCAGCCCCCCCGGGGGGGCCCAAAACCCTCCTGAAAAAAAAGTTCACCCCTCCCCCAAAATCTAGAATCCTGGCTACGGCCCTGTTCAGCACCCAAAGCCGCTAGTCCTCAGGGTTGTCAGGTTAGTTAACTGCCACCTGATGAATCCCTGGCAGTATTGCCTACTACAGGATCACCTTCTATGTTGTAAAATGAAGTATACAAATGTAAAACAGAAACATATCTCAGAACAATTCAGAACAACCCTCGAAAGACCAGAGACAGCTCTATTGTGTAGGTCGAGTCCTCAAAAGCATTGGAAGTTGCTATTTGTGGGAGAAGGACTATCATAAGATAAGTGCTCACACTTCAAAATCCATCGCTACGTTTCTCCTTATCATTCTGCACATATGGAACTTTATATTTTGTTTCCTTGTTTCTTTAAACTTTGATCTGTACTCCTCTCCTTTCACTCCAGATTAGCACAGCTTGTTAACAGGAATGTCACATACGACTGCAATTAAACACAAAAGCAATCAAACACACACACACTTCCCCCTGTCTGCCATTTAAGAACCAAAACAATACACTGAGAAAGGACAATATTTCGAAGGGTAGATTGAGTGTTCAAAGAACAATTTAAACCGTTGAAAGCAACTAATACAAGTTGAAAGCCTGGCAGATTGGATATCTCCTTTGCGAGAACCTGAAGGGAAGGGTCAAACTAGACATTGAGCACAAATGCGTGTCACATTATCCCTGCAGGGCTGCTTTAAAGTATGGCGGATGGGAATCTCTTGAAGAGAAATGCTTACCCTTTTCTCTGCCTGCTATCTGCTGGCTTCAAAGTGACTGTAAGCAGACACTATCTGTTTGATTGATAATTCAAGAAAACTCATACAATCTTCTTTGGGAGAAGGTTATTTTTATTTTTTCAGCTACTCATTCTGTTGTTTATTTTATTTTGTTGTGCATTCTATTATGTTCCTTTGGTCTATTTGTCTTTACACATCCCAGACTGGGAAATATCCCAGATGGGTGGTATAAAAATGTAAGAAATAAAATAGAAATAGAAATAAATTAAAGTTGCTGGGGAGAAGTAAAGGCAAAGGTAAAGGTCTCCCTTGCTTGAAATTCAGTTGTGTCCTATTCTAGGGTACAGTGCTCATACCTATTTACAACCAAAGAGTCAATGCTATCTGTGTCTCCAGACATTTCTGAGGTTATATGCAATGGTGGGATTCAATTTTTTTTACTACCTACTCTGTGGGTGTGGTATGGTGGGCGTGGCCAGGGGGAAGCCCTGTGTTGCACCCGAATTAGGGCTACTTTATCTGAAAACATGGATGGGTGCGGCCAGCCAGAATTTCTGCAACCGGTTCTGGCGAACTGGTGCGAACCTGCTGAATCCTACCACTAGTCATATGACAGGCATGCTGTTATCTTTCCTGCCAAAGTGTTGCCTATTTATCTACTGCAATTTCTTGTTTTTGAACTGCTAGTTTGGAAAGAGCTGGGACAGAGACAAGAGCTCACTCAATTGTGCAGGACTTGGGTCTCAAACTGCTGACCTGTCAACCTTCCAGTCATCAATTTCAGCATCTTAACCTCTAAGCCACTGCAGGCCCTTATAGTAATAGGAATAGTAGTACAGTTGTACCTCGCTTAAAGAGCATAATGCGTTCCACAGGATTGCTCTTTAAGCGAGTTTGCTCTTTAAGTGAAACACCATTGTAAGTGACCAATTGTGTGTGTGTGTGGGGGGGGGGGATTGCAAACCCTGATTTATTTGTTAAGTGAGTTTTTGGTTGGTTTTATTTGTTAAGTGAAACGAATATTCAGAAAAAAAATTCTGCTCTTTAAGCAAGTTACTCTTTAAGCGAGGTGCTCTTTATGTAAGGTTTGACTGTACCTGTCAAATTTGACCAGAGCAGATTCCAGGAGAACTTAGTATTGATCTCCTTTTACAAAATACATAAAGAGCAGAATTTTCTGTGAATGGTCACCTCGCTTAACAAATAAAACCAACCAAAAACTCACTTAACAAATAAATTGGGGTTCACAATCCCCCCTCAGAAGTCACAATTGGTCACTTACAATGGTGTTTTGCTTAAAGAGCAAACTCGCTTAAAGAGCAATCCTGTGGAACGCATTATGCTCTTTAAGTGAGGTACCACTGTATACCCACATTCGTGTTTCCCAACATTTGGGACAGAAGGCGTTTTATGATTTGTTTGTTTTAACATGTAAATATGGAACAAAATGAAACGGACAGATTTTCTCATCTCTGTTTGAGATCCCCCTCCATTCCTCTCAATTAACTTTCCTCCTCTCCTCACTGCACCATCTGCTTTCCAGATAAGAAAAGCAGATGCTGGGAGTCTAATATTCATTCACTTTGGTGCATATTGGGGTAGTTAGTCTCTAAATCTCCCCTTGATTGTCAAAATCTTCTCAGAGACCTGCAGCACATTCCAGGAAACGCAAACATGGTGGGAAGCAGGACAGGGGAGAAAGGAGATCAATTTTGCTCTGTATACTCTGCTTTGTCCTGTAATCCAGGCACTTCCTGGCCCAGCCGGGTATCTATCCAACCTCTTTACTGCCTGGACATCTCTCTGCCAAGAGGGATCCCACATTCAATCTAAAGCATCTCTTTGCTAACCAGATGCTGCTCTCGAAGTGTTTCCCCCAACCATAGCTTTTCCCCGCCTCCTTCCCATCTAAAGAGGAGCTTGATCGAAGCCAGCAACCTTCAAACTCTATTCCAAAGAGGAATACAAGCATGTGGGACCCACATGTCAATGTTGCTCAAGAGCTGCTTCAAGAACTGTCTCTTAAAACATTTTCAGTGGGGTTTCATTCTGGATGGGACCATAGCTAGGATGGTGGGCATTGCTGGTTCAGAAGAGAAGCCTTGAAGCCATCTTTCTAAACTCATACAGCTGCAAAATGGCCTGAGATCGTGATGGTGAACCATACGGGCGTGTTTTACTTCCACTTCTGGGAACGACGAGCGCAGCACAGGCTGGATGAATTGCAGTAAACCCATTTGTGTGGATTCACGGGGTGCTTGAGCTTCTGGGAATTGAAGTCCAAAAACATCTGGAGTGCCAAGGTTCACCATCATGGATCTATTCCATCCCTGTCTTCTGTTAGTGAAGTCAATCCATATAATCAAGATGAACTGAACAGGTAAAGGCAAAGAAGATATTGGGTGTTTTTGCTGAATGCCTCATTCTCTGATGTGAAAGTCTTGCCTTTTCATTCCTGATGTGTAGACTTACCACTGAGATTATTCTAATGTGATGAATCAAAGACAATTTGTACATGGACAGAGAAGCACGTCTGCTATTTTCCATTTCCAAGTTATGTTTTGTAACATGTTGGATTCTTTTTTGAAGCACCTGTGACAGATAAACCCCTTTGACCAACCCTACAAAGTATTCTCCATTGCCTAGTTTTATTTTGTTTTTATTGCCTTCACCAATTCTCTGTAAGCAGAAGGATGTGTTGTCGTGCTATACAATACATACAGTATATGTAAATTGCTTCAAAATTACTTGACACACTTTTTAAATAGATCAAAAGGGACTGTGGTGGCTTAGTGGTTAAGAAGCTCACCTTGTTAGCTGGAAGGTTGGCAAGTCATCACTTCAAGACCTGGGTATTGCATGACAGAATGAGCACCCGTCTCTGTCCCAGCTCCTGCCAACCTAGCAGTTTGAAAGCAAGAAATTGCAAGTAGATAAATAGGGGCCACTTAGATAGAAAAAGATCTTGGAGACATGAAAGGAGCCTCATTTGGGTGTCCCCTGAGTGGATAACTGAGTTATCCAGAGTCACCATGGCTATTGGCAGTGATATAAATCTAAATAAATAAATAAATATCCTTTCAACATAGAAAGCACATTGTGTGCTTTTGACACAATAATTAAAAAGAAATATCAAAAGCAACTTTCAAAGGCAAACAGGATGGTGAGAGATGTTCAGTTCTTTCACAGCACCTTTTATTCTAGGATGGCTCTTCTTCCTACTGCTTTCCCCTCTGCACATTTCCAGAAGTGGGCTTGTAACAAGAGGGGCTTCACATTTGGGTGAGCAAAACAATCTGTAACAGAACCCCCACCTCTGCTGGTGGACTCCCTTGGGGTTCCTTCTTGGTGGCAACTTTTTTGAACTGACTGACCATTTTAAGTCTCCCCAATGTCCCCAAGCCAGGATGGCCAAAGTGGATGTCCACAATGCCTTCTACCAGGGAACTGGGCTACCAGCTGTTATTTCAAGATGGCCAGTTCTAAGTCAGACCATGTTTTGTTAACTTAGGAAGCCTGGCAGATTGGATGTCTCCCTTTTGACAACCTGAAGGGAAGGGTCAAACTAGACATTGAGCACAGATGCATGTCACATCATCCCACCAGAGCTGCTTTAAAGTAAGGCGGGTGGGAATCTCTTGAAGAGAAATGCTTAACCTTTTCTCAGCCTGCTATCTGCCGGCTTCAAAGTGACTGTAAGCAGACACTATCTGTTTGATTGATAATTCAAGAAAACTCATACAATCTTCTTTGGGAGAAGGTTATTTTTATTTTTTCAGAGGAAGCAGCAAGTAGGAAGAGGATTAAACTCATAGCCCGCCCTCCCAAAATGACTTCTGCAGTGCAGTACCTCGCTTAAAGAGCATAATGTGTTCCACAGGATTGCTCTTTAAGCAAGTTTGCTCTTTAAGCGAAACACCATTGTAAGTGACCAATTGTGTGTGTGTGTGTGTGTGGATTGAGAACCCCAATTTATTTGTTAAGTGAGTTTTTGGTTGGTTTTATTTGTTAAGCGAAGCGAACTTTCAGAGAAAATTCTGCTCTTTAAGCGAGTTACTCTTTAAGCGAGGCACTCTTTATGCGAGGTTTGACTGTATATGTTGCATATATGTGTTGTCCTCTCAATATTAGGGCCAAGCACTGCAACCACTTTGCAAAATTATCTCAAGAAGGGCAGCAAACAGTAGCTGCAGTGCTGATAGCGTGTCTACCAGAGAGGATATGCTGGCTGCAGAGTGCAGACACTCTTCTGCCTGACATAAAAGAACAAGATGGCAACTCTTCCCTTTCCTTAAACAAAGGCATCTGGTCTAGGAATTCAGTCGTCTGTCAACAGGACAATGGGATAGCCCTTTCCACCCTAAATAAGGCAGGAGGGTGGGTTAGAGGGCAAAGGAAGGCAACATGGCATCAAGCTCTCTCCCCCAGTATCTTCTGTCTGAGGCAATTGTTTCTCTCTGCTTCGTGGAAGGGCAGGTCTTTGGAAAACAGAAGCTTAATACTCAGTTGTTTTCTCTGTGTTGTACTCTCCAGATGCCTGTCCCCCGACAGACTTCCAATCCTATAGGGGTGCTCAAACTATGGCCCATGGGCTGGATGTGGCCCATGCCACCTAATAATCTAGCCCACACCACCCTCCCTACTCCTGGAAATGGAAGTTAAACATGCCCACGCTTGTGCAAAATGCTGCTGTAAAGTATCCGTGGTTGTCATAAGCGTGTTTATGACAGTTGCGGGTGCATTTACGGCAGCAATTTGCACATGCTTGGATGCATTTTACTTCCACTTCTGGTGGGAGGAACCATGTGACTGTCCGGCTCAACCACCTGACTGGGCCATGGCCCAAAAAGTTTGGACACCACTGCTGTAAACATGTATTCATGATAGGCAGGGTGGCCATGTGCCTTACATTAGCGAAGGCAGTCCTTTAGGGCTATTATGAAATAGTACTCTTATGTAAACATTCTCTGTTTGAAAGACAATTTGGTTTAAAATAAACAACTAAAAGAAGAAGAAAAATAGAGATCTTTTATTCAACAGCTGATATTCAGATAGTGGATCCATGGTCTTCCTCAGTGCATGTAGATGCATATGGTATTCCTATTAAATTACCCAGCAAGTACAGTATATCTATCTATACTTATAACAGACTTGCAAGTGCAAATTTCGTGCAAATGGCCATCTTCTTCAAGGTAGGGCTTATATTTGAGTAGACACACAGAGAACTGAGCTCTGTAGCCTACTGAGAAGACATCAGCATTTGTAAGAATTGTATGTGGCCTGTCCACTTTGCTGAGACTTGGCCTACTGTTGTCTTAAGCTCTACCTTATCTGTCCTTAACCAAGGGGTAGTAAGCAACACATTGTCCACAATCTGAACACAGCCTCCCCCATATTTGTTCAGTGATGGGATGTAACAGGTTCTCACCAGTTCTCCAGAACCGGTAGTAACTTTTCCCAGTGTCCTGGAGAACCAGTAGCAGCTTTTGGGGAGAAACCACCTTCGGGGCTTACCTTTTCACTGGTTTCCCCACTGCGCATGTATTTTTTATTTTTATTTATTTTATTTACAGGTTTGTGTTGTGGCTGGGTTGAGGGTGTGTGTGTACGCGCTTATTTTTACTCTATTTTTTTCCTTTGGCTCCGCCCATGACATCATGACATCATGTCATTAGCTCCACCCACAATGTGATGACATCACAGTGGGGTAGTAAAATTTTGAACATCCCACCACTGTTTGTGATCCCTGGAGTTCATATCTGTCTGTTTGTCCATCCATCCCTCTGACCACCCGCCCGCCTGCCCACCCGCCCGCCCGCCCGCCTATTTATCTGCATAGCATAGTTTTATGTTTGTTAGGGCCTGGCCTAAACTATGGTGCTCAAAATTGCCCCCAACCTCCAATATGGCAGGTTGTTTGCCCTTGCTTTAACCCAAAGTGACATCCCAGTTACCCTCCACTTGTTGGAACTTGGTCCCCAGGCAAAAATGTCTCCCTCTCTCCTAATCTTGAAGTTCTTTGCCTTCAGAAGTGGGATGGGGGGAAAGGCCATTCCAGTTAAGGTACCATGACAGGATAATATCATTCCAGGTGAGACATGCTACAAAAACCTGGCAATTCAGAAAAGTCTCGAAAGGAATTAACACTCAACTGCTTCTGGCAATGCTGGCTATGACCGGTAATTTTATTTTAGAAGTGGCATTCTCTAATCTCATTATTCATGCTTCTGAACTGTATGGCTTTTGTATGTTTTATTATTATTATTTTTTGTTCTGTCCTTTTAATAAATTTGTTTTGTAGCACTCTTTGTGAGCTACATTGGGTAGTGTCCTTGAGAATAAAATTATGGGGCTTTAAATATAATAAATAAATTAGTTGTATGTATGAGTGTGAGTGAGGGCAACACTTTATACATCTCTGACAGACATAAACTTTGTACATTCTTGGAGGCAATCAACTTGGTAATCATTTCACATAGTCCTAAACTGATTCCTGGCAAAGAAAGCAGCTTTGAGAGATTCCATATTCAAGTCTGGTTGAATTTAACCCTATAAGTAAGTAAGTAAGTAAGGAAGGAAGGAAGGAAGGAAGGAAGGAAGGAAAGAAAGAATAAAAGAAATAAAATCTTTCTGCATAATTATAGTAGCTGCCTTTTTAGTCATTCAAATAATAACTAATTGAAAGTTGTAGTCCTAACTGGAAGCTTGTAAAGGTAAAGGTTTCCCTTCCTCGAAAGCCAGTCGCATCTGACTCTAGGGTTCAGTGCTCATCTCTGTTTCAAAGCTGAAGAGTCAGTGCTCTCTGTTTCTGCAGACGTTTCTGTGGTCATGTGGCAGGCATGACTAGACACAGAATGCTGTTACCTTCCCACCAAAGTGGTCCCTGTTTATCTACTTGCAATTTCTTGCTTTCGAACCACTAGGTTGGCAGGAGCTGGGACAAAGACGGGAGCTCATTCCATCCTGCAGTACTTGGGAATCGAACTGCTGACCTTCTGCCTCCCAGTCAGCGTCTTAGCCACTTGAGCCACTAGCTGTGTTAGTATTATTATGAGAGGGGCTGTGGTGGCTCAGTGGTTAAGAAGCTTGCCTTGATAGCTGGAAGGCTGGCAAGTTGGCAGTCTGAGCGCCCGTTTTTGTCCCAGCTCCTGCCAGCCTAGCAGTTTGAAAGCAAGAAATTGCAAGTAGATAAATAGGGACCACCTCAGTGGGAAAAGATCTTGGTGACATGAAAGGAGCCTCATTCGGATATCCCCTGAGTGGAGTTTCTCCAGCAACAATCCTTTCAACCCAGAATAATTTCTGATAGGAAATAATAATAATAATAATAATAATAATAATAATAATAATAATAATAATAATAATAATAATAATAATAATAATCGTCATTATCGCCGACGTTGCCATCATTGCCGCTGCCGCTGCCATCGTTGCTGTGTTATGTGCATAACATTATGAGCTACACTGCAGTTCTGTGGAAAAGGGGACTTGAGATCTATCAAAAATATGATAAAGGCAGCAAAGAAATTGTCTTGCCAGATGGATGACTTTAGAAACCCTTCTGGGCAGATGATTTTTGCTTTGGAGAGAATACCCAGTCTGAAACAATCAATATGACGGATTCCTCACTCTAGAGGAAAACCCCTCACTAGGGCAAAAGGAATGCCCACAGCTGCCCCCTGCAATGTCTGTAACTTCATAACAGTATCTGTGAGAAAAGGAAAAGCTATATTACACACGGAAGTTCAGCCCATATACCCTCATACGCCAGGGTTTCTCCCCTTCCTTTCCCCCCTTTTCTTTCTTCTTTAGCGAAGCATAAAGCTGACAGACTATATTCTGCTTTGTTGGCAGCAAGGCCCAGGCAGTAATGAGGGTTATAAAAAGTGATTTTTACGATCGGCATCTGAAAAAACAGACCCCTTTCCCCATTCATGCTACTGCAGTGAGTTTGGTCCACCTCATTAATGGGAAGATATTGGCTAGCGCGAGAGAGTTGAGAGGAAAGATAATCAAAGAAAGGTTGCAGAGGGCACACGGGAGGGAGATAGAATTTGCAAGGTAGGGGTATAAAAAGGAAAGAGAACAGAGATGCTGGGAACAGAAAGAATAATTTGACATCTTGTGGAATACTCTAACTGGGATTGGGAGAGCTTTTCCAGTTAAGTCTATATACATCACTGTGTTTACATCACTGGCTGTTTTTTCTTGCCCCTCTTCTACCACATGACCTGTCTCTTCAACTCATTAGTCTCTAGCATTAAACTCGAACTGATAAAGTTCATCTTTATGAGCTGAGCAAGAAAATGCATAGTTGGGGGTGGGTGGGTGGGTACCCCAGTTTTGCTGTGAATTTGTATTTTCCAAAGACTGATACGTTTTTATACAGATGGCTGCTAAGGATACCATAGATTGACCATGTGACTAATGCAGAAGTGTTGTGCTGGATGGATGCAGAACAAGAACTCTTTAAGACCATCAGCAGCGTCGGGCATGAACTGCAACTCGTATCGGAGAATGCATGTTTTCCTGAAGCAGGAAAAATGTCATTGGGTGTGAATTTGTTTAAGGTGGATTCCAGCTTGCAATGAAATGACCCACACACTGTGATCATGGTGCAGTCATCTCTTGCAGCACACATGAAATGAGACATGCAGGATGTAAGGGCTGTCCGGGGTGGGTTTTTAGCTTCTTTACCCTAGTCCTAGCTAGTTTTAATAGAGAACTGGAGGTAGAGGACTTTTAAGGCAAACCAATGTCAGGAATTTTGCCAAGAGAACCCTATGGACCAAAACAAAAGGCAAAACAAATGGGACAATTTAGATGAAACAGGATGATTAGCACAACAGATCAAAAGAAGGGGAGGGACAGGAAAGGGGAAGGGGAAATACAGTGTTGCAAGGAACAATACTGTATAGGGACATGGAATGTGAGATCTATGAATCAAGGAAAACTGGAAGTGGTAAAAAAGGAAATGGAAAGAATAAGAATTGACATCTTGGGAATCAACGAGTTAAAATGGACGGGGATGGGTGAATTCAACTCTGGAAACCATCATATCTACTACTGTGGACAAGAAAACCTCAGAAAAAAAGAAGTAGCAGTAATTGTCAATAAAAGGGTGAGAAAAGCAGTAATGGGATATAATCTCAAAAATGATAGAATGATGTCAGTCAGAATACAGGGCAAACCATTCAATATCACTATAATCCAAATATACGCACCAACCACTAGTGCAGATGAAGCCACAGTTGACCAGTTCTATGAGGACCTAGAACACCTCATAGAACAGACACCAAGAAATGATGTACACATTATCATAGGAGACTGGAATGCCAAAGTAGGAAATCAAAAAGTAAATGGAATAACAGGCAAGTTTGGTCTTGGAACACAGAATGAAGCAGGCCAAAGAGTTCTGCCAAGATAGTGCACTGGTCATAGCAAACACTCTCTTCCAGCAACACAAAAGGAGACTTTACACATGGACATCACCAGATGGCCAACATTGAAACCAGATTGATTACATACTATGCAGTCAAAGATGGAGAACCTCCATACAGTCAGCGAAAACAAGACCAGGAGCAGATTGTGGCTCAGATCACAACCTACTGATTGCAAAATTCAGGCTTAGACTAAAGAAAATAGGAAAAACAATTAGGCCAGACAGATATGACCTAGACAACATTCCTTGGGAATACACAGTGGAGGCGTGGAACAGATTTAATGGATTGGACCAGATAGACAGAGTGCAAGAAGAATTATGGACAGAGATGCGGGATATCATGCAGGAGGCAGCAAAGAAAACCATACCAAAAGAAAAGAAGCGTAAGAAAGCTAAGTGGTTGTCCGATGAGGCTCTTAAAATAGCAGAGGACAGAAGGAATGCAAAATGCCAAGGAGAAAGGAAAAAATACAGTCACTTGAATACAGAATTTCAAAGAAAAGCAAGGAGAGATAAGGAAACCTACATGAACGAACAGTGCAAAGAAATAGAGGAAAACAATATCAGGGGTAGGACCAGAGAGCTTTTCAAAAAAAAATTGGGGAACTCAAGGGAACATTTAAAGCAAAAATGACCATGATAAAGGACAAAGATGGCAAGGAGTTAGCAGATGCAGAAGAGATTAAGAAAAGATGGAAAGAGTACACAGAGGAACTCTACAAAAAGGACCTCAACACCCCTGATAATCACAATGATGAGAACATTGAACATGAGCCAGACATCCTAGAGAGTGAAATCAAAAAGGCCCTAAAAAGCACTGCAAACAACAAAGCCAGTGGAGTTGATTGTATCCAAGTTGAACATTTCAAAGCCCTACAAGATGATGGAATCAAATTACTACATTCTATATGCCAGCAGATTTGGAAAACACAACAATGGCCACAGGATTGGAAAAGATCAGTATACGTCCCCCCCCCCAAAGGGTAATGCCAAAGAATGTTCAAATTATTGAACAATTGCGCTTAATCTCTCAAGCTAGCAAGGTGATGCTCAAGATAATACAGGATAGACTGCAACAGTATGTGGAGAGAGAATTACCAGAAGTGCAGGCAGGTTTCAGAAGAGGCAGGGGGACTAGAGACCACATCGCCAACATAAGATGGATCATGGAAAAAACAAAGGAATATCAGAAACAAGTCTACTTCTGTTTCATTGATTACACTAAGGCTTTTGACTATGTTGACCACAACAAAAAGAGATGGGAATACCGGAACATCTTATATGCCTCATGAGAAATCTGTACATGAATCAAGAAGCCACAGTTAGGACAGAAAATGGAATGACGGAGTGGTTTGGAATAGGAAAAGGAGTAAGACAAGGCTGCATTTTGTCACCCTGCTTATTCAACTTATACACAGAACACATAAGGCGAAATGCAGGGATGGAGGAATCACAATTTGGGATCAAAATTGCTTGGAGAAACATCAACAATTTGAGATATGCAGAGGATACCACCCTAATGGCAGAAAGTGAGGAGGACCTAAAGAAGCTCCTGATTAGGTTGAAAGAAGAAAGTGCAAAAGCTGGCTTGAGACTCAATAGCAAGAAAACCAAGATAATGGCCACAGGCCCTATCAGTCCCTGGAAAATAGATGGGGAAGAAGTAGAGGCAGTGACAGATTTTACTTTCCTGGGATCAAAGCTCACTGCAGATGGTGATTGCAGCCATGAAATAAAAAGGCGACTGATTCTTGGGAGGCAAGCGATGAGAAACCTGGGGAGCATAGTGAAAAGTAGAGACATCAAATTACAAACAAAGATTCGTCTAGTCAAAGCAATGGTATTCCTGGTGGCAATGTATGGTTGTGAGAGCTGGACCATTAGGAATGCTGAGTGCAGAAGAATAGATGTCTTTGAGATGTGGTGTTGGAGGAGAGTTTTGAGAGTCCCCTAGACAGCGAGGAGAACAAATAAGTCAATCTTAGAAGAAATAAAACCTGACTGCTCCTTAGAAGGTCAAATAATAAAGATGAAGCTAAGGTACTTTGGACATCAAATGAGAAGAGAGGATTCACTTGAGAAAGCCTTGATGCTTGGAAGGGTCGAGGGCAAAAGAAGGGGGCGGCCCAAAATGAGATGGCTGGATGGTATTGTAGAGACAATGGGTGCAGAGCTGAGTGAGTTGAGGGGGATGGTGGAGGACAGGAGAGCCTGGCAGACAGTGGTCCATTGGTTCGCAGAAGGTCGGAATCAACTGTGCGACTGAACAACAACAAAAATTATTTTAACTTGAGGTTTTTATTATTATTTCTATGGGGTTGTTTTTATGTTGGCTTTGTAATATTTGTTTTAAGCCTACTTCCAGGCACTAGTCTTGCTAGAGGGTTGAGCGAAGGCATCTGATTGGCTGCTGTGTGAACAGAATGATGGACTGTGGAGGCCTTTGGTGTGATTCAGGACGGTCATTATCATGTGTTCATGAGTAGCTAGGTTACCCTTGTCAAAAGCCATATTGTATCCAACTCTAGGGTTCGATACTCATCTCCGTTTATAGCCAATGAGCCAGCGCAGCCTGTTTCTACAGACATTTCCATGGACATGTGTGGTAGGCGTGACTAGATGCTGGAGTGCATGGAACGCTGTTTACCTTCCCACCAAAGTAGTACCTATTTATCTTCTTGTAACTTCTTGCTTTTGAACTGCTAGGTTGGCTGGAGCTGGGGCATAGATGGCAGCTCATTCCTTCATGCAGCACTTGGGTCTTGAACTGCTGAGCTGCAAAACTTCCAGTTGTCAAGCTCAGTGTCTTAACCACTAAGCTACCACAGTCCATAATTTTTTGATTTACTATAAGAATAAAATAGGGAAAGAGAAACTCTATATGTGCCTTTAATGGAAGAAAGGGAAGTTTTAAAAAATCTGTAAACAAGAGTTTGTGGATGAAGAGTATCCAACTTCTAGAGCCTTCTGTGGGAAGGATAACCTTGTGTTCACCCCAGAGAAGCCAGATGTGTGGGTTGTTCAGCCCACATGAGTCCCTGTTCATCATACAACTCAGAAGATATTGGCATGCATGGAAGTACTCCCACATTTCAGAATTAAGATGTTTGGAAGTTCTGAAACAACCACTTCCAAATCTCAAATTAGAGCCGTCTGAGAGTTTAGGGCCTCCTACTCAGTTCCTAACTCCTCATTGTTCATTCTAAAACCCTTTCAACCCAGAGTAATCTCTGACACAAAATTATTATTATTATTATTCATTCTCAATATATCAGAATAGACAGTTGTGTCTGCAGGCTTTATCCTTCCACATACTTCCATTGAGCAAAGAATTTTTTTTTAAAGTTTGGGAGAGTTACTTGTTGAAAGACTGGTCCCAGAATCCCCAGTGGCCCTTCTGGCTGCAGGATTGTGGGTATTGTAATCCAAAGAGGAACCTTTTTTCAAGCTTTGAATTTTGGAGATGTTCTGGAGTGTGTGAATTTCCGGTTTCAAACAAAGAGACGTTTCACTTCCGCTGTCCTCAACCCCTGGCATTTGCCAATGAAAGCTTCCTGCATAAATGTTCAAACTGGCATTCATTATTAAAGCCACAATTAAAGCCATAAAGTCTCCCACAGAGGCTGTTCAAGCAGAGTCATGCTGCTCTATGTGACAGCCAGGATCCCTTGTTCACCAGGAATACTTTGCTGTGATGGAGATGTCATTGCATTCTGAACTCTCTGCACTTAGACAAGTAGGCAATTTAGCTGTTTGAACTACAGGGCTGGCCTTAAGTGCCTTTCCTGCACAAAAGCAACAGGGCAGAGCAGACAAGATCCAGTTAGCTGGGGGCTTGCGTGTGTTCAAGGGAGTAATTTCTGTTGAGTCAGACAATTAGATCCTTGTTTCTGTTATTGATCTGACGGAGGACTCAGAAAGGAGTTGTTCTGAGAACAGAAAATGAAAACGTCTTGCAAGATATCGAGAGTAAAATGGAGAAATTTTAAAATCAGGTTAGTCTTGCCATAAAGCAGTGGCTTCAGGCGACAAGATTCCACCAATGGCTTCAGATAAAAAGACCCCTTTTCCTACTCTCTTCTTGAATGTACATCATTCAGCTTTCATATTAATGAACTCTGTTTTAAAACAATTTAACTTTTTTCAACTGACGTATAGAAGCATTTGCAATGCATAAAAAGGCTAGTTTTTCCTTTATGTTTCACACCTGTATTTCACTTTTGTAGGTATATAACACGTTACATGTTATACAGTACTAGTGGAGTATGGGTGGGCAGTCTAGATAGAAGATGGTGGAACTGCATGTGAAACTGGAATTTCACTAAATGCTCTGCCTCTATAAATGGAATGGACAAAAATACCGAATGGCCAGAGGGGGGAATGTATTACAGATCCAGAAATTGTAACCATTAAAAAAAATTAGTCCTGTTGTGTATAACTGATCAGAGAGAACCAGTGTGGTGTAATTAATAGTTAGATAGCTGGATTCTGACTTAGGAAACCCAAGTACCTGTACTGTACTTCTGTGTGTGTGTGTGTGTGTGTGTGTGTGTGTGTGTGTGTGTTCATGTCAGAGATCACTCTGGGTTGAAAGGATTTTTAGGGGATGCCCGAATGAGGCTCCTTTCATGTCCCCAAGTACAGATCTTGGGTATCGAAACCCATTCTTCCAGTCTCCAGCTCAGCGGTCTTAACCACTGAGCCACTGGGGGAGTGAGCCAGGAAATCTTGGGTCTCTCTGTTTTGAACACTTATTCACTCACACTCAATCTGACCTACCTTGCAAGGTTGTGAGAATAAAGCGAGGAAGAGAAGAACCAAACCATTGCCTTGAACTCACTGTAGGGAAAGTGGGATGCAAAAGAATAGCCAGATACTGTACATGGATAGCCTGAAAGACAAATAGATAAAGTGTGTTGTGTGTTAGAGAGTGAGTAAGTGAGAGAGAGAGAGTTTGGCATATACAGTACTGGAGGATGTCTTGGTAAATTGTACCCTTTGGATCCAATTTGTCTGTTCCAGAAGCACTCTGAATCTGTTGTCTGAAATGTGTCCTGATCTGTCTTAGCTGTAATGACATGATTATGATTTAGGGCAGGGGTGCTCAAACTACAGCCCAGGGGCCAGATCCACCACCCCTCCCCGATGCCTCTTCATCCAGCCTGTGAAGTCCTCATTGCTCCTCAAAGCAGAAGTAAAACGTGCCCGTCTAGCTTGTTTGTGTATGTGTGTGTGTGTGTGTGTGAGAAATCACCCAGCCAGGGGGAGGAGAACATCGATTACTTTAATAAATTAAAAAAGAGCCATAGTGCATTTTACTTCTGCTTCTGGGAGCGATGAGGGCTTTGTGGGCCGGATGAATTGGCATTGGGTGGATCCGGCCCCCAGTCCATAGTGACCAGCACCCTGAACCAGGTAACCGGCCCATGGCCTGAAAAGTTTGGGCATCCCTAATTTAGGGGCATGGTACAGAAAATCACAATTTAGGATCAAAATTGCTGGGAGAAACATCAACAATTTTTGATAGGCAGATGATACCACCCTAATGGCAGAAAGTGAGGAGGACTTTAAAAAGCTCCTGATTAGGTTGAAAGAAGAAAGTGCAAAAGCTGGCTTGAGACTCAATATCAAGAAAACCAAGATAATGGCAACAGGCCCTATCAGTCCCTGGAAAATAGATGAGGAAGAAGTAGAAGCAGTGACAGATTTTACTTTCTTAGGATCAAAGCTCACTGCAGATGGAGATTGCAGCCATGAAATAAAAAGGCGACTGATTCTTGGGAGGCAAGCAATGAGAAACCTGGGGAGCATAGTGAAAAGTAGAGACATCACATTGAAAACAAAAATTCGTCTAGTCAAAGCAATGGTATTCCCGGTGGCAATGTATGGTTGTGAGAGCTGGACCATTAGGAAAGCTGAGCGCAGAAGAATAGATGCCTTTGAGATGTGGTGTTGGAGGAGAGTTTTGAGAGTCCCCTGGACAGCGAGGAGAACAAATTAGTCAATCTTAGAAGAAATCAAACCTGACTGCTCCTTAGAAGTTCAAATAGTGAAGATGAAGCTACTTTGGACATCAAATGAGAAGAGAAGATTCACTTGAGAAAGCCTTGATGCTGGGAAGGGTGGAGGACAAAAGAAGAAGGGGGCAGCCCAAAATGAGATGGCTGGATGGTATTGTAGAGACAATGGGCACAGAGCTGGGCGAGTTGAGGAGATGGTGGAGGACAGAAGTGCCTGGCGGACAGTGGTCCATGGGGTCACAAAGGGTCGGAATCAACTGTGCGACTGAACAACAACAGAAAACCACTGCTCCCGGAAGTTCACATTAACATTTGGAACGGGGGCACGAAAGTTGACATCTTCCACCCCGGGCTCACTTTCTCTCTGGTCACCCCCCCTTCCCCAACATCTGTCCCTCCAGTCCTCCCTCTCTGGGTCAGCGAGATTTCAATGAGATCCGATGAAGACCGAGGTTTAAGATTGGCCGCCTATCCGGTCCAGTAGGTCAAACTGGAGCTATTGCCGACCTTTTAGAAGGAACTTTTCTTTTTCTTTCTTTCTTTTTTTAATGAAAGAAACCAAGAAGACATGAAACGACAATCAAATCATATTCTCTTCCCGTGGGTTTGTTAAGCGTCTGCTTGGACATGGAAAGGGGAGGTTCTCTCACGTCTAGCTTGTGTGTGTGTGTGTGTGTGTGTGTGAGTGTGTGTCTGTGTGTGTGTGAGAGTGTGTGTGCGTGCGTGAAGCCACCCAGCCAGGGGGAGGAGAACATCGATTGCTTTAATAAATAAATAAATAAAAAGAGCCAGGAGGGCGGGCTCACCAGTTACAGAAAGCAGGTGTTGCCCGGCCGTTCTCCGTTACTATACTATTTGCTGCTGGAGCTGCCTCTGTCTCTTCCTCCTCCTTCTCGGCTCTTCCAGTCTGCCTGAGACGCTCAGGACCCGGCAGGCTCGGGGAAGGGGGATGTCCCCCGAGCCTCTCCCATCGCCCATTCCCTTCATCGGAGGCGTCTTCTTCTTCTTCCTCCCCTCGGTTCCGATCCACCTTGGACGATCATGGAGAAGAAGGTGGCGGTCTCCCTTGGCTTCTTACTAATGCTGCTTCCCCGGGTGAGTGGATGGGTGGGGGTCCAGGGCGGGGATGGGGTGGGGTGGTGGGAGATGGGTGAGGGACCGATGGGTCGCTGTCTTTTGGGGTGGGTAGAGGAAGAGCATCACTTCTGCACCCGATTTTGGAGGGGGCCAGAAATAGGTGGCGGCGGCGGCAAAGAGTTACCTGCACCTTCTTTATTTTGTGTGGGAGGGATGCGTTTTCGGAGGCGCTGTTTCGTGGGGGGCTCCGCGGGGTTTTGAGGAGCAAAAGAAGACACTTCGCGGAAGAGTGGGGAGTGGGTTGCCTCTTCTCTGGCGTGGCTTTGAACTTGCCTGTTCTTGCTGCTGCTGAGTCCCCTTCAGGGCTGCCAGTTTGGGCTCTTTCCCCACCGAGGCTCGGTGGGTTGCTCACACGCGTGCCCGTGGGCGTACCGCCGCAGGGAAGAAGCAGAAGCAAAGCCGAGGATCCGATGCCGCCTGAGGCAAACGAGCAATGGGCTGGAATGAGGGGCGAAAGAACTTTTGGCCCTCCCTAAGTGGATAGTGGTGGAGATGATGATAAATATAATAATAGCCTAACCCGAATGGCTACTTCCAGATAGAGCCGATTCCGGAATCAGTTATTCCACAGTGAGCCAACACTTAGGTAAACCTCCCTGATCCAATGGGTCTACTCTACTCGGGACCCCCCCCCTTTGGAATCAAGCCGGTTATTTTTGCTGTCCTTGAGACTGATGGGACTAGAAAGTGGGTAAAATAGGGCATGAGACTCTGTGGTCCCACCCAGCCGGACACACCTCCTCACATCTGCTGCTCGGAATCACTCAGAGAGCCGAGAGCGGTTTTGCCCAGCGGAGAAGATGATTTTTGACAACGGAGGCCGGGAGTTACGGGGGTGGGGCAGGAGGCAGGAAAACGTCCGGATTTTAAGTACTAAAGCTGGATGTGCCAACAGCTGGCATGATATTCTTTCTCTATCATGTTACGGTTTCAATCCTACCAACCCGGATGGGGGACCAGTGGGTCTTCCTGTTGTACCTTACTTTTGAGTAAATCGGTGTAGGATGAACCTCTTGAACGGTTGACATTGACACTGTTCCTGGAGCTGCCCAGAGGCAGGGGAGAGGCGAGGGAAAGCGGGCGGAGAAAAGGAGATGGGTCCAACCTCTCATTTTTTTATTATGGATTTTTAATGGACTGTGGGTCGTTTTCCTAGAGTGGGGTGGACGTGCGCATGTGATCAGGGTGGAGGGATTTAGATCAAGGTGGGGGAATGTAGCAGTGATTTGTTATTATAACTTTCCATCCTTATCCCCATCTTCATCACTATCAGTGTCGAGATGGTGGTGGTCGTAGAGGTCACCACCTCTATGACCATCACCACCTCGACATTGATGATGATGACGATCACGATGGCCATCCAGAAAAAGGACGGACAAGTTGGTTAAGCAAGTGATGCCCCTCGGAGGCGATGGGGCGGGAGGCACAGTCCTGATGAATAGATCCGGGGCAAAATCAGATCGTGGTGTACATTAAACATATACACAGAAGCAAGCCAGACTTCATAGGCAAAGGCAGTAAGGGGGGAGCATGCACCCTGAGCCCTAATTCTCTGCCTCTAGTTACCCCAAAGTGGACTAAATGTAGGAATAGGAATGGACTTTAGCCTGTAAAGGAGCAAAGCCACCTTTACCATAATGGGCTAATTAGCACTAGAGTAAGAGTTAAAGATTTGCATAGTAACATGATATGAACAGCAACTGGAGTGAGGGCAGGGATTAGGGTTGTTGATGGGGTGTTATATTCCTCCCCCAAATGTTTTCCTGGTTAAAATCCCCACCCCTATTTTGAAAAAACTGCATGAAATTAGCAACCCACAGTACCTCTGAGCATGTGAAAACAGGATATACAAAAGCTCTTTTTTGCCACTGCATAGGCTCCATCAGGCATGGGAGAAAGAGCTTACCTAAATATGATTTTAATGTGTATCTTTACCAATATGTTGCAAACATCTTTACTATATGTTGCCAAGGAGCAATGCAATCAATTTCCACTTTTAATTTGGCCATTAATCCACATTGAGTTCTACAGCAAAGAAATCAATTCCAGCTCCTAAGAGGAAATAGAGCTATTAAGAGAGGAGTTAGGGGCAAAAGTCTAGGACCCCATGCCACTCCGCTCCACTGAAGAACAGGAAGGTCTCCTAAACCATCCGACTTGCCTGAACAGTAGTGAAAGAATGACTGTCACTTTCTACAGCAGTGGTGGCGAGCCTTGGCACTCCAGGTGTTCTTGAACTTCAATTCCCAGAAGCCCTGACCAGCAGGAGTGCTGACTTGGGTTCCTGGGAATTGAAGTCCAAGAACATCTGGAGTGCCAAGGTTTGCACTTACAGGATGCAAGGAGGCAAAGTACCTTAGTGGCCCACTAGAGAGAAGTTACAGCATGTAAACGTTTCTGCAAAGAAGCCTTGGCATAAGAGAGGAGGCATGGAAAGCAGAAGAAGGTGTGGTTTCCCAGTTTGTTAAACCTTGGCATCGTGTACTTTAAAAAAAAAAACTCTTAATGAGATAAGCATCTTAGACTGTCGCCCCAGCCAGCCTCCAGCTATGAAGAGCTGAATATAATCCACTCCACTCCTTTGGGTGCTGAGCCTAGGCGCTGATGGTGCCATTCTCCCCATGATATGAGCAAGGCTATCAAAGAAGGGACCTCCTGTAGCTGAGAGAGAAATTGTCATCTGGATCTGTCAAGAGGCAGCTTCTTCAGATAGCATAAACTAGGGAATTGATTGGGAATGGTAGGAAGGCATTATAAGGGACAGAGCTGCATGTGAGAAGGGACTTTAGGGACCAGTAATTTGTAGCCCCCAGGTGGCAGTGAAGGGGAAAATCCCATCCACTAGCATTAGGCTAAGATTTCTCCCTGAATCCAGGCAATTTCTGGGTGGAAAGGGAAAGAGAACCATTCTATCTTTTGCTCAAGGTAGTTAAACTCCAGTTGGCCCTGAATGGCTTGAAAGAATTTATAGACAACATACAATGAGTTAGTATGATTATCCTGATTAAAGGAGGATATAGCTGAGGAACGCAACCTCCCTTACTTCACATGGAGGACCCCTAATAGGCTGAGGGTTGGAGTCCCTAAATGCAAGACCAACATGCTCAAGCGGGGGCTGCTGGCAGATAACAACATGCTGTGTGAATGTGGAGAGATACAGAATCCATCTCATTTACTGGTCTGCCAGAAACATGCACCGATGAAGGTTTAAAGATTGGCCAATGACAAAGCTAAGAAGGTGGCTTCATTTGGGTAGTCCAGAGGTTGACTGAGACACAAAAGAAGAAGAAATTAGTTAGGAAATGTCATCAGATATATTGTAGGATTCAGAACTTCACTAACTATTGGAAAAAAAATAGACCAATATAAAGAAGTGGAATCTCCCACAACATTTTAAGGCTCATAGTTGCAGGGGAAGGAGAGGAAAAAATTGCAACATGCATAGTTTCCAGGAAATACCCTCATGCCTCGGGGGATGGTTGTCCTTAGAAAAGCATAAAGGGAGTCCAGAGTAGAAACAAGGGAGTGACTTTTATCGGGTCATTTGATTCCTTCAAAGTTACAAGGAAGCTTTTGAGCTACACGGGATACTGCTTCAGCATTTTGCTGTACCACAAGTGGATGACAGGAAAGAACGGAAGAGTCTTGTTTTGACATTGGCTTGACAGTGTTCATGGCCTGGCAGAAGTGGGCGAATGAAGATGACACACACACTCTCTCTCTCTCTCAAGTTCTGGCATCTCTGGTTAAAAAAAGATCAAGGAATGGGAGACTGTCTCTACCCAACACCCAGAAGGGAAGCTGCCAGTTAGAGAAAACTAGATTAGGTGGAGCAATCATCTGTACTCTGAAGCAAGACAATGTTGATGCTAGCTATTGTTGGGATACTCCTGTGGTTCTAGTTACAGTGCCTGTTCCCAGAAATGGCAAGATACAATTAGGAAATGTGGCTTATGCCATGCCATATCATTTATCTTTTTTGTAACACACTATCAAACAGACTTGAATGGCTATTTCCCTGGGAGGATGAAAAGGAATCCCATCGCTGTGGTGTCAGATTTGCTCTTGAGTGAGATGACTGCTTACTCAATACGCTTGTGCTGACCTTGTGAGTGTATGTATATGTCTAGAATTGGGGAATGAGATAAATGCTCTAGTTCTGGTATCACTGATGCAGTTTTGGAACTTTAGATCTGGATTTTACAAATGTATTTATTTAATTGATTTATATTTTGTCTCACTCTCAGTGGTTCAAAACAAGATGAGGAGATATAGGTAAAAGCACACAAAAATTACACTGTAGTAATGCAACCAGGGGGGAAATTAAAGGCAAAAGGGCAGCCAAAACCAAAACCAAAATGTTGCACCCATTAAAACGTCTTCTTCTACAACCATTCAGTTCCCAATGGTCTTGTAGGCTGTATATGTTATGTTTAGCAGTACAGTATATGTTATCTGACTGGACAGTTAATAGCTAACTGTGGAGCCAGAGATTGGGAGTTCAAATCCCCAGTGTGAATCCCAAAAGAGTCAACTTGTGGGAAATTTGGACATTCCAAGGATGCAAACAGAAGGAGGAAATGGTAAGTCATGTCTTAGTACTCTGTACATAGAAAATCCAGAACAGGGTTTACCATAAGTCATAATTACCTTGAAGGCACATAAGTATATGTTAAGTTTAACATTGAAGTAGGCAAGTGTCAGGGACTGTGGTGGCTCAAGTAGTTAAGATGCTGAACTCACTGGCTAGAAGGTCAGAGTTTGATTCCCGGGTACTGCATGATGGGGTGAGCTCCCATCTCTGTCCCAGCAACTGCCAACCAAGCAGTTTGAAAGCAAGAAATTGCAAGGAGATAAATAGGGACTAATTTGGTGGGAAGGTAAAAATGTTCCATGCACTCCGGTGTGTAGTCATGCCAGCCACATGTCCATGGAAACATCTGCAGATGCAGACAGCACTGGCTCTTTGGCTATAAACAGAGATGAGCACTGAATCCTAGAGTCAGATACAACCAACTTTCAAGCAAGACGACCTTTACCTTTACTAGGCAAGGGTCATGTCTTCTTCCACACTCACCATTCCTATGACTCTCAACTACTTCTGTATCCCTGACATTTTAACAAAAACAGGCAAACAAAACAATTCACCAAATCTTGACCAAAGGAAAATGTTCTCTAACAGCAGAAATTCTCATAATTCCCCAGCCAGCCATATACCTCTAAGTGGGCAATAGTTAGAGAAGATTGCTATTGAGCATGTGCCATAGCATCTTCCACACTACAGAAATAAAATTCAGTTTACCTCAGCATCTTTGTTGCAAGACACAGTTATTGCCCCCCCCCCCTTTTAGGTTAATGTTAAAGGAGGGAAATAAAATTAGTTGGTAAACCATGTCTGCATGCTTTAAACCTAGAAAACCCTGAGAAGGGTCAAGCACAAAATTATTATTAAATTATGTGTGTGCCTGGCTGGCTATCCCCTGGCTATACATTTTTCTAAAAAAAAAAGAGGAAATAAAAGAAGCTGTACTGAACAGCATCAGCCCTGAGGAACTATGGCATATCTATGCTGCCCCACGAGAACATTCCACTGAAATCATCTGGGACATATTTCTGAATAAATATAATTAGAAATAAGCAAAAGAGGTCATATAGTAGCAGGAGCAATGGGTAATAATAAAATGAGAACATGAGACCAAAAGACTGTCTAATCCAGCAATGTTGCTCCCTGGTGGTCAATCCGATGCCAATGGGAAGTTCACATCTAGCATATGAAGTTAGTAGCATCTTCTTATCTTCAGCAAACATAGGTACAGTTGTACCTCGATTAAAGAGCATAATGCGTTCCACAGGATTGCTCTTTAAGCGAGTTTGCTCTTTAAGCAAAACACCATTGTAAGTGACCAATTGTGGGAGGGATTGCAAACCCCGATTTATTTGTTAAGTGAGTTTTTGGTTGGCTTAATTTGTTAAGCGAAGCAAACATTCAGAGAAAATTCTGCTCTTTAAGTGAGTTGCTCTTTAAGCGAGACGCTCTGTATGCGAGGTTTGACTGTATTCATAATATTTCTTGTTTGGGAGGCTCACTCATATATTCATTGTAACTAGTAGCTGGTCTGAAGGGGGAAGGGATGGAAAGTCGATTTATTGCGTAAAGCTGCCAAATACCAAACCACATTATTGATCTCTATTCCAGAGCTTAGAAAAGTTACTGTTTGGATCCAACTTACAACAAGCTTAATAAGATTGTCAAGATCTTTGAGATATTGAACGAGTGATTTTCCTTTTGCTACCTTCTACTCAGTTTCTGTGGATAAACGGGAAATCTGGCCCAAATCCCATGCAATAAAAACATTTTAAAAATGCAGAAGCCAACATAGATTTGTCAAGAACAAATCCTACCAGATGTGTGTGTGTCTGTGTGTCTGTGTGTCTGTGTGTGTGTGTGTGTGGTTGGTAACCTCCTGGTTGCTGGTTGCATAGTTCAGTGCTTTAAGTATCTGACTTCAGAGCTAGAGCTGGAGCATGTAATTGTTCACTGTGACTCCTAGGAGAAGAGCTAGGTTGTGTAGTCATAGACAAGTTGCACAGTTCCAGGTACAGTATCTGCAGAAGAGTGAATAATAAACCATTTCTGAGTACACTGTACATAGAAAACCCTGGAAAGGGCTGCCATAAGTTGGAATTGACTTGACATTACAACAGCCACAACCAGCAACAACAATAAATCTCTCTGGTAAATGGTGGGGATGCTGCAGATGTAATATATCTTTCCTTCAGCGGCACTTTTGACAAAGTGTCACATGGTGTTCTGATTAACCAGCTAACTAGGTGTGGGTGAGATCGTTGTTCTATCGGTAAATACACTGTTGATTACAGAATGATACTCAGAGTGCTTCTTAAACTGGAAATAGACAGCAAGTGGGGACCACGAGGCTCAGTTTTGATCCTGGTGCTCTTCAATATTTTTGTTAATGACTTGGATGAGGGGGTGCAGGGAATGCTTATCAAATCTGCAGATTACATAAAATTAAATTGAATAGCTAATACCCAGCAAGACAAAAACCCAGTTTAAAAAGATCTTGATAGACTTGGTCAAGGACTGCAGTGGCTCAAGTGGCTAAGATGCTGACTGGAAGGCAGGAGGTCAGCAGTTCGATTCTCAAGTACTGCAGGATGGAATGAGCTCCCATCTTTTTTGCAGCTCCTGCCAACCTAACAGTTCAAAAGTAAGAAAAGTGGAAAGTAAGTATATAAATAGGAACCACTTTGATGGGAAGGTAAACAGCATTCTGTGCACTTTGGTGTCTAGTCATGCCTGCCACCTGACCATGGAAATGTCTGCTGAAGCAGACAGTGCTGGCTCTTCAGCTTTGAAACAGAGATGAGCACCGAATCCTAGACTCGGATACAACTGGCTTTCGAGCAAGGGAAACCTTTACCTTGACTTGGTCAGTAAGCTAAAAACAACAGAATGAAATTTAACAGGGATATATTAATGCACAGTTACAAGATGGAAGATACAGTGCTTGGTTCAATAATACGACAACTAAGAAGGATCTTGGAATTGCTGTCAATCGTAAGCTGAATATGAGCTAACAGTGCAATGGGGCTGCAAAAAAGCAAAAGAAAGGCCAGTGCTATTTTAGGCTGCATTAACAGACATATGCAGTAGTCTCCAAAACACATGACATACTAGTTCCCTTCTGTTTGGCACTGGTTAGACCTTATATTGAGTATTGTGTTCAGTTCTGGACATCACAGTTTAAGAAAGATGCAGACAAACTGGAACAAGCTTGGAAGGCAATAAGGCTGATCAGGGGACTGGAAATCCAAGCCTTATGAGGACAGACTGAAAGAACCAGGCATGTTTAGCCTTGAGAAAAGGAGACTATGGGAAAACATGACACTGCTCTTCAGATACAGTCAAACCTTGCTTAACAAGCATTTCACTTAGCAAAAAAACTCTCATAATGAGCTGGTTTTTTTTTTTAAAAAAAATTGCTATGCGAGTCTGACTTTCCCTATGGAAAAACTTGCATAATGAGCATTTCTATGGGGAAAACTCGCATAACGAAAAAAAATTGCTATGAGAGTTTTTCCATAGAAATGCTCATTATGCGAGTTTTTCTATAAAAACTTTCGCTATGTGGAAAAAAACTCGCATAGCGAAAAACTCGCTTAGCAAGCAGCCTCGCAGAACGAATCATTTCCGTTATGCGAGGCATGACTGCACTTGAAAGGCTGTTATACAGATGATGTTCTCAATATTTCCGTAGTGCAGAACATGTAAAAATGGGTTAAAAGTGCAGAAACCCCAGCTTTAGGTTGAGGATCAGGGAAATCTTCCTAATTGTTAGAGATGTACAACAGTGGAACCAATCACCTTGGTAGGTGGTGAGCACTCTAACACTGGAGGCATTGAAGAGAAATTGATTTGGATGCCTGCATTGAGAAAAAGGTTGGACTTGTTTGGCCTTATTAGACCTCTTCCAAATTCATTATTCTTATGATTCTATAGGAAATAACGTTTTAATGCAACTCTTGCTACAAGTTACAAATTTAGTGTAAGCTGAGAACTCACTGTGCAACAAATCATACTGACAGTGATTTTGTAACTTGTAGCAATTCACCTCAAAACGTTTCACCATTTATAATACGTTTTGGTCACTAACTTTTCTATGCTCTCACCCCACCTGTTGAATGGTAGCAGTTTGCCAACAGGGGAGAGGCATCAAAGACGAGGAACGTTCCTTTTTTAGGGTTGCAACTTTTAATGCCTGATGAAAAATTCTGAGAATTTCAGTCCCAAAAAGTCATGCTTTACATCTCCGTGGGCCATTTGTGCATCACTACAACAAAGAGACAAAAGGATGATCAAAGAATTAGGCACATATTTGTGTAATATGTCTCTGTGCTGATTAATGCATGTCAGATATAGGCTTGGAAACAGTTACAGTATTATGATTTATGTATGTTATATGGTCATTTAGAAATAGTTATTGGCTGAAATCCTGGTGCACAGTTATGCAAAAAGTGTCAATTTGAGCAGCAAATTGCTCAATGTAACTTAAGAAATTGCTGTTGACATTATCTGTTGCATACTAATTCGCACAGCATTGCCTGCAATAGATGATAAATATGGAGATTTTCTAACTCATGGCAATTTGTCTCTAAAAGGTATGCCTTTTGGGTACCTGTGCAACAGAAATTCAACTATAATTGGAACATAAATAAGGTGCTGCATGACAGATCTTGGGGACATGAAAGGAGCCTCATTCGGGCATTCCCTGAGAAGAGTTTCTCCAGCAAAAATCCTTTCAACCCAGAGCAATCTCTGACACAAAGTTTATTTATTTTTGGTACACTTTTACCATGGCAGGGAAGATTGTCCCCCTGCAATCTCCATGCCTGCTTGCTCTGTTTCCTGTCCACGTCCTTAACATCTGAAGCATAACCTGAAAGCATCTCCTTTCCTTTATTGGCATTCTTTATCTTTATATTGATGGGGCTGGACAGACCTTCAACTAGAGGGCACCTTCAAACAAAGAACTGTTCTCTCTCTGAGCTTTTCAAAAAGAATACTCTCTTCTCTAAAGCAAGACTGCTGGCCGAGCTAGATATTCAGAAAAATATCTAAGGCCATCCTGTTACTTTGCTCCTTAATATTGGAGGTAAAACCTTCCCTTATCTGGAATTTTCTCTTTGCAACAAGGTAGTTTAGAACGAGAAATAGACATCAGGAAAGCAGTGTAGTTGAACAGGGATTTGAATTTGGATGTCACCAATATTATTCCAACACTTTAATCCAGGGGTGCCCAAATGATGCCCCGGGGGACAGATCCAGCCCCCGATGCCAATTCATCATGCCTGTGAAGCCCTCGTCATGTTTTACTTCCGCTTCCAGGAGCGATGAGGGCTTCACAGGCTGGATGAATTGGTGTTGGCGGCTGGCTCCAGCTCCTGGGCTGTAGTGACCAGCTCCCTGAACCATGTGACCGGCCCATGGCATGAAAGGTTTGGGCACCCCTGCTTTAATCCAGAAGTGGCAGGGCATGGCCCTCCAGATGTTGTTGGTCTACAGCTTTCATCAGCTGGCATAGCCAATAGTGAGGGGTTGTGGGAATTTCAGCCGAGACCAAACCCGTAGGAGTCCCAAGTGGTCTGCTTCTGCTTAACCACTGCACAATCCTGTCTCTATAGCAGACAATTCCACCTACTTTCTTCCAATTTCATTTCTCACCTTATCCCATTTCCACATTACACCATGCTGGCTTGCTTGATAATACATCGTGTGTCCAATGCTTTGCCATTGGCAACCCCTGACAGCAAGGCTTAATTTATGGCACCTTAGAGGCTAATTGATTTCTCATGGTCAGAGTTGTCAAAGGCAACAACTCACTTTATCTGAGGCATGAACTGAGAAGTTGCTTGCTGTATAATTCACATGGCTTGCGGTACAAGTGGGATGCAAACCAGCCATAGGAAGCCAAAATAGAAAAGGGCATCTGATTTGCTACAGTGCTAAACGCCATGGAGAGATGATATCCTAAATTCTTAGCCAGAAAAATTAGGAACTTTGTCCCAGGCTCTTCCTGCTATCTTTGCACATTTTTATTCTTACAGTAAAATGACCTTAAGGAGAGAAATAGCAACCCCAGAAGGAGCAAAAAAGCAAAGCAAAACAACAGACCCTTACAACTATGTTATGTCCTGCATTTACAGAACTTAACTTGCATGGGAATCCATAGGAGGCTGTCATCTTCAATAGCAGTTCAACACGTTATAGGCTCAAGTGGGAAGGAAAAAGAAACCTATAGTTTTCTTTTGACTTTTAAATTAGCTGAGTTAAGTTTCTGCCTTGAGAATACACTACACTTTAAAAAGTGGGGAGGTTAATATTAAACCCCTCCTTCTACAATTTTTTAAAAAAATAACAGGGTTTCTAAAAAGTTTTCCAAGTTCTTCAGGAGAGAGGCAGCATAATCCAGGTGAAGTCAGCTGCAGTAAATTTAGTGGGGGCTTATTCTTTGGCAAGTATAAATCAGGAATCTCACCAGGCTGAGATGCTTGCCTTCACTAGGTATTGACAAGGTAGCTGTCATCAAGGTATTCCATTGTAGTTCACCTCCTCATGTGAACCTCTGTTATGCGGGAGTAAAGATACTCACTTATCAAAGGTATTTTGCAGCATCAAAATGGGAGAAGATGGGAAATGTAATACAAAAAAGATAGATGGAATCATCTCATACAGAAAATATCAGCTTTTATGAAATGTACAATGCCCAGATCCCTTTAACTATCATAGTCAAAAGATATTTCCAAGCTTCCAAAATGAAGTTTCTAAGAATTTATACTTTGTTGGAAGTAAACAGAGCACATAAAGTGCTTATTTAATGAACCAACTTTTACTTAAATATAAATATGTACTCTTTCTGTGTACTAGACAACATCTCTACTGTAAGAGTAAAGGCAAAGGTCATCCTTGCTCGAAAGCCAGTTGTATCCAACTCTAGAGTTCAGTGCTCATTTCCGTGTATAGCCAAAGAGCCAGTGCTGTCTGCATCTTCAGACATTTCTGTGGATATGTGGCAGGCATGACTATGGAATGCTGTTACCTTTCCCACCGAAGTGGTACCTATTTATCTACCTGTAATTTCTTGCTTTTGAACTGCTAGGTTGGCAGGGGCTGGGACAGAGACAGGAGCTCACTCGGTTGTGCAGCACTCAGGCCTCCAACTGCTGACCTGCCGATCTTCCAGTCATCAAGTTCAGCATCTTAACCACTAAGCTACTGCAGCCCCATTAGTGTAAGAGTACATTGGCTTAATTGCAAACTGATATGTAAATGAGGCTAGTTGTTTTGGTGCAAGAAGAAGGAAATCCCAGAACTGTTTTTTCCATCTCCCTTGCAGTAAAATATAATAAGGCTATGTTAAGTTACTAACACTTTCATGATACTCAAAATCTGCTGCCAGAGGTAGCCACCTTGCTTTGCTTATATGCTTGCCTATAAAATGGGAAGGGACTGCTGTGATTTAGTGGTTAAGACACTGAACTGGGAAGTTAGCAGGTCAGCAGTTTAAGACCTGAATGCTGCATGACAGAGTGAGCTCCCGTCTCTGTCCCTGCTCCTGCCAACCTAGCAGATCGAAAGCAAGAAACTGCAAGTAGATAAACAGGTAAACAGTGTTCCATGCACTTGGATGTCTAGTAATGCCTGCCACATGACCATGGAAATGTCTGCAGACACAGACAGTGCTGGCTCTTTGGCTATAAACGGAAATGAGCACCAACCCCTAGAGTCAGATATTACTGGCTCTTGAACAAGGGTGACCTTTACCTTTATTAGATGTGAAAAGAAACCTGGTGAGATCTGAAGTGTCTCTCTTTAACCTGGCGTCATCCCTCTTCTCCATGTGTAAAATGGCAAAACTCCCAAATCACCCTTGTTAAAATGACTGACAAAAGGTTTATGTTGTTAAAACCATCTTGAAATGTGGAATTAGAGGTTTCTCTTTGCAGCCTGTCCCATTTCTTTGAATAGAGAAGAAAAGAACCAGAAAAATGAACCCAACTCAGAAAGCAATTAAAGGCTCATCAGAGATGCCATTCGCACTCTTTCTTGTCTTTCTTTCTCTATCTCTATTTTGTTCCACCTGTCAGAATGCTTTATGGGGTTAATACCTGTGGCTTTGTCAACAGAAGTCGTGTTAATAGTAAGCACATTTAGATGGCCCTAATGCAGAACATGTGACTTCCTTTGAGCGTGTTAATCTTGTGGGGAGGGAGTGATACCAGATACTTCAGAAAACTCCAAACCTGGACTGCATGTATCACACAGGCTTGTTTTTAAAAACTTAGACGTCAAGGGGAAGTTACATTTTCCACATCACTGAAAATGCCATCTGTGTGTGTTAGAGTAATGGCATTCTCTCATTTCTGACCATCTCCATTCTGGACAGTGAGTTTCCATTGCACAGCCGGTTATACTTCTAGGCCTCGATTTCAGCCATCAGGGAGTGCAGGAATTTATTTTCATTTTTAGAAATCAGTTCTGGGAAATGCAAAACAGTCGTTTTGTTTCTTTATGTATTGCAAGATCAATAAATTCTACCTTGTTTTTCCTCATAAAAAAGATCTAAGGAGGCTAAATGCATCTACTTTTAAAGGTTCAATATAGGTTCAAAGGAGTGCCATAAAGAGCAAGAAAGATATTTCAGCAATAAAAAAAAAATTGTAATGGTTGAGCTGAGGGCAAAAAGATTTTTCTTTATTTTTTAAGAGTCAGAATAAGATTGACACCAGGACTGAGAATCCTTCTGAGTTTGGAAATTTTCTTTTTTCATTTTACTATAACTTCTAGTATCTTCTAGCTCTCTGGGGGATTCTGGAAACTGTGGATCAAAAAAGTACAATTTGCGTGGTCTCTCCCTCCCCGATCAAAATAACTTCCACATCTCTCTCACAGTGTTATCTTTGTGGAAATGAAGCTGGAGAAAGCTGCAGTACTTGTTTCCCCCTGATTATTTTTTCTTTATCGTCAAAATTTTTGAAATATGAGTGCTGAACTATATATATAAAACCCTTTTGTTTGCTCTAATATTCTTGTTGTTGCTATTAAATTGCTGATTAAAGTTTCAAAGCAATATTTGCTGTAGTGCTGACACCCTTGTATACTTCTAACGTAAAGGTAAAGGTCGCCCTAGCTCAAAGGACAGTCATATCTGACTCCAGGGTTCAGTGATCTTCTCTGTTTATAATCAGAGAGTCAGCACTGTCTAGATCTGCAGATGTTTCCGTGGACATGTGGCAGGCATGACTTGATGTAATGCTGTTTACCTCCCCACCGAAGTGGTCCCTATTTATCTACTTGCAATTTCTTGCACTCATACGCTAGGTTGGCAGGAGCTGGGGCAGAGATGGGAGCTCACTCCATCATACAGTACTCGGTTCTCAACTGCTGACCTTCCAGTCGTCAATTTCAGCATCTTAACTACTAAGCCACCATAGTCCCTTGTATATTTCTAAGACTAGGTAAATAAACCTTTCATTTTCATATAGGAAAGGAGCAGCTTCACTCTGATAACCAGAGTATATCACTAAGCTGCAAAATCAAGGCACTTCTCCAAAAAATTAACTTTGCTCCCCTGTTGAATGTTATCTCCCCTCCTTCCCCCACATCAGACAGGATTCAGCAGCCTAACTAAGAAGTTCCTTGGTTATATTTACTGCCTGGGTAGACAAGGATAATGTTTATTTGCAAGCTAACTGCCTCTCTCAAGAGACAGAAAATGTATCTAAATCACCCTAGCACCCGATTATAAAGCACTTTCAAAGTATATCTTTTCAGCTATTGGGCTTCTGGATTCCTGGGAATTTAATGTCCCTTCTCATGTTATGGAAGAAATTGTGGAAATGCAGTCCCCCCTGCACTCAGTAAAACTATTAGTAGCATAATCTGGTTTTATAGCTAGAGAAATTGCTTTTGGGGTAGTTCATAAGTCTTCATTTTAGTAGGCTTGACTTGTAAAGCTTAGGATGGCTTATCTGATTTTTATCTTAGGGTAAATCTAATGTTAATTATATCTAAAGTAGACCCACAGAGACTAATGGGAACTGTTAATCACTATTAGTCTTCAACAATATAGCTGTGTTAGCTTGTAAAGGGAAAAATAAAAACCAATGGGTAATACTAACTTAAAGTTTATGCTCTATTTCAGTGTGAGCTTTTGTGGATTACTATGTAACTTCCATGCTGAGTTAACTTTTACTTTTGCTATTAAAATTGCTTCAGAAAAAAACAGCAGTAACAAAAGCCTGGTCGGTCTTTCTCTCTTTCTTTTGATAGAATATCTCATATATGTGCATTTTCATGGAGAATACCTCCTTACTCTAACTCCCATCAGTCCCAGTTATGGCCAATGGTCAAGAATCATTGTGTAGTCAAATCACATCTAGAAGACCTCTGGCTCCCTATATTTTGTCTATATAGCAAGAGGTGTCTTTGTATTCATGCATCCAGTATTAGGGGGACTGCAGTAGCTCAAGTGGTTAAGATGCTGAACTCACAGACTGGAAGGTCAGAGTTCAATTCCCGGGTACTGCATGATGGAGTGAGCTCCCATCTCTGTCCCAGCTCCTGCCAACCTAGCTGTTCAAAAGCAAGAAATTGCAAGTAGATAAATAGGGACCACTTCGGTGGAAAGGTAAACAGCGTTCCATGCTCTCCAGTGTTGAGGCGTGCCTGCTACATGCCTAAGGAAACATCTGCAGATGCAGACAGCACTTATTCTTTGGCTATAAACAGAGATGAGCACTGAAACCATAGAGTCAGATACAACTGGCCTTTAAGCAACAAGGGTGACCTTTACTTTACCTATCCAGTGCTAGAGGACAAACCATTCTGCTACATTCTCTTACTCTTTCCTCGCAGGAGTCAGCATGGGCCAAGGAGAGCTGTCCCACCGAAATGTACACTGTCAGTGGAGAATGCTGCAAAGCCTGTAACCTTGGCGAAGGGGTCGTCCACCCCTGTGGGTTAAACCAAACCGTCTGCGAACCATGTCTGGACAGTAAGTAAAAAGGGTGGGGAAATCAATCTGTTTACTTTCTCTTGCATTCATTTGTCCAGAATCCTACTGTGTTCATAAAAACAATGGGACAAGGAGTGGGCTAAGGACAGCAGTGTGAGGAGATGGTAAAAGGTGACAACAGCGTGAGGAGAGCCTGAACATTGAAAGAGCTATCCAAGGTGCTGAATTTATCTTTGACAGAAAAGTTTCATGTCTTGGGAATGCCTCTCTAAAGTTCCAATTAAAGTACTATAGTGGTCAAAGTAAAAGCCAGAGCAGATTTATCAATGTGTCTTCAACTGAGATAGATAAATAAATATTTCATCTGTACTCCTGATAATTAGTGAAATGCTTTGTCACTAATGAAAAAAATTCTTCTAATAAACATGTTTTAAACTCTGGTAAGGATGCAGGTCCTCACTTGAGTGGCTTACAAGAAACTACAATTGTCTATGTTGGTTTCAACCAAATCTTCCTCATTTGTGACAATAATTTTTGTACAGACTGCTTAAATTGTGCAAATTGCATATACTGTGCAAACTCCATAGTTAATCCATGAGAGCTGCTGTCTTGTTGCACGGAGTGTGAAGTACTGGATGGGTTATTTGTGACTTTATGGTCAGCCAACCAGTTCTAGCTGTGCTAGTTTCACTCAGAGACTTTTATACAAATTATAAAAAACTGGTAGATGAGGGGGCTGCCACAGATGCTTCTCCAAATAGAGTTGGAAATTAACCATTTGTAAGTAATATAGTTACTTTCTTCCAATGGTCCACATTTTGATGTGATAAGAATGAAATTCCTTACTTCTAGATTGTACAGTCATGGCCAAGTCTGCAAGCTGAACACCTCAACCTATTTGATGATGTTCTGTGTCAGTGTTTCCAAAACTACGTTCCGTGGAACACTGGTGGACTTCAATTCCCAGAAGCCTAAGTCACCTGGTCATTGCTTTGGGGGAAATGACTTAAGCTTCTGGGAACTGAAGTCCAAAAACCAAAGTTTGGGATACGCTGTTCTATGCTATGCCAGTTCATAGTACCATATACGAATTTTCTTGGCAGTGAATGTCAGTGAATCTGACTATGTTACAAGAGTGCAGCTGCTGGATTTTGATGGCTCTGGAGGTGCATGCACAAAACAAGCTGAGGTTCCCAAATGTTCGGAAACATGCTTCCTTGGCAATCAAAGGGCTTGATGGGGGAAACCTCAGTTCTCTTTTACTTCTTGCGGCACTGGTTAAAAATAACTAAAAACAAGCTTCACATGCAAAATCAATGGCTGCTACTTAACCTCTGCAGAGAATGGCAGCAGAGATGCCGGGTGTCAAATACCAGGCTCATAATCTGACCTTGGAAGAGTTGCTGTATTGGCACTTGGCAGGACAGGAGCAAAGAGAAGGAGAGACAGGCTACGATGCTGTGCTGTTATTTATTTATTTATTTATTTATTTATTCTATCTTATTTGCAGAAATCCTGCATATTCTCAGCATGCACCAAACTCATGTCCAAACCTTGGGACTCAATAGGAGTCTTGCTTATTGCTGAGCAATTCAGTCCCATCTTGCACACAACATACTCTGAAATCCATTTTTTTACTTTCACTATTCCTGTGGTGCTGGCAGGAAGATATGCAAGAAAAGAAACCTCAACCAACCAAGATGGCAGCAGCCACTGGGGAATTTGAGCTGAAAATTGACTCCCGGATAGCACAGAAATCAATAATGAGAAATAACAGAGAGGCAAAAGCAACTTTCAGATGAGTCAGTTCCCAAAACATGAAACCAGGACCATCAGTTGCAACTAAAACATAATTAAGAGTGCCTAAGTGTATCTCCAATATCTTGTCCTTTGTCCTGTCCTAATTCTACTCTTGGATTTCTTAACACAGGGGTTCACATTTCATAAAACAGGCCAACTTTCCTATCCTTTCAATTGGTATTGTTTAGACTTGTGATAAATCCTTGTTTGTTGTGTTCTGTCAGATCTCACTATAAATTAGTTATCTTCAAAAGATTCTGCCCTTACTAGCTCTGCTCAGCTCTTAAAAACTCAGATTGTGGCTTCCTTAACTGAATAAATCCATCTATTTTTTTAGTCTTCCTCTTTTCCTGCTGCCTTCAGCTTTTTGTACTGTTATTATCTTTGTCAATGACTCTTATCTTCTCATAACATACATAAAGTAGGACAGCCTCAGTTTTGTCATTTATGTTTTTAAGCAATGTTCAGGCTTCATCTGACCTAATACCACTTATCTGTCTTTCTGCAATGTATAGCATCCATAAACCTCTCATCCAAATAGATTACTTTTATTTGTATTTGACATATCTTCCAGTAATCCAAATCATGCCATTGATCTTATCCCATATGTGTGTACACACACACACACACACACACACACACACACACACACACACACACACACACACACACACACACACACACACACACACACACACACACACAGGTCATCTCTGGTTTATGGTGACACTATCAATGAGAGCTCTCCAAAATGTTCTGTCCTGAACATCTCTACTTAGATCTTGAAAAACCAGGCCCCTTTATTTATTGTGTAACCCCATTATGGTGAATTACCACTAACTATCAAGTTGATAGTCTTCTTTGATGGTTAGGGTGCCCAATTATACACCTAATAATGCGACCAGCACCTTGTTAGGTATGACAATTTACCATGGTTAGTTATGCGATTTAGCTTAAGTGCATATAAATCATCAACAGAATTCTGGTCAATAAAGCAGTGGAGATATTATGTTTTGGACCTTGACTCCTAGATTGCTTGGCATCAACATACCACTGTCATTTCTTGATACTTCGGTGTTACACCAGGCCTGTTCCTCCACTGACCAGTTCTCCATGCACTGATTCACAAGAACGGCAACACAGATGTCTCCTTCATATTCTGAAATGGCAAGTGAAATCCACAAAGAGGAACCAGTTTATGTAGGATTCCTGGATTAGGTTGCCCAAAGCCATCTGCACGGGAGGGCAGGAAGGTGGAAGTGAATATGTAGAAGAGGTCATAAGTGATAAGTCACGCATGCCTAACCCCATGCCTGACTTTGTGCGGATCCCCCCACACACCTGGCTTATGTTAGGGATGACCCGGAGAGACGTTCCCTCCAACTCAGCACAACCTCAAGTTCCAGGACATTTATGGATAAAGAGATTTCCTGTCTCATTTGGGATCACTATTTGGAAGACCTGTGGGCAGAAGACTTCCTATAGGAAGATTTATGATTTGTCTGCCACATGGAGGCACTACCACAGGGTGGGATGTACTTTTGACTCTGCTAAACTGCTTCTGGGTGGTTGTGGGCATAAACACATGTGCTGATGTTTTATGTTACTGCATGCAAGCCTGACCTTGGTGATATTGTTCCTTGTGCATCTGTGAAACTTGGCTCCTGAGAGATTAATAGGGCTGGCTTGGTAAATCAGAGGCTTTGACTTAGGGTCTCATTGCTCTGGAGAGACTACGCTAACTGAAATATAAGGGGGGGGGATTCTCAAGTTTTCCTTTTCTTCTGTTAAAATAATGAAGAGGAAGTTGGGGAGAGCACAGAAAGCAACAGGCAGCCTAACTGGTCCATCTTTTTAACAATCCCAAATATCCAGTCAAGTGATGCCATTATTAAGACTAAACCAGGTGTTGTCAAAAAGCGAATGAGCTTTTAGATTCTTCACAATTCTTTAGCAGGATAGATACTAAGTAGTTGGGGAGGGTAATAGATGGAGTGGGATAGAAAGATTAATGTATGAGCATCTTCTCCACAGGGACAATACAGTTCTTTCCTGGATGCCTAGGGTTTCCATCCTCCCTACTTTTGAATTCCTCTGTTGAGTAAATAGTTTCAGGTTGCTGTTTGTCCAGTCTAGTGACCATTTATCTGCCACTTGCAAAAAAAATATAGAACAAGACATAGATTTGAGATTATTATACTATTGAGCCAAACATTTATATGTCAAGGGGGGGGGGAGAGAACAAGACATAGAATTTCAAAGGAGATTATTATATTATTGAGCCAAATGTGCAAATTAATCTTGCATGGATCTACTTAGAAATAATTTCCATCATGTTCAGTGTAATTTTCTCCTCAGGTAAGTGCTTCCAGGACTGTAACCTGAGTGAATGTGGAGATCTTGTGCAATGGCTGTACAAATTTCATCCATGGATATGTTAAAGGATATGATTGAAATTAAAAGTTTTCTTGCTCAACCTGCTGGGTAAGATTCTTGCTGGGATGAGAGGAGAAAAAAGGACCTGAACTCTGAACTTGAAGCCAAGTTCAGGGAGTTTTACAGCTGACAGTGAGCATGACCCTAAACTATTTTGCTTGTATCAGACTCAGGTTGCACAGAAATTTGTGTATGTGCATGTCTGTATGCATGGACTGTGGTGGCTTAGTAGTTAAGATGCTGAACTTGATAGCTGGAAGGACAGTAGGTCAGCAGTTTGAGACCTGAGTGCTGCTTTATGGAGTGAGCTCCCATCTCTGTCCCAACTCCTGCCAACCTAGCAGTTCAAAAGCAAGAAATTGCAAGTAGATAAATAGGGAGCACTTCAGTGTGAAGATAACAGCATTCCATGCACTCTGATGTTTAGCCATGCCTGCCACATGTCCATGGTAACATCTGCAAATGCAGACAGCACTGGCTCTTTGGCTATAAATAGAGATGAGCACTGAACCCTAGAGCAGGCTACGACTGGCTTTCAAGCAAAGGCAACCATTACCTTACATCTGTATGCACATGTACAAGACTGCATTTTTAATATCTTTCCTCAGCCTTGCTCTCCCTTTGTGCATAGAAACTACTTACCCTCTTTTTAAAGAATACACATTAAAGCAATAGATATGCATTTGCACGCTAAGTGCATATATGCAGTTATACAGTAATTGAACATTAAATGCATTTATGTTCATCCTTTGCCATACCAGAACAAGATCTTTAAATATTTAAAAACTATGACCCAGCAACATAGAGAAATGTCATGCATTAGGTCATTATATTTAATCATGTCCAGGATCATCTCTCCCGACTGATAACATTTCTGTGCAGTTTCAGGCAAACATTTTGTCAGCCCTACCTGAGGATAATAGGAATGAGTCTCTTTTGCATGCAAAATATGCGCTTTGCTGTTGTACTGTTTCGGTCATGTTGCGGCCCTGGTCTCCATAACCAGCCATTCTAGAAAGGTGCAAAATTGTTTTCCACCTACCTCCAATGCATTTATGGACATTAAGATGTGTTTAGATTTTTCAGGACCTACAATTGCTTTCTAACTAACTTCATAATATACTGAAAATCTGTCATCTGTCCTCATCTGTTTGCTCAATGTAAGGAGAAATATGTATTATTTGTTCCTGGAAGAGACAACAAAATAAATAAGTCTGTCTTTGTTATGGTGGGAGGGGGGGGGCGGAACTAATGCACGGAAATGAAGTACTTTCCTAGATGCCTAGGGTTTTCATCATTCTTTCTTTTGAATTCCTCTGTTGAGTAAATAGTTTCAGGTTGCTTGTTTGTCCAGGTTAGTGACAATTTATACGTCACTTTGAAAAAGAATAGAACAAGACATAGATTTGCATGCAATTTCCCAGGTATTAATTTAAATGCATAGGAGCACATTTAGAACATTTAGTGTTCTCCCCCCCAAAAAAAAAAAAACAAAAAACAAAAAACACTGTTTGTAAGTAGGCTGTATGACCACTTAAGCAGTGGATGTGCAGTTGAGAGGGAGAATTGTCTTGCAACAGAATATGAACAGTGGAAAAGATAAGATTAGTTTAGGAGATAAAATTTTAGTTATAAAAATACAGTTTGCTCCTTCATCAAAATTACCTTGACTCAAGTTGCCAAAGGCATGCCGTGCTTGTGTAAGTCAGAAGAGTTGGGCTGGTGTTATAGAAAGCTTGAAGGACAGCTGTATTAGAAATCTGGTCAAAAAAATTATTTCTCTTAACTAGAATAGGTGATATTGTTTAACTTAAGCAAAACATGTTCACCCTGATACAATTAAGTCCGTTGCCCCCTAGTGATTAAATTATATAATGGCATTATCCACATAGGCTGATTTTCACATACATATACTGTACTGTATATCATATGCTGATGGCTAGCAGCTAACCATGTGACAAAATTGGATTCCATGAGAAAATGTTATGTTGGACATCACATCAGAATATATCATTAACTGGAAGGGTCAGGTGCAGTTTGAACCAGGTCTCAACTTGAAGAGTCTTTCAGCATGCCAGAGGCCATCCTGCACATCATTAAGCAGCCTATACATAACAGGGACTTAGGGGTGTGTTTCTCTAATAAGAATGTTGCTTTCATGTTGGCTTGAAATTGACAAACCCCTCACATTGGAAAATTGAGAATGAGATTAGGTGAGTGATGGAGTCTGCTACCACTTTGGGCTCCATCATGTGGATCTTCCTTATTTTTGGTGGCTTGTCCATCTTCTCTCAGCATCAATCATCATGAGCAGTCTGATTTTATTTGCTGTCTGAGAAGCTCGTCTCTTACTCCAGGCTGTCCCTGAAAATGTGTCCACACAGTCCATTCATTTTTTCCTTCCCCATACACACTATCTTCCCTCCCCATCTGCACCAGTCTAATGACCTCCATCAATAATTCATAATGACATAAGGATTTGCCCAGGTTAATGGGAGTTGTTCGCTCCTCTAGCTGAGCCAACGCTGGATCTGCAAACTCTTGGCAAGTCCTTGGCAAACTCTTGGCAAGTCCTGAAGAGAGACCCGAAGGAGTGTCAAGCTATGTGAATTGGGAAACTGGTAGGAGAAAGAAATGGAGTATTCTTGGAGACAGCGTGGCTAGTTGGCTGGCGAAAAAGACTCAGTGGGACACACTCCATGTCATTGGTTCTCAATATTTTAGATAAATATGTTCTTGTACTAAAACTCCCAGAACCCTTCATCGGCAATACTGGCTAAGAAGTTTGGGAGCTGTAGTCTAAGAAGATCTGGGCCCCCAAAGTTGGGAACCATAGCTCCATGTGGTAATACTTTTCTCCACTTGATATAATTTTTTCTTGTTCTTGTCCTTGGTTTTTAAAAAAAGTGTGTGTGTGTCTGTATCCACTGTACACAGGACAACTCTCCATTCGGAGGTGTTTTACATTTTAAAGACTTCCTACTGCAATTCTGATCATCTTCAAAACTAACCAGCTCCCACCTTGGGCTCTTCAGAAATTAAAAACTCAGTGGGTGGGCTGGGTGTAGCAAGAATGCTTATGGAACTTCATAATGAAAGTATTATCACACGGAGTATTCTTGTTTCGTGTTGCAACCAGAAACCGAAACTGGCCAGATGTGTTGATAATGATTTCAACTAAGCATTAGGGAGAACTTCTTAATGTAATGAAGTATCATTGAAGATACAACTGTTTGTTTGGCTGAAACAAGCATGAACACTGAGATAAGTACTGTTCAACAATGGGATGGACTTTTTTGAGCGTGTATCTGAGCATGTAGTAGACCCCATTGTTGGAGGTGTTAAACTGCAGTTAGATAGCCATGTGTCAAAGGTGCTTTGGTTATGGATGTTCCTGTATTGATAATGAAGTAGATGAAATCAGGGAACCAGTTTAGACTTATGGTGGGAGGAACCCTTGAAGTCTCTTTTAAGTTTGCAGTTCTCTGTTAATAAGGGAGAGCTCCTTATTGGACACTGCCTAATGAAACACGTACTCTGCTGTCTTTCTAGCACTGTTGTTGTGATAAAACAAGCTCTATCTCTTTAGGTATTTTAAGACATGTGACAAGTAGCTGTTGGCATAAGAATTTGCAGGGGATGGTGCATGACAAGTGAGAGAAGGAGAGAGGAAGAGATAGCAAGATGACTTTGATAGTAGCACTTTGAGATGCACCGGGAGGGGAGGCTTGCAAAGACGATATGACAGTAACTGTGATGATCAAAGCTTTGAAAATACTTTTTTTCTTTAAATAAAAGGATTCAAGGATGTTGAAGACAATGTAAAATATAGATTTCATTTAGATTTAGAAGGACTGATCTCTAGCTGAGTTTTCTCCAACACAAGGCTGCCCAGAAGATGTGTACTACTACCTAATCAGCCCCAGACGAGATGCATGACAGGTAGTCCAATACATCTGGAGAACTTTAGGTCAGAAAAGACAACTCTGTTTATTTTGTTGGTATTGGTTTTTAAATCTGTGGGTTTCCCCTCTCAAATAGTTCTGATCTCCCCCAGTATTGATTCTTCTCTCTTTGATTCATTGCAAGATAATCTACAGTAATAGAGTTAATGATTTTGTACCATTAAGTAAGTTCCAATTTATGGTTACCCTTTCCAGGGTTTACTCAGTAGAGAATACTCAGAAGCAGTTTACCATTCTCTTGTTCTGGAGTGCCGAAGGACTGTCTTACTTGCACAAGCTACGTTTGAAATTTTGTAGGAACAAAGTGTTCAACTAATTAAGAGGGTTATAAGACTTGTAACCTTGGAATTGTGTGATATTATCATAAAATGAAGTTCTAATAACAATGTATTGCGTGCCTGATAGAAGTTACCTCAGGGTAAAGAACTAATTTCATTAGCAAAATACATGTAATATTAGCAAATCATGTTGAAAACCAATGACGTCTGCAACCCTGAATATGAATTAATGAATATGGTTCCCTACTAGCATGAAGCCCTTTTTTAAAAAAAGAAACTGCATCCCTGCTCCAATGTATGAGCATGCTACAGCTCTATAAGTTCATACGTGCAGCCATTCTGTTCACATGAGGGTAAAAGTCTTCTCCCCAATGTGACTGTGTAGAAGAAGACCAAACCATGGACCACATTATATTTAGCTGTCCTTGACGTCCGTTTGGAGGCACATTGGAGGACTTGCATGCACAGTGCCACAGATGAAGCCCTCAATGGCTTTCAAACCTGGATGTGGAACTCTAGCTAGGAACTTGAGATGGACAATTTGTGCTTACTGTATATATCAGTGATGACCAACCTTGGCACTCTAGCTGTTCTTGAACTTCAATTCCCAGAAGCCCTGATCAGCAGGAGTGCTGACTTGGGTTCCTGGTAATTGAAGTCCAAGAACAGCTGGAGTGCCAAGGTTCGCCATCACTGGTATATATCAACATTAATGTAGACAACTAAAGTTGATCATACGATAAATAATTAATAACTAAATGTGTACATGAGGTGTGTGTATAAACCAAAGAAGCAGATAAAATCAAGGCAGCTCAGTGCATCTAGCATTAAGATAACTGGGGAAAGGAATGATAACTTTTCCATATGTTTGCAGCTGCTTTGAAAGAGAGGTGGACTGCTTATGCTGGTGTGTATTTTCATCCATCGTTTACATCTGGTAAACAGGTTTATAGGACTGGGATTGTATTACATTGAAAAATCTGAAAAAACAGTAAAAACTGAACATAAAAAAAATGAGCATCAACATTGTGGGACAAATATTTTCTTCCTAATTACTTTCAATGGCTCTCTTAGGGTTCTTCCAGATGGGGCCAATTTGCACTGCCTCTTACTCTTTCATTTTTGTTTTGGTTTGTCTTTCAACATTCTCTTTGCCTTCTCAGTGTGTGGTTTATCAGTATCTGCATCCATAAAGGGACAGAATAAACAAGGGAGTGAGGCAAGATGGGGAAGAGATGCTCTTCTGATCCCACACCACCAGTGATTCCGTTTTGGAAGCAGAGAGGTGGGCAAGCAGGGGAATAGCGTAGGGGGGGACCAGAACACAAGTCAAAGATCTGTAGAGTTTAAGTGATGGCAAAAGCAAGAAACTGTTTATTGTTCCCAATCTCAGCTATACCACTGGACAGGCAGAAAGAAAATAAACGAAATGAAAAATAAATAATTTTTTTTTTGAGATGAGCAAAAAGGAAAACCGCAACAGAAATATAATAAACACAGTAATTGAAAGCTTCTGACTAGGTCTGACCTTGGAAATGAAATTAAAAGTATCATAGCACTAAATTTTGCACTCCAGGATGATTTGACAAAGGAAATAAACCTTGTCTGGAAGAAGAGAGGTTTTGCTGTTGTTTCTCCCACACTTTATATCATTGGTTGTGCCAAGACAAGTTTCTTCTTCTTAAAGTGCCATATCTGATTCCGAATATTGGTGATCCTCCTGATGATCAGCCATGAAGATTGTCCTGGGAACAATGTAATGCAATGGTCTTCCATTTGCCTTCCACATCAGAGTGTGACACCCGTACCACTGCTCCAGTTCTGTGAGTCACTTTCTTGTCCTGAGCCCTTTTGGTACACAAAGTCCTCCTCAGCCCCAGGCCAGTATTGGTGAAGCTGTTGCCCTCCATCAAGGTGGATTCAAGTGGAATTTAATCCACTTGAGGACCACCACCCTTCCCAGTGGACTTAACCAACCAAGGCCGTTAGTCCTCAGGGTTGTTAGATTAATTAACCACTGCCTGATGATTGGCATTGAGTCACTGGCAATATGGTCTACTTCAGTGGTTCCCAATGTGGCGCCTATGCCCCATAGGGGGACCTCAATTCCCAGAAGTCTAAGTCAATACATTAGCTTTAGGAAATTGACTTAGGTTTCTGGGAATTTAAGTCCAAAAAACTAAGGTTAGGAAACACTGGTCTACTCTATTACCCTAGCACAGGAGCGCCCAAACTTTTCAGGTTGTGGGCCGGTCACATGGTTGAGTGTGTTCACTTGGTTCCTCCCACCAGAAGCAGAAGCATGTGCAAAATCCTGCCATAAATGTGTTTCATGCATGCATGTTTTACTTCACCTTCCAGGAGCGGTGAGGGTGGCACAGTCCAGATGATTTGGCACCATGGGCTGTAGTTTGGGCACCCCTGCCATAGCAGGATAACCTGACCAGACTGAGACAAGTTTACATCACCAAATAGTGGGGGACACCTTGGAACATTAGCAACCAATCCAATACATCTGGAAGGGCCTACAGAAACAGGTACTGAAAGGCTCTCTTGAAGGATCTATAGCAGTGAGGGCAAACCTTGGCAATCCAGATGTTCTTGGACTTCAATTACCAGAAGCCCAAGTCAGCACTCCTGCTGATCAGGACTTCTGGGAATTGAAGTTCAAGAACACCTGGAGTGCCAAGGTTCGCCATCACTGGTCTATAGAAACTGGTATCAGTCACAGTTTGAGATACAGTTTTCCAGCTTTAGTGATAAGACTTCTTTGACTGCAGGAGTAAAGATGGGTTAGATAACTTTTGCAAGATGCTTCCTGCAAGTCTACTAAAAGTAGAGCTAACAAAGCAGAAGCGCTAATACGCTCAGGAGAAATTTAAGCACAACTCAATTGCTTACAGCTCATTATTCCACCTGGCATGAATGCAAAACACGCGCCTTAATTGCATTCACTGTAATTTTCTGTAATTTATGTTAATCATCTTTATGAGGCAGAGAGGGAAGTTTAAATTCTGACTCAACCACTGGAAAGGCAAGTAGAGACATCTCGGTTTGAGGGAAGATCCAAGTTACCACCTCTTGAAGGAAATGGTTGTGTTTTTATGGATGAGGTCTGAGGAAGCCGCCTCCAAGGATCGGAGCTCAGACAGGCTCCTATCATAGGGTAGGGGATAAAACCATTTTGGCCACAGGACATGTTTGGACCTACTTGTGGGGTGAAATAGGGATCACTCTCATCCATTTGGGAAGGTCCCCAGTACATCTAGGTGGTTAGGGTTTTGGATAAGAGATTGAGCCAACAGCTTGACGAACTGTTTCCAAGCTGCTATGGTGTGTAGGGATTAGAGATTGCTGGACCTGGGACCTGGGGATAACCAGGTTCAAGTCCCCCATTGAGCTTTGAAACCCACTGGGTGATCCTGTGCTACACTATTTGCTTTCTGCTTGATCTACCTTTTTAGGATTATTGTGCTGATGAAAGAAGGAGAGTCAAGAGCAGTCAAGGAGAAAAAGGCAATTTCTGACAGTGCCCACTGTTGAAACAACCTCTGTTGAAACAACATTTCCCAGAACTTTGAAATCTGTTGCTTTTTTGGGGGAAGGGTCCTATAATTTCCCACATAAGGGATTTTCAGAAAGTAATTTTTCTAGGTCCAGGTTTTGCAAAAATTTGAGAGAGTACCCTCCTTAATTGGGGTAGTTGCGTACCCACTGTTTATTTATTTATTTATTTATTTTATACCCCGCCCATCTAGGGGATTTTCCTACTCTGGGCGGCTAACAGCACATACTCACATTAAAAACAGGCACACATTTAAAAATGCATATATGTAAATACCAGAGTAAAGTAAAATAAGTAAAATAAAATAGCTGACATCTGAGGTCACTGTTGAAAGCAACCCTCTTCTTTTGAGTAGTTTTCCAGACTCAGATGGAAACAATGGCAAGGATTGCCATTATTCCATTCTATATGTGTGGCCTAGGAGGAAGACAGGAGAATCACTTTTGGTTGGATACTTTTGGTTGGATCCCAGTTATACTCAGAGGAAAATACCTGATGCATTAAGTAATTCCTTGGTTTGCCCAGAGGTACAGGAAAGCCTGCTTTTCATAGCTTGATGTTGGTTCCCTGATGTGAATTATTATTCTCTTGAATAATTTATGAACCTTCCTTAAATTAACTCCCTATGAATCCTAGTTGCTCTGCTGAAAATAAAGGTGTGATTGGGGGGGGGGGAGGTGTATTGGCTGTAAACAGAGATGAGCACTGAACCCTAGAGTTAGTAATGACTGACTTTCGAGCACCTTTACCTAATAACAGAACATCCCTGATTGATATTCAAATTTGACATCAGGTTTTGTCCTTGCAAGTGGTTCAAGGTCTCCCTTGCTCAAAAGCCAGTCATATCCGACTCTAGGGTACAGTGCTCATCTCTATTTACAGCCCAAGAGCCAGTGCTGCCTGTGTTTGCAGATGTATACATGGTCATATGGCAGGCGTGACTAGATCGCCCATGACGTAAGCTCTGCCCACAACTGGCTGGCAGGTTTGGTCTGGGGAGTGGATGGTTCAATTTCTCCAGCCAATTGGTTGGTTTGACCCCAGTATGCCTATGTTACAATTTCTAGCTTTTAATATTAAGTTTTTAACGTTTTTAAATCTTTTAAATGGTTTTATGATTGTTGTAGATCACCCTGGGTCCCTTTGGGGAGGAGGGCGATAAATAAATAAATAACGTAGGCTCCACCTATGATGTAGGCTCCACCCACTTTGTGGTAGCATTTTATTTTATTTTATTTTATTTTGCTGCCCACCACTGATCAGAGCCTATGAAAGTTACATTTTTGGAGCTACGTTGATTGTAGGACTCATGGTATTGTGGTTGACAGATGTAACTTATCCAACTTCGGAACAATTGCTGGCAATGCCTTCCAAAAATTTAGGGAAGGGCTTTTCCCAGCACCTGATGTTCAGACTCAGGGCCAACCCAAGAAATATTTTTGCCCAAGATGGAAGAGCAGTGACCACACCCTAAACATAATTCAAGTTGCTTAGCATCATTGCTCAGATAAGTTTATTTTTTTCTTTTTGGACAGCAGCTGCCAGCATGGTGACAGTATATGCTAACTGGCGATTTCCAGAAACTGTAGTATCCAAAAGAATTTTTTCCAAAACTCTGAACTGGATAAAGCCAAATTAGAAGATGGAGGAAGGAGCTCACTGGACAAAAGAATGACATTAAAGGAAGATATAACTGAGAAACTCAACCTTCCGTATGTCACTTGGAGGAGCCTGAACAGGCTCAGGGTAAGAGTCCCTAAATGAAAAACCAAGGGGCTGCAGTGGCTCAGTGGTTAAGAAGCTCACCTTGTTAGCTGGAAAGCTGGCAACTGATCAGTTCAAGACCCAAGTACTTCATGATGGATTCAGTGCCTGTCTCTGTCCCAGCTCTTGGGAACATGAAAGGAGCCTCATTTAGCTATTTCCTGAAAGGAGTTTCTTCAGTGATGGGATGTTACCGGTTTGGACTGGTTTGCCCAAACCGGTAGCACCCCATCAGGAGGGGTCGCCGGGGGTGGTGGTAAACCCCTGGGTGACCGGTTTGGTCACCTCTCCGGCCCCCTCCAACTGCACATGGGTCAAACCTCTGTTTGACGCATGCACACTTCTATTTTTAGTGCACATACATCAAATAGAGGTTTGATGCATGCACACTAAAAAAAGAACTGTGCGTGGATCAAAAGGAGGTTTGACACATGCACAGACATTTTAAAATATTTTTAAAAAATTTTTTGCTCCACACACAACGTCATGACATCGGCTACGCCCACGATGTCCATGACGTCACTGTGGGGTAGCGGGAATTTTGACAACCCACCACTGAGTTTCTTCCACAAAAATCCTTTCAACTCAGAATAATTTCTCACATGAAATTATTATAATGAAGGACCAAAAAGCTTAAGTGGGGACTGCAGGGAGGTAACATTGTGCTCTGTGAATATGGAGATATACAGAACTCAGCTCATTTACTGGTCTGTCGATTACTACCAGAATCATGCAGCAATGAAGACTTTATTTTGGCCAATGGCAAAATCAAGAAAGTGGCTTCATTTTGGCAATCCAAAGTTTGATCTGAATACAAAAGAAGAAGAAACTGGGTAAAGCAAAGGTTGAAGTTTTGTCCTTATCCATCTTTCTGATCACCAAATGGTGGGGCTTTCCTCCATACTGCTGTGGCTGCCTGTACCATTATTTTCAACATCGGAGGCATGCAATGGCTTGGAAAACTCTCTCCCCCTTCTTCAACCTTATCATTGCTTCCTGCAATTTAGACTTATTACTGCTTTCCCTAGAGTTACATGGGGGTAGGGGAGACAGAGGAGGGGTTGTTCTACGGAGGGCTGTGACAAAGGCTGTGGTCTCATTGATAGTGACAGCAAAGGGCAAGTTTAAATGAGAGGGCGGCCTGTTGTGATGGAGGCATTCAATCCGAAGAGTGACTTTTTACATCCTGTCGCTCAGAAGGAAAATAGGCTATTTCCCAGGAATGTCCTCCAGAGATCACACAGCGAATTAAAGATTAATAGGTGGCAGGGTGGAGATGGAGGGCTCTGAAAGCATCGAGGAGCCAAATCTATGACAGATTAGAGTTGATCTTGCAAGCACCACTACCCCAAACATAAGGGGTCAAGGCCCCCTCACCCGTTGGGGGAGCTGAAAAAGGGAAATGAGTGAAGAACAATGAGGAAGGCTTGGCTTGACAAAGAGCCTGGCTCTTTGTGCAGCCTGGCTACCAATGTGTCACATTTATTTGATATTGCAATTTGCCATGTGACAGGTGAGGTCTCTGACATGTCCATGTCCATGAATACAGACATTATTGAAGCATGAATCCAGAAACCTTTTCTCTGGGTAGCACTTCTGGAGGGAAAGGCTGGGGAAGAGGTCACAAGAGAAATGATGTTTTCCTTCCAGAAGGTAGATTAATACCTTTTTGCATAGATTAGAAGAGGGGTTCCCAACCTAACCGGCCCATGGCACCATTTCATGTGGGACTACACCCCCCCCAAAGGGCATTCAAGAAACAAAATGGCTTCCCTTTAAAGCTGTTGGGACCAATTGGCCATCTCCCATCATGCAGGCAAAGCAAAATGGCCATCTGGCCCTTGAAGCTGACTAAGAGAGCATGACCTGGCCCCTGGCTTGAAAAGGTTGGGAATTCCTGGTTTAGAAAATGTTATTTTGAACTACAGGTTCCCAAAATCCCCAGAGCAGCATGTCCTACCATTATGAACTGTGTTCAACTCTTGCAAGTTCAAGGTTGTGGTTTCCCTTATAGAATCAATCCATCTCATATTTGATCTTCCTCTTCTTCTGCGGAGTTCAACTTCTTCTAGTATTATTGTGTTTTCCAGGGAATCTTGTCTTCTCATGATCATCTAAAAGTACAACAGCCTCAGTTTTTGCTTCTAGAGAGACTCCAGGCATGATCTGATCTAAGACTCGCTTGTGACCTGAGCTATCCACAAGCTCTCTTCCAGCTCCATATTTGAAATGAATTATTATTTTTTAGCTAGCAAGTATTACTTATTACACTATAAGTGGCTGAAATCTGGGAACAGACAATGAGATCTTTTAGAAAAACCCTGTACAGTGGAACCTCGGTTAACAAACAGCTCAGTTAACAGAAAAATCGCATAACAAAAGGAAATCCATAGAAAATAGTGGTTTAGTTTATGGAAATATTTTTTGGAACAGTTTAATTGATTTACAATGTATTCCTATGGGAAACTCCATTTTGCTTAATGTATTTTGGTTTTCAATGCATTCCTATGGGAAATTGCATTCAATGAATTCCTATGGGAAATTCAGTTAAAGTAATTTTTGCTGTAAGAAATGTCCCAGGGAACACATTAATTACATTAACCGAGATCCCATCTAGCTATGCTTGCTTGTATCTAGCTATGCTTGCTTGTTTCCATATTTTGTCATCTTCCTTCGGTTGCTCAATGTTTCCTTCCAACTTTAAAGGTATATTTTCTCTAACATCCCTTTCCCCTATGTAGAGTGGTGATATAGCGCTAATCTAACCAAAACCTTGGATTGATATGTTCATGCCATGAACATCAATATATATGGAAAGTGCTGTAACTGTGCAGCACTGAACTTGTTCAAGTCTGTGAATCAATACAGAAAACAACCCTTGGATTGGGGAGAGAAACAACAATGTTTTGAGTATTATTTTTTTAAAAAAAAATAGTACAAAGTGAGATACGACGAATAGTGCCTGGGTGTCATGAAATTTTCTAATAACACCAGTGCAAAACTTGACCTAAAGGAGAAACAAATGTGATCTCTCAAAACCCCAATGTCACAGTGTCTAGTTCCTTGTGAAAGAAAGAAAGAGAGAAATCAAGAAAGAAAGAAATCAAGAAAGAAATAACATTCAAACCTCGCATAAAGAGTGCCTTGCTTAAAGAGTAACTTGCTTAAAGAGCAGAATTTTCTCTGAATGTTCGCTTCGCTTAACAAATAGAACCAACCAAAAACTCGCTTAACAAATAAATCGGGGTTCACAATCCCCCACACCAGACATCACAATTGGTTACTTACAATGGTGTTTCACTTAAAGAGCAAACTCGCTTACAGAGCAATCCCGTGGAACGCATTATGCTCTTTAAGCGAGGTACAACTGTGTGACTGAACAACAACAACTAATGTTCCAGCATGCTTCCTTCCAGTTTTAAGACAATATACAACTGTGTTCTTATGTGAGAAAGTGCTTCTTCATCAGACTCTTTTGGGGGAATAAGTGAGGATTCCAAGATGGGCAAGGAAGTCTGAGAAGTGGGACAGGTCACAGAAAGATTGATTTACAGGATACAGGATTAAATCCCCTGTGGAGCGCAGCTGAAACCAAAGAAGCAAGGAATAAAAAAGAGGGTCAGTGGAAAGTCAGCAGTTTTGGCATTGGTGTTGAATGTTTATGTTGGATGCTGCAACCATAATCCTTTCCCATAGTTAATGGACAGAAAACAGATGCAACTGAATGCTTGATCACATACCACTCACCCCCAATGATCCTGATCCCCTTGGCCCACCCTCGTAAAGCATGGGTGGCAGCAATATGTGATGGCTAGATTTTATTGCTTACTCACTCACGGCAAGTGTTCTGCCCAAAGACAAATGTTCTCCAACAATCTAGAAAAGTAACATTTTTAAAGATCTGGTCAGAGACCCACTGTTATCTCTTCTTTCCTTTCCCTTGAACTGCCTGGAAAAGCTAGCTTTGTTGCTCATAGAATCCCTTACCAGCCTCCAGGGTTGACCTAAAACGTTTTGCTGAGTCCAACTAGCAAATGGACTACAAGGAAGGCTGAGTGCAGAAGAATAGATGCCTTTGAACTGTGGTGCTGGAGGAGACTCTTGGGAGTGCCCTGGATGGCAAGGAGATTGAATCAGTCAATCCTGAAGGAAATCAACTCTGACTGCTCCTTGGAAGGACAAATACTGAAGTTGAAGCTCAAGTACTTTGGCCACCAAATGAGAAGAGAGGACTCACTTGAAAAGGCCTTGATGCTAGGAAAGATTGAAGGCAAAAGGATAAGGGGGTAGCAGAGGATGAGGTGGCTGGATGGCATCATTGATGTGGTGGGCGTAGACCTGGGCAGGCTGCAGAAGATGGCAGATGACAGAGGAGTCTGGCGTGCAGTGGTCCATGGGGTTGCAAAAGGTCGGACTCGACTGTGCGACTGAACAACAAGCAAATGGTATCACCTCACCTCCCAGCTTAGTCAAGACACCGTACACAAGATCAACTGAGTCAGTCTGGCACATGAGACAGAAAATCCCACACATTCTTCTCTCCATCCTTGGCACCAATAATGCAATTGGGTAACTAACAATTTGTTGCCGTCTCCTGGCTTCCAATGTTTACTTGCTGGTGCACTCTACCTAATGGTTGGACCAGCCTGAGCAAACTCATTCTAAGCTTTAACCTTCACAGCACTTTTGCTTACTACTGTATCAAGCCTTAGACTCCTTCTTGGCATGTTGAAAAGGAGTTCCAGATATCCAAAGCAGGGATGGCCCATTCCATGAGTAGAAAGCTGCCTCAAGTGACACACTGCCCCGAGCAGTTAACTGTGATGCTCCTGACTCACTTCTGAGGAGTCACATCTTTCCTGTTGTTGATGACTTCCTGGAGGGGTATTGAATGCTAGGCATTATAGAATCATAGAATCAATGAGTTGGAAGGGGCCTTTTAGACCATTGAGTGCAGGAATCCAAATCAAGGCAGATCTGACAGAGGGTTGTCCTATTCTCTCTTGAATGCTTCCAGTGTTGGAGTGTCAACCATCTCTCAAAGCAGTTGGTTCCACTGTTGTACTGCTCTAACAGTTAAGAAGTTTTTCCTAATATTCAGCCTATATCTGGCTTCCTGTAGTTTCAGTCCACTATTATGCATCCTGTACTCTGGGATGATTGAGACCATATCCTTCCCTTCCTCTTTAAGATTATGGGTGGGACCACCTAGTGAAATGCATGTTTTGGTGGCCTTCTGCTCCTCCTCCTCCTCCTGTCCTTTCTGCAGCCAGCACTATCTTCCAACAGAGGGTAACCAAAAATGACAGCAAAGAAGAATAAGGATGATCCTGGGAAGGTAGGTATGGGGAAAGATAAGGAAGAAGTCAAGAGAGTATGCCTAATGGAGCAGAGGAGAAGGGAGGTAAAAACAAGGATGATAGCATTAGGCAGCAGAAAGTGAGGAGGAAGCTCAAAGTAGGCTACAAAGACATGGGAAGGGTTGACTGAGCTAAGAGATGAGGGCAATAATAATTATGACTGAAGTCGGCTCAGTGGTGTCAATTCTTCTCCTGTGGTGCTAAAGCTTGAGCCACCACTGAATCTGAGATTATCTTTCACTATTTTTCTTTGGTTTTCCATACAATTGAGAATTCCATCCTTTCTCAAGTCACTTAATCTCAACTGTTCCCTATGGTTATAATCAAGTCAACTGTAGTCAATCCCATCTCCCCCCTTCCTCTATCTTTTGAAAGAGAATGTTGTCCACAAGTCATGTCTGGAATTTGCTAGTGACTCTACGCTTACTAAGGATTGTCTCCCAGTGGGTATTTGGATAGCTGAAGTCTCCTGTTGCCACTAAGCTTCTTAGAAACATCTGTACTGTAATTTGTTTCAGAAGAACATTTTCTGCATTCTCTTTTTGGTTTGGTGCTCTATATGTAGTGGAGAATAGAACCACAATTTTGTTGTCGTCTTTTTAAGAAAGTTTCTCTATTTATTTTTTTTACCCAGATCTTCTCTGCAGGCACATTGCAATAATTTTTTTTTTTAGAAATTTCTGTGCCAAGACAGGCAGATTTGACATACAGGCTAATTCCCTCTTTCTTTCTGTTGCATCTGTTCTTTTTGAACAAGTTATAAACCAAAAGAAACTGGAAACATCTGCTGGAGCCCAATCAGAAGTGGTATTGTGAGTCCCCCCCCCCCAAGTGTTTTATTCACTTAAAAATCCCACAGAAACATTCAGAGCATATTTAAAGTGAATAACACAAATCCTTTAAACATCCTTAGACTTATAGTGTGGTCAGACAGAAAGAGATAGCTCACGTTTGGGCTAAATAATCTGTAACCTTCAGCTGATATATTTCAGTCATGAGAATTATACCACTGAGGCTCATGCACAGTATCATATATTTTGTTGAGTAGTCTAGTGCAAACCCTGGATGTAGTAACCAGAGAGAAAGGAAATACTACCTAAGGAAGTTGTTTTGCATTGTTTGCCCATAATTACAATTAGAAGGGTTCTTTCCTGCCTCAGACATAACTGACCCTATTTGCATGTGTTCAGGCTTTGGTTTTGATCCCACCTTCTCTCTCTTGTTTTTTCTGCCTTGGAAGAGGAAATATGTCTTTTTGAGGCCACATGGCTGGAAGAAAGACTTTACTTCTTTTTAAACCAACTTTACTAAGACCCCTGAGCACATCTATCTTCTGACCTCATTTTGTGAGTAAATGATATTGTTCTTTCTTTCACGTATCAAGTCCAAGTGTGTTTATTAGCTGGGCTAAAACCAGGCAGAACTGGGAACTTGCATTTGAACATAAATTCACCTAAAACCTGCCCCACTTAGCTGTGCAGCTGCTACAAATTACTTAACATTTGTCTTCCTATACTTGTAGTTTACTTTCATCTTGCTAAGTTCCCAAATTCTGCATGTTAGTTTACAGCCATCCAACACCTAATTATTATGCTCCAATGTATTTCCTGCAATTATATTATGAGATAGGATAAGTACTTATGTAACTTGCCCAATTTCTCCATTATCACCTGACTTCTTAACTTGAGATTTAGATTTGGCTATTTTGCTACATTCCACACAAGACCTAAATTAAAGCTCTTTTGATCTGACCTATTAGGCTTGCTCTAAACACATTTCTCCCAGTGAAGTGTAGCCTGTCTGTTACATACCAGATACAGTAAAACCTCATATAACGCTAAAACCTGGTTCCACAAGTCTTCGTGTTATATGATTTTTCGTGTTATCTGATCCTCTATGGGATCCATAGAGATACATTGTAACCACACAGGCTTTCGCGGTTGTTATCTGAAGCATCCCATAGGATCTTAATGTTATCTGATGCAATTCTTCCCCCCAGATTCCTTGATGTTATGCGATTTTAGTGTTATTCGATACTAATGTTATATGAGGTATTACTTGTACATGGTTTTTGGCATTGCTGTGGAACATCTTATTTGTCAACTGCAATAATGCAATTGACAAGTGAAAGACATGAAACAGCTTTGCAAGAACTGAGCTGCCAGGTCAACCCAATGCTAAAAAAGGGAAGGTTTTTAGACCAAAGCTTGTGTGCCATACATTTTCTTTAATCTGAAGTGGGCTCCCTTTCCTGATTTCATAGCAAAGCATTGCGAAGAAGGGAGTAGTAGATCAGGGCTGTAGCCAGAGGGGGCTGGGGGAAACCCTCCTGAACTAACAGCACACCCCACCCCACCCCAGGATGCCAATGTTATATATGTGTCTGTGACATTATTGCCCCTCTTGACCCCCCCCCCCATCTAGAATCATGGCTACGACCATGCAGTAGATAGTAGCAATAAGAACAGAACTGGGAGAAAAAGTCATGCATGTCTTAGTTGCAACTTCAACAGTAAATACTATCGTCCTACCAACTGCAATATACCCTGTTTCCTCGAATATAGGACCTCCTCGTATAGTATTTTCCCCCACTTCGGAAATATAAGCCCCCCCCGAAAATAAGGCACTCACCTAAATCTTGCCCTGGCGATCCACTGTATCAGCAATAAATGTGTACTGTATTCTTCTTCGTCATGGAAAAATAAGACATCCCCTGAAAATAAGACCTTGTGCATATTTTGGAGTTTTAAAAAATATAAGACAGTATCTAATATTCGGGGAAACACAGTATGTAAGTGAGACATGGAAAATTACAATGAAGATGACCCAGAGATACTTGGGAAAGATTCTTGGCATCACATACTTTGATCGCACTACAAATGAAGAGATGCAAGGCTCCTGCTCATATTACAGCTCATTTTTTAAAATTGCAGTGGGTGTTAGCACAATACCATAGAGACAGAAATACTATCCTAAACTAAAGGAAGTTGTTTTATATTGTTTGTCCCCAAAAAAGCAATTAGAAAAGTTTTCTGTCTTCTCACCTCTAGGGGTCATCTGACTTATTTGCATGTATTAAGGCTTTGCATGTTCTGGCTCTTCTCTCTCTTGTTTTTGTGCCTTTTGAAGAAGAAAGAAGTCTACTTGAGCTCCTCTGTTTTGTGGACTACATGGCAGGGCTAAAAGACTTAAAAGACCTAAAGACTTTACTTTAACTTTACTTCTTTCTAAAGCAATCTCACCAAGAATCCTGAGCACATGTATATGTTTCTGACCTAACTGTATGTAAACGATGTTTTGTTCTTTCTCTAAACATTAAGTGGAAGTGTATTCATTGGCGGGCCTAAACAGGGAGAAAGCTTGGGAGACATTGTATTCAAACTAAGATTTGCCTATAAAAACATACCCCATTTTACTGCAGTGCTGCTAAATATAACTAAACAGGAACAGCATCTGTTAGTAATATATACCCTTGAAGGGCTTCTAGAGGGCAATCATCCTTTTTGGAAGATAGATATCCTCCCTTTTAAGGGTTGCCTAGTCCAGGTATGGTTTAAAAATTCAGAACTGTAGGGGTGGGAGGAGATTGGGAGCCATTACATTGCCCGTCCATAGCTAGTAATTTCCGGGCAATGGATTCAGCAGGTCAATGTGCCCCTTTGTCATTGTTTTCCCAATTTGAGTGAGATGTGTCATGAAACAGCATCAAACCTACTTGGAGTTGGGGATGATGACACAAACATCTACTTAAATTGGGGAAAGGATGTCTAGTTTTGTACCCCTACCTACTAATCAGCCTTTTTAATGCAAACTAATATATTTTAATAGAACTACTGTGGCTTAGTGGCTAAGATGCTGAACGATGACTGGAAGGTCAGCAGGTCAGCCGCTTGAGACTCGAGAGCAGTTTGAGTCAGAGTGAGCTCCCATCTCTGTCCCAGCTCCTGCCAACCTAGCAGTTTGAAAGCCAAAAATTGCAAGTAGATAAATAGCTACCACTTCAGTGGGAAGGTAACAGTGTTCTGTGTGCTGTGGTGTATAGTCGTGCCTGACCCCGGAAACCTCCACAGACAGCACTGGCTCTTTGACTGTAGACAGAGATAAGCACCAAACCCTAGAGTTGGATACAACTGGCTTTTGAGCAGGGGTGACCTTTACCTTTACCTTAAGTAAAATACCTAATGTATTTTAAGTGTTGAAGGCTAAGCCAACATCCCTAATAGGAACTTTGTGATGCAGAGGTGGAAACAAGTGATATAAACCTGGCAATTCTAACATCCACATACTGATCCCTTCCAATTTTTAGCCTCCTCCCTCTTGGCACATGTGAAACTGGATATCTCATTTGCTATTTTTTCCAGCACAGACAGGCTCCCTGGAGCCAATGCAAAATCGAAATAAACTGTTTTAACCTGAAGTCAGCTTGTGCACATAGCTCCTTCCACTGGTTTAACTCCCCATTAAACCATAATATATTGCCTCTTTAGGCATTGCAGTGTGCTTTATAATGCTCGCTGGTGTGTGATTCATCCTATGAGATCTATGTGAAGGAGTCAGGTCAATTCTATTGTTATGAGCAGATTATAACTATGCAGCAATGAATAGAGTTTGAATTTTGCCTTCAGGCATCGTTATGCAAACTCTAAACAGGCCTTTTCCCCCTCCTCCTTCAGGAGTCACAACACCATTGTTTAATTTGGGGAGGAAATGAGGGCGAGAGAAACCAGGACCATGATTGGGGGCAGTCTAAGTATCACCACATTCACTTTATTGACAAGGCCCAGCAGACAATGCTTTGGCAGCCAATTTCAAAAGCTTAGTTGTAGTTTAAGCTTAATTCCTGTGCTCACTCACTTGGGAGGAAGTCCTATTGCAGCTGGGATAGGGGCTTATTTGTGCAAAAGCCTGCATAGGATTGCATTGTTGTCGGCCTCTTTCCTCCACTTACAAGACATTAACCTTCTGTTCTCGGCCAGCAACCTGGCGTGATCCTGATGTGTTGGAATGGATATCCTATCATGCTCTCTTCCCATCAGCTCCCATTATGGGACTGTAGTCCAACCCAATTGTCTAGCCCAGAGATTCCCAACCTTTTCAAGCTGGGGGCCGGGTCACGCTCTTTCAGTCAGCTTTGAGGGCTGGATGGCCATCTTGCAATCCTGGTGTTAAATCCTGCACGACTCATTTCATATGTGCTGCAGGAGATGGCTCCATGATCACAGGGGGTGGGTCACTTCATGGCAAGCTGGGATCCACCTTAAACAAATTCATGCCAGTGCCATTTCCCCTGAAAACGATTTCCAGGGGGGGAAATGTATATGACTAGCATCTGCCGCCAAGTCCAGCACATCTGGAAGGCACCAGGGTGTGGGATATAGTTCAGAATCATGCATGAGATAACTTCTTTTGTTGTTGTTTGGTTTTGGTATGCTTTCCACTTTCCCATTTCAGCCACGGATGGGTGAGAATGTAAGTTTTGAAGAGGAATTGTCAATTTTGCAAGGTTCTCTTATATCAGTTTGATCTGATTTTGTTTATATCTGCTTTTCTTCTCAAAACATGGGACCTAAGACAGCTTTAGCAATTCAAGAGGAAAATATGTTTAAATGAAAGGAAGGTGAGAGAAGATGAGAGATTTGCCCATAAGTTACCACTCTAAGATTTCGGCTTGCAAAAAAAAAATTCTACTTTGTTATACTTGAAGAGCAGCTGTCAGTCTAGAAAGTTACAGTATCAGATGCCAACATTCAGAATGGTTTAACCTTTGGACTGGTAGCTTTTAGACATCTCATCCTTGAATTCCTAGCTATTAATCCATATTTCCAATGTTAAATCAGGGTTGCCAGTTCTCCTTCTCTTTAGTAACATTTAGTAATTACATGGCAGACAGGTATCTTATGATCCTCTACACACAGGGAATAACTGGACCTATTGAATTTAATCAAAGCTAAGAATACCATGCAATTTTCTTATGATGCAAAAGTTTAAAATATTTGCAAACTACTCATACATTTATCACAAAAAAAAAAAAGAGGATGGATGGATTTGGAAAACAGCAACCCTAAAATGGCATGGCAAAAATGCAACTGATTGATTATTCCATGCTTATCTTAGAACTACAGAGATGGAAGGGACTTTACAGATTAGTGATGGCAAACCTTTTAGAGACCGAATGCCCAAACAGAGTGGCTGGGTGAACTCTGTGATGAGGGGAGGGAGGAAGCACTCCCATTGGGCTGCTGGGCAGAGGGGCAGGGCAAACTCTGTGCTGGGGGAGGGAGGAAGTGCTCTCATTGGACTGGTAGGCAGAGGGGTGAGGAAAACTCTGCTAGGGTTTTGGCATGCATGCCAACAGAGAGGGATCTGAGTGCTTCCTTTGGCACGCATGCCATAGGTTCACCATTACTGTTATAGACCATTGCGTTTGGCCTCTGTCATGGAGGCTCAATAAGGAATCAAACCCCCAACCTCTGGTTCCACCACTCACTGAGCTATCCAGCAGTTGCTTTCACCCTTGTAGCAATCTATTTGCCCTGTTCTTGGGAAAGTTATCAAGGATTCAATTATTTGGCGGGGGGGCACTTAACAGAAGCAGAATGGCACAGATTCAATGCTAGGGATTATCAGGAAAGAGGCTGAAGTCTTATGGCCAACATAGTAATGGTGTATAGCCATGTACAGTACTGTGAAGTTGCTTCCAATTTATGGCTGTTGGAAGCTAGTGACTGTCTACAGAGTTTGCATTTTAGAAATAAAAAGGAGTCAAGGTGCAGTCTTATATGTCTATTCAAATGCAAGCTCGGTGAGCTGTTGAAAAAAGTGCAAACCACAAATCTTCATTCACCTTCCGGGCAACGAAATTTTACTTGGCATAAGCATTTGTGGTTTGTAGCCCACATCTTCAGATCAGACAAAAATGTGTTTTTGGCTGATATAGGAGTTCGGGGTAGTCTGCTGTGAGTGCACTGATTAACATGGCTACTTCTTTGAAAACAATATTAGATATTTTTTTCCTGCCACAACAAGTTAGCACAGCTAACTGCCTTCTAAATTATCATCCTAATGTTTTGTATTTTAAGGAAACAGATAGAGAGAAGGCAAATTTTTGCATTAGGTTGGCTGAATCAGGGTAAAAAAAAAGAAGAATAAAAGCAAACCCTTACATTAGATTGGTTGTTTAATTTTCACAAACAGTGTTACAATCCTGAGTCAAGCAGTCTTCAAAGAAGTTCATGATTTAAATAAGTCCAGATGCTTAGAAAAGAATTAATATCACGTTATTTTGGTTCAACCACAACCTTCTAAGTTCCGCTTGCTTGCAAACTCTTAGAGTTGTTTATATTTATCCTGATGAAATTCCCTCTGTATAGTTCTTTGTTTTGCTTCATTTGGGGGAAGGGAGGACTTTCTGCCTACAGTGCCTGCCTGTGGAACTCCCAATGCTTGGAATGAGGAACATATTTTAGACTTCAACTCCCAACTTCCCTCACTATTGATTAGGCCGGGCCGATGGGAGTTGGTGCTTAATAACTTGTGATGGCCTACAGTTTCCCCTCTGTTGCTCTATAGGACAGTGATAAAGGAATAATCATAAGGAAGGATGGCTAGTTTGGTGTGTGTGCTATTTTTGCATTTCTGTGTTTTAATTGTACAATTTTCTTGGATCATTTCTGGTAAGGGATGATAAGTAAATACCCTGGATAAATAACACATGAATGAATAGGCTGCAACATTTTAAAACAACACCAGGGATCCTTAAATGGTAGACAAAAATGCAAGCAGTTGTGTCATATGGGGTGTTGGTGGATCTGTCATAATTGTCTTTATTCAGACCAACTAAAAAAGTCATAAAATTGTGCTAATATTTTACAGTACTTAGCAGAAAACCTGTTTCCTCCAGTGTTAAGATGTAGATTCAGGATGCTTTGCAAACTGTGGAAGAGTGTGTTTTTTATTTCTTTTTAGCAAGAGGACTCTAGAAGTTGTAATTTTTTTAAAAAAACTTTTCCAAACTGTGACTGTTTGGAGAACAAGATAGTTATTTTGCAAATATTTCTGGTTCTACCAAACCCTTCCAAGATGAAGCTGCAATGATGCCATAAACCCCTCCCTGAAAAGATAACAGCCAGCCATTGTTCAAACCTGTATTGGAGTGCTAATTGGAACACAGGATGTGTTGATTGGACTGGGGGGGGGGAGGTAGGCTGGCTTTGCCTTGAGACCAGCAACAACTGGTCTCAAGGCAATTGCTTTAGTGCATTTTGTTTGGTCAATCTCTACTAAAGAAACTTACCACCCAACACACAGCTGGCCTCTTTGTAAGGCTTTATAGGTATTTGAGTAAGGGACTGTGGTAGTTTAGTGGTTAAATTGTTGAACTTGACGACTGGGAGGTTGGCAGGTCAGCAGTTTGAGACCAAACTGCTGCATGACGGACAGTGCTCTAGTCTCTGTCCCAGCTCCTCCCAACTTAGCAGTTCGAAAGTAACAAAACGCAAATTTGGTACTGTTTTGGTGGGAAGGTAACAGCATTATGTGTGCTCCAATGTCTCATCATGCCTGCCACATGACTATTGAAATGTCTGCAGATGCAGATAGTGCTAGCTTTTTGGCTGTAAATGGAAATGAGCACCGAATGCTAGAGTTCGATATGATTGGCTTTCAAGCAAGGGTGACCTTTATCTATAGGTATTTGAAGGGTTGTCAGAGGACAGTCCTCCCTTTGAAAGGAGGATGTCCTTTTTTTAAGGGCTGTCCAGTCAAGGTCAAATTTAAGAAAGAACTTCAAGGACCTTGAAGTTGCATGTTCACAATTAGCAGATTCTGGGTAGCAGATTTGGGACACCAAGAGGCTATAATCTTTCCCCACAGAAACTATACATACTTCACATTATAAAAAATGATTTTTGTTTTCACTATCTTATAAACACCAGGTCTGTGACTCACTCCTGTTTTTCTGGTGTGTTGCAGGTGTCACCTACTCAGACACGATGAGTGCCCTAGAGCCATGCAAGCCCTGTAAGGAGTGTGTGGGCCTGGAGAGCATGCTGGCACCCTGTGTGGAATCCGACAACACCGTCTGCAAATGCATGTATGGCTACTATCGAGACGAGACCAGCAATGAATGTAAAGAGTGCAAAATCTGTGAAGTGGGCTACGGCCTTGTGTTCCCCTGTGGGGACACTCAGGACACAATGTGTGAGGAGTGCCCTTTTGGGACTTACTCAGACGACGCCAACCACATGGATCCCTGTTTCCCGTGTACTGTGTGTGAAGATGACGAGGTCACCGCGAAGGACTGTACTACAAAATCTGATGCCGAGTGCAGAGGTAATGGGTGCGATAGGCCGGGAAAAAAATGGATAGAGAAGAAGACTCAGTCCGGGAATATTGGGAGGGAATATTGGGAGGTTTGCCCAGTTTGCTGAGATGAGAAGATCTTTTGGGAAATGAAGATGGTGGATACAGCTAGAGTTTTACTTTGATCTCTCCTGGGAAACATAAATTTTCTTTTAAAGAAAAGAAATACGAAGGTTCCAAGGCACCTTCTCAATTCCTTTTGACTCGAAGAAGAGGGAGCTTGTTTGGGAGTAATTTTACGCAACAGGATTATGACCAACATGTTCTACTGAGTGCATGCAATATGTGTGGTTTTTATTAAGATATCACCATGTAACTTTGCTACATATACACATACTTGCAAAATGTGTTTATTTCGGGTCATTTCCTCTGGGAGGGAGAATTAGGCAATGGCAACTTTGAGACCACAACACAGGCCACAGCTCTGAAACTCTTTAAGTCTAGAGGATCCAAAATGACATTGCGGCCGTGGCTGTTTCTTTCTGTGTATGGACCCAATCCTACTCCTTCTCTGGGGTTGGGAACAGCTAAAACAACTTCTTATACATCAACAAAAGATGAGGTGGGACTTGAATCCTCTCAAAATGAATTTATATTAAACGTTATACCTACAAATTCATACATAGATACTAAAATAATAATTATATGCTGCCAAGTCAATTCAAACTTATGGCAATATTTTTCAGGGTTTTCCAGGTAGAGAATATTCAGAAGTGGGTTTGCCATTTCCTCCTGGGGATATCCTGAGACTGTGAAGCTTGGCTGAGGCTACTTAAAGCTAGCTCTTCTCCCAGGAGGTATAGTGCAGAATCAAACTCCGAACCTCAGCCAAATACCTACAGTTGTACTTCACTTAAAGAGCATAATGCGGTCCATGGGATTGCTCTTTAAGTGAGGTTGCTCTTTAAGCGAAACACCACTGTAAGTGACCAATGCTGACTTCTGGTGGAAGGGACTGTGAACCCCAATTTAGTTGTTAAGCGAATTTTTAGTTGTTCTTATTTGTTAAGCAAAGCGACCATTCAGAGAAAATTCTGCTCTTTCAGTGAGTTACTCTTTAAGCGAGGCACTCTTTATGTGAGGTTTTACTGTAAATCACTGAGCTATCCCACCATCTTATACACAGATATGCAGATTTAGCTAGACTGCAATAAAGTTAGAAATGCAAGGTGCATTTCTTGACAGAAATTCCTGGTCAAAACTGTGACCAGGAGATATATCTGACTGCTATTTACCGGTAGGTGTTAATGGTCAACAAATGACCTCAAGTCACATTCTTGTATTCCTTTCATAAGATCTTCTGTCTGTAAACCAGGTCTGGATTGGTGTAGATAGACAAGTGCCCCTCTCCTCTCTAAATCATATAATAGAATCATAGAATCATATAATAACTGAGTTGGAAAGGGCCTTTTAGGTCATTGAGTCCAACCCCCTACTCAACGCAGGAATCTGGACCAAAGCAGATATGATGGATGATTGTCCAATTTTCTCTTGAATGCTTCCAGTGTTCAAACACTCACTACCTCTTGAAGCCGTTAGTTCTGCTGCCGTACTGCTCTAACTGTTTAGTTTTTCCTAATATACAGCCTATAATCTTACCATGATAGTAGGCGCCTGTACATTGGGTAAGACCACAAAAGCCTCCTGTCTCCCAATGTACAGGATGTTAATATTGTGATACTTGGCAGAGGAGAGAATTGGGTGAGCCAGTTGAGTTCCTCTTAGATCCACAACAGCCTGTTGTGTCCTCCTCATTGCCTCTTCAAAATATCACTTTAGAAGTAGTGGCCATCTCTGGCTTTGTACCCTCCCCCTAGGCCAGAAGCCTTGCTAACAATAGGTGCCCTGTGTCCTTTTCATTCACAGCTTCCATTCAGCCATTCCTGCCCCAGGCCTCTTTCTACTGCCCTTTCTGGAGAGTTCAAAGGTCAGCTCCCTGTCTGTGCAGTTGCTTAACTATCACTTTACTTTTTTGCTTTCTCTGTTCCACAGAAAAATGGACATCTCAAATAAGGATGAACTAAACAAGAGAACAAAAAGGGAAGATGGTGTGTCCCCCCCCCATCCCAAGGCAGATAGAACCAGTATAAAAATAGTGCCATAAAAGTAGCAATCACAACAAAAGTCTGTGGTATCCGGTGTCTAGTCATGCCTGCCACATGACCATGGAAACGTCTGCAGAAGCAGACAGCGCTGGCTCTTCGGCTTAGAAACAGAGATGAGCACTGACCCCTAGAGTCGGATATGACTGGCTTTCGAGCAAGGGAAACCTTTATCTTGTCTTAGGACAGCGATCTGACCTATAAAAGAGTGTCCTATCCAATTCTGGATTAAAAATAATGAATGGCGGGCCTAAACCCAGCTGGTAGCCTCAGTTAGAGCAGACTCATTGAATCAATGGGATTTGTATAAGTGTTCACTCAACATCACTTGATGTATCTACACTAGTTGAGACTAACAATTGGACTTAGAAGCAAAGCTTGCAAAAGTTCCTATTTGGATTACAGCTCTGAAAATATGCCCGCCGGCATGGTCACTGGCTAAGCATGGTGGAGGATTGTGGGAACTGTAGTTGAAAAAGGTCACTCAGAGAGAAAGGCCAAGCAAGTATGTGGCAGTGACCATGGTAAGGGGGTCACTTGATGGAACGTCATGAAGATATATTGTTAACAGAACTTCGTATCCATGCTATGATATGAAAGAGAACAAGTCCTTAAAACTGGCTACCATCAACAGTTAATGTTATAGTGGCTAACATGGCTATGTCCATCTAGGGTGGAGTTGATGTGAATTGTTGTCTGCAGCATCTGGAGGATGTTTGCTTGGGGAAGACTGATTATGTCTCCCAGGAGGAAAGATGGGGGAACAGAAAGGGTTTTTAAAAAAATGTTCAGGGGTCGCAACACCCAGAATTCTTCAAGAAACATTGGCAGTGGTAGACCAGTAAAGTAACACATCTAAGCTCTGGGGCCCATAATCTTGCCAGCGGTTGTATTGCCTTGGAGAATTCAGCCTCTGATTGTTGTTTTGAATGAGTAAACAAATCAGAGGTAGAAGCAAATGGTGAAGTTCTATAATTTTGTGCCAAGGCAAGTCGCCAATACTGTGCCCAACCCAGCCTCCCTGATAGCATTACAGATTTTCCACCCACAATTTCCATTCTTTTAACACAACCAGAGCAAATCGCACACACACACCCTGCCATTCACACTCCCAATATAATACCCCACCCCAATGATTTCTTCTTCACTTTCCTAAACCACCAAAGAAGAGAAAGCAGAACCACCCAGTATTGTTCTCTTCTTGACACCCACACCACATTCTATTGGCAAAGTAAACTGAAGTCCATCTTTTTCAGAATAAATTTCTGGCACATTCATTTTGCTTGGCACACAGAGGTAGAGATACCCCCCTTTCTGATTCCAGAATTGCCAACAAGCAAAAACTAAACAAAAACAACCTACTCCCTTCCCATCTTCTTTGACTGTGGTTCTGCTTGCAAGAAGTCACAACTGAATCTTTTCAGGGCCTGGCAATAAACGCAGGCCCCATGCTAATTGCTGGAGCCTCTGTCCCTGTTGAAAAGGACAACAAAGAGTATAGCGGCCAACCGTCACGGATTCTCAGGGACAGTCCCGATTTGAGAGGGGGAATCCCGAGTTACCATTTTTAGGAAAATGGTCACGGAATTCCCCCATGACGTCCCGGCTGTCCCGATTTCTCTTCAGCAGCAGGCATTTTAAAAAAAAAGGAGCAAAAAATGGCTCCAAAAATTCAGCGATGTGATTGGATCTCTATGTCAGCTGACATAGAGATCCAATCACATCGCTGAATAGGGGAAACACCTATTCAGCGATGTGATTGGATCTCTATGTCAGCTGACATAGAGATCCAATCACATCGCTGAATAGGGGAAACACCTATTCAGCGATGTGATTGGATCTCTATGTCAGCTGACATAGAGAGCCAATCACATCGCTGAAATTTTCCCCCTTCCTTGTTTCCCTACCGGAGTTTTTAAAAAAGCCTCTGAGTCTGATCAGCTGTTAGTCGGGAGAGAAAATAAGCAGAGCTTCAAGGTAAGCAGAGTTGGGGGGTGTATTCTCTGTGTCCGAGCAGGCTGCCTGCTTATTTTCGGGGGGTGGCTTATATTTCTATATACTGAGTATAAATATAAGCCACCCCCCGAAAATAAGCCATCAGGCCATTTTTGGCCATTTGGGGGGGGGGGAGAATATAAGCCATGGCTTATAATAGCCTATTATAAGCCATGGCTTATATTCTTTCCCCCCCCCCAAATGGCCAAAAATGGCCTGATGGCTTATTTTCGGGGGGTGGCTTATATTTTTAGAGCCCCCCGAAAATCGGCACATGGCTTATTTTCCAATAAACTGTGCATGCGCAGAAACTCAATCTGATGCATGCGCAATGCATCAGATTGAGTTTCTGCGCATGCACAGTTTATTGGAGCCATTTTTTGCTCCTTTATTTTTTGGCCCCGCCCATGACGTCGTGACGTTGGCCCCGCCCATGACGTCATGACGTTGGCCCCGCCCCACTATCCCGGATTCAGTTTTGTAAGGTGTTGGACGCCTTAACAAAGAGGCCAAAGAACAGCTCCCCATTCAGCATCACTCTCAGATTTTGGGAATCCTTTGGCCAAGTCAAAAGTTTACAAGAAACTGCAGTGGAACAATATGGTTGTGGGATTCTAGGAGTTGCACTTGAGAAAAGTACTTTTCCAGTTCTGTGAACAATATAGCTTCATGACCTTCCATCAAGAGACCTCCCTACCATGGTCACTGCCACGTACTTGCTCGGACTCTCCCTCTTGGTCCAATCCACAACACTTTTGGAGAAGAAAACAGGCAGGAGAAGCTTTGCCAGAGGAGTCTGCAAATCTTCAGGCAGTTAAATGCACTGTAGGGCAAAATTGCACAACACAATAGGTTGATAGAAGATTGGCTCTTCAAAGAAGCATTCTTTCAAAGCTTCTACATCTGCACAATCAACTCACAAGTGAAGTCCATTGTTTACATCCCAATGACCAATTACTAAACATAAGCAACCTAACTTGCAAGGCATAGAAACCTCACATGGTGGGATAACCAAATGTCTAAGAACTCTGTTTCTAATGCAAAGTTGACTTCTTGTATCGTTTGGCCCACAGGCCCATGCCTCCTACTTTCCTAGTTGAACCTAAGTATTAGATTTTTCTCACTGGTGTTCTTGGGGTATTCATTGGAATTTTCAGAGTCCCATTTGATCTAAATGCTGTAGCCTTTGTGTTAGAAGGCAAAAGCTTGACAAAGTGCTATTGGGTGGAAGGAAATTCATTAGTAAATAAACTAGACATTTTTTCAGCATGGGTTTAAAAAAGTGTAGAAAATGGATAGTATGTCAATAAGAGTGAAAGAGCACAATTACAAACTATTATGGAAATGGTATCTGACCCCGGTGAAGTTGCACCAGATTGACGATAAAAAAAGTAACAAATGTTGGAGGTGCAATCAAGCACTGGGCTCATACGAGCATATGTGGTGGTCATGTAAGGTGGTCAATGCATTTTGGGGGAAAATCGAAAAAGAAATAGGAAATATTATGGGAATGCGACCAAAACTGGGGCCAGATACTGTGCTACTAACAAATGTTGAAAAAATGAATGTGAATAATGATAAGAAAGAGTTGATATCAATAATGTTGTCATCAGCAAGGCATATTATTGCGAGAAATTGGAAGAAGGATGTTCAACTAAACATGGAAGATTGGTACAGAGATATATGGGAATTAGCGTTGAATGACAAACTAACATGGGAGGTGATGGTCAGGAAAGGTGCAATTCGTGAGAATAGATTTTGGAAGATATGGCATCCCCTGATAGAACATTCATTGTATAAGGGTAAAGGGAATCAACCAGAACCAGATCAACTGAGTTTTTGGAAAAACAAATGAATAAGGATAACCGTAGTTTCTCCGGATATTGTAAATAACACAGGGTGATTTCTTTTTCTTTTTTTTCTTTTCTTTTCTTTTTTTCTTTTATACATATATATATATATATTTATATAGATGTACTTATACTTTCATGTCTGTTTTCATGTCTGTTTTCATATTATTATTATTTTTGATTTTTGTGTATTGAAAAGTATAAATAAAAATTTAAAAAAAAAAAGAAAGAAAATGGATAGGACTGAAAGGTATGTATGGACATCCTAACAACCTGAAACCACAGGAAATCCATCATTGATGGGTAGAGTAAATATAATCAACTGCAAAGCATCCCCTGACAGTGAGTAAGCATGGCTATGATGCAACTGGGCTCCAGGTTGGGGGGGAAACCAGCTGTAGAACAAAAAGAACAGCTGTTCCCTTAGGCATTGCCAAATTCCATAAAACTAATCAGAGATGGGTCAGGTCAGTAGTTAGATGGGAAGCTTTAAAGAAGTGGAAATATGTGTGTGTGTGTGGGGGGGGGGGGAATGTGGCCTGTTCTCATAAGGGGACTTCTTGGTTCAGCTGTGCTGAATGGTGTCTGTGTGTCTCTCTGTGTGGGGAACCCTAACAATTCAAATTGACAAATGCAGAAGCTTTCTCCGGTTCTCATCATGTTTGTGTGGGCAAAAAAAAATGCTTGAAGAATTCAGGACTTTGCATTGAATGTGCATACGTATCACTTTCTGAAACAAACATCACAAATTTGCAGCTGTTGGGGACTGTCAGGGAAAAGTAACTATCAGGCTTCTGAAGAGGTTGTATGAAGCAGTGAAGGGCATAATATGCTCCATTTAGGTGTCCACATGTGAGAACAAGGGCAGACAGGGTAGAACTCGCTTGCTCTATCTATTTAGGAATCAACCTTTTGTTGAATTCCTGAACTGGGTTTTTCTAAGGCAGGGGTGCTCAAACTTTTTAGGCTATGGGCTGGTCATGTGATTCAGTGGGCCAGTCATGTGGTTCAGTGGGGCCGGTCATGTGGTTCCTCCCACCGGAAGTGGAAGTAAAGCACGCCTTGCAATCTGTTTTGCACCAGGATGGGATGGATTTTTAGGCTGCCATTTTCTCTGCTTAAACCAGGGGTGCCCAAACTACGGCCTGTGGGCCAGATCCAGCCCCGACACCAATTCATCCAGCCCATGCCAACCTTGCCGCTCTGTACAGGCATGTTTTACTTCCACTTCCAGGAGCAAGGGTGGTGTGGGCCTGATAAATTGGTGTCGAGGGCTGGATCTGGCCCACAGGCTGTAGTTTGGGCACTCTTGTTCTAAGGCTTCATTTCCAGGTGGAGCTTTTATCCTTTCTTCAAAACCTTAAAACCTGGCTGGCACAATGGGGGCAGCAGCGGCTGGGGAAATAGCCACTCCAGGTTGGCTCATACGAGTGCCACCTGGGCTCCCAGTTTTCAGTGTTTTAGTGTTAGTTTTAGAAATTTGAGGATGTGGCACTGGGGAGGATATTTTAAATTTTTTAAATTTAACAATTTAATATTTTAACGTCTTTTATCCTATTGCTCTGTAGAGTTTTTAACTATGGTGTTTTTATATGTGTAAGCCGCCCCGAGTTGCCTCAGCGAGAGGGTGGCAGTGAAAAATGTGATTAAATAAATAAATAAATAAGTAAAGCATTGAAGCAAACTCTGAGCTTGGTGTTACAGAGAGCCCATTGTGAGAATCAGCAGTTCCTCAAGTATTAAAAGCCATCAGACCATAATCCCAGAAATTTCTCTGGTCTCTCACAGTCCCTGGAAAATAGATGGGGAAGAAGTAGAAGCAGTGACAGATTTTACTTTCTTAGGATCTAAGCTCACTGCAGATGGTGATTGCAGCCATGAAATAAAAAGGCGACTGATTCTTGGGAGGCAAGCGATGAGAAACCTGGGGAGCATAGTGAAAAGTAGAGACATCACATTGAAAACAAAAATTCGCATAGTAAAAGCAATGGTATTCCCTGTGGCAATGTATGGTTGTGAGAGTTGGACCATTAGGAAAGCTGAACGCAGAAGAATAGACGCCTTTGAGATGTGGTGTTGGAGGAGAGTTTTGAGAGTCCCATGGACAGCGAGGAGAACAAATAGGTCAATCTTAGAAGAAATTATCCCTGACTGTTCCTTAGAAGGTCAAATAATAAAGATGAAGCTAAAGTACTTTGGACATCAAATGAGAAGAGAGGATTCACTTGAGAAAGCTTTGATGCTTGGAAGGGTCGAGGGCAAAAGAAGAAGGGGACGGCCCAAGATGAGATGGCTAGATGGGATTGTAGAGAAAATGGGCACAGAGCTGAGCGAGTTGAGGGGGATGGTGGAGGACAGGAGTGCCTGGCGGACAGTGGTCCATGGGGTCGCAGAAGGTCGGAATCGACTGTGCGACTGAACAACAACAAACAACAACTACCCCATAGCACTTAATGCACTCTTTGAGTGGTTCACAAGGTAATTACCACTTTGTCCCCAACATGTTGAGTACTCAATTTACCTGACCTCAGATGGTTGGAAGGCTGAGTCAATTGTGAACTCCATCAGGATCGAACTCATAAGTCAGCAGTTTTAGCTGCAGTACAACAGTTTAACTCACTGCACCACCAGGGATCTTAGGCTCTTAAGCACCAAACAGCTTAGTGTGATAGTGATTGTTCAGAATCAGCACTGGAAGAGAAATGTAGTGGCTGGAATTTTATGTTGTTGTTTTTTAAATTGTGTGCTAGCAGTAATATCTGATCTGCTCTTCAGTGGGAGAGGAAGGATTTGAACTCAAGGCTACACACTTTTGACTCTCCGACACATTTTTTTCTTGTAGAGATCTAGACAGAAGAACAAAGAGATCTTGTGACTATAGTTGTACTTGCTCAGTAGTTTAAAGTTTTATTTTAACATTTTCTCATGTTTTCTTGGCAGCTCGTCATCCCCGGTGGACAACATCCCCAACTACCAATCCAATAGATCCTGATGCCAGCACTACAGTCACAATTAGCGGTACCTTAGCTTTTCTCTCCCCCCCACTAAAACTCCTGAAGCAATTCCTGGTTTGCCCTTTTGGTTTAGCTCCTATCAAGGACCTTGTTGAGAAAGTGAGCTGTGAGAAAGAGTTTAGATCAAGAAAGTAGAGAAGAATTTATAGCCCTCTAAGTGTTGCTGAGACTGTGGTGGCTTAGTGGTTAAGACGCTGAACTTGATGACTGGAAGGTCGGCAGGTCAGCAGTTTGAGACCCAACTGCTGTATGATGGAGTGAGCTCCCGTCTCTATCCCACCTCCTGCCAACCAAGCAGTTCGAAAGCAAGAAATTGCAAGTAGATAAATAGGTATCACTTTGGCAGAAAGGTCATCACCATTCTGTGCACTCTGGTGTCTAGTCATGCCTGCCAGATGTCCACAGAAACATCTACAGATGCAGACACCGTGGGCTCTTTGGCTATAAACAGAGATGAGCACTGAACTCTAGAGTCGGACATGACTGACTTTTGAGCAAGGGCAACCTTTACCTAAGTGTTGCTGGACTATCATTTCTGCAGTCCCTAACTATTAACAATGAATTATGGTGGCCAAGGCTGTTGGAAGTTGCAGTCCAATAAGATCTAGAAGGCCATCCATTTATCACTCTCAATTGAGATCATTTGTGAAAAACAGAAAAATCTCATGAAATATACAGATCTCAAAATTCTTTATGGTAGATGTTAAATAGCAACCAGATTTTCAGGATTATATGTTATCAATATAATGTAGCTGCACTCATGAATGCAACCAGTTCTGTCACTGACAGCTAGGGAAATGTCTCTTTCTTTCTTTCTTTCCTCTCTCTCTGTTTCTCTCTCTGTCACACGCAAATACACAATTAAAACATTACTTTATTACTTTGACCATTAAGCTACTTTGTGATTTTTGAAGTCTGCTTTCTTTCCCTGGGTAACAATTGAGATTTTGTTTAAAGAAATTGATTACAAAGATGCATCATTCACTTATTCATAGTGGTATACAAGTTGTTAAAAGATATCTAAATGGTGGAAGAAAGTAAAAATTTGGACATGCATGGAATGTTACTGGGGGGGAAACTGTAATTTCAGGGTTTGACATTTCAGTCCTCACAACTGTAGCTTCCCAGCGGTTGGTGCTTACCAAATCTGGTACACAACACAATTACTAGTGAAGTCTGAAAAGTATCCAGGAGTGGTTGCACAGAAAGTGGAGAGCTGCTCATTCTTTCTTTTGAAAATTAAAGGGATGAACTGTCCTTTTTTAAGGACATCATCTTAAAATGATGGTTGAGGCAAAGCTAAGTGCCCCTACCTTGGAGTTTGTGGCAGTAATATGAATGGTGATTCCTTCTGAGAATTCATGCAAACAGAAGAACACTGGAAAGTGTTCTTATGCACTAGAACAGGGGTTCTCAACCTTTCTATGTTGGGGTCCGGGTCATGCTCCCTCAGACACTTGAGGGGGCCAGACTGGTGGTTTCTCCTGCTGTAAACGCTGCTGTAAAATGCATCCGCGGCTGTCATAAATGTGTTTACGACAGCTGCGGATGCATTTGCGGCTGTCATAAATGTGTCTGCATTCATAACTGGAGCAAAGTCAGGGGCTGATGATTTGGAGCCGTGGGTTGAGAACTCCTCCACTAGAAAGCTGTTTTCCATGTACCTAACTTCTAACGTTTCTGTCCCAGCTCCTGCCAACCTAGCAGTTCAAAAGCAAGAAATTGCAAGTACTGTAGATAAACAGGGACCACTTTGGTGGGAATTTAAACAGCATTCCATGCACTTCAGTGTCTAGGCATGCCTGCCACATGTCCATGGAAACATGTGCAAACGCAGACAGAACTGGGCAAGAAACAGAGATGAGAACTGAACTCTAGAGTCTGATATGACTGGCTTTTGAGCAAGGGTTACCTTTAACTTATAAGGACAGGTTTCACTTACCAGTAACTGTCGTTCTCCGAGTATGTTGTTTGGGGATTCACACTGATGGGTTCTGCGCCTGCGCTGAATCCGGAGCGGAGCTGGAAAGCTGATTGGATAAAGAGTTTTGAATGTGGGACCGCCCACCATGCCCAACCCCTTTAGGCGCCATTTCGCGCTCTCCCCTCAGTTTGATATTAAAGCTGCCCGCTAAGCCTAAGGCCATCTCAGGCCGGCAGCCCTGAGGGGAGGCAGGGTTGGGTTGTGTGAATCCCCAAACAACATACTCGGAGAACGACAGTTACTGGTAAGTGAAACCTGTCCTTCTCCTTCGTGTTGTTTGGGGATGCACACTGATGGGTGACTAACAAGCTCACTTACTTGGATGGTGGGCAGCCGGCGTCCTGAGATGTAGGAGAGCGCGATGGCATCATGGATGGGCGGTCATCAGCGAAGAGGATCGGAGACCAGCCGTCAGGATGGACCTGCCCCGTCTGACATCAGGGGCGGACCTTGTATCAACCCGGTAGTGGGTGATGAAGGTGGAGGACCTGGACCAAGTGGCAGCCTTGCAGATATCCTCCATCGGGATGCCCTCTAGGAATGCAGTGGAGGAAGCCAGTGTCCTGGTGGAGTGAGCCCGGACATGAGGCGGAGGTGGCAGGGATGACATCTGATAGGCCAGGTAAATGGTACCTGAGATCCATTTAGATAGTCTCTGGGCAGACAGAGGCTGTCCCTTAGTCTTGCCACCATAAGCCACAAACAGTTGTTTTGCTCTCCTGAAGGACGCAGTCCTCTGGGTGTAAAACAGCAAAGCCCTCCTGACATCCAACGAGTGCCACACTCTCTCTTGTGGAGACGAGGGATTCAGGAAGAATGCTGGAAGCGTGATGGCTTGGGCCAGGTGAAATTCAGTCAGGACCTTGGGCAGGAATGTCAGATCTGGGTGCAACACTGCCCTGTCAGGGTAGAACTTGAGAAAAGGAGGGTCAGACCGAAGGGCTGCCAGCTCCCCTGCCCGTCGGGCAGAAGTGATAGCTACAAGGAAAGCAGTCTTGTAGGAGACAAACTTAATGTCCACCGAAGCCATGGGTTCAAAGGGTGCCTTCGTGAGTGCGGTGAGCACTGTAGTGAGGGACCACTGAGGGGGTGGTATCTTCACTGGAGGATAGGCGTTGCGTAGCCCTTGAAGGAACCTTTTAACAGTTTTGTCTCTGAAGGCGGAGGACAATACTGAAGAAGGTGGGGCCTTGGCGACCACAGCAGCTAGGTGGACCTTCAATGATGAATGTGCGGATCCCAACTCGGCTAGGTGCAGGAGGTAGGACATGACATCCTGCAGGGATGCGGAGTCCACGGTGCGGTCGCTGGATGCTAGGAAGTCAGTGAAGCGACGGTACTTGGCATCGTAGGACTTCCGTGTGGAAGGTTTCCTGGACAGATCAAGGATCCGTGCTATGTTGGGCGGATAAGCCAGGCCGTCAGGTGTAGGCTCGGCAGATCCGAGTGAAGGATCCGACCGTCTTCCATGCGGAGGAGATTCGGATCGGTGGGTAGGCGGAGACGATCGCAAGCCAGGGTTTGGAGTAGTGGGAACCACGGCTGGCGCGGCCAGGACGGGGCAACCAGGATCGTCCAGGCGTTCTCCGCACGGATCCGTATCAGGACCCGTTGGATGAGAGGGATCGGTGGAAACATGTACAGCAGTTCGTGGTGCCACGGTACCATGAAGGCATCGCCCTCCGATCCGTGGCCGATCCCTGCTCGGGAGCAGTAACGGCGGCACTTGGAGTTGGTCTGTGACGCGAAGACGTCTAGGGTCGGTGTGCCCCACCGTCGGCACAGGCGGTCGAACACCGATTCGTCCAGTTCCCACTCGTGCATCGCCGTCCCTTTGCGGCTCAGGGAGTCTGCATCGGAGTTCAGGGTGCCCTGGATGTGGACACCTATGGGGAACACATGTACCTTCAGGCACCACTCCCACATCTGGACGGTCAGGTAGAGGAGGGAGAGAGACTTGGTCCCTCCTTGCCGGTTGAGATAGGCTAGTGTCGTGGTGTTGTCCGAGGCGATCTGCACCACACTGCCCGCGATCGACGGTCTGAAGGACCTCATCGCCTTCCACACCGCTAGCAGCTCGAGGAAGTTGATATGGTGGTCGGCTTCCTCGGGCGTCCATATGCCGTGAATCCGTAGTCCGCGGCAGCACACACCCCATCCGTGGGTGCTCGCGTCGGTGGTGACTTGGATGGACGGTGCGGGGAGGGTGAAGAGTCTCCCCGCGGTCACATTCTGGTCCATTGTCCACCAGTTTAACTGGTCTCGGAGTTCGGGAGTCGGTGTGAGCCACTTCCCGAGGTTGTCGTGGGTGCCGTTGAAGGAGGAGAGGAACCACGACTGGAGGGAGCGCATCTTGAGTTTGGCGTGCGAGACCACCGCCGTGGTTGACGCCATGAGTCCTAGCAAACGGAGGGCGTCCCTCGCACGGACCCGACGTCTGCCCTGGATCCGTGCCACCACTGTGCGGATGTCGAGCAGACGTTTGGTTGGGGCGTAGGCTCTTAGAGCCAGAGAGTCTAGAACGGCTCCGATGTATTCTATTCGTTGAGTGGGGGTCAGCTGGGATTTCTTGAAGTTGACCCGTAGACCGAGGCTCTGCATAAGGGCGAGGCAATGTGCAACGTCGTCCTTGGCTTTTTGTTGGGTCGGGGAGCAGATCAACCAATCGTCTATGTACGGGAACACTTGGACGCCTTGCAGTCGCAGATGAGCAGCCACCGGTGCCATGCACTTCGTGAATACCCTCGGAGCGGTGGAGAGGCCGAAGGGTAGGCATGTGTACTGGTAGATGTTGCCGCCCACCTGGAATCGGAGGAAACGACGATGTTCCCTCCTGATGGACACGTGAAAGTAGGCGTCCTTCAGGTCGATGACGGTGAACCAGTCCCCGTGGTTGATCAGCGGGAGGATGGAGTGAAGGGTTACCATCCGGAACTTCCTCGCGTCGATATGCTTGTTGAGAAGACGGAGGTCCAGGATGGGACGTGCCCCCCCGTCTTTTTTGTCCACAAGGAAGTATCGGGAGAAGAACCCTTCGTGAGACTCCGACGCTGCGACCGGCTCTATGGCGCCCTTCTCTAGGAGAGCTGTTAGTTCCTCCTGGAGCGGTGGGGATGGATCGGTGATGCGGATCCGTCCGACAGTAGGGCATCTCTCGAACTCGATCGCGTAGCCAGAGTCTAAGATGGTTAAAACCCATCGGTCTGTGGTGATGGCAGACCACGCCGATAGGTAGTCGGAAAGGGGGCGGTAGGGTAGAGTCTCGGTCACGGAAGAGTCAAACACGTTGTTTGCCCTTCCGTTCCGTACGCTTGCCAGTCTGAGGCCGTTGCTGGTAGCGTGGACGGTTGGGTTGTTGGCGCTGCCGGTAGGGCTGGTACCGGGAGTAGTCCCCTTGTCTCTGTGGCGGGCGAGGTTGGTAGGATGGGCCCGCCTGAGACGTCGACGGTTGGTCCTGATGGTAACGGCCGGACCCACGGTGTGGAGGGCGGAGCTGTTTTATCGTGGCGTAGTCCCCTTTCAGCTCTCCCAAGGAGGTGTCGGTCTCCTTGGCGAAGAGGCCCTCGCCATCGAAGGGAAGCTCCTCCACGAGCCGCTTGACATCGTCCTGCAGGTTAGCCGAACGGAGCCAGGCGTGGCGACGGAGCTGGATGGCGGAGGCCAAGTTTTTTGCCTCCGACTCGGTGACGTGGCGGCCGGTGCGGATTTGCTGGAGGGCGAGGTGGTTGCCCTCCATGCAGAGTTTTTCAAAGTCCGCTTGTCGATCAGGTGGCAGCAGGGACTTGAACGACTCCGCTTGCTCCCAGAGTCGACACTGGTAGCCTCCCATGGCCGTCGCGTAGTTGGACGCACGGAAGGACAAGGAGGCATTGGCGTAGAACCTCCTGCCCAGTGCGTCCAGCTTCTTCCCTTCTTGGGTCGACGGGATGGGAGTGCTGCTGATCGGCGTCCGGTGTTGGGAGCCCTTGACCACTCGGGAGTTCGGTGCCGGGTGAATGTGCAGAAAGTTGGAATCGTCCAGCAGTCTGTACATAGAGTCCACTCTGTTGGATACGGAGTGCGAAGAAACCGGCTTCTTCCACACCTCCTTGGCCGCTTTAGCAATCTTAGGGAGCAGTCCGAGGCGGACGGGGACCAACTCCTTGCGGTCGGCCAAGCCGCAGACGACATCCTCACAGTCGTCCGGGGGAGCCTCCGCCCGAATCCCAAGTGTGGATCCGAGGCGAGTGATCAGTCCGGTGTAGGTCTTCAAATCCTCCGGCTGGGATCCGTGGACGGCGCCGATGTTGTCGTCCGGGGACTTGTCGACCGCAACCGGCGGTGGCTGATGCTGCTCCTCCTCCTGATCCGACGAGTCGGAGTCTCCTGACCGCTCCGAGACGCTGGGCGGTGGCAGGTAGACCTCGGGGTCCGAGTCCGACCAGTACGGCCTGGCGGATCTCGGATCGCTCCCCGGCAAAGGCAGCTGGTACGGAGGGAGAGAGGCCTCCGACCGCGCCTGTTCCACCCTCTGCCGCTTCGGTGCGGGGCCCTCCTCACGGAGCGGTGGTGCCTCCGTGGCTGGTGGTGAGGGCAGAGGGCGCTCCCACGGTGTCGTCTGCGGGCCGTAGAGCTCGGTGTGCAGTTTCCGCACCATCGCCTCGATGTACGGGGCGATGAGGCTCAACTGGGGCGGCGGTTCGGTAGCCGGACCAGGAACCACGGAAGGACTGCGGAGGGAGGAAGACCTGTGCGGTGGTACAGGTGGAGGAGTCTCCGGCGGCGGTGGAGGGCTGTGGGCCCTCTCCGGCGTGGCGTCCCGGGCCTCGGTCGACATCCTACCCGGCGTAGGTGGAGCTGCGACCGGGGCGGATGCTAGGGAGCGTGGCGGCGAAAGGTGAGCCGGTGCCGGGGTCGGAGGAAGAGAAGACGAAGAGCTACGGCGCTTCTTTTTCTCTTTTTTGTCTTTCTTCTTCTTCTCCTGCTCCTTCTTCCGCCTGAACAGTTCAGAGGCCGAGGGCCTGGAAGAAGAAGCGGAGGTTGAAGGAGCAGACGTGGAAGCGGCCTGCTCTGGAGCTGGGGGAGCCGGTGGTGCCAGTGCGGCCTCCATGAGGTAGGCTTGAAGGCGGTACTGGCGGTTCTTGATGGCGGCCTTCGAGAAGCCGCGACAGACTTCGCAGGTCTGGACCTGGTGACTCTCCCCGAGGCAGCGAAGACAACGCACGTGCCCGTCCGAGCTAGGGAACTTTCTCTTGCAGGACGGACACTGCTTGAACGCTGCCGCTGAGGCCATCCACCGAAGTAGATGGCCGAAGAGAAAAAATTATCCCGGCCGGGAGGCCCCGACACGAGATGTTGGTCTTTTCTTTTCTTTTTTTTTTTTAAACGGCGGCTGAGGGCGAGCCCCAGCCACACGAGGACCAAGGGAACAAGTCCCCTAGTCCGAGAAAAATTGTAAGGTAGGAAAAATTGGAAGATTCTGAGACAATCTCAGCAAAGTACTCACAGCTTTTTTTCCAGGCTCCTGCTTGCGCAGCGGAAAAAAGCAAACTGAGGGGAGAGCGCGAAATGGCGCCTAAAGGGGTTGGGCATGGTGGGCGGTCCCACATTCAAAACTCTTTATCCAATCAGCTTTCCAGCTCCGCTCCGGATTCAGCGCAGGCGCAGAACCCATCAGTGTGCATCCCCAAACAACACGAAGGAGAACGTGCTTTTGTCTCTTCAAAGACTGTGCATTCTTTCATGTCTGGTGCTTCCACCACTAGCATTTATACAGAAAAATTAAGATTTCTTTGTAGTAACACACATCATGACTTTGAAATGCTTCCTTACCTCTATCTGAATTCAGTCTCATCTTTTCAACATCAGTTACTCAGGGTCTGATCCCAAAGTACAGTGGTACCTCACTTAAAGAGCATAATGTGTTCCACAGGATTGCTCTTTAAACGAGTTTGCTCTTTAAGTGAAACACCATTGTAAGTGACCAATTGTGACTTCTGGTGGGGGGAATTGCGAACTCCGATTTAGTTGTTATGCGAGTTTTTAGTTGGTTTTAGTTGTTAAGCAAGGCGACTATTCAGAGAAAATGCTGCTCTTTAAGCGAGTTAGTCTCTAAGCGAGGTGCTCTTTATGGAAGGTTTTACTGTATATCAAATGCTTATTTCTCTGTCTTGCAATACTATCCTTTCAAACACACAAATCTTTATGATTTGTCAGACATGCAAACACTTTCTATCTCCTAACGGAGAATTCAGAAAACCAAATCAGTCTAATTTTCAAGATGTGGATTGGAGGTGAGCGTGTGATAAGATTAACAGGTCCTGCTATATCTAAAAATGTGTTAATTACATAGTCTAGTTTGTCCCTTAAACACCTGCTTTGCTTCTTTCTTTTTGCCAGGAAGTTCTGAATTCCCCTTCCCGGACACAAGCAACCCAAATACTGATGATGTAAAGGGCACCGCAGACTGTGTCACAACCGCATCCCAGGCAGTGGTCTCAAGGGGTGCAGCAGACAACCTCATCCCTGTTTATTGCTCCATTTTGGCAGCTGTGGTGCTGGGGCTGGTGGCGTATTTTGCTTTCAAGAGGTAAAGGGTTATACCCAGATTCAGACAGAAGGGCCTATGTCAGAAGTAGAATGCAGAGGTTGGGGCAGTTACTTTTTTGGACAGTAGATCCCAGAATCCTCCACCCCTTGTGGTCAGAGACCATCTTGGCAGAAGGCAGGGTAACCCAAGAAAATAACTTTTCTAAACCTTGGTGGGGAACCAATTGATGGTTACAAAGGCAGATCCTATTCAGTGCCAAAGACTGAACCCAAGAGAAACCAGAGCCCATAGAGTGCAAGTGGCAAGATTAGCTAGCTCCTAAGGAGCAATTTAGAGGGGCCGCAGTGGTTTAGTGGTTAAGACGGCGAGCTTGGCAACAAGAAGGATGGCAGGTCAGCAGGTTGAGGCCTGGGTGCTGCACAACGGAATGAGTTCCCATCTCTTTCCCAGCTCCTAGCAGTTTGAAAGCAAGAAATTGAAATTAGCTGAATAGGTACTGCTTCAGCAGGGAAGGTAACAGTATTCCAGGCATTCCAGCAGTGGTGGGAAGCAACAGGTTTGCACCCCCTGGGAGGGGGTGGCAAAATTGGGTGGCCTTCGGACAGGGGAGAGGAAAAGCAAAATTGGGTGGCCACGGCAACCTCCCTGCCCCATCAGGTTTTGTCCCTGCAAGTGGTTCAAGGTCTCCCTTGTTCAAAAGCCAGTCATATTTGACTCTAGGGTGGAGTGCTCATCTCCATTTACTATGATGATGATGATGATGATGATGATGATGATGATGATGATGATGATGATGATGATGATGATGATGATGATGATTAAATTAGACTTATATGCCGCTCTACTCACCTCGCTGAGGCAACTCAGAGTGGCTCACATAACATAAGGAACATATACAGTATCACAATCTCAAATATAAATACAGCATAATATAAAAATATAACAACAGATGCAGCACAGATAATGCAATCAATAAATTTTACATAAAAAGAAAAAACAAAACAATACAATAAAATACAGTGTAAAAAATACAGTACAGTCAAGAGAGACAGCAGTCTTTGGCCAGCTGGTCAATTCACACAGCTGGCCCTCATTCCCCCTGTCCAACAGGGAGGGAGAGTTCTGTGATGTTCCTGGGGTGGTCATGGAGGCAGCAACAGCAGCAGGAGCAAGGTCTTTTATGGCTGGGCTGTCCGGTCCATACAGCTGGCCCTCAGTCCCCCTGTCTGACAGGCAGGGAGAGTTCTGTGATGTTCCTGGGGTGGTCATGTGCTGCCTGTGTTTACAGATATATACATGGCCATATGGCACGCATGACTAGATCGCCCATGATTTAGGCTCCGCCCATGACATAGGTTATGCCCATGACATAAGCTCCACCCACAAAGTAGGCTCCGCCCACAACACAGGCTCCACACACAGTATGGTAGTGAATTTTTTTGCTGTCCACCACTGCACTCCAGCATCTAGTCATGCCTGCCACATGACCACAGAAATGTTTGCAGACACAGACAGTGCTAGCTCTTTGGCTGTAAATGGATATGAGGAATGCCCCTTATAGTCGGACATGACTGGCTTTCAAGCAAGGGAGACCTTTACTTTTATGGAGCAAATTGGCCTACCATATAATATCATAATTTTGTGTCAGAAATTATCTGGGTTTGAAAGGATGTTTCCGGGAGATCACCCAAATGAGGCTTTTTTCATGTCCCCAATTGCTGGAACAGAGACAGGTGCTCAATCTGTCATGCAGTACCCCGGTCTTGAACTGCCGATTTGCCAGCCTTCTAGCTAACAAGGTGAGCTTCTTAACCACTGAGCCACTGCAGCCCACCAAAGTCCCAAGATCAGTGGAAGCCTTGTATGAGTTTGGATTCTCCTTCTAAAGTTCAGTAATACTATTGACTTTTGACTACAAATCCCAAAAACCTCCCTGTAGAGATCATGTTAGCTAAGGGATTCTGGGAACTATAGACCAAAGAAAGTAACTTTGCCAAGCTCGGCTTCTTTCAAACCTCACTCTTTCTTTGCAGAATGTAAAGCTCAAAATTATGTGACATGAGGGTCATGGACCTGTTGTGATCCCACTCCAATCTCTCCTTCATTCAGGAAAAAAATGTTGGACTTGCTGCTCCTGTAATGGCCCCATGCCTAGTGTCACAGGAATAGGATGTGTTAAACTGCCTTGGGTCGCCTTCAGCGAGGAGGGCAGTATAGAAATTTAAATAAATAAATAAATTTCCAGTTCCTCATTGGCAGCTGGGCCTGGGTCTTACCACTGGATGCTTTAAGCTTGATCAGATAGGCCAAAAATGGCTAACCTTGGCATTCCAGCTGTTCTGGAACTTCAATTCCCAGAAGCCCTGATCACCAGGAGTGCTGTCTTGGGTTCCTGGTAATTGAACTCCAAGAACAGCTGGAATTCCAAGGTTAGCCATCACTGAGATAGGCATTTGCCTCGCCATTTGGTGCAGGTATGCTGCAGGGGCAGGTAGTTTGCTCTTTTTCCCACAGCAATCAAATGATGTACAGTAATTGCTAGAGCAAACCAATCCATCCCAAAAGCACCCGAACCGGCACCTTTCTGAGCCCATGTTAAAGGCTTTTAGTCTTTGGGTGTGGGTATCCTTGTTCTTTGGTCCATTTCCAGCCCATACAGTCACTGGGAACAAACCAAGAAGCAAACCTTAAGCTGCCAAGGCTTCTTCTGCTGTCAATTTCCAGTGTGTGATTGAGTTTATGATGTTTTTTCTGTGTATTTTTTTAAAATGGTTTTTAAAATTATGATAACTTGATATTTCGTAATTGTAATTGTAATTGGGATATTTTTTTGAAATGCCTACTCTGTGGGCATGGAATGGTGGGTGTGGCCAAATGGCAATGTAACTGGGTGGGCATGGCCATGTGACTTGCTGGGTGTGGCCATGTGACTGGGTGGCTGCACCATCTGTGCAGGAGGCAGGTGCAGGCCTATGACTGAAGGATCCAGCAACCAGATAGGTGGGGCCAGCCGGAATTTCTACTACTGGTACAGGCATACCGGTGCATACCGGCTGAACCCCACCACTGACTGTATTTCACCAAACTATGTTCCGTGGAATACTGGTGGACTTCAATTCCCAGAAGCCTAAGTCAGTACATTGGCTGATCAGTGCTTTGGGGAATTGACTTAGGTTTCTGAAAATTGAAGTCCAAAAACCAAAGATTGGGGAACACTGGTGTAGAGGGCAATTCTGGTGTTTTCACCTCTAGGTGGAACAGCTGCAAACAGAACAAACAGGGTGCTAACAACCGCCCCGTCAACCAGACACCTTCACCTGAAGGGGAGAAGCTCCACAGTGACAGTGGTATCTCCGTTGACAGCCAAAGCCTCCATGACCAACAACCACAGACGCAAACGGCATCTATGCAAGGTAAGGAGATGGAGGGATTCTGATGCCATGTGTGGGAAGGAGTCCAAAGGAGGAACTGGGCTTAGAAAGAAGGGGAGGCCTATTTGAAGTCTAGAAACATGACTTTGGGGTCAGGGACTATAACTCATGAGCTAAAAGAATTAACATTACAAATCCCTGGGCACGTGACACAAAAAGATAGAGGATAACTTACTACAGCAGGTTTCTATATACTGTATCCCATCTGTCTGTGGTCATCTCGTGTAGGCCAGCTTCTTCTGTAGGTCAGCTTCACAGTTAGCCCCAGGCAAAGAGTGAGTACAAAGCAAAGCAAGAACTTTAGATGATCAGAACTTGGAAAGTTTTTTGTGCACACGTTGGGAGTACAATTCCTGAAACTCTTCGGCCAACAAGGTTAGTGGTCATGTTGGCCTGGACGTTTTGGGAATTGTACTTCAAAAAAGTAACTTTTGCAAGCTGTGCAAATAAAAGAAGCTGATGGTGAGAAGAGGACAACCTTCCTATCCTGTCCCACCATGGACTTCTGAACACAAGGATAAGAAGCCTTTGGGCTTCCAGATACTGTATCTTGGATTTTGGTTCCCTGAACTACTCATGGCAATGTTCTCAATCACCCAAAAGCAAATCTATAGTTTCAGAAATTAGTTTTTGGTTTCCAAAACTGGGGGATATAACACAGAACAGGGCTTCATGAGGCTAGGCTTTGGATCAGTTTATCAGTTCCAATCCGCATGGCATCTGCAGGTCTACCCCATTCCCGCATTTTCCCAAGAATTGTGCTAGGGCCGTGATGGCGAACCTTGCCACTCCAGATGCTCTTGGACTTCAATTCCCAGAAACCCAAGCATCCTGTGAATCCACATGAATGGGTTTACTGCAATTCATGCGGCCCGTGTTGCCCTCGTTCCCGGAAGTGAAAGTAAAACACGCCCTATTTATCTACTTGCAATTTCTTGCTTTCGAACTGCTAGGTTGGCAGGAGCTGGGACAAAGACGGAGCTCATTCCATCCTGCAGTATTTGGGTATTGAACTGCTGACCTGCCATCTTCCAGTCAGCGTCTTATCCACTTGAGCCACTGCAGCCCTGTGCCAATGGTATTAGGCCAGGACTAAAACTCACCAAAGCGTCCTCCGTTGGATCCCTTGAACAAGATGAAAGCAGAAGGCACACATCATGGTCCACCCAGCCAGCGGGTGACATGATATCTGAATGGCTAAAAACTGCATGCAGGAGGCAGCCCCAACCTGCCAGTTTAGAATTGGCCTCGCCCCCCCCCTCAAGATCAGCTACCTTTCCATTAAAATCCCAAGGCCTATTTCATTGGTGGAAGGATGATCGGGGGGGGGGGGAGGAAATCAGCTTGCCCACTTCAGAAAGGAGTTCTTGAACCTAGGAAAAGCCACCAAAGTTGTCTTTCTAACCTTTTTGGCCTCCTCACTCCAATTCTACCTTTCTCACTCCAGGTCTCAAAGGTGATGGAAATCTCTACACCAACCTGTCAGCCAACAAGCGGGAGGAGGTTGAAAAGCTTCTGAACGGCTCCACTGAGGAGACCTGGCGCCATTTGGCGGGGGAGCTGGGCTACAAGGAAGACCTTATAGACTCCTTCACCCAGGAGGAATATCCTGTCCGTGCTTTGCTCTCTGACTGGTCCAGCAAGGACAGCGCCACGATGGACGCCCTTTACTCTGCCTTGAGGAAAATCCAGCGAGGAGACATTGTGGAAAGTCTTTACAGTGAGTCCACTGCAAGCTCACCAGTGTGAAGTGGGGAGAAGGGGCAGAGGGGCTCAGGGCAGCCCCCTCTGTGATTCCCCTCCACCCTATTCTTTCCTCGCTGGTGCCTGTCAGGGAGAAAACACATGAAGGAAGCAAGTGTTCCTCTCCTTGACCCACCATTTCAGGAGAGGTTCGAACAGCCCCGTAAGCATTGACTTGGTGTTGCATATTCTCCTCTCCCTTGTATTTTGATCCAGTACCTCTTGCTGGTTGCTAACTGTTAAGATGAGAAATAGAAGGCAAGTGAGGCAAGTGCTTTGTTTCTGGTTGCTGAGATGTCTCCTGGACCAACAGCATTTTGCTTGTTCTGAAAGGCCAAGCCAAAGAACCCCATCCAGTCAACATGCATAGTTCAGCCTCTGTCTTTCAGGTTTCTCCATCTACTTGAACAATTTTGGACACTCCCCTGTTCCATCCAATTTGAATTCTTTGCCATGTTTCCACACACACACCTTGCCCTTACTAGCTCATCCTTTTTAGTCAATATGTTTCTTAAGTGAAAGAAATATAAGGAGGCTTGGCTGAACCTGTTGAATGGCTGATGATGGCCTTGAGGAAAGCAGCAGGAGGAGGAAGATTGAGCAAGAGAACGACACGTTGGGAGAACGCTGGGTCCCTGTTTTGAGAGAGCTTTCTGAAGCATCTCTGGATGGCAGGGGGAGAGAAAGAGAAGGAAAGATGTGATTTCTGGCTGTTCCACTGACACTGTGAAGATCAAACATTGAAGTTTATGGATGGAGCCAAAAGGGAAACCATCCATATTTCTATCTGTGCACTAGTGATGACATTCAAGACTGCCTTTGATCCCTGCCTTCTTTTTTGCTCAGAGCCATCCCTACAGCTCACTAATTGGAATCTTCCTGGCTTTTGATCAGAGCTAACAGAATCATAAACTGGACAGCACTCATGTAAAGGGGTTATAAGCCATATCGAAGAGGACAGAACTAGTTAAGATGAACAAACAAAACAACAGGACAAATGGCCTTCCATAATGGGTGTGAATTATTAATCACTGTGATGCTATAAAACCAAGGCAAATGCCAGCTCCTATATTAGTCCAGATGTTGTGTTGGTGAGATTTTAGAAGCTGTGTTCTGCATTCTTCCTCACACTAATGAACCAATCACTGTGGTTTATCAAAGCCATTACCTCCATTGCTTTTACAAGCAAAGTTACCCTGAGGTGGCCTTAAGGCTTATGGTGGAAAAGGAAGTTGCTTTGGTTCTACATGAAGACCTGTAAGTAAATTCTTTAGAGTTAGAAATAGGTTGAATGTTATCCTTGCATCTACTGAGGTTCAACCTATGGGATTTACTGGGGTTTTCCATTTTTATAGATATTAGAGGGGTCTGAAAATTGATTGAGGTGGGGAAGGATCTTCTACAATAAAAGAGGAATCTTCAGAGATCTTTTGGCCAAAATGAGACAACTGGAATTGAGTCCCTAATATATCTGTGACAAGACCAGTTTTTATGCTTTCTCTTACTCTTGCTCTGAACAGTTATATAAGCGAGATGAATTTTATGGTGTTTGGAAGTTTTTAGCATTTTGAACAGCTGGGCCACTAATGGATATGATTTTATTATTGCTGTTGATTCTTCTATATCTTGACCATGCAGGCAAGTCCAGAAGAATACTAGGGCAGAAATCAAGTTACAGTAAAACCCCGGGTTACGACGGAGATCCATTCCAACAGTCTCTGTTGTAACCCGAAAAAAATTGTAACCCAAAACATCCATAGGGATGCATTGAAAAATTTAAAAATGGTCCTGAATTGATCATTGTAAACTGAAACAAATACATTAAAAATTTGTAAACCTGAATGACATTTCCATAGGATTTGTCATTGTAAACCAGAGCAAACTTAATCCGAGGCAGTTGTAACCCGGGGTTTTACTGTACAGTATTTTCTCATTCTAGTTGAATTGATTAGGTGACTTTCATTTAAGGTTGTGTGATGGCCACTTTTATAGTGTTGCTATTCCAATCCAAAAATTAATTTTGTCACCCTCAATTGCTTTTATGTTTTATCTAAGCAGCAAAGCAACAAAGAATCTGGTGGAACATAAAAAGCTAACATGTTTTTATTTGCATAAATGTATGTGGAATGCAGCTTACTTCATCACATGCAAGTAAACTGAGGTCTACTAGAGCTTATACCAGACAGAACTTGTTACTAAGGGCTCACCAGAGTCTTTTCTGGTTTTTCCAAAACAAATTAACATGGTTATTCCCCTAGAAAGTGGGCTGAGAAGAAAGTTATGCATTTTCCTTGAAAGTTCTTTTTAGACAAAATGGGAGCATGGTTTCTAGATATGATGTTCCAACATAGTGAAGAAAGGGGAAAGTATTATCTTAAAGAAGGTCTTGTCAAATGACTTGGGTTTACTCACCCACCAACTCCAAACAGAAAATAAATACTAACAGGAAGAAACTTGAGGAGGAGGCAATAAAGTCTAAGTCCTAATTTTCTTAGAAATGATGATCCATGGAAACATGAAACTGCTCTTACTGGGTGTATCCATTGATCCATTTACTGAAATCCTGTGTCTGGACCCAGGTCAGTTTTCCCCGTGATCCAGAGGTCTTTTCAGCCAATCTATTTGAGAACAGAAAGAAAAAGGTCATGCAGAATGTTTCAATTCATCAACATGTTTATCTCTCCAGTTATGGTACAATAAACAATCCCATTTTTAGAACATCACTGTGCACTATACATCTTTGTGCACAATGAAGGCAGGAGATAAGTCCTCTTGACATTCAACTCATTCTAAGAAATAGTGTGTTGAAATTTCCCTATGTTGGCTAGTCAGTTTCACTCCTTAAGCCTTCCATATATACATATTCGCAGGTCCAGTATCCATGGCTTTAGTTATCTGCAGGCCTTCAATTAAAGATCCTGAAATTCATAATATGTATTTCTATTGTGCGTTATAGCCATTAGAGATCACTGTCTGAAATGTAAAATATAAGGTTCTCTGTTTTCCACAGTTTCAGGTATCCATGATAGGTCTTCAAACATATCCCCTGTTTGATCACCCAAGGAGGTGATCTGTAACAAATTCTGTAATTATTCCACTAGTGACATATCACAGATGACTGCAGCGTCTGTCCAACATTGCATGTAACTACAACGGTACATTTGAGAGTGTGAGTTCACGATTGGGGTGGTGAGAGAATGGTGTCATATATTCAGCCAAACATCTTTGCTGTTTCACTGTTTAAAGCAGAGGTGGGCATAGCAGCTAGTTTCTTCTTGTTCAAAGATTAATTGCAACATTTCCAAATGGATTCCATAGAAAACATTGGCAGCCATATTTTAAAACACATTGGAGTTTAAGATCAGCTGAAATAACTCAATGTGTCTGCACATATCAAAGCCTTATTTCTGGCTCCCCAGAGGACCCCCTTTTAAAATTAAACACATTAAAATTAAGTTTAAAAGTAATTTTTAAATTATTTTTTTGTGCCTACTAGGGGGCATTGGGACAATATTGGAGCAATGCGGGATCCCTTCTTACACCCCCATTGTCTTAAAAAATTGCATTTTTCAGCTTTAAAAATCTTTGCAAACCTTTACAGCACATGATCACTGCAATTTCAAATAATTTATCAGATATGATCATTAACTGTCCCCTTAGCATTTAAGCATCTGGCAAATCGTAATGCTGACCTTCAACCCTGCTGAGATTATCCACCCTTGACATAGCACTTTCGAGGATGCCTCTGACCACATTAAGCATCAAAGCACATCTGCAGTGCTTTTGGCATGTTATATGGTCAATGACATTGTTGACCATGTGTAGGAGTGAAACCATTTTATATGTCTCAAGAGGCCTAGAGAAACTGCTGGAGAAGCCAAGAAAGTTCAAGAAGTCTTAGTTTCATTTTGGAAACCCTTCAACCCCAGCCAGAAGAGCAGTTGTGTTCTATATTTCTCTAATTATAGCAAAATTGGGAAACATCTTTGCCTTGAGGGCAAATGGCCACAAAGAACACCTCTGGTTAACAAATGACCAAGGAACTGGTGGATTTCTACTATTCCTAAATTTACTACCTCTGAGAGATTAGTGACACCATTGTCACCAACTTCACCCTGCTAGCAACAAGACTCCTAACAATCTCTTTCTCTGTATGATAACTATCCACCAGTGATAAATGGAACTAGAGGTACTGGACTGAAAGTAAAAATGAAGTACTGAACTGTATCATCTCCTGAAACCAAAATCTCATGAACCAGACAAATGCTTAAACCACCAGAGCTTTGAAAATGTACTTTCCTGGACAGTTTTTTTGAAGTTGTAGCCGTGTTAGTTTGTGCAAGCATATCAGAGAATAAACAACAACAAGAAAGACAAAAAACATTGTGGCACCTTAAAAACTAACTCCTGTATTTTAATGTTAGCTTATGTGGATCAAGCCCACTTTGTCAGACATAAGAGTAGATGTTCATGAAAGGAGCCTCATTCGGGTGTCCCCTGAACGGAGTTTCTCCAGAAAAAAATCCTTTCAATCCAGAGAAATCTCTGACACGAAATTATTATTATTATTATTATGGTATCCATTTATACATATCTGGTATAAAAGCCCAGAGTGGCTGGGTACATGGTTAATTCAACAGATGAGTATGCAGCTGCCACATTGTTTTCTTTTTGTTGTCTTTCTGCTTTTGTTTACTCTCTGATATTTCCTGGATGAGTTTCCAGTCTCTTCCATCTGCAGTGGTTATAATGGCTGGGAGGGAGATCCTGGAAGTTATAGTCCAAAAAGTAACTTCTCGAAGATCTACAGACCATCCTGCTCTTAAAAGAACTTATGTGTAAGTTTTGATCTTGGCAATACAGTCTAGCCTTCTGTCACCCTATCACCAATCTGGTGATAGTCCAAAAAGTAACTTCTCGAAGATCTACAGACCATCCTGCTCTTAAAAGAACTTATGTGTAAGTTTTGATCTTGGCAATACAGTCTAGCCTTCTGTCACCCTATCACCAATCTGGTTCTTCTTCAGTGCCTAGGCCAGACATGAAACTGCCAAAATGAAGGCAACTTTTGGTGAGTTCACTCTGCAGTTCCTTTCGCCTGACCTAGTGTGAGAAAGATTAGCTGGCAACACAAGGTTGCTATTACCAGAGTACACCTGATTGTGGTTTTAAAATACCACAATCTTCGCGGAGGCTCTTTCTGTGTACCTTAGTAGTAGGAATGTTAATATTCCAGACTATGATTGTTAAGGGCCCTCTTGATCTGACATATAGGCAGTCTGGGGGCTTTGGAATGTATTGCCAATCAGTCCACAGTGAAATGTTTCCCAGATATGAGTCAGTTTGGAAGCCTCCCATTGACCTGCATGGAAAATCAAATCAGCTGTAACATTTTGGTTTTTTTTAATAGATGTCTATGAAAGTTGGAGACAAGATATAGCTTAAAAAGAGGAGGAAACCTGTCACATTTCAGATAGTAGCTTCAAGGGTTTATTATTAAGTAACTTTAGAGAAGGGATTCCCAATCTTTTCAAGTTGGGGGGGGCAGGGTCATGCTCTCTCAGTCAGCTTCCACGGCCAAACAGCCATTTTGCCCTGCCTGCACAATGGGAGTGGCCATTTTGTCCCAACAACTTCAAAGGGGTGGCCATTTTGTTTCTCAAATGCCATTGGAAGGATGGGGGGCCACATGAAATGGCGCCACAGGTCAGATCTGGCCCACAGGCCTTAGGTTGGGAACCCCTGCTTTAGAGTGTATGTGTGAGAGAATGACTGACACCCACTCATTTTGACTTGTACAAGTTGATTTGTAAATTCATTTCACTTTGCCCTGGAATCATATCTGGCTATTTGACTTCAATTGGAATTTCATACAAAGCAATCTGCTGTAAGCTAGAGGTTGCATGTAGTCATTCCAGCCAATAATTGTTCATTTCATCTTTTACATATCATGTGGCTTTTACATATCCTCTCTGATGGTTAACTAAAAAGATGTAGTTTTTTCCTGTTTTTTTTTAAAATAAAGATACTCAGAAGTGAAGTATCTTGCAAGATGAATATGTACCGTATAGTAAGTGCCAGGAAACTTCAATTCCTTCATCTCACTTTACTTTTCCTTCTTTGTAACCTTTTGGCCTCCAGATGTTTTCAGCCTACAATGCCCATTCACCTCTCAGCAGAGTGAGGGATAAGGGATTCTGGGATTTGTAGTCTTAAACATTAAGAATCTCCAAGGTCTCCATGTATGGAGAGCTGCGGAAAGAAAGGAAGCTGACTTCAAAAATCTCCTCACCTTATTTGGCTCTTTGTTGTTGTTCAGTTGCACAATCGAGTCTGACCCTTTGTGATCCCACCGACCACCACATGCCAGGCTCCTCTGTCATCTGCCATCCTCCATAGCCTGCTCAGATCTATGCCCGCTGCGTCAATGATGCCACCTAGCCATCTCATCCTCTGCTACCCCCTTCTCCTTTTGCCTTTGGCTCTTTAACTCAGTGCTATTTACTCTGACTAGACACCACTCTGTAAGGGCTCTGTGTTGCCTCCCTGATCCATTTGTGCAGGACAATCCAGGGCTTGAGCCTTGGCACTTTCTGAACACAAAGCAGGTGCCTTGTCCACAGAGCTGTGATACCTCAAGATGGCAATGCATCAAGTTGTGAGTCTTCTTGCTTTGGTCTGATTGTTGTTAGCTGGTGGAGTTCCAGGGAAACATGCAGCACGATGGCACTATAAGTTGCAAGACAATGCAAAAGAAAAGAAAAAGACCATGCAAAAAGGCATAGGCAGCTGTGCATTTCTTCTAATATCTTCTTCCACCCTTAGTGTTCTGTAGACCCAATATAGGCAGAAACAAACAACTGATAAAGGTCTAGATGTATAGTGCTCACCAATAATAAATACATTGCACAATAGCATTCTGCATTGCCATAAATGGATTCCCCTCTGGGTAGAATACTGTAAATGGTTATAGAACAGCAGGTGCTGTCGACTCTCTGAACAGAATGGTCCCAACTGTGTATCGTGAACATATCCTTGTGTGTGGTGTGCCTTCAGGGTGCTTTTTTCCCATCCAAAAAGTGCAGGGATGGTGAGTTCTAAAGCTGACAGCCACCAGTGAAGAACTGAAAGATGCAATGAGGCAATGTCGGAAATACAAAGCAAAGCAGGGTTGTAAAATGGCCTGTTGCATTGAATAAGCTGTGTATCGTAATCATGCTTAGTTCAAAATGTGGCTGATAAGGAAGGAAGGAAGGAAGGAAGGAAGGAAGGAAGGAAGCTACTATTTTTTCATAAGACTTTCTTGACACATTTCTAAATCAGAAGGAAGGATTGATTCAAAGAATAAAAATAAAATAGCCAAAGTTAGTATCTTAAAAGATCTTTGTTCCCTTTTAGATGTTTTGTTTGTCTATTGAAACATGTGGGATTTTTCATTTTATTAAAACTGTTATTAGCCAGTCCTATGGTTTGCCTGTAATACAAATGCCAGTTTATTCGAACAGTCCTGTGTGAACAAATGTTACTGTGACAGAAGCACTGGATTGGCTGTGGTTGTCCAAAGACCTCTTCCCTTCCACTTTTCTTTTTGCATGAAAGGATGACTCAAGGGAGATGCTGGGATGGAGGCGGGAGGGCTAGGGAGCTGGATGCACCTGCGTGGTCATAGATGATTCTGTAGTGGCTGTATGGACAACTGTTTAACTGTGTACTGTTCAGACGTGAATAAATATGCATACTTGTGCCTGCTTGTTTCTTCTTCTGCCATGTCTGAATCCAAATATTGGTGATCATCATGGCAATCAGCCATGAAGAATGTCCTGAGAATATAATGCAGTGGCCTTTCATCTGCCTTCCACATTGCAGCATGACACCCTTACCACTGATCCAGTTACGTGAGTCGCTTTCTGGTTCTGGGCCCTTTTGGCACGTAGAGTCCTTATCAGCCCCAGGCCAGTGTTGATGAAGATTCTGCCCTCCCATCAAAATGGATTCAAGTGGGATTTAATCTACAGTACTTGGAAACCACCACCCTTCCCTGTGGACTTTGGCAGCCAAGGCTGTTAGTTCTTAGGGTGGTCAGGTTAGTTAACTGCCACCTGACACTCAGTGTTGAGTCGCTGGCAGTATGGTCTACTCCAGTGATGGTGAACTTTGGCATTCCAGGTGTTCTTGGACTTCAATTCTCAGAAGCCCAAGTCAGCACTCCTACTGATCAGAGTTTCTGGGAACCAAAGCTCCAGAATGGCTGGAGTGCCAAAGTTCACCATCACTGGTCTAATCTATTACCATAGGAGGATGACCTGGCCAGACTGGCTTGTATATATTCCAGTGCAGAGACAGTCTGTTTGCAAACATCACAGGTCCTCATCTGCTACTTTCCGAATAGCTAAGATTTCCTATGTTTTCTGGTCCTCTTGTTGCATCGTCAACCAAAAACACCTCCTGAACTCTGCACCCCTCTGCAAGTTTACTTTGCAATTAAAATAGACAAACCAATCAGGTTTAAGTAAACAGACCCAATGTGCGTGCCTGAAGTTCCAGTTCAGACACAGATGTTTGCACTGACACATAAACATTCTGGATACCTTCATTTGCATTGACTGAGATAGATGTTCAAGCAAATTTATGCTAACCAATGAACCAGCAGACGTTCTCGGGATTAGATCAGTAAAATGAGGGGTAGGCTGGAGGCAAATCATTTCCAAAGGCACCTTGTGCAATAGCACACTGTTATTGTATCCATTATAGTCAACTCCCCTCCCCACCCTCTGAGACACTTAAGTAAGTGATTTTCTAGCATGTAGGTGATTTTCTGTCCACTTGCTAGTCTTCAACACAATGGTCAGAACTTAGAAAAGTCTATTTCTAGGACAACAACTGTCAGAATCCAGTGACTGTACTATCTGTAGATTCTGGGATTTGTGATCCAAGACAGATCTTTCGATTTTTGCATTACAGCTTTCGCTAATGATCCATGATATTCAAACTAAAGCTTTAAAATGTTACGGTACCTTTAAAAAAATTACACCTTTCAGATTGGAGGAAGTTCAGGAGCTGTAATTCAAAAGGGTACTTTCAAAACTCCAATTTAAACATATGGATGAATACCGCCCTGAGTCGCCACGGCGAGTGGGCGGTGATATAAATCTAACTAAATAAATAAATAAAATAAATAAATCTCTGTGTGTTTGCACATCATTCTAGTTAAAGGTAAAGGTCATCCTTGCTCAAAAGCCAGTTGTATCCAACTCTAGTACACGGTGCTCATCTCCATTTACAGCCAAAGAGCCAGTGCTGTCTGCAGACATTTCCATGATCATGTGGGAGGTGTGACTAGACACCAGAGTGCGCAAAATGCTGCTATCTTCCCACCGAAGTAGTCCCTATTTATCTCCTTGCAATTTCTTCCTTTCAAACTGGTAGGTTGGCAGGAGCTGGGACAGAGACGGAAGTTCACTCCATCATGCAGTACTCGGGTCTCGAACTGCTGACATGTCAGCCTTCTAGTCATCAAATTCAGCATCTTAACCACTACTCTTTGTCCATTTGCTCCCCAGATATCAGCATAGTAACTCACATATACAGACCTTGTTGCAGTGTGTGGGGTACAGAGACAGTCCACCTTTGGACACCCGTCTGAGTGATGTTTAGCAAGTACTTATATTAGTCTATTTCCTCTTAAACCCCAAACCTCCCAAAGGAAAGGAATATAAACAGCCCAGCACTTGTAGAAGTAGCAGTGATGGAAGGGGGAGGAAGGAGCAGCAAGAGCAGTAACAGCACACCAGATGTTACTTATTTCAAAGCACAGTTTTAGCTTTACGTGTTGTTTACATGTTAAAGAGATAGCCAAGGTTGTTTATTTCAATGCTATTATAGTGACTCTAACGTTTATAAGCAGTTCTTAAACTGAAAGTCTGTCATAGTCCCAGATGTGGGGAAGGGCTTGTTGTGGCTTCAGGGAGAGATCAGGAGAATGCACTCTGTGTAGACTTAGAGGCACTCTCTCCATTATTTCCAATATTTCTGAAGACTGTTATAGGAGAGAAAGAACATCTGTGCCTTTACTTTTGATTTCTCTGACTTGATGGTGTAGTAAAATGGTTTGTACTGAACTAGGACCACATTAACCATTAAGACTGTTAAGCAAAGAAAGCTCCAATACCTTGAGGTATCATGAGGAACAACATAAAGTATAGAATACTCCAACTCGCTCTGCAAGGAAAGATCCCTCCAAAGAGAGGCCCTGGACATAGATGGACTTCATGGCTGAAGAACCTGAGATACTGGTGTGGCTGTGGCATTTCCTCAGGAGATATGTTCCAAGGAGTTAAGAGCAGGAAGACAGGGATAGCCAATATCTGGAATGGATACGGCACCTGAAGAGGAGGAAGAAGGACCACATTCAAACTTCAGACAGACTGATAGCGCTGCACTTCCTGTTGCTTTCATGATGCATATGATTCTGCAACTTTTTTTGTGTATGTATCTATGCACACACTACACATAAGAAAAAAGAAAAAGAGGTTATATATTGTGGCTCAGTGGTTTAGATGTCTGGCTGCAGAGCCAGAGGTTGGGAGTTTGATTCTTTATTGCGCCTCTTTGACATGGGTTGGACTTGATGATCCATTGGGTCCAGTGGTGGGCTCCAAAAAAAATTACTACCACACTGTGGGTGTGGTATGGTGAGTGTGGCCAGAGGGAAATCCCTGTGTTACACCCAAATTAGGATGACATTATTTCAAAACTTGGATGGGTGGGACTAGCCAGAATGTCTGCTACCAGTTCTGGTGAACTGGTGCAAACCTGCTGATGCCCACCACTGATTGGGTCCCTTACAACGCTGCTGTTCTAAGATTATAAGATATACTGGAAGCAGAGGAAAAACAATGAATGGATAGGATTTACATGATAGGACCTCCCCTCCAAGCATAGGACCAACTTAAGGCTTTTGCAGGAAAGAAAAATATTAACTGTGGAAACTGGAAAGGAGTTTGAGGCTAATATCAGTTTTGCTGAAAGAAGAGAGAGTAAAAGAGCAAAAGGACAGGGCAGCTTACAATGCAACATATACACTGTCTATAGCAGTTTTATAGCTTCTTGGGGAAATCCAGCTCCTTAATCTTGCATCTGTTGTAATTGGATTTATAATAGGTAATCAGATCTGTTGCATTTCCCAAGAAAATTCCTGGGAAAGAGGTGGTATGAGAAGGAGAATCCCATCACAGGGGATGGTATTTGTTTGGGGATATTAATGTTTTAAATTTGGGATGGATGCTTCCAAATGAATGTTTTTATTGTACAACCACCATGTCTCATTCTCGATATTTTATGAGGGAATCCAGACATTGTGGTCTCTAAAATATGGCCCTCTTAAGTTTTCCCATGAAGTTTTCTTTTTCTTTTAACTACCAGAGAAAATCCATTCAGAAGAAAAGAGCATTTTCATTTTTTAAATTTCATGTCAGAGATTACTCTGGGTTGAAAGGATTTTTGCTGGAGAAACTCCGCTCAGGGGATGCCCGAATGAGGCTCCTTTCATGTCCACAAGTGCAGCCCTTGGATATCAAAACCCGACCTTCCAGTTTCCAGCTCAGCGTCTTAACCACTAGGGCATCGGGGGAGCTGGTAGAAGCAGAGGTAGAGAGTGGTTCATTACTGAAAGCCCTGATTCATAGTTGCCTTCCTTTCGATTTCCAAACCATACTTCTCTTTCAGCAGGCTGACCCTACCGTGAGATAGAATGAGATGATGACCTCAGGCAGCAGATCTTGAGGATGTAGCAATGGCGGCCTGCTGACAGCTGACATCTGATCCTCTTTGTAGGAACACAGAGCCTGTTTGGGGGGCTCCTAATGAGGAACTGCTGTGGCTTAGTGGTTAAGACGCTGAACTTGATGCTGGAAAGTCCGCAGTTCGAGACCTAAGTGAAATCCCATCTCTGTCCCAACTCCTGCCAACCTAGCAGTTTGAAAGCAAGAAATTGTAAATAGATAAATAGGAACCACTTCAGTGGGAAGGTAAACAGTGTTCCGTGTACTCTAGTGTCTAGTCATGCATGCCCATGTCCATGGAAATGTCTGCAGAAGCAGACAGCGCTGGATCTTTGGCTATAAACAAAGATGAGCACTGAACCCTAGAGTTGGGTACAACTGGCTTTTGAGCAAGGACGACCTTTATGTAAACTAACATGTGGTGGAGAACAGTCCTAAAGTTAAATCTGTGTGCTACAATCAGACAAAAGATGAAGCACTAACCAAGTCAGGGATCACTGAGCTCTATAGATGCACAAGCAGGGAAGAGCTTTATAATGTAAATGGAATCACAACACATTTCTACAATACCTATGGGTGTGCTGAGTCCACATGCTGCTAGCTATGGATCAGTAGCATCAAAGTTTTGGGTATCTCACTCCTTATGTCTAAAGAGTCTTGGTGGTGCAGTGGTTAAAACTGCTGTACCGCAACTAAAAAGTTCTGATTTCGATCCTGACCAGGGATCAGGGTTAACTCAACCTTCCATCCTTCCAAGGTTGGTAAAATGAGTGTTGGGGGCAAAATGCTAATTAACTTATGAACCACCCTGAGAGTGCACTAAGTGCTATGGGGCGGTAAATAAGTGTGATTGCTTAAACAATGATGCCTTCTGTTTAGAGGACCCATTTTGTTTTCCTTAATGCTTCCACTGCTTTCCCCTCCTTTCCAACCCCCCCCCCCAAAAAAAAGAGGGGAAGGTGGAATAGATCTGAAACATCTGTTGATTAGCAGAGCTAGGAGCTGTTCATTTGGAAAGACCCAGACATTTTTTACCAGGATGGAACCACTTAATGTTCTTTTTGTCTGTATCCATTCATCACTTGTGGCACATGGTGGAAGCAAAGGGTAGTGGGCCTGTCAATTTGGGAAGAGGCATCCCTCCTCATAAAGATCAGAACATACTGGTAACCTCTTCTCAAGGAACTTCCTGTGGTATTCACTACTTCTCCACAGTCAGCTTGCAATTTTGGTTACTGTTGTTTCATTACAAAAGTAATTTGGGTTTTTACACATTATTAACTCCCCACCCCACCGCCGTTGTCTCTGTACGGGCATCTGGACAAGCCACAGTGAAACAACTTTCACATTAAGTTGAAACAACATTTAATATATTAAAACAATATTGAATAATATGTTGTATGGTGTTTATTTGTGACCTATAAGGCCATGATGATATTCAAGTGCAGGAGTTCTCAACCTTTTTAAGCTGGAGGCCAGGTCACACTCCCTCAGACAGCTTTGGGGCTGGAGGGGGGGGGGCATTTTGCCCTTCCTTCATCACATGACACTTCATCTGCAGACGTTTCCATGGACATGTGGCAGGCATGACTAGACACACAGAACACTGCTTCCTTTCCCACTGAAGTGGTTCCTATTTATCTACTTGTTCCGTGCGCTCCGGTGTCTAGTCATGCCTGCCACATGACCATGGAAATGTCTGCAGAAGCAGACAGCACTGGCTCTTCAGCTGTGAAACAGAGATGAGCACTGACCCCTAGAGTCAGATACAAATGGCTTTCGAGCAAGGGAAATCTTTACCTTTACTAATTTCTTGCTTTCAAACTGCTAAGTTGGCAGGAACTGGGACAGAGATGAGAACTCACTCTGCCATGCAGTACTCGGGTCTTGAACTGCTGACCTGCTGATCTTCTAGTCATCAAGTTCAGTGTCTTAACCACTAAGCCACCACAGTATCTCAAAGCCTGTTAGCACATCTTTAAAATGATTCTTAATCTGCATCTTGGTTTTCCTATATAACGAATAAGCTCAAATAAATTGGGATTGCCATTGATAATTTACTTTTAATGGATGAAAGAGCAGTTTTTATAACTATCAAGCACAGACTATGAGATCTAGAATACCCAACATTTAGGCCTGCTCAACCTTTTGTGTCTTCCCCCCGTTATGATAGGCATTGAATCCTGTTTGGGTAAAATGGCAGATTATTTGTATGACCTAACAATTCCTACTCATAAAAGAGCTTTCCTTCTGACCATAGTAAACTCCTTTCCCTCTGAATTGCTTTTTGAAAGGTACAAATTTACTCCTCAACATGAAAGGTTTTGCTCTTGTGGAGCTCTTCATTCGATCCCACACATTATATCTGATCATCACTTACATGAGTCTCTTTGCCAATAATTTCTTTTAAACCCTTTAAGGGATAAATTCCTGACAAAGGCTGTGCCCTCTTACCAATACCTATCAAAGAATGTTCTGCCCAAAATTTCACAAATAGTTGCCTAATACTTAGACAAAGTTCTTAATAGATAAGACAATTGTATTTCCTAACTAGCTGTTGTGTAAGGTATGGTCAGCTCTGGTTAAAACATGGATTCTCAACCTGTGGTCTGTGGTCTGGATGCAACCCATGGCACCATTTCATGTGCCCCCTCCCACTGCCTCCACCACACCAGGAAATACCATGTGGTGGACGCTGTCTGAGGGAGTGTGACCAGTGCTGGGGTTCAGCATTTTTGCCCCAGTTTGCCAGAACTGGTAGCAGAAATTCCAGCTGGCCACACCCATCCAAGTTTTGAAATAAAGTAGTCCTAATTCAGATGCAATGCAGGGCTTTCCACTGGCCATGCCCACCATACCACACCCACAGAGTAGGTAGTGAAATTTTTTTGAATCCCACCACTGAGTATTACTCGGTCCCCAGCTTTAAAAGGTTGAGAACTCCTGGGTTAGAATGGCAGTGTAGATTGAGTCAATACTTTTCTTTGCCTCCTTTTATGCCAACAAAGGTTTAATAAACAAATAAATAAATATCCAGATGTTTTTCAAGCTCTAGTCATGGAGAAATGCTTAAAGAAGCGAGAACCATCATGTGCTGAGTGCCCACATTATCTAAGTTGTTCACACTGAAGGAGGGAGGGTTCCCCACCAACCCACCCACCCGTCCCCATCATACCCTTTCCACTTTCCGTGTTTGGTTGTTGGGGAGAAAGAGGGAAGGTCAGGAAAAGCTACAACCTCAATGCCTCAGAAGCTGGAGCAAAGCTGCCTGTTGGCCACCTCATGCCCCAAGGCACAATCTGTCTGCCACATGTGGAAGAGAGAACCAACATTCCCCAATAATGCAAAGCAGGTCCCTCACAAAGCCCGCAGAGGCGGCGGCATGTCGGCTGCATGCCAGACTGGAGCTAAAGCTTGCTCCCCAAAGGCCTGGCTTGGTGTCTTTATAAACACAGGGGCCGCTTCCAGCGAAGAAGGGTTGATGTGGTAAAATAAGAAAGACATGTCCAGGTGGTTTCCGCCTCGCCTTTTGTCTGTGTGATGGCAAACTCCTGGCTCAAATACATCCTAAAAGGAGCAATGCTTAATTTGAGCCAGTACTTGGTTTTAAATTAACTTTTAATTCAAAAGTTATCTCTAAAAATATGCGACGAATGAAGGTACCTCTGAGCACACGCAGAGTAGAACAGAAACAGGTTGGAAGGAAAGCCTTCAAAAGCAATATTTTTCTACCAGTGTGCAGGATAAAGTTGAAAGTCATCCTTCAGATCCATATATAGTCCTACTTTGAGTAGTCTTGAAAGGAATTAACTTAGGCACAATTCATTTCAGCCCCACAGGTTTCAGTGGGTCTATTCTATAAATGACTTTGCTGTCTCTGGATCCATTTTTACATTCACCTGACTTGAACTCAGTTGCACAGAACACAAACCATGCCAAACATCTAAATGAGAGGCAGTCACAACATCATCAATTGATTAGTTTTCTCACTTTAAAGCCTTCTTTATGACTAAAGAATCATTCCTGATTAGGCACAATCATTCTGATGCCGTAGATTTCAATGAGTCTATTGTGTGTACGCCTTGGTCTGATGCTGTGTTCTCCTGAGTTGAAAGAAGAAAAACTGGGAGGAATTTTCTCACAAGCAATATCACCAAAATTACTTTGATGCCATGTGATGCCAGTTCTCTTAAAAATAAGTCCTTGCTTATGCATGACTTGATTGGGGCTGGGCAGGTTGGCCTGGCATGCATGACTGAGACCTGACAAGATGAAAAAGATGCTGAAACAGCAATTCAGATGACTCCAGATACAGTCCAGCTAGGTATGCACCTAGGGCAGGAGTTCTCAACCTTTTCAAGTTGGGGGCCAGGTCAAGTTCCCTCAAACAGTTGAGGGGGCCGGACTGCTTGTCCCGCTGCTGTTTACAGCTGCCGTAAATGAGTCTGCAGCTGTTGTAAACACGTTTACGATGGCTGTGGAATCATTTACAGCTGTCGTAAACACATTTATGAAGGCTGCAGGTTCATTTACGGCCATTGTAAACACGTTTACAATGGCCATAAAGGAGTCCATGGCAGATTCCAGTGAGTGAGGGCAGGGGCCAGATTATTTGGTGCCAGGGGCCGGATCTGGCCAATGTTGCATAGGTTGAGAACCCCTGACCTAGGAGGATGGAAAGGGAGGGGGCTGTGATAGCTTGGGAATATTTTCCCTTTTGGAAGATCCCAGTGAAGACATTTATTATATGCACCTTGCATTTGGTTGAGTCCAGGGACATTTCCTTATATACTATCCACCAGTTGGTGCTCTGTCTGCATTTGCTGAGATGACCACAGACCTGGTGCAGAGGATCCTGTGGTTTATAATCCTTGGGAACTTCGATACTGTATCTGTTTTGAGTCCTCCTTCTTGGAGACCATGGGCCTGTCCAAGGCTGTGGTGGCGACTTGGGCTTCTGGGAATTGAAGTCTAAGAACACCTGGTATGCCAAGGTTAGCCATCACTGACATAGGAGAAAGACCTAGGTCTTGCCAGACCAACAATGCAGTTGTTCTCATATTTTCTTTGCCAGAGGACCAAGGGATTAATGGTCTATCAGTCCCTGGAAATTGTCATATGGATATTCACAGGGTCCAGTTGTGGTTCACATACACTGAGAGAGAACATTTGGCTTTGAAGTTATAACTGTAATGCATAGACTTGTAGGGCTGAAAGGGACCTCAAAGATAATTGGGTAATTCTTTTTTAAAAGTACCTTGCTATGTCTGAATAAATGAATTACACATATACATACCATCAAGCAACAGAATGTCCTTGAGCAGCTGCCAATTACTTCGTTGGGTTTTTTTTCCTGGAGGACAGCCAATGACTGATCTTGGGACTTCTCTATCAGTTCCTTTTTAATATGAACAGTAAATGTGTGGTGATGGCATATTTGTTCTAGAGAATCCAGATGTCTCCTCAAAGACACACTTCTGCTGCGCTTTCTCAGTTTTCAAACCATGAGTCACACATTCTGAGCAAATGAAATTCTTCCTTAAACAAGCACACCAAGCTTATTCATGACTGCAGTAGGAGATGTGGTACCTACAGCCAGCAGCATCCTATTTCCTGGAATGTCAGGAGATTGTCAGGTTGTCCTTGTGTCACAGAGACAGGCAGGCAAAGGCTGAGAGAGAAGCAAACACAAGATGCTTATAGAACAACTTTATGCTGATTCAGAGTGTGTAAAGACAGGTACCAGAATTTAAAGCCACCTCACCTACCAACCCCACCCCAATTTTCTCTTCCTTTGGGGACCACCCATACTTAGATCTGCCTCCCTACCTGGAGAAGCATAATGATTTCCTAAGCCAGGGCACTAAGATCTTGCAGCCCTAGTTTAGGAAGAATTTCCTGACAGTAAGAGCTGTTTGACTCTTTCAGAGGCTGGTAGATCTTCCTTTACTGAATATTTTCAAACAGAAGATCAAATAACTGCTTGTTATGAATACTTTAGACACCCAGTGTGGTGTAGTGGATGGAGTCATGGACAAGGATGCAGGAGACTTGAGTTCAATTCCCCACTCAGCCATGGAAACTCACAGGAGATGTGGAAGTGGTAAGAACCACTCTTTAATTATCATGCTTACCTCTAAATCCCTATCAGGGTCACTAGAAGTTAGTTCCAACTTGTCAGAACATTACAATCTTCTACAAAGATTGTGATTGGTATCATCTTTGCCAAACCCTTTGGGGTACAGATCTCCAAGTATCCCAAAATGGTAATGCCAGGCCTTCAAATTATGAGTAAGTTATGACTCTCATTAGAGGGTTATCTAGGTAAAGGTTGAAAGCCAGTTGTATCCAACTCTAGGATTCAGTGCTCATCTCTGTTTCATAGCCAAAGAGCCAGCGCTGTCTGCTTTTGCTGATGTTTCCGTGGTCATGTGACAGGCATGACTAGACACCGGAGCGCACAGAATGCTGTTTAGCTTCCCACCGAAGTGGTCCCTATTTATCTACTTGCAATTCTTGCTTTCAAACTGCTAGGTTGGCAGGAACTGAGACAAAGATGGGAACTCATTCTGTCCTGCAGTATTCAGGTCTTAGCCACTTGAGCCACTGCAGTCCCTAGAGGGTTGTCTATTACTGTCCTAATCAGTGATGGGATGTCAAAAATTCTACTACCACGCCATGACGTCATGGACGTCATGGGCGTGGCCAATGTCATGACGTCACGACGTCATGGTTGGAGCCAACGTCATGACATCATGACGTTGTGGGCAAGGCCAAAAATAAAATAAAAATAAACAAAATAAACACGCACACAGACCCGTAAATAACTTAAAGAAATAAAATAAAGAAATAAATAAAATAAAAATTAAATAAAAGTACAACCACCCACCCAAAACACAAATAAATCACCCACCCACCCTAAATATAAAAGCCTCACTTACCTTCCTTGGCGCCGACGAACCTCCATGTGGCCCGGGGCCACCCGGCAAAACACGCTGCCCCCGACTGCGGCTGTTTCCTCCTACGAAGGCCGCGGCCGGCCCTGCAGCCGCCGGCCACGGCCGCCACAGCCGCCTGCAGCCTCTGGCCAGCCACCGAGCTCCCACGGGCATGTTGGTGTCTGCGCGGGCCATCCGCCGCTGCCGCGCCCTCCTAGGGACTGGGGCCCGACAAACCCCCATGCCCTGGGTAAGCCCGGCGGGGCTCGCCACCGCCGCATTCTCCTCCGCCGGGCGCCTGCATCTTCCTCGGGGCGGAGCCTTTTTGGCCCGGCTCTGGCGGCGGCCACGGGCGGCCAGGGCCTGCGGGGAACAGTGGGTATGGTGGCGGCTGCCGTCCCCATTCCGCACCGCCTCCAACTTCCTCCTCCGCCAGGCGCCGCAGCTGGGCTAAAAAGGGACCGGCCCAAGGAGGAGGCTACAGGGATGCAGGCAGGTCCGGCGGCGGCGGCGTGGGGCGGCAGCTGCAGGCACCCAGTCCACAGGCACCCGGCGGAGGAGGAGGCGGCAGCGGTGCGCCGCGCGTCCCCAGGGCATTGGGCTTGTCGGCAGTGGACGGCCCAGGCAGCCTTCAACGTGCCACGGGGGAGGTGCCCTCCTCAGAGGGCTGGTGCTGCCGCCGCCACCGTCCTGAAAGCAGTAAAACAATTTTTTTTTAAATTGGAGCTAAAATGGCTCCGATTGACTGCGCATGCGCAGAAACTAAATCTGACACATGCGCAATGTGTCAGATTGAGTTTCTGCACATGCACAGTCAATTGGAGCCATTTTAGCTCCGATTTAAAAAAAAATAATTTCTTTCGGTGAGGCGTCCCGAACCGGACGCCTCAAAAGTGGACTCCGCTCATGGAGAACCCTCCGGAATTGGTCCTACCGGTTCCAGGGATCCGTCTGGAACCGGGGACATCCCATCACTGGTCCTAATCTACACTGCAGGGTTGTTATGAGGATAAAAAGAAGAAAGGAAGAACTGTTTACACATTTTTCCTCTAAGGGGATTATGGCAATATGTAAACAGTGTAAGAAAAAACAGGAAAAGAATTTAGAAAATTGAATACTCTTTGGCTCAAAAAGAGCCTCTTTGAAGATTGTGGTATTTTTAAACCACAATCGGGCGCAATCAAGGTGACGGCCCCCTCATGCCAGCTAATCTTTCGCACCCTAGGTCAGGTGAAATGAACTACAGAATGAACTCCCCAAAGGTGGCTTCATTCTGGCAGTTTCACATTTGGCTTAGTGGCAAGAAGGCTTCAGAGGAGGCCTGCTGCTAATGCTGGCCTCATTTGTCCCCTATGTGCATGCCAATGTGGTCAGCATAAAGAAAACAACATGGTTATAATAACCCCAGATTTGAGTATGTAGGTCAGCTGGTTTGACATGTCGCTGCAAAACACCAAAGATGGCAGGATGTGTTCTCTGCAACTCCTCTTCCCCCCCAAGATTCAAAGCTTTCAAATTGTATACCCTCTGCATAAGTATAATTAGTCTGCTTTGTTACACATCCACTCTGAAAAGCAGCTTTCTTTGACACGGAAAACACTCAGTTCAGTGCTAGCTTCTGTAGGTTTGCTTTCAAACAAGCTCCCTCTCATGGCAGAGAACAGAGATCTGAGTAGACTCCAAAAAAGCCTATATACAGCTGTTGCTCTTCCTTTGTTAATTTCAGGAGTTCTCAACCTTTTAAAGCCAGACCCCGGGTCATGCGCCCCCAGACAGCTTCGGGGGCTGGACGGCCATTTTGCCATATGACACCATACGACACTTCTTGGTGTGGTGGAGGCAGTGGGGGTTACATGAAATGGTGCCATGGGCCGCATCCGGGCTGCTGGCTGCAGGTTGAGAATCCCTGGTTTAGTTCTTTTCTCTTTGTCCTGCCATCCTGTCTAACTGAGTTATACTCAGCTTTTATCAAGGCCACTCTGGGTATTTGGCACAGATTTGACAAGGAATGGTTCCACAAGCTAATGTTTATTTAAAGAGAATGAAACATTTTTGCCATACTGCGTAAAAAAAAGGCAAAGCTCTCTCTGATACATGACTTTTCCATGCCGCCGCCACTGCTTGCCATAACAGCCTTCAATGGTGCATGGAGTTCTTAAGGGGAACCCCTTAAGGCAGGGGTGCCCAAACTACAGTCTGTAGGCCAGATCTGCCCCCCAATGCCAATTCATCTTCATTCAGCATGAGCCGGATGAATTGGTGTCAGGGCCATATCCGGCCCACAGGCCATAGTTTGGGCACTCCTGCTTTAATCAGAGAAAATGGCAGCTTAAAATCGATCTCATCCTGTTGCAAAATAGATTGCAAGGCACATTTTGCTTCCACTTCCGGTGGGAGGAACCACGTGACTGGCCCGCTGAACCATGTGACTGGCCCGCAGCCCAAAAGGTTTGGGCATCCCTGTTCTAAAGAAAGCTTTCAAGTTTTGGATTCATCATTTGTTAATTTGATTAATCCAAGATGGAAGGCAGAGAGGACCATTTCTTCAAGTCATATAGCAAGTTTTACATTTGAATGACAGGTGCATTCAATTGTATGCATTTGGTCTAAGAAGAACACTTATGGAGGCTAATTTGAAATCAGGTGCATCACTTGAATAACCTACATTACAAAAGTTTGGGCATCCCTGCTTTAAGGGTTTGTTCTGTTTTACCAATTAATTCTTTTTGGGTTTTGACAGTCTAGTCTGATGCTAAGCAACCTCGACATCCTCTGAATGGTTCTGTGTCCCAAGTTCATCAACTCAGCTCCAGGAAGAGCATTATGGCAAGAACAAACATTCTTGAAGGAAATCAAGAGCAAAACCAAATTCGAAGATGGAGGGAGGAGCAAGGAATAACATTAAAGGAGGATATGGTTGAGGAATTCAACCTCCCCTATTTCACTTGGAGTACCCTGAGTAGGCTGAGGGTTGGAGTCACTAAATGTAAGACCAGGATGGTCAAGTGGGGGCTACCGCTGGACAACAAAACACTGTGTGAATGTGAAGGGATACAGAATCCAGCTCATTTACTGGTCTGCCAATTACGGCCAGAAACGTGTGCCGATGAGGACTTAAGTTTGGGGAGCGACAAAGCCAAGAAAGTGGCTTCATTCTGCCAGTTTAAAGTTTGACCAGGGCACAAAGAAAAAAGCAGCTGTAGAAATGAACGTTGAAAATAGACAAGAATTACAATGATTCTCTTTAATTAAAATGTTCTCCTATTCCCACTTTAATCTGGTTGGACAGCTCAGTAATTTAGGAATCTGGCTGTACAGCCAGAGGTTGGGAATTTGTTTCCCCATTGTGCCTCCAGGGAGAAGATCCAGCCTGGCATCCTGGCACAGTTCCAGGACAACCTCGGAAGAAGGGAATGGGAAACCTCTTCTGAATACTCTTCCTAGAAAACACTGTGAAGGATTGGCATAAGTTGGAATTAACTTGATTGCATGAAATTGTAAGGGTGTAATCCTCCCCATTCTATTCCTTTGCAGCAAGGCAGGGGCCCCAGGGTCGGTCATATGGTTCAGTGGGCCGGTCACGTGATTCCTCCCACAGGAAGCAGAAGTAAAACACACCTTGCAATCTGTTTTGCAACAGGATGAGATAGATTTTAGGCTGTCATTTTCTCTGCTTAAACCAAGGGTGCTCAAACTATGGCTCACAGGCTGGATCCAGCCCCCAACGCCAATTCATCCAGCCCACACTGCCCTCATCGCTCCCAGAAGCGGAAGTAAAATGTGCCCCGCTAGTCATGGTGGAGGGTTCTAGAAGTGGTAGGTCCAGAAGCGTAAATTTTCAAGCTCTCTTCTGAGCTTCTGGAGCAGAGTCTTGGGTAAGAAAATAGAAACAGTTGAAAACTACCTCCTTCCTCTTTAGTCAGCATGAAATGCCCAAGAGATGACAAATCTCCCTCTCCAATTCTACTGACATTAGGAGGGCTACCATTTTCGAGATGAGTTCGCTGAGGTTTTTGCAAGATGCTTTACCATGTGATGTCCATGCAAAACACAAGGAGAAAAGAGGAACTGGAAATTGTATACTTCACCAAAATGTGATATCAACATCAATGTGACACTTTTCCTCCACACCAACAAACATGTCTGGCACAACACTTCATTTTTGTGCCAGATGCTATCAACAATACTGCTGTCAATGTTGATTATTGTCAACATATGTCTAAGTGAATAGGAAATTAGAGCTATGGTTAGCCATTTTACACAGATGGAATGCTGAGGAGGAATGACATGGATTTTGTGAAAGTTTGTGTTTGCTTGCAGAAGTTGGAATGGGGGGGGGACAATGTTTCAAACAAAGGATTATGCTCTGTAAAACAGGGCACATGGCCACCTTATTGCTCTTTTGTATCATTTTGTAAAGGGACAGAATCTCTCTAGTCTCCATAGTGCTATGAATATTCCTCTAATGACCTTCTAAAGCAGGGATGCCCAAACTATGGCCCATGGGCCATATCCGGCCCCTGACACCAATTCATCCAGACCACGCCACCCTTGCCGCTCCTGGAAGTGGAAGTACATGTGTGTTTTGCTTCCACTTCCAGGAGTGATAAGGGTGGCATGGGGCTGGATGAATTGTTGTCAGGATATGGCCAGTGGTGGGGTCAAAAAAATTTTTACTACCACACTGTGGGCATGGTATGATGGGCGTGGCCAGGAGGAAAGCCCTGCGTTGCACCCAAATTAGGACTACAGTACTTTATTTCAAAACTTGGATGGGCGAGGCCAGCCAGAATTTCTGCTATGGGTTCTGGTGAACTGGTGTGAACCTGCTGATGCCGACCACTGGATATGGCCCATGGGCCGTAGTTTGGGCACCCCTGGTTTAATCAGAGAAAATGGCAGCCTAAAAACCTATCTCATCTTGTTGCAAAACAGATGGCAAGGCGTGTTTTACTTCCGCTTCCGGTGGGAGGAACCACATTCCCGCCCCGCTGAACCATGTGACTGGCCCACAGCCCAAAAGGTTTGGGATCCCTGTTCTAAAGAAAGCTTTCATGTCTTGGATTCATCATTTGTTAATGTGATTAATCCAGGATGGAAGGCAGAGAGGACCATTTCTTCAAGTCATATAGCAAGTTTTACATTTGAATGACAGGTGCATTCAATTGCATGCATTTAGTCTAAGAAGACTTATGGAGGCTAACTGCTAATTTTAAATCAGGTGCATCACTTGAATAACCTACATTACAAAACTAGCATGAATGTGCAATCCCCTGGCACCCACTGACTTCAGCTAGCCCTTTCCCAATGGGACTAAGGACAGATCTTAACAGGCTGAAACTGAATTAACCACTCAAGGCCCATATGAGAAGTCAGGCAACCACTCAAAGCCCACATGAGAAGGCAGGCAACCACCATATACATACATACCTAGTGCCAACTAAGGTTGTTTTTTTTAACGGAGTCGATAATACAGTAGATTATATTAGACCCTACGTTCTGGCTAATGGTGGTATACACTGTGCCTGCCCCTCTATCCAGTAGCCCAATGGGAGCACTTCCTCCCTCCTCCAGCATAGAGTTTGTCCCGCCCCTCTGCCCAGAAGCCCAATGGGAGCACTTCCTCCCTCCCTCAGCACAGATTTTACCCCGCCCCTCTCTCCAGCAGCCCAATGGGAGCGCTTCCTCTCTCCCCTGTTGCCGTGTTGACACGTTGTGACAAATAAGTGGGGTTTGGGTTAGGGTTTGGTCACTTGGTCTCTAAAAGGTTCGCATCACTGTTCTATAGGATGTGTTATGTGCAGCTGTCAGTTTCCTTCTTTAACTTCTCAGGCTACTTTCACACCTTCCTTATAAGGAAGTGTTATTTTCTGTTCCTCAGTCAACACTTTTCATTATGCTGCATCTTGGGGGTGAGGGAGAACATTTTGAAGCCTCAGAACCTCTAGGTTTACCACAGCTATTTGTCAGGCTGCTGATCCATACCATGACCACCCCAGATCAATTTACTCTTTTCTGTTGCAGACAAAGAATGGCACAAATGTCATGATTTAGTTTGCATTTCTGATGTTCGTCCAACTTTGGTGCTCAACCCAACTTAATGCTTAGGAAGTGAAACTTGTAATTCCCACCCAATATAGTCTTTTTGCCATTTTGTGGTGTTTCTGCTATTCCAGTTGTGGGGATAAAGAAATGAATTATTTGCAAGGTTTAGGTATGTGTGCATTTGAACACATGCGTGCATGTGCAGACTTGATTTCCTTCCAAATGAAGTCTCTGACCTACAGAATCCTACCAACATGGCAGGAGGTAAAAACTCGGAAATGGGAGATTTTATTTCTGGCTTTTTGCAACGAGAAACTGCCTTATACTGGTGTAATGTGGGAGTTTTATTCCCAGCACAAATTAAATGCCTGGACTGAAAAGGAGGTGAGAACGTATCAAGCTCATATCTCCTGTCATAGATATTTCAGCTGCCGTTCCTTTCCTGAAACAGAAACACAGCACCTTCCTAATGAAGTAGTTTTTCATGATAAAACAACATGTCCCAGTTCCAGACATGCAACTGACCCTCGGAGAACTAGTCTTTTGCTCTACTTGGTTTGGTGAAGTATGTTAATAAATGACCTCCCTCTGCAATGTCTTTGGTCACTCCTTCCTGTTGCCCCTGCAAAGAGATTTGTTTCTGAGTAATTGCATATAGGTGGAGGGTTTATTCTGGGGTCTTCAGTCCAAATAATGTTTCTATACCTATGAGGGGGGCTGAGGTGGCTTAGTGGTTAAGATGCTGAACTTGATGACTGGAAGGTCGGCAGGTCAGCAATTCAAAACCCGAGTGCTGCATGACGGAGTGAGCTCCTGTCTCTGTCCCAGCTCCTGTCAACCTAGCAGTTTGAAAGCAAGAAATTGCAAGTAGATAAATAGGGACCACTTCGGTGGGAAGGTAAATAGCATTCCATGCCTGCCACATGTCCATGAAAATGTCTGCAGATGCAGACAGTGCTGGCTCTTTGGCTATAAACAGAGATGAGCACTGAACCCTAGAGTTGGATACTACTGGCTTTCGAGCAAGAACAATCTTTACCTTTCCTATGAGACTGTGCTACCAAAGAGCCTATGACTATACTCAAGCACAATCAAAAATCCTTTTCCTAACCCTCCTACCCCTTTCCATAAACCTCTCGAGCTTTGAACTTTAATTTATAAGCTTGCTAAGGCAGGTATATGTGCTCTTATATTCCACAAAGATTTGTGAACTTAAAACAGGAAGGAAGGAACTTGCACTGAACTTATCCCTACCAATGCATATTTTAAAATAGACCATATATACACCTAAGTGGCAATGCACTTTCAGTATCACTGCATGGTGTCCCCCCCTCCCTTGGCAAAATATGTGGAAATAATATGAAGAAGAGAGTTCCTGTGTGCATGTGTAAAACATCCCCTTCCATCTCATTCAGTCGCAATTTACTTCCTCTACTAACATCTTGCATAAAGGTTAAAGGATAACTGCATGTCTTCCAAATGCCGTATGCTTGAGCCTCAGTCTGGCTCTATGTTTGGAGATCAAAGAAATTATATCTCTCATCCTCTCCTTCTCTTCCTAAATGATTTGTAAACACTGCAGCCCAGCCCATCATACCAGTCAACCACAACTCATTGGCATGTTTGACAAGAACCCCACCTTGCATGATTCATCAAAAAAAACCAAGCCCTTCCAAAATGGTTTGAATTATACACCGTACAGGTAAGGGGAAAGGATCTGACAATCTGCTATGCTAATCTCATTTCAAGCAATCAGCAAATGTACAGACGGTGTCACACCTATATTCCTGTGCTTGAAAACAGCACACACTCCCTAAGATTTGTTTTCCATACTCATGGAGGATAAAAAAAAACCCACACAGTCATATGGGTAAGGCACAGCTGGGGGGGGGGGGATTGCTCCACTACTTGAGGATCACCCTACAAAATCTAGATCAGTGGTTTCCAATGTGGAGCACACGTCCCACAGGAGACTGCAATTCCCAAAAGCCTACGTCAGTAGATTGGCTGATCAGAGCTTTGAGGAATTGACTTAGGCTTCTGGGAACTGAAGTCCAAGAAAAAGGGGGGGGATTGGGAAACACTGGTCTAGATCCTGCTGAAATTAGTCTGCATATATTCCCAGCTGCTGGTGCTTCTTCTTCTTTCATGTCCAGATTAAACTATGGACTGTCAAAATGAAGCCACTGTTTTGGCTTTGTGGTCGGCCAAACTTAAGTCCTCACCGGTGCATGTTTCTGATAGTCATCAACATACCAGTAAATGAGCCGAATGCTCCACATTCACGCAGCATTTTGTTGTCCTCCAACAGCCCCTAGGTTGGTTTTGAATTTAGGGACATCAACCCTCAGCCTATTCAGGGTATTCTGTGTGATGTAGGGGAGGTTGGGTTCCTCAGCTATAACTTCCTTTAATGTTATTCATTGTCCAATAAGCTCCTTCCTCTATCTTCTAATTTGGTTTTGCTCTTGTGTACCCTCAAGAATGTTTGTTCTTGCCATAAAGCTCTTCCGGGATCTGATCCCAACTGCTGTCTTTATTATAATACTTTCCAAAGACATATAGGGCTTATGTGCATAAAGGTACATGCATCATAAAGCAGCATCCGCCTGACAAGTGGCCATAGCAGCAATGGAATGGACCTAGTCCTGTGATGGCGATCCTTGGCACTCCAGGTGTTCTTGGACTTCAATTTCCAGAAGCCCAAGTCTCTGTGAATCCACACAATGGATTCTATCGCGAATCCATGCGCATATGTGCAATAAACCCATTTGTATGGATTATCAGAGACTTGGGCTTCTGGGAACTGAAATTCAAGAACACCTGGAGTGCCATTTTTCCTTGTAGAAGTACTGGATTCTCCGCTGATGTTCGCCCACCATCCCTATGACATCTTTCTTGTGTCGGTACAGTGTTTTTTCCCTGAGAATTTTTTTTCACTTCTCAAAGCATGGTTTGGTTTTAAAACTGCATTATATAAAGGGGTGTCAGTACTTAATGATAGGGATTTCCCCATCTGAAGTTGATTTCTGTAGTAAGAGACTGCCAGTTGGAAGCTTCCAATTAGCACTACAAACAAAAGCAAGCAAGCAAAAGTTCCCATGGGAGAACACTAGCAGAAAAGTGTGTTTCTGACATATTTCTTAAAATGTTCTTAAAGAGAAGCAGCTTTCTTAGAATGTTATTTGGAAACAAACGCTGGTCAACTCTGCAGTCCTTCAGCACCATAGTAATAGCAGCTACTGAGCATGAGCAAACAGTCTGGAGACTGGTAGAAAGGCACAACAAATTAACAACAAAAATGTATGGATCATGCAGGAGGAAAAGAAACCCTGAAACAGTATCATGAGCTATCAGCCATGGTTGTAGGTCTGCTGCTCTTTGCAGCTAAGAGGGAAGGAACAAGAAGGATCAAGAAGGAACAGGAACTTTAGAAAAAGAAAGGAGGAAGCTTAAAAGAACCATAGGACTGGAAAAGATAAGACTGGAGAAATGTATTCAGGTTATCTTGGCTAGTAACCCTCTGTACCATGGCTAGTGCAGTTCCCTTCCAGCATGCATTGGTGGTTTATTGAAACGAAAGTATAGTACTGTAAAGGTAAAGGTTGCCCATGCTTGAAATCCAGTTATATCCAACACTACAGGGGATCAGTGCTCATCTCAGTTTACAGCCAAAGAGCCAGTGCTGTCTGCGTCTGCAGGCATGACTAGATGCCAGAGCGCACAGAATGCTGTTTACCTTCCCACCAAAGTGGTACCTATTTATCTACTTGCAATTTTGAACTACTAGGTTGGCAGACCTGCCAACCTTTCAGTGATCAAGTTCAGTGTCTTAACCACTAAGCCACCGCAGTCTCATTGGAAGTACAGTAGGGAGTTCCTATTTTACAAGCACATAGGGCAACTCGCCCCCTTCCTTCAACCCCTGCCAGAACATCATTAAGCACCCCCTTCTAAGACTGAATGGAGATCTGAAAAGTAATGATCCTTCTCCTTCTTGGAAGGCTGCATGCCAGGAGAGTAGGAAGCAGTTTGGGAACATTACCTGCCAGGCTCCGGTTCAGTGGCATCCGACACCAATAAGCCAGCATCAAAAGTGCCAGAGGGTGTTCTTTGCACGCAAACAAACGGGCCTGCACATGCAAAGTCACACACCCCGTTCCCATTCTTCCACAATCCCCATAAAAAACAGCGCCACCTTGACAGAACTGCACAGTTTTCAAAAGCAGGCTTAAAGCAGACTTTTCCCTACACAATCCTTAAGCTTTAAAAGCAACAGTGAAAGCAGTGAACAAGTTGCCTAGGATTTAATTCATTGTTCCCCTTTGGTTCATAAAAGCTGCCCGCCCACCCTTAGCCCTGATGCATGTGTCTGTTTCTAAGCCTCTAAAACCACAAATGTGGAACAGCCTCTCTGTGGGGTTTCCATCCCTATCACAGTAATAACATGGGCTGATTCACAATTGTTTCATATCCTTTACATACTTCTACCTCTGCCTCTAAATTGGTCCTTCCATCACCCCAGCCATAAAAGGAAAATCCATGTCCTGCTGGCTGGCGGATTCTGGGAGCTGGAGTCCAAACATACAACTTTTCAAATTCTAGAAGCAACCAAGACAAGTTGGCATCTGAGTTAAAACAAAACCTTGCATTCACAAGGTTTTCAGCACAAAAGTGTACAATTTATGTGCAACCTCCCATATTTTGGTATAAAAAACCACTTTCCTTGGATTTTTACCAAAAGGTGCCAAAGTGCAAAACACACAAACACAAGCATTGTCATGAAGTGATGTCATGAAGCAGAAGTGAAAACATCTGATATTTTTCATGTTTACCTGTGACAATGAAATAAGAGAAGTTTTATTTCCTTGCCTTTTGCTATTTTTTTATAGGACAGTGAAATATCTGGCTTTGGACAACAACTTCTGTAATCAATCACCACTGGCTATGCTGAAGGTCCAAAGATCCTCCCCTACTCTCTTGTTGGTGTGAATAGGAACTACACAAGTGCACCACTCAATTGTATCACCATGGATCATATTTATCTTGTCTCCCACTTGTGGCTGTAATGTTTCCATCATCTTGGATGCTGTCCAGTGCCTTTAATTCTAGCAAACAGATTCATCTGCACCATTACAGCAAATACCCAGAGCAGGAAAAGGAAACCAAGAATTCACTGTCATTGTCTCCAAAGAACAGAAGTCCTGATCCCTTACCCCAGATTCATAAGCAGTGGTTGTGATTACATAACAGCAAAGTTGTCGTCGTCGGCTGCAACTCGTATCCGAGAGTGCATTTTTTTCCTGAAGCAGGAAAAATGCCATTGGCATGAATTTGTTTAAGCTGGATCCCAGCTTGCCATGAAGTGACCCACACACTGTGATCATGGAACCATCTCCTGTGGCACATATGAAATGAGACATGCAGGATTTAACACTGTGACTGCAATGGACTGCCACAGCCTTGAGGATATTATCAAGGTCCACCTTCACAGCCAGTCTTCCGCTTCCATGACCATTGGGAATCAGAGTTCCTCCTCCGCTCATTTTGCCATTCTCCTAATATGATGGTTTCCAGTTATGTTTCCTCCATCAAGGGGACCATTAACCCACCTAAAGGGGCTCATCTGCCTGTAGCCATTGGCCCTTTTAGGGAGTCAGGTTATTTACCACCACCCAGTGGTGGGCAGCAAGGGGGTGGCAAAATTGGATGGCTTTCAGGCAGGGGGGTAGTGAAATTGGGTGGCCATGCCCACCTCCCTGCCCTGCCTCATCAGGGTTTGTCCCTACAAGTGGTTCAAGGTCTCCCTTGCTCAAAAGCCAGTCATTTCTGACTCTAGGGTGCAGTGTTCATCTCCATTTACAGCCGAAGAGCCAGTGCTGCCTGTTTGCAGATGTATACATGGCCATATAGCAGGCATGACTAGATTGCCCATGACGTAGGCTCCATCCATGACATAGGCTCTGCCCATGGTGTGGCAGTGAATTTTTTTGCTGCCCACCACTGCGACCACCCAACACTCAGTATTGAGCAGCTGGCTGCATGGTCTACTTCATTACCATAGCGGGATGTCCAGCCAGACATGATGATATTATCACTATTTATGATCATGGAGTTACACAACAGGATTTCCTTCTATATGTGGGTGGGTGGGTGGGGAGTAAAAATATAAAAGTGTTGAAATTTAGGTGTTTCACAGAACATAGGTCTATTCCAGTGTTTCCCAAATGCTAGTTTTTGGACTTCAGTTCCCAGAAGCCTAAGTCATTTCCCCAAAGCACTGATCAGCCAATGTACTGACTTAGGCTTCTGGGAATTGAAGTCCACTAGTGGGCTGTGTACCCCTTGTTGGGAACCACTGGTCTATTGACCTGGCAATAGTTTGCTATCTGAGGCCAAGGCCAAAATGCCATGAAGTTCCATGTCTTGAACACCCAACTCTACCCTCCAACACTTTGAAACTCCCTTATTTATTTATTATTTAAGCAAACTTTTATGCTGCCCTCCTCAAAAAGGCGTTCTTGTGTTTTCCCTCCAAATCAACACGCATCTTCAATGCTGCAGTCAGATTTTGGAATATTGACTTCATTCTCCAAGTCATATTCTATTTGGCAGTGGGGTGGTTGGAGGAATTTTACAGCTGCAGAATCCCTCTGTGAAGTAATAATGAATGGATGTAAGCATTATGAGTTCAAGTCAGAACGCAAATGGAAAATATCTCAAGGCAGTTGACAAACATAAAAGCCACAAGAAAATCAGTAGAATCACAACCCAAATAAGTTAAGCCAGCTGTTTCAGTATCATGTTAAAATATTAGGATCAGCACTAAGGTTTCAATACAGTAAAGGTTTCCCTTCCTCGAAAGCCACTCTAGGGTTCAGTGCTCATCTCTGTTTCAAAGCCAAAGAGCCAGTGCTGTCTGCTTCTGCAGACATTTCCATGGTCATGTGGTCAATACAGTACGAACAAAAAAGAAATTAAGATCCCCATTACCTGGCATCTAAATGCATCTACTCAGGATGCCAGTTGGATCACCTTAGGGAATGAATTCCAAACACGTTGTTGTTGTTGTTCAGTTGCACAATCAATTCTGACCCTTTGCAACCCCATGGACAACTGCCCACCAGGCACCCCTGCCCTGCACCATCCTCCTGAACCCACCCAGCTCTGTGTCCATTGCGTCTACAATACCATTTAGTCATCTCGTTTTTGGGCGTCCCTTCTTCTTTTGCCCTCCACCTTTCCCAGCATCAAGGCTTTCCCAAGTCAATCCTCTCTTCCCATTTGATGTCCAAAATACTTTAACTTCATCTTTACTATTTGACCTTCTAAGGAGCAGTTAGGGTTGATTTCTTCTAAGATTGACCTATTTGTTCTCCTTGCTGTCCAGGGGACTCTCAAAACTCTCCTCCAACACCACATTTCAAAGACATCTATTCTTCTGCGCTCAGCTTTCCTTATGGTCCAGCTCTCACAACAATACATTGCCACCGGGAATACCATTGCCTTGACTATGTGAATTTTTGTTTGCAAGGTGATGTTTCTACTTTTTATTATGTTCCCCAGGCTTCTCGTAACTTGTCTCCCCAGACTCAGTCTCCTTTTTATTTCATGGCTGCAATCATCATCTGCAGTGATTTTTTTTTTCAGCAATAGGGTTCAAATTTCCAGTGTTTTTCTCCAACAGATCCCTGTTTATCCTGCACCCTTTTCTTTCTCCTGTGAGGCAATTAATGGCATTCCCTATTTTCTGGCATGCCAAGGGTGCCAACAGGAAGCATCTCTCCTCACCCTTTATGGAGCTTGTTAATTGTTTTTCAAGGAGGAAGTAGGGGGAAGACTTGGAAAGACCAAAACAATCTATTATTTGAGCTTCTGGGTCCTACAAAGCCCAAAGCACATGGCATGCAGCAAGGTAAACATGACTAGGTTTATTCTGAGAACAGCACCTTTGAAAGAAAGAAAGAAAGAAAGAAAGAAAGAAAGAAAGAAAGAAAGAAAGAAAGAAAGAAAGAAAGAAAGAAAGAAAGAAAGAAAGAAAGAAAGAAGAAAGAAAGAAAGAAAGAAAGAAAGAAAGAAAGAAAGAAAGAAGTTTCTTGATTGTTGAGAAAAGTTTTGGCACAACTTCCAGAGATAGAGCATGTGCCAGAGTTAGGTAAAGATCGCCCTTGCTTGAAGGCCAGTCAGAGCCAACTCTAGGGTTAGTGCTTATCTCTGTTTATAGACAAAGAGCCAGTGCTGCCTGTGTTTGCAAACATTCCTGTGGACACGTGAAAGGCTTGCCTTGACACGGCTTACTTTCCCGCCAAAGTGGTACTTATTTACCTACTTGCAATTTCTTGCTTTTGAACTGCTAGGTTGGCAGTACTTAGGAATTGAACTTTGACCTTCCAGTCATCAAGTTCAGCATCTTAAGCACTTGATCCACCATAGTCCAGAGTTAAGGATCACAGTCCATAGGTAAGGATAGAGTTAAGGACCACTTGAGCCACCACAGTCCAGAGTTAAAGACTTTTTGTGCTGTTCACCCAAAGTATGAATGATGGTTATTCCAAGGAGAAGTGAGAGTGAGACTGTACCACTGGGCCCATCTTGGACGTTACTGCACCCACTCCCTCTGCTTGAGAGGGCAGACCTCCAAGTAGGGGGTAAACAGACATTTCTTGTAGCTGAGATCCCTCTGCTATTAATGCAGAGATGAACACTTGTGGGAGAGGCACTGATTGTGCAGAATGGGGGCTTCTGGGAGTTGTAGTCAAAAATGATAAGCATTTCCAAGCTTGGATTAGCAGGCATCCACAATCAACACAGATGCCCAGAAGGAGCCAAACCAACACAATCAGCCCCATTTGCAGAAAATGCATGCAGATGCATTTTTGCTTAAACACCAAACAGATGGTACAAAGAGAATGGTTTGAGTCAATCTTGGCATTCATAGTAGATCAAACAAAGATTCCGAAGCCTCTTGGATGCTCACACATAGATGCTCAAGGCAACATTCCCATCAATCTAAACAAGTGTTAGAAAATTGCTCCCAAAATATGATGGGACCCTTAAAACCTTCAATGTGTTGCAGACGTTGCCCCTGAGAAACTGACACAGTCACGTGCTCCAATTTCACACAAAAATTCTCCACAGAGACTATAATTTTAAAGGGAACCCACTGAGTCCTGTGCTTCAGATCCCTAGCACAGAAACTAAAAGCAAAGTCAGACTTTTAAGGTGTAACCAAATCCCTATTAATTCTTACCAGAACTTGTTTCACCTTCTGGGCTCCAGACCCCCATCTCCTCCCAGTACACCCATCATGTTCACCTTTCCTTTAATTTCAGTTTCCCATACAACAAGAAGGTGGTGGTGGGAAGGAGACACACTTTGCACTTTTAGCCAGCAACGTATTTGGTGTCAAGGACCAAAAGGCTAACATCTGGAGAAGTCCATTAGCCACATCTCTAAGGACTGGGAAAGGAAGATAGAATGGCAAGGCATTTAATCCTCTCTTTCCTAGGTACTCACCATCTTTTCTGTATAAATGGAGGCTTTCAAGAACTAATGTTGTGGACATGCTTGAGACAATTTCCAACAGACCTGTGAACTTGAAAATTAGTAAGAAAAACCAGAACTGTCTGACTCAGAGAACATACTTGGTGACTTCACCTCATTTCAGAATAAGCAATGAAGTATTGCAAATGCAGGGTCTGTGCTTTAATCTGTTATCCCACCCACCTCTCTAAGCAATATACGATTACATGATTCTCAACCTTGGGCCACCAGATGTTCTTGGACTTCAATTCCCAGAAGCCCTGATCAGCAGGTATGTTGATTTAGGCTTCTAATTGAAGTCCAAAGAATACCTATGAGACCAAGGTTGAGAAACCTTGAACTATAATGCTGTTGCATCAAGATCACATTTGAGAGCATCTTTAGAGATATGCTCTAAAGATAGAGATACTGTATGTACACACTAAATGTATTGACAAATTATGCTAAATTGGTGCTCACTTAGCAGGTGAATACATGGCTTAGGAATAATCTTGAGGAACCTGATCCTTGCTTATTTATCCCAAATAAGATCAGAATAGATCAGCATCTCCCAAATTAAGGTGAGTATTCAAACTCAGTCATGGGTGGCTGGAGGATTATGGGAGCTGTAGTCCAAGTCTGGCCAGGTTATCCAACTATGGTAAAGGACCATATTGCCAGTGACTCAATGCCGAGTGTCAGGTAGTGGTTAACTAACTTGACAACCCTGAAGACTAACAGCTTTGGGTGTTGAAGTTCACAGGGAAGGGTGATGGTCCCCAAGTGGATTAAATCCCATTTGAATCCATCTGGATGGAGGGCAGCAGCTTCATTAATACTAGTCTGGGGCTGATGAGGACTTTGTGTGCCAAAAGGGTTCAGGACCAGAAAGTGACTCATGGAACTGGATCAGTGGTACGGTTGTCATGCTGCAATTCAGAAGGCAGATGAAAGGCCACTGCATTATATTCTCAGGACAGTCTTGATGACTGGTTGCCGTGATGACTGCCTATATTCGGATTCGAATGCAGCAGCAGCAGAAGTCCAAAATTTACAACTTTTCTTAATCTTTGGACACTACCAAGTTGCACATTCATTCCTCTTCTGGTTTGTTGCAGTCATTATGCCAGAACACTTGAATTAGCCAAAATCCCTTTGGAAAAAAAGATTTCAAATACTTACCTCTCCTCTCCTGTGGTAAACTTCCTCTTGGCTACAAGCATGTGGGACAATATGCTCACCTTTCTCTCTGCCTGCTAGCGTTACAAAGCACATGGAATCGTGCCAGTATCTAATCAAAATACAGGAACGCATTATCTGGAACAAAGTATCCAACTTCCTTTTGATCTTCCAAGTACCTGACTTCCATGGGTCATGCGCAAAACCTGTAATTTATATGTTCCTTGGCAAGAAAAGGGGGGAAATAATTAAGGTTCTCTTTTGGTTATACTGTATCTAAAACCACAACAAGCAGTGAATTTTGCTGAATTAACAACATTTGGAATGTTCTTAGTGCTCATCACTTCATTAAAGTTTGACTATAATACAGTAGTTTTAATTTCTGGAGTGGGTGTTTGGGAGAAGCTCTATATGTGTATAGCATGGGAAAGTTACATTTTATTTTATTTTTTGCCTGCAGCTCCCAGAATTCCTCAGCCTGATTGGCTCCTGCAAAATTTTTAAAAATAATCCTTTTGAGTTCTTCATGCTTTTATAGAAACAAAATCAAGTTGAATGACAACTTTCTTTAGTTTGCTTTCTAATTTAAAATAAAAGATTTCCAATGTTGGCAAAGCTCTTCATTCTTCTTCTTCTTCTTCCATGTCTAGGCCAGACATGAAACTGCCAAAATCAAGGCACCTATTGGTGAGTTCATTCCACAATTCCTTCCACCTGACCTAGTGTGAGAAAGATTCACTGGCAACACAAGCTTGCTTTTACTAGGATACACCCGATTGTGGTTGAAAAATAGCACAATCTTCAAGGAGGCTTTTTTGGTATAATCCAAAGTTCTTCATAAATTCAGTGGAAATAACTTGAGACTCAAAACTTTAAATCTGAGATAGAGGAAGCAAAACTGTTAGAGTTCTCTGTAGAAGCAGCAAATTTTTAGTACTGTACTTAGATCTTAAAAGCTTTCCTTTGAAGCCCTGTGTGTTCAATCATGTTTATGGTAATGAAACAGTGTTGTCGTTTTTTGTTTCCCAGCATGGGATCTTACTAGACAAGATGCTGTTTCTGTATTTGGAAGAAGTGCAACCTTGAGAAGGAGAAAAGGATCCATTTGTTGTAACACAAGTTTGCCTGAATCTACATCTGGCAAATTAGCTTGTTCTTGTTCTATTACTGGCCAGTTGGTAGATAGTGTGGGCTTTGTTTGCATACCTGCTGTATCAGGCACATATCACTGTAACACTTATGTGACTGGAAGGAAATTTTGTAGGAAAAGGAAGTATCTACCTTATTGTGGAATCTGACCCATACTCTTCATTTTTATCCCTTGTGTGACAAAAAAGCAATACTTTATCTTCTCCATACCAAGAATAGCTGCACCTACTAAATATGGCCATCATAAACTTTACTTTGTTTTTTTTACAAGCATGAAACAAAATTGTCAGCTGTCCTCATAATTTTGATGGGAAGAGCATAAAATAACAAAATTAAAACGTATGTGGAAGAAAGCAAAACTGACAGTTTTATCCTTCTTTGAGAACAGAAAAAATATATTAATTAGTGTGGTGACAGAAACACTGAGCAGTAAAAAAAATAGATTTGCAATTAAATTTCCTGGATGGAGTTGAAGCAACAAAGGCATGTGAAGAGAAAGAGACAAGCCAAAGTTGAAAACCTTTTCTGGGTTCACTTAAAAGAATTTTTTGGAAGTTATAAAGTATCACTAAATGTAACCAGTTTAATAAGAACCAGTCCTTAGAATAGGGATGGCGAATCTTTTAGAGACCGAGTGCCCAAACTGCAACCCAAAACCCACTTATTTATCGCAAAGTGTCTACACAGCAACAGGGGAGGAAGTAAATGCTCCCATTGGGCTGCTGGGTAGAAGGGCGGGGTGAACTCTGTGCTGGGGGAGGGAGGAAGTGCTTCCATTGGGCTGCTAGGCAGAGAGGCAGGGCAAACTCTGCTAGGGTGACTGCATGGGTGCCCACAGAGAGGGCTCCAAGTGCCTCCTCTGGCACGCATGCCATAGGTTCACCACCACTTCCTTAGAATTAAAACAGCAGCTAGTCCATTCCGAATATCCAGAAGCCTAATGGTTACTGAATGCCAGAGCATCCTTCCTTAATGACAGCTCCCTACATTCTCAAACACCATCTGTCTCTCCATGTTGTGAATCCACAAGCAGATGCACTACTTGGAAATAATTGAGAGTTCACCAAACTCCACTCATTTGTCTTGGTGTCTGGCGATTTTGTGAGTTGTACTTTAAAAAGCCCCTTTCCAAATTTGTGTATATATCAGTCGTTGTCGTCATCATTTCTCTTATGTTTTGTTGCAAGCATCCATGCTTGGCACTAGTAACATAAGGTTCCCACCTTATGTCACCAGTGCTAAACATGGACAGTTACAACAAAATATAAATGAAAGTTGGCCACCATGGAAATGAGATGTCTAAGGATGGCTGCTAGAGTGACTAAAAGGGATAAAGTCAGGAATGAGGCTATAAGGGAAAGAATTGGAACAGAAACAATCCTGCAATACATTCAGAGACAACAGATAAAGTGGTTTGCCCATTTGGAGAGAATGTTTTGGAATTCCATACCTTACAAGGCATAAGTAAAAGAGGAGAAAGAGAAAGACCACAAGACAGACCCAGAGCAAGGTGGAGATATAACATCAAAGAAATGTTATGAGAACACCAAATAACACCAGTGGAAGCCCCAGAAGTGCCTTATGTTATAAGAGCAAGACTAACTGTTGCAAGGGTAAATATCAACATGGACAAAATTCTATATTTTACTATGGAGATGATTTTCACGGAGCCAAAACAGAGAGGTGGATTATGGTGGAGAATGGGTACTAGAGTAATGGGTTGACCACTGTCTTTCACTCACTCAGTTGGCCCCTCAACTCAATTCCTCCTCTCATCTCTGCATTAACCTGAATCAGCAAACTTAGGTTTAGCAAGCAGGTCTTTGCCAAGTCTCTCATCAAGAGGAACAGATCAGAGGTGTTTGGTCTGGTTTTGTGGCAGCTAGCCGAGCAGAGTAGCTGCCTTAAACAACATGCTGTGATTTTTACAGGAAATAGATTTTAAAGCATTTAAGAGTACCCTGTAGCCTCCCCAGACTGTTTCCTTTTTCTCCATGCATTTACTTCAATAAATAAACAGACAATACAGAAACACTATTTCATTTTGTTTTGGTCTGATCATATATAAAAACTGGCTAAATAACTCAGTGGGTTGAATATTTGGGAGTTTGATTTCCTACTGTGCTTCCCAAGTGAAAAACCTGCCTGTAGCCTTCAGAAGACTCCAGATCACTCCAGAAGAAGGGAATGGTAAACCATGTCTGGATACTCACCAACTGGAAAGTTCAAAGAAGGGTCCCCATAAGTCAGAATTGACTTGATGGCACAAAACTGTTGTAACTATAAAGCAGGAGTTCCCAACCTAAGGCCCATGGGTTGGATCTGGCCCCTGGTACCATTTCATGTGACCCTCCCCCATCCAAGGGCATTTGAGAAACAAAATGGCGACCCCTTTGAAACCGTTGGGACAAAATGGCCACCCCCCATCATGCAGACAGAGCAAAACGGCCCTCAAAGCTGACTGAGAGTTGAGCTGCTCCTGCGTCCATGCCTCCTCTTCCTCCTCCTCTTCCTCCTCCTCTTTCTGCCTCTTCCCCCTGCCTTTCAGTGCCACTGGGCACATGTGGAGCCCTGGTCCTTCCCACCTGTCCCAGCTCCTACCAATCTAGCAGTTCAAAGGCAAGAAATTGCAAGTCAATAAATAGGGGACCACCGAGGGGGGGTACGCCTAGAGGGGGTGGCGATCCTGGGTGCGTGTGAGTCTAGAGGGTGGGTGGCGAGTTTGGCCTGTGCCCCGGGCAGCTGAAACCCACGCTACGCCATTGTCTGAAAATCAGGTCTCGGAAAGAGTTCTTGAGAACTTGAAAGCTTATTTTTATAATTATCCTATGTTGGTTTGTGGAAGAAAGTTCAGACATTTGCATGTATAAATGCATCACGTGATTATATTTCATATCAGCTGCTCAAAATACCACAATGTAAGAAATTCCACTATCATGGGAAAAGGCTTCTCCATGAGGCATCACTCCAGTGAGGATTCCTGTTTTTGTAACCAAAAGCTATGACAGGATAGCTCAGTGGAAAGGTTGGAAGTTTGGTTCCTTGCTGTGCCTCCTAGGAGAAAAGTCAGCCTGTGTAGTCTTGAGCAAGATGCAAGGTGACCCCAGAAAAAGGGAATGGTAAACTACTTCTGCATATTCTCTAACAAAAGACCATAGAACCTTTTTAAGCTGGGGGCTGGGTCATGCTCCCTCAGACAGCTTCGGGAGCCAGATGGCCATTTTGCCCTTCCTACACCACATGGCACTTCCTGGTGTGGTGGAGGTGGTGGGGGGTCACATGAAATGGTGCCATGGTCCGCATCCGGCCCATGGGCTGCAGGTTGAAAATTCCTTCCATAGAATATATCACTATAAATTGGAATCAACTTGATAGCACACAATAACTATTATTATTATTCATGCCCCTGAATAATATTATTGGTGCCCATGAGGAAGATCACATTAAAACTCTAGTAAAATCAAATATCATATTTCCTGGGAATATCATTTTAATGTAAAGAAAGTGAGAGAGCCTATTTTCCCACATTTACAGGCCATATCAATCACATCCAGATTTGGAAGGGGGCGGGCAATTTTTAACACTTCACGAGACACAACGCATTGTTAGCCTAAACTTTGGCCACGGTCGGTTGGTCGGCTAAATAGCGCTTGTTCAGCCCAAGGGAATACATTTCCAAGCAAAGTCAAACAGTTTTCAGTTTGGGTTTTTTTGCACATTATGTGAAAAGGCTGAGGCATTTATGATGGAGCCAAGGCTAAAGTTCCTGGGAAATTCTGCTCCAAACCATATGGACTTTGCTTTAGGGGCAGGAAAGGGGGGGGGGAGTTCTAATTGGTTCGGAGCAGTGGGCTGGAAGTAGGAAAATACGATATGGACAGGAGAGACCAACAGTTTGCCATGTTCGAGGGGCTGTCATACGTCTGGTTCTAATTATTTCTGTAACTAACTTTCTTCATTTTGATGAGGCAGCTTTTCTTTCCTATTTGATATTAGAGGCAGCAGTGACCTAGCAATATGGGGTGAAAATGTAGTATTGGGGGAGCACCATGGGGACTGGGGAAATAACAAAGGAGAAAAGAAGCTCGAGGGGGTAAAATGGGCAGTCACTGGACAACAATTTGGTGGCCATATACTGTACAGTATATGTAAGCGAGTTTGCTCTTTAAGCGAAACACCATTGTAAGTGACCAATTGTGTGTGTGTGTGTGTGTGTGTGTGTGTGTGTGTGGGTATTGCGAACCCTGATTTATTTGTTACGCAAGTTTTTGGTTGGTTTTATTTGTTAAGCGAAGCGAACATTCAAAGAAAATTCTGCTCTTTAAGCAAGTTACTCTTTAAGCGAGGCACTCTTTATGCGAGGTTTGACTGTACTCTATGCTACGTGGGGCTCTTCTTTCTCTGAAGGTCTGTTTTATTTCAGGGACACTGTGTCTAGGCAAGACGTGAAACTGCCAAAATGAAGGCACCTTTTGGTGAGTTCATTCTGCAGTATCTTTGTCTGACTTAATGTGAGAAAGATGAGCTGGCAACACAAGGCTGCCGTTACCAAGGTACACCTGATTGTGGTTCAAAAATATCACAGTCTTTGAGGAGGCTCTTTCTGTGTACATGAGTGACAGATAGTGGCCATGCATGAGCTCACATGCAGGCATACACACTGACAGAAATACATAAACACCCCTAATTCCTACCAACTTGGGCATCTTCTCATGAGTACCGTAGTTAAAGCACAGTTTTGTTTTGTACAAGTCAACTCAGTGATGGGATGTCCCCGGTTCCAGACGGTTCCCTGGAACCGGTAAGAACAATTTCGGAGGGTTCTCCGAGAGGGTAGTCTATTTTTAAGGCGTCCGGTTCCGGACGCCTGAAAAAAAGAAAAATTTTTTTTTTAAATTGGACCCAAAATGGCTCCAATTCAGTGCGCATGCGCAGAAGTCAATCTGACGCATGCGTGCTGCAATTTTAAATTGCGCATGCGTCAGATTCTGTTTCTGCGCATGCGCACTTGTTTTTGCCGGAGCCGGACCATTTTGAAGTGGCTCTGGCAGTGGCGGAGGGCTTAGGAGGAGGAGCCGTGCCTAGCCCGGCGGCCCAGCGCTCCCGGCCGCAACTCTCCACGGGCGCCCCAAGCCTCGGCGCTCGGCGGTGTACCTAGCCGGGCGGCCCAGCGCTCCCGGCCGCAACTCTCCATGGGCAGCTCGGGGCCGCCCGGCTAGGCGCGCCGCGGAGCGCCGAGGCTAGGGGCCGCCCGTGGAGAGTTGCGGCCGGGAGCGCTGGGCCGCCCGGCTAGGCGCGCCGCGGGGCGCCAAGGCTTGGGGCCGCCCATGGAGAGTTGCAGCCGGGAGCGCTGGGCCGCCCGGCTAGGCGCGCCGCCGGGCACCAAGGCTCGGGGCCGCCCATGGAGAGTTGCAGCCGGGAGCGCTGGGCCGCCCGGCTAGGCGCGCCGCCGGGCACCAAGGCTCGGGGCCAGCCCCAACGGTCCCCATTGTAAGAGGGGTTTGTGTTTGGGGTGGGTGGGTGTTTGGGTGTATTTTTATTTAATTATTATTTTATTTATTTATTTTATTAACGGTTTTGTGGGGGGGGGGTTTGAGGGGTGTGTGTGTGTGTTTTATTTTTATTTTATTTATTTTATTTTTGGCCCCGCCTACAACGTCATGATGTCATGACGTTGGCTCCACCCATGACGTCATGACGTTAGCTCCGCCCCCACTGTGATGACGTCAGGGTGGGGTACTAAATTTTTTATCATCCCATCACTGAGTCAACTCAAAAATTAATCCCCTGCCAAAGGGCTTCAAGCTGTGCTTTCAAAAATTGCTTCTTTAGAAGACCATTTTCAGAATCCTAGGATCCGTTTCATTGATTACACTAAGGCGTTTGACTGTGTCGACCACAACAAAATGTGGCAAGTAATTAAAGAGATGGGAATACCGGAACACCTTATAGGCCTCATGAGAAATCTGTACATGAATCAAGAAGCAACAGTTAGGACAGAAAATGGAACGACGGAGTGGTTTGGAATAGGAAAAGGAGTAAGACAAGGATGCATTTTGTCACCCTGCTTATTCAACTTATACACAGAACACATAACGTGCAATGCAGGGATGGAGGAATCACAGTTTGAGATCAAAATTGCTGGAAGAAACATCAAGAATTTACGATATGCAGATGATACCACCCTAATGGCAGAAAATGAGGAGGACCTAAAGAAGCTCCTGATTAGGTTGAAAGAAGAAAGTGAAAAAGCTGGCTTGAGACTCAATTGCAGCCATGAAATAAAAAGGCGACTGATTCTTGGGAGGCAAGCAATGAGAAACCTGGGGAGCATAGTGAAAAGTAGAGACATCACATTGCATAGTCAAAGCAATGGTATTCCCTGTGGCAATGTATGGTTGTGAGAGCTGGACCATTAGGAAAGCTGAGCGCAGAAGAATAGACGCCTTTGAGATGTGGTGTTGGAGAAGGGTTTTGAGAGTCCCCTGGACAGCGAGAACAAATAGGTCAATCTTAGAAGAAATCAACCCTGACTGCTCATTAGAAGGTCAAATAATAAAGATGAAGCTAAAGTACTTTGGACATCAGATGAGAAGAGAGGATTCACTTGAGAAAGCCTTGATGCTTGGAAAGGTCGAGGGCAAAAGAGGAAGGGGCCGGCCCAAGATGAGATGGCTAGATGGTATTGTGGAGACAATGGGCACAGAGCTGAGTGAGTTGAGGGGGATGGTGGAGGAGAGGAGTGCCTGGCGGACAGTGGTCCATGGGGTCGCAGAGGGTCGGAATCGACTGTGCGACTGAACAGGATTCTAGGAACGGTGATAAAAAACAAAAGCTAAAAATTATTCCAAGCTCTAGTTTTCAGGTCTGAAAAATCCATCTCATTTTTGCGCATAACTTGTCAGAAGCAAGCCTCAGTGCAAGAGCTTAAATCAGGGGTTCCCAACCATTTCAAGCCAGGGGCTGGGTCACACTCTCTCAGTCAGCTTCGAGGGTTGGATGGCCATTTTGCCCTGCTTGCATGATGGGAGTGGCCATTTTGTCCCAACAGCTTTAAAAGGACAGCCATTTTATTTCTTGAATGCTCTTGGAGGTGTGTGGGGTCACATGAAATGGCACCACAGGCTGGATCCAGCCCACATGCCTTAAGTTAGGAGCCCCTGGCTTAAATAGTGTTCATTTTACGCATTTCTGCCAAGAAACTACAGACTACAAACTGGACTTTTAAAACACAAGCCTGTCCTCGAATGACTGGTGCAAATTCTCTCTTCTTCTTTGATAAAAACTTTCAGTTATTAAAGCTACTTAAAAAGCAGGGTGTTTAAAAATTTTAAACCTCAAATTTCATTACAGATAACTCATAATTAGGGCTAGAATCAAAATGTTCAAGGGATGTGGTTCCAGTGCGCTTTCTTATCCAAAAAAATCTTACTTGGGAATGAAAAGAAAAACCTATATCCTGAAAACCTGTGGGGATGATTGTGGGTTGACTCCATGTCTTCTTGATCCCTTCAAAAACCAATTGCAAAAAAGCAAGTAATTTTCCACTAATGGGAGGAAAGAAAAGATACTACTGTGACAATCATACACAATCTATCACTTACACAATTCCCTGATGATCTGATGACTTTCCAGTTGTCAAGCTTAGCTTCTTAACCACTAAGCTATACCAGGCTCATATCTACCACTAGATGAATCATGACCTTTTTCTAATGAGCATTTTCCTCACCCCGAGACCCCACCTCATACTGAGAATGGATGGTAGTCATAGAGCTCAAAGACTTCTCCACTTCATTTCTTTGAAGGTTGAGTGTTGGTCTTTTGGAACTAGGTTCAAGACGTAAGGTCTTTATTCAATATTTCCTAACAAAAGAAGATATGGAAAGCTGAGTCAGGAGGAATTCTATTACCAGGTCAAGCGAAGGAGGCCCATAACTCATTTCTCTCACAATACTGAGGTATATTTTGGCACTTCGATATTTTAATGCCAAAACTAAAACTCCAGGGAAGAAAGCAGCCAAGACACTCAAACAGGTCAAAACAGAGAAACCATGACGAGAGGAAGCTGGTTTGACCCAGAAGAGTTTCAGTGGGGTCCCAAACAAACAAGGAACCATTTTAAGAGCCAGTGAGAGTCTGGGAAAACTTGTCGTCATTGAGAAAGACAGCAAAGTTCTCACCCTTCTCAGGCTTCTATCTATTCCAGGCTGCACTGAAATGGCATTTTCTATTGCCAGACCTAAAATTCACACAGGAAGGAATTTGCACGTGAGCATTTAGCTGTTTCATAAATAAATTCACAGTTAACTTTCCAGTGAAAATCTGGAATGCTGCATTAATTGAGTTATTTGGGTTCTGGTCGATGAGGAATTGTGCCCCTGGTGTGGAGGTCAGGGAATGGCTCAATGACTTTCTAAATCTGTCCAACAATAGTAATAACAAAATTGAAATTCAAAGAGAAAGATAAACATAGAACTAGTTTGGCTGATGGGGTTTGGATTCCAACAATTTGAACTCCCAACTCTGGTTTATTACACATCACATATTTTGGATAGCAGGATGCAATCCAAAATCATCCCAATCTTTAGCAGACAGTGTTACAAATAGGCCAGGCAGCTCCATGCATTAAGGGGCAGCCTTACTGTTAAGCAATGTGGTGCCATCTCCTCCAGCAACTTGTTGCTGATAGCAGCAACTGGTCAGTTGTTTGCCATTGCTGTGTATCAGTGGTTTCCAACCTATGACCTGCAGACCAGATCCACCCCATGACACCATTTCATGGGGTCCCCACCCTTACAAGGACATTTCAGAAACAAAATGGGGGCCCTTTGAAGCTGTTGGGACAAAATGGCCACACACACACACACACACACACACACACCCTTCGTGCAGGCAGGGCAAAATGGCCATATGATCCTCAAAGCTGACTGAGAGAGCATGACCCGACCCCTGGATTGAAAAGGTTGGGAATCCCTACTGTATATTGATTGCCAGGAAGGGAAAGTGATGCTTGAGGGATTTCCATTTCTTTCAGGGGGCAAAATTACTTGGCTGGCTTTAACAACAGTTGGGATTTTTCTTCCAAAAACTTGCAAGTTTTGTTCATTGGCATAGATACAGAAGCATTTGTTGTGTGAGCAACGAACAGGCATCGGGGAAGAGTCAGCAACTCTATCCATTGGATGGTTGGAAAAAACATCAGATTGACCTGCCCAGGGACAAAATAGCTATAGATTTCCTACATTATTGGGTGTGTGTGTGTGTGTGTGTGTGTGTGTCAGTTTAGATGATCCTTGCGGTCCTGTCCAGCTTTACAATTCTGTGATTCACTTGTCGTTGTCGTCAGCTGCAACTCATATCCAAGAGTGCATTTTTTTCCTGAAGCAGGAAAAATGCCATTGGCATGAATTTGTTTAAGGTGGATCCCAGCTTGTCATGAAGTGGCCCACACACTATGATCATGGAACCATCTTCTGTGGCACATATGAAATGAGACATGCAGGATTTAATGCAATGGACTGCTACAGCCTAGGGGATATGGACAAGGTGCACTTTCACAGCCATTCCATCTTGCATGACCTCTTCTGCCTCCATGATCGCTGGGAATAGGAGTTCCTCCTCTGCTCATTTAGCTCTTTGGCCCAATATGATGGTTTTCATCGTCATTTCCCCCACTGAGGGGACCATCACTCCACCTAAAGGGGCTCATCCGCCCCTAGCCATTGGCTCCTTTAGGGAGTTAGGTTATTAACCACAGCTCCTCAGGTTGAGTAGTTGGCTGTACGGTCTATTTCATTACCATGGTGTGATATCCAACCAGACATTGATGATTCACTCACATATGAAAAGGAAATGTGTCAATAAAAATGACAATGGATGGGACAATTCTGAATGAACTTTGCATTTGCTAATTGTGTAGAGATCTTTTCAAGCCAAGGGCCAGGTCACACTCCCTCAGACAGCTTCTGGGGCCAGATGGCCATTTTGCCCTTCCTGCCACACATAGGCACTTCCGGGTGTGGTGGAGGTGGTGGGGGACCACATGAAATGGTGCCATGGGCTGCATCTGGCTCCTGGGCTGTGGTTGACAACCCCTGTTATAATATAATAATCTTAGAGCTGCAGAATTGGAAGAGATCATCAAGTCCAGCCCCTGTCAAGGAAGAAAGCTGGGGAATCAAATTCCCATGTACTGTACTTCTAAACCACTGAGCAATGGTTGTAACCAGATGTCTTGTGGTCTTGCTTGATCAGTCTCCTGACCCAGTATTAATTGCTCATTGAGAACCTGAGACCCCTTCCTGCTCTTCAATTGTATCTTTATCTTTTAACCAGACGGCCACCAGAGAGTCCTTCAAACAGAGAATGCATTCAACTAAAAGAGTATCCTCTGTAAACCGGGTCAAGTGGTCACCTCTAACAACCAATGACAAATCTCTGTCTTGAGTTTCCAGATGGTGACTATTTTGCACCAGCAAAATCTTGATTTGAAGGGAGCTGAGACCTAAGCTTGCCTGGAAATTCTGAGAATGTCTTTCCTCTTGGCCAAAATACTGTCTGTGGAGGGGAGTTTGCTCATTCAGAACTGAAGCAAAAACTCTTTGCATGTGTTCAAACTAAATTTCTTACACTATATTTTGTCATAATTTCCAGGGAAGAGAACTGACACTGCAAATGGATTCGAGGATTTTAGCCCAGCTCAGATTAAGCCCTGGGTTTAGCAAGCCATAAATTTGCATCTTGATTTCCAGTGAAAATGTCAACTTGATTTGATTTTAATTTCCTTCTCTCAGCTCTAGCTTGATCCTTTAATCCTGCTCAGTAAAACCCTCCCCCAAGTTTACATGGCATTCATAGTCTCCACTACATACAAGTTCCCCATTCATAGGTTTACAGAACAAAATCAATCTCCAGATACCCACTTCTCCACCCACAGCTCCAGGTCCAGACTAAGCATTTTGATTAGCTCTGTTTACCATTTTTGGCACCACATGAGACAGACCATCTCCTCCTCCTTTAAATGAAACCGTGTGTAAAGTCCTAAGATCACCAGAATGGGGTCTGAAAATGTTCAGAACATTTCCTGAACATTTTCAGACCTGAGATAAGGAACAGCTAAGAAAAAATATACTGTACTTCATTTAAAGTGTTTATAGGTGAGCCAGCTGACAATGTCCTTGAGGCCCTCTGAAAACTATCAGTAAAATCATAAATTTTGCAATAAAAAAATGAATACACCAGCCAAAGCAGAATCAATAAGTTAAAATAAGAGAACGTTAAAATATTAAAACATTAGGGAGGGACACACAATAAAACACCACAAATAAAAAGCAAGACATTAGATGCCTGGAGAATGATGATAAATGTTTTAGGCAAGCATCTGATAAGGAGTCATGTAGATTTCTCTAAGGAAGATGATCCACAGATGGGATACCACTGACTAGATCATGGGTCCCCAACCTTCTCAAGCCAGGGGCCAGGTCATGCTCTATTAGTCAGCTTCAAGGGCCAGAGAGCTATTTTGCCCTGCCTGCATGATGGGGGTGGCCATTTTGCCCTAAGAGCTTCAAAGGGCAGCCATTTTTGTTTCTCAAATGCCTGTAGAGGGGGGGGGGCAAATGAAATGGTGCTGTGGGACAGATCTGGCTCATGGGCCTTAGGATGGGAACTCCTGAGCTAGATGGTTATTTCTGTGATACCAGTCTATTACTGTACCTATTTATCTACTGGTACTTTCAGTTTCTTGCTGTCAAACTGCTAGGTTGGTATGACCTGGGACAGACAATGAGCACTCACTCTGTCAATCAGCACTTGGGTCTTGAACTGCTGAAATGCTGGCCTACTGGTCATCAAGTTCAGTGTCTTAACCACTAAGCCAATGTTAGATCATGCAAACTCCTTTGTTAAAGTCTTATTTGTGGTTTTCTCTCCTCTGCTTTCCCTGCTGAAGGCTGGGCATAATCCTGGAGCTTCTCTTCCTCTTCCTCCTCAGCAATGTGAAAGCTGCCATTCTAGAACCGTGAGAAGATTCCTGCTGGTGGTTTATCAGTGAAACAAACAAAGCCATGAAGATTGCAACGGGGATGTTGCCCTATTTGATGGTGGTGCATGAAATAGAAGTCTGAATATTTTGCTTTTTCATTTTCCCTCCAGTTGCATTATCCACCATGGCATTCACTGTGTCAGCAGGATGATATTAATCCCAGACAGCCTTCAGAGTGGGGGAGCGGGTGCTCAAAACCTATCAAGAACAGAGGAAGGCATGTCCTTACAATGGTTTGTTTAGTGAGAGAAGCAGAGAGCTCAACAGCTTCCACTCACTCACTCCTTCCAGCCAACACACCTTTCCTCACCTTGACAATGCCCATGAGGTTATCTCCAAATCTCTCTCCACCTTTTGTTTGCAGTGAAAGGGAGGACTGGTCAGATTACAAAATTACACCCATCTTGCTGTTTCTTTCCAGGGTCCTTTTGCTCTTTGTCTATCAGGATATCTTCTCCATCAGCTAAGATTTCTCTTCAGACAATGCAGACTTGCTACAGAAAGCTTGGGTTCTCTCTAACAAGGGACGGCCAGTGTCCTCTCCTCTCTTTGATCCATTCAGCAGAGAAAGGGAGGCAGATTAGGAAGATATTTCTGCCTGAGACCCAACTTAAATGGGTGCAATAGTTCAGATAAAACTAAGTTTATAAGTAGAAACAAGAGAATTTTCATTACCTCATGATACAGGACAGGAAGCACTGGCATTGTAGATGTAGTTGCAGATTCAGGTAACACCTTTCCCTTCCCACTCGAAGGAACACAGGTAAAAGGAAAGGTCTCCCTTGCTTGAAAGCCAGTCGTGTCTAGCTCTAGGGTGTGGTGCTCATCTCCGTTTACAGCCAAAGAGCCAGTGCTGTATGCAGATGTTTCTGTGGTCATGTGGTAGGCATGACTAGACACCAGAGTGCAGGGAACACTATTACCTTTCCTGCCAAAGCAGTACCTATTTATCTACTTTCAATTTCTTGCTTTAGAACTGCTAGGTTGGCATTCATCTGGAGAGGCTGAGGTGGCCGTCCCAAGCCTAACCCCCCTGGGGCCAGCCCACATCTGAAGACTATGAAGGGATTCCTTTTCACGGTGTGAGCCTGAGTGCTCCTGTCCCACTGTAGCCATTTTGAACTTTAAGTGAACGAAAAAGTAAAATGTCCCCCTCTCCGTGCCTCTGTGAAATGTTTACCTGGAGCAGGTAAAGGAACTGATAAGACCACTTTTGCACTATTGTGAATTTTGTGCATTCGGTTGTCAGTCTTGGTCTTGGTCTATAGAAACCTTTGTCTGTTCATATCTTTGCTCCTCAGCCTTTCTCTCCCTCTTACTTTTGGTGCACATATTCCTTTTGGTAACCCACAGCCACATGAGCTACAATTTGCCCATTTTCAGCAAAACCGCCAAACATTTCCTGTGTTCAAAACCTGTCCCACTCAATGAACTAATAAATTGTGACAATTGGAGAACAGAGGTAAATACAAACAAGTCCCCCAAAACACTCATTGATCTCCAAACATGACTTCCACTAAGGAGGCCCCACTCTCCTCCCTGACTGACCAGGAAGAACAAGAAGGTGGTCCAGATAGCAGGGCTCACCTGCAGACCTGCAAGTCTACTCCAAAGATGGTGGCTGCCTTTCCCCAGGCAGTGTCACACTACAAACAGGGTCCTTAGCAAGATGGGAACTGAAAACACTAGCTTATTAATGTGCTTATAGACATCAAAGTACCATGGTGTGCTGACCTTCCACAGCAGGCAGGGTCACCATGCAGTGGCACTACACAGGGAGAGCTTTGGTAACAGTTTTTCCAAGGAGCATCTGAAGTGCAAGTCTAAAGAGAAAGCCAAGGTCTGGTTACCTGTTTAGTTCAGAGAGAGGGAGAGAGAGATGCTCTCTCAGTTAGCTTTGAGAGCTGGATGGCCATTTTGCCCTGCCTGCACAATGGGGGTGGCCATTTTGTCCCAACAGCTTCAAAGGGTGGCCATTTAGTTTCTCAATTGCCCTTTGAGGGGGGAGACATGAAATGGTGCCATGGGCCAGATCCGGCCCATGGGCCTTAGGTTGTGAACCCCTGCCTTATACTTTTCTGTCCCTTCCCATACCAAGGTTTATATTTTGTACCACTTTGTCTGGTGGCAGGACAGAGTTTAGCACGACCACCCTTTCCAAGCATTAGCATCACAGCATCAATCAACAAAATACATGCAACTTGTGTCATGGCCAATTCAGAGTTCTTTTGTTATGTCTCCACTCACTCTCTTTACACCAGAATGTGTGTCTCATTTGGGGAACAGTTTCATGTGAAGTGTCTGCTTGCTTGTCAAGCTTCTATTTCACTTCCCTGGCTTTCCCTCATTTGCAAAGTTCTCAAAATAACTCTCCCCATCAGCACAGGAAGCCATTCTCAGTAACAAAACATTGGTCCAGGAAAGGAGAGAGAGGAAAAAGTGATTTCCAAACGGAGCTAACCCCAGCAGATTCAGCTAGCTCAGGTTATACAAACACAATATGAGAGAACGAGATGCAATTAAATAGAATGATGAATGAGTTTTTATATATTACAGAAATTTACATAGAGGTAGAGGGAAAGAGAAAGATTTGCAAAGCGTCTCTGAAGCATGCATCTGGTTTTGTCAAGTGAGAAAAGGGAAAGAGAGAATGTGTCACACAATTTATCTGTAAGTGTCACACAATTTATGAACAAAGGAATTGGCCAATTACTAATCCTTGGCTGTAATCCTACTGTTAAATGTTTAAGGTTTGAGTAACTTGCTATGGCCATGTAATCAGGTGTCAGGGCACATCTCAGATGTATAACTGGGTACATGATGAGGCATGTGATTGATATGTGACTAGGGTTGCCATAATTCTTTTCCACCAAACTAAGACGGCCACGTTATGTCATTCCATCCTTCAAACTGCGCATGCATTGGATGGGGCTGTTGAGGAGGCTGTGATTCTAAGACCCCGTGGAATCCATATGTGGGGTGGGCAGCCTCCATCTTTTTTCTCTTTTCCAGTGGCTCCATGAGCTGGAGCTCTTCAGACTGGTGCTCCAGCACACCTCTTGTCTGAGCCATTGCTCAAGATGAGCCAAGGGATTTTTGCAAAGAGTTAATTCACTGCTTCCCTGCCTTTCTTTCAATTATCCTGCTTGCGTCTCCCCTCCACGGTGGGCTTCTCAGGGTGCTGTTTTGCCTTCGCCACATGCAAGCAGGATAATTGAAAGAAAGTCAGAGAGGCAGTGAATTAACTCTTTGCAAAGCTCCATAGAGATACATTGTAACCACACAGGCTCTAGCGGTTGTTATCCAATCCATCCCATAGGACCTTAACGTTATTCGATCCAATTCTCCTCCCCAGATTACTTAACGTTATGCGATTTTAGCATTAAAATCCAATCGTTATCTGGTGTTTTACTGTATCTTACTTTACATAGCAGTCCCCATATTAGGAAAGGCAGCCTTCTTTGTGAATTCAATTTCTATTTGAGGGGTTGTTCTGATCCAAAACAGTTGAAAAGATTTTTAAAGGAAAAGAAAGAACAGATATGTTGAAATGGATTATCAACATTGAGCACCTACCAGTGATCGCAAACCTTGGCACTCCAGTTGTTCTTGAACTTCAATTCCCAGAAGCCCTGATCAACAGGAGTGCTGACTTGGGCTTCTGGTAATTGAAGTCCAAGAAGACCTGGAATGCCAAGGTTCACTACCATGGATAGTCAAAGGCTGAGCATGAATGCCCATAGGTTACCTAATCACAACTTTTCCAGTTATGATGGGGAGAGGAACTGTATGTCCATTAAATATTATAGCAATTATTTCTTGACTTGAATCTATACATAGAAACTAGTATCTTCAGACTTCATACATTGTTTATGTAACAGCACTTATTTAGTACATGCATACAAACACCCTTTGGTGATACATTTCTTATATTTTGGGCACCTTTTATTCTCATCGGTGGTGGTAGAGCTGCCTATGGAATCTAGCTAGGAAAAGGAATGGTTTCCAAACAACCCGGCATCCTGGATCAGTATTTGAAAACCTGGCAGCTGGAAAGCAATATGTACACCATCAAAGTCAGGGTGTAAGGCTGACAATTCAAACATGTTTGCTTAAAAGGCCATGCAAGCTGCGTTACTTCCCTGTAGCTCTCTCTGAGAATATGGGGAAATCTGGTCTGAGTTTAGAGCTTACATTAAACCTCAAAGTCAACCAACTTTCACATGGTTTCAGATTTCTCTACAAAACATTTAGCCCTTTACACAGAGACATACAGAGAAAATTGAATGAGGTCTTTTCTGTAACATCAGAAGTAATTAATTCATAACAGCAAAAAACAAAACAAAACCCTACCCTTACCCCCCTGACCTGCACTGTGGCAACTCCAGGGATCAACAGCAGCTAAAGCACACTTAAAAGATGTAATGTGTATTTATGCTGTACTTCCAGCCCAACTCACAAGTATATAGCATTCAACTTTTAGAGAAAGACATATTTCATACCCAAGGCTACAACTGAACAGAGAAACTTGCTCATAAGAAAGATTGGTTTCCTTATGCTGCTCATATACACTTTAGAGCAGGACTGCTCAAACTATGGCCCAGGAGCCGGATCTGGTCTCCAATGCCAATTCATCCAACCTGCACCGCCCTCATCGCTCCTGAAGCAGAAGTACAGGCACATTTTATTTCTGCTTCCGGGAGTGATAAGGGCAGTGCAGGACAGATGAATTGGTATCAGAGGATGGATTCAGCCCTCAGGGCATAGTTTGGGCACCCCTGGTTTAAGCAGAGAAAGTGACAGCCTAAAAATCTATCACATCCTGCTGCAAAACTGATTGCAAGGCGCCTTTTACTTCCACTTCTGGTGGGAGGAACCATGTGACTGGCCCGCTGAACCGTGTGACCTGCCCGCTGAATCATGTGACCGGGCCCTGGCCTGAAAAGTTTGGGCGCTCCTGTTTTAGAGTTAAATAACAATAACTTGTTCTGTAAGGCATCTTTAAATCGAGACTTCCTTGTGGACTGGAGGGCTGGCCAATTTTTTTGGTGCTGAAAGATCTTAATGACACCTTCTCTGTGCGCTAGCTAATTAACACACGTAACATTCCTCTGGGAAGTTCTCCAGAGGAAACCTGTTGAAATTATTGGGCTAGTCACTTTTTTCCATCTTGACTTACTCACAGTATGGATAAAGAGGAAAACGAAGATAATAGATTATATGGAAGACTGTAGATAAGTATGTACAGTGTGGTGATGCATGCAATTGGTACTGACAGACTTCTTAGCAGAAAGGATATAAACATTTTTTAAACTTCCTTGTATATAAAGATAATGGTTTTGCATGCAACATTCTCCTCACAGCAAAGATGGTGAGGAATTTCCAGGAACTTACAATATAATTGGTAAGAATGTTTTGGCAAAAAAAGAAAGAAAGAAAGAAAGAAATCCCAGATAACAACTGCTTTATTTAAACATTTGAAGCACTGAATTAGTTGTTTGTATCTTTCTTGGCAATCAGCCAATCCCTGTCTGCTTGCTGTAAATGAGTGTGGTTTGGTTCTCAAAGTGAAATAAAATTAGAAACATTTATGCAAATTCTACAGAGCTGGAGAGAATTTGGAGTTGGATGGAGTTAAGGAATCTTGCAGATATTTAAAGTTCCTTCTTGATTTTACTCCTCATGCTTAGACATGCCTAAGCTAAAGAGACTAAGGGATTTAGCAAGTGCTCTGTGGTGGCTTACTGGTTAAGATGCTGAACTTGATGACTGGAAGGTTGGCAGCTCAGCAGTTCAAGACCCGAGTGCTGCATGATGGAGTTAGTTCCCACCTCTGTCCCAGCTCCCGGCAACCTAGCAGTTTGAAAGCAAGAAATTGCAAGTAGATAAATACTACACTTGATCTTAGCCGAAAGGCCGAGAAGCGATAAAAAGTAGTTCAGGCATGTACATATTGTACTTATTGTATTTTTTACTGTATTTTTATTGTATTTTATTGCACTTCATTGCATTGTACAGATTTTAAACTCTTATGTTATTGATAAGGTCGTAAGACTAATCAATTAATAAACATTCATTCATTCAAGTAGATAAATAGGTACCACTTCAGTGGGAAGGTAAACAGCATTCTGCGCACTCCAGTGTCTAGTCATGGAATTGTCTGCATGCTCTTTGGCTATAGCACTGAACCCTAGAGTTGGATATGACTGCTTTCAAGCAAGGGAGGCCTTTATTTTTACATCTGTATGCAACACCAGTAACCATGTAAGGACCCAAGGGATGTAAGGACCCAAGGTAACCTTCAAATAATTTGTTCTCCCACATGAAAATAAATGGGTCAGAAAGGCCCACACTAACCACTGAGACAGTCGCACAGTCGATTCCGACCCTTTGCAACCCCATGGACCACTGTCCACCAGACACTTCTGTCCTCCAACATCCTCCTCAACTCGCTGAGCTCTGTGCCCATTGCATCTACAATACCATCTAGCCATCTCATTTTTGGCAACCCCCTTCTTCTTTTGCCCTCCACCCTTTCCAGCATCAAGGCTTTCTCAAGTTAATCTTCTCTTCTCATTTGATTTCCAAAGTACTTTAGCCTCATCTTTACAATTTGACCTTCTAAGGAGCAGTCAGGATTGATTTCTTCTAAGATTAACCTATTTGTTCTCCTTGCTGTCCAGGGGACTCTCAAAGCTCTCCTCCAACACCACATTTCAAAGGCATCTATTCTTCTGCGCTCAGCTTTCCTAATGGTCCAGCTCTCGCAACCATACATTGCCACTGGAAATACCATTGCTTTGACTATACGAATTTTTGTTTGCAATGTGATGTCTCTACTTTTCATTATGCTCCCCAGGTTTCTCATTGCTTGTCTCCCAATAATCAGTCACCTTTTTATTTCATGGCTGCAATCTCCATCTGCAGTGAGCTTTGATCCTAAGAAAGTAAAATCTGTCACTGCTTCTACTTCTTCCCCATCTATTTTCCAGGGACTGATAGGGCCTGTGGCCATTATCTTGGTTTTCTTTATATTGAGTCTCAAGCCAACTTTTTCACTCTCTTCTTTCAACCTAATCAGGAGCTTTTTTAGGTCCTCCTCTCTTTCTGCCATTAGGGTGGTATACTACCCTGATTTGCCCTGGTGGAAGTGAAGTCCAGGAGGGCCAGATGTGCTGATGACTGGATGACATCTTTCTGCCCATTTCCCTCTCAGCAAGTTACCAAAACCAACAGGATAAGCACTTTGGCTTTTTGTGCCAACCCTGCAAAGTCGGTAAAGGTAAAGGTCACCCTTGCTCAAAAGTTTGTCGTATCCAACTCTAGGGCTCAGTGCTCATTTCTGTTTATAGCCAAAGAGCCAGCGGTGTTTGCATCTGTAGATGTTTCTGTGGACATGTGGCAGGCATGACTCGACACTGGAGTGCATAGACCACTGATTTCCTTCCCACCAAAGTGGTCCCCATTTATCTACAGTACTTGCAATTTCTTGCTTTTGAACTGTTAGGTTGGCAAGGTAGGAATCCCCAAAATTCCCACAAAACACACAGAATCCTGGTAGATGCTGAAGACACACCTGATTTTTAGTACCACCAGTACTCTTACCACTAAAGAACCAGATAACTGTAAAAATGTATATTTTTATTAACGGTGGTAAAACGATACCCCTCGACACCTGACAGAATAAACGAGGAAGTAGGTAAAAAGATAAAAGCAAAAGTTCAAAATGGGCTTAAAATATGCAGACTAGGCAAAATACTTTGGAACAAAGAAAACAATCAAAAGTTCTAAGGCAAGAGCAATTACACAACAATTCCACCGAAAAATAAGAAAGCTGGCTAACCTATGCTAATATTTACATAGCTACAATATAATTCAAGAATGTATCCAAAGAATAGAGCAACAAGCATAGCATTCTTCTAAGAAACAACTAAGCTAAGCTATGAAAATTTTGTAAAAGCAAAAGCAAAGCAATCACACTTACGGTACATTCTGCCTCATAGCACTTAGTGCCCTCTCTGCCCAGTTCACAAGTTAATCAACATTTTGTCCCTGACATGCTGGGTACTCGTTTTACTGACCATGGAAGGATGGAAGGCTGAGTCAACCTTGATCCTTGGTCAGGATCAAACTCACAACCTTTTGGTTTCAGTACAGTAGCTTAACTACTGCACCAGAACAAAAATAATAGTTTCCAGGCTCTTCCTGACGATCTACCAATCAAATAGCAAGTTGTGCTGAACTTTCATGGAAAAGAGAGCAACTTCTTTCCCCATCTTTAGCTGAAACCATTTCTCCTAATTAACTCTACACCAAGGGGTGAGCTCAGCCCAGCCATGACATTGTCATTCTCACAGTGACAAGAAACAAGTGTTAATCAACTTTCAATTAGCAGCAGGCAGAGCCCTCTGTTTTTTCAGGCAGCTTGCCATAGCCACAAAACTACAAGGCCTGATTTTTGAGAAGACAACAGGAACCATGATTCTCAATTTTCCCAGTCTCTTGACAACTCATCACACACCACAATTCATTTTTGTTCACTTTCCTCCTCTCTTCAACCAATCCTTTTAAGATTGACCAGGGAATGCACAATAATGACAACTAGAGAGCACCAGATGGTGTTTATTTTGCACCATTCTTTAAAATAGAAGCATAGATAGTATTTGTATGATCTTAAAATGATTGTGAACTTAATTATTGAATTAGTCTTGTTTGCTCAACATGAAACACATATACATGCAGCAATGTGCATGCCTATCATTCATTTGTGTTTTTAATTTCATTTTCATTCAACAGCTCCAGCTATCAGCATGAACACTGAGAGAATATGTGGGGATTTTGGCTTTAAATGAATTGTTCAACAGGATTGTGCCATTTAGGGGATTTTTTAAAACTCCAAATCCCAGAATTCTTTGGGAGTTCTACATGTCAGGCCCATACTTAAATTGTGCTCATCTGAAGAAAGGCCAAGATGAAACACTGCAGGGTTTAGGACAGAATGAGTTCCAGGATAGATTCTTGTTAAACAAGAATGTTGCCCAATGTGACTGCATGCATCTCTTCAGACCTTCATCCTGACTGAACAAAAGTCTGATTAACATCTACAGGATGTATTGGTGGAGATGTTGAGTGCAAGTGTAGGAATTCAGCAGCAGGAGACCTCAGGAGGGGCCCTGACCTTCTGCCTCAGGTAAAGAGGCTGTTGGTCTGACCTTAGGTAGTTAGTGTCTCCCTTTTCTTAATGCATAAACCTCTATTGATGCCAAGAGAAACCTGGAATAGATTATCACCAATCTCTGTAATAAAAGCAGATGGGCTCTTTGATTTTACTAAAGCACATGACTGAGTTTCAAATTTGAGATTCTGTAGATGTATACTTGGACATGAGTAGCACCAACAACAATGATGAGATGTGAAAATTTCTTAGTGAGAACTGCCAGCGGTAGCAAAAAGAAATCTGAAGAAATAGAAAGGGCAGGTATACATGCAATGGATGGTTAAGGCCAAAACACATATTAAAGTCAAGAAAGTCTACACTTGGTACCTAGAAGCTCATTTTGTCTACTTTTTTAAAATTCAGAAGCTGATGCATAGGATGAGATGAGTTTGTGTCATTAAAAATAAAAATGTTATAGCAAGTTCTTATTTGATGTCCAGATCAATCTTTGAACTGCCAAAATGAAGTCACTTTCTTGGCTTCATTGTTAGCTAAAATAAAATCCTCATTGGGAAATGTTTCTGGTAGTAATTGGCAGACCAGCAAATGAACCGGATTCGGTTTCTCTCCACATAGTGTGTTGTTGTCTGCCAGCAACACCCACTTGAAAATGTTGGTCTTAGATTTAGGCACTCTGACCCTCAACCTATTCAGAGTCTTCTAAGTGAAGTAGAGGAGGTTGAGTTCCTCAGACACATCTTCTTTTAATATTATTCCTTGTTCAGTGAACTCCTTCCTCCATCTTCTAATTTGGTTTTACTCTTGCATATCCTCAAGAGCAGGGGTGGCCAACCTATGGCTCGTAGGCAGGACCCAGCCCTCGGCACCATTTCATGTGGCTTGCCACAACCCTCGCCACTACTGAAAGTGGAAACAGATGTGTTCATGACAACCGTAAAACAAACCTGCGCGTGCATAAACACACCATGCCTGCCATAAACACTGCCATCAATGCACCCACGGCTGTCATAAACATGTTTACTACAGCCGCAGATGCATTTTATGGCAGCATTTATGGCGGGAGGAACCACATGACCTGCCCACTCCGCTGTCTGGGGGACATGGTCTGGCCTGCTGTGCGAAAAGGTTGGGAACCCCAACTCAAGAGTGTTTGTTCTTGCCATAAAGCTCTTCTTGGATCTCAGTCAGTGGACTTGAGGCACATATCCATTCAGAGGATGTCGCTATATAAGTGTAATTGCTGTTGCTATTACATATATATCTGACATAAATTATGAGTGTTCTTTTAAATAACTATGACAAAGCAATGCCTGATTTTAAAAAAAAAGATTTCCACTACTACTACCATTCCTAATTATTTTTTCCAAACCAAGTTTTGCATTTGGACAGAATCACGTCCTGGTAACAGAATACAAATTTTCTCTTCCACCTCTGTACCACAATTACTCAGCAGAGTCCTGGGAGCAAAAAACTCTAAAATATGCAAACTCAATTGTACTCAGTATTCCTAGTATCTGAACAAGTACAGGTGCATTTCCCCTATTTATTTATTTTTTGGCAACTGGTGTGCTTCTGCATTAATGCTGAAGAAGTCAGGGTAGAAAGATATACAGTACAGTAAAACCCTGACTTACAAATGCCCCGAGTTACATAAAATTCAACTTACATAATGATTTTGTGCGAAAATCATGTCCCGATTTACATAAATGTCCTGATTTACATAAATTTACGTAACACAATTTCCTATGGGTTTGCTTTGAGTTACATGAAAATTTCATTTTTCCTATGGGTTTGCTTTGAGTTACATAAAAACCGATTTAAGCAAAAAGCCTATGGAACTGACTTTTTTGCATAAGTAGGGGTTTTACTGTACTAGGTATTTAATGCGAGAAAAGAGCATTTTAAGAAAACAGTACTCACTCAGAGAACCTGTGAGGTATAGCAGATGTAGTGGCAGTCTACAACACAAGAGGCATGGTTCAAATCCTTGCTTGGCCACAGGAATTCACTAGGAAAGTAGCACTGGTAAAACCACTGCTTAAATGTCTTATTTAGGGGCTGTGATAGTTCAGTGGTTAAGAAGATCACCTTGTTAGCTGGAAGGCCGGCAAGTCAGTGATTCAAGACCCGGGTACTGCATGACGCTTTAAGTGCCCTTCTCTGCCCCAGCTCCTGCTAACCCAGCAGTTTGAAAGCAAGAAACTGCAAGTAGATAAATAGGGAGCACTTTGGTGGGAAAAGATCTTGGGGACATGAAAGGAGTGAGAGCCTCATTTGGGCGTCCTCTGAGCAGAGTTTCTTCAGCAAAAATCCTTTCAACCTAGAATAATTTCTGACACAAAATTATTATTATTATTATTATTATTATTATTATTATTATTATTATTATTATTATTATTATTATTATTATTATTATTATTATTATTATTATTATTATTATTATTATTATTATTATTATTATTAAAACCCTTTTATGGTTACTACAAATCAATTTCATCTTGATGGTACATAATACACATAACTCTTCATTTAATACCAGCTTAAGCACGTGGGCAAGACAAGTTCATGCTCCAGCAAAAGCTAGTTATAATATTTTTGCCAACATGAAATACATTGGTGGGTGATGATGATAAATCTAATTTTTAAAATATATGAAAGAACAAGGATTTTTGTTCTCCTTCATTCTCACGAAACCTGAAATTGTGGCTTTCTTCTACGTGCTGATCAAAGTAGTTGTATTAAGAATGGAACAACTTACATCTGGGAATCTGAGATGTATTATCAATGCTGGTCATTTACTTGATTTACTTTTATGAAATGCTTTACATTTACAGTACTGTATTTTCTTTTTCTCAAATCTCTGAAGAAAAATATTGAAATATAAAAGATAAGCACACCAATCTTCTGTGTAGGGTAGATGGAGACATAGTTGCATGTAAGACTGGTCCATTGAAAGCTACTCATGGTCAACTTTAGTGCCATTAATTTTAATGGGTGCATTTTAAGTGTGTGTATTTCTAGATCAAACATGATGGCGCAATGTTTCTATAGCAACATCATGAACCTATATTCTTTCCCCATGGTATAGTCAATAGCAAATTATATGACTGAACATAAAAGATAATGTAGTGATTCTGATGGCCATGTTACATAGGTAAAGGACTGAGTTTAGCAATGAATCTGTAATGGAAATGTTGGCTGGGTCAGTATATATTCTGAACCAAATAATTCCAAATCCCAACAACACTAATTCTGCACCACAAGCCTTATTGGCTGAAGGCTAAACTACATGGCACAATCTTATTGTGCAATACCATTTGCAGAAAGGCAATTGTGCAAGATGTTTTTGCATACAACAGAGCATGCAAACAATTGCACTACCCTAAGTGTGGAAAGAATAGATGTTAAGATTGTATATGCCACTTGTACAATTTTTCACTTACACTCCATGATTTCAAAAGAATCCTAGACAAAGAATCCAATTTAAGAGCACTTTCATTTTTCATCGAAGAAGATGTGCATATCTTGATCCTGACTGGGACCATTCTTTACTGGGGAAGAAGAATGTTTTTCCCAGCTGGTTTTTATTTTTAAATCCTTTCCTATGTTTTTGGGAACTAGAAAAGAAGGGGGAAGACACAATTAGCAAATTTTGTGCTTAAGAAATTGCAGGTACTAGAGATAAATAGGTACCACTTTGGTGGAAGTAAACAGCATCTGTGCACTCCAGTGTTTAGTCATACTGTAAGCCGCCCTGAGTCGCCTTGGCGAGTGGACGGCAATATAAATCTGAATAAATAAATAAATACCTGCCACCTGTTCACAGAAATGCCTGCAGAAAAGGATCTTTGGCTATAAACAGAGTCGGATACGACTGACTTTCGAACAAGGGCAACCTTTACCTTTACCTTTGATAACATAGGATAGGAGGGAGGAATTTTGAAACAAAAACCATCAGGAGAAGGTTTAAACATCCCACACATACATACAATGTTCTCTTTCTGTATTGGGCAGCGTACACTTAAACTGAGAGTAAAGAGAAAAATGAAGCTAAACTACAATGCCAAGAAATTAACATAGGGTTAATTTTTCAGAGAGATTTCTCTGAGGAGACAGAGTAAGTACTGCCCATTTTTACCTTATTATTGTCCAAATTGGGAGCCATCATTTCTCATTAGGTACTTTTTTTTTTTTTGAAAGACAGTCATCATCTCTTTCGTGGAGGCTTTTATAGAAATTTCCTTGGCACAGAAACCACAAAGGGAAAGTGTGCAGCTCTTGCTTCTTGGTATCATCAATCATAATGTTTAGCCTCCAGGTTTGTGTCTGCCTCTAGTATTTTCTTTTTAGATGTTCTACTCTGGAACATGCTTTTGGCAGGTGACACCATCTACACTTTGCCCTCTCTCTAGTTAAGGGTTACCTTTTGGGTTATGCTATCCTACAGGAATGAAAGTGCAAACAGATGTAGTATTTAGGAGCAGTCATGTGGTGATTTTTGCCTATGGTTTTTCTTCTTCTTTCATGTCTCTATCAAAATCTGAACTGCCAAAATGAATCCACTTTCTTGGCTTTGTCATTGCCTAAACCTAAGTCCTCATTGGCACATGCTTCTGGCTAGTGGTGGGCAGCAACAAGTTCATACCCCACCCACCGGGCAGGGGGTAGCAAAATTGGGGGGAGACTTCAGGTTTTGTCCCTGCAGGTGGTTCAAGCTCTCCCTTGCTCAAAAGCCAGTCATATCGAACTCTAGGATGCAGTGCTCATCTCCATTTATAGCCAAAGAGCCAGTGCTGCCTGTGTTTGCAGATGTATACATGGCCATACGGCAGCCATGACTAGATTGCCCACGATAGGCTCTGCCCACAATTCAGGCTCTGCCCATGACACAGGCTCCACCCTCAGCATAGGCTCCACCCACGGTGTGGTAGTGAAAGGTTTTGCTGCCCACAACTGTTTCTGGCCATGATTGGCAGACCAGTTATCTCTTCACAGTCACACAGCATGTTGTTGTCTGTCAACAGCCCCCACTTAAGCATGTTGGTCTTGCATTTAGGGACTCCAATCCTCAGCCTATTCAGGGTCCTCCAAGTGATGTAGGAAAGGTTGATTTCCTCAGACATATCCGCCTTTAATGTTGTTCCTTGTCCAGTGAGCTCCTTCCTCCATCTTCTAATTTGGTCTTGCTCTTTTGTACCCTCAAGAATGTTTGTTCTTACCATAAAGCTCTTCCTGGATCTGAGCCAAGGAACTCGAGGCTCATATCCATGTTTACCATGTGAGCCCAAGATCACAGCTGGCATGAAACACAAGACCAAACTTCTGATAAGCTCAGCATGTATCGGAAAAGATGCTCTCTCATATTGGTAAAAGGTATTAGTTTGTCATAGCATATGATTTTTCTCACCTCTGTCTTACATGCTTTGTTTTATGATTGGTTGCTGGAAGATAAACATGACTTCCAGGTCTGGTTACTGGAGCATGCATCTCTGAGGGAACCACATTATGGGAGAAAACAACATGAACTACAGAGAATATTCTTTCTCATCTTACAGAATACTGTACCAGGAAGTGAAATACTGGTTTAGCTGTGAAATGATTGCTGTACATATCGTTAACGTGTCGGATTGGAACTTGAGAGATCTAGGTTTTGGTCCTTGACAAGTCTTGAAGATCACTGGTTGACTTTGGGCTAGTATACCCACTCCACCTAGCTCACGTCAGAGGAAGAAAACCACATAAGCCATCTTTAATTCATGAGAGAAAAAGTGGAGTATAGATGCAATTAAGAAATAAAAGTATCAAATTAATGGAATCTTGTTTCTCTGTGCACACCTTGGGCAGTTTGCTTTAAAACATGTGTAAAATGGCATAAGACTTCTTGCTATATATGATTGTGATAGAGAGTGCATGCTTGCACCCATGTAAAAGGGTCAATAAAGTCATATGTACTAGCCAGCTATGCCCTCCCTATTCTGAATTAGCCACTTGGTAATTTTCTAAAAGCACTCCTGCAGACTGCATTTGAGGGCAGGAGGATAAGTCAATTTTCACTGGATGCATCCAAGTCCTCTCAAACCATCCCCCAGTCTAAAGTCTCTTTTCATGCAAAACGTTTTGCTCAAGTGTCCTGAAGTGTCTTCTAGCATGAACAAGGCTAGATTGCAGCCCATTATCAAGGTAACAGTTTTTCCTAGGTATCACTGTCATGGGAATTGCCACCGGCTGTATTCAGTGATCATCCAGTTCTCACATATCACTTTATGCATGCAAATGAGGAGGGCCAGATGGAAAAAGGGGACAGGAATACATGCAAGTTACAGCTGCTGAAATTCCCTCTCCTGCAAACCATTAAAAATCTAGGAGTGCTGTTTTCTTTCCTGTCATACAGCTCTGATGCAAATGTCATACTGTCAGCAACTCAACACCAAGTGTCAGGTGGCAGTTAACTAACTTGACAACCGTGAGGACTTGGTGGGAAAGTACACTGGGAAGGGTGATGGTCCCCAAGTGGATTAAACCCCACTTGAATCCATCTTGATGGAAGGCAACAGTTTAATCAATACTGGCCTGGGACTGAGGAGGACTTTGCGTGCCAAAAGGGCTCAGGAGCAAAAAGTGACTCGCGGAACTGGATCAGTGGTACGGGAGTCATGCTGCAACACGGAAGGCAAATGAGAGACCACTGCATTATATTTTCAGAACAATCATGGCTAATTGCAATGATGATTGCCAATATTTGTATTTGGGGATAGCAGCAGCAGAAGAAGAGGAGGAGGAGGAGGAGGAAGAGGAGGAGGAAGAGGAGGAGGAAGAGGAGGAGGAGGAAGAGGAAGAGGAAGAGGAAGAGGAAGAGGAAGAAGAAGAAGAAGAAGAAGAAGAAGAAGAAGAAGAAGAAGAAGAAGAAGAAGAAGAAGAAGAAGAAGAAGAAGAAGAAGAAGAAGAAGAAGAAGAAGAAGAAGAAGAAGAAGAAAGTCTTAGGCCACCATAGCTGGTTTTGGGAAAATTCAGTGATTGGTTTGGGGAGCCATAACTCCTACACCCTAACTCCAAACTTCACCAAACCTGGGGGAGGTTGAGAGGAGAGTCAACAGAAGACCATCTCAAAATCTGAAGTATCACAGAATCAAATGGGAAAAACCATGTGATCAGCACGCTCAACCACGCGACCAGCCCGTGGCCTGAAAAGTTTGGGCACCCCTGCTATAGTGCTACCTCTCCACCCAGGAACTATTACAGCAGATGTTCTTGTGCAGAGTGGAAGGCATAATGCAGCTGAGCAGAATCTGATGACAGACAGAATTAAGGACAAACTATCAGTTCAGCTTCCTTCAACAGAGGACCACCCTGTGTAAAGCAGGACACATGGCTACCCCATCCCTCAGATATGATGTCTGGGGGCTTAAGATTAATCGATTAAGTAGGCAAGCTAAACTAATTGCCCATGTAAATTCCCCCACTTTGCCTGTGGGATAAGGAGACAGGGAAAATGTAGCTTTATTACACCTAATTGAATAGAATATGGCGGCCTCGCTTTACTTTTCCTCAGGGAGACTTTCCCTCATGAAACAAAAATAAAAAACCCCTTCACATACAAAAATAACAGGAATGACACCCCCAACCCACATTTGCTTTTCAGCTGGAAAAGACCTAGAAAAAAAGAAAGACAAAGAAAACAATGGGGAGGGGCACCCATTTCACTTTCTGTCTCCCTCTGTGCAAATCAATTTAAAATAAATTAAAGCTTACAAAGCACAGGCTGCACCTGGCCTTAGTTTTAACTCCACCCCTTCCCTTTCTAAATAGCTTGGCATGGATGATGAATCCTAATGGCTAGAATGCAGAAGATTTTATGGTCTCCTGCCCCCTCCCCAAAATGAGAGCGAGCGAGCAGGGAAGAATAATATATAACAGGACTCCCCTGTGTCCCTGCTAAGCCAGTCTCAAAACCACTGTTAAAGAATGTTGTACTTGAGACACAGATCAATCTTTTTTCACTCTTCAGATGTTCAGATGCAGGACTCCAGAGCTTCAGCCTTTCCAGAAGAGAAATATAGAGACATTCATTAATACCCACCCACCCCCGTGACTCACAGGCACTATGAAATCTTCAAGCTGAAAGTGATAGCAAAGACCTCTGAACAGGGCCGACCCGAATTATTATGCTGCCTGAAGCAGACCAGCAAATGTCACATCTCCCCACCTAACCATGGTGCATAATACTCAAAGCTGGACAAATTACTTTGGCATTTGAAGCGTTCTGCTATGCTCCTTGGACTAACGTGATAAATTGCAATGGTTGACAGACATCTGAAGCACAAAAATTGCACAAGTACTTTTTCTACTTCCTCACAGGGGGGAAAATGCACTGAAGACAGCTATTTAGCAATGAGTTATCTTCTAATTAAAGCCTAAATCCACTGCCCACAGGGTGAGCCAGGAATGGCCTCGGGTAGCACAACATTGCGGGACATTCCTGGTATTCCAGGTCTTGGAAAAAGACTGAAAAGGAAATTATGTTCTTGAACTTTTGTCTCTTGAAGACATCCCCATGCCATGCAGACTCTCACCGAAGCCGCCACATTCCATTCTCAGTTCCATGATCAAAACAGAGATGATAATAATAATTTCGTGTTAGAAATTATTCTGGATTGAAAGGATTTTTTGTGGGAGAAACTCAGCTCAGGGAATGCCCAAATGAGGCTCCTTTTATGTCCCCAAGAGCTGGGACAGAGACAGGCGCTCAATCCGTCATGCAGTACCAGGTTCCCCAAGAGCTGGAACTACCGACTTGCTAGCCTTCCAGCTAACAAGATGAGCTTCTTAACCACTGATCCACCACAGCCCCTAAAACTGAGATGAGAGAGTAGAATGATGTCATGTCAAATAAGCTGACTCTGGCAAGGCGCGCAATGGTTGATGAAGAGGAAGATTTTAAATACTTTGTGCTACTGGCATCATTGTGCTGGTGTTCCTTTACCCACCTTGCTCTAGATGAACCCAATGGACCCAACACCTCAAAACAAGAGGAACAAGGGGGATGGAGAGAGAACAGTGCGTATATGCATTTGGGCACGTGACGCCATCAGGAACAATGTACACACAAACACTGTTTACATTGATCCAGTGAGCACCACCGGGAGTCATACGGAGATGGATGCCCAGGCTTTAAGCCACCTCACATACAAAACTGAAATGTTTCCCTCTTCCAGCACTGCTTAGCCCTAAGATTTACTTCCCCACCCAGGGGACCAAGAGAAGATTTTAGCTAGCACCCTGCAATCTGGCAACCCTGGTAAGATGTCTTCTTAGCAGAAAATTCAGCCATGCTAAAATAACAGAGTATAGGGTGGTAATTTATGGATCAGGAAAAAGGTGGAGCTCCCGTCATCTGCTCCAGCTCCTGCCAACCTAGCAGGAAATTGCAAGTAGATAAATAGGTACCACTTTGGTGGGAAAGGTAACAGCGTTCTATGCACTCTGGCGTCTAGTCATGCTTGCCACTTTTTAGTTCTCCCTTTCAAGCAAAATAAAGCACATCCAAATAAACTTTGCAAATGATGATTAACATGAATAGATGCCACATTTAAAATAATTGATACCATCTAAATAGAAAGACAATACTGTACTGTATAATGATTTCACCATATTGGGACGGATGGCGACTGGTTTATCTATCTGCCTGCTTGCTCAGTAGACTGTTAATGATACAAGGCAACATAGTGGTTATAGTGTTGAATTAGAACTGATCAGACCTGGGTTTATGCCTCCACTCTGTCCTGAGGCTTACAGAGTACTTTGGGGGTAGTCACCTTCTAACAGACTAACCTTTCTCAAACTAATGTTCTGGAGATAAAAAAAATAACAGAAGGAAGACTCTGTATGCCTTCTGCTTCTTCTTGGAGGAAAATTAGGATGAAGCAGTTGCAAACAAAATACAGTAATAGCTCGTGGACAATTGCTGGTGGACAAACACCTCCCTTTAAATTAGAGCAGTCTCATATTGCAGAAAGAGGATGCCTTGAAACAGAGGACTGTTATCTATAATAATAATTTCATGCCAGAAATTATTGTGGGTTGAAAGGATTTTTGCAGAAGAAACTCCATTCAGGGAATGCCCAAATGAGGCTCCTTTCACGTCCCCAAGAGCTGGGACACAGACAGGCGCTCAATCTGTCATGCCGTATCCAGGTCTTGAACTGCCAACTTGCCAGCCTTCCAACTAACAAGGTGAACTTCTCAACCATGGAGCCAGCCCACTGCAGCCCCTGTTCTGTGACAGCCTGTAAAACAGAGGAGTGTTTTCTGCAATGCCGGATGCCACAATATCCCAGTCCCTGACCTCCCCGATGAACCTTTCTCTCTATTTCAATGTTAAGTAACAGAAAAACATTCATTCACACACAAATGAAACCACACATCACATTTAGCTGGGGTGGGTGGAGGAGTATGGTATTCTTCTGGGAAAGGTTGAACTCTTATTTGCCAAATAATTGCTTGGATTACTGATTACACACTGCTGAGATGCAATGAACAAACTAGTGTAAACTTTCCACTATTTCTTTTGTTCTCCTGAACTAAACATTTCACATTCCCTTCTGCAACCAAATTAAGTCAGCTGTGAATGTGAAGCCAGTTCTATCAGGTTGCTGCCTTTCTCATTCATTGGGGATCAGTTCGTAGCCATCTCAGGAGAGCGATTTGTTTGTCCCTGAGTGTAGCAATGGCCTTGCCTTCTCTTTATTTTATTTTTTTCATGCCCACACACATACTCCCCACTGCACAAAAAGAGATGACCTGGAACTTAGCAGTTACTTTTTTTCATAGAAAGATTGATTTGTCTTCTGGGCCTGAATGGCCACTTTGAGGCCACGTAGCAGGCTGAGAAGCTGAAGTTAACTATTTTTGCAGCTGAGAATGTCCTGTGAGTAGAACAGTAGAAAGTATTCGGATTGTCTCAGGTCTCTTGGCTATCATAACCCTGCTTTAACACAAATCTGCACTAGTTGGTTTTCATGAGAGTAATGTCTAAGTAACACCTATTATCGTACAAGGTTATAGCCGGACTAAGAAAAACTATAACACCATACATTTATAACACTGTTTTCTACAGCAGTTAATTTAATTTAATAGATTTATATACTGCCCTATCCAATGGACTCTGGACAGTGTACACAAGTTAAAACCAATATAAAACAATTAAAAACCTCTTAAAAACATAGTAATATTATCCTCTGCTGTGCCATTTACTATCTAGAAACAAATATAAAATCTACAAAATCTTAACATTGAAAAATTAATTGTTATGTTATGTTATGTTATGTTATGTTATGTTATGTTATGTTATGTTATGTTATGTTATGTTATGTTATGTTATGTTATGTTATGTTATGTTATGTTATGTTATGTTATGTGGCCGAAGCACCTGGGTGATGCACAGAAATCTGAAATAAAAAAACAAGCATCCCAGTTTAAATAACAATTTTAAATCTAAGAACAGTTGCAAAAGAAGATTAAAATAATGGGTAAAATCCTCCTGTCTGGATATAACCTTTGGAAGCACATTGCTGTAAGTTATTAAATAACTGTCAACAGTATCTGTTGCGTAGTAAGTCTGGGGAAATCAGCATGTGTCTTGATGGACAAATTCAAGTTTCTTGTTGTCCCTTCTTAGAGTACCTTATTTATTGAACAGAATCCGTGTGGGACATGGTAGATGTGTTGATGCCCTTTATGAATGGGGGATAATGACATCACCAAATTGTATCTATGGGGATGAAAAACAAACTATTCAACACAAAGTGATAGAGCACAATAAAAGAACCTGTAATGGAATTTTTACTGATTTCCTGGTTGTGACAAATGAAGGAAAACATCTGTCTGTCTAAGATTTCCTTATTGTTACATCAGATTTTAACTGGATTGCCTTCTAAATAGAAACAAAGGAAAGTCCTCTGACACCTTTCCACATAAAGCAGGGGTTCCCAACCTTTTTGCCCTGTGGGCCAGACCATGACCCACAGGTAGCTGAGCAGGCCAGTCATGTGGTTCCTCCCACCATAAATGCTGCCATAAAATGCATCCACAGCTGTCATAAACGCATTTACGACAGCCATGGGTGCACTTACAGCAGGCATGGGCGCATTTACGCAGGCACAGGCACGTTTCATGGCTGTCGTAAATGCATCCACTTTCACTTCTGGTAGCAGCGAGAGTGGCAGCAGGCCACATGAAATGGTGCCGCGGACTGGGGCTGGCCCACGGGCCGTAGGTTGGCCACCCCGACATAAAGGATCTCTGTAAAAGAAGGCATAAGATTAGGACAGACCCAGGCCTGCAGGCTAACTGTTCTCCAAGCAATGCTGGAGCCTAGCCACTTTCCCCAGTCAATTGGTAGAATCTTCCACAGCCGAAGGATCTAACCTCCTTCTGTTTCCAGTGGTGAATGTTCACCCTAAGCTCCTTGTCAGGAGCGATACGCAAGAATCATTCACACCCCCCTCTCTTTCACGCCTATTCCTTAATTGGCTGCGTTGAAAGAAAAGAAACTGGACCAGAACCCAAGCCAACGATGTTGGTAGAAGATTTCAAAGTTCTGACAGGGTGTCAAGAATCAGCCAAAAGATTTGTTCTGGAAAGGATTTTATGCGATAAAAATCACCAGAAGCTGCAGGCCAGCTGTGCTGAGGAAATCTGTGAGGAAATGAGGAGACAAAAGGAACAAGGATTCCAATACTCTAAACCAAATTTGTCCTTCCTCTAACAATCCCGCCCCTTCTTTCTTTTTCTACAGCAGGCGGAAAGGAGCCTAGACATGAAGTAATCTCTAGCACCCTGAAATAATGCCCTTTCCCCACTGCCATTTGGGAACAGCCAGCTGCAGCATCTCAACTATCCCCAATTTCCCTGCTCAGTTCCTGCTGTTTACAAATCCAGGTCAAAGATTTGCATTGCACATTCTTTCTTTGCCAAGGAGGACAGTTTACAACTCAATGTGGTTGGCAACTATCAGAAACGTTACTCCAGATATAAGGATTTTTTTTCACTAAACTACCTCTGGAAAGGGACTGCGGTGGCTCAAGTGGCTAAGATGCTGAACTTGCTGGTTGGAAGGTTGGAGTTCGAGTCCCGGGTACTGCATGACAAAGTGAGCTCATGCCTCTGTCCCAGTGCCTGCCAACGTAGCAGTTCTAAAGCAAGAAATTGAAAATAGATAAATAGGTACCATTTCAGTGGGAAGGTAAAAGCATTCCCGTGCCACATGTCCAGACACCACTGACTCTTTTGGGGCAGCAAAATTTCACAATAATTAGGGACCCTCCCAACGCTGGTGTCCTGGGCCCCACCCAGGAGGTGGCGAATTTGGCCTATTCCCCGGGTGACTGAAACCCACGCTACACCACTGCTCTTTGGTTATAAAAAGAGATAAGCACTGAACCTTAGAGTCAGATACAACTGGCTTTTGAGCAAGGGTTACCTTTACCTTTGCCTCTGGAAAAGGTTTAAGCACCATAGAAATGTGATCACCATATATAGAAGAGGGATGTGGTTAATTTTGTAGTTGGTCTTTCGCAGTGATGCTGACAAAGAATCGGATGGCCTCTTAAAGGCAAAACAGATTTAGCTAGTGTCTCTTGCATTGTTCTATGCACAGACCAGTGATAAAGTGGAACTTTGTGAAGTACAGACAGTCTTCCTGACAGCTGTCCAAAAGGAGGGTGCAAAATATAGGTTCTAGTGATGATCTCTGTTGACATGTCAGTATCAGCTTCAACAGGAATGGGAATTTTGTAAAGCTAATGGATCACAACTGCCCATTTAAGATTAAGTCATACTTCAGATAGTTTAGGTCTGGGGTATAGACCTCTTGGGTCTTAAAATAGGTACCATGCCTCAGAAAAATATTACCACTCTATTCCCTACACCAGGGATTCTCAACCTACAACCCGTGGGCTAAATGTAGCCCTCGTCACAATTTCATTGGGGGGAGGCATTGCCTCCACCACAAGTGCCATGTGGTGGAGAAAGGGCAAAATGGTCATCCGGCTCCCAGAGCTGTCTGAGGGGGTGTAACCTGGCCCCCAGCTTTAAAAGGTTAAGAACCGCCTAGAGTCAGGTTCACCTGATTGGGGCAGGATAATAAATCTAAATAAATAAATAAATAAATAAATAAACTCCAGCCCTACACATACACACCCAAATATACACACACACCACCGTTCCCCTTCACCAATTGGAGCTGAGGCAGGAAATAGCTGTCAAGAGTAGACAGAAGAACCTGTTTTATGGCGGCAGAATGTCCTCCAGAAAGGAAGAGAAATTATGGAATATGCACTTTGGAAGAAAAAACTCTAGATGTCAAAGGGCAACAAGCCTCTGCTATAAAAAATTCTTTAAAGTGGTTTTTTGGAAAGAGGCAACTGTTAGAAATCAGGCACTTTGCATTCTATACTATGCCAGAAATCACATTCAAAAGCATATTTCCAGCTGCCACTCATTATTATCTTCTTTCTTTATTTTCCAAACTGTTTCCTCCCAGCAGATAGACCGAAAGCTCTCAAGACGAGAGTATCGAGTAAATCTTTTCCCTTCATCTTATCATGTTTTGGATAATTAAAACTGAACACAGGCATTCCTTTCTTCTTCTTCTTCTTCTTCTTCTTCTTCTTCTTCTTCTTCTTCTCCTCCTCCTCCTCCTCCTCCTCCTCCTCCTCCTCTGCCTCCTCCTCCTCATCATCATCATCACTTGAAAAATATGGTCAGAAACCTGTCTGGCCTTCTACAGCCCACCTGGGTGTGGGACTAATGCTAGGACAGTGATGGCGACCCTTGGCACTCCAGATGTTCTTGAACTTCAATTCCCAGAAGCCCTGATCAGCAGAAGTGCTGACTTGAGCTTCTGGTAATTGAAGTCCAAGAACACCTGGCGTGCCAAGGTTCACCATCACTGTGCTTGGATTTCAGCTGGGCTTGTAGAGTGTTACATTCAGAAAATTAGACAACTACTATTGCTGAGTAGGGGCAAACTGCAGCCAGAAAACTATGAAGCCACAAGGGGCAGGATAAGAAAGTTTGGAACCAGAGGGAAGAGAAGCCAAACCAAGTAGTCCTGGCCCTGAGGATGCATCATGCCATTTAGGGTGGCTGCTGAAGTCTCTCAGAATTGCTATGCTTCTTTAGGTCTCCAAGTGGGGAAACATATAGCTGGGTAAATGGTGAAATAGTCATGTTGCTAGTGGAGCAGAAACTTTCATTTGTGTATGTGTGGTCATATGAAAACTGAGTGTGAACAAAGTATACACACAAAAGCTGTTAACCCCATCAGTGTCTCCACCTCTTCCTCCTGTTAAAAAAATGATTTTCTCAAACAATTAAACAAGCAAGAAGAAATTAATTGCCATTCTTCCTGTGCCTCTTCTTGTTCTACTGGGATAGCTGCTTAAACACTAGCAGATTCTGTACCTTACATAGGTGTGCAAGACAGTGGGTTTAGATGTAATTATGCCTATAGCAGACTTGCCATCTGAAACTCTCTTGCATAACAGTTACACAAAAGACAAAACATCCACAGGCAAATTGCTGTCAGTTAAGAAATCTCTGTAGATTTGGCATGCAGCAGGTGGTATCTCAATCCAACCCATCACCATTGTCACCTCTACCCTCATCCATCACAACATTCCTAATCCACCTTTCTCTGAATGAGCTCAGCACAGTGTACAGTCAAACCTCGCATAACGCATGCCTTGCATAGTGAAAAACTCGCACAACGAGCAGGCATTCCACAAACCTTTCCAGCTCACATAATGAAATTTTTCTTTATCCAAAACCGGCATTTCCTATGGAAAAACTCACATAATGAAAATTTTCTTTATCTGAAACCGGCATTTTCTATGGAAAAACTTGCATAACAAAAATTTTCATTATGCGAGTTTTTCCATAGGAATTTTCGTTATGCAAAAAAACCCTCACATAACGAAAAACTCGCATAGAAAGTAGCCTCGTGAAATGAAATATTTTCGTTATGTGAGGTTTACTGTACATGGTTGTCGTCCTCTGTATGTTATTCTCACAACAAGCCTGTGAGCCCAAAGAAGTAGGAAGAAGAGACTGGCACAAGATCTCCCAATGAGCTTCATCATTAAATGGAGACATGAGACTAGGGCTATGGACTCCCCATTCCTGGTCAACTAACCTTAGACTATCTTCTTGGCTAATATGAGAGATCCTTTCAAATGGAGGTACTCCACTGGATCAAACCTCAAGGTTGCTTGCATACATTGTGTGTGCCCTCAGCCATAGAGCTATGTCTCCCCCCCTCCCCCCGTAAGTGTTTCAGAAGATCAGCATCCATGGAGATGCTACTTCTTAATCGACTCACTTGTCATCTTTTGGCAGAAATGCTTTTATTTTAAATGCATACTGGTTTTGTTTTAGCGTTCATCCCATCTGGCCTTTTCCACATCTCTCCACCCTGCCTACAGTATGATAAATCCTCTAATGAGGGTTTACTGTAGGTCTGTTTACCCATTCCACCCCCTCAACATGCCAACGATGGCTGTTTCCCAATGATTTCTTGCCTTCATTTTCTCGCTGGCTTTAACGATTGTGTTTACTAAATGTATTTTAATGTGCTAACCTTCCACCTCTAGACTAGATGTGTATTGATCTAGTTTGGAACTGGGCCGAAATCCTGCTGTTGTTATAACAAATAGCTGCAAGCAAGTCTCATGTTTTCGCTCACTGGGTACAATAATAATATTTCGAAGATCTTTACGTCTTGTTTAACCATTTGCAACAGCCCTGAAATGCAGGTTTGCTTTGATCAAGCAGTTGTTAAACTAAGGCATTTTCACAGAAGAAGATAATTTGCCAGGAAAACCAGAGCTGAGTTTCTGCCATAAGCTCTTTGCTAATTAACCAGCTCAGTTGTTGCAAGTTTATCATACCTACTGGCTGAAATTTTTAGAAGACAGAGCAGAACAGGTCCATCAAGGTCCTCAGGATGACACATGACAAATCCATAGAGAGCAGCATTTGCAATGAACTCTTGCCCTATTTAGCAGCTCGTACTGTATCTTGCAAAGTCATCTAATTGCCAATAATACTGTAGAGCAGGAATTCTCAACCTGTGTCCTGCGGGCCAGATGTGGCCCGTGGCACCATTTCATGTTGCCCCCCACTGCCTCCTCTACACCAAGAAGTGCTATGTGGTGGAGGAAGGACAAAATGGCCATGTGGCCCCCAAAGCTGTCTGAGAGAGCGTGACCCAGCCCCTGGCTTTAAAAGGTTGAGAACTCCTACTGTAGAGAGAGAAAAGGAACATCAAAGAAAGAATGTGAAGGTGTGTCTTGACTGTCAAATCAATTGGATTTCTAATCAGGTTTGTGGAATCGATGCAAAGTGACAACCCAAATCATGGAGCGGTTTTCTGTGTAGTGTATTAATACACCGTCTTCTCAATCATTTATCTTTAAACCAAGATGGAAATTGTGTCTGGTATGCTGCGTTTCAGTATGTCATATGGAAGTCACAAACCCTGACATCAGACACTGGTTTAGGACCAAAACAACTTCCATGAATTTAGATGGAAAGATGAAAAATAGAGGATGCATTTAGATGGCCGCAAAGATGCATGCTTGATTATAATAATAATAATAATAATAATAATAATAATAATAATAATAATAATAATTATTATTATTATTATTATTATTATTATTATTATTATTATTATTATTATTATTATTATTATTATTATTATTTCATGTCAGAAATTACTCTGGGTTGAAAGGATTTTTGCTGAAAAAACTCCACTCAGGGGATGTCCAAATGAGGCTCCTTTCATGTTCTCAAGATCTTTACCCACTGAAGTGGTCCCTATTTATCTACTTGCAATTTCTTGCTTTCAGTCTGCTAGGTTAGCAGGAGCTGGGACAGAGACCAGCACTCATTCCGTCATGCAGTACCCGGGTCTTGAACTGCCGACTTGCTGGTCTTCCAGTTAATAAGGCAAGCTTCTTAACCACTGAGCCACTGCAGTTACCCCTTGATTATAAAGGAAAGCATTGTTTTACTAGGAGCCATATCGTTTAAAGCGTCCCTTCCAATCTGCTGAGAAATTGCTCCAGCCCAATCCCACAAACATAGCAATCCCACAGCTAAGATTAAAAAACCCAGCTTGGACATAGATCAGGGGTCAGGTTGGAGTACAATTAATTTATGCCATGAGGTCACCAGGAAACAGATTGCATTTGGCTTCTCCACAAGCAGCCCAAAATACAACACATTTCCTGTGTGATTATACCCTAACTTAGAATTCTTCACCCTGAGATTTCATCACTAGGTAGGTATTTATGCGTCAAAACCAAACTGAGAGTACAGATTCACATATAATTTCATTCTGCTGACTTGTATGTATGGCTGTAGATTTACTTCAATTTTTCCCTTCCCACTTCTCATATTTATCTTTAAACTAGACCTGGATCAAACCTTCAAAAGTGCCTTCAGGCAGAACTCTTCTTCTCATGTAGCATCCAATTCCAAATAGTGGTTATCATAATTACAATCAGCCATGAAGATTGTCTTGGGAACAATATAATGCAGTGGGCTTCTATTTGCTTTCTGTATCACAGTGTGACTCCTGTACCACTGATCCAGTTCCACTTCCTGGTCCTGAGCCCTTTTGGCACACAGTCCTTCTCAGCCCCAGGCCAGTATTGATGAAGCTGCTGCCCTCCATCCAGATGGATTCAAGCAGGATTCAATCCACTTGGGGACCATCACCCTTCCCTGTGGACTTCAGCACCCAAGGCCATTAGTCCTCAGGGTGGTCAGGTTAGTTAACTGCCACTTGATGATCAGCACTGAGTCACTGACAGTATGGTCTTCTACTCTATTACCATAGCATGATAACTTGGCCAGACTGTATGGGGCATAATTGTCTTTGGTTAAAAGAGGCAAAATGAGCACCATAATTACATAGCCTTGTAGCTCCAGGACAGTGATGGCTTACCTTGGCACTCCAAATGTTCTTGAACTTCAATTCCCAGAAGCTTTGGTCAGCACGTGTACTGACTTTGGCTTCTGGGAATTGAAATCTAAGAACACCTAGAGTGCCAACGTTGGCCATCACTGCCATAGTATAACACGGTAGGTAGATTTTGTCAATGTGGACAAGTGGACAGAGTATAGTGTGGGAGAGGCAAAAAACTTCCATTCCCAGTGATGCTGTTTGTACATGTGGGTTTTTTTTTAAAACGTTTTGCAAGCTTTGAACCAAATTGGTTCTGCATCTATATCACATTTCCCTTCTTTTCTTGCCTCATGTTTAGGGACAGCTGGCTTTCTCTGGGGTTTTCTTCACACACACCCTACCACTTTGCATCTTTGTCCCCACCTGTCTGTGTGACATCAGAATTAGTTGTGGTAAAAAAACCCATCAGTTTAAAACAGTGATGTCATGCTGTAAGAATAAAACACTCTCCTTTTTTTTAGCTGGGGCTTAAACCCCACAGTCTGAGAAAGTCTGGCCAGAAAAGGTTTACAATTGCAAGGCTCTTGAAGAAGTAGCACAAGAAAACTAGAGTGCATCTGAACATGTGCAAAATGTTCTCTACTTGCCATGCGAACAACACAACCAACCTGCACATTTGACATATTTGGGCTGGATGAATTAGCCATGAGTTCCATAATACAGTTGTACCTCACTTAAAGAACATAATGTGTTCCACAGGATTGCTCTTTAAGTGAGCTTGCTCTTTAAGCGAAACACCATTGTAAGTGACCAATTGTGACTTCTGGAGGCGGGTGGATTGAGAACCCTGATTTATTTGTTAAGCAAATTTTTGGTTGGTCTTATTTGTTAAGTGAAGCGAACATTCAGGGAAAATTCTGCTCTTTATGCGAGTTAATCTCTAAGCGAGGCATTCTTTATGCGAGGTTTGACTGTACTGAAATCATCTTTGAGAGAATCACATCCCCCAACTCTGCCTTAATCCTAAATATAATGGGACTTCTGGATGGTGACCTGTAGTTATGCAAAGCTGGCAAAATCTGAAGGTTTTTGGTGTGGGGGTTTTTTTTTGGGGGGGGGAGATTTTTTTTTGTTTTTTTGAAACAACTACCACTGGAATCCACCAGCCACGTGATGTGCAACTATTCTAATCTCTGGACAGAACTACATTCTGCATAAACACAGACACCATATTCCTATTGTGTTTGTGTTTTCTGAGACTGGACTGAGTTTAGTTCAGTCTCTGAGCTATTACAGCTCCCACCCTTGGCAGAAAGGTCTAAAGAAAGAAAGAAATGTTAACTTCGTTGTACATATAATATCTAACATATCCTCCTTCCCAGCAGGTTTTCTCTGATTCCTTAGCAGTTGTTCCAGTCTCTTCATCCTCTCATAATCCTGTAATCTGCCAAAGGACTGAAGTGTAATTCATAAAGTCAAAACACACAAGTTCACTAAAGACAGTGTGTATTTTTTCATTGGACAATGCTGGCACATTCTGCAGAAGAACTTGCCAATAAATTCAAGCAATGAACCTTAGAACCTTTGCTGTCCATCCAAGAGAACCTACTTCCTGAGAATTCAATAGTTCAAGAAGAAGTTCAACATCTGGCTAATGGGAACAGGCTGGGAGGACATTCACCATAAGCATGATGACAGTAGTGCATTGTCTGAGTCCCAGAACCTCCTCTGCTCTCCCATAGCATCTCATGACCCACTGATGTCTACGTTTGGGTCATATAGTGAACTCATGTAGATATTGGCTAGATTCCAATTGTCATGTATGCTCGCAGAAAGCAAATTGTGTAAGTCACATCAGAAATCATGATTCATGCCCAGAACAGCTACCAACACCTTGTTAATGGTCATTGATTACCAAGACATGGTTTTCTTTATGCAAGTATAGATTGACAATAGGATTCTAGCCAATAAAGTCCCCTCACCCCATCCTAGAATACCACACACCTCTTAATATAGCTAGAGTTGTGCACAATTTAGAAAACATTTTCACTCACTGCCTAGAATACTTCTCTAAATTAACTCTATTGTAACTTAACTTCCATCCTGTAAGAGTCATAGTCTGAAAAAGGAACTATGCCAAGCTCTGAAGCTTTCAATACTGAGCTTCTTTTCATTTGGTGCTGCTTAGGTGCTCCCTTTTTCCAATTAATTGGAAGTAGAATCAAAACATGAGCTTCACATGGCACTTAAAATAAGACCATATACCAGTGATGGTGAACCTTGACACTCCAGCTGTTCTTGAACTTCAATTCCCAGAAGCTCTGATCTGTCAGAGTGATGACCTGGGCTCCTGTTAATTGACGTCCAAGAATTCCTGGAGTGCTAAGGTTCGCCATCATGGCCATATACCATCCAATAATGTCTGTCCTTAGAGCCAAGACATTTCTGAGTAAATATGAGAAGTAGGGCTACCCTGAACTTTATTTAGAAGCTTCCACCTTTTAGCATCTGGACAGAATCTTGCTAAAAAAATTGTGTGTGAGCATTTGAACTCGAAGACTGGAAGGTTGGAGTTTGATTCCTGAGTACTGCACAACGGAGTGAGCTCCCGTCTCTGTCCCAACCTAGCTCTGTCCCAACCTAGCAGTTCAAAAGCAAGAAATTGCAAGTAGATAAATAGGGATCACTTCAATGGGAAGATAAACAGCATTCTGTGTTGAGGCATGCCTGCCACATGTCCACGGAAATGCCTGCAGACACATTCAGTGCTCTGTTTGGCTATAAAAAGAAATGAGCACTGAACCCTAGAGTCAGATACAACTAGCTTTTGAGCAAGGATGATCTTTACCTTTAAGAAGTCCCCCCATTGGCCATCTTTTATGTGACTGGTGTTGAGAGTAATTGTGTGCCCACATTTGCAAACACCAAGCAACCCCCCATGTAAAGGACAGTCTCCTGGTAAGGAGAAACCACTGAGTGATTGCCTAAGGAAAGGAGGCCACTTACTTAAGTTATACCCCTTAAGGAAGGAAGGAAAATTAAGAGCAAACAACGCAATGCCTCTGTGGAACAGAAAGCAATTCCAGATTCAGAACCTTGAAAATTTTTCTATAGTGCTTTGCCAGTTCATATTGGGTAGATTAGTCGTGCATTTGGATTTTAAGTAGAAGGAAATGGTAAAATTAAGGAGAACAGATGAGAAAACAATGCAAAAACATGAATGCAATAGTTGGACAGCGGCTCCTTCTGGGTAATCCCAAAATAAACAATCGTAATTTAGCTTGAAGACTGTTGACTAACAGGATCTTTCCAAGAAACAAGATTCCATCACTAGAGAATGTGGCTTCCAAGCAGAATGGTTGTTAGTCCCAGCCAGCAGGCTCTGCTGGGGCTACCAGCCAGAGACAGAAGAGCGAAGCGTGTGTGTGTGTCTACATCTATGAATGTGCATGTGTTTCTGACAAGGCAAGGATTAGGAAGTAGGCTGTCATCATCTCCATTCTGCTTAAGATCAGTTAAGTCATAGAAAGGAGGCTGAAAATGAAAGAGGAAGTTTCAGGCTAACACTGCCTTGGAAGGAAGGAGTAGCAAAGAATCATGAGAACTGGTACACCCATTTCAGGGTATCCCTGGCTTGAAGAAGGACAAGAAGGAGGGAGAAGGAATGAAATGGTTTTTTTTAAGGCAAACAAACAACATGTTAACATTCTGTATCAATGTTAGATGAAGCGGGCATGACCGGCAGGGATAAAGCTGGGACTGACATTTATATCTAGAATATATGGACACGACTTTAACAAAGATCTTTAAATAAATCCTCAGGATCAAAATGGACTACTGTATATACTCGACTATAAGTTGTCCTGAATATAAGTCAAGGTACCTAACTTGGACCTCTAAAACTAGAAAAATAGATTGACCTGAGTATAAGTCGGGGGTGGAAAATGCAGTAACTGTTAGTGAGTTTCAGTAATTAAAATATATGAAAATATGGTAAAACTAATTAATTCAGACAGTTGTGTTGGTATGTTTTTGAGTTTTTATGGTAGTGTTAGTGCTTTTTTAAAAAATGTATGTTTGAATTTGCACCACCACAGTTTTGGGACCCTCAGGGTCGTTGACCCGAGTATAAGTCAAGTCCCTTTTTTTGGACATCATTTTGGGGACTAAAAAACCAGACTTATACTCAGGTATATACAGTATACAATGAATGGTAGAAGCAGAGTTGTCTTAGGTCAGACATAAAGTACATTTTAAAACTCCTCATTTCCACTACTTGCACTTTAATTTCCTTTTATTGTGTGATGATACTAAGAACATATTCTTCATTTGTAAGTGAATTTGCTCAGGCATTGAAGGAAAGTGATTCTGGACAAGGGATGTTTCATCACCTTCTAATTGCAAAGCTCATCTAGCTGTTCTCTGAATGACAGCTCACACAGAAGCACCCACACGCCTTTGCACACATGCAAAGAGTCCATGTTTGATGGGGGTTTCTGGTAGTTGCAGACACACAAAGTACACTGTTTTCTTTCCACAGATGAATCTCAACACATTCAGGGCATGGTGTTTCTATAGGAGAGGCGATCTTTGCATCCACCTTTCCTGGAGCCAAAAGGATTCTTTTCTCCAGAGGACTGTGCAGAACGCCATCTGCTTTGGCAAAGGCAACAACCTAGGAAGACATTTGGGAGACAGATGAGGCAAACGACACCCACCCACGCTTCTGATCTGAAAGTCCATTGTACTCCTTTCCCACTCTCGTCTCAGGGGACCTCCAAGCTGACAAACAGCTGTTTCTGCTCATTCCCAAGGGTAGCTGGATTTATGGAGGGCTGTGTTGCCCTCTCTCATTCACAGTCTTGTTAAAAGTTCAGGGGATCCATCTGGATAGAAGAATGCCTTACAGAAGCCAACTCTTGTATAACTATTGCCAATGAACATTCTGGAGTGTACAGTGTACTCCCCACTCCCCCTCTCAAAGATAGCATGGCTTGCTCTGGTGCCCCTTTCCACAGATAGTTAGTTGAATCAGTTTCACACTGGATTGGGATATACTGTAGTAATGGTCCTCCTTGCTTGATAGCAAGTAATATCCAACTCTAGGGTGCAGTGCTCAACTCCATTTACAGCCAAAGAGCCAGCACTCAGCATCTTCAGACGTTTCCGTGGTCAGGCATGACTAGACACTGTAGCACACGGAATGCTGTTACCTTTCCAGGCAAAGTAATACACATTTATCTACTTGCAGTTTCTTGCTTTCAAACTGCTAGGTTAGCAAAAGCTGGGGCAGATGATGAGATCTCACTTGTTTGTGCAGCTTTCAGGTCTCAAACTGCTGGCCTCTGTATGCATGACATACAGAGACAACAGATAAAGTGGTTTGCCCCAGTGGTGGGCAGCAACAGGTTCACACACACACACACACACACACACACACACACACACACACACACACACACACACACACACACACACACACACACACGGAGGGGGGTAGCGAAATTGGGTGGCCTCTGGGCAGGGAGGGTTTTTGCGAAATTGGGTGGCCACACCCACCTCCCTGCCCTGCCCCATCAGGTTTTGTCCCTGCAAGTGGTTCAAGGTCTCCCTTGTTCAAAACCCAGTCATATCCGACTCTAGGGTGCAGTGCTCATCTCCATTTACAGCCAAAGAGTCAGTGCTGCCTGTGTTTGCAGATGTATACATGGCCATATGGCAGGCATGACTAGATCGCCCACAACATAGGCTCCACCCATGACATAGGCTCCACCCATGACGTAGGCTCCACCTATGGTGTGGTAGCGAAAATTTTTGCTGCCCACCACTGGTTTGCCCATTTGGAGAGAATGTCTTGGAATTCCATACCTTACAAGGCATATGTGGAAAGAGGAGAAGGACAAAGACCACGAGGAAGACCAAGAGGAAGGTGGAGGGACAACATCAAAGAAATATCACAAGAACACCAAATAATACTGGTCAAAGTCACTAGAAGTGCCAGAACAGGAACTTTGCATCTCCCTCAATACCCCATGGAAGAGGAGGAGAAGGAGAAGGAGATGATGACTGTTTGTTCAATAGCCAGATTCTATTGTCTATCCTATATTACATATAATTGTGTATTTGGCTGTGGGAAAATTTCTGCTAATTAACAAATTGCCACTTTCTTTTCATGGTTGCTTACCAGTCATATGATAAGCTAATTAGCAGGCATCACCACCACAGTTTACACAATTACAAAATTCCTCCCCAAATTTCAGTCACTGTCTATTAACTTTCAAGCAAAAGAGGTTTGTAATGCAAGATGTCAATTCAAATGTCATTGAGTCTGCTTTGATGTGGCCTTCTTCTGCTATGTACATCTAACACAGCACATTTATGGAGCCCATGCACTCAGCAATGCAGTGAGGTCTGGACATATCTGTGAACAGCCACCCAACAAAAATGTTGACAACTAAAATGCTGTTCATGAAATAAAATAAAAATGGTTAAAAACTACAGACCTGCATGACCAGCAAGAAGTCCTGAAAAAACATCCATTAAACTAAAAGGCAACAAGGGAAGATGTCAGGCTTTCAAGCTCACACATAAATGAAAAAAGCAAAACTTGTGCATCCCCCCCCTTCCAATGGAACATGGAAGTATCCAAGTGAATGTGACAGCTGAGCTCTATTAGTGCTGCATAATGATTATAGATTTTTAAAAGCCATATTGAGGAGACTTTGGAATAAAAGTATGCACACAATTTGCAGAAGTGAGTTTAAACCAAATGCATTCAAGTTCCCTGTGTTTTAATTTAGAACATCTTTCTGGAGGTTTTCTTCTAGGACTGTCTATGAATTCTGGTTTTGGGGGAAAGAACGGCAAGGGCTGCAGTGGCTTAGTGGGTAAGACATTGACCCTGATGACCGGAAGGCCACAGGTCAGCAGTTCAAGATGCAAGTGCTGCACAACAGAGTGAGTGGCCGTCATCTGTCCCAGCCCTTGCCTATCTAGCAGTTTGGAAGCAAGAAATTGCAAGTAGATAAATAGGTATCACTTCGGCAGGAAAGGTAACAGTGTTCCATGCAGTAGTGGGATTCAAAAAATGTACTACCTACTCTGTGGAAATAGTATGGTGGACATGGCCAGGAGGAAAGCCCTATGTTGCACCTGAATTAGGACTACATTATTTTAAAACTTGGATGGGTGAGGCCAGCTGGCATTTCTGTTACCAGTTCTGGTGAACTACGGCAAACCGGCTGAATCCCACCACTGGTTCCATTCATCTGGTCACACCTTCCACATGATCATGGGAACATCTGCAGAAGCAGGCACCACAAGCTCTTTGGCTATAAACGGAGATGAGCACTACCCCTTAGAGCTGGACGCTTTCAAGCAAGAAAGACCTTTAGCTATGGCAAGAGTGTGGAGGACCAAAGAAGAAAGTGGAGTGCTACTAAACTGGTCCATGAAAAGGACTTGACATGCACAAACGACTTGAAACAGTTAAAAGGTGGGAGTGAGGGCCAAAGATGGATCTGAGGGATTGGGTGAGAAGGTCCTACAGACAGTGACCAGGTGGACAGAGTTGGAAAGCAATCGAGTTTGGCGACAGAGAGGGGGGGGGGAGAAAAGGAGTTGTGGTCTTCAGGGATCAATGAACAAAATTGCAACGTGGGGCATCTGGATCTGTTTTCCTGCTAAAGAGTGCCAGATTGTGTACATGTGGTGGGGGTGAGCAAGAGCTGGTCATTCAGAAAGGCAACACTGTCAGGCCATTTCGGCTTGATCACTTGCAGGAACAGAGATGGTCTGGGGTGAGGAGGGGGAGACAGTGACATTAATTTGCAACCCACTGCCTCTTCAAAGGGCCCTTTGTTCCCAGAGCCACCCATCCTTTCCCCCTTCTGTCCTTCTTTCATCCATCAAATTGCACTGGGAAGAGATTTCCCTCTTTGCCCCCAAGTTTGCACCAATTAGTGGCTCAGATTTCTCTCAACACAACTGAACTGATGGTGCCTGGAGTTTAGTGACCAAGTGGAGTCTTTGAAGGGCTAGACCAAGAGTTGGAAAACTAGACTCCTCAACCAAGAGAAAGCGCCTCTCTGTTTGGTAATGGAGATTGTGCGGTGGGAGGAGGGGTGTCAAAAGAGAAGTATGCCAGAATTGAAGACCAAGTCAGACATTTTGCTGGCTGACATAGAAGAATAAATGTTAAATTAAATTAATTTTTTTGTTTTATTTTTTTGGAACAGCATCTAAACAATTCTCAGGTTCCTATGGGAATTGCATTTTTTGACATGACTGCTTTATTCTCCCACCTCCAGCTTTGTCCCTGGAAAAGAGGTTGTAATCCTCCTCAACCTACACATTTCTAATACTTGGTGGCCAACATTTCTCACCAGGAGGGAAGCGGGAAGCTTAGATCACAGATGCCAATTTTTTCTTCTTAACTGAAAACACATGGAGCTGAAAGTGAACTTTGCCAAGGGATCAAGTCAGAGGATGGAATTTGGGGCAACGAAAAAAGAAAACACAACCAGCCAAACACAAATTTCTCAATCTGTGTGACAATTCTAACTCTGCAGAGACATGATTGAGACCGTGGAGGGTTGAGGAGTCAACCTGAAACCTGGGTAGTTCAGGAGCATTTGGAATAACAACAAGGAGAGGCACACAATAAGAGAGCAAAAGAATGAGAAAAAGATGCTCCAAAACTCTGTAGAAAAGAGGAAATTAAAAACCTTATTAAAATAAAGCTGTAAAGCAAGCCAAAACAATCCGGATCAGGTTGCCAAGATAATTACAGGATAATTCCGTGCAAAAGCCTTGTGACTGTATTTGTACTGCCCAGGATTAAGGCGGGCCAAATAAAAAGGGCTGAATATATAAAATAGAGACCTCATTTGAGGTCCCACAAGCAAATACCCAAAATAGCCAAATGCACCATATCTTTGTTCAGAGATAACATCTAGACTCACAGCTGGGGAATAACTAGTTATTAGTGACTAGTTACTTGTAGTTAATTCCCCCAGCAATGAAAATATAATAGGATTCTTCCAGACAGAGGATTTGTTCTCCAAAATGTACCTAATCAGACACAGATGGTATCCGTATTTATCCTACAATCCCCATTACATAACATTTATTTTGGTCCAGACATAATCTGTGAGTCTTTTACAAGATTTTTTTCCCCTTCCTGAAGACATGGTGGATTTTTATAGTGGTTTGCCCTAAGGTAGATTTTAGTGCTATGTTAGTGATCCTTCCTTCCTTCCCTAACCCGGGCCTAAAGTCCCAGCAGTCACACAACCCAACTGCAGTTTTGGCAGGGAAAGCATGCCGAGTTGTGTAAGGACTGGTTGAAGAACATCCTGCTGCCTCTCTTCCAGTGATGGGATGTCAAAAATTCTACTACCACGCCATGACGTCACGGACGTCATGGGCGTGGCCAATGTCATGACGTCATGACGTCATGGGCGGAGCCAACGTCATGACGTCATGACGTTGTGGGCAAGGCCAAAAATAAAAAATAAATAAATAAACATGCACACAGACCCGTATATAACTTAAAGAAATAAAATAAAGAAATAAATAAAATAAAATTTAAATTAAAGTACAACCACCCACCGAAAACACAAATAAATCACCCACCCACCTCCCCTAGAAGGGGCGGGGGGGGCGAAGAAGGAGAAAACTCGGGGCAGGCTCGGAGCTCTAGGAGGGCAAGGGTGCCAGGCAGCGGGGGTCGGGAGGCGGTGACCCAGGCGCAAGCAGGACTGGGAGGAAGGGCCACTGGCTCCCGGGGCCGGAGCAGGAAAGGGAGTGGTCGCCTTCAGGGCTCGGGCCGCTTGGAAACCGAAGGCGGAGACGCAGCCGCCCAGGGAAGTCCCGGGCTCTTACCTCGCACCAGAATCCGGCGGCAGTAGTCCGCTTCGCCGGCCGAGGCTTGGCTCTCCGTGTCCCGGACGGAGTCTTTCGAGGCGCCCCCGGGGCTGGGGGCCGAAGTCCCTGGCGCCAGATCCTGGGTTCCTCCGGCAACCTCTGCGCGTAGCTTGGCTTTCTCCAGCGCCCCGTGGGGCTCCTTGTCCCGGAGTCGTTCTGGGGGGGCCGCGGGCTCCCCCAGGAGGAAGGGGCGCCTGCCAGCATCGCTCCCCCCATCGCTCATGCCTGGAGTCCCCCGGGAGGGACTGAGCATCCACAGGCTTCTCACGCCGCCACCGTCTCTGTCGCCGCCTCCTTCCCTCCTGCTCTCTCCTCTCCCCCGTTGGGAGGGAGCCAACCAGAGGGGGGAGGGAGGGGGAGGCAGGAAGGCAGCCCATCTCTAACCTCTCTCCCCCCCCCTCTAACCCTCCCCCCTTTCCCCCTTCACATTTTCCTATCCCTCAACTCTGGTTCGCAGCTCCAGCTTCGGAAGATTTTTTTTTTTTTAAATTGGATCCATTTGGCTCCAATTGACTGCGCATGTCCAGAAACTCAATTTGACGCATGCGCAGTCAATTGGAGCCATTTTATCTCTGATTTTAATTTTTTTTTTTCCTTTCGGTCAGGCGTCCGGAACCGGACGCCCCAAAAGTGGACTTCCCCTCACGGAGAACCCTCCGGGAATCATCTTACCGGTTCCAGAGATCCGTCTAGAACCGGTGACATCCCATCACTGCTCTCTTCCCATCAACATTGAAGATTCCTGTACTACAATTTGAGACAGTGTCAGAGACAGTGAGAAACAGGAGCAAAAGCGTGTTCACAGAAATTAATCCCAGTAAGTCACATCCTCATCTGTAACAAACAGGGCTGAACTGGGAGAAGCAATGAAAAGAGCTGGTACAGTGGAACCTCAGTTAACAAGTGGCTTGGTTAACACAAAAATCGCATAACAAAAGGAAAGCCATAGAAAATAGTGGCTCCGTTCATGGATTTTTTTTTAACGGATTAATTGGTTTTCAATGCATTCCTATGAGAAACCACATTTTGGTGAATGCATTTTGGTTTTCAATTCATTCCTATGGGAAATTCAGTTAAAGTAATTTTCGCTGTAAGAAACATCCTGGAGAACTGACGTTCCACTATAGTTATCGTACTTCAAGTCTGGCCAGTTAACCTGCTACAGTAATAGAGAAGACCATACTGTCAGTGACTCAATGCCTCCACAGGCAGCAATTAACAATCCTGACAACCCTGATGACTAATGGTCTTGGGTGCTGAAGTCCACAGGGAAGGGTGATGGTCCCCAAGTGGATTAAATCCCACTTTATTCCCTCTTGATGGAGGGCAACAGCTTCATCAATTCTGACCTGGGGCTGAGAAGAACTTTGTGTGCCAAAAGGGCTCAGGACCAGAAAGTGACTTGCAGAAGTGAATCAGCGACATAATTGTATGCTCTTAAATTACTTTTCTAGTTACAGGGCTGAAAGAAAAAGTGAATGTGGAGGTACATCTTATAACACTCAGATGTGTTTTTCAAGTAACTGAAAGGAACTATTTTAACATTACTGGAGATTTGCTTGTAAAAACAGTACCTATAACATGAACAGACTACTTTTGGGGTCAATATAATTACTTTTACTTTTCTAAAAATAATACTTGTTACAAATTTGACAGTACTATCCTATGTATAGTTCTTATGACATAAGTTCCTTTTGAGATGAAGGGGGTCTACTCCAAACCATACAGGTGTGTATGGCACTGCAGTCTGTAATAGTTTGGCAAAAGTTCTGATTCTCCACCTTGTGCGTGAACTCCCTCCCTTTAAAGCCAGGTTCAATTTACTTTAAGAGGAAGCCAGAGGGAGGACAATTTGGGCTAACAGATGCTGGAAATTAAGAGCAGACCTTCCCTCATAATCCGGCTCATTGTCTTTTCAGAAGACCAGAGTGCTGAACTGAATGGAGCCATCTACGAGTTCTTAGGTTCTCGTATCACTTTCCACCACTTTGTCATGGGTCGTGAGGGTACGGGATGAAGTGAGGCGAGATGGGACTAAAGAAAAGGTTGTATTACTAATGCCATAGGGCTGGAATTGATAAATTAGCAAGATAAGAGTTTACACATGCACTCCACAGGAAATCAGGTCAACAAAACTAAAGATTTTGGTGGCTGTTTGTAGAACCAAGAAGGAGAAGGAGAAGATGGCGACAATGACGTTTCCTTATCACTTCAAACTTTTCTGCTCTCTCTGTTTGGTATTTTTCTTCCTCTGTTTCTGGGCCAGATATGAAACTGCTAAAATGAAGCTGCCTTTTTTGGTGAATTCATTCTGTAGTTCCTTTCATCTGACCTAGTGAGAGAAAGATTAGCCAGCACAAGGTGGCTATTCCCTGGGGGACACCAGATTGCAGTTCAAAAATACCACAGTATTAGTGGAGGCTCCTTCTGCATACCCTTCTCTCTTTGGTGAAGTACTGGATTCTCAGTCTTGAGGAGATAGGAAATAAAAGTAATTAGATGCTGAAAACCATCATAAATTTGGGTATTTCCTGTGGGTATTTTATCCCCAGCTAAGAAATGCAATGAGGCCCTGACCCAAGTGAGACTCCATTCAGAATTAGGCCTCTGCTGCTCCTTTTTCTCAAGACAAAAAGTTGCTGTGGTGAAGCATGTGCTGGGCAGTTTGGTACCTAGAAGTACCCCTTCCAGGAGCCTGAGTTTCTAAACAAATAAACAACTGCTTACAAAAGTGAGGTGGACTTTAAAAAGCTCCTGATTAGGTTGAAAGAAGAAAGTGCAAAAGCTGGCTTGAGACTCAATATAAAGAAAAACAAGATCATGGCAACAGGCCCTCTCAGTCCCTGGAAAATAGAGGGGGAAGAAGTAGAAGCAGTGACAGATTCTACTTTCTTAGGATCAAAGCTCACTGCAGATGGTGATGGCAGCCATGAAATAAAAAGGGGACTGGTTCTTGTGAGGCAAGCGATGAGAAACCTGGGGAGCATAGTGAAAAGTAGAGACATCACATTGCAAGCAAAAATTCGCATAGTCAAAGCAATGGTATTCCCGGTGGCAATGTATGGTTGTGAGAGCTGGACCATTAGGAAAGCTGAGCGCAGAAGAATAGATGCCTTTGAGATGTGGTGTTGGAGGAGAGTTTTGAGAGTCCCCTGGACAGCGAGGAGAACAAATAGGTCAATCTTAGAAGAAATTAACCCTGACTGCTCCTTAGAAGGTCAAATAGTAAAGATGAAGCTAAAGTACTTTGGACATCAAATGAGAAGAGAGGATTCGCTTGAGAAAGCCTTGATGCTGGGAAGGGTGGAGGGCAAAAGAAGAAGGGCCCCCCCAAAATGAGATAGCTAGATGGTATTGTAGATGCAATGGGCACAAAGCTGAGAGAGTTGAGGAGGATGGTGGAGGACAGGAGTGCCTGGAGGACAGTGGTCCATGGGGTCGCAAAGGGTCAGAATCAACTGTGCGACTGAACAACAAAACAAAAGTGGGGTTTATTGTTGTGGCTTGCTGGTTTGGGGGCATTATATCTGGAAAATACAGGGCATCATCTGGTAAACGTTCTGTATTAATATGCATGCTTGCAGAGTGATTAAATCATGAGTTAAATCATCAGGGGAAAAGGATGATTAAAATCTCAGATTTAAATCAAGATTCCCATTTGTACTTCAAACTTTTCCTAAAGCAAAGTGCATGCTAATAGGTTTTAATAAAGGCATTAAAACATGCTGATTTACAAATAAGCAAAGACTTTACATGACCCAGGAGAACATACTGATTTCTGTGATTTTCTTTAAAAGTAATTTTTTACTACCTTTGCTCATTTAGAAAATTATACACTACACACTGCTCACTGTTTTATTAGATGTATAAATCTGAGGAGCTTGGACTGTGACAGTTCCACATGGCAGCCAAATGCACTCAGAGTTCTGTATGTTCAGCTGGTGAGATGCAATTGACACATCTAAAGAGAGGCATTGCCTAGACTTCATTTCGAGAGCATGCTGCTTTTTAGTTGGTGTTCAGGGTAATACTGCAGGATGTGAAAAAATTCTGGGAGTACCTGAGCCAAAAATGGAAGGAGAAAAAATAAGTTTGCATAATATTTGCATATGCCAATGTTTTGTGTGTTTAGATCCAGATGCAGGAGTCATTTCTATAATTTAATTAGAAATACTGTACATTGATCTTTTTGGAAGTGACTAGGTGCAACTCAGCTCAGGTTAGTCATTTCCAACAAGATCAATTGTATTTCTAATTAAATTATAGAAATTACTGTTTTCCTCAGTCACTTAGAGAGAACAGCAGGACTCCATTTTTCCAATCTAATCCACTCAAGAATAGGAACAAAAACAGAGCATTAGGAAACACCCTGTTATCTCCAATCAATGATTGTGTGAACCTTCCCAACTGCTAGTTGGGAATTAATTAATCAGCATTTTGCCCCCATCAATTAGCATTTTGCCCCAATATGCTGGGTACTCATTTTTTTCAACCTTGGAAGGACAGAAGGTGAAATCAACCTTTATTCTGGACAGGATAGAATTCACAACATTCTGGTTGCAGTACAACAGTTTAAACACTGTGCCACGTTCTGTAGGACTCAAGACAGTGTTCCATTAGAGCAGGAGTGGCCAAACTTTCCATGCCACAGGCCGTTCACATGGTTGAACAGGCTGGTCATGTTGTTCCTCCTGCCATAAAATGCACCCATGGCTGTCATAAACATGTTTATGACAGCCACGGAAGTATTTACAGCAGCATTTAGTGCATGCATGAGGTGTGTCTGCTTCTGCTTCCAGTAGTGGTGCCAGTGGCACGGACCGGGTGATTTGGCGCCGCGGGCCGTAGTTTGGCCACCGCTGCATTAGAGCTTGAGAAACCTCATTGTTTGGACTGCAACGCCCAGAATCCTCCAACCAACATGCTAGAGAGCAAATTCTGAGTTGCAGTTCCTAAAATTGTCTTTTTCACATTCTGTCCATATGCAGAGCAGGTGAATGCAGTAAGTTTAGCCTTCAGACTGTGCCAGAGGAATGGGAATCATTTACTGGAGGTCAAGGGAAGAATGGAAACCAAGTCCCAGTTCAAAAGCAGTGCGCCCACTAGAGCATTCCTCCATCACTATTGGCACATCAAGGAGCGGTTTGGGATTCAGGATCTTCCTCTCCATAACCATTTCTAAAGAATATAAAAGTCCTGGAGAATAACTTATGGGCTTGAGGTAGCAAATTACAATAAAACATGGGATGTGTGCCTAATTGACTCTCAAATTTCTCATGTGATTTAAGCAAGAATCTGTTCTCTCAGGGCACCCAGCCTTCCCAAACAAATGCCACAAGGAAAATAAAGTCAATTTGGCCCAAAGGAAAAGGAAGAAACAGAGAGAAGCACATAAAGAATGGAAAATATAGAGGTTTGAAATAATAACTAAAGCTGCAGTGTCCAGAATCTGGTAAGAGTACAGCAATCCCACCTCACCCCATAAGAGGAATATACAGTAGGTATAATTACACCCTTATTGTATCACTCAGATAGGAAAAAAAACCCTTCCTGGGGACTTAGACTAGTCAACTAAGCAAAGCATTCTGCCCCAACTTGCAGGATCCTGGCTGTGTTAGACTATAACTCCTATCATCTCCTGGTGGTAGATAATGGACAATGTAGTCCCAGCCCAACACATCTGGAAGTATCTAGGTTGGGGACAGTTAGACAAAGATAGCTCTACAGGAACTAGGTTGACCTGTTTGGCTTAGAACAAGTAAGTTTTTTTTTTTTAAGGAGGGTACGGTAACTTGGAATAGGACTGCAGTGGCTCAGTGGTTAAGAAGCTCACCTTGTTAGCTCAAAGGCTAGCAAGACAGCAGTTCAAGACCTGGGTACTGCATGACAGTTTGAACACCTATCTCTGTCCCAGCTCTTGGGTATATGAAAGGAGCCTCATTCAGGCATCCCTTGAGCAGAGTTTCTCCAGCAAAAATCCTTTCAACCCAGAATAATTTCTGACATGAAATTATTATTATCTGGTTAAAAAAAATTGTCAATAAGCAAGTAGAAAAAGAACAGAACATGTAGTTTCCACTTGCAGCCTCTCTGGAACACTGCCTGTAGAATGCAAAATAAAACATTAAGAAGGAAGGTGCAAATCAAAGGCAATTACTAGCCTGTACAACAAAAGGTTGCAGTGCTTACATCTTGCTTTACAAAGGACACTGTTTAAGGTTTTCAGTGATGAGCACTATTAGGAGGGCAGGTCTCTTAATAGATGCAGAATCCAAAGGAAGGCAAGCAGGGTTTGTGAAGTTGTTGGAAGCAGGGCCATAGCCAGAAGAGGGACCAGGACAGGCTTGGCCCACCCTGAGTTAGCAGTTTGCCCACCCCCGAAAGGTGTGGTTTCCCATAGGAATGCACTGAAAAGAGACTTTGTTGCCCACCCTGAAAAAATATTTGCCCACCCACATCTAGCATCCTAGCTACGGTCCTGCTTCTGACACAAACAAAGGAAAAGTGTATTCTCCAGAAACAGCATGTCTCTGCATGGGGAAGAGGCAAAGAACAAGTGTCTTCTCAAGATTTTTATATAGTCCTTTATTTGCTCTGACCTGTGATGCCCTTTCATCAGCCTCAGATTACTATTTCCAGGGTTGCTGCTGTCACTTTCTTCATTCTCATTCTTTTTTCTTAACCCTCCAAGAAGGGTCTTGCCTTGTGTTAGTTCTCTGCAGTGGTGGTCTGGCCCATTGGGCAACCAGGACTCAGCCTGGGGGGGGGGTACCTTGCCCCCCCTTGGGTGCCAATCCAAAGAGCCAAAATGAGTTGTGATGCCCAGAATGATCGAGCAAACAAGTGAGGCTCCATGGTCCTCTTTCTGCCTTCCTCTGCCAAAGATAAGATTACAAAAGCAGCTCCCTTGACAGTGGAGCTACCATGGCTTAGAGGTTGCAATTTTGCCTTCTAAGCAGGAGGTTGTTGGTTTGAATACCCAGAGGGGAGTTGAAATTAGAAGGCGAGTGGAAACATATATATTTTGTTAGGGTTGGATGCCCTCATCACTCCCTGTCCAGCACCCTTTTAGCGTAGCCAGCACACCCCTGGTTCTCTAGGGATGAAAGGAGCAATCATGGCTTCTGACATCTCCAGCTGAATTCCCATCCCAGCTGTACGTCTCTAATAAGCACAAGCTTTCTTGTTTTTTTGGAAGGGAGTATGGGAACAGGGTATTCTGGTGATCCTTCCAAGTTCCAGTGGGCTGAATCCACAAATCAACATTGCTCCTGTACTTCTACATGTTTTCTCTGGAACAAAAGTCGCCCATCAACTGGTTCTATTTGGATAGCGAGCTAAAACTGAGATGTCTTACCTTGCTATTTACATTGTGTCATTATTCTAAATTTGTGTCTATACATTTGAGTGACCCCATGCAGACTTAATGTGCAAGCACGTGCACGCACGCACATGCACGCATACACACACACACACACACACACACACACACACACACACACACACACACACACACACACACACACACACACACACACACACGTGATGTACTTTTTCTTTTCTGACCCTACATATATTGTTCAGAGAGTGGAAAGAGAATGGTGGTCTTTCTCTGGCTAAAATACAAAATCAGAGTGTTTCTCCGTGACTTTAGTATGACTTGCTATATGCATTAGGAATAGCTCTGTGGTAGCTTAGTGGTTAAGACGCTGAGCTTGGAGACTGGAAGGTCGGGGTTCGATACTCGATTGCTGCATGGCAGATCTTGGGGACATGAAAGGAGCCTCATGTGGGCGTCCCCTGAGTGGAATTTCTCCAGCAAAAATCCTTTCAACCCAGAGTAATTTCTGACACAAAATTTATTATTTATGTATTAGGATTGCACCACTAATTTCATTTGTTCACATCCTCCCATCTGTTGTATATTAGTGTAATAACATTAATTGTTAGAACAGGGAAGTCTGTTGAATGCAAGAACATTTTGGTCTGAAATTCTTCCCCACACTCGGATTTCCAAATACAAAAACTGGGAGTTAGCTGACACTTTGTTGTCCCTGTGCTAGAAACCAAAGCCTATTTTAAAGCCCTTGGTTTATTCCCAGTCTGGCTTCTTTCAAGAGCCAAGTCACTTCCCAGGTCTAAAGCATTTACAGGACACAGATCCCAAAAGCCAAGGATATTTTATGAACCAGGCAGACACAGGGCTTTATTGACACACCTTTTGATTCACCACCGCCCCCTTCACCACCAGACTGAAGAGAAAATGTGGCCAAATAAAGCCATCCCTGCCTGCTGGAGGCCTCCTCCCACTTTGACATTACTTGAGATAAAGCAGATCTTTAATATGGCCACCAGTCTCTTGTTTCCACTCTGGCTTCTGTAGGAGGATCAGGGCTGTTTGTGTCAGAGCGTTTATTGGGATATAAATGTCTCCTGAGTAGTATCAGGAGATGGAGTGGAGAATGTCCTGGTTAACATCCCTACAGAGAGTATAACAGCTGCTAACTCTCTGTTGTCAGAATAAAGAATGGATGCCCAATTACGCTAACCAGGTCATATTAAGAGCCACTTGGTGCTATTGCTTTGCTCTTCACCTGTTTCTCAAAACGATGCAAAGTTCAAGGCAGTCTTTGAAAGGTCCTTTGGGCAAAAGCAATGGAAGAAACACTGGATACAGCATTGCTCCAAACTCCCCCCAAGATCTAGAGAAGCAGATCTTTCCAAATGATAAAAGTGTTGCTCTTTATAATTTTCTTTAAGCTAACATTTATATTTCACCTTTCCTCTCTGGTGAGTTTAGAGTAGTAAACATAGCTCCTTGACTTGATTTTCTCACAATAATACTGTGAGGTGTTTTGGCTAAAAATGGAGTCACCCCATTAGATACGTGGCTTGGTGAAGATCAAAATTTGGCTATCACAAGTCCCAGTCCAGTACTAACCACTGTACAACATTGTTGAGCTTGACATCAGTACACAGTATCGTCATTCAGTTGCCACCTCCGTAGTGTCCTAGTTGAGTCTCACAACTGTGTTGATGAGGTACCCTCCATTTGGATTCCACACAATGCCTTAACTCAGAAGCAATGTGAGCAGCATCTTCTTCTGTCTCTAGGTCAGACATGAAACTGCCAAAATGAAGCCATCTTTTGGTGAATTTATTCTGCAGTTCCTTTCACCTGACCTAGTGTGGGAAAGATTAGCCAGCAATACAAGGTTGCCATTGCCCAGAGTACCCCCAATTGTGATTCAAAAATGCCACAATCTTTGAGGAGGTTCTTTCTGTGTACCCCATGTGAGGAGCTAAAATGGTGCCTCCAGATTACTCAAAGCTTACCTGAACACTGCTATTGTTCAATTATGGTTAGGTGTAAGGAGAAAGTCCACTATTTTGTCCACTATGCTTTCAAGTGTTTCTTCTAGATCGGTGTTTCCCAATCTTTGGTTTTTGGACTTCAGTTCCCAAAAGCCTAAGTCAATTCCCCAAGCACTGATCAGCCAATGTACTGACATAGGCTTCTGGGAATTGAAGTCCCCCTGTGGGGCCTGGGCCCCACTTTGGGAAACACTGAACTCTTTTGGCACACAAAGTCCTCCTCAGCCCCAGGCCAGTATTGATGAAGCTGGTGCCCTCCATCAACATGGATTCAAGTGGGATTTAATCCACTTGGGGACCATCACCCCTCCCTGTAGGCTTTGGCACCCAAGCCATTAGTCCTCAGAGTTGTCAGGTTAGTTAACCACAGCCCACTCGGGCATTGAGTCACTAGCAGTATGGTCTACTCCATTACCATAGCAGGATAACCTGGCCAGACTAAACAAGTGAATTCTGGTGACTGCTGGAAACAGGCAGAGATGAGTGCTTAGATTCTAAAGACACCCAAACACACAGGAATTACACTTTCTCATCTTCTAGTGATCACCACCTTGAGTTTTGTCTTCAGTCTGGAAGTCTGGACTGAAGCAAATAGTAGGTTCCTGAGACTTTAGCGCAGTGATTCTCAACCTGCAGCCCATTGACCAGATGCGGCCCACGGCACCATTTCATGTGGCCTCCCACCACCAGAAAGTGATGTGGTGGTAAAGGTAAAGGTTTCTCTTGATCAAAATCCAGTCGTATCTGACTCTAGGGTTCAGTGCTCATCTCTGTTTCAAAGCCAAAGACCCAGCTGCAGACATTTCCGTGGTCATGTGGCAGGCATGACTAGACACCGGAGCGCATGGAACGCTGTTACCTTCCCACCAAAGTGGTCCCTATTTATCTACTTGCAATTTCTTGTTTCTGAAGCTGTCTGAGGGAGCATGACCCAGTCCCTGGCTTTAAAAGGTTGAGAACTCCTTCTTTAGCGAGTGTCCTGAAACCCAGCAAGCATACCATGTAGTCACATTAACTCATACTTTGGACTTCAGTCCATAAAGGTAGTGGGTCTTTGTAGCATTCTTTCTTTGCCCACGGGGAACTGTATAAACCACAAGAGATCCCCAGTGTGGACCCCACAGAGGACGTGAAGGCCAATACTGTCCATTTTTAGCTGGTAAAAAAGTACAGCTGTCAATTTACAAGTTTATGAAGAATGTCTGAATTACAGTCACTACAGGTCCCAGTATAAAACCAAACCAAATCCAAGATCACTCCACACAGTAAAAATGAAGGGTGTTTCTGCTAAGCTAATTTACTCCTTTCACACAACCAGCCTCAAAACTACTTCACTTTTTGTCTGTGCAGATGCTGTGAGATAATTCACAGGGTAATAAGAACTTTTCTTTGAAATAGTATAGACCAAGACAGCTTTCCTGAGTTCTACTGTTTTCATTTTTTGTTGTAGGAAAAGATCCGTATTCAGAAGTTTGTAATGGCAGTATATGAGCTAGAATAGGGATATGGAATGCATGGCCTTCCCAGTGTTTATGAAGAACAACTACCATTAGGATAGCATTCAAGTTCAAATCCCAGTTCCACCCACTCAGTACAAGACAGCCAGGAAAACTGTACAGCATCTTTTTTTTTTTAGGTGAAAGAACTTTAGAGAGAGAATGACAACCATATGGAAACTGCTAAGGAAGAAAGTGAGACTATATAGAAATGGCGGAGTACTTATTTGTAGGGAAGACAGATGGCAGGAAACAGCAGTGAAATATGGGTATCCTCTTAGTGAGAACTTTACATTACACATCATGAATTGCAAAAAAAGGGGGGAGGACAAAAGAAGACACTGATTTACACACAGAGAGACATACACAAAGGAGAACAGAAAAAGACACTGATTTGCACAGAATCTGAATATGCTCTAATTGGTACCTGAAGATGCAAGTTTAGAAATAATTACTATAAACAGGTAAAAGTGAAGGTCATCCTTGCTCGAAAGCCAGTCATATCTGACTCTAGGGTGCAGTGCTCATCTCCGTTTACAGCCAGAGCCAGCACTGTTTGCATCTGCAGATGTTTCCATGAACATGTGGCAGGCATGATTAGACACTGGAGTGCACAGAATGCTGTTACCTTCCCACCGAAGTGATCCCTATTTATCTACTTGCAATTTCTTGCTTTCAAATAGTTAGGTTGGCAGGAGCTGGGCCAGAGACAGGAGTCCACTCCATCATGCACCGCTCGGGTCTCAAACCGAACCAACCTTCCAGTCATCAGGTTCAGCATCTGAGCCACTAAGCCACCACAGTCCCTCCAATTACCGTACTATAAATACAGTTCATTTAACCATAAAAGTGAAGAAGATAGCCATCAGTCTACAATCCAAGGAATAATTTTTAAAGGGTAGCAGCATCAAGGCCTTTGCTGCTCTTTTTAAGAGATCTTTATGTTTCAATCTGATTTGAACAAGAGTGACTTTCAAAGGCAGTGTTATTTGCAACAGAGAAATATCCTCTTTAAAGAAAGGTTCATGGGCAACCTAATAATTATGCTAATTACATAAAGTGTGGGGCTGCCTTTGAATGAAGGTTTGCAAACTAAGGGAATGGCTTTGTGTTAAAATAACGAAGCGAATTGATTCATTACCATTTAAAAAGCTGCATAAAATTAATACATCAATTAATATGTCAATTTGTTTCATTTTAAGATAATAAAATTCCCAGTAACACATTGTAGTTCAGAAATACATGAGTCAAATCAAAATATAGCCAAATTGCATCATTGGTGTTACTGATTAAAACAACAAGTTTTCAAACTCAAGCTGAATTCTTTTAAATAAATAAATAAATAAATAAATAAAAGTGTGACAAACAATTCTTAACATGTTATTTCCAAGCTCTGGTTTCAATTGAATGAATCAAATTAGGAAGCACAAACTAAGGTTGGTAAAAGGCAGTCATTTCTTTACTGCAGAGTCTGCTATGATGAATGGAACTAAGCAAAAAGATCACATTATTGGACAATGGACTTCTTGAGCATCGTGCCATAGGATGGCTTTAAAGTAAGAAAAATGGAGCTGTCCTACAAAGCAGCAGAGGATAAAGGTCTCCTGTGCGACAAGGTTTAAGAACCAACAGCTATAAGGCAGAGATGCCCAAACTACAGCCCATGGGCCGCTTGCTGCTGACACTGGAAGTGCAAAAATTGCAGCACAATTGCACCGAAACTGTTTTTTTTTTTTTTTTATGGTGGGAAAATGTTCAGACCTTGTTTCCTCCTCCATTGGAAGTGGCAGGAGTGGCAAAAAAGCCCAAAAACATGCAATGAATTCATGTACCACCACCACTGCTGCTGCTGCTGCGAGGAACCCCATGACCGGTCCACTCAGCTGTTTGAGGGAGCATAGTCAGGCCCCTAGCGGGAAGAGTTTGGGCACCCCACTATAAGGGAAGAGTATGTCTGTGAAGCCATTAGTCAAGATAGCAAGGCAAAACCTTTCCTCATTTTTGTTGTTCAGTCGCACAGTCGATTCCAACTCTTTGCGACCCCATGGACCACTGTCCGCCAGGCACTTCTGTCCTCCATCCTCCTCCTCAACTCACTCAGCTCTGTGCCCATTGTGTCTACAATACCATCTAGCCATCTCATTTTTGGCTGCCCCCTTCTTCTTTTGCCCTCCACCTTTCCCAGCATCAAGGCCTTCTCAAGCGAATCCTCTCTTTTCATTTGATGTCCAAAGTACTTTAGCTTCATATTTACTATTTGACCTTCTAAGGAGCAGTCAGGGTTAATTTCTTCTAAGATTGACCTATTTGTTCTCCTCGCTGTCCAGGGGACTCTCAAAACTCTCCTCCAACACCACATCTCAAAGGCATCTATTCTTCTGCGCTCAGCTTTCCTAATGGTCCAGCTCTCACAACCATACATTGCCACCAGGAATACCATTGCTTTGACTAGACGAATTTTTGTTTGCAATGTGATGTCTCTACTTTTTACTATGTTCCCCAGGTTTCTCATCGCTTGCCTCCCAAGAATCATTTCATGGCTGCAATCTCCATCTGCAGTGAGCTTTGATCCTAAGAAAGTAAAATCTGTCACTGCTTCTACTTCTTCCCCATATATTTTCCAGGGACTGATAGGGCCTGTTGCCATGATCTTGGTTTTCTTGATGTTGAGTCTCAAGCCAGCTTTTGCACTTTCTTCTTTCAACCTAATCAGGAGCTTTTTTAATTCCTCCTCACTTTCTGCCATTAGGGTAATATCATCTGCATATCTCAAGTTGTTGATGTTTCTCCCAGCAATGTTGATCCCAAATTGTGATTCCTCCATCCCTGCATTGCACATTATGTGCTCTGTGTATAAGTTGAATAAGCTGGGTGATCCACATTTAGTGATCCACATTTAGCGATCAACCGTGCAAGAGCAGGAACTGACAATACAGATAGCCTGTAATTAGAGCTGAAAGCAGGTTTATGTCAGAGAGAGGTAAGTGAGGCAGTCTTTCAAGTTTGCAAGATCAAGCTTCAAAGACCAGTCACCAAACAAAGCAAGGTCATTCTATGCAACATGCAGAGACAATTATTAGTTAAGGAATTTTCTCTTTCAATCAGGTCTGGAACCACAGTCAATTCCATGTATATCTATAGCTGTCTGGATATACATAACACCTGTTTTTGCTCCAAGGTATGTGCATAGCCCAGGGTGTTCTCAAGAATATTTACGGTGTAACCTGGTTTATATTTACTAAGAAGTGGGCACCACAGAACTCACTTGGGCTTACCCAATAAATACCAAAAAAATATTTTGTTTAATCTCCAATAAATACAGTGCATCTTATTTCTAAATAAATATGTGTAGGATTGGGCTGTGTCTGTAGTGGATCTTTGTCAATGCTTATTTAGGGCAGTGTCTTGCCCTTCTGACCAATGGCTTCCAACTCTCAAGTCCTCAGATATGGTAGGACTGAAACGTCCATCATCCTTAGCCAGCAGAATCGGTGGTCAGAGATGATATGAGGGAGTACAGAAGAAGGCAATGTTCACACATAGGGAGAACTCCAGAGAACTACCACATAGATCAACGGTTTCAAATCCAGGTAGACCAAATTGATTATTCTTATAACCTCCACATTAGCTGTACGAAGTGATTTAGGGAAATTAACAAGGACTGTGAGATCTGATTTATCCCTGAACCCTGTTTTGCTGCTGGGTCAAAGAGATTAGTTGAGTCTTAATCTGCCTCCGTGCAGGCAGCTTTAAAAGATAACCAAAGGGTGAAAGGTTTTGTGTAGAAACCATGGTTCCAATTTGTGACTCTCCCTCTAACATTTGTGCAATTGTTTCTGCCCACCCAACCTCCATTGATCTTATATCAGACTCATGAACACCTCTCACCTTCACCCCAATCATAGGCTCAGACCAAGGCTTAGAAAACAGGCTCAACTGATTAAGCTTGATTTTCAGCTCCTGACCTTCTACCTGAGATCATGAACTGTAACCTTGAGGAACTGTGTACAGAGCAAAGAGTGGGATGGAGAAATGGAAAGCAGAAAGTTGGGCTAGTCAGTGAAGAAAGGAAGCTGAATTAATTATTTTTCCTATTCATTTCTGTAGCACTTTATGGTGTATGAAATATTTCAAACTGGATTGATGCTTACAACATCTTTGGCAGAGAGAGTAGGATGCTATGTAACTGATAACTCAGAGTTCTCTGTGTAAGCGTCACAGCTCACCAAGGGTAGGAAGAAACTGCAACTCCCAAATCTAGATTGTGCACTCAAGATCAATCCCACACTGAGAACATGTGATTATTTTAAACAAAGCATTAATTCTGAGCCATTGATCTTCAGGCGCAGGGATGGAATGACATAAGCCACTGAAAGATGTGTCCTTCTAGGCCACTTGGCAGAACGGAAAGCAAGAACAAGCCAGAGGCCAAGAAATGCTGTTTAATAGATGACTGGGAACCATCAGAAATAAAGGAAAGTACAACCTAGATCAGCAACATGTAGCCTTCCAGATGTGGAACTGCAACTCCCATGACCCTTCAGTTTTGGCTTTGCTGGCTATGACTGCTGGGAGTTGCAGCCCAATAAAATCCAGAAGGCCATATATTGTCTGCCTAACCTTTTGCCTCCCAAATATGTTTGAGTCCAACTATAATCATGGCAAGTTAGGCCAGCATCTAGAACAGGGGTAGACAACCTACAGCCTGAGGGCTGGATCAGAAGAGTAGCGTGCCTTGGCGGGAGCCTGTATAAAAATTTGTTTGGGGGCCCTTAGGAAGGGTAAAGATTTGTTTTGCTTACGCACGTTGGGGGCCCCCGTGGCCCGGGAGCCCCGTATAATTGATACGGCAGATACGGCGGTAGCTACGCATCTGGGCTGGATCCAGCCCATGGTGCCAAATAATCCAGCCCCCACCCTTGCTCCAGCCGCTGCCACAGAGTACACATTATTTCTCCAGGTTAAACAGCATGATTTCCAGTTGGGGTTAACCCTCAGTGCTTTGATTTGTTTGTTAAATTAATTGCTGGATTTTAAAAGTTTATAGACCCAATACAATGGAACCTTGGTTAATGTATTAATGCGTTCTCCGGGACATTTCTTACAGCAAAAATTACTTTAACAGAATTTCCCATAGGAATGCTTTGGATGCAATTTCCCATAGGAACGCACTGAAAACCAATTAATCCATTCTGAAATAAATTCTGTAAACAGAGTCACTATTTCCTATGGATTTCCTTTTGTTATGCGATTTTTATGTTAACCAAGCCGTTTGTTAATTAAGGTTCCACTGTACATTAGTGAGCCTACTTTCTGACTTTTTACAGATACTGTATATAGATATCAAGCACATCAAATCCCTTTGTCCACAGGAACAAAACCTGTAAGCTGCCTGTAAAGCAAAATTGGGTAGATAAGAATTTAATTGAGAAAGAATGAGGTTGGAAAACTTGACCCAGGAAGCCCAGCGGGCTTAACATGTATCCTAATCTTTTTTTATCTAAGAGACCAACCAAGGAGGTGTGAAAGTTCACTTTCTGAGGCCCACTTTTTAGTGAAAGGAAAGCAAAAACCCATTAGAGTGTTTGTTGAGAAAACACACCCCTTGACCATCTCTGCTTAGGCAGAAAACTGAGACATACATTTAGATCCCAGTGGATCAGCAAAACGTCTACGCAGCTTAAAGGAAAGCAGACTAACAGCATCTGCTAGTACTAAGCCTCACCGGAAGTGGCATTGCTCCTTACAGCTGACAGCAGTCAGGGGCTTTGGGGGGGGGGGGTAACAGAGGGCTGAGTTTTACCCTGCTCCTGACAGCTTGGTGAAGCAGAACAGGCCAAGGTGGGTGGAGGGCTTAAAACCATGCCCCCATGCCTTGGATGGGGATGTTGAGAATTTTTCAGAGATGATTTGACAGCTCCAAATAACAATACTTGATGGGCTTGAAAGAAGAACAGATCTCGCCACGGGCCAGGAACCCAAAACATTTGAATTAGCAGATTCCCCACCTATGTTAGGATGTGAAAAACTGAGCTATGTCCTCACCACATAAAAATGAATGTTCTTTAAACATTTAGGTAATCCCAAGTTGCTTGGATCAAGTACAGCAATGGAGAACCATTTAGAGACCGAGTGGCCAAACTGCAACCCAAAAACCCACTTGTTTATCACAAAGTGCCAACATGGTAACAGGGGAGGGAGGAAACGCTCCGATTGGGCTGTTGGGCAGATGGGCGGAGCAAACTCTGTGTTGGAGGAGGGAGGAAATGCTCCCAATGGGCTGCTGGGCAGAGGGGTGGAGCAAACTCTGTGCTGGGGCAACCACATAGTTGCCTGCAGAGAGGGCTCTGAGTGCCACCTCTGGCACGCATGCCATAGGTTTGCCACCACTGATCTAGTGTGAAATTTCTTCAGATTTTTCTCTAGGTGCGTTTTCAAAATTATTATTTTGCTGGCAAAGCAAAACAACATTCTACAAGGCAATTCTAAAAGTAGGACACCTCAAGCAAAATTTTGTAACTTTGAGAAACTGGACTTTGGATCAGTACCAAATTTGGCACAGCTGTAGTAGACAGCCTTCTCTTCCACGTTGCCAAATTTTCAGAAGTTGGGACAAAGGGTTTTCAAGTTAGGATTTCTAAAAAATAAAATTATTTGATCTCCATGCACTGTAAGTGACCTTTCATGTCTCCAGATAGACCAGGGGTGACCAACCTTGGCTCCTCAGGTGTTCTAGGACTTCAGTTATCAGAAGCCCAAGTCAGTACACCTGCAGATCAGGGCTTCTGGGAATTGAAGTCCAATCATATCTGAAGAGCCAAGTTTGCTGACCCCTGAGACAGACCAACCTTGGTTACCTTAAAGGAGAATGATTGATTCCACCTGTTGTTATCTTTTTAATTTGGAAGGAAACATGGCTCTAGGACAGTGATGGTAAACCTTAGCACTCCAGGTGTTCTTGGACTTCAATTACCAGAACCCTAAGTCAACACTCCTGCTGTTCAGAGTTTCTGGGAAGTGAAGTTCAAGAACATCTGGAGTGCCAAGGTTTGCCATTACTGCTCTAGGGAGATGAAATATCTGTACTGATCTTTATAAAAGACATCTCAAAAGAGTAGAGCAGTGACTGTTATAAACTGCACTAAAAAGGTTTACCAGTAGGGAAGGTTCCAAAGAATAGATACAATGTTGCAAGTTGGCTGAGCTGTGGGGTAATCTGATTTTTTGATCCTGCCAGTCAGGACCTAGTTAGCTGACATTCATGAGGAAAACAACTCTTTCCTAGCCAAACAGAGATTTAAAAGGAATTCTATTTCTGATTGTAAAATGTTTTTAAATATTTTAAGAAATATAGAGAACAAATATTCAGAAGCTCATTTGTTTATGCTGTGAAATTACTGTTTTTTGCTTTGTGGCTGTGGTTGGTCTTAGAAAATGTTAGCAGAGCTTTGGTGCCTATTCCACTTGTATTGTCACTATGTAAGTGTTTGGTAGTTAAGGGGGGAAACACCAAAGATGCTATGTGCTATCAAGACACTACTGATGTATGGTGACTATATGAGTTAGTGACCTCCCAAATCTATTGTTAACAACTCTACTGAGCCCTTAAAAACTAGTAGAAACTGATGTTAGATTGTTCTCTTTTCCTACACCTACTTCCTAGCAACATTATCTTTTCTAATATGTTTTGCTCAGGTTTTGCTAGGTTCCTTTATCGAATTAATCCATCTCATGTTAGGTCTACTTCTTTTCTTACCCCTCCCCACACTTATCCGAGCAAAATTCTCTTTTCAAATCAGTTCTATATTTTATTACATGTTCATTTACTCATTTTTGCTCCAGTGAGAATTCAGGCTTATTCCTGTCTTTCTGGCTTTTATAGTACTGTAAGGCTCTCTTGCAACATCACATTTCAAATGAATTGATTTTTTTCCTCTTTCTTCCCTTTCTGTCTTTACAATTTTTAGATGAATGTTGACCTTGGTCTCCATTGATAGGCTTTGCTAGCTTCCAGCAATTCTTTTGTTTATTTCAAAAGGCAAGGGAACATCGTTTGGAAAACATCCTTACAACATGTTCATAGATCATCTAGGAATTTTCCTTACTTGGGGTCTCTGTATGAATGATACTACACTATATGAATTGTACTACTCTCTATGTGAATGTAGACCATCTTGACTGCTGTCAACATTCAAGTTGCCCTTTGCTATGTAAAGTTTGACATCCTTTTTCCTGCTGACACATGTTGCACAACACTGTTGGGCATTTCCGGGGCATTTTGAATCGTGGATACAGAAGCACAACATCCCACATCTGTAAACTGGAGGGTTTTTTTTTAAATGAATTGAATTCATTACATGCCAGTGCCTCTTAAATTAGGTGCCTCTTAAATTAGGCATGTTCAACAGAGGCCAAAGAATGTGGGCTTCTCTTTGCCAGCACTGCATAATCCATTTTTGAAGGAGGAATCTATAGGCTAAGACAAAGAACTTCTAAGTGAAATATTTTTATGGTGAGAAATTACTTTTCGCTGTCTGTTCTGCTGCTAACTTTGAGGATTTTGATTTTTTTCCCCCTCCTCCCACCTATCAGTTTTCATAAATGCTAAGTATATTACTGGAGGCATTTTTAATCATAATTCCAGATCCAAAAGGAGCAGGTGGGCTAGCTAAGTATGTGAAATGTAGGAGAGGTTGGAAGTTCACACACATTCTACTGCTCTGTCCAAGATAAAGAAAGGTCACTCTCTCAACAGAGACCATATAAAACTCCCACCCACCCCAACATGAGAGAGGGGAGATATTAGCAGGCACCAAATTGAAAGGGAACAAGAGGCAGCTGGAGTGCAGGGAAGGATGTTGTGGAGTTGTGTTGATGTACCCATGCCTTTCCCATAATACAAGACTGCTCTCTCACTCCCATCCTCTCTTACAGTTTATGGTGGAGAGCCTGACTTGAGAATGGCCATGATGTCTGGGGAGTTATGGGAGCTGTAGACCTAAACTGTGACTTTACAAAGCTCAAATCTCAGACTTAAGATATATATAATAGAGAAGAGCATCTCAAGCATATGCAAAGTGTTTCTCCTGCTCCATCACTAAATTATCCTCCACAAAGGGAAACCACATCCCAAACCAAATAATAGATACATGGACTGAGATTTAGAATTCCTCCAGATTAGGATTAAGGTCTGAGTCCCACCTGGATCAGGCTACTGCTTTCTCCATTATCTAGAACAGTGTTTCCCAAATGCTGGTTTTTGGACTTCAGTTCCCAGAAGCCTAAGTCAATGTACTGACTTAGGCTTCTGGAAATTGAAGTCCCAAAACCAAAGGTTGGGAAACACTGCTTCGGCAAGGAGAGCGGCATATAAATTTGAATTTAATAATAATAATAATAATAATAATAATAATAATAATAATAATAATAATAATAATAATAATAATAATAATAATAATACTAGTTCCTTGACTTTCTTGCTTTCCCCCCAGTGTGGTATGTTTTTTGTTTTGTTTTGTTTGTTTGGTAGTTACTTTTTATTGCACATTTTTTATTGTGAAACACATCAGTACTTTTCAGATCTTTTGTGGTTGTGTTTTTGGAACACAATACATAGTCTCCCCATTGACACAAGGCATAGAAGAGAAGTTTTCCTCTTCTTCGCTTGCTTACCTCCCACCAACAACCATTCTTAAATCATTTTTTTTGGGTAAAAATTGCAATGAATTCAGCACTAATCACCGGAAAACAAAGTGGCTTAGAGCTAAACTATTTGGTCTTTAGTTTAGCAGTAGACTTTGAGGAATGAAGTCATTTTCAGTGCTACTCAAGTGTGTGTGTGTGGGGGACACCATATGTTTTAAAAGGACTTGGTATCAACACAACAAAAAGAAGTACTGTACCATAAGTAAGTCTCAGTTGTAGTGACTTTTAGGGCAGGGCAGGAAAGGTGTGGACTGAGAAGAGCAATATAGATATATTGAAAGAAGGTGTGAAAGGAACAGAGAATAGGGCAGAGAAATTGGAAGAGGATGATTATAGGAAAGGTGCTGTGACAGCAGTTATTTTTTCCTCTCTTTGTGGATAGGACACCTGAATAAAAGATCTTGAGTGTATGAAAGCAGACACTTAGGTAAACGTATAGTTCACCATTGCTCAAAAGCCAGTTGTATCTGACTCTAGGGTTTAGTGCTCATCTCTGTTTATAACCAAAGAGGCAGTACTGTCTGCATCTGCAGATGTTTCCATGGACATGTGGCAGGCATGACTAGACACCAGAGTGCACGGAATGCTGTTTACCTTTCCACTAAAGTGGAACTTATTTATCTACTTGCAATTCCTTGCTTTTGAACTGCTAGGTTGTCAGGAGCTGGGACAGAGATGGGAACTCACTCTGTCATGCAGCAGTCGGATCTCAAGCTGCTGACTTGCCAACCTTCCAGTCATTTTCAGCGTCTTAACCACTAAGCCACCACAGTCTGATGCAGACACTTGAGAGTGTGCAAATTTCTACAGGGACTGTGAAACCAAAAGCTTTAGACCACTCCATCTGGAGGGATCTGTCATCATATTGAAAGTGGTCCTGCTGAAATTAACAGTCACTTTGACCCCATTGATTACAATGGATCTACTTCAAGTATGACTATGTTTTAATCCATGCCACTCTTCTGAGCCAGAATTGTCTCTCTGTATTTTTACTTTTAGAAATTAATTGGTGATTTCTCCCAACTGGAATTGATGACTTATTTAAGCTTACCTTGCACGTGTACCAGGCTGATAACACACAACAGCAAAAATGAATTGTGTGCTTTTCCCCAACGGCATCATTATTTCCGATGATATCATACCAATTATAAGTGGGTTTTTTTAAAAAACTAAAATGAAAACAGAATCTGTGAAAGGTGATTTTACATTTGTAATTGTTGTAGGCTCCCTCCAGCCTGGGGTGAGTTGGGGTGTTTTTTTAAAAAAAATAATAACTGAAACATGTATTCATATGCATTTACTTAGAGAGGCATTTTTTATACAATATATGTTTGCGGTGGTGGTAATTGCCTCCATATTAGCTGATTTTGTAAGTAAAGGAAAGAAAAACAGTGGATACTTCCAGATGAGCCTTTTTGGTACCATTGTTTTGCTTAATTTATACAATGTTGTATGGAAGTCTAGATACTGTATCATAATCATCAATGCATAATCCTATTGTGTTTTTTAATTGTTGCTTTAATCTTTGTTGTCTAAGAAAACCCATTAACATTGGATAGAATCTCTGCACAATGTCCTTAGCCTGGCAGTGTGATGAACTCTAATCTTGAAATCCTAGTCTTCTGTTGCTCATTATTCCATGTTTTATTGCTAAAAAAATAGAAATACTGTATGTGATTCAGAACATGCTTAAGTTTAAAAGAGAGGTCACTCATTTTCTCTGGCAGGGAAGTGGGATCTCCTTCACTCAAGTTGTTCATGGAGATGGTGGATAACCTCTCTAAGAGGTGATCTGTAAGAGGTGTTTCAGGTCTTTATTCCTTTCTTTGATCAGAAGTTGGTCTAGATCGAGGATTCTCAACCTGTGGTCTGTGGGCCAAATGTGGCCCATGACACCATATTCATGTGGGCACCCCCCACCTCCACCACACCCCGGAAGTGCCATGCGGTGGAGGAAGGGCAAAATGGTCGTCCGGCTACTGAAGCTGTCTGAGGTAGTGTGACCTGGGCCCTGGTTTTAAAAGGTTGAGAACTCTTGGGGTAGATTGTCTACAAAAAGCCCTAGATATAATTGTACTTGTACATAAATTATGAATGTTTCTTTGCTTGATAGAAATTGTTTTCTCTGGAAATATGTGTAGAACACCATTTCCAAAGCAGAAGAAGATAAAAATATGTTATGGAGAAACTACAGAATGTCTTTTGGTGGCAGCACCAGAAATTCTCTGTTTCGAGACACCCTATGATCCTCCACTGACTTAGTGGTTAAGACACTGAGCATGACGAACAGAAGGCTGGCATGTCACCAGTTCAAGACTCAAGTGCTACACAATGGAGTGAGCACCTGTCATCTGTCCCAGCTTCTGCCAATCTAGCAGTTAGAAAGCAATTGCAAGTAAATAAATAGGTATTGCTTCTGCACATTCCACATGCTCCAGCGTCTAGTAATGCCTGCCACATGACCATGGAAATGTCTGCAGACGCAGACGGTGCTGGATCTTTGACTATAATCAGAGATGAGTACCACCCCCTAGAGTTGGACTTTACTAGCTTTCAAGCAAAGGAGACCTTTATCTATGAGCCCCCATAGCAATTGAGTGCTTTTATAATACAGTATTCATATTTACTGGATAGTTGAGTGGTTTAGGCATCTATCTGTGGAGCCAGAATGTAGGATTCCTGGCTCTACTTCTGAGGAAAAGAGCCAGATTAGATGGCTTGGGCAAGCTACATAGTCCCAGGAATATGTCCCAAGGAATGGTAAGCCACTTTTTAGTATTCTCTACCTGGAAAACCCTGAAAAGGCTCACCAGAATTCAGAACTGTTTTGAAGGAACATGATTATAAGAAGGTTCACAGGTGTTGTCTAAGATTGTCTATTTTCATCTTCCTTTCTCGTTATTTTTCTCTTTCATACCATGTCTTTTAGATTGCAAAACTGGTTTTTTTTTTTGTTGCTGATCTCCTGGTCAACTGCAACTTGTAACCGAGAATGCATTTTTCCTGAAGCAGGAAAAATGCCATTGGCATTAATTTGTTTCAGGTGGATCCCAGCTTGTCATGAAGTTACCCACACACTATGATCTCGGAGCTATCTCCTGTGACACATATTAAATGAGACATGCATGATTTAACACCGGGACTGCAATGGACTGCTGCAGCCTTGAGGATATGGACAAGGTGTGACTTCACAGCCAGTCCATCTGGCATGGCCTCTTCCACCTCCATGACCGTTGGGAATCAGAGTTCCTCCTCCATTCATTTTGCTATTGGGCCCAATATGATGGTTCCCAGTGGCATTTCCTCCACTGAGGGAGCCATCAGCCCACCTAAAGGGGCTTATTCGCCCAAAGCCTTTGGCTTTTAGGAAGTCAGGTTAGTTAACAGCCTTCTTACATCAAAACAAGCAGCAGTAACCCAAGTTGAGAGGCCTCTTAGCCAAGGCAAAGTTGCTTAAACTAAAAGCAGGAAATTTAGTTATTCATTTCCAGTCTGCAGGGTAGAGTAGTTGGAGTTCTCCAAATAGCTATGGTGGACCTCAAAAGCTTGAAAGTTTTCAGAAACAGATGTTGGTCAACTCATTTTTGCATAACTTTTTGATTTCTTGTAGCAGTTCTCTGCTGCCCTCTACTGTACACCACAGCTTAGTTCAAAAGGGAATACTGTAGAGTTATAGGTTAATAAATGTTGAATCTATTTGCAACGTAGCAGAATCAGCTCAGAGATGATGTGGCAAATGTAGAATAAAATTAGCATAAAGTAAAGCTTTGGGGTTTTTTCCTCTTAGAGGGACTCCACGATTGTTAATAGCTGCAATATATATATATATATATATAGAAATTCAATTTCAAACTTTGCTAACTCAGATACCAAGTACAGTACAGTATCTAGTTAATATTTTTCTGTTGTGCAGAAACTGAATGCGCAGGAGCCATTGCTGAATGCCAACTCTAAAACCACAATATCAGAACTGATACCACAATACCTCTAACGTTCACACTGGGACCTGCAATCCAAAAAGTAGAATTAAAACCAAATACAAAAAAATAACAGCAGCTGAAAGTCTAATAGATTTATTTTGGTGTGAGCTTTCATGCATTACAGTCCATCTTCTCCAACAAAAGTAGATGAAAACTGATATGGAAATACATTTCTTTGTCCTTATAATACCACAATTCTTTTGCTTTTGTGTTATTATACCTACTGAAGGAGTCCCTAGAGAGCAATTTCCCCAAGCTTTGCCCACTATCAGTTTTCTCTGTACAAGAGCTCTCAGGGATGAAGCCCCAGGGTTTTCTGATGAGCTGGAACTGTGACATCATCTGCCATATCCCTTTGGTGTATCTGTCCTGCGGAGTTTAACTGCAGTTGCCTCAGTAGCTGGAAAAGAAACTGATGATGTTTTGGTCTTAAATAGGTAAGATCCATTAACCTTACAAAATAACTGTCCCTCTTTAAAAAAAAAACCTTATTGGGAAAGGTTATTAGGGACCTTCATGATGATCACCTACATTTCCAAATTCACAACTACATTATTTTCCCTCTGTAATGTGCATATGCACAAATCCGCAACATGTATAAGAGATAGCCTTTAAATGAATCAGGGCTGTACAGCTTAACTTCAGCTGTCTGTGCTCATCTCCCTTTACAGCCAAAGAGGCAATGCTGTCTGTTTCTGCAGATATTTCCATGGACATGTGGCAGGAATGACCACTGTTACCTTTCCCACTGAAGTGGTACCTATTTATCAATTTGCAATTTCTTGCTTTCAAACTGCTCGGGACTGCAGTGGCTTAGTGGTTAAGATGCTGAACTTAATGACTGGAAGGTCGGCAGCTCAACAGTTCGAGATCCGAGTGCTGCACGACCGAGTGAATTCCCATCTCTGTCCCAGCTTCTGCTAGCCTAGCAAAAATATAGTAATGATACATTTAATAACTACCATATTCTTCTGGCTGAGGGAGGCAATGGCTGAGGTAGGCCTTCATGACACAGGTTTGACCAGATGGATTGAGGCCCAAAGAAATAGGAGCTTTGAGGGAAAGAGGGGAAAAAAAGACTGGAGGCAGAAAGCAACATTTCAGTTTCTACTGCTCCACACACAGCAGCCGGTGCCACTTATTACTTTCTGATATTGCAATTAACTGTTATAATGCTACAACAGTCCATTGTCATGAGAGCAAACGAACTGCTGAATTGTTGCATGGGGAAAAACGTTTTAGGACTGTGGGTAATTCTGCAAACTTTACCAGGGCAAACTATATGCGTTGACTTACCCATGCGCACAGGAAAAATACAGCGATTCAGGAACCCATGTGAAATAAATGGCCCCTGATGAGTGTTTAAAATAACTAATATTTCAGCATAATAATGTGCACCTCAGTTGTGCGTTGTGTATTCCTCGATCTTTGAATCAGTTTCAAACCTGACAAAACAATTCCAAATGTAGTGCTTTGTGCTAATCAAGATGCACCCAGTTTATCAGTTTATCTTCATTCCCTGGGGCTTCAGTGTCTCAGTGGTTAAGAAGCTTGCCTTGTTAGCTGGGAGGCCAGCAAGTCAGCAGTTCGATATCTGGGTACTGCATGACAGATTGAGTGCCTGTCTCTGTCCCAGCTCCTGCCAACCTAGCAGATCAAAAGCAAGACATTGCAAGTAGAGAAATAGGGGGCACTTCAGTGGGAAAACATCTTGGGGACATGAAAGGTGCCTTATTCAGGCAGTGGCTTAGTGGTTTAGACGCTGAGCTGGAGAGTGGAAGGACACCAGAGCTGCACTTGAGGACATAAAAGGAGCCTTGTCCGGGCGTCCCCTAAAAATCATTTCAATCCAGAATAACCTCTGACACAAAAACACACAACCCAGAATGATTTCTGAAATGAAATTATTATTACCTTCATTCCCTCACCATTGCAATGTTTCTTTTCCAACCCAGCATCCTTCTTCTGAAAAGCAGAAGACCAGAAAGGCATTCTCTTCCCTCTCCCCCACCCCAGTCCAAAATCAAACCTACAGCTGTGTGTTTGTGTGTGCACACTCTCTCACACGTTCATTAGTGTGCATGCACAGAGCAACATTTGGGCAAAAAGCCATCCTGTCCCTTGTTCCATCCAGATTTACAACCTCTGAAGATGTATTCCTGGTTGTGCACTAATTTGCATTCACTGTGCCATGTAATCAGCCTGACCTTCCTGCTTCCCTCTCATACTCAGGCTTTGCCTAACATCTGACATGAAAGAGAACCATCATCCTGCGTAAACAGGCAGTGAAAGCTAAAATAAATAGGACAATGAAAGTCTATGATTGAACGTCCCAAGAGCTTGTTCAAAGCTATAGAAACAGCAGGCTTAGGCTCACAGAAAACTAGTTAGCCTCTCCTCTATGCCATTTTCCTCCTCCCATTTCCTCCTTAGAAAGTGGATTTTAGGAGGTAGGGAAGAAAGCGACTCAGTGACTCAATGCAGATCATCAGGCAGCAGGTAACTAACGTGAGAATCCTGAGCTTTGGGTGGCAACATCTACAGGGAAGGGTGATGGTCCCCAAGTGGATTAAATCCCACTTGAATCTTTCTTGATAGAGAGCAGCAGCTTCATCAATACTGGCCTGGGACTGAACAAGATTTCATGTGCCCAAAGGACTCAGGATCAGAAAGTGACTCCCGGAACTGGATCAATGGTAGAGGTGTCACACTGCAATGTGGAAGGCAAATGGAAGACCATTGCATTATATTGTTCCCAGGCCAATCTTCATGGCTGATCATCAGGAGGATCACCAATATTTAGAATCAGATACGGCACTTGAAGAAGAAGGAAGAAGGGGAGAAAAGTTGATTACATCCATAGATCAGCGGTGGCAGTGGCTGCAAATCTTATGTGAGAATGCATTTTTTTCCTGGAGCAGGAAAAATGCCATTGGCATTAATTTGTTTCAGGTGGATCCTAGCTTGCCATGAAGTGACCCACACACTATGATCTCAGGGCTATCTCCTGTGGCACATATGAAATGAGACATGCAGGATTTAACACCAGAACTGCAATGGACTGCCTCAGGCTTGAGGATAGGGACAAAGTGCGACTTCATAGCCAGTCCATCTGGCATGGCCTCTTCCACCTCCATGACTGTTGGGAATCAGAGTTCCTCCTCCACTCATTTTGCCATTGGGCCCAATATGATGGTTTCCAGTGGCATTTCCTCCACTGAGGGGGCCATTACCTTACCTAAAGGCGCTCATCTGTGTAGCCATTGGCCCTTTTAGTGAGTCAGGTTATTTACCACCGCCCAACACTCGGTGTTGAGTCGCTGGCTGTACAGTCTACTCCATTATTGTAGCAGAGTGTCCAGCCAGACATGGACCCATAAGTACCTGTCTTGTTTCCCCATGGAACAGCACTGGGACTTTGGTGGCTGGAACCTGTTGGGTTGGTGAAGGTGGAAGGGGCAACACATCTGGAATGGTATAGAGACCAGAAAGGGATGGAGGTGGGTTTACAAGCCAAACGCATGACAAAAGGGAATATTCACTGACATACAGTACTGTGCAAAAATCTTAGGCCACCACCTAAGTTTGGGGAAAATGCAATAAGCTATTTTTTTTGGGGGGGGGGGGGCATAATTCAGACACCCTAACTCCAAAATTGGGGAGAGTTGAGAGGAGAGTCAGAAGAAGACTCTCTCTCCAATTTTGATATGTCTAAGTGGCCGGAGCCACCTGCATTTTACGGGATTCCTTCTACTCATCGCTGGCTCAGGACACTCCCAAAAATTGCCCCAGCCTCCCCGTATTCTAAGACCTGGTTTATCAGTCCACCCTCCAAGAATGTTTCAGTCATAACAGCTGTCCAGCTAAAGAAGCTTATTTAGAAGAGCAGATTCAACAGAAATAAGAATACAGTAATAGATTGACCATTCATGCATATGACTGATATTTCTCATAAAGTTTTTTTATAGTAGAGATGTCATGGTGCTTCAAAAGCATTTCTTCTTTTATCTCTGTATTATTAACCACTTTGATTCATCACCACTAAAAAAGACACATTAGAAACAGAACTACACGTATATATCTTTTTTTTAAAGTCTAAATAAATGAGATTAATGAACTACTGTATCAGTACTTGCAGTACAAAAGCCAGCAATCAAAATACAGTAAAGGCAAAGGTCACCCTTGCTCAAAAGCCAATCGTATCTGATTCTAGGGTTCAGTGCTCATCTCTGTTTCATAGCCAAAGATCCAGCACTGTCTGCTTCTGCAGACATTTCTGTGGTCATGTGACAGGCATGACTAGACACTGGAGCGCACAGAACACTGTTTACCTTCCCACTGAAGTGGCCCCTATTTATCTACTTGCAATTCCTTGCTTTCGAACTGCTAGGTTGGCAGGAGCTGGGACAAAGACAGGAGCTCATTCCACCCTGCGGTATTCAGGTATCGAACTGCTGACCTGTCGCCTTCCAGTCAGCATCTTAGCCACTTGAGCCACTGCAGTCCCTTTCAAAATACAGTACAGTAGTTAATCTCAAACTTCGGTCCTGCACAAGCATTCTAACATTAACAGTAGTTTATAGCGTACCAAATATGCCCATACAGTATACTGTATGTATATATATGTATATATACAGTATAGCCAAATATGTCCATTAGAGGGCAGTACAATTACAAGGAAATCAGGGGAAGCAGTTAGCTTTTTCTAAGGTTGAGACCCTTACAAATAATAATGCCAAGCTCAGTCTATCATACCAAGGACAGTTCCCAAATCTTCCCTAACCATTTGCTCCTAGTTCTTCAATCATCGAAAACTCTTATCTTATTCATCCTTCATTCCTGGTTTGTCAGGAGGGAGGGAATCCTCTAACACAGGAGTTCTCAACCTTTTTAAGCCAGGGGATGGGTCACTCTCCCTCAGACAGCTTCGGGGTCAGATGGCCATTTTGCCGCCGCCCCCCTCCACCAAGTGGCACTTACGGATGTGGAGGAGGCAGTGGGGGCCCACATGAAACGGTCCCATGGGCTGCAGGTTGAGAATCACTGCTCTAACAGGAGATCAAGGAATGCAAAACACTTTCTAGCAGACAGAACAGCTTGGTGACGCATTGAAAACAACAGAGTCTGCCCATTGTTGCAGCATTAAGAGAAATTTGCAAAGTTGGGTAAATACTTCAGGAATTAACAGAAATAAAAAATTTCCCCATCTATTCTGCACTTTTCCAGCAGGCATGGTTGTGCTCAGTATTGGAAGAATAATTTTTCCACTTCTCTCCACATAGCTATTAAAACTGAGGCGTCTTTCAGAAAAAGAGGGAAGGAGATAGAAACCTTAATTTAGTACCAGCAAAGAGTGTGGCTATAAGGCCCAATTATCCTAGCCTGGATTATTTCTCCCCCCCAAATAATAATAATAATAATAATAATAATAATAATAATAATAATAATAATAATAATAATAATAATAATAATAATAATAATAATAATAATAATAATAATAATAATAATAATAATAGCTAATTGCATTTCCCCAAACTTAGATGGTGACCTAAGACTTTTGCACAGTTAAGAAAAATGGGAATATTCACGCTGGCATACAACACTGACATGCTAAATAAATTTACTTAGACATCTGGCATGCCATTTGAGGTGATCCTTCCAATTGCTCCTGTTAAGCATAATAAAAATATTCTTTCCCTTTAAAGGAAAATGGTGGAGGGGACTCCTGTTTTCTATCTTCTCTCTGTACTTTGCTTAAGATACTTAGCAATCTTGAAAGATAAAATGCTTTCTACCTGCTCTCCCACAGAGAAGTGAGAAGAAACTTTCCATTTCTTTTCAATTGTTGCTAACTAGTGCAGTAGAACAGTAATGCTATGAAAATAGTTTCTCCCCTCCCCACAAAAAAGCCCTTTCACAGCATCAGCACTAACGGAAAAGAAATGGAAAACTTCCTCTGCTTACTGTTCCACAGGAGAAAGGGAAGGAAGTTTTCAACTTCTTAAAATCATTATGTGTCTTACATAAATGGATAGCTTAAGTTATTTGCTTTGCTTTGATAATAAGCAGTTGCACATGATGAAACAAAACCAAAACAGAATGATTCTACCCATACAAAAACACACACACAAATTGTAGCTCCTGTCAGGTAGGTATAAATCATGGCAGGCTGGTTCATGATACCAAATGCATTGTGTGGTCACCAGGAAAAGGAGAAAACCAGCTTGTTACTAACCTTGAACCAAAATGACCATTTGTCATGCACATAGTTGCATCAGGGATTAAAAACTCAGTTTTTATGCATTTGCTTGCATAGTTTCTTTTCCTCCAATGACAAATAGCCTGTTGTATAGTTAACACAAGTATAATACTAACAGTGCAAATGTTGGAAGCAAGTTAAGAAATTGCTGCAGATATTATCTGTTGCGCATCTCAGTTGATTTCTCAACATGAGGCAATTCATTCCCATAAATTATGCTATTACAACATTATGCTGGAGGAATTTCACAATAAGACTTGGACCATTGATAAACCATGTCCAGAACACGCTACGGTTAGATGGGCAAATCCACCCATTTCCATTTCTGACACCTTCACTTCAATTTTTTTTTGCTTTATGTTTTCCCAATGAACTGAAGACAAGAAAACAAATTCAGCACATGTCAAAGGTGTCTTCTGCTCCACTGGGCCTGATTGGTTTGTCAGCCGGTGGAGAGTCTAAACAGGCCCAGACACTCATTCAGCTTTCTGTTCAAATAATAGAAGTAAGTGTACACATCAGTTTATGACACTGTTTAGATAAACAGCATGTACCTATTGATTTCATTCAGCTCTCTGTTGCTCAAAAGCCAATTGTATCTAGGGGTCAACTCTCATCTTTGTTTATAGCCAAAGAACCAGCACTGTCTGCATCTGCAGATGTTTCTGTGGTCATGGCTAGACACTGGAGTGCATGGAACGCTGTTACCTTTCCCACCAAAGCAGTACCTATTTATCTACTTGCAATTTCTCGCTTTCAAACTGCTTTCATTTACAGACACAAACATTAATTAAATCTTCAAAACGGCCTCATCCATTTTAAATATAAAGGATGTATAATGGAGTGTAAAAGCACCTGCTGAAAATTTTCAGAGCAAAATCCCATCAGTTGCTTCCGCTCATTCAACGGCCCATTGAACTAGTAGCTGGACAATTTCCCAGTTTTCTTAGAGATGCACCTGGTGATATCTTCTTACTGAAGGTTGGAAACTGTCCAATTGCTTGAACAGCAGGAAGGACAAGCAGGATTCCCCCCTTCAGGGTTTAATTCCTAAAATAAGAACCAGGACTACCTAGAGATGTTATCTCTGTTCTTGAGCTATGGTAGCTCCAGACTTGTTTTGGTCTGACAGAAGCATTAAAAATCATACAGACACGTTGTTGCTTTCTGCCCTGTAAAGGTTGCCCTTGCTTGAAAGCCAGACATATCCAACTCTAGAGTTTGGTGCTCATCTCCATTTACAGCCAAAGAGCCAACGCCGTCTGTGTCTGCAAACATTTCCATGGACATGCGACAGGCATGACTAGACAACGGAGTGCACGGAACACTGTTTACCTTCCCACCAAAATGATACTATTTATCTATTTGCAATTTCTTGCTTTTGAACTGCAAGTTTGGCAGGAGATGGGACAGACACCAGGAGCTCACTCCGTTGTGCAGTATACTGGGGTCTCAAACTGCTGACCTGCCAACCTTCCAGTCGTCAAGTTCAGCGTTTTAACTACTAAGCCACCACACTCCCTCTTTCTGCTCTGTACTTTGGGGCAAAACAGAAAAAAATGAATGTTTCACATTATGTTCCTGTGAAGTGCTGTATCAACACAACACAATGCTGTACAATTGTATTTGGCTGGATGGTGGTGAAATTAGTGGCAATATGTTTATTGGGTTAAGGATGCTTCTCTTCTTCACCTCTGCTTGTGTTGTGAGAGAGTTAAGTCTGGGTAGGGGTGAACTTTCTTCACCGCAATAAGACTTGTATTCAGTGGTGGGGAGCAAGAAATTTCACTACCACACAATAGGCGGTGCCTATGTCATGGGCGGAGCCTAGATCATGGGTGGAGCCTCTGTCATGGGCAGAGCCTACATTGTGGGCAGAGCCTATGTCATAGGTGGAGCCTATGTCATGGGCAATCTAGTCATGCCTGCCATATGGCCATCTATACATCTGCAAACACAGGCAGCACTGGCTCTTTGGCTGTAAATGGAGATGAGCACTACACCCTAGAGTTGGATATGACTGGCTTTTGAGCAAAGGAGACCTTGAGTCACTTGCAGAGACAAAACCTGATGACACATGTGAATGCCAATCAGGGATCTTCTGTTATTAAGCAAAAGTTGTCCTTGTTATAAAGCCAGTAGTTACCAACTCTAGGGTTCAGTGCTCACCTCTGTTACTAGCCAAAGAGCCAGTGGACTTGATCCACAAAAGCTCACATTAAAATACAGCAGTTAGTCTTTAAGGTGCCACAATGTTTTTGTCTTTTTGTTTTGTTTACTCTCTGATATGCTTGCACAGAATAAAACTTTTTAAATGGTAGCTGTGTTAGCCTGGGCAGGGCAGGGAGGTGGGCACCCAATTTCACTAACCTAGGTGTGAACCTGTTACTACCCACCACTGCTTGTACTCCTCTTCATTCTGAAATTGGAAACTGAGAGCCATCTTATCACAACACGAATTAGAGGCACTGGCAATACAGTACAAGGGTTCGGAGAAAAATATATTTTAAAAACAGCAGGGCTTCTAAGCATGTACAAAGTCTTGCATTTCACTGAAACTAATCCCTCTTCCATAGTTTGAATTCAAAGATACAGTTAAGCCCACAACTTCTCATGTCAGAAGAATGAAGAGGTACCATATTCCCTGCCTCCCCCCTCCCCAGAGTTCAGAGCAGGCCCATGGTACTAAATCAACCAGCCTGTGCCCTTGCTCCAGCTGCAGCAGCCACTGCTACCGGAATCAGCCACAGACTCATTTATGGCTGTTGTAGACATGTTTACAACACCCTTGGATTCATTTGCGGCTGTTGTAGACACATTTATGACACCCATGCACTCATTTACGGCTATTGTAAACACATTGATGACAGCCATGGACTCGTTTACAACAGCCATGAATGAGTCTGTGGCCGATTCCGGCAGCAGTGGCTGGACCACCAATCCGGCCCACCAACGGTCTGAGGGAGTGTGACCTGGCCTCCAAAGTAAAAAGGTTGAGAACTCCTGGTTTAGAGGGTCGACCAGTTTGTATAGTGGTCAGAGTGATGGACTGTGATTTGGGGGATGAAGGTTCAAGTGCCAGCTGACCCACGAAACTCACAGCCTGACTTTCTGTCAGTCTGACCTACTTCACAGGGCTGTTGTGAGATAAAGTAGGAAGGCTGACATTGCATATCTCGCCTTGGGCTTATTGGAGGAAAGGGAGGAGATACTAGTAACTAATAAATAAATAAATTTCACTTTAGGCTTGATCCTTCATAGCCTTGTCCCCGCTGAGTGTTCTTCAAAGCCAAAATGTTTTTACAAACCTCTCCTAAGGCCACCCAACCTGTAAAATAGTTTGTGATGAAATATTGCAGCATCCAGTGTCAGTTGCTATCTTTCCAAAAGGTTCTCTGGGAGTTCCCTGGAGAGGAAGCAGCAGGTGTCAAAGTCCAGGTAGTTCAGGGGGGAAATGGCAGACAGGTATTTTTGTGCATGATTTCAGAGGCAGTGTCAATATGCAATTAAAAACATTAAGATACATAAATAAGCCCGCCAGATTATATTTTGCCCCACAACTTGTCAAGGTCGGCTGGTTTTACAAAGAACAGCCTCTTTTTGTACAGTTTTATTTTTAATTCTGTTTATAAATAGACTTGTTAGCATTTTATTGCTCTTGCAGTTGTATCTTTCACAGGCAACTGAGCCTCAAATCTGGCAAATCAAAGTCTGCCCACTGTTTCTTTCTAGTGCCAGGGAAAACATCTTCTTTCACTACATTTGAGAAGGCTGGGCTGCTGTGAAAGTTAGAGAATCAAGTTTTGCTTGATATTTTTAAGTGGTAAATTTACCGTAATTATCCTTAGATATGCCAGGCTCACAAGGCCTCTGTGGGTCACAAGAAAAAGAAGGGACAGCGGTGGCTTAGTGGTTAAGACACTGTTCAGCAATTCAAGACCCAAGTGCTGCGTGACAGAATGAGCTCCCGCCTGTCCCAGCTCCTGCCAACCTAGCAGTTTGAAAGCAAGAATTTGCTTGGGTTTGCTTCCCACTTGGGTGGGAAAGTAAACAGCATTCTTTGTTCTCCAGTGTCTAGTCATGCCTGCCATGTGTCCACAGAAATGTCTGCAGACAACGCTGGATCTTTGGCTGTAAACGGAGGTGAGCATCAATGCCTAGGATTGGACACAACTGGCTTTTGAGCAAGAGTGACCTTTAGCTCTACCCAGTGGTGAGATTCAATTTTTTTTACTACCTACTCTGTGGGCGTGGTATGGTGGGCATGGCCAGGGGGAAGCCCTGTGTTGCACCTGAATTAGGACTACTGTACTTTATTTCAAAACTTGGATGGGCAGGGCCAGCCGGAATTTCTGCTACCAGTTCTGAAGAACTGGTGAGAACCTGCTGATGCCCACCACTGCCTTTACCTTACGTTCTAATCACCTGGAGTGATTTTTTGTTACCATTTGCCCTAATAACAGCAGGAAAATCCAACATCTGATGCCTTCTGAGAAGTCAATCCATCCTTTCAAGAAATCCCCATGCATTTGATTGACTCCTTAGGGTCCTTTAAGAAACAGTTGAAAACCTTTCTGTTTGAAGACCAAATAGGATACCTTCCCATTGCCTTTCTCTCACAAGAGTTTGGGGTCCTCAGTTCGGATTTTGACTAGGAGGATGTGGTTTGTTTTATTGTCTTAATGATGCTTGTTTCACTCTTATTTTATTTTATTTTAATACCCCAGATGGGCGGGGTATACGTGCAATAAATAAATATATGAGGTGGGGTGGTGCTGAATGAAATGCTGAAATATTAATAGCATTCTAGACTGCCTCCTTTCTCTCTCCTAGCAGAAATCTTGCATTGGAAACATCTGAGTGATTAGTAAATATTCATGCGGTGCCATCTGCCTGCACGTGTGAATGCACCTGCTGTCTTACATTCCCTGTGTGCATTTTTCTCTCACACACGCACAGACACACAAACTTTCTCTCTCTCTCATGCATATGTGCTTCCCCGCTTTTACTCTCCTAATATCTCATTCTTTGTAACCTGTTGCTGTTCTTTACCATCTCTCTTCCCTTTCCTCATCTCCCTCCACTCCTCTCCTCCACAAAAGAAGGTAGAGGAGGGGGTAGTATGGACTCCACCACCCATGTGTCACTTCCTTCCCCTCACTCATTGTTCGTCTCACCTATTCCACGGGTAACTCTTGATCCAGTGAAAAAGTGGCAAATTGCAGTGAATAACTCATTTAAAACACTTTGCTTCCTAGACCCTCTATCATATTTACCTCAGAGACCTCCTTGGGAGAACCAAATACAGTAAAACCTCGCATAAAGAGTGCCTCGCTTAGAGACTAACTTGCTTAAAGAGCAGAATTTTCTCTGAATGGTCGCCTTGCTTAACAAGTAAAACCAACAAAAAACTCGCTTAACAAACTAAATCGGGGTTCGCAATCCCCCCCCCGCCAGAAGTCACAGTTGGTCACTTACAATGGTGTTTCGCTTAAAGAACAAACTCGCTTAAAGAGCAATCCCATGGAATGCATTATGCTTTTTAAGTGAGGTACCACTGTACGGTGGAACCTCGTATAACGAATGTCCCTTAGAGCAAAAAATAAATAAATAAATAAAATCACACAACAAAAAGGTTTTGAAAAAATGGCACCTCATATAATGAAAGTAGTGTACCCTATGGGAAAAAATCACATAACAAAAAATTTCAATTATTGTTAAAGGGGAGTACACCTGAGAACCTTATTTAGAGATGCTGGGATATAAATTTTTCTTGAGTATTCTGGGATTATGACAAAGAACCTAGAATCTGGCTTAAATGGTAGGGAACAAATTTTTACCTTGCAACCAACATAGCTGGCGCTGGGTCACACCCGGGGTCAAATTTGCCCTTGACAGAATCCTATCCTGACACTGGCTAATGGTACGACTTATCTTGTTAGAAGTCAACCATTTTCATTATGTGGGACTCCTTTCTGAAGTGTGGTGGAATCACTTGGTGTTCTCCAAGGCGGTGGTGAGAAACTCAGCATAGATTAGGTGGTACCCCATCCTTTATTAGTGCTCTAAATCAGGAGTTCTTAACCTTTTAAACCCGGGGCCAGGTCATGTGCCCTCAGACAGCTTTGGGGGCCGGACGGCCATTTTGCCTTTCTTCAACCACATGGTGTGTGGAGGCAATGGGGGGGGGGGGTTACATGAAATGAGCCTGTGGGTGGCATCCAGCCTGTGGGCTGCAGGTTGAGAATCCCTGTTCTAAATGCTTCAGTTATGGAGAATTAAAGAAATGGCTTACGTGTTTACATGCAACAAATGCTCATCTTTGACCTCAGATACCTTTACCATCCTAGCTGCTTGGTCACAAATTTAGAACAAACTTCACTGAAGACCTTACTAAGTATGCTAGGTGCTATCCATGAATATAAGCAAGAATAGCCCTACCGTTAGGTAGAGTGAGGTGACACCAAAAGGCAGGAAATGTTTGGATATTAATTTATTTTCTTGCTAGAGATAGAGAGAGGTTCTATGGGAGAGCCCTGATGGTGCAGTGTTTACACTACTGCCCTGCAGCTAAAACTGCTGATGTTGTGAGTCCGATCCTAACAGGAGCTGAGGTTAACTCAGCTTTGCATTCTTCTGAGGTCAGTAAAATGAATACCCAGCATGTTGGGGGCAAAATGCTAATTATCATGTGAACCACCCAGAGACTAAGCACTATGGCAGTGGTAGCGAACCTATGGCATGCGTGCTAGAGGGAGCACTCAATGCCCTCTCTGTGAGCACACACATCACCCAGCATAGATTTCACCCTGCCCTTCTGCCCAGCAGCCCAATGGGAGCGTTTCCTCTCTTCCCCCAGCACAGAGGTTACCCCACCCCTCTGCCCAGCAGCCCAATGGGAGTGCTTCCTCCGTCTGCCCAGCATAGTATAGAGTTCGCTTCACCCCTCTGCAGTGTGGACAGCAGCCTGTTGAGTTTGGGCAGTCTGTCTCTAAAAGGTTCACCACCTCTGCACCATGGGATGTTATAGGAATTGCTATTGCTATTGCTATTGCTGCTTCCTACCTCCAATATGACAATAATTTGGCTAAGTTTGGGGTACTGTGCACATTGAGTAGGAAGATGCTAACTGCTACACTGCCGCAGGGAGCAAAATTACTTAAGCTGGCATCAAAAACAGACAGCTTTTTTTAAAAAAACCAAGCTAGGAGTGTATATTTTTCAGTTTGGGAGGAGAAAAGGTTTAATGAGTGAGGCTCCTAAGGCCGCATAGCAGTAACCCGGTTTTCAGGATCCGTTTTGCCCTTTCCCTCCCCATATCCTCAATGCTGTAAGAAGATAAATCGGTGTATTTAAATGCATGGAATATTGGCACTATAAAATGCATTACATCGTTTAGGGTGTCGTATTTTATGGTGATGAATTCATTAATAACCATGAATGCCAGTTCACTAGACAGACAAAGCTCCTTTAATGGAATGCAAAAAGAATATTTTATAATTGCAGGAAAATAGGAATTATTTATGATGGCTAAAATTAAGGCTAGAAGTTATTCAATATTTGCATAATTCAAACAGTTATCTTTTATTGTGGAAATTAATGAATCAACCAGTCCTTAAACAGGTAGCTTACTTCAGTGACTCCCGTTTTTGCTTTCACTTTGGCAAATTTGCTTTTGGAATTATCACCAGAGATTTTCTTAGCAAGTTTGCTTCCTAATGAAAGTTAAAAAGCTGGTTAAGTTATTCTTTCCCCATGATGCATTTTAGCTGAAGTATACAGAACATGGAAGCTACTAAATACTCAGAAAGAGTGGGTTGAAAAAAAGATCCTTGGAAACACATCTGCTATTTGATCATTTACCACCAAAGCAGAGACTGAAAATCAAGGCACAGTTTCCTCATAACTTCTACCCCCACCCCAAAACAACCAGCCCCCCAAAGACCACATTAGAATTTTGGAAGTCAAGCAAGGAGCTGCCAGACAACTGGACAGAACCACATGACTCTCTACCGCCTGGCCAAGAACAACCGTGCCCCATGTGGAAAGCTTTAAACAGATTGCATGCTGGGGTAGGAAGATCAAGGGCTAATCTGAGAAAGTGAGGCTTCCCTGTAGATGACAGCCTGTGTGAATGTGGAGAAGTGCAAACTATCTCCTATATGATACAGTGCACATGATGCCCCTCACTGTGCATTACCTTATGTTGGTAAGAGGAAATGCTGTTGATGTGTCCCAATATTGGGTGGATGTCATCTATCCCTTTTAATTCCTTTTTATTTTAGATATGTTACTTTTAGCTTTGTATGTTATTATATGCTGGCCTCTGACATAAAGACTAGGTACCATTCACCCACAGTTGCCTTGGTATAATAATTAACCAGTAGTTACAAAGTTAATTTTAGTAATGTGTAGTACAATAGACAGAGGAGCAGATTAGGACTCAAGAGACCTGGGTTCAAATCCCCATTCAGAAATTAAATATGAAGAAGTGCTGACGGGGAACACTTGAACATGATTTTCCCCCTGCAGATTACTCCTATTGTATGGGTGAGGAAATTGTGTTCTGAGTTCCAGTTGATGCTGAGGTTCAGGCTGACGGAATCTGAAGTCTTACAGACAATTCATCTACCCCATCTTAGTCTACCTGCCTAACAGAAGATGACTGAGCAATAGCAGAAAAGTTATGTGTTGTTGTTGTTTTGGACTAGGCCCCCAAGAATTATCAGCCAACATGGCCATTGGGGATTCTGGGAGTTGTAGCCCAGCAAGTAACTTTTATTCCCTTGCCTTGGACAATAGCCAAGAAAATCAGCTCTTTGGCCATTCATTTGGGTTTAGCAGCCCCATGCTTGATGAGACTGTGCTCAGGAAGTGCCTAGAGCAGTGATGGCAAACTTTTTAGAGACCAAGTGCCCAATCTGCAACCCAAAACCCAGTTTACACTGGGGGGGAGGGAGTAAGCGCTCCCATTGGGCTGCTGGGCAGAGGGGTGGGATTCACTTTGTGCTGGGGCAATGGTGCACGTGCCCACAGAGAGGGTTCTTGAGTGCCCCCTCTGGCCTGCATACCATAGGTTCGCCACCAATGGCCTAGACCTAGAGCATTGAGTTGATACAATTTAGTGGCTTTAGAGTAGAGATAGACAGAGACACTCAAAAGTTTGAAAGTTTTCCCTCAGGGACTCTCACAGGCCAGTCAGATCAGATCAGGTATCCCTTGAATTTGCTAGGCAGCATCTCGTACGTAGCAGAGTGGAAGACATTTGACTTTTTCCCCTTTGTGAGAAGGAAGAATCCTAAAGGAATTGATGAGTCACATGCTGACACCACTTGTGCCTTATAGTGTGGCCAGCCTGTCCTCCACAGCAGGTGATGAAGAAACTGAGAGAAAACACTAAAATGACTGGTCTTATCACATCACAAGAGCAATACTTCCCAGGACTGGCAATGGGAAGCTTCTCGCCCAGGAAAGCCAATGTTATATATGTGTTTGTGATACTGTTGCCCCTCCTGAACATTTTTTGCCCCTTCTGAAAATCCCCCCACCATCTAGAATCCTGGCTACAACCCTGGAGCAGGAGTTTTGAAGATGGAAATGGAAGGATTTATTTTGGCAGCTCGGGAACAAGCTTGCAAACAAATTGCATGAAGATAAAAATACAGCACATAATCCAACAATAGCAAATACAGTCAAATCTCACATAAAGAGTGCCTCACTTAAAAAGTAACTCGCTTAAAGAGTAGAATTTTCTCTGAATGTTTGCTTCGCTTAACAAATAAAACCTACCAAAACTCGCTTAACAAATAAATCGGGTTTGCAATCCCCCTCCACACACAATTGATCATTTACAATGGTGTTTCGCTTAAAGAGCAAACTCGCTTAAAGAGCAATCCTGTGGAACACATTATGCTCTTTAAGTGAGGTACAACTTTACCAGCTTTTTAATGAAAAAGATGAAATAGTAGATCATCTGATCAGCTGATGCAGCAAAATTTCACAGACTGATTATTTGCAATGTCATAACAGGGTTGCAAAAATTATCCATTGGAAACTTTGTCAAAAGTTTGGATTTGAACGCAATAAAAATCATTGGGAACATCAAGTAGAAAAAGTTTTAGAAAATGAGAGAGCCAAGATCCTGCAGGACTTTAAAATTCAAACAGATAGACATTTGCCTGACAACACACCTGATATAACTGTTGTGGAAAAGAAGAAGGTCTGGTTTATTGACATTGCTATACCAGGAGATGCACGAATTGAAGACAAACAACTGAAGAAAATCACAAAATATTGTGATTTATAAATTGAAGTTGAGTGTCTATGGAGGAAGAAATCTGCTCTAGTACCCATAGTGATCAGAGCCTTTGAAGCAATACCTAAGGGACTCCCTAGATATTTGGAAATCTTGGACTTAATGGACTTAAACATCCTAACTCTCCAAATAATAATAATAATAATAATAATAATAATAATAATAATAATAATAATAATAATAATAATAATAATAATAATAATAATAATAATAATAATAATAATAATAATAATAATAATAATAATAATAATAATAATAATAATAATAATAATAGAGCTACAGAGCTGGAAGGACCTTTATGGAGGCACAATAGGAAAACAAACACCCAACTTCTGGCTCTGATATCAAAACCACTGAAATAGCCAGCAGTTCCTAGAATGAGTGGTAAGAATAGCCTGAGGAAGGAAGAGCCATGATTCTTGGAGATCTCTTTGGAAAGTGAGAGGGAAGTCCTGAGAGAGACCTAGAAAAGGGGTCCCCAAACCTTTCAGGTTGTGGGCCAGTCACGTAGTTTAGCGGACTGACCGTGTGGCTCCTCCCACTGGAAACGGAAGTAAAACATGCCTTGCAATCTATTTTGCAAAAGGATGAGATAGATTTTTAGGCTGCCATTTTCTCTGCTTAAACCAGAGGTGCCCAAACTATGACTTGTGGGCTGGATCCGGCCCACACTGCCCTTGCCGCTCCTGGAAGTGGAAGTAAAACACGCCTGTACGGACACATTTTAATTCCACTTCCAGGAGCAGCAAGGGTGGCGCAGGCCAGATGAAGTGGTGTCAGGGACCAGATCCAGCCCATGGGCTGTAGTTTGGGTACCCCTGACCTAGAAGGATGAATAGGCAAACAATTATTGTAAGGAGAGGGGGCTTGTTCAAGAGCAGAGTTGGGGAGTCCCCTGCTAAGCTGCTGTTTGATCAGGGGTGGGGAGCCTCAGGCCCTGTAGACCAAACCTGGCCTTCCTGGGATCCCAAACCAAGCTCCCAAGAGTTCCCCATAATGCCATGACCCCTTGTCTATGGCACTATCATCTGGTGGTTTCTGAGTTTTTTTGTACAGGCTTCTTTCCCCCTTTACAAGATTGGCACACCTTTCTCAGGTTTTAGTTATCTGCAGGAACACCATTTAGCCAAACTGCATTGAGCGTTCCACTCTTCAGCCCTGCCTGCTACTTGCTCATGCCTGCTGAGAACATTTTAAAAAGCTGAATGTAGTTTTTGGACCAAAAAATAAAAAGGCACTCCATTTTTAAATTAAAGCAAAGATGAATAACCTGTGCCCTCTCCCAGATTCTCCCCTATCAGCCACTGGCACTATGGTCAGTGCTTGTGGATAAAGGAAGTTGTAATCCCAACATCTGGAAGGCCACAAGTTGCCCATCCCTGCGTTAAAGAAGCACAGAGAGCATCTTCACAGCCAAACAACAACAACCCCCACAAACAGACATTACTCAGGTATAGGTTACTCACCGAAGGAAAATTTGGAAGGCCGAAACACAGACTTCCTTTTCAAACTATGCATTCTCTTGATCATCTCTGACGAATCACAAACAATCCACCATTACTACAACCGCACACTTTTCCAGTGTCTAGGATTACAGCTAAGATTTGCCTGATCAGGATGTGGAAAGTTTAAACCATAAGGTCTTAAGTGCTTGTGCAATGCAGTCTGGTTTTTAATTTGCACAGCTAATGTGTGACTCTTAAATAGGAAAGGATTTGCAGACTTTGCGATGAGGCCGATTTGAAAACAAAACACTTTGCGTTTGTTTTGTTTTAAAGCAAGGGTGATAAATTGGTTTGATTTGGTACGGACCAACCCATTAGGATTCCTATTGCTGGTGCTTACTCTTGACTGATGATCTTGGCACTACTGATGCTTCTTGTTGCAAAAAGAAATCTTGACTAAATGTAAAAGAAAAGGATACTTTCAAGCTCGGAAACCACTAGTAATATCCCACAGTCTTGCTTGTAGAGGTGCTAGTCACCATCTCTTTTCCTTGTGCATTTAACAGCGGCACTGAAGGCAGGATATGTTAGATCTCCTTGATGGAAAAGCATTGCTTGGAAATGTTACTTTCTTGAACCCAAAAAATCCCCCAAGCAGTAGGGCCACCTTTTTAAAGACTTGGCTGGAATCCAACCTCTGGCCAGGATGGAGCATGTGAAACGGTATTTTACCTGGTCAAACCATCAGTCTGTAGAGGCTAGTATTGTCTTAGGCAAAGTCATACTCAGCTAGGGCATTACATAATTTTTACAAAAACTGACCAGATTGTTCTGTCTTTTTGTTCCACTCTGCTCTGCTTAACCACTGCGACATTCTTTGAAATCTAATGTGGCTTTTGGAACAATTCTCCTCCTCCTCCTCCTCCAGATGTTTCTGATATTCCCACCACCACTCCTTATTATTGACTATGTTGGAGATGGTCATTCCCTGCTATAGATGCCCCAGAAGACATGACCTTCCAACTTCTCTTGAATTCCTATACAGATATAGGAAGACCTACAACTGCTACAATATGCACCCTACTTACAAGAACCAACCAAAATTGTCTATTCTTACTCTTCTAGATCCAAAGAGAATTCCTATTGCCTATGAACACTTGCTTAGTTGGAGATACTGTTACATGACACACTCTTTTGTATATCAGTCCCATGCCTATGCTTATTGATTTCTGGTGAACATAAGATGGAGGATACGGCTGAACTATGTCTTGTTGATGGGCTTCCCACAGTCATCTGAATGGCTGCTGTGAGGCCAGAAATATGTCTTCAATCTGATCCAGCATGACTCTCCTTGCGTGCTTGTTTTCTTTCCCTTTATTTCTCCTTTCCAGTGCAAAGTGGCACCTGCTAAAGTTCTCCCTTTCATCTCTGAAAGGTAGAGGAGATGTCTCAAAGCTGCTGGTTTTCTTTTGTTTGCTGGTTTTCTTTTGTTTGCCTTGAACAGCATCCATCCTTACTTTTGCTTTCCTTCTAAAAATGAAAGGTTCATCTCTATCTTTGAACTATGAGACTTGCAGTCCTATATCTTGAGGGCACCAATTGCCCCTGTATGGAAGAAAGTCCAGAGATGACCTGATCACAAGGAAAAGTAAAGTAAAACTTCTTTCTTCAGTATAAGAAGAGGTGGCATTATGGATGGACCTGACCTATATTGCTGGTGTACTTTAAAACGCATATTCCCCTTTTTCATCCCAAAAGAAGATTCCAAGTGAGATGGGTTTGGAAAAGAAACATGATCATGCAGTTAAAAATAAAAAATACATTAAAGCCAGTTTGAACCATTTAACTAATAAGAAAAGAATTAAATCCAGCACAAAATGAGAAGCAAAAAAGTAATACAGGTAATAAGAAAATAATTATGTGCAGTACAAAACCAGAACAAACAATGTCACCTAGAAGAGCTTAAGGAAGCCCTAAGTTCAGTTTAAAATCAATGGGACCCACCAAAGACCTCATTTTATTGAGGGTTTCTAAATGGGAAACTTCCTGGTGGATTGGGCCCCTTGCTAAAGAGGGTGGGTAGGAGATGTCCTTTGTGCTTTCATCTTAAATCTCAAAGTGTCTTGGCCTAGCTCTGCATACAAAACATTCTGACATTCAAAGCAGCTAAAATGTAGCTGTTCCTAATAAGAGTTCTCCTACACTTTTTCCTGTATGCTAGTTGCTCATTTTAAAAAGAAATCTATTACAGTATTAAAGCAGTGGTTCTATAGCAGACCCAAATCTGCAGGAAAGCCATATCTACAGCTCTAGAAACTGTTGTCCTGATTCCAGAGAGGGGATGGAGCAAGTGAAAATGACTCTTTTGGGATTACAACTATCCAGAACCCCACAATGGTCATTTAGTCTGTGGCTACATTTTTTTTAGAGCAATCTTCTTCTACATCCTAAGTCTATCTATTCTAGGAACAAACGCTGGCCTTGAAAACAAGTTTTGGGGTTGATCCCTGGCCCAAATTCATCTCTGCTGAGGTAGAGTGTGGAAATAGTATAGTTGGGAAGACTACACATCGTAGAATGCCCCAGCCAACACAGCTGGGAGCTGCAGTTGAAACAGCAACACTTCTAAGGTCTGGCTTAAACCCACAGCCTCTTTCACAAGAGCTCCGATGGCGCAGTAGTTAAATTGCTTCCATCCTTCCGAGGTGGGTAAATGAGTACCCAGCATGTTGGGGGCAAAATGCTAATTCCCTTGGGAACCACCCAGAGAGTCCACTGAATGGTATGGGCGATCTTCTTCTTCAAGTACCCTATCCCATTTCGAATATTGGCTATTGTCACGATCAGTCATGAAGATTGTCCTAGGAACAAGATAATGTAGCAGCCTTCCATTTGCCTTCCTCATTGCAGCATGACACCTGTACCGCTGATCCAGTTTTGCAAGTCACTTTCTGGTCCTGAGCCCTTTTGGCACACAGTGTCCTCCTCAGCCCCAGGCCAGTATGGATGAAGCTGCTGCCCTTCATCAAGATGGATTCAAGTGGGATTTGATCCACTTGGGAACCATCACCCTTCCCTGTGGACTTTGCTGGCAGTATGGTCTACTCTATTACCATAGCAGAGTGGCGCGGTATATACCATTGCTAATTGTCATTGCTCTTGCTATTTCCCAAGCTTCACAGTGAACATCCCCATGGAGAAAAACTACAAACCATGATCAACCACCACCACCACCCAAAATTCTTGGATTAAGGTTAGAGTCCCTAAATGTAAGACCAACATGCTCAAGTGGGGGTGCTGGCAGACAACAACATGGTGTGAACATGGAGAGACACAGAATCTGGCTCATTTACTGATCTGCTGGTTGCTGATGAGGACTTGGGTTTGGGCAATGACAAAGCGAAGAAAGTGGCTTCATTTTTGGCAGTCCAGGGTTTGATCGGTACACGAAAGAAGAAGACCTCCAGCCAGCCTTCCTTTCCTAGATCCGGGCTTAATATTTGGGAGGCAGCTTGGGGAGGCAGTTTAGGAAGGCAGACCCCCTGCTCTCACCTCCTCCAAGTGACCATGCTATTGTTGAGCACACTTCTCCCTTCCTGTGCTACTGGATGAGTTTGAGTGAGTTTGCAGGCAGGCAAGGGTTAAGGCAGGACGGCTCTGGCTGCTTCCAGTGGTGGCACCTGCCAGGGGGAGGGAACTAGTGGAGAACAGAGCAGAGAGAAATTGAGAGAGAGAGAGAGAGAGAGACTGGAGTTTTACCAGAGTCTCCAGCAAAGGCGAGCAAGCAGCTATCAGGCAGCCACATGGAGGTCTCCAGCTGCAGAGAGTGAAAAGGCATCGCTCTTGCCCCATTGCTTGGCCAGATAGTGAAGGCGGGAAACGGGCATGGGGGGAACCTAGGAGGCCAGATTCAAAGAACTGCAGCTGAGCAGCAGGAGGAGAAGATCGAAGAGGCTGAACAGATTGACCAGAGACTGAGGAAAGGAGAAAAAAGCAGAGGAAAGAGGTTTGAAAATGCAGCTGACGCGGTGCTGTTTCATCTTTCTCATCCAAGGGAGCATCTACCTGCTGGTAAGTGATGGATAGAACCAGGGTTGAGAAGTGGGACGGTTCTGGTGCTGGTAGAGCCACTTGCTATGCCTTTGCGTCTGGCTGGAAGCAAAGGAAAAGGTCGTCTCGCGCACAGACCTCCTCCCCCCAATTGATGTGATGTCCAAGCAGTGTGTGCTGTTTCCATAAATGCTGTGCCTTTCTCCCTGCTTCTTACGATATAGCCTTGTCTCAACTTTGACAGGTGGGTTAGTTAGAGCATCCTAGATCTGCAGAGACTCAAGAGGTTACCTAGTCCAACCCCAGCTGTCTGTAAGGGAGAGCCCACCCTTGAATGCAAACAACAGTTGCAAGGGTCTTAAGTCTTTAACAACAGCCTGGCAGGGAGAATATTTCCTTGCTCCTTTGTGTCAATGTCAGCAGCCGTTTCTATTATAGCTTTGTGCTAGGGAGACAGGAAGGTAGCCCCCACCCCACCCCAAACAGCCTTCCCTAGAAACCTCAGTATAGCAGGAGGCAAGACAGAGGTGTGCCACCCAAAAACCATCTTCTGAACACACCTTTCTACCTGACTTGAGGTTACCTAGTCTAACCCCAGCTGTCTGTAAGGAAGAGCCCACCCTTGAATGCAAACAACAGTTGCGAGGGTCTTAAGTCTTTAACAACAGCCTGGCAGTGAGCCAGGCTGCAAATAATGCCAAACCCACCTCAACCACCTCTAAAAATGAAGCAGGAATCCGGCCAGTGATGAAGCTGGGGTAAATGAAGTCCTTCCTCTGGTAAATACTCAGATCTTTGGCAGAAACACATTATACAAGTTGTGCTGAACGAAAATGGGGGGGGGGGGACCTTGCTTCTACTTATAGGAGGCTTTTGTACCCAAGAGAGGACAAATAATGTGTAACTCATAGGAGCAGGGTTTGTGTGTGTGCGTGTGTGCGTGTGTGTGAAACGTCCTCCCAAATCAAGTGGGACACAGAAAGAAACAGCTGAGGTCACCAAGTGAGATTCCTGACTGCTTGGGTTTGAATGCAGCTCTCAAGCCAAGACAGTCAATTAAGTGCCATCAAGACATAAGCATCCCCAAAGATTATCTCTTAAGAAAGAGACACTAGTTCCCCGATGCCCCCTTTGAACAACAAGCCAAACTTAACCAAAATTAATTAGCCGAGAAAGTCTTAGGGACAAGCACAGGGCTTCGGTTGGAGTCGAGCCTCAGAAGCATTGTTTACCTACCGACGGAGAGGAGGCGTTTGCGTCAGTCAGTGTCAAAATGCATAGCTGCAAGGTTAATTTTAAAAATCCTCTCTCCTCGATGCTCCAGACCAGGGAGTTTGAGATGTGATCGACTCACAACACTTCCGCTGACAGGAGTGGGATGAGATGAGACCAGCCACTATGACTCCAGAGAGGTGACTTCTGTGGTTGTTTCCCTCCTTAACTGCGGGCAAAGAAACCAGGGGAACTTATTGGGATATTATTTTTTTTTTCCCCTCCCTGAACTGGTGTTTATACATTTGAAGGCGGGGGAGTGCTTTGTGTGGTATGAATTGGCAAAAGTGGGAATAATAAATATTTCTAAGAAGGGGGGATAAAACAAAGCCTTCCTCCCCTTCCCCTTCCAATGTGTTGCCTCCAAGCTCACTATAAAATCGAACAGCGTCCTGTGGCACCTTAAAAGCTAACAGATTTATGGGGTGAGGATCTGTGCTATGCGCTGGTCAGAAAACAAAACTAAAACACAGTTCTGAACCATTTAATCAGCATTTTGTGTAACAAAAAGATTAGGAATAGGTAAAGGTCACCCTTGCTCGAAATCCAGTCATATCCAACTCTAGGGTTAAGTGCTCATCTCCATTTACAGCCAAAGAACCAGCGCTGTCTGCAGACATTTCTGTGGTCACATAGCAGGAATGACTAGACACCACAGTGCACAGAACACTGTTACCTTTCCCGCCGAAGCGGTACCTATTTATCTACTTGCAATTTCTTGCTTTCAAGCTGCTAGGTTGGCAGGAGCTGGGACAGAGACAGGAGTCCGCTCTGTCATGCAGCACTCGGGTCTCAAACTACTGACCTGCCGACCTTTCAGTCGTCATGTTTAGCATCTTAACTACTAAGCCGCAGCAGTCCTCAACAAAAAGCTTATGCTGTGATAAATTTGGTGGCCCTCCACCGCCTCCCCCACACCAGGAAGTGCCATGTGGTGGAGGAAGGGCAAAATGGCCATCTGGCTCCCACAGCAGTCTGGGGGAGTGTGACCTGGCCCATGGCTTTAAAAGGCTGAGAACTCCTGCTTTAAGGTGTCGCAGAACACTGTGTTCTCCTTGCAACAGGCTGGCACGGTTATCCCTTGGGAAGCAGTTAAGAGGGAGGTCTTCCCACTGGAACGGCAGGTGGTCACTCGTTCAACCTTAAAAGCTGCTCAGAATCGTTAGCTACTGGAACCTCTCTGTGTTGCTCATAAGAGCAGAACTCTTTCCCGCAACATGCCTTCCTCCACCGTTTTGTTGTTCTTTCCACAAAAACACATTTCAACTCCACAGGGAAATGAGCCCAGAGCGTTCGTTGGCAGCTAAACGCCCTTAATCCCTGCAGATCTGGCATGGAGTCATCTCCCTCCAGAGGCTGCGTTCATAGCTGAGGTTGGCAGCCAGGCTAGATAGGATGGGGTCGGCTGGTGAGATGTGGTGGGATCACCACCCTTTTTAACATAACAAAACACAAGGCAAAACAACATCAGTTTATCTTTTTATACTGAACAATGGCCTGTTTACAATGGGCAGAGGTTTGAAAAAAGATCAAGATCCTACTTCAGAAGGGGACTGCAGTGGCTCAAGTGGTTAAGATACTGACTAGAAGGCCAGCAGTTTGAGACCTGAGTGCTACACAATGGACTGAGCTCCCATCTCTGTCCCAGCTCCTGCCAACTTAGCAGTTCGAAAGCAAGAAATTGCAAGTAGATAAATAGGTACCACTTTGGTGGGAAGGTAAACAGCATTCCATGCTCTCCGGTGTCTAGGCAAGCCTGCCACATGATCACATAAATGTCTGCAGACACAGACAGCCCTGGCTCTTTGGCTTTGAAACAGAGGTAAGCACTGAACCCTAGAGTCGGATATGACTGGCTTTCAAACAAGGGCAACATTTCAGAAGGAACTGGGAGACTGCTTCCTGGGTTGAACATATGAAGGGATTTTGTATTGAGTCAGATTGGTAGTCCAGATGGATAAATTAGTTACATTTGCTCTGGGTTCTACCAGTTCTCCTGGGACTTTGTTCACAACCATTTTATCTGAGAGTTGACCAAAGATAATAGCAATTTAATCTGTGCAAAGATGCTTTACCTTTGAGATCGGATCCAGTCCTCCCTTCTTCCCATCCCTTAAAATGGGCAAGAAGCAGATCTTAGCAAAAGTTGCTTTTTTATGAAACCTCCCAGAATCAACCTGTATATCTTCACTGGTCTAACAGGTTCTGAGAGTTGTTGGCTGAAAAATAACTTTTCCATATTGTGTGTGTGTGTGTGTACCAGCTGTCTTCTAACACACAGATGCAGTCACTCTGAGCACACAACTGAGTAAAATCTTTGTAGGAAGTGGGAGGGATTTCTTTGCCTTGAAAATCTTCTATCTTTGCCGGATAATCTATAAAATACTGCAAGATGATTTGATCTCTGAAGGCTTTTAGGGTGGAGTTTGTTTGTTTGATCTTATACAAAATGGATGAGACGTACTGGTGCACTTTTGAGAAACAAAAATCTAATGGGGGTATTAACTATTTTGTTATTTTTTTAAAAAAAATTGTTAAGTGTGTTTTGGTTGTTTAATGAAGAGAGGGTTTCAAAGTGCAAACAAAATGTTATAACGGATAGGGAATAATTGGCCCCATTTTCTAGACGAGGAGATGACGGATGAGAAAGAGAATGCCATAGAATGAGTCGTAGACCCAGACCTCTTCAACCTTTCGACAGTCTTATGTACAACATTGTGTCTTTCACCATTTTGTTTGTACACATCTTTCCATCTTCTTGTTGAGTCCATTGCACATTGCATCACTGAACAAGGAAGGTACACAAGGCTGATGTTCTGCTTGAGAGGTGTGCTATCTGTGACACTCTAAATGGTTTTGGGCTCTAACTCCTATCATCTTTCCCCATGGACTATTACAGCTAGGGCTGGTAAGAGTTTCAGTTGAGCACAAGCAGCCCTCCCAAGTCCTAATTAAACTTTTCTGTCTCTGCAGCAGATCTGTCAGATCCTACAAGAACCTTACAAATAGATTAAGGAAGGGATGGGGAATCATAGGTCCTGTGGGTGTTTGGGACTACAGTTTCCATAGTGCCTTATCATTGGCCATGCTTGCTGCCATTTCTGGTAGACATAGTTCCATTAAACAACCAAAGATCCAGTACAATGTAATTAAAAAGCTGTGTCCTATATTATTAGAGGAATAGTAACTTGAACAATGGAGAGTCCTCTTGGCTTATCATTTCTATTGGCTAATAACCATTTGGTTGCTGCTAGATTAAGCAAATGTACACAGTACAGGACATGAAAGGAGCCTCATCCTGGCATCCCCTGAGTGGAGTTTCTCCAGCAAAAATCCTTTCAACCCAGAGTAATCTCTGACACAACATTATTATAACCCAGTGCAGTTAAAAACCTCTCTTCAAGTACAGGGATCAGTAAGACGCTGTGTATGAGCAACCTTGTCACAACAACTTTGCAATTAGGTTAGGACAAATAATATAAGTGAGTTTATAACTGCCAACCTAGCAGTTCGAAAGCAAGAAATTTCAAGTAAATAAATAGGTACCACTTCGGTGGGAAGGTAAACAGTGTTCCGTGCACTCCAGTGTTGAGTCATGCCTGCCACATGAACACGGAAATGTTTGCAGACGCAGACAATGCTGGCTCTTTGGCTATAAGCAGAGATGAGGACTTAACCCTAGAGTTGGATATGACTGGCTTTTGAGCAAAGGCAACCTTTACCTTTACCTTTACCTAAGTGAGCTGAGTAGAACCTATTCACAAACCTGCATGAAACACATATTTCCCCATAGACAGTAATTTCCAGAGATCATAGTGGGGATTTAAAAAACAAGCAAATACTTTTTTATTTTTGAAGTGGTAATTTCTTCCAACTAACCCATTATCACTTTTAAAAATGTATACTTCACAACCATTGGCTTATTTGGCTGTGCAACCATCTTAAATTGTGGGGTCTGTGGTATTTCACAGATGGAAAACTGAGGCTCAGCAGAGATGTAAGTTAATCTAGTACATGTTGCTGCAGCAGCCAAAGCACTAGATTGAAAGGTGCATTCAGTGGTTTTCCTGTTGCAACCAAATGCTTGGAATCCCTTACCTGGGAGCAAGTTTGAATGAAATTTACTTTCTAAATACAGTATATCTATTCAACTTCTCAAATGGAAGGAAGAATAGCTGCAAAGAAACACTCAGGTTGAGGGAGTGGATAGTTCTCACATCTTAGCTGTCCTGACGGAAATACTACAGGCTTCTGCACTTGTTATCATACAAAGATTCTGGAACAGAATCCTCCCCCCCCCCTCCCCATCTTAGCCTTTCTTTATGGCGGAGCAGACTGAATGCAGCTTGTTGCATAATATCAAGGGCCATTTATTGAACGTTGGGCGCAGGAAATATAATTTATATCTCTTGGCCAACAGGGGAAATGCATGCGTCAGTGGCAGAGCACAAGCTATGCATGCAGAAGACCGCAGGCTCGTTCCCTCAGAATGTCCAGTTTAAAAGATCTGGTGATGGGAAAGACTTCTTAGAAGACAAGGCAGACAACCCACTCCTGCTAAATGATGGCCAACATAGGTTGACCTTCTGTGAGGCCAAATTTCCTAATAGAGTGTTCATAAGGCTTAGTGAGCCAGGAGCTATGCTAGAGACCAGATTCCAGCTATTGCTCTAGTGTGGGCACCCACCAGCTGTCTTAGACTATAGCTCCCATTAGTCCCAGTCACCACAATCAAGTTTGATGGGTACTGTAGTCCAGCTGTGTCTGGAATGCTGAGCAAGTAGTGATCAGTTCTGAAAGAAAGAATCTTCAGTGGATAGTACTTGGGATAAATCTTAAGGGCTAAATCCAGTTGTCCTATCTAGACCAGTAGTTCCCAATCTTTTTTTGTCCATGCCCCACCTAAATATCTCTAAAATCCTGATGCCACCCACACCCCCTGTGACATATAATTCTTATTATGCAAAAAATGAACTCCTATTCATCTGGAGGAAGTCTAAAAGGCCAACCACTGTTAATAAGTCATTCTTGAATTGTCCCCCGTTAAAAATCAAATTGCTCCCCTGTGGGTCGTGTGCTCCATGTTGGGAACCACGGATCTAAACAGACCCACTCAGTCAATAGAATTAACACAAGTATCCAAAATCCTGTTGATTCAATAGATCTCTCTGTATATGTCTGTGTAACCTCATACAATGATCACCCCATATAGGAATGAAATTGCATAACAATTAGGTTTAGGGAGGAAATGGCGTCCGCATAACAATTTCCCTGTGGAAAAAATTGTAGAACAATTTTTCAATTGTACGATGCATCCCATAGGGAAAATCGCTATACAGTACAATGCATGCATCATATAGCAATTGTTTCATACAAAGAGTCCCATGGAACAGATTAAAATCATTGTATGAGGTAGGACTGTACAGTACTAACTTGTTACAGTACTGAACAAGTTATTCATTTCTTTTTTTTAAATAGCATGGCATGACTGACCTGTTGTGCAGGGAGGGCCTTTTTAAGGCCATGCACATATGGATGGGTGGGGTGGGGGGTTGCATCAGTGAAGGGAGAAGGTGAGTCTGATGCAACAACTGCTGGCTTTAACACAAGCTGGTGGTGAAACAGGGAGAGGCAGTTTCTCACCTTGGTTCCATCTCAGGCAGCAAAAGTTAGTGAGAAGGCACTGCAGAGGCATACATCACAGTAAATTTCCAAAGACTCTGACAACACAGTAGGAAATAGCTGAACATTGTTGTTGGTGTGTTAATAAAGGATCAAGTTGCACCCTCTTTTTCTGAATTGTGATCTTTCATTTCATTATGCTGTTGCTGCTGCTACTGGAGAATTAGTAACATTTGGGACATTTGCAAAAGGACGCTGAAATGTCCTTGAGGTTTCCCAGCACCGACCAGAATTTTCTGAAGCTGCAGCCCTGTTTTATATTGTGATATGAAAGCCTCTGTGTCTCAATTCTTTTCTGTTTCTCTGAATCCCACCTGTATTTTCTTCCAAAATTGTTTTTATTGGGTTTCCTTCCCACACTGAAATGCATGAACATTTTTCTTATTCGTTTTTCCTAACAGGTGCATTCATTTGTGCATTTTCCTTATTTTATAACTAGATATTGCTTGTCCATTTTTTAAAATCAATTTAATTGTTTGTATTCTGAAACATGGCATTGCTACGTGCGCACTTTGTTTCTCTGAAATTCCCTGTAAGCCTCATAGATCAGCAGATTCTTGAAGGGGAGAGAATGTCTTCTTGCAAAAGGTGAGGGGAAAGGTGCAAAAGGCTATTCTCACCAAAATGGCTAGGTCCAACAGAATTCTTTACTATCGAGTTACACAGTTTTATGCACACGAAACCAACATGACTGTTGTGGCCCTGGACCTTGAGTTCGAGGAGGAAGACCTTTTGCCAGCTCCTCAGCCTGTTGCCAGTTCGGATCTTCCTTCTCTTGACCAAGAGAAAGACTTTCTGTCAGCACTGCAGCCTACTGCCAGCTGACTCCTCTTGGTCAAGTAGATCAAACTAAACAAGGCTTGACAGGAGTACATGCCGAGGTACCAGGTGCCAGCAATGAGGAAGCAGTGCCCAGCACGTCTGAGAAATGTAGGCTGTAATTAAGGAACACGCTACTGGTACGAAGGAGAAGGGCAAGGGCTCATCTACAAAGACCATCTCCAGCTGTGAGTCCTGAGCCCTCTTCAGAAGATACCCATTCCGGCAGAAACCTTTGTTGGAGCAATCCTTGTGGGCCTCAACACTGTGTCTCTTGAACCCGTACCTTTTGCCTGTTTTGCTAACCCTTGCCTGGAAATCTGACCACTTCTGAATAATCCTTCTGTTCAAGTCTGCAACAACCGGCTTCTGAACCTGGCTCTTCCTGACTACGACTCTGCCTTATCCCTTGGAGTCTATTAAGCCTTTTATCCTTATCTCTTGTGCAATGGCTGCTAGCCAACTTGCTCTGCCATATACCCATGGGTACAACAATGACTAAATCAGGAATGCTGCATAATAGATACGGTTTTTGACAATCAGGACAGAGACTGGAAATGGAAGCTTTTCCAGACTACATATCCCATGGTCCCTTGTCCCATATGGGGGTCTTTAAAAGCAGCATCTCCCTTCTTCTGCTGCTGCTGTACCTGAATCCAAATACTGTATTGGCAATCTTCATGGCAATCAGCCTTCTGCATCACAGTATGACATCCGTACCACTGATAACAGTTCCACGAGTCACTTTCTGGTCCTTCTCTTCCCTATGGACTTTGGCACCCAGGACCCTTAATCCTCAGGGTTGTCAGGTTAGTTAACTACCGCCTGACATTCAGCGTTGAATTGCTGGCAGTATGGTCTACTTCTACTCTATTACCATAGCAGGATAACCTGGCCAGACCAATCAGCTCTCTGTAGGATCCGAATTTAGAGGTGGTGGAAACAGGAAAGACAGAGGCAGGTTTGACCAGTTTGTGTTGATGTTATGCCCAACTCAGACATCTGCCTGCCTGATGACCAACCCACAAGTATTCATATGGACCAAAATTGATACACCTAGGGGTAATTACCTTTGTTCTGGTCTTTCAACAATACTGTGGTTCTTGGGATAGTATTCACAAGATTAGAGTTTTAAAGGCACGTGTAGATGGGTAATTCATGTGAGGATGTCTGAGGTCAGCATTCTCCTTTGGGAACTTGTTTCTTTTTAAGTTAGTGCCCAGTCACATCTGGTTTGGGGGAGTCAATTGAAAGCACTTTGGTGGGGAGAGGAGTACAGCTCACAATGGCTTCTGGAGTGTATGTGTCAAATAGGCCCAAAGTCACCCAAAGTCACAGCCTCCCACACTAGGAATGACCCCTGTGATAATCTTGTAGTGATGGGTAATTGAGTGACAAAAGGGGAAAGGTGGCGGAAAGCCAGGGTATGGTAGCAGTTTAAAGGCTAACAGGTCTAGCTGAACATGAATTTTAATGAATCAAAATCCACTTCTTCAGGAAGAAGGAGTGCAGATGTGTTTGTTCTGTGGTGGTGAGGTTTGCATTTGACTGGGATACAGATAATAGACAAAGTAACAGCGGTTCCTTAGCACAGGAATGGGATTATCAAACCGTTAATTAGCAGCGCCAGGTCAGGGTGATATACTAGGTAGACTAGGCTGCCAAAGGAATGCTAAGATTTGTTTAAGAGAGAGAGATCAGCGTCTGTCGAGGGACACAATTATTTGTGTGCTTTCCATTTATCAAAAGAAGTGGATTTTGATCCATGAATGTTCATGTTGAAATAAATCTGTTACTCTGCAGTAATAATAACTGTGTACTGTCAAATCAGTTTTGATTTATGGTGAACCCTTTTATCAGGGTTTTTGAGGAGACTATCCCAGTGTGGTTTACAATTCCATTCTTCTAGGATCCACAGTGGGGAATTGAACTCCCAAGCTCTGGGTCTATAGCTATAGCACAGTGGTGCCCAAACTAAGGCCTGGGGGCCAGGTGTGGCCCCTGACGCCAATTCATCTGGCCCGCGAAGCCCTCGTCGCTCCTGAAAGCGGAAGTAAAACATGCCCTTACAGGCACTTTTTACTTCCGTTTCCAGGAGCGACGAGGGTTTCACAGGCCGGATGAATTGGTGTCGGGGGCCGCACCCAGCCCCCGGTCGATAGTGACCGGCTCCCTGAATCACATGATTGGCCCATGGCCCAAAAAGTTTGGGCACCCCTGCTACAGCTCTATAGCTATAACCAACTGTTAACCTGTAAAATGCTGCAATGTTCCTCACACACATACCCTTTCTCTCCCCCCACTTTCCTTTTGCCAACCAACGGAAACAAATTAACATGGCTACTTCCTTCAAATTGGATGAGTGATAATAGGGCCATCCGAATGTCACTTCATGAACACCAACCCCCTAGATTACAGCCTAAATTGAGGGGGTACACAGAAAGAGCCCCTCAAAGAGTGTGGTATTTTTGAACCACAATCGGGTTTCCCCCCGGCAATGGCCACCTTGTGCCGGCTAATCTTTCTCACACTAGGTCATCTGGCCTAGACATGGAAGAAGAAGCTTAAATTGAGGACATTTTCTCCACGTTTCTTAAGCTCTAAATATTAGACCAGAAAAGATCAGACTAAACTTGTGAAGAGCAAGGACAACACACCTTGCTGAATGGATGAATGCCAAGCAGCCTGGAGGCCACTTAAAAGACTTTGAAGTAAAGTAGGAACATCAAAGAATAATCTAGTAAAACGGGGGTATTTAGGTACAAAACAAGTTTTCAATGAACATGCAGAAATGAAGTCAATGCAGCCTTAATGTACATGCAATTTATGTCCTACTATGTGTACAAAAGAACATTTAGTAAACAGCTAATGCAACACTATTGAAGTTGCTCACTTCTGGTCAAACACAGTCTAGTCATAACATTTTAATTTGTATGAGTTTTATCCTTAGTTCATATATGTCCACAATTTTAAATTGTACAGTACTCTAATATGAAGAAAGTAAGTTCCCAGCATTCTCCACCCAGGCATAGACAACATGAAAACTGACAAGTCCCCCAATACCAAGCCCACAGGGCCATATTTTCTATACTCCATTGTTATGTTATTTCAATTTTAAGAGCCTGGAAAAGTCATTTGGGGGCCGGTGGGGGGGAGTATTGACTCTCAGAGTGTCATAGCCAGCATAGCCCCTGGCGGTTCCCAAGCTATGATTGTTATTATTCCCATTTTGCAGATGAGTGGACTGAGACTAAACAGATTTGCCTCAGGCCCCTGGTAAGTTTGTGCCAGAAGAGACATTTGAACCCAGCCTTCTAAATTCAAAGTCCTGTGTGATGTGCATCTTTACTTCAAAGTAGCCAGGACATACTGTAGCTAGCAGCTTTCCCTTCTATCCGTTAGACAAAAGAGTGTACATTTTCCAGTGCAAGTGATAAACCAAAGACAGGGCAGAGATCAAGTTATAAACCATCTCTGCTCAGGTGGATTTGTTTTGTAAAGTGCCAGCAGGTACTAAATTCACTCTAAATTGGAGCACATGGAATTAAGCTACCAAGTTTTTCAAGAACAGGGAGGATTCTGGGAAGGATTTTTGTGGCTGTTCAATATTAATCCTGAGCCGGTTGATTGCAGTAATGAAAAAGAGACACAGTGGAAGAGCGATTTCCCTCAGGATTATAAAGCACAATACAGTACTTCATCTTCTAAAAAGCGACTGTGGGAACACAATGCCACCTAGAAGACCCGTTGCTTAATTGACTGGGGCTGGAGGGTGAGCATAGGAGAGCAGCACTTATGGGTTCACAGAATGCGTCATACATGATCCGTTTCAATCTTGTTACATGTTGTTAGGCTTCAATTAATCCTATTTTGGGTCTTGGGACTGGCTTATGCACCACCCTCATTCACAAGTAAATAATAATAAATTCATGTCAGAAGTTATTCTAGGTTGAAAGGATTTTTTTTCTGGAGAAAATCCGCTCTGGGGACGCCCGAATGAGGCTCCTTTCATGTCCCCAAGAGCTGGGACAGAGACAGGCACTCAGTCCATCATGCAGTACCTAGGTCTTGAACTGCCAACTTGCCGGCCTTCCAGCTAACAAGCCAAGCTTCTTAACTACTGAGTCACTGCAGCCCCCACAGGTAGATTTGTCTGGTTGATACACCAAAGAAGCACAGAACCAGACAAAGTTACTTTCTTGGCTACACCTTTCAGAATAGCCTGTGTCAAACAAGTTGATCTGAGATCCCAAGTCCCAAAAAATAATGTCCCCCTTGGCTGACCAACTGACAGAAATGCCTTGAAATACCCTTGAAACCTCAACCCTAATGGTAGGAAAGATGTCTCTAAAAGCAGGAAATACAAGTGTCAGTCTGCAACACATTGACAAATACTTTGGGATTTGCTTCACAGTTAGCACAGGTGAATTTGAAGCATTCTTCAATGATCACACAACACAAAGTCCAATCTGAACCAGCTGAACCCATTTTGCTTTGAGCTCAGAGCTTTTCTCTGAGTTCTCCTTTTTAAAAGCCAAACAATTCAGTTAGTGTTTTTCCTCTGTGGTTGCTTGTTTTCTTCTTCAAATGGATCAGGGCTGTGACTCGGGGTAGTAATATGGTGACATATTACATTTCAATGTGAAGTTTTAAGACTCCCCCATGTTGTCATTAAGTAATTTTTAAAATTTTCTTTAAAACCAAGCTTATCAGTTTAGCACTAGATCACCTTATCACAGCATTACTATGTTAGTTTACTGGCAGATCACCTCTGCAAAGGAGAAAAAAGGACAACTAGAGATTGCTATAGGAGCAATATCAAAGGAAGGAGTAATATGTCCTGAAGGCACATATCAAATCAAATTGGATTGAGGGTCAGTATGGATACTGGCACCAAAAGAATCCCAGGTTTTTGTATGTTCACCTAAACTTGACTACAACCCTAAAAGAAAATGCAAATCAAGCCATGAGAAAGTTGAATCACTTTCAGGGCTATAGCCAAGATTCTAGATGTGGGTGGGTGAATATTTTTTCAAACTGGTAACTCAGGGTGGGCAATGCTACCCTGGCTACAGCCCTGATCACTTTGATTCAGCTTTCTAGTGAAGCTACAATCAGTATAAAGTAGACAATTTTGTTGACACTACAACTTCCAAAAGCCTCTAGTCATTATAGTTTAAAGCATGGGTGCCCAAACTACATCCTGCGGACCAGGGCCAGCCCATGGGATGTCACCATCTGACCCATGGGCCAGATTGCCGCCAACGCTGGAAGTGCTCTGACGTCACCGGAAGTGCTGAAATCAGCACATTTTCACACCAAAACGTGGTGAAAACATACCAGGGGAAAATTAAAAGGGTGAAAAATGCTCCCCCAATGCTCCCTCCTCCAAGAGAAGCATCGGAGAGGGGGAAATGCCTAGAAACACAGTGTGATTCCACACACCACCACTGCTGCTGCCGCTGCCACCGGCAGGAAGAACCAGGTGACTGGCCCACACAGCTGACCGAGGGGGTGTGGTCAGCCCCCTGGCATGAAAAGTTTGGGCACCCCTGCTTTAAAGCCACACTGGCTGGGGAAGTGTGGGAGTTCTGATTTCAAAAGTCATTCTTCCAATACTGTATCTAGTTAGATGTTCCAAACCCAACCGTCTGATTTAGTGTGAATTTGATTCTTTTGCTCTTTTGACTCCCTTTTCGACAAGTATTTTCTTTTCAGAAAACACTGGTGGTGGCAGGAGTGGCTGATTACACACAGAGACCTATTATTTGCTATGCATTCTTATTTTCATCTCTTCACTATTGCTGCTGACCAATTAAAGGTCCTTGGATCAATGAAGTGCCTGGCCTTGTAGTGATTAATTGAATAAATGTTAGCATGGCCCTTAGCAAAATCTCAGTGGGATGCCTTTCCCTCCAAAAGGAAAGAGACAGCTCACAAAACCCACAACTCTCTCTAGGCAAAGAATGTTTTCTTTCCCATTCAGTGATGGGATATAGCAGCGATGGTGAACCTTTTAGAAACTAAGAGCCCAAACTCAACAGGCTGCTGTCCATACCACAGAGGAGTGGGGCGAACTCTGTGCTGGGGGAAGGGAGGAAGTGTTCCCATTGGGCTGCTGGGCAGAGGGGTGGGGCGAACATGCTGGGGCAACGGCACGTGTGCCCACAGGGAGGACTCTGAGTGCCCCCTATGGCACACATTCCATAGGTTCACCACTACTGAGATATAGAGTATGCTCTGTTAAGGGAGCATGTCAAAGCTCAGAACAGTTCCATAAATGAGACTGAAGGTACAGTTATACCTCGCTTAAAGAGCATAATGCGTTCCACAGGATTGCTCTTTAAGCGAGTTTGCTCTTTAAGCGAAACACCATTGTAAGTAACCAATTGGGGGGGGGGGATTGTGAACCCCGATTTATTTGTTAAGCGAGTTTTTGATTGGTTTTATTTGTTAAGCAAAGCAATCATTCAGAGAACATTCTGCTCTTTAAGCGAGTTACTCTTTAAGCGAGATTTGACTGTATATGGAGATTATGGATAGTACAGTTTCAAATATAAGCTCCTGATAATTTTTCAACCAAATATCTTCCAGGCAAACTATACATTAATAAGTTTTTTTATTCTCTTTGGTTATAATGTTTTCCCCTCATAGAGACATTTCCTGAGATATGTATGCCTCAAAAGTCAGGCAATTAAGTCTATATTTATGTCCTAATGTTGAATCACAAAACAAAGCACAGTAAATGTAGGAAATGCAGATAAGGAAACCATGGACTATGCCGTGGTGGCAAACCTATGGCATGTATGCCAGAGGGGGCACTCAGAACCCTCTCTGTGGGCACACATTGCAGGCATGGGCTGGGCCACCGGTGCGCCCTCGCCTCTGGCGCCCTGGGACACAAATAATAATTTGATTATTATTTTACCCACCTGGTTCACTGCACTTTAGATTAAGCCATTGGTCCAAGCTCCCTCCTTCAGTTTGGAGCAATGGTTTATTCTAAAGTGCCGCACACCAGGTGGAGCAAGCGAGTGGTGGCGACTAAGTGGTTCCTAGGGGCAGCCTTCTCCCCCATCCCTTGGTCACTGCCCTCGCGCCTGTCCAGTGCCCTCCCATGGTGCCCAGCATCCCCCTGCACACATGCTGTCACTCTAGCACAGAGTTCACCCTGCTTTTCTGCCAGTGGTGGGCAGCCAAAAAAATTTACTACCACACTGTGGGCGGAGCTACATCACGGGCGGAGCCAATGTCATGACATCATGGGCAGAGCCAATGTCATGATTTCATGGGCGGAGCCAATGATGTAGGTTGACCCAACGTAAAAAACCCATAAAATAAGTACACAAAAATACAAATTAAAAATACATAAAAATACATAAAAATACATAAAAATACACATAAAACACATAAAATACACATTAAAATAAATACACACTAAATAGACATAAAAACACATAAAAATACAAATTAAATACACATAAAACACATAAAAACACACATTAAAAATAAATACACATTAAAATCAGTGATGGGATGTAACAGGTTCTCACCAGTTCTCCAGAACCGGTAGTAACTTTTCCCAGTGTTCCAGAGAACCTGTAGCAGCTTTTGGGGAGAACCACCTTCGGGGCTTACCTTTTCACTGGTTCCCCCACTGTGCATGCATGCCAAGCACTTGGCGTGCATGCACGCCTAGTGCTTGGCACATATGCACGGCCTCCTTGCTGTCCTCCCAAATGGAGAGGAGAAAGAGAAGCTGCTAGCCTGAAGCTCCCTATAGCCTGAAGCTCCCTATTTTTATTATTTTGTATTTTTTCTTTGGCCCCGCCCATGACATGACATCATGATGTTAGCTCCGCCCACACCGTGATAACATCACGGTGGGGTAGTAAAATTTTTGACATCCTACCACTGATTAAAATACACACCCACACCCAAAGGTGAATCACTTACCCTGGGGAGCACGCTATAGGGAGCTTCAGGCTAGCAGCTTCTCTTCCTCCTCCCTGTTTGGGAGAACAGCAAGGAGGCCGTGCATGCACACCAAGCACTGTAGGTGCACATGCACACCAAGCGCTTGGCACGCATGCGCAGTGGGGGAACCGGCGAAAAGGTAAGCCCCCCCCCCCCCCCGAGGAGGCTCCGCCGCTACCGGTTCTCAGGGACACTGGGGAAAGTTGCTACCGGTTCTGGGGAACTGGTGCGAACCTGTTGCTGTCCATCACTGTCCTCTGCCCAGAAGCCCAATGGGGGTGCTTCCTCCCTCCCCCCAGCACAGAGTGGGGTTTGGATTACAGTTTGGACACTCAGTCTCTAAAAGGTTCGCTATCACTGGACTATGGTAATCAGATAGCACGGCCAGAGGCTGCTAGAGATATTGTGAAAGCTGTTGTGCAAAATAACTTTGCCATTATCTGGGTACAAATTCAGCCATCTCTAGGAACTTCTCCCTTTTGTAAGCTCCTTGGGGGAGTGATAAACTTGTCAATACACACTTCAGTGGTGCTTTATAAATAAGTAAAACCAAATTACATATTGGGAGCTGATATGACTACATGATTTACACAGAAACTGGCTCTTCATCTACCCTGTGCTCAGAAGATTTTACTTGTTGCAAGAGCTCTTTGAATCTGAAAGTAGAGGTTTATACATAAGCATCACTCATTTATCATGTTTATTGGTTTTTAGATTTGTTTATGGGGAGTTTTTTTTAAAGAAAAGGAAAATCTTTAAAATCTATTTTAGTGCACCTTGGTTTGGGAACCCAGGAGGTGAAGTGTGATTAAGAATTACCTTTTAATAATAATAAATAACAGCAAGAGAAGGGCACCTGTGGCTATCTAAGATTTTGTCAATGACATCAGTCCAAGCTAGCCACAATCAGTGGTTAAAATTTGCCCTTTTTTCTTTCCCATTCCTTGTTGCAGATGTGGTGAACCTGTGGCCCACCAATACTTCTGGACTGCAACTCCCATTATCCTTGGTCATGCAGCTAGGACTCATGGGAGTGGGCATCCAGCAGTATCTGGAACACCAGCAATTGTCTACCTCAGGATTCATAAATCTATAACCCTGACTTTAGTTATTACTTGCTCCCAACACATAAGATAAACATTTTGTATACATATACTCAGGAATTTCCATAAACTGATAAATAATAAAGACATATCACAGCAAACAATTCATGATGTGATGGTTGTACTCTGTCCAGAGTCGCTTGCCAAGTGGGCGGCAATACAAATGTGACTAATAATAAATAAATAATAACAATTATGAACAATCAGGTGCTAAAGATCCCCAGGCCACAGTCTCAGTTTGTATCATAAGAATTATAGGATCATAGAATAACTGAGTTGGAAGGGGCCAATGAGGTACGCCATTGAGTCCAACCCATTGCTCAGTGCAGGAATCAGGAAGCCATTGGGACCAATCTCTCACTCAGTGCAATAACATGACAGAAAAAGACTGCACTTCATGAGATGATGAAGTCTTCTTTTTCCCCTGCAGGTGATCTGTGGCCAAGATGAGGTGACAGAAGAAGAGGAAGAAGAAAGTGGGAAGCCACCCAAAGAGCAACAAAGATCCCGGGTACATAAGAAAAAAAGCCAACTGTCCTTGAAGTCTTCAACCACCGCAGCCCCATCTCATTTCCAAAACTCAACCCTACTAGACTTGGCCTCCACCAACGCACAAGAATTTTGGGATGTCTTGGAGAGCTTGTCTAAGCAAGGCCAAGGACCACAATCCTTGCGGAGTCGAAGGGACTTGGTCGCTGGCCCTGGTCGGCTTAAGAAAATATTTGGCTGGGGTGATTTCTACTCCAACATCAAGACGGTAAAATTGAATCTCTTGATCACAGGTAAAGTGGTTGATCATGGGAATGGCACTGTGAATGTCTTCTTCCGGCACAATTCGACAGGGCATGGGAACATCTCGGTCAGCCTGGTGCCCCCCAACAAAGCTGTGGAGTTTGATCTTGAGCAGCAAATTTTCATCGAAGCAAAAGAATCCAAGATTTTCAACTGCCGTGTGGAGTTTGAGAAAGTAGACAGAGCAAAGAAAACCACTCTGTGTACTTACGACCCTTCCAAAACCTGCTTCCTGAACCACACACAGAGCCAGGTTTCCTGGGTCTGCTCCAAGCCCTTCAAGGTCATCTGTATCTACATCACCTTCTACAGCATAGACTACAGGCTTGTGCAGAAAGTGTGTCCTGACTACAATTACCACAGCAATGTTCCTTACTATCCATCTGGGTGACAGCGTACCTCTTTTGAGCTCAGCTGCTGGCCAAGTACAATTAGGGGACCAGGGTGGGTGGGATGGGGTGGGGGACAAAAACCCAGAGGCCATGAGTGGAGAGAAGGATGAACTGTGTTTCTCTCCAAGGGTAGAGAAGACTGGCTGCTGCTGAAGGACAATGTGCTTGGAGCAAAGTTCAAGAGAACATGGATTCAAGGACCATTCTTGGAAGAAATGCTTCAGCCCCAGAAAGAAAATCTCCCATTTCCATTGCAAAGGCCAAAACAGAACCCACAAATTGCACTTTCTCTCCTACTTAATAAGGGTCCCAATCCATCAGGAAATGTAGCTATAAGAGTGTTTGCAATGGAGAAGAATGGAAGGAATTACTTGCTTCTCTATGGTGGGATAGGCAGGTGGTCCAGCAGATGTGTGGGCACTGTTACTCTCCTATTCCCCTCCCCATTAGCTATGCTGGATGTGAAGAAGTCGTAGGGCTATAGCAGGGGTGCCCAAACTTTTTGGGCCATGGGCCGATCATGTGGTTCAGGAAGCCGGGCACTAAGGCCTAGGGGCCAGGTGTGGCCGCCAAGGCCAATTCATCCGGCCCGTGAAGCCCTCATTGCTCCTGGAAGCAGAAGTTTTACTTCCACTTCCAGGAGTGACGAGGGCTTCGCGGGCCGGATGAATTGGCCTTGGGGGCCACACCCGGCCCTCAGGTCTTAGTTTGGGCACCACTGGGCTATAGCATATAGAGGGCTACCCCAGCTGTAGGACCGGATCTATCTATCTACCATTTTGCCACCTTCAATGATAGCTACCGGCTGTTGCCTCAACCTGATTTGCCTCCTTTCTCCATCTTTCTCACTTTTAGGGTCAAACTGCATGAAACACTTAGCTCTCAGTTAGAAGCTGGTAGCACAAGACCTCAGAGTTGCGTATCTAAGCAATATGACTGGCAAAGAATGGCCACATTTACTTCCCAAAGACCAAAGTGAAGCAAGGAAATGTGCAGAATGGAGAGATGCTTATGCTAAGCCTGAAACCAGAAAAATCTAGAACAGTGATGGCCAACCCTGGCACTCCAGATGTTCTTGAACACCAATTCTCAGAAGCCCTGATCAGCAGGAGTGCTGGCTTGGGTTTCTGGGAATTGAAGTCTAAGAACACCTGGAGTGCCAAGGTTCACCATCACTGACCTAGAAGGTTGGCAGGTGAGCAGTTCAAGACCCAAGTACTACATGATAGAGTGAGCACCTGTTATCTGTCCCAGCTCCTGTCAAACTAGGAGTTCGAAAGCAAGAAATTGCAGGAAGATATATAGGTACCTCTTGAAGGAGAAAGGTAGCAGTGTTTTGTACGCTCTGTTGTCTAGTCATACCTGCCACATGATCACGGAAATTTCTGCAGATGCAGACAGCGCTGACTCTTTGGTTGTAAATAGAGATGAGCACTGCCCATGATAGACTGACTTTTGAGCAAGGGAGACCTTTACCTACGGTAAGCCCATTAAAATCCATGGGACTTTTATTAAGACAGCTCTGCTAAATGCACAGCTGAGCATTTTGTGAAGATTGACCCTCACTTCTTTTGAAAAATGAAAGATGGAAAAGAAGATTGAATCAATGCAACTACAGCACTGAATCCAATCTTAGTTCTCCCTCGAATGGGCCCCTGAAGTCAGTAGGACTTCATTAGCTGTGACTTACTTCCAAGTATCATTCATTTCAATGAGCCTACTCTGGGTAGGACTAATATTGGATTTTGCTGTTAGAATTCCAGAGGGGCTTTCCAGAGTCATAAATTGTGTGACATCAGCTCCCTGACAAATAAATGGAAAGCCTGGATTCAGGCTATATAGTAACTTTTTTCCCTCCAAGCCTTCTCCTTACAACTAATTTTGCCCATCACTTATCATGGCCAGGGCCTGCCATCTCCTAATGGGCAATGCTTCTCAAACAGGATGCAGGTATGATTTATCTCATGCTGCAATGGATTGATCAAGTACCTAGAGGGGAAAGGCAGGGAATGGCACCAAAAATGGATGCAAGCCAACTAAAACAATCACACCTTTGCTCAATTTAAAGAAATCCTAGGCCAATTAATTAGATGGATGTTTAGAATGGCTTGTGCAAGTGCAATAAAACCAGGTGAGAGAAAAGCCCGATTCAGCCTTTAGCAAATGATATATGCACAGAGCTCCCCCCACCCAACCCCTGATAGCGGGCATTCTCTTTTTCAGTCTTATTCTGTATGTGTGGGAGAGTGATAAAACTGAAATAAAGAAGGTGTGTGTGGGGGAGAACATTCCCCTTTACTCATGATAAGTGTATCTGATTTGCTAATGACTGGGCAGCACTAGGGAATTCATTGTGAAGATGTGGCAAGAAGATTGGCTGAAGAAGAGATGAGTACGCATGTGGCAGTCCAGTGTAGACCTATCCATTCCAGCCTGGAAAAACCTAACTCTGGCCTTCATCATGATGACTAAGTACAATGGAAGCCAACACCTGTTGTCTACACTCTCCGTCAGCAAGTTGGCACTTCCTGAGTTAGAGGAAAGGGCCATTCCCCTTCTGTCACACATGGAAGGCAATGCTTCTTAAAGACTGTGTCAACTCCTGTTGACTCTGCTATTATGCTGGTTGTGGATTTCTGGGAGCTGTGTTCCAAAAACAGCATCATCCTTTCTCCTCTCTTGTCACCTGATGGGCTGCCAGGCAAGGAATAGCTTGCTACTGCCAGAGGTCTTTAATTACTCCCCAAAATAAAATTTGAGGGGTTTCAGACCATCCTTGTTGCTCGGAGTCACCATATTAGAAGAGACATTTCATCTTCTCAGAGAAAGAATAAGGAAATGCCTTTTCCAATGCAGTGCTTGGTGCTCACATTACCACCACCCTGACACAAAAGTAGTTTGCTTTGTTGTTAAAGTCCATCTATCTCAGGGTTTCTCAACCTATGGCAGTGATGGTAAACCTTGGCGCTCCAGTTGTTCTTGAACATCCATTCCCAGAAGCCCTGATCAACAGGAGTGGTGACTTGGGGTTCTGATAACTGAAGTCGAAGAACACCTGGAGTGCCAAGGTTCGTCATCATGAACTTAGGGCCTTCAGGTGTTCTTGGGCTTCAACTACCAGAAGCCCAAGTCAACACAGCTGCTGATCTGGGCTTCTGGAAATTGAAGTCCAAGAACATCTGGGGGCCCAAGGTTGAGAAATCCTGATCTACCCTTCTGATTCAGGGCAATGCTACTAACTTAGGGAGATGCTGTAGCTTGCTTATTGAAATGCAGTATACTGAGATAGGAACTAGTACTGTACTGTATAACTGTAATACTGTACTAGTTTGGTTATTGCCCACCAAACCCAAGTTCACTGGTCCAGAGAGCACTTCTCTTTGGTGAGTCTCTAGCAGAACAAAGTTATGAAGCCAGTACTGAGAATATACTTGTTTCAAATATTTAGGCTCAGGCACAGAAAAATTGTATTCAGAGAAGGAGAAGTACTGTCAGGATTCCTCATTGGCTATGCCATATGGGAATGGTGGAAGTTGAAGTCCAAGACAATTAGAGGGTGACAAGCTTTAGCCATCAAACCAGATGGCTAAAGGGTCACTTCAGATGTCTGTAGGCAACATGGTCCCTTCCTGCAGGATGTACTATCTCAGTGATGGTCAACCTTGGCACTCCAGATGTTCTTGGACTTCAGTTCCAGGAATCCGTGATCAGCAGGTGTGTTGGCTTGGGCTTCTGGGAATTGAAGTCCAAAAACACCTGGAGTGACAAGGTTGGCCATCACTGTACTATCTGTTGTGCCTAAAAGATGCTAAAGAAATCTGGCTTGGATGTAGATACACTATATATAATCATATAATATTTGTGTGACTTTGCCTCCAAGTCCCCACTGAATGTATAATTTTTAAAAAATTCAAGAAATAGGAAGTTTCCAATGTAAATTGTTTCCTTTCAGACTAATGGAGAATGATAATAATAATAAATCATCTCCATAAACAGAAGAACAAATGAAACATACAAGTAGCATTTCATGAGAAGCACTGCTCTCTTATATGCAAAAAAGTTGGCTGTTTATCTGAGCAGAAATTTTCCTCACCTTTGTCTGTTGCAAATTAGCTTGCTTTTGGTTTTGCAACTGGTCATCAGAAGCCAAACCCATGCTTCACTTACAAGTCTCACATATAGAGAATTCAAGGAACTTCATTCTGCTGCGCTGGCTTAGTGGTTAAGATGCTAAGCTTGGAGACTGCAAGGTCAGGGTTCGATACCCAAGTGCTGCATGACGAATTTTGGGGACATAAAAGAATCCTCATTTGGGCAGTCCCTGAGTGGAGTTTCTCCAGCAAAAATCCTTTCAACCCAGAGTAATTTTTGACACAAAATTTATTTATTTATCCTTGGTGGAAAATATGCTCTTAGCTTTAAACAGAAATACTGGCATCACTTATAATTTGACCCAGAGATCAATGTTCCCTTGGAATGTTCCAAGAAAATACAAATCTCAGGTGCTATTGCCCTTATGTCTTTTTTTCTGGGCTTCCAGTACACAACTGTCTGACCACCTTAGGACAGAATACTAAATTAAGAGCCTCAGTCTGAAACAGGATAAATCTTAGGTTCTCATGAATTCGAGGAAGATAGGTATATATATATTTATGGTTTGGACAGCGCCAACACAAAATCTGGTGGCAAAAAAAATCAGGAACCCTAAAATGAGTGTTTCTAGTGGAAATAAAGTACAGTACAGTTGTACCTCGCTTAAAGAACATAATGTGTTCCACAGGATTACTCTTTAAGCAAGTTTGCTCTTTAAGTGAAACACCATTGTAAATGACCAATTGGGGGGGATTGCAAACCCCAGTTTATTTGTTAAGTGAGTTTTTGGTTGGTTTTGTTAAGTGAAGCGAACATTCAGAGAAAATTCTGCTCTTTAAGAGAGTTAATGTCTAAGCGAGGTTTGACTGTAATTGTGAACTGGGAGGAAAATGTTTGCCATGAAATAGCTTGCACCAGACTGTGACTCAAGAACTCCAAAATGCAAGCTAGTTCCGGGTCTGACCACAGCCTTAGTCTGGATTGCTTGCCATGAACAATTCCCTCTCAGCCTGTTCCCTACTCAAAGCTTGGGGAAGGTTTATTCTTGGGGACAACCTATTCTTGGGGACAGCAACTTATAAAGCCCTGGTCTGCAGGGGCATCAGCCATGTTAGTCAGGATGCTGAGAGTCCAAAAATAGCAACTTTTCTGGACTTCCCCTAGCTGTGCAATGGAAACTTTGTAAGGACCTACCTCAGAAGACTGTTGTGAATATGAGCGAAGGATTGTAAAGCATTTGGTGCTACAAAAGAAAGGTTCTCTCCCTCCTTTCCCAATATCCTCTGCTTATGTCATCCTCTGCTCCCTACCATCACTACAATGTACCTTTCTGAAGTGATTTCTTCCTCAATCCAGTAGGATACTGTATCTCCGCTCCCCCCCCCCCAATTTACTGTGTACTTTCCCTTTTCTCTGATTCAAAGATGGCTACACCTCCATATACCATGTATTTATTTTTTAATACTGTCAGTAAAATGGAAAATAAAGTTTCCCTCTACATTATGGAGGGGCAGGATGACAGGTGGTTATAGCTTTTGTTCAGGTTGCAAGCTGCCTTCTTGGTCTCAATCAGTAATTTCTGAAAGGCTTAACTGGGTAAATGCTTCCGAGTGTGGTTTGAATGATATTGGGGTGTTTCCAGGTGGAAGGCTCAGTAGGTACCAGGCAAAATGACACACTGCGGCTACGTTCTCTTTCTGCAGTGAGGAGGGAAGATGGAAGCAGCAGTAGGGAAATAGGGGCATGTTGCAAATTGAAGACTGCAACTGTATAATTCTGTGAATAAGGCAGGATGGTGATTACACAAAGAACAGCTTAACTGGAAATAGCTGTACCCTGGAATGATAAATGCTAAACGTGTTTCTAAATTCAAATTATTATCTCTGAGTTTTAAGACTATCCAGCATCAGAGATGGGACAAATTAATTTTCTGGAATGCAACTCAGAGAATACTCCAGCCACTATTCTAAGACCTGCCATCCAAAATAATGACTTTTTCTCATCTCTACCGGAAATGATATAGTCAAGTGACCTTCAACTTGTCTCACTGGAATATTTACCTTGCAGCTTGGGGTCAATTATTGTTTGGTGTGAAAGTCTTTCCAAATGATACATTTCCTCTGCATCATGCTCCAAATCTGTATGCCGTGGGAGAGACTGGCTTTGCTACAGGGAATGGATCGGAGATGTCCTAATTACAACAAAAGACAACTGCCTGATTCCTTTGCCCATTAAAACTCAAGAAGCCAAATGGGTTTGGTAAAAGATAAGCATCTGGGCATAAGAAGCTTGAAAGTGTCCCTCTGCAAGTAATGGAAGCTGTTTATCGCTTACAAAGTGGCCATTTAGTACATTTGGGTATTTCCAGCAATGAACAGAAATTCAGATTTACCTTTCTTCTGATATGGCAAGCGTTGCTAAACTCTCCATATCAAGCAGCCTTTTAGCAGGTGGCATCACCACCTAATGTCCTTGGAGAGCAACCAGAACACCAGTACCTGGCAGTCTTATACCCAGTGTAGTGAGATTAAGACTCAGGAGGCATGGATTCAAGTCCCTACTCAACCATGGAACCTCACTGCAGGAGTGGAACTAGTAAGGTCACCCTTGCTTGAAAGGCAGTCGTATCCGACTCTAGGTTTTTGGTGCTCATCTCCATTTATAGCCAAAAAGCCAGCGATGTCTACATCTGCAGATGTTTCCGTGGTCATGTGGCAGGCACCAGAGTGCATGGAGCGCTGTTTACCTTTCAACCAAAGTGGTACCTATTTATCTACTTGCAATTTCTTGCTTCCAAACTGCTAGCTTGGCAAGAGCTGGGTCAGAGACAAGAGCTCACTCAGTCGTGTACTACTCGGATCTTGAACTGCTGATCTGCTGTCCTTCCAGTTGTCAGTTCAGCGTCTTAAACACTAAGCCACCGCAGTCCCAGAACTAGTAAACCCAATCCCTAACTATCTTATTCACCTTGAAAGCCCTATTAAGGTCGCTACAATTCAGTTCTGACTTGACAGTCTGAGCAACAATGATTTTTCTGGATCTGACCACCCATTGGATTATCCCACAGGGCTTCTGTTGGATGTGGCAGAAAGTTACATCAATGGGTAATTGATGTGTCCTCAAATCAAAATGGATTAATATGTGAAATGTGGCTACTTAGAGCAGCCATTCAGTTATGGAACTCCCTCCCAAGAAAACTCAGGCCAGTTCCATTTTCTCTGAGTTTCTACTAGAGGTTGGAACTATTGTTCTGCATTACCCTTTAATTTTAAATTGGTATTTAGAATGGTTTTTAATCTGTCTTCAAAGAATATTGACCGTGCATCGCTTTGGGGGCCCTGCCAGACAGAAAAGCAATTATTAATTAGTTTTAACAACAAATACAGTCATTTCATGCTGCCTGAAGGACTGCTATGTCTGCCACCATCAGAAAAGCCCCCATTGATGGGGGAGGGAAGGGGGGCTGTCATGGGAAATAAATTTCCCCAAAGTCCATCTTAATCTAGAACCTCTGGGGTGTTGTTTTAGATGCCAGACCTAAGAGAATAGTCAGCGCTGACTGTGGAATTTTTGTTACACAGTCAATGTATTTGAGTATTGAGTTGGGTTGCAGGGGGAAGACACCTGGCTGCAGCAGGAAATGATTTATAAGGTCGTTGTCCCAACGCAATTGCAATGAGCAACAGAAGGCTGAACAGATGCTCTAGTATCCACAGAGACATACAATGACCAGTTACAGAAAAGCTGCTTCATTGCCATCTATACAGGTAACCCTTTCAGTCAACCTTCCCACCCACAATATTCTTCAGATACCCTGGATCACTGATGGCCAACCTTGGCACTCCAGGTGTTCTTGGACTTCAATTCCCAGAAGCCCTGCTCAGCAGGAGTGCTGACTTGGGCTTCTGGTAATTGAAGTCCAAGAATACATGGAGTGCCAAGTTTGGCCACCACTGCACTGGATGATCTTGGGCATGTCTTTGGGGGATAATGGGAATTCTTATCCAATTTACCTGGACAGCAACTGGTTAGGAAATGTATCTTGAGAGTAAACAAAACAAAAATACAGAAAACCTTGTGGCACCTTAAAGACAAACTGCTGTATTGCTGTATTTCAATGTTAGTTTTCCTGGATCAAGTCCACTTTGTCAGGCATAAGAGTGAGACTTCATGGCATCAATTTATACACATCAGGTACAGAGGCACACAAGGGTTAGCTAGCATAACACATAAGTATACAAATCAAATGTGGCTTTTTACAACTGGTAATAGCAGAAGATCCATGTTTGCTATTCAGATTTGTTTGAAGTTTGGCCCTGTTGAGTTGCAAATGGTTAGTAAATGGATGCAAGGCAAACATTGTGGCATTACACATTTGCTAATGAGTTCACCCTTCAGACCTAGTATCTATTGACAAAGCACCTAGTTCTTCCTTTGTTTTGTGAGGTGGGCTGAGGCTGTGGATTTTTACTGCAATTTGTTTTGTAAAGATAGTGTAGGGAATTGCAGTGTATAACAACCTGTTAGTTATGGTGTCATCATTAGTTGCTACTCATGTCCAAGTTTTCCCTGAAAATCATTTTCACAGATGATGGATGTGTAAGGGAAAGTGCCATTGATGTGAATTTGTTTAAGATGGATCCCAGCTTGCCATGAAGTGACCCACACACTGTGATCATGGAGCCATCTCCTGTGGCACATATGAAATGAGACATGCAGGATTTAACACCAGGACTGCAATGGACTGCTGAAGCCTTGAGGATATTAACAAGGTGTGCCTTCACAGCCAGTCCATCTGGCATGGCCTCTTCTGCGTCCTTGACCGTTGAAAATCAGAATGGTGAAGTGGTTCTCCTTCCACTCATCTTGCTGTTGGACCAAATATGTTGGTTTCCAGTGGCATTTCCTCCACTGAGGTGGTGGGGTGATGGTTGTAGTGTATCAAATTTGATAATGTCCCAGAAACCCTTGAGTAATATTCAAACATTTGTGCATCAGTTCTGTCATTATTAAATATAGCCTCTTGCACCTGCATATAGACACATGTATGCACATGTGTGGGCTGCTAAGCTCATTGTCCATCAGGATGCACAATTAGTGGGGGCTGGGTTGTGTCAGGAAAAACTGCTCACCCACAAACTAATTCTTTCTTTTCAAGAGATTTAACTGGAATCCTATGGAACTCTTTGCTACAAGGTATTGCAATGGTCATATAAACACAAAGTGCTTTTCAGGCACTAAGACATGGAAAGAATAGGCATAACATGTCTGGGGGGCATCCACAAAGGATGAATATTGCCTCTTTGGGCTCTTGCGAACAGCCTTTGTAAATAGGTTGGCCAGCAGAATAACGGCAACCACAGTTTTTCTGATTGAACAGTTCTTATGGAAGATGAGATAGTCCTTAGACACGCTAACATTTCTATATATGTTCAAATCCAATGCCACCATCATTAGGAAGAGCAAACAATGTGGAAACCTGATGGATTCCATTTAGAGAGTTAAATCTGAAAGGAAATGAGAGCAGGCATTTCCCAGGGTCCCAAAAGAAGTGGCTCACCAGCTTCAAGCATGGCACCCTTCTCAACCTGCCTGATGAAACATGCCCCAAAATTCACAATTCTTGGTTTTGAATACATGGATTGAGGAGCACAAATTACAGGCACTGTACCTAAGGGTACCAATATCGATAGTCTCCACAGCACCCTCTGACTGGAGAGTACAAAAATGCGGGCAGCTAGATAAATCCGTATCCAAAAATGAAATAGGGACTGTGGTGGCTCAGTGGTTAAGAAGCTCGCCTTGTTATCTGGAAGGTCAGCAAGTCAGCATTTCAAGACCCAGTACTGCATGATGGTTTGAGCACCTGTCTCTGTCCCAGCTCCTGCCAACCTAGCAGTTCGAAAGCAAGAGATTGCAAGTAGATAAACAGGGACCACTTTGGTGGGAAAAGATATTGGGGACATGAAAGGAGCCTCATCCAGGCGTCCCCTGAGCGGAGTTTCTCCAGCAAAAATCCTTTCAACCCAGAATAATTTCTGACACGAAATTATTATAACAAATGAGGTACAGGGCTTTTGCAAAGCTAACGTTTCTTATCTTGCCCATTCAAGAGCAATCCACCTTTAAACATTTTGCATTACAACAGAATGATGTTCCAACAATATATTGAACCTCAGAATCTCAATTTCTGTCCAGGCACTGTGAGGACTGCAGCTAAGTTCAAAGAGAAGAAGGAAAGGGGATGGTGCATAACCCCTGCCAATCAAAAAAGTCCCAGGGCTTCAAACCTGTAAGACCTGACTCCCCTACATCATCGGTGCCTACAAGAGGGATCAAGGAATCTTATGAAAGTAAAGAGTGCTGCAAAGATTGTGCAACAAAAGGTTTTTCATACATTGAGAGATATACTGGGGGGTTGTTGATAGCTCATTAAAAATCAACCTGCTTTCCAAAATAGTACAAGGGGAGGGAGAGAAAAAGCAGAGAAGTTGAGTCTCCAAATTTTTAAAATGTCAGAGCTTTCTATTGTTCTGATCATATCCAAAGCAAGGGGCGAAATTTGCTTCCATCTTACAGAATCTGTTGCTTGCCAGTTTTGCTAATAAATAGATTCCCTCATCTCACTGGGAAAAGGGAGAGGGGAAAAATCCTCCTCTAATTTAAATTTAATGAGCCTCAAATGCTTGCGCCTCCAATAACCTTTGCTCCAGCACATCCAGAGAACCAGCCACTTAGAACAAACACCCAAGTCAAATCTACCACGCTTAGCTGTTAACAGAGAAAAGGAACTGGCACATCTGCCCACGTTACAACCATCTGCCCGGATGAACTGTACATAAAGGACAAGGAGGGGGAACAGAAATCAGAAGCAACTGAGAGACCAAAGAGAAAAGCTTTCTTGTGTATGTCTGTGCAGAAAAATAATAACTCATTTGAACATAAAACTGGGGTCAGCTTCTGTAAGAGCTGGTCATTCTTCCTGTTAACACAACAGAGATGTACTCAGGATACAAAAACGATAGGATCTTGTTTGTTATGCTGTTCAGTCACACCCTTTGTGACCCCATGGACCATTGCCCACCAGGCACCTCTGTTCTCCACCATCCTCCTCATGGAGGATCTCATGGAACATCCCAAAGGTCTCAACATCCAATTAAGAAGAGATACAACTTTCCAGTCCTAGTGGCAGCGTGAAAATGAAGGTATGGATGCATCTGGGAATCAGAGAGTAGTAAACGGGAGCTAACAGGAGTTAATGGTGCACTATCAAGGTTGAGTGGGTTGCATTCGCTCAAGTGGTTAATACGCTGAACTTGACGACTGGAAGGTCAAGAGGTCAGCAGTTTGAGACCTGAGTACTGCACAATGGAATGAGCTCCCATCTCTGTCCCAGCTCCTGCCAACCTAGCAGTTTGAAAGCAAGAAATTGCAAGTAGTTAAATAGGTACCACTTTTGGTGGGAAGATAAACAGCGTTCCGGGCACTCCGGTGGCTAGGCATGCCTGCCATATGTCCACAGAAACGTCTGCAGACACAGACAGTGCTGGCTCTTTGGCTGTAAACAGAGATGAGCACTGAACCCTAGAGTTGGATATGACTGGCTTTCGAGCAAGGGTGACCTATCAAGGTTGAAGATGGTGTTTCAAGTTGTGCAGAAATAACAAACTAGAGCAGGGGTGCCCAAACGTTTTGGCCCACTGGCCAGTCACGTGGTTTGGCAGGCTGGTCACATGGTTCCTCTCACCAGAAGCGGAAGTAAGATGCGCCTTGCAATCTGTTTTGCAACAGATATTTTTTGCAACAGGAATCTTCCCCAATGCTTCTCGGCCAGGATCAGCTTCGCATATGTTCTGCAACAGGATGAGATAGATTTTTTTTAGGCTGCCGTTTTCTCTGCTTAAACCAGGGGTGCCTAAACCATACAGGCACATTTTACTTCCACTTTTGTAAGCAACGAGGGTGGTGCAGGCCAGATGAATTGGTGTTGGAAGCCGTATCCAGCCCGTAAGCTGTAGTTTGGGCACCCCTGGACTAGAGGGCACATCCACACAGCAGTTGCTGTTTTTAGTCATCCTAGATAGAAAAATATTTTCCAAAAAAGAAAAGAAAAGAGGATTAAACAAGTGAGATCTTAGCTGCCTGTTCTCGTGGATTAGAGCAATAAATAATTCAATAAAGGCTATAATTCTGCAACCGTGTATCTGGGAAAGCCTCACTGAACTCAATGGGATTTACATCCCAATAGCCACACATCAGGATTGCACTGGTAAAAGAAATGGGGGAACCTGCGGCTCTCCCTGGGTGGTTACTTTCCAAACCACATCAGTCCCAGCCCACATGACACAGAGATGATTGGAGCAGTAGTTCAGCCATTAGGCAGGTAACAGCTTTTTCAGCCTTGCTGCAAAGTTTCAATTGAATCAACAGCAGGAGCCCATTCAAATTGGCAAAGACTCGTAAGCATTTTATTCACTTGGACGGCCGGCTTATAAGGTGTTACAAAGTGAGCATAGGTGCCAGTTGATGTTGTGGATAGTAGTGTGATGGACTAGGACTCTGGAGAGCAGAGTTCAAATCCCCCACTTAGCAGTGGAAACTCACTGCGGGAGTGGAACCAGTAAAACCACTCCTTAAATATCTCACTTATCTTGTAAGCCCTGTCGAGATCACTGTAAGTCGGTTCCAACTTGATGGCAAATAACAACAACAACAGGTCATCGTTATTGAGAGGGCCACTGGGTTTAAGATAGCCCAAAAGTAAGCAAATATTGTTGTCTCCGTATTGCAGTAACAGACTAAGAAGAAATTGCTCATCAAAGGCTGCCTGCTCAGTTCATGGCAGAGATGAAATGCAAATGAGTCACCTCCTAGTGACTCTTAGCCACTATACTGCCGCGCCAATCATTATAAGTAGGTTCCAACTTGACAGCACATAACTAACTACAACGTGAGCATAGCATTTTAGTGGGTGTCCAGACATCAGGGTCTTCCATTTGTAACCTCTCACTTTTATCCCATCATTACTTCTGTCTCTTAAGTCACCACAGGAAATCCATCCAGGAGGAAAAGACAGAAGAGCTGCACAATGTGCTTTGACACAATAATAAAGACATTTCTGTCTAGGACCCTAGTGGCTAACCTTGGCACTCCAGCTGTTCTTGGACTTCAATTCCCAGAAACCCAATTCAGCACACCTGCTGATCAGGGCTTCTGGGAATTGAAGTCCAAGAACAGCTGGAGTGCCAAGGTTCGCCATCACTGGTCTAGGAGATTCCTTAATTTGGAAATGAAGCCTCCCCTTTCCTCTAATACTATTCAACTTTTTACAGGTGAGAAATAGTCAATATGATGGCTGTGGAACTTGTTTAGGCTCCAAGCAACCTACAGTTGATCTATCTTGGAGGTATCTCACTGAACTTCTTGAAGGAGATGCTGGACAAATACTTGGATGATTCTGTAGCTTGATTTTCCTGTATTGAACATGGTTTATCTAGATCCATGGTGGCAAACCTCTGGCACACATGCCACAGAGGGCACAGGAAGCCTGTCTGTTGGCATGTCTGTCCCAGTACAGAGTTCAACCTGACCCTCTGGATAGCAGCCCTATGAGAGTGCTTCCTCCCTCTCAGCAGAGTTGACCCGAACCCTCTGTTTGCGCATATGGTCTCTAAAAGGTTTGCCATCACTGATCTAGATGGCCTATAAATTCTGTGGCATTCCCATTTGTATATTACCTTAAAAGTTCTTCTCCATCGCCTTCACAGAAGCTGTACCACAATCGTTGTACAGCTGTGTATACCACACTATTTCTTGAAGCAAGAGATGTTTATAAATCTTATCATTTCCTTATTAATATAACAGGGAAAGTATGATAAGTATAGATAACATGGAGCACTGGAAATGGTTTGACTACAGTTTTCACAATCCCCAACCACCATGCTTCATGGTCAGAGATAATGTGAGCTGCAATTCAAAACATATATATGCCAGACTTTCTGTCCTTTCAGTAAAGGACTCCATTAGATGAATTTGTATTTAATTGTGTCTAATTAATATTGTTTTACCAGCCTGTTCAGAAGAGTTTTCAAGGTGACTTACAAAGACTAAAATAAAATAAATCAAACATTAAAACCTGCATTCATAATCGATGTATTCAGGTTATAACAAAATACAATAAAACAGCTGTTTAACAGAGCCTAGACAAATTACACCATTTTTCACCAGCACTCACAGTTAAGAACAGTAGGAGCTGGCACACAAATGTATTGAAAGAATGTCAGAGAGGGTATATTATCACTGAGAAGACCTAATCTCCAGTCACTGTCTATCTAACCTTAGCAAGTGAAGGTACTTCATGTTCCTGCAATGAGCAGGGGGTTGGATTCGATTGCCTAAAAAGGTCCCTACCAGTTCAGTTATTCTATGATTCTATGTTCTATAGCATTGATTTGCAAGCATGCACATTAAAATCAGGATCAGCAGAATCCTTGGAGTCCATCATGGGTTGAATTTTTTATTGACCAGCATTCACTTTATGAAATGCATGAAACAATACACCAGATCTTAGAGAGTTTGCAAAGTATGACCCTCCAGATATTGTTTGACTGCAAATCTAAACAATTCCAGTCAGTGGTAAAAAATGATTGGATTTCCAGTCCATTGATATCTGGAGGGCTCCCATTTGTTGATTGAAGTTGCTAGTCCCAACTAGAGTAAATCTATTCCATCAATGGCATACTAGTATTATACAGTAAAACCCCTACTTATGTAAAATGTCTGTTCTATAGCCTTTTATGTAAATTGGTTTTTTACTTAACTTGAAGCAAACCCATAGGAACAATGAATTTTTACATAACTTGAAGCAAACCCATGGGAAAATGATATTTGTGTAAATCGAAGCAACCCCATAGGAAAAATGAGTTTTTTTACATAACTCGAAGCAAACCCATAGGAAATTACTACAACTATTTACTTTATTATGGAAATTGTGTTATGTAAATTGGGACATGGTTTTAGTGCAAAAAATCATTATGTAAGTTGAATTTTATGCAACTTGAGGCATATGTAAGTCAGGGTTTTACTGTATTAACCAACCCTATTGATTCAACTGGATTATTTGACTTGGGAGTAATAACTAGATTCCACCCACAGTGTCCTTTTTTCATTTTAATTCCCATAGCCTTAACTTTTATTGCAAGCTACTCACCTCCCCCAACTACATCCTATATGAACACACTTCTTGCCAATTTAGAGGAAAAGTCCAAACATCCCATTAAGAGGCTCCTAGTCAACCAACACAGATATAACAGTGGTTGAAATCCAACAGTAAGTCACAGGTAGAGTAGGACTTGTGAGACATGCAAAGGAACTTACAAAGGAATTGACTCACCAACTCCCCACTGGTTCAATGGCCCTACTATTGTTGTGACTTACTGCTGGAGTTCAACCAAGAAATGTGTTAAACTTTTAGATGGCCCAGGACTTTCTTCTTTCTTTTGCTGGAATACATGAACACATTCTTTGCTCTCTGGTCAAGATGTTAATAGAATCCACTCAAAAGCTTTGTTTATAGAGACTTAAGATAGATGCCAGAAAAATGCCAGTATTTTCATGCACAGATTTTAAAAATCAACTCCAAGAAGCAAGGGATTTTTAAAAAATATATGAATATGGAGAGATTCAGTGTTCAGTATCGTTCACATCCCTAAATTAGTATGCCTTTAGTGTCAAGATACTGGACAAACATGGCATAGTTTTCCATCACAATCTAAATATGAGCTATGAAGATGATGATTAGGCAGGGTGAGACCTGTGTCTGAAACTGGGAGATGGCCCCAAAACTTTCCTTTTGAGCTGTCAACCACTTCTCTATCATGGTAGAATGGTGAAGCTGTGCCAAATAGCCTGGCCTGGCCCTTCTTACCAATGCTTGCTGCTCTGTGTGTAGACTTTGTTCTCCCGACCATGTTGGAGGTAGTTTCAAGTTCCAGTTGAGTGTACTTCCAAGCTGTTATGTCTGTTATCTCAGTCAGCAAAATACCTTGGGTCAACCCTACCACCTGCCTTTCATTCCCAGCCTGAGCGCTAGAATATATTAACCAAGAGCACAACAACAATCACCACATTTGGGTGAATTACTTGCTGAATAAGAAGCTGTTGCCAAAGTGATATGTCACATTGCGGGAAAAAAGGGAACCAAAATATTCCGCCTCCACATCTGGGACTGTTTCTGTGCCAAAGCCAAGGAAGAGCAGGCTGCTGCTGAGTGTGCCTATGCATGCCTCAAAACAGACAAGACCCTCGTCACTTCACAGCCAAAGGAACCAACTAGCCACTTCCTCTCAGGTCTTTGCAATATGAGCGAAAAAACTTACTCAGGGCGATGCAAATAACCTCCATTTTATCCTTGACAAAGATTTTTCTTCTTGCCCCTACCATAAAACATTGTACATAATACATAACATATAATACAAGGAGACTACTGTGGTTTAGTGGTTAAGACGCTGAACTTGACGACTAGAAGTTCAGCAGATCAGCAGTTCAAGACCCGAGTGCTGGATGACAGAGTGAGCTCCTGTCTCTGTCCCAGCTCTTGCCAACCTAGCAGTTCAAAAGCAAGAAATTGCAAGTAGATAAATAGGTGCCACATTGGTGGGAAGGTAAAAACATTGTTCCATGTCTAATCACGCCGGTGTCTAATCACATCTGCAAAAACACAGACAGCGCTGTCTTTTTGGCTATAAACAGAGATGAGCACCAAACCCTAGAGTCGAATACAACTAGATTTCAAACAAGGGCGACCTTTACCTTACCATAATACATTAATAGAAAGATGAAGGGATTTTTTGTTCCAGTGAGCTCCTCAAAAGTGTGGCTGGACATGCATGTTCTTGCTTGTCTTATTGTTTCATAAAAGAACAATAAGCCACTACATTATTTTCCTGGTCCTGCAAGTGGAAGGCTTTCGCAAAAAGAGAATGAAAATTCTTTCTATGTTTAAGTCAACAAATCAAATAAACTGCACAAATGATATTTTGACATATATAAGGTGTATTGCACAAATTGGCAACAGCTGCTGCTTTGTTAAGTATGTGGTTTCCATCTTTTTTTTAGCAATCACCCAATTGTTCCGTGCTTCCTCTGCATGTTTGTGTATGCATGGTTTGCTTCTCAAAGATTGATGATGAATGATGACGATATGCCATGAACTCAATTTTAAGACAAATTTTCCAGGGTTTTCTAGGTACAGTATAGAGAACTCAGAAGTGGTTTCCCATTCTTGTCCTCTAGGGGCCATCTTGAAACTGTATAGCTTGCCCAAAGCCACAGTGCTTGGCTCTTCAAAGATGCACGGTGTGCAACTGAACTGCCAACCACAGCTAGATGCCTCAACCACTGAGTTATTCAGCCAACTTCTCAAAGATAAAAGACTCTCAATTTTCTGCATTGTTGAAATTTTTGAAGTGGTAGCTGTATTAGTGTACCTTCCCACCTAAGTGGTACCTATCTTGTACAAGCATATCAGACACTTGTACAAGCATATCAGAGAGTAAATAAAACAAAACAAAAAAGACTTTTTAAAAAAACACCTGTGGTGGCAACCTTAAAAACCAGCTACAGTCATTAGTCTTTAAGGTACCAAAATGTGTTATTTATTTATTTATTTATTTATTTATTTACTTACTTACTTACTTACTTACTTACTTACTTACTATCTAATTTTCTGCAGAGACAATGAGGGTGTCTGAACCAACCAAAATGAAGCATTTATCAAGTATTCTTTACTGCAGGGGTACTCAACCTTTTTAACCCATGGGCCAGACCATGCCCCCTGAGACAGCTAAGCAGGCTGGACTGTTGGATCGCCCTGCCATAAAACACAACTGCAGCTGTTGTAAATGTATATACGGCAGCCACAGGCACATTTATGATTGTCATAAATATGTCCACTTCTGCTTCCAGTGGTGGCGGCGGCAGCGATGTGGGCCACATGATATGGTCCCGTAAGCTGGGTCCAGCCCGTGGGCTGTAGGTTGAGAACTCCTGTTTTACTACCTCAGAAATACTAGCCTCAAAGTTGATTTGGACACTTGTTGTTCAGTGTTGCTGGTGCCCACTGATTTTAATTGATTGATTGATTGATTGATTGATTGATTGCTATAACAGTGACATTGGGGCTATTCCCCTGGCAGGTGAACTCTTAGACACCTCTTAACAATAAGCAAGCAAGGAAATGAAAGAATGGGATTCCAAATCTGAAATGCTAAAACGCCACTAATTTATGACAATCCTATAAATGAACAATAACCAGAATGTTTTGTCCTCAACAGCCCTGCTCAGCAATTGTAATCTGAAAACTGGCTTCCTTTAAAGAGTTAATCTATATCCTGTTTGGTGTTTCTCTTTGCCTGCTGCCTTTGACCTTTCCTAGCATTATTGCCTTTCCCAGAGAATGTTGCCTTCACACGATGTGCCCCAAGTATGACAGCCTCAATTTCATCATGTTTGCCTCCAGGGATAGTTCAAACTTGTTTTGCTCTAGCACCCGCTTGCTTGTCTTTCTGGCAATCCAAGGTATCTGCAAAGCTGTCCTTCAGTACCATATTTCAAATGAATCAATTTTCCCCCCTGTCAGCTTCCGTGCAGTCTGAGATCTGAAATACACCACCCTAAATTCAGAATTTACAAGCAAGGCTGTATTTCTCTGCAGACTCCCCACCCCCACCCCTCTTGTTCTTTACTCCCTTCTAGTCGCCACATAGTGATTGATGGGTTGGTGCTCTGGGTAGTGGGGGGCAAAAGGGGGGGGTCTTATCCCACAGAAGGAGGCCCCTCCAATACCTACCCCCAAAGTCACCCATGCTAGCATATCCAGAAGCCCAGTGAAACAGGGCTTCCATCTCAGAAACTGTAGTCCATGAAATAGCCATGCTTCTGCTTGTCAACACCTCATAGCCAGCCTTTCATGTTAAAGCCAGAATCAAGGGTGTGCATTTCAGATGCGGCAAACCAAAGCAGGCAAATGCAGGGCCATACCCAGGATTCTAGATGTGGATGGGCGAATATTTGTCAGGTAGTTATCAAAAATCAACAGTTAGGACAGAATATGGAATGACAGAGTGGTTTTGAATAGGAAAAGGAGTAAGACTAGGCTGCATTTTGTCACCCTGCTTATTCAACTTATATACAGAGCACATAATGTGCAATGCAGGGATGGAGGAATCACAATTTGGCATCAAAATTGCTGGGAGAAACATCAACAATTTGAGATATGCAGATGATACCACCGTAATGGCACAAAGTGAGGAGGACCTAAAGAAGCTCCTGATTAGGTTGAAAGAAGAAAGTGAAAAGGCTGGATTGAAACTCAATATAAAGAAAACCAAGCTCATGGCAACAGGCCCTATCAGTCCCTGGAAAATAGAGGGGGAAGAAGTAGAAGCAGTGACAGATTTTACTTTCTTAGGATCAAAACTCACTGAAGATGGTGATTGCAGCCATGAAATAAAAAGGCGACTGATTCTTGGGAGGCAAGCGATGAGAAACCTGGGGAACATAGTGGAAAGTAGAGACATCACATTGAAAACAAAAATTCATATAGTCAAAGCAATGGTATTCCCTGTGGTAATGTATGGTTGTGAGAGCTGGACCATTAGGAAAGCTGAACACAGAAGAATAGATGCCTTTGAGATGTGGTGTTGGAGGAGAGTTTTGAGAGTCCCCTGGACAGCGAGGAGAACAAATAGGTCAATCTTAGAAGAAATCAACCCTGACTGCTCCTTAGAAGGTCAACTAGTAAAGATGAAGCTAAAGTACTTTGGACATCAAATAAGAGAAGACTCACTTGAGAAAGCCTTGATGCTTGGAAAGGTTGAGGGCAAAAAAAGAAGGGGGTGGCCAAAAATGAGATGGCTAGATGGTATTGTAGACACAATGGGCACAGAGCTGAGCAAGTTGAGGGGATGGTGGAGGACAGAAGTGCCTGGCGGACAGTGGTCCATGGGGTTGCAATCAACTGTGTTACTGAACAACAACAAAACAAAAAGTTATTTGTAGTTATTCGTCATAAGATTGTGAGTGGAAAGTTTGCTATTTTTTATCCTATCCTTTGGTTCTGGCCAACACTGGAACGTGTCCCTCTCCCCAGCATGAACCTTCCTGAAATTATTTTCAGTTATCACGCTGAAAAGGATTTCCCAACCTAAAGGCTAGCCCCACAGTACATACAAAGTCACAGCTGGCACCTTAAAGGACTTTTTTTTTTAAACTAATTTCAATTTATAGAATTCCGTCCATAATAATAAAAGAATTGAAAGTGCTGGTGTTATACTATGGGGTGGAAGTAATGTCCAGAGCAGAAATCATGACACATACACTCGGTAGTCTTTATGACAGGAATTCTCAACCTGCGGCCCCGGGCCGGATGCAGTTCGCGGCACCATTTCATGTGGCCGACCACCACCTCCACCACAACAGGAAGTGACATGTGGTGGCGGAAGGGCAAAATGGCCATCCGCCTCCCAAAGCTTTCTGAGGGAGCGTGACCCGGCCCCAAGCTTAAAAAGGTTGAGGACTCCTGTTTTATGAACATATGCAGGTGCATCTATAAACACTGCACATCCTAGAAGTGGCAGCACCAACTTGTAGGTGAAAAATAATGGCTTTCAGACAGTCTTGACTCCTGACACCTGTCATAATATTAAGCACTAGGCTAGATGAAGAAATAATTGTGGGAAATTTCAGTCGGAGTTGCTGGCTCTTGTGCTTGACCAGAAGTTTAATGGCTCCAAGTTTTAGCCTGAACTTTACAAGAGCTATACATGACACTGGAACTATTTTTGGGGTAAGGTTCAGCACTTTGGACATCCTCGATAAGGTATGGAGTAAAACCTGGTGGTGGGGGAATACTGAGATAAATTATTATTATTATTTTCTCTATATCAATAAAGTGACTTAAGATTCATCTGATGAAGCTAAATGGCAGGGAATTCAGAACAGATGAAAGTACTTCATCGCACAATGCACAGTGAAATGTGGCACCAGCTGCCACATCATGTAGCTGTGATGGCCTTCAACTGGCATGGCTTTGGAAGGAGATGACAGAAACGCATGGGAATTAAGATTTTAGGTGGCCCAAGTTAGGATGGATATGTGATAATCAACCTTGGCACTCCAGATGTTCTTGGACTTCTATTCCCAGAAGCCCAAGCCCCCGTTAATCCACATTAAGGGGTTTACTGCAATTCAACTGGCCCACGCTGCCCTTGTCGCTCCTCGAAGTGGAAGTAAAACGCACCTGTACGGGTGCGTTTTACTTCAGCTTCCGGGAGTGATGAGGGTGGCACGGGCTGAATGAATCACAGTAAACCCCTTCGTGTGGATTCATGGGGGCTTTTGGGAATTGAAGTCCAAGAACATCTGGAGTGCCAAGGTTTGCCATCATGGGGATGGATGCACATTACTAGCAGCATTAGACACAATATGATTTTTGGGAACTATTTGTGGGGAACTATAGAGGAGGGGGATGCTTTTATCCTCATGATTTCTCTGTGGTCTTCCCCCAAAGCATCTGGTCAGCCCCCTGTGAAAATAAAATACTGGGCTTGATAGTCCTTTGGTCTCATCCAGCAGAGCCTTGCTCATGATTTTCAGCTTACATCAACCGGAGAAGAGAGTGAACGATGGACTGTTTCCACTCCTCTTCATCTGCCTTACAACCCTGGGCCAAAAACATTAAAAGAAGCGTGACGGGTGGCAGGAGGAGGAGGGGGCAGTAGTCTCACAGGACTATTCAACTGGTAACACCATGTCCTAATGCAGGGATGTCCAAACTTTTCACGTGGTTCAGGGGGCTGGTCACTATGGCCCAGGGGCTGGATCAGGCGCATTTTACTTTTGCTTCTGGAAGATACGAGGGCTTCATGGGCTGGATGAATTAGCATTTGGGGTTGGATCTGGCCCCTGGGCCGTAGTTTGGGTACCCCAGTCCTAAAGCTATAGATACACCTCTCCTTGCAGGCGGGCAGGGACTCCATTTCCCACTTGATAAATTTCTCTCAGATCACCCATCTGCTCTGCTACCAGCCTCTCCATCTCCAGGGACCAAGGAGGAGGGGAAGTGGCAGCAGCAACAAGCAGAAGCCAGCACACGGAGCTTCTCCTCCTTGCCTCCATATGCCCTGTCGTTTTAACCATGCTAAAAAAGAAACAGACTCCGCTTGTTTATTTAACACCGCCTTTCCCAATCTGGGGATCTTCAAAGCTGCCATCCAGGGGAAATGGAAGGTGTGATCCAGCCCATCAGAAAGACTCAAGTTGGGGAGAAAGCCTTCGTAACTAACAGAGGAAATAAGTTCTTGATGAAATTTTAGCTACAAAAAGCAAGAAATTAGGAAGTAGTTCCCCCATATAGAAGCAAAGCAGTTACACCTCTATACTGCCCCCCATAGAGCTTAGTGGACCACCTGGGCAGTTCACAAGTTATAGCATTTTGCCCCAGACATGCTGGGTCCTAATTTTACCAACCTAGGAAGGCTGGAAGGTTAGGTCAACCTTGATTCCTGGTCAGGATTAAACTCACAACCTTTTGGGGACATGGTGGCTTAGTTCAGTGGTGCCCAAACTAAGGGCTGGGGGCCAGGTGCGGCCCCCGAGGCCAATTCATCTGCCCCAGCTGCTGCCAACCTAGCAGTTTGAAAGCAAGAAATTGCAAGTAGAGAAATCGTATTGCTTTGGCAGGAAAGGTATCGGTGTTCCATGCGCTCTGGCATCTTGTCATGCCTTCCACATGACCACGGAAATGACTGTAGATGTGGACAACACTGGCTGTGTCACATAGCACTTGGGTCTCAAACTGTTGACCTGCCAACCTTCCAGCCGTCAAAGTCAACATCTTAACCACTAAGCCTACTACCCAGTAAAAATAAACTAGTTACATGCAGTTAGTAGTTAATCCTCAGACAACCTCCCTGTCTAACATCCATGTTTCTATGAAGAGTAATTGAGATTTTTTTATGAAGGAAAATTCAGACATTGGAACTTCTTGAACTGGAAAGTGCTAGAAACCCATATATAATTGAGGGCTATACTACATTCAATGTTGAGTATTACACTAGATTCAATGTGAAATACTTGTGAATTCTTTTTCAATTTATTTTTTTCACACACATAGTTTAATATTAATGTTGATCCTGGTTTGCATTTATGAATTTGAGTTTACATAAACACTTTTTTAATTTGATTTTTCCAGATAAAGCAAGAATACTAAACTTGTAACAAGTCTGCCATGCACGATTAATAAGATTTGAGCTTTTCCAAGCACTAGATAAGAGATGAGAAGAAAAGGTAATTGTTTGGATGCATAAATAGGAGAGATTACCTGAAATTTTATTTTGAAACTTGCATCAGCTTGCATCAGAAAATCCCCCCAACAAATCAGATTAAGTCTAATCAGTGAAATGCAGGGAGATTCTTTCATGACAAAAAGCATAAAGCACACACCATGAGAAATAGGTTTGATAGTCCAGTCAAACCTCACATAAAGAGCGCTTCACTTAAAGAGTAACTCGCTTAAAGAGCAGAATTTTCTCTGAATGTTCGCTTCGCTTAACAAATAAAACCAACCAAAAACTCGCTTAACAAATAAATCAGGGTTCACAATCCCCCCACAATTGGTCACTTACAATGGTGTTTCACTTAAAGAGCAAACTTGCTTAAAGAGCAATCCTGTGGAATGCATTATGCTCTTTAAGCGAGGTACAACTGTACTGTACACCTAAACCAACTTTCACCAACCAAGGTCCTTCCAGATGTGTTCAGAGTGCAATTCCCACCACAAAAAGGTCACAAACGATGGTGAGAATGATGAGAGTCATGCTCAACTCATCTGGAGGCTGCCAACATCTGAAATGTGTTGAGATATTGCTGTGTGCCAGTAGTGGTGAACCAATGGCACATGTGCCAGACGGGGCACTCCCAGCCCTCTCTGTTGGCACACATGCTATCAGCCCATCATAGAGTTCACCCTGCCCCTCTGCCCAGCAGCCCAATGGGAGTGCTTCCTCCCTCCCCCCCCCAGCACAGTTCACCCCAGTGACGTAGCGTGGGTTTCAGCTGCCCGGGGTGGAAGCCAAATTTGCCGACCCCTTGGCAGGGCCTACGACGCTGGCGCCTTCCCCCGCTAGGGCTTCTGGGAATTGTAGTTCAAGAACACCCCCCACCCCTGCCCCCACACTATGCTACTGGTTGGGAGAGGAGATTGAAGTTGAACCATCTCAATGAACCTCCTACGGTTATTGTATATGTGTTCATGGTAGAGATTGGAATTTCAGGGTCTTTCAGGTGGTCAGCTGGGAAAGGAATGGACAGCCCACTTAAGGACTACTCCCTTCTAATTAAAAGCTATAGGGGCTGTGGTGGCTCAGTGCTTAAGAAGCTTGCCTTGTTAGCTGGAAGGCCGGCAAGTGGGCAGTTCGATTCCCAGGTACTGCATGATGGAGTGAGCTCCCGTCTCTGTCCCAGCTCCTGCCAACATAGCAGTTTGAAAGCAAGAAATTGCAAGTAGATAAATAGGAACCACTTTGGTGGGAAAAGAACTTGGGGACATGAAAGGAGTCTCATTCGGACATCCCTTGAGTGGAGTTTCTCCAGCAAAAATCCTTTCAACCCAGAATAATTTCTGACACAAAATTATTATTATTAAAGGCTATCTTTAATGTCTCTAGGCTCTTTGTTGCTAGACATCATATCAGTCCTTTACTGGCCAGGAGAGTAAACATTCTATTTGATAGCAGAAGAGGCATGGTAGAAAACACTTCCAAGATTATTTGTGCTGAGATGTCTTGGTAGCATTCACCTGGAAGGCAGAACCACACAGCCAAAAGCACGCCAGGGTAGATCTCTCCAAAGCATTTTTATGAAGGAATAAGCATATGAAAAGCCCTTTTGGATCAGGCCAAAGGCTAATACTGTACAGTATTGTGTCTCTATGGTGGCCCCATCAGATTCCCACAAACAGAACTTGAAGGCTCATGTCCCCCAGCAACTGATATTGAATGGCACACGATCTCTGGCCATAGTAGGAATATCCAACCATCATGACTGTTGAACCTATTGAGAACATCATCTCCTGTGAATTTGTCTAACATGCTTTCACACCAATCCAAGTTACTTCATCTGCCAGTGAATTCCAGTGTACCTTTTCCTTTTATCTGACATGAAGTTCATACCATGGAATGCTGTTTCCCTTCCCACTGAAGTGGTCCCTATTTAGCTACTTGCAATTTCTTGCTTTCAAACTGCTAGGTTGGCAGGAGCTGGGACAGAGATGGGAGCTCACTCCATCATGCAGTATCCAGGAATCAAACTCCGACCTTCCAGCTACCACAGTCCCTTATAAGACTCCCTTATGTAAAAGTTTCCCTTGGTCAAAAGTCAGTTGGATCCAACTCTAGGTTCAGTGCTCATCTCTGTTTCAAAGCCAAAGAGCCAGCGCTGTCTGCTTCTGCACACGTTTCCGTGGTCATGTGGCAGGCATGACTAGACACCGGCGTGTACAGAACATTCCATAGGAGCTAGTTATAATCAGCAAATTTAGCTCCTAGGGCAATCGGTAGTATGTATATCCGACACCACCCTGATGTGTGAGCTCTTATGAAGAAGGAAAAGGAAAAAAGGGAAAGTGTTTGCATCCAAAGGGGAGAAAAATAAAAATGAACAGGACTAATGGTGTTGCTACTTTTCCTTCCTAACATTAATCGGCAGATTAATCTCAAGATTCTAGTAAGGTAAAGGCGAACAGTCACACTTACTTGAAACCCAGCCATATCCAATTCTGGGGGGCAGTACTCATCTCCATTTACAGCCAAGGAGCCAGTGTTGTCTGCAGACATTTCCATGGTTACGTGGCAGGTGCAACTAGATGCCAAAGTGCACAGAGTGCCATTACCTTTTCTGCCAAAGCAGTACCTATTTATCTACTTACAATTCCTTCATTTTCTACTGCTAGGTTGGCAGCAGCTGGGGCAAATGACGGGAGCTCTCTGTCACGTGGTGCCCCAGTCTCAAACTGCTGGCCTGCCAACCGTCTGGTCATCAAGTGTAGCCTCTTAACCACGTAGCCACCACAGCCCAGTACCCTGGGAAGGTGGTGGCTGCTTCCCCATGTTAAGGAGAGCCATTCCCACTTTTCAGAGTGGTAGGAAAGACATACAGACTTTGGGAAATCACTTAATGATGGTAAAGGAAATGTACTCAGAGGGCCCAATTGGGATCTAAAGAGAGCTAGATGGAGATTGATGACCAGAGGTTCTCTGCTTTCATCTTGGATGCCTTTAAAGATTATCTTCATCTCCTAGCAATTCAGAGAATGAAAACAACACAACAAATATAATAAGCTGTAAGCTTAGATTTAGCGTGAAACCAGCCCCACTAAGAGATTAAATTCTTAGCACACCACGCTGGAGAAAAATATCAGAAGGCAAGACTAAGGGCTGTCTCCCTGGCCCAAACTGTCTTTATTTTAAGCCTTCTTTCCTATCTTTGTTGTTTTCAGTTTGTTAAATCATTTCAACAGCTTCAGGGATCCATTCCTTGGCAATCTCTCATTGGCTGAATGCTCTTTGCTTATCCCTTCTGCAGTCAAGCCTTCCGCTCCCAGCCTCCATTATGGTAAACACGGCATCTTAATTAAAGGACTCGGCTGGCTTGCTCAACTCAGACAGATGGAGTCTTAATTTAATTAGTATACTTTAATTACCTATGATAATAAGATCTCCACCTGTGTCCAGTCCCCCACCACTAGCATCTTCCTTAAAATCGTCTGACAGGAAGAACACGGCCTTGTCATCAGCAAACTGCAAAACTGTTGTTGATTTGCAGAGTTTTATCTACAAAATAGAAAAAGTTTTTGCTCCAAGGAGAAGCCCCAACCTCAGTTCTCATTCAAAGGGAAAAGAATGCTAAGGAAACATGGGATACAACCACAGACAGAATTGCAATTCTGTTAGACTGTGACATAAGTTTGATTGCTCCATCCATTTAGTGCAGGGGTTGCCAACTTTTTAAGTCGAAGGCTGGGTCACGCTCCCTCAGATAGTTGGGGGGGCAGACTGGTGGTCTCTCCTCCCCCCCCCCCTTTACAGCTGCCATAAATGCATCCACGGCTGATTCCAACAGCAGCGGCTAGTGGGAGCGCAGGATGGATGATTTGGTGCCACAGGCTGTTTCCAGCCCACAGGCCATAGGTTGCCGACCCGGTTTAGTGGGTTCTGCAACAAAATATTATAGTACAGGATCCCCTTCTGTGATGCTTGTTTTTAAGCCAGGTGTTCAAAGTTAAAGCACCAGGGTATGTAACAAGTAATTTAAATCAGTGATGGTAATGATAGGCCACTAGCAGTGGTGGATTCAAAAAATTTTTAACTACCATACTGTGGGTGTGGTAGGGTGGGCATGGACAGGGGAAAGCCCTGTGTTGCACCTGAATTAGGTAGGACTACTTTATTTCAAAACCTGGATAGGTGGGACCAGCCAGAATTTCTGCTACCGGTTATGGTGAACTGATGCAAACCTGCTGATGCCTACCTCTGGTCACTAGATAGACAGCTGGGGGGGGCTAAGTCACCTTTTCCTTTCTTGCCTTACTAAGTCATCATTTCCTGACATTTTAATCAGTGCATTCTAGTTTTACACCCTCCTTCTCAGAAGTCAGTATCATAGCTATTTTCCATTATCAGAGAGTGGTGGCATGTGTGGACTCTTCTGTGTGACATCTATCAACACAGCCCATGTGTATCCAAGCCAACATAAGAGGGTTCAGTAACTAAGTTTTGCATTTTTTCCTCCTGCGCTCACTCTGAAGGGCTCTCCTGAACAAGAAACACAAGTTTTCCATTTTAACTCTCCAAAGTAGTTTAACCAAAAGCTGAGCATGTGCCTAACTTAAGTGTATGGCACAATACCAAACTTTTTGCGCTTGCAAAGATTTTGGACTACAACTCCCACCATCCCCTACCATTCGTCCTGTTGGGTGGGGCAGATGGGAGTTGTGACCAAAACCATGCCAACAGCTCCCTAAAAACAAGCTGCTCTCTGCAATACTCTTTTCCATTCCTTGCCTCCAATTTTTAACATTTGCTTCTACAAAACTGCACAGCATTCTCTATTCATTAAGCACAGCATGTTTAACCCTCACTGGATTATTGTTACCATTTTGAGGCGAAGAGTCATATCCCTGTTTAAGATTACTTCTCTAATTTCCAGGAGGTTCTGTAAAACTGAAGAGTTTCTCCAAGTCTGCAAATACTTCCGGCTACCTTTCTTCTGTAGGTATTTTGGTGCCATATGATTTGGGTTGTACAGTATAAACCAGGGATTCTCAACTTGCGGCCCATGGGCCAGATGCGACCTGCTGCACCATTTCATGTGGGCCTCCACTGCTTCCACCATACCAGGAAGAGCCATGTGGTGGAGGAAAGGCAAAATGGCAGTCTGGCCCCTGAAACTGAGAGAGCGTGACCTGACCAGGCTGAGAATTCCTGGTGCACTCACCCTTGAACATCAGAAAGGGAGGAAATGATGAGTCTGCTGTGAAGAATAAATCACAGCTTCAACTTTTTAGGAGAAATTGAAAACCCCTCTGGGTGGGTGGGTGGGGGACCCAACCTCTCCTCTCTTTTCTAGTTGTCATAATCGGGGAGAAATACAAATCTCAAATCTGTCAGTTGGAAGCCCGATGGACCAGAAACATTTCATTCAAGTTTTGCCTACTCCTCTTGTCTCTTTGTCTAACAGAACAGAAAGGGGAAGAGAGGAAACGGAAGGGAGAACAGCAACTGGGGAGGAGTAGACAGCATTCCTCATGGGTCCAAGATGCATCCAGAAAACATTTGTGTTGTTGACAGCATATCTGCTGCATTCCCTTGTAATATTCAGCACCACTGATCACATTCTAGTTAAGCCACAGAAATATAAAAGATAGATTTTAGGTATCATGGAGCCAGAACTTAGAAAAACCACATAGGAGTCCACAGATCCATTTCCACCCCCACCCACCCCTGGCTCTGGGTGTAGCAATGCTCCATAAAGGCTCTGTGTAAAGACTGAACCAAGGATTACCCACAAAGCCTAGTAAAGGTTTCCCTTGCTCGAAAGCCAGTCGTATCCGACTCTAAGGTTCAGTGCTCATCTGTTTCAATTGCCAAAGAGCCAATGCTGTATGCTTCTGCAATGTTTCCGTGGTCTTCTGGCAGGCATGACTAGACACTGGAGCACACAGAATGCTGTTTACCTTCCCACCGAAGTGGTCCCTATTTATCTACTTGCCATTTCTTGCTTTTGAACTGCTAGGTTGACAGGAGCTGGGACAAAGACAGGAACTCATTCCGTCCTGCAGTACTCGGGGATCAAACTGCTGACCTCCCACCTTCCAGTCAGCGTCTCAGCTACTTGATCCACTGCAGTCTCTATCCCTATAATATAATGCTTTACTCCAGACACTTGCTGCTTTGGTCCCTTGGGGAGTCAAATAAGGCTGCATGTTTAGCCTGATTTTGTAGCAGATATTTTCCCAAAGTAGTGAATTTCCCTCACCTACATATCTTACATCTAGCGTGCCTTGTTTAATGATTGGTCACTGAAAGGTAAACAAGAGCATACCTGCATTTCCAATTGCTGATTCCTTCACTCAGTAAACCCCACTGCATGAAGGAAAACAAGTTAATTGCAGGAAATACAGTGTCTTTAATGCCCATTTTGATTTTCAGAAAATTCCCTAATATAGTGGTACCTCAAGTTATGAATGCCTCATGTTATGAAATTTTCACGATACAAATGAAAATCCATTGAAAATAATTCCTCATGTTACGGATTTTTTCCAGAACAGATTAATTGGTTTTCAACGCATTCCTATGGAAAACTGCATTTTGTGATACATTTTTCAGAGCGATTTTCAATGCATTCCTATGGAAAACCTTTCGTACTATAAAACATCCCAGGAAACACATTGAATTTGTAACTCGAGGTACCACTGTACCTTAATAAAGAAACAAACTACAGAAACACAGGCCAGTCTGTGGACACTGCCCCCTCACAACTCCGATGTGATGAATATGCATGGCATGGAATTTACTAAGGGTAAAGATGGTTTTCAACGTGAAGTGGAAATTAAAGGCAGGGGAGGGGGAGAATAACAGTGAGATCACAGGCTACAGCAAAAGGATATTTTCTCCTCTCAGAAGTTATTCCTTCAGGCAATACAGATCTTTCAAGGCTCCATGTCTAAGACGTCAGGCATTCAAACAAAGCCTATGCTAACTCCCCGTTGATCAATTACGAGAAGAAAAGCAAGCTAATTTGCCAAAGGCATCCTGAGGCATGCTTGTGTTAGAATAAACAGATATTCTCTTCATCCTAAGGGGTCCACTGCTTCTAGATACGGAATCAGCGTCTGGTCTAGTGAGGCCCTGAGACTTTCCCTAAGAGCCAGCAGGGCAAAGTGCTATGAAATGAGAAAAGAAACAGATGCTGGGATATATTTTGACATCTCTCTTAAATACAAGGACTGTGGAAATGTAGCAGTTCTGTTCCTAGTCCTCTTAAGAACTGGATGTGGAGTATGAACCTTGCCCACTCCCCGTATTAACCTGCCCAAAGTGAGGGGGAAAGCTCTCCAATGAGCTAAGCTTCTTTGGTTTGCCTTTGAACTTTTGATAATTAAGCATGACTTGTCTCTTCAGGCTAGGAAACACAACTTCCCCCCCCCCACCTCTTCTTGCCAAGCGTATGAAAACCACACAGCACATAACAGAACAGAGCTTATTAAAGATAATTTCAGTCCATGTTTGTGCGAACATGTCCCCAAAAGTGTCGACAAAAGGAGACACTCGGTGGCAGATGCAACCGCTTCTCTCTGGAGCCTGGGGAGGTGGTGGTTACCGTGAGAGAAGCAGATATATCTGTCAGCAGCAAAGACCACCAAGTTGTTCGCCAGAAGTCCTCGGCCGCCCAACAGATGGCCAGGGCTTTGCGCTGCGCCACCAGGGAGTGCGACCGTATGAAAATGCCAAGCTGCATACAAATGAATGGCTGGTGTTCCAGAAGAGCAATGTCTTTTTTTTCCCAGCCGTTCAACAAACAGAACCTTGGCTTTTCTCATTTGCTGTCTGACTGCTTGCAAGCACAAGGGAGAGAGAGAGAGGAGACCAACACAAGTTGGCTGGTGGAGCGCTTCCTGAGGAGAAAAGCCTGCCCGTCTGCTACAGAGAAGGACCATCCAACAGCTTCTGTGCTCTCCCCACCACCTACAAACACAGGACACAAGGCGACATGTGGTGTGCTATTTTTGTTGGAAGGCAACCTTGACAAGAAAGATGTTTCTGCAGTGAATCGGTCCAGATTGTTGAACTGAACTATTCCTGCACTATCTTCCAAGAGAGAGATCACGAGGGTTAGCTGGTAGATCCATCTTTGTATTGCCTGATCTTATACTTTCCTTGCCTGGACTGATATTCTCAGGTTGACCTAAGTTTCTTCCTCAGTCCAAAAAAAACTATATCCTGGGCATGCAGCTAGCCACAGCATCACAACCTTCCCTCTGCATCCCTGGGAGTAGTTCCTGTAATAATAATTTCCTTTCATTTGCATGGTTTCCACATGCAAATTCATTCTGTCTGGCCAGACATCCCACTATGGTAATGGAGTAGACCGTAGAGCCAGCAATTCAATGCTGAGTGTTGGGTGGCGGTAAATAACTTGGCTCCCTAAAGGGGGCAACAGCTAGGGGGAAATGAGCCCCATCAGTGGAGGAAATGCCACTGGAAACCAACATGTTGGGCCCAATGGCAAAATGAGCGGAGGAGGAACCACTTCACCATTCTGATTCCCAACCATCATGGAGGTGGAAGAGGCCATGCCAGATGGACTGGCTGTGAAGGCACACCTTGTTAATATCCTCAAGGCTGTGGCAGTCCATTGCAGTCCCAGTGTTAAATCTTGCATGTCTCATTTCATAAGTGCCACAGGAAATGGCTCCGTGATCACAGAGTGTGGGTCACTCCATGGCAAGCTGGGATCCACCTTAAACAAATTCACACCCATGCATTTTTCCTGTTTGTCATTCTTCTTTTTAAATGATTTCCAGGAAACAATATATACTACAATATGAGTAGCAGCCACTGCTGCCGACATACATTCAACACAGATGGCTTAAGAAAGCAAGCCCAGCTATATAATGCTGAGATTTGGGCTACAAATGATGCCATTTGTAAAATATGATAGACCATCACCACCAGTTTCCATCAGATCATGTTTCCTGTGAGATTACGAGGCATAGTTTCAGCTGACACAAAAGACGACACCTCATGCACACATACATAAGGTCATATTTTGATGACCTTTTAACTTTGATGTTTTTATTGGTGTAAACCAGTGATGGGATGACAAAAATTCTACTACCACGCCATGACGTCACGGACGTCATGGGCGTGGCCAATGGCATGACGTCATGACGTCACGGCCGACGTCATGACGTCATGACGTTGTGGGCGGGGCCAAAATAAAAATAAATAAAAAATAAAAATAAACATACACACACACCCCTCCCTCTCAGCCCACCCACCCAGACACAAATAAATAAATAAAATAAAAACAACCACCCACCCAAAACACAAATAAATTACCCACCCACCCCAAATAAAAACCCCTCGCTTACCTTTCTTGGGACCCGGCACCCCGATTGCTGTCCACAGCCGCCGCCGCCGCCGGAGCTGCCTGCACCCCTGTGGCGTCCTCCTTGGGCCGGTACCTTTTTAGCCCGGCTCCGGCCATGGCGAGGGGCGACGGGCAGCCGCGGCTGCCGCGCCTCCCTGGGCCGTCCCCATGCCGCACCGCCGCCGCCTACAGCTTCCTCCTCCGCAGCGCGCGGCAGCCGAGCTCAAAAGGGACCGACCCAAGAAGGAGTCCACAGGGATTCAGGCAGCGGCAGCTCCGGCGGCGGCGGGCGGCGGCTGTGGACGGCGGGTGCAGGCACCCGGCCCACAGGCGCCCGGCGGAGGCGGCGGCAGCGGTGTACCCCGCCGGGCGTCCCCAGGGCATGGGGCTTGTCAGCAGCGGACGGCCGAGGCAGCCCTCAACGTGCCGCGGGGAGGCGCCCCCCTTAGAGGGCTGCTGCCGCCGCCGCTGCCCTGAAAGTTCTAAATGTTTTGAAAATCGGAGCGAAAATGGCTCTAATTGACTGCGCATGCGCAGAAACTCAATCTGACGCATGTGCAATGCGTCAGATTGAGTTTCTGCGCATGCGCAGTCAATTGGAGCCATTTTCGCTCCGATTTTAATTTTTTTTTCTTTCGGTCAGGCGTCCGGAACCGGACGCCCCAAAAGTGGACTTCCCCTCACGGAGAACCCTCCGGGATTGGTCTTACCGGTTCCAGAGATCCGTCTGGAACCGGTGACATCCCATCACTGGTGTAAACTGTTTTTATGTTTTTGCTTTTATTTTTAGTGTCTTGTAAGCCGCTCAGAGTCGGGTTCTCCCGATTGGGGCGGGGTATCAAGTGTAATAAATAAATAATAAATAAATAAATACCTCATGCACACATACCATGCACATGCATACTCGACATCCCACATGGGAGATCTCTCAGGCAGACCTGTGAAAGAATAGACAAACACCACTGGCCAGTGTAGTGTGAGCAACTTTTCCAACCAAAGCATGTATGTAGGAAAAAAGTTAAATCATTAGCTTCAAGTAGAGCATATCCACCACTAAAAGGTGGTACAACAATCTGAATTATTGCAAAGATGATGAGCTTGGAAATTAAATTAGTTTGCGACAAGGCAAACAAATTAAAACAAGCTACTTTGAATTAAGGTTGATGTATAATGTATAATTGGGATTCTAAACATAAGAACCCTATATGGTTTTTGAATACAAACTGGGATTCCATCTTAATAGCTAGGAAATACTTTAATTTCTCTGCTACACATTGTGTTTTGTTAACAAAACATGTTCCAAAATTGCAGGCGTGAAAGTTCTTCAAGAACATACTTGGGGCACACAGTTTCCAGGCAGAGTTGCCACCCCTAATTCACTCCTCTGTGTTAGGAGTAAACAACCTCTTTCAGTTCTAGGGTTAAATTCAGTTCAACCTCCAGGCAATCTTTAGGGGCCACATTCTGAGGGTTTGAGATTGAAGGTAAAAAGACGGGAACTCAAACTAAGAGGAAGTTTAGCCCTCAAGTAACCAGCTTCTGGTGAAGTGTTTCAATGTTTTGCATTGAAAAAGGTAGAGAAAAAGCCAGTGGTCTCCTTAAGAATGGGTCATGGCCACCAGAGAAGCCCAGAATTTCTCTACTTATGTCCCATGTTCAAGGAAAGACAGGGAGGAAAAGAAATGAGCTGGTTACATGTTTATTGACTTCAGGGAAAGGATTCCCATGCTCCAATATACAGTACACATATTTGTTATTGCCTCCTCTTTGAAAAGATCGAAGTGGTAGCCGTGTTGTCTGTGCAAGCATACCAGAGAGCAATTAAAACAAACCAGCAATAAATAAATAAATAATAAAGTGTGGCACCTTAAAGACTAGCTCCTGTATTTAAATGTGAGCTTTCATGGATCAAATCAGATGGTGAAGTGGATACCACCCTCACATCTGCTGCTAGTTTAGGTGGAATCACAGAAGCTGGATCTATCTGATCCATCTAGCAATTCCTAACTTGGTACCTTACAGATTTTTTTTTGGACTACAAAATGCGACAATGGGAGCTGAACCAAAACATCTGGTTGGGGAAGGTTGATCTACTTTGAATGGCACTCTTGGGTTTCATATCAGTCTTTCTGAGCCCTGCCAAGAAGATACTGGTGAATGAATTGAGGATCTTTGGCAATATACAAAATGTGTTCTTCCACCGAACTGTAATTCTTTCCCTTGTGGTTCCAGCATCAACAACAGCCTATTGTTGTTATGTGCTGTCAAGGTTATATCGACCCTAGAAATGAGTGACCTCAAATGCATTTTCTTCAACAACTCTGCTCAGTTCTGCAAGGTCAAGGCTGTGACTTTCTTTGTAGTCAATAAATCTTGTATTTAGTCATCTTCTTTTCCTATGGCCTTCAATTTTTCCTAGCATTATTGGAAACCAGGTAATGAGAGCCTAGAACTGAAGTTCTCAGCTTTTTAAAGCCAGGGGTCAAGTTATGCTCCCTCAGACAGTTTCAGGGGCTGGATGGACATTTTGCCTTTCCTCCACTACATAACACTTCCAGATGTGGTGGAGGGGGTGGTGGGCCACATGAAATGGTGATGTGGGCCACATCTAGCCCATGGGCCGCAGGCTGAGAATCCATGGCCTAGAACATTGCTAAGTGCCAAGATATTCATGATAGTTTACCCTCTAAAACAGGTGTGGCCAACCTTGGTGCTGCAGCTGTTCTTGAACTTCAATTCCCAGAATCCCTCATCAGCAGGTGTGGTAACGGGCTTCTGGGAATTGAAGTCCAAGAACAGCTGGAGCACCAAGGTTGGCCACCCCTACTCTAAAACCTACAGTCAATGCAGAAACATGGAAACAACCAATAAGTAGGTACTCCTGGGCATGTGCAGACTACATTTCCTTCTACCACTGAATAGTAGTAGCCAGCACAACCATCTACAGATTGTAATTCAAAGCACTCTTTAAATCAACATGTCTCATTTTAAGAATTATATTACCAAATACCTAGGGAGAAAGGCAGGTAAAAATAACATCTGCAACAGCTGGACATTATTTCTTCTTCTACTAGGCTCATACATATCATCTCGCTCCCCTCCCACCACCATTTCTCAAATTTTCTCTCCCAAGCTAACATCAGTTCTGTTCTCCTTTGTAAACAGATAATTAAGAGACTTGGGAGCTACAGCAAACAACACAAATTTTCTCCCATACATTTCACAGATGTAGCAGACAGAAAGGAACAGCAATCTCATCTGTTGGCTACTCCCCAAACCTTTATGTAGCAGCTCTTAGGAAAGTCCCCTTTTTGGACTCTAATGCCCAGAATCCCCCCTCCTCCCAGCATTGGCTTTGGAGTTGGGAGAAGTTTAGTCCTAAAAGGAAACCTCTCCAAACCATGGCATAGGGTTTTCTGTCATCTCACCAGTCTAACCAACTCAAGAAGCTGCAATTTTACTCCTCTTGCAATAACTGTGGTGGCTTAGTGGTTAAGACGCTGAACTTGACAGAAAGGTTGGCAGGTCGGCAGTTTGAGACCCGAGTGCTGCACAATGGAGTGATCTTCTGTCTCTGTCCCAGCTCCTGCCAACCTAGTAGTTTGAAAGCATGAAATTGCAAGCAAATAAAGTTACCACTTTGGTGGGAAGGTAAACAGGGTTCCATTCACAATTTGGCCCTTATGGAGGGTGGAGTACAATCCACATTCTTATGTGCAGCTCTCCAGACCCCCTGCTGTCTATCCACTTGCCTGGAGATGGATACGATAAAGGTTGAGGCGAGATTGTGGTTGGCCACCCTCAACCCTTGGCTCAAAATTCTGTTTAATCCCAGCGGCCTGGCTCCTCTAACTCTCCAAGAGTCTAGCCACCATCATGAGTTGTGTTTTGGTTTGTTGTATTTAAAACCATGAAAGCCACAGGCTTCTGAGGCTCTGATCATTATTATACACATTTATTTGGGAAACTGTGGACCTCCCTCTCCAGAAGGAAGACCCCAATTTATGGTATGGAGATTGACTTCAATAAAGCCTGTGCCCTTCACTTCTCATCAGACTGCATCAGGGCAGCACTGGTGGGCTAGAATTTGGTTTTTCCCCAGAATGGAAACTGGATATATATTTTAAACCAGGCAGCGAGGAACTTTAAGCTTCTTTGACTGAATCTGTCATCCACAGGAACAACTCAGGCCTTCTAGGTTTCTCCATGTAACAACATTCACCCCTGCAACCATACTAATTGTATGTTTCCAAGATTGAAACAGAGGATTCAGAAATATCCTCTGTAAACCTTATTTCTCAGGAAGATGTACTTTAAGTTAAAACACACTGGCATTTTGGAGGCCCAGTCTTCTGCCTTTAGCCTGCAATGTAGCCCTTGAAAAACTCTCCCAAGCATTAATTCATCCCTTAGGTCTGTTATGGCCAACCTTGGCATTCCAGGTGTTCTTGAACTTCAATTCCCAGAAGCCCAAGTCAGCACTCCTGCTGATCAGGGCTTCTGGAAATTGAAGTTCAAGAACAGCTGGACCGCCAAGGTTCATCATCAATGCCTTAGGCTAAGAGAAGCTCTCCATTATTAGCCTAAACCAGGGGTGGCCAACCTATGGCACGCATGCCAGAGGTGGCACTCGGAGCCCTCTCTGTGGGTACCCCTGCGGTTGCCCCAGTGCAGAGTTTGTCCCGCCCAGCAGCCCAATCAAAGCACTTCCTCCCTTCCCTAGCAGTTTGCTCCACAGCCCAATGGGAGTGCTTCCTTCCCGCCCCAGCACAGAATACACCCCACCCCTCTGCCTAGCAGCCCAATGGAAATGTTTCCTCCTTCCCCTGTTGCTGTGTTGGCACTTTGTGGGTTTGGAGTTGCTGTTTGGGTACTCAAGTCTCTATAAGGTTCACCATCACTGGCCTAAACAATCTGAAGTGTAATCTGAGATAACCAGGAAGAAGTCAACTCTTCAAATTGTATGCACACACACACATGTATATATAGAACTGCAATTCAACTTAAAACAATCCTCCAATTAGTAGGGGAAGAGAAAATTTATTTAAAGAGCCATTAGCCACTAATCAGATCTAGTGGAGAAATTCATGCGAGGGAGGACAACCTTATATTTCTGTACATACACCCAGCCACCCCACATGTAGATAGATATACTATGCACCAAGGTAATTAGTTTAGGAAAAGAGATTCTGTCAAAGACTCCTGACATTCTTCTGAAAACAAAGAGAAACAAAAGCAGACCACAGATCTTCCCATATGCGGATTCATATAGACATACGGAGAGCTGTCTTTAAACTGCAGAACAAAAGCTAAAGAGTTTTCAAAGCACAGCAGCTCCCTCTGCCTGGTTGGTTATTTTGTTGGTAAATGGGCAAGCTGTTGTCTTTCATAAGGAGAGAATAAACTGGGGGGGGGGGGGGTTTGCAGGTAAAATAAACCCTGACAATAAACAAGAAAAATACCTCAGCAAAATCTGCCAATAATAATTTAAAGCCCAAGGGGGACAGGGCTGTGAAAGATCTCTTTAGCCAATAACGATTGGTTCACCGTTAGTCTGGCTTAGACATGGAAGAAGGAGGAGGCCGATTGCTAGAAATACTCTGCAAAGCTTCTGGGATTTGACGTTTGCCGCCTATGTTTATTGTTTGCCTGGAGGCAGCAATGGATTCGTGGACAAGTTTTTCATTTTCCTGGCACTGAGAAAACCAAAGCACCCCAAGTCAGAAATCCATGTGCTTCTAGAAAATTATGCATGGCCTTTGGAGAAAGTAGGTAATTTCTTCTTCTTCTGGTGCGGTAACTATGCCTTTGATTCTCCTTGTAAGGTTAGAACTCCAAATCTTTCAACAAAACTGGCACTGCCTCCCAAACAGACAACAAGAGAACTTCAAACAATTCATGAAATTCAGTGTCCCATGATGGGTTGATGCCCACCGGACATCTGCCAAGTTTCCATGGCACCACTTTTCTCCATAACATGTACTGGAGACCAACAATAATGTAAAGGTTGTCCTTGCTCAAAAGCCAGTTGTGTCCGACTCTAGGGGGTGGCGCTCATCTCCAGTTACATCTAAAGAGACAGTGCCGTCTGCATTACAAGGGTAAGATTCTCTAATAAGAGAGGGCATACACAGAGATGCACACTGAGCATAGGGCAACATGAATTAGAAAAGTTAGTTTTTGGACGACAACTCCCAGATTGCCCTTGGCAGCATGGCAATTCTGTTTGTGAGGTTTCTGGGAATCATGGTGTAAAAAAAGCAACTTTTCCCACTGTTTGGGAAGAGACACTTTGATAGCAGCAGGGGGAAGTGGTGAGAGCAAAGGCCATGGTCAGTCTACTAGCTTCGTGGCTACATGCCTCATCTTGCAAGAAGCATATTCTGTGGTTTTAAGAAAACCATAATGAACTTTCTATCATTAATAAGGACTGAGTCACTCATCTGGAACAGCAGTGAAGTAACTAGTGGCTTGTGAAGAGACGTTGAAAGGACAAAAGAATGTGGCAACGCTTCATAGTTCTGTGATACTGTTAAATAAAAGTTCTTGTTGCATGGCATCTCATGGTTGTGTTCCTGTATTGAGAAGGTGGATGAAAGCAGATTTGTTGCAAGCAGCCTGTGGCATCTCAAGAGTTTATGCCACAACCTATTTCCTGCAAAAAAGAAACATGGCTAGCCTTTTACAGATAATGCAGCTCACACAATTACCACTTGAACAGCCTCCTACTATGTACACTTGTTCAAGCTATTTTTTAACTGTGGTCTTCAGCCATGAAGATTCCCATATAATTTAAAGTGAAAGCAAAGAAACTGTTATTAAAAGTCCACTGGAAATGGAACTCAAGTTTCAACTGTGTTTAATGTGTTTCCGAACAGCCAACAGTCAGATCTGGACACCCACAATCTGAAATTTCTATTTTCAACCACCCAACTTGCAATCACAACCAGATTGCCAGATTTTAACTCCTCTCTTCTTAATATGTGAAAAACTGAAATTTGGATTCTGTATTCCCTTGGGGAAACCATATTCCAGATAGATTCACAGCCGACGCAAATCAAAACACCATGAGATGCCCATGGGCTGAAAGCCACCTCAGGAATAGGCTCAAAAAAAGGCAGGGGGAGCGGAATCTGCTAAGAGTCAAGGCCTTTGTATTTGTACTGCAAAAAACATTAGCTCAGATGGTGGCTTCTTCTTTCTAACACGTTTGTCTGAATTATTGCTTAGATAAACGTACCATCCTCTCTTTCTAGAATTTGGCTCTCCAAAATGTTCATCTGGCCTGGACTTCTCTGCAGTAGCACAGCAAACGCTGCAGACCAGAAAACTGCAGTTTGGATTTTGAAGGAGGCTGGGAGGGAAGTTAGTGGGAGGTTTATGAACAGTACACTGCAGTTCTGATCCAACCATCGCCAGATGGCTTCAGCTGTATCAATTACTGTTTATTAAAAAGAGAGAGACACACACAAAAATGATAAATGAAGCATTAGCTTGCAGAGAAGAGAAGCAAACACCAACAGGTTGCTGCTCTTCAAGGTCTTTCAGATCAGGACTCAACAGACTTTGGATTGCTAAGACTGGTTCTGGAGCTTTCTCCAAGATCCGCCATCTTGAGCCTAGTGCAAGAGACATATAATTAATCCATTCAGAGGCTAAACATTTGTTTCTGTGGCTCAGACTTGAGCCAGGGGTCCTTCCACGCAATCACAGATCCACATCTGGAAACACCCAATCCTAATTCACTTGAACAGTACCTTTTCAAAGAGGCAGTGGCTGGTTTGGGTAAGTAAGAAAGAGAAGTTACTTTTTCATGGTTACATAGATATAAACCATGATGAGCTAGAAATCCTTTCTTGAACTAATACAAAATCCATCCAAAAAACAAGTAAACCCATTACCTTTTAGATCAAGGAAATGAGCACTGAACCCTAGTGTCAGATACGAGTGCCTTTCGAGCAAGGGCGACCTTATACATGCCTTGGAGATGGTTTCTTTCCTAAATGTCCGCTGTGATTTCTACCACTTACCAAAAGGAGCTTCTAGTTAGGGGTGCATCATTAGATTTGAGGTCACCCAGGATAAGATTGTTGTTGTTCAATAGTCTCCAATTTTGGCCCAAGGTTGAGCTTCATGTACTGCAAGACATTTCATGGTAAGGGATATTAAGTGCAGGGCTCTTTCAAAGACTAATTGAGATGTTTCATCCTTTGACTCATGTTGCTAAAACATCAGCTACATTCAAATAAATCATATTTGTCATCTGTCGTCAAGTTGATCTGATTAAGGGTGCCTCCTCCTGCATATACCCACCCAAGCACTGAAGTCACTTTTACGTGACATTATCCGGGTGCCATCCCCTAGTGAATTGTGACAGGTAGGGACAGAAGAAGGCCTTCTCAATTATACCACTGTAGCTGTAGAACTTTGTGGTGGCTTAATGGTTAAGATGCTGAACTTGACAACTGGAAGGGTGGCAGTTCAGCAGTTCGAGACTCAAATGCTGCATGACAGAGTCATCCTGTCTGTCCCAGCTCCTGCCAACCTAGCAGTTCGAAAGCAAGAAATTGCAAGAGATAAATAGGGACCACTTGGGTGGGAAGGTAAATAGCATTCAGTGCACTCCGGTGTCTAGTCATGCCTGCCACATGTCCATAAACGCCTGCATATGCAGACAACACTGGCTCTTTGGCTGTAAACAGATATGAGCACTGAACCCTAGAGTCGGATATGACTGGCTTTCGAGCAAGCGTGACCTTTACCTTTCTGTAGCACTTCTAGCCAGACTGGTGCGATGGATGGAGTGACTGACTAGGAGTCGGGGTGAGGTGGGCTGGGCTGTGTTCAAATTCCTACTCAGCCATCAAAATTCAATAAGGGAATGGAACTGGTAAAACCACTTACTAAACCAAGTAATATCTTACTTACCTTAAAAGCCCTATTAGGATCACTACAAGTCAGTTCCAACTTGAAAGCACGTAACGGTTGTAGAACAGTCTTCCTCAGAGAAACCTGCCTGCCATGCACATTAGATTATTTTCTGAAATAATGGGTTTGTTAAAATTAACTCACTCACTCACTCACCCATCCCTTGAAGAACCATTTAAAATAATCTGGGATTTGGAACATTAAGATTAGTTTGTATTTTTTTTAAAAAAAAAATCTCTCTTCTTCAAATTGTTTTCTTTTATTCCCTTCTCATTAATATATGTTGCCATATTTGTTGTTTAATCATTTGGACTGCTTCTAACGTTTTTCTGAAAGCTGCTCAGTTGAAGCTGGCTTGAGAGTGAGCACAAACAGCAACAAACAGATGGAAGTGGGTGCATGGCTTTCTCTCTGGCATTGAGGTCCCCGATCTATATTCTGAAAAAAAAGACTGTTAGGGAAGCAAAGAGAAAATGCCCCAAGGTATACCTCTGTATTCTCAAAGGAGTGGGAATATAGCCACAGAATCTATAACAGGAGGTGTCCAAACTACGGCCCACAGGGCAGATCTGTCCCCCTACGCCAATTCATCTGGCCCACGCTGCCCTTGTCACTCCTGGAAGCAGAAATGCACCCATACACAGGCCATAGTTTGGGTGTCCCTGGTTTAATCAGAAAAAACAGCAGCTTAAAAATCTATCTCATCCTGTTACAAAACAGACTGCAAGGTGCATTTTACAGACTGCATGGTGAGAGGAATCACGTGACCGCCCCACTGAATCATGTGACCAGCCCTCTGTCAAAAAAGTTTGGGCACTCCTGACCTATAAGGTCCTGTGGATTTTGAACATTTTGCGTTTAGTTCTCACAATTGACCCTTCTAACATTATAGAAGCTCGCCATCCCCCAGTGCTAGAAGGGTCAAACTGTACAAGTCAGAACCCTGCATATAAAATGTCTGGAATTCTGTTGGTTGTTCATGCGCCCAAAAGCTAACACTTGACCCTTCAACAACACGAAGGCAGATTTTAAAATATGCAGCTTGAAATGTCCAAAAGGAAGGAGCTGATAGTACAAGCATATAATGAGGTCAGAGCTGTGCTGTTCTGACAGTGAAAGCATTGGTAGACGAAGGTTCACATCCATATTCGGCTCCAAATGAATGATCTTGAGCAAGTTTCTACTGCTTCATAGGGCTGTGGCATGGATAAAACAAAGCCAAAGACTATGCCTCATTCTGTGTGCCGAACTTTGCTATGTAGCTATGAATAATGAATTACCACTACTGCTGCAGGATTAATGTGAATTATTTCAGTGGTAAAATACCTCCATGATGAAACTTCAGCTAGCCCAACATGTATGAACTTGAATAATAGTCCTGAAGCAGGTGAAAATTTGGCAAATAAGCCTCTTTGGTATATTGTTTCAGAATAAGTGCCAATCGTTGAATCATCTTCTGTAGTTTTTTTTTTAAACAGCTGTAGCTCTAATGTGGGACTGTGGTGGCTTAGCAGTTAAGATGCTGAACTTGATGACTGGAAGGTCGGCAGTTCGAGACCCAGGTGCTGCATTACAGAGTGAGCTCCCATCTCTGTCCCAACTCCTGCCATCCTAGCAGTTCGAAACAAGAAATTGCAAGTAGATAATAATTATTTCATGTAAGAAATCATTCTGGGTTGAAAGGATTTTTGCGGAAGAAACTCCGCTCAGGCAACGCCCAAATGAGGCTCCTTTCATGTCCCTAAGAGCTGGGACAGAGACGGGCGCTCAATCTATCATGCAATACCTGGGTCTCGAACTGCCGACTTGCCAGCCTAACAAGGTGAGTTTCTTAATCACTGAGCCACTGCAGCCCCATAAGATAAATAGGTACCACTTCAGTGGGAAGGTAAACAGCATTCCATGCACTCCGCCTGGCACATGTCCACGACAATGTCTGCATACGCAGACAGCGCTGGCTCTTTGACTATAAAGAGAGATGAACACCAAACCCTAGAGTCGGATACAACTGGCTTTCGAACAAGGGTGACCTTTACCTTTATATTGGCAGAGAGTGGATCTAAAAAAGTTGCTTGATACCAATACAGTAAAACACCAGATAACGATTGGATTGGATAATGCTAAAATTGCACAACGTTAAGTAATCTGGGGAGGAGAACTGGATCGAATAATGTTAAGGTCCTATGGGATGGATCAGATAACAACCGCTAAAGCCTGTGCGGTTACAATGTATCTCTATGGAGCTTTAATGTTATTCGATCCATCCCATAGGATTTTAACATGGATCGGATAACACTAAAAATCGGGTAACACCAAGACTTGTGGAACCAAGTTTTAGCATTATCCGGTGTTCTACTGTACTATTTGGCATGATCCCTGCATCCCAATAGCAGCTCCAGAGCAACTACTCAGTAGTTTGACACCTGAGTGTCACATGACCACAAAATGTCATAGCCATATTCTTAAAATGTAATAGCTAAATTCTTTTGTGATTAACAGAGATGAGCACCAAACTCTGGAGTTGGATACAACTGGCTTTCAAGCAAGGATGGCCTTTACCATGTTTAGGGGAGCTCAAACAAAATATGCTTGAGCATCAGGTTGCCTATCCCTCCATGAGGAAGTACTTCCCTTCTAATAATAAACAGAGAAAGCTCTTGTCTACACAATACTCTGCACAAACACATACCCCTATGCACTGATTGCATGGATTTAAAGCAGTCCCCGCATCATGATTACCTAATGTTTTAATGCCCCCATCCTCCCCCCCCCCCCCCCCATTTGAGCTGTGCTCTCATATGACCTCCTCAAATCCCTGGGATTGGAAGAAATCTATCAGGCTGCCAAGTATGCCTAATTCTAGGTCTTTTTTCTTCCTTCAGAAGCAAGAAAAGGTCACACCAATCCCAGAACAGATTGCTTTCTCTGTCTGTATGCCATTGGTTCCCATGGGCAAGGGATTGCCAAAACTAGCCTTGCTTTCCAGTCAAGCATCTCCCTGAAGAGAAGGCAGGGGTGGTGATGTCAAGGTCCGTTTAACTTTTTGCAAGTGTGTCTGCATCCTCCCAAGCAGAAGCTGAGGCGAGAGACTCCCTGAGCAGTTATAGCTGCTTCTGGAAATCCAATGGGGATGAAATCTTTTGTCAAGTAACAGCAATCCTTTTGGTAAACAACACGGCTTCTTCCGTGGAATAATTAACCCAGCCTTCTTACTCATACCTAGAGACCCAGTCTGGATGTGTCTGTCACAAGCTTGCCTCCCCATTATTAAAAACACAACACTCAAAAATGTTGTTTCAACTACATCAGGCCTATCAATGTCTTGAAGAAACACATGAAAAGAAATGAGATTTACAATAACTAATAGGTTCATCCATTTTTAGTGGGCTTTTGGAGACCCAAAACCATCATTAGGTAAAGGACACCCTTGCTCAAAAGCCAGTTGTATCTAACTCTAGGATTCAGTGTTCATTTGTATATAGCCAAAGAGCCAGCACTGTCTGCGTTTGCAAACATTTCTGTGGACAAGTGGCAAGCATGACTAGATACGGGAGTGCATGGAACCATCATTAGAACCATGCTTATAGGTAACACCACAGCTTCACTGTGTCCCAGAAGCAAAATGTAGGTATAGTGCAGTAATTAGAGTGTTTACCTAGGACTCAGGAAACCTGGGCTCAAATCTCCTAAAAGGGTGTTACGAAGATAAAGCAATAAGGCACAAAGCCATATAAACTCCCCTTTCTACCTTAATGGAAAAAAGAGGATATACATGTAAATAATAAATAATAATTTTACTCCATCAAATGCAAATCAACAGTGTACTGTCTCTTGTGTGGGACTTCTGTTCTTGCACTATAATCTATCTTGGGAAGAATACAATCTTGTAAAGTTGGGTAGATACCTGATTTAAAAGAAGAAATAAATGTAGTGATCCATAGCAATAGCCTTTGATTGGGTAAGTCAAGCTAAAACAGTGGTTCCCAAATGGTGTGAAGACTACAGTTCCCATTATCCCCAAACAGCAAGGCCAGTGACTAGGAATAAGAGTTGTAGACCAAGATCATCCAGAAATGAATATAGGGAACTGAGTAATTCTGTCTCAAAATTCAAGCAAGACAAAGGTTACTGTGAGAGAAGCCAGTATGACTCTTTGGGAATATAGTTAGCTGATTACTGCCGTCTGGATTTAAAAGACGCCTTGCCTGTAGATTCCCTGGTCTGCCCATCACACATTGTCAAAGCTGCATCAAGGATATTGTTGTCTTACTTCAGCAGAACTTGACAGTACCCCACCTGAGTCAACATCATACATTTCTCACCATCATTTTTTTCAAGTCAGACAGACTAAACACAATACAGTACTTTGAAAATACTTAAAATGTGAACAAGTTTTTTTTAACTGTGGTGGATTAATTATGTGCTAGATTAAATATGCAAAACACTTAATACACATAAAACATGGGGTAGATTAAGTGTCCCCAACATGCACACAACTGGGGAAAACACGGATGTGGGCAGTGAACACTGACTTGAAAATGAACCACACAATACATTAATGGCTGGGTTGAAGAATTTACACATGAAGCCTTCGGACTCTTTGGGGAGTTCCTTCACACTGATCCATAAATAACCTTACTCTTTATAGCTCTTTTCAATCCCTGCATGTTCCATTCTATCTTCAAAACAAGTTGCTCTTCCCTACATTTAAATCATTATCTTATCTTGCTTTCCTTTCTTCCTTATTCTATCTTCACTGCACCAATCTTCCAATATTGTCTGCAGATTGGTATGTCCCTTGCTTATTTACTTCCTTTCAATCTTATTTCCCTTCAGAACTGGAACTTTCTACTTTATTTAGTATAATAATGGCATGCTTCCCCTTCTCAACAACCTTCTCAAACTCTACCCTTACCAGCAACCTTCCCACTATAAACACAGACATTCACATATGGAAACTCACAGGAATTGCCATTTCCATTCTGTACTTCAAGGATAGGGAACTTGTGGCCCTACAATATGTTGGATGATGACTTCCATCACCTCTTATAGATCAGGTTGTTGACATTGATGGAAGGTGAAATCACATGACAGAAGGCCACAGGTTCCTAACCCTTGTTCTATGTATCATTCATTTTGTTATACCAGCTGCCTTGTATTTTTAATAGTTCACACTGCAGTCATTAGGTGGCCAGGAGTTTCATGCAGCCAACAGGAATGGGCTTGGCAGCAGCTGGGTGGAGATTTCCATTCTTTCTCCACTAGTCTGCATCATTTTCATGCTGAGTGCAGGGTAAGAGAAGTCCACCCTTCAGTTCTGTCCCTCCTCAACATGCCTATTAGGTAAAGAAGGGTTTGGTTTTTTAAAAAAAGACAGAAATAAAGATAGCCTGCTAAGAATCTATGTTAGCATGACAAGAGAGGTGACTAATTCCTTAGCAGATGAGACTTTTTAAAAATTGTGTGGAATGTCATCACAGAGACATCTCATACAAGAACTCCTCGCTGAATAACGACTCCAGGGTATCGTAAAATTGCACTGATTGTATAATTACACTGGATAATATGCACAGTCCTAACTGCCTAAAATGCCCACCTGTGCTACAAATGCAAAAATTGGCTTCTGTTCCAAGGCTGTAGAAGAGAGTGACTGTCTACAAATGTGCTTGAAAATAAAAAAAACCTGGGGTTTAAAACACTTCACCTTGTGAAATGTTGGTTTCTCTGTTCAGCAATTGTGTATTAGTGGCAGGGGAATCAAGCAGTTCTTCCCCTAGTCCCAATTTCCTCATGAAAGAGAGGAAGCAGCCTCATTTACAGGGAGATCATCTATCATCAAGCCCATACTAGACTGCTCATGCACATGGTTCAGTTTCCAGAATGTTACTGCTGGAAAGGGATCTCAAACACAAAGCTGACAAAGGTCTTGTTTGTTCTTCTCTCTGAAGACCTGCTCTTGGCCTAAGAGCACCAATGACTTGTGTTCGACCCAGTTAAGAAAGTCAGCAGCACCAGCAGCAGAATCCAAATCGAGCCACTAAGAAAAAAAGGAGGTACCACTATACTCCACAGATCCTCAAGGGCCACAGAAGTAACCCTTTCCACCTAGGTTACAGATTTAAGAAAGCAACTGTCCCCAAACATGCTCAGTAGCCACAGAATATTAACTGTCAGCTGGGCAAGAAAAACAGGGAATTGAGAGGAATCGATTGCTCTGCCTGAACAAAATGGTTACTGCCCTCAAGTTACTGCTGAATTAGTATTGTTGAACTAGTATTGCAATACAGTATGGTACTTTTTTGTACCAAATATTGTATTTTGTTGTATTTGAATATTGTATAATCTTTGTGTTGTATTGATATATTGTATACTTGTATTATTATTTGTATTACACACAGACACACACACACAGTTGTACCTTGCTTAAAGAGCATAATGCATTCCACAGAATTGCTCTTTAAGCAAGTTTGCTCTTTAAGCGAAACACCATTGTAAGCGACCAACCCTGATTTAGCTGTTAAGCGAGTTTTTGGTTGGTTTTACTTGTTAAGCGAAGTGAACATTCAGAGAAAATTCTGCTCTTGAAGCGAATATATTCCATGAATGTGGGCTGCTCTGCATCGGGTTTCTCTGATTGGGCGGGATATAAATCGAAAAATTAAATTAAATTAAATTAAAGTGGAGCCTTCTTATTAAACTGTTTTGTCATGGGCCAAATCTTCTGGGAATCCATCTATTAGCTTCTTGTCATCTATTTATCTCTGGAGTTCTCAACCTTTTTAAACTGGGGGCTTGGTCACGCTCCCTCAGACAGCTTTGGGGGCCAGATGGCCATTTTGTCCTTCCTCCACATGGCATTTCCTGGTGTGGTGCAGGGGGCACATGATATGGTGCCATAGGCCGCATCTGGCCCACAGGCCTCAGGTTGAGAATCCCTGATTTATCTGCATGGCAATGGCATTACTGCAACCAGCTAGAGTGGGTTTTACATAATTGTTGACAGAATTTAGCAGCTGATTATGTGGATCAACTCTAGTTGGGAAGTTCTAACTGGATTCGGGCCCAAAGGTCTCACACATGCATTACCTCATGTTGTGAAAGTGATGTATCTTTCCTTCATGCTCTATTATATCTTTTTTCACTGTTTTTAGACAGATGAAACAGATCCTTGCCTGAAGAGAGTGGAGCAAAAAGAAGTCAATTCTCTCTATGGTAAACTAGAGGGTATCCATCACTCTGAACATGCTCATATTGAAATATTAAACCAAAGTAATCAGCAACAGCTGCTATGATTACTGAGCAGGGCACTCTCTCTCTCTCTCTCTCTCACACACACACACACTCACTCACTCACTCACTCTCTCTCTCTCTCTCTCTCTCTCACACACACACACACACACACACACACACGGGTCAGTAATGATACAGCACACATGAAATCAAAATCTTAATTAGGGAGAAGGAAAATTGGTCTTTTCCAAAAATTGAAAGAAAAGCCATGAAGACATGACACAACAACACACAGTACAAAAGAGTAATTATATTTCAAAAAAGAAAAAAGAAAGAAAGAAAAAGCTTTACCAGCTATTTTAGATTTTCTTTCCCGTAAAAGAAAATTGGCTTAGGTCAGAGTAAAACCAGACCTTCTACAAACCAGCAGATCAGGTACAAACACTCAATAAGAACTGTTTTAGCAACTCAGGACAAGAAAACTTTGACACAGTGTTCAGGAACGATAAAACTTCTTTTTTAAAAAGCAACAAAACAAAAAAAAGGTTCAGACGGTGTGACAGAATCACGGGAATCAAGAAGGAACAGAACTAAAGCAGGGAGAGGAGGCACAAAAGGAACAAAATGTCCACAATATCTAAACAGGTAACCATTGTTCTTGAGATAGTCATTTCCAAGTCAAGAATATCACCAACAGTTCCTGAAGGCTGTTAAATGTCTGCCATAAACTACTCCAGGTCTTCTACAGAGCAGGTCCTCCTTGAGCAGACCTCGCTTGACTTTTAAGAAGCTGCTGTTTTTCGGACAATTCCACTATTTCGCTTGTTCATTTTTTTGTTCTGCAGTTAACATTCTCCAAGAGGGACTATTTTGTTTGGTTTTTGTTCTGCAGTCAATATACAAAAGCTACTAAGAGGAGAAAAAACAACTTCTTTTTCACAACTGGATGGCAACCGGAAGGACATCTGGCTGACCTATCTCAAATGTCTCTGGATATCAAATCCCATGGATGCTCCCCGTCAGTCCATTTTCATCAAGGCAGACTCATTTCAACCCATTCCCCTGAATCATTTCTGAAGCAAAACAAGAACGTCCTTCTTTGCTCCAAGCACGCCTGACTTTCTGTTCTCTGCTGTCAGATGCGTAGGCTGCTTGTTACAGCTTCTTCCTTTCTTTGCCGTAAATTCCATTTGTCACTGTTGGGATCTGTTGCCTTGGACCGGCGCCTGGCCAACCCCCTTAAGTTCTTGACTCAGCCAAGCCAAAGGAAACACACAGACAATGCAGCAACAGGGATATATTAGGTTGAACAGTCCCCTTTACCCAAAGTTCTCCCCTCCCCCAATCGCCCCCAAGTTTACTTGGTGCTGTACGTTGTTTCATTTGAGTTTTAAAAGTCTGCATGTCCCAAAGCAGTCTTTTTCCCCACCCCACCCCGCCCAGCCCCATAACAGAGTAAAAAGCTCCACAGGTTTGCATCATCTACCTGGTGGTCAAGGTTGGAGAAGCAGCTGCTTTCGTCACTACTTCCATTTTTAAAATGACACACACACAAACACACGCAGGGTTGTGCGATGGGGTCCCAGTTTTAGGATTGCTTCAGCCGCTTGCGTGGGGGTCCCAGAAAGGGGCACTGCGCAGAGGCCAATGAACGATACGCTTCAGCCACTAGATGAGGGTGAGACACTACCATTGACTTCCATCCTGAAGTCTCCATGACATCAGAAGCATGGCTAAGAAAAATAATAATTAAAAAAAATACCCAAGGTTACTAGGTAAAAAAAACAAAATATTCCACAGTAAGTTCACAAACATGATTCTTATTTTGGAGATTCTGCACCAACTTCTACATCTTGTTTAGTCATCCTTTGACAACTTAATAGCCTTTCTGTAGGTACTCTTCAAAATTACTATAGAACAGGAGTTAGCAACCTACAGCCAATGAGCTGGCCCTGGCCCGTGGCACCATTTCATGTGGCCCGCCACCCTCACTCCCACAGCTGCCACCACCAGAAGAAGTGAAAACAGCTAAAAACGCACTGTAAATGCACCCGCAGCTGTCATAAACACATTTACGGCAGCCGTGGATGCGTTTTATGGCAGTGTTTATGGCAGGAGGAACCATGTGTCCGGCCTGTTCAGCTGTCTGAGAGGGTTGTGGGAAAACATTGAGAACCCCTGCTATAGAACATTAATGGCACCTTGGCATGATAACAGGATGGGCGAAGCGCCCTCCAGGAAATGTTAAACTGCAATTTCTAGCATTCCAACCCAACTCCCCACTGACTATGCTGGCAAGTGTTATAGTGCTACAACATATGAATTTTTCGCCCATCTCCAGGCTAGCAGAGTCAAAGACATTGTGGGTATTACCTTCATGCCTTCATTCCACAAAAGATCCCTGTGTTTTTCGTTTAACTCACCATTCATGCTTTATGAGCATACATCATTCTAAAAGAAGTTTCCAAATCATTCCCAAGAAGGAATATACTACAAGATTTTTTAAACGTTTTACAAACAGGTAGCATTTTGGACAGAAGCATTGTGTATAAATTTAATAAAAATAAATAAAATAATTGTGAGACTATTTGAAATGCTTCTGTTCTTGTATTATTTTCTTTTAGGGTCCTCAGCTTACCTAACCCTTCTGCCACAAGATGTTGGAAAGAAATCCATATTGTAGGCACATAAATCCTAATCCAATTCATTCTCACACAATAAATGAGAAAGCGCTAAAAAAAGAACAACCTTCACATCTCAAGACAAGGATTTTTTTATTGGTTTTAGAGTCTTTGCACGTTATTTTATTTTTGTGCAACTGTGAAATGAACATCATCAGAAGATGCAACACTGACTACTCACATAACTATCCAATCTGGTAGCTAAAGGAATCCTGACCAGTTAATCTGCCTTTCAGTACAGTGGGGGATTTGAGTAAGGAAGAAATACTAGTCTTGTCAGTACATTGGCTGATCAGTGCTTTTGGGGAATTGACTTAGGTTTCTGGGAATTGAAGTCTAAAAACCAAAGTCTAGGAAACACTATTCTAGACCAGGGGTTCCCAAGCTACAGCCCATGGGATGGACCCAGCTGTGGCACCATATCATGTGGCCTGCCGCCGCCGATACTGCACCCGGAAGTAGAAGCAGACGCATTTACGTCAGCTGTAAAACACACCACACATGCGTAAACAGTAACATCAGCCATAAATACACTCATGACTTTCATAAACGTGGAAGCGGGTGCATCTACTTCCACTTCCAGGGGTGTGGTCCGGTCAGCTCAGCTGTCTAGGTGGGCATGGTAAGGCCCACAATGTAATTCTCAACATTTTCAGGCTGCAGGCCTGGCCACACCTCCTGGGCAGCTGATCCGGCCGGTCACCTGGTTCCTCGCACCCGGAAGCAGAAATAAAAAAGTGTGCCATGCATGCACAGAACTTTCTGTGCATGGGTAGAATGCATTTTGCTTCTGGGAGTGGCAAGGGCGTCGGGGGTCAGGTCTTGGCAACGGGCTGTAGGTTGCGAATGCCTGCTCTAGACTATGAACACAGCACCACTGTCGTGAGGAGAAATAAAAGAGTTACTTTTTCAAAATACATTTCTTCCAAATATGTTTGTAAAGGAATACATAATAATCACAACTTATTTTTTTTCCACACAAAACAAAAACAGCAGCTGCAGCCGCTCACTGTGCCAAAACAGAGGAGGTAAGATTTTGTGTGTAGACCAGGCAGAGCTGGTGAGAAAAATCCCCGGATACAACCAATTGTACGGTCAAACCTCGCATAACAAGCGTTTCGCTTAGCAAAAAACTCACATAACGAGCAAGTTTTTTGCTAAGCGGTCCAACTCACATAACGAATTTTTCGCTATGCGAGCTGGACTTTTCCCTATGGAAAAATTTGCTTAATGAGCGTTTCTATGGGGAAAACTCGCATAGTGAAAATTTTTCGCTATGCAAGTTTTCCCCCTTGAAACGCTCGTTATGCGAGTTTTTCCATAGGGAAAAGTCCGACTTGCATAGCGAAAAATTCATTATGCAAGTCTGACTCGCATAGCGAGCAGCCTCGCAGAACGAATTAAATTCGTTCTGCGAGGTATGACTGTACATGAAATGCTATCAGACCCTCAAAGGTCAACCTGCCAGATTTTTTTTCCTGTGCTGGAATAAAGAAAAGGAAAACCTACTTACTAGTTTATGAAGTCAACTGCTTGAGTTTTAAGCTGGTCAGCGCTATGTAGATCCGCCAGGATCAGGATCTCTGCTGCATTTTCTACAGAAAGGTTGCTGCACAGAGCATCCTCACACATCACCTTTAAGCGTTCAAGAGCATACTGCAAAAATTAACCAATGAATTAATTTAAACAAACAGATGGCTGAGACGGCCTAGAACAGAGGTGCCCAAGCTAGGGCCTGTGGGCCGGATCCAGCCTCACCACCAATTCATCTGGCCCACGCCACCCTTGCTGATCCTGGGAGCAATGAGGGCAGTGCAGGCTGGTTGAATTGGTATTGGGGCCAGATCCAGCCCATGGGCCGTAGTTTGGGCACCCCCGGTATAAGTGGAGAAAATGGCAGCCTAAAATATATCTCATCCTGTTGCAAAACAGACTGCAAGGCACGTTTTGCTTCCGGTGGGAGGAACCACTTGACTGGCCCGCTGAACCATGTGACCGGCCCGCGGCCTGAAAAGTTTGGGCAACCCTGACCTAGAAAGAGGGGAACTGTTGAATGGTTGAAACAGATAGCATTATAGGCAAGTGGTTTTTTATAAAACCAAGCATTCCATTTTTGTAGTTCTGTCCCAGACCATTTTTCCATTCAATCTCTAGTTGTTGTTGTTGTTGTTGTTGTTGTTGTTGTTGTTGTTGTTGTTGTTGTTGTTGTTGTTGTTGTTGTTGTTGTTGTTGTTGTTGTTGTTGTTGTTGTTGTTGTTGTTGTTGTTGTTGTTGTTGTTGTTGTTGTTGTTGTTGTTGTTGTTGTTGTTGTTGTTGTTGTTGTTGTTGTTGTTGTTGTTGTTGTTGTTGTTGTTGTTGTTGTTGTTGTTGTTGTTGTTGTTGTTGTTGTTGTTGTTGTTGTTGTTGTTGTTGTTGTTGTTGTTGTTGTTGTTGTTGTTGTTGTTGTTGTTGTTGTTGTTGTTGTTGTTGTTGTTGTTGTTGTTGTTGTTGTTGTTGTTGTTGTTGTTGTTGTTGTTGTTGTTGTTGTTGTTGTTGTTGTTGTTGTTGTTGTTGTTGTTGTTGTTGTTGTTGTTGTTGTTGTTGTTGTTGTTGTTGTTGTTGTTGTTGTTGTTGTTGTTGTTGTTGTTGTTGTTGTTGTTGTTGTTGTTGTTGTTGTTGTTGTTGTTGTTGTTGTTGTTGTTGTTGTTGTTGTTGTTGTTGTTGTTGTTATTATTATTATAATATATTGGCTGGATAGCTCAGTGCTTTAGCTATCTGTGAAACCAGAGGTTGTGAAATCAATTCACCATAGTGCCTCCTGGAAAAGCCAGCCTGTGTGACCGCAAGCAAGGTACACAATCCAAGGGCACACCCCATGGCCGTAGCCAGGGGGCCCAGCCCCCCCTCCGGAAACCTTCCTGAGCTAACAGCCCCCCCCAGCCCCCCCAGCCCCCCCAGCCCCCCCAGCCCCGTGGTGCCAATGTTATATATATGAGTGTGACATTGTTGCCTCAACTGAAATCTTTTGCCCCTCCTGAACCCCTCCCCCCCAAAAATCTAGAATCCTGGTTACGGCCCTGGCACACCCAGAAGAAGGGAGTGATAAATTATGTCAGTGCAGTCTCTCCTTAGAAGACCCTGCAAAAGTTCACCATAAGTGAAGAATGACCTAACATCAATTATTATGACATCTGTATACTTGCTGAAACATAACATTCTAAATTCTTCCCAAAACATCATGACACTGTCATTACAAGATATACAAAGAAACAGAAACCCAAACCAGACTTAATAATGTACAGTCATGACTAATTTAAGCCCCACTGATTTTTAAATAAACCTACTCTAAGCACAACTACCTCTGGATCCAAACTACCACCATCATTCAAACTCTCGATTCTACAACAGAAGTGTTTTGAAGGAGAAAATGGAAGCCCCAAACCTCACATGGAAGCTTGGGATGGGTACAAAGAGGGATGTACAGTAATACCTCGGATAAGGTTTGCATCAGATAACGCTAAAATCGCATAATATTAAGCATTGGGGGGGGGGGGGATTCCATCGAATAACGTTAAGGTCCTATGGGATGCATCGGATAACAACCGCTAAAGCCTGTATGGTTACAATGTATCTCTATGGAGCTTTAACGTTATCCGATGCATCCCATAGGATTTTAACATGCATCAGATAACACTAAAAATCAGATAACACCAAGACTTGTGGAACCAGGTTTTAGCGTTATCCGAGGTTTTACTGTATATGCTGGGTATTTGTCAGAGTTCCTCAAAGAAGCATGAAACACACCCTTCTGGTGAGCAAAACCTAAAAGCCCTTCTGCTAAGGAAGGGGAAAAATGGAGGCATCTGTTTGCCCTTCTCTCCCTCACCTGTTTCATTTTTGGTATATTCTAAGTTAGTGCCAAGCCTTCTCAGAAATAGAATTTTACTAAGTTATACTAACAAATCTGCCTAACTTATTCCATTTGTAGAATTTTGAATATTTGAGCACAGAGAATATAGGGTAAAAGTAAAGGTCGACCTTGCTCAAAAGCCAGTTGTTTCTGACTCTAGGGTTCAGTGCTCATCTCTGTTTATAGCCAAAGATGCTGTCTGCACCTGCAGACGTTTCCATCAATGGAATGCACGGTGTGCTGTTTTACCCTCCCATTGAAGTGGCACTTATTTATCTACTTGCAATGTCTTGCTTTTGAACTGCTAGGTTGGCAGGAGCTGGGACAGAGACGGGAGCTCAATCCATTGTGCAGCACTCAGGTCTCAAATTGCTGACCTGCCAACCTTCCAGGCATCAAGTTCAGTGTCTTAACTACTAAGCCACCACAGTCCCCCAGAGAACAAGGCCAATAAAGCATCCCATACATGCAACTGGACTAATTAACATAGCTGGACTAAGAGTTAACATACTTTAGCCTTCAGGTATAACTGTATTCTTCTGCCATTTTCTTCAATAACACTTTCAAGAGACAAAGTCAAGCTCTCTAATCACATCTTCACCCCAGAGCCCAACGGCAGACCTCCAGGGTTCTGGATACACACTGTGTTTTGTTTATACCACAATTACGTATTTTGCTCAAGAGACTGGAAGAAATACAGAACAAACTGTTCCTAAACCTCTTGGGCAAATATTAATAAGTTTTATGTGCAGCCATAAAAGGTTTTGCTTTTAAAAGACAGCTATGATGTTTAGATGAAAGAGATACATAAAACGTCTCTCACACATGTGCAAACAACTAAAGGCCCCTTTCATTTTCTTGCCCTACCAACTTAGCTGTGTTGACCTGCCACACATCAGACCCATGTGTGCATGAACAGAAGTCTGCCTGGTGGTTGTTCGTAACAAGAGAGTGGAAGAAAAGTAGCACAATATGGAAATGTGGAAGGCCATATAAACATTCCAACCTGTGTGACAATAAATTCTCACCAGAACAAGCTCAGATGCTCCATCTGAAATGCACTAGATTTTCAGAACTGTATTGATTTTTACAATAGCATTGATTTTCTTCTCTGCAGAAGTATGTCTCAAACCACAAGGGTTTTTTTTTACTGTTTACTCTTGTGACAATTTGGAACAGCACTGGAAAAACAATTCAACTTCCTAGAACCCATCTTCTTCAGCTCTCTTTGACCCAGGCTGATCCCTACCCAAATTCTCCTCCTACTCTCAACCAGGACCAGATTTAAGAATCACCATCTACCTCAGGAGTAGCCAAACTACGGCCTCTAGGCTGGATCCGGCCCCCTGATGTCAATTCATCTAGCCCACACTGCCTTCATCACTCCCAGAAGCAAAAGTAAAATGCACAGTTTACTTCCAGTTCTGGGAGCGATGAGAGCGGCACGGGGGCCGGATGAATTGACATAGGGGATCTGATCCGGCCCACAGACCATAGTTTGGCCACCTCTGGTTTAAGCAGAGAAAATGACAGCTTAATATCTATCTCGTCCTGTTGCAAAATGGGAGAAACCACGTGACTGGCCTATGACCCAGTTTGGGCACCACTGTTCTACCTGATCACAATAACCTAATAATCAAATCTGACCACATCTCAGAATTCTGGCTTCCTAGGTAAAATTTCATATAATTTTATTCTTGTATTCAGCCATTTGCAGAGATTCATGTTTGGAGAAAAAAACAACTGCTGTCAGGCAAAGATTAAATAAAAGGTGAAGTATTAATATTAAAACAAAAAAGGTGGGGATGAAAGTAGGAAATATAAGAACCAAGCTTGCTGGGATTCCATTTCAATGGAAGCACATGAGATAGTCTCTGTGTTACTATCTAAATTTTCCTGGAAGAGGCAGAAGTTGTGCTTGGGTAGCCTCAGTGTTTTGCAGTCCAAATCTATGACGCCAGGTCCTAAGAATCAGATTATGCACATATACAAATAGTGACTTGTTCTTCACAAAACACTTTAAGAGAGCGATGATGAATAACTGGTCCAACCAACTCTTGTCATCTCAGTCTCAGAGTCCCTTTACGTATATTTCTCTTTTTCCCCAGGCACTGGATACCTAACGGTGGGCTCTTAAGAGGTCCCCCCCTCTTTTTTCAGAATGGGTTTAAACTATTTTACCCACTATTTTTTAATTTAAAATCTCTTTAATTCTTTTTAAAAGATTGTAATTGTTTCTACTTCTCAATATTATTTGAATATTGTAAACTGCCTTGGGTCTTTTTGAGGAGAAAGGTTAAGCATAAATAAGTATATAAGTGTCATCAAGTCAATTCTGATTTATGGAGACACTTTCCAGTTAGGAGGCTGATAATATATAGCAGTGGTTCACCATTCCCTTCTTCTTGAGGTGCCAAAGGACTGTGAAACTTGCCCTAAGCCTCACAGGAGGCTTAGGAGAACTGAACTCCAAAATCTGGACTCCACAGCCAGATAACTAAACCATAGAGCTATCCAGCTATATTTTAAAAAGAAATGTGTATGTACATACTAAACCACAAGACTGTAGCGGCTTAGTAGTTAAGATGCTGAACTTAATGACTGGAAGGTCGGCAGTTTGAGACCTGAGTACTGCCTGGCGGATTGAGCTCCTGTCTCTGTCCTAGCTCCTGCCGACCTAGCAGTTTGAAAGAAATTTCAAGTAGATAAATAAAGACCACTTTGGTTGGGAAGGTAAACAGCATTCCATGCACTCCACTGTCTAGTCATGCCTGCCACATGTTCATGGAAATGTCTTCAAACACAGACAGTGCTGGCTCTTTGGCTATAAATAGAGATGAGCACTGAACCCTAGAGTTGGATATGACTGCCTTTCAAGCAAGGGCTAACTTTACATACTAAACTAAGTGTAAGATATAACCATGCTTTTTAAATGCAGCCTAACACTTCTTTTGCTTTCTGGTGGACAAGGTGCTTCTCAAATAAGAAATGATGCTATGCCTCACAATCCGATGTAATAAGGTATAGAATTAGCACAACTTCCATAACTTGTAAGCATCTCTCTCCTTCAAAGACCTTTGCATTGAGGCAGTAATCTCTAATTTCATAGAGAAGTACGGTACCACATGACTTCTAAGCAAATCCTTACGGTTGAGAATGGCTTAGAAGCACAAGCAAGACAGGCTCGATCTGCTTTCAATGCAGTAAAAGAGGTTTCCCCAAAGCCTTTGCCTCTTGCCTAAGAACTCTATGGAAATCTGAAATTCCCTCCAAAGGTATGGAAGGAGCATTAATCCTTTTCTGCCCTGCTTCTCATATTATAAACTTTCTGGGCAAAGCTACTGGGAGCAGGGCGAAAGGATGGTGACAAACTAACTGCTAATTCAATCATCTAGCATCTTGGCATGGGGAATTGGGGTCTCCTCTAGCTCAAAGAGCTGTACATCCCTATCATATGAAGAAAGCTGAAATGGCCAAGATAATTGATCAACAAGCATCAAGGAATTATGTTGGTAGATATCCAAGTCATTATAGGTCCTCTATGTCAGAGGTTCCCAATTTAAGGCCTATGGGCAATTTCCGGCCCACAATGCCATTTCATGGCCCTCCACCCCTCCAAGGGCATTCGAGAAACAAAATGGCCACTCCCTTTGAAACTGCTGGGACAAAATACCCACCCACATCATGCAGGCAGGGCAAAATGGCCGTCCAGCCCTAGAACCTGACTGAGAGAGCGTGACTTGGCCCTTGGGTTGAAAAGGATAGAAACCCCTGGTGTAAGTAGTAAGAACCCCTCCTGTTTAAAGCATATATATCTGAAAATGCAAGCTAGGTGCAACACCAAAAAAACTTGGCTCAGTTCTCTCTCACCTGGGAACTTCCAGATACAGTATTCTGGACTACACCTCCCATAGTCTTTGACCCAAAAGGGCTGATGGTAGTTGTATTCCAAAACATTTGAATGGCACCAAAAAGGAAAAGGCATAGGTATGTAAAACAACAAACAAACAGAAAACCAAGGTCTTCGAGCTAATTTTGATTCCCACTCCTTTAAAAAAACAGGTCAAAGAGTCAAAAGCTGAGCTACTATAATCTTTGAGTACCTTATCAGCAGCTGCCAGCAAATCGTCAGCCATTTTGTCAAGGTTGGGCGCCTTCCCTGTATAGATGAAGCACATCATTTCCTTAAAAACTTCAGGTTCCACATCATTGATTTCAACTCGATTCTACATGGGAAGGAAGACGAAGATTATTTTTCTTCAGTTCAGCCAACAGATCCAATCGTACCTCTCTTTCCAGAATCCCTTTTCAAGATGAAGGTTGGAACAAGCATATATATTTAGGAGAAGGCACCTACAGTACGCAGAAAGTGCTACTTCTTGCCTGCTTCTCTCCAACTACAGCTTACCACAACCTCCCACATTCACCTTGTTTTTATACCATCTCAAACAGAAAGCATTGTTACTTAATCTTTAATGCCAATACACTGCTTTCAGAATACAACCAGCTCATCAGCTGCTATACAAGTATTAATTCAAATTTGTTTCATAACCAACACAAAACTCAGATTTGGTTACAACATGATGTCCATCTTTCAATCTTACTTCCCACAAACATAGAAAGTAAAAACAGATGGCAAACTCTTAACTTGAGCATAGTATGCTTCACAAATGTATATTGAACTGCAGATCTGCACCCTTTAATTCTGGTTCCTTAAAGGGGAAAAAACCTGAATGTAAAATTTTTAATTGCAGTAACTTTTTCATGGATAGTGCTGGGTTCCAAGCCATTCTATTGGTTAAGACCCAATTGCCCAGGATACAGATCACAGGGTCCCAGAGCAAAATGTCTTGCTCACCTGCACACTTTAACAGTGATTTATTTTATTTGTGCTTTGTGCCTCTGTGACTCAGCAAGAACTTGGCCAGTGGAAGTCTGCAACACATTTAAACTATCTGCTTGGTTCGCCAAGAATTTTTTAACCTCCTGAACATCTTTTTTTTTCAAAAACCTGGACACAGCTCTTCATCATGACTTGAAAGGTGCTTTTTCCATTCACTTACCTTTTTACTTTCTTCCATTTCATGTTCAAACATAGCACTGAAAACTGGAGAACGGGCTGCAGCCAGAAGTGAGAAGAAGAGGGTGGTAAAACACACAAATAATTTTAAAGATTTTAAGAGATAACCTTCCTTCCCATAAAAAGAACTGTAAATACAGGTAGCAATATAAAATAGTCAAGTAAAAAAACTGAATAGAACATTCATAAGTGAAATATATCAAATTCCCTCCTAAGGCCATTATGTACCCTAGAAAAAGTGAACCAATTTAAAAGTTGTTCTCTCACACACACACATGCACACACATCTCTCCACTAGACAGATATTTTCAATTCATCTCACAACAATTGGGGTGGGTGGGGGGAGTCTCTTGCAAGGAAGGCCAAGGCATAAGATTGGTGTGTCACAGGAAGGACAGCGATTAACTAACCTGACTCGCTAAAAGGGCTAATGGCTATGGGCAGATGAGCACTTTTAGGTGGGGTGATGGGCCCCCCAATGGAGGAAGTGCACTGGAAACTGTCACATTGGGCTCAATGGCAAAATGAGCAGAGGAGGAACTCTGATTCCCAACAGTCATGTAGGCTTAAGAGACCATGCCAGATGGACTGGCTGTGTAGGCATGCAGGAGATGGCTCCATGATCATAGTATGTGGGTCATTACATTGCAAGCTGGGATCCACATTAAAGAAATTCACGACAATGACATTTCCTGCTTCAGGAAAAAAATGCATTCTCGGATACGAATTGCAGTCAGCAGTTTTAAAAGAATGCATTCTTTTCAATGAGCAAAAAATAATTCTGCTAAATTTTGTAATCTGTAGCCAAACTATCTAATGTGTATAAATTATTTAACTTGAACAAATTATACAGAACTGCATAATCCTATGTAGATCATTAATCCTCAGAAGGGGAAACCCAAACATTTGGAAACATCCTTTTTTTAAAACTAGTACCTGAGATCTGAATGCTGTATTCAATACCACAGTCTAGAGCAGCATTCCCCAAACTATCTGCCATGGAACACTGGTGGACTTCAATTACTAGAAGCCTAAGTCAGTACTGTACATTGGCTAATCAGTGCTTGAGGGAATTGATTTAGGCTTCTGGGAATTGAAGTCCAAAACCCAAAGTTTGGGAAACACTGGTCTAGAGAGACAGAAACAAAGCATATACCACACACACACACATTCCAAAATAATGGTTCCTAGACATCGATCGCAATACTTTTTCTCAGATGACATTATTATTATGTCTGGAGAATGAGAGGTCCAGCCCTAGGCTCCTCCAATACGGGGTGCCTCAGGGCTCAGTACTCTCACCTCTCCTGTTCAACATCTATATGAAGCCGCTGGGTGAGATCATCCATTCTCACGGGGTAAGGTACCATCAATATGCTGATGATACCCAACTGTACATCTCAGCCCGTGGGGACCCAAGCGGTGCAGTAGAAGTCCTGACCAGGTGCCTGGAGGCTGTTAGGGTCTGGATGGGGGAAAACGGGCTACAACTGAATCCCGGCAAGACTGAGTGGCTATGGGTGAGGGGCCCTGTGTTATCCCGGGAGCTTCCAGCTTTGGTTCTGGACGGGGCTGTTTTACCCCAGACAGATCCGGTGCGTAATCTGGGGGTCCTCCTGGACTCACGACTACTGTTCGAAGAACAGGTGGCAGGCGTGGCCAGGAGGGTTTTTGCACAACTTCGTGTAATATACCAGTTACGCCCACTCCTGGATCGGGACTCCTTGCTCAGGGTCACACATGCACTGGTCACCTCCAGACTTGATTACTGTAATGCGCTCTACATGGGGCTGCCCTTGGTGACCATTCGGAAACTCCAGCTGGCCCAGAATGCGGCTGCTAGGGTAGTGATGGGGTGCGGGCGTTACGCTCGTGCCTCGCCACTGCTTCGGCAGCTACATTGGCTGCCAGTATGTCTCCGGGTGCAATTCAAGGTGCTGGTCACTACCTTTAAAGCCCTATATGGTAGTGGGCCAGGATACCTCAGAGACCGTGTCACCCCAAGAACATCTGTCCGTCCCACCAGGGCAGATCGGAGAGGCTCTCTTGTAACGCCATCAGCTAAAGAGGCTCGCCTCTCTAGCACCAGAAGGAGGGCCTTCTCCGTGACCGCCCCGGCCCTGTGGAACCTCCTGCCTATTGATTTACGTCAACAGACATAGCTCCTGCCCTTCCGGAAAGGCCTTAAAACCTGGCTGGCAGGACAAGTTTGGGGATCCAAAAACACCGGATCTCGTGTTGGGTGGCTTATCAGATGAGTCAGCCACCCTTGTTCTTACCTCCTCACCCGGTCCTTGTTTTTAATAACCTTTGTCATTTTAATAACCTTGGTAATTTTATATCTTGGAAATAACTGGGAATTGTTTAATCTTTTTAGCTTAATCTGTGAACATTGTATTAATTTATATTTTTTAATCTATTAAGAGGATACTGTATACTGAGTTGTATTCTTTAACTATGTATTTCTTAAATTTGTTTATGTAAGCCGCCCAGAGTTGGGTTTCGACCCAATTGGGGCGGGATAACAAGTTGGAAATAAATAAATAAATAAATAAATAAATAAATAAATAAATTTATTATTATTATTATTATTATTATTATTATTATTATTATTATTATTATTATTATTATTATTATTATTATTATTATTATTTCAATCAACATTCTTTGTTCCAGCATGAAAAATGGTAAGGGATTCTAGGAGCTAGAATCTAACATTACTGGGGAATCCAAAATTGGGACTGACTCTTTTGAAATAGTTCTGAGAAAGGAAATGTCACATTTTTCTTTGTATCTTTTCCCACCAATGCCACTAAGTTTTCTTTTTATACTTTCCCCAATATGTAATCCCACAGCCTCTCGCCCATTTTCTGGAGCCAGCTGTATCCATCTTTTAAAGGAGCATGGGGAAAAGGCGAGGCCCTTTCTTAAGCAAACCACAGAAGGCTCATCAACGCATTTGAGTCGTCACGGACCACTCCACCTACCATCCCTATAGGCCTCAAGCCTGAGCCAATACCGACCTGCTAATATGGCTTTGTGAGCCTGGAACTCCTGGCCTGCAACACACAGGCAACAGTCTGTGAAGCGCGAGTTTTCCCAAAGGCCTCCCAACTCATCAGCCAAGCGACATTCCGGTACTTTCACCATGTTCATGGAGTTTTGGCCAGAGATATTGACAGAGTCTTGTACTACACTCACCTGAAAGGAAGTGCAGAGGGTCAACATGTCTACAAAGGTAAGATTAGCAGAGAACCTTAAAAAGTAGAAAGAAAAAAAGATCCAGAAACCAAATCCCATGAAATTTTACATGCCACCTTCCATATTTTGCTGACCAAGCCCTCCACCCAATTCAAGTTTGCTAGTCACCCATGGAAGCACCCTAATATTCCCCTCCACACAGGCTTACATTATGAATTTCGTTTCTAAAATGATTACAGGCATGTACTTATTGCAAGACAGATTACTCTGGTGTTGAGTAGATGCATGTTCCATCTAGGTCCTTGATGGCGAACCTTGGCACTCCAGGGAGGCTTAAAAACTTTACAGTACATGAAAGGTAGTAACTGATGGTAGTAACTGATGAACCTACCCTCCATCAACATGTCTAATTCTTGTCCTTGTTTAAAACCATCTAAAATTAGTGGCAATTGTAAGGAAAATCTATTCCAACCCATAGCTTACACAAAATGTATGAAGCTGTTGTAGGAAATCATCCCAGCTGGATGTGCTAAAAAATGCAGCTCATAAATGTTTGATTTTCCAGCAAGTTTATCAAACATCTTCTACTTAAGCAGAAATCAAAACACAAACTTAAAGAATGATACAGCAAAAATTAATTACTCACATCTCAGAGGTTTCAACAGAAGCATTATAGATGGGCCTATATCTGTACCCAAAAAACCAATAGGATTTATGAGGGTGCACCTCTAAGAATCTGTTAAGCACTGTCTACCATCAGAAAGGGTTAAAAAAGATAAATTCTAGGATTCGTTAAGTAAAAGTTGAGATTGCTAAAAATGCTACAATCTGCACTGGATGCTGCATTGCATCTACATAATGTAAGGAAGGTGGCTCTTGCTTCTCTGAGTCAGCAATTGGGTTACTCTCTTTTAAAACACACTCAGGCATTCCAACACAACCTAGCAGGCCCAAAGGTGACCAGAAAAACAGGGAACATGCAGACAAATGTAAAATAACATTTTCTATAATCAGGCCCAAACTTGACTATTGGTTACAGGTTTGCAGAAGGAAGAAACCGAACTTAAGTACTGTACCTACTTAGAGTCAGACAAACTCCTCCCTCAGCACTATTCCAGTTTTAAAGAATAGTAAAGCCCTTACCATAGACACAAAAGTTACCCAGTTTTTTCAACATATCACCAGTGCAATAAAGGTAAAGTTGTCCCTTGCTCAAAAGCCAGTCGTATCCAACTCTAGGGTTCAGTGCTCATATCTGTTTCAAAGCCGAAGAGCCAGTGCTATCTGCTTCTGAAGACGTTTCCGTGGTCATGTGGCAGGGCATGACTAGACACCGGAGTGCACGGAATGCTGTTTACCTTCCCACCCAAGTGGTCCCTATTTATCTACTTGCAATTTCTTGCTTTCAAACTGCTAGGTTGACAGGAGCTGGGACAAAGACAGGAGCTCATTCCATCCTGCAGTACTCGGGAATCAAACTACTGACCTCCCACCTTCCAGTCAGCATCTTAGGCACTTGAGTCACTGCAGTCCTCTCCAGTGCAGTAGCAACAACCAAAATAATAAACCCCAAACACTATTCCTGCTTATAAAGAAACACAGCTGTAGGCACCTGTGGCTGAGAAGGTGAAGAGGAATTAGTTGAACATATGGTACACCTGCCTATATACCAAAAAACCTCTATTCATCAGCAAAAAAAGAAAAAGATTTTCTATTATCTGCAGCATTTCTGGCTTCAGAAATTTAAAAGTCTGTTTTTTGGGGATGGGGTCCTTAAGACAAACCCTTCGTATTTGAAGGTTGAATCAGAAAGTTACAGGGAACAAAAAGGACAACTGTTTCCACAACTTCAGCAAAGCTGAAACCACCTTCTGACCTGCTCACCATCCTGCACAACAAGTTTAGGAAAGTTACTTTTTAGGGGCAACTACTCTCAAATCCCCAAGTCAGCATGAGGAGGAGTTGAAAAAAACAATGCTTCCAACCTGTGCACAATCACAATAACAAAGGAGCAGAAGGAAGTACTACAGAAAAGTTGTTTATCAAACAACAGCTCCAGGGCATTAACACCCTACAGAACAGTGATGGCTAAACTTGGTTCTCTTCTTGGAGTTCAATTTCCAGAAGCCCAAGTCAGCCCTCCTGCTGATCAGGTCTTCTGGGAATTGAAGTTCAAGAACAGCTAGAATGCCAAAGTTCACCATAACTACTATAGAAGGAAGACAGAGAATCCACTCTCCAAAGAAAATCACAACCTGAGGGCATGCAAAGAACTGAACCTACAAAAGGAACCAAAATAGCAGAAGCCACTTCAATGCCTTTCTCCAAGTGCTGCAAACCTTTGTACACCTTCCTACCTTACCTCACAGAAAAGGGTGAGTTTATCGTCTGGAAGAAGTCCATTGGCCTCGTCCAAGAGGAAATCTCTTCTAATAAACTTTTTGAATCCCCAGTCTTTTCCTTGGACAAACCGATAGGCTCGCTGACTCTCTGCAAAGGTATGAAAGGCACAATTGTTTTAAAGCAGAAGAGGAAAGCCCCAAACAAATGGAACCTAAACTCTTAGTTCTCCTGTGGTCATGAGAAATAAATAAACAAATGGACACAGACATCCACCAGGCATACCCATTGCTTTCGTTTCTTCTCCTTTTGCATTCAGGATAGAGAATTTGAATTTGGCTCGGACTTCACTCTTTGGACAGCTGACCAGTAACAGGTAAAGTGAAAGGTAATCTTTGCTCTCTTCATCCAAACCCTTTGGGTTCACACGCAAACACCTGCAAAGGCGGAAAAACTCTCTTCATTTCTTCCATACAAACATTTGTTCCAAACAAGTTCCTATATTCAATTCTGTTGTCCCAGACATTCAGGGACACACAGCAGTAATGTATGAAAAGGCTACCTCAGAAAGATTCCAAACAGAAAATCTTATCTGGGTTTAAACATTTTTCTGCCTGCTGCAAGATTTGTGTTCCCTATATCCACACTCCCTTCCTATCCCTACAACAAGAGCAGAGAACTAAAATCAACATTAACTGATTTCTCCTCCTTGGAATTTCTCACTAAAAGGGTTTTACTCAAGGGTTTTACTTGTCAGTGGTCAGAAAAGAGATGTTCCATAAATCAGCTTGAACAGTGTTGATTTATTTCCTTTGCAGTATGTGGCTTGGCTCACTTGTCTGAACCTTCTGGATTACTGCTCCAGTGAGCTACCTGTGGCTCTTTTCGTTTGTAACACACTGTGCATTGTCCGATACTGGCTGATGTTACATGCCTCTTTTCAAACTGTTAGGCAAAATTATAATCTATGAAATCAATCAAAATGAAACTGATTCTATGAAATTACCATACCATGTTGTGACTCTGGATAAAATGCATTAGAATACAGAAATAATTGCTGCGATGATAACATAAAGCATGCTCTACAGCCAGATCTACAGTCCCCTTGCCTCAAGCACAAACTGTATGCAAAGTAGTCATCTCTTTGGCCGGTCTGAAAACAACTATGTCAAGTCACTACTGTAACATTTTGCAGAAGACAGTATTGAGGGTAAGCAAAGCAATCTGCCCAAGGTTTGCAGTGAACACGTGGCTGAGCAGGGATTTTGAACTCTGCTTCAAGCACCATGTGATATCAATTAACATGCTTCTTGCACTTTTCTACTACATGTTGCAGCCAAATATTTCTTTCCTGATGGTCCTTACCATTTCAATTTATCATTAGCTCCTGAGGAAAACGTTGAACTTTTGATGACCTCGCCCATTTCCTCCCGGCAAAAGCTGAAGTTGTTGATGGTCCACATGTAGGAAAATTTTACTACTTTAATCTTACCAGAAAAGAAAAGAAAAAGAAAAGAAAAAACGGGAAAGCAATTCATACACACAGTTGTAAAGAATAAGGCAGAACAAAACTGAAAGACAAAACCCTTAAAGAATTTTAATGCTGCTAAACAAAGATAAGTGTTTGAAGGGGATATATTCCATCCATTTCTTATATGATGGAATGATTATGAATTACACTATATGGACAGGTTACTTACCTGTAACTATAGTGCTTTTGAGTAGTCATTTGTGAATTCACACATATGAGTTGTTTCTTCACCTGTATGAAACTCCTTCAAATCTTCTAGAGCAGGAGTTCTCAACCTTTTCAGGCCACACCCTGTCAGACAGGTGAGCCAGTAGTTCTCCTTACTGTAAACATTTTTATTTATTTATTTATTTATTTATTTATTTATTAGTTCACATTTATATTGCCACCCACTCGCCGTGGCGACTCAGGGCGGCTTACAGACAATACATTACATTACATTACAATACAATATGTTGGGGTGGGCACAGGGGGAGGGGCGGCAAGGTCCTCAACCTGCCCTGGCTTCTTCTTTCCCTGGCAGTTGGGGGAGGCACAGGGGGAGGAGTGGCAAGGTCCTCATCTTCCCTGGCTTCTTCCTCCCCTGACAGTTGGTATAGGCACAGGGGGAGGGCCTTAAAATGCATCTGCAGCTGTCATAAATTATTTACGACATCTGCTGATGCATTTACGCCTGCCTTAAATGAGCCCACTTCTGCTTCCAGTGGCGGAAGCGATGTGGGTCATATGAAATGTGCCACAGGCCATATCTGGCCTGCAGGCCATTGGTTGAGAACCCCTGTAGAGCTAAAAACTGGGAGCCATTAGGCAAGCCCATCCCACTGATAATGTCGACATGTCTACAGCTTTGACTCTGTTCCTATAGCCAGATGCAAGCCAAAAACATAACATGCATCATAACAGACCGACAGGAAGGTCGTTGTGTGAATTCAGATGACCACTTGGAAAACTATTGGTACAGGTAAGTAACTTGTCCTTCTTTACGGTCTCTGTAAACTGACACATATGGGTGATTACTAAGCTCACTTATGGATTGTCACACCACGCCTAAGTTGTCACACGAAAGCAGAGGTAGTTGCCGTTCTCCCAAAAGCATCATCATTCTTGGCCCTGACATCTATCTTGTGCTTTATGAATCTCAAAATCTAGGCCCATGTTATATTCAATGTATGTTTTCACTGGGATGCCATTGAGGGAGGCAGAGGTCAAAATTGCTCCTCAAGTGATGTTTTAGAAACATAAGGAGAAGAGTGTCCATCAGTTCATAGCATAACTTAATCACTGTTCACAAGCCATTTGGATAAGGATTGTGATGTCATTGGGTGGCCTTTCTTTGAACCTTGATAAGCCACAAATAATTTATTAGTTTACTTGAAGTTCTGCCCTCGCAGTGCAGGAGAGGAGTGTCCTGTGTATGTAGTGATTATTCTAATTTTGGTTTTCATGATGGAAGAAGTTTGGAAGGACTAGAAGTCAACTTCCATGAAAGTCAGATACAATTTTTTGTTAAAAGGTTATATCAGGAAATAAGATGACTTTATCTTAATTAAATCATAGAAAGGGTGATTCACAACATAATGTTGTCAACTTGCCAACTATATAGTGAAGCCATACAATCAGAAAAATAGTTTTGTATGTGAGTAGTCTAAAGTCTGTAGTTGATACAGGTTCAAAGACATCAGACAATTCAAAACAAGGAAGAATAACCACTGTGAAAGATGGGTGACAAATGTTTGAGAAACCATTTTTCAAGCCTGTTGATAATCTGTTTACTACTGGAATTTGGAAGAATTTAAATGCATCTGAGTTAAGCGGGTGATGGCTAAAAGACAAACTTTCAGTGAAGTCAGAGAATCCAGATGAGGAACAGGAGAAATTTGATAGTGAAAGAGGGGATTCAAGGTTATCTTGCAAAGAAGTAAAAGGCAGATACCTTTGGTGTTTGTAACTATACATCTTTTTGGTGGATGGTTTTCTACATTGTTTTAAAATGTGCACTAATTTTGGAGAACCCTCCACACCATCAAGTTGATGGATTGAGTCTTGGTGTTGAGTTAGAAATTTGAAAATCACTGGAAGCTGCTGGAAATTAATCTAGAGCCATTGTCTGCAATGCTGAGAGCCATGGTTCCCATGACCACTAGGGGGCTATTGGAATAGCATTTGACTCAGCTTGTGAAACAATCGTATTGTATAGGCAAACAAAGGAAATTAGCAGTGGGATCCAAGCTCAAATCATTTTTAAAATTGCAAAGAATGCAGGAGAATTGGAAGGAGATACCTTTATTGGATCACTAAAAAATGTTGCATGAGCCTTCGAGGTTAAGGTCTCTTCATCAGGCAGGCATAAAATTCTTAAGTAAAGTTCATGGTACGGTGTTATTGTGTCAGGTGCTCTTTGTAGAAATGTATGTTGGACAAACAAGCAAAAGATTTCATGGTTTTATCATACCCACCCCCACAGGAAGTTGAGTCCTTGCTCCTTCTTCTCCACATGGTTCTCTCTGAAGACCTTGATCTCGAAAGCTCCTGCAACTTTTTTTAGTGATCCAATAAAGGTAGCGCTTTCCTTCTACATTCTTTGCAATTGTTATCATCTTGTACATTAATGGAATTGATAGAAGAGGTAGGTTAACTCCCTTGGTCACAAGATCATGAAAACATTGCCAAGGGATTGATTCCACCATACTGAATTTTTGTCATTTCTTGTTTTTTGTAGTTGCAAAAACATCTATTGACAGTTGGCCTAAGTTGCTGAAAAGGCCGTTGTATAAATTGTTCAGCAATTTCCACTTGTGTGTTTGAGAAACTAGCCTACTCAGTCATCTGTTAGGACAGTGATGGTGAACCTTTTAGTGACCAAGTGCCAAAACTGTAACCCAAAACCCACATATTTAATGCAAAGTGCCAACTTGGCAACAGGAGAGGGAGGAAATGGTTCATTTGGGCTTCTGGGCAGAGTGAACTCTGTACTGGGGGGAGGGAGGAAGTGCTCCCATTGGGCTGTTGGGCAGAGGGGCGGGGCAAACTCTGTGCTGGAGGAAGGAGGAACTGCCTCATTGGGCTTTTGGGCAGAGAGGTAGAGCAAACTCTGTGTTGGGGCAACTGCAAGGGTGCCTACAGAGAAAGCTTCAGGTGCCACCTCTGGCACGCATGCCATAGGTTCGCCAGCACTGTGTTAGGAGATTCTCTCTAAATAGCTTTTGGAAAAATATGCCATTCAAGGCACCATTCCCACATTGTACTGTGAGGAAAATTATCACTGAATAGGTCCCTCCTTGTTTGTGGTTACATTTTATTTCTACCTATACTACTATTTGTTGTTCAGTCGCACAGTCGATTCCGAAAGGTTCAAATGACTTTATTGCTTTCAACACTGCTAATAGTGCTAAAGTGTTTATGTGGCAGCTTGTTTCTGTTCATGACCAGAAAGTATGTACTGCAATACGCTTCTCAATCTGTGACACTTGCTTTGGTTGTAATGTGCAGAGTTGGGCAAAGGGCTTTAAGTGGTTTCCCCAGTGTCAGATTGGAGTCACTGGACCACAAAACAAGTTGTTAGCTTAGTTCTGAAGTCACAAGGAAATGTTTTGTTGGGCTTTCTAACAGGGTGTTGGAAGAAGCCAGGAACCAGGATTGCCATGACCTCATTTTCAAACAGGGATGCTGACCCACATCTGTTGTAGAAGCAGTAAGACCTAAAGCTTCTGTATTTTGTGAGCTAATGCCCAATTGTCTGCACTGAAATATTTCAACAAGGCAGTTATCTTTTGTATCCTGTCTCTTGACAGATATACACTGGCAGATGAAGAATCCAGTATTGCCTCGATGTAGTGTGCTCTTCTCTCTTTAGCTTTGATTTTTCTTGATTTATTCATAGACCGAGATCTGTTAAAAATGAAGAATGAAGGAGACATCTTGTTCTGCTTTTGCTCTGGTGCTGACCACCATTAACCAGTCATCGATGTGTTTGAGAAACTAGCTAACTTCTAAGTAAGCTACAATAGATGGCATACTTTTGTGAAAACCCTAGGGATCACTGATAGACCAAATGGAATGGCTTTGTATTGGTAGATAGCATCTCCAAGAGAGAATCAGACAAATTGTTGGTGATCAGGGAGAATAGACACGTGGAAATAAACATCTTTCAGGTCTATCAGGGCAAAATAGTTGTTTTATTTGACTAATGGAGTATCGTTTCTAGAGTGATTATCTGGAAGTTCTTGATACTGATGAAAGTATTTTAATTTCCTTAAGAACATGGTCTTTTTCGGGACCATGAATTACTGAGAACAAAATCATCTGGAAGTTTCTCTCACAGGAATAGCTCAATGCCATCTTCTTTAATAGTGTGGTTATTTCAGTCCTTAGAATTTGAGGTGGTTTTGTTGGCTTGAGGAGGCCTGTGGGTGGAAGAGTGAGAATTCTATTGTGTAGCTTTTCTCTATAATGGATAGCACCTATCTGTGGATCCATAGAGATACATTGTAACCACACAGGCTTTAGCGGTTGTTATCTGAAGCATCCCATAGGATCTTAATGTTATCTGATGCAATTCTTCCCCCCAGATTCCTTAATGTTATGCGATTTTAGTGTTATTCGATACTAATGTTATATGAGGTATTACTGTATTGAGAAGCTCAGTCACTGTGTAGTCAAAGAAACTTCTTGGGCTTCCTCTCGGGGCATTTGTTTGTATGTGCTTTGTTGTATGTTAGTCTCAGAGATGGTTGTTTTTAGAAATAAGAGATGGACAATGACAATGTTATTTTCCTGTCCATTTAGAGTCTCAATCTACAATAGAAGTGCAACGTTCTGCAGAGTGGACTAAATGGCTGTTACTGATACAAGGAATAAATGCCCATTCTTTTGGAGTTACTTTGTTATTTATTAAGATTATCAATGATTTCATCAATGTTGTAGTTGAATAATTCACCACTAAAGAATGAGATGTGTTAGTGATCCCCTCCCCCGGAAGTATCTCTAAAGATGAAGACTGGAAGTAGCCTTCAACAACAAGGGTTTAAACCAGTGTTTCCCAAACTTTGGTTTTTGGACTTCAATTCTCAGAAACCTAAGTCAATTCTCCAAAGCACCAATCAAACAATATACTGTTTTAGGCTTCTGGGAATTGAAGCCCCCCTGTGGGACATGGGAATCACTGGTTTAAACAATAGTCAAAAAACTCTTTAGAAACAAATTTCTCTTGTGGCAGCAAAAAAGGAACTGAGGTAAAGCGTATCCTGACATATGTGATGGGGTGGGCTTGCCTAGTGGTTCTCCTTTTGTAGCTATAGAAGATTCTAAGAAATTTTGCACAGGTGAAGAAACAACCATATGTGTGATTTCACAGAGACCATGAAGAATAACTTGAAAACTCTCTCCTATTGAAAAGCAATTTACATGCTGGAAAAGGATCTGAATTACGTCAACCACATTTTCCCACAGCACTTCCATGTTTGTCTCTCTTTCCTCCAGAAGGGGTGGATATTTCACCTGTGGTTCATAGATTCTTAACCAAATCAAGAGAACAACTGTCATGGCTCTTATTGTAGATTAGAAGATTCCATGTGTATTTTTAATAAAAAATTAAAGTGAATGTTTAGAGCAGGGATTTTCAACCTGCGGCCCGTAACGCCAGTTCATGTGCCCTCCCTGCTTCCACCACACCAGGAAGAACCATGTGGTGGAGGAAGGGCAAAATGGCCGTCTGGACCCCGAAGCTGTCTGAGGGAGAGTGACCCATCCCACAGCTTTAAAAGGTTGAGAACTCTTGGTTTAGATGTTCTAGTTGGTGATTTCTGCAACTCTATCAAAGAAAAGCTTCTATTCTTGGGACTCCATTAATATTTTCTTATTCTTATGACTTTGTTGTTGAAGAACTAATCATCTTTACTGATGAAAACATAAAGACATCACCATGATATATATGGAGTATGGCAGTGTTATAGGCTGCCCAAAAAGTCACACATTCTTGAAGAGTCTGAGCCCAAGCATTTTCTAGAAGCAGCGCTACACTAATCTTATTTGACTGGAGGTTTTTTAAATGTCTGTGGTTAAGCAGCTACTGTATGTAGAAATGTTTGGATATTTGGGAATATATCACAGAGTAAACAAAAGGGAACAAAAACATTGTAGCACTTTGAAGACTAACTGCTGTCTTTTAGTGTTAGCTTTCATAGATCAAGTCCACTTTGTCAATGCTACAATGATTTTGTTTTGTTTATTCTGTGATATGCTTGAAACACAGACTAACACGGCTACTATTCCAAAAAAATTCAACTACTGTATTTTGGAACATAAAGTACTATCCAGCCAGAATGCTCCCATTTGTCTCTCTGATTTCAACATGAGAATAAATGTGCTTAACCATAAACCAAATCATAAATCAAAAGGACCTGAAAGTGCCAAGACATGGTAGACTTGGGTATATAGCGCTGATCTGATTTTGTTGGGTTGGTACTTTACAAGTCGGAAAGAAAATTTGGATTAGAAAAATCAAAATATAAAGAAACAGAGGCCTTATTTCATGTACATTTCCAGAGACCTTCCCCATGATGTCCAAAGGAGAAGTCACATCAGTTTGTGGCAGCAGAATCTACAGATTGTGTTCTATAGAACTTTAGAGATCAACAAATGTATTACCACATGAGTTTTCAGTGATTGGAGCTCATGTCATCAGATAGATTTCAACTACAGTAAGCAAGCAATAAGGGTCAATGACCTGGATTATTAGATGGCCTGTGCAGAATTTAGCAGAGCCGTCACTGCTGATAAGCACTTCTGGGATTACCTAGGAGTACAACAATGAATGCCAGCTGGTATTACAACTGCTCAGTGGTATTCTCTGCTCAGTCCAAAAGAATCAAAACCACAGACATACTTGAGTGTAACACCAGCTCTCCGCAACAGGTCCACTTGACATCTCTGCCGGAGGAGGAGGACTCGGTACCCTTGACATCGCCAGTTTGGAGGTCAGACAGGATTTCACAAATTGGTTTAAAAATAGTGGCTGTGCAATCTTCACTCTGATCGAGGAAAGTGTGATACAAGAGTTTAAAATCACTAGCGCAGCAGAAATTCTGCTAATTTACTTGTTTGTTGCATTTTCATACTCCCCCATTTTGCACATAATCACTACTCTGAGTAGTTTACAAATACAGTGGTACCTCATACTACAATTTTAATCCATTCCATGGGGCTCATTGTTGTACGAAAAAATTGCTAAACGATTCATGCATCGTATAGCAATTCTCTCTATGGGATGTATCGTACACCGAATTTTTTTTGCTAAGCGGTTTTTTTCCCATTGAAAATTTGTTGTATGATTTTTTTTCCATAGGGAAAATTGTTATGTGGGACACCATTTCCCCCAAAAAAACCTAATTGTTATGCGATTTTGTTGCTATACGGGGCAATCATGAGTTTCCACTGTAGCTTTAAAATCTGCCCATTCAACCCACTGAAAAACCAAACCGAAACCACAACACCAATAAAACAAAAAATTAAACATGAATAGAGAAGGTGACAGACCAATTTAAGAGCAAAGGTCAACAAAGCTAAGAAATACATTGGTAGGATTCATCGTTGGCTGCAACTTGATCCAAGTATACGTTGTTGTTTTTCCTGCCCCTGAGCACAGGGAGGCCTGGTCTTGGAAGCCAGCTAGTTCCGGGCCACCTTCACCCTCCAAAGCAATCAGGGAAAATGTCATTGATGTGGATTTGTTTAAGGTGGATCCCAGTTTGCCAAGAAGTGACCCACACACTATGATCTCGGAGCCATCTCCTGCGGCACATATGAAATGAGAAGACATGCAGGATTTAACACCGGGACTGTAATGTACTGCTACAGCCTTGAGAATATAGACAAGGTGCGCCTTCACAGCCAGCCCATCTGGCATGGCCTCTTCCGCCTCCATGACCGTTGAGAATCAGAGTTCCTCCTCCGCTCATTTTCCCTTTGGGCCCAATATGATTGGTTTCCAGTGGCATTTCCTCCACTGAGGGGACCATGATCCCACCTAAAGGGGTTCATCCTCCCATAGCTGTTGGTCTCTTTAGGGAGTCAGGTTAGTTAACCACTGCCCAACACTCAGTGTTGAGTCGTTGGCTGTACGGTCTACTCCATTACTGTAGCGGGATGTCTGGCAAAACCTAATTATGGTAGGGTTAATACATCCTTAAAGTACTCTCTGTGGAGTTCATCTTTAAAATGTTTTCAGAATATTTTGAGAGGGCCTGGTGCAACTTCACTGGCAGGGAATTCCATACTTTGCTGTTTGTTTGTTTGTTTGTCTGTTTGTTTCATTTTGCTTCTATTCCTCCTCTTTTCCAATTAAGGAACCCAGGAACCCTTTCATTACTAAATGATTAAAAAACAAATATAACTAAAAATAGAACGTTAGAATAATAAAATGTAGTTAACACAGAGACTAGGCAAAATCCTGTTATGGAAATGTATGCCAGCATAACTCAGTCTGGATGCTGGAAGTATACAATTTAAATAAATGGAAAGTCTCCAATCTCTGAATCCCTTTCAAAGTCTGAGGCTCCACAATGCTCCCTTTTGCCCAGGGGAAGACTTTGAGAGCCTCAGGTTGTGGAGATGGAAGCATCACCTTCAGATTATTGCTGCTGAGATTGGGCTCACCATCATTTTTAAAAATTATTATTAAAAATTCCCTTCTCCATTTCAAAGCTCTGAAAGGCTTCTCCAAGGCAAACAAGAGCCATAGAGATCCTTGAAACCTGAGCAGGTAGAATATCAGAAGTTTTCCATTAGTTTAAATTAAATATTTCCAGCACCCAATCTAGATTATGACAGCACAAATGTACACCAACAGGATTTTGTCCACTATTACAACATATTATATACTTCTGCTATACAGTGAGATTCTAAAATTAAACTACTGTATATGTCTGAATTACTTCATCAGCTATTTTTTCTCACCATTCTTCTGCCTCATACACATTTTGGTCTAAACATGTTACACTAAATTAAAGACTGCACCTAATAATATACTGTACTGACAACATCTACTTGTCTATTCACATGAACAAGATTTTTAAAAAAATTGGCGCCTAGCCTCCTCTGACTTTCTCAGTCCTGCCAACTTTCCCAGACAGCTTCTGATACTTCCATACCACAGTGTATGGAAGGAAGAAATGCCTTATACAACAAAACATTCACTATTAATACCAACACCACCAATGTGAGTCATTCTAACCTCCTCTTATAGAAATGAGAAACCAAGTGGAGACATGGAGATTTACAAAGGCCCCAGGCTTATATGGTAGGAATGGGGACTGAACAAATATTAGTATTATAACTACAGTACCTGAATAAAATTGCCTGTCTCATCTTGAACAAAGACATAGTTGTTATTGCTAAAGAGTACCCAGCAATGCAAATGAGAAAATATATACAGGTACCTGGTTAAGAACATAGCTTAAAGGGAAGACAGAGAACTAGACACAGGACTTTCATATTTCTTGGACTTTTGCTTCCAGAATTCAAGTTCTCTAGACAGAATTCTGGAAAATATTCAGAATTTGGACACTTAAATAGGTAAAGGTAGCCTTTGCTCAAAAGCTAGTTGTATTTGACTCTAGGGTTCAGTGCTCATCTCTGTTTATAGCCAAAGAGCCAGTGGACATGTGTCGGGCATGACCAGACACTGAAATGCACAGAACACTTCCCACCTAAGTGGTACCTATATTTCTCTTTGCAATTTCTTGCTTTTGAATTGCTAGGTTGGCAGGAGCTGGGACGGAGATGGGAGCTCACTCCATCGTGAAGCACTCAGGTCTCAAACTGCTGACCTGCCAACCTTCTGATTGTCAAGTTCAGCATCTTAACCACTGAGCCACTGCAGTTCATGGACTAAAAAAATACATGCCACATTGTGTGTGTGTGTGTGTCTGTCTGTCTGTCTGTGTCTCTGTGTCTGTCTGTCTGTGCACACACACTATTAAATACAGAAACACCAAAAAAGGGATATGCCATGTATTTTTCCTTGGACTCAAAATTCCAGAATTCTCCATTCTAGAAGAGCCACCTGCGAAACCCACACCTAAGTTGTGCTCACCTGGAGAAAGGCTGGGCTGGAATTCTTCACAACCTTGTGTAGATGAAGCTCTAACCTAGCTCGCTGTTAGAAAAAGAAACTTCACTAGTGCTTGTTGGGAACTCTGCCTAGTCAAGAATGAAGGCTCTGCCAGCCGTTACCTGTCTATGAGAAAGAAAGAAAGAGTGATACGCTAAGCAACAGGCCAGCTGTAAGGGATGAGGGGACTGAAAACTTTTTGAGAGACATCCTGTATATAGGCTAATGACCAAAGAGACTACTAGATCGCTAATCCCTTGCACCTCCCATAGATCTTACCTCTCCCAGCCACTTCTTTTCTTCTCACAGGCAGATAATTTTTTGGCCAAATCTCCCAGAATTCTGGATGGGAATTCCTCGTCCAAGAAATACAAAGATCTCCTGACTAAAGAGAACTAGTGTAAGAGTGAAGACAAACTTTCCCTAACATGGATGCCAACATCCAGTTCCCACAACCACCGTACCATAAAAAGCTGTGGAATTATAGGAGTGTAGTCCTGTGTATTTTGAAAGCTGATCTACAGAATTGTAGATAGTAAATAGTGATCTACAGAACAAACAAAGGAACAAGGATTCTCCCCTAAGAGATTTATACCACTAGATAAGAAAACAAATGGAAAGAAATGAAGGTGTCAAGACAATAAAGGTAAAAGCTGCTATATGGACTAAGAGATAAAAACATGATTCATATAAAAGGAAAATGAACATATCCTTGGAAATAATTAAGGAAAGATCTACCTGGCTACTCTGTTCTACAGCACCCTCAGTCTCCCTCCCTCATCTCAGCCCTGCAAGTGAATCTCCAGCAGTATTATTCTCTGTAGACAACAATGTACACAAGAGACAGAAGTCAGCCTCCTGGCTTCTAGTCTTGGGTTGATTGGTACCTGCTTCAGAAAAACAAGTGAGTGACAAATTTTGTGGATTCATGTACCTTAGATGCACTCCCTCAAAGCTCACTTATATAGAAACCCTTTCCCACAATCAGATAAAATCTACAAGATTGCAGATCTCTTCCGCATCAAGTGTCATGGCTTTTTAGCTTCCCTGCTACAGCTAGTGCTGCAAATGTCTTTCCATACTTGCAGAATTAATACACCGTCTGCCCATCCAAAGACAAAACATCCCTGCCTTTGGATGGGCCCACAATGCAAGTGAGCAGAATCCTGGGGGAGTAGCACATAACACACTTGCTCCCCACCTTCTGCAACTCCTTGACACAATTGACTGCCAGCAGCTGGCAAAATTTGTGTATCCAACAGCCCATCAGAATCTAAAATTAAACAACTACAACAGCAACAGCAAAACTGTCACTAAGAGCAAAAGTGCAAGACATAAGCTAAGGAGAAACAGATGTTCCCATAGAACTAGGAGAGAGAAAGTACAGAACTGCTGCTTTTTGAAAATAACCTAAAACCAGACCTCTCTCAGCAAAACTAACATATGAGTTTCAGAGCTTTCATTACCTTTCCCAATACAATGTTCAAATCCCTCTTACCTTGCACAGTTTTCAAGATAGGAACACATTCTTTATCCATGCTAAGTGGAAAAATCAACATGGTCTCAAGTAACAGATATATAACCATCAAACTATATGTCATCACCTTCCTTTACACTTCTCATAATCAAAATCGCTGGGAAGTAGTAGATCAAGGCTTCCTCTGAAAAATCTCAAGCTAAAAAACATGGCAGAAATCCTGTTGCTTAGCACAGCAAGTCACAAATAGAGTAGGCCCATCTGAATCAATGGAGTCAAAAGAGAAGCTGAATCATGAATTCCCCACTCATTCAATGGGTCTACTCTAATGTGACTTACTATGCTAAGCAAAAGTATTTAACAAATATCCGTGTTAATCTGTGGTGTCCATCAGCATGGGTACACTAGTTGTTATACAGTATATACTCACTTATCTTGTACTAGGGCAAAGGACTGAACCATCATACCAGATGGAAAACATCATTCTGTACTAACACAAAGGTAGCACCATGTATAACATAGCAGACATTTTATCAACAGCCACCCTGCACCCCAAAACCATGTAAAAAGGCTTCACTGCTAACTTCACAGCCTATACTTGTTCACATCATTGATTAAACAGCTACTCTAAATAAGTTCAGTGAAGTGGCCAGACTTCAGAGACCTAAATTTAAAACCTTTTGCAGACAAAGTTAATTAAGCCCTGGACCTGAGAACCACCCATCATATCCATGAGCTGCTGAACTGACCCAAATGACTTGCTATGAGATTAAAGTGAAGAGGGAAATAGGTACACCATTCTAAGATCTTTGGTAAAAGGATGAGGTAATAATGCCATGTATTACTGCAACAGGACATATTCCACATGCAAAAAGTAAAACACCTCAAAGCAAATATGCCTAGATTAATCTGCTTCTGTTCAACATTACTGTTTGCAAAGTAAAACCAGAAAGCAGTTTTAGAATCTAAAGATGGCCACTTCTTGAAGTTGAGAGCTATGGCCATTTAATTTACAGTGATACCTCATATAACATTAGTATCGAATAACACTAAAATCGCATAACATTAAGGAATCTGGGGGGAAGAATTGCATCAGATAACATTAAGATCCTATGGGATGCTTCAGATAACAACCGCTAAAGCCTGTGTGGTTACAATGTATCTCTATGGATCCCATAGGATTTTAACATGCATCAGATAACACTAAAAATCATATAACACCAAGACTAGTGGAACCAGGTTTTAGTGTTATATGAGGTTTTACTGTAATTTAATTGTTCAATTTTTATGCCGCTCCACTGGAGAATATGTTACTTTTCTAGCTACTTTTTGCCTTGGGAACCCACCCCTCCTACACCTTGAACACTGGCCACGCGGGCACCTGGGATGCTTGGAGCCCAACAATATCTGAAGTTTTTTTTATCTGGGCTCTAGGTCTATAACCAGTAATGGGCACCTAGGACTTCAATACCTTCTCCCCCCCTATATTTCCATACAACCACCTGCCTGCTTGGTCAAAGAACAGCTTTCCTATCAGTATGGCTTAGTATCTCGCATATTTTAATACTACTGTAAGGGGAAAATACTTGTCCTTAAGTCTAAATATTGTGAATTGCTGTGTGTACCACTATAGTTGAAAAAAGTGCCACATAAATACAGTCAAACCTTGCATAAAGAGTGCCTCACTTAAGGAGTAACTCACTTAAACAGCAGAATTTTCTCTGAATGTTCGCTTCGCTTAACAAATAAAACCAACCAAAAATTCCCTTAACAAATAAATCGGGGTTGGCAAACCCCCACCCCCACCAGAAGTCACAATCGGTTACTTACAATGGATTTTTCGCTTAAAGAACAAACTTGTTTAAAGAGCAATCCTGTGGAACACATTATGCTCTTTAAGCGAGGTACAACTGTATTGTAAGATCCACAAGTTAAGCATGCACAGAGCCTAGAGAGCCTAGATGCTGCTAGTACTACTAATAACAATGACAGTAATAATAATACAATGTCGGTGTTGGTGATGATGAATATTTATACTTTCCTTTTAAGGCCAAAAATGTTCATAAAGTTGTAGAAATTCAGTTTAAAAAACACACTTCAAATTATACAGGAAGTGTAGCACCAATTCAAAACTGGAACCTACTTTTTATTGCTGCTGATTTTAAATAGAAGATTGATCAGAAAATAGTCTTGTGAAATAACACAGTAGCCTCTGGTGCTTCCCAATCAGATTGTAGCAGAGGCTCTGGTAAAGATCTCAAGGCTGGGATAAGTTCACAGGTACAGTAAAACCTCATATAACACTAAAACCTGGTTCCACAAGTCTTGGTGTTATATGATTTTTAGTGTTATCTGATCTTCTATGGGATCCATAGAGATACATTGTAACCACACAGGCTTTTGCGGTTGTTATCTGAAGCATCCCATAGGATCTTAATGTTATTTGATGCAATTCTTCCCCCCAGATTCCTTAATGTTATGCGATTTTAGTGTTATTCGATACTAATGTTATATGAGGTATTACTGTATATGGAGATAAATGGTTTGGGACCAAATGATAACTTTAAAGGTCAACACCATGACATTAAACTGAGCTCCAAACCAAATTAGTAACCAATGCAAGAATTTAAGATATATACAGTGTGTACATATCACCCACTGTTGTCAACTATAATACAGTATCTAAGAAGGAAATTCAGGCTGCTACATTTCCAATCCATCTTTAACAACAGTCCCAAGAAGAGTGTGTTTACAATAAAATAATCTGGATATAAATAGCAAATGATAAAAGGTCAAATCAGTTTTCCCCATATACAGCCACAAGCAGCTGAAGCAGGCAAGGAGAGTACAAATTTGAGATCTTCCAAGCTCCAAAATGACAGAATCTATCCAAAATAGGGTGCATATATCTCAGGAAAATGACACTGTACTCTCAAATTCCAAAGCACTATGCCGCTCAATGTAAACAATATTCTTCTATTTGCAAAGCACATTACAATGTTTATTATGCCCATTTATATGACAACACTGTGAGAAGGGGCACAAATATCCTTATTCTCTAGGTAGAAAACTATGGTTGGTGGAAATGTGTTGCCTAAAGCATTCCATGGATGAGATCCCTTGACAGAAATGAACATAGAGGTCTCCTAGATTAAAAAATCTAAATCTCATCCATACACTGTTTTGATTCCTATACTACAATCTCATTCACCTAATCTGTACCTGGGCCCTACTTAACTACAAGGAAGGTCTAGCTTTTCTACAAACCATCTTCCAGCAAGAACTCGCATGGCAAAAAAAGAGGCTATATCTGTGATGGCGAACCTTGGCTCTCCATGTGTTCTTTGACTTCAATTCCCAGAAGCCCAAGTCTCTGCTAATCCACAGGAATGGGTTTACTGCGGGTACGTGTGGATTCAGAGACACTTGGGCTTCTGGGAACTGAAGTCCAAGAACAAGTGGTGTGCCAGTAAACCCATTCATGTGGATTCAGAGAGACTTGGGCTTCTGGGAATTGAAGTCCAAGAACAGCTGGTGTACCAGTAAACCCATTCATGTGGATTCACAGAGACTTGGGCTTCTGGGAATTGAAGTTCAAGATCAGCTGGAGTGCCAAGGCTCACCATCACAGGGCATGTTAATGGAATGCCTAGGGAGAAAACTGATTGAAGAAATATGAGATTAGTTCTCATTAGATGATAGAGTTACAGTCAAACCTCGCATAAAGAACGTTTCGCTTAAAGAGTAACTCACTTAAAGAGCAGAATTTTCTCTGAATGTTCGCTTCGCTTAACAAATAAAACCAACCAAAAACTCGCTTAACAAATAAATTGGGGTTCACAATCGCCCCCACAATTGGTCACTTTTAATGGTGTTTCGCTTAAAGAGCAAACTCGCTTAAAGAGCAATCCTGTGGAACGCATTATGCTCTTTAAGCGAGGTACAACTATATTGATATAAGAGGAAAATACTGTACATACATAAAACAGAAAACTCTTAACTAACAAACTACACACCACAGCATAGAGGGGGGAAACTGATAGAAAAGGAGATGTCTCCCAGCAATGTACAAAGAAAAATTAAACACAACTGAATAAATAAATTTTGTGTCAGAAATTACTCTGGGTTGAAAGGATTTTTTCAGGAGAAACTCCGCTCAGGGGACACCTGGATGAAACACAACTGACAAAAGGTGATAAAAATCTCACCATAAACAGACAAATATGTACATAACATACATGTCTGGCTTAAAGCCCGCTGTTAAGAGTATTATCAACTCACTTCTGAATCACCAAGAGAAAATTAAATAGATTTTTCAAAATGCGACAAAGCTTTCCGAAACACAGCAGATACTGAGATTCGTTTGGCACAGAGAGATTACCCACCATGCTTCTTCTCCCTCTGGAAAAAAAAGATTTCACACACTGCCATGCCAGGGCATCAAATTACTGCTTGGAACAAGTCATTACTCTGATTCCTGCTGTGTAGGCCTTTTTACCAGCAGCATGTTGGAGACTTTGAAATACCTTTTGGATACCATAAAGGCTATGGAAGCTTACTGAGATGCATGGTGAGAAAAAGGAACTCTGTGTAGTCTCAGAAATAACTTCCAGACTAGCCATGATCCCATATGTTGGGAGAGGCAGATAAAAAAGAGATTCAATCGTGGCTGAAAATCTTCTTGGCCACTGGAAGCATATTTATGGCCATTTGAAACGTATCTAATCCAACTCTCAGTACACATAAATATACCCCCACACACAGTATTGCTCTTTCCTTCTGCATCCTGCCCTGTGTGTTTTCGTGTCAGAGATTACTCTGGGTTGAAGGGATTTTTGCAGGGGATGCTTGAATAAGGCTACTTTCATGTCCTCCCATTGTGCAGCCTCGGGGACTTGAACCTCGTCCTTTCGGTCTCCCAGCACAGTGCTTTTACCCACTGAGCCACTGGGGAGCTTGGGAGTCCTACCCTGAAAACTGTAGCTTCTGAGATAGAATTAATTAAGAATTAATATGATTCTTTGCATGCACTTTTTGATGCATTCTTACCTAAACTGACAAATTTATGTCTTCCTGGGAGGGACCAACATGCAAATCAGTGGATTCTTTCTATAGCTGACAGCCCTGAAAGCTACTGAGTCGTACTTAATAGTATGAACTTTGGTGTTCTTGGCCTCTAATTTCCAGCAGCCCTTGTCAACACACAACCAATAGGAGCTGGAGTCTAAAGATACCCAAATGGCCAGTGTTGTCTACATCTGGAAGATGACCAGGAAGACCAGGTTCAAATCTCTACTCTTCTGTGCCACTCCCTAAATGACCCTGGACCGCTCACTATCACTCAGTGTAATTTACACACAGAACAGTTGTGAGATAAAAAGAAGACAGAAGAAAACACTGTTTGGTACTCTAAACTCTCTGTAGACACTGTAGTTTTTTAAAATCAAATAATCATACAGAATATGTCAGACTGGCCACACAAAACACTCACAGGGTCCTAGCTAGTTCTGTACTAGCATTAAATAGGAAATGCAGACACTAAGACAAGACTAAACATAAAGGTCGCCCTTGCTTGAAAGCCAGTCATATCCGACTCTAGGGTTCAGTGCTCATCTCTATTTATAGTCAAACAGCCATTACTGTCTGCATTTACACACATTTCCATGGTCATGTGGCAGACATGACTAGACATTAGAGTGCACGAAATGCTGTTACCTTCCTAACAAAGTGATATTTATTTGCTTGCAATTTCTTGCTTTTGAACTGCTAGGTTGGCTGGAGCTGGGACAGCGATTGGAGCTCACTCAGTCATGCAGTACTCGGGGTTTAAATGGCTGATCTGCTGACCTTCCAGTCATCAAGTTCAGCATCTTAGCCACTAAGACACCCCCAGCTGCCAAGCCTGCACTAAAACTAGTTTAGAAAGGAAAGGTCCATTCCAAATCAAGACCTGCAGCCTGGAAGCCAATATAAAATGTCATGCAAGAATCTATGTAATTCTTATTCGTGGGGAAATAAAGGGGCTTTGGTGGCCTTGACCCTGTATGACTTCAGGAGATGCTTCAGTAACATCAGGGGACAGATACACTTTTAAAGTCCATCAGTCACAATCCCACTGCTGTGTTAGAATGGATAGCAGTGGCCCTGGGAAGAACCAAGGCCCTCTTTATTTGTTCCTTATTCCTCTTTTTCTTAAAGGCAAAAACAAATCAACAACAATTAAGGGTGATGGAGAAAAAGGGCACCAAGGCACAATCCAGACACCCAGCTAATGACCATTGGCATTATTTATGCTGCTTTTAAAAAAATAAAGCAGCAGCTTGCCTTTTACAAAAGCAATACACTATTTAGAACAGGGGTGCCCAAACTACGACCCATGAGCCAGATTTGGCCCCCAATGCCAATTCATCTGGCCCATGCCGCCCTTGTTGCTCCCAGAAGCTCCCAAACAAGTGTGTTTTGCTTCCGCTTCTGGAAGTGATGAGGGCAGCATGGGCCAGATGAACTGGTGTCAGTGGCCGGATCTGGACCATGTTTTACTTCTGCTTCCAGACTCATATGACCAGCCTGCTGCACCACGTGACCAGCCCACTGAACCATGTGACCAGTCTATGGCCCAAAAAGTTTGGGCACCCCTGATTTAGAATATTTGCATATACACTACAGTACTTTGTACACATACCATACTATTATCAACTGAAGTTGACAGCACTTCATGGAAAACTAAGAAGCCTGATTAACCTGCATTTTAAAATAAAACCAAGTAAGAAAAATGAAAGAAGAATTCTATGATAAAACAGAACCATCAGTGAAACCTTTAAAAGCACAAGAGGAAACCATCTGGTGGTTTTTAATGCAGAAACAAAGGAAAAGTAAACCACAGCAGTATTTGTCATGTGGTACAAAAGTTAGAAACCCTCTAAAGTGAACCCCATTCCCTTTATTTTCCACAATTCGACCCTTTACAAGTGATGAAAAAAAATGATAGCATATTTTCAAAATATCTTAAGAAGCAAGTTGTTTACACTAAGCAAGACTTCCAGGGATGTGGTTATTTGTTAAATAGCTTTTTTGCCCTTCCCATAACACTCTTGCAGCGAATCATTCCATGATTTCGGGATGCTTACAGTGAACCTCCTTAACAGTGATTTGTTCAAGAGTCAATCTTCATTCACTGAGAACCTGACTCCCAGAATCACAAACAACAAATAAACAGTCAAATGTCCTCAGTACACAACTTTAAATACACGTAGGAATAACTAGGTTTCAAAGGAAAAAACCAACCTATGGGAGGATCTGCTGGGAAGCCAGAGGAGAGCTGCAGATCACACAACAAATAAAACACTTACATAATTAACTATAATGAACCTAACTCCTGAAAAGCACACTGGGAGTATTAGTTCCAATACTGGAGCAACATGATTTTCAATTTAGGTTTTAGGAGCAGAAGAGCAGAAAGCTGTTACTTATTTCTTGCAAGCTTCCTTGAGACATCTGATGAGCCACAGCAGGAAACAGCATGCTGGAGTAGGTAGAAGACTGATCTGATCCAACACAGCTTTTCTAATATTATTAGGGTCTAGCTCAGGCATGCCCAAACTACGGCCCGCGGGCCGGATCCGGCCCGCCAGGCCATTTCATCCGGCCCCCGACATGGTATAGGAACTCTTATTATTTTATTTTATTTTTTTAAAATTTTTTGCGGACTTTTTTTTTTGCGGAGGGATCACAAATCAGTGCCTAGTTTCTTCCTTCTGCTGCTTAGTACTAGGACTTCTGCCGAATCTAATTTAGAATTGCTGAATCCCTCCGCATTTGGCTGTTAAGAGTGGAGAGAGAGACTGAGCCTGAGGCCATCCGGGAGCTAAAAGTAAGCGTCCACCATTTTGTCTTAGCCTTCCGCTTATTCAGGGCTGAGGGGGGGGGGAGAATGGTTTCTTCTGGGAGAGGGAGAAAGAGGTGTGTGTGTGTGTGAGTGAGAGAGAGAGAGAGAGAGAGAGATGTGTGTGTGTGTGTGTGTGTGTGTGTGTGTGTGTCCAGGATTACAAGCAGTTTCTTCTGGGAGAGGGAGAAAGAGGTGTGGGGGGGAGAGAAAGAGGTGTGTGTGTGTGTGTCTCCCGACCTCCCTAGAGCTGATGCACGCTACTTTTGAACTTCCCCCACCCTCTTTTATGCTGCAGCAAGCCAGAATGTCGGGATTCGAATCCTGACATTTTGCCTTGCTGCAGCCTCCAGGGAGGTGAGAGAACTTTGGAAACAGCTTGGATCGGGTCCCCACACCTCCCTGGACCCGGAGGGGGGGTCAGAGACCCCAAAATTGGTAAAAAAAATGTCCGTTTTTTTTACCAATTTTGGGGTTTCTGAGCCCCCCGCCGGGTCCAGGGAGGTGTGGGGACCCGATCCAAGCTGTTTCTGGGCTTCCCCAACGTCCTCAACCAGTGCAGCAAGCCAGAATGTCGGGATTCGAACCCTGACATTCTGGCTTGCTGCACTGGCTCAGGACGTCGGGGAATCCCAGAAACAGCTTGGATCGTGTCCCCTGCCTGCTCCAGAGAGATCAGAGGACCCAATCTACAGCTGCAGGGTGGCTGGGAAAGCTGACGGGGACTCCCTGTCGGCTTCCCTAGCCACCCGCCCTTGCCTCCGTAGCTGCAGGGTGGCTAGGAAGCTGAACGGAGAACCCCGTTCAGCTTTCCACCCACCCTGCTGCTAAGAACGACTGTATCGGATAACGTTAAAATCGTGTTATTCGATACAAGATTTTTCCGAAAATCTTGTAACGTTATACGGTTTTAGCGCTATATGATACTCACGTTATACGGGGTATTACTGTATTGGTATAAGTTGGAAGTCAAAATTGATTTACAGTATTATGGCTGTGCATTGTGTAATTCCTGATTTTAAATTGATTGGGAGACCCAATGCGCGCTAATTTTGAAGTTCCCCCACCCTCTGAAGCTGCAGGAAGCCAGGCAAGACATGATGTCAGGAAGCGGATCTTTTATAAGGCTAATGACTTTTAATTGCTAATTAAAATCCAGAGTTCCAGGTATGTGGGGTTTTAATTGGCAATGAAAAGTCATTAGCCTTATAAAAGATCTGCTTCCTGACATGATGTCAGAAGCAGATCTTTTCTAAGGCTAATGACTTTTCATTGCTAATTAAAATCCAAAGTTTCAGGTAGGTGGGGTTTTAATTGGCAATGAAAAGTCATTAGCCTTAGAAAAGATCTGCTTCAGGAAGCGGATCTTTTCTAAGGCTAATGACTTTTCATTGCCAATTAAAATCCAAAGTTTCAGGTAGGTGGGGTTTTAATTGGCAATGAAAAGTCATTAGCCTTAAAAAAGATCCGCTTCCTGACATGATGTCAGGAAGCGGATCTTTTATAAGGCTAATGACTTTTAATTGCTAATTAAAATCCAAAGTTCCAGGTATGTGGGGTTTTAATTGGCAATGAAAAGTCATTAGCCTTATGAAAGATCTGCTTCCTGACATGATGTCAGAAGCAGATCTTTTCTAAGGCTAATGACTTTTCATTGCTAACTAAAATCCAAAGTTTCAGGTAGGTGGGGTTTTAATTGGCAATGAAAAGTCATTAGCCTTAGAAAAGATCTGCTTCCTGACATGATGTCAGAAGCAGATCTTTTCTAAGGCTAATGACTTTTCATTGCTAATTAAAATCCAAAGTTTCAGGTAGGTGGGGTTTTAATTGGCAATGAAAAGTCATTAGCCTTAGAAAAGATCCGCTTCCTGACATCATGTCAGGAAGCGGATCTTTTAGAAGGCTAATGACTTTTCATTGCTAATTAAAATCCCACCTACCTGAAGCTTTGGAACACAACAACAGCTCCTTGGATGCCACAATGACCAAGCTGGATGTGAGTTTCTAGGATCTGTCATATTTTTTTAAAAGGACATTTTTAAAGGACACCGCGAAGGCGGCAAAGGAGGAGCCGGTGAAAGAGGAGCCGGCGGCAAAGGCGTTAGTGGTGGCGGCGGCGGCGGCGGCGGCGGCGGCAAGGCTGGGTGGATGTATGTACCATGGAGAGATAGTTCGGCCCTCGGAGCCTCTGATAAAATGTTATCCGGCCCCCGGGCCGAAAGGTTTGGGCACCCTTGGTCTAGCTGCATGGCAACAAGGTTATAGGCAGGAGGCTTTCCTATTTAAAAAGGGCATTTAGCTACACTGAAAATACTGTTTCTACTGAAGAGTTTGAAATGTTCAGACCTGAACATAACCTTTTAGCCTTTCTTCCCGGCACTGCTTTATGGAGGGGTTGCAGCATGTTTCAAGTGCATAGTTGCCAGCATGGCTGAAAATGTCTGCAATATTACCAAGCCAGTTCCAGTCCATATGTCTTATATCAGTGATGGTGAACCTTTCAGAGACCAAGTGCCCAAACTCAACAGGCTGCTGTCCAGGGCACAGAGGGGCGGGCTAAACTCTGTGCTGGGGAGAAGGAGGAAGCATTCCTATTGGGATTCTGGGCAGAGGGGTGGGGCAAACTCTGTGCTGGGGGGAGGGAGGAAGCGCTTCCATTGGGCTGCTGGGCAGGGCAAGGCAAACTCTGTGCTGGGGCAACGGCACGTGTGCCCACAGAGAGGGCTCTCAGTGCCCCCTCTGGCACGCATGCCATATGTCTGAGATTTAAAAAGGCATGCAAAACAAAAATAAAAGACAGGCATGTGATGGCAGACAACTATGCCTCTTCAGCAGCTAGGAGATACTGTGTCCAATATTGAGTATCCAGGGTTAGAAAAATATGCAAGTCCTAGGAATCAATTGATGTCTGGTTCATAGGAGTGTAAGCACCTAGAAATTCCCCATTACAAACCTGTGTTACACTGTACCGATCAATAATTTTCCTGGCCAACAGAGTAATTCCCTATTTGTATGCTAGCTTTGTGTTTGGTTTAGTTTGCTTCTTCTCCAAATTGACAGCTGGCCTCTTGCTAATATTTCAAGCTTGAACATAGTTCACAACCCTGACATGCATCCTAACCGTGGCACAGATGCTCTCCACTGACTTCTTCCCTGTTATTTCTCTTTAAATACATTGTCTTCTATTTCAGCTAGAAGGTGACAATGTGTGTGTGTGTGGGGGGGGGGGGGAAATCTCAGAAACTGTTGCCTCGTTGGGTGACAAAAGATGTGCTGCTAAGAAATCTGGAATAATAGTCCAACTTTGTACATGATGAATAAAATTTTATTTTCAAAAAGTGATTCTTAAATGTAGATTAGAGTCTACTCTCTCAATGGAAAGATTTTAAAAATCCTATTTGTTGTGGACCAGGATGCCTGGTAATCTGATACCAGTATACACAAAAAAGAATGTGAAATCTATGCTCTAGCACCCACTAAACTAGGGATTCCCAATGTTTTCCCACCAGGGGCCAGTTCCCACTACTGTGCTCAGGTGTAGGAGTCAGAGGGCGTAGCTGCGCCCACTACATAAGTTTTCGTTGTCATTGGTGGTATGAATCGCATGGTTTTTCTCAGGTTCTTGAACAGCTTTGGCTGCTTCCCAAGGCGACGGGAGGCTTTTCGCAGCATGTTTGCTCTGATTTGGGTTTTTTCAGTCACTTCTCCGCTGCGCTTCGGCAGCTAGAGCACAGAGGTGGGTGACTTCCTGGTTCCACGCTGAGATCCCAAGTGGTGATGTAAGCTCTGCCCAGCACCGTAAGTCACCCACCGCTGGGTTCTAGCTGCTGAAGTGCAGTGGGGAAGCAGTAGAAAATCCCCAAACTGGAGCGAACATACTCCACAAAGCCTCCCGCCATCCTGGGAAGCGGTGGAGGTTGTGCAAAAACCTGGGAAACCACGAGATTCCTGCCACTGCCACAATAACTGATGTATCATGCCTTCCAGTGGTGGTGGGAGGTCTTAGAGGTGCTCGGGTGGCCAAATTAATGATATGCATGGGCTGCATTAGGCCCACAGGTCGGGGGTTGGAAACCCCTGCACTAAACCATAAAACTTACAGAGTGACCTTGAGCCAATCACATTCTCTTGGCCTGGACAAAATGTGCCATGATGTATCTACAGCAGTGCTTCCCAACATGGGGCACATGCCTCACGGAGGGACTTCAATTCCCAGAAACCTAAACTGGCTGATCAGTGCTTTGGGGAAGTGACTTAGGCTTCTGGGAATTGAAGTCCAAAAAACCAAAGGTTGGGAAACATTGACCTAGAGTCTAGACAGATCTGTAAAGTAATGACTAGAAACTGGACCTTCTCTGCGGTGGCCCTTTCATTATGGAACACCTTCCCATCAGTGATTTGTCAGGCTTCCTCCCTCTGAACCTTTAAGAAGCTCTTGCACTCCCCAGTTACAGGGAATAAAACCAAACACTTATATCTGTTTGTTGCTGTCACCTATTTTTTTTTGTCTGTGTTATTCTACCTATTTTATTCTGCCTTTGTCATGAGTTTATATTGTTTTTGCCTTTGTTTTTTTATTGTAAATTAGTTGTAAATCACAGAGTAGCTGTTTGCTAGATGGTTGTTATAGCAATTTGAGTGAGTGAGTGAGTGAGTGAGTGAGTAAATAAATAAATAAATAAATAAATAAATAAATAAATAAAAATGTTTATAATTTAGTCTGAAGGTGGTAATGTATCTGGTTAAATTAAATCAAATAGATTCTAATTATCCTTGGCTGGATAATTTGCTGGGTAGGATATCAGAAGGTTGGTACTTATTTTCAAATATGGTGGGAATGTACAAATGTACTGAAATTTTGGCAGTTATTTTAAAAGGAAATTAAAAAACACAATAGAAATTTAAAAATAACTTAGTTGTAGAATTATGCATTGAAACCTTAATCTTTAATCTTCTGGTGGTCTTAGAAAACACTTGAACACAGTGAAATGATTTTTGCCTTTAGATTTCAATGCACTGCAGGGACAAGCACACACCCTTTCCCTAATCCAGAAGTGCACCAGATTAAATGGTAATCATAAAATCTTTGTGATTGGGCTAACCTAAAACAGCCACAGAGTGCAAATCTTTGTCTCCAAGGCGGTTTATAATTTCAATGATACATGAAAAACAATATTCTTATACAGTACTGTATAGCCAAAAAAAAATGCAAGTCATATAATAATCAGCATTACCCTCTGACCAAAACATGAATGGCAATAAATCACACAGACAGCTGATGTTTAATAATAACAGGTGACTTCAACCACTCTTAAATTAGCTGTGTAAATGTATTTCAGATCATGAAAGAGACAAAATTTCTCCATGCAAACTGTGCCTTGGAACAAAGTCAAGAAACCAACAGAGAGGTGATAAAGTAAAAGGAAGCTGAAAGGTGTAATTAAGAAGAACAAATCTTGGCAGAAAACTTGGATGTTATATGCAACAGCCATAATCAAGTGGCATCAAAAATGAAGGACACAATCAAGCTCAAAAGAACATCAATGTGGTTATACAGGATAGAGGTTGTTTAAAACATTGAGTTATTGTCCAAATGAAAAAAACCCAACATATATAACCTAACTAATTGATACGGAATACAGAATGTATTTATGGTGCGAATTCCTTTACTGAGGCTACAAGTCCTTTAAAGGAAAATAATAATAAAAATTGAGTAAAATAATTAGATCTGAAAAGTTATGGAGAAAGCGTGTAGATTGGGCAAGTAAATGATGTCTATACACACAAGAACACATGTAAATACACAAATAATTAGGACATAAAATAACATGAAACTGGTGAATAAAGACTGAAAAGGGCAATTAAAACAATTAGAAAGATGCATCTTCTTCATTACAAAATATAGTGAAGCTTTATTAGTTTAGAAAAACAGATTATCAAAGAGGGACATGAGAGAAATGTACACAATTTCTCTTTCCCAGAAGACAAGAACTCTAGGTCATTCAATGAAACTGACTGGCACTCAGTTCACAATAAACAATAAACACTGTTTAATTCAATTCTGGGATCCAGTGGCACAAAATGCAATGATTGCCACAAGCTCAGGCAGCTTTTTTTTTTTTAAATAGCTTCTGGGATTCTTTCTAATTTTCTCCACTGTATCATGTACCAAGTCTCTTGAACTACTGCCAAAGGCTGCCAATGCCCGGCAATATTGGGAACTGTAGCCAATATTGGCTGTTCCCATATGATCCTCTGCTTATAATCTGAAGTAATGAGGTCAGAGGAACTGATCACATTCCAAAAGCCCAGATCAGTGCAGATTTTTTTCATGACCTGGGATATTTCTTCATTGTACTGTATCTAAAAACTCAATGAAAAAGAGCTCATCTGAACTTGTGCAGAATGCCTCTTTCCAGAGGATTAAGGAGCAGATTCCTAGCTTAGAGATCATGATTACAGATGCACAGAAAGGGGCCTAACTAAAGCCTATCAGTCTAAACTCTAGGGTGCTGCTTGAAAGGCTTTCCCGTTTTCCTCTTCTGTACAAATGAGGCACTTGTCATTCCAACCTCTTCACAGCTAGACAACCAGAAGTTCACGTTTCAAGATACAGTACTGCTGTCAGACTAAGGCAGGATTCCCAACCTTTTTACACTGCAGGCCTGACAACGCCCCCCAGACAGCTGATCAGGCTGGACCACACATGCCAAAAGTATAAGTAAATATGCCCACTTCCACGTTTACGACAGCCATGGACACATTTACGGCTGACGTAAACTGCGTTTATGCATGTGCGTGCATGTTTTATGGCTGTTGTAAACGTGGATGCAGTGGTAATAAGCCACATGAACCATGGGCTGTAGGTTGGGAAATCCTGAACTAAGGCATAATCAGAAGAATACCTGAACCCACTGAACTCTCTCTTTAGTCTTTTACAGAAAGTACTTAATTTTAATTGGTGGGGAAAGAAATTTGACTGCTGTGTACACAAAGTGCAGTTAGGTTGCCCTTGCTCAAAAGTCAGTGCTCATCTAGGGTTCAGTGCTCATCTCTGTTTACAGCCAAACAGCCAGTGTGGTCTGTCATGTGGCAGACATGCCTAGACACCGGAGTACACAGAACACTGTTTATCTTCCCACTGAAATGGTACCTATTTATCTACTTGCAATTTCTTACTTTCAAACTCCTAGGTTGGCAGCAGCTGGGACAGAGGCAGAAGCTCATTCCATCATGAAGCATTCAGGTCAAAACTGCTGACATGCTGACCTTCCAGTCATCAAGTTCAGCATCTTAACCACTAAGCCACCTCAGTCCCAAAGTGCAGTTACTCTAGATTAATTTTGAGTTAACTCCAGATTTCTTTAGATGCAAGTGTTAGTATCACTTTCAAGAACAAAATGCTGAGTGAGCACAGAAGCTTCTACAGTGCTTGGGAAGGTATCTTTCCAATTCAGTTAACTTGCGTGATTTGGTATATGAACATTATTTTCTAGCCTATCTCCCTGTGCTTTTCTGGAAACAAAACAATTTATAGCCAAACAGTTCATCAAATGCCTGGCTCAAAAGCACAATGCACTCCAAGTTCTGTCCAAAATCATCCAGTTGTTCCCAGAGTGGAGATGTTAGCATCACTAAAGAGAAAAAATCCTACAAGCTGACAAATTGTAAGCAGAGGCTAAAGTTTCTTTTGGCAACTGGCAACAAAGGGAGACACAAAGAAAGAAACTGACTTCTCTTTTCCTGTACTTCTACATTTTTCAAGTTTATATCCCATTTTCTGCGGTAATAAAAATAGTGTAGTTTTAAATGGACATTTTTAAAAGCCAGTCATCAGTAAGATAAAAACAGCATCATTTAGAGCAGGGGGGCCAAAAAACTTTGGGCCGTGGGATGATCATGCGGCCCCCAACACCAATTCATCCGGCCCACAAAGCCCTCGTCACTCCTGGAAGCGGAAGTAAAACGTGCCCGTACGGGCACGTTTTACTTACACTTCCAGGAGCAACAAGGACTTCGCGGGCCAAATGAATTGGCATCAGGGGCCGTACCCGGCACTCGGTCCTTAGTTTGGGCAACACTGATTTAGAGGGTCAGGGTTTTTCATGCCTGTTCTATAACCTTGCCATGTACTGATCTTAATCCAACCTGCCACTAATGACCTGGATTACCTTCCATTTTTCCATATCTTTTGAAAGTGAGGTAATATGCAAACCTCACATCTCACACCACTTCATTCACCTGTCTGCCAACACTTTTCAAGATTAAAGACAAAGACTCTGACTTTACTCCTACAATTTCCTTTGGTATTCTACTTATTTTGCCACAAAATGAATTTATTTAGATTGGCTTGATGCCGCATCTTTACCTGCCTTGGGCTGTAATTCATTTGAGTTATTTTTGCCTCAGCAAGCACAAGTTCCCTTGGGAGAAAGACTGAGGTAAAAGTAGTTGTTGAGCAGTTCTAGCCTCTCTCCTCTCACCTCAGACATTTCTTTATCTTCTCTCTGCAGCAGACTTACCATTTCCTTTTTTCCCCTTTTTGTTTCAAACATGTGTTTTTTTTTTAATTCTACTGGTATTTTCAACACACTTAGGAAACTGAAGGTTATTCTGAACTTTAGACCTACTGACATTATCCCTACAAGTTTTGGTTAATAGTTTTTACACCTCCTCAGTTGTTTCCCCTCCTATTTCCTATACAGTATATGTCCCCTTTTAAACTGAATTTAATCAGAATTCTCCTTATACTAGCTTCTTCAGATGCCTTTCATTTTTCTTCTCACTAGAATGCTTTGGGGTTTACTCTTTAATACCTATGTTTTAAAAAAACTCCACTCATGTTTCTACTTTCTTCTCAACTATTTCCATTCATGGGATTAGAGCTAGTAGTGCTTTAAAGCAACTTAAAGCATTCCTCCTAACATTCCAGTTGAACAGCTACCAAGACAAGGTTTTCTCTTTTCTCAGCATCACTAATCCGAAAAAGACAGGGCTACAGGGGTTCCCAACCTTTTTACGTCATGGGCCTGACCATGCCCCCCAGAATCAGAAGCAGGCACATTTACAACTGTTCTAAACATATCCACTTCCATTTCTGGGTGCAGTGGCAGCAGGCCATATGAAATGGTGCCATGGGCCAAGTTTGGCCCACAAGCCATAGGTTGGGAACCCCTGACCTAAAGTCCAGAATAATTTTCACTATACAGTGGAACATCATACAACAATCATCCTGTGTAGCAATGAATTCACATAACAATTAGTGTTGGGGGAGGGGGTTGGGGGGGATGGCATCCCGCATAATAATTTTCCCTATGGAAAAAATCGTACAACAATTTTTTAATGGAAAAAACCACTTAGCAAAAAAAAATCGTTGTACGATGCATCCTATAGGGGAAATTGCTATACAATGCATTGTATAGCAATTGTTTCGTACAACAACAAGCCCCATGGAATGAATTAAAATTGTTGTATGAGGTACCATTGTATCAGTGTATTCTTTATTGAGAAATAGGTCTGGATCGGGGAAGCCAACCTTGGTGCTCCAGGTGTTCTTGAACCTCAATTCCCAAAAGCCTAAGTTAGCACAAGAACACCTGGAGCACCAAGGATGGCCACCCCTGGTTTGATAGTTTATCCTTTCTTTGTCTCTTTTTCTACACTGTGGAAGATGGGATGGTCTATAAGCTGAGATACAAATTTCTTCCAACTTTTTTTTCTTACCAGAGTTTGACTATAAACAAATTTCAGGGTAAATCAAGCTTTTTGCTACTGCTATAGTTTTCTTTGAAAATACAGCGATCTGATGTAGGAAGGTAACTGTAAAGGTGGGCATCTCCTGTGATAGTGAGGAGACCCTGGGCTCCCAGTATTGCTTTGGGTAGCGCCAATACAGCAGCTAAAAGGAAAACACATTCCTCATCCCTCCTGCTTTCCTGCCCCAGAGGCAGAATGCACTGTGGAGAGGGGCAGTCCTTACTTTGTGGTAGCTGTTCTGAGAGAAGGCTCTCCATCTGGCCTGACTGATGGGGAACATGAGGCCACTGCACAAAGAACCCCAGAACAGCCAGTAAATGCTTTGGGAAGCAGTTTTGGCTTACAAATGAGAAAGTTTATTAAACAATACAGGACAATAAAACAAGGCTTTATGGGTAAAACACAAACATGCACACAAATAAACAGGACCTGCACCAGTGATGGGATGTCCCCGGTTCCAGACGGTTCCCTGGAACCGGTAGGACCAATCCCGGAGGGTTCTCCGGGAGGGGAGTCCACTTTTGAGGCGTCCAGTTCCGGACGCCTCACCGAAAGAATTTTTTTTTAAAAAAAATTGGAGCAAAAATGGCTCCAATTGACTGTGCATGCGCAGAAACTCAATCTGACGCATTGCGCATGCATCAAATTGAGTTTCTGGTCATGCGCACTAAATTGGAGCCAAATGGCTCCAATTTTTTTTAAAAAAATTCTTACGAAGCTGGAGCTGCCCCTTTTTAGAGTGGCTCTGACAGCAGCGGCGGCAGCCCTAAGAGAAGGGCACCTCCCCTAGCCGGCCACTGAGCTCCCACGGGCACGTTGGTGCCTGCCCGGGCCGTCCGCCCACGCCGCGCCCTCCTAGGGACTTGGGCCCGACAAACCCCCATGCCCTGGGTAAGCCCGGCGGGGCTCGTCACCGCCGCATCCTCCTCCGTCGGGCGCCTGCAGCTTCCTCGGGCCGGTGCCTTTTCGGCCCGGCTCTGGCTGCGGCCACGGGCGGCCAGGGCCTGCGGGCAGTGGTGGCTCCAGCCCCTGGCCGCGGCTGGAGCCGCCACCATACCCACTGCTGCCTGCAGGCCCTGGCTGTCCGTGGCCGCAGCCAGAGCCAGGCCAAAAAGGCACCGGCCCGAGGAAGCTGCAGGCGCCCGGAGGAGGAGGATACGGCGGTGGCGAGCCCCGCCGGGCTTACCCAGGGCATGGGGTTTGTCAGGCCCAAGTCCCTAGGAGGGCGCGGCGCGGGCGGACGGCCCGGGCAGGCACCAACGTGCCCGTGGAAGCTCGGTGGCCGGCCAGGGGCTGCAGGCAGCTGTGGCGGCCGTGGCCGGCGGCTGCAGGGCCGGCCGCGGCCTACGTAGGAGGAAACGGCCGCAGTCGGGGGCAGCGTGTCTTCCCGGGTGGCCCCGGGCCACATGGAGATTCGTCGGCGCCAAGGAAGGTAAGTGAGGCTTTTATATTTAGGGTGGGTGGGTGATTTATTTGTGTTTCGGGTGGGTGGTTGTACTTTTATTTAATTTTTATTTTATTTATTTATTTATTTTATTTCTTTAAGTTATTTACGGGTCTGTGTGCGTGTTTATTTTTTTTATTTTTATTTTATTTTTGGCCTTGCCCACAACGTCATGATGTCATGACGTTGGCTCCGCCCATGACGTCATGACGTCATGACATTGGCCACGTCCATGATGTCATGGCATGGTAGTAGAATTTTTGACATCCCATCACTGACCTGCACCCAAACAAGGGCTCAAGGGTAGGAGATAAAAAATGAAAATGAAAGATGGAACAATTCTAAGGTTAACAAAATCTTCTGCCCTTCCTGGAAGGAGCAAAAGAGCAGGATCAGACCAAAAGCCTCGCAGCTGCTTGGCAAGCTAGTGCACCAACCTTTCCGTTACTTATGTGTAACTAAAGCTCCTGACACTCCACAGAAGTCTCCTCCCTGCGACTCAGGTCAGATGGCTCTCCTGACCTGCCAGTGCTTCAGCATCAGAAGCCCAAATCCTAACCCAGGGGTTGGAAACCTTTTGAAGTTGGGGGCCGAGTGACACTCCCTCAGGCGTTGAGGGGGCCGGACTGGTGGTCCACCACCCCCCGTAAATGCTGCCATAAAACGCATCTGCGACTGTCGTAAATGCATTCATATCCATTTTTATGGCTGTTTCCACCGCTTGCAGCGGCAGCAACGGTGGTGGGCCAGATGATTTGGTGCTGTGGGCCAGCTCTGCCCTAACCATTCCCAAGTTGTTTTCTTGATTCCACCTTCCAATGAACCACAGAGGAATAGAATTAGGGTACAGGGTCACATGGCAGTCTTTCTCCCCAGATAGAGCCCACCTCAAGATATTAATTATACTGTATATCTGTCCTCAGCTAAACTAATTTCAGCTGAGGCTGGAGTCAGAACCAAGACAGATAATGAGATAATATACTACCCCTCCCACCAGCAGTGATATTTCTCCTTCAAGGCTGTACAGCCACCTTCTTTTCAAGTCCCTTTTAAAATTTACTCTTATTCTTTGGAGCAGTTTCTTCACAGTAACAATAATATTTTTCTTTTTGATTTTACATTGAGTGACACCATCAACATTATTTCTGCTTCTTTCCATGTTTCCATCAAATATTTTCAAGTAATCACCTATACTGAAACGTACAGATTTCCTCACCTGTGTATATATTCCTTGCACACAATGCTACTCCTTCTTGTGTGATCAGTTCCTTTGAACAAGTTATATTTTGCAACCTCAACATGGCAATCATGACCCCTCATTATACCGGTTTAGTAAATGCCTATTAAGTCAAATTGTTTCCCTGTGTTCAGATTTCAAGACGGTCTTGTTCATTTCCCAAGAAGTCTGCTTTTGTAACAAACAGGAACAGGCACCACAGTGCCTTCCAGATAATCTGTATGACAATTTCCATCAACTCCATCTGATTGGTTTGAACCAAAAGAGTATGGGTTCAAAAATCTGGAGGATGCTAGGCTGTTAATCCTTCCTAGAGAGACATAAGGGCTCGTTCATATATCACGTGACCATTTTTTTGGGGGGGAGGGCGTCAGTCAAAGGTCACAGAAAGTCACAGAGTGGGAGGGGGATCAAAAACTGGCCTATTTTAGGTAACGTGGTATTTGAAAGAGTCCTAAGAAGGTAAGAGTTACACATCCTGGCTACTTTCTACTGGATTTTCTTGCTTGTCAGTAGGTATCTACCCTGCTGTCTTGGTTTCACTTAAATAATCTTACCCAGCACATGGTGTCATAATATATATAGGATCTGCTCACCCTACTTCATATGTTTCATTCGATCCACTCCTCATCAAATACAGTATGTTGTTTTCAGTCCATGCATCATCATCATTTCATGTTAGAAATTATTCTGGGTTGAAGGATTTTTGTGGAAGAAACTCTGGTCATGGAACACCCAAATGAGGCTCCTTTCATGTTCCCAAGAGCTAGGACAGAGACAGGCACTCAATTCATCATGCACTACCCGGGTCTCGAACTACAGGCTTGCAAGTTTTCAAGCTAACAAGGCAAGATTCTTAACCACTGAGCCACTGGAGTCCCTAGTCCATGCAAGATTCAAGTCAGCATCCATTAGAAGTCTTTCACTGTGGAAGCAAATATTTCCCAATGTCATTCATGTATCCAGTCATCCATTTCTATTATCCCTCTCTTTTTCAATAAGAAGTGAAAAGCCCACCATTCTGGTCTTTCATTTTCCTACTCAAGGTTCACAGTTAACTACAACATGTTGAATAATGTGGGTGGTTAAATAATTTCCTCCCACATGAATAAGGAGGAAGGGATGATTATCAGTGGGATTGATCCAACTTGTCAACCTATCCATTGCAACCTGGATATCCTTACCAGGGGGTAGCATACTTTGTGCAAGGACTACTCAAGACAACAATGCACTGCCTTCGTTTCCTCTTGATATCACTAGCAAGAGTGACCAGCTACCATCATATATTGCAGTGATGGTGAACCTTTTAGAGACCGAGTGCCCAAACTGCAACCCAAAACCCACTTATATGTCACCAAGTGCCAACACAGCAACAGGAGAGGAAGGAAATGCTTCCATTGGGCTGCTGGGCAGAGGGAGGAAGTGCTCCCACTGGACTGCTGGGCAGAAAGATGGGGCGAACTCTGTGCTGGGGCAGGGAGGAAGCACTCTGACTGGGCTGCTGGGCAGAGAGGCAAACTCTGTGCTGGATGACTGCACGGGTGCCCACAGAGACTGCCACTGTGCCATAGGTATGCCACTACTGATATATTGTCTTTTCAGTGAAGCCACAGGACTTCTTCCATTCATAGAAGTCTTTGTGTTATTGTCCACACCATATGGGTCGTGAAAAAGCTGTTCCTGTTCTAAATGCAGAATCATTTGTGGGGCTTCAGAATTTTTAAATATACAGAATTCTTCCCAATTATGTTGCTCTTCTGTAGATCTACTTCCTGTGTCTGGTTTTCTTTCTTAAGAACTGCTGCTTCCTGATTTCCCTCAAACATCACTTCTCTATTCCGTCTAGAAATTCTTTGTTTTCCCCAAAAGACTCAAAGTGTGAGCAGGAAGTCCTCAAAACCTGGTTCCTTCTTTTCCAGCAAGGTTATCAGATAGTTCTTTTAATATTCTTGGGCAGAAAAAGCAAGCATATATAATACCGTATAGAACTTGCAAACTTTTAAAGCATCTCCTTCACCTCCCTAGATCTGTCTTGCCAATTTCCCATGGAAGACTCAATTCCTCTATTTTTGGACTCTACATTCTATCTTAACTCTGCTTCCAAATCCACACAATACATCATCTAAAGCAGCAGAACTCTCTCACCAGAAGCACACAGTAGAAGTACCTTTGGGACTCTACCGCCATTCTCAAGCAAAACTCACTTGCTGCTCCCGTCATTCCTGTGGGTCATCATCACTTGTTAAAATCTTCCTATGCTTTGTGATCAGTTGTGGAAGCACTATCTGCACACCTGTTGGTGAAGGCAATTGGATTTAGGGGGGGGGGGGTTTCAGCTGCAGACCTCATTTTGCAGCAATTTATACTGACTGAAATATATATCTCTATCAGTTCAAGCTCTCAAGCAGACTTTATACAACCAATTAGGATGCTTTTTCCTGGACAAATACTGATTTAAAACAGTTTTACACTAGTTGAAAACACTCTGCAATTTTTAAGGTTCTTTCCCCCAGGTTGTTTTAACTGTTTTTGTCAATTTTATGTCATTCATATTATACATTACTCTGATTTTAAAAAAAAAAAAAAACTTCAGTTATATCTTATATACCAGAAAGCACTTTATAAGAATTTACTACTGAAAAGCAGTCAAAATATAACCCCAAATAAATGTCTGTTTCAAGTATAATTTCAATGCCTCCTTTATACAGCAGAACCTCGGTTAACAAACGGCTCGGTTAACATAAAAATTGCATAATAAAAGAAAATCCATAGAAAATAGTGGTTTGGTTTAGAGGATTTATTTCAGAACGGATTAATTGGTTTTCAATGCATTCCTATGGGAAACCACGTTCCGGTTAATGTATTTTGGTTTTCAAAGCATTCCTATGGGAAACTGCATTCAATGCATTCCTATGGAAAATGTGGTTAAAGTAATTTTCCCTGTAAGAAACATCCCGGAGAACACATTAATTATGTTAACTGAGGTTCCACTGTATTATGATTAAAATGAATAAATAGAGACAAGATGGTAAATTAATAATTTCGTGTAAGAAATGATTCTGGATTGAAAGGATTTTTGCAGGAGAAACTCTGCTTCGGGAACGCCCAAATGAGGCTCCTTTCAGGTCCCCAAGAGCTGGGACAGAGATGGTGCTCAATCTGTCAAGCAGTACCTAGGTCTTGAACTACCGACTTACCAGCCTTCCCGCTAACAAGGTGAGCTTCTTAACCACTGAGCTACTGCAGCCCCAAGAAGATAGTAAGATTACACTGATAGACGAAAGCACACTGCAAACCATATTTCCAGGATTTAAAAAGATTCCCATTATGTCCCAACCTATGTACATCATCTCTCCAAAGCATACTAACATGCCTAGCAGTAAATAATATGCTGTTAGAAAATAACAGCAAGAAACCCCTCTGTGGTTTTCTGATTGCTATTTTTGTTAAGGGGCAGTATTAGTTCTCATGGCTGTAGCAACTGCCCCTCAAATTCTTAAGGTGCTTGCTTCACCAATTCACATTATTCTTCTGAAGTAAGTATTCTTTCCTGAAGGTATTTCTGAATTTTAGCGAATACTTCATCTTTTTTAAAAGACGTCTTTCCACTTCTTTATGGACTCTTTGGCCCTGCAATTTGACCACAGTAGTATCAACTCAGAGGCATTTGTGTCTTTAACACTCCATTTTTCACAAAGAAATCATAACCTCATAACTTTGCGTCAACACTAAACCCCTTGATTTGTAGCTCATATTAAAGTCTCCCACACAGAAGTCATATTTATAAGATAGGCAGGTAATACAGGTAGACAGTCCACTTTGACTCCATATGAAAAGAACAGCAGTGCCTTGAAGAGATACTTGAAAAGATCGAAAGGCATGTTCACTTTACTAGGAGATAACAATGCTGGTGCATAAGGAAGCCTACTCCATGTAAAATGTAAAAACAGGTTTTGGCCCTACTTTCAAATTAAGCACAAAAACAATTATAGTAAGAAAACTTCCTGATTTAATGTATAGAGCAAGAGTTACAAACCTACGGCCCGTGGGCTGGACCTGGCCCACAACACCATTCCATCAGGCCCGCTGCCTTCTCCCCCGCAACCAGAAGTGGATGCATTTATGCCCCCACATATGCAAACACACCCACAACTGTCATAAACATGGAAGTGGGTACATTTACGACAGCCATAAATGAGCCCACTTCCAGGGGCATGGTCTGGCCCACTCAACTGAATAGGAGTATGGTCAGGCCCGCAGTGCAAAAAGGTTGGCCATCCCGGCATAGATCTACATGCAGGATGAGCTGTGAGTATAGCAAAAAGCACATACAGTACAGTATATTCTTCTTCCATGGGAAAAGAACATACTTTTTGCCATGCTGTTCTCTCAATCTGAGTTAAGTATACAATATATAGAAAATATAATATCAGGAGTATATAATTCTAGGTCTTACTTCATTTGAGAATAGTGTACAACTATGGTGTCAGAACACTGGAGGGAATTTATACATTTTGCATTCTTATTGCGCCTTCTCAAATTATATACAGTACTCATGTTTTAAACTGAAGATCAATTCCAGAGCTCCATTCTCTCAATAGGTTACCATTTTTAGTTGCTGTTTTTTTTAAAAAAAGAACACACCTCTTTTCAGTTCTAATGACCTTTTTAATTTTAAGACAAATAAGTACTGTAAACCTAGTAGGAAAAGAAGGATGTGCCACTCCACAAGACCTACTTCTTCTTTCATGTCCAATTTTTGGTCTGGTGTGAGAAACATTTAACAGTGCAATGCTATAAATGTCTACTCAGAAGTGAGGTTTTACTTTCAGATAAGAGACTAAGACTACAGGTTAACTGTAATTAAATAGCATTCTCTATTTGTCACACACCAAACACAGAAAGAAATTAATGCCACAAAGCAGGTATATCTCAGACCTCCAAACATTTTGGTTTATTCTCTGCAACTTCTAAAATGGCAGTATGTCCTGATGTTGCTTCAGCTACATAGACAAAGGCCATAGTGTAATGCTAGTACAGTCACAGTAAAGAACAGGACCTAAGAAACTGTCTTTGTTATAGCCCACTACAGTGACGGTTGTGACTATTGTTCCAACAAGACTAACTACACAACACACATGTTGGCAAAAGTAGGAGGGGTTAGATGCATCATTTCATTCACTGCACAGGTCTGCCAGATTTCAAGGCAGACTGTGTTTGACTTGAGTTTCACATTCATTTACAATGCAGGGAAGTCACAATTCCCTTAGCATTATTTTTCATATCAGGATACAACTGCTCAGTACTGTGTTAGAAAATAAAATACTGAACTTGGCTAGTTTTCATTCAGAAGATGCTAGCAAAATGGAAGATGCTTACAAAATGGAACAGAAACAAGTAAGCAAGGGCTGATACCATGTGAACACAAATGGTGAGATCCCTAGAACACCAGCAAAGAAAAATGGATAAGAGAGCCATCCACATAAATGACACACTTCACCTATAATGTAAAACCTTTAATGAGAGAGAGAGGTGTTAGGGATTTGAAAGAGAAAAAAACACCTTTAAAACTTCCATGAATAATGAATGGTACAAAGATATCAGTGTGAAAAAGATAAGAGAACCTGCAATGCAAAAGCAAGAGGTCAGGCATATAATTAGAGGAAAGATTTCACCCAGAAGAAATTGTATAAGGAGTTAAGTTGTAAAATAAGCCAAGGAAAAAACAACAGGCCAGAAAGAAAAAGTGATGTCTATGCTATCCTTTAATACTTTCAAACCCATGGAATTTTGTTCTAAACTGTTGCTACAAAAGAATAACGCAAGCAAATACACAAAAAGAGGGGAAGCTAAAAGAACACCTAGACTAGTGGCTCCCAATGTGGGGCCCACGCCCCACAGGGAGACTTCAATTTCCAGAAGCCTAAGGGAGTACATTGGCTGATCAGTGCTTTGGGGAATTGAATTAGGCTTCTGGGAATTGAAGGCCAAAAACCAAAGGTTTGGAAACACTGATCCTAGACATATTCTATTCGTTCTCTACCAAAGAAGTAATTGTGACATTAAACAGTGATGCTTTTGACTACTCTGGGCTAGTGACACCTAGACAACACTCTTCTGGGAGCAGCTGCAGCAGAGACTGAAATCCTGCCAAATTTAGAGAAAGAACAGACAGATGGAAGGCAACAGCAGTGAGACAACACATGACTCTAAATAATCAAGTCATTTCGAAGCAACTTCCAGAAATATAGCTGTCTCAGTAAGTGGCACTGAACATCACAAAGTCCGAAATACTAATTTAGGTCTAAATCTAATTATTAATTCCAGCTAGAATGCCCACAATGAAGCAATGGAAATTTCCTAATTGTTCAATTCAATGGGTCTAATCTAAGTCAACATTTCTCAAAGCTGCACTGATTCAATGGGTCTGTTCTACATGAAACTAACAAGGGATTGAGACCTTGGAGCCACATGTTGTTGACAATCAGTGGAGTGCAACCTCCTTGCCAGCTGCAGGTCTCACTAACCCTCAGTGTGTAGGCAGACATCACAGAGTGCGCACACACTCACAATATGGAACATCTGTTTGTGCAAGAAAATACTTGAGATCGCCAAGCGCAATCTCTGCCAGTGTAATTCTGTTTGTGCAACAGCCATTGCATGAGTGGAATGATCAAACAGAATTCTGGCCTTAGTCTGCCTATCCCACAGGACTTGCTGGATTTTACTTTCAGAATTTATGGCATGTTCATACTGTGACTGTTGGGTACTGCAAACAGAAGTCGTAAATCAAAGCAGGAGAAGGCAGAGAAAGGGCATTTCTGTCAATAAAGCATCAAATTTTTACTTGGCAAAATTTCTAGAAAAATTTCCAATGATTTAGAATGTGACTCATATTTCACAAGCTAACCTTTTCAATAGCCTCAACAGCTTATAAGGGGCTGAAATGAAACATCACTACATTCTGCAGCTTATCAGACATGTATACTGTATGTTCAGAAAACAAATGTTATCTTTAAACCTCCACAAGGAAACAATCCACTACATTTAAAAGGAACACTTAATATTTCACACTACTTCTTGCTTCTACCTTATTTCTAAGAGTACAGTACCTACTATTTGCAGCATATATCTTTCTGCAAGGAGATCAAATCAGTCAATCCTGAATGAAATAAACCCTGACTGCTCATTGGAAGGACAGATACTGAAGATCTAGATCAAGTGCTTTTGCCACCAAATGAGAAGCGAAGACTCACTTGAGAAGACCTTGATGCTGGGAAAAACAGAAGGCAAAAGGAGAAGTGGCGGCAGAGGATGAGGTGGATAGATGGAGTTGTTGGTGTTCTGAGTGTAGATCTGGCCGGTCTGCGAAGGATGACAGAGGAGCCAGGTGTGCGGTGGTCCATGGGGTTGCAAAAGGGTCAGACTTGACTGTGCGATTAAACAACAACAATATTTCTTATATTTTATTACAAAAATAAATAAACAAAAATAAAAACAAATTTAAAAATCAGAAACAATATTTCAGGTCTAACCAAGACCTGAAATTTGCGATTCTGGAACAGGGAAATTGCAAAACTAGGATCCAGACAGAGACAGCAGAAATAAAACACTGTACATTCATCTGTACACCCATTGCAAAGGTTTGAATATTAGCCAGGGGTTTCTGGGACATTATCAAATTTGATACAGATTGTTATGTGTTGCACCCTGAGAACATCTGTCTGTCCCACCAGAGAGGACCGGAGAGGCTCTCTTATTATGCCATCTGCTAGAGATGCTCACCTCTACAGTACCAGAAAGAGGGCCTTCTCTGTGTCTGCTCTGGCCCTATGGAACCTCCTGCCAATTGAGCTATGACTCCAGACGAAGTTGCTGCCCTTCAGGAAATAACTAAAAACCTGGCTGGCAAAGCAGGTGTGGGGCACTGGGGATGAGGTGTCCCCACCTACTGGTTGATATAGTAATATTGCTCCCTCGCTTTTTAGTTGTTGGGCTAATTTGTTATTGTATTTTTAATTGGGGTTCTTACTGGTTTTAAGTTTTTTATAGTTCTCTAGTGGGATTTATGTAGTTCATGATGTAATTGTTGTATGCCGCCCAGAGCTGCTTGCTGAGTGGGCGGCAATACAAATGTGACTAATAAATAAATACATTTGATTGTTTAACTATGTATTTTTTAATATATGTTGTAAGCCGCCCAGAGTTGGGTTTACCTGATTGGGGCGGGATATTAAATTGGAATAAATAAATAAATAAATAAATAATTTTACCCCTTCACAAACTTTCCTATAAAATTTTCTGTCACAACATGTCTCACAGAATAAAGGATGTGCTCATGCAGTAATATGAAGGTTAAAATCATTAGCAAATGTTCCATACCAGGTATTTCTTTTGTATCCTCCCACTATTTACAATTGAAAAAAGGGGATATTTAGAGCTAAAAAGAATAACAAGAGATCATCTGCTTCTGCCAGCTGTAGGAAGCTGTATTGATTTGCATACTTATCTGTCATGCTGATTAATCACTCTATGCCTCTGATGTATATAAGTTCATGCCTTGAATCTTACTCCTATGTCTGATGGAGTGGATTTGATCCACAAAAGCTCACACTAAAAATATAGCACAGGGGTTCCCAACCTTTTCAAGCCGGGAACTGGGTCACATTCTCTCAGTCAGCCTCAAGGGCCGGACGGCCATTCTGCCCTGCCAACACGATGGGATGGCCATTTTGCCCCAACAGCTTCAAAGACGTGGCCATTTTGTGTCTCAAAAACCCTTAGAGGGGTGGGAGCTACATGAAATGGCACTGCAGGCAAGATCCAGCCTGCAGGCTTCAGGTTGGGAACTCCTGTTACAGCCGTTAGTCTTTAAAGTGCTGCAGTGTTTTTGTTTTCTAATATTTGAAAAGTTAGTGTGATAGCAAGCTTCAGCCTAACAAAGTAGTAGCCATTAGGAGCATATAGAAATACAGTACTGTATCAAATATTCCAGTACCAAAAGTTATACACTAACTTATCAAAGAAGCAGCTACGATGAGGCCTGAAATAAACACCCAAACTCAGAGCTTTAACTTGGTAATATTCCAATGACTACAAGGACCTCTGCTCTTCCAGCAGCTTTCACATTAACTACCATGTCACAAAACTGCCCTCATGGCCAAAAGTTATACAGCAATCCATACACATGCTGGTACCAAAGGTCTGCAAGTGGATGCAAAGGGTCCACAGGATCAGAAGTGGCAGACGGATCATTAATTTGTTAAAAAGATTTTTAGCTGCAATAAGTAAGGATCAGGAGTTAAAAGTCAATGGGGGTCACAGGTTACAGTCTGGAAACCACATGGCATTACATTCTATAAAACTGCTTCCTGAACAGCTGCACATCTATCATTTGTCAGCTGTTGTGCAGTGGCACCGGTTCCAAAGAGGGCGCCAGTATCCAATGATCACCAGTATCCAATGGTCACTGTTAAACTCCTTGGGTATTTGCTAAGAAAACAGAAGGGCATGTAACTGCATTAAGAAAACTAAGTCTTCCAGCATTATGATCTGCTTATTTTTAAAAATTAAATGAGAGGTCCAACCAATATTTCTTGCCAACAGCCACACAGCTCTTGCCATCATCAATACCAGATGGAAAAAAGAAAAGTGGATAAAGATATCTGTTGCAATACAATTTGACAGCAAGCCATTTAGTGGAGAAACCAAGCTTAGCCTTCCATTCTGTCATTCGAGTGTCAAAGTGGACTTCTAATAAAAGGAATTTCTGACTAGATATCATTTACCTTGGTACAAATAGAAAACATTTTACCAATGCACTATTTGTGTGGCACAATAAGGCAGTTACACAAGGGGGAATTTCCAGTGTTTCACCTTCTTCATTTGCTAAGTAAACTTTGCTTTTCACCACATCTCAGTCTCTTGGGCTGGTTGTGCTGTCTGGCCCTCAACTGAACTCTGAAGGGAAATGACTGATGTCAAAGTATTTTTTCTTCTTCTCAGCACAGGCAAAGACAGAAGCTCGTGTACCAAACTGACTGGACACGTGTGGGCTTTATGAAGACGATAAAAGTGACAGCTGCTTCTCAGTAATGTTCTGTACCATTTCCCAATATTAAAGGTAAAGGTCTCCCTTGCTTGAAAGCCAGTTGTGTCTGACTCTAGGGTATGATGCTCATCTCTGTTTACAGCACTATCTACATCTGCAGACCCACAGAACATAGCCCTGGCCAGCTATTTCCTCCATTTTCACATCCCTCCATAAACACTGGTTCCCAACCTACAAGACCCTACATTAGGGGTACTCAACCTTTTAAAGCCACAGGCCAGGTCATGCTCCCTCAGATAGCTGAGCAGGCCGGACTGATGGTTCCCCTGCCATAAACACTGCCATAAAACGCATCCGTGGCTGTCGTAAATGAGTTTAGGACACCCGCAGGTGCATATATGGCTATCATAAATGCATTTACAATACCCGAGTGCATGTTTATGGCTGTTTTCGCTGCTTCCGCCACTTCCAGCAGTAGCAGGCCACATGAAATGGTGCCACAGGCCAGGGCAGGCCTGCAAGCCGTAGGATGAAAACCCCTGCCCAACATGATGGAGTACAATTTCAAAAACTTTTCTCTACTGGTCATGCTAGTTGTGACTTCTGCCATGTGGTGACCCAGAACTAGAAATCACTAAACATATGAAACAGGTACAGTGGTACCTTGCTTAAAGAACATAATGTGTTCCACCGGATTGCTCTTTAAGCGAGTTTGCTCTTTAAACGAAACACCATTGTAAGTGACCAATTGTGACTTCTGGCGCGGGGGATTGTGAACCCTGATTTAGCTGTTAAGAGAGTTTTGGGTTGGTTTTATTTGTTAAGCGACAATTCTGCTCTTTAAGTGAGTTACTCTCTAAGCGAGGCACTCTTTATGCAAGGTTTTACTATACAGTACAGTAAAATCCCAGGTTACAACTGCCTCGGTTTAAGTTTGCTGCGTTTTACAACTGCAAATCCTATGGAAATCCCGTCCCAGTTTACAAATTTTTAATTGGGAGAGGGGGGGTTTCAGTTTACAATGATCAATTCAGGACTGTTTTTTTTTTAATCTTTCAACGCATCCCTATGGATGTTTCAGTTTACAATTTTTTCGGGTTACACGGAGGCTGTTGAAACAGATCTCTGTCATAACCCAGGGTTTAACTATACTGCATATTTGAAATCAGATAATACAATGTATTGCTCATTAGATGTGCAGGGACAGAAGCAAAAGATCAGATATGTAAGGATCATGATAAGATGCTCATGGTCATCCAGAAAGAGCTATGCTAAAGCATGTTGATGAAGTAGGAAAGGAGCAACTATTTAACAAGACAACTAGAAGGTCGTTCAAATACAGGACACAATGTAGCAGAAGGCACCGTGATGGGAGTCAGCCTTAAAAGAAGGCTGATTATAGGACAAGGCTACAGAACAAGCTAAGCAGGGGAAATAGAGAGCTTTTAAAGGACTAACACCAAGCATGAGTCACTAATAAGGTATACAGAGCTAATTGAAAATGATAATGTTATCGTAGCAAATGGAGAGCAATGAATTTAATTGAGTACTGTATGTTAAATTCATGGGTGAAAAGGAAAGCCGGTAAAAGAGATGGCCGGCAAGGAAGCAGTTTCCTTTTACAGTATATACTGTGCTAATACCTGTTACAGAGTCCTTATAATCGGGCAAGTTCATCTAAACTAAACAACATTTGTTCTGGCTGGTTGAACTAACTGGTCTCTATACCCTGGGTGGGGTATAAATATAATAAATATATAAATATATAAATATATAAATATATAAAGTGCTATGCATCTCCAGTTTAAAAAAACACTTTAAAGTAAAGGGGGAGGCAACAATTTTGCAATAGCAAGAAAACTTTACAAATTATGAAAATGCCAATGTTTATTTGCTCTTTGTGAAAATCTATTGATAACAGGGTTGGGATTTGTTTCCCAGAAACCACTGCCCTGGTGGTGTAGTGGTTAAACTGCTGTCCTTGCAACCCAAAGGTTGTGAGTTTGATCATGACAGGGCTCAAAGTTGACCTCAGCCTTCCATCCTTCCAAGGTCAGTAAAATGAGTACCCAGCATGTTCGGGGCAAAATGCTACTTCACTTGTGAACTGCCCAGAGAGTGCACTAAGTGCTATGGGGCAGAATATAATTGTGATTGCTTTGCTTTTTTGCTTTGCTGTTTATAGTAGAGACATCACCAAGCACTTAGGTAACTTGGCTACTGTTTAGATGCAACAGTCAGAATAGAAAACTTATTTCATACGCACTCCTTATTAATATGTATATACTGTACACGCCTTCTGAAAGACTTGAAAGGGGATAAACTATAAGCCTGAACAATGAAATAAACCAATAAACCAGAATAAATAAAACACTTCTAATGCTCCTTCAGATGGGAACTCTTAAGAGTGATCTAGTCCCATAGAAACAAACTTTCAAACACAAGTGATCTAGCTCCAAATGCAGCAGAAAAATATATGAAAAGCTTAATAAAAAAAAATCTTCCACAAATATCTTTCAAGCCTCTTGTAAACAAGCATGGTTCAAAAACAGACATTCAATGCAGTCTGTTTGAAAGGAAGCCAGAACATCCTGGCTTGATCTATAAAGGGAATTCTGGACAGATATATTTCTATATTTGTGCATCTCTATGTCATTCTTTAAGCAAGTTTAACCAAGCACAATTAGGGTTAAATAAGAGAACAACGATTTTCTCCAGCTGGTAAGCAACTACAATTGAGGGATTGTCAGAAGCTTCTGTGGGCTGCTATAATTGCCGCATCCACACAACATACCCTAATCAGAGACAAGCAAAGGTACTCAACACCCTTCTAGTGGTGTGTCTGGGCCAGTGAGAATTTCACAAACACAAGCTTTCCTGCAGTGAGGAACAATATCTAGCTCTCATGTTGCCAAGCAGCAGTAAATTGCATGGGATTATCAAAATAAGTGCGTACACTTTTCATTGTATGATTTCCCACAGAGATTTTCGTTGTACGATTTTTCCCACAGGGATTTTCATTGATTGATACATGCATCATGTAACGAAAAAATCATAAAACGAAGTGCCTAGTGGAACAAATTATTTTTGTTATACTGGGTTCTACTGTAATTATTAATGTACCCTCGGGGAATTCTCTGGTTTCATGAATATGTAATTGAATGGGAAATTGTCTGCTTTTAAATACATAGTTTCTAAAAATTGCAGAAAATATCTATGCAAAATTAGAAAGCACTTTAAAATAATGTTAAGTCCTAAATACAGTTGTACATTAAACTGTATTAAAGATCATAATGTGTTCCACAGGATTGCTCTTTAAGCGAGTTTGCTCTTTAAGCGAAACACCATTGTAAGTGACCAATTTGGGGGGGGGGGTTGTGAACCCTAATTTATTTGTTAAGTGAGTTTTTGGTTGGTTTTATTTGTTAAGCAAGGTGAACATTCAGAGAAAATTCTGCTCTTTAAGCGAGTTACTGTCTAAGCGAGGCGCTCTTTATGCAAGGTTTTACTGTATTGTTATTACTGTTCTATTATGAACACCGCTCTTGATAAAACAAGCACTTCTGGCCTTTACCTGAGATAGCTTCACTCAAACTGGAGAAAGAAAGCTAAGCCAGCAGGGTAGGAACTAAGTTTCGTATGCTTTGGAAACAGATCTATAAACTTTCAAAGCATGTGGCTGTTCAAAGTATGAGTTACAACCACAGGGAGGTTTACTGTAAAAGAGAAAAGGTGGAAGTTGACTTTGTGACTGTTTGCAGCTCAGTTACTAACTTCTGGATATGAAATGGAATATCTGTATGTAAATGTTTGCAGAAGCCAAGAGGAAAAGGCACACAGAGAATGAACAGCAGCTAAGCAAAGGGTGAGACATAGTGGAAGGATGGGTTTAAAATGCCACGTGGAAGAGGAAGGAAAGGTGAAGAACACGAGCAAGGGAAATAAATCTATCAGGGAAATCCCTAGAGGTTAGGAATGACACAGAAGAACAAGTAGATCAATTCCAGGAAGAGAACAAGATTACACAAAGTTTAAGAAATTTTGCTTTGTAGTTCTTTTTAACAGAACTGCCACAACAGTTGGAAGGACTGCATTTAGGTTTATTCAATTCTCTGCCTCTTTTTTTATTTTTTATTTTGTAGTCTCTTCAACCCTGTCAGCTGAAATTTTTCTATCCATATTCTATTCAGGGTCTCAAAAATGCACAAACATGCTACAGGAGGATCACACGTCAGTCAATTCTACATAAACAATCCCTGAGCACACAATTCATGACAGAACTGAACAGAAGTGCATTATGAATTAATACTGAAGCAGCCAACTTAAAACCAGGAATCACAATTCCACCATAGATAACTTGTTTGCCTTATTTTTATCTCAGATATAATAGCTTGCACATTTAAGTTCAAACCTGGAACACTAAAGGAAAGGTTTGGCAATCCTCTGACTTTGAAAGTGCTAAACGAAGAGAGCAGAACATCAACACACATGCCCAGACAAGAACGATGCAGAAGAACCGACAGTTTCAGGCTACTTTATATTTCACCCAGATTTGAGAGAGCAAAGCAAAATCTTTTAATTCTGAACACAAGCTAAGCAAGAAACTATTTCCCCCACACAAGGAAAATTATCCAAATATCAGACTTCATCAGCAAAGAGTTAGCATCAACAAACAGAGCTGTGGCACAAATAAAAGCAAAAGCTATCTCTAAGCAACATGGTTTCAACTGTAACGCTGTCATGAGGAGCAGCCTTGCGTACAAGTTAAATCTATGTGCAACAGGTAAATCTAACTGTACATTTTAAAAAGTACTTGTATTTTTCACCATACAGGTGTACCTCGCTTAAAGAGCATAATGCATTCCACAGGACTGCTCTTTATAATGCATTCCACAGGACTGCTCTTTAAGCGAGTTTGCTCTTTAAGTGAAACACCATTGTAAGTGACCAATCGTGACTTCTGGCGGAGGGGATTGCAAACCCCGATTTAGTTTTTGGTTAGTTTTATTTGTTAAGCGAAGCAACCATTCAGAGAAAATTCTGCTCTTTAAGCGAGTTACTCTCTAAGCGAGGTACTCTTTATGCAAGGTTTTACTGTATACCTATACATCATAACAATGCCTTCAATGTTTAGCTTGGCAACTACCACCAAAGAAGTGCTCCTTTTTCCAACAATGGATGAATGCCAATGGTCAAAATTGCTGTAGCCACCCATAGTGCAGCTGCATAATAACTGGGAACACTGATGGTGGTGTGTTAATGCAGATGCACAATATCCAGGAATTGTTGACTAAGAGATTTTCTGACCAGCATTTCTTGCTCACATTGTCAATGCATGTCTGATTATCTTCACATACTATCAAATCAACACTAGTTATCAGTCAATACTAAAGAGAAGATGTGCTATTATAAAGCAGGCAAACATGAATTCCATTATTCTTATTTCATTTCTTCCAACAAAAGATACTCAAATTGCCTCACTAAAGCACAAAACTCTGCTAGTTTCATGTATACCAAATCTATTTGCTATGTCTAGTTGCTTGTACTTTGCAGTAAAGCCTCCCCTCTGAGGCAAAAACACAGAAGTTTGCCGATTCAAAATACTAAAAAAGGACATTCGGCCTGAATATAGTGGGTTCTACTGATTCAGCAAAAGTGTAAAATCATGATACCTGGTTTTAAAGGGGGAGAAAGGCCCTTCCTTCTTTGACTCCTCCCATGTGTTGATCAGTCTATGAGGCTGTTTACATCCACTCCAACCAGTTCTCCATCAGAGTTGCTGGGTTACTTATTACTCATGACAACTATCAGACCTCACACAGAAACACAGCACTCCACTTGTTTCTTTGGTGCCTGAACTATATTGCTTCAGACTTCAAATGGGGATCAAATGTATGAATGCTCCCTGTGTCTAAATTCTCTTTCTCACTCAAAACTACCAAGTGAGGAAAAACAATGTAGATATGTCTTTGTACTGATAAGGTTGGATTAATGTGAAGGATGTATTTTAAATGAAAGAACATTCTAAACATCTCATTTCATCACAATTCTAAAATGAAATGGCTTGGCAAACAGATCAAGCATACAGGGCTTTTGCTCTCACTCTCAACAACAGAGAGGGCTTCCCGTTCCTTTCTGGATCAGGTATAAGGTGTTAATTCTCATCTTTAAGGCCCTAAATGGTTTGGGACTTTCCTACCTGGTGGAGCATCTTCCTTTCAGGACATCAGCCTGCATCACTCGCTCCTCTCTGATGGCGCAGCTCCAGGTGCTGACCCTGAGATTAGTTAGGAAAGCTGTGACTAGAAGAGCCTTCTCAGTGGCTGCACCAATGTTGTGGAACTCTCTTCCAGTTGAACTGCGCCAGATATCCTTGCTTTCACTTTAAAAAACAGCTGAAATACTCCTTTTCAAAGAGGCTTTTGGACAGATTTACCAATGGCCAATCGTTAGAGATACTGTAGTTCCCTGTTTCTCTCAGTCGCAAATAGGTTTTGCTTTTAGGGCTTCTTGTTTTTGATGTATACAGAAATTTTAAAATTTGTGACTGTTTTTATTGTTAGTTTTTTGCTGTTAGCTGCCCTTAGTAGGAATGTTCTTTTTCCTAGAGGGGCACGATATAAGATAAATAAATAAAATAAACAACAGGTGCTAAAATGACAACACTTTTCTATGAGGTGAGGGGGCAGCCTTTGTTTTTATTTCAGTTTTTACCCCAGGAAACAACTACTTACGTTCATCACATCTTTTGATTTCATTCTTTTCTTCAGATGGGCCAAAGGAACTCTAGACTTTTTAGGCCATATGATTTTGTGCCTATAAAAACTATATGAATTAACTTTTTACAGTTTAAGCCTAGCATTTCACAACCTATTTTTCATTTTAGAACACCTATGCTTCATTAGCACTTTAAAGAACAAACAGCCTACAGTTGCAGAGCAGCTATTATTTGGACTTAAGACAGTCTTACAAATTAACACTAAAGAAATTTTGTTTCAAACTAGCTCCTCTGCCCACACATATCAGTGGGAAATAATATGCGACTGAAAAGAAAACAAGCTATAGTTTATAGAAGTATTTCTGCTTGGTAACTTGTAAACTATTCATACTAGTCATGAGTGACCAACTAAGCAACTATTTAGAAGGCTATTTTAACCCATCACTCTCACCCTGCATGCTATTGCTGTAAGCAGAGAAAATAACAGCCTAAAAAATCTATCTCATCCTGTTGCAAAACATATCTGCTGAAAAACAGATTGCAAGGTGTGTTTTACTTCTGCTTCCGGTGAGAGGAACCATGTGACCAGCCCGCTAAAACATGTGACCGCCCCCCCCCAAACCATGTAACCGGCCCACAGCCGGTCCTTGACCTTATAGAGCAGTGGTGGAAAATTTATGGCATGCATGCCAGACAGGGCATGCACACTGTTGCCTCAGCAGAGTTCACCCTGTCCACTGCCCAATGGAAGCACTTCCTCCCTCCCTCTCACACCGAGTTCGCCCTGCCCTTCTGCCCAGCAGCCCAATGGGAGTGCTTCCTCCCTCCAGCACAGAATTCACACCGCCCTCTGCCCAGCAGGAGTGCTTTCTCCCTTCCCCCAGCACAGAGTTCACACCACCCCTTTATTTGGGCACTCAGTCTCTAAAAGGTTTGCCATCACTGTTGTAGAGCATGCTATCCAAAGAAACCCACACAACTTGAGAAGAACTGATTGCATACTATAGCATAACACCAGTTCATTATCTCATTATTTCTGATCCAATCTTTCCAATGTGCTCCCTATTTACTCCACTGCTTCTTTCTACCCCTGCCCCTACCTCTCTCTTGTGTGGTCAGGCTGAGCTTTCCTCTAGAACACAATAGCAAAGCAACAGGTTTTTACACCTGCTCCCTAGTTGTGGAACTTTCTCAAGAAGTCAGAGCTCATTCCTTAATAGAGTTCACCAATGACATGTTAACTTTGACAAGTTGGTACAAATGAGTAAGAAGTGTGCATTTTTATTTTTGTATCTGGAAGTGTTTAAAGTCCAAATGGTATTTTATTAATTTTAAATGTTACCCATTCTGCACTTTGCATTAGTAGGCTAAAAATAAAATAAAAGTGTCTTCATTAAACAGCACCAACTTACACTGCCTCAAGCTGATTCAGCTCCTGCAGTTCCATCAGGGTGTTTAGAAAACTTACATACATCAGAGTTAGGTGTAACTTCAAAAAAAGTGAGACATCCCAAGCACTCATGGGATGTCCAGCTCTTATATTTTAATCAATGACAAAAAAATACTACCACTGTCAGATTGAGTATAGGAAAAGAAGCTTCTATCATTTCAACAGCTGTAAGGAGACTTTTGGCAGCTTCACTTATCACTGCAGTAAAGTGGCATGTGAAACTGCACCTGCTAATTTTTTTTTTCTGCTTATGTGGTAATCTGCACCCCTCACTTATCTTTCCTTGGACCATTTCTAACTAGTGAGAAGACAAAACTTTGAAACTACTACTATGCCTTGAAATTTTCATTTCGAAGCTAACTCACTGATCATTGCAGCAAAAAATTGTAAAGCATCATGTTCTTCACCAATCATAGACTGGGGGACTAAGAGTGCATGAACTGGGCCTTTATTTACAGTCCTGATTCATTGCATCTCAAAGGCTCTTTATAAATTCATAAATGGCCAAGCATCCCACATCTGAAGAAACGTATACAGTAAAACCTCATATAACACTAAAACCTGGTTCCACAAGTCTTGGTGTTATATGATTTTTAGTGTTATCTGATCCTCTATGGGATCCATAGAGATACATTGTAACTACACAGGCTTTAGCGGTTGTTATCTGAAGCATCCCATAGGATCTTAATGTTATCTGATGCAATTCTTCCCCCCAGATTCCTTAATGTTATGCGATTTTAGTGTTATTCGATACTAATGTTATATGAGGTATTACTGTATAACTAAGGAGCTCTCAAAAGCATGGAGGTAGAATGAACCCAAAGGGCATCCAAGCACATATCTCTTCACATTATGTACCTGTTCCTTCCATTGAACAATTCCAAATATTAAGTTGTTCATCCTGACAAAAAAAAAAACCCCTGAGAAACCAATACCAGTGAACATAAAAGGGAAGCACAAGCTGAGCTTCCTGACTACACACAGCCCAGTCTCTTAACTGTCAGACTTCCATCAGTAACTTCATACCAATACTTATCAGCCATTGGACCAGTGGAGATCTCGACTAAGATTTTAAGGTTTAGTCTTCTCTCATCCCCAAATTAATATAATAAATGTGCCATTAGCCTACCACTGCCACCCTCACTCCTAATCTTTCAGGGAAAGGGGCAGGACAAGGGACTCTTCCTTACCTGTTGGGCTCAGTAAATAACTTCTGCCACTTTGTTCTCTAACAGGACAAACAGAAGCAAGGCAATTATCCAGCAAGGTGCAGTGGGTGGAGATAATAATGGCAATAAACAAGGTAACTCCACTACTACTCCACCTGGTCCCCTCCTTCGCTCCTCTTCCCCTGGCGAGAAGCAGCGATAGCAATCAAAGATCACTATTTGGCAGCATGTCTCCCTCTCGCCTTACTTCCCCCTTACGCAGCTGCCGGGGCTCATTATTCCGCAAGGCCCCTGCAGCAACGTTATGCGCAGGCGCAACAGTGAAGGAGTAGAACGCGGGGAAAGAAAAAGCCAGGAAGCTGCAGGATATGACTGTTCCCCTTTCGCGGCTTTCTGCGCAGGCGCAACGGCTCGGCCTGTCACAGAACTTTTTTTTTTTTTCCAGTGAACGCGTGCCCTGGACTTCACCTGCCTCTTCTCCCTCTCTAGAGCCGTTCTACGCGACGCGCATGCGCAGCCGCCGCGAGTTTTTGAATGGACGCGCATGCGCCTAGGCACCTAAGCGCTGCATTTACACCGCTGCGCATGCGCACATTTCATCCAACTGCTCTGTCCCTCTGCCCCGCCCCTTCTCACTGCGTCAGGGCGCCGTTGGCTCAATATTTTTTGCAACCAGCCGCCCGCTTGTAATCTGGATTTCTCCCTTGATTCCCTACGACGTGGTGGGTTATATGTCCATCGCCCGTTCCACCTCACCTGATAACGATATACGGTGGCTGCGGCCGTCCCCCTGTGGTCTCCTCATAGCGCCCTGACCTGACACATCCGGGACTTTCTGGTGACGTTGCTACGACGCCTCGTTCATTCAACGGAGGTGGGAGGAGAAGGGCAGGAGGCGCCAGTGCGCATGCGCCCGGAGAGATCTGCCCGCCTGAGGAAATGGCGGGAAAACAGACCGTCGAGACAGATAATTGGGAGTAATGGGAGAAAGAGAGCAAAAGAACGATGCCAGGAGTATATATACAACACGTGATAGAAACACACGTCCTCATTGATGTTTAATCTCTGGTGTAAAACTATTATTGTCAACAAATATGTAATTAAAAGACATACAGTATTTATTTATTATTAGTTCAAATTTATATTGTGTAGTGGTCTCACTTCTCATTTTCAAGAAAAAAATGAACCTTTCCTTCTTCATCCATATAAAATCTTAAATGGCACCCCTCAGATGAATTATTTTCTGGATTTCAAAGGCCATGATAAATTTGCTTTGGGTGTGAGAGTCTAAAAAAAGACTTGCCCAATTTTGAATGTTTTATATTTTAAAAGCTATGCAATGTGTTCAGTTGCACAGTAGATTCTGACCCTTTTTTGCGACCCCGTGGACCACTGTCCGCCAGGCACTTCTGTCCTCCACCATCCGCAACTCACTCAGCTCTGCCTATTGGGTCTACAATAATGCATCCAACTAAAAACCAAAATCCATTTGTCGCAAATTAGAAACAAGCTCAAGAAATCGTTTATTAACTTTTTTCCCCTCCCTCACGTTGCATGGTTGTGAGAGCTGGACCATTAGGAAAGCTGAGCGCAGAATAGATGCCTTTGAGATGTGGTGCTGGAGGAGAGTTTTGAGGGCCCCCTGGACAGCGAGGAGAACAAATACCAGTAGGTCAATCTTAGAAGAAATTAACCCTGACTGCTCCTTAGAAGGTCAAATAGTAAAGATGAAGCTCTGGACATCAAATGAGAAGAGAGGATTCGCTTGAGAAAGCCTTGATGCTGGGAAGAGTGGAGGGCAAAAGAAGGGGGCAGCCAAAAATGAGATGGCTAGATGGTATGCCATTACACATATGTGTCTCTAAAATTTAAAAAAAATGTAAATCCAGGACTAACAAAATATTAATAATTTTAATCAAATGCTGTTATTTGTTTATCCTATCTGCAATATTTATTATTTTTAATTTAACAAAGACTTCCTGAGCTCCAGCAATTTGATTTAGCAGCAACTGATTTAAAACTTTTTTTATCTTTTTGTTTTGTTCACTCTCTGATTAAAAGATGACTCGTTCCACCAAGGCTACCTTTGATGCTTTCTTGTTACAGTGTACAGTATTTCCATTTCAGTGTGAATTTCAAAAATAATGATGGCTTATATAGACCTACATTTTTTTGTAGTAGCTTTCAGACTTTTTCAACATACAGTATAGGCAAAAAAGCAAAAGTATTGGGGTAAAATGAACAAATTTATTTTCAGTGAGAGCTTTGGAGATTAAAACCATTATTTCAAATGCAGAGTTTAAGGAAATAGATTGTAATAATAGAACCTTGCCCTGAAATAAAATTTATTCTTAAATGTAGAGCAATACTTTATGTTGACTGTGTTGTTCTCTCTTGCATTAAAGAAGATGCAGCAATAAAAACAAGAGCATCTCCCTGGAATCTCAGGATGTTATCAAATGCAGCTATTACTGACTTTTAAAAGCCTGATGCATTTGGGCCTGTGATATTCAAAGCCTACCTTCAGTTTTAAACAATCTGGAAATTTCTGCTGAGAGTCTTCAAGTTATTTCACTGGGGATGAGCGAAGTGTTTTGTTGTTGTTGGACCATCTCAGGGATTTTCTTCATCCCTGACAATTAAAACAAACCACAAGCAGACAAAGGCAAAATTTTTGATGAACATATGGTCATTTTATTACATCAGAATGATGTTGTCTGAAATGGCCACCTTATAAATATATACAGTAAGTATGTATTTATTAATTCACATGATAATACTACACCTGAATTAAGTAAACATGAGTAGATCTGGGCGGTGCATTGGCAAAGTCCAATTATCCATCCATTTAATCAGTGACATTACATGATATTCTTTTTTTATCATTACATACTTTCATCTCTAAAGTTTCTGTCAGATATTATTTAAATGTATAAACTGGTCTGTAAGTTTCATTGAACTCACATGTGACTTATAGGTAAAGTTAAAGGCTGCCCTTTCTCAAAAGCCAGCCATATCCAAGTCTAGGGTTAAGTGCTCAGCTTTGTTTATAGCCAAAGAGCCAGCTCTGTCTGTGTCTACAGACATTTCCATGGACATGTGGCAGGCATACCTCAACACCGGAGTGCACAGAATGCTGTTTACCTTCCCTCCGAAGTGGTACCTATTTATTTACTTGCAATTTCTTGCTTTCAGAACTGCTAGGCTGGCGGGAGCTGGGACAGAAACAGGAGCTCACTCCGTCATGAAGCATTTGGGTCTCAAACTGCTGACCAGTGAGTTCAGCATCTTAACCATTGAGCCACTCCAGTCCCACAGACATGTATGTAACTTATACATGTCCACTAGAAAGTAGCTAATGGAACTTGTATACCAGTTGTTAAATGGACAAAGAATTGGCTTAACTACTATGTTTAATTCCTTTTCTGACACAGGATCAATAATATCTGAACAAAACTGTAGAAATGAGAGTAAACAATGCCCATAACCAAATGTGGTGGGTTAGGATGGAGGTAAAATATTAATAAATACCTCCCTATAGTTCAGCCTTTATTGATTTCCTAAATGCTTGAAGGGAGGGAGCCTGGCTTATGGGAGGATCATGTGGCCTATTTTGTTTGGCTGGCAAGATTTGTCCAATGGTACACAGTTCGAAAGCAAGAAATTGCAAGTAGATAAATAGGTACCACTTCAGTGGGAAGGTAAACAGCGTTCCGTGTACTCTGGTGTCTAATCATGCATGCCACATGACCATGGAAACAACTGCAGACACAGACAGAGCTGACTATTTGGCCATAAATGGAGATGAGCACCAAACCCTAGAATCAGATACAACTGGCTTTCAAGCAAGAGCAACCTTTGCCTTAGACATTATACTTGATAACTGACTGGAGCATGGGAGCCCTTGATTCAAATTCCTCTCCATCGGATACTCTTTACCATCCTAATGAAGAACACATTCTCAGCCTGGGTTATCTTTACCTCTCTGTGAAATTCAAATTAACTGGCCACTGGTGGTTGGTGAGGCAGAAGGCACAGCAAAGAATTGTGAGATGGGTGAGGGAGCAAAATATTGCCACTTATATACACACTCAGAGGTGCACATATGCACAAAGGCAAGCAGACAAACATTCATGTACATGTGTCCTCTGTCTCCAATAAGGAGGCACTGATGAATGAGATGGTTGTGGTCAGTAGACACCCGAGGTGGAGCAGCAGCTTACCTGCCCAGTTCTGTAGAGGCAGTTTATCTACCAAAACAAGTGCCTGCCTGCAGATCTGCTTTGCTAGCTTCATGCATGCCTGCTGCAAGCAAGAAAATAGGTGGAGACCTTCAGTGCAGTAACCCCCATATAATTATGTGCCTTATCTCATAATGATTTTCTTGAGGCAGCCTGTGCAGATATTTGAACACTGGGTACTTTGTCCCTGTGGAATGGCAACACACCTCTCTTTCTCCCATTCTTCTTTGGATCAGGATATACAATATAAAGCTTTTATTAAATGCTGAAGAAATCCTCAGCCTGAACAACTAAGCTTATTTGGGCTGGGGAAAATAAGGGTTCATATCTCTACTCAGTTGTACCCTCAGCCATGCTCTGTTTCCTCAGCTTCTGGTTCTCAAACAATGAAACAGGGATCGTAGCCACCTATGTAAACAAGGTTGTTGTGAGGATAAAGGTGTAAACCCTTTCGAGGCTTGAAATGTGCTGTTGAAGCCGTTATGGCTACTTATGCTGAAAAATAATGAATGGTTTTCATAAATGGTTGTGCTTCTGCAAACCCTCTTAGAAGAAAACTTTTTAAAAGATTAAGGGAACAACCAAAAGGGCTTTTAACCCACTGTTTGTGGCACATTTCTCACTGTTGCTTTCAAGATTTATGTTGCTGACTATATGATGATAGCGCTATTTGTGAAGGGATCTGATCATTTGGAAGGAGTATGTGGTATATTTTGTCTGGCTGGCAAGACTTCAGTTTGGTTTTTTTGGGGAGGGCTGGTAGCATTTCCACTTGTATTGGTAGTCTTTCTATTTGCATGTATGGGATCAGGCAGCTTAGTGGTTAAGATGCTGAACTTGATAACCAGAAGGTCAGCAGGTCAAGACCAGAATGCTGTGCAACAGAGTGAGTTCCTGTCATCTGTCTCAGCTCCTGACAACCTAGCAGTTCAAAATCAAGAAATTGCAAGTAGATAAATAGGTACCACTTCAACAGGAAAGGTAACAGCATTCTGAGTGCTCAGGCATACAAGACGGGTCTGCTACATGACCACAGAAACATCTGCATACTCAGACACCACTGGCTCTTTGGCTGTAAAGGGAGATGAGCACTGCCCTGTAGGGAAGAAGGGGAGGGGAAGGAGAATAATCCTTTCCAGTTGCAGCATTTGTGCCTGATCATACCTGCCACTACGTATCAGTTTTGTTATAAATATAAATTCCATTCTTAACAGTGGAGAAGGGAGATAGGAGGGATTCAAGCAAAGCAATCACACTTATATACCACCCCATAGTGCTTAGTGCACTCTCTGGGCGGTTCACAAGTTAATTAGCATTTTGCCCCCAACATACTGGGTACTCATTTTAATGACCTTGGAAGGATGGAAGGCTGAGTCAACCTTGAGCCCTGGTCAGGCTCTAACTTACAATCTTTTGTTTGCAGTAGAGCAGTTTTACCACTGTGCCACCAGCAGGGCCTTAGCCAGGATTCTAGAGGGGGGGGGGGAACATTTTATCAGGAGGGGCAAAAAATTTTTCAGGAGGGGCAACAATGTCACACTCACATATATAACATTGGCATCCGGGGGGGGGCTGTTAGCTCAGGAGGATTTCCCTCCCCCTCCCAGCCCCCTTCTGGCTACGATCCTGGCCACCAGGTGAGCCAGCTGGAGAGAGGAACCTACAAGCCTGGTAAGGAGGTCTTGTGTAAGTCATATCTAGCCAACGGAATGATCATTTGGCCTAGCAGCATGGAAATTGCCAGGGCAATCAGGTTAATATTCTGTTTCTGCTTCCTGGTGCAATCAAATATATAAATTGCTTAGATGTTTGTTTATACATTAATGTTTAGTTTTATACAGTTTATATATTTTTTCTTTTTTATATATGTTGACTCAATGTGTACAAGTGCCATACACTAAATAAAATAAAATCTCTTTCTGCTGTGTTTTCAGGATCAAACCTCAGGACCACTGGAAGGCTTTTCTGACATCACAGAGGCAGGGCAGGCAAGAGGTGGCACAAAAGTAAAACACAGCACACATCCTGGTGTTTTTGTGTTGAATTTAAAAGCCTTGACATCAGCTGGGAAGCTGCAAGGACTTCCCAGACTTTGAAGATACCTTACACACAAAATGAAACTTTCCCTTTCTCTCGATTCAGTTATCCTGCAGTGCTTCCTAGACAGGTGGAATAGCAATTCTCAAGATTTCTGCAGGGTCACAAGAACTGGAAACCCTCTTAGCAGAATAACGACTGGATGCTTGGCTCTTTTGGTAATCTCCCGTCCTGAGCGGATTGATGCTGTATTGCGTTTTGCTAGGGTTTCTTCTTCTTCTTCCTCCTCCTCCTCCTCCTCCATATCTGAATATTGGCGATCTTCATGGCAATCAGCCATGAAGACTGTCCTGAGAATATAATGCAGAGGCCTTTAATCTGCCTTCCACATCGCAGCATGACCTCCATACCACTGATCCAGTTCTGCAAGTCGTTCTCTGGTCCTGAGCCCTTTTGACATGAAAAGTCCTCATCAGCCCTAGGCCTGTATTGATGAAGCTGCTGCCCTCCATCAAGATGGATTCAAGTGCATTTTAATCCACATGGGGACCATCATCCTTTCCTGTGGTCTATGGCACCCAAGCCATTAGTCCTCAGGGTTGTCAGGTTAGTTAACCGCTGCCTGACACTTGCCGTTGAGTCGCTGGCAGTATGGTCTACTACTCTATTGCCATAGCAGGATAACCTGGCCAGACATATAGGGTTTATCCAGACACTGTATTTAAGACACGGAATGTCCGCTTTTCCCCTCCAACAACATTGTTGCAATCTGAATCTTCTTAAAATTTACCATAAACAATAAATATAGTAACACAATGCACACAAAAATATATTGTTAAAAAAGCAATGGGTTTTTTTTTTATATTGTTGAGGTAGCAATATAGAAATGTGGCACAGAAGTAACCCTAGCCACCTGACAGCTATGGTGGTGGGGGTGAATTTCCCTGGGAGGTTCAACCATGCCACAAAGGTGTTAGCTAGTGGTCTAGAACAGTTTTCCATTCTGGAACTGCAGGTCATCTAAGTGGGGTTGGGTACTCGGGCAATGCACTTGGCCAACTTCGACATGAGCCCAGTCACCAGTGTTGTTGTATTTAAAATGGCTAAAGGTGCATCAAAAACACGGGCTTCAGTCTCCTGCACAACATCAAGCCCTGCTACGGTAGTAGTAGTGTCTCCCAATGGTAAGAGGCTGGTAAAATCTCAGAGATCGGAAATAGTGGTAAATGATGCTTCAATCCACCACATCAAACTAGATGCGTGAAGTACGGATGAACCAAGTAACCAAGTAAGTATTGAGGAGCCCCCCTTTTTTAAAAAAAATCAAACATTTGGGGGTAGCAATATAGAAAAGGTTTAAGAATTGTTGATCTAGAAGCAGTAGACAAGTTTGCCGCTCTGGAGCAAAAGTAAACAACAGTTGGCCAAGATGTCATGTTAAATTGGTTAAGACAACCCCGCTCTCCGTCCAGGACACATCAAGTTATCTGAGGTCAACATCCGTGATTCTCGGAGTCTGAAGGGATAAGCTAACGATGACATCTTTTCAAAAATTCAAAAGGCAACGTGTATCTTAAGTCAATTGTGGCGGCTAGTCCCACGCGGACAGAAGCATCAGTGTGTGGAACACAAACCTCACTGCCAGATGATTTTTGACATTTGTGTCTGTGGGTGGTACGTCCATCCTTTACCATCCTTGCATGAGGTTTACACTCCTAATTATCATCTGAATAACATGAGACAGGTTGGGATTGTCTGTCCCCTTTTGGAAAGGATGCAGCATATTGGTGACTATTGATACAGGTTTGGTTATACGGTACAATATAGCCTTTTGGCAGTCTTTTCTTCCCCAAAGTTTTTAAGCCAACATCCCTGAAAGTGGTGTCGTGCGTGGATTTTTAACAGCATCTGCTTTTTTAAAAATAACATTAACTTCCTCTCCAGTTTTTAATTATTTTGTTCCTCCGTTTTTCCCTTTCAATTTGCTAAAGACCTCGAAATGTAATTAGAGGGAGGCTGGGCTGTATGAAAGCTGCCAGCATTCCTGCATCATGATTAAATATATCAGCAGTTCCTTTAGTGAGGGAAAGGGGAGAAAAAAACAACACTAAACAGGATTCTCATAATTATCTCCCCGTTATCCAGAAAAGAATCGGTAACACGTACAGATAGACTTATTGAAAATGCAGCACTAATTAAAAACTCATATAAGCTCCTGACGATCAAGGCAGTATAAAAACAGAGTTATTTAATTTTTTCTTCTATTTGCTAATCTTTGTTTTAGCAAAACAAACAAAAAAGTATTCCAAACAAAACCCAGCCATTCGTTCACTGGAGGGACTTAATAGGACTTTTATCTATGCAGCAGTCAAAATAGACAATAGAAGCTCAATTTGATTCACCTCTCCTTATGCCACTGGGAAATCTTCACAACTGATTTTCTGAAGGTAATCTGAAAAAGGAATGTTTTGATGTGTTCAAAGGCAGTGCAGTGCTACATTCAGAAGGCTTTGTCGTTTAAAAAAATGTATTTCAGTCTATCTTCCTCCTTCCCCCCATTCCCCGGAGTGTTTAAATTCTAAAAAGAAAGGTACAGTGTAAGCAACTCTGCATGCACCCAGAGGCTCTCTCGTTGCTTTTATTACTTCACAGACTGCAGAACTGACCATCTGTTGAGCCCCATGCCAGATTAGCCCCTGCTTTGCCTTGTTTCAGTTCAGAATGAGTTATGTCAGAGGTAAATTAAGTGTGAACATAAAAAACACAAATTAAATACTTGTAACAGGTCTCCTGGCTTTTTATTTCATTGTGACGCAATGCAGCTGCAGGAAGAGCAGGAACAGAAGAGCAAGAAAAGGAAAGAAATATTACTTTTTCTGGATTATAAATCCTGAAATCCGACCCACAGCATGGGATTCTGGGGATTAAATGCAATTGCTAGCCCCAATTTAAAGACATTACAAGAGGCCAATAACTCTGCTCTAGTTAGAACTAACACTAGGTTTACCTTAGGCATCCTAGCCAGCAAGGTATTTGGCAATGCTGCCTAGGGGATCTTGAGAGCTGTTTAAAAAGTAACTTTTCCAAATTTACACTCCCTGTATCTTTTGTAGCTCAACCCCCATACTTTTTTCTATCCCCCCCCCCCGCTGCCACCCACTTTTACCACAACCACCACAACATTATGTCAAATAAATTCAAGGTCAGCTGTCTGAGGTCTAATTCTTCAGGCCAGATTTGATGGCCAGAATCTTATCAGTTATGCTGGTGTAAATTCAGGGCAAACTGCAGTAGCAAATTGGTACTAGTTAGCTGGTGACTGTTTGTAGCCCTCATCACATGCCAGACATGTTAGTTGCTGCATGGAGAAGCAAATAAGTGGCAATTGATCTGGTGGCTGCTGCAGCTTATGCAGTTGTATTTATACTGACTAGTTCAAAACCAAGAAATTGCGAATAGATAAATACAGTGATGGGATGTAACAGGTTCTCACCAGTTCTCCAGAACCGGTAGTAACTTTTCCCAGTGCCCCAGAGAACCTGTAGCAGCTTTTGGGGGGAACCACCTTCGGGGCTTACCTTTTCACTGGTTCCCCCACTGCACATGCATGCCAAGCACTTGGTGTGCATGCACGCCTAGTGCTTGGCACATATGCACGTCCTCCTTGCTGTCCTCCCAAACGGGGAGGAGGAAGAGAAGCTGCTAGCCTGAAGCTCCCTATAGCCTGAAGCTCCCTATTTTTATTATTTTGTATTTTTTTCTTTGGCCCCGCCCATGAACTCATGGCATCATGGTGTTAGCTCCGCCCACTGTAATGACATCACGGTGGGGTAGTAAAATTTTTGACATCCCACCACTGGATAAATAGGTACCACTTCAGTAGGAAGTTAAACAGCGTTCCATGCACATGTCCATGGAAACATTTGCAGACACAGACAACGCTGGTGCTTTGGCAGTAAATGGAGACGAGCACCTTAACCTAAAGTCGGATACGACTGGCTTTTAAGCAAGGGTGACCTTTGCCTTTACCCAATGAACCAGTAGAGTTTCAACCAGTTTCAGGACTGTGATTGGCTTTTCTGCATCCACGGAAGCTGTCATGCCAACTAGACATTCTTCCATGAGGCAAATAGCTACTTTAGGGAGCATTTTAAATGGGGGAAAGCAAGAAGATGCCATAGCCCTGATATGATACTTCCACACACTCTCTTAAAGATGGTTCTATCCTTTGAGACAGGAATGGGCAATGGAAGACCCTCTGGGTGTTATTGGACGTCAGCTCCCATAAACCCAAGGCATTGTAGCCTATGAATTTATTTATTTATTTATTTTATTAAATTTATACCCCACCCTTATCCAAGGACTCCGGGCGGCTTACAATTTAAAACAATTAAAAATACATTACTTGTGATAAAAATTAAAAGTTAAAAGATTAAAAATTTTAAAAAACAACAACAGGGAGAGAGGTAGGGTATTCAAAGGAGCCAGCCGGCTGAGCTGACCATCTGGCCCGCACCCCACACATGCCCAGCCAGCTGAATTCCATCAATATTTAGAGGGGTGCACATTGCTAAAACATTGATCTGTTTTAGATGAAAGAGTAATCTAGGGATAGATCTCCTAGTAATTCGCCATCAGTATGTATGTGCTTTGTTTTTAGTTGTAAAGCCACCCTGAGTCTTCGGAGGAGGGCGGGGTACAAATGAAATAAAATGAAATAAATATCTAATGTCAAAAGGCTGGCTGGATAGCTCAGTGAGTTGGAACACCCAAGTTTGGGAGTTAGACTACCCACTTTCTTAGTTTTGCTTGAGCAAGTTATATATTCCTAGAGCAGTGGTGGCAAACTTTGGCACTCCAGGTGTTCTTGGACTTCAATTACCAGAACCCTAAGTCAGCACTCCTACTGATCAGGGCTTCTGGGAACTGAAGTCCAAGAACACCTGGAGTGCCAAGGTTCACCATCACTGGCCTAGAGGATTCCTAGAAGAAGGGAAGGGTCATCCATTTCTGAGTAGAAAACTCTAGGAAATCAGATCTGACTAACAGTGCTTAATTAATTAACACGATAAACACATGTTAAGAAAACTTTAAGAAAGTTTCTTTTAAATTTACAATTCCAACTTGCCATGCTGGATCAGGAAAACCTGAGAGATCTGTGGGGTTTATTCTAAAGTAAAACTTCCCAGCTTTTATCTGGGCCTTAACACTTCATCTCAATTTGAAGGCTGATGGCGGGAGATCTTGCTGTCTTAATACACACCAGCATATGAGGAAGAAAGCCTGAAACCTTGTTCTCTGACATCTAATTTGCAGGAGGGAGCTGTTTCATTTCAAAGTTGTCTGAGTAATCTGAAGTTGTACTTGAGTGGTCACATGCAAAAAAGGAGCAAGGAACCTTTACTTTTAAAAATAGTGTGGAAGAAGGACTTTCAGCAGGTAAAGCTTGCATGGCAAATTGTTTTTTCTACTTGCGTAAGAAGCAACACCTGCTTTATCCATCCAACTAGAAAGGTGCAGAAGCTATTCTTTCTTTTTAGGGGGAAATGTCTTGGATGTTGCAGTTTAGATGCAAATTCTCTACTTCAGTAAGAATTAGGTTAGGTCTGGCCACTTTTTCACATCCTGTTTCCTATAAGGATCTTTTACTAGCCCCTGCCTGCAGAACATAATTTTCTGATAGACCAAGCTAGACCTGGTTTTGATGAGCTTTCTGCTATTGCTCCCGAGATGTGTAAAATGACAATTTATTGTCAACTTACACTTGCATCCTGAGTTTCCTCCAGTGATCTCAGTGTGGTGTACAGAGTTCCTCTCCCCGTGCCTTTTACTCTCACAACAATCTTATGAGGTAAGTCAGGCTAAAGGACAGCAATCATGGTTACCTAGCACAATATGAAGACCTGAACATAGATCTCCTGGGTCCTTATACAGTGTGGGTTTTCACTTTTTTCTTCATGTTTCACCACATTTTGGCAAGTGTGCTTCACTCTAGAGGGGAGTGGTGGACAAAATATTTAGATCTCAAACTCTAAGCCAGTGGTTTCCAACATGGGGGCCATGCCCCACAGGGGGACTTCAATTCCAAGAAGCCTAAGTCAGTACATTGGCTGAACAGTACTTTGGGGAATTCACTTAGGCTTCTGGGAATTAAAGTCCAAAAACCAGAGGTTAAGAAATACTGCTCTAAGCACTAGGTCTTTTGAGCTAGAAAGAATGGTACAACATATTATTGGAATGATAATAATAATTTCGTGTCAGAAATTATTCTGGGTTGAAAGGATTTTGCAGAAGAAACTCCGCTCATGGAATGCCCGAATGAGGCTCCTTTCATGTCCCCAAGAGCTAGGACAGAGATGGGCACTCAATCCATCATAAGTTCAAATTGCCAACTTGGCAGCCTTCCAAGTAACCCTTCCAGGTAACCCAGGTCTCAAACTACCAACTGGCCAGCCTTCCAGGTAACAAAGCGAGCTTCTTAACCACTGAGACACATTGAAATAATGAGTCTGGGAGAGATGATTCAGCAGATACAGCTTGTTTGGTGTAGGGAACTACCAGGGTGTGCTTGCATGACTGAAGGAGATAGCTGCCATGTTTCTAAGCCAGAAATTGTTTCTTAAAGATGAGCCCCTTCTCTTTTCTTCTGTCATCTAAACTGATTAAGCTAGAGGCCTAGATGATGAAAAGCTAGCAAGATAGCTAAGCAAACATATTCCTAACCTGTGTTATCACCTCTGGATTCATCAATACATGAATATCACCAGCCACTCAGATGCTGTGATTCAAAAGTTTAAACTTTATTGTTTTCAGGGTAATGGAGAAGAAGGTTAGTGTTGTTAAATCATCCACAGAGATTTTTAAAAAAATCTTTGGCTGGTTATTTCTTTTTTAAATACTTTTAAATATGATCTGTGGGTTTTAATTGCATGCAGCTTGTCTGAAGCTGTTATGTACACCTGTTTGGGAAAAAATATCAAAGTTAATTTCTCAGAGAGGAGGAAATTGTACTTTAAAATGTGTCATTGTGAGGATTCAACTCCCTTGTGCCTTTGAGTCCATTCTTTGTTTCTCATTAGAGGCATCGCTGTCCTCTCTTCTTCCCTGGCGAGCCTGTCTCTTGTTTTTGGTGGCTGCTTTCCTTGAAGATGCTTTTTGATCCTGTATTCATTAAAACCTGATCCTGCTGCTTCCCAACAGTCCTAATGGTGTGTGAAATTATTTTCCCCCTTCTCATCGAGACCACTAATTCAGCCAACATCCACAGGGGTGGGGAAGAAATGCAATACCCACCCCTCACTGAAACACACAAAGCTGTCAAAAGCTTCCCGGAGTTATTCAACTCTTCTCCCCCTCCACAGAAGAGAAATTAATCTTCAGCTTGGCAATTGGCTTTCTGCAAAGGAAAAGCAGGAACTGACTTGAAGCAGTCTAAATACTTTTTTTATGGTGTATCCCCCCCCCACACACACAACCTGCAGATAGGCAGAGAAGAATATAGATAATTGGCCAGAGGGCATGGCAGCAGAAGAGGGTGATCTATCTCATGTGACAAGTGGCAAGGAGTTATGGATGGGAAACAGAACAAGTGTAACCAATAAGAGCAAAAGAAAAGTACACTTTCGTGGAGGGACAGAAAATGAATTGACTGGACGTTGTCGATCGGAGACAGCTGTCCGTTTCCTGATGCCGGAAGCAGATGAATGAAACAAACATGGTCATTAGGGCAACATTTATTTTTAAAAGTCATGCATACAGGCAACAACTGAAAAGAAACATGCAACTGATGGCAAGGCTTTGGATACATTCTAGAGACCAGTGAGATATTGGGGATGTAGTCATCGCCAGGTCAAACAGGGGAAGTCAAAGAGCCCTCCTGAGGTTATCAAGAGTACATGGACAGTAGCTTATGCTGTAGCTATATAACTTTTACTAGAGAACCGTTTAGAACAGGGGTTCTCAACCTTTCCAGGCTGGGGGCTGGGTCATGCTCTCTCAGTCATCTTCGAGGGCCGGATGGCCATTTTGCCCTGCCTGCACGATGTGGTGGCCATTTTGTTCCAACAGCTTCAAAGGGGGCAGCTTTTGTTTCTCTAATGCCCTTGGAGGGGGGCCACATGAAATGGCACTGTGGGCCAGATCTGGCCCACAGGCCTTAATTTGGGAACCCCTAATTTAGAGCCAGGCTTTCTAGTCTCACAGAGTCTATGCAAATGCCCCAAATCCTGACAGTTGAAGCAGGGGAGTTCTCTTTCACTCCCAGATTCATGTAGTCTTCACTCAAGGGTGCTGTGGCACAACATTCAAACATGGGCAGCCTCATGTCTAGCATCCCAGCCCTTGACTCTTGGCCACTGTTTCTTCTGGGCCTTTCAACTCACGGAGCAGTTTAAACTGATGTTACCACCCTGAGGGTGTTGGGTTGATTTCAAGATGATCACAGACTTGGGTCTGCCTCAGAATTTCCCCCTGGGTAGTCTGGCTTCTTGAGACTGGTCTGGGCCAGAAGCCCATGGTGACAGTTTAGGTGGTACTTCCAGGCACTTGTTCTCAAAAGCTATGGCTGGTGTTGGGAATGCAGCAAAATAATAGGACAACATGACCAGCACCTAGGAATTCTCCTTTTGCTCTGGAACAAGGAGCCACATATCAGTGCTATGACCTTCAATAGCTTTCTACTCCCCTCAAGCCTCCACCTCTTCTTCTTTTCTATTCCCAGTTGCAGAAAGAACAGTTATTTCTCAGTTGGGCCATTCCCCAAGGGCTGCCTCATTAGCCATGGTCACTTCTCAGTGTTGCTTCACCTGGCACAAGTTAAGTTCCAGTGCTGAAGCCCACAAAGGCCAGACATGTAGGTCAGTTCTAGTAACTCCCTCCACCCTTCTGGGTACAGAATTGGTCACAGAGGATGCTATAGTTAACCTTTATTATGGCCCACTGGTGGCCTTCCAGATGTAGTTGGATGATAGCTTCCATCATGCCTCATCATTGGCTATGTTGACTAAAATTAACAGGATTTGTAGTCCAACAATATTTGGAGGCCTGTGTGTTGCTCCTTGAGTCCTCTTCTTTGCCTATGGAGCCATACAAGTGAGTACCAATGCTCTTTTCAGGGTATTGTATCAAAGAGATAGTGCATGTTTATGGCTGTGTGAGCTATCACAGATAAGAAGAAAAAGCCAAGTAAGCTAAGGGCATTGGACCTCCTTGAGCAGTGGTGGTGAACCTTGGCACTCCAGCTGTTCTTGGACTTCAATTCTCAGAAACCCAAGTCCCTCATTTGTGTGGATTCATGGGGACTTGGCTTCTGGGAACTGAAATCCAAGAACAGCTGGAGTGCCAGTAAACCCATTCATGCAGATTCACAGAGACTTGGACTTCTGGGAATTGAAGTCCAAGAACAGCTGGAGTGCCAAGGTTCACCATTACTGTCCTAGAGGCAACATCAAAGGAAAGTACAAGTGGATCATGGCAGGCTGGGAAGTACAATATAAATAAAATGAGGACACAAGTTGTATTGTTCCTATAGAACAGTGGTTCCCATCATGGGGCCCATACCTCACAGGCAGACTTCAATTCCCAGAAGTCTAAGTCAATACATTGGCTGATCAGTGCTTTGGGGAATTGACTTAGGCTGCTGGGAATTGAAGTTCAAAAACCAAAGGTTGGGAAACACTGCTATAGAAGGAAACAGTGTAGTGGGAGAATGCTGCACCAGGAGGAGGGGCACTCAGATGCAGGATTCTGCTCAGCCATGAATCTCACTGGGGTTCTTTGGGCTATGAACCTCCTCTCATTCTAAGCTACCTTATAGGGTTGCAATGATGATAAAAGCAGGAGAATAAGGAACCACTATGAATATTGCCATGATTTCTTACAGAAAAGGGCAGATAGCTCATTTTAAAGTGATAATGGAGCTTGCTGGAAAGCTATTCTAATCTGGAAGCTTGATCCCATAATTTCTTTGTGTTTATGAAAGACTGGCCACCAATTCCCTCCAAGGAATCTTTTTCATTGGTCACCTCCTGGGTTGTGTAATTTAACTTAATTCTCCCAGCAATTGTAAATAAGTGGTCTTTGTTTCTGAACTCAGTTTTTGATTTGGTTTCTTCCCTAATTTGATTCAGACCAGTTCATATCTAAATCCCAACTGAAGTTTGAAAATCAGCATCTTCCAATGACTAGCATAAGGAAACAAAATGTACCATAATTCCCCCACTCCCAATGTCTATTATTTACATTGTGTGCCTTAAAGTCCATTCTGATTTATGGCAACTATTCCCAGGGTTTTCTTGGTATATAGTTTGTTGTTTTCTGTCTGGCTGGACATCCTGCTATGGTAATGGAGAGACGGTACAGCCAGTGACTCAACATCGAGTGTTGGGTGGCTGTAAATAACCTGGTTCCCCAAAGCGACCAATGGCTACAGGCAGATTAGCCCCTTTGGGCAGGGTGATGGCCCCCTTAGTGGAGGAAATGCCACTTGGAACCATCATATTGGGCCCAACAGCAAAATGAGCGGAGGAGGAACTCTGATTCCCAACGGTCATGGAGTTGGAAGAGGCCATGCCAGATGGACTGGCTGTGAAGTCACACCTTGTCCATATCCTCAAGGCTGCAGCAGTCCATTGCAGTCCCGGTGTTAAATCCTGCATGTCTCATTTAATATATGCCACAGGAGTTGGCTCCGAGATCATAGTGTGTGGGTCACTTCATGGCAAGCTGGGATCCACCTTAAACAAATTCATGCCAGTGACATTTTTTCCTGCTTGCCTCAGAAGGCGAAGGTGGCCCAGAACCTTCCAGCCTTCAAAACCAGTCTTCCTTGTGCCCTGGGGTGGGAAAAAACATACTTGGATCAAGTTGCAGCCAACAACAAATTTGTTGTTACATACTCTTAAGTGGGACCCAACTTATAGCAGGCCAAGTGGGGCTTTCAAGGTAACTGAGCTATTTAAGGAGTGGTCGGTTCAGTTTCACACCTCCAGTGAGTTTCCTTGGCTGAGAGGTGATTTGAACCCAGGTCCCCTGCATCCTAGTCCAACACTCTATCCACTATACCACACTGGGTACCCAGGTTCAAGGCTATACAGGTTGGTTCTTTCCCCCAGGCTATCAAACTCCTGACCTTGGGCTCTGCAGACAGATACCAAATCTACCGAGCAGTCCATCCAGTTGCTGGAGGAAGAGCAGAATTAAATGGAACAAACAAACCAACACTAGCCATATATCAAAACAATTCCACATATATTACAATACTTCTTGAGCTGGGTTCTATGATGACATCTCACACAATCAGCATCTCAGAGTAAGAATTTTGCTGTGTGAGAGACCATAAATGCCAGTTTTTAGGAACCTTCTAATATATTATATGGACAAAATAGCCTGGTTTTGCTCTGCGATCGTGCTGATGAAGAAGCAATACCTTTTCCCTCCCTTTCCCACATGACTAAGAAGGCTCCAAATGCTTGCATCTTTGAATAATTACTGTGAGGTCATGTCAGGTCTCATTTGCTGAGTGTGCTCTCTTTTTCTCATTCTCTCAATTTTTTCCCCTTCTATCCAATTTCATTTATTAAGAAAACAGAGTTGCTTTGGGGACCAACTCAGACAGGAGGGGATGAAAGGAAGAAGAGATAAGCTGCCAAGTTCTTCCCTCCATGGACACCTCATTTTGGCTGGCTAAGAGATAAAGCTTCATCTTTCTCTGAAGATCTATCGCCCAGCTTCTTCCAAGAGGGGCTGATGGATGGAGAAGTAATATCATCAGCTGGCGAGTTCTGTGTCCATGTGAATAGCTCACTCATATCTCTGGAACAACCATGAACTGACAAGAATCCTCAGAAGGGTTTACAGCAGAAGTCCGTTTTCAGAAACAAAATTAATAAGAAGAACAAAGCAAGCATTGCGAGCATAGGCCATAGTGACCAGCTTTTGGATAAAACAAAGGGCTTATATTTATGATCAAGGTTAACCCCTGTGGTGGGGAATGGGTATAGATAGACCCTCGTTCCATCCTTATCTTGTCGCATTTCAGACACTAAGCAGAACCACGAAGCAGAACCAAGTTTGAGTAGTCCTTGGATGGGAAACCACCCAGCACTACTGGGATCACCAGCAGCCCTGGTGGCATAGTGGTTAAACTGCTGTCCTGCAACCATCCTTTCTTTCCCCACCACCCAATTCACCAGCCCCCTTTGGGCACCCTAGATGTCTACACTGGTCATTGTGTCTTCAATCCTCCCCCATTTTGTGCCTCCATTCACGTATGCAATTTCTTTCATTGAACCTCTGTTTAAAATAGTACATCAGATGTATATAAACACCTTTAAAAAACAAATTAAAAAGGGGTGAGCACAGGGCATGACATCATGTGATGTTGTGCTCAGTCCAACTCAATGCCAATTGAGTGGCAATTAACTAACCTGATAACCCTGAGGACTAGTGGCCTTCGGTGGCAAAGTCCACAGGGGAGGGTCCATAGTACTAGGATGCATGCCCACCCACACCAGATTAAAACAAAGGAAAAAAGCTCTGTAACTTGAATATGTGTTTGTAAAAACAAATTGGAAAGGAAACAGTGAGATATGGTGCTATATCTGCTTGGATCTAACACACGACAGTTACACTTTCCTCAGTTTATTGCAAAGGTATAGTTTCAGCCTCAGTGAACTAAAATTGTACTACCGTATGTACTCGACTATAAATCGTCTCGAATATAAGTCGAGGTACCTAATTTGGACCTCTAAAACTAGGGAAATAGATTGACCCAATTATAAGTTGGGGGTGGAAAATGCAGCAGCTGCTAGTGAGTTTCAATAATTAAAATTAAAATGGGACCCTCCCTTTCTCTCTTGCCCTGTCCGGCGCATTACAATAATCAAGTCTGGAGGTGACCAGGGTGTGTGTGATCATGAGCAAGGAGTCCTGATCAAGGAGCAGGTGTAACTGGCGCACAACACAAAGTTGTGCAAAAGCCCTCCTGGCCACGACTGCCACCTGCTCTTTGAGCAGTAGAGCAATGTTATTGACTTGACATTGTGACTTATGTGTTGTTACATGTCACTGTATTATTCACTACGTATCATTGACATGACATTGTAACCTATGTATTGTTGTTACATGTCACTGTATCATTTACTGTGTACATTATTTACTGTGTAGTTATTGGGTATATCGTCTAACTATTTGTAAGCTGCTCTGAGTTGGATTCCCTGATTGGGCGGAATATAAGTATGAAAATTAAATTAAATTAAAATACATGAAAATACAGTAAATAATTAATTAAGACATTTGTGTGGGTATGTTTTTGAGTTTTTACGGTCGTGTTAGTGCTTTTTAAAAATGTATGTTTGAATTTGCACCACCTCATTTTGGGACCTTTGGGGTCATTAACCCGAGCATAAGTCAAGTCCCCTTTTTGGACCTTATTTTGGGGGCTAAAAAACTAGACTTATACTCGAGTACAGTATATAAACAGTATTCTGCTGTAGTAACATAAGGAGAGATAGGCAATCAAGGAAACAGTACATTTGCTTGTAAGTACAGTATTTATTTACAAACTCCTACTTTGAAAAGTAGCACATCTGGTACAGAAACAATTAAAACAATTGCCCACAAATTAAAAGAATCCTTCAAAAATGAATTTTAAACATTCGTATTCAGGGTCTCTCTTTCTTTTTCGGAAGATCTGTGGAGCATTTCATTTCAGTCTTGTTATCAAGGAACCTAGCAGAATGGTTCAGCTCTTATTTAGTTTGGGGTCAGTAGTGCGATTTCCCAGTAGAAAAGTCGTGGGTTTTGAGAACTATCTGAAGAATATTATAAAAAAAGGGGGAAAGCAGTGTCAGGAAATCTAATGAGAAGGGCTCTGAAATGTAACTATAAATGATCTTGATTGTGTGTATAGAGTGGGGAGATATCTTGCCTTTGATTTGCTAACCACATGCATCCTATGCAATGATGTAATTACAGCTTCCGATAAGGATGCATTTATCAGATGTGATAGTTAGAGCTTGCAACTAGAGATTTCACGTTTGTTAAAAATTAATTTGTTATGCAACTTGTTATGAAGCACCCTCTTCCATATCTGTTTACTTTGCAATTTGTTCTTACAAAAAAATGACTCCTAAGTCACCTCCATCCATTGTTACTTTATAAAAACAAGAATACTGTACAGTCAAATAAAAATGGACTGATACATGAAAATTTTATTTTCAGAATGCCTACTGAATATTTTCTCCTTAATTAGCAAGAAAAGGTATTGACTAAACTTGACTAACAACAGAAAGGAAATAAGTGATGTAACCAGCGGTGGGCTTCAGCAGGTTCGCACCAGTTTGCCAGAACCGGTAGCAGAAATTGTGACTGGCCATGCCCATTCAAGTTTTGAAATAAAGTAGTCCTAATCCAGGTGCAATGCAGGGCTTCCCCCCTGGTCACGCCCACCATACCACTCCCACAGAGTAGGTAGTAATTTTTTTTGAATCCCACCACTGGGCAGGCATCACTAGATCGCCCACCCAGTCACATGGCCATGCTCACAGAGTAGGCCATGCCCCAAAAGTAGGCCACACAATGTAGGCCATACCCACAGTGTGGTAGTAATTTTTTTTGGAGCCCACCACTGGATGTAACTCTTCAAGACCACATCCCCAATGCCCAGATAAAAGAACAAAGCAGACTGGGTGGAGCTGTTGCTGAATATCACAAACGGAAATTGCACTGGGCTGGACACGTCTCTTGAATGACAGATAGGCGTTGGACAGCAGCAGTCACTGAGTGGTATTCCAGAGGAGTAAAAAGACCTCTTGGCAGGCCCTCCAAAAACGGGAAGACACAATTGTAAAGTTTTGGTCAAACCTAAAGAGAGCATGGCAGTGAAATGAATGGAAAATGAGTTGCAACCAGCAGAAATTTATCCCTTGATAATCTGGCCAATTAAGGAATCAAGGAAAAAAAGTGATGTAACCAGTTGTTGTTGTTATTATTATTATTATTTGCCATAGGAATCTTATTAAACTTTGTTCCCCATTAAAAGCAGCATTATGATTTGAAATATTTTAGCTCCGAACTCCTTAAAAATGAGTATATAAAGTTTGGGCAACTTAAGAGGATGTGTGGTCATTTTTGTCCTCCTTGGACTTCTTTCACATAACTGCTGCTTCCACACAACTCAGATTTCGCAATCCCCTTCACCAGTTCATAAAAATGGCCATTGTACCCCCTAAGGCCTGGTGGAAGAGTGGGGTTTAATCTACCAGTTTATGGCAACATTTTCTCCAGCATGGTGGCCTGGAGGAAGTCACACAGCGGGGGACCAGGCAAGGCAAGCATGGCGGATGGGCCATCCTTTGGGTACCTGTTCCAGTTAGAAATAATAAGCAGAACCAAACTTAATTCAATGTGTTGGTATAGTTCAGTGATGGCGAACTTTGGCACTCCAGGTGTTCTCGGTGTACAATTTCTAGAAGACCAAGTCAGCACTCCTGCTGATCAGGGCTTCTGAGAATTGAAGTTCAAGAACCACCTGGAGTGCCAAGGTTCTCCATCACAGGTATAGTTCAGTGAGCTGGAGTGCCTAGCTTTGGAGTTGGGGATGCCAGGAGTTTGAATTCCCACTGTGCCTTCCAGGAGAATGGCCAAAAGAGAGGTGGATGGGGCTAAATGCCCTGCCATGTGGGCAGATTTGGGCAAACTGAACTACTCCAGAGCAACACCACAAGGAGAAACTGGTGAACAACGTCTTACTTCTTTGTATCTAAAACAAACCAACCCAGAAGAGGTGCTGTAAATTGAATAGGCGCATCATTATTATAAGCTGAGGCTCAATTTTGGACCCTCTTCAGAATGCAAGAGTGCAGTCGTTAATGAAGGAGTGTGTTATTTCACACCCATGATAATTAGTCAGCTTCCATGCTGATTGTCTCTTAGTCATCGAAGCAACTCATAACCATTATTAGCCAGTACTTGTTGTCCCCTCTCCCACTCAGCTAAAGCTAATTCATACATTTATTCTAATCATCAAACCTTCCTGATGTTAGATTATAAGAGGCTGCAAAGCACAATTATTATCCATGTATTAGTTATTTGGGCTATAAAGAGCATCGCAGTTCAATGCATCCACTTCCCAGGTGGCAAGGCATAGCTTGGTTTCATGTAACAATCTCCTAGGCTTTAAATAGCTTTTTATATCCATTCATAATAGCAAAAGAAGTGTTTTCCCATTTCTGCATTAAAAAAGGGCAAAATAGGACAGTGTGTTTAAGAGATCATTCTTTAGTTCAAAGCTGCATCCTGTGATGCCACTGCTCAAAATTATGGAGTCCATTTTGGTTACTTACATTTTTCGGCTTAAGCCATCCTGACTATTAGAACTCAAGCCAATAAAACAATTGAAGCCTCTTTTCTGTCCATTTAATTTCTGGACAATTAACCCGTTACATAATCTTTGCAGAGTGGTGCAGCTAGCATGTCCAAAAAGATTAAGGCTGGACGTTTTGAAATGCAAGCCCTGTTAAGTTCTCTTTTTCTTTCTTCTTGGTTCCTATTGTATAAATGCTAGGTATGCTTTTAGTAGAAGGAAAAAGCAAAGTGACCAATCGTTTAAAAATATGATATGGAAAGGTGTACACATGGCAGCTGTTTCTGTTGAGTTTGCAGCAGGCAATCCCATCGTGCTTTTGTATTTGATTTGTATAGTAGCATGGAGAGGAGAAGGGTCAGTATTTTGCAAACATAGCCATTGGCTTTTTAAAGCCTAAACAGCCAATCAACAGGCTAAATATTTCTTCCATCCAATGGGAACTGCCTTTCCGCTCTAAATTCTCTTTGTATTGTCGATGTACTGCTACTCCTAGCTGAGTCTAGTCTGTCTGACTGAATGGTTCAGTTGTCTTTCTGACTCAAAATGCTTTTTAGTCTCCAAAGCCAGTCACGTAGTACCCTCTCGCAAACATCGTTTGCCTGAGAGATTGTTCTTCCTGTCTTTTTGCAACCAAGATGAATTGAACTGCTGTATTATATTTTTGCCATATACCTGACAAATTTATTGGAACACAATATTCTTTCATGCCTGTTCTTGGGGTGGGGGGTGGGGGAATGGGTTTCTAAATTTTGCAGAGTTCATTAGAGAGACCAAGCAGAGTGACCCTTTTCTTTAGATCGGAGAATATCTCTTTTTTTCCTATTGGTTGGGACAAGCTGACGAAATTAAAGGACTATTTCCCATTTTGACTTTCCAATATTGCAGGGATTCTCAACCTGTGGCTCACAGGCCAGATGTGCCCCCCCCACCGCCACCAACACCAGGCAATGCCATGTAGTGTAGGAAGGGCAAAATGGCCATCCAGCCCCTGAAGCTGCCTGAGGGAGCGTGACCCGGCCCCCAGCTTTAAAAAAAAATTGAGAACCCTTGCAATATTGTATCCTTCTTTAAAAAATATAGCCTGACTTTGGAGCAAGAAGTGGCTGGGGGGGGGGGGAGCTTTTACGAGTCGGAGGCCAGGGGAACATCAGGAAAGATTACTGTAAAAGTCATTTGATGACCAGAGAGAAATTGGAAAAGATGGGAAGTGGAGGGGGGGAGGAACAGTACTTTTGCCAGAGCCACTGAGGAAAGGAGATCAAGGTCCCATCTGGAAGGGCGAGAGGCCAAAGGCACAGAGCAGATGGAGGCTGGTAGTGACAGCTGGTGGAGACGCGCTTTCATGTGTAAAGTTTGCTCCACCGAGAGTTTGGCATGCTGGCTTCGAAGGCAGCCTTACATTCACACTCTCCCTCCACCCTCCCCAATATAGCACTAGGGAAGCAAGTTGGAGCAGCAAGCCAGGTCCAGGGGCTGCTTGTTAATTAGAAGAGGGGTTTCTAAAAATTATACTATAGCCACAGGTTTCAGCTGGCCTGAGTTCAGAGGTAGATGGCAGGACGGAGTATAGTTCAAGGAATCAGCCCCCTTGCTTTGGTACTCCCTGCTGTTGCTTACTATATATATTACATTTATAGTCTATCTTTCTTACAAGAGATTTCCTTCTCCCCACTTTATCCTCACATCAACACAATGAGATAATCCAGGCTTAGCATTTCTGATGGATCCAGGTTCAGTCAGACGTATTCAAGGCTCTGTGAGGATCTGAACCCAGGCCTCCCTAGGTAAGGTTGCCCTTGCTCAAAAGCCAGTCATATCCGACTCTAGGGTTGTGCTCATCTTTGCTTACAGCCAAAGAGCCAGCGCTGTCTGCATCTGCAGATGTTTTCATGGACATGTATGTGGTAGGCATGTCTCAACACCAGAGTGCACAGAACACAGTTTACCTTCCCACCAAAGTGGTCTCTATTTATTTCTTGCTTTTGAACTGCAGGTCTCCCTACGCCTAGTCTAACTCTCCAACCCCAACGAACCTGAACCCATAAGGCTATACAGTACAGTACATACGAACTTAATAGCTTGTAAAAGTAACTTCCAACCCACTGCCCCCAATGGCCAAACCAACAGCATTTCCCAAACTTTGGTTTTGGGACTTCAATTCCCAGAAGCCTAAGTCAATTCCCCAAAGCACTGATCAGCCAATGTACCGACTTAGGCTTCTGGGAATTGAAGTCCACCAGTGTTCTACAGAACAGAGTTTGGGAAATGCAGTGGTAGATTATGAAAATTGTAGTCCAAGAAATTACTTCCCAAAGCTCTGGATGAGGGAGGAGGGAAGTCAATGCAGAAAGATGGCGCTGATTGTAATTATGCACCACCACCATCATGACACGAGGACCTCCAGTTTGGGTGCTAAACCATCCCAAAAAGGGATAAAAACCTGACTTGGTCAAGATCCAGTCCCTCCACATTACTGCCTCTATTGCTCCGTCTCATATTTAATGGTCATCTGGAAGGCAGCTTCCTCTCTTCCAAAAGCCACCCTCCACTGCTCCAAAATCCAGCTAACTATTTTTACATTTTGTAGAGAAACTTCATCCGACCACGTCCTCCTTCCTTTTCTTAGAAGTGGCTTCATGGTATTTTTCTTATGCCAAGCAGCCCTAAGCCTAAAAGAGCATTCTCTATGATCATAGAAGGGCTGCCAGCCATTGCAGGCTGCAGCTGGGTACCGCCAATTCCCTCTATGATCTTTTAGCCAGGGAAGGAAACACACAGTGAAACAGAAGTGGCAGCTTTCAATGTCCAAGTTGGCTCCAGCAATGCTCATAATCATAGGGATCAATATACAGGATTTGGACTTCTACTTGCTTAATTAGTACAGTCTATGACTGGCCTTGGCGTAGTCCTTTCTAGTTTTCCACTGTTCTTTTGAGAACCAGAAATACATCCGTTCTCTGATCAGAGGGGGAAAGATCACAACTTGGGCAGCTTCTGCCACCTACTCAAAAGAAGCTGCTTCTTTTTGTGTCTGGCCAGATTATTACCAGAGCTTTGAAAATGACTAGTTACAAATGCTGCTAGTTGTAATATGCTCTTTTTCCAGCTTAGAATTACATTATAACAAACAAGTTCTTCGATATAACATTTTGGTTACTTTTAGAGTTACAAAGGTGTAGCCATAATATATGAAAGAGGAGAAGTCCGTACTCCAGCTGTGCCTCCTACTACTAAAGTCAACTAGACTAGACCCAAGTAATTAATAGGCTTTATAGAACTGCTCCCTTAATAAATCCCATTTATTCAATGGCTATAATTCTAGTTATGATTATGTTATAGGTTTTTTGTTGTTCAGTCGCATAGTTAATTCCGACCCTTTGCGACCCCATGGACCACTGTCCGCCATGCACTTCTGTCCTCCACCATCCTCCTCAACTCACTCAGTTCTGTGCCTATTGTCTCTACAATACCATCTAGCCATCTCATTTTTGGCCGCCCCTTTTTTCTTTTGCCCTCCACTTTTCCAAGCATCAAGGCTTTCTCAAGTGAATCCTCTCTTCTCATTTGATTTCCAAAGTACTTTAGCTTCATCTTTACTATTTGACCTTCTAAGGAGCAGTCAGGGTTAATTTCTTCTAAGATTGACCTATTTGTTCTCCTCGCTGTCCAGGGGACTCTCAAAACTCTCCTCCAACACATCTCAAAGGCATCTATTCTTCTGCGCTCAGCTTTCCTAATGGTCCATCTCTCACAACCATACATTGCCACTGGGAATACGATTGCTTTGACTATACGAATTTTTGTTTGCAATGTGATGTTTCTACTTTTCACTATGTTCCCCAGGTTTATATTATAGGTATCCCCTGGTATTTATTGGGGATATGTTCTCAGACCTTCTGTGGATACCTGAAACTTTGGAAAACAGTGAACTTTATATTTTACTGTACATACCTGAGTCATAAAAGCAGGGGAGAGGTTTCAAAGGTATCTGTCATTCTATATGAGAGCTAACAAAATGTCTTTGTTCCTTGTAAATGCTGACTACCATAACATCAATCAGGAATTTAACTTTAATTAATTAATTAGACCTATCTTCTTACACCTGGAAGGAAAAAAATAATAATTTCACAGAGTAGTAGGTCCTTGTTATTCCTATTTCTGCTTGTGGGGAACTGAGGCCTGAGGGCTGAAGCTTGCCCAATGCCACATTGATTTATACACAGTATGAGCGGGTGGTAGCCTCAGCATATCAGATCTTCACTCTAAAAGCCACCAGTGTGTGGCTGCAGTGCTATATATGCTTAGCACATAATTGATACAACAGTGGCTCAGTTTACTTCTGAGTAAACATGGCTTTGCAAATGGGGTTCTTGAGAAACTCATTTTTCAATAAAGCCTCAGGTTTTAAGTCAACGATTCACTGACAACCATGCTACAAATGTGAACACAGCATGCTTCTTGCAGGAAGATCATTTAGTGCTTAATTGTAATAGTCCTTTGCCTTGAAAAAACATCTTCTGCTGGAAAGAGGGTATAGGTAAAGGTCACCCTTACTTGAAAGCCAGTCATATTTGACTCTAGGGTTCAGTGCTCATCTGTTTGTAGCCAAAGAGCCAGTGCTGTCCGCGTCTGCAGATGTTTCCGTGGATACATGACAGGCAAGACTAGACACCGCAGAACGCTGTTTGTCTTGCCACCGAAATGGTACCTTTATCTGCTTGCAATTTCTTGCTTTCAAACTGCTAGGTTGGCAGGACCTGGGACAGAGATAGGAGCTCACTCTGTCATGCAGCACTCAGGTGTCGAACTGCTGACCTTCCAGTCATCAAGTTTAGTGTCTTAACCACTAAGCCACCATAGACCCAAAAGAGGGTATAGCAATGTAGTAAAATAAACACAACAGATGCATCCTGAAAGAAATACAAGGTGAATAAGGCAGTGACAAGGCAGGTCTTTTTCTCTTCCTTTTATTTCTTACAAAGCATTCTTTCTCATCTGCCAAGAATTTCTCTTTTTCCACATCCCTCAACCCCAGGCCCAATTCCTGGTGAGAAGAGGGATAGCAGATGTGGGAGTGTTCACCCCTTTTATGTGAATTAAAACAAAATCCTCAATCAAAAAAAGCCTAGGTTGTTTTGGGAATAAAAACAATACATCTCTCCCCACCCCACCACTCCCATAAAACCCTATTCAGACAGCTTAGCAGGCTGGACATGTGGTTCCCCCGCCATAAACACACCATAAATGCACCTGCAGATGTTGTAAATGCGTTTCTGACAGCTGCAGGTGTATTTACAGTGCATTTTTGCCTGTTTGACGCTGCTGATGGCAGAGTGTTTTTAGCTGTTTTGGCCACTTGCGGCACCATGGGCTAAGTCCGGCCCATGGGCCGTAGGTTGATAACCCCTGCGCTATTCCCTTTCTCCTAGCACTCATCCTGAATCCATTACAACAAGAGGTACCAGGGAGTAAGACAATAAGTTAAGAGTTCATTAGGCTTGAGGTTTCCAAGAGAACCATTCCACGTCTCCTTAGTGTGAGGTTTTCTTGGATGCTTTCCCAAATTTGGCATCTAGTCCAAGTCCTGCAGTGAAAGAAGAGAGAAACAAAGGTTTTCAGGGAACAGTCTACAGAGGACTCCAGGTACTACATTGCCCGTCAATACCTTTGAAGGTTCTCCTTCTCAGATCAGGAGTCTGCGGCAAGCTGGCCAGATATTCCTGGCTTGACAAGGAATGCCTCCAACATGGCTTCTGTAGGTAACATGGTTTGTGCTTTTGCCCCAACTTTCACTTTTAAACACCTCCCCTTTACTAGTACACATACAGATAGAAGATTCATTTCTCTTTGGGTTTCCCCCCTCCATTTTGTTCCTTTTGATGCATATCAGAGAAACTCAAGATGGAGGCCAAACTATTTTGCTATGGTTATTTCTGCCGTATTTGTCTCTCTGTAAGCACACATATGTTACACGTCTGTATCTAAATAGAGATACATATGGTTTATGAGACTAGCACAAGCAGAGGTCAAGTTGCACTCTATTTTCTCTCAGTGCCACAGTGCCAGATGGTTCTGCTATCTAAATTTCATTAATTCACCCATTCCTCTATTTATATCCTGCCTTTCTAGGCTTGTGTATCCCCCAAGGTTGCTTACAATGCCACCATAATAAGCTGAAAACTGGTAAAATTGATTAAAAAACAGCAGGATACAACACTATGATGTCATTTTATTCCCCACCTGCCCCAAATGCTGACCTAAACAGTAAGTGTTTAGCCCAGTGGTTCCCAACGTGGGGCACACACACCACAGGGGGACAATTACATTTTTAAGGGGGAGAACTGGAGAATGAGTTATTAACAGTTAATGGCCTTTTAAACTTCCTCTATGTAAATAGGAGTTTATGTTTTGAATAATAAGAATTATATGTCATGGGGGGGAATCAGGATTTTAGAGATGCTTAAGTGGGACATGGCCAAAAAAAGGTTGGGAACCACCGATTTAGATCCATCTAGACATAGCTAAGGAGGAACTAGACCAGTGGTGGTGAACCTATGGCACGTGTGCCAGATGTGGCACTTGGAGCCCTCTCTGTGGGCACCCATGCAGTTACCCTAGCAAGAGTTTGCCCTGCCCCTCTGCCCAGCAGCCCAATGAAAAGGCTTCCTCCCTTCCTCAGCACAAAATTTACCCAACCCCTCTGCCCAGCAGCCCAATGGGAGCACTTCCTCCCTCCCCCAGCAGAGTTCGCCCCACCTCTCTGCCCAGCAGCCCAATGGGAGCGTTTCCTTCCTCCCCTGTTGCTGTGTTGGCACTTTAAGATAAATAAGTGGATTTTGGGTTGCAGTTTGGGCACTCAGTCTCTAAAAGGTTTGCCATCACTGAACTAGACAACCTCTTAAGGGAGACTGTTTTGCATTTTGAGGGCCACCACAAAAACCCACTTCTTCCCCATTCCCCACATCTAGACTAGCCCAAATGACCCCAGAAGTAGAACGACGTTCTCAGGATAGTTCTTCTGGAAGGCATACTCTTTGTCCAGCTACGTAGAGCTCTAAAGGCCAGAACAAGCACCATGAACTGAGTCTTCTTTTGTGGCAGATAGTCGTAAAACAGGGTTGGAGAGACATAGAGAAACTAAGGGCCACTTTGACTTTAGGAAAAGAGCCTGCAATCAACAATCTAGTGCTAAAAGGCAGGGCTAAAGCTAAGAAGAAGCAGGACTACCCTTTCCTTCACCTACCATCCATCCTTCTATTCTTTTGCTTTTTCACACATCCCAGGCAATACATACACACAAACCCCTACCTTCCATTTCAAAAACAAACCCTGCAAAATGGCTTAACATCTGTTATAGCTGTCTTATCTCCTGAACTTCCAAGCAATCCAGAGATTGGAAGGATGGTAAACTGAGTACACTATGCAGAATATAAATAAATCTTGCACATTTTAGGTTCAGGTCCTACGTAAAAATGTAAACAGGAAGTCTGGTTCCTGTATTTCAGAGTGGAAGCTGGAATACAAAGGAAAGATTGTCCCTTTGATAGGTTTAGATCTTTCACTGCATCTGTTGTTATTTCTAAATGGTACGCAAGCCAAAGATAATCTTTCACATGAAGGTGGCTATATGAAAGCAGATGCTATATATCTGTGATGGCAAACCTTGGTAAACCCATTCATGTGGATTCACAGGGACTTGGGCTTCTGAGAATTGAAGTTCCAGAACAGCTGGAGTGCCAAGGTTTGCTATCACTGATATATATCCAGCAGACTTTGCTGAACTACTTTGAGAATTTTGCAATGAGATGAAGCTGTGATGCCCCCAGTGAAGAAATGTGGGATGGCATGCCAGAGGGCCCACTTACCAAGGAATACCAGGATCGTGCCCACCCACTGCAAACTGGTGATGGGATTGGCAAAAAGGACAACTGAGGCCAAAATGGTAAAGAATTTACGGGTTGTCGTAACGATTGAGCATGTTAGGGGGCCAAAGTACACCACAGTCATGAAGATGAAACTCTGCAAAAAGACAGGGAAAAAAATATGATCAAGCTGGAAAGACATAAATAAGACCAATACCCTTTCTGGAAATTGGAAACATTCTTTTTTTGGACTCCTTAAGATTTACTAGTCAGTATAACTCTGCTGTTGACCATCGCCTTCCCCTGTGGACTTCACCACCCAAGCAGCTAGACCTCAGAGTTATCAGGTTAGTTAACTGTCGCCTAATATTCAGTGTTGAATAGCTGGCAGTATGGTATACAGTACTCTATTACTATAGCAGGATGGACAGACTACAGTCATAGTCAGACTATCAGTCATAGTCAAAATAAAAAGAACTGGATTGCATCTACATCTCAAGAATCACAGGATCCTACCACTGATTGATAAATTAAGAGGCACAGTACATGGGTGAGAAGGTGAATTATGGCTTTGGGAATACATAGGAGTTTAAAGAGCACTTGTTAAATAGGTCATTGGACCATTAGATACATGTCTACATTCACATTGACAGTTTGAATCTCAGAATTATGTCTCTCAAACAGCTGTGTATTTGTTTAAAATGATTGTCTACTGCAGTTGGCTCTGGAATGTGAAGATCACCCTGTAAAGCAGTTCAGCAATATGTGAAATAAATGAATAAACACTGTGCTATTTACACACATTATGGCCCATTATTTCAAAGTCTTGAACCCTTGAATACTGTGACTGACCAGTATTATTGTACACACAGCCTGTTCTTCTGAACCTAGAATTTCTTAGGACTTCCAACTCAGCATTAAAAAAAGTGATGAAACAAACCAGGATTTGTGACAACAGGTTAGCTTATGTTTGGATTTATCTAAATCAGTGTTTTCCAAATGCTGGTTTGTGGACTTCAATTCCCAGAAGCCTAAGTCATTTCCCCAAAGCACTGATCAGCCAATATACTAACTTAGGTTTCTGGAAATTGGAGTCCACTTGTGGGCTGTGTACCCCCTGTTGGGAACCACTGATCTAAATCAAACCTTTAGTTTATGGACTTCAATTCCTGGAAGCCTAAGTCAATTCCCCAAAAGCACTGATCAGCCAATATACTAACTTAGGCTTTTGGGAATTGAAGTCCAAAACCCAAATGTTTGGAAACACTGATCTAAACCATAATCCCAGCCTCAGATGTCATATGGAGATGCTTTCCTGTCTTGTTTAGCTACTCTTGTGAAGTGAGGAGTGAAGCAGGTGCAAACAGGTTACATGTGCCAGCAATCTATAACTTTATGTCAGGATTTACTGTCTGACCAGACATTCCACTATGGTAATGGAGTAGACCGTACAGTCAGAGACTCAACACTGAGTGCTGGGAAGCAGTTAATTAACCTGACTCCCTAAATGGACAAACAGCAATGGGCGGATGAGCCCCTTTAGGTGGGGTGATGGTCCCCTCAGTGGAGGAAATGCCACTGGAAACCATCATATTGGGGACAACAGCAAACTGAGCGGAGGAGGAACTCTGATTCCCAATGGTCATGGAGGCAGAAGTGGCCATGCCAGATGGACTGGCTGTGAAGGCGCACCTTGATAATATCCTCAAGGCTGCAGCAGTCCCTTGCAGTCCCGGTGTTAAATCCTGCATGTTCCATTTCATGTGTACTGCAGGAGATGGCTCCTAGATCATAGTGTGTGGGTCATTTCATAGCAAGTTGGGATCCACCTTAAACAAATTCATGCCAGTGACATTTTTCCAGGAAAAATATACATTCTCGAATACGAGTTGCAGTTAACGACTACACCAAGATTCCTGACTTAAAGTGAATGGGCATGCATTTCCAATATTAACAAAAGCAGGTGCAAACAGGTTACATGTGCCACAAGAGAATGCTTTGTGCAAAAATCTTCTTCTTGTTGTTGTTGTTCAGTTGCAAGTCGATTCCGACCCTCTGCGATCCCATGGACCACTGTCTGCCAGGCACTCCTGTCCTCCACCATCCCCCTCAACTCGCTCAGCTCTGTGCCCATTGTCTCTACAATACCATCTAGCCATCTCATCTTGGGCCATCCCCTTCTTCTTTTGCCCTCGACCCTTCCAAGCATCAAGGCTTTCTCAAGAGAATCTTCTCTTCTCATTTGATGTCCAAAGTACTTTAGCTTCATCTTTATTATTTGACCTTCTAAGGAGCAGTCAGGGTTGATTTCTTCTAAGATTTACCTATTTGTTCTCCTCGCTGTCCAGGGGACTCTCAAAACTCTCCTCCAACACCACATCTCAACGGCGTCTATTCTTCTGCGCTCAGCTTTCCTAATGGTCCAGCTCTCATAACCATACATTGCCACAGGGAATACCATTGCTTTGACTATGCGAATTTTTGTTTTCAATGTGATGTCTCTACTTTTCACTATGTTCCCCAGGTTTCTCATTGCTTGCCTCCCAAGAATCAGTTGCCTTTTTATTTCATGGCTGCAATCACCATCTGCAGTGAGCTTAGATCCTAAGAAAGTAAAATCTGTCACTGCCTCTACTTCTTCCCCATCTATTTTCCAGGGACTGATAGGGCCTGTTGCAAAAATCTTATGATTACCTAAGCTTTGCTCTTCTATGGAAATACTATGACCCATTATTTCAAAGCTCTGAACCCTCACCTAAGAGAAGACAATGTGACTGACCGGTTCGCCTGATTGGGGCGGGATAATAAAGCTAAATAAATAAATAAATAAATAAATAAATAACATTCTTGCACTGGTATTCTATGGAAAGCATGCATTGCCTCCTACTCCAGAATTGTTCTGATAAATAAGACATTTGGGGATTGGAGGAACTGAGGATTGAGGGGCTTCCTGCTCTTTATTCTTTTGTTGTTGTTCAGTTGCATAATCAAGTCTGACCCTTTGCAACCCCATGGACCATGGCAGACCAAGCACCCCTATCCTTCACCATCCTCTGCAGCCCGCTCAGCTCTACGCCCATTGCGTCAACGATGCCATCTAACCATTCTTTATTCTACATCCCTATCCAATCTTCTTGAACACAGAACGAAAGTGGAAATGCACTGACAGTTATAGTAAATCAACTAAGACAGACACAGCACAGGGTAGCAACCGTGATTCATTCACCTGGCCCAGTGCACTTGTTAGGCCAAAGAGAAGGATGTTATATATAATGCTGGGGTAACGGTTGGTGAAACTCCAAAACTCCCAAATTTCTCCTGTAAACAAGATACCTATAGGGGAAAAGAAGAAACATTTTTTTAAAAAAACCTATCTCCAAAGTGGCTCAACTCATAAGATGAAATTGTACATCAGTCAGTGAAATGCAAGGAAAAGTGCTAGGAAAGATTAAAAGTCAAATAATCCTCAACTTTCTTCTTAGCTTGGAAGGGAAACACAAGTATTTGCAAGCAGGCTGGAGCAGAATATGCCAGAGTTAAGTTTTCTACCTCATGGCTTGAGAACCTGTAGCCCTCAAGATCTTGTACTGCTCCAGCTTCCATCCATCACAGAGAGCCTGGCCAGCAGAGTAATGCAAAACTCTAATGCTAGAGCAGGCAAACAACTTCACTAACCGAATATTTCTGCACTCAGCTGGCTCCTCGTACACACGGTGTGGAGGAAAGGGATAGATTTTCTTAAGGCAGGGGTTCCCAACCTTTTTAAGCCAGGGGCCAGGTAACGCCATTTTGTCCCAACAGTTTCAAAGGGGTGACCATTTTGTTTCGCAGATGCCCTTGGGGGGGGGGTGAGGGGGCCACATGAAATGGTGCCGCAGGCTGGATCGGGCCCATGGACCTTTTACGTTGGGAACCCTTGTCTTAAGGTATCCCTCTATTTCTCAACACCTATGTACTGTATGATTATTACCTGGGTGTTGGCTTTGCAACATTTCTACTTTTATACCATAAAGAGAGCAAAGGGATATTCTAGGGCAGGGGGTCAGCAAACTTGGCTCTCCAGATGGTTCTTGGACTTCAAAGCTCAGAAGCCCTGAACAACTGGTATACTGACTTGGGCTTCTGGAAATTGAAATCCAAGAACACCTGGAGAGCCATGTGTTCTAATTGAGGGTATCATGAATTGATGTTATTGATCCTATAGGCCTGTGTCTCTGTAGCAGACACTGTTCTCCTACTCAGAGAGGTTCTGATTAGGAAGTTAGGAGTTATATGTGGCTCTTTTTCCAGCTCCTCCTCTTTTGAGTATTTTAAACATACTCTCCACATTCTAAAACTACAGCCTATACATTTTGATAGTCTTGTATCCAAAACCTAGTTCAGAAGCAAAGTCCCAAATCTGAAGGGGAAAAAAGGAGTAGGTAAAGATGTTACGAAAACAATTTAGTTATTCTTTACCTCTGACAGAATCCTCAACACTTTCTGGAAGAGTGAGAAAAAGAACACCACCCGCAAAGTACAGCGGAACCTCGGTTAACAAATGGCTTGGTTAATGTCAAAAATTTCATAACAAAAGGAAATCCGTAGGAAACAGTAGCTTGGTTTAAGGATTCCCCCCCCCCCCCCGGAACAGATTAATTGGTTTTCAATTTATTCCTATGAGAAACAGCATTACGGTTAATGTATTTTGGTTTTCAATGCATTACTATGGGAAATTTGGTTTAAGTAATTTTCATTGTACAAAATGTCCCAGAGAATGCATTAATTCCATTAACCGAGACTCCACTGTATTCTGCAGGATACTCTATTTGCTAGTGTATAAGACACATTTCCCTCCTCAAAATACAACAGAAAAACAGAGTGCATCTTATATGTCAGTAACAGCCCCCCCCAAATTTGGTGCAGTTCGGTGGCTAGCCACTGCTGACCGCTAGGAGCCAGGTGAAGGGTAGCTTCCAAAGGAGCTCTCTTGCCCGCCGATCTAGTCCTCCTCACCTCCTGATGGTCAGCAGCGATGGGAAATCAGCTAGGCAAGAGGCTCCTAAAGGAGCAATCCTGCCCGGGGCAAATCCCAGCTGATCCTGCCGTCTGAAAGGATCTTTCTCTCCCCCCCATCCCACTCTCCCCAGCTGATGGTGGAATAAAGTAGAAATTGGTTTAAAGGATCCTTCTTCCGCCCCCCCATCCCACCACCAGCTGATGAGAGTGGAATTGGGAGGATGTGCTTAAATGATCCTTCTTCGCCACTCTCCTCCGTTGTTGGTGGGATGGGGTGGAAACAGGCTTAAAAGATCCTTCTTTTTCTCCCATCCCACTCTCCTTGGCTGGTGGTGGGGTGGAAACTGGCTTAAAGGATCCTCCCCCCCATCCCACTCTCCTTGGCTCCTGGTGTACAGTGGCAGTGGGATGGGGGGAGGGGGGCTTCAAAGAAGCCCCCCTCCCCCCATCCCAGCCTCCCCAGCTCCTGGAGTTAATTTTGGAAATTTATGGGAAAATGTAGGAAAAATAGATTTTTCCTTTAAAATGTATATAAAAATAAGGTGTGTCTTATATGCTGGCAACTACGGTAATTAGTCCAAATCAAGTATTCCTCTTTGTTAGGCAATCACAGAGCTAAAATAGGGTTTTGACATGCAGATTCTTCCCAGTAATTAATAAGCTGACTGAGGGACATATCAGAACAGAACATATAGTATTTTTGTAAGTTCATTTGTGTCCTCGCTTAGCTAACATTTTCGGCATACCTTGCCCTGCTATGAATTCATCTTATCACCCCGGAATGTAATGAGGGAATATCATGATCCTGCATCTTAGCAACAGGACTTTAAGAAATGGTCAAAGGTTTATGATGAATTTCTGCTCCTAATATTGTGGTTTTTCTAAAAAGTTACACTACTTTCATAAGAGTTCGTTTAAAATTGCAACTAAAAATACATGCATATAACTATTTTTATAACAAACTGGGAAATTTGCAAAGAGTGAGGGCATTTCAATATATTCAGACACAAGAGAAACAAGGAATCCTTCCCTATCACTATCCAAAGGAAAGAACATCACAAAGGCATCTCACCCTTCTCTGTCCAATCACATCTTTTTTTGTCAATTAACCCACTCACTTTACAAAAGTTTTTTAGTTTTGCAAGCTACCATCTCAGGTAACTTGTAGTCCACCAAATAGTTCCATCCCCTCTCGGGGGGTATGCTCTTTTGTGTTTTGGACTGCAAATCCCAGAATTCTCTAAGAATCTCCTAAGCAGAGTTTTGGGGCACAGTATCCACAAACCCAATTCTGCAAACTGCTAGCATCCATCCCTCAGAAAGGACAGCTTTGGGGGTTATTTATCTAATATTTTTCCATTTCTTCATAGACCCTTCCCTTCCTGTTGCAGTTTTGCTTCTGCTTCTTCAAACAATGTATCCAATTTTAAATACAGTAGAACCCCCTAGAACGAAAAAAGTTGGTCCACGATGTCTTTCGTTATATGATTTTTTTTCTCGTTATACAAATGGGATGCACCCTATGGGATGCATTGTACAATGAAAATCTCTATAAGAAATCCCACAGAGATTTTCATTGCATGATCGATTTTTCCCATAGAAATGCATTGTTTCATATAATAAAAAAATTCGTTATACGGGGTATAATGGATTCCACAAATGCTCTTCACTGTACGATTTTTTTGTTGCAAGAGGTGTTCACTATACAGGTTCCACTGTATTGGATATCTTCATGGTGATTGTCCTAGGAACAATATAATGCACTGGCCTTCCATTTGCCTTCCGCATTGCAGAGTGGCACCTTCTGGTCACTTTCTGGTCCTGAGCCCTTTTAGCACACAAAGTCCTCCTCATAGGTCCCAGCCAGGCCAGTATTGACGAAGCTGTTGCCCTCCATCAAGATGGATTCAAGTGGGATTCAATACTCTTGGGGACCATCACCCTTCCCAGTGGACTTCGGCACCCAAGGCCGGTAGTCTTCAGGTTTGTCAGGTTATCTGAGTCAGTGTTGAGTCACTGGCAGTATGGTCTACGCTATTACCATAGCAGGATAACCTGGCCAGACTCTTCCTGAGCCCAGAGAACTCCTTGTGGCAAAAAAGGTCTTACCCTGCTTCCACCCACCCACCCAATTGATCTGATGACAGAAGGGGTGGTGGACTGATTTGCATCGCCAAGCATGCCCTTTCAACCCACAGGTTGCCTCTTTATCCATATCCTGATCCACAGAGTAGCTACAGCAAGGGTGCCCAAACTTTTTGGGCTGTGGGCCGGTCACGTGGTTCAGATCCAGCGCCCAAAGCCCTTGTCACTCCCGGAAACTGAAGTAAAACGCATCTATACGGGCACGTTTTACTTCCGCTTCTGGGAGCACTGAGGGCTTCGGGGGCGGTGGTGGTGGATGAAGTGGCATTGGGGCCGCATCCGGCCCCTGGGCAGTAGTTTGGGCACCCCTGAGCTAAAGAAATTCTGCAATACAGTAACTTAAACCTCACAGTGGAAGAAGCGTCTCTTTAATTCTCCCCCCCCCCCCCAGGTGCTATTTTTGCCTCCCTGAAGGAAACTCATAGAAATACATGCAGTGTGAATGTCAGTTTGTCTGCACGTATAACTTTAGCTTAAACAATCATGAATAAAAGTCCTACGCTCTTTCGACACAGAGAAATGGAGTGGGAAGCAGGGAGGGAAAGGCCTCAGCTGTTCTCTTAGCTTGGAAGGGAGATGCGAGTCTTTTCAAGCAGACTGGAACAGAATATGCCAGAATTAAGTTTTCTACCTCACAGCTTGAGAATCTGTAGCCCATGAGATCTCGAGAAGAGTAAGAACAGCATTTAAAGCTACAAAGAGGACTGGTTCTTTGCAACAACAAGCTCTGGAGTCTGAGATATTTGCAGACAGAAACTCAGGGAGGACCTTTACACTTTTGTCACCAGTTTTTGGCAAGGGCTGCGGTGGCTCAGTGGTTAAGAAGCTCGCCCTGTTAGCTGGAAGGCTGGCAAGTTGGCAGTTCAAGACCCGGGTACTGCAAGACAGATAGAGCACCCATCTCTGTCCCAGCTCCTGCCAACCTAGCAGTTCAAAAGCAAGAAATTGCAAGTAGATAAATAGGGACCACTTTGGTGGAAAAAGGTCTTGGGGACATGAAAGGAGCCTCATTTGGGCGTCCCCTGAGCGGAATTTCTCCAGCAAAAAATCCTTTCAATCCAGAATAAATTGTGACACAAAATCTTGATTATTACCAAAGTAGATCTGACAGATGTTTGTCCACATCTCTCTTGAAGGCTTCCAGGGTTGGGAGTGTTCACCACCTCTTGGGGCAGTTGGTTCCACTGTCGTACTACTCTAACTGTTAAAAGGTTAAGAAGTGTCTTTTTCTCAAGGCTACACATGCCCAGTCCCTTCAATCTATCCTCATATGGCCTGGTTTGCTGTCCTCTGATCGTCCTTGTTGCCCTTCTCTATGTACCTGCTCTAATTTATTTGCATCTTTCTTAAAATGCGGTGCCCAGAATGGGACACAATTCTTCTGCAGCTTCTGCCAAATGCACTTCAATACTTCCCCTTTTTTTAATGGGACCATGTTTCAAAAATATTGTTGAGGGCACAACTAGTCTCCAAATTTCCTTCACTGCAAGGGACTAGTCCTTTGCATTCACTATTCAGCCCTTGCTCCTAAGACAGCCTCTGTGGGGCGCATGGAGGGAGTACACGCCTAACAATGGCAGACAAACACAAATTACAAGAGTTTAACTCTTCCAAGCTGAGTCGAAATGGGAAAGGGACATGGGGCCTGCTGGAACAATAGAGACACCAAACAGAGGAACAGGCTGTGGCTGCCAACATACAGCTGGAATCCAGGCAAAATTCAAGCTGCACATAGGAAGTGGCCATTTGGCAAGGAGCAGCTTTTTACAGCTGCAGCTGCAACAGCTCCACTTCATGGATACTTGAAGAATTGTACAGCAGCTGTAAACAAAATGAGCACTGAACCCTAGAATCGGATACAACTGGTTTTCAAGCAAGGGCATCCTTTAGGTAAAGGGCGCCCTTGCTCAAAAGCCAGTTGTATCCGACTCTAGGGTCCAGTGCTCATCTCTGTTTACAGCCAAAGAGCCAGTGCTGTCTGCACCAGCAGACATTTTCGTGGACATGTGGCAGGCATGCCTCAACATCAGAGTGCAGGAATGCTGTTTACCTTCCCACCAAAATGGTCCCTTTTTATCGACTTGCAATTTCTTGCTTTTGAACTGCTAGGCTGGCAGGAGCTGGGACAGAGACAGGAGCTCACAATGTCATCCAGTACCTGGGACTCAAACTCCAACCTTCCAGTCAGAGTCTTAACCACTTGAGCCATTGCAGTCCCTACATCTTTATAGCAGCTATAAACTAGAAGCAAGATGAAGTGCTGGAGTTAAAGCAAATAGGCAGAGTGTATGTGTGTGTAAGAGAGAAAGGGGGTGAGAAGGAAAAAGATACAGAGACACACATGCAGAAGAGAAAGTGGGGCAGAGGGAAAGAGAACACTGGAACTAGCAGCAGCTACAATGCCTTTCTTGGATTTTAAACTGGTCTGTTGGACAATCTGGCTGCTGAACAATCTAGCAAATGGCTTAGTGGTTAAGATGTTGAACTTGACAACCAGAAGGTCGGCAGATCAGCAGTTCGAAGACCCGAGTGCTGCACAATGGAATGAGATCCCATCTCTGTCCCAGTTCCTGCCAACCTAGCAGTTCAAAAGCAAGAAATTGCAAGTAGATAAATAGGGACCACTTGGGTGGGAAGGTAAACAGTGTTCCATGCACTCCGGTGTCTAGTCATGCCTGCCACATGTCCACAGAAACATGTGCAAACGCAACAGCACTGGCTGTTGGGCTATAAACAGAGATGAGCACTGAACCCTAGAGTCGGATACAACTGGCTTTCAAGCAAGAACGACCTTTACTTGCACAAAGTCAGGCTTCTGTAAACGAACCAATTGTCAGTTCTACAGTAACACTTTTCAACAGGGGGACCATAAGAGTTTATTGCAGAGTTCCGTGGCATTTAAAAAGTGACAGACTTATTTTACTGTAGTACTCAAGGATTATGGCACACCACATCAGTTCCTGAGGTTTGGGTGAAATAGGTCAGGAAACTGAATGGAGAAGTTACAGTGACATTTTGTGAATTGCCACCATTAGTAATGCAATTAATAATGTCACTGACTACGTTTTCTGTGCTTAAATTTCCTCTAATCGTAGTCTTCAATCCTACCATCTCTCTCTCTCTCTCTCTATATATATATATATAGATAGATAGATAGATAGATAGATAGATAGATAGGTCTGAGATTCTGAACAATTTGTAATGCACCTGATGAGAAGGCGTACTTTTCATTAAATGTTATACAGTAAAACCCCAGGTTACGAGTGCCCTGGCTCACGATGGCAAATTTAATTAAAATAATTCCCCGGTTTACGACCATTTTTCAGTTTATGACTGAAAATTGTGCTATTTTAAACTCTAAAATGGTCACCACTGCCATTCTAATTTAAAATGGTCACCACCGCCATTTTAGAGTTTAAAATGGCCATCACCACCTCCACCCGAAGACATGTGTGTGCATGTTTTCAGCTGTAGCACTGCCCAGGGAGCTTTGATGAAGGTCAGAACTGAGTGGGTAAGGTCCCCACTCTCCTGGTGCCAGAAAATGCATACCTCCCCCAGGTTGAAACAGAGCAGATAAGGTCCCAAAACAGCATGGAGAAGGTAGGGAGATCGCTTCATCTCTTTTGTGAGGGTGAGAGATGATTGTGTCTGGCATTTTTTGTATTTTTTTTTGTCTGGTTGGGACTGTTTCTTTTTTTGGTGGGTGGGTGGGATGATCATGTCTGGCATTTTTTGGATGTTTTTGTGTTTTGTTTTTTTAAAACTTATTTTTGATCCGATCGGGACTTTCTTTAAAATTTTCAACATATTCCTATGGGAAAACGTGCTTTGATTTACTATTTTTTCGCGTTATAACGGAGGCTATTTGAACAGAGCTCTGTCATAACCTGAGGTTTTACTGTACTATAACAAATCCACAACACAGTACAGTGGTACCTCTCTTAAAAGAGCATAATGTGTTCCATGGGATTGCTCTTTTAAAGAGAGTTTGCTCTTTAAGCGAAACACCATTGTAGGTGACCAATCGTAACTTCTGGCGGGGGGATTGCAAACTCCGATTTAGTTGTTAAATGAGTTTTTAGTTGGTTTTAGTTGTTAAGCAAGGTGACCATTCGGAGAAAATCCTGCTCTTTAAGCGAGTTAGTCTCTAAGCGAGGCACTCTTTATGCAAGGTTTTACTGTAAATACGTTAGTATTTTAAGGTACCACATACCTCTTCTTTTTGTTTCAATATCATTAGAATACAAAGCAGAAAAATCACATTTGCCACTGGATTGTGATGGGGTGGGGGCGTTATGCTCGTGCCTCAACACTTCTCCGAGAACTGCACTGGCTTCCGGTATGCCTCCGGGTGCAATTCAAGGTGCTGGTTATCACCTTTAAAGCCCTACATGGTAGTGGGCCACGATACTTAAGAGACCGCATTGCCCCAAGGACATCTGTCCGTCCCACCACAGCAGACCAGAGAGGCTTTCTGGTTGTACCATCAGCTAGAGAGGCTCATCTCTGTGTCTGCTCCAGCACTATGGAACCTCCTGCCAAGTGAGTTGTCTCTCCAGATGGAGCTGCTGCCCTTCAGAAAGGGGGTAAAGACCTGACTGGTGGGGCATGTATGGGGTGTGGGCCAGGCGGTCAGTTCGGTCAGCTGGCTCCTGTGAGTAACCCCACCTCTCTCCCTGTTTCTGTGGTTTTAACTTTTTAACCTTTTAACTCTTAATTTTAAAAAAATTGTTGTAAATAATGTGTTTTAATTGCTCTTAACTGTAAGCCGCCCTGAGTCCTTAGAGAAGGGTGAGGTATAAATGTAATTAATTAAATAAATAAATAAATTACTACCTAACATGGCACTAGGAAGGTTTCTATGTGCCTCAAATTCTCTCTGCTAAGATTTCTGGAAGAGCAGTAGGAACAGCATCTTTGCTGCTCCCACAATGAGGTTGATCAGGACCCCAACATTCAGTCCCAGCTGTTCCAGCATTTCCCCTTCCCTCCCCCCTGAGCAAATCCTTACCAGCTCCCAGGAACAGAGTAGACCACATATTAACATTCAACATCATGTGGTTGGAGCCCGTCTGGTAATGCGCTCTCATGTGGTCCTGAGACACTCCGGTCAGGCCATCCAGTGTCAAAGACAGCAACTGGAGCAAGAGGGAAGGAGACAAATAGACCAGGTGCTTTGCTGAAAATGATACAATGGTCCTAAAAAATAAACACTGCTAGGATCTACAACCCAAACTTTGCCTAGAAACAGCAGCACATCACTGTACACAAAAACCTAGTTTTGCAGCACAGAAATGGACAGCCTCCCCCATGTTCCATCAGTTACACCTTTCATTTCAAGAATCATCCCAGATGTAGCCTTCAAGGATGGAAAGTAACTACAGAAAGGCAGTTACTGATGAAGAGTGAAACATCTCCACTACCTGTGCAGGATCCAAGGTACTTCTTGCAAACTCTTTATAGAGACCATGCTTTTCTCTGCCTACATTAAAACTCCTGCCCAAACCAAGTGGGCCTAATCAAAAGTGAATTTAGGATTAGCTCCTGCCAATTTAGCAGTTCAAAAGCAAGAAATTGCAAGTAGATAAACAGGTACCACTTCGGTGAAAAGGTAAATACCGTTCAATGCACTCCGGTGTCTAGCCATCCCTGCCACATGTCCACGGAAACATCTGCAGACACAGACAGCACCGGCTCGTTGGCTATAAACAGAAATGAGCACTGAACCCTAGAGTCAGATATGACTGGCTTTCGAGCAAGGGCAACCTTTACCTTTATTATTCCTCAATGGGGTGTTCACCTTTCGCCCCTGCTATGGGCAAGTATTCTTGGGCATCTCCATTTTCCTCACATTGGACCAAAGCTTTTGTTTTGGAAAAGAAATTGTAGTTGTTGCTTCATGTCAGAGATTACTCTGGGTTGAAAGGATTTTTAGGGGACACCCAAATCAGGCTCCTTTCATGTCCCCAATTGCAGCTCTCGGGTATCGAAACCTGACCTTCCAGTCTCCAGCTCAATGTCTTACCACTAAGCCACCAGGGGAGCTCCAGAAATTGTAGCAAAAAGTGTTCTTATATCCCCTGTGGGCTTTTAGGATAGTATTCTATGCTACAAAGAGTTCTCAATGCTGTAGGGATGTTGTACCCTTTTTAAAAAATACTGTACATTCACTTTTGGCCAGTAGAGGGCACAGAGTTTACAATAAAGCCTTTTTCAGTCAAGAAAAATGTAGTGGCCACCATTATTTCTAAATTTTTAAAAATTAAACCATAAAAATTAGACTTTTTAGCCACTCCAATTGGGATTGCCATGCCTGAGATACCAGCATGGAGATATACAAAATCGTCCCCAACTGCCCTTATAAGATAGGCTACTAATTTTGCTATTTTATAAATATGTGAACTTCTTGTCATCAGCTGCAACTTGTATCTGAGAATACTTTTTTTTCCTGAAGCAGGAAAAATGCCACTGTTTAAGGTGGATCCCAGCTTGCCATGAAGTGACCCACACACTATGATCTTGGAGCCATATCCTGCAGCACATATGAAATGTGACATGCAGGATTTAACATCAGGACTGCAATGGACTGCAGCAGCATTGAGGATATGAACTTATAAGGAGAGACTGAAAGAACTGGGCATGTTTAGCTTTGAGAAAAGATGACCGAGAGAGAGGTAGGATTGCATTTTTTTCAAATTCTTGAAAGACTGTCAAACAGAGGTGGGGCAAAATCTGTTCTTGATCATTGCTGAGTGCAGAACATGTAACAATGGGCTCAAGTTATAGGAAGCCAGATTTCGGTTGAATATCAAGATAAACTTCATAACTATTAGAGTAGTTTAACAATAGAACTAATTACCTCAAGAGGTGAATAAATGCTCCAACACTGGAGGCATTTAAGGGAAAAATTAGACAAGCTATTCTTTGATTTGGATGCCTGCATTGAGGAGGAGGCTGGATTTGCTGGCCTGATTTGGCTCCTTTCAATTCCATTATTCTATGGAAATGTGGAAAACTAAGTCAAAGAAAAATTAGGTTTTTCATGCTCTGCTCCAAGCTAGATTTGCAAACGAATTAGCTAACAACATAATAAACAACAAGTACACCTCCAAGATAATTTATTTCTCCCTTCTTGTGCAGTACCAACTTACTATGCAGCTACTAACAAAAGAGACTTCAAAATGCTCAGGGCTTACCAGCAAGAGTTCCCCATATCCAAAAATATGGTCTTCTCCTAAGTCGCCTCCCTTATTTGGTTTGTACATGAAAAGGGCCACACCTGTGACGATCAGTAAGACACATAGGTATTTGGAGAGTGGGTACTTCTTCCTCAGCACTGTCACTCCTAGGAGCATGACTACAGAGGAAAACAAAAAACATGAAGTGACTACCTGGAAATTTAGCCACCCTAGATTGACACTAATGCAGCAGTGACAGTTCCTCAAAAGTAAGACTCTCACTCTCATAAAGAGGAAAGTATATTTCGCCCATTTATCATCCATATGCTGCCTATCAAGCTGAAGAGATGACTGATTTGAACTGACTGGTCCATGGACAAAGTTTCCAAATTCCATATAGAGTAAAGCCTCACATAAAGAGTGCCTTGCTTAGAGAGTAACTCGCTTAAAGAGCAGAATTTTCTCTGAATGGTTGCCTCGCTTAACAACTAAAACCAACCAAAAACTCGCTTAACAAATAAATCAGGGTTCACAATCCCCCCTCCAGAAGTCACAATTGGTCTCTTACAATGGTGTTTCACTTAAAGAGCAAACTCGCTTAAAGAGCAATCCTGTGGAATGATTATGGTCTTTAAGCGAGGTACAACTGTATATACATATTTATCTGTAGCGAAGTAATGGAACAGGGGTAATGAACTTGTGGTCCTCCAGATGAAACTTCCATGTAAGAGTCAATGTAAGAGGCAAGCCATATTAGACCAAAGGCCTGCCTAGTCCAGTACTGTATTCAATTCACACACTGGGCAGTCAGGTGTCTCCAGAAAACCAAACTGGATAGAAGTGCAATGGTACTTCTGCCTATGTTCCTAAGCAACTGATATATCCAGGCAGATATGACTTATATCAGTGATGGCAAACCTTAGCACTCCAGCTGTTCTTGAACTTCAATTCTCTGAAGCCCTGATCAGCAGGATTACTGACTTGAGCTTCTGGTAACTGAAGTCCAAGAACAGCTGGAGTGCCAAGGTTTGCCATCACTGCCTTATATAGTCCAATAACATCTGGCGGCCAGAGGTTGTCCATGCCAATAATGGTATGAAACACAGAGAAATCCTGCTTCAGATTTCCATTTATTTGGAGTGCCCACCAAGTGGCCTTGGTCACTATCGGATGAACTACTTCACAAGAGTGCTGTGAACATTAACATACTGTGCTAGGTTACTTAAAAGAAATGGTTGATAGCAGGGCCTCTGCTTGACCAATGAGTTATCTAAATGACTGGTGCTATTCTTATCAACTTTTACTATTTTATCATGCCTTAAATAGAACTTTGAAAGTTTGATTGCTTTACTGGAATCTTCATTTTAAAAGATAAACAAACAGGTTAAATGTATAAACAGAATCTCAAGAACAAAATAACTGGGGGAAACCCTGATATATATAAAAGTAGGTTCCACAAACAAAGGAATGGCTCCACACCATTTTTATTTTCTTCTTCTTTTTTTACATTAACTTCTAGTTCTTTGTGTTTCAAAAAAAATCTGAACCCAGGTAGACAAACTGATGCAGATTCAAAACACATGCACACAAATCAAGAAGAGGACACTATATCCATCAATGACTAGAACTTGGATGCTAATCAAATTAGCTAACCATAATTCAAGCCTCCCTAATTCCACAAGCTTTATGACCTTAACATTTCCTTCTTCCATTCTCCATTCTATTTTACACCAGTTCTTTCATATAATTTTATGGCAGTCTAACTCCTTTAAGCCATTTCCTGCCAAAGCATGTACAGAATTCTGGTTACCAGCTCAAGGGTTTCTTACCAGGAATGGGTTTACAGGACTTCCCCAGGACCTACACAAGAAAAAAGGGAAATTGTTTAGACCTATCTTTCAAAAAACAGAAAAGGCAAAATCCTCTTTTACTCTAAATTGGGAAACAGCTGCTCAATGACAAAGAACTTCTATATTTTAAGGCATGAGAATTTATTTTATCTTCCCTTTACCCAAGTAGTTATGCTTTACATCCATTTAAAGATTTGACCTTTATTTTTTACAGGATTTCTCTTCTGTTCTTCCTACTTCATATTTATTCTCTGTCTCTACTTCACTAGCTCATGTCTTTGCACTCTTAATCTCCTCTGTTCTGTACAAATATTCTGCACTTCTTGGTCTGCTAGTTAACAAATGCTAAGGAACTATATCTCTTTACTTGTATCTCAGAAATGTATTAACTAAAGATGTGCCATTTGTATTTTTCAGACTCTCAGAATTTTCAAAGAATTCCCCAGAAAGAATTCTGGGAGTTCTAGCCCACAAACCCACACTAAAAGACACACATTTAATTTACTTTGAGAAAGGCCTAGATTCCTATTAAAAAAATGAAAGGTACCAGGCCCTCTTGTGACCTTAGAACAAATGCCAAACCTTGCTATTCTACATTGTCCTTCAGATACAAGACACTGTTTATCCCACAGTGAAGAAAGAGTTTGCCAAACTCTTCACCAACCAACAACCTATCTATGAGGAGACCATCCTCCACTGTGCAATCAAGCCCATCTCCCCACCTTGTAACCTGCCTGTCTTCACCTGGGTTGGGTAGTTGACAAACTGCAGTGCTGAGTTGCTGGAGACCATGGCCCCGAGGTAGGAAATGGAGCATGCTGCATAGAGCCAGTTTTGGGTCCGGTCCACCTTGACATTATCAAAAAACTGGATCACTAGTTGGAGATAAAATGTGTAAGAAACAGACATGTTGACAACAAAGCAGACTGTTTAAGAGCAAAAGAGCTGCACCAGCCTTACTTCCACATGCAAAAGGTGAAAGGAGACCAGACTATATATATACACAAGAGTGTGTGTGTACATATACAAACACAGCATCACATAAATAAACTCTCCCCAAGAACCAGCCATTATAAAATTACATTACCAAACCCAATAAAACACAACAGTGACAAGTCAAAGATAAATGCAGTGTCAAAAAATCCAGAAGATTAAGTACAATCAACTAAAAACAATTAAATCACATCAAATAAAATCAAGGACAGGATAAGGAAGAATTTAAATCTCTAATGCAGCTGATGGTGAGAAAAAGATACAAGAATGGAAATTTGCCTCTTTTTAGCTCTTTTATGATTGAATCACTCTCTTCAAGTTGTCTTCTCATCCTTCAGGAATATTTTAAGAATAAAACTATATTTAATTCAGCCCTTGGCATCTGGCCATTGTTAAGAAAGTGAGAAAGAACAAACAAGAACAGAATGTAACAGTATTTCTTTGCTTTCTCTTCTGACACAGATTCACACACGCACCTGTGAAACCCAGAAGAAAACTTCTGAGATCCTCCTGCTCCCATTTTATTTTACTGCTTAGAATGGCAAAGGATGAAGCATAGACATATTTCATACAGAGTTCTTTCTTGCAATTTCTACTCTTAATGCATTTTAAAGAGAGGATGATTTACAAGAGAGGCATCAGACGTTCCCCTGTAAAGCCTTCTCTGCCAAGCCAAGACCAAAAGACTTGGGAAGAAAGAATAGTAAAAAAAGAACATTCCTTTTCTTTCTTCCAAAGCAAGCAGCTAGAGACTGTATAGACCAGTGGTGGTGAACCTTGGCATTCCAGGTGCTCTTGGACTTCAATTCCCTGAAGCCCAAGTCAGCACTCCTGCTGAGCAGGGTTTCTTCCATGAAACCCAGGCAGAATTTACTGCTTAGCCTTGAAATGCCCAGACAAATCTTTTATCTACAGGACACTTGTATAAGATTCATTATACAGTATTGAAGCCAATGCAATTCCTTCTCACAAACAATCCAAGGAAGTACTTCAAAAAGTTAGAAAGACTTTTCAATAGGCTCAAGTGAAAGCTGAAAGATTCAAAGCACAAGGTTTTCCAATTTCTTTTGAAATACTTACACAGTTTAGCGAAAATTGAATTTATTACACACTGGAGAAAAACTAAAGACAGAGCAAATCTGAACTTCTCCTGCTTTGCTCCTTCCCCATATTTGCCTCTTGTACTGTAGGGGAAAAAATGAAATATGAGTCAGTTGCAGAGAATGAGACATGTACTGGTGAAACTATGTCTTATATTCATGTTAGGAGCAATGGGTCATTAAACTCTAGTATTGTGGGTGGGTGAACTGAAGGGCCAAGAAACAATATGTCCTTGATGATACAGGCCTCAGAGGACGGAAAGCCTGCAAATTAAAACCTGTCCTTCCTTTCTCATGTAGAATGTAAAACCCATTTTGACTTCCAAGGCAGGAGCTATGAATATCACATCTGGCTCATCTTTAAATCCTGTGCTTGAATCCAAGGCTTATACCACCTTTAACTGATAAAGAGTTCTGAAGAATTAGGAAGCTTTTACAGTGGTACCTTGTATAATGAACACATCATATAGTAAAAATTTTGCACAACGAAGTGTTCATTATGCAATGGTAATACCCTGCATAACCAAAAAAAAAAAATTCGTTATGCGGTGGCTTTGGTTACCGGGGTATAGCCGCTTAATGGGAACCCCAGTTAACGAACATTTTTCCCATTATGCAGGGAATCTCCCATAGGGAACCGCATAACGAAAAAAAACCACATAGTGAAGAGCTCCGTGGAACGAAGTTCTTTCGTTATGTGGGATTCTACTAGTATTTGCAACTCTTTAGTGCTTCAAGAATACTGCTTTACCAGCAGACAGAGAATAACTTATTAGTCAGAACTATAGAAATGTACTTTTTGGAATGTATTTCAGGTCCCTTCAGATGATTATACAAATTATAGCTCTTACTGGGTTTATGTAAATTTATTTATTCAGATTTATATTGCCGCCCACTCAGACAAGCACAAGACAGCAGATGACAGAAAGCGAGAAGAGCAAGAACAGATAGGTAAGGTGTAAGAAGAGTAAACTTATATCCAGACTTGCTTAAAGTCATGCTTAGCTTAAACTGCTTTAAATCACAGAGGCAAGTCACGTCTCATTGATTCCAATAGGTTTACTCTAAATTGAGACCTAACATGCAGAAATTCCACCAGGCAAAACAGCAGTGGCTCTAAGAAGGAAGAGGAAATCTTACCACTTGACTACAATCACCATCCATGGTGACTCAAAAGTTATATTGGGGGGGGGGGGGGGGACACAGAATATACAAAGCGTGGGGAGAGGGTGTGTGTGTGTGTGGTGCCAGAGGCAAGATTGCATATTGGAGGCTTTTAACTGGAAGGGGCAGCCAGCCTTCTCAATTTTTTCTTTCATTTCTTTCATGTCCAGATCAAACTTTGAACTGCCAAAATGAAGACACTCTCTTGGCTTTAAGATTATCAGAGAATAAACAAAAAGACAAAAAAAATGTTGTGGGACTTTAAAGACTAACTGCTATATTTTAATGTTAGCTTTTGTGGATCAAGTCCACTTCGTCAGGCAGAAGAGTGAGGCTTCATGACATCACTTTACACACATCAGGTACTGAATTATTAGCATAACACTGGGATTCTCAACCTGTGGCCCATGGGCTGGATGTGGCCCACAGCACAATTTCATGTGCCTCCCACCTCCACCACACCAGGAAGTGGCATATGTGGTAGAAGGGCAAAATGGCCGTCCAGCCCCCGTAACTGTCTGAGGGAGCGTGACTTGGCCCCCGGATTAAACAGGTTTGAGAACTCCTGGCATAAGAGATAAGTATAGAAATCAATGTTGTATTTTACAACAGGTAACACATGTTATTGAGATTAGTTATGGAGCTTCACCCTTTTTAATTGCAAATGTTTGTTGTTGGTCAAACTTAAGTCCTCATTGGTTCATGTTTCTGGCAGCAAACCAGTAAATGAGCACATTCACACAGCATGTTGTTGTCTTGACAGCAGCCACCACTTGAGCCTGTTGGTCTTGTATTTAGGGACTCAGCCTATTCAGGGTCCTCCAAGTGACACAGGAGATCTCGGTCGAGTTCCTCAGCCATATCCTCCTCCTTTAATACCTGTATTATCCCTTGCCCAGTGAGCTCCTTCCTTCATCTTCCGATTTGCTTTTCCTCTTGCGTACCCTTAAGAGCGTTTGTTCTTGCCATAAAGTTCTCCCCTCACAACCAAAAGCACCCCAGCTACAAGCGAGCTGAAAAGGTTTTAAAAAGCGTTTTATCTTCGGGCGACTTACATTGTCTCCTGCAGGACGCCGTACCAGAAATAGCAGACGAAGACTCCCAGGCAACAGATAGGTAACCGGAACCGCTCGGGGAAAAGAGCCGCCCCACCGCCACTTGCCCCTCCGCCGCCCCCCATGCCCGACCCGGCCCCCGTTTCGGGTCCCGGCAGCCTCAGCTGGGACAGCTCCACACAAACATCCCGCAGCGGCGGCGCTGGCGGCGGAAACAACGGCCTCATAGAAGCGGCTGCGACTGCCGCGCAGAAGGACCCTTCTCCTCCCCGCCGGCTTGAGGCGGAGGGCTGTCTTACGAATTGCCTGACTGGACGAATTATTACGGCAAAACCGCGGCCGATTGAGTCGCGCGGAGCCACGAGCACTGCTGTTTCTGTTCTCCCTTCCCTTGTTATTTTGTGCCGATTGTTTCTTCCTCAGCCGAGGGCTCGTGTTTATTTGGGCATCGTTGAGGACACCCCCTCAGCAGGTCCTGACAGAAACGAGGCTGAGGCGTTAATGCGTCAGCAAATGTGGATCACTGTGATTGTTCGGGGGGGCGGGGCTTATTGGCGTCCTTGCTCGTGGCAGCCTCTCATTGCCGTTACCAGAAAAGGGCGGAGTTAAGCATAGGAAGCCGTTGCTAGGCGACTGGGAGCGGATAGACTAGCGACGGCGTCCTACCTATTAGGTTGCGGTGGCTCAGTGGTTAAGAAGCTCGCCTTGTTAGCTGAAAGGTCGCCAGTTCGAGACCCGTGTACTGCATGACGGAATGAGTGCCCGTTGTCTGTCCCAGGTCCTGCCAAGTGGGAGAAGATATTGGGGACATGAAAGGAGCCTCATTTGGGCGTCCTCTGAGCGGAGTTTCTCCAGCAAAAATCCTCTTAACCCAGAAAGCACCTTTGTGTGCTTCTGATATAAATTTTTTTTAAAAAACTAGACGCTTCTAGTGTATTAATTATAAACAAAAAAGATAAACATGGTGGCACTTTAAAAGACATAACTCCTGTATTTTAATGTTAGCTTTTGTGGCTCAAGTTCACTTCATCAGCCATAAGAGTGAATAAACTTCATTAATGTATACCTATCAGGTGGGAGTCCCTAATATGTATAAATTAATGCCATGTTGCTGCCTTTGTTTGATTTACTCTCTGATATGCTTGCAGACTAACACAGCTACCACTTCAAAAAACTAGTCTACAGTGACTGTTGCACTATTTGTTCAGGGGTAAAATATAAATGACATGAACACATGTTAATAAAAGTTTTAATTTGTTGCCACTTCACATAGAAGGTGCACATTTGGCCTAATTTTCTCTGAGATAAGACTTATCATTAAGATTCATAATCTTATCCAAAGCTATTAAGTTCATGGCTCATTGTCTAAAACAGGAATTTATCTTCCAAGTTTACCCTAAAAAAACCACAACCCACCTATATACTCAAGTATAAGTCTAGTTTTTCATTCCCAAAAATGAGCCCCCAAAAGGGGAAAAGGCTTATACTCAGGTCAATGACCACGAGTGTCCCAACACCACGTCAGATTGAGACACGCCAAAAAATAAATTAATTCTACCATATTTTCATGTATTTTGATTATTGAAACTCACTAGCAACTGCTGCATTTCCCATCCTGGGCTAAAACTCTGGTCAATCTATTTTCCTGGCTTTTCGGGTCAAAATTAGGTATCTTGGCTTATATTTGGGTCAGCTTATACCCCAGTATATACGGTATTCATCCTTGCTAGCCTTAAAGGGAAAGGAAAAATATATTTAAAAAATATTAGGTCAATTGCTTTACAAGGACAACAAAAAAGGACATGTAGTGCTTTTGGCTTCTAACATTTGTTTTCTATTTACTTAACCTAATAGTTTTCTTTGACCTACCAAATGTCATTTGGGTTCTGGAAACCTTTTGGCAAAGTGACTTATTCCAAGTTTAATTCTAATGTAAAATCCAGTCTTCTAATATACAGTTCTCAGTCTAACATACTATTCTGTAGATTTAGGTAGGCTCAAATAAGCAACCCAATAAAGAAAGCCAGGGCATTAATTGGCAAGGCTATTAATGACAGCATTTTTTGGAGGACACTACCTGTAGGTAAATTGACGCCATATAACAAGTTAGTGATACCATACTAACAGATACTCTGTTCACATTATCATATGGTAGTTTGTTTTATCTACAATTTGTTGCATAAATTGCATGCCAGGTGATCAAACAAACTGGTGGATGTTTCTAGTGTACATCTTTCCTGTCTCTATGCCAACTTGTTTCCAGAAAGGGAAGTGGGAAACAAACTGTGATTTAGCTACAGATTCCACATGAAGCCATGGTTTAAACAATAAACTATGGGTCTGTTTGTGATTGATTAACAAACCATGGTCTCTTAACAGATGCAGATTCACAATCGTATCAAGGTGAATTTCAATAAACCATGCTATAATTTATTATGAAATGCAAACACTATCACACACGAAGAAACACATTTACATGTTCAGATACCTTCTAAGTTTTGGTGACTAGCATTCATGCCACAGGTGGTATCAGAATACCACATATTGAACATTTTGTCCAACCTCATTGATTCATTTTTTCTCATTCAACAAAGTGCTATACAAATATATTTTAGATGCCCAGTTTTTTAATTGGTTTAAACACCAAGATATGCAAAACCCTCAAGACAAGGCAAAAAACTTCTGACACTTTTTTTCTTTTGTGACACATTCAAATTACAAAACTTCAAAAGTAGTTGCAAAAATAGTTTTCAAACAAAAGTATAGTTTTTCAATCTCAGATTCATGGAAAACCTTCCAATACAGCTAAAGGTTTTAACATAACCGAAGAAAAGTCACTCTCATTTCTAATATACTTTGCAGTCAAGGCAATAACAGGTGTAAGGCCTTTTATTTGTGGGTGAGGGGCACAAAGTTTACGTGTGCATAAACTTCAGATCTCTGGAGTGTTTGCATGTGTGTTAAAGGTTGGGATTGAAGTTGAGCAGATTTTCCAAACTCAGTGGTTAGCGCAATAGTAGTGTAAAATAGTAGCTTGACCAACCAATTTATTATAATTTTTAAAAGGATGAGAATATATACTCCACCATAAATAGCTACATTCCACCAGGGAAATTTAAACCTTGGACATCAGTCTCTTTCTCCAGAACTCTTTTAGAAGGAACATTTATTATATTGCCTTGTTCCTTACCCATAAGAGCAGAGAACCTATCTGAAGACCTTATAGAGCCACACTAGCTGAATTTCTGTTTGTTCAGTTATCTGTCACATCATGAGCATTAAAAGAAAAATGCTTCAAGCATTTAGTGATCATGTTCCTGTGACACAAATCCCAGAGACGGCAAAACTTGCACAAAAGGGTGTCTTAAATGCAGATTGTGTAGAATTTACACTCCTGGAACCAGACTGCCCCCACTACTCTATTCTTCTCTCAGATTTTTCCTACCAAATCAGTGCACACATCTCTTGCTATTTTTGTACTCCCTATTTCAAAGGAAGCCTCAACAACCTACATAGGATTGTTAATGAACAACTATAAAAGAGCTCTTGCTTCATTAAGCAAATGAACAGAGAGAGACTCAAATCTGGTAGCTCCAAGTGAAAGTATGCCATCAGAGAAAGCTAGGTATTCTTTGGACATTGCAATGGCAGAACAACAACAGACACTAACTTATAGGGAAGGGAAGGGTTTTAAGTACCAGGAGTTGAAGGAAAAGCCTACTGTGGTTACAAAAAAGTCTGGCGATCTGCACTTTTAAGGCTGTTTCTGGGAGCGCTGAATTTTTCCAGCTTCAAGGCACTCTTTCTCCATAGGCCACCGAAGCACCACAGGTTGATTCTGGCTCTCACTGAGCTTCATACAACAACAGAGCTGTGGAAGAGAACAGTATCTTCAGTTTGGTGCCGGTTCCACGAGGGTTCTAAGTTCAGTGGAAGTGAAGGATGCATCTCATTGAAACTATCTTTCTGTAAACTGAGGACTGGGACTGGCAGGTTTGAGGAGAATGAGCCCGATGGCACGGGGCTGGCGGAAGAGGAGTCTCTGAACAGGAACTCTACACTGGGGATAAGAGGTTTCACCAAGCTGAAATGGCAAAAGGCAGAGCCAGTCGGGTTGAAGTGAATTTTGTTCTTATCGGGACAGGAGGGCAGAAAAGGCTGATCAGGACTTTGTGACCTAAAGAAATCACAGTGAAAAAGAGAGAAACATGCAAGGATTAATGTATCATACAGTGCTCAAGTATTCTGACTATTTGATCATCGTAAGATCCTTCATGTATTCATGCCTTATTTCGGTCTTACTGCAAAGGATTGCATATACAGTGGTACCTATACAACGATTTTAATCTGTTCCATGGGGCTCATTGTTGTAGGAAACAATTGCTATACGATGTATGCATTATACTGTATAGCAATTTCCCCTAAGGGTTGCATCGTACAACGAATTTTTTTTTTTTTTTGCTAAGTGGTTTTTCCCATTGAAAAATTATTGTACAATTTTTTCCATAGGGAAAATTGTTATGCGGGAAGACTCCCCCCCCCCAAAAAAAGCCCCTAATTGTTATGCAATTTCATTGCTATATGGGGCAATTGTTGTATGAGGTTCCACTGTATATACATTAGCAGAGAATTTAATTTCTCTCCAAATTCCAAACTTTAGGTGAGAGCTGGTTAGTGGGAATTGGTGCCTACAAAGAAGAGGTACAAAGTTCTCACCAACTGAAATTTTTCAGTGTATAAATGATTACAATTCCATTTCATACTTGTTAACTTTCAGTTCTCAACCTTTTTAAGCCGGGAGCCGGGTCACGTTTCCTCAGAACACATGAAATGGCCCTGCGGGCCACAGGCTGAGAATCCCTCTTAAACCACTGATTGAGCAGACTTTAAGTACAGTGGTCTGCCAATAAACCACAAATGTCCAGGAAGAACTGGTGATACTGATGTCTAGGAATCTAGAAATAGTCTCTCAAGCCTATGTATTACTAGTATTACATAAATTTGAATCTGCTTCAATTGACTATGGAGACAAAAAGGCAATCATATGGGCAGGGAACATACACTGTATTTCCCATTGTTAGAGTGCAAAAAAGGAAGTTAGCATGGAGCTTCCTATAAGTCATAAATCTTTGAGAGGCACACTCTTTATACAGCCTAAAACAGCAATGAGACTACAATTCCCAGAAAGCAAGACGGCATCTTCCTTTTATGTACATTAACAGTAGGTAATACATAAAGCCACATAGACTCCAAGGGGACTCCTCTCCAATAGAGTGAAGTACAGGTGTCTGTAGGTATGTGTCAGAGGCTGGGATTCCCAGAATTCTACCTGGGAATTCTTGAAGAATTGTGGATGCTGGAGTCCAGAAAACAAAACTAATGAATAGCACATCCCTATAAACCCATTCTTGAGCTTCAGATAGACTTCGAAAACCTCTTTATGATCATCATTTAATTCAGAAACAACCGAACACCATGTAACAAGAAGACAACTTTCAAATAGCAAAAATTAAGTTTGATACATTTGTGCAGGAGATGATATTCTCCCAGTGGGCTACTAGAAGCAGAATCTTCTCTCTTCATCTTTGATACCTTCAAAAAGCTTATCTTGTTCTGCTCAGTGTTGTAATTGAAGTACACAGCATGAACATCACTCTTAAAACAAAATAGATGATGTAGTAGCTAAAGTGTTAAACTAGGGTTAGACTCTGATTCAAATCTGCACTCCGCAATAAGATTCATTGGTTCAGTGAGAATAATATGGTGTGTGTATGTTGTCATGAGCTCTTTGGGAGCTGATATTGATGTTTATTGAATTTTTTGTTACTGTTTATTGAATTACTTTTACTGTAATGATGTTTATGTGCTGATGTTCTGTGATACTGATATTGACTATTTATTGACTATTTTCGTTTGATATTGACTATTGATTTATTGATATGTTGTGACTGTAACTATACATGTGTGTAAACCGCCCTGAGTTGGCTCTGCCAAGTAGGGCGGTATAGAAATTCAAATATAATAATAATAATAATAATAATAATAATAATAATAATAAAGTGGGTTACAGACTGCCAAACAAAATATGCTTGCACTGTCACCTAGCACAGAAATCCACTGCAAAGACAAACATCCTCCTACTTACGCCACTTCATCAAAAGCATGAATTTTTTCACAACCCTCTGGAGGTTCACGCTTGAACACATAGGTGTGGTTAGGACGAGGAGACAGAGCAAAGGCAAGGACTGGGGAAGTGTGACTGTCTTCTGGTGGAATTAAAAACAAGATTGGAAGGCTTTAATTCAACAGGACACAGTAGCCAAAAGTCCTGTTGCTTAAAATAGTAAATCCTATTGCTTAACATAGTAACAATGGGCATTTGGTGAATTATCTTTATGTTCAGTTGGTTCAAATAGGCTGGCTCTATCTGCAACTTACTTTCACACACTAAGTCACAATTAGGGTAGATCCATTTGAATTAGTGAAACATGGAGGATTTTGGCTACTGATTCAGAAAAATGCAGAAGCAAAGAGAAACTCCATACAAATAATGTAATTGTACTAATTATATCAGACACTAACAAAATTCATACTTTAGTTCCCCCATTTTAACTTCTGTTCCCTCTGCTGTTCTATACTGGAGCAGAAATGCTCCTTTTTAAACACCTTCATTTTAACTCTTGTCTCTTGATATATTTTAGTACCCCGCATTTTAACTTCTGTTCCCTTTGCTGTTTTATGCTGGTCTTGGACTGTAATAATGATTTGATTGGACTAACAAAATTCAGGATGTCAGACAGTGGTAAATTTGGCACAATTGTAACACATTTTAACTTGACATTGTTAATCAACACGTATTAGAATGAGAAATCAGGCAAGTAAAGGCATGCTAAATAAAATCTGAACTTTCTCAAGAAGCAAAAAAAATACTGCACTGAAGGTACTATACTTGGATATATCTTGAGAACGCAAGACTCACTGGAAAAGACAATTAATTATCAGATTTGAAAGGAAATTTTATTCAGTGTGCCATTTTTCCATTCCTAGTTCCACTCATTCCCCCCCTTTCAATTTTTAAATGGAGATTTAAATTAAAAGGAGCTAGGGAAGAATAAATGACCCATATAATATCCACCAAGATATGCTAGAGCTGTTTATTTTTTTAATTTATAACTAGTCCTTTACATACATACTTAAAAAAAAACATTAGGAGTGTCACACTTTCCTTCATTTCTCTTTTCCTCTTCCCATTCAACACAAATAGTACTTATCAAAATACAGCCTAAAATGTCCAACAACTTCCCAGAAAATTTGGTGCAACAATCCTTAGAAGCATCTACAGTGGTACCTTGAGTTAACAAATTTAATGCGTTCCAAGCCATTTTTCATGTTATGAAAAATTAGTAATTTGAATTTCCCATAGGAATGAATTGAAAACCAAAATTTATAACTTGAAACATGGCTTCCCATTGGAATGCATTGAAAACCAATTAATCTGTTCCAGAAAAATTCATAACTTGAGCCATTATTTTCAATTGATTTTCATTCATATTGTGAAAATTTTGTAACTCAAACCATTTGTAACTCAAGGTACCACTTTATAAAAGTGCTGGCCAACCTTGGCACTCCAGGTGTTCTTGGACTTCAAATTCCAGAATCCATAATCAGCAGGAGTGCTGACTTGGGCTTCTGGCAATTGAAGTCCAAGAACACCTGGAGTGCCAAGGTTGGCGATTATTGATCTATAAAATCATCACTCTTCAAGGCAATTGTACCAAAAATGGAAGCAGACTACTGTTGGTCCAACAGCTTACCTTTTCCCTTTGCATCCTGCACTGGTTTGTCGACCACTCTGAGAGAAAGCTCCTTGACTGCTGCTTGGGCAGGAGTTTCTGGGGATCGCTGAAGCGCAGCTGAAGGAGACGGAGAAAGACTGCTGCAGCTGCTACTGTTGTGCTCCAGCTGTGGCAGTAAGGTGTCTCCAATGTCTCCCTGGAGTGGGGCTGGTGCTCTGTGGCCATCTGGGACATCCAGAATCTAAGAGAAAAGAAGTCATGTTTTAAGCACGGAGAAGCTGGTAGGAATGTTCAGAGCAAAGGAGAAAATCTGGGCAATAATGCATGTTGACTCAGGGCATTTCTGCTCTACTCTTCACCCAACAAGTGGCTTGCATAAGATCAAACAGATAAGATTCCAGAACAGTTTACATAAGGGCAACAAAACCAAGATTGTCCCTAACTTGTATGCCTACAGTCCAAAAGGACATGAAATACAAAGCAAAAAGAAATAAGAAGAAAAGACAAAAATATGGGCACCATTTCTTATCTAGTAGATCAATAATGGCCAGCTGCAGTAGAAAGTGTTTGGAAAGGAGAATCTTGTCTTTTGGATTACCTGATGTTGTCCCACTTTGGCAGCAGCCCAATAATACTTAAATACTGACAACTCAATTTTGACTTACAGCCAGCTCTTTGGGCAGTTTTCTAGGTTTACCATTCTCATGCTCAAGGCTACACAGAATGACTCAATTCCTGAGAGACAATAGGGAAATCATCTAACTTCTGGCTCCACAGCCAGACACGTAACTCACTAAGCTATTCAGCCAGCATCTGGAAGCAACTTTCAACATGAGTACACTTTGGGAACCTAGTGTTTGGGAAGCAGGAGAAAACAAAGGGCAAGAAATGGGTTTCCTCCATGAGACCATGAATGCTGATGCCCACTTTGCTAGCTGAGGTGATGACAGCAGTAATCTCATAGCTCAGAACAGAAGATAATTTTCTGTGAGTGATAACCTCCACAATCAGACCAACACATTGCTTAGCGGTTTGCTGCAGGAACAATTTGGCACGCTAACATCACTTTTGGAGACAGCAAGCAGGAAGGCACAGGCCAAAATGTGAATCCCCAGTAAAGCAGGACAAGTCAATAAATGTTACTCTGTGCTCTCCCTACCATAGCATTTCACAGGAGTCAGAGTTAAACTATGCATTAAGCTTGGATGTAACAAAGCTCCAATCCCTTTTGATTTAAGAAGCATCTGTTGCTTCAAAACTAGAGAAATAAGATGGTTTAAATTCTCTCCCTATGAGTCCTTTTACTCTCAAATCCCTTCCCTTTACTTCTGGAGCAAATTAGATCCACATGAACCCCACACACAAGTACATATCCATCACCAGATATTTTAATCAGGCTAATATTCTTAGCATGCTATAATTTCAAAAATCTACAAGTGGACAATACCTTTAATAAAATCATCTACAATTTCCCAATGGCCGCAAAGCTTTTCAATGCCAGTTTTAAAAATTTGTCTAATCCCAATAAAGAGTTCTAGAGAACTTAGAAACCTATACAAAACCAAAAAAGCCTCATTTTTCCTGCTGTGTCAACTTAGAGTAATACCTTGGATAACGTTTACCTCAGATAACGCTAAAATCGCATAACGTTAAGTAATCTGGGGAAGAGAATTGGATCGAATAACGTTAAGGTCCTATGGAATGGATCGGAAAACAGCCGCTAAAGCCTGTGGGGTTACAATGTATCTCTATGGAGCTTTAACTTTATCCGATCCATCCCATAGGATTTTAACATGCATCGGATAACACTAAAAATCAGATAACACCAAGACTTGTGGAACCAAGTCTTAGCGTTATCCGAGGTATTACTGTAAACCAAAATAAAAACACTGTAACACTTTAAAGACTAACTGCTATTTTATTGATAGCTTTCCTGGATCAAGTCCACTTCTTCAGTCAAGGATGAAACTTACAGGCATGGTTTTTATACACCAAATGCAGGGGTCAAAGGGAGCAGGGTGTGTTCAAGTAAAATATAGCAGTTAGTCTTTAAAGCGCTACAGTGTTTTTTATTTTGTTTTGTTTATTTTATTTTGTTTTCTGATATGCCTGAACCACAGACTAACACAGCTACTATTCAAAAGAATTTCACGATGCATCTCACTGGGAAAAAATGCAGGTCTGTGAGAGTAATGGTTCTGAATTCAGTATACAGATGACATGAGAGCAAAGTAGATTTTGAGTTAAACCAGAAGAGTTTCAGGTTCTCTCAATATATTATTTCCTATCTTGTTCCAGCCAATCATAACTCACTCTGAGGAGTTCCTCATCTCCTTGTTCCTTTACAAACACCTCTTCCAATTCTTGATTGATACCATCAAGGCTGTTGTGCAAACAGGGGTTAATTGACACAGTGGCCAAGACTGGAAAGGAAGCAGGTGGTGTAACCTATAAACAAAAATATACAAAACAGTGAAACAAAACCAACAACCCTTTCCTGAAATTACAGTAAGTTACCTAGATCAGTGATGGAGAACCTTTTAGAGACCGAGTGCTCAAACAGAGGGGAGAGGCAAACTCTGTGCTGGGGAAGGGAGGAAGCACTCCCATTGGTCTTCTGGGCAAAGCAAACTCTGTGCTGAGGTGACGGCATGTATGCCCACAGAGAGAGCTGTGAGTGCCCCCTCTAATACGCATGCCATAGGTTCGCCACCATTGCTCTAGATGGAAGTAGGCTATACCTAGTGATCCAACCTCCAATCCATGATCTGTTATGAAGATAATGAGGCTGGCCTGAGACTAGAAAATGGCCCACCAAGAACAGCACCTGACAATAAGACTCCAAACTACAGTAATACCTCGGATAAAGTTTACCTCGGATAACGCTAAAATCGCATAACGTTAAGTAATCTGGGGAGGAGAATTGGATCGAATAACGTTAAGGTCCTATGGGATGGATCGGATAACAACCGCTAAAGCCTGTGCGGTTACAATGTATCTCTATGGAGCTTTAACGTTATCCGATCCATCCCATAGGATTTTAACATGGATCGGATAACACTAAAAATCGGATAACACCAAGACTTGTGGAACCAAATCTTAGCGTTATCCGAGGTATTACTGTATCAGGAAAATATCGCCCTTAAGCCTGCTTCCTGAGACCATTCTAACTGGCAGATGTGATGGGGAAAGAACCAGGAGCCATCTGCTGCTTCACTCCAGCAATTATCACAGAAATTCTGAGAAGTCTAGGAGAAATAATGGGCAAAAAACTGATATGCCTGGGTTAAATTGTAGTTCAGCCAAAGCCGCCAAGGGTAGAGAACAAACAAACCAAATCACATTTTAATAACCTTCGCATACAATACCAGCATGGCCAACTGACAGCGAAATGACCAAATTCCTTATAGTGTCATACAGTGGATGACAGAGTGGCTCTGTACATTCCACTGCCCCAAATGTAACTCTAGGATGAAATACTAACTAGAAGTGAGGGATCATTTTTCAGCCTAAAGACCATATATAGTAGAGGTTCACAACCTTTCCATGCCATGGGCCTGACCACACACCCAGGAAGCAGACTGTTTGCAACAGTCGTAAATGCACCCACTTCCACTTCCAGGTGTGCTGGTGTGCCACATGAAATGCTGCTGTAGGCCAGGACCAGCCCATGGGCCGTAGGTTGGGAACCCCTTCAGAGACACTTTGAGGGTGCCACTCTCAGGAGGTAGACAGGGAAAAAGGTGCGACAAAAAACACAAGATATTACAGTTTAAAGCTCTTGCTGCAAATAACTAAAACAAATAACTAAAACATAGAACAGTCAACTCAACCTTTCAAAATGGGATAAAGTCTGTACAACAGTAAGGAAACCAAAAAATGATGGTCTGGCCACACAAAGAACTGCAGTAGCCAGATGTTTGCCCCAAGTGAACCAAATTCAGTGACAGGGCCTAAGAATCTGTGCACTTACTACAAACCCACCTTTCCCAGAATAATCTCAAATAACCCTTTTGGCAAGCATTCACTGGAAACTGGGCCATGTTTCTTCTGGCTACAACCACATTTTGGGGGGAAAGGGAGAGAAAGATATGACGCATACCTTGGCTGATAGGAGCACAGTGTGAGTCCCCTGGATGGGGGAGTTCTGGTCTTTCTCTTTGCTACTGTAGGCACTGAGTTTTGTTCGCTGGAGCTGCTGCTTCAGTTTAGCAATCTAAGGATTAGAAAGTTGAGAGAGGCAAGATTTCTCCAACTGGCCATCCTGCTACTCCTCGCAATTTTTTCTGTCTTCCCAAATATTAATGCACTCTTTTTTTCTTTTCTTAGCAATTCTGTAAAGCTATTTTTCCATAGTGACTGGCTATCCTATTAAATAACTTTTGGTACAATCACTCTTCCCAAAGGCAAATGTCCCAACAACTAGGTCAGCTGGTGACTAATTTAATTTAATCAAGTCACACAGTAAAAATCTGATTTTTATCTTAACGTGGAACTTCTATATTCTTCTGCAGGGAGGTCCATGCTGATCCTTTCCCCTTTATTTTTAAACAGGTTCTCCAAGGTGCCTGCAAAGATTTGAAGATCCAGCAAGATTTAGAAGGGCTCATTCCAGTATTATGTTGCAAAGAGGGAATCCTGCCATTTTTTACAAGTTATCTAATGCTAACCTCAAAACTCCCTTGTTGGGAATAGTTAGGAGCAATACAATCCTTCCTTAGTTTTTCTTTCCATCAATCTACAAATGGAATTTCAGTATAAATACCAAAACCTCCTGGGAAAGCACAATTTGGTGAAGCCAATGCTCCAACTGCTTTCTTTTCAAATCCACTTTTCAAATCATTTACATCCTGCAATGTCTTGCCCATCCCTGCAAAAGAAAGCTGATTATTATTGCTCCTCAATTAAATAAAGAAAGTAAAGAAATAAATAAGAGAGACAAAGCCTCGGATTATAATTTACAATGTTTGATGCACCAAATGTTTTTCAACAGTGCCAGGGCTCTGTCTCATATTAGCAAGTTGAATGATGGCCCGAATCCTGTTGCCTTTTGTGTAAGATTTGTATAACTTACTGTGGCTAACTGATGGGGTGCTGGGGCACATCGAGGCCACATACCTAACTGCTTAACTGAGACGTGCCCTGGCACCTCACCAATTAGCCACAGTAAGTTACAAATACCATGCATGCAAACATCAATAGAATTCCAGCCTAAAAATTTTACTGACAGCAGTTTTCCTTAAGTAAACATCTGAATTTATTTTCCATTGAAAATAAAGATATAATAAATATATGTTTGCCTCCTAATGGCAACATGGTGAATTCCATTGGATGCACCAACTACTGAAAACAAATCATAAGTTTCAATCCCCATTCTGAGAGTTTGAGTGCTTTTAATGAATCACTCCCAAACCATTCCTACTACTTGACTAAGATGCTAGCAGCTCCTCCAGTGGCTTAGTGGTTAAGGCACTAGGCTTGAAGACTGGAAAGATGGGTTCGATTCTTGAGAGCTGCATGATGGGGGACATGAAAGGAGCATCATTCGGGCATCCCCTACAAAAATCCTTTCAACCCAGTGTAATCTCTGACACAAAAACGAACGAATGAACTAATGCTATATTGACGTGGCACCAAGGATGGAGGAGGTTCTTCTAAAATGGAAGAACCAGCCAGTTTGCCATCAAGTATGGTGCACACTGAATCTAGGTTTCTTGGATATACAATGCAAACCCTATGGCACAACTTGTGCATTGAGAGCTTAATTTCTTTTGCAGAAGAAGCAGCAGGAAGACAGTTGCCAAAGGTCTCTCTCACCTCTCTGCGGTGATCCATAGTGTTCCAAGAGGCAGAACGTTTATGAGCCGCTGCCTTTCCTGCCTCTGTTTCATGCCAGGATCCAGGAGTCTGCAGAAAGAAAAAAGGTTCCTCAGAACTGTGCCACAACTGTTTTTCAGAAAAGATATCCAAACAGGAAATGACTAACTTGGGCTATGCATATTCCTTCAGAAAAATAATTCCAGAGTCACATTCAAGGAGGAATAGCTTAGCTAAGTACTGCTTGTCTGCACTGGATCCAGTTAAATCCATAGGAGTTCTGGCCTGATTCATTTGGGGGCCAGTGGAGAGGCCTCTCAAAAAGTCTGTAAATGTATAGACTTGCATGATTGGTGGTCTTTTCTCAGGGATTACAGTCCACTTTCCAATTGAATCTGAGAGTATAAACCAGGCATTATCAACCTACAGCCCACGGGCCAGACCCGGCCCCTGACGCCATTTCATCTGGCCCATGATGCCCTCGCCCCTCCCAGAAGTGGAAGAAAAACATGCTCCATGCATGCACAGTACTATGTTCTGCGCATGCATGGGACATGTTTTACTTCCACTTCCGGGTGGGAGGAACCAAATGACCGGTCCACTCAGGTGTCTGGGGGAGCATGATCCAGTCCCCAGGATGAAAACATTGAGAACACCTGGTATAAACCATTCCTGTAGAAAGGCAGAAAAAAAACTAAACTAGAGAATTCATGCCATCACTTCTTAAGAAACCTCCAATATGTATGACTGCAAATACACAAACTACTACAAGAAAGATTTCATATAATAAAACAACTTGGATCCTAATGAAAAAGCCCTTTCCACTCTTTGTGGTCCATGTAAGGTAAAGGTTGCTCTTGCTCAAAAGCTAGTCATCTCCTACTTTAGGGTGTGTTCCTCATTTCTATTTATAGCCAAAGAGCCACTGTCTACATCTGCAGTGGTAATGTGGCAGGCATGACTAGACACTGTAGTGCATCAAACAATGTTTACCAATCTGGTACCTATTTATCTACTTGCAATTTCTTGCTTTCAAACTGCTAGGTTGGCAGGAGTTGGGACAGTGATAGGAGCTCACTCTGTCATGCAGCACTCGCGTCTCAAACTGCTGACCTTCCAGTTCTCACGTTCAGGGTTTTAACTACTAAGCCACCACAATAGTCTATGTACACCAACATAATTTGAGCCAGGAAGGACAGGAAAGGAAGGAAGGAGCCAGGAAGAAAGCATGATCATGATGGAGCAATGTGGTAGTTGGTACTCCCAAAGGAATGCAAGCAAACATTAAGGTGTTACTTAAGTAAATACAGTACTGTACAGTACAAGTATTCCTCAGTCAGCAGCTTGCTGATTTCACTTTTCAACTTCCCTTGCTTTACGGGGGTGGGGGAGCAATTTCAATAAGATTCCTATTGGTATACCTTAGCTGAATAAGGTACAAAAAAACATTTTGCACTTCCATCTTGCCAAATATGCATCAAGAAAGATCAACTGACCAACAACACTACTGTATAAACCAGGGATTCTCTACCTGCAACCCGTAGGCCGGATGTGGCCCACAGCACTATTTCATGTCCCCCCCACTGCCTCCACCACACCAGGAAGTGTCATGTGGTGGAGAAAGGGCAAAATGGCCATCCAGCCTCTGAAGCTGTCTGAGGGAGCGTGACCAGTGGTGGGATGTCAAAAATTTTACTATCCCATGATGACATCATCACAGTGTGGGCGGAGCTCATGTCATGATGTCATGATGTTGTGGGTGGGGCCAAAGAAAAAATAAATAAATAAAAATAAAATAAAAATAAGCACACGCACACACAGCCCTCAAAACCCACAACACAAACCCATAAATAAATTACATAAATAAATTAAATAAATAATACATTAAAATACACTCACCCACCCACCCCAAACACTAATCAACCAGAGCTTTTAAACCAGAGCTTAAACCTTATTCTGGCTAATCTTTCTCACACTAGGTCAGATGGAAGGAACTACAGAATGAACTCACCACAAGATGGCTTCATTTTGGCAGTTTTCAACTTTTGAACAGTTAAAGAAGTTAGGTACTAAGTTTTTGCCTAACCAGTTCTCTAGGATAATATCCCTAAATGTAAAACAGCTGTACCTCCTTAAGGGTTCTCCAATTGGAACAACACAGGTGTAGCTTATTGATGAAGTAACTCCAAGACTTTGCTTAAAAATCCCCAAGCCAGGCCGCCAGGGAACCAGTGAAAAGGTAAGCCCGAAGGTGGTTCCCCCAAAAAGCTGCTACCGGTTCTCCGGGACACTGGGAAAAGTTACTACCAGTTCTGGTGAACTGGTGAGAACCTGTTACATCCCATCACTGAGCGTGACCCAGCCCCCAGCTTACAAAGGTTGAGAACTCCTAGTGTAGAAAAAAGCTATTAAATATCAAAATATGTAACAAATGTTGTTACAAGGTTTCACCCTGATCACCCCCCTCCCATTACAGCAGGCTGTTTGGGGAGAATTTAGTTTCTATTCCAAAACCTTCCACTGGTCCACTAGCCACCAGTAGCTATAAATGGCTGCTTCAGAAAACTGTTGCAAAATGGACATCTAGCCAACATTTCCTTGAACAGTTTCTGTTGGACAACCCTACATAGCCTAAAAACACAACTCTAGAACCACATTCCCAACAGCTTGACAAGACCATAGGGACTAAATTATATGGGACAGTTTCAAACATCTTGATGAATTCAGGGTACATTTTATCCTCTTTCCGAATAGAAGAGGGAAAAGTGCCTAAAAGTATGGAGTCAATGCTAGGTAGAAAGCTGCTGGCCTACAATATAATAATGTGGTAAGGGGGCAGTACCAAAAATCAGAGAAAACCTTCAATTGACAAAGTCTTGGCCATGGAAGGACATCTATGCTAGCATAGAGCCCTGGTGAGGCAGTGGTTAAACTGCTGTACTGCAACCAGAAGGTTGTGAGTTCAATCCTGGCCAGGGCTCAAGGTTGATTCAGCCATCCATTCCTCCAAGAATGGTTAAATGATTACCCAGCATATTGGGGGCAAAATGCTAATTAACTTGTGAACCGCCCAGAGTGTGCACTAAACGTTATGGGGCAGTATATAAGTGTAATTGATTTGCTGTGGAAGAACCCCACCAGGCAGCAGTGCATCTGCTACGACACCCAATGCATCGTGTAAAGAAATACAGTAAAACCTCATATAACACTAAAACCTGGTTCCACAAGTCTTGGTGTTATATGATTTTTAGTGTTATCTGATGCATGTTAAAATCCTATGGGATCCATAGAGATACATTGTAACCACACAGGCTTTAGCGGTTGTTATCTGAAGCATCCCATAGGATCTTAATGTTATCTGATGCAATTCTTCCCCCCAGATTCCTTAATGTTATGCGATTTTCGTGTTATTCGATACTAATGTTATGTGAGGTATTACTGTACATGATAGTGAGAATTTATCATCCAAATTGAGGGCTACCAAAGCTGAGGAGGCATCTGCTAGGAAAACTGGCTTCACCATACAATGAAGAACCAAGCTACTCATGCAATTTAGTCCTTTCCTTCTTGCTTTTCAAGTCTGAAGAAATAAGCCAGTATTTAAAGTGTCTACCAAGTCCTCCTGAAGGAACAGGAAACGGTTTTATTTATATATCGCCTCCCTGGAGTTCATGAACTTATCTGAAGCAAATAGCAGAACTAAAATATGTATCTATTTATATTTAAAGTCGATTACATGAGGTAGTTCAGTCTGTATTTATCCATTTCTCTCTCTCAAGGCAGTGCCCGATTTCGAAGCGCAGCAGCAGCAACAAAAGCAAAATGACAGCCACACAGCCTCTTATTTAAAGCACAGACAGGCAACAATGGCTCTCCAGATTTTGGCCTGCAGTTTCCATTAATACAAGCCAACACAGCCAATGACGAGAGACAGCAGGAGCTGAATGTTTAACAGTGCTTGCATAGTTGCCCACCTGTGATTTAAGCCCTAGCCTGGTAGGCACAACCAACCAGGAACTGCAAACCAGTAAAAAAAACAGACAGTGGTGTAAAGATTAATTACACTGACCTATCTCATAACTAGGAGAAACAATGGATTTCTAAATTAGAGAAATCTCCTCCTTGGCATGCGGTATAAAAACACAGATTTTCATTCCTTCTTTACTACTGCAGATTAGGAACTGGGAGCGGGATATTTAGAAGTCTATAAATACAATTATTTCTTCTTCTGCCATATCCGAATCTGAATATAGGTGATCAACATGGTGATCAGCCATGAAGACTGTCCTCATGATATAATGCTGTGGCCTTTCATCTGCCTTCCGCATCACAGCGTGACCCCCATACCACTGATCCAGTTCCGCAAGTCACTTTCTGGTGCTGAGCCCTTTTGGCACACAAAGTACTCCTCAACCCCAGGCCAGGATTGATAAAGATGCTGCCCTCCATCAAGATGGATTCAAGTGGGATATAATCCACTTGCGGATCATCACCCTTCCCTGTGGACTTTGGCACCCAAGGCTTTTACTTCTCAGGGTGATCAGGTTATTTAAAAGCCGCCTGACACTCAGGATTGAGTCACTGACAGTATGGTCTACTCCAGGAGTTCCCAACCTTTTCAAGCCAGAGGCCGGGTCACACTCTCTCAATCAGCTTCAAGGGCCAGACAGCCATCTTGCCCTGCCTTCACGATGGGGGTGGCCATTTTGTCCCAAAAGCTTCAATAGGGATAGCCATTTTGTTTCTCAAGTGCCCTTGGAGGGGGGCACATAAAATCGCAGCATGGCCGGATCCTGCCCACGGGCCCTAGGTTGGGAACCCCTGGTCTACTCTATTGCCATAGCAGGATAATCTAGCCAGATAATTATTTCTGATACTGGAAGAATTCTTGAGAAAAATCTAAGAGAGATCTTAATATTTGGATGAGTCAATCACTGAACCATTGCTCCCCTGCAAAATCAAATTCCCTTTTCATCCATTTCTCTTGCACATGCTATGCTCCCCCAAATTATATTATTTGACACTTGAGTGGGCGGCCATTTTTTACAACTTTGGTGAGGAAGGCATCACTCCAAAGACAATCAGAAAGGGATTGGTCAGTAGACTCTTGCTTATTTCATGCTCTGAGCAATAAAGCAAGCCACAAATTGCTTTCAGTCCCAGCCAAAGCCTACACAAGCTCTGGCCTGAGAAAAGCTGCAAAGAGAGATTTTTCCAATTCTAATTTTTAATGATTGCGAGTTGCCATTGGGAACCCTTGATTCTGGGATGCCTTATTTCAAGGCCAAACCTTTGGGTATTGTGGCAGGAAGCTTTTGCATTATTCTGATGGTGATCCAACAACCTCTACTGAGCAAACAAGGAGAGGAAAGTTCTTTCAGGAGCTGTCACTGTCGACTGCAACTCGTATCCAAATATACACTTTTCCCCTGAAAATAAGGGGAAATGCCATTGGCATGAATTTAAGGCAGATCGCAGCTTGCCATGAAGTGACCCACACACTGATGACAGAGCCATCTCCTGCGGCACATATGAAATAAGACATGAAGGATTTAACATCGGGACTACAATGGACTGCCACAGCCTTGGGGATATTAACAAGGTGCACCTTCACAGCCAATCCATCTGGCATGGCCTCTTCTGCCACCATGTCCGTTGGGAATCAGAATAGTGAAGTGGTTCCTCCTCCGCCCATTTTGCTATTGGGCCCGATAGGATGGTTTCCAGTGGCATTTCCTTCACCATCACCCTATCCAACGGGGCTCATCTGCCCATAGCCGTTGGCCCCTTTAGGGAGTCATGTTATTTACCGACGCCCAACACTTGACGTTGAGTCACTGGCTGTACAGTCTACTCCATTACCGTAGCAGGATGTCCGACCAGATACATGAGCAACCAAGTCCAAAAAAGCAAGGTCAGCTAAACCATAAGGAAGATAAGTCTCATGTCTCAACCTTCTAAATAAAAATCTCATGTTTACTGTAGAATATAAGCTACATGACCCACAAATCATGGGGCACTGGGAAAGGTCTATTGACAATCAGATATTGCACAAAAAGGGAACGTGGTTCTGCAAGGCAGAGTTCACTAATGTTTTAGGTAGCTATTCACTGTACTGTATCCTGTGGCCAGAAGCTATGGGCAGTACAAACAGAGTTCTAAGAAATCCTAAATATTGTACTTCTCTGAATATCTGTCACAGATGTTTGCTTAAGCTAATAAAACCACTGTTTCTTTACGCAAATCTCAATCTCCTTGGAACTTCTTCACATCCCTACCAAAGGAGATGATTACCTATTTAAGTACTAAAGCCCTAGCCTAAAAAAACAATATCTGCTCACACCTTTCTGGGTCACCATGTGCTGTTGTCATGGCCACTGCTGTTTCCTCTCACACCAAATAACTTGGATGGAAGTTTTGGATGGAAGTAGACCAGCTTTAGTTGACTGCAGCTAGCCAGATGTTGTGAGTTACAGCTGCTGACTGGGCATAATGGGACTTGGTGCCTTTTGAGAGTGTTGGGTAGGGAAGGATTATAGTAAAATCCACACAAATTCTGGACACAGGACGCAATATCGCGACTAGATATTTGAGGGTCCTTTGCCCTACAGAAACATTTCGAAAGTCATTGAAGATATTATAGTAAAGCACTCTGAAAACTAACAATGTGCTTCTCTGGACATTTTTAAGCACTCTAGGTTTTATTGCACACACATAGCTCTTGCAAGGGAGGAATCATGTGGCCCTAAAGTCATTTTAGAGGACCATAAATTATTCATGAAAACAATGCCACTGAATCTGAGGGTGGGAGGCATCTGAAGTGCATATTTTACTTGCATCAAATACCTGGTATACTGGTAAAATTTGGCAGCAAACAATAAAAATATATTTTAAAGCAACTACTTGTTTTAAATTGCTTGTTTGATACACAATTTGGGCAGCAAACCTATTAATATAACACACTTTAAGTAAAATAATTGTTTTATCCCACATTTGTAGTCCAATGTAAACACTATAAAGGGTTGTTGCAACCTGTCAAAATTGGGACCCTTATACATACTAAGTTGACTGTCTTGATTTATATTCAACAACTAAACAGGACAGATTCATTTCTGAGTTATACAGCTGTTTTTGTTCTTTGGTCTCCAAAGGTTCATGATTGCGGTCTAGAAATATTTAGCTGTTGCTAAGAGTTCTTCGACAGCTAGAAGTTTCCCATTCCATCTGGAAGAGTACCCATGCTTCATGTTGAACACACTCTACCATTTCAAGAGCCTGCATTTTTAAGGCAGAACGTGGCAAACAGCCCATGAATGTTATATAAGGATTTTGGCCCAGAACAATGGGCAGAGCTAAAAGACCTTGAGAGCTGAACCCATTCCAGAAGAAGAGGACCAAAGGCCAGCTGCCTCAGCGAGGGAGCCAAAGAAAGTCAAGCACAGCCTCCAACCAATATAACCACAATAAAGAAAAGCCTTCCCTAGAAAGCTAGAGAACAAAAGAGACTAAACTTGACAGCATTATCATGTTATTGTCCAGCACATCAGTTATACTTTAATTTTATCAATCCAGTGTTTGCAAAGAAGTTACACCAATCAAAATAAGAGAAAACAAAATATCTCAAGCCTAAAGTTGTGTACAAAAGATTTACAAAGGATATAGAACATTGGAAGATTTCTACAAGATTTATCTGTATATAGCAGGGGTGCCCAAACTACAGCCTGTGGGCTGGATCTGGCCGCTGGCTTCAATTCATCTGGCCTGCACCACCCTCATCACTCCCGGAAGCAGAAGTAAAACACGCCCATATGGGCACATTTTACATCCGCTTCCGGGAGCACTGAGGGCGGTGCAGGTCAGATGAATTGGCGCCGAGGGCCAGATCTGGCCCATGGGCGGTAGTTAGGGCACCCCTGGCTTAAGCAGAAAAAATGGTGCAAAACATATCTGTTGCAATACAGATTGCAAGGTGCATTTTACTTCCACTTCTGGTGGGAGGAACCACGTGACCAGCCCAGACTTAAAAGTATAGGTACCCCTGGTCTATAGCCTGATCAGTAACAGTGTCATCAGATAAACTGAAGAAAACTGGTTAATACTGTTGCAGGGGGGAAAGTAGGAACTCCAAGCATGAAGTCTGATCACTTCTCTATCAGTCCATGAAAGCACAGATTATGATTAACTTTTTAAAAGAGTAAAGGATCAATAGGGCTAGTATGTAGAAGACCAGAGTGTGATACAACAAAATGAGAAGGACTTCTAGATTGTTACCAACTACCATTTTCCCCTTTAGGAGGCTTGTCTCAACCCTTTCATTTAGCACTCTCTGCATGATTTGAACATAAGTATATATTTATTTTTATTTAAATAAAAGCCAAAGTTGTCAGGACATGTAAATTATACTGGAAACTTTGCGGTTGCCCAACAGAATTTCAGAATAGCACTCCAAGATCCACCAATAGATAGATTTTATATTGGTTTGGCTAGATCAGGGGTGCCCAAACTAAGGCCCGTGGGCCGGATGCAGCCCCCGATGCCAATTCATCCAGCCCACAAAGCCCTCGTTGCTCCTGGAAGTGGAAGTAAAATGTGCCCATACGGACTTCGTGGGCCGGATGAATTGGCATTGGGGGCTGCATCCAGCCCACGGGCCAAAGTGACCGGCTCCCTGAACCACATGACCAGCCTACAGCCTGAAAAGTTTGGGCACCCCTGGGCTAGATGGTGTCATGGAGATAACATAGTGAGGTATTTTGAAGTGCCGAGGAGTTGCTGGTTTAAATTTCAGGACAATGTTGACGTGATCAGTATACTGGAAAAGTTATCCTATTTGATAAAATTTTAGTGTTCAGAAGGAAGGATAAGTAGGGAAGTCAGAAGTCAGGTGAATAAAATGACACAAGATGTATAGAAAATTTATTGGAGAGCATTTTCCTCTCTCATTTAATACTAGAACCTGGGGTCATCTGGCAATTGTGAATGAAGAAAGATTCATGACAGGCTAAAGATATGGCAAACAGGGATATTTCTTCATGCATACACAGTTAAACTATACAAAACCCACTGCACAAAATGATAGCTGGAAAAGGAGATCCAAAAACTACTGGAAGCTATCAATGACCAATCACCATGAAGCCATATTATGACTTTCACTATTAAATATACTGTATAATAGTATGTTCTTCAAAAGTAGTTGATAGAGGCCACAAGCAAGAGTTCTGCTGTGCTAATATCTTGCTTATGGGCTCCTATAACAATTACACTTATATACTGCCCATAGCGCTTAGTGCACTCTCTGGAATGATCACAAGTTAATTAGCATTTTGCCCCCAACATACTTGGTACTCATTTTACTGACCTCAGAAGGATGGAAGACCAAGTCAACTCAGATCCCCATCAGGTTTGACCTCACAACCTTTTGGTTGCAGTAGAGCAGTTTAACCATTGCTCCATCAGGGCTCCTCCTATAGACATCTGGCTGGACATTGCATGAATAGATGAGTTGATTAAACAGGCTTTTAGTCTGATGCTATGGGGCTCTTTTTCAGTAATACCCCGGATAACATTATGACTTGGTTCCACAGGTCATGATGTTATCCGGTTTTTAGCGTTGTCCGATACATGCATCGAACAACGCTAAAAAAAAAAGCCCTGACTTCAGGGACAAACCGCTTTAAAGGCAGGCAGGGAAAGAAAGAGACCTCCCTGCCTTTAAAGCCACCCCCCATGCGACTGCAGTAGGGTCGGGGAAAGTGCCTTTCCCCCTCCACGCTACTGCAGGCTTCGCTCTGCTTCCCTTCCCTTCTCCGACTGCCAGCTGATCGCTGGAGACTTGTTTTTTTTAAACTGCAGGGAAGGGGGGAAAGACAGAAATGTGATTGGTTCTATAGAGAAGTAAAGGAGGCCAAAGCTGTTCTCCCTGTCACTTCCCTCCTTCCCTACTCCCACCCCCAGCAGTTTGGGGACTCCCCACAGCCACCCCACTGCCTGCTCGGCCACAGAGAATCCACCCCAGCTCTGCTTACCTAATCTTCTTGAGCTGCAATCTCAGACTGAGCACGCTGTTTTTGCTTTACTTCCTGTATTGAAAAAACAGGGAAGGGGGAAATACAGAGATGTGATTGGTTCTCTAGATCAGCTGACAGTCTCTAGAGAACCAGTCACATCTCTGTATTTCCCCCTTCCCTGTTTTTTTCAATAGAGGAAGGGAAAGCAAAAACAGCGTGCTCAGTCCGAGATTGCAGCTCAAGAAGATTAGGTAAGCAGAGCTGGGGTGGATTCTCTGTGGCCGAGCAGGCAGTGGGGAGTCCCCAAACTGCTGGGGGTGGGAGTAGGGAAGGAGGGAAGTGACAGGGAGAACAGCTTTGGCCTCCTTTACTTCTCTATAGAACCAATCACATTTCTCTTCCCCCCCTTCCCTGCAGTTTTAAAAAAACAAGCCTCCACGATCAGCTGACAGTCGGAGAAGGGAAGCAGAGCGAAGCCTGCAGTAGCATCGGGGGAAAGGCAGGCGGGCGCTGGGGAGGGGGTTGGATTGGGTAGATGTTCTAACGCTAAAAATCGCGTTATACGATACAAGATTTTTCCAAAAATCTTGCATCGTTATGCAGTTTTAGCGCTATTCAGTACAATCGTTATCCGAGGTATTACTGTACATGGTTGTTTAAGGAAGCAGGATCAAGTGATTAGAGAATGGCAATTTTTGAAACTCCAATAATTCACTTCCCTTTTTTAGTTGATATGTCTGGCTAAGCATTTTCTATTTCAACACACAGAAAAGAAGCCAAACTAAACAATAAATGCCAAACACCCTATAACAGGAGTTCTCAACCTTTTAAAGCCAAGGGCCGGGTCACGCTCCCTCAGACAACTTCAGGGGCCGGATGGCCATTTTGCCCTTCCTCCACCACATGGCACTTTCTGGTGTGGTGGAGGAGGCGGGGGCCCACATGAAATGGTGCCACAGGCCGCATCTGGCCCATGAGCTGCAGGTTGAGAATCCCTGCCCTATAACTCAAATTGTCCAAATACTGTCAACAATATTCCAGTGTTACATAAGCATCCTCACACCTTATAGCAGCAGTACCTGGGTAGACTTGTCTCGCATATGTGCCGCAGTGACTACTTCCGCATCCCGGGGCCACTGACCCAGGAGGTATGATCCAAGGATGTTGTCTAGGGAAGACGTGCGCCTCACTCTGGGAGGTTTATTCCTGCAGGTCTTCTCCACAGGGCGAGTAGCACATGGAACACTAGCTGGATAGAAAGGAGAAATATGTAAGAACTGGGCCATTTGACGACAACTACGAACTTCCTGGTAACCTCTTGGCTTAGTGGTTAAGACAGTGAACCTGACACATGGAAGGTCGGCAAGTTAGCAGTTTGAGACCCGAGTACTGCATGACAGAGTGAGTTCCCATCTCTGTCCCAGCTCCTGTCAACCTAGCAGTTTGAAAGGAAGAAATTGCAAGTAAATAAATAGGAACCACTTCAGTAGGAAGGTAAACAGCATTCTGTGCACTCAAGTGTCTAGTCATCCCTGCCACATGACCATGGAAACATTTTCAAATGCAGATAGCACTGGCTCTTTGGCTCCTAGAGTGGAATACAACTGGCTTTTGAGCAAGGGCAACCTTTACACTACCAACCTCTTCCACCAGCAGTTTCAATTCCCCCATGGTAATCTATCAGGGTCTGCCTTTGATAAATTACTGGAAACATCAGTTGGTACTTTGGTAACTAGAGCCCACATCTTGAATTACACAACTACTGTATAATGCTGTCATCTTCAATGGGTCCTAGTTTTCTACCCCAATTCAGTGATGTTTTTAATTTTTTAAGTGTGAACAGTTTGGGGGCAGGATCTCTTGAAAACCACATTCTCCCAGACAAGCCTATCCATTTGCTCAGGTCTTTCATGACAGGCTTTCCCTTCTCCACATCTCATGTTTACTACTTGCAATGTGGCTGACAGGGAAACCAGACTCTCTGTCTACATTCTCTGGAGTAGTACCCAAGCTTTGGAAACCTCTTCCTCCAAGCTGTTTTGACTCCTGAACAGCTTGCTTTTAGAGATATTTGGTTAAAAGACTGCACTTTTTAATTGATATTGCCTCCTTTTACTGCTGCTGATAGTGTTCTACTTTAAATAATGTTATAGCTTTACATTTTTATGCCATCTGGCTTTGTTTCTTGTGTTTTTATTGTGGTGGCTCAGTGGTAAGAAGCCCACCTTGTTAGTCGGAAGGTTGCCAGTTCAAGACCCGGGTACAGCATGATGGCTTGAGTGCCCGTCTCTGTCCCAGCACTTGGGGACATGAAAGGAGCCTCATTCGGGCATCCCCTGAGGAGAGTTTCTCCAGCAAAAATCCTTTCAACCCAGAATAATTTCTAACAAAAATTATTATTATTGGTTATTATGGGATTTCTAAAAATATTTTGAACATACATACATACATACATACATACATACATACATACATACATACATACATACATACATACATACATACATACATACATACATACATACATACATAGTAAGCCACCCTGAGTGCTGCTTGCATCAAAAGGGCAGGGTATAAATGTGTATAAATAAAAATAAATAAACACTCCAACCAGCTGAGCTACTTGATACCACATTAGACATATTCATTTTCTATTTTTAATTCCTCCCAACATTCTGTATGTTTTTGTTACTGTGCTATTCGCTGGCTTATACTTTCCCTTCTTCTATAGGATAATTATTTTTAAAGTTTTGTTTGATTTTGTCCTTGATAGCCTTGATGTTCGGTGACACACAGGCAAGATAAAAATATTTCAAAGTACACTAGACTAATAATTTTTTTACTGCTCACCCCATACCAGGGTCAGTCTAAAGGATGTGTCAAGATTTCTTAAGCAACAGAGCTAGCAACATGTTCCTCACTCAGGGCTAGGGAACTTGTGGCTCACCACAGGTTTTCAACTACAACTGACATAACCCTTTGCCACACAGGTCACACTGACCGGGGCTTCAACTAAAGTCCAAAGCAAGAGGGGGGCTGGAATCAAAAGTTCCCCACCCCATTTTATATGCTTCTTTAGCCTTGCTGAACCTGTATCAGGTACAAGTGAGCTGTGAAATACACCCTTGTGTGATGGATGCCATGTTTACCTTTAGTAAACACAGAAAGCACCGGGTGTGGTTCCCATAGGTTTCAAAACATACATGGGCATTGTTTCCAATTGATGCCATTGAAACAAATTGTTGAAGTCTAACATCTGGAATACAGAAACAAGTAGTAGTCAGCCCCCTATGTCACTCAGATGCCTTGGGCAACCTAAATCTTCTTTCAGCTTATCTTCCTCAAAGATTTGGAGATGAAATAAGATGTGATATCCTAACGCTCATCCCTAGGGATAGCAGTGGAGTTACATCTTGATATATTCACTTCCCAACTGCTCCTCTACAGGAATTTATTTTAATCCTTAGTTTCAGACTCTATTCCATAGGTTGGGCCTAAAGCTACTGCCTCTTGTTCACGTTTTCCCAGCAAAGAGAATAATTTCCACAAAAATGTCAGGGTAAGTCTATTTTATGCATTGTTTCTCATATCAAAGGTTGCAGCTACATACCAGTAATAAATTAGGAACATTTCTGCTTCCTCAGATTTCACACACACACCCCTTCCAATCAACATTTCTGTAAACTAACTTTCTAAGGTTTTATCTTGGATCAGAGATCCAAAAATTCAGACTTTCCTCAGCCATGAAGTCATAGCATAGATGGTGAGGAAAAAGACTTGCTTCACAAGGGGAAAGGTTGCAGGCTGAACCCCTGGCATCCTTCTGCAGACATAGAAACTACATAATCTGTTGTCAGTGAATATGGACAATCCTGAGCTTGCTGTACCACTATAAGGGATCGTGTGCTTTATGACAAAACCTTCTGTCACTAATCTCATCCATCCCCCCCCCCCAATACTCCAGAGCACAGGTCTGCAAACCTGGCTCTCCAATGTCCTTGGACTTCTGATCAGCAGGTGTGTTGACTTGGGCTTCTGGTAATTGAAGTCCAAGAAAACTTGGAGAGCTAAGTTTGCCAACCACTGCCCTAGAGCAGGAGTGCCCAAACTACGGCCCAGGGGCCGGATGCGGCCCCTGATGCCAATTCATCTGGCCCACGAAGTCCTCGTCACTCCTGGAAGCGGAAGTACAATGCACCCATACTGGCACATTTTACTTCTGTTTCCAGGAGCGAGGAGGGCTTCATGGGCCGAATGAATTGGCATCAGGGGCTGCATCCGGCCCCTGGGCCATAGTGACCACCTCCTTGAACCACGAGACCAGCCCACGGCCTGAAATGTTTGGACACCCCTGCCCTAGAACAATATTGTACAGATACAAAAGAGGGGCTAACATGGACTGAAGCATCACCTACAAAACCATCACAAAGTCTGAGGATGAAGCAGGCCTGAGCTCTGAAGAAAAAATATCTTCTTGCAGATCTTAGTTTTGGCCATGACACTACCGGCTATTCCATTTAAGTGGAGAGACAGAGAAATGTCGACCAAAGCCCAAGGATGAGGGTTGTTTGCTTTTCATTTTAAACGTAAATTAATATACACTCATAAATCTGGCCCCTCCTGGTGTGGTGCCAAGGAGGGGAAGATCACTGGCAGCTCCAATCCAAATCTCCTGACTCACAGCACTTAACCAACTATTTAAGGCTTCTCTTCAATGGCTGTTGACAGAATGTCAGGGTCGCTATTTGAGGCATATGCAACTTGCACTGTCTTTCAAAAGAACTGCCTGGGCTTAAAGCTGGTTGACTGTGTTTAGTTTATTTACTAAGTGTGAAATCTCAGTCCTTCAGCCCAGAGGTGTGGCTATTCAGTGTCTAAGGAAGCCCACACAAATTCTCAGATCTAAAACAATCCCAAGGCAGGATGGGGCTGAGAAGCCAAACTGTATCCATACAACCCACACCTGAATGGTGCTGCTGTAACTGAAGGCATCTAGCAGAGAATCAGAGAATGAATAGAATTAGCAAAGCTGAAAAGAGTTGACTTCAGCTACATTGACATTTTTCTCTGCCCTCCCCACTACCCCATGTCAAAGCAACCTAAATATATAGAGAGTGCAGCAAAACAATACTTGCTACAAGACAAAGACAGCTTGTGGGAGAAGCAGAGGCAGGGTGGAGTGTCCTGTTTATTGCAAGCTCAATTATCAGTTGAGTCCATTAAGCTATGATCAGCAAAGCCCCACCTGACTCTGTATCCAGAGATCAGTTCACTAGCTAAGCAAATTCAATATGGGGGTGTATGAGGAGGTCAAGACAGAACAGCTCTAAGATAAGAGAATGCTCACTATCTCAACCCACCAGGTTGACAGATGCTTTGAGCTTCTGTTCCTCCAGATGGGATGGCTTCTTTCTCATTTTCTTCTTTTGTTTTTCCATGCAGAACTATGGTAAAAAATATTAATATCTCGAAAATAATGGGGTGCAAAGGAAGTTTCAGAGCTCCTGACTCACACCACTTACCCAACAACTGTACAGTAATACCCCGGATAACGATTGTACCGTATAGCGCTAAAACCGCATAACGTTACAAGATTTTCGGAAAAATCTTGTATCGAATAACACGATTTTTAGTGTTATCCGGTACAAGCGTGTGCGTGGGGGGGGGGGGGAGTTGGATTGGGTAGAACATCTACCCAATCCACCACCACCCAGCGCCCGCCCCCACGATGTTTGGAAAGGGTACGGGGATCCGTACCCTTTTGAAACATTGGGCAGGCGGCGCGCATCAGTGGGGGTTAGGGCAGGATACGGGGAAGACCTCCGTATCCTGCCCTAACCCCCACCGACGCGCGCGCACCTGCACGCCGTCTGATGTTCCAAAAGGATAAGGATCCTTACCCTTTTGAAACATCGGGTGAGCGGCGCACGTCGGTGCGGGTTAGGGCAGGATACGGGGGAGACCTCCGTATCCTGCCCTAACCCCCACTGACACGCGTGCGCCTGCACGCCACCCGATGTTCCAAAAGGGTAAGGATCCTTACCCTTTTTAAACATCGGGTGAGCGGCACGTGTCAGTGGGGGTTAGGGCAGGATACGGGGGAGACCTCTGTATCCTGCCCTAACCCCCACCGACGCGTGTGCGCCTGCACACCGCCCGATGTTCCAAAAGGGTAAGGATCCGGCGGGGGGGGTCAGAGACCCCAAAATTGGTTTAAAATGGACTTTTTTTTTTACCAATTTTGGGGTCTCTGACCCCCCCACTCCCGCCGGGTCTAGGGAGGTGGGGAGACCCGATCCAAGCTGTTTCTGGGCTTCCCCGACGTCCTCAGCCAGTGCAGCAAGCCAGAATGTCAGGGTTCGAATCCCAACATTCTGGCTTGCTGCACTGGCTGAGGACGTCGGGGAAGCCCAGAAACAGCTTGGATTGTGTCCCCTGCCTGCTCCAGAGAGATCAGAGGACCCGATCTACAGCTGCAGGGTGGCTGGGGAAGCTGACGGGGACTCCCTGTCGACTTCCCTAGCCACCTGCCCTTGCCTCTGCAGCTGTGGGGTGGTTGGGGAAGCCGACGGGGGAGCCCCCCGTCAGCTTTCCAGCCTCCCCACCCCTGCCTCCGTAGCTGCAGGGTGGCTGGGAAACTGAATGGAGAACCCCGTTCAGCTTTCCAGCCACCCTGCTACTAGAATGACTGTATCGGATGTTAAAAATCGTGTTATTCGATACAAGATGTTTCCAAAAATCTTGTAACGTTATGCGGTTTTCACGCTATACGGTACTCACGTTATCCGGGGTATTACTGTATCTAAATTCAGGCTGATTCTCTCAGCAATTCCTCCCATGGCAAGAAGGAACTGTTTCCCCAGATTCTCATCATATTAAGACAAATTGACCATTTTTTCTACTTGTGTGGATAAAATGTTTTCTTAAGCATATTTTCCCAGAAACTGACTGTAACCCCAATTCTTAGGCTCCATAATAAAGCTAGCATCATAGGTGGATAGGTCAAACTCATGAAACCATCTATCTAATCATAAGAAGATGTAATGTTAATGTCAAAGCCAGACACTCTCATCTACTGGGAGGGTTGTTATAACAGTTCTGAAAACGTCTATTTTCACAGTTTCTGCAGTCACCAAATGTGCCAGCAATTCTGCATTTGAAAAAATATTATTTTGTTCATCTATGGGTTCCACATTTCAAGTGCCAAACCTTTAACCAAAAGCAAGATTATCACAACACTGAGATGCAAATACACCTCATACTCAAGTCCTAAAGTGGGCCATGAGAACAAGCAGTTTCAGTTTTAGACACTTTAATGCAAAGTCACCCACTTAAGGAAGTTGCTGCCACATGTGCAAAATGGTTCTCCTTTAACAGTTTCAAATTATTTGTCATTTTTCACTCTGTTTTAACTGCAAATCAACCCACATTCTGGTATCGTGACACTGAATATTTCAAATATTTATTACCTTTTTGGCTTATCTTGGTCCTGCAGCATATAAAACACAAGGATAGATACTACATCAAGAAACTGCAAGCTTTTTCATCAGCCATCACAGAAGCATAATGAAATCCAACGACCTGCTACAAGTCAAAGATAGTACCCAAGCCTTGTTCATGCAGACTGTGAAGAGTTCACAACTTCCAGGAATTGAAATGCTCTGAATCTTCAATACCCATTAAAAAAAAAAGGAAAAAGAAATCCAACACCAGATTTATGTGAGAAGGCGGGCCAAGTTTTGGGGGAAAAGAAGCTAAGGCTGCTGTGTGCTCCAAATGGTTCCTAAGTTCAGCTCCCAACTCCAAGTCAGTCATAACAGCCCTTACATCTATTGCTCCTGGACAAAATGGCAGATGGCAATTCTGGGCAGCAATTCTGGGAGCTATAGTCAAAAATACTAAGGAGCAGTTATTTCTTCCCATGGAAATGGTAAAAACATGGAGGATGTTAAAAAATTTTTTTTAAAAACCTAGCCATTTGGCTTTTTCCTTACAGGCTCCTTGCCAAAGGCAGGGGATAAGCAATATTTGTTCATAATATAAGGCTCTATTCCACCATAGTCATGTAACTAAGTCCACCCACACTGATGCAGAGTGGAATTTTCGCTTTCAGCATTGAAACATTTTCACCCTGCCAAGAATACGCCCAGTGTACTCTATTTATCAAAGAGCATCCAACCAAAGCATCCCCCACATCCTCCAAAATCTAACCAGCCAGCTTCCAAAACAGACAATTTCACTTGCTGAGTTCTTGGATAGGGTGGACATGGCACCTGGGCAGCAAAGAAACTATTTTGGCAGAGAGGCTCAAGTGAAAACCCTTGGCTACAGATGAGTCACTTCAGTTTTTAACAGCAAGTTCCAGAAAAGTGAAGTATCGCCTCCATGTGCTATAAAACCTGGGAGTGGAAAACATTTCTCCTTTGCCTTGGTAAGAAGGGAGCAGTTGCCAGTTACTGTGTATATCCATTCTCAATTCCCACTTTTCTAGTTTCTATAGCCTACTTTCTACCAGCTTATTAGCAAGCAGAGACCAGTCAGTTTGCATCTCTGGCTCTGAGATGGAAACTTGAAAGCTGGTGGAGAATTAGACTGCCAACCAATACTCCCAAAGATTTCATTTTCTGCTCCTAAGAAATCTGAAAAGCAGGAGGAGGAGTTGGAGGTGGGGGTGAGAGAACATAAATAAAAGACACTTTCCCTCCATCCAGTGGAACTGAATAGTTCAACAGAGGCAGGTCACATTGTGCAGCAATTGAAGCAAAGATGTTATCCCTTTCTAAGCAGGAGTAGGCTGTTCTTGAGCAAACACATATGGCTGCCTGAACAAACTTAACTCCTCAAACTAACTTCCACCAGAGATTCACCTGACAAACTGATTGCATTTTATTACTGGCTGCCTAAGAGGAAACAAACCTAACTCCTCAAACTGACTTCCACCAGATCCACCTGACAAACTGATTGCATTTTATTATTGGTTGTAAATAACTCATTGATTTACATATCCGTCTCCTGAACCAAACAAATTTGCCCAGGTACTCTGGGCCTCTGTATCAGAAGTATACCATGAAAATCCACTCTTATGTCTGATGAAGTAGACTTGATCTATGAAATCTAACATTAAAATACAAGAATTAGTCTTTAAGGTGCCACAGTGTTTGTCTTCTTCTTTTTGGTCTTGTTTTGTTTACTCTCTGATATGTTTGCACAGAGTAACACAGTTACCACTTCAAAAATGTCTAAGAGGGAACAGTAAAGCTCCATCCTTTAGTCTGGCTAGGACCAGTTGCCACCTAGGCCTTTGAAGAGATGAATGAAGCAACAACTCTAACCAGTTAACTCAGGGGGGGGGGGGGGAGAGGTGGTTTGGCCCATAGCTAGAATCAGATGCATTTGCTCAAGGAAGGGAAGAGCCAGTCTCCTGAACTTCCATTTATAATTTAACAGACAATATTGTAAAAGATTGTATTTCTGTGATTTTATTTCTAATCTAATATTTTCAAGACAGTTCAAGAAAGAATAGTCAAGAAAAATAAATTAAAAACAAGATGCACGATTGGGCTATATCTTTAGTAGGACCAATCAAAATTCTATAGAAGTGAGCAAGCTTTGGTGTTCTCCAATAATTTTCATCAGAGTAGGTTGTACAGGAGAAACAGGAGATGGAAATTAAAACCAAAATGTAAGCCAGGTGCTGTGTCCATACAATCTGTTTAGCAAAAAAAATTCTAGAAGAGCTTCTATATACTGTAGTGTGAATTTATGATTCTAATAAAGATATTAACCACCTGTAGATTGGCTTTTGTTTTAGTCCTGATATGGGAATTATAGGTTAAATGAAGCACTAATAACAAACTGTGAGAAAAGGAATCATTAGCCATTACCAATTTTTGAAAACTGATTGCAATTCAGAGATTCATCGCTTGCCTTGGTGAAAAACGCAGGTTCCTATGTCAACACAGAAAACCAATTACAAGCATAGCTGCAGATAGATGTACAGTAAGTTAAATGATGGACTGAAAGCAAGTTAAAATAGAGAGGCCTCCACACGTGGACCCTTTTCATGTAATAGAAAAATCATCCCTAGGGTAGGTTCGTAATCACCTTTTGGCCTTTTAAATGTTATTTCACCTAATTTGAGAAGAGTTTGAACTAAAATTACAGCCAACCAAATAAAGAATGCTAAATTAGAACCTAGCTATAGTCATTTAGATCACCTGTCATCAATATGAGGGCAACATTTGTGAAGAGGGCATCCCATAGCCAAAAATGCCAGAGCTGGAAACAGCTGATACTTTAAGTATCTTATTTCTCTCTCTTATTGTGTCTCAGAGATTACAAGGCTTAATGTGAAATCGTGATCAGTCTTACTTGTGCTTCTAAAGAGAGTATATTTATATAGCAAGGATTCAGCAGAGTTCATAAATTCAAAATTTAAAACATTTAAGAATGAAAGCAGACAGGTCTAAGCACAAGAACCCATTTTGAGTGACAAAAGTGAAGGCCTTTTTAAATTAGCACAGCCATCATCACACACCCTAGTTTTGAGGGGAACAGAGAAATAGGGGAAATTACCAAAAGACTATTGTCAAAGCTTTCCTTTTGAACCTGGTATTCTCCAAATATGTTGGAATAATTTCCCCAAAGCCCATCAGTGTAGCCAAGGAATAGGTTCCACAGAAGCTATAATCTAACACAGGAGTTCTTAACCTATGGTCTGTGGGCCAGATTTGGCCAGCAGCACCACTCCATCCAACCCCACACCTTCACTCCAGCTGCCGTCATCCTTGTCCCCTTCACTTGGCGCATCCTTAACACCACTCCAGTTGCACAGTCGATTCTGCCCCTTTGCAACCCCATGGACCACTGTCCACCAGGCACTTCTGTCCTCCACCCATCCTCCTCAACTCGCTCAGCTCTGTGCCCATTGTCTAGCAGGGTGGATATTGTAAGAAGGCTTACAACATCCGCCCTGCTATGGAGTGGTGTTAGGGACATGCCAAGCAAGGTGGAGGGGACAAGGATTGAAGCATTGGAAGCAGAAATGGCAGATGCATGTGTCTGCCCACATTTTTCCCGGGGGCCGCTCTGTCTGAGCGTGGGCAAGGACAGTCAGGACCCCTCCTTCACCCACGGCAGGCCAGTAAGCGGGGGAGTTGTAGGAGTGGGCGGGGGGTTATTGGCAGGTTGGACTGCTGGTGTAAGGGGAGTGTTGGTGGGCCAGACTGGTGGAATGGGGAGTGTTGGTGGTGAAACTCACCAGGAGGAAGACCAAAGGCGACAGCCCGCCAACAGTCTGAGGGGCGTGATCTGGCCCCTGGCTTTAAAAGGTTGAGAACCTCTGATCTAACACATGGGGGTGGAAGCAGACTGCTTATGAGCTTTTGTCCCAGTAAAAATAAGTCCCTGAAATGAGGCATGAACTGTTGTCCTCATGTAATCCTTCAAGTCACATCCTTATTCTGCTGGAAACTATGAGTCAATTGTTAATAGGACCATTTTCCTAAGAAGCAGTGCATACAATATAGCAATTTTTCACATGATTCTTATTAAAGCATAACTAGCTTTTCTATTTTTTTGCATAAACGGTTATTCATGATCTTAACTTTCTATGTAAGAACTGACAGAAAGCCAGTTTTAAGCCATCTGTACCAGGATTATACCTCTCAAAGTCCAACCCTGTGTCCATGTCATGAGAGGCGGTAACAGGCGAAAGTATTGGGTAAAGTATTGTCTGCCACTACAGCAGCCATGAAACCAATCCTGGGTCACCCTGAAACAATCTGGCCAAAAGAACTCTGGTGAAGTTGCAACAGGTCCAGTAAGCCGGCAATGGATAACCAATTACTACATAAATCCAAAGGTGCAAGGATAATGTCAGACAGGATAGCTTAGGTTTGACCCCAGTAGACATTCTGCTCAACTCTCCAAATAGAGAAACAAGAAGGCTGTATCATAGACACATGGAAGGTTGAGTAACTTTTTCCAGTTTACAGAACAGAGGGAAATTAACTACTACAGAGATGAAAGCCAATTCCCAGTTTTAGTCAACTGATACAAGTTCTAGATTTTTCACCAAATCAGTGAAAGAACAAGATCACAACTGAGATTATACCCTTTGTTACCAGTTAATTCTATGACTGTGTACCAAAGGTCAGCCATGCATCCTTAACAGGTTCTTCAAGCATCAGTGTGCTTGGTTTGCCTCCTTAGAATCTTATGTGCCAGCTGTCTTTCTCACACCTTGTCCATAGGCCTCCTGTTTAAATGCATCTGAAGAGATTGTTTTACAAAGGTATTTTGCCATCTCTATAGAATAGTGGTGGCAAACCTATGGCACACGTGCCAGAGGTGGCACTCAGAGCCCTTTTTGTGGGCATGAGAGCCATTGCCCCAGCACAGAGTACACCCCACCCTTCTGCCCAGCAACCCAATGGGAGTGCTTCCTCCCTCCCCCCAGCACAGAGTGGGTTTGTGGTTGCAGTTTGGGCACTCACTCTAAAAAATTCACCATCACTGCTATAGAACACAATGAAAGGAGAACTACTTGTTACACGAAGGAGCATACTATGAAACCATAGCAGCTGTGCTCCCTAAGAAGAAAATAGCTTTGAAAGAGTGGGCGAAGAAGTGTCAGGAGATTAAGCAGCACAGACATTTCCACATTCATTGCTTTCTCATTCAGAAATGTCCCCTCTCCAAGTTTCTCCTTCATTGGGTTCTAACCATGTAATTAGGAAAAGCAAATGATTATTTAAAAGCAATTGTGGGGTAAGCTTCATCATTGTAAAGAAGTTAACAGAGAGAATGATTGAGCACACTAGTTTCCTGCCACCTCAGATCTCTCCCATTAACATCCCCCCTCAAGAATGACTGAAAAATACTATCATGTGTTAACAGCTGACATATATCATGTTGATTCTACTACAGAAGCAAAATAGTACTATTAAAATGTTTATGAATGTTCTTTAGTGTTGCATCAGCAAATCCAATGACTATATTCAGGGCAATGAGTTTGAGATTACAGTATACTGTATATCTCTATTGTTCTAGTGCAGTAATGGTGAACCTTTTAGAGACAGAGTGCCCAAACTGCCATCTGCACCACACCCTCACACCACATGTGAGCTGGCAGCCTTAACCAAGACAGGGGAGGGAGGTAGCACTCCCACTGGGCAGCTGGGCAGAGCAAACTCTGTGCTGGGGGTAGGGAGGAAGCGCTCACATTGGGCTGCTGGACAGAGTGAACTCTGTACTGGAGCTAGGGAGGAAGTGCTCACATTGGGCTGCTGGGCAGAGGGGCATGGTGAACTCTGTGCTGGGGGTAGGGAGGAAGCGCTCACGTTGGGCTGCTGGGCAGAGGGGCAGGGTGAACTCTGTACTGGGGCTAGGGAGGAAGTGCTCACATTGGGCTGCTGGGCAGAGGGGCAGGGTGAACTCTGTGCTGGGCTCTGAGTGCCCCTCTCAGGCACATGTGCCTTAGGTTTGCCACCACTGTTCTAGTGGCTGCCATGTTAAAGGGCGCAAACAAAGTGACTGAAATACTTTTGCACCGGAGTAGGCTCAGTGAATTAGCAGCTGGTGAATCAACCCATCTGTAAGAATAACAATTGTTATTGTCAAGAAAATTCTGATTTACAGCGACCCTTTGCAGATTTTTCCTAGGTAAAGTATGCTCAGAGGCAGTTTAACATTCCCTTCCTCTGGGAGTGCCCAAGGACTGTGCAGTTTACCCATGGCCACATAGGCTAGATTTTCTCCTTGAAGGTACAGTATGGAATCAAACTCCCAACCTCTGGTTCTGCAGCTATATAAAACCAATGAAACCAGCTAATCATCTATAAATTCAGTTTATTCAAAAAGGACTTCTTTAGTTGAGACAACCTATGCTAAAGTAAGATACAAATAAATTAGGCCCATTAGAATCAACAAAACTTGCAAGTAAACTCACCAAATCAGCATGGATACAGTGAGGAATATTCATAAATATTCTAATAGTCAAAGGAATCAGTCATGCAATACTGAAGTAATATTATTGCTACATGTAAAATGGAAGATCAGTTAAAGGATAACTCAGCACAGAGTAAGATAAGTGGGTAGATTATAATGAAGTAACATCTAGCCCAATGTTTCGCAACCTTTGGTTTTTGGACTTCAATTCCCAGAAGCCTAAGTCAATTCCCCAAAGCACTGATCAGCCAATGTACTGACTTAGGCATCTGGGAATTGAAGTCTCGCTGTGGGGTGTGTTGGGAACCAATGATCTAGCCCAGGAGTGCTCAAACTATGGCCTGTGGGCCTGATCCAGCCCCCCAATGCCAATTCATCTGGCCCACGAAGCACTTGCTGCTCCTGGATGAATTGGCGTCGGGGGCCGGACCTGGCCCTTGGGCCATTGTGACTGGCCCCCTGAACCATGTGACCAGCCCAGGGCCCAAAAACTTTCGGCATCCCTGATCTAGCCAGATGTCTGACAAACATCATAGTAGTTTATCTATAATCTGGATATAACAGAAGACTCTATTCATTTTTAGCAACAGCTGAAGAGATGCATTTAGCATTTGGTGACAGGCATGTGTATTTGTGTATTTTCTTGCTTTCAAAATTGTCTGGCAGATTTCCCCCCATTACAGAAAGCAGGTTCTTCTGCAAAGAAAACTGAAAGCAAAACACTAAGGATGAGGAAAGTGATCCCGTAGCCCATTTTACCTTTGATACTTCATAAGCCTTCAGTACTATTTATAGCAGAAAACAGCACGTACTTTGAGATGAGACGGTGTGGGCTTTTGGAGAACAGAGGTGTGAAGAGCCGAATCTCTCATAGAATAAAAAACAGAGGCAATGACACATTTAGCTTCAGAAAGAAAACAAAGTGGTAAAGCACATTTAAAAAAAACAATTTTGTTCTACTTGGGTTACAGACAGGAGGGGTCTGGGTGGATTAACAGATGTTTACTACCTCAAAAAAGATCATATTTGCAGAAGGGAAATAATTTCATGTCAGAAGGGCAATGAAATCATTGCAGTGAATTGTTTCAATAAGAGGTAGAAGAAAAAAGGAGGAGAAACAGCTATGCATAAGTTAAGTCATCATCCTTCAAAAGTATTTTTAGTTCTTTGTTTAGAGCCCCTAGTATAGGACAGGACATAAACCACTAACAGAGTCCCTGTTTCACTATTCCTTCCTCCATGTCACATACTGTACTTTTACTGTGTATAAGGTGGCCAAAAGGAAAAACATGTTTTAAAACATGAAATACCATTATCAACGCTGGGAATAGTCAATTTAGGAACCACTCTTCTTCCATCTAGATGGCCCTTTTATCTCATAGCATTAACTCTGCTATTTATCCAGTATTGATTACAGCTTTGAGGTACTGTACAGTACTTCTGAAAACAGTAACAGAAGTTTCATCTTCCTCCACATTTTTAATGTTGTTAAACACTAACTGGAGAGGGGAATCGCTAGCTTGAGTTTGTTCGGTTAGGTCTCAGACATTAAAACCTGGGTTCCCAACCTTTTCAAGCCGGGGGTCAGGTCACACTCTCTCAGTCAGCTTCAAGGGCTGGACAGTCATTTTGCCCTCTCTGCACGATGGGAGGGGGCCATTTTGTCCCAACAGCTTCAAAAGGGCAGCCATTTTGTTTCTCAAATGCCCTTGAAGGGGTAGGGGCCACATGAAATGGTGCAGTGGGTCAGATCTGACCCATGGGCCTTAGGTTGGGAACCCCTGCACTAAAACAATAACAACCAGATTCATTTGCCAGAACTCAAGAGGGGTCACAAGCATCATTTTTCTCCAGAGTGCAAGATCAAACTCTGTAATCCATTTATATTCATTAAGAGAGGGCCCTGTTCAGCTTAATTCCACCATATTATTTCATACAAGACAACAAACGGATACATTTCCTCTGTAATTGTCAACCAGAGAAGCTCTTAAGCCAGGGGAGTAGCAGAGAAGTTTGCAGCAGTTGTGGAAGTTGCATGCATTGACTTCCTGCACAGTTCTTTCAGCCCACAATGGAACAAAAAGCACAGGCTGAATGCACTACTTTGGTCCATTCTAAACACAGCAACCTTTTGCTCTTCATTTTGGTTGGCATTAGGTTAGGCTCTGATCAATTTCTGCTTTGCTATGAATAATTAATGCTGGGAATTGGTTGGTACTTAAATTTATTTATTTAATTTTGTGGTTTATATTGCTGCCCAAATCAAAAAGACTCTGGGCAGTACACAAAGAATAAAAAGCAGCATCACAGTTAAAAACTCTAAATCAAAACCTATAAAACCCACATTAAAAGCAACTATCAAAAATTACCCCAACCCTTGCCAATTGAGAGAGAGAGCATTTTTCCTAAATCAGCCAGCAGGCAGGGGTCACCCTGTCATTGGTGCCCCACATCTGCTTTGCCAGCCAGGTTTTTAGACCTTTCCTGAAGAGCAGCAACTCCATCTGGAGAAGCAACTCAATTGGCAGGAGGTTCCATAGGGCCGGAGCAGACACTGAGAAGGCCCTCTTTCTGGTGCTAGAGAGAGACGCCTCTCCAGCAGATGAAACGATTAGAGAGCCTCTCCGGTCTGCTCTGGTGGGACGGACAGATGTTCTTGGGGTGACACAATCTCTATTGGAGATAAACTGAAGTGACTCACTCAGACAAATGAAGTTATCAGTCACCTTCATATACAAGCTTAGGTGAAGGCCGCCCTTGCTCAAAAGCCAGTCATATCCAACTCTAAGGTTTGGTGTTCATCTCCGTTTGCAGCCTAAGATCCAGCACTGTCTGCTTCTGTAGACATTTCTGTGGTTATGTGGCAGGCATGACTAGACACCGGAGTGCACAGAATGTTATTTACCTTCTCACCAAAGTGGTACCTATTTATTTGTGATTTCTTGCTTTAGAATTGCTAGGTTGGCAGGAGCTGGGACAGGCGACAGGAGCTCACTCCTTCGTCCATCATTCAGGTTTTGAGCTGCTGACCTGCCAACCTTCCAGTCATCAAGTTCGGCATCTTAACCAATAAGCGCCCACAGTCCTATGATAAGCTTAGTGTCCTACAAGCTTTGTGTCCTACTATAATAATAATTCTGTGTCAGAAATTATTCTGGGTTGAAAGGATTTTTTGCTGGAGAAACTCTGCTCAGGGGACATCTGAGTGAGGCTGCTCCTTTCACGTCCCCCAAGATCTTTTCCCACTGAAGTGATCCCTATTTATTTACTTGCAATTTCTTGCTTTCCATCGGAGAGGTCGGCAGGAGCTGGGACAGAGACGGGATCAATCTGTCATGCAGTACCCGGGTCTCAAACTGCTGACTTGTCAGCCTTCCAGCTAACAAGACAAGGTTCTTAACCACTGAGCCACTGCAGCCCAGTGTCCAACTAATTATACCCTTTTTTTCTCCCTCCATTTTAATTCATTCAGTATGGAATTAAACACGTTCTCATTATTATTACATGCCTCCAAGGCAACATACTTTCCCTGCCATGGCACTATTCCTTTTTTTTCAAACGGAGATATTTAGCAAGGCCCTCTTTTAACTGGGGTAGTAATCCTGCTTTGATTAAGAAAGCAAAAAACATAAAACCTCAATTCTAAGCAGGACAGCATTACCATAAGCACAGAAGATTGAATTGGATAATCAAAGAGAAAATAGGCACATAAGACTCTGAATCCAAGGGTTTTGGTTTTCTTGAAAACAGATAGTTCTTACCAGGCTCTTAATTTTAAGAGGCAAGTAACTTCAGGGGACCCAAATACTGATTGCTAGTAACCTCCCATTATTACTATATGGCTCTCTGAATCAATTCTATTGATTTATTATGAAATTATTTTCGTGCAACTTCAAGTATCTATCATTAATCCCTTTAAATGCTTTACATTCAAGATCAGAGCCAAAAGTGTAAGGACAAAAATCTTTTATGACATCTCTGTAAGACAGAGATTACCAACCTAAGGCCTACAGGCCAGATCCAACCTGTGGCCCAATTTCATGTGCCCCCCCATCTCTCCAAGGGCATTTGAGAAACAAAATGGCCACCCCTTTTAAACAGTTGGCATAAAATGGCCACCCCATCGTACATGCAAAATGGCCTTCTGGCCCTCAAAGCTGACCGAGTGTGACCTGGCCCCTGGCAAGAAAAGGCTGGGAACCCCTACTTTAAGACCTGCATTGTATTACAGTGCGCTTAAAATAAAAAAACTTGGTATCAACAACTGAAACAAAGACAAGGAGTTTGCTCCAGATATAAGAAGTTTTATGAAGAGCAGCTAGGCCTCTTAGAACAAGATGCTGGCCTAGGGTAATTTCTCTGAGGTACAGGCATTGCATTGCACTTGACTGATTTTACTGACATGTTCTCTTTTGCAGAAGGCAACAAATTTTTCTAGCTAGTGATATGGCAACTAATGGTCCTAGACCAGGGGTTTTCAACCTACAGCACTGGGGCCGGATTCAGTCCATGACACCATTTCATGTGGCTCCCCCACTGCCTCCGTCACACCCAGAAGTGCCATGTATGGCAGGGAGGGCAAAATGGCCATCTGGCCCCCGAAGCTGTCTGAGGGAGCATGACCCAGCCCTCAGCTTGAAAAGGTTGAGAATTCCTATCATAGACTATCTCAGTTGTTTTGCTTCCCAGAGAAGTTCAGCTTAGTAAACCAAATTTGGACCAAAAATAAATTTTGCTATATTTGCTACCAATCAGGTTTTATTAGTTTCCCCCTAAATCAGAAAATAAGGAAATCTAGACAGCAAATCTGTGTTAAGTAGGATTAATAAGGTTTTTTAATAAAATGCATATCTATTGACTCTAATCAGTGCATCTGATAGCATTCCATTCTAAAGCCAACTATGGCTTTTGTATGGTCAGATCCAGTAGTAGGCATCAGCAGGTTTGCACCAGTCCGCCAGAACCAATAGCAGAAATTCTGGCTGGCTCTGCCCATCCAGTGTTTCATAAAGTAATCCTAATTCTGGTGCAACACAGGGCTTCCCCCCTGACCACGCCCAACATACCACACCCACAGTGTAGTAGTAAAAAAAATTGGAGCCCAACACTGCTCAGATCCATCTTTATAAAGTGTGCTTCATCAGCGTTACAATCATATTGTGGGTCTTCCAATTATTGAATATCACCCTGTTGATAATAATATCAGCCTAATGATGACATCACAAGCCTTCCGCAAATATAAGTGACACAACAGGATTTCAACCCATGTGTTTTTCAAAACTGATCAAAGGTTTCAACTTGATAAATAATCGAGAATCCTTGCAGATCTTCTGTAGTTGAATCATGTTAAAGCAATTTGCTAGAGCTCACCTCTCTGCCAGCAAGCTAAGAAAGTGCTAAAACTGAATATGCAGATATTCTTAAAATAAACTTGAATATATTATTCAGACAATATAGAGGAATACAATGAATTTTAACTTTCAGCACTTGCTGTGAGGGTATTGCTAAACAAATATATATTTCTAAAGGAATACTGTATCAAAGAACCATTTTCTTTACTTGAATTATTAATTGCTGGGCATTTCAAATACAGTACAGTGAACGAAGCCTAAACATTATCTTCAAGAAATTTGCAGAGGCAGTAGGTACATAAAGCACCAAGTACCCACTAGCCAAAAGCTTACTGAATTCTATGTTAGCACAGTACCGTATAACAAAATTGCTGCCAAGTCAGCATAGTCAAGAAAAACTTGGTGTTAGCTGCCCCAAATGCTCTTGATGAAAACTGTCTGCTATATTTGTTAACTATACTGTTGTCCCTTACACAAAGAAAGAAAAATCATAGTCATCTGCTGTTGTGTCCAATGATTACTCTGGTATGCTTCTCTTTTAAAGGTGTGAATCAAGGCTACCAACCTGCATGCAGCTCTATACATAGTAAACAAAGTACAGACTCCCACTCACAACAAGCATATCCTATATACTCCGAAGAATTTGAAGGATGGGAACTGAATCTCTGAAGTTGACAGAGCCACAACAAATCCTTCTCTTCACTTTTTAAGCTCTCCTGTTCAATCAATCATGCAACTGTGAGACAATTTGAGCTTCCTTTTCCTTGTGTGTATAGAATAATCTGAACAGGCCAACAATTTTGTCTGCAAAGAACATTTGGCAATGGCATAGACAGCCCTAAATCAACATGACCCAGATAAAGGAAGCCTCCAGAAGAAAACCCCACAGCAAGATCTGGTTCATGTCACAGCAGTGAGAGGAGGCAAAATATAGCACAAGGGGAAAGTAGTGCCAGAATCTGCCATAACTTCTTCCCATTACAGTCAAATGTTTGTCCTGAGCTCCCAGTTTCCTTTGTCCACAAAAGTTATTACTGCCCCATCTATATTGAACACTTCTTTTATTTCTAAGCCACATATTATATAGGCAATTATCCCAAAATGTCTGCAACTTACAGTCCCCTTTTTACAGGAACATCCTGCTCATCTATCACTTCCAGCTGCTTCCTTTCCACCAGTGTTTCATAACACTGTAATTATATACAGCTAACCCTGGCTTTCCCATGTTAACATTTCTTGCCTTCCATCCTGCATGTGTGCATGCACACACTGTGTTCCCAAACAACTGTAGAGATTTATCACCCCCTTCACCTGTTCAGCCAGATCCCATTTTCACAGGCTACTAAAGTTACCCAAAACTTTTAAATTGGAGGAGTTACCATGTTACTGGACCCATTCACTTCTTCTAGCCCATTTTAGTAGCTATTATCTATGCCACTTCCAACTACAGTGGTACCTCGCTTAAAGAGCATAATGCGTTCCACGGGATTGCTCTTTAAGCGAGTTTGCTCTTTAAGCAAAACACCATTGTAAGTGACCAATTGTGACTTCTGGTGGGGGAGATTGTGAACCCCAATTTAGTTGTTAAGCAAGTTTTTGGTTGGTTTTATTTGTTAAGTGAAGCAAACATTCAGGGAAAATTCTGCTCTTTAAGCGAGTTACTCTCTAAGCGAGGTGTTATTTATGGGAGGTTTTACTGTACATTATAGGAAGATGACCATATGCTAGTCTGGTTGTACTCTAATGGTTGTACTCTAAATCAGGAGTTCCCAACCTATGGCCCACAGGTCAGATCCGGCCCCCAGGCTGAATTCATCGAGCCCCTGAGCCAAGCTGCTGCCGATGCTGGAAGTTCCCTACCATCACTGGAAGTGCCAAAATTGCCCTGTTTTTGCACCAAAACACCATGAAAATGTGTGGGGTTTTTTCTTCCAAAAATGGCTCAAAAATGTTCCACCCTTGCTTCCTCCTCCAAGGGAAGCAGCGTAGGTGGGGAAAATACCCAGAAATGCAGCACAAATGCATGCACTGATGCCATGGCCAGAAAGAACCATGTGACTAGCCCCTCAGCTGACTGAGGGGAAGTGGTCAGGGCCCTGGCAGAAAAAGGTTGGGAACCCCTGCTCTAAATTATAGCTATACTGTACTCTGTAACTTACACAATGGTATTATGGTATCTGTATGCCATTAATTTCCAGTACTGGGTTGCTTTTTGCTGCTCCTTCCTCCACATGCCAAAAAAACCCACAACAACCTTCCACTGGGGCTCAAGACCACTACTTTGTTTGAACATAACCAATTTAAGCACAATCAACATATGTGATAGTTTCTTATTGCATTACATGCTACTTTATAGTTCCCTCTGGTAACCATCACCTGCAGTTCTGTTGTCCCTTCTTCCAGAAGAGAAACATGCTCATCCTAGACCTTGTTGCAACTTGTCTGGAAACCTTTTGCTGTTAGACAAGATGGATGCCATCACATACTGGCTATATATCACTGGCCATAACCTGATCTTTCCAATTATGGCCTTAACCCATTCCCATGATTTAGTTCACCCACTGGCAATCCCTCAATTCAACTCCATACTTTACCTAAATCTACCTCAGCTACATCCTGCACCACCTTTACAACCCTCACTTTTCTTTCCGCTTTCCTTCCTCTCCGAACACATTCATACACCTACACATAAATAGCACACATAAAATACAGTCAGCTACTCCATATTTGGGCAAAATGTTTTTAAATATAATTGCTCCAATTCCTCAACCACGATGACAAGCAACCATTCTAATGTGGAAATTCTGAGTAGGTAAAGGTCAAGGCCACCCTTATTCAAAAGCTAGTCATATCTACCCCTAGGGCCTGGTGCTCATCTCTGTTTATAGCTCTTTTCTTGCTTTTGAACTTGCAATTTCTTGCTTTTGAACTGCTAGGTTGGCAGAAGCTGAAACAGAAGAGGGAACTCACTAAAGATAAAGGTTACACTTGCTTGAAAGCCAGTTGGAACTGACTCTAGAGTTCAGTGCTCATCTCTGTTTGTAGCCAATGAGCCAGCACTATCTACATTTGCAGACATTTCCACAGACATGTGGCAGGCATGCCTCAATACCTGATTGCACAAAACTCTGTTTACCTTTCCACCAGAGTGGTCCCTATTTATCTACTTGCATTTTCTTGCTTTCAAACTACTAGGTTGGCAGCAGTGAGGTCGATCTCACTATTATAGTATGAAAAATTTATTTCAGCTTTGGCACTTACTCTTCTTCCTCCTCCCTCACCTCCCAGTACATGCCTCAGCATGTCCTGTCCCCTCAGCTTCCCACCACCAAATAACACATATGCACACATGGAACTGCAATGGCCTAAGTGATTAAGACACTGACTAGGAGGCAGAAGGTCAGCAGTTCAAAACCCGAGTACAGTAAAACCTCAGATAACACTAAAACCTGGTTCCACAAGTCTTGGTGTTATACGATTTTTAGTGTTATCCGATGCATGTTAAAATCCTATGGGATCCATAGAGATACATTGTTAACCACACAGGCTTTAGCGGTTGTTATCTGATGCATCCCATAGGATCTTAATGTTATCCGATGCAATTCTTCCCCCCAGATTACTTAATGTTATGCGATTTTAGTGTTATTCGATACTAATGCTATCTGAGGTATTACTGTACTCCACAACGGAGTGACCGTCCATCTCTGTCCCAGCTCCTGCCAACCTAGCAGTTCGAAAGAAATAAAGTACAGTAATACCTCAGATAACATTAGTATCGAATAACACTAAAATCGCATAACATTAAGCAACCTGGGGGGAAGAATTGCATCGGACAACATTAAGATCCTATGGGATGCATCGGATAACAACCGCTAAAGCCTGTGTGGTTACAATGTATCTCTATGGATCCTATAGGATTTTAACATGCATCGGATAACACTAACAATCGTATAACACCAAGACTTGTGGAACCAAGTTTTAGCGTGTGTGTGTGTGTGTGTGTGTGTGTGTGTGTGTGTACTAAAAATCGTATAACACCAAGACTTGTGGAACCAAGTTTTAGCGTGTGTGTGTGTGTGTGTGTGTGTGTGTGTGTGTGTGTGTGTGTGTGTGTGTGTGTGTGTGTGTGTGTAACAGCCTTTGCTGGTCTGTTTTAGTGTTATCTGAGGTTTTTCTTGTACATAACGGGAAGATAAACAGCGTTCCGTGCACTTCGGTGTCTAGGCATGCCTGCCACATGTCCACGTAAAGGTCCGCAGACGCAGACAGCACTAGCTCTTCGGCTATAAACAGAGATGAGCACTGAACCCTAGAGTCGGATACGACTGGTTTTCGAGCAAAGGTGACCTTTACCTATGCACGCGAACATAGACACGCAAACTCATGTTCACACATATAAAGCAGGCACCCGAACCGAAAGTTTCCCCTTCCGCTTCCCCCTCTTCGTCCTCCGGTGGACCTACTCTCGCTCCGGTTACCTGCCCGGCCCCCGTCGCCACTTCGCCGCTGCTGCAGCTGGAAAGGGACGGTGGCCTTGAGCGGCTGCAGAGCGCCCCGGGAACAAGACGACGTCCCCGCGGCCATCATCCCGCGCAGCGCCGAGCACGCCAAGGCGCCCAAGCCAAGCCCCGCTCGCTCAGGCAGGGGCCAGGTTGGCACCGGAGCGGACCCCCGGACGCGGACACAACCACCTCCCCGGTGACGACTGAGTGGTTCGCAGGACGCCTCGAGGTTCTTATGTAGGCGCCGGGGGGGGGCGGGGAATTCCGCCCGCATGGCGCTGCTCATTGGACAGGAAAGTTGGACGGGGCGGGGTTGAGGCGATGGGTATCACGTGGCGCTGGGACGGCTCCGAACTTTTCTCTCTAGGGGGGGCTCAGGCCGGCACGAGACACTTCAAAGCAAGAGACACTTCAAAGCAAGGGGCGGGGCGTCGCTTTTCCAGCGCTCCTGGGACGCCTTCGTCTTGTTCAGTGGTGGGATGTCAAAAATTTTACTACCCCACCGTGACATCATCACAGTGTGGGTGGAGCTAACATCATGATGTCATGATGTCATGGGCGGGGCCAAAGAAAAAATAAATTAATACAAAATAATACAAAATAATAAAATAAAAATAAGCACACACACCCCCACACACCCCTTGGCGTGCATGTGCATGTGCAGTGGGGGAACCACTGAAAAGGTAAACCCTGAAGGTGGTCCCCCCCCCCCAAAAAAAAAAAAAAGCTGCTACCGGTTCTCCGGGACACTGGGAAAAGTTACTACCGGTTCTGGCGGACTGGTGAGAACCTGTTGCATCCCAGCACTGGTCTTCTTGCATTAACCATCGTTTTGCAACTTTGTGAAGTTTTTGCATTGTTAAGGAGTGACTGTGTGGAGCCATTTATGAGTTACTCTTCTAAACCAAAGCCTCACCCACACTTTGTGATCGTGATGGGATGTAACGGGTTCTCACCAGTGATGGGATGTAACAGGTTCTCACCAGTTCGCCAGAACCGGTAGTAACTTTTCTTAGTGTCCCAGATAACTGGTAGCAGCTTTTGGGGGGGGGAACCACCTTCAGGGCTTACCTTTTCACTGGTTCCCCCACTGCTTGGTGTGCATGCACGCCAACAGGGCTTAGCATGTATGCACAGCCTCCTTGCTGTCCTCCCTAGCAGGGAGGAGGAAGAGAAGCTGCTAGCCTGAAGCTTCCTATAGCCTGGCCCCCAGGGTAAGTGACTCACCTTTGGATGTGGTGTGTCTGTGTGTATTTTAATGTGTATTTAATACCTTTACCTATATTGGCATACTACCCAGTACCATAAATACAGATTTGTGTTTGCGGTGGGTGGGTGAGTGTATTCTAATGTAATTTTTATTTTATTTATTTATTTAATTTATTTACAGGTTTGTGTTGTGGGTGGGTTCAGGGGTGTGTGTGTGCTTATTTTTATTTTATTTTACTATTTTGTTAAAACAAATCTTTGGCCCCGCCCATATCATGACATCATAATGTTAGCTCCGCCCACACTGTGATGACGTCACGGTGGGGTAGTAAAATTTTTGACATCCCACCACTGGTTCTCACCAGTTCTCCAGAACCGGTAGTAACTTTTCCCAGTGTCCCAGAGAACCTGTAGCAGCTTTTGGGGGGAACCACCTTCGGGACTTACCTTTTCACTGCGCATGCATGCCAAGCACTTGGTGTGTGCATGCACGCCTAGTGCTTGGCACATATGCAAGGCCTCCTTGCTGTCCTCCCAAACGGGGAGGAGGAAGAGAAGCTGCTAGCCTGAAGCTCCCTATAGCCTGAAGCTCCCTATTTTTATTATTTTGTATTTTTTTCTTTTTATGGTATTCCCTATGACAATGTATGGTTGTGAGAGCTGGACCATTAGGAAAGCTGAGCGCAGAAGAATAGATGCCTTTGAGATGTGGTGTTGGAGGAGAGTTTTGAGAGCTCCCTGGACAGCAAGGAGAACAAATAGGTCGATCTTAGAAGAAATAAACCCAGAATGCTCCTTAGAAAGTCAAATTGTAAAGATGAAGCTAAAGTACTTTGGACATCAAATGAGAAGAGAGGATTCACTTGAGAAAGCCTTGATGCTGGGAAGGGTGGAGGGAAAAAGAAAAAGGGGGCGGCCAAAAATGAGATGCATAGATGGTATTGTGGAGACAATGGGCACAGAGCTCAGTGAGTTGAGGGGGATGGTGGAGAACAGGAGTGCCTGGCGGGCAATGGTCCATGGGGTCACAGAGGGTCGGAATCGACTATGTGACTGAACAACAATTTTTTTTCTTTGGCCCAACCCATGACATGACATCATGATGTTAGCTCCGCCCACGTTGTAATGACATCACGGTGGGGTAGTAAAATTTTTGACATCCCACCACTGATCTTACAGCAGGGTTGCCCAAACCTTTTTTTGGGGGGTGTGGGGTGTGGAGGGGATGGTCACGCCCCTGGAACAGCTGAATGGGCCAGATCATGCCCCTGGAACAAGCATGGCACGTCTATATTCACTTTTATTTTAATATTTTAATTTTAATTTTCTGATTTCTATTGCCACCCGAAGACCCTGGGCGGCTCACAGAAAATAAAACCAGTCACCTTTTAAAAACACAATAAAAACCCCATTAAAACTGGTCACCAAAAATTACTCTGACTGCTACAGATTAAAAGAGATTAAAAGAGGGAGAGAGTGTTCTTACTAAATTAGCCAGCAGGCAAGGGTCACCACATTGCTGGTGCCCCACACCTGCTTTGCCAGCCAGGTTTTTAGCCGTTTCCTGAAGGACAGCAGCAACTCCATCTGGAGACACAGCTCAATTGGCAGGAGGTTCCATAGGGACAGAACCAGTGATGGGATGCAACAGGTTCACACCAGTTTGCTAGAACTGGTAGTAACTTTTTCCAGTGTCCCGGAGAACCGGTAGCAGCTTTTTTTTGGGGGGGGGAGGGGGGAACCACCTTCGGGGCTTACCTTTTCACTGGTTCCCCCACTGCGCATGCACGCCAAGCACTTGGAGTGCATGCATGCCTACAGTGCTTGGCGCGTATGCACGGCCTCCTTGCTGTCCTCCCAAGTGGGGAGGAGGAAGAGAAGCTGCTAGCCTGAAGCTCCCTATAGCCTGCTGCTCCCCAGGGTAAGTGACTCACCTTTGGAAGTGGTGTGTCTGTGTATTTTAATGTGTATTTAGTACCTTTCTCTTGGTCGAAAGCCAGTCGTATCTGACTCTAAGGTTCAGTGCTCATCTCTGTTTCAAAGCCCAAGAGCCAGTGGTATCTGCAGCAAACCCATTCACAGGGGCTTGGGGCTTCTGGGAATTGAAGTCCAATAACATATGGATTACCAAGGTTTGCCATAATGGCCCTAGAGATATCTTTCCCAGCTGTGCCAGCTGAGATATATTACACTGACAGAGACTAAGAGGTGGCACTCCAGGCCTTCTGTACACAAAAGATCTCAAATTCAGTCTCTGGCATCTTCAAGACAAGGCCAAAGATAGCCCATCTGAAACACTGGCAAACAGCTATCAGACAGTGTAAATGAAGAATTATGCCTAGAGTAGGGACACATTTTCTGCCCTGGACATCATCCAGGAACAGTAGAGATCAATATAATAAATATATATATAACAGAAATCTCACGTCTGGGGGTTTGTTTGTTTGTTTGTTTTGGTGGGGTTTGTACATCAAGGGGAAACTAACTTCTCTGAAAGCTGAATTGCTGGCTCTGGTGGATACCAGAGTAGGAATTCACCTTTTGTGGGGAAGGGGGGAGGCTGGTGGTGGGGGGGGGCACTCACAGATCTTTGTCATGCTTTGCTGGAGATAGCATAGAGTTAAATGGATACATGGTCTGTATCAAGGTTTGGAAAACTGCCTTTCTGGACTACAACTTCAAATTTAGAGAGTTTGAGTCAAAAAGAGTAGTCTTTCTCAACCTCTACTATGCATTAGTTTCCTTCATTCCCTATGAGCTTTAATTAAGCAATAATATAACTGAACACTAAGTTAAATCCTTTCCCTTCATTAGGTTTAAGGTAGAAATACCTTAAATATTTCCATCAGCTTACATGCATGTTTTCACAATTCTTGTAATCTTTCCTAGTTCTTCTTCTTTCATGTCCCGATCAAACCCTGGACTGCCAAAATGAAGCCACTTTCTTGGCTTTGTCATTGGCCAAATGTAAGTCCTCAGCGGTGTATGTTTCTGGCAGTAATTGGCAGACCAATAAATGAGCTGGATTCTGTATCTCTCCACATTCACACTGTGTGTTGTTGTCCACCAGCGGCCCCCACATGAGCATGTTGGTCTTGCATTTAGGGACTCCAACCCTCAACCTATTCAGGTTCCACCAAGTGACATAGGGGAGGTTGAGTTCCTCAACTATACCCTCCTTTAATGTTGTTCCTTGCCCAGTGAGGTCCTTCTTCCATCTTCTAATTTGGTTTTGCTCTTGTGTGCTCTAAAGAGTGTTTGTTCTTGCCATAAAGCACTTCCTGGATCTGAGCTGATGGATATGAGGTTCATATCCCTTTAGAGAATGTTGAGGAATTTCTCTTGTTTAGTTCTCTCAGCATTTGCTTCTACTTCTCTCCTTATCTTAGGTGGAGCAACATCTACTACAAGAGGGCATATTTTCTCTACTGGTGTAAGTTTGAGGCATCCTGTCACTGTACGCATGGCTTCATTAACAGTGATGTCAGCTTCTTTCACATCTGTGGATGTGCTCCATACTGAGGCAGCATACTTTGCTGCAGAGACGCTCAGGGCCAATGCTGATGTACACTGTTTCCTAGCCGCCATGTGTATATAGTTGTGTGTTACTTAATCTAAAATCAAATTTTCAAAATTCAAATTTAAAATATTACTAGACTAGTGACACAACTTTTGGCCCGTGGTGGGCAGCAAAATATTTCACTACCACATTGTGGGTGGAGCCTATGTCATGGGTGGAGCCTGCATCATGGGTGGAGCCTACATCATGGGTGATCTAGTCATGCCTGCCATACGCCCATGTATATATCTGCAAACACAGGCAGCACTGGTTCTTTGGCTATAAATAGAGATTAGTACTGCTCCCTAGAGTCAGATATGACTGGCTTTTGAGCAAGGGAGACTTTGAACCATTTGCAGGGACAAACCCTGATGGAGCAGGGCAGAGAGGTGGGTGTGGCCACCCAATTTCACTACCCCACCCCCACCCGAAGGTTTGGCAGCGCGGCCAGACTTGGCACCACCGCACTTCCGAGGAGGCCGCTAAAGCTAAAGGCCTCTCCAGCTGCCCTTCACTGCAGCCCAAAATGGCTGCTGGTGAGTGCGCATGTATTAAAATATCAATTGACGCATGCACACAGAGTACTAGAGGCATGCATGTGTCAATTGGTATTTTAACGCATGCACACTCACCAGCAGCCATTTTGGGCTGCAGTGAAGGGCAGCCAGGAGTGACCAAACTGGTTGCTTCAAAAAATAAAATAAAAAAGGTAACTACCCCGGGTAGTCTCCCTAAATAACCGCTACACCACACTGGCAAATAATGCCAAAGAAACATACCAGTCCATCACAAGATGTGCTTGATGACATCCTGTTCCCACCAATAATTTCACAGAAGTTAAAAGGATAAAAGAATAAATGACAAAGTCAAGTAAGATAGGTCAGCTTGCACAGATAAAAGATAGAGTACACTAGAGGTCATCTGAGATAAAAATGGGCATTTGATTAGGCTTTTAAACATAGAGCATTCTGACATTTAGAAATGTAATACCAAATCGGGGACTATCATTTCTTTATTTTGCTAAGATGCCTGAGCTTGCCATGAATGCTCTAACAGGATGAGATACAATCTCTTCTCTTTTGTCTTGCTTTCCACTTTTAACACTCTAAATTACATTTCCATTTTTGAAATTCTAAATTAGCTTTCACATACTCATACTGGTTAAAGATAACACCAACTGTAGTCCCATACATCTTGAGACAATCAGCCCAGTACAACTGAAAAGATGGGTTTGAAGGTTACTAAATTTGACTGATGAACTGGGAGGAACATGTAAAACGCAAGATTTCCAAAGAGGGCAAGATTTCACCCCCAATAGAGCTCCCAGAAAATTAAATGACTGACTATGCCGATCTGTTATCAAAATATTTCACAGTCTTGAGTCTTTGCAAAGAAATGGGTGTGATGAGCGTATCTTCTGCAGAAGGGACAGCTCTAAGCAGATAAGGGGAGGGTAGCAATGGGAAGCAGCTTTCCAAATTTTGGCTAAACTCCAGCTTATGTGGGAAGAAGACAACTTCCTACCACAGTACAACAAGCCAGAACTCCCTATGTTATACTCACAAGTGTTCAAAAGAAAGATATTAGACAAGAAACACTTGCAAAATTGCAAATAATCTAGTTCTCTATTGGACTGAAGCCAGTTCAGAGTACAACCATTTTTCTCATAAGTTCTTCAATACAGGGATCATCTGTTTAAATAGAACTCTATGCAAATGTGCTGGGAACCGAAACCATGGGTTTCCTTTGCACATGGATATGACAAAACTGTTTTAAATTGCTTTTTTTGGGTGTGCTGGTGTGTGTGTGTCAATTCCCAGAAGCCTAAGTTAGTACATTGGCTGATCAGTGCTTGGGGGAATTGACTTAGGCTTCTAAGAATTGAAGACCAAGATCCAGTTTGGGAAATGCTGCTTTATAATATAGACCTATATGTGTCTGCTCTCAAATTAACATATATAGAAGTACAGTACTGTAATGTCTGACAATTTTTATTATGTTTTTAGGTTGTTTAGTTTATATTGTAGTTGTTTGTTTCTACACCATCCAGAGTGGGAAATATCCCCAATATGTGGTAGAAAAATGTAAAAAAATATTTAGGTTATAAACTACAAGGGACAGAGTAAGAGTATGCCTATGACAAGTATTCTAACTAGCCAAGATGGCTGAGGCCTATTTGAGCTAACATTAAATTAGTTGAAGTTGTGTCAAATCTGATCCCCTTCCACTCTAAAGATTATGGAAATTGTTTATGACTGCTTTGATCATGGCTAGCATAGTGGCTTGTAGTCTGAAAAGAGAGGATGGGATCTGATAAATCTCACTTCCTTCCCTCTGGCCTTCTTTTGGCTTCCAGGACATCAGTTATGCCAGATATATTTATGCCAGCTAATAGGCATCTGTCCATTCCAAACCGACTACTTCTGGCATATCTTTGAGTCTGGAATGCATAATATATTCCTTCTACACAATTTGAATTACCATGGCTTCCTCCTATAATCTTGAGAACTGGAATTTTGATGCAGATGCTAGGAATTCAGTGTTAGAGATCTGTACCCTTTTATAACTCGAGTTGTTGATTTCTTTATCATTTTAGAATAGTACAGCTAATAAATATAGTATATGTGTGTCTGAAAAATATTGAGGCAGAAAAGTTGCCCTTGAAGTTTGGAAATTAGTCCTCACTGCTTCACACCTTTTAAACTCACAAATCCTTGCTTTATTAGGCTTTGTACCTAAAGAAATAGCCTTGTTATAGCAGTTTGATAGCAAGAAATTGCATGTAGATAAATAGGTACCACTTTGGTGGGAAGGTAAACAGTGTTCTGTGCACCCCAGTGTCTAGTCATGCCTGCCACATGACCATGGAAACGTCTGTAGAAGCAGACACCGCTGGCTCTTCAGCTATGAAACAGAGATGAGCACTGAACCCTAGTCAGATACAGTATGACTACCTTATTAAACGGCGCTATTAAATAACACAACATTTATTTATATTTCACTTTTCTAGAATTTGAAAGTAAATCAATGTTCTAATAGGTTACATTTTGCAGTGATGTGCATTTTGCATGTAATGGCCACAGTTGCAATTTACAACTTTTTAGTGGAGCCAGGACAGGATTTCTTTTTCTTCTTGTACCATATCTGATTCAAAATGGTGGTAATTATAATGGCAATCAGCCATGAAGACTCTCCTGCCGTGGCCTTTCATCTGCCTTCCCCATCGAAATATACCACTGGTCCAGCTCCACAAGTCACTTTGTTGGTCCTGAACCTTTTAGGCACACAAAGTCCTCCTCAGCCTCAGACCAGTGTTGATGAACCTGCTGCCTTCCATCAAGATGGATTTAAGTGAGATTTAATCCACTTGGGGACCATCACCCTATCCTGTGGACTTCACCAAGGCCACTGGTCTTCAGGGTTGTCAGGCTAGTTAATTGCCGCCTTGACGCTTGGCATTGAGTCACTGGTAGTATGGTCTATCTATTACCATAGCAGGATAACCTGGCCAGACAGGATAGTTGGCTGTTATTCATTATTGTGATTGGAGGAAAATGTTTGGGTTAAACACTGAAAGGAGAAAGCATTACAGAGGAGCTCAATTTGAGATGCTGGCTCCTTTACCCACTCTTTGGGTAATAGGAACCACAGGCTTTCTCCAGGACTCTACTAGTTTCTACATTTCTTCCTTATACTTATCTCTCCATCTATTTTTCCATTCCCCAAATTATGGTCCAGTAGAACAAAATAAGAAGAAACATCTGCAGACAGACAGCACTGGCTCTTTGGTTGTAAGGAGAGATGAGCACTGAACCCTATAGTCAGATACAACTGGGTTTTGAGCGAGGAAAGACTTTACTTTTATATTTGACTCATCCGTGTAGAAACAAAATACAATAGAACCTTGGTTAATGTAATTAATGTGTTCTACAGTGACAATTACTTTAACCAAATTTCCTGTAGAAATGCACTGAATGCAATTTCCCATAGGAATGCATGTTAGTTTAAAAATGACCCCTCTCCTTTCTCTGGACACCAAAAAGACAGTCTGCCAATTTACAGCAGACTTAGTATCAATGAGAGATGGAGGGGGCAAAAATTAGCTCTTAATATTGGCTCCACTGGCAAAGATTTTGAACAGAGGGCTTGGGAAAAAATGAGACTTTAAGATACAGTGAAATATAATTTTTTTTATTTTCAGATCAGGGCATCTGCCCCTCTGTATGGGCACATTTTACTACAGCTTCCAGGAGTGATGAGAGCCAGATGAATTGGCATTGGGGGCCGGTTCTGGCCCCCGGGCTGTAGTTTGAGCACCCCTGCTTTGTAGGAACAACCTAATTTATATTCTCCTTTCCTTGCTGGGAAAAGCATGTGGCTAATGTTTACCTTGCATTGCCTTAAGGCTAATCTCCCCCTTTTGTTTGATCCATTGCTTATGCAGGCTAAGAATTGGCCTATTTGTTCCTAATTACCTTTTTGTCAATTCAATGAATGTGTATTTGAGACAGGGGAAATCTTAAGTCTTGAATGTGGTTTTCTTTCCCCTGTGGTGTATGTCAAAAAGAAAAATAACAAACCAACTTTATTGAATGAAATAAAGTAAAATAAACGGTGAAGCTGGAAATTATGGTCACACATTGAAAACCAATTAATCCCTTCCGAAAAAAATTCTGTAAACCGAACCCCTATTTTCTACAGACCAAGGTTTCACTGTAATGCTTTTGAAGGCAAATGCACCTTTTATTTTTGTTGACATAATGCCACATGGTAAGCACCTGTAACAAAAATATTTTTTAACACGGGAAAGAATGATTTTCCTCCCATATGTAATTCCACTTAAGACTCCAAATGATACCTGCAGTTATTTTTTTTTAAAAAATCTTGCATTACCTCAAACCTACAAAGAACAAATGTTCTTTAGTTTAAACTCAGTGGTTTAAAGGCACCTTTTAAACAGGGAACCCTTATTTCATAGAGCTTCGTCTAAATTTTTATTTCATAAAATACACATGTAAAAATGAACACATTACAAAACAAAATAACGTCATATAAAACAAAAATGTGCACCCCTCAACTACAGACTAATTCATTTTCCCCTAATGTTGATAATTTACTTTTCTTCATCGTCTCCATTTCCAGAAACCAGCAGATATTTGACCGTTTTATCCCTTAATCCTCACATAGTTTATACAGTTTCCATTTTTAGCCATTAGTAATCCTACGGCTGTGACCAGTGAATGTATTTTAACTGCCTCAGGATGAGGTAAATGACGTGTACCCGCTTTAAAGATGGCATTTTTATTAAACTGGACACCGCCTTTGCTCCCTTAGAAAACTCGTCGTGCTAACACTCCCCCCCCCCGTCCCTTTTTCTCTCAGCGACCCCTTTCAAAGCGCCCGCTTCAAAAATGGCCACCTCAATTATGGTAAAAGGAGGCTCTGCCCCAAACCAAAATGGCCGCATCGCTTCCCCGGCAGGTCCCCCCTCCAAGACGCCAGTCCCGGCTTCAAGATGGCGGGACGCCGCTGGCGTGAGGTGAAGGTTGTCTGCGTCACGTGACAGGCAGGACGGGGGTGTGTGTATCCCCGTCGTGTGTCCCGGCGGAAGAGTGAGGGGAGTCGCCTGAAAGGTCGCCGCTGGAAGACCGAGGGGAAGCCGAGGCAAAGCGGCGCGGCCTAGCGCTGGAACACCGGAGACACGCCAGTCACCACGGAGACAGTCGGAACCAACGCGGGGGCCGGGGCGCAGCCACCCTCGCTGCCGCCGCCCCCGCCGCCTCCGCTGAGGATGTCGCGCAGAAAGGTGAGAGACCGCGGATTAAACCAACCCCCTCCGCCTTCCCTTCTCCTTTGCTCGCTTCGACCGCCAGGCTCGAAAACCAGTTAAAAACGTAGGCCTTCAAGCTCCTGCTTCACGTTGCATCTTGATTGGCTACTTCTGCCTCCCGCCGCAACCTCAATGGCCCCTTTCGCCGTCAGTTAGGAGTAGCTCCCGCCCTCAACGGTTATTTGTTTCCCTCCTCCCTTTCGGTGGTTGTTGTGTCCCGCCCTTCTTCGTTTCTCATTGGCTGTGAAGAAGCGCTCTCATTGGCTGGCTTCCCTATCACTTCCCACTGGCGCGTTTTTTCTCTTCCCCTCTTCCGTCGTTTTGTGGGGAAACGACTTCAGGCTTGGCCGTGTGCCTTAGAAGGGGGTTCTACGGGCTCTCTGATTGGCTGTGGGTTCTGGGCTGAATTGGTGTCCTCCAATCCCTGCTCTCCTCTTCTTCCCTGCCTTCTATTGGGCGAGGGGGCCACGTGAAGGCCCACCCCTTCCCTGTTGTGATTGGAGGGGACGAAAAATTGCTATATTTTAGAAGGTTCAAAACATGCTAAAAGAAAATGAGCTGGTTTTTTAGAAAAGTGGTTGTTTGCTGGAATTGGGCTCCACTTGGAGCGCCTATGCTTGCAGCAGTTAACTAATCTGACCACCCAGAGGACTGTTCTTTTTTTTGTCTGATATGTAGAAATACATATCAGACAAATCAGAACCAGCATTATCTCAAATATATTATTGTTTAAAGTGCAACGTTTAGCTCTGAGACTGCATGGAGTCATCCATGTGCAGTTTTCCTGCTCTCCACATTTAACATCCCCCCCTCCCTCAACAAAACAGAACAGTTTTTTTTATTTATTTATTTTATTTATTGAATTTATTACCCCGCCCCACTCGGGAAAACCCGACTCTGGGCGGCTGTATCATCTTGGTATCGCTTCATAATTTAAACAGGTCACAATTGGTCTGGTACCATTTAACACTCAGTACATTCATTTTACAAAACTAGAAATAGACTAGCAACTCTGGCCAGGTGTTGTCCTGCTATTGTAATATAGTAGACCCATAACCTGACAACCCAGAGGATTAATGGCCTTAGATGGCAAAGTCCACAGAGAAGGGTGATGGTTCCGAAGTGGATTAAATCCCACTTGGATCCATCTTGGTAGAGGGCAGCAGCTTAATCAATACTAGCCTATGGCTGAGGAGGACTTTGTGTGCCAAAAAGGCTCAGGATCAGAAAATGACTCGTGGAACTGGATCAGTGATATCACTGCAATATGGAAGGCCACTGCATTATATTATTGCCAGGACAATCTTTATGCCTAATCACCATGTTAATAGCCAATATTTGGGATCGGATATGGCACTTGGAAGAAAAAAAAAAGCCAGGATTTCATAGCATTTAAGGACATAGTCACCTCGGTGAGGAGGGCAGTGGATAAATATGAAAAAATAAAATAAATAATAATAATAAATAAAATAGTGTCATGTGTTTTTCAAGTTCCATTCATGCAAATGAACTCTTAATTCTTTTCAACTTTTTATATTCTTATTCTTCTTCCCTTTTCTCTCGATCTTGTTGCAGTTATGTCACACATTCATACATTTTATTAAAATTTAAATACGAAGGTGGTATCGGAGTGAAGAGAAAAGGTAGTGAAAATAATTGTGATGAGAATTCCAAGGACAATGATGATGTGTCTCCTAGTGTTGTAATTTGAAGTGAGATTGCACCACTTAGGATGTGTATTCCATATACTTTTGATCATGCAAATACTGTATGTGAAATTGAGATCCATACCCTTGTGTTTCATGGTCTTCACCTGCACGTTTGACTCTCCATGTGTTTGGTTTTCAGACCCTCTTCAGTACATGTAGTATTCGGTGATAATTGGTTATGTAACACTAGCTATTTGGATGCTGTCTGCTACTGGCCTGGATTGTGTATACATTTGCTCTCCCCCCGCCCCCTGCAACATCTTTAAGGCTGTCTAACATCTTCACGAGAAGTATAAATTGAGCATATTTTTTTACTACAACATTCCTGTGACATAAAACACTGTCTCTGTTTAATAGCCCTGACTGCTCCTTGGAAGGTCAAATATTGAAGACGAAGCTAAAGTACAGTAATACCTCGGATAACGCTAAGACTTGGTTCCACAAGTCTTGGTGTTATCCGATTTTTAGTGTTATCCGATGCATGTTAAAATCCTATGGGATGTATTGGATAACATTAAAGCTCCATAGAGATACATTGTAACCGCACAGGCTTTAGCGGTTGTTATCCGATCCATCCCATAGGACCTTAACGTTATTTGATCCAATTCTCCTCCCCAGATTACCTAACGTTATGCGATTTTAGCGTTATCCGAGGTAAACGTTATCGGAGGTATTACTGTACTTTGGACATCAAATGAGAAGAGAGGATTCACTTGAGAAAGCTTTGATGCTGGGAAAGGTTGAGGGCAAAAGAAGAAGGGGGAGGCAGAGAATGAGATGGCTGGATAGCATTGTTGACGCAATGGGCACAGAACTGGGCAGGGTGAGGAGGATAGTGGAGGATAGGGGTGCCTGACATGCAAAGGTCCATGGGGTCACAAAGGGTCAGACTCATCTATGCAACTGAACATCAACAACATACAGTAAAGGCATAGAGTCACTCCCAAAAGGGAGGTGGGAGTTTCTCTGATGTTAATAATCTTGTAAAAAGAGAGTCATTTTATCAGAGATGCAAAGTGGCTATCAGTATCAACAGACTGCAGATGCAGGAAACTGTTTGCACCACTGAGTCAGTAGGAAAAAAGCTGCCTTGTTTGCAACAGAGATTACCTAGTGTAACAATGAGATAAAAAGTTGTTTCTACCATGAGTCTAGCTCAGGAGTTCTCAAACTTTTCAAGTCAGGGGCCAGGTAATGCTTCCTCAAACAGTTGAGGGGGCTGGACTGGTTCCCCCACCCCCTGCTGTTTACAGCTGCCGTAAATGAATCCATGGCTGATTCCGGTGGTGGCTAGAGCAAGGGCAGGGGCTGGATTATTTGATGCCATGGGCTGGATTCGGCTCATGGGCCGTAGGTTAAGAACCCCTGGTCTAGTTGTTTAAAAAGTTATGACAGTTTATACAAAATTGATGTCATGAGGTCTCTCTCTTATGTCTGATGAAGTGGACTTGAATCACAAAAGCTGACATTAAAATACAGGACTTAGTATTTAAGGTGCCACAACCTTTTTGCCTATTTGTTTACTCTCTGATATGCTTATACAAAGACAGCAATATTTTCATACTTTAGGTAGATTAGATTGTAGAGCATTAGATGTGTGTCTCAGGCTATATTTTTAAAACAATGGTTCTATTCTCTCAGTATGACGATACCCAAATTTGCAAAGCAGGCTGATGTTCAGACAGTATTATTTCCTGTGAGCTGAATATGGTGGTGTAGTTTGTGTCCCATATGATTGTGGTTCAGAGATAGAAAATCTTTGGCCCTCTATATGTTTGCATCTCAGTTCCCACAGACCCCAGTCAGTATGTAATATGTAAGAGATTCGCCCAAGTTGTAGTCTAAAATATTTGAAGGAATTTCTACCCCTACATTTGAGGTTCAAGGACAGGGCCCTGATAAAAGAGAACAGGCCACTCCCCACCCCAAGCTTCCTGGTGCAAAAATTAAGTACAGTAGTTGACGTTTTTATCACTGCTTATCTCTGAGATGAGAAAAAAAGTTCAGTTTATACTTGGTAGACACACTGGGAAAGCACCTAAGGAGGATCAGTTAAAGTAAGCTTGCCTAAAGAAGTAGATTGTAACCACAAAGGTTCACATATTCTTAAATGGGACAAAATACTTTTATTGGTTTTGTTTTATTAAAGAAAATGACAATCCCACATAGTTCTCAGATTGTGATCTGTTATGTCTGAGGTATTTTCAGATGTGTTAGTACCTCTTTTTTGGATCTGCAATTGAATTTATTTGATAATGGAGATTGAGTTATGAAGGCTGGATTATCAGATAGGATTATAAACCTCTGAGTTAAGGGTTATGACTTTTATAATGTGTTATAGTGCTGATTCAGCTGCAATAGTGGTACTGTATTAAGAAAAATTGTTAAGATATGATGCAAACATTTGCTTTGACTTGTAGAGCAAAACAAAGTGGTCTTCTGAAACTGCAACCATTTCCAGGTGCTCTGTGAGAATTCTTGCCTTAGGACACAGGTGGGTAACTAGGGTAATGCTGCAGATGCCTCAGAGAGTATGGACAGTGGTGAAGGATATGGGAGTTGCAGCCTCTGAACATCCATAATGCTATAGTTGCACATACATATTATCCTACAGTACATTGATGCCATCCCTATGGAGTTAAGTACATGTGTAGCTTGGACTGAAGAATTGGCATGTTGAGCTTTGCTTCAGGCTGAAGACCATGGCTGGTATACAAAAGAACACTTTTCTGTGCTACAAAATGCTTGACAGCTTGATGCAAGAGAGCAATTCCTTCATTATGTGCTGCTGCAAGTTCTTCAAAGTGAATGAGATACTGTATCATGCTTAACAGTACAGTGTATAGATAATTTGGATACTGTATCTAGAAGTGACTGATGGATGGAGTTTTATGCCTAAGCATCCCCTCCCCCATCAGCCACAAAAACACAAACAAGCAAACATTATAGGGGATTTTATTTTGGTATTAAGAAACTTAAAGAAACCCACATATTTAACTTAGTATATTTCTGTTTTGTTTAACATGTTTATGCAGAGCCTCAGGGAGCCAGTTCTAAAAGATTATCATGCTTGTCTTGTCTCTCTGTTTGATTTTTCAGAGGAATGCAGGTAGCAGCTCTGATGGAACTGAAGACTCTGATTTTTCTACTGACCCAGAGCACACTGACAGTTCAGAAAGCGATGGTACTTCACGCCAATCTGCACGTGTGACTCGTTCTTCTGCTCGGCTCAGCCAGAGTTCTCAAGGTAGATTTCCAAACAATTTCAGAATTGTTTGGGTATCTTATATCCCTTTTTTAATGGTGAGGGAGGATTGATGCTTGAGTCCCTCTCTTTAAGTCCATTGCAAATTACACAACATTGGTGGAATAATCTCTCTTCATGCAAGCATTGCCTGCTTCTTAGCTAAGGGCTATTTGACTGTATGTTTGTGCTAAGGAACATACCACAAGAAGACAAGTTTCACTAGGGTAGAAAATAATGCTAGAAAATGGCAACAGGAAAGGGGAAAGACCAGCATGAGATGGATTGACTCAGTAAAGGAAGCCATGACCTGGAGATTTCAAGATCTGAGCAAGTGTGTTAATGAGATGACTTTTTGAAGGTCACCCATAGGGTATTTCTATGTCAGAATTGATGACACTTTAAAATAACCACATCAGACTTTAGTCTCCTACATCCTTAAATTGAACTGCAGCTGGGAAGAGATCTAAACTGTTACATTTACTGGATTACTGTGGCACTTTGTGCATCGTTGCATTCACATTGGCGAATATATAGGGATGCACAACCCTTTTGATAGGGACTGTGGTGGCTCAGTGGCTGAACTTGGTGACTGGAAAGTTGGCAGTTCAGCAGTTCAAGTCCTGAGTGTTACACAATGGAGTGAGTTCCCATCTCTGTCCCAGCTCCTGCCAACCTAGCAGTTTGAAAGCAACTCATTCAAAGTAGATAAATAGCTACCCCTTTGGTGGGAAGGTAAACAGCGTTCTGTGCACTCCAGTGTTTAGTCGTGCCTGTCACATGTCCATGGAAATGTCAGCAGACGCAGGCAGCGCTGGCTCCTTGGCTATAAACAGAGATGAGCACTGAACCCTAGAGTTGGGTACAACTGCTTTCGAGCAAGGGTGACCTTTACCTAACTAGTTTGTTGCTGAGCTACAATTTCAGCCCACAACTTGCCAGCTGATGTTTATAGGTTGTGTTTTTTTCTTCTCATGCTTAGGCTTAAGATTGGGCATGGAGTAAATTGGGAAAGAGCTTGTGTGTAAACTGGGAACTGTTTACATTAATCCCATCTTTCTGAAAATCCTGGCTTTGTCAAAAGTCTTCGGAACTTGTGAATATCAGCAGAATTCTTTGCACTCAACTTTTTGCAGGGAGTGGAAGCCTTTGGAACACAAGGGTTGAAGTGTCATTTTAACCAACAAATCATTATCTTTCTTTCCCACCTGATAAAACTAGATTCCAGCCCAGTTCGTAATCCCCCATCATTTGGAGGAGATGAGCCGGTTTATTCAACTCGAAGGGTAACTCGCAGCCAGCAACAGCCCACACCTGTGACACCGAAAAAGTATCCCCTTCGACAGACTCGTTCATCTGGATCAGAAACAGAGCAAGTGGTGGACTTTTCTGATAGAGGTCTGTAAAGTGGGCATAATGGTGGGGATTGGGAACTCTGGAGTAGTGGTAGTTCCTTTTTGGACTTTGTGAACAAATTTCTTTATTAGGGGCAGGTGGCTTATAGGCACTAGTGTAGCAGTCAGAACTTACTGTATATATTAGAATATAAACTAAGTTTTTTAACCCCCCAAAAAAGGTCCAAAAAGGGGACTTGGGCTATACATGGGTCAACAACCACGAGGTCTAAAAATATGGGTTTCTTAAAAAAACTTATTCGGCACTTTAAAAGTAAGTTTCGGGACTTCTGTGGCAAAAGAATCTGAGGCGCAATTACAAAACTGGCCACAAAAGGGCGCAAATCACGATTTCCCATTAGAATACATTGAAAATCAAGTTCTCTTATTCTGGTTTGTTTTCAGTTCCTATGGAAAACCACAAATGAAGAAAGAAGCTCTACAGTGTAATCGTGTCTCCCTTCCAAACTGGTGTGGGAAAAGAAAGGATTTTACTTAACGTACATTCTTGCCTTTGTCCCTTCTCCATGTGTCCAAGAGTGAGGGAGGAAGCCATTCTCCTTCCTTTCAGGGGGAGCAAGAGGCTAGGCTAGAGCAACACTTCCTGCCTCAGTGCAATTGACCTGCCCATCCACTTTACTTGCAGGGCCATCACTGGTGGGTGGTGCAAGTACAGTTTTTAAAAATCACTAAAATAATTAATATTACTGTATTTTAATATATTTTAATTTTTGAAACTCACTAGCAGCTGCTGCATTTCCCACTCTCGGCTTATACTTGGGTCAGTCTATTTTCCTGGGTATCAAGGTCAAAAATAGGTACCTTGGCTTATATTCGGGTTGGCTTATATTCACATATATACGGTAGTAGTATAGTCATCCAGGGCTTGGAGGAGTGCCTGGAGGCAGTTATGGGGGATAACAGGCTGAGACTGAACCCAGACAAGATGGAAGTGATGCTGGTAAGGGATAACTGATCGCAGGTAGAGAGGATTCCCATTACCTTGGGAGCGTTGTTCTCCCTTTGAAGGAGAATGTACATAATCTGGGTGTGCAGCTTGACCAGCCTTTGCAGTACCAGGTGACATCGGTGGTCAGGTCCACATTTTTCCATCTGTGGCACATAGCCCAGCTCCACTCTTCCTGGATAGGAAATCCTTAACCACATTAACCTATGCACTGGTAATCTCCAGAATTGACTGTTGCAATACCCTCTATGTTGGGCTATCCTTGAGGTTGGTACAAAGACTTCAGCAGGTACAAAATGTAGCAGCCAAGTATGAGGGTCTCCAAGTGGATCAAATCCCACTTGAATCCATCTTGATGGCGGGCAGCAGCTTCATCAATACCGGCCTGCGGCTGATGAGGACTTTGTATGCCAAAAAGGACCAGAAAGTGACTCACAGAACTGGATCAATGGTACAGGTGTCATGCTGAGATGTGGAAGGCAGACAAAGGGCCACTGCATTATAATCTCAGGACAGTCTTCATGGCTGATCGCCATAATGATTGCCAACATTCAGATTGGGATACAGAAGCAGAACAAGAATTACTACTCAAAAGTGTTTTGTCCTAGTTTGTTTTTCTTATGTCTTCTAGTCTGTTGGTCTCTGCACACTCTAATGATGTTGTGATTCCATGCAGACACGAAAAATGCAGCTGACCATGACGAGTCGCCACCTCGCACGCCAACTGGGAATGCGCCATCTTCAGAGTCAGACATTGATATCTCCAGCCCCAACATGTCGCATGATGAGAGCATTGCCAAGGATATGTCCATGAAGGATTCGGGGAGTGATCTGTCACATCGTCCCAAACGCCGTCGTTTCCATGAAAGCTATAACTTCAACATGAAATGTCCCACCCCTGGCTGCAACTCTTTAGGTATGGGAAGACCTTTCACGACTTAGGTTTTAATCATTAAAGTCTCTCTCCACTGCCCAAGTTCAGTGCCTGCCATTTCTTACTACTTGACATAAGGTATATTTCCCTTTGTTCCATCACAGGACACCTCACAGGAAAACATGAACGACACTTTTCCATTTCTGGATGTCCGCTGTACCATAATCTTTCAGCAGATGAATGCAAGGTAACTTGATCTTTTTGAACATTTTGGAATGGAAAGAAAGCAGTCTGATAGAGATAGAGGGTTTGTAGGGGGAAAGAAGTGAGAGGTGGACAAGCTGAAGCACATGTTTTCTTATTGATTTTCCGTTGCATATCATCTTCTCTTTATCGATTTATTTTATTGAATTTAGATAACTGGAGAAACAGGTTCCTCACTCTTGGCATTTCAGAACATAATAAATACACACATAAATATAAATACCATATAATCAAATCAAACATACATACCGTAACTAGTAGGACTAAAAATACAAAAAAAAAAAAAAATTACATTGGTGATGGTCAGATGAAAACCACACACCAATTGATTAAATGTAAAAGTACCGTGTGTCAAAGTCAATTCAAGCAACTAACAAAAGGGCGTGCCATTTAAAAGCTTTGTTGTATAGGTGGGGTTTTAAGTCCTTTTAAAATGCTATTGGAGAAGGAGCTTGTCTCAACTCTGCAGCTGCTTTATTCCATAAGATGAGTGTTGTCATTGAGAAAGCTTTCCTAGTTACCACCTTCCTGGCTGTTCTTGGTGTCAGCACCACCAGTAAAGCATTTTTTGAGGGTCTGGTGATGCAGGCATTTAATGGTTGGGAGAGATGCTCTGTCAGGTAACAAGGTCCCATATTGTTTAGGACAGAGATTCCCAGGGGCTGGGTCACACTCTTAGTCAGCTTTGAGGAGCAGATGGCCATTTTGCCCTACCTGCACGATGGGGGCGGCTATTTTGTCCCAACAACTTCAAAGGGGCCACCATTTTGTTTCTCAAATGCCCCAGGAGGGGGGGGGTCACATGAAATGGCACCACAGGCCAGAGGTTGGGAATCCCTGGTTTAGGGCCCAGAAGGTCAATGTTAAAATCTTGTGACTCATGCAGAATGACACCAGGAGCCAGTGATGCCCAGCCAAAGTTGGGGAGATGTGATTGTATTTTCTCAACCCACATAACAACCTAGCTGAGGCATTCTGTGCCCCCTGAAATTTCCATATTGGAGTCAAGGGCAGACCCAAGGTAGGCAACAAAGACGGCTATCGAGGTCTATTGGGAGATGCAGCCTCCAGTGGTTTGCTATGTAAGGCATAACAAGGTTGAGAACTGAGCTCCACCAGTGTTTTTGGAGAAGTGTCTTCACTTGCCTTTTGTACATCTGACAAATAAAACAAAAACATACCAAGACTTAGAAGTCACATTGAGAATTCCACAGAAGAGTTGCTTAATAGTTCAGCTAGGAATGGTAACAGCGGATAGCTATAAGATGCCTTGTTAGGCCATTTGCTTTTGGTCAGGCTGAAAACCTAGTCATAGCCATCAGGAGCACAGATGTTTTAAGAAGAGCCCTGGGTGGGTGAAACTGTTCACAGTTTTAATGACTGAGAGTTTCAGGTTTCAATTCAGTGTGAAAATCTACTGTAAGAAAGATGGGGAGGGGCCTGTCACACTTTTGCACGCAGACATTCAGAAGACCAATCAAGCAATCTTTATTGTGGTCCAAGATTAGCATAGTACAGCAAAAAGAACAGAGGTTAAAATGAGGATACTTAAGATATATCAAGAGACAGAAGTTAAAACATTTAGAAGAATGGCATATGTAGCAATCACTTGGCTTCTAAATAGATCAGGCAACTTTTTTCCATCCTGCCTCTCCCTTTGAGAATGTAATTGCTGACAAAGCAGGGAGAAAAAGGCTGCTTCCATCTGCTGCTTTTCTTCCTGAAAGATAGGGCTTGGCTGATCATATCCTGCCTTTCATGTTCTTCTTGGGAAGAAAGGAGAATCCTGGTTGCTGACAGAGCCTAAAACGTAGTCTCCATCAACTCTGCAGTTCATGGACATAATCATTATTATTATTATTATTATTATTATTATTATTATTATTATTATTATTATTATTATTATTATTATTATTATTATTATTATTATTATTATTATTATTATTATTATTATTATTATTATTAGTTGAAATTTATATTGCCGCCCACTCGCCGTGGCGACTCAGGGCGGCTTACAGACAATACATTACAATACATCTCCCAGCCTTGTTGTGAGGAGGAATCTTTTGTGTGACTCTTGTTGGATGCAGCCCATGAGATTCTGTTTGGAGTGTGTTGTCATTCGTGCTGGCCCCTGTTTGGGGAGAATTGGGATCAGAACCATTCCTAAAAGGTGCTTCCATGAGCATGAGTCAAGAAAGGGAGGATGCTCTTCAAGTAATCTGAGAATGCACCATTTCTTGTCATGCTATACCATGGGTGCCCAAACTACGGCCTGCAGGCTGGATCCAGCCCCCGACACCAATTCACCATATGGGCGCATTTTACTTCCCCTTCCAAGAGCAGCAAGGACATTGTGGGCCAGATGAATTGGTGTCGGGGGCTGGATCCAGTTTGCAGGCCGTAGTTTGGGCACCCCTGGTTTAAGCAAAGAAAATGGCAGCCTAAAAATCTATCTCATCCTGTTGTAAAACAGATTAAAAGGTGCATTTTACTTCCACATGACCAGCCCACGGCCTGAAAAGTTTGGGCACCCCTGAGCGACACTTTTTTTTTTTGGGGGGGGGGGAGAAGCTGTGGTAGCAGATGCTTCATCATATTCATTTCACTTGGCTTGGTGGGCCAGGGATTTCTGGGCAGACAGTGGTTTACAATTGTGGTCAGGTCTGCAAGGTCTAGAGATGTCCACATTCAACACCAGGGGCACTTTTACTCCCATGCATTGTGCCACCTGCCTGGAATATGCTTTTGTTACTGCAACAAGACCTCATATGTCTCGGGAAGGAACAGATTTATACATTTTATCTCTGGTTTTGAGGTGAGAGCACAGAGCCGGGATAAACAAGTCGAAGAGAGAATGCTGTCCCACCGACAAGATGACAATAATAGACATGCGACCAGACATCAGGTAGTGTCTTTGTTTTCATTTATGCTTTATACATTCCTCATGCAGATAGTGGCTGAAATCCTGTTGCACAGCTGTACATGCACAACAGCAGTGATGTCATCATGAGCAACATGATGAAAGGCTCAGTGATCTCAGGGTGTGTGTAACTTTATTGCATTACCTATGAGTTGCATGAATCATGAAATCACTTTTAAGCAGTAGCATTATTACCATTGCATAGCAGAGCCACATCAGGATTTCAGCCCCTGATACCAGTTGGATCCTGTTTCTAGTCCTTTTAGAATTTTCTGAACCAGCATGGGGTGTGTGTTAGATTTTTAAGGGCTAGCTGCAATTCAAGCTTGTTTAGACCAAGTTAATGGCCTTTTAAGCTTCCTCCACATGAATAGGAGTTCACTTTTTGAATAATATGTCACGGGTGGTTGGCATCAGGATTTTAGAGATGCTTAGATGGGGAATGGCCAAAAAAAGGTTGGGAACCACTAATTTAGACTATGTTCCAGCATGACTATCTTAAATTTTTGGAGAAAACAAGGAAGTGAACATTTCTAGAAGTGCTAAATAAATTCTATTCCATTATAGTTTGAAAGTGATGTTTTGTTTTGCTCATGAAACCAACTGCTTGGAGTAGGTTTACTGCATGCATGTTCATGCATGACTGCAGTATAACAGTATACATATATGATGGATGAGTTTGCAGCTCCCACAAAAGTTTTAGGACAACATTCCAAGTAGTTAAGAGTTAATAAAATGGCTGTTCTCTGTATGTGTACAATCCCAAGGAAGAAGAGTGTTTCTGGGCATACTCAGAGTTATTTTAAAATACTACTACTTTCAGTACCTGCAATTGAATTTGCTCTCCCAACTTCAATATGTTTAACACAGGAGATTTTTCTCACATGAGTTTAGTTTCCCCTGTGAAAAAGGTGCATAACATATTGTGCATGAAATGTGCAAAAATTTGTTCCATTTGTATGGCTCGCAGATTGTCACTGCATCTGTGAACTGCAAATCTATGAATTGAGTGTGAGCAAACTTTTGACCTATTTTATACTGGAACACTTTAGCTAAAATTGTGGACTACTAGTTGATGCAGGAAAACCATAGCACCTCCATAAAGGTCGGCAGTGCATTTCCCATGCATCTGTGCAAATTTCTGCAGGTTCATAAATATCAATTTGCAATGATAGTGAGGAGGTACATTATTGGATTAAAGAGGATGTATGGGAAGCATGCGATTAGGTTTTAAGCTGGATCATACTTTAGAAACATAATTTGATGGAAAAATTAAGATGCATGCTTCTGTCCTTGTCTTGCTTAAGAATGAAAAGTAACTTTTCCTCCCCATCAAAAACTACATTGTTGAGAGTAGGAGTTGAGTGTGGTTCTTGGTGGATTCTAAGTAGGCCAAAATTTGCCTGTCTTTGTAACGATGTATGAAGCAGTCCTTGGTCAATTAAGGTCATGGTTTGGCTCAGAATGGTGTGGGTTTCACTCAGGTTTGACTTGTTCCGGTGTCTCTCCCCCCGCCCCTTTTACACCTATTTCTGTTTCTCATCCCTTCCACAGGCACCAACTGAAAGACAGTTGAGGTACAAAGAGAAAGTAGCAGAGATGAGGAAGAAGAGAAATGCAGGACTGACCAAGGAGCAAAAGGAAAAATACATGGTTTGAACCCCTTTTCTTCTTTACCTTAGGCTGGGTGTGGGGAAAAAACAAGAAATGACTGCTTAATGCACTGTTTTGGAAACCTTGACTTTTCTGCTGTTGTTGAATTACCGCTTTCATCACCCTAAGCCAGTATAGTCAGTGGAGATGAGTTTATGTGTGGGCGGGCAGGCAATCCAGCAATATTTAGATTACATGTGCTCTGTCTCTCCTTTCCTGTCATGACTTACCTTATTTATAAAGAAGAACTTTACTACATTTCTAATCACATCTGATCCAAGTGCTTTGGTTTGCATAACAGTGGCTCAGAACTAAAATAAGAATAGCATCTGTTGAAATTTCTTCCTGTCACACAGGTGTTAAACACATAGGAGCGCTGCCAGAAGTAGTAATCAGAATATGAATTCCATCCTCTCTAAGTCATGTTGCCCTTCATGCACTGTGCACATACCTTTGTATCTTTAAGTCCTGTTGGAGATCACAGAAGTGGATAGAGTCTTGTAGACTGTCATATGTAACCTTCTCCGTATAGAAATGGAAAGCTAACGGTCCCCAATAAAGGTCTATCTGGTCTCTCTTTGAATACTTCTTTCTACTGAAGGAGAGTAGATCACAGGCTCACATCACAGTGTGACTGGCTGCAAAAAAAGCCAATGCTGTTTTAGGCTGCATTAACAGAAGTATAGCCTCCAAAACCTGTGAGGTACTAGCCCTCCTCTATTCAACACTTGTTAGACAACATCTAGAGTACTGTGTCCAGTTCTGCGCACTGCACTTCAAGAAAGATGAGAACAAATTAGAGCAGGTAGAGAAAAGGTCAACAAAGGGGATCAGAGGACTCGAAACCAAGTCATATGAGAAAAGACTGAAGGACCTGGGAATGTTTAGCCTTGAGAAAAGGAGACTGATGGGGAGGGGGGATATGATGGCACTCTTCAAATACCTGAAAGATAATCATTAAGAGGAAGAGAAGGATCTGTTCTTGATCATCCCAGAGTGCAGGATGTGTAATTCCTAGAAGCCTAAGTCAGTACATTGGCTGATTTCTGTTCTTGGTTCAGGAACACAGGCAAACCTATGGAAATACCAGAGAACCCCTGCTAGAAAATCTCACCAGTGAATATGACTTAGAGCTATTCCGGCGAGCACAAGCAAGAGCATCTGAGGATCTGGTAAGTAGAATGTGGTATAAATAAGGCTTCCATGCTTTAATTTTGGAATAAAACTTTATTATTCTGTGAAGACAAGTGTGAACTGTTTATCCTGTATGATCAAATGCATACATGGTGGCTGGATAAGTTGATCAATGCATCACAGAACGTTAAAAACCAAATAACGACGAGACTTGTGTAACCAAGTCTCATCGTTATCCGAGGTAATAGTGTAGATGGATAGCAGTGGAGAATTATAAGTAAGTTACTTTGTATTCTCCACAGGCTCTGTGATCTGGGTTACTCAAGGCATAGGTCAGTGATGGCGAACCTTGGTACTCCAGGTATTCTTGGACAGCAGTTACCAGAAGCCCAGTTCAGCACTCTTGTTGATTAGAGCTTCTGGGAATTAGGGCTTCTGGGAATTGAAGTTCCAGAACACCTGGATTGCCAAGGATTACCATCGCTGGCATAGGTGGTAAAAATAGATAGTGGATGAACCAAGGCAGCCATTACTTGAATATTTTGTCAGGAGGCACTGAGCATCAGGCAGATGTAAGAGAAGATCATTTGAGCAGGCATAGGATTTGAATCAATAGTAGTGATTGAGGAAGCTGGACACAACATATCTTTGGTCCTCTAGACCAGTGGTTCCCAACGTGGAGCCCATGCCCCACAGTGGGACTTACATTCCCAGAAGCCTAAGTCAGTATATTGACTGATCAGTACTTTGGGGAATTGAAGTCCAAAAGTCAAAGGTTGGGAATCATTGCTCTAGTCTAGACACTTGAGACAGCCATTCATTACACAGGGATTGCTGATGAAGCTGTAGCCCAAAATGTCTGAAAAGCCAAAGGTTCCTCACTCTTGGTGTAGAACCCCTGGCAGTCACAGGTTGTCCTGCTGGTAATGGTGGTGGAATTGCTTGGTGTCTGAATCTGTTCAGAGCTGGAGATTGTAGAGAGATATGGCAGATCCAGATTTGAGAACTGAATTGTTTGAGTTACCTAGTTCTAAACAAACATGTATAGTCACAAGGACAGAACATGTGAGGAGTCGTGTGGATCTTTGCTTTTTAATGTCAGTGTCCATTTGTTCAGTACTGTACACTGAGCTCAGGTGCTTTGCATACAACATTGTAACTCTTACCTTCTTGGTAGTTGTTCCTCCCTTTGAAAGGGAAAAAAGTCCCTCTCAAAACCATTTTTTAATCTGTGGTTCTGTTGGGTGGGGGAGGAATGATGCATCTTCTTCTAATCATGATAAAAATGCAGCTTGGAAACTCCGCTCCAGGGATACCCGAATGAGGCTCCTTTCATGTCCCTATGATCTGTAATATTATCATTATAACAAAACAAAACAAAAACCCCACAGATGTATCTGCCCAACCCTATTAAGTCTAAGCCAGGGCTATTTTTTTACTTCTGATTCCCATGAGAAGAAGGCTGTTCTCTACCAAGATTGTCAGAGGCTTTGTGCTGAAAAGTACAACAGCTTTGTAAGCGTCCTCATTGAAGTGAAGTGTTACTTTCATATTGAGAGTTACACTCAGAATAAACCACTCATCCTTTCTTGTATCTGGTTGCTAGCAATGTTATGAAGTACAGTATCAGGCAGGCAAAAGCAGGTTGCCTGAGGTGTAGCCTGGAGATGTTGGTTTCTCTGCTTGGGTTGTGTAGGTCGTCCTGGGGCAAGTGGCTTAATTGCATCCCATACTGTATTTGATTATCAGTGTTTATTTGATGCTTTCCTTGTAAGTCGTCCCCTGAGACTGGTGCTTTTCAGAAATCTGAGAAGGGAAGAGAGAGGGGATAAAATCATCATCAAAGGGACAAGTACTCTGTAGAAGGCAGTCAGCTGTTGTTTCCCACAACTTGAGAATGGACCACAACTTCTCATATAGGTTTCTTGAGAAAGAGGAAAGGCAGTTGTTTTGGTTGGCTGATTCAACAAGATGGAAGAACTGATTCTGCTTTGTCTTGAAACAGGCTGCCCTTAAGTATAATTTTGTGCCTCTGACATAAAATTATAGTTAAGGGCAGCCTGTTTCTTCAGATCTGTATTATAGTTTTCAAAAAACAACTACAGTCTTCTTTGTTAATTTCCTCTCAAAGAGCAGGCATATTTATTCAGCTGTTGGCCTTCCAGATTTCCTGACTTATGATTGCTAATTGTGATCAGAATTTCACAGTTTATATTCAGGTTAACCATAGTGCTGTCAGAGAGACCATAATTTATCACCCGCTTTCTCCTTCATCTTCACACCAGTCCTAACCCTCATTGTAAATGAAATTTGAATAAGTATCTGTTTTATGTATTTATTAAAAGACTCCATGACATCCTTTATTCAGAGATCTCAGAAGTGGGTAGTCAATCAAAGACACTTTAAAACAATTATAAAACAGTTTGAATAATTTAAAACAATTCAATATAATTAAAATAGAGTGAAACAAAATCCACAACCCAAAAGGTACATACTTGCTGTCTTGCCTAGATCAGCACCACCATTTTTCCACTTCTCTCTTTTTTGAAGAAATTTTTGAAGTGGTAGCCATGTGCAAACATCAGAGAGTAAACAAAACAAAACAAAAGATGGATCCAGATAGATACAGCAGAGATAATATATATATACACTTGCTGGACATACATCACAATGGTTTAAACATTAGCCAAGGGTTTATGGGACATTATCAAATTTAAAATGCCACAACTAAGAGGTTGTAATTTGCCTTGCAGAACACACTTTAAAAAGGGTGGGGGTGGGGAGATGCTTCTCAGGACAGTTGACAGAGCAGGGTGCCTGTTTGACCTCTGGCTGGGTCTCTCACACACAGCATCCTCAATTAACCCATTAGCAGATGTGTAATGTCAGAATGTTTATTTTGCAACAACAGAACCAAGCTTCATGATAATCAAACTAACCCTAATCAGGGATCTTCTGTTATGACTGGTTGTAAATAGCACAATGATTTGCAAACCTATCTGTTAAACCAACCAACCACTGTGTGCCTCTATACCTGATATGTATAAACTGATACTATGAAAACTCACTCTTATGTCTGATGAAGTGGACTTGATCCACAAAAGCTAACATTAAAACAGAGGAGTTAGTTTTTAAGGTGCCACAGTGTTTTTGTATTTTTGTTTTGATTACTCTCTTTTTTGGACAACTTTGAAGTAGTTGTGAAGCAAGCCATTATAATGAGTGAAGGCACACATGATTGTTTTGAAATTGAAATGCAAGTACTGTATATACTCAAGTATAAGTCTAGTTTTTTAGCCCTCAAAATGAGGTCCAAAAAAGGGACTCGACTTATACTCGGGTCAACGACCCCAAGCGTCCCAAAACGAGGTGGTGTAAATTCAAGCATACAGTTTTTTAAAACCACTAACACTACCGTAAAAACTCAAAAACACACCCACACAAATGTCTAAATTAATTAATTTTACCATATTTTCATGTATTTTAATTATTGAAACTCTAGCAGCTGCTGCATTTTCCACCCCCGACTTGTACTCGGGTCAATCTACTTCCCTAATTTTAGGGGTCCAAGTTAGGTAGCTCGACTTATATTCAGGACAACTTATACTCGAGTATATTATTATTATTATTATATTTGAATTTCTATACCGCCCTACTTGGCAGAGCCAACTCAGGGCGGTTTACACACATGTATAGTTACAGTCACAACATATCAATAAATCAATAGTCAATATCAAATGAAAATAGTCAATAAATAGTCAATATCAATATCAATAAATAAAATTATATATATATATAAATATAATAAAACACTAATTACATTATAAATGATAACATAATAATGCAAGTACAAATAATACAATTATATTATAATGTAATAAATACAAATACAGTACAGTAATATGATATAATATTATATACGGTGTGCAGTATCTCATCAGATTTTTCTCTACAATTTCTCTAGATTTTGACACTATCTAAGAAGCTTTTCCTTCCTTTTCCTTTGATAAATTGAGCTTTTTCTGTTCAATAGGAGAAGCTGCGACTCCAGGGCCAGATCACTGAAGGCAGCAACATGATCAAGACAATTGCTTTTGGTCGCTATGAGTTGGATACCTGGTACCATTCTCCCTACCCAGAGGAATATGCACGGCTGGGGCGACTCTACATGTGTGAGTTCTGCCTCAAATACATGAAGAGCCAGACAATACTACGTAGGCATATGGTAAGCTCATAAAGTAGCCTCTAATAGCACAGGCTTATAACCTGCTGTTACTCACTTAGCTACTGCTTGCCTTCTGTTATTATTTATTTCTCCAAGGTTGAATTTGAATTGAATTCAAAAATAGTGTGGAGCAGCACTGGCTCTTTGGCTATGAAACAGAGATGAGCACTGAACCCTAGAGCTGGATACAACTGGCTTTTGAGCAAGAGCGACCTTTACCTTTACCTGAAGAAGTGGACTTGATCCACGAAAGCTAACAATAAAAATAAAGCAGTTAGTCTTTAAAGTGCTACAGTGTTTTTTATTTTATTTTTATTTTATTTTGTTTTCTGTTATGCCTTTACCTTACAGCCATTTTGAGGGACTGTGGTGGCTTAGTGGTTAAGATGCTTGGAGTTGATGACTGGAAGGTCGGCAGGTCAGCAGTCTGAGACCCGAGTACTGCACGACGGAGTGAGCTCCCATCATCTGTCCCAGCGCCTGCCAACCTAGCAGTTCAAAAGCAAGAAATTGCAAGTAGATAAATAGGGACCACTTCAGTGGGAAGGTAAACAGCATTCCATGCGTTCCAGTGCCTAGTCATGCCTGCCACATGACCACGGAAATGTCTGCAGAAGAAGACAGCGCTGGTTCTTTGGCTTTGAAACAGAGACGAGCATCGAATTTAGAGTCAAATACGATTGGAAAATCTGGGAACCATTTGTTATATTTGGTATGACTAGTAATGATAGTATTAAACCAAGTCAAGAAATGTTGAAGTTTTGGCAGAATTGCGATACCAACATCTATAAGCTATTTAATCTATTTGGGACCATTTGTACAACACGAGTTGGAATGGTTTGAGTGCTTTGTTTATAAGTGTGTGAATGGGTGTGTGTATCCGTATCTGTTAATATATGAATATTTTTGGTTTATCTGTTCGCTGTTTATTTTACTTATATAATTTTGTTATATTATTGTTTTACATTTTTGTTGTAATATATATGGGATAATAAACAAAAATATAATTGCAAAAAAAAATACGATTTACTTTCAAGCAAAGGTGACCTCTACCTTTACTACAACCATTTCTGAAACATAATACTTCAAACTGCTTGTTTTCAAATCTCTCCTTTGTGATGAAATTATAACATGTCTGAACAAAAAAGCCAACATATTGAGCATCCATTAAAATGCTGGTGTAAATGAAAATGATCAGTCTGTCAAGATACATATTTATGTATATTTAACTTCAAAATATGAATTATAACAAAGAAAACAATGGTACCACATTTACAAAAGAGCAATGATTGTAATATTGTTATTTATTTATTAATAAATTAATTTAAGACATGCCATTCCTTATAGAAGGTCACTCTTTGCTCGAAAGCCACTCGTATCTTACTCTAGGGTTCCGTGCTCATCTGTTTTATAGCCAAAGAGCCAGCACTGTTCTTCTGCAGACCTTTCCATGGATATGTGCCAGCCATGCCTTGACACCAGAATGCATGCAAAGCTGCTTATCTTTCCACCAAAGTGGTCCCTATTTATCTACTTGCAATTTCTTGCTTTCAAACTGCTAGGTTGGCAGGAGCTGAGACAAAGATGGGAACTCATTCTGGCCTGCAGTATTAATGTATCAAACTGCTGTCCGGCCACCTTCCAGTCAGTGTCTTAGCCACTTGAGCCACTGCAGTCCCTTTTCCTTATAGAAGTCCATGGTAAAAGCTGACATGTAAAGGTAAAGGTTACTATTGCTCGAAGGCTAGTCGTATCCGATTCTAGGGTTCAGTGTTCATCTCTGTCTATAACCAAAGAGCCAGCTCTGTCTGCATTTGCAAACATTTCCATGGACGTGTGGCAGGCATGCCTAGATACCAAACTGCATGGAATGCTGTTTACTTCAGTAAACAATATTTTGAGCCAACATGAAAGAATAGTTAGTTCTCTATCCAGAATGCTAGTTTTCTGTAGGTAGGGCATTGGTTTATCTGAGAATCATTCGAATGAAAACTGCCGTCTGAATTTATAGTGTTACAGTCCCCCTATACGGTTGCTTCATGCACTCTTTCTGACTATGGCAATTGATTCATAGCTGCCAGACAGAATCTCCCCAAAGGCAGTTGAAGCGGAGAGGTGATGTGAAACAGTGGCAGTTGAGTGCACAATACTGGAGTCCCATTTAATCTGTAGCAAATATGAAGTGAACTTTCTCCCATCCCCCTGGGGTGGTCAGCCTCTGCACACTGTTCCCTTGAGATCTGCTCGTAGCAAAATCTCATATGAGCCTTAAAAATATGCAAAATAGTAGTGGTTATCCAGATTCTTCGTACTTCTTCTTCTAACCTTGTGGAAGTGCTGCCCCACTCAGATTCTTCCTCTTCTTTCGTGTCCCAATCAAATCCTGGACTGCTGAAATGAAGCCACTTTCTTGGTTTTGTCATTGACCAAACTTAAGTTCTCGTTAGTGCATGTTTCTGGTAGTAATTGGCAGACCAGTAAATGAGCCTGATTCTGTATCCACTTATCATTGGTTAAAATGCAAAGTATGACTCTAGGGCTGCATGGAGTCATCCATGTGTGGGGGATTTTTGCCCTCCACATTTTCCATTGCTTCTTCTCCCCACCCTTGAAGAACAGAACAGTTATATAGCTTGACATTTCATCTTTTAAACAAGTCACAATTGCTCTGAATTACACTCATTTTACAAAGTTAGACATAGACTTGCAAGTTAGGCCAGGTTGTCCTGCTATGGGGTTCCCAGCCTAAGGCCCACAAATTAGATCTGGCCCACGGCACTGTTTCATGTGACCCCTCACCCCTCCAAAGGCATCTGAGAAATAACATGGCCATCCCTTTGAAGCTATTGGAACAAAATGGCCATCCCCATCATGCAGGCAGGGCAAAATGGCTGACTGAGAGAACATGACCCGGCCCCCAGCTTGAAAAGGTTGGGAACCTCTAGAGTGACCATACTGTCAGCGACTCAACACTGATTGTAAGGTTAGCTAACCTGACCACCCTAAGGACTAATGGCCTTGTGTGGTGAAGTCTCCAGGGAAGGGTGATGGTCCCCAAGTGGATTAATTCCTACTTGAATCCATCTTGATAGAAGGCAGCAGCTTCATTAATACTGGCCTGGGGCTGAAGAGGATTTGTGTGCCAAAAGGGCTCAGGACCAGAAAGTTACTTGTGGAACTGGATTAGTGGTACACGTGTCACGCAAATAGATGACTACTGCTTTACATTGTTCTCATGACAATCTTCATGGCTGATCACCAATATTCAGAATTGGATATGGTACCCGAAGAAGAAGAAATAGACTTCCAGGCACAGTAGATGTTATTTAGTGCAATTTGAGGCATTTCAGGAGACCTGTGCAACCCCTGATGGATCCCAGGAGCAGAAAACTGGTCTCCTGGAACTATCAAAGTTACCTACTCCTACTCAATAGAAGGTATAGGAATGAGCAGGGCCACTCTTAAGATCTGGGGCTAATCTTTTTCCTTTGGGGGTGAGGTGGTTAAGTGTACTTGTATTATGTAGACATGATGATGATATAGGCTTGAAACTTTTCAGAAAATGAACAAACATCTACAGGAAGAAAGTTATATCACAACTGAAAAAAGTGGTTTGAGTACTGTCAGCTATGTAAATAGCTACTGAATATGCTTCTGGTATTCTATTTCCTTACTTCCTCTTTTCCCCTTTCGGGCATTGAGGGAGATACAAGGTTCTTGCTCTGGCACTTCTAGTTCCCTCCATTGGCAATATTTGGTGTTCTTGTAATATGTCTTGGATGTTATCGCTCCACCTTTCTCTGGGTATGCCTCGTGCTCCTCTAAATGGGCAAACCATTTTATTTATTGTCTCTGTATATAGTTTAAAATTGGTTCTATCCCAATTCTGGTATTATTGGTATTTAATCTCCAGCCACCTTCACATATCAGATGCTAATTAAGCTAATGTTTATTAGTCAGTAGCACTAACTATAATTTGTTGTCATAATAGCTATTAATGTGGTATTGTAATTGTGTGTGTTTGTTTGAGAGTTGTCTTGTTTTAATAATTTTTGCTTCCAAACTGACATATGCTTGTCTCTTCAAAGGCAAAATGTGTCTGGAAGCACCCTCCGGGGGATGAAATTTACCGAAAGGGGTCCATTTCAGTGTTTGAAGTTGATGGGAAAAAGAACAAGGTAATATTCTCTGGAACTGACATCTTGAAGAAAGAAAAGTTCTGGTGTGCTTTGCCTTTTGTAGGGATGTGTTTACTACCTGGGTGGTTTTTCTGGAAATTTTTTGCCGTTGTCTTCTGTCTGGACTCCCAATTTTTAAGGTGGTGATGTTTATCTATGCAAGAGACAACATCTTAGGGTCTGGAGTCACATTAAACACCCTGTTGCTGTCCCATCACTGAAACTCAGCCATTGGATTTGCCACTTCTTCAGTTACTGAAAAGATTTGGCATTATGCACAGCAGGACTGTGATATATGCGGATCTCACAGGAAGGCAGGGGAGCTATCTTCTTTCTGAAGCAGGAATTGTTGGCTATTGTGAGTTCTTTGTGAAGAAGAGCTGGGTATAAGTCTAAGAAGTACCAGTAAAAGAGAGTAAGCGACTGTGTTTTTGATAGTCTGGATGGGGTGACAGCTAGTGCCACCAGTTCTGCCAGTAACAAAGTGCTATGGGATCTTTAAGATGGGTATGGGGGGAGGGGTCATATGCAGGTCACACATTTCCTGCCCTGGCTTAACTGAGTGTAGATGATGTAATGCAAAGACCACTGACCTTCCCTAGCTCATCACTCCCAGAAGCGGAAGTCAAATGCACCCATACAGGAGCGACGAGGGTGATGTGGGCCGGATGAATTGGCGTTGGGGGCTGGATCTGGCCCACGGGCCGTTGTTTAGGCACCCCTGAAATAGAGGGATGTTTGGCCATTTTCTGCTTCCATATCTTATGACAGGTAGCCTCTTTAATGCTTCTGATTTTCTTCCAGATATACTGCCAGAATCTATGCCTTCTGGCAAAGCTCTTCTTGGACCACAAGACTCTGTATTACGATGTTGAGCCTTTTCTCTTCTACGTCATGACAGAAGCTGATAATACTGGCTGCCATCTGATAGGCTATTTTTCCAAGGTCAGTAACAGCCACATGAGGCCTTCTCCACAGTTTGTCATCACCCTCAAAACACAATGATGAAGGAGACAATGTGCCTAAGTTTATTGTTTACCCCTGGGAGTGGCAGAAAGTGATTAGCTTAGCTCAGTGATGGTGAACCTTTTAGAGACTGAATGCATAAACTGCAACCCAAAACCCACTTATTTATTGCAAAGTGCCAACATAGCAACAGGAGAGGAAGGAAACGTTCCCATTGGGCTGCTGGGCAGAGGGCCGGGGTGAACTTTTTGCTGGAAGGAGGGAGGAAGCACTCCAATTGGGCTGCTGGGCAGAGGGGCGGGGCGAACTCTGTGCTGGGATGACTGCATGGGTGCCCACAGAAAGGGGCTCTGAGTGCCACCTCTGGCACGTGTGTCATAGGTTCACCACCACTGGCTTAGCCCCTGCACTGTGGTAGGGACTGCTCTTTTACCTTAGTTAGAGAGTTGATTCCAGCAATGCAGTGTGTAAAGGGAGTGGCACAAAAAAAGCCAGTGTGACATTGTGCTTAGAGTTGATGGATTGGTACATGGCAAATCTGGGTTCCCTCTGAACCATGGAACTCATAGGGTGATCTTGGGCCAGTTCCTCTCTTTCAGCCTGGTTGATTTAACAAAGTTGGTTGCACAGATAAAATGGGGAGGAAGACAGCCACATATGTCTCCTTGAGAGCCATGTGCAGTGTGACAATCCAATTACTCCTAAGTAGGACCCAGACTTCCTCCAGCCTCCTGGTGATGGGATTGCACCTGATTCTGCTTCCCTGGTCCAGTTCAGACCCAGCAGTCTGGGCTTTTCCTAAAAGTGTGCCCAGTCACCCCTGACCAAAATCCAGGTAATGAACAATGGGTGCTCATGAAATTAGTGTAGATTTAGGTAATGTGAGCCAAGTAATCACTCCAGATCTCTTCAGGTATTTTAAAAGTACAGTACTGTATATTGAAATCAAAGTAAGGCACTGAATACAGTCCAGCAAAAGTTCTGAAAGCATTTCAAAATAAAGAAAGAAGGCTGCTTATTTGAGGGAAAGGCCATGGCTCCCCTTCTGGCTAAAAAGGCTACATGATTGCAGTTAGATCCAAGAGAGTCTGTCTTCTTGGCCCTCCTTTCTGCATTATATCTTTCCCCTCATGGTCCACCTTATGGCCCTCCTCTAAGGGATTCCAACCAATAATCTTACAGGATGTGTCCATCGCATAGTAGGTATCATTTATCCCAGCTCATGAGGCCAACATTGTTTCCATTCCAATCCCACAAAGGTATTTTCTACTGCTTCTCCCCCACATTGAAATCTCCATCCTGGATAAGGCTAAAGCACAGGGTATATGTATCATTTCATTACATGTGGCGTCTGTCTTCGCAGCTGCTTCACTGTGGAGGCAGTCACAGATGAAGAGCAATAGGCACTCAGCCTCATCAGCCTGGAATTGAAGTCAGAAAAGGCCAGTCTTCCATAAATTTAGGATGCAAACTGAATTACTCTAGAATGCAAGGCGACGCTATTTCCAAAGAACCAACCGCAGTATAGGCTGGAATCCTGTTGCTTAGGAAAATCCATAGCTTTCAGTCCATTCTTTGCTGGCAAATAAAAAAAAAAATCCCCACCCAGATTCTTAGGGGAATGTGCATGCATTCCATTCCAACATGTGCACATATACTGGGAGTTGAGGAAGGGACTCTTTCATTGCTGATTAGGAATGGATTGAAAAATGACACATTTGAATGAGACTAAGTAATAAGGTTTCAGCCTACGCACAATACACTTGTGAAACAAATACCTGGGCATTTGAGAAACAAAATGACTGCCCCTTTGAAGATGTTGGCACAAAATGGCCACCCCCATCGTGCAGGCAGGGCAAAATGGCCGTCCAGCCCTTGAGACTGACTGAGAGCGCTTGACCTGGCCCCCAGCTTGAAAAGGTTGGGAACCCTTGCTCTACAACCTGGGAATCGAAGAACCTTTTCTAGTATTGTGTATGTAAGGCCTGATGTTAAGAATTGCAGTTCTAATTTCTCCTTAGACATGCAGAACTAGATGTGCAGTTTGTGGGATCACAGCCAGCAATTCTACTGAGCTTGGAAAATGTATTTGTGGCTCATCTTAATGCATTTGTTATCATGTGCACAGTTCTCATTGGCTTTAACAATGATAATGTTTCATTCCAGGAAAAGAACTCATTCCTCAACTACAATGTTTCCTGCATCCTGACAATGCCTCAGTACATGAGGCAGGGTTATGGCAAAATGCTTATTGATTTCAGTAAGTATAGGCAGATGCATAGTTTTCTTCTTAATACATTGATTACAAATGTTGTAAGTGAATTCTGGAATTTGAAAGTTATCCACACAGACCGCTTGTGATGGAATAGGGCAGTTTTTGAAAAATGCAGCATGATTACATGTCTAGGGTCTTGCTGCTACTGGATATAAATAAATACTGTACAACATCCTTCTAGGCCAGTGTTTCCCAATCTTTGGTTTTTGGACTTCAATTCAGTGGTGGGCATCAGCAGGTTCGCACCAGTTTGCCAGAACCGGCAGCAGAAATTCTGGCTGGCCCCACCCATCCAAGTTTTGAAATAAAGTAGTCCTCATTTGGGTGCAATGCATGCCCACCATACCACGCCCACAGTGTAGTAGTAAATTTTTTGGAGCCCACCACTGCTTCAATTCCCAGAAGCTTAAGTACGGTAAATTCCCCAAATCACTGCTCAGCCAATGTACTGACTTAGGCTTCTGGGAATTGAAGTTGACTAGTGTTCCGCAGAACATTGTTTGGGAAATGCTGTACATTAATACCCCGTATAACGTGAGTATCATATAGCGTTAAAACCGCATAACGTTACAAGATTTTCGGAAAAATCTTGTATCGAATAACGTGATTTTTAACGTTATCCGATACAGTTGTTCTTAGCAGCAAGGTGGCTGGAAAGCTGAACGGGTTTCTCCGTTCAGCTTCCCAGCCACCCTGCAGCTACGGAGGCAGGGGTGGGGAGGCTGGAAAGCTGACGGGGGGCTCCCCCATCGGCTTACCCAGCCACCCCACAGCTGCGGAGGCATGGGCGGGTGGCTAGGGAAGCCGACAGGGAGTCCCTGTCAGCTTCCCCAGCCACCCTGCAGCTGTAGATCGGGTCCTCTGATCTCTCTGGAGGTGTTTCTGGGCTTCCCCGACGTCCTGAGCCAGTGCAGCAAGCCAGAATGTCAGAGTTCGAATCCCGACATTCTGGCTTGCTGCACTGGCTCAGGACGTCGGGGAAGCCCAGAAACACCTTGGATCGGGTCCCCACACCTCCCTGGACCCGGCGGGGGGGTCAGAACCCCCAAAATTGGTAAAAAAACCGTCTGTTTTTTTTTTTACCAATTTTGGGGTTTTTGACCCCCCGGCCGGGTCCAGGGAGGTGGGCAGAAACGATCCAAGCTTTTTCTGAGCTTCCCCGACGTCCTGAGCCAGTGTAGCAAGCCAGAATGTCAGAGTTCGAATCCCGACATTCTGGCTTGCTGCACTGGCTCAGGACGTCAGGGAAGCCCAGAAACACCTTGGATCGGGTCCCCACACCTCCCTGGACCCAGCGGGGGGGGGGGGGGGTCAGAAACCCCAAAATTGGTAAAAAAACCCGGACTTTTAAAAACCAATTTTGGGGTCTCTGACCCCCCCGCCGGGTCCAGGGAGGTGTGGGGACCTGCTCCAAGCTGTTTCCAAAGTTCTCCCACCTCCCTGGAGGCTGCAGCAAGGCAAAATGTCAGGATTCGAATCCCGACATTCTGGCTTGCTGCAGCATAAAAGAGGGTGGAGGAAGTTCAAAATTAGCGCGCATCGGGTCTCCCGACCTCCCTAGAGCTGATGCGTGCTAATTTTGAACTTCCCCCACCCTCTTATGCTGCAGGAAGCGAGAACGTCGGGATTCGAATCCTGACATTTTGCCTTGCTGCAGCCTCCAGGGAGGTGGGAGAACTTTGGAAACAGCTTGGAGCGGGTCCCCACACCTCCCTGGACCCGGCGGGGGGGGGGGGGGGTCAGAGCCCCCAAAATTGGTAAAAAAAACGTCCTTTTTTAAACCAATTTTGGGGTGTCTGACCCCCCCGCTGGGTCCAGGGAGGTGTGGGGACCCGATCCAAGGTGTTTCTGGGCTTCCCCGACGTCCTGAGCCAGTGCAGCAAGCCAGAATGTCTGGATTCAAACTCTGACATTCTGGCTTGCTGCACTGGCTCAGGACGTCGGGGAAGCCCAGAAACACCTTGGATCAGGTCTGCCCACCTCCCTGGACCCGGCGGGGGGGGGGTCAGAAACCCCAAAATTGGTAAAAAAACGGACTTTTTTTTACCAATTTTGGGGTCTCTGACCCCCCCCGCCGGGTCCAGGGAGGTGGGGAAACCCGCTCCAAGCTGTTTCCAAAGTTCCCCCACCTCCCTGGAGGCAGCAGCAAGCCAAAATGTCAGGATTCAAATCCCGACGTTCTGGCTTCCTGCAGCCTCCAGGGAAACAGGGCTTTTTTTAACATTGTGTGTTCAATGTATCGTACAACGTTAAAAACCGGATAACGACGGGACTTGTGGAACCAAGTCATAACGTTATTCGGGGTACTAGTGTAATAGGTGATTGATGATGCCATCATTCTCTTTAATTACTGATTATAGTGGTTGTTTGCTAATGGTTTTTTGGGCAAAACAGGACCAGCCAAAGATATATTAGCAGCTTTTGGAACATTCAGGATTCTCTTTGTATGCAGAACAGTGGTGGGCAGCAACAGGTTCGCACCCCCCTGGCAGGGGGTTTAGCAAAATTGGGTGGCCTTCCTGCAGGGGTGGTGGTGAAATTGGGTGGCCTTTGGGTGGGGGGAGGGCAAAATTGAGAGGCCACGCTCACTTCCCTGCCCTGCCCTGCCCAGGCTAACACAGCTAGCATTTAAAAAGTTTTATTTTGTGCAAGCATATCAGAGAGTAAACAAAACAAAATGACAAAAATGTTGTGGCACCTTAAAGACTAACTGCTGTATTTTAATGTGAGCTTTTGTGGATCAAGTCCACTGGCTCTTTGGCTATAAACAGAGATGAACCCTAGAAATAGACTTGGGCCAGGCGCAGGCTGAGATTCCTGGCATAGAACATCCTCAGGTTCGGTTGCAGGCAGAACCGGGCTGAGCATAGGGAATGCCCCCTGATCCGGGTCCTCTTCGGAGTCTGACGAGGACTGGATCACAACACCATGCTTTGTAGCACGGTGGAAGACCTGGTGGTGAGGAAGGACAAATGTTACCTCTCTGTGTTTGTATCATCCCAACTCTTGAAACAGCATTTCAGGGCTTGTTCCAGGCTGATTTGGAGCCATGAACAGAAACAGTCCTCTTAGAGCAGGGGTGCCCAAACATTTCGGGCTGTGAGCTGGTCAGACATTTCAGGGAGCTGGTCATTATGGCCCATGGGCCAGATCCGGCCCTTAATGCCAATTCATCCAGCCCATGAAGCCCTCATCACTCCTGGATGCAAAAGTAAAACATTCCTGTCCGGGAGAGATGAGGGCTTCATGGGCCAGACGAATTAGTGTTGAGGGCCAGATCTGTACCATGGGCCATAGTTTGGGCCCCCCTGTCTTAGGGTATAGAAATGCCCAATTTGTTTTATAATCTGTTTGCTCCATTCACCCTGTCATTAAATGTTTTACATGTGACAGGTTTCTTTACCAACTGCCTACATTCTATCTGCAATGATTCCTATACAGTATCTAGCTACTTAAACCCAAAAATGAATTGCTTTGGTGTCTTCTATCTTCACTCTAAATGCAAGGAGAGATAAACTAGCCCATCTGATGGTTAGCAAAGAAATCCCTCCAATATGTTGTTGAGAAGTAGTGATTCTAAGGTAGGAGTCAGATGAGAGTTCAAACAGATTGTATTTCTTCCCTTCAACAGGCTATTTACTCTCCAAAGTGGAAGAAAAGGTTGGATCTCCAGAACGGCCACTCTCAGACCTGGGTCTCATTAGCTACCGCAGTTACTGGAAAGAGGTTCTTCTCCGTTATCTGCATAATTTTCAAGGCAAAGAAATCTCCATCAAAGGTTGAGTTTCCTGTATTTTTTCATTGCAACAATAGCAAATCTAATCTCTTTTTCGTTACAATAAACTTCACAGTCAGAGTGTGACGGTTGTTAATTATGGAAGCTTATTTTTTTTCTTGTCATATTTTTCCTTTCTTATTTCTTCTTTAATTAAAAAAAACCCTTAATGTTTTTAACCTTTCCTTAGGAAGCTTGTTCCAATGCCCTGTTTGTCCCATGTATTTGATGCTTCAGATTAACATACTTTTATCTTCATCCCTTCTAGAGATCAGCCAGGAGACAGCCGTCAATCCTGTTGACATTGTTAGTACTCTTCAGGCACTCCAGATGCTCAAGTACTGGAAAGGCAAACACCTGGTCCTAAAAAGACAGGTAAGGCAGTAAGGTTGCAACCTGATATCCATGGCAGAACCAACATTGCATGTTAGTTGAATGTTTCTTTGGTTTCCTCCCTCATTTTAATTAATACGACGACATCACTATTATGCCATTGGTCATTTTGGAATAAAGACTCCTGTGCTTATTGCTTAAATGCTGAAACAATGCAGGACTGGTTTGTGGTTATAAAGTAGAAGTGAGCAATGTATGGTATGCTGAATGTTGTACTCCAGGTTCTGTCAGCCCCCAGCCAGTATGACCAAGCATTGGGCAAATGGGATTTAACACTGGCAACATCTGGAATGTGGAAATCAAGCAACATCTGGGAAGACATGGGTTCCCCTCTGTTGCTGCAGCAGTTCAGAGAAAATAAATGTAGTTTGCAGTGAATAGCTACGAGAGACACTGCAATCAGCTGTATTCATATATATTGAGAAATACATCACTTCCCTGGTTAATAGCTAAGCAGGTTGTTTCCAGAGATGTCACACAACAGTTGGTAAGCTGTAATATGAAATGTGTCAGACAGATTATAGTCATCTGACCAATTTAGTACATCTGACTTGCAGTGGCCTTCCATTTGCCTTCAACATCGCAGTGTGATACCAATACCTTTCTGGGCCTGAGCACTTTTGGCACGCAAAGTCCTCATCACCCCTAGGCCAGTATCGATGAAGCTGCTGCCCTCCATCAAAATGGATTCAAGTGGGATTTAATCCACTTGGGGACCATCACCCTTCCCAGTGGACTTCACCACCCCAGTCTGTTAGTCCCCAGGGTTGCCAGGTTAGTTAATGGATTGCCATTGAGTTGTTGGCAATATGGTCTACTCTATTACCATAGAACAGTGGTGGCGAACCTAGGGCATGTGTGCCAGAGGGGGCACTCGGAGCCCTTTCTGTGGGCATGCACACTTGTCACCCCAGCGCAGAGTCCACTCTGCCCTGCAGCCAAATAGAAGTTCTTTCTCCCTCCCCCCAGCACAGAGTTCACCCTGCTTCTATCCAGTAGCCCAATGGGAGCATTTCCTCCCTCCCCCCAGCAGAGAGTCCAACCCTCCCCTCTGCCTGGCTCACATGCGGCATGATGCAGCATGGACAGCAACCTGGTGAGTTTGGGCACTCAGTCTCTAAAAGGCTCACCATCAATGCCATAGCAGGGTAACCTAGCCAGGCTGCCATGGGTACCTAGTGGTTTAAAACAGGAGTGATTAACTGGGCTGTCCAAAAGATGGGAGACTCCTGCTTCCATTGTTCCAATTGATGATGAGTGGCTGAGCTGGAATCCTTCAAGATCCGAAGCCCATCTATTTGCCATCCTTGATCTAAAGTTTTAAAGTCTTATTTTAGAAATTTCTCCCTAGTGTTTAATGTGTCCTCCCTTTCTTTCTGTAATGTGTTTAGGATCTGATTGATGAATGGATAGCCAAAGAGGCCAAAAGGTCCAACAGCAATAAAAGCATGGATCCTACCTGCTTGAAATGGACCCCTCCCAAGGGCACTTAGTTCAACTGTTCTCTCCAGGAGTGGACACCATCCCCACACACCCCATGTGCTGCGACCACCACCTCTAGCACCACTACCTTCTTTTCTTTCCTAGTGTTAGAAACTGCCTTTGGGAATCATGGACATGCCATTTCTGTTGGAACCATCCTCTCTCGTTTCACCTGCTTCCAGATGTGTCTCTTCTTCGTGGGACCGTTTTGACCCAGGACTGTTGCTCACAGGGAAAAGACTGGAAAGACCAACAGGGTACAGTCCTGATGTTGCCTGAGAAGGAGGGCAGCAATATTTTGTACCGGGCCTTTCCACATGCCACTCTACATGCCATTGTTCTTGGCTCTGCATTTTCAATGAATCCATGAACAAACAGGAGGCCACAGCAGAATGTGTCTTAATATTTGGCAAGTTATTCTTCATAGCTACTTTTGAGTTCAGGTCTACCAGATAGTCACCTTGAATTCATTTCTTTGGAGGAGGAGAGGAAATCAATAGAGATCACCACCATATCTGGGCATTGTTATCTCTTTTTGCTCCAGTGGCATTAGTTTTCATTTGGGCATCAGCATCAGCATCTTCCATTTAAATCCTGCTCATCTTGGGTTACCCCCACTCTGGGCGGCTAACAACACATTAAAAACACATAATAAAATCACAAAATAAATCACCTAATAAAAGACAAATGTCAAACCTAATTAAAACCGGGGGACAGGAAAAAAAAGCCTAATGCTAGTCCGGTGAGTGCCCCTAATCAAATGCCTCCCTGAAAAGAAGCATTTTAGGTTGTATTCTGAATGTCAACAAAGAAGCGATCTGGCGCAATTCTGCTAGAAGGGAGTTCCATAGGGGTGGTGCCGCCACGGAAAAGGCTCTTCCGGTCATCACTTTCCTTGTCAATTTCAGCACTGGCGCCAAGAGCTGACCTGTCTAGGAAGATCGAGTGATGCAAGGAAAGCTACATGTCCAACCCCAGGAATAGAGCTTAGCAGTACAGTGGGGTTGCCTAGAGCAGTGGCAGCCAACCTTGACATGCCTGTTCTTGAACTTCAATTCCCAGAAGCCCTGATCAGCTGATGCGCTTACTTGGGCTTCTGGGGATTGAAGTCCAAGTATACCTGGAGTGCCAAGGTTGGCCACTGCTGTTCTAGAACATCCTCTGCTTGAAGGATGTTCCTTTCACCTTGTTCTCATAGAAGGATTAACTAGGCATACTAGGCTCGTCTTAAGTTTGTAGGAGATCAGACTGGCTCATGAAGCAGTCCTAGATCTCTGGGCCAGTTCAAAACAATTGAATGTTCAGGGCTGCGGAACACTTGGATGTCCAGATATTTTGGACTTCGGCTCCCCCAGCCAATATGGCCAGTGATAAGAGATTATTTGTACTGTGGTACAAACGTTTGGACAGCCAAAAGTTCCCCTCCCCTGTGTCTCATGATGTTATGGTGCCCACTATTCTGTGGCTTTTTTTTTTTTGGTAAGCCATTCTTTAGCCATTTGGGAACCCTCTGCTGACAACAGAGACTATCCTAAGCTAGTATCTTCTGGCAACATTCTGGCTAATATGAAATATTAGCTTTTGTCGGGCGCTTGTTTCGGTTGTAACATTTTCGGCATTTCTTCTGTGAACATGAGTGAATGAGAAGAGTCTCGGAAACTGTGGTGAGCTGATAGTGTATCAAAAGCCCTTTTAAAAAAAATAACTACACACTTTGCAGTCTGTTTTTTTACTTGGGGCATATCTTAAGATGGGTGTGTGTGACTTGCACTTCCATGTCCTGCTTCTAGCAAATGTAAGGGTATGTTTGTTGGAATCGTAACATTTGAAAGAACTGCTCCCTGAGGGATGTCATATCCACCCAGATGCTATGTGGTTTGGCTTCTGTCTGGCGTGACAAAGGATGCATGGAACACAACTTGTTTTCTGCTGGACTTCTTTAAACAGCAATGGCAATATTGTCTCCCATGTGGCAAGATGGACTGCGAAGCTGGTTCCTCTCCAGTTTGGATCATTCCTCAAGCATTCCTGTGGTTGGCTTTGGTGTTTTGGTTTTCATCTTTTCACTCTCATCTGAAATCTGCCAAAATGTATCGTTCTGTACACAGAACTCCCATCTGTCATGTCTCACCCTCAGCTTCTAGATATACTAACAAAAGATGAGGTGGCAGTCTCCTTTTGTGGGGAGGGGAGACGGGCCATTCTCTCTCTGTTTCCTGGCTATGTTATCATATTCTACCACTGTACCCACTTCTCAGTAAAGCATGTTCTTCGCTTAACTTTCTAGTCTTCATTCTTACTGTAAAGAGGGTGCCTGTGATTTGAGCAGAACGTAGTAACGGGGTAAGTCCAATCCCTGCCTTAGAGAGAGTTGAAGCTACCTAGACCAGGGGCGACCAAACTAAGGCCTGCAGGCTGGATCCAGCTGCCAATGCCAATTCATTCGGCCCATGCCACCCTCGTTCCCGGAAGCAGAAGTAAAATGCACCCATGTGGACACAGTTATGTTTCTGGGAATGACGAGGGCAGTGTGGAAGAATTGGCATCGGGAGCTGGATCCGGCCTATGGGCCTTAGTTTGGGCACCCTTGGTTTAAACAGAGAAAACGGCAGCCTAAAAATCTATCTCATTCTGTTGCAAAACAGATTGCAAGGTGTGTTTGACTTCCGGTGGGAGGAACCATGTGACCGGCCTGCTGAATCATGTGACCAGCCCATGGCCTGAAAAGTTTGGGCACCCCTGAGCTAGACTAACCTCATGATGCTAGCAAGGATGGCTTGATACCATAATGCACCTATGACTATCAGTACTTCAATACCTATAAGGCAACATGGTGACAAAGCCCTAACTCAAACACTCTTAACTACAAACTTTGCCAAACCTGGAGAGGATTGAAAGAGTCAGCAGAAGACCCTCTCCAATTTTGGGGTGTCTAAGCCAGGGGTGCCCAAACTTTTTGTGTTGTGGACCAGTCGTGTTGTTCAGGCTGGCTACGTGGTTCCTCCCACTGGAAGCGAAAGTAAAACACGCCTTGCAATCTGTTTTGCAACAGGATAAGATAGATTTTAAAGTGCAATTTTTCTGCTTAAACCAGGGGTGCCCAAACTACAGCCCATGGGTCAGATCTGGCCCCTGATGCCAGTTCATCCAGCCTGGGCTGTCCTCGTTGCTCCCAGAAGTGGAACTAAAATGCTTCCAGGAGTGACGAGGGCAGTGCAGGCTGTATAAATTGGCATCAGGGGCAAGATCTGGCACACGGGCCATAATTTGGGCACCCCTGGTCTATGTGCCTCTAGGCTTCAGTCCCTCCCCCATCTCTCATTGAACTTCCCCCAAACCAGCTCATGGTGGCCTAAATCCTTTGCACACTAATGTGTATTCTCCACCTTTGATCTGTAATATTTTCCACTTAACAGTCAGGAATTTTACACATTCCTTATCTTTAACCGCATTATAAGTTCCTGCTATGAGTTTTATATCTGTACCGTTCTTTTCATGGTTAGTCTTCTTACCAATGCCACCCCCGTGGCAAGAGGCATACAGATAATTAGCTCTTAATTAGGGTGGGTGGGTTATTTTTTAAAAACTTAAACAAGAGGCACATTGAAAACATTAAGCAAGGAACGATTACAGAAAATTTAGGTTTGTTGGTGAGAGTTACCAGTGCTGATTTGTGGAGAGGAAGAGGAGATGGTTTTAAACTGCCGACACACTTTGACAGCCATGAAGTAGTGTAGCAGTGGAAATCATTCTGCCACAAATCTTCAGAGCCAAAGAAGGCTTCATGATGGGCCTTTTAAAAACATTTGCTTTCCTTAGCTTGGTTTTGTTTCAGAACGATGTGATGAAACAAAAATGAATACAGACCATTACTTGGCAAATACTGTACACTTATTTTAGAAGGTGCTTAAGAAAGGAGAACAAGGAAGTTGCAAGACACTCAGTATATTTGTCCTTTGTGTTGAAGGGTTGGTGGGGAGAATCAAGCTCCAGGATTCACACTGGTTCTGAAAAGAGAAGTGATACAGAACAATAGATCTCTCTGATACCCATGCTAAACAAAGCTAGCTACTTGCCTAGTTTTCTGTCATGCTGTTACTTGGTTGATCCGTACTTTTCACGTCTAGTTTGATGTGGCGGATCAAAGCACTATCTCCCACTGTTTCTAATCCCCAAGATTTTAGTAGTTTCGCACCATCAGGAGGTCCTACTGCTATCGTAGCAAGGTTCAATGTGCGAGGGAAACAGGCCCATGTTTTTGATGCTGCTTTAGCCATTTTAAATATAACGACACAGCTGGCTGGGCTCATGTTGTAGTTGGCCATGTTAGAGCAAGGCACTGACCAGGTGCTTTGCCTGAGTACCCAACCCCTCTTAGCTGACCTGCAGTTCCAGAACAGAGAACTCCCATTCTGGACCACGCTAGCTGACATCTTTGTGGCATGGTTGAACCTGCCAGGGGAATACCGTATATACTTCAGTATAAGCCAACCCAAATATAAGCCGAGGTACCTAATTTTGACTTGAAAACCCAGGAAAAGATTGACCTGAGTATAAGACGAGGGTAGGAAATACACCAGCTGCTAGTGAGTTTCAATAATCAAAATACATGAAAATATGGCAAAATTAAATTGTTAGCACACCTCAATCTGACACAGTCTTGGGACCCTCGTGGTCATTGACCTGAGTATAAGCTGAGTTCCCTTTTGGGGGCTAAAAATGGCTTATACTTGAGTATATACGGTACACCCCTGCCACCATAGCTGTCAGACCTTCAGAGTCACTGATGCGCCATGTTGAGGTGTGAGGTGGGATTTGCAGCAGAATCGTACTGTATAAAGAAATCTCAAGTCAGCAGTGAATCAAATAAAAGGGTGGTGGTGGGATGTAATCTTTATATTGCCTGAAGCTTTGTCTTGTTGCAAGAAATAACAGGAAGAAAGGGAACAGCCTCCCGTGGTTACTCAACCATCACCAAAAGGTCAGTATATAAATAAATTTAGTCTAATCATAGAATGGACCCACAGGCATGCCAACAGAACTATAAACGTATGTTAAATAAGACAAAGCTCTACTAAATGAGACCACAGCGGATTATAAAAAAATCAAAAACATCGATGTAGAACACAGTGCTTTCTAAACAAGCCAATGCTGCGTGGGAAAAAGCCCTTATTAGACCTTTTCCTGTCTACAATCCTCTGGATGTATCATGTAACCATTTCCAGCTTTCTTGGACATCAGTCAAGTTGGGTAAAACTGGTGAGCATCAAAGTCCAACACTGATGGTGGATATATTACAAACGTAAATAACAGCATTGTAGTGGTTTAGTGGTTAAGACACTGAGCTTGGACATTGGAAGATTAGTGTTTGATACCCGAATGCTGCACGGCGGATCTTGGGGACATGGAAGGAGCCTCATTTGGGTGTCCCCTGAGCAGAGTTTTTCCAGGAAAAATCCTTTCAACCTAGAGTAATTTCTGACATGAAATTTATTATTTACTAATGTGGAAGGGTATCATGTTAGAGAAAGGTTTAGGGGTCCTGGTGGTGTAGAGAAGTTTTGAAACCTTAGATGCTTTGGAGCACAGTTCCCCATGATACCTTGCCATGATGGCCTGCAGCTTCCAGGACTTGATGTCTGTTACAAAAATAATTTAGTTATTCTTTACCTCTCCAAACATGCGGAGTGAGAATAATAATGCCACTCACAAAGTATTCTGCAGAATAGGAACATAAATAGTTCAAACCAAGTACATTAAAACCCTGACTTATATATGCTTCGAGTTACATAAAATTTGACTTACATAATGATTTTTGCACTAAAACCATGTCCTGATTTAAATAAATGTCCCGATTTACATAACACAATGTCCTATGGGTTTGCTTCAAGTTACATAAAATCATTTTTATGGCGTTGCTTCGATTTACATAAATATCATTTTCCTATGGGTTTTCTTCAAGTTAAGTAAAAAATTCATTTTCCCTATGGGTTTGCTTAGAGTTTTGTAAAAATTCATTTTCCCTGTGGGTTTGCTTCAAGTTAAATAAAAAACTGATTTACATAAAAGCCTATGGAGCAGACTTTATGTAAGTAGGGGTTTTACTGTATCCATCTTTATTAGGTAATCACAGAGCTTAAATATGGTCTTTGCTATGCAGATTATTTCCATTAATTGACAAGCTGACTATTCAGAACATAAAGCACACTATTATATATGATGTTCCTTTGTGTCCTTGCTTAGAAGAGCCTCTGCAATATTGTTAGTCTGTCTTATCAGCCCGGAATGGAGAGAGGGGGAAAATAGCATCATGACCCTGTATCTTAGCTACAGGACTATAAAAAAATAGTCAGAGGTTTAGGCTGAATCACTGGTCTTAATAGCATGTTTTTCTAAAAAGTTACAATACTTTCAAAATAGTACATTAAAAATTGCAAATGAAAATACATGTATATAATCAATTTTATAACACATCCTATACATATGGAGGGGGACTGTGGTGGCTTAGTGATTAAGAAGCTGAACCTGATTACTGGAAGGTTGGCAGGTCAGCAGTTCAAGACCTGAGTGCTGCATGAGGGAGGGAGTTCCCGTCTCTCCCAGCTCCTCCCAACCTAGCAGTTCAAAAGCAAGAAATTGAAGTAGATAAATAAGTACCACTTTGGTGGGAAGGTAACAGTGTTCCATGTCTAGGCATGCCTGCCACATGTCCACTGAAATGTCTGCAGACGCAGGCAGTGCTGACTCTTTGCCTGAAAACGGAGAAGATCCCCCAACCCTAGAGTCGGATACGACTGGCTTTTGAGCAAGGGTGACCTTTATCTTTACGATACACATATGGAAGGCTAGAGACCCCTGCCAGTGAACTAAGATGAGTTACAGCTTCCTAAAAAAGATGAGTTTTGAGGGACTCCAGAGGAAGCAAGAGAGGTTTCTTGGGAGTTTTCTTAAAAAGAGACTAATGAAAAGCGGGTAAGACATGTTTTATTTTTTTTCCTGTTCATTATTCCTATTTTAATTTTGATTTTGCAGTCATGCCATTTGTTAGTTTTAATAAACAAAGCAGAGAAACCCCATACAACCTCTCAGACTCAATTAATTAACTGATTGTGTGGAAAGACTTATTTTTAATGCAATAAATTATTAATTCAGAAGAGTGTTACATTGAATTAATTATAAAACAAATGCTGGGATGTTGAGAAATGACTCCAGGCTATTCTGCTTTAGTTCATTATTATTTGAAAATATCTGATTTGTTGCACAAAGTGTTATAGAGGGGACAGCCGAAGCATCAATGGGGCTTCCAGTCTGGAGCTCTACGGTGGTTCTGTTAGTTTCAGTACTTGAAAGAGACCATTAAGCAAGTGAAGGTCCTCATAGGCCATGATAGTTTAGGACCTAAGGCCCATGGGCTGGATATGGCCCACAGTGCCATTTCATGTGGCCCCCCCACCCCTCCACGGGCATTTTGAGAAACAAATTGCCTCCCTTTGAAGCTGTTGGGACAAAATGGCCACCCCCATCATGGAGGCAGGGCAAAATGGCCCTCCAGCCCTCAAAGCTGACAGAGAGCGGATATTAAAAAGAAGAACAAAACTAATCGTGTGACACCAGGGAGTGAATAAGTCTTATCTATCTGTTATATACATGGGGAGCTCAACCATCCATGCTGTGTACATCCGCTTTGGCCCTGAGTAGCTCTGCAGCAGAGTATGGTGCTCCAATATGGAGCACATCTGCAGGAGACACAGAGAGATCTAAGAAAGAGGATGACCCTCGACATCATTTGAATGGATGTGTGCTTCAAGTCTGCCAAATCAATTCCAAGATGGGCCTTATACTCGAGGGTGCACAAGAGCAAAACCAAATTAACAGATGGAAGAAGGAGTTCACTGAACAAGGAATAATATTTAAGATCCCTTTTCTGCATGGTGAAAGCAGCATGGTAGCTCAGCGACTTAGGTTGGGAGTTTGATTCCACACTGACTCCCAGGAGAAAAACCTGCCAGTGTAGTTATGGGCAAGAGGCACATTCCTAGGAAGGGAATGGTAAACCACTTTTGTGTATTCTCTACTAAAATACCTTGAAAAGGGTCACCATAAGTCAGAATTGACTTGATGGTACATGATGCTGATGATGATGGGTTTCCAGAAATTGAAGAACAACTGGGTATGGGATTAAAAGAAGCAGTCTTTCTGAGAAACCATTCATTGTTATTTTTATTTATGTATTTATTTACATTTATCCCCTGCCCTTTTGATGCAAGAACCACTCAGGGCGGCTTACAATACAGTAAAACTCTGGCTTACATATGCCTCGAGTTACATAAAATTCAACTTACATAATGATTTTGTGCTAAAACCTTCCTATGGGTTTGCTTCGAGTTACATAAAAAATTACTTTCCCCTGTGGGTTTGCTTTGATTTACATAAAATTTTCATTTTTCCTATGGGTTTGCTTTGAGTTTTGTAAAAAATCGATTTAAGCAAAAGCCTATGGAACTGACTTTTTTTTCGTAAGTAGGAGTTTTACAGTACAGGATATTAAAAAACCACCGCACACATTATAAAATACAAGATATAAGAGATTTGAAGTTTTAGAGTCTCTTTTTCAGCCCAGCCTTGCAGCATTACTCCAACTCAACAGCGTGTCGATCTGTTTGTGTTGCTGTAGATCAGGAATTCTCAACCTTTTAAAACCGGGTGCCGGGTCACGCTCCCTCAGACAGCTTCATGGTCCAGGCAGCCATTTTGCCCTTCCTACACCACATGGCACTTCCTGGTGTGGTGGAGGTGGGCCACATGAAATGGTGCTGTAGGCCACATCCAACCCATGGGCCGCAGGTTGAGAATCCTTGCCGTAGATAAATTATGTGCAGAACAATCAGTGGTGAGATGTCAAAAATTTTACTACCCCACCATGATGTCATCACAGTGTGGGTGGAGCTTACATCATGACATCATGACATCGTGGGCGGGGCCAAAGAATAAAAATCGCTGCCTTAGAACAATTGTATGTCAGGATCGGGCCCGTTTCTCAAGACTACTTCCTCTCATTTTTCAGATCGGAGTGGCGTGTGGCAATGGCGCCACCTCGTGTTCCCCATTGAGTCGCCATTAAAAAGTATAAATAATAAAAAACCCAGGGATTTTCTAACCTAAACTGGCTAAAACCAGAGGTACCACCTGGGAATGGGCTGTCAAGTCAATGCCCGGGTGTGGTAAACATCTACCAGAAAATTTATTTATCTATTTACATTTATACCCTGCTCCTTTGATACAAGCACCACTTGGGAAGGCTTACAATATAATATATAAATTTACAACACAAATCATAATACAATATATAGAAGCCTGTATACAAGACATCAGAATAAAATCATCCAATAATAACCAATAATAAACCAAAGAGAAAAAATTGAAGAAAGGAATAACTGCCTATTATGTTTTCCTAACGTGACATGAGCATTTCTAAAGGAAGCAAATGTTTGTTGTGAGGCCATGAGATTGCTATACTGCATATAAAAAAAAGGAAGAAAATTCAGTAGCATGTTGAATGAATGAATGTTTATTAATTGATTAGTCTTGCATGTTATATCTTGGTCAACTCAGCACTCTGGCAAGTACACTATGTTTCATTCTAGATTTATGGGTTTACTGTTATTTTGTGGAAATATAAATGGCTCCAGACATCTTTTATTTCTCTTGTAATTAAAAAGGTGCGCCTGTCTTGCTCATCACATTTTGTACAAGATTTTTTTTGACATGTTTATCTCATTTTTATAGAACATCAAAGATTCTTCCTGTCATTTATACATTTGTATGATAAATCAAAGTATATTAGCCGTAGACAGTGGAAATATGACACTTAACTGAGAGATTTCCCATCTTTAGCATTACTCAGATGAAATATATTGTCTTTATGGGAAAGAAAGAACAGTGTGCCATACATGTTTTGGAAATTTTGGCCAGAGTTGTGAGCAAATATTACAATAATTTTTTAAAAAATCATTTCTTTTTTTTTAATGCTAGTAGTTTTCTTACAAGTGTTGTGGCTCAAGTGGTTAAGACACTGAACTTGATGACTGGAAGGTTGGCAGGTCAGCAGTTCAAGATCTGAGTACTGCACAATGGAATTTGCTCCCATTTCTGTCCCAGCTCCTACCAACCTAGCAGTTCGAAAGCAAGAAACTGTAAGTACAGTACTGTAGATAAATAGGTACCACTTCAGTGGGAAGGTGAACAGCATTCCGTGCACTTCGGTGTTGAGGCATGCCTGCCATGTGCCCATGGAAACATCTGCAGATGCAGACAATGCTGGATCTTTGACTGTCAACAGAGATGAGCACTGAACCCTACTGACTTTTGGGCAAGGGTGACCTTTACCTTTACTAGTCTTATTGGAACAACTGCCAGTGTTAGACATCACTAATATTCAATGTTCAAAAGTATTCCAGTGTTACCTGTCCTCCTCTGTGGGTATGGACTTGTGTTCTCAGTCTGCACACAGAAAATCTCTATTCCACATCATTGTGAAACCCAAATGAAGAATGGGTTGAAACCCCATGAGATTCTTGGCTTTATTAGGAGTGAAAGCAGAAAAACAATCAAAATACAACAAAAATTTCAACCAACAATTCTTTCTGCTCCCTCCCTTCACACATATAAACACATACAGTACCTGTATATTAAAAGGACTGGAGAGAATTATAGGAGCTACACTCCAAAAACATCTTGAGGACCACATATTCCCTATCCCTGCTAGAAAAGATAGTCAGGACCATATAGTAAAGTAGGGCTTAGTTGCTCTTCAGGTCAGACAATAATAATACTAATAATAATTTTGTGTCAGAAATTATTCTGGGTGAAAGGATTTTTGTGGAAGAATCTCCACTCAGGGAATGCCCAAATGAGACTCCTTTCATGTCCCCAAGAGCTGGGACATAGAGAGGCACTCAATCCGTCATGTAGTACCTGGGTCTTGAACTGCTGATTTGCCAGCCTTCCAGCTAACAAGATGAACTTCTTAACCACTGAGGCACTGCAGCCTCATAGGTCAGACCATCATAAAGAGAAAGGGGGCTAATTTGGAACTGTCCATGGTCCTGCCACCTCAGTCTGACCAAACTTGCTATATTAATTGATAAGGAGGGGTACACAGAAAGAGCCTCCTGGGAGATTGTGATATTTTAAAACTGCAATTGGGCATACTCCAGCCAATGGCAACTTTGTGCCAGCTAATCTTTCTCACACTAGGTCAGGCAAAAAGAACTATGGAATGGATTTACCAAAGGTGCTTTCATTTTGGCAGTTTCATACCTGGCCTAGACATGCAAGAAGAAGAAGAATTAAGGACAGTACAGTATTCATCTATGGCAGGGTCAACCTATTCAGACATGCTCAGCGTTCAAAAGTGTTTCTGTTCTGGATGGTATCTCCTAGAATCCCAGTGCTCAGTGGCCACAGTACCAAGGACCTGCAATCCAAAAAGATATATTGTCAAGGTCTTCTCAAGCCTTCTGGGTATTTTCTCATAGTTAGGAAAAGGGCACCCATGGTTTTGAACCATTCAATTGAAACAGCTGTAATATGTTGCATGTGGAGCTACCCTTATAAACTGCCTGGAAATTTTCAAGATCAAGCTCTCCCTTGCTCAAAAGCCATTCATGTCTGACTCTAGAGGATGGTGCTCATCTCATTTTACAGCCAAAGAGCCAGTGCTGTCTGTGTCTGAAGATGTTCCCGTGGTCATGTGGCAGACATGACTAGGCGCTGGAACACATGGAATGCTGTTACCTTTTTCACCAAAGCGATACCTATTTATCTACTTACAATTTCTTGCTTTTGAACTGCTAGGTTGCCAGGAGCTGGGACAGATGGTGGGAGCCCAGTCCATCACACAACTCTTGGGTCTCAAACTGCCAACCTGCTGACCTTCTGGCCACCAAACTCTGCATCTCATCAAACTCAGCTACCGCGGCCCCTATTTTAGCAAGTACAAAATATAGCACTAGTTAGCTGTGTCCTCTCCTTAAGAGCTCAAAAACAGCCCTCTTGTGTCAGGCAGAAACCTATCTAGTCCATCATTCAGTTCACACTCTGGCCAGCCACATATCTATGGGGAGCCTGCTAGCATGATGTGCATGTAAATGCCCCATCCATTATCTCACATTCCCTAACAACTGGTAGGCAAAATTGTGCAACTCAGAGTGCCTGTGGTAGGAACAACAAGAATGAGGATGAGAACAAGAACAAGAAACATCCGCTTCCAGGAGTGACAAGAGCGGTGTGAGCTGGATGAATCGCAGCAAACCCATTCGTGTGGATCCATGGGGGCTTCTGGGAATTGAAGTCCAAGAACATCTGGAGTGCCATGATTCCCCATCATAATTATAGGAGGCTATCAGCAAAAATAAAAACATGTGGCAGAAGATGAGACTGGGTGCCTTCTTTTACTAGGCCTTATTACTTTACTAGTATTAAAATATTAATACTTGTTTTCAGTGTGCACTGCAGGTGGATACTGAACCTGGAAGTTCTCATCCTGGAAGTTCTCATCTTGCTCTTTTTGCACCATCTGTGGGGACTTCTACCCACTAGGTGGCAATAGACCTCTTTCATTGTTCTAATGATGTGCTACCACGTTCTTTCAAACTTGTGGCAACTGGATAAATTAGCAACTTCGCAAAGCTTCTGTCATTAACAGCTCTGTTCAGGTTGTGCAGATGAAAGCCCTGGGTTTCTTTTATTGAATCAATTCATCATGTGTTCTGCCAAACTGTAACCTCTAGTGAGGTCCCCCCCCCCTTTTTGGAGAGTCTGTGTGTGCTTTCTTTTTTTAAAGGAGGCTTCACAGGGCCACCTTTAATCATTTATGATCTAGCGGGAGAATGCAGCTGAATATCTAATAATTGGTATGAAATTGAGTCTGCTCATTTCTCTCTTTTTTCATAAAAGGTAGGGGGAATCAACATTATTGCAATTATTTTTTATATTAGGCTGAGTACTGGCAGGAAGCAGCACTGGCTGGAATGCTCTTGGTGATCATACATACCCAGAAGGGAAATTGTGCTAAGTCACTGTTGTAAATATCCCATCATCCCCTGACATTATTGCTGAAGGCAAAGGCTAACGAGAATCGAAGTCTAGTATATCTTTCAAAAGGCTGAGCTTTCTCTCTGTGAGTCTCCTTTCAAAAAACCTGAAATCCTTCTGATCATGGTTGCTGGAAGTTCACAGTTTAAAAACCATTGCCGTCATGCATTCCCTGGGCCTGTTTTAAAGAGCTGTTTGGATGTACAGGTTTGGATTTGACCTCTCCCAACCCCTGAAAAACTCAAGGCAGGAGGAACATACAGTTTCAGAAATAATGTGAGAGGCTGGCGGGCAAGTAAATTGAGTAGCAGAAGACTATTGTTCTATGCAGCATTAGGAATTTACTTTATGGTTCCACATGGGATGTGGAGTAATTATAGAAGTGAGTGTTCTGAAAACAACCTTTCTGAACAGTGCCTTTCTCAACTGGGTTGGGACATGCTCCGGTTATTCTGTGATAACGGAGTAACAGTGGAGTTTCATAGGTTTTGAAAAAAACTTGGCCTGATAGATTCAAACCCCCAGGGTCAAGCGCACTTTGCTGAGTCTGAACTCAGTTCAAAACCCAGTGGTCGGAGGGTCTCACCACAATAGGCGCCCGTCTTGCTGGAACCTTCTTCTCAGGGAGGAAGTGTGGTTTTGCTGTTGCTGTGAGTCCGTGGGAGCTATTTGAAGATACGGTCCCACCCGCAAAGGCCATGATGGATGACCAGACTGGAGGATAAAAGGGTTTGCCTCTGAAATCAGCTCTGCTAAATATAAACCATGGTTGACTTTCATGTGTCTCGGATGTAACTGAAACCAGCTGCCACGACAAGTGCAGCCATTTCTGTAGCTGCCTTGCCTGGAGATTCAAAAGGCTGCAGATCAAGAAATGGTGAGACTAAAAAGTGAAGAAACCTTCTGGCAGGTCAACCAGCACAAATTATTTCTTACATACTTACTTACATGGCTTTCCACCTATCTAGTAAGCTTACAGTGGTATTAATGGGACTGCAGTGGATCAAGTGGTTAAGATGCTGACTGGGAGGCAGCAGGTTAGCAGTCTGATACCTGAGTACTGCATGACAGAATGAGCTTCTGTCTCTGTCCCAGCTCCTGCCAACCTAGCAGTTCAAAAGCAAGAAAATGCAAGTAGATAAATAGGGGCCACTTTGGTGGGAAGGTAAACAGTGTTCTGTGAACTCCAGTGTCTAGGCATGCCTGCCACATGTCCATGGAAACATCTGCAGATGCAGACAACACTGGCTCTTTGGCTAAAAACAGAGATGAGCACAGAGATGAGCAGATATGACTGGCTTTCGAGCAAGCATGACCTTTACCTTTACTTTATCTCCTCTGCTATCTCCTTACAACAGTGGTAGATATGAGAGAGAGAGAGAGAGAGAGAGAGTGATTAAATTACCTGATTTCTAAGAATCTTCTTCTTCTACCGTATCTGAATACAAATATTGGCAATCATCATGTCAATCAGCCATGAAGACTATCCAGAGATTATAATGCAGTGGCCTTTCATCTGCCTTCCACATTGCAGCATGACTCCTGTACTACTGATCCAGTTCCGTAAATCACTTTCTAGTCCTGAGCCTCATCAGCCCCCCAGGCCAGTATTGATGAAGCTGCTGCCCTCCATCAAGATGGATCCAAATGGTATTTAATCCACTTGTGGACCATCACCGTGAGTAACTGGCAGTATGGTCTACTCTATTACCATAGCAGGATAACCTGGGCAGACTGAACGAGATGAGCAATCTGCACCAGTTAAATTTTTGTTTATTATTCAAATTGTTCTGATTTGGATCAGTTTGCATGAGGTCCATTCAGAATGGAATGTCCAAATCTGCTTCCTGGGTGAAGCAAAGTGAACTTAATGGATCAGTTTGTGTCTGGAGCACAAATCGAATGGGGTGAGCCAAATAACTTCAGCCTCCTTTTGATTACTACACAAAGGGGGGTAATATGCAAACTTTAGAAGATAGCAGCTAAGTGTTCAGCCGATGTCCTCCCCTCTTCCAGGTCTATTATGTTTCTAAAATTCAGTGCCAAAACAAAACAGCTATACTGTATAACCATTTTTGATTCTCCAGAGTAGGACAGTGGGCCGCATACAAATTCACTTGGATCTGGACACAAATTGAATAGATGAGACACAAACCTCTCTGGACCAAATAAGGGCATATTCAAAATCTCTGAATTGATAGACTGATTAGTCTGTGGCTTGTAGAAAAACAGTTTAATTCAATAGTGAAAGTGCTGAGGTGGGACTCAGGAGATCCAGGTTAAGTCCTCCCTCAATCCTGAATTTCACAGAATGACCTTGGGCCTTTGCCCTCAGCCACACCTACCTCACATGGTTGTCATTTGGATAAAAGAGGGTTTGAGGAGAACTACACGAGTACCTTCAGGTCATTGGAGATCCATCCCCCTCCCAGTATAGGTAAAGGTAAAGGTCATCCTTGCTTAAAAGCCAGTCATATCTGACTCTAGTGTTCAGTGCTCATCTCTGTTTATCGCGTCTGCAGACATTTCCATGGACATGTGGCAGGCATGTCTAGACACCGGAGTGCATGGAACACTGTTTACCTTCCCACCAAAGTGGTCCCTATTTATCTACTTGCAATTTCTTGCTTTTGAACTGGTAGGTTGGCAGGAGCTGGGACAGAGACGGGAGCTCATTCCGTATTCGGGTCTCGAACTGCTGACCTGCCAACCTTCTAGTCGTCAAGTTCAGTGTCTTAACCACTTGAGCCACCACACTGCAAAATGCAGATGAAAGGTGGACCAGCGAAGTGGCCTGTACATTCATAGGCCGAAGGTCTGCCTTTGTGCTTCTATCAAGTCTCAAACAGGGAGAATTGCTCCCAGCAGTTACTTTACAGCTCTTTGAACTCCAGTCATCCTCTTCCTCTGTAATTAAGCTTTATTTTTAGGCATCCCTTCCTCTTTCTATTTAAAGCCCAGTAGCCGGCCTCCCCCTTCTCCTCATCCTCATGGGTAAAGCAGAGAAAAACAGGCAGCAGAACCCAATGGTGGGCAGGGCAGGCAGCATAAACGGATCTTCTCAACTTGGAGTGCATGGGCGGTATTGGTAACCACTGGCAGAAGGCCCTGGGCCACAAGGAGGCCCTGATGGGGCTATGAGGGAGCAAATGCCAAAAGGGGTAGTTGGGAGGGAGGAAGTGGCTCAGGGCTCCTTTCATCCCTTAAGTGGGCACCAACGTGACGGCATCTTTTCTGTTATCTTATGGCACGATCTCTAGACAATGATAGGGTTTCTATGTGTTTTTTCCCTCCTGTTGTCCCTGCGTCTTTTAAAACAACCAACCGATTGACCCACTGCAACAGGGCTGGCAGTGAGGCAGCTTCTCCTGCTAATCTTTCTGTGTGCCAAGATGCTCGTAAAAAAGCACAGCATGAAGGGCAGGGCATGAGGGTGGGGAGTTGGCAATGATAGAAAATACGCTGGCTTCAGGAGCATTGTGTTGCAAAACACACAAGAAAGAGGACAGGGCATGGGTACCCTTCACACTGGTGTGGAACAGACAGAGGGTACTTGCTTTGCACACACCAATCAAAGGTACAGGAGCCCCGTTCCCTTGTTTTACATCAGATGTGCTGATGTTTCTGAACTAGAGTTCAGACAAGATGCTTGTAGATTGCAAGGTTGTTGGTTTTCTTGTGTGCCTGTGTAAGCAGTTACAATGGGAGCTGAGGTGGCTTAGTGGTTAGGGTGCTCAGCTTGAGGACCAGAAGGTCGGCAGGTCAGCAGTTCAAGACCAGAGGGCTGTGTGACAGAGTGAGTGCCCATTGTCTGTCCCAGCTCCTGCCAACCTATCAGTTTGAAAGCAAGAAATTTCAAGTAGATAAATAGGTACCACTTAGGTACTGTTCTGTCTAGTCATGCCTGCCACATGACTATGGAAATGTCTGCAGATGCAGACAGCGCTAGATCTTTGGATATAAATAGAGATGAGCACCGTCTCCCAAAGTCAGATATGACTGGCTTTCGGACAAGGAAAATCTTTACCTTTACCTAAACAGTTACAATAGGCCTCTGATGGAATACTTGTTACTTTGGGCAAATAACTTTTGACCTTCCAAATGTTTTGGCCCACAACTCCCCTCAGAACATGGTTAGTTTTAAGGTCCTGTGGCAGTGACAATCCAAAGTACATGGAGGGCCAACAGATTCCTATACGTCTAAAATTGACTTGGTTTGTCCGAACAAGTTTCAACTGATTCTATCTTATGGTTTTACATTTTTCTGGCTGTGAATTCATTTCCTCCTCATGTCACAGATTCAAAAGGAAATTCTGTTCTTTCCTATCCATTAATTACTCCATGCTGGGCATAATGTACTACTCATAGTTTATGAGGGAAAATTTATTCACCTTACTTTCCAAAAGTTGATCTTAGCAAAGATCCAGTGTATTACATGACTTATAACTTGCCTGAAGCCAGTCTAACTCAACTGCTAGTGGTTTGGATGCAAAAGTCTGATCAATGCTGTCTCTCACTCCCAAAGTGGTTATTGACAACAGTCACCATATGACTGAAAACACTGGTATAAAATCAAACAGGGCAAATAAATATTCACCACAAAGGGGGGATTTGAAAGGCATTTGATATCCTGCAAGTTTACATACTGATCCATTTAGCTCTATTCTTTGGATGGTAATGCTGATTTATAGTGCAATTTTATAAATCAGGGGTGCGCAAACTATGCCCTTTCCACTCCTGGAAGCATACGGGTGCATTTTACTTCTGCTTCCAGGAGCGACGAGGGTATCGTGGGCCGGATGAATTGGCATTGGGGGCCAGATCCAGCCCCCAGGCCATAGCGAAGAGCCCCCTGAACCACATGACTGGCCCATGGCCAGAAAAGTTTGGGCACACCTGCTATAAATGTTTAATTTGAGGAATGTCTCTCCATGTTTGGTGTGAATTATTCCTATAAAGGTGTGCATAAAATCACAAGCTTGGGATATGCTATGCAAGTATGGTACTTTGATGAATTAAAAAAAAACTTTTTAAAGCTGAAAGTAGAAATGTTATTCAGTGAAACACTCATTTCACCATTACATCCTGTGCCAGTTATTTGCTAATATACAATACTTCAATGAACTGAGAAAACTTTTAAAATCTGGAAGTAGAAAAGTTATTCAGTGAAGCACACCTATTTCACCATTAAATTTATGTCTTAAATTTTTTCTAAACTACTTTCATTGAATGAATAATCTTTTCAGTCCTTACCTCATTCGTATCTATATTGTACCCATTTTACTGATAGTGTTGGGGCACACAGAAAGATCCATAATCAGGTGTATCCCGGGCAATGCCAACCGTGTTGTGCCATCTATTCTTTCTCACACTAGGTCACGTAAAAGGAACTAAGGAATGAATTCACCAAAAGGTGGATTCGTTTTGATAGTTCAAAGATTGACCCAGACACAAAGGAAGAAGAACCATCAGAGTTGAGAATATCAACCTGCCTAAAGCTATAGGGCAGGTTTATAGCAAGGAACTAAACCCTGGTATAATTTCAATTTTTTTTTAAAACCAACAACAATAAATCTATGTACTGTATAGATTAAACAGATCTGGTAAAAATGTTTGTTCGATTGTCTCCTTTATTAACACATAAACACATATTTTAATATCTCTTTAGAGAGCCTTTGTGTTGGTTGAAAGATCTCTCAGTGACTCTAGTAACAGATACCTGATGAAGGGTAATGGTGGTAGACACATCTCTTGGAATGCCACAAATTACAGGTTCCGGACCATTTTTTAATGAGAGAAGGCATGATATGTGTGTGTGAAGGTGTGGATACATGTACACAATGGATTATCAGAAACAACCTCTGACCCTAATTGTACACCTTAGCCCCTTCCAAGCATCCAACCCTCTGTCATCTCTCAGTGTTAGGTAGTACCTTGCAGTTTCAGGAGATTTAGCAAACCCCAGAGAAAGGCTGAAGTGATTCATACATGAAGCCAGTGGGTGGGCAGAAAGTAACACAGCCAGCTCACCACAGTCTCTCCTTCTTGTCTTTTTTTCAGGGCTTTTCAGGCACAGACATGTAGTGGCGTCTCCACTATCTACCAACAGGTAAATCTGAGATGAAGCGTCTGAGGTAAAGAGAGGGAGGGAAGAAGTGCCTGTGGAGCTACCAGTGTGATATTGTCTCTCTCACATCTCATTAAATTTGACAAGAGTCTCAGACAACTTTTTACTCCCTAGGCTTGGTCCAGTTTCTTACCGGCTGCCATTACTTGCCAATGAGACTAGGGATGTTTGCTGAAGTTACAAAGCCAGCTTGTTTGTTTGTGTGTGAGCTGAAATCTAAGGGTCAAATTAGACCACTTATCTAGCATGTTTTAAAGGAGTGCTTTCTGCAGTTGTGAAAATGGTCAGCTTATCACAGCATGCGATTTCTCTCTAATATTTATCTTTACTGAGCAAACTTCATTTGATGATTGGTCATTGAGAAGTAAACGTGAGCTTTGTTTCCAAGTCAGACAGCTGAAATATGTATCTCTGAGGATAGCCTATTGTGGGGGAAAAATAAAGTAATCTTAGGGAATATGCATTTGCCATAATGCATATCCCCTAAGAAAAGGAGAATGAGAAAAGGAGACTGAAAGGGAATATGATAGCATTCTTCAAATACCCAAAAGATAATAATAAAGAGGGCAGGATTTGTTCTTGGTCACTCTAGAATGCAGGACATGTAATAATGGGCTGAAGCTACAGAAAGCCAGATACAGGCTGAATACTAGGGGAAACTTCTTAACAGTTAGAGCAGTACAATAGTTGAACCAGCTCCCTCGAGATGTAGTGAATGCTCCAACACTTGAAGCATTCAAGAGACAACTAGACCACCATCTGTCATATCTGCTTTGATCCAAATTCCTGCATAATTCCAATTCAGAATGGAAAAATGCAAAGTAAAAAGGTGTTGGGGAAAGCTATCTGATCAGAGGGAAAAGAGGGGGGTTTACTTAATAGCCCCTTTGTGACATCTGAATTGGAGGAAGCTATAAACAGCATGAAATTGAATAAAGCAGCAGGTATTGATGATGTAAAAATAGAGCAGTTTGTTCCCCTGCACTTTGGAATGGCTCCTGCAATTAATGAACAACTGCATAGATGAACTTAAGGTTTCTAAACTGTGAAGACAAGCTAGAGTTGTTGCTTTATTGAAACCTGGCAAAGGCCCAGATAACTCAAAAAGCTACTGACCAGTGTCGCTCCTTTGCCATCTTTATAAGGCACTGGAACGGATGATTCACAATTGCATCTCTGAAATAATTAATGGAAAGATCATAAAGGAGCAAGCAGGCTCCAGGCTGGGCAGATCATGTTGCGGTCAAATCCTTAACCTTACACAACACATTGAGGATGGCTTTGAAAGAAAGCAAATTATGGGAGTGGCCTTCATTGACCTAACTGCAGCACATGATACTGTCAATCATAGGATTCAGCTCCATAAAATAAATAACCTTACCAAAGATAACAAGCTTACTAGGGTCATTGGCAGCTTTCTCCAGATTCTATGTGACAATGAATGGAAAGAACAGCAGATGGAGGGTACAGAAGAAAGGAATGCCCCAAGGAAGTGTATTGTCTCTAACACTGTATAATATATATATATACAAATGATCAGCTAGTTCCTGACAATACAAAACTGTTCATCTATGCGGATGACACAACAATAGCCATTCAAGGGTCAAGCTTTGACGAGGTAGCTGGAAAACTTACTGGAGCACTTGAAGAATGAGGACAGTATTGCAACATCAATCACTTGAAGCCTAATCCAAACAAGACTCAAATATTTGCTTTCCACCTGTAAAATCGAGAGGCAAGGGTTAAGTTGAATGTTATGTGGCAACAGCACTGTTCAACACCAAAATACCTTGGTGTGATGCTTGACCGGGTCTCTCTTTTAAGCAACACTGTCAGAATACCAAAGCCAAAGTTAGTACAAGGAACAACATCATCAGGAAACTCACAAACTATAAATGGGGAACTCAACCATCCACACTGCGCAAATCAGCTTTGGCTCTGAACATCTCTGTAGCAATGCTGCTCCAGTATGGAACACATATACACATGCAAAAGAAATTGACATTGCTGTTAATGAAGCCATGCGAATAGTGACAGGGTGCCTTAAACCTACACCAGTTGAGGAAAAAACCCTCTTGTTGGTATTGCTCCACCTAAGATCAGGAGAGAAGTAGCAGCAGATGCTGAGAGAATGATCCTCAACATCCTCTGAATGGATATGAGCTTCAAGTCCACCAGTTCAGATCCAGGAAAAGCTTTATGTCAAGAACAAACATTCTTGAAGGTACACAAGAGCAAAACCAAATTAGAAGATAGAAGAAGGAGGTAACTGGGCAAGCAACAACATTAAAGATGGATATAGCTGAAGATCCCAATCTCCCCTATGTCACCTGGAGGACTCTGAATAAGCTGAGGATTGGAGTCCCTAAATGCAAGACCAACATGCTCTAGTGGAGACTGCTGGTAGACAACAACACAAAGTGTAAATGTAGAGAGAGACAGAGTCCGGTCGATTTGCTGGTCTGCTGATTGCTGCCAGAGACATGCACATATGAGGACTTCCGTTTGGGCAATGACAAAGCCAAGAAAGTGGCTTCATTTTGGCAGTCCAGGGTCTGATCAGGACATGAAAGAAGAAGAACTCAATGATTTGATGATTCTATAACATTTAGTTTGGCCATCATTCTCAGTCCTTTACTATCTATTTGTAGCTAACCTTGGTCATACTCTTAGCCAGAATGGGCAAGCTGCATAGTCCCAGGGTGACCCCAGAGAAAGGGAACAAAAACCCATTTCTGAGTACTATCTATGTGGAAAACTCTGGAACGGATCAGCATAAGCCAGAACTGTCTTGACAGCACATCATTCTCATCATTGTAGCAGACACACGCCTTTTCACACTGGGGTGAAATACCTCCAATATTTGCTTATCTCTCCCTCTCTTTTTTAAGCTGTTGTGGCCAACTGTTTAGACTTGCCAGACCAGTAACGATAACGAGTGGCCTTCATACGGGAGGACAAGCCAGAGAAGAGCTAGAGGTCATTACATCCAACAATGGCTTCAGCTTCTAGTTTTCTTGGTGTTTGAAGATGAGATACTTGCTTTGTGTGGTATATGAGGCAGTTATTATAATATCTCAAAAATTTTGGCTGATATAGCACCCCCAATGAAGAAATCAAAGGCAAAGAGAGAGTAAAGATAGAACTAATGTGCTAAACATGAGTTTGAGAACACAACAGTTTGGGCTATGGGCTGGCTTAGACCAGCAATGGCAAACTTTGGCACTTCAGGTGTTCTTGGACTTTAATTACCAGAAGCCCAAGTCAGCACTCCTATCATACCTCATTAAACCTGTATCTATATTAGCAAGAGCAAACTAAAATAAATAATGAAAGGCTCTGATCAAAAATGCCATTTGAATGAAGAAAGTTAACCCATTGGTAGCAGTGGAATATTTCCCTCCAATACTAACAGGACCTTTGAAGGAAATATTTTCTTTTACAATACAGTAAGGTTGTATAATCTTGATTTGCTTCTAGTTGCTTGTAGTTCTGGTAATTACCAGCCTCCACCTCCTAATTTGATGCAATCTGAATTTTAAAACAGTCTGCAGACTAAATGAAAAAAAAAAGGCACTTAACCTTGTCAGGCCCGCAATCATAAACAAACTTGATCCTTTACTCCATTTGGAATTTGCTCAGCAGTTATAACTTTTCTCAGCAATGCCTACTCTAGAGTGAGAATGTTTGCCTGTTTTCTGAGAGCCTGTTCCAACTCATAACATGGGGCATGCATAGGGCAACAATGTCCCCAAATTTCCATTATAATACTGGCCCCATAGAATTGTAGCTCATTTTAACTGCCCAAGCATGGAATATGTCAGGTTTGGAAGACACCTGTAACTTCATATCCTTCCCAAATACACCCAGGAGTAATACAAGATACAATTCAAGTGTTAGTCCCAAGATGGTGGAGGGAGAGTTGTTTAGGGAGGCCTTCAGGAATGTCTTACTTCCCATCTTAAGTTGCCTTTCAATAGGCATTGCCATTTTCGGGATTGTTCTTTTTCATACATTGTTTTATTTTATGTCTTATTTTTTGTATTTAGCTAACTAGAGGGACTGTTTCAATCACATTGATGGGGTATAACTGTAAATAAGGATGGGCTGCTGTGGCTCAGTGGTTAAGAAGCTTGCCTTGTTAGTGCGAAGGCTGACAAGTTGGCAGTTCAAGACACAGGTACTGCATGATGGTTTGAGCGCCCGTCGTCTGTCCCAGCTCCTGCCAAACTAAGAGTTTGAAAGCAAGAAATTGCAAGTAGATAAATAGGGACCACTTTGGTGGGAAAATATCTTGGGGACATGAAAGCAGCTTCATTTGGGTGTCCCCTGACCAGAGTTTCTCCAGCAAAAATCCTTTCAACCCAGAATAATTTCTGACACGAAATTATTATTACTGTAAATAAACAAACAAACAAAAACCTAGAGAAGACCTACTGAGTCAGGATACTTTCTTTCTTTTGATCTGGATTGTGATCTGGATTGCAAGGGTCTGGCCAGAGCTTGGAAACTTTAACTTTTTGGACTAGAACTCCCATTATCCCCTAGACAGCAAAAAAAAAAAGTAACATGTCCAAGTTGACAATAGTTGACAAAGTATGGCTGGAACTCATTAGACTGTAACTCTCACCATTCTTTATAATTGCTTATGCCAGTGATGGTGAACCTTGGCACTCCTGCTGTCCTTGAATTTCAATTCCCAAAAGCCTTGATCAGCAGGAGTGCTGACTTGGGCTTCTGGTAATTGAAGTCCAAGAAAACCTGGAGTGCCAAGGTTTACCATCATGGGTTTATGCTGATGAGGGCTAATGGGAATTGTAGTTCCTCAAAAAGGATCATATTGAGCCCAACCTGGTTTAGTCAGTGGCTGGCAGATCAACACTGCAGGACCTTGGATAGCTCTAATCATAAATATTGCTCCAATGAGGTCTGACACTCTTTAAAAGCCTTTTATGCCTCTTGAGCCAGTTTGTCTTTCATAGACTCCACCTATTTCTTCAAGAGACTAAAAAAATTAATCCTAGTGTAAGGGGTCATCTTCTAGACATTGATGTTTTCCTGGATTTGAGTTTGTTTCCTCATGTTTTTAATCAATTTAAATATTGGGACCTACACAGCGTATAGTAAAGGTAAAAGGTAAAGGTAATCCTTGCTTCAAAGCCAGTTGTATCTGACTCTAGGATTCGGTGCTCATCTCTGTTTATTGCCAAAGAGCCTGTGCTGTCTGCATCTGCAGACATTTCCGTGGACATGTGGCAGGCATGACTAAACATCGGAGTGCATGGCACACTGTTTACCCTCCCACCGAAGTGGTACCCATTTACAGTTTCTACTTACAATTTCTTGCTTTCGAATCGCTGGGCTTGTAGGAGCAGAGATGGGAGATCACTCTAATTAACAGCTCTTTGCCTATAAACAGAGATGAGCACTGAATCCTAGAGACAGATACAACTGGCTTTTGAACAAGGGTGACCTAACAAAAACAGGCAATGGATGGCTGCCCAGATATCCCTGGACTACAATTTCCAGAATTCCCTTTCCCTGGCTCTGGTGTCCATCAACATTTGAAGGGATGCTTTTACCATGACTGCACTGTTCATTATTCCTCACCCATCTCTTCAGCCTTAGGAGAGAAGCCAACCTTTTTGTGACAATGTTGGAGAACCAGTCCTTCCACACTCGGACAGGCTTCCTTCCTAGATTTTTCTCATCACGGTAAGCAATATCTTTGAGTTTGACTGAGTCATGTTCGTGGGTAATGTTTGAACCCCAACTTTATTTAGCAAAGAGGCTGACTCACTTTGTGGGAGGGCAACCACAAAGTCAGAGGAGAAGTATCTGCAATCTCTGTGAGATGGCTTGCTGTGCGTCATTCAAAGTTCCCCAGCCTTGCTTCTATTGTCAGGCTGAAACAGGATATTTGGATGAGACACCTGCCCTTTGGCCTCACGTAGGCGATGAGGAGATGGTTAGGAAAGATGATTTTGGACCCATGGAGGAAAAAACAGCAGCAGTAGGAGTAGAATGGGCTAGGTAAGGAATTGTCACACTTGCCAAGTCAGCTTTCTTTTGTATACTGTATATAACAGCACCAATGAACTCTGGGTGCAAAAGACAAGAACTTGATGAGCATGGTGCTTTGGAGGACATTTTGAGTCTTCACTTAGGATTTTGTTTACAATACCAGCACTGGATTGAGGACCATTTCTTTAACACAAGTATCTATCAGTAATACCCCAAGCTCTGCCGACAGCTGCGATAGGTGAACCTGTACTGCCAATGGAATTGTGGGCCTTGTAGTTCAGAAATACAACTTTGTGCAGTTCTGTTTCACAGCAAGTGTAGACTGCTGGGAAGGTTCTGTTCGGAGAAGCATTGCCTTCAAAAAAGCATCCTCAGAGCCGACTAGGCCGAAAAATACAGCTCAGAAGGGGTCCTTTGGCAGGGTAAAGCATTTGGAGCAGGGGGCTAGGGGTGATCACATGGGTTGCTGTGAAACAGGATTTATGGCACTTAACATTCAATGCCTGGTTTTCAGGGGAAGTCGGCAGTTCGAGACCCAAAGGCTGAAAGATGGACTGAATGCCCATAGTCTGTCCCGGTTACTGCCAACCTAGAAGTTTAAAAGCAAGAAATTGCAACTAGATAAATAGGTATTGCTTCAGCAGGAAAAGTAACAGCATTCTGTATCTAGCCATGCCTGCCACATGACCATGGAAATGTCTGCAGATGCAGACAGAGCTGGCTCTTTGACTGTAAACAGAGATGAGTACCACACCCTAGAGTCAGATATGACTGGCTTCTCGGTAAAGGAATACATTTACCTAGGCTAGACTAGATCTGTTTTTAGGCCATCCTCCTTCAACATGATCTTGCAGTCCCAAAGTCCTCCCCAGCAGGTATAACTCTAGCATCAATCTGTTCCACTAGGATGCTCCTGATTTTCTGCCTCCAGCTCCCCCATCCCCACTCTTTGATGCCTCCGTGTGCTCTCAGCTACTTCAAACATCTGCACAAGCTAGTACAGCCCAGGCTTTTTAATTACACCCTCTTCAGTTTGCTGGTACTCCCCAGTCCCTTTGATGTTCGCTTACCACCCAACACTGTCGCCACCAGCCACACACATACCATAGAGTTCAGTCTGCCCCGAGGGATGGACCAGGGGAAGGTGGGAGGAGGTGGTAAAGCAGTAGGATGAACAAAGTGGGTCATTTTGACATCCCCCACCACACACGTACACCACATGGAGAATATTTTATGTACCTATGCAGCTTAGGTCCCACTAAGATGAAAGCCCATCTCTTCCTTTCTGGTTTTTAGCTTTTAAGATCAGTTGAAAGCATGCCATATATGGATCTCAAAAACAGCAAGAAGATTTATGTTTAATGTGTACATCCCACCCAGAGCTGGGAGAAGGTGGGGTTTTATTTTGTCTTTCAAGGGCACATTTAAAAACAAAACAGAAAACCCAACCAGTTTGACCACTAGCCATGGTGGTTCCTAGGGCGGGGATCCATGCTGGCGGCTAGATTCTAGGAGCTACAATTCTCAAACTGTAGGTTTTCAAAGCTCTAGGCCAGGAATGCCCAAACTATGGCCCAGGGGCCAGATGCGGCCCCCAATGCCAATTCATCCAGCCCACAAAGCCCTTGTCACTCCTGGAAGTGGAAGTAAAACACACCCATACAGGTGCGTTTTACTTCCGCTTCCAGGAGTGACGAGGGCTTCGTGAGCTGGATGAATTGGCATCGGGGGCTGCATCCGGCCCCCGGGCCGTAGTGACCAGCTCCCTGAACCACATGGCAGGCCCGTGGCCTGAAAAGTTTGGGCACCCCTGCTCTAGGCCCACCTTTCAACTTAAAGCGGCTTCATAGTCAGAGGCATCCTGGCTACTGTACTCCAGCTATAGAAATCTCCTTCTAAAAGGTAAAAGTCTCCCTTGCTTGAAAGCTAGTTGTGTCTGACTCTAGGGCATGGTGCTCATCTCCATTTAATTGCATAATTTTATAACTTGGAAATGTTTAATTTCTTTTAGCTTAACTTTTAATTATTGTATTAATTTATATTTTAACTGTGAATAGGCTATCGTATATTGATTTGTGGTTTTATATTGAGTTGTGGTTTAGCTATGTATTTTTAAATTGTGTATGTAAGCCACCCAGAGTTGGGTTTTTGACCCAATTGGGCGGGATAATAAGTCGAAGGAAATAAATAAATAAATAAAATAAATTTACAGCCAAAGAGCCACCGCTGTCTGTGTTGGCAGATGTTTTCGTGGTCATGTGGTGGGCATGACTAGATGCTGGAGTGCACAGAATGCTGTTACCTTTTCCACTGAAGCAGGACCTATTTATCCACTTGCAGTTTCTTGCTTTCTAACTGCTAGGTTGGCAGGAGCTGGGCCAGAGATGGGAACTCATTCTTTCATGCAGTACTTGGGTCTTGAACTGCTGACCTGCCAACCTTCCGGTTGTCAAGTTCAGTGCCTTAACCTCTAAGCCAGCACAGCCCACAATCTCCTTCTAGAAAAGGTTTATTTCTCATTGTTGTTATGCGCCTTTAAGTCATCTTTGATCTACTGCAACCCAATGAATCAGAAATCTCCAAAATGTCCTGTTTTCAACAGCACTGCTCTACTCTTGCAAAGTCAAGTCTGTGGTTTCTTTAGAGCAGGCTTTCTCAACCTTTTCTAGGCATGGGCTGGATCACTCCCCCTCAAATGGCTTTGTGGGCTGGTCATGTGTTCCCCGATGCCTTCGTTGTTATTGTCGCTGCCTCTTGGAAGCACTGAAAACTGCCCAAAATGAGTGTTTTTGGTGAAATCTCATGCATTTTCGCATGAGAATGCAACAAAAACATATGAGAATTCATGCAAGAACTCACTGAAAATGCATGTTTTCACTGGTTTTTGGTGTTTTCAGGAAGCAGCGGCGGCACTGAAGGCATTGGGAGCCAGATGAAATGTCTTTGGGGACCAGTTTTGGCCCGTGGGCCGCAAGTTGAGAATGCCTGCTTTAGGGAGTCAACCCAACTTACATTTGGTCTTCTTCTTTTCCCACTGCCTTCAACCTTTCCTAGTAAAGAATTTTGATTTCTCATGTTGTGTTCAAAGTAGGACAGTCTCAATTTCATCCTTTTATGCCTCTAGAGGCATTTCAAGCTTGATTTGCTCTAGGATCTACTTATTCATTTTTCCAGCAGCCCAGGGTATCTGCAAAGCCCTCCACTAGCACCATATTTCACAGTTCATTTTTTTCTATTTTAGATTTATTTTCTGTCCAGCTTTTACTCCTGCACAAATTGATCAGGAATACAAGTGTGGATTTCCTTCATCTCCAATATCATATCCCTGCTCTTGATAATCTTTTCTACTTCCTCCATAGCTGTCATTCCAAGTCTTATAATCATCGTTTGAGTTCTTGTCTGGAGTCTTTATTTCTCATTAATTATATTTACACCCTGCTGTTCTTCCAGTGTGTTCAGATTGGTGTAAATGGCTTTCCTTCCTCATGATTCCATTTCAAGATAGTAAAGCTGAAGGAGAGGGGATCTGTTCAAGATCACTTTGTGATCAGCTGCAAAGTTGGTAGTTTTCACAGGAGTGATCTTTCTTAAAGTGACCTTTTCATCTGCCATGAAATTTCTCCACCTGGCCCCAAAAGTAGAATCCATACATATCCAGCTTGGGTATGGATCAGAAATGGGCCAGAATATATTTGCCTGTTGTGTATTTTCTGGGAAATAGATTGCCCTGAATTCCTCCAAAAGCTGTCAAAATGGTGATCTATTTCTTCAGTGTGATCACAACCTGAGTTTTGTACCTCCCTGGAGACCATAAAAATGGATCATTGATTAAAAATCCTGTTAAATCTTTTTGTCTTATTTATTGGAATAGGTTGGATTTTCAACATTTTGTGGGATATTTTCACTGATCCATTGTTTGAATAATGGGATGGGAGAAAGACATTGGATACATTGGAAAAAAGAAATAAAAGTCACATTTAGTACTGCCCAACATTTGAATTATTATTTTCAACACTCTGGGCTCAAAAACAGAATGGCCGAAAACCAGTAAAGTCACAACCAGAGTAGGCTTATCAAATCAGTGAAATTTATACCGTAGAGAGGTTTGACTCACTAGGTAAAGGTAAAGGTTTCCCTTGCTCAAAAACCAGTCGTAACAGACTCTATGGTTCGGTGCTCATCTCTGTTTACAGCCAAAGAGCCAGCACTATCTGTGTCTGCAGATGCTTCTGTGGTCATGTGACAGGCATGACTAGATGCCAGAGTACACAGAAGTTCAAGACCTGAGTACTGCATAAAGGAGTGATCTAAATCCAGTGGTGGGCAGCAACAAGTTCGCACCCCCCTAGGAGGGGGAGGGGAAGCAAAATTGGATGGCCTCTGGACAGGGGGTGGCGGCGAAATTGGGTGGCCTTCAGGCGGGGAGGGAGCGAAATTGGGTGGCCATGCTCATCTCCCTGCCTTGTCCCATCAGGTTTGTCCTTGCAAGTGGTTCAAGATTTCCCTTGCTCAAAGGTCAGTCATATCTGACTCTAGGGTGCAGTGCTCATCTCCATTTACAGCCAAAGAGCCAGTGCTGCCTGTGTTTGCAGTTGTATACATGGCTGTATGGCAGGCATGACTAGATCGCCCACCACGTAGGCTCCGCCCATGGTGTAGGCTCTACCCACGGTGTGGCAGTGAAAAATTTGACTGCTAACCACTGTCTAAATCCCTACTAATAGGCCTACTCCAACTGGAACTTACTACTGGATTTCAGCCAGTGAAATGTAAGTTAGAATCCTTGTGTGTTTCAACATTCACCAGAGTACTGTACAATATGAAGCTGCACTCCTGTGTATGGCTGCATAATCAGACGTAAGTCCTCTTGTGCTCCATTCATAGCACTACAGCCTTTGAGCATAGATTGAGTGCTTTTTCTGCACCCATAGTGTGTCAGGCAGAAATCCAACAGGAAGAGCTTTCCATGGGACAAATTGAGTACCACTGATTGAATGCTGCCTGCTCCCATGTAGATAAAAAGAGCATAGATGTTCTTGTGACTACCTGGGCGGGTTAGTCTGGGATGTGTGAGTGTGTGTGTGTGGGGGGGGGGAGGGCAGGCGAGGGCTATGTGCAGAAGAGAAACTCTATCTGATCTGTCAGTCTTTGAAGCACATGCCCAAGAGCTGAATAGCATGGCTCCTAACAGGGCAGGACCAAACAGCCCACCAGCCTGCCAACCAGCCAGTCGGCTTTGTTGCCTCGTCCTTTTCCTGTAGGCCTCCTGGGATTCATCTCCCATCCCCTACAGAGTTCTGGCACCAGAAGCCTCCATCAGTGGCTTGGCAGCTGAGTGGCGGATTGCCGAGAGCCTAGGGAAAGGAAGGAGGGAGACTTGCGATGTGGGGGTGTGCTTGCGGAGCCGGAGGCAGCCTGGTTAGTTGGTTGTTTATTTGGTTACCGCTTTGTGGTTTCTAAAAGGTGCCTGCAGGTCTGTGGGGAGAAGCAGCTTCAAGATGGGTCTCGCCCTGTTCTTGTCTCCTGGTAGGCTTTAGACAGGCCCACATGGCGCTAATCCAGCTCTGGGTGAGTGTGTGAGAGACAGAGAGAGCCAAACAACCAGAGAGAGGACTTGAAAGGCAGGAAGAAAGAACTGAGAGAAAGCAAGGAAGTTGGAAAGAACAATAGTGAGAAAAAGAAGGGAAATTATGGAGTAGTGCTATTGATTAGTAGCCGGCACAGTGAGTTGGGTGAGCTGGCTGTGGAGACAAAGGCTGAGAATTGAATTTCCTGAAGGACCAGCCTTCATCTTTTTAGTGCCTCATACCTAAATGGTGGCTCAGTGGTTAAGATGCTGAACTTGATGACTGGATGATTGGCAGGTCAACAGGTCAAGACCTGAGTGCTGCGTGATGGAGTGAGCTCCCATTGTTTGTCCCAGCTCCTGCCAACTTAGCAAGAATTTGCAAGTAGATAAATAGGTACCACATTGGCGGAAAGGTAACAGTGTTCCTTGTCTAGCTATGCCTGCCACGTGACAACAGAAACGTCAGCAGATCCAGGCAGTGCTGGTTCTTTGGCTGTAAATGGAGATCAGCACCAGTCCCTAGAGTCGGATACAACTGGCTTTTGAACAAGGGAGACCTTTACCTTTTACATAAAAAATAACGGAAAAGATTGCCATACGTCGGATGTGACTTGGTGTTACCTTATTGTTACTATTCTTAATTATGTAGGAATTGTAATTCTACAATATATGCGGGTGTCACTATCTGCAGAACAGAAGCAGCTGCAGTTATTTGGCAAAGTCATACAAACGGGCACATGACAGGCATCACACCAAATGGCTGAAGACATTTCCACAATTTCCCTTATGTGCATGGTAATACCACTAGTGATCAACTTCTTTCTGTCTCATGTACATTTTATTTATTTATTATTTACACTTACTTATATCCCACCCCTCCAGGGGAAAAATCATCTCTACTCAGGGTGGCTATGTAATTTGCTAATTTTGGTAAATTCTTTTAAAAGAATGAACCGAAACAAAGTTCTCCTTCCTCTCCGTTTGCCAAATTCAGTAGGTTCAACTATTCCTGGGATGCTGGATATATTTTATATGTGCTATTTGGTATCAAAAATGAAAAGCCTCTTGGGAAAAGCAAGTGGACAGCCCTAATTTGCAATTAGTATGGTTGCCGTTATTTCAGATGCATATGTTGTTAGTGTAAATAAATGTACTCTATAGTTATTGTCATCTTTGTCATATCTCTGGGCCTGGAGTGTATATTGAATATTTCCAGTCTTTGGGTCATTGTTACAGTGGTACCTTGCTTAAAGAGCATAATGTGTTCCATGGGATTGCTCTTTAAGAGAGTTGCTCTTTAAGTGAAGCACTTGGAAAAAGTGCCGCCACTGCCATTGTAAGTGACCGATTGTGACTTCTGGTGGGGAAGATTGTGAACCCTGATTTAATTGCTAAGCAGGTTTTTGGTTGTTTTTAGTTGTTAAGCGAGGGTGAGCGTTCAGAGAAAATTCTGCTCTTTAAGTGAGTTCGTCTCTAAGCGAGGCACTCTTTATGTGAGCTTTTACTGTATTTCTTCTACAGTAAGTGTGTTGATAAGAGTTTTCATTTCACTTTGTAAAATGGTTTGTTCTTCAGCAAAGGAGTCTTCTTTAAAGGAATTTGTTTTCCTTGTAAAGGTCAGAACTCCAGATATTCTTGGACTGCAACTCCCATCAGTTCTAACCCAGCAGAGCTGGTAGCAATGAATGTCGAAAATTGCAATCCAGGAAAATCTGGAGGACTGGAATTAGTCTACTTATGCTCTAAGAAAAATAAGGTCCTTTTCAGGATTATATTCCAGATCACAGGTACTGCCTCCCTCATTGACTTTCAAGGTCTTAAGTGTCAAAAGGTGCCTGGCGTTTTAGGGTCAACCCCCCTCCCTCCCCAAAAAATCACCCCAATTTTTTTCTGACTGGGAGGGGAAAGGTTGGTGAAGTCACGTCTCTGCTGTATCCAGTGGAAGCAAATGACAGGCTGCCCTGACCTCCAAAGCTGCAATTTAGCATTGCTGCTGTGATATCCCCCAGCAGTTAATAGGTACCCTGTCTTCGTGTGTGGAGGCCGTGGTGGTTTGGGAAAATGTAAACCTGGGGAGATTTGGGCTTTCGAGGACTTTGAAAAAGAAGGCGGTGGAACTGTGGAAATGGTCAGGAATTGTTCCAACTGAGGGATCCAATTTACTCTTAAAAGAGAGAGAAAAGATACACACACACACACACACACACACCAGTTCACTGAGTTCCTGTGGTGGGCAGTCAGGCTTCGCTGTGGGGATGGCTTGAGTCAAGAATGTGAACTTATATGTGTAGCACAAACACTCAGATATATTTTGGAGCTTACATGACCAGTCATCTTTAGAAAAAGATCCTGGATTTGGAATTTCACATCTCCTTGCATGCGAGGAATTCTGCTACATCTACTGTTTCCTTTCAAATATATCTCAATTTAATATGTTTGTGCTGAGAAAACTATAACTCATTTGGGTAGCTCACCATATATTCCTCCCATCTGTATAAACCTTGAGACTTTTTAAGTGAGAAATAACAATTTTTAATTCAAACAGTATTTTACTATTCCTTAACTCTGAGCAGAAATGCTTCTTTTTAAAGCACCCTCATTTTAACTTTTGTCTCTTGATATATTTTATGCATCCCCATTTTAACTTCTATTTCTTTTGCTGTTCTATGCTGGACCTGGACCGTAATAAAAATTTGATTTGAATTCCAACAGTAGCTGGCTTTTAAACTCTAGTCATGAGGCAAACCTTTCCCCTTCCCATGTAAACAGATTTTATCCCCCAAACAGCAAGAGAGAACAGTGGAGGTCTAAGTACGGGTTGGTAATAATTAGTGTATCTTTCAGGTTATATACAACTCCCTAGGAGTATTCCCAATACGAACTGCAGTAGGATTCCTTGTGTTCTGGGAAACATAGTGAAAAGTACAGACATCACATTGAAAACAAAAATTCGTATAGTCAAAGCAATGGTATTTCCGGTGGCAATGTATGGTTGTGAGAGCTGGACCATTAGGAAAGCTGAGTGCAGAAGAATAGATGCCTTTGAGATGTGGTGTTGGAGGAGAGTTTTGAGAGTCCCCTGGACAGCAAGGAGAACAAATAGGTCAATCTTAGAAGAAATCAACCCTGACTGCTCCTTAGAAGGGCAAATAGTAAAGATGAAGTTAAAGTTCTTTGGACATCAAATGAGAAGAGAGGATTCGCTTGAGAAAGCCTTGATGCTGGGAAGGGCAGAGGGCAAAAGAAGAAGGGGGCAGCCAAAAATGAGATGGCTAGATGGTATTGTAGACACAATGGGCACAGAGCTGAGCGAGTTGAGGAGGATGGTGGAGGACAGAAGTGCCTGGCGGACAGTGGTCCATGGGGACGCAAAGGGTCGGAATCGACTGTGCGACTGAACAACAAAGGGGAAAATGAGAGATGGAAAAAGCTTGGATTATTCTTATAGGGAAAGTGGACAAATAACCCACCTTCACTCAAGACAACACAGAATTAGCAGCTTTTTGCTGCTTGGTGGGTCAGATATTTGATGGTAGTGGTGATCATGTTCTTATACTGATTCCATGTAGATCTTTTTTCCAAACAACAGCGTAGAATAATAGTGCTTCAAAACACCGTTTCTGCCACTCTTAAAACCTGGGCATTGTTTCTTAGGCTCTCTTTAGATTAATACTCTTGTTACTGTTTATTCCACTTCATCTCAGCAGAACAGCAAACATTCCTATTTATGTTTTCTTAGGAAATAAGTATTTAGTGTTTTTCAGGAAAGTGTGCCTTAGTTTCCAGCCTTAGATCTTTGGCTCTCCAAAAATTCTTTTTACACACTGTGTAAGCCCGCATATGTCTCTCTCCACCAATTATATTTTCAGAGCTTGAAATGTTATGTTAAGTGGATAATGCAGTAGCAGCACTATATATATTTAAAGAAGTAATTTCTTTTCATTAGTTGTTTCATTGGGCAAAAAGTAATAAATGTTATACCTTAGCATGGCTCAAGTAGTTAAGATGCTGAACTTGCTGACTGGAAGGTCAGCAGTTTGATTCCTGAGTACTGCATGACGGAATGAACTCCTGTCTCTGTCCCAGCTCCTGCCAGCCTAGCAATTTGAAAAAAAGAAATTTCAAGTACTGTAGATAAATAGGGACCACTTCGGTGGGAAGGCAAACAGCGTTTTGTGCACTCTAGCATTGAGGGATGCCTGCCACATGTCCACAGAAACATCTGTAGATGCAGAGAGCACTGGCTCTTTGGCTATAAACAGAGATGAGCACTGAACCCTAGAGTCAGATACAACTGGCTTTTGAGCAAGGGTGACCTTTTCCTTTACCTTACTTGTGAATTGCTTTTAAAGTAAAACAATAAAAAAGAATGGCCAAAAATGCAACGGTTAAGAAATAAATCAAGTATCTGTTACCATACAAAAGGTAAGGAGTTGGCATTAAAGTAAGCATAAAAACTGAGCAAAGGCCTTGCTGGCTGGAGGATTTGAGGATTTACAATCCTAGAAAACAACTTTTCCTAGGCCTTGATTAGATACGGAGTGATGTATGGACTGTACAAACTATTCTCAGCATGTCGAGGTATTATGCCCCATATAAGCTGGTTCAGACAGGAGCCTAAGAAAATGTTAGTACAGGGATAATGAAAATTGGTGTGATGTCACTTGAAGCTATACATCAAAATCAAGAGTTACTGAAGTGTTTCTCCTGGAGATTCCTTGAGCAATGTTGCAGATCTATTTGGCTTGAGATCCAAGACTTCTTCAAGAGTTCATAATCCGCTTGTTGTGCATGACGGCCTGTCTATGCGCCTGGCAGTTCAGTGTTAGGCTTGTAAGGCACTGAGCTGAACAGACTCAGCATGGAGATGAGCATGAGTGCTTTTTATTGTTTTGAGTGGAGTCTCCCAGTTTATTACATCTCTCTTTGGCAGATTCTTCTCTGATGTAGAGGAAGATTTTATGTTAGACTTCCAGACTGCTGATCTACTGTTTCTGGGTCTACAGCTGACCATACGGTAATTCATATCTTGTGGCTGAGACAGAAAACCCCAAACATGGGTTAACACTGTGCAAATTAAATATCTCAAGTGGCATCATCATGTCTAAAATGTTGTGACTCATTGCCCCTCCACACAACCCTGATTTTGCTCTCCATATACAGTGGAACCTCGGTTAACAAAGGGCTCAGTTAACATAAAAATCCCATAAGAAAAGGAAATCCATAGAAAATAGTGGCTTGGTTTACATAATTTTTTGGGAATGGATTAATTGGTTTTCAGTGCATTCCTATGGGAAACCACATTTCGGTTAAATAATTTGGTTTTCAATGCATTCCTATGGGACATTTGATTAAAGTAATTTTTACTGTAAGAAACATCCCGGAGAGCACATTAATTACGTTAACTAAGGTTCCATTGTATTGTCTTGCTCCTGGCTGTAAGGATCATATTGGACTTGCCTCTTATGGAAATTGTACTCCAATGTGATCTTTACAGTAGATAGAGCGGTGGATTAAGACTCAGTATTTCAACTCAGTCCTCACTGGGGGTGTAAATGGATAATACCACTCTTTAAATATCTCACTTACCTTGAAAGCCCTATTAGGCTTCAACACTTGACAGCACATGATAACATCCAGAGGAGTAATAGATGGGGAGAGGTTGGTGTGGTCAGTTCCGAAATGAACTAATTATCTGGCAGTATAAGACTGGAAACCAAGCACTCATGTGTTCAGCAAGTTCTCTCAGCTACGTAAGTATGGGGGCACAATATCCAGACAACACAGTCAAGAACATTCTCCTCCAATGTCCTCTTTATGTATTTATGGAGTTTGCTATTCTTAGGCTCTTCCTTATTGTTTGAGTCACTTACGGCTCCTCATCCCTTTGCAAGAGAAAGAAAGGCAACAGGTCACCACTGACCAGCTGTGCATGGAAAATAAAAGTACTAAAGGCAGGCTTCTATGTTCCTAAATGCAGGGGGTGGGGTGGGGGAACTGACATCATTACCCATCTGCGTGCCTGAGGATGACTTATAGATACCAATGGAAGTCACATCCCCATGTCCCTGCATATTTAATACACCGTCAAAAGACCCGAGGTGGTAGAATAAAGAATACCCCTTCATACTTCTGACAGATTATAATTTTTGAATGCCCCTTGATGTAAAAAGCTCCCTATAAGTCACAAACAATAAGCAGAACAGCAAGAATTCGGAATCAAATGTTTCCTTCTTGCTAGATCAAGTGGCAAAGTGTTTCTGTTATGGGTATTGTTTTTATGTGGGGGAGCAATAAAACATGATCCCCCTCAGGGGGAAGTGGTACAGTTGACAATTCACTTGTTTCAGGGGTGCCGTTAGCAACTGGTGCAGCTCTAGCATCTGTGACACAGACACTCACGTGGCCCATCCATTCCCTCCGTTGGATTCTTCCTCCGTGTCTAGGTCAGATGTGAAACTGCCAAAATGAATGTGAGTTCATTCTGCAGTAGGAGCTGTGGAGGCTCAGTGGTTAAGAAGCTCACCTTGTTAGTTGGAAGGCTGGCGAGTCAGCAGTTCGAGACCTGGGTACTGCATGACAGATTGAGCACCCGTCTCTGTCCCAGCTCTTGGGGACATGAAAGGAGCCTCATTTGGGCATCCCCTGAGCAAAGTTTCTCCAGCAAAAATCCTTTCAACCCAGAATAATTTCTGAAATGAAAATATTTTTATTATTCTGCAGGTCCTTTTGCCTGACCTAGTGTGAGAAAGATTCGCCGGCAACCCAAGGTTGCTGTCACCAGGGCATGCCTGATTGTGGTTCAAAAATACCACAATCTTCGAGGAGGCTCTTTCTGTGTACCCCCTTTCCATTGGATCAGTCTCTGACTACCACTGGTTGCACAGCCAAATCAGCACCTTTCCCTTGCTGCACAACTCTGAGAAACCAGTGAGCTCAGGAGACTCTCAAGATTCACAAAACTACACAATATTTAGTTTTTAAACAAACCCTAATGGGAAAACATGTCAGGGATTGTGGGGGCTTGATGACTAGAAGGTCAGCAGGTCAGGAGTTTGAGACCCGAGTGCTGCACTAGGGATTGAGTGCCTGTCTCTGTCCCAGCTCCTGCCAACCTAGCAATTTCAAAGCAAGAACTTGCAAGTAGATAAATAGGTACCACATTGGCAGAAAAGTAACAGCGTTCCATGTGTTTAGTCATGCCTGCTACAAGACCATGGAAATAGCGCTGGCTCTTTGGCTGTAAATGGAGATGAGCACTGTACTCTACAGTCAGTTATGACTGGCTTTCAAGAAAGGGTGATCTTTACCTTTACTTAATGGCAAAACACTCCAAAACACATCTCCTGACTGGATGTGATGGGTAGTCCCACAAAGGATTTTGGAGGAAGGTCTGCCTGCCTGTGTGGATCACAGACATGCCCACTTACATACAGTCAAACCTCGCATAAAGAGCACCTTGCTTAAAGAGTAACTCACTTAAAGATCAGAATTTTCTCTAAATGTTCACTTCGCTTAACAAATAAAACCAACCAAAAATTCGTTTAACAAATAAATCAGGGTTCACAATCCCCCCCCCCCCAAACTGGTAATTTACAATGGTGTTTCGCTTAAAGAGCAAACTCGCTTAAAGAGCAATCCTGTGGAACACGTTATGCTCTTTAAGTGAGGTACAACTGTACAGTATTTTGAAACCTAATAATCCATACTTTGTGCCTCCTGTGTTGGTTCCTCCCTTAAAACTAGAGACAAAAAATGGTGGAGGGAGGGGAGAGAGAATCGGGTCACTTTCCCCATCTGCAACAAGATTTCTCTAAAGCAGTTCTCAACCTTTTTAAGCTGGGGGCCGGCTCACGCTCCCTCAGCTTCGGGGGCCGGATGGCCATTTTACCCTTCTTCCACCACATGACACTTCGGGTGTGGTGGAGGTGATTGGAGCCCGTATAAAATGGTGTTGTGGGCTGCAGGTTGAGGATTTCTGCTCTAAAGGATAAATGGCCACTTCACTTTGTCTTATCTCTTCATTCCAGAACAGGAGAGACAAGAGCAAACTTTTTTGTTGTTCAGTTGCACAGTCGATTCCGACCCTTGGCAACTCCATGGACCACTGTCCGCCAGGCACTCCTGTTACCTAATATTAGAGCTAGCACTGAATAAGAGTGGCTGGCTACACTACTAAATATGTTGAAATTTGCTCTGCATCTAAAATAGGTGAATTCAATTTTTTTGCTAGCCACATGATGCAAAGACAGAATCGAATCCATCTGTGTGTTTTCCCTCCCAAAGTGGCCTTTTCTGTGCTGCTGGAAGGCTTCTACTTTTTCCATGTCACAGCAATTTGAAAGGTTTATTTTCTGTGCAGAGACATGTAAAGACAGAGTGCATGTCTGTAGGTGTCTATACGTAACATTTTGGTGATGTAAGCAATTGGATGTGATGTTCAGGACTGTGGTTCAAAAAGACCACAATTTCGAGGAGGCGCCTTCTGTTTACCCCCTTTCCATTGGATCAGTCTCTGACTACCACTGGTTGCACAGCCAAATTAGCACCCTGGTGTCCCTGTGTTGTTTTCTTGTTCTGAACAGTCTCCCTTTATCTATCTATCTATCTATCTATCTATCTATCTATCTATCTATCTATCTATCTATCTATCTATCTATCTATCTATCTATCTATCTATCTATCTATCTATCTATCTAAATTTGTTTATCACCCTCCTCCCCAAAGAGACCCAGGGTGATTCCCAACACAACAGCATATTGACAACAATTTAAAAACAGTTCAGAAATTAAAAGTTTTAAAAGTTTTAAAAGAAGCTTAAAAACTTAGCTTAAACATTATAGTCTATCTATCTATCTATCTATCTATCTATCTATCTATCTATCTATCTATCTATCTATCTATCTATCTATCTATCTATCTATCTATCTATCTATCTATCTATCTCACATATGAGAATAATGCTAGATCTAGACCAAATCACCTTATCGCTAGACCAAATCTAGATCAAATCACCTTATTGCTAGGTCTTTGTTCTTATGAAACGAGAGACATTCCTGCAATGTGTTTGGAATGCTGCCACCTTTCCTGGGACATTTTGTAGCCCTTTCAAAACTAAAGGACAATACATTTCATTTCATCTCGACTGCTTCTTCTACTGAGGTTGTTTGGGAAACAGATTGGGAGCGAAACACAGGACATAATCATAAGAATGAAGACCTAGCAATAAGGTAATAGGGTGATATAACACTATCCTCTTCTATTTAATTTTAAAATTTATTTAATTTTTAAAAATAGCTGGGATTTCATGAAAGAATAACTGATACAGGCAGGATCACAAGAAGGAAAGAAAGAAGTTGGATTGGAATCCCAATTACATCACTAGTGTGAATTCTGAACTTCCAACTTAACCTGCCCAATGTGAGCACTCATTATGATTTTAATTGCAGTCAAGGCTGCAAATCAATCCACAGCAGAGCCAAATTACTCCAGTTTGATTTCTTACCCTGTGGAGATGTATGTGCATATACTTCAGATCACATTGCTGATATCCAGCTCTACTTTCCAGAGTGCCTGTTAGCTCTTTAGTTGAGAGATATGGGCTGCAGTGGCTGCAATGTCAGCAGGTCAGCAGTTTGAGACCTGAGAGCTGCATGGTAGAGTGAGCTCCTGTCCCTGTCTCAGCTCTGGGCAACCTAGCAGTTCAAAAGCAAGAAATTGCAAGTAGAGAATTAGGTACCACTTTGGTGGGAAGGTAAACAGTGTTCTGTGCACTCCGGTGTCCAGTCGGGCCTGCCATATGTCCATGGGAATGCCTGCAGATTCAGACAGTGCTTACTCTTTGGCTATAAACGGAGATGAGCACTGAGGCCCAGAGTTAGATACAACTGGCTTTCAAGCAAGGACAACCTTTTCTTTTACCTAGGTAAATTTGTAATTTTGCAGCCTGGAAATTCTGGGAACTGTAGTCTAAAAACACAAATCTACACACTTCTACTTTCATCTCTTGATTGCTTCAAATAAATGAGTACTGTAATGCATAGTAAATCCATAATAGGGATCATTAGATTGTGTCTCTCTGATCCTTTACAATTCTTACTGGTCTTTCCTTTTATAGAAACCTCTTGTTTTGTACTTCCTCATCCACTAGAGGCCACTAATGTCTCGCTAATAAAGTGGCAAATAAATTCAGCACTGGTTGCATAAACTTGAATTCGCAAGAGATTGTTTTATGACTTGCATGGAAGCAAACTCCTCTCATCCCTGTGGAGCCACTTGGAAATATGAGAGGACAGGGCAAAATCAGACCGAAATGAGCAATACTTGGTGCTTATTTTGCATCATTATGCAGTACCTGGAGTAGACTGTACAGCCAGTGACACAATGTTGAGTGTTGGGTGGTGGTAAATAACCTGACTCCTTAAAGGGGCCAATGGTTAGGGGTGGATGAGCCCCTTTAGGTGGGGTGATGGTCCCCCTCATTGGAGGAAATGCTGCTGGAAACCATCATATTGAGCCCAACAGCAAAATGAGTGGAGGAAGAACTCTGATTCCCAATGGTCATAAGAGGCCATGCCAGATGGACTGGCTGTGAAGGTGCACTTTGTTAATATCCCCAAGGTTGCAGCAGTCCACTGTAGTCCCAGTGCTAAATCCTTCATGTCTCACTTCATATGTGCTCCAGGAGATGACTCTGTAATCACAGCGTGTGGGTCACTTCATGGCAACCTGCGATCCACATTAAACAAATTCACGCCAGTGGCATTTTTCCTGGAGACACAGCCAGCAAATGTGAAAGTGATTTCAAGAAAAAAACATATACAGTGGTACCTCACATAAAGAGCATAATGCGTTCCATGGGATTGCTCTTTAAGCGACTTTGCTCTTTAAGCGAGTTTGCTCTTTAAGCGAAACACCATTGTAAGTGACTAATTGTGACTTTGGGGGGAGGGGGGATTGTGAAACCCAGTTTAGTTGTTAAGCGAGTTTTTGGTTGGTTTTAGTTGTTAGGTGAGGCGACCATTCAGAGAAAATTCTGCTCTTTAAGTGAGTTACTCTCTAAGCAAGACGTTGCAGTCCCCAAATAGACAGGTTACAATGATGCATCAAAAGGAAAATAGAGTGGTGAAGTAGAGAAATATTGGGAATGGATAAACTATCCAAAAGGAAGCTAATCTTTCATCTTAAGCAACTCCATATATTTGTTGTGAGTTTAAAGTAAAGTTAGAGAGAAGCTTGTGCATCACCTTGAATGGAAGTAGGGGGAAATATGTAATTTATACCGTGGCTGTAGCCATTGCATGTTGATGAACAGGCAGGTATGATTCTACTCCTACTTTATAGCAACCCATTTATTATGCTTATTCTACATAGATTCTGTAATACTACTGCTTCATCTTGCCAGTTTTTGCAAGCCTGGAGTGTCTACTTGTGACTGCATGATGTGAAGTGGCCATTGTGAGATTAAATTTATGGGTTTCTAACCTTCTTTGCCTGGAAAAAGTTTTGTTGGAACACATCTTCTTGTAGGATAATTCCCAAGGAAAACTTTTGAAAAGCACAGTAACATCTTATGGGGGAAGATTTATGAGTAATATCTTGTGGTATGTTGAGTATGTCTCTTTGAGAAGCCTAAATGGTAACTTCCTTTCCTTGGTGAATGGATGTTGTTTTCCTTAGAACTTTAACTGGAGCTGAGTGGGAGAAATTGGCTGGCTCTGTAATGTGAGTTCAAGGTGAGATGCCAACTGTTTGTTTATATGGTAATATGAATTTTATTCCCCTTGATCAATTCTTGATTGTTCAATAAAGGACAACTGTTGTTCTTCAATACGTATTTATATCCCCTTGTGTTTCGAATGGCAGCTTAGTTAAAAAATGGTATGATTTGATGCTATACTCCCCAAAGCAAAGAAAGTGAGGCTACATTGAGCTAGCCTTGGCAAGTTAAATACAGACATCTAGACTGGCTTCCATTCATGACCCTCAGTTTCTACACTATACGTTTGTGTTTTTGCTCCTGACTAACCACTGCAGGTTTCCTTTGCTTGAAAGGCAGTTGTGTCCAACTCTGGGGTGCTCATCTCCGTTTACAGCCAAAGAGACAACGTCTCTGCCTCTGGAGATGTTTCTGTGGTCATGTGACAGGTATGACTAGATGCCGGAGTGCACAGAACACTGTTACCTTTCCCACTGAAGCGGAACCTATTTATCTACTTATAATTTTTTGCTTTCCAACTGCTAGGTTGGCAGGACCTGGGATAGAGAAGGGAGCTCACTCTTTCATGCAGTACTTGGGTCTTGAACTGCTCACCTGTCAACCTTCCAGTCATCAAGTTCAGCGTCTTAACCACTAAGCCACTCCAGTCCACAATCTTTTCCTAGCAAAGGTTTATTTCTCATTGTTGTTATGTGCCTTTAAGTAATCTTTGATCTATTGCAACCCTATGAATGAGAAATCTCCAAAATGTTCTGTTTTCAACAGCACTGCTCCAGCCAAAGTAGTACCTTTTTATCTACTTGCAATTTCTTGCTTTTGAACTGCTAGTTTGACAGGAACTGGGACAAATGATGGGCACTCAGTCAGTTGCACAGTACTTGGGACTCAAATTGCTGATCTGATGACCTTCTGGTTATCAAGCTCAGCATCTTGACCTTTTAGCCACCATGGCCATGACTGACCAACAGGTAATGGAAAATTTGGTCTTGGATTGAAACTGCCAATTGCTCCTCTAGCTGTGTCTATCATCTGTCCCAAGCTATTGGTTGATATATTCCTTATAAAGTGAGTCAAAGCTACAGCTCTGATGTTGGCATTCAAAGCTATACATTTGGGCACAGCCACCATGGCGCAAGCCTATCCTGAGAGAAACTTTCTTATTTGATGCCTTTATTTACCATACAGAGCAAGGGTTCCCAAACTTTTAACACCATGGGGCTGACCACGACCCCCGGACAGCTGAGCAGGCCGGTCATGTGGTTCCCCCATCATAAACACTGCCATAAAACATGGCCACAGTTGTCGTAAACACATTTGCAACAGCTGTGGGTGCATTTGCGCAGGTGTGGGTGCATTTTACAGCTGTTGTACATGCGTCAACTTCTGCTTCTAGTGTGTTGGCATTGCAGGCCACATCAAATGGTGCCATGGGCCAGGGCTGGCCCATGGGCTGTAGGTTGGCCACCCCAATATAGAGGGACTGCAGTGGCTTAGTGGTTAAGATACTAAACTTGATGACTGGAAAGTCAGTAGGTCAACAGTTCAAGACCTGAATGCTGCATGACAGAGTGAGTTTCCATTTCCGTCTCAGCTCCTGCCAACTTTGCAATTGAAAAGCAAGAAATTGCTAGTAGATAAATAGGTACCACTTTGGTGGGAAGGTAAACAGCATTCCATGCACTCCAGTGTCTAGTCATGCCTGCCACATGTCCATGGAAACATCTGCAGACGCAGACAGCACTGGCTCTTTGGTTGTAAACAGAGATGAGCACTGAACCCTAGAGTCAGATATGATTGGCTTTCATGCAAGTGTGACCTTTACCTTTAATATCCACCATATAGTCCTGTATGATGAGATGTTTTATGTCATTTAATGGGAACAAATGGCAGAAATGTTTCTTTTTCTTTCTTTTTTTGGCAATAGTTTTGTTATGACTATTGCCTACAGATTTCTGACATAAAATTTATTTATGACATACTGAGTTGTCAAAGGGATTACAGTGAAACCTCAGTTAAAAAACAGCTCAGTTAACATAAAAATCACATAACAAAAAGAAATCTTTTTACTTTACTTTACTACTCATATTTGCTATCCCACCCCAATCAGGTATACCCGACTCTGGGCGGCTTACAGCATAGATTAAAACATATCAATATTTAAAATTTAAAAAATTCATAAAAAATTAAAACAGTATCGAGGGTATGGTCAGAAAGGGTGGATTATCTCTAGATTAGCCACCCGACAGGGGATCCCACATTCCTGGATCCCCACACTTGTCTGATTTGTGTGATTTGATCCCTTTTTGTCTGATTTGTGTGATTTTGCATGATTGGATGGTAGGGATTTTGCAATGTTTGGGGATGGCCGTGTCTTTCTGAAAGCAAAGGGACTAGAGTGGGTGACCTTTGAGTAAATTCTAAATTCTCATAATCCAAGACATTCATTCATTGCCAAACCTCACCAAAGAAATAGATTTCTTCAGGATTAACTGACAAAGTCAAGCAGTCTCAACAGATATATTTATATGATTACCAGAATATGATTTAGTCAGCGTATTCTATCTCTTACATCTAAAAGGATCTCTCAAAGTGACAGCTTCTGCCTGTTCCTCTCTGATCTAATCTTGCTTATCTTTTCAAAGTGAGATGTTCCAACTGAAGGAATCCACTTCACTCTTTCAGACATACAATTTGGTGGTGGTTGGGAGGAGGGCCCCAGAGCCCCATAAATCCTTCATGTTCTCTCTTCTCTTTCCCTTTAGAACTTGCTGCTACCTGTGAAAACAATCCAACCGTAAAAATGCAGCTGACAACAACCTACGCAACCCATCCCCATTATATACACACACACACATATATATTCAAAATGTTTCCCCAGAAGTCTGACTGATGCTCTTGACATCCACCATGGGTGGCAAGGAACTAAAATAACCCCTTTCTGCAGCTCACATAGCTGCATGCATGTGTGTATACACTCACATTCAAGTGTGTGTGTGCGCGCACACACACACACACACAGAGGCACTGATAATTCAAGCTTTTCTTAGAGATATAAATATAATTTTGGCTCCAACTTGTCAAACAGCAAAGCAGTCAAAAAGCAGCAAACAACAATATTCCCGGAGGCCTAGTCTTAGAAGGAGCTTCTGAAATTATTGCATGTACCACTCATTCTTTCGTAAGCTTCTAGCTTTAATGTAAAAACAACTCCTCTACAATTCAGCATTTTTTAATCTGTATGCTATCACAACATCCATCATCCCCACCCAAGACCTTTCCCAGGTTCCCCAGGTTGCTGATGTGTGTTGTACTTGTGTTAATTATCTAGCCAGGAATCACAGAAGGACCCCAGGACTGTTTTTGTTCCAGTTTCATCAGACTTCCCTACCCATAATTTTTCTAGGAAGTTCAACTTTTTTCCAAAACTGGTTCTGGACATCTAGCCATTTATACTCCCCCCTCCACTCCCCCCCCCTCTAGTATGTACAGCTTTAGGAGGATACTGAGACACAAAAGTGGTCTCCAATTTTACTAATTTTCATTATTCTCATCTTCAGTACATGCCTTATGGTACAAAATCTACAGAAAATTCCCCCTCCAAACTAGATTTCTGCAGCTTGGATAAAATAAGAAATGCCATCTTTTTTTCTTTTCATCCTGCACCTTTCTTAAATATTTACATCTAATTATAGCACAGATTCTGTACCCCTATTTACAAAACTGCACATACAGGCTTCCACTTCATATGTATCCCAGAAATTACAATCTTCTGTCTTCACAATTTCAGCTGTGAAGTGTTCTATTTTTTAAAGCAAATCCATACTTTCTTCCTTGCTGTATATTTGCCTAGAAATCAGAAAAAAACCATGCCTTCATTGTTATCCTCATTTTATAATCCAGTGTTTCCAAACCTTTTGTTCTTTGACTTCAATTCCCAGAAGCCTAAGTCAGTGAATTGGTTGATCAGATATTTTTGGAATTGTCTTAGGCTTCTGGGAATTGAAGTCCAAGAACCAAAGGTTGGGAAACACTGTTAGAATCACTGCTGAACATGCTACATTGTAAGGCAGATGAGGAATATTTCCATAAAACATATAGTTTCTGCACCTTGCAGCAACATTGAACTAAAATGTACAGTATTTATTTATTCATTAGAATAATAAAATGAAATATTTGTATTCTGCAGACCAGGGGTATACAATGGGGTAAAAAGCCCACTGGAAAAATAAAATGAAATAACGTTCTCTAGATAGTCCCCACACTCTAATCAAAATTATCAGCCATGGCAGCCACAAGTAATGAGTATACGAACATGGCTACCTTAAAAAGTAATGAGTAGGCTTCACTTCAGAGGGCAAACAAACATAAGAACTCTGTTTTGAAGCATCAGGTTTCATGTTTATTAGTTACTCAAGATTCGAGAAGTTTCAAACAGATCAGAAAAAAAGTAATTACATTTTGAAATAATTTGTACTGGGGGAGGACAGAGAACAGAGACCAAAAATCCTCTGACTCTCCAAATTTTAGAAGATCTTGGGGCTACAAACTCTGTTTGTGATGCTGGCCAGCTTGCTCCCTCGCTCCCTCTTCCTCCCTTCCTGTTCATCTGTCCATCCATCTGTCTGCTGGCTTGCTGGCTAGCTTACTTGCTATCTGTTCTTCTGGCTTTCTTGCTCTCTCCTCCTCCACCTTTTGCCTTCCTGAGACAATTGTACAAAGGAGACAAACCTCCAGGATCATCAGCTCGTGACTTCAGGGTGAGGAGCAAGGGAAATCACTTAGGCATCAACCCCAAATAATTAAGTAGAAAGGACTAGGACAGCCAATGGGGCAGATTGGAGTGTTGTGACTTTGTCCTCTTGTAACCCCCTTGGGCAGGAGAGGTATGCGCTGTAAGAGAAGGAACAAAGTTCGATTCTCTCTCTCACACATACACACCATGGTTACTGGGCCACATCTATTTTTTCCTAGGATAAATTTCATGGGTGTGTGTGGGGATTTAGTGGTTAAGACACAGAGCTTGACGACTAGAGGGTCAGCAGTTTGAGACCCAAGTGGTGAGTGACAAAGTGGTCTTCTGTTGTCTGTCCCAGCTCCCACCAAACTAGCATCTCAAAAGTATGAAATTGTAAGTAGATGGACAGGTACCACTTTGGTGGGAAAAGGTAACTGCATCCCATGCACTCTGACATCTAGTCATGCCTCCCACATGACAATGGAAACATCTGCAGACTCAGACAGCACTGGCTGTTTGGCTGTAAACAGAGATGAGCACTGCACCCTAGAGTCTGACAAGACTGGCTTTTGAACATGGTTGACCTTTATCTTTACCTAAAGTTCATGGGGATCTTTAAGCCCAATGTGAATGGGTGCAGGTCAGAAAGCTGAAGATCAGTACCATGGAGAGCTACAGAGAAAGGCCAGGACCTTCGGCCATGAAAGGACATTGGCAGGAGATCTAGTGCTACCATTTGGAACCTAATCATTTTGCTGTTATTGTTGCCCCCCACAATGCTAATTATAATCAGTCATTCACTTGCCACATTTATTTAATTATTTAATATAATTCATATCTGGCTAGAAGGCCTTACAGCAGGGGTTACCAACTGAAGGGCTGCTGGCTGGATCTGGGCCATGGGGCCATTTCATGTGGCTCCCACCCCTCCAAGGACATTCGAGAAACAAAATGGCCACCCCTTTGAAGCTGTTGGGACAAAATAACCATCCCCATCATGCAGGCAGGGCAAAATGGCTCTCTGGCCCTTGAAACTGCCTGAGAGAGCGTGACCCAGCCCCTGGATTGAAAAGGTTTGGAACCCTTGCCTTACAGGATGGGGAACAACCAGGTGAAACCATATAAATACATTTAAAAGAAATAAATAATCATAATAAAACATATAAATAGACAATAATCTATATAGCAACAAATTTAAAAACAAAGGATAAATGAGCTGGAAAAAGAATCATGGGTGCTGGATAGGGAATGGGAGACTTCTCTATAAATTTCGGCTTCAACAGCTCTCCTGGAAAGAGGGTGCCAGATGGATATTCAATGAGAGGGCATTCCGTATCATGAGGGCCACCACTGTGAAGGCTGGGATCCTGGTACCCTCAGGGTGGTAAACTGAAGCCCTAAACCCTGTGGTGAGAGAATATACTATGAATATAAACTGTGGTAAGATCAAGCTGGTAAAGCAAAGCCTAGCAATCACACATATATATGACCCGATAGCACTTAGCGCACTATCTGGTTACTCGTTTTTCCTGACCTCGGAAGGCTGGAAGCCTGAGTCAGCCTTGAGTCCTGGTCAGGATCAAATTCACAACCTTTTGGTTGTAGTACAGCAGTTTAATCACTGTACCACCAGGGCTCCTGGTACAGCATCGTCATCCTCTTTGTGCCCTCCCTCTGGGTGGCAGTGAATTGCCCTGAAGCAAACTATCAAGTAAACAGTGACATGGTTCATTTGCCCATATGGCACATGGATCATAACATTGTGAAGGAGTTAGGGTGAGGAAGAACACAGCCGAGAAATGTGGTCTAAAGCAGAGACCATGCTAGCATTAGTGTTCACATAGGGTTTTGGAGTGTCATCACTAACATGCTATTTTTAATTTACTAATGGGGTGTGGTGGCTCAGTGGTTAAGAAGCTCACCTTGTTATCTGGAAGGCTGGCAGGTCAAGACCTGGGTACTGCATGATGCATTGAGTGCCTATCCCTGTGAGTGCCTATCCCTTGAGTGCCTATCCCTTGAGTGCCTATTGCCAGCCTAGCAGAGCGAAAGCAAGAAATTGCAAGTAGATAAATAGGGACCACTTCAGTGGGAAAAGATCTTGGGGACATGAAAGGAGCCTCATTTGGGCTTCTCCTGAGCAGAGTTTCTCCAGCAAAAATCCTTTCAACTCAGAATAATTTCTGACACAAAACTATTAATTTATTAACAAGTTTAAAAATCCTGTAAAGAATGGAAAAAAGATAAAGCCACCCCCTTCAAGGGACACAAAATGTTCTTTTTAAGTTCGTACAGTAATGAGTAAATGTTACCTAGCTGTGAGAACAGGATGTCATTGCCCCCAAATGTAACCTATTGTGAGTACAGTAAAACCTCATATAACACTAAAACCTGGTTCCACAAGTCTTGGTGTTATATGATTTTTAGTGTTATCTGATCCTCTATGGGATCCATAGAGATACATTGTAACCACACAGGCTTTAGCGGTTGTTATCTGAAGCATCCCATAGGATCTTAATGTTATCTGATGCAATTCTTCCCCCCAGATTCCTTAATGTTATGCGATTTTAGTGTTATTCGATACTAATGTTATATGAGGTATTACTGTAATGTTATTACTCTAAAAATTCTCCAAGAGTGATTCAACTTGGGTCATCAGCTGAGTTTCATGGCATAATGGGGAATGGAACCTGGAAAACTCATATCCCAATCCAGCCCTCTAACCACTAAACACTTGACTATGCTAGATAGTACTACGGACTCTCAATTGGGTGGAGAGGCTACCGCAGCTGTGGGACGCCAGGGCCATTCCATTGCCGGCTCCCCACCCAGCCCTGGGCTGCCTTAAAATGACACTGCGGGGACAGATAACACTAAAACCTGGTTCCACAAGTCTTGGTGGTATATGATTTTTAGTGTTATCCGATGCATGTTAAAATCCTATGGGATCCATAGAGATACATTGTAACCACACAGGCTTTAGCGGTTGTTATCTGATGCATCCCATAGGATCTTAATGTTATCCGATGCAATTCTTCCCCCCAGATTGCTTAATGTTATGCGATTTTAGTGTTATTCGATACTAATGTTATCTGAGGTATTACTGTAATGTGGAATTTGTGATTGTAATGCTGTTACTTTTATAATATGTAAGCCGCCTAGAGTCAGGTTTACCTGATTAGGGTGGGGTATACATTTGAAATGAAATGAAATTTTCTGATCACCATAAAATGGCGTGGGACAAAATATCTATCTGATTGCACCTTGAGTGCCTCAAAGAGTGAACTATTCTGAATGACAATGTATATTGTATATTTGAGCCATGGCTCAGAATAAGTCTTGGGTGGAGTCCACAGACAGTTCCTTCAAAAAGAGGCAGAAAGAAAAAAATATGGAAGGTCTTGGTGAATGGACAGCTCATGATAGAAGATCAAGGAGAGAGGCAGAGTCAGCTCTCTGACAGGTGGATATGGATGAAAGAGCAGTCTTTGCCACTATAGCAAATCCATTAAAGTTTTCCTAATCTCCACAAGTTCTCATCTCTTTCACATATCACAGCTGCCAGGTGGTTCAGTCAGAGCCAGCAGATGCTGTCAGAGATGTGTATCATGCAGGAAAATCAGAAAATGCAAAGTTTGCTCTAACATCCACAAAAACATAACTACTGTACTGTATATGTATTAAAACAGGGGTGCCCAAACTTTTGTGCCATGGGGTGGTCATGTGGTTCAGTGGGCCAGTCATGTGGTTCAGCAGGTCGGTTCCTCCCACTGGAAGCAGAAGTAAATTGTGCCTTCCAATCTGTTTTCATTTCATTTCATTTATTTGATTTGTATGCCACCCTATTCAGTAAAAACCGACTCAGGGTGGTTCACAGAACCCACAAATGTAACATTGCATAACATCAACAATATAATCAACAATATAATACAACATGAACACAATAAAATATAATGATAGAATACAACAATGCAATGGGACGAGCAATACAATGTAGCAATACAATCAATCAAGTATCATACATACAATGTCCCTCCACCGCCCGCAGCCGGCAGCAATTTCTCCTCCTCCAGGCATCGATGGCAGGGCCCGGAGGGTGAGCAGGAGCTTCATCTCACTGCCCGCAGCTGGCGGCCTTTTATCATCCTCTGGGCATCAGTGGCGGGCCCGGAGGGTGGGTGGGAGATTCCTCTCACTGCCCACAGTTGGTGGCAATTTCTCCTCCTCTGGGAAATAGGATGAGATAGATTTTAAGCTGCCATGTTCTCTGCTTAAACCAGGGGTGCCCAAACTATGGCCTGTGGGCTGGATATGGCCCCCGATGCCAATTCATCCACCCACACCATCCTCATCACTCCTGGAAGGGGAAATAAAACGCAACCATATGGATGCATTTTACTTCCGCTTCCAGGAGCAACGAGGGTGGCGTCGGCTGGATGAGTTGGCCTTGGGGGCCAGATCTGGCCCACAGGCCATAGTTTGGGCACCCCTGTATTAAAACTATCCACCATATTTGCTTATGATTTGGAGCATCTTCTGACCAGCCTACACCAGCCTGGAATGGGTGCCTGCTATTATGAGAGCACAGATTTATGAACTGGACTCACTTGTATAGGAGCTGAGCTGTTGCAATGCGTTTAGCTTGACCATATAGCTCCGGTCTTGTCAAATGCACTTGTTCCACTGCAATTGCTAGGCCTTCAAGTGATGAATATGCAAGCAGTTTAGGCAAATTTAACTTTTTTTTTTAATGTTGCATGGTTAAACTACAGCACTTTGCAAAAGTTCACATTCTCTTCATGTGATATAACAGATTAGAAGGAATCAGATACAGTATAATTAAACACAAAGTGGATTACAGATGCAGGTGATAATCTGGAAATATTCAAAAGCATAGGTTCATATATCAATCTTATCAGTAATATTGTCAACTTCAAAAGTATCTGTTTGGTCTCCTGCCCAAAATATCATCCTCCAGTTGTTTTCCTCATCACCTACGAAATGACTCTCTTATCCAACAGCACATCTCTAAACAGAGAGACACACTGACTTTTCTGAAGATTTGATGCCAACCTGCATAACCTCGCCGCCCGAAGATAGGAATAGTTAAATCACTTCAGAACATTTTGTACCTAGAAAACTCTGGAAAGGGTCACCATAAATCAGAATTGATTTGATGGCACATATGACATTGTTGGTTGAAGAGAAAGTACTTTACACATGCCCTGAGGCATTCTCTTATTATAACACAGATTATACAGATAGTTGTCCTGGCAGACTTCTTTCTGTGATACGTTATCAGCCATTAACTTTTGGTTCTGAACTAATGCTGAAGACAAACCCATAGGAAACAAAGAAGCCTTTAGACCATTCATCCTTTCTCTTGGTAAAAGCAGCTCTATCTATGCTACTGCTTTCATTTTCCTTTTATGTAACTTATGGCACATAATTGAGAACTGTGTTCAAATTCAGGTGATCTGAATGGCTTCTACTTTTCAGGTCCAACCCAGAGTTAATAGCAATCATCTTCTTCAAGTGTCATATCCAATTCTGAATATTGGCTATCATCCATGAAGATTGTACAGTACTGTGAACAATATGATGCAGTAGTCTTCCATTTACCTTCCACATCACAGCATGACACCCATACAACTGATCCAGTTCCTCAAGTCACTTTCTGGTCCTGAGCCCTTTTGGCACGCAAAGTCCTCATCAGCCTCAGGCCAGTATTGATGAAGCTGGTGCCCTCCACCAAGATGGGTTCAAGTGGGCTTTAATCCACTTGGGGACCATCACCATTCTCTGTGGACTTCACCACCCAAGGTCATTAGTCCTTAGGGTTGTCAGGTTAATTAACTGCTGCCTGACATTGTTTAGTGGCTGACAGTATGGTCTACTCTATTACCATAGCAGGACAACTTGGTCAGACTCCTAAGCAAATGCACTCAAATGTAAATTTAATTTCTTAATTTGTTCTCCTTTAACCTTGAACAGAAATGTTCCTTTTAAAGCACCCTTATTTTAACTTTTGTCTCTAGATATATTTTAATACACTCATTTTAACTTTTGTTCCTTGGGCTGTTCTATGCTGGTCTTGGACCATAATAAAGATTTGTTTGAATGATCCTGAGAGGGAACAAAGTTGACTCATCCTTCCATCCTTCAAATGAGTACCCAAGCATGTTTGGGGTAAAATGCTAATCTCCTTGTTAACTGCCCAAAGAGTGCTCTAAGTGCTATGGGGTGGTATAAAAATGTTATTGCTATTGCTAATATACTGCACCACCTCTCCTTCCAAAATTGGCTCAACTTGGATCCTACCCATTGCGTGCACTCTACCCAACTTTGGGACTGGTATTCAAGGCCCAGCAGCTAAACTGAAAGTGCTAGTAGGAAAGTAATGAAATTGGGGAGAGATTAAGAAAGGCAGTTGTTGAGAAGTTCACTCCACCCAGATTGTACTCCTTCCTTTCTTCCACATCCAAGTTTTATTTTTTTTATTTTTTTCAAAATCCAGGCACATCCCATGTCTAACCGCAGACAGCTTGAAAAATCCTTGACGGAAAACCTTTTCTCTACAGACTCAGGCATGTTGGGACGAAGGCCCTGCCCGATCCAAGTGGCTCCATGTGTGTCACCCTATCTGTCCCAAAAGCTGCCTTGCAGCAGTGGGTGTCTATGTGTGAAGGGAGGGTGACGGATCAGGCTCTCGGTATATAAAGAAGGGGCGCTTAACATCTTTTGATCTCTGAGACCATCGCCCTCAATGGGAGGAGAAAGGGGAGTAGGAAGATGAGGCAAGCTGGGTGGATCGCTTAAGCCAGGGTTTCTCAACCTTTTAAAGCTGGGGTCTGGGTCACACTCCCTCAGACAGCTTCAGGGGCCAGACAGCCATTTTACCCTTTCTCTACCACATGGCACTTCCTGGTGTGATGAAGGCAGTGGTGGGGGCATATTAAATGGTGCTGTGGGCTGTATCCAGCCCATGGGCCACAGGTTGAGAATCCCTGGCTTAAGCCGTTCCTTAAGCTGGCTTTTACCCCCCCTTCCCCCCGGGCCCCCAGCTACCCTACCCAATTCATAGGAGGGCGGCTTTCTGGTATGCCTGTTGAAAGAACAAGGCCTGATCCGCCAGCGTGAAGAGAAAAGGAGACACACAAACACACTCAACAACCTCCCCTGCTTCCCTCCTCAAGGCAACCCTGGCTCCAGAAAAGGTGGGACCGGATGCCTGAGAGAAGAGAATACCTGGCACTTTTAACTCACCTGACAGGCATCAAGGCTAGGATGATGGGAAGGGAGGCAGGAAGGATGAATTCCCTCCCTCCCATGGTTTGGCTCACAAGAGCCCTGAAGGTGCTTGATTCTGTTCAGGCCTTCATGAAGAGAAAAAGGACAAACTAAGCAAGCCAGGGTCTCTCTGGGCTATTGTTGTATAAATCTTCTTTGTCTTTTGTGTCCTCATCAATCCCTGGACTGCCAAAATGAAGCCAGAACCAGATTGTGAAAGTGGTCCCAGTGGGGTTGCCGTAGTGGCATCTCTCCCCAGCTGCAGGTGGTCCTCGGGCAATGGCAGTGGCAAAGTCCTGCTGTCACGGCAGCCTTGTCAAGCTCTGGCCAGGGGCGGGGTCCCGGGAACCGGGTGGTGAAGGTGGTCCCAGTCACGGGGACCTCCGGTGGTGGTGGCAGCATGGTGTCCCAAATCCTTCTCTCTGCTGGCCCGGTCAGGGGAGCCTCTGACGTTGGCAGCAGCAGCGTGGTGGTTTTCAAGACCCGCTGAGCAGTGCAGGTGTCCTGCATCCCCCTCTCTACTGAGCTGGTAAGGGGATGGAGTGGCCCTGGTGCTCACAGCTGCGGTGGCATTTCCATGGCCAGCTGGCCAGCCTTGCAGCTGCGTCTCCTTCCCTCAGCCTGGCTAGCTGAGGGAGAGTCTGGTGATGGTCACACTGGCAGGGCTGGCGTTTTTATGGCCGCCCAGACTTCTTGCCATAAAGCTCATCCTAGATCTGAGCTGGCAGACTTGAGGCTCATATCTGATCAGAGGATGTTTTATTATTATATTAAAAATAAAATAATACCCTTGGACCAATAACTCCAGTCTGTTTCATTTGCTATCTTATGTTATCCTTTAAAAAAAAATAGGTAGTTTACAAAATATTTTCAAGTATTATTTTCAAGATAAAGCTCAACAACCTAGGAACAACATGATAAAACCAGAATAAGACAGTTCTCCTTGAATTATCACACATGATTCTTCACTGGGAAGAAACACTTTCCGCTACTTTGTGGGTTCCCATACGGTCTGTGTTGCCTTCATGTACACTGTTTCCCATGAACATAATATAGCATGCAATGTGAAGACTTTTGAGACTCCCCTGGAATGTAAGGAGATCAAATCAGTCCAATCCTAAAGGAAATCAACTCTCGCAAAGAGTTGGACTCAACTGTGCAACTGGACAACAACAAATGCCATGTGTTGCAGAGGGAATGGGGAAACTTAGACTTTCACCAAGCCCACCTGCTGAGCAAAAATCCAAATACTATCCATACCAATGGTGGTCTAAAATGTCCTAAGTAATTCAGAGCCCATACATCTCAGAGTCCAAATGTTAGCCCTATTGTTAGAATGAAGCAGCTGCCTCAAGTGGTGGATGTTGAGAGGGAGTAGTTGCAACCCCACACCATTCTCCTCTGTTGAAGGTCAGAGCTCTCTTGTCCTGCATCTGGCATGTTATTCTGCTATCCTAGGATGTGCCAGAGAAAGATGACCAATGACTACTCTTGTTTTCTTTTGTATGGAATTGTATGGATGTATACACAGGGAGTGAAGTGGTTCAAGTAGTTAAGATGCTGAACTTTACAACTGGAAGGTTGGAGTTTGATTACCAAGTACTGCATGATAGAGTGACCTCCTGTCTCTGTCCCAGCTCCTGCCCCACTAGCCCACACCACCCTTGTTACTCCCAGAAGCGGAAGTAAAATGCACCCAGTAAACCCATACGGGTGCATTTTACTTCAGCTTCTGAGAGCGACAAGGGTGGTATGGGCACCCTTGACCTGGAACAATCCCATAATCCAGCCCATGCACCACCCTATACATTCATTTGAAATCTTCACAGTAGCTGAAGGGCATAGATTTTCCCTTTTGCAACATATTGTGTGCTTTCTTTTTTGGAACCACGGGGAGTGGGTGGGTTTCCATCCCCTTCAAAGCTAGCCTGAGAATGGCAGAGAAACTATCCCAACAGGAGAAAAACTGAGTGGAGAATACTGCATGCTTTCATTGAAGCTTGGGTTGTATCAATATGATTGTTGATATCTTTTCATCTTTGGTCTTCATCCAGAGATGAACAAGCTGTCTCAATTTGTTTGCCCTTGCAGAGTCATCACTCAGTACAGTCCCTTGCTTTAAAAGTGTTTGTTTGGTGTTGTGAAGTAAACCTTGGAAAAGGTACTGTTTCTTCTGTCAAGACTTTTTCAACTGAAAAACTTGGGTGTGTGGTAGATCATTTGGCCTTCCTGCCTGACTTCTAGCATCCATGTGTGACGTCAAAGATAAGGATAAGAAACATTATCTCTGGAATCTGCACTCTTTGCAAGCAATCTTATGGTTCCAAAAATGTATCCTAAGATAATAAGTTCAGCTATAACGGGAAAAGACACCGGTCTATTTTCATGGCTGGTTTCCAATACTTGCAGGAACTTCTGTGTCCTTTGACCTTCTAATGTCACTAGAGGGGAAGAAGGGGTAAATTGGGAAGTGTGTCATAGACTGATCAGGCCAGCATTCTGTACTAACCATCTCCAACCTCACATCTTCCAGAGGCGTAAGATCACAGCTACCAGGTGCCCAGCCCAATATTGACTGGGGACAATGGGTATTGTGTTGTATCCTATCTGGAAGGTGCCAAACAAGAGAAAGCTAAGATGCTCTGACTGACCGACCGACCGACCGACCGACCGACCGACCGACCGACCGACCGACCTACCTACCTACCTACCTCTATCCTCTCACATTGTCCAGTTGGTCTAATATACACTGAAAGCCAATATTGGCTGAAGCCCTCAGTAGTGCATAAAAAAATACAAAGCAGATCTCTTTCTAATACAGTGGAACCTCATACAACAATCGCCCCTTATGGCAATGAAATTGCATAACAATTAGGGTGTTTTTTTTTTGGGGGGGGATGGTGTCCTGCATAACAATTTTCCCTATGGAAAAAAACGTACAACAATTTTTCAATGGGAAAAACCACTTAGCAACAAAAATTGTTTTACGATACATCCCATAGGAAAAAAATGCTATACAGTATAATGCATGCATCATATAGCAATTGTTTTGTACAACAACAAGCCCCATGGAACGGATTAAACTCTCTGTATGAGGTACCACTGTACTTTCTTTTGCTCTTCTCTCGGCTTCCCTTTCCAGTTAGTGCAGAAACAGTTTTTAAAATCAACTTTCTATTACTGTGTATCCATAACTCTTTCTGACAGGACTTGGATGGGAGGCCTGGAAAAGGTCCCTTTTGCCACAGGGCCTTTAGAAATCTGACATCACCATGCCAACGCCCATCCCCTTGCCTAGAATGGGCACCAGGCCTCCTGAGGTGTAATTTATGCAATCCTGTTTTCTGCTAAAGTATAACTTGAAAACCAAAATCAGCAGGAACATTTACTTAACCACTATATCTTTGATACAAAGCCATAAATTTATTTCAAACTCTGATTGATTTGAATGCCATGCCATCCTTGTATGCAACATGCTGCGCTGTTGGTTTTTGTTGGGATCATTATTTTGTAGAGATCCTCACTTTTTTAAGTAGGTATAATCCAGAGCTTCTTAAGAGGAAGCCATGATACTTACTCTGGTTCAAATTTGTAGGATTTTTTTTAATCTGAAAAGGCAAATACAGACCTAGAAATACTGTATATCTATTATTATTTTTTAAAAAAAATCTAATTCATGTTAAAGGCACACTCTGGTCCAGAGTTCAAAATTAGAGGAATATTGAATCTTTATTCTTAGCTACATGATTTTTATTCAGGCTGTGAGGGGGAAAAAAAGTTACAGTTTGGGAAACAGATTGGTGACCCTCATGGGTTTTACCAAAGGCTGCTAATATCCTTCCACAATTCAAAAGCTATCTTAAAATTCACATTTGTTGTTTGACATCATCTCCAGGGCAGATTATGATAGTTCAGGGTTCTTGAAGCCATCTTGCTTTCTCAAGAGACAATGGAATGGCATCAGTGTGGAAAACAGTAACTTCCAACTTCCAGTCTAGTTGACATGGAGTGGTAGAGGTTGCCATTTTGTCATGGGCTTTAGGCAGCAAAATGTCTTGAGCTTGTCCTCCTCTTATCCCATCTAGGATGGTATCTGGAATTGCAAATTTCAAAGCAAATGGAGGGGAAAAATCCAGCTCTTTCCCAAGATAAATCATGTACATGGACAATAGCTCACGGATGAGGCCTAGCATGGAACTATCTGGGAGAAAGAGGCGCTGAGAGGTGAACTAAGCAACAGCAACAAGTTAAATGGAGGAGAATCATCAAAGCTGGGATGTCCAGGAAACAAGTACACAGAAGGAAGTTTGCTAATTCATAGAGCTGTGAAAAGTTTTTTATTTTTGGACTGGCTCCCAGTATCATCCAGGAGACAGGATATTCTGAGAATTGTAACTGAAAAACAGTCCCAAGCACTGGTTGTGGCATCAGTTTCATGTTTTGCCATTGAGGGTTTTTTGAAAAATAAAATAAAAGTATAATGCCAGTACAGTTGAGAAGTAACTTCATCAACTCTGTTGAACTTGCCCAAACTCTAGAAATATTGGCTACAAGTATATTTATTCTTTTAAAAGTCTGCCTTTGCTTTCCTCAGCAATACCTCAGGAAGTAATGCAGCAGGTGCAGCTTGCTGTAGAAGAGTAATTTTGGTATGTGTTGCCAAGTTGGAACTAACTTATAATGGTCCTAATTGGGGGTTTCAAGTTAAATTAGATATTTAAGGAGGTTTTTTTTACCACTTCCATGCCCCCATTGAGTTTCCACAACTAAGTGAAGATTCAAGTCCAGGCTTTCTGAGTCCATGTTTGTCACTCTACCCACTATTCCACACTTGGGTATAGAAGAGTAGTAAGTGTTATCAAGAACATTTATAATGTAGAACCTATAACCTGCACTAGGTGTCTCTGTTCCTTTTTGCATAATCTTTGTAGACTACAGAAGCCCTTCATTTCTTCTGTAAAATAACTGAGGAACGTTTTCTTTCTTCTGTTAAACTTAATTCATAAGAATGGCTCTGCTGGGCTAGATTTCTCTTTTGGCCTGGCAATGGCAGCTCAGAAATTATCTTGAGGTACTATTAGAGGAAAGGCAGCTTCTCTGGTGGCTTAGTACTTAAGGCGTTAGGATTGGAGACTGGAAAGACGGGTTCGATTCCCAAGAGCTGCATGAAAGGAGCCTCATTTGGGTGTCCTCTGAAAAAATAATTTCAACCAAGAGTAATCTCTGACACAAAAATGAACGATCAGTGCAGGGATTCTGAACTGGTGGCTTGCGGGCTGGATGCAGCTCATGGCACCATTTTATGTGGCCTCCCATTTCCTCCACCACAATGGGAAGTGCCATGGAGGAAGGGCAAAATTGCTGTCTGGCCCCTGAAGCTGCCTGAGAGAGTGTCCCCCAGTCCCCGGTTTAAAAAGGTTGAGAACTCCTGGATAAGAGGAAAGGGCAGGAAGGAAGATGGAAACTTACCTGAGATATACAACTCAAGACAAAAATAAAATATTGTAACAGGACACAGTAATGACTTTAGTCAGAACTAGCATTTGCTACTTATTGTCTGAACATTTTCTTTTTAGACCACACCACAGGAGTTAATTCTGATGCATAAACCTGATTGACATAATAAAGGGAAAGACAACATCAGAAGTCAAAAGCCAGTGGGGAGGTGTAAAGAAATATTGGGAGGAAAGATGGGAGGGTGAAGGAAAAACTTGAATTATATTATAATTAGAGTAAGAACCTCTGTAGAAAAACAGAGTAGAATATAACGAAGTTTAGAAAGAGGATCAATGTACTGCAAAGTGGATTGTTAAAGTAATGGTGACTAAGAAACTGAGAAAGGTATCACATTAAGGGTGACAAAATAAAAGATATAACGATACACTCAAGGAAGTAAAATTTTGTAAAGTATGTTGGTGTTTATAGAGAGGTTAAGAGAAAGAGTGATATTCAGGAAGCTGGTCACTAAGGCCTGGGGGCTGGGTGTGGCCCCCAATGCCAATTCATCCGGCCCGTGAAGCCCTCGTCGTATGGGCGCATTTTACTTCCGCTTCAAGGAGCGAAGAGGGCTTCACAGGCTGGATGAATTGGCATTGGGGGCTGCACCCGTCCCCCAGGCCTTAGTTTGGGCACCACTGTTTTAGACCAAGACCTTGGACCAGTTTCTTTTCTCCTCTCTTATTATTTTTTCTGTAAGTCACCTTCCTATTTTCAAATTCCATTTTTCCTTCATGCAGAGGCATTTGCAAAGTTGCTTAACACACACCCCCGCCCCGCCCAGAAATTGTGGGACCAAGATGGAAATCGCTAACTGTCCTAGCTAATTACTTCAAGGCTTGGTTTGTGTCTGGTTTTGTCCAAAGAATACTGAACAGTTTTAAGTCCAGAAGGATGGATGTCTTATTACAAATATTATTGACTGCATGAGGAAGGGCTGGTTTTCAATGGAAATGATGGTTGTCTAGACAAGGGTTCTGCAAAGTTAGCTCTGCAGATGTTCTTGGACTTCAATTCCCAGAAGTCCTGATTAGCAGGTGTGCTGACTTGGGTTTCTGGTAATTGAAATCCAAGAACATCTGGAGAGCCATGTTTGCGGACCTGTGGTCTAGACTATAGCACTCTCCTTTGCAGTTGTGTGCATGTGAAAGCAATTTACCTGAGTATTTGCTTCATTTGTTAACTAGCTGTCAAATTCATTTGCTTAAAATATGGTACTAAATTGGACTGCTAGTCCACCTATAGTAGGTCCACTGAATCAATGTGATTGTTGAATAACATTTCCCAATAATTCAGTTTGTCAGCTCTAGGTGGGACTAACAATTTGATTTTACGCTTTTAAAGCAGCCTTTATTCTTAGAGATACTATGGTGGTATGCAAAAGTAGTCTTCCAAATACTGAGTAATATATTTCACCTATACTTTGGAACAATATAGTTTAGACACAAGTTTAATTGCTAGTGTGCTATTAATTCATCTTAGGTGCTTCTTTGTTAGATCAAGAGCAGTGAAAGCATACGAAAGTGAATGAAAAAAGACCATAAATGCAGAAATGTAGATTATTTTGGCCAATGAATGAAAAACTAAAATAAGATACTGTTACATCTGATCTGCGGTGGCTCAAGAGGTTGAGACACTAAACTCAATGACTGGAAGGTTGGAGTCCGATTCCCAAGCACTTCATATCTCTGTCCCAGGTCTTGCCATCCTAGCAGTTTAAAAGCAAGAAATTGAAAGTAGATCAATAGGGACCACTTCAGTGGGAAGGTAAACAGTGTTCCGTGTACTCCGGTGTTGAGGCATGCTTGCCACATGTCCATGGAAACATCTGCAGATGCAGTGCTGGCACTTTGCTATAAACAGAGATGAGCACTGAACCTTAGAGTCAAATATGACTGGATTTTGAGCAAGGGTGACCTTACATATGATCATTCAAGATAAAATAACAGATAAAAAAACAGTAACAAAGCAAAGGACTTCACAGTTGATTAACCGTAGCGAATGGTTTGAATCTGATACAACATTATTATTTAAAGCTGCCACAATGTGTAAAAGCAAGAGGGAAGCAGGAAATTAGCCTCTCTCTCTCTCTTCTTAAATGAAGTTTGGGGAGGGGAGATTGTGAGTTCCTCAGCTATACTGGCTAAGGGATTCTGGAACCTGTATTCTAAGGAAGTAACTTTTGCATGCTCTGCTTTTTACTATTTCACTGTTTGGTCACACTAGTTTGACATAAAGAAGACCCATCACACCAGCCCTTTCCCATAGAAAGAAACACTACTTATTTCCATCCTGGAAACGAAAAAGGATGAGGTATTTGAACATGAATTGGGTGGCGCCTTGTAGAGGTGCAAGTCAGAGACACCAGGCAAGGGATGGAGCAGCGTGATCAGAGGCAAGCAGGCTGATGCTCAAGGGCTGCTGGTTACACAATCCAGATGTTAAGGTGGTTGCTACCTCTGGGTTATGGACATGAGGCAGCTGCAACCCAGAGCTATGAGCAAGAAATTCCAGGAAATTACAGCCATGCCTCTCTGCTGACTCTTGAAGGACCAAATTACGTCGGAGGGAGAAAAGCTATGGTCTCGATTTTCCTCCCTCACTTAGAAAGAAAAGGAAAGAAAACAGATTCAGCTGCAGAAGGGTAAATTGGGAAGAATTGGCATTGGGAATATGAGCCATCCTTCCATGTACACAGTGTAATAATTCTTGAAATAATAAATCCTCTAGTTCAGTGAATTTTAAACATGGACCTCCAGATATTTTGGACTTCTGCTCCCAGAAGCCCAAACAATGTGCAGAGATTGTGGAAGTTGTAGTTCAACTGTCTGAAAGGTCATTGAGGATGAGGAAGAACAACTGCTCCATGTATACACACTACAATATGGAAACAATAAAAACAATGAAGAACTAAAACAGTGGTGGTGAACCTTTTAGAGACTGAGTGCCCAAACTGCAACTCAAAAAAAACCCCACTTATTTATCATAAAGTGCCAACACAGCAACAGGGGAAGTAAACACTCCCATTGGGCTATTGGGCAAAGGAGCGGGGTGAACTCTGTGCTGGGGGGGGAGGGAGGAAAGGCTCCCGTTGGGCTGCTGGGCAGAGGGGCGGGTGAACTCTGTGCTGGAGGAGGGAGGAAGCACTCCCATTTGGCTGCTGGACAGAGGGGTGGGGCAAACTCTGTGCTGAGGTGACTGCATGGGTGCCCACAGAGAGGGCTCAGAGTGCCACCTCTGCCATGCATGCCATAGGTTCGCTATCACTGGACTATAACATCTCAACAAATCAATACAAAGACTGAACAGTCACACTAATAACAAGCCCAGGAGAAACTGTGTAAATGGATATATCTTTTCAGGAGACATTTGAAAAGAGCAGTTTCTTCCTCTTGACCTTCATGTGGCAGGGAGTCTACCAAAGGAAGGACAATAACTGTAACAAGCCTCACTTTTATGATGTTACCTGATGGCATTCTTTTCGTTCTTACACACCTACACTCCACAGCCCCACTGTTCTTACACAAATCCCACATAATACCCTTCTGTAGATTTTAAGCAATTCCAAATTATAGATCTCTCTCAGTCCATTTTGATCCTCAATTGTAGATCATTCACTGAAAACCTGGGTGTTTTTCTATGCTCACTTAGCAGGATGGCACATGAATGGAGGAATCGCGGCTCACAGCTTAGACCAACCTGAATCTTCCTCCTTTCTTCTTTCTCTAACCAAGGTTGTTGTGGAGACGATACCAGTAAAGGTCATGTACAGGGGTGTAAACATTTTGAAGGAAAGTGGATTATCAGTATAATAGATATGCATTCCTCTGTAGGACTGTGAATACCACTGTTATTTATTTATTTATTTATTTATTTATTTATTTATTTATTTATTGAATTTATATTGAAGCCCTCTCAATGAAGTGACTCTGGGTGGCTCACAATTAACATTCAAGTATAAAATGTCCCCATAGTAATAACATCACAAAAACCCTTAAGCTTAAAACCATTAACAGCCCTTAAAATACCCTCCCCAAAATGCCACTGTTTAAAACTAAAGCTAAAACCCTCCGATGGTTTTCATATAAGTCAGTGTGAGGGGGCTGCCCCACCGCCAGCACCCTACACCTGTTGTGCTAGCAAGGTTTTTAACCTTTTTCTAAATGTCAATAGCTCTGCCTGGAGGTACAGCTTGGTCGGCAGGAAGATCCACAGGACCGGAGCAGATACCAAGAAGGCTCTCCTTCTAGTGCCAGAGAAATGGGCCTCTCTGGCAGATGAAACCATTAGGGAGCCCCTCCGGTCCACTCTGGTGAGACAGGCAGATGTCCTTGGGGTGATGTGGTCTCTTAAGTATCCTGATTTGAGCAGATCAAAACAGCATGCCTATTTACTCTTGATACTCAGGTATTATCTATGGTATGGGCAACTGCCTGATTTTGATCCTTGTGATCCTTGATCTTTAAACCAAAGAACACCTTCATATACAGGATTATTATCTCACAGCCTAACCGAATGAATACAGAACTGTCTTGAGTAAGGGAGAACACACAGGCTTTTGACAGAAGGGAAAGCAACATATGGCTATTCAGATGTTGGACAACAATTCCCATCAGCAGTAGATAGCTGAGTCAGTGAACAGAGATAATGGGAGTTGTAGTCTTAAGGCTAATTAGAAGGCCACACAGGTTTCTCTATTTGTGCGCCAATAATTATATGATGAAGAGAGACTACATGACTTTCCTGTTGTTGAATTGCCATGAAATATAAAATGTATCTCCCTAATGCTAGATCATAGTTGTCTTAGGAGCAGTGGTGGGCATCAGCAGGTTTGCACCAGTTCACCAGAACTGGTAGCAGAAATTCTGGCTGGCCCCACCCATCCAAGTTTTGAAAAAAAGTAGTCCTAATTTGGGTGGCCACAGCCACCATACCATGCCCACAGTGTGGAAGTAAAATTTTTTTGAGCCCACCACTGCTTAAATAAATAAAAACAAACATGTATAAGACACTGAACCAAAATGCTCTCCAAAGGCCAATAAAAGAAGCTAACACAAATTAGGCAAAGGAGAGAGAGAGAGAGAGGTTATGAAAGGAACAAGGGAGAAATCTCCCTTTGTGACTTATTAATTCAGTAGCATTGCGCCCAAACCCTTATTAATCTAATTAAGAGTAATCGTATTGTTTTCATTAAGCTTTCTGCTCCTCCAGCCTCTCTTGTTTCCTTCTCTGACATTGAAGACAAGTGAAAACAAGGCCCAAGGTCTTCTTTATTTTGGAAGAGGCTGTGCTATTGGACCCAAAAAAGTATAGGGATCGCACGTGAGGACTGTGCAGGGCTTCCTTGTTCGTAGTGATTGTTTCACTGCATAAAATAAATATGCCACAGTGAAATGTTCTGCTTCTTAGTTCAGACTTCATACACCATTGAAGCAGATTATAATGTAGCACAGGCAAGGCTTGGAACTTTGATCATTTCAATAGTTCAGTTTCTGCTGTATTGGCAGTACCAGTACAAGGCGGGCGACTGCTGCCTCGGGTGGCAGATATAAGGAGAGGGACAGGAGTCCCACCTCTACAGCTGTTTCTCTCTAAAAAATTTCAAACTCTGTTCTGTTCAAAAACAGAGCTATTGTATGTGCAGCATACAGGATGTCCTCTAAACCACCCTGGTGCCCTTAGGTTGTGGAGGAGGATGTTGTCCATAGCACTGGTACCTGGCAGTTAAATCAGCTTCTGTACATGGAATAAAGAGTCTGTTTGACAATTGGATCAGGCAATGAAATATTTTGGGCCAGTCTTCAGTGCTAGGGGCAGTAAATGTCTATATTTAGAATATATGGAGATACAGTACTTCATCCCAGTTCTGGAAGTTGATCTACAGTAAAGAGCTGAGCCTTTTCAGTGGTTACCCCAATTCTATTTTATTATCAGGAGGAGTTTAATCAGTGTTCTTCTTGTTTTCAGACACATTTTTAAAGCTCTCCTTTGGCCAGACAATGGAAGGGATGTGCTTCAGCTTTGGTACTACTGCTGAATACTGTATTATTTATTTGTTCAGATTTATATTTATATTGCCGCCCACTCGCCGAGGCAACTCAGGGCGTCTTACAGTCAAAACAGCAACAGTACAGTAAAAATCATAAAATACAATCTAAATACAAATACAACATAAAATACAAATAAAATTAGCTTTTTCAGAGGTTATTTGATTGTGAAACCAGGTGTTCATAAAACCTTCCAATTCATGTTGTAAGCCCATGGGGTACTGTGGCAAAACAACATAAAAATAATCATGACTGAAGGTACCTCTCACCCTTGAGATGTCAGTGAATTACTGCTCCAGTTGTCTCTTACCATTGATTGTGCTGGCTTGGGGTGATGAGGGTTTGACTCTCACCACAGATGAAGGGCACCAAGTTAGGTAAGGTTATTAGTTTGTTGGCATGTAATGACAACAGTGACTAATGTTATTGTTCATTTTATTGTTGTCCCACTTTTCTAAAGTAGGACTCAAGGTATCCATAGGTCTCCTAGGTTTCTCACCCAAACATTGAGTAGATCTATAGCTTCAGCACAGCTGCTGCACCCAAAACCATTGGATCATGTAATGATTACAGAGAAAAGTTACTCTTTTAATGTACAGTTCCTAAACCAGAAGATCATAGCCATAAGGGGCTGCAGTGGCTCAGTGGTTAAGAAGCTTGCCTTGTTAGCTGGAAGGCTGCCAAGTCAGCAGTTCAAGACCCAGGTACTGCATGATGGATTGAGCGTCTGTCTCTGTCCCAGCTCTTGGGGACATGAAAGGAGCCTCACTTGGGTGTTCCCTGAGTGGAGTTCCTTCCACAAAAATCCTTTCAACCCAGAATAATTTCTGACACAAAATTATTATTATTATACCCATGTGACCACTGGCTATGGGATTCTGAGAGCTGGAGCCCAAAAGAGAAGGTTGTATCATCTCTTCCCATTTATGGTTGTACTGTGCTTTGATAAAAGCTGAAAGGTCCAGAACTTATCAGAGTTTCTCTCTCTCTCTCAAGAATGTGTTAGCATGTTGCACGGCCAGACCACCCATCCTATATATGAAAGCTGACCAGACATGTAGTTCAATGGCAGAGGTGGGATAATGTTCCACCCACCACAACTACTAAATATAACTAAAAAAATGAACAAAGGTTATTGTGGCATCTTAAGAATTAACAAGTTTTATTTGGCCTAAATGTTCCTATACTGCAGGCCACTTCATCAGATGCATCCTGAAAACCCATGCCAAATAAAACTTCTTATGAAGAAGAAGGTGCTTGCTATTCAGATAAACCACTAGACCCATGATGGTGAACCTCGGCACTTCAAGTGTCCTTGGACTGCAATTACCAGAAGCCCAAAGTCAGTAATCCTGCTGACCAGGGCTTCTGGGATTTGAAATTCCAGAACAGCTGGAGTGCCAAGGTTCACCATCGCTGCACTAGACAATTGCATTAGGAGTCTGACATTTCGAGGGTTCCTGTGCAGAGAATTTGCAACAACTTCTTACAAGGAGTGGAAACTCATTTAGTTCAAATGGACAATCTCACTCTACACAAAGGCAAGTTAGGAGACCAAGTGGCTCAACATTGAGAGAACATGACATTTCTCCGGTATTCAGCAGGAATTAAGCAAGAAAATGACCCTCGACATCCTCTAGGAAACATGCACCAATGAGGACTTAAGTATGGCCAATGACAAAGGCAAGAAAGTGGCAGTCCAGGGTTTGATTGGGACGCAAAAGAAGAAGCAAGATTCCTGAGTCTAAGTGGTCATACGATTCTTTGCTAGTTTTGCTGCAACAGAATAACACAGTTACCACACAGGATTTTTAAAAATGTGACCTTCTGCATTGCTTATCACATTGCTTCCAGCTCTGCAGTTTCTAAGATGTTGCTGATCCTGAGATTCAGAATGCTTATTGGCAGTGAAAGATAATCATAATGTTATTGAAGCTAAAAAGGGTAATTTAGGAGACTCTTGCATGTGGACAACCTTTTAAACATTGAGACCCCCTGAAGTCTCCCTGAAAGTTTTCCCTTATGAAAAGGTACTCTGATCTTTGGTAAGACTTGCAAGATGCTTCACTATTTCAGTCAGAGATAATCTGGTGGATCTAAGAATGTATTTTATTTTTTAACTCTTATGTCTTGATTTTCCCTTTCTCAGCCCTCTAGATCAGGGATTCTCAACCCGGGGCCTGTGGGCTGGATGCAGCCCACGGCACCATTTCATGTGCCCCCCACACTGCCTCCATCATACCCAAAAGTGCCATGTAGTGGAAGAAGGGCAAAATGGCCATCTGGCCCCTGAAACTGCCTGAGGGAACGTGCCCTGGACCCCAGCTTTAAAAGGTTGAGAACTCATGCTCTAGACTCTGAAAAACTTGTACATCTTGAGCCTATCTACAGTTTTCTCCACTTTTCTTTAGAGAGGAAGCTAGACAATGAAATGTACAAGTCATCCTCCTGTCTTTCATTGGGATACCTGCTGAACACCCACAACTTCCAATGACATCATGAAAGGACACCTGGTGCAGCTGCCTTTTTCAGTTTTTAAGGTGGACATTCCAGCTTAGAAGATGCTAAAGAGCCCAGCCCTCTGTGCAATAACCCAGTGGATTCCATGTGATAGTTGGTGCATGAACTGGTAGAAGAGCTTGTGCGATGCTAATGAGGAAGCTGGTCAAAGATCAAAATGGTTTGCGATGCTCCTCTTCACAGTGGAAAATAAATGACAGGCATCACGAGCATCTCAGGCCAATGGTGATTCATGACTTATCTGGAAGGGAGAGAAAGGGATCTCACCTTGCCTTTTGGTTTGAAACTATGATTCATATGAGCCAGCTGGATGAACTTCCACAAATGCTTCTTCATCCCAGTGGAATGATGAGAGGCAGGTCAAGTTTCCCTTGGGCCCAGGTGTAAACAAGGTGTTTACCCAGCCGTTGCTTAGCCAGGATTGGGTAACAGCAAAGAAGAGAGAACTGCACAGCCTGAGAGGTGCATTTGAGCTCATGGAATTTCAGAGAATGCCTTTGTTCAAGCCGGATCAAAGAAAGGCACAGCCTCTCATTGTAAGTGATGTCCCATGTTTTATCCTAGGAAGGTCATCACCTCCCTGACAAAATGGGGACCTTCTGAAGTGCTTCTGAGAACATCTGGCCAAACACTACAGATATGGTTGCTCCTTGTCAGGAGCCTTTCTGATTGGGCAATTGGGGAAGTGATGCTCCAGGAAAATACATTTTCCAAGCAGTGTTCCTTACTGCCTTTGCTGCTGGGACCAATAAGCTGGGATTACTTATCTGTAAGTAAATTTATTCCCCAAGTGCAGTAAGAGAAGCCTGGAGGGATAAGTTCTTCGTGTCTCGCGAAAAATACTGATAATAAAGATACCTGTAGTGGTGCTGGAGGAGAGTTTTGAGAGTCCCTTGGACAGCGAGAACAAATAGCTCAATCTTAGAAGAAATCAACCCTGACTGCTCCTTAGAAAGTCAAGTAGCAAAGATGAAGCTTAAGTACTTTGGACATCAAATGAGAAGAGAGGATTCACTTGAGAAAGCCTTGATGCTAGGAAAAGTGGAGGGCAAAATAAAAAGGGGGCGGCCAAAAATGAGATGGCTAGATGGTATTGTAGAGACAATGGGCACAGAACTGAGTGAGTTGAGGAGGAAGGGTGGAGGACAGAAGTGCCTGGTGGTCAGTGGTCCATGGGGTCGCAAAGGGTCGGAATCGACTGTGCGACTGAATAACAACAAGTGGACCAGGATACTTAAGAGACCACATTACCCCAAGATAATCTGCCCGTCCTACCAGAGCAGACCGGAGGGGCTCCCTAGTGGTTCCATCTGTCAGAGAGGCTTGTCTCTCTGGCACTAGAAGGAGAGCTTTCTCTGTATCTGCTCTGGCCCTGTGGAACCTCTTGCTGACCAAGTTGTGTCTCCAGGCAGAGTGGCCAGCCTTCAGAAAGGGCATAAAAACCTGGTTAGCACAGTGGGTGTGGGGTGCTGCCGGTGTGGTAGCCCCCCCAGCTTATATAAGGTTGTCCTGGTTTAATATTATAGGGAGGGCATTTTAAATTGGTTCTAGTAGTTTAAAAAGTTTTAAGTGTTTAACTGTGTATGATGGGGTGTTTTATATTTTGAATTTGTTAATGTCAATTGTGAGCCACCCCGAGTTGCTTTGGCAACAAAGGCAGCAATACAAATACAGTAAATAAAAAAAAATAAGTGGAAGAGGCCAAACACACTAATGGAAACAGTTTGCTGCTGTACCTATCTTGTTTATTATTTAATCTGCATTTATTCAATGTGTAGCCAACCATTACAGGATTCAAGACAATAAGATTAAAACAAGAACCAGTGAAACATATATACATATGAAACACAGTGGCTGAAATCCTGTTGCTTAGTGTAGTGAATCACATAAGAGTGGACACATTGAATCAGCTGGATTTGGTGAATCAACTCTTCATAAATTCTGCTTATTTCAATGGGCCTACTCTAGTTGTGACTTACTACACTAAAGTTTGTCAGAATTAGATTAGATCCATTTTGATCAATGGAGGAATTGACTTACTATATTCTCACTGATTCCGTGGCCTACTCAATTCAATTTGCTATAGCAGGGTTGCCCAAACTGTGGCCCAGGGGCCAGATCTGGCCCCTGATGCCAATTCATCTGGCCCACACTGCCCTTGTTGCTCCCGTACAGGTGCATTTTATTTCTGCTTCAGGAAGCAGCATGGGTGGTGCAGGCGGAATGAATTGGCATTGGGGGCCAGATCTGGCCCACAGGCCACAGTTTGGGAACCCCTGGTTTAAGCAGAGAAAATGGCAGCTTAAAATCTATCTCATCCTGTTGCAAAACAGATTGCAAGGTGCGTTGTACTTCTGCTTCCAGCAGGAGGAACCATGTGACTGGCCCACTGAACCACATGATCAGCCCTTGGCCTGAAAAGTTTGGGCACCCCTGTACTATGGAAAGCAACAGCATTCCAACCAATTAAAGACAGATTAATAAAAAGCTGCTGAAGCCCTTTCCAGTTCACACTCAAGTAGATTTAAAAAAATGTTTCAATGAAAAAAGCAATGCCTGTTAGTGGAAGGATAATGTCCTAGCAGAGCATTTCAAAATTTCTGAGTGACCACCAGAAAAGACCTGTTTATAAAAAGAACTCCACACAAAATGATTTGCAAGTAGATTTCACAGGTGACTGTTTCAAACATTAAGCTGATATACCCTTCTATTAGTAAAGTGAGATTTAACTAGGTATAACAAAGCTGCACACCTCTTTTAGACTGTCTCTTTTTTTCCTTCCAGCCTCCTTCCTCTGTGAACATTTTGTAGAATTTTACTTTTTCAAATGTTGATGCCAGTAAAGCATAGAAAATACAGAGTGTCCCAAAAACTGTATACACAGGCAAAATTGCATAACAACAGATATTTTATAACATGTTCGTCAAGAATGGAGAAGTCTTCGTGTGTGTGTAACAAGAAGTGACCAACACATAGAGAATATTTTGTAGGGATTTTGTAATATTTTGTAATGAAATAATTTGTCAATAAAGGTATTGTACATTTAGTCACAGTTCCCCATTTTTCCTATGCACAATGATTCTTAGGACACTCTGTATTGTTAATGAAAGCAATGATTCTCCTGAATAAAGCTTTATAACACGGTTTCCCAACCTAAGGCCCATGGGCCAGATCCAGCCCATGGCACCATTTTATGTGGCCCCTACCCCTCCAAGAGCATTCAAGAAACAAAATGGCTACCCCTTTGAAGCTATTGGGACAAAATGGCCACTTCCATCGTGCAGGCAGGGCTGTCTAGCCCTTGAAGCTGACTGCTAGAGCATGACCCCACCCATGGCTTGAAAAGGTTGGAGACCCTTGCCTTATAGTCTCATAAGAGGGCATTACAGGTTAGATGTTGTGCTGGTGTCCATTCTTCTGGTTAGGTTTCTACATTTACTGCCTTTGAGAACTATACACTCTGTCACGCTCCCCAACCTGTTCTTCCAGCCCATAGGAGGATCCTGCGGTGCCTCCAGATTGCAGGAGAGGCTCAGCCTGGAGCCCTTCCCGCTTCACAACCTACCAAGAAGTCTGGAATGTAGCAAAGCCAGCCGCATCCTGCCAGCCTTCTCTTGGAAGCCTCTGGCTTTCATCTTTCCTGGTCCTTCCTAATGTGCGAGGATGCCTGCGGCAGGCATTGAGGGCAGAAGAGGAGGAGGAGGGGTTGGAGGAAATGAAAATATTGAGATAGATGAAGAATGATCGATACTGTCTGATCTTAATGATTGTGTCACCTTGATTCTAATCAGGTTTCCTTGGAAGCAAGTCCAATGGATTTGACTGCAGCCTTGAAAAATAGGATAATTAGTGGAGGAATCAGGAGATACATCAGGCTTTAGGCATAAGAGATTGGGGTTTTTCTTTGGCAAGTGGATTCACTGGTTTCTTTCATGTCACTCACTGGCTTTCAGTCTCAGTTTCTCATTTGTCTGGGAAGGAAGGTCTTGTTCATGAATATTATGCACATGGGGCTCCGGTGACAAAAGACGGGAGATTCTGGGAATTACAGTCCAATAAAACAACAACACACCCAACATTTCCAAAGTATATCCTAACTCTCCAACTTATTGTGAACTAATATGTATGACACTTTTCACTTGTCTGAATATAGAAATTCCAAGAAAAACATTATTTTAAATTATATGGGAGAAGGTTTAATACGTGTTTTACTGGCCTTTCCATTCTGTTGTGGTGCATTTCCTTGTATATCATGTGGTGGCTGGGAAATAGATCACAATGGACCACCCTACAAATAATTCACATTGAGATCTGTTTACCCATGTCGTTTGTTGTCTCTGAATGAAAAGTACAGATTTCTGTTAGGGTTTTTGTGTGTATATCAACATAGATGCTATTCCAGTGATGGGATGTAACAGGTTCTCACCAGTTCTCCAGAACCGGTAGTAACGTTTCCCAGTGCCCCGGAGAACCGGTAGCAGCTTTTGTGGGGAACCACCTTCGGGGCTTACCTTTTCACTGGTTGGGTGTATTTTAATGTATTTATTTATTTATTTATTTAATTTATTTATGGGTTTGTGTTATGGGTGGGTGGGTGGGTGGGTTGAGGTGTGTGTTTGTATATGTGTGTGTGGTTATTTTTATTTTATTTTATTATTATTTTGTGTTTTTGTAATTTTTTTTCTTTGGCCCCACTCACAACATCATGACATCATGATGTTAGCTCCGCCCACACTGATGATGTCACGGTGGGGTAGTAAATTTTTTGACATCCCATCACTGTGCTATTCGCCAGTTACGTGTGTTCCTAGACTGGGACTCCTTGCTCACGGTCACACATGCCTTGGTCACCTCCACACTTGATTATTGTAATGCGTTGTACATGGGTCTGCCCTTGGTGACCATTCAGAGGCTACAGCTGGTCAGAATGCGGCTCCACGGGCAGTGATGGGATGTGGGCGTTATGCCCATGCCTCACCGCTGCTGAGGGAGCTGCACTGGCTCTGGGTGCAATTCAAGGTGCTGGTTATTACCTTTAAAGCCCTACATGATAGTGGACCAGGATACTTAAGAGACCACATCACCCCAAGGACATCTGTCTGTCCCACCAGAGCAGACCGGAGAAGCTCTCTGATTGTGCCATCGGCCAGAGAGACGCACCTCTCTGGCACTAGAAGGAGGGCCTTCTCTGTGTCCGCCCCAGCCCTATGGAACCTCCTTCCAATAGAGTTATGCATGCAGACAGAGCTGCTGTCCTTTAGGAAAGGAGTAAAAACCTGGTTGGCAGGTCGGGTCTGGGGGATAGATGGAACAATATCCCCAGCTGGTTGGATGATTTGACACACACACACACCATGCCCCTTAGCTGCAACTCCTAGTTTTAATCTTTTAATCTTCTTTTTTTTTACTTTTAATCTTTTAATTAGTTTTAAATTGTTTGATTGTTATTAATGACATGCGTCACTTCGGGGAGGGAAGCGATAAACAAGCATGAATAATAAATAAATAAATAAATAAATAAATAAATAAATAAATTGGAAATATTCCCTTTCTGACTCCAGCTCTTGGGATTTCCTTAGCCAGTATAGCCATTGTACAAAAAGTAACATTTCAAAACTATCCATATAAACTATTTTTATTTATTTAGTATATTTCCAGATACCGCATATCTGGAAAATGGAAAATTCACTTTGCTGGGGTGACAACAGTCAATAAAAAAGGAACAAACAACTCAAAAAGCACAAAACCTTCCTAAGTGACGGCAACATAAAATATCAATAAAAATCAAGTTATAAAATTTTGAGTCCCAAAGTAGACAAAAATATACAAGAAGCCAGTAAGTAAGAGAGGAGATGTCCTTGTCTGCCTCTCTGCAAAGTCCTCTCTTTAAGGTTTTTAAAAAGCTGCCCAAAGACAACTTTAGAGCTTCTTGCAACTCTACAGGGAGAGAGCATTTCATAACGGAGGCGTCAACACCAAGAAGGCTCTCTTCCTAGTTATAGTCTTTTTTGCCGTTTTTGGTATCAACACTGAGAAGTCTCTCTTCCTAGTTATACCATTGGCCTTTATTATTTATTTATTTATTTATTATTTGTTCGTATTTCTCCACCGCCCCTCTCACCGAAGTGACTCAGGGCAGTTTACAAGTAATAAAGAAACAAAAAAAAACCCTTGACAATAAAACACAAACACTACCTAAAACCCTCAAAACTGTTAAAATTAAAATTTAAAATTAAAATCTAAAAAAGATTAAAAGCACACCAAATGCTACATCTTACTAATTAAAAAAGTAGAGGGAGAGAGGGGCTCAGATCATCCAGCAAGCTGGGGTCATTATACCTCCCGTACCCCATACCTGCCCCACCAGCCATGTTTTTAGATTCTTCCTAAAGGGCAGCAGCTCCGTCGGGAGACGTAGCTCCATTGGCAGGAGGTTCCATAAGGCAGGAGTGGACACAGAGAAGGCCCTCCTTCTAGTGCCAGAGAGGTAATAACCAGCACCTTGAATTGCACCCAGAGGTAATAACCAGCACCTTGAATTGCACCCAGAGACATACTGGCAACCAGTGCAGCTCCCGAAGCAGCGGTGAGGCATGTGCATACCGCCCACATCCCATCACTGCCAGTGCAGCTGCATTCTGGACCTGTTGAAGCCTCCGAATGGTCTTCAAGGGCAGCCCCATGTAGAGCGCATTACAGTAATCAAGTCTGGAGGTGACCAGAGCATGTGTGATCATGAGCAAGGAGTCCCGATCTAGGAGCTGGCATAACTGGCGAATCACATGAAGTTGTGCAAAAGCCCTCCTAACCATGACTGCCACCTGCTCTTCGAGCCTTACCTGCATGATCAGGGTCACCATTTTGTCCCAACAGCTTCAAAGGGGTGGTTATTTTGTTTCTGAAATGCCCTTGGAGGGGTGGGGGCACATGAATTGGCACCATGGGCCAGATCTGGCCAACAGGCTTTAGTTTGGGAACCCCTGGTATAGATAATATAAACAATTCTCTCATGTATGGTATAGTGCCATACCTGATTTCTTATTTGTGTGTATGTGTGTATAACTCTCAGTACTGTATTACTTTCCCATGTAACATACAAGCTATGGACTTCTCTTCTAACTTTCAGGCATATTATTCGATAGAGTTTCACCTTTGAGCACAGAATATGAGCCCCCCCTGGCATAGAATTTTGGATTCTTGGCATAAAATACAAGAGGATTTCTTTTCCCTGAGTTTTGGCACAGAGTGTTGCTTTATTGTGGAGTTTAATTACTCAGCTAATGTTCATGCAAGAAAATTGCCAAGTGCTCCGTAATCATTTAGTGTGATTATTATGGTGATTATAACACAAGGAAACTTGATGCAGTCAATCTGCCCATCATATTATCACGTTCTGCAGCTTTATGAAACCCTCAGGGCTGGAATTTAAAATGCAGAGTTTTGGATCTCTCAGGTATGAGATGAAAAGTTTGTGTTTTGTAGGAGCCAGCTAAGATATTTGCCTAGAAAGAAAGATTCTAAATTGCAAGGTGGCAGTTTGGATGAAAAATTCTCTCTTCCTCACCCAATATAAATAGTTGTTTCCCTCCTCCTGGGCAAATACATGTCTATGTGTTTGGGTTTTGGAATAGATTCTGAAAACTATATATGGAAAATCAAATTAGTTTTATATTATTTTTCTGGCACTGCAGACCTGACCGAGTCTGCCTTGCAGGTGCTTACAAATCAACAACAAAAGTAGATCTCAATTTCAGGTTTTCTACAATGATCTACCTTAACTCACAGATTCATTACACTCTTGGCTAATGTTCACATCCCTTTAAGGTGCCATAATGTGGTACGTTGATGTGTTTGTTTGTTTGTTTGCTGTGGCAGACAAGCAGGAATATCATCGCTCTTTGAAAAAGAAAGGAGCTGATGACTATTTTGACCCTTGAATGGATAAAGTTATTTAAATGTTTAGAGTCCCAGGAGTGGGAAATCTGTGGCCTTGAGGGAAGTCTGGGCTTCTGGGAATTGAAGTCCAAGTATAACTGGAGCAGTGGCATAGGGTGGGTTTAGGTGCCCAGGGCCTCAGGCCAAACTTGCCCCCCCCCAGGTAGGAAAGTTCTACCTTGCCAGGCTAAGAGGTGGGGCGCCCTTGCGCCTGGGACCCCAATGGTGGGCTCACCGTTGGGCCCATGCTGCACCACCCCGCCCCTCGCTGTCAGGGTCCCAGGCGACGTGGCTCCCCTGCCTCCTAGCAATGGTAAGGCCCAGGGTCTGGGGCGGCGTGGTGCAGGTCTAGTGGGGAGCCCACTGTCAGGGTCCCAGGCATGAGGCTGCCCTGCCTCCGAGCCCGGCAGCGGCAGCTAGTCTGCCTTTGGCGGCAGCAGCACCCGGGAAGCGAGGCCGACGGTCGCTGCAGCCCAGCATGCGTGGCTGGAGGACCTCCCCCTGCAAGGCCTGGCTGGTGCTGCTCTGGCTGTGGGACCGCAAAGACCACCAGCCTCGCTTCCCGGGGGCCACCGCCGCCAAAGGCGGATGAGCTGCCGCCGCCAGGCTAGGAGGCAGGGCGGCCGCGCACCTGGGACGACAACGGTGGGTTCGCCACTGGGCCCACGCTGCACGACCCCAGCCCCTCGCCGTCAGGGTCCCAGGCGGCGTGACACCCCTGCCTCCTAGCCCAGCAGCAGCACCACCACCCAGGAAGGTGGGAAGTGAGGCCAGTGGTCATTGCAGCCAGAGCAGCGCCTGCCAGGTGTTGGCCTGACCAGTGCTGGGCTGTGACGACCGCTGGCCTTGCTTCCCACCTTCCTGGGCACTGCTGCAACCTCCGGGTGACAGAGGGGAAGTCCGAGGCAGTGGCATCACCTTCCCCCAAGTGGTGCCTGGGGCAGACCACCCCCTCGCTATACTTCTGACCTGGAGGCCCAAGGTTGGGAAGCCCTGGCCTAGAGGAAACAGGCTAATCTTCCAGGTGTTCTTGGACTTCAATTTCTAGAAGCTCAGGTTCCCCTCAAGGCCACAGTTTCACCATCCATGGTAAGACGCTACTTGGCACTATAATTAGTTATGCAGATGGTAGCTACTTGTTCATCATGAAGAAGACACAGAAGGAAACAGTGTTTTCCAAAATGTGCTACGTGTAGACACAAATATAGAAATAATTATTAAAACACAAGATGGCTCCCCATAATGGGGAGGGTGGTGAACCAATGACTGGTGGCTATGCTTGATCCATCCACCACCCAGACAATTTCAAAGCTTCTGTTTTCTCTTTTCATGTCCTTTTAAAAAAACTTATTAAACCAGATTTGAACCAGACAACTCTTAAAACAGCAGATCATTTCAGTGAAACAGAGGACTGTAGGACAAATGGCCACCCTCGTATTTGAGTGGAATAATGCATTTTTAAAAAATCATCACCTTGTCTAATATATTGTCTAAGCCTGGTGTGAGGAACTTTGGCTCCTCTAGATCAGGGCAGCCAACCTTTTTGCTGTTTTTTGTGTGCCGTTTTTCTGGGAGTTTTTGCCTGTTTTCGGCTGCTTCCGGCACATTTTTGGCGTGTTTTCTATGTGTTTCTGGCACATTTTTGGTGCATTTTCAGCACTTCTAGTGGCAGCGGGGTCCTCACCATGGGCTGGATTAATTGGTGCAATGGGCTGGATCTGGCCCATGGGCCATAGGTTTGGAACCCCTCCTCTAAATCAGTGATGGCCAACCTTGGCACTCCAGGTTTTCTTGGACTTCAATTCTCAGAAGCCCTAAACAACAGGAGTGCTGACTTGGGCTTCTGGTAATTAAAGTCCAAGAATACCTGGAGTGCCAAGGTTGGCCATCACTGCTCTAGATCAGTTGTTCCCAACGTGGGGCACACACACACTACAGAGGGGGCTTCAATTCCCAGAAGCCTAAGTCAGTACATTGGCTGATCAGTGCTTTGGAGAATTGACTTAGGCTTCTGGGAACTGTCTAAAAACCAAAGGTTGGGAAACACTGCTCTAGATGTTTGAAACCTCATCCCCTTTCAACCCCAGAGAATGTAGCCAATTGTGAGAGTTGTACTCCAAAACATAGAGATAAAAGTTTCCACCATAATTTGAAATAAGTTTTTCTGGACTACTGTTCCCAGAGTTTGCTAGTGCTAGCTTTCTATATCTCTCTTTTAATGATGAAGCATTAAAACATATCTTCCCACAGCAGCCTGAAGAAAATCTTTATCACTTCTGAGAAAGCTTTGCATTGTCTACAGCAGCCTTTTGTGATTTAGTGCTTTCCAAATGGATTGGACCACATTTTCACTTCCACCAACCTGTGACCATTCCCATGGGGTAATGGGATTAGTAATGTGAAACCTCTGGAAGGCATGGATTAGGAAAAGCTGGTTTGCAATGAGTGGTGGTAATTTTACAGAACAACAAAAAAATAATAATCTGGAGATATCACAGAATGGACGCAAGACCTTTTCCAAACATAGCATGCCCCTCTGTCACTGAGTCAATCATATAAACTGACTTCAAACGATTAGTTGGCTGTAGGGTAGCCACTTATATGTTGTGTAAAAAGATGACAAAAATAATACCAATTTGCATAAAACTGTAAAAATTCATTTATGTGCTATTTTTGTAATGTGCTATCAAGTTGCTTCTTGTTTATATCGATCCAAATAGGATTGCCAAAGTATTTTTAGATGTTCAATAAATGGTTTACCATTGATACCTCTCACCCAGTGTGCTTCCCTAGCTGAATGGGGATTTGAACCTATGTCTGCAGTGGCTTAGTGGTTAAGACACTGAACTTGATGACTGGAAGATCGACAGGTCAGCAATTCAAGATCTGAGTACTACATGATGGAGTGAGCTCCTGTCTCTGTTCCAGCTTCTGCCAGTACTAATGTCTCAAATTGCTGACCTGCCAACCTTCCAGTCGTCAAGTTCAGTGTCTTAACCACTAAGCCACCGCAGTTCCCAGAATGAAAGTTACAAAAGGATTAAACAAAGAGCCCCAAATCCAATCTTCAGAACAAAGGCAAAATATTAAAATACTGAATATAGATTTTAGCCTCTAAGTCCCTCTTCAGACCTCCTCCACTTACATTTTCAGAAGCATTCCCTTTGTTTGATGGGAGTTTGATTTATATGCCTCACATATGAATGAGTAGCATCCTTTAAAAAGCCATTCATTTGTTTTGCTGAGTGATTGGAAGGGAGTTTTGTCTGCAAGAAGCAAGGATAAGTAAGTGTATGTGCTCAATGGAAGAAAGGAAAACTGGGCCCTGACTTAAAAGTATATTTGGCTAAGCCTTACGTATTACAAATTGTTCACTGGAAAAGCTTTCCAGTCTTTGGCAGAAAAGACTACAATCATAGTTACAAACCAGGATACATTTGGCTGGAGAAAGATATGAACTCCAGAGAAGTTTTGAAAGAAAATTTGATTAGCAAACATTGGTTGAAATCCTGTTGCTTAGCATAGAAAATTGCACTAAAGTAGGATCATTTGAATCAGTGGAATTTATGGAGGGTTCACTCAACAAACCACTGCTGATTCGGTAGGCCTATTGTAGTGCAACTTGCTGCATTAAACAAAAGGATTTCAACTATTGTCTGTTAATGTTAAAATGAGATGGCTAGATGGACCATAGAGCTGGTCAGGTTGAGGAGGATGGTGGATGACAGAGGTGCCTGGTGGACAATGGTCCATGGGGTCACAAAGGGTCGGAATCAACTGTGCGACTGAACAACAACAACTGTTAATAACAGATAGTGGAAATAGTTTTGTAAACCTAGTTGTTTCTGGCCTGAAAGGTGCTTTGTAAAACTGGCTTTATATTGATGCTTAAAGAGAACCAGGACCTGGACAATCTGTTCAGAAAGAGCCAGAGCTATTTATGTATTTTCTGAAATTCAACTAGGCTGGCCGGAAAAGTTACTTTTACAGCATGTTTCAATAGGTGGTGCTGTTACTCAGAGCATAATCTCTCACCAAAAGTTAAGTGTTTCAGAAGAGGGTAAACTGTAGGTTGAAATTCAGCACCCACTTTGGGGTGCGGGAGGAAAAAATCCCATCAAATTTGACAGATTTTATTTCTGAATGTTGCAGTGGATGTTCTGCAAGCTTTATGGGGCAATCGTATACTTATTTGGAAGTTAGGCCTATCGAAATAATGGAATTTAAACTCAAATAGGTTTATCAACAGGCTGTAGAAGAAGTTGCTATTTGGCTCCTAGGCAGCCAAATATCTACAACTGGTCCCATTCTGGTGAAAAGGCACACAGTATTTTTCCTCTTCTGTCATCACACCATAATCTGCCAGATGCACTGGTAAGGATCTTTATGAATCCAGCCAACAACCATGTGTGTCTCCAGATAAGTAAGATGTAGAAAATTAAAAGGACCTGAACAGACAGCTATGTTGCAAATACTAGCCCTGGAGTCTGCTTTTCCTCTTTCATTTCCTAGAATTCTGTCTAGGGTTTGTTTTTTATTTTTTTGCAGCACAACAGAGCCCTATGAACAAATCTAGAAGAGTAAAACAGTTTATTTTTCACGTTTCTCACCAAGCAAGGAAAGAACTGGTTTTCTGTGTTTAAGTGTTGTGTATGTGTGTTATGTGCAATTTTTTTTCTTTCGTGTCTCAATCAAACCTTGGACTGCCAAAGTGAAGCCACTTCCTTGGCTTTGTCATTGGCTAAACTTAGGTTCTCATCGGTGCAGGTTTCTGGCAGTAATCGGCAGACCAATAAATGAGCTAGATTCCATATCTCTCTATATTCACACCACATGTTGTTGTGTGCTAGCAGCCCCACTTGAGTATGTTGGTCTTACATTTAGGGACTCCAACCCTCAGCCTATTCAGAGTCCGCCAAGTGATGTAGGGAAGGTTGAGTTCCTCAGGTATATTCTCCTTTAATTATGTTCCTTGCCCAGTGAGTTCCTTCCTCAATCTTCTAATTTGGTTTTGCACTTGTATACTCTCAAGAATGTTTGTTCCTGCCATAAAGCTCTTCCTGGATTTGAGCAGACTGACTTGAGGCTCATATGCGTTCAGAGGATGTTGAGGGTCATTCCCTTGCTTAGTTCTCTGTTTGTTGTGATAAAATGTGTGAGAGAGTGTGTGTGTGCTGTGGAATAAATTTCTACATCCATGCAAGGCATGTGGAATAAAATACTTACTATGGACTTGTATGATCATAGAATCATAGAGTTATATAGCTGGAAGGTCACCAAGGGTCATCCAATCTAGCTGCCTACAAATTCAGGAAATCTACAGACGCGCAACTCAGGAAGGTGATCACCTAACATCTGTTTGGAAACACCTAAGACAGGTGACCTCATCACTTTTGGAACAATCTTTGCTCCACTGTTGAATAGCTTTTGCTATCAGGAAATTCCTTCTTATGTTTAGTCAATATCTCCTTTCTTATAAACAGAGAATAATTCAGCACAGTAACTAACAAAGCACAGTGCACAGCATAGGGAATCTTTGCCTTTTTGATGTTTTGGAAGTCAGTTCAATGTAAGCCCCAGCCAATAACCACCATAGCCAGTGGTGAGGAGTAATTGGAATTGTAGTACAATAGCATCTCAAGGACCAAAATGATAACAGTAATATTATTATTGTGGGTAATGGAGGGCATAATGGCATCTACCCTTCTATCCCATTTTTACAGCAATACTGGTATATAGCAATTTGGATTATGTAACAATAATAGTTATATATAACTTTCTGAATGTTTGTTTTTAAAAGTTTTTTTAATCTGCACATTAGCAATGTAAAGCAGTTGGCAGATGTGCAGAGAGTCAAAACCAAGGTTTTGATTGCAAAATGGAAAAAGGGTACAAAGTGATTTTTGCCATCTTTGTCTCATGTACAATTTAAATTGTTGATAGACAGGCTTCATGAGCCACAGATCAAGCTCAATTTTTCTACTATTTGCCTGGTTTTAATGCCATATTAGCGCTGGCTCTTCGGCTTAGAAACAGAGATGAGCACTGACCCCTAGAGTCTGATGCGACTGGCTTTCGAGCAAGGGAAACCTTTAATGCCATATTTGCCTGATGAAAAGTTCTGGAGACCTTTGAAGATCATCTTAATTATAACATTATAGTGGTGTTGGAGGAGAGTTTTGAGAGTCCCCTGGACAGCAAGGAGAACAAATAGGTCAATCTTAGAAGAAATTAACCCTGACTGCTCCTTAGAAGGTCAAATAGTAAAGATGAAGCTAAAGTACTTTGGACATCAAATGAGAAGAGAGGATTCGCTTGAGAAAGCCTTGATGCTGGGAAGGGTGGAGGGCAAAAGAAGAAGGGGACGACCAAAAATGAGATAGCTAGATGGTATTGTAGACACAATGGGCACAAAGCTCAGCAAGTTGAGGAGGATGGTGGAGGACAGAGGTGCCTGGCGGACAGTGGTCCATGGGGTCGCAAAGGGTCGGAATCGACTGTGTGACTGAACAACAAAAGTTATCCACTATAGTAATGGATCAACCTTAGACAGGTTCAGAAGCTTGGATAACTTCTTGAAAGTTTGGACTGAAACTCAGAGTGGATACCTCTTGACACTGTGTCTAATAGTGTCCTTGGAGATTTCTTTATTATAAGATAAAGGAAAACTAGTTGGTAAAAATACTGATGTTATGGAAGGTTGCAAAGGTCCTTTTGCTTTGGTTTTACACCTTTGGTTTGACAACAGATGGCTTTTGTAAACAACACATTGGAGAATCTGCTGTTAATTGTAGATGGTCAGGAAGTAAGATTCCTCAGATTTACTCAAGGTGGCTTTCCAAGTATACTTAAAAGAATATTGTCTCTTACACCATGGAGAATGAATAGCTTTCAGTATCTCCCAGTGTTCTTTGTTATATGATTGTTTTCTTTTGTTTTTTCAATGGGGCAATAATATCACTTGGTACTGAAGCAACAACATACACCTTGTGTTTCTTGACTAGCAGAGTTATTATAATATTTCTGGGCATTAAGAGCATCCCAAAGAAACCCTGTGTCTCAACAAGAGGTAGCATTGCGCACCAATAGGAAAGGCAGTGTAAGAAGGAATATTTCAAGGGAAGGCAGGAAAGTGGCTTTTGCTGCCAACACCCAACCCTTTGGAATAAGCAGCAGGTGGCTGGGTGTCAAATCCACCCGTCTTGCACGTAGATCACTACGTTGCTGTTCAAAGGCACTGAATGAATGATTGACGACTTGCAGCCCTCTAGGCACAGCCGTCCTGAAAACTGGTGTGTGTATGTGTGTGCGTGTGTGTGCATGTGCATGTGTGTGTGTGTGTGTGTGTGTGTGTGTGTACTTGGTAACTCATGTGCTATGATTTTCCTCTGGCTCCCAAACACTAGCATCAGGAAGACTACATTGCAAGTTTCCTGGAGCAGCAAGGTTTATCTCAGGGTGGGGGTTGAGAGGGAGTGCAGACGGAAAAGCTGTGATCATTGAATTGTGTGAAGAAGAAGAAGAAGAAGAAGAAGAAGAAGAAGAAGAAGAAGAAGAAGAAGAAGAAGAAGAAGAAGAAGAAGAAGAAGAAGAAGAAGAAGAAGAAGAAGAAGAAGAAGAAGAAGAAGAACTAAATGCCTTGATCCATTCCAGTTTGGGTTCAGCCTCAACATGGGACTGAGACAGCATAAGTGCAGGAACTATGCCCGAGTGGGCATAGTAGCTGAATGGCAGCACTACACAGAAAGCCTATTCGAGGAGAGTCCATATATCAAAGTTCAAAAGGCAAACCAAAGTCTGGTTACTGGTAGTCCGAGCAAGCATCTAATCCAAAGGGTTTCCAGGGGCATTATCAGGGTTGGCAGAGAAGTCAGGGTCATGGCAGGCAGGTCAGGGTATAGGCAGGGAGTCTGGAGTTGAGCAGGGTGTTAGTCTTTGCATGAGAGTTGTACTGATGCTGGAAGGTTGTAACAAGCTTGCTTATAAGCCTCCCAGCTAATCAGTATCAGCTGGGAGCCTTCTTTGGTACTTCACTCTAGCTTGCCTGCATCTCAGGTGTAGCTCCTTTCTGGACCTTTCCCTGACTGAGGGCTGATCACTGTCTGAGTCAGATCCCTGATCTGACAAATCAGCTGCTGGGGGAAACAGACTTGGGCCAGGCACAGGCTGAGATCCCTGGCTCAGGATATCTTCAGGTTCAAGTGCAGGCAGAACTTAGCTGGGCATAGGGAGTGCCCTGATCCAGGCCATCCTCAGAGTCTGACAAGTCATCCTGCTGGATGACCTTCTGAGAGAAACTGAGCAGTAATAGGCTTCTCTTGGATTTCTCAGTGGCCTTTGATACCGTCAACCACGGTATCCTTCTGGACAGGCTTTCGGGGTTGGTGACAAGGCTTGGTCTGACTCTGGTCCTTCCTGACAGAGCGTGTGTTGAGAGCACAGCTGGGGGAAGAGTTTTCAGATCCTTGGGTACAACAATATGGGTTACTACAGGAGTCAGCTATTTCCCCTATGCTATTTAATATCTGTGTAATATCAGGATGAGGTCATCAGGAGATTTGGAGTCTGCTTTCATCAGTATGCTGGTGATGATATACAGTTCTATCTCCCCCTTTCCACTTTAGGAGTGGATGTTGTTCACACCCTGGAGAGATGCCTCGAGGTAGTCATGGAATTGATGGAGGATAATAAGCTGAATCTGAATCCAGATAAGACAGAGGTTATGCTGGTTGGGAAATAACTGGTCTCAGGTTGGAGAATCTCCCTCATACTGGGATGTGTGACTCTTCCTTTTAGGTAGAGTATACATAATCTGGACATGCTACTTGACCTGGACCTGTCTATGGAGCACCAAATATCATCTGTGGTCAAGTCCACTCTCCATCACTTGTGTTGCATTGTCCAGCTTTGCCCACTCCTGGACATGAAATCTCTTAAGATCGATTACTGCAATGCTTTCTACATGGGGTTGCCCTTGAGGCTGGTATGGAGGCATCATCGGGTACAAAATGCAGAGGCTAGACTATTTACTATCATCCGTGACTTAGCTAGACTGCATTGGTTGCCTGTTATAGTCCATGCCAGATTCAAGGTCCTGATGTTAACATATAAAGCATTTAACAGTTTAGGACCAAGCTATCTTCAGGAACACTTTTTCCTAAGATATTGGACCTGAGCACTTAAGCTCTTAAATCATGCATCCAGAACTTGATGGATGGCTAGGTAGAGCAGGGAAATGGTTGTGATGTTTCCTTCCATACATGGTAAAGCAAAATATGATTTTTGTTTTTAAACCCCTGAGTCATGTGTACTCCCCCCCCCCAATCAAATCTTGGAGTAGAGAGGATTACATTTCAACATTTGAATGTGAATTCTGAAATGTTATGAAATATCAAATTTAAGCAAAATTTCATCTTGGGTGTTTTTGGGGAAACATGAATAAGTATGTGTCCCTGGCTCTGGACAGGATTAATAGTCATTCTTGGAGCAAATAAAGCTCAGCAGAAGTTCCAAAGGAAAATATTTTGGAAATAATAACTCAATGAGAGAAAGTTGGCCACAAAAACAAGGAGTCAACATATATGGTCTTCTAGACTTGCTTCTTTGCCACCTGCTCTTTGATTGTCTGTTTAAACACATAAGCATTAGTCACACAACTTAACCCCGATTTATTTCTTGATTGTAGTAATCTCTCTCTCTCTCTTTGTTCTTGCTTTTTCTTGCTTTTGTTTTGCTTTTTAAATTATTATTAAAGGTCAACCCCCATATCCACATGTTCTGTATCTATGGGTTTAGTTATCCACAGGTTTAAAATATTCAATAAAAATTCCTGAAATATGTAATATATATGTATTTGTATGGCACATTACCAGAGTTGGTGACCAGAGGAGCAACATAGCTATAGCAATTACACTTATACAATACCCCTGTGATGGAGGACCTTGGCACTCCAGGTGTTCTTGGATGTCAGTTCCCAGAAGCCCAAGCCACTCAGGGCGGTTTATATGCATGGTTAAAAGCAGCATTAAAATGATGATAAAACAATAATTATTAAATTAGACTAATAAAACTCACAAACAACAAATGTAGATGGGCTGGATAGAACAGATATTAATAAGAAAAACAAGTAACCATGTGAGTCAAACTAGGAGAGAGGCAGATATCATGGTTCACAAAGTAATTAGCAAAGTAATTGCCCCCAACAACTTGGGTACTTATAATACCTTGTGGCAAGGAGTTCCACATTCTGAGTATGCGCTGTACAAATAAACACTTCTTTTCTCCTGTGTGTTACAAATTGTTTTGTCAGTAACATAGTCAATAGCAGACAGCCATTGTGTGCTTCATACCAGTTTCGACAACAGTCTACATCAGTGTTTCTCAACCTACAGCCCATGGCACCATTTCATGTAGCCCGTGTCACTGCTGCCACCAGAAGCGGACAGGTTTACAACAGCCATAAATGCACCCCCGGCTGTCATAAACGTGTTTATGACAGCCGCAGATGCATTTTACGGCACTGTTTACAGTGAAGGAAACCACCAGTCCGGCCTGAGGGGGTATGGTCTGGCCCATGGCTTAGAAAGTTTGAGAACCCTTACTCTACATATTTGCAAAACCTCTCAAAAAAATTAGGATAGCCTCGGATTGATGTTTGGAAAGTTCTGGAAGCTTTCTTGATCCAGAGTATGTCTGTGCAGAGCCTTTCATCATAGCAAATAGCCTCCTGATCACACTTCTTTGGAGAACATCTTTCATTGGTGGCTGACTAGAACAGGGATTCTCACCCTGCAGTCCATGGGTCAGATGCAGCCCACACCGCCATTTCATGTGGGGCCCCCACCGCCTCCACCACACCAGGAACTGCCATGTGGTGGAGGAAGGGCAAAATGGCCATCCATCCCCCAAAGCTGTCTGAGGGACAATTTCTGGCAGCAGGCACTGAAAGTTCTCAAAAGAAATGAGGTACACAGAAAATGTTTACCTGGTTGTATAACAAGTGTAACAGGGAAGCCAATCTTGTTTGTGAGTATTTCCAATGACTGCAGGACCTCATGCTGATAGTGGTTTTTCCATCTCATCTCCCTCACTGTGGAGGAAGCCTCAACATCCTCTGGTCTTCTCCACACTCTCTGGTCAGGCTAGGCCAGTGATGGCCAACCTTGGCAATCCAGGTGTTCTTGGACTTCAATTCCCAGAAGCACAAGTGAATACTCTTGCTGATCAGCTTTTCTGGGAACTGAAGTTCCAGAACACCTTGAGAAGAGTGCCAAGGTTGGCCATCACTGGGTTAGGCTATCCATAGCCACCCATGCTCACATGTACTAGTCAGACAGCGAGACAGGCCAAGCTCCTCACACAATAACTAAGTAAATATGACTTGTGATAGCAGGCCAAGTTATGTAGTAGCAGAGAAATGCAGAAACTATATCTCTCCCCCCATCCATGCTAGGGAATCAAGCCAAACTGAGTAGCAGAAGGCTTCTTTCTTAAATACACATTTGAACACTAGGTAGACTAATCTTCCTGGAGTCAGCACTTTTCATAAGAGTTAGGTGTCAATGCTGAGTGTCTTCATCCAGCAACAGTAATGCAATGGTAAATTTGGAAGCAAAGGTGCTCTTTACAGCCAGTCCCTACCCCTTTCTTTCTTTCTTTCTTTCTTTCTTTCTTTCTTTTACTAGTGGCTTTTTGCTCTACCTGGTGGTTGCCTTTGAATCACCTGATTTGATGCATTCTTACATCCTCGACATGGGTCAAGAGATAGTGCCCAGGCCTTTGTATCCATTACAGGAGCTGGCTTAATTGTTGTCAGTATAAAGACTAAAATATCTCTATCATGGATAGAGACACTTCAGACCTCTACATGTTTAGGACCACATAACCCATAATCCCTTCTGATTAGCCATCCTTGATAGCAATGCTAATAACTGATGTCTAAAACATCTAGGAGGCCAAAATTTCCCCATCCCTGTTGTAAAATATTCAACACAAATATTGTGTATGTTTCTCATCTTATTATTGGTTTATTTTATTTGTTCAAGTGGTTAAAACACTGACTGGGAGGCGGAAGATCAGCAGTTCAAAACCTAAGTACTGTATGATGGAATGAGCGACCATTTCTGTCCCAGCTCCTGCCAACCTAGTAGTTCGAAAGCAAAAAATTGCAAGAAGATAAATAGGTACCACTTCTGTGGGAAGGCAAATAGCATTCCGTGCACGCTGGTGTCTTGGGATACCTGCCACATGTCCATTGAAATGTCTGCAAACATAGACAGCCCTGGCTCTTCGGCTATAAACAGAGATGAGCATTGAACCCTAGAGTTGGATACGACTGGCTTTTGAGCAAGGGTGACCTGACCTACCATTATAACCCATGCTAAGTGAGCTTCTTCTTCTTCCTTTTTTGGTAGGCACCTTGGAGTGATGGAAAAGGATCTTCTCTCTCCAGTTGAGAGAGGTAGATTGATGGTATGACAGATACCGCCTGTCTTCATTCCTCCACTGAAACAGGTTCTTGTTATACAGCACTGAATGGCTATTGTGTAGAAACAAGCTAAAAGATTGTGATCTGTTGTTTAGCTGAGTCTACCTGTTATCATGATGCTTGCTCAATGGCTGTTTGATGGCTTCAAGATATTCCTTTCATGATTGTTGATGGCAGATTGGAACTTGTGTGACACACCCCAACATGATCTGGTAGAGGATGGAGGGAAGCAGTCTGGGAGCACAGGCATCCATTTCACATCTGTGTGAACAGTTCACTTCTGATTTAGGGAAATCCTAGTAAAGCTTTCAAGGTAAGTGGAAGGTTTAACAAATACAGTACAGTACTTTACTTCCATGGTCAAATAGACATTTAACCCAGCTCTCCTACAGGAGAAAAGGAAGACTGCAGGAGAAGAGGAAGACAAAATATGGAGTGGATTGACTCCTTAAAGCAGGGGTTGCCAACCTTTTGAAGTTAGGGGCCAGGTCACACTCCCTCAGACAGTTGGTGGGCTGGACTGGTAGTCCAGCTGCCGCTGTCACCACCACTCTACCACTGCCACTGCTGCAACCTGCCAGAATTGGCCATGGACTCATTTACAGCTGTTGTAAACACATTTACAATAGCTATAAAATGACTTCATGGGTGTCGTAAATGTGTTTACAACAGCTGTAAATGAGTACGTGGCCGATTCCAGCAGTGGTGGCAGCTGGAGCAAGGGCACGGGCCAGTTGATCTGGCACTATGGCCCAAATCTGGCCCACAGGCCATAGGTTGCCTATCCTTGTCTTAAAGGAAACAACAGCCTTGCATTTACATGAGCTGAGTTGGGTTGTTGATGACAGAACATTTTGGAGTAACTCCCTCAAAAGGTTGCCATGAATGAAAGGTGATTTTATGGTATGTAACAACAACTCCTCATTGATTGTCTTACACTTTATCTGTTATACCAGTTGGGTGGGGTACAAGTTAAATTAAAAACTAAATGGATGGATGGATGAATCCACACTGGTCTTGCTCTCCTTTGGTGGGGAGGAATAATTTATGCTGGTTTGTGCTGGAGACAAAGAATGGGAAAGTAACTTTTCTGAACACAGCACATCTCCCAGAAACATCCAGTGAACATGTTTAGAGATTCTGGGAGTTGTAGTCCAAAAGAGTACATGAACTACATGCTCTGTTTTGGGGGAAATGATTTCCCCCCTATAAAACTGTTTGGGTGGTTGCATCCTCCTGCTACTGTTCAGAATATATATTTGCAATCGAACAGGTTTCACAGAAGTGTTGTCAGCTCAAGAAAAGACTTTGTGACAGCTATCCCTGGAATTTATTTCCTGATGCTCACGGTGTGTTGTCCATGGAACAGCAGTAATAAGTAATTTATCTCACTTTCTATTACACGACTAAATAATTTTGCCTCACTCCCAGACTGGCAAATTGGCTTCTTTGCTAGTTTATTGTTTCTGACACCACCACCCACCTCCAACAGATGCTTGAACAAAGACTGCCTCTTTCCGTGCTACATTTGCATCACTGAGGACTAGAGACCTACAGACTTTAAGATTACCAGGCCAGCCACCTTCAATCATTTCACAGGTACCTGTCGCCACACACATCCTGCTGGATTAAGAACTGGCGAGGCCTTAAAATCACAACAAGGCTAAGAGGTCTCATAGTATTTCAAAAACAAACAAACAAAACCTTATACTGTATATTAAAAAGATTTTGTGTGTGTTCAATAAAGGCCCATTGTATTTTGAAGCCTTAAATTGTAGCTGACTTAGCTTCGATATAAATCCAGAAATGGCTGTGCCTTAATGCTCTCCACTCACTTACCCTACCTGGTGAAATTTATTTATTTATTTATTTATTTCCTGCCCATTTGGGATATTCTCCCAATCTGGGTGTCAAACAACAGATTAAAAGATTATTATTAGTAGTTCCTTCTCATGCTGTGTGGCACCTGTGGCTGCCACTACATCATATTGTGCAAACATGTTATTTCTTCAGCAATAAGATTTTATGGGGCTGGGATGGCAGCCTGATGCCAAACTTCCTCCTTTCTCATCCTTGTTTTGGACTTGCAATGGCGGAGTTAAAAGATTATTACAAATTCCTTGATTCCTTGATGGACCAGACTATCAAGGGATAAATTACTGCTGGTTGCAACTCGTTTTCCATTTGTTTCATTGCCACACTCTTCTTCTTCATGTTTGACCAAAACTTTTACAATTGGGTCTTCCCATCTTTTGGGGGGGCCTGCCAAGGGGTCTTTTTATTCCTCTGGGATATTGCTCAGTTACTGCTGCTGTTCAACGCCCGTCTTTCATTCGAGAGATGTGTCAAGCCCAGCACAATTTCTGTTTAGAATTTATTGTTCTTCTTCCTCGACCTTCGTTAATGACCATGTTTCACTCCCATAGAGTACCGCAGGTAGTACAGTTGAACCTTGGTTAACGCAATTAATACGTTCTCCCGGACATTTCTTACAGAGAAAATTACTTTAACCAAATTTCCCACAGGAATGAATTGAGTCCAATTTCCCACAGGAATTCATTGAAAACCAAAATACATTAATTGAAATGCAGTTTCTCATAGGAAGGCATTGAAAACCAATTAATCAGTTCTGAAAAAAATTCCATAAACTGAGCCATTATTTTCTATGAATTTTTTGGTATGCAATTTTATGTTAACTGAGCCATTTGTTAACTGAGGTTCCACTGTACTGTTGAATTTAAAAGGTTGGTATATTGTTTATTATCGATTTTCTCATTTAGCAGGAGTTATTTGATGGCATTAAATGCCGCCCATCCCGCTTTCTTTCTTCTGGCTAGATCTGTTCTCTGATCATTGTTCATCCCAATCAGACTGCCAAAATAGGGATAGTTGTTGACCTGCTTAATGGGTTCATTCTGGATTCTTATTGGGAATTTCCGCTGGTTGCTTGATAGCATATATTTTGGCTTCATGACATTCATTTTTAGGCTAATTTTCCTACTTTCTGCATCTTGCTCACACAACATTTTTTGAGTCTTTGAGCATTTCTGGCAATCATTACTACAGGTCTATCATTTGCAAAACTGAGATGATATAAAATTAAGCATAATATAGTACACAAGCCCAACAAACAATAAATCAAACAGAATACTGTAAATTATAGACAAAAAGCAAAAGCCAATTACAGCCAATATGTTGCTTGGTTAGTTTTGATGACTGGGGATCAGCTTCCGGCAAACATTTTGGATCCGGGTGATGAGGCAGCATGCATAAGATTTCATCACTGAGTGATTTTTAGCTGTAGGTAGACAATGTATTGTAATGGTCAGATTTAGAGATGTGCACTGCCTTTTGAGAAGCATAAAATACAGACAAATCAAGAAAACATGTGCTTTGGTGGCACAGTGGTTAAACTGCTGTACTGCAGCCAAAACATGGTGAGTTTGATACTTCCATCCTTCTGAGGTCGTTAGAATGAGTACCTAGCAATGTTGGGGGCAAAATGCTAATTAACTTGTGAACTACCCAGAGAGTGCACTAAGCATGCGCCAAGGGGCCGTATATAAATGTAATTGCTATTGCTATTTCTGAGGAAGGCATAATGGAGGTCCCAGGCAGTGGCTTCGCTGCGGGGGCGGCAGTGGGGGCGGCTAGGGGGCGGAGGCCCCAGGCAGCACTTTTTGGGCTATGTATGTTTTTGGACTACATTTCCCAGAAGCCCTAGAGGGAACAGGCGCCAGCGTCCACCAGGGGTTGGCAAATTTGGCTTCAGCCCCAGGTGGCTGAATTCCATGTGGTGTTACTGGTCCTAGGGACACTCATAGGGTGATGCGCCACTGCCCACAGACCTCTTGTGTCACAGCTAGTATTTATGGGTTAAAAATATGAAAATAAGAAAAACACCATGTGATTAAACATGGAGGGAAAGGATATTGAAAGTATCAGTACCTTATAAAGAAGATGCTGATTAGACAACAAAAGAGGAAACTGTTAGCTTCACCTCCTAATTAACCTCTGCTGCACTCAGAAGTTGCTGAAGTTCTCTGCTTTTAGCAGCCGGTATAATTCAGTGGTTAGGTATTTGGTGGTTAGCCAGCCTGTGCACCCTTGGGTGAACTGCACAGTTCTAGGATGCTCCCAGAAGAAAGGCTGAATAACTCTGTGAGTTGGGTTTCTGTCACCTGCAACAGTGACGCGGATGCTGGCCAAGCAAGGGAATGGCAAACTGGCAGCAGCATGGCTCTGTGAAGCCAGAGATTGCAAGTTTAGTTCCCTGCTTTGCCTTTCAGAAGAGCCAGTCCATATGATCTTGGGCAAGCTAAAAGCCCAAAGATGTTCCCAGAAAAAGGGAATGGTAAACCACTTCTAGGGACTGTGGTGACTAAGTGTTTAAGACGCTGAACTTAATGACTAGAAGGTCAGCAGGTCAGCTGTTCAAGACCCGAATGCTGCAGTGAGCTCCCATCTCTGTCCCAGCTCCTGCCAACCTAGCAGTTCGAAAGCAAGACATTGTATGTAGATAAATAGCTACCACTTTGGTGAGAAGGTAAACAGTGTGTCTGTGCACTCTGGTGTATAGTCATTCCTGCCACATGTCCGTGGAAACATCCACAGTGCTGGCTCTTTGGCTACAAACAGAGATGAGCACTGAACCTTAGAGTTAGAAACGACTGGGTTTTGAGCAAGGGTGACCTTTACCTTTACCATCCTAAACCATATACAGTATGTATATTCCCTACCTAGAAAACTCTGGAAAGGGTTGCTGTAAGTTGGAGTTGAACTGAATTTTACTTTATTTTATGTTTTCACTATTTTGGGCCTATATACCAAGGCTCAGTGGTTTAGCCATTATATGTGTTGCCAGCTGATACCACAAGAAATCATTATGATTCTCTGAGTCTCCAGGCAGGCTCTGCAGGAAGAAGCAGCCTGGTTTTATATGACAAAGTGACTATAAAGCCAGGGCACCCACTCTTTCCGGGCAGGTGGCAGAGTTCATCAGTGGGATGTGTTGTGCTTCCACACCACTGTTGTGCCAAAACCTCAGGAATACAGGGAGAGGGTGGGGAAATACACTGGTGTGTGTGTGTGTGGGGGGGGGGGAATACACTGGTGTGTGTGTGTGTTTTTTTAAGTTATTTGTGTTGTTTGGAAGGAAACAGAGCCAACACTGCAATTTATGAGCCTCCTTGCTTCACAAGCTTTGGCAACAGTCACGCAGATGCTGGCCAAGCAAGGGAATGGCAAACTGGCAGCGGCCTGGCACTTAGCCTTTCATGAGCCTCAGAACTAGCATAGACTCTGGGAAAACTCCCTGGATGTCACGCGTGACATAGATAAAGCCACATGGCATGGGAGCGCTAGCAAGAATGGCAACAACAGCTACAACTAAGGAGCAGAATTATTATTATTATTATTATTAAATTTAAATTTATATGCCGCCCTACTCGGTGAAAACCGACTCAGGGCGGCTCACAACATACAATCAAATACAATGTAACAATTCAATAGAACAACACAATGTCACAATATAGTGAAATATACATCAATAATTCAAACAATAGAATATCATAAAATACAATACAGTAAGATAAAACCCCAATATACGTCATAAAGTTACAAAAATATTACAAAAAACATAGGAACATTACACAATCTTACAAAGAAAAAACAAAATGTTACAAAAAGGCATCCCCACCCTACCCACCCCGAATCCTACCCATTAAGGTGGTGGCCACCAACCGACTAGTCCCCTTCCTTCTGTCCAAGGGAAAGGAGAAGGGCAATGTGTCCATCCAACATGTAGGTGCTGCCACAAAACCCCAGCCTAGAAAAAGTTTAGCAAACACAGACTGGCCGAAGGAGGGTGGTGTTGGAATCAGCTGGGGCATGGTGTTTTCTTCCTCCCAGAACTGCAGCCGGCATTTTCACTCCTGGCTTTGGAGGGTGGTGTTGGAATCAGCTGGGGAATGCTGATGACCTGGCAAATCTCAGACCAGGGTGGATTGGGTTCAAAGTACAAAGTATTTCCCTCCTGCTTGGTTGACCTAGTCCAGTGATGATGAACCTTTTAGAGACCAAGTGCCTAAACTGCAACCGAAACCCACTTATTTATTGCAAAGTGCCAACACAGCAACAGGGGAGGAAGGAAACCCTCCCAATGAGCTGCTGGGCAGAGGGGCAGGGCAAACTCTGTGCTGGGGTGACTGCACGGGTGCCCACAGAGAGGGCTCCCAGTGCCACCTCTGGCACGCATGGCATGGGTTCGCCACCACTGACATGGTCTTCCTTAATATTAGGTTCCTATGACCATTGCCACCTTCATCCAGGAATTGGCCCCCCAACCATGGACTCCATGCAGTCTAGACACTTGCTGCTACTTGAACTGGTCTTTCTTAAGGTGGAGGAGTGGGGTACAAAAGAAGATTGGGCAACTGGTGTCTCCATGTCCCCACACTTGGAGGAGGAGGGGGAGTTTAGTTAACTCCACTGGTTGCTCACTGTCTCCATTCCTTACCTGGGCCAAAGTTACTATCATTGGGTCAATGTAGTCCACAGTCCATGGCTAGAGTATGGTTTTCCACACTGACCCCAGCCCACTAACCCCCTTTAAGGAGGAGCAGTAATATTGGGCCGTTACAGGCTTCTATGTTGATTGAACTTATTCCATCTCTGGTGGCTCTGCTGTTTCATCTGCCAGTACCTTATTTGGGTTAGCATGGGGCTGTGATACACAGCATGTCTTCTCAGTCTCCTAGGGTTCATTGGAGAAGAAGAGTTGAAGACTGACCTGCTTCCCCTGTGCTCTCACCCTTTATCAGGCCAGAACATGGTCTGTTCCTCATTACTGGAGTGTTGGAATGGCACAGAAGATGGACACTAGTTCCTCCATCAACTTTGCCCACTCCTCTTCCTCAGAGTCAATAGGTGAAAGTCTAAGGCAGAGCCTTCCCCTTCCTCCACTTCCCTAAAGCCTGGGTTCTGCCAATCCAGACCGACCATTGCCCCATTCCTGTCAATATGGCTTATTGATCTCTGTCTCCTTCCCAGGGGTCTCCCTGAAGTCCACTTGAATGTACAGGACTAGAACAGATGCCCCACTGGGGACAGATGATTTGGGTGCTGGGAAGACGCATGGAGAACGAAGGGGTAAGATCTGAGGACTACTTGTTATGTAGGATCCCAGCACTGCGCTGTAAGGCATTGGACAATTGGACATCATATAGAACTTCCCTCCTTCACTTCATGCTTTCCCCTCAGTTGGAAGAGAGAATTAGAAAGAATTTTGTCTTTGTTTTGGGCAGAATTTAGAATCTTAAGTAAATATGTTGAATCAGTGTAGTTCAGTAGTGGTGAACCTATGGCACACGTGTCAGAGGTGGCACTTGGTGTCCTCTCTGCGGGCACCCATAAAGTCACCCCAGCACAGAGTTTGTCCCGCCCCTCTGCCCAGCAGCCCAATGGGAGCACTTCTTCTCTCCCCCAACACAGAGTTTGCCCCATCCATCTGCCCAGGAGCCCAATGGGAGCGTTTCCTTCCTCCCCTGTTACTGTGTTGGCACTTTGCAATAAATAAGTGGCTTTTGGTTTGCAGTTTAGGCACTTGGTCTCTAAAAGGATTTGTGAACAGTGATTTGAAATTAAGATGCCCCCTGAAGGAAGGAAGGAAGGAAGGAAGGAAGGAAGGAAGGAAGGAAGGAAGGAAGGAAGGAAGGAAGGAAGGAAGGAAGGAAGGAAGAGGATACAGTTTTGCATGCAATTTGCAACTCATGCTCTGCTAACTCACATGTACAGATGCAAATGTAGAAATAATTAGTGTGATTCCAATACGAATATATCTGACTACAGCAGGGAAGACTGTGATTGTCTTCCTGCCTGCCAGTCTGCTGCCTCCATGGTAAATCAATGAGGAATATGTGGCCCTTCAGATCTTTTAGATTTTAACACCCCAAAGCCCTAACCAGCATGGTTGTTGTTATTGTTGTTGTTGTTTCAAATTTATATCCCACCCTACTCAGGTCAACCCGACTCTAGGGGGCTTACAGATTATAAAAGGTAACAGCATTACAGTCACAAATTCCACATTATCATAATCATAATCATCACAGTATCAGAATAAACACATACAGAGAGAGAGAGTATATCAATAACACAGTAACAATCAAAAAGTATTAATATCACAATAAAATGTTACAAAAAAGTATTACAAAAAACAACAGCAAAAACCACATTTACTGAGTCCCGCAATGATTATAAGCAAAATCCTACAGAAGGTAGCCGGGAAAAGCACCCTACAGCTGTGGTGGTCTCTCCGCCTGGTGGAAGTCCAGAGGCGGGGATGGAGAGGTCCTGTCGTCCGCCATGGTGGCGTCCTTTTGAGCCAGGGCGAGGTGGGGCGGGGTGCCGGCGATGGAGTGGAGCCCTAACCAACATGGTTGCTGGTAAGAGATTATAGGGCTTGTAATACAAATGATTTGAGGTTCCTCAGCCTTGTGCTAACTAGTGATGGGCAATTTAAAACCCTTCCTGACTTGCTGTCCTTTCCTATGGTTCTTGAGCTTTAAATTAAACTTGGGCAACATATTCAATATAAAACAAGGATAAGATCCAGCCAGAGGTTCCAGAAGCTGTTGTTGGCAGGGCAGGACTGGGACTGCCCCCTGCGTCGTCCTTGTCTTCTCGTTGTGTTGAGAAGTAAACTCGGAGAGTAACCTTGGCTCCAGTCTGCCAAATCAAAGAGATCTTGTTGCACCCTAAAGCAACATACTCAAGTGCTTCCCAAAATTGTCAAGCTGGAGCTGGCAGATTTAAAGACACGGGAGATATATTTATAACCAGTGGTGCACAGATAAGGTTCCTTATGTTACAACCTGAGACAAGGCACCCTTATAAAAGCTCAGAGTTCCTCATGAACCTATGAAGTTTGCAGGCCCTCTTTTTTTCTGTGCCACTGGTTTTGTGGCCCATAGTGTTGTATATTAGGAGGCTGGTGCTAGTAGCTGCATTTGAAAATTTCAACATGTAGCACAAGCAACACCATAAGATATCCCCCCCTCCCCATGTTTGTGGCCAGTCACAAAACATCACTTTCATAAAACAACCAGAGACTGGAAATATTCAGATGTTTGGGCTACCTCTCCCAGAATCTTCCAGGCAGTAAGACAAGGGAAAAAATGAAATTGGTGAAGTTAAAAGACAAGTAATTTACCAAAAGCAGACAGAGGGTTAGAGTCTCAGGACACAAAGGCACCTCCTTCAGACTCAACAGTTCTCACTGTTGTTCAGAGTCACACCCTGAACACTCTCTTTCCCGTGACACATATAACATCTTTGGCTACCCAATGCAAGAGAGCATATATTACTTACAGCTTGTTTGTAGAAATAAACCAGGCGGTAGTTTGATTTTTTTTGAAGTTGATTTGTTGTCATGTGGTCTTTGAGTTGGTGTGCGTGTCCTAAAAGGAGAGTTTGTAATCCATTGCAATATTTTGATCCAGGAAGCAATACGGGATTTTGGATTGCTGCATTTAGAAGCAATTTGGGCAACCTGGTGCTCCAGGATCTTTAAGATTTTTTAAAATAATATCTTAAGTGTAGTGCATAAGTCCTTATAGCAATGCACCAGCATAAATAAGATTGTTTTAAAAAGTTACAAGAAGAATGCTGGGGGGTGACTGAGCTGAAGGTGGTGCTGATGAGGCTATCCAGTGAAGGGTGAGCTCATAAGGTCTTTAAAAATCTCAATTATACCACTGCATCGCATAAAAGCTTATGTACTATGCCACTTAAAAAAATTAAAAAATATTAAGGATATCTAGGCTTTCTGATCCTGAAGCATCTCAGGAAGCTTGCTCAATTGCCCATTCACTCCCTCATTCCCATCCAGAAGCAGGTGATTGTACATGCCATAATGATTCAAAACAATCCTTGATTGGAATTTATTCAAAATAAACAACCCCAGTCTGCTAAGACCACTAGATGCCTCTTTATTAATGTGTTTTCTAAGTTCTGACCCCATAAAGAGGGTTAAAATAAACCCTTTTCTGGTCAAAGAAATGTGTGCTTAGTTGTATAGTACTCTAACCTGTTAACCAGTGGTGCCCAAACTAAGGTCTGGGGGCCAGGTGCGGCCCCTGACGCCAATTCATCCAGACCATGAAGCCCTCAGTGGTATGGGTGGGATGCTGTGATGCGGAAGGCAGACAAAAGGCCACTGCATTATATTCTCAGAACAGTCTTCATGGCCATGAGGATTGCCAATATTCAAATCCAGATAAGGCAGAAGAAGTAGTTGTTGTACATCTTCTAGTTCCCAATCTTTGGATCAATTTGCACTTGGGAAAATAAATTCAAATACAGCGCTATAGTGACATTTTCTTTAAAAAAAATTCATTGTTTTCCCTCTCTGAACTAAATAATTTTTCATTGAGCTCCCTGCCAAAGAAGACAATATCTTACAAGAACTTCATTTAAGAAATTGATATCTAGCTGAGGTTTGTGAGAGTGGTTTTCCTTGATGAACTTCCAAAGTAGCATTGCTCTTGTGAAGCTGACTCAAGTCAGCTTTTGGAAAGATTGTTTTCACTGATGGTTTGCCAAGGAGTTGATCTTGCAGACAGGTATGCTTTTCAGCCCAAGATCTCTGGCAGCACCAGCTCTGTAATTAGACAGAGTGAGGAAGTTGCCCCAGGTGGGAAGTGCTGTGGAGAATAATGGCAAGGTGCTGAAAGAAACACCAATGGAGGCTGGTGTCCCCAGTGTCAACACAAGAGTGAATTTACTCAAGGTCAGTGTTTCTCAACCTTAGGACCCCATGTTTTCTTGCACTTCAGTTCCCAGAAACCCAAGCCAGCACACCTGTTAATCGGGGCTTCTGGGAATTGAGGTCCAAGAACATCTGGGGGCCAATGGTCAAGAACCTATGGCTAGGGTTTAGCTTGATTTTCATACGAGCTATCCTCAAAATTGAACTCTGTTTCTCCAACATGCTTTCAGCACCATGGACAACTCACTTATAGGGTAGGAGAAACTTAAAGTTCAGATCAAGCCCACTGCAGTTCTGCTAGCCTATTCATATCTAAACCACTAGTCTCTATGCCTATGTGCCACACCCTATGCAGCTCAAGAAGCCCCCTGGCTTTCAGGGATGTGAAAGATGCTCTCTTAAAGAAAGATCCAACTATGTCCAAACTTTTTTCTAAAGATGGTATATGTGGCTCTCTACTATTACTTTAGTCTCACCACAATTCTGTGAGGTAGATCAGAGGGCAAGAGACTGGTTGCCTAAGGTCACTGTTGAACCTCATGGTGGGATGGAGATTTAAGCCAAAGCCTCCTGAGCACTTGAGTGGACTGCAGTGGCCTAGTGGTGAAGACGCTGAACTTGATGACTGGAAGGTTGGCAGGTCAGCAATTTGAGACCTGAGTGCTGCACGACAGAGTGAACTTCCATCTCTGTCCTAGTTCCTGCCAACCTAGCAGTTCAAAAGCAAGAAATTACAAATAGATAAATAGGGACCACTTAGGTGGGAAGGTAAACAGCGTTCTGTGCACTCTAGTGTCTAGGCATGCCTGCCACATGTGCACGGAAATGTCTGCAGACGCAGACAACTCTGGCTCTTTGGCTATAAACGGAGATGAGCATTGAACCCTAGAGTTGGATACAACTGGCTTTCGAGCAAGGGCAACCTTTACCTTTACCTCCTGAGCACTAGTCCAATTATGTAACCACTGTACCATACTAGATATATAAACAAAAATGTCCAACAGAATAGAGCAAGAGCTGCCAAGGGAGGTGAAAAATGATCAGGACTTCCTAAGGTCAAGTCAAGAGTTTTGATTCCCAAGTAGGAAAGAAGAGCACCCTTTGGGAAAGTATATTGTCCATGTTAGGAAGGCACCTACTCATTTTGGTTCAACCTCCTTTTTGCATCTGCCCTGTTGGGAGCCATGAATATTGTTCAGGAAACCCACCATATAATTTCTGCTTGCTTGGCATCAAAGGAAGGTTCTGAAACACGACCTCTCTGGTGACATCCCTTCTTCTTCCCAATAAGCAATGACCCCGGGTGACCTCTGGCTGAACAGTTCAGGAGGGATGAAGAGAGATAATTAAAAGCGACAGGCCTGTGATCATAGACCAAAGGTGAAGCCCAGGTAGGGTGAAGGGAGTACAAAGACCCTTTTCAAGAAGGGGTGTGACCGCTGAAATGGCCACAGGTGGGTTGGAGTTCATGCTGTGAAGAAGCTTAATTCTGAACAGGAAGATAAAGGGAGAGGGGTCTCTCCCTCCCCACCCAACCACCCCACATTCATCCCTCAGGTGAAAAGCCACAATCTGTTCCATGCATCAACAGCCATAAAGCAAGTTGTTTATTCAGAGAAGACAGTATGGTATTGCCATGAGGAATTCGAGCCACTTCCCTCGTTTCAACTCTTTTGGAAGTGGGTGTTAAGACACCAAAATCATTTGCTTATATTTACTTACTTGTTTATTTTATTCATTACCTTTATAACCCATGCTACATATCCAATGAGTTGAAGGCATCATACATAGTTTATCACTTTCCCAGTTTATTAGCACAACTCAGGCTAAAACGAGTGAAAGGGATCAGCAAAGCTCACATAGGGTTTACAGTCTAGGCCTCCACAACTTCCAGGCAAATGCTCTGGCCACTGCAGCACATAGACCAATGATGGTGAACCTTGACACTCCATATGTTCTTGAACTTCAATTCCCAGAAGCACTGCTCAACAGAAGTGCTGACTTGGGGTTTTGGTAATTGAAGTCCAAGAACACCTGGAGTGCCAAGGTTTGCCATCATGAACATAGACTCTCTTATAGCAATAGAAATTACACTTAAATGCCATACCACAGCACTTAGTGCACTCTCTGGGCAGTTCACAAGTTATTTAGCATTTTGCCCCCAATAATATCTTGTCAGAGATTACTCTGGGTTGAAAGGATTTTTACTGGAGAAACTCTACTCAGGAGACGCCCAAATGAGACTCATTTCATGTCCCCAAGTTTCAATTTATATCACTGTTGTTGGGTGTCAATATCAAGTGGTCTCTCCTTTGCGGTTTTCAGTCCTCTGTGCATTTGAGTAATATGTTGCCAGGCAGGGAGTGGCTTAAGGTGTGCAGGAATGCAGAAAGATATGTAGGGGAGAAAATCAAGTGGAAAGCAGTGGATATCAAAAACCACCTGGTGAGGTCCAATCATACTGAATTGCCAGAGAAAGGAATAGAGGCCAATTCACCGAATTTGCCATTCTGCTTTGTGTGGGATGTCCAAGGCCAAAAGTGCAAAGCTCTGGAAGATTCATAGGTCAAGATCTCACTGTTGTTCTGCTGAATGAAATGTCCCACCAGGAGAGAAAAAAGAATGGTACAGATTTGTGTTTATGGCCCACATCTCCCAAAATTCCCCAGGTATACTGGATGTTGCTCAGGGAATTCTGAGAGCTGTGTCTCAAGAGTGCATAGATTTCTTCTTATTTCATGTCCCGATCAAACTCTGGGCTGCCAAATGAAGCAACTTTCTTGGCTTTGTTGTTGGCCAAACTTAAGTCCTTGTTGGTGCAGGTTTTTGGCAGTAATTGGCAGACCAGTAACTGAGCCAGATTCTGTATCGGTCTACATTCATACAGTGTGTTGTTGTCCAACAGCAGTCCCCACTTGAGCATATTGGTCTTGCATTTAGGGACTCTGACCCTCAGCCTATTCAGGGTCCTCCAAGTGATGTAGGGAAGGTTGAGTTCCTCAGCTATATCCTCCTTTAATGATGTTCCTTGCCCAGTAAGCTCCTTCCTCCATTTTTTAATTTGGTTTTGCTCTTGCATACCCTCAAGAATGTTTGTTCTTGCCATAAAGCTCTTCCTAGATCTGAGCCAGCAGACTTGAGGCTTATATCCATTCACCTCTAATAGTAATACAGGACCTTACTACTTGTGCAACTGCAACATTTGGTAACCCAAAGTAAGTTTTTCTCCCATGGAGTTCAACACTTGTGAAATGGCAACATTTTCAGAACCAGCATGAATAATGCTGGCAGGACTAACTGCTCAGCACCATGTCAAGAAAATACTGGCTCTTGTCCCAAGACAAGAACAAGACAAGAGTTTTCTCAGATCTGTAACTGGCACAAGATAGCTGTGGTGTACTGTTCTCTCTCTTTGAGGATTAAAGTACATATGCATAGCATGCACAGAGGTATGCAAACAACCCACCCAGTGCTTAATTAAAAAACAAAGCCATGGCCATGCTAATTTTATAATTGCACAATTTTGCACAGATACAGCCAGTTTTGTGCAAAAATAGAAAAAAAAAAGAAATTTGCATAGAACATTGTGTTAATGATGCAAGAACTCTATCGAGGTGCCAGGAAATTTCTTGACATCCTTACTGACAAGAAAAAGAATGGTGCAGTTTGTCATCCTTACATGTCAGGATGAGACAAGCAAAGTCTTACTTCCCTGAGGCAGTGGTTGCAAACCTATGCCTCGGGAGCCAGAGGTGGCACTCGGAGCCCTCTCTATGGGCACCTGTACAGTCACCCAGCAGCAGGGATGACATGAGAAACATTTTGTACTATTGCAGGCCTCACCTGTATATGTTGACCTCTGGTGCCTTATCTCTGGACAGAATAGGTGTGAAGGAAAGGTCATTGTTTGATCCAAGCCAGTCTTTCTTCGTAACCTCCTTGCTCTCAGTAGTCCTAAGAGAAGGTCCTGGGGAAAACTGAAGCTACCATGTGAAGCTGGTAAAGCCCATTCTACATGTATGCCAAGCTTCTTCACCCATCCTGGATTCTTGATCACAGAGACATCAACATTTCATTATCATAACTCTGCTTTTTAATCTGCTGCCTCCTGCTTGGTTCTCCTTTGTTATGTCTTGCTTGATGAATAGAGCTAGAGATCTTGAAAGTTTGCACATTTTTGTGACTGTTAGTGGAAATGTAACACTAATACTGAATTTGAGCTTTTCTCTCTTTCATCCAGTGTAGCCACTTTTGCTGCTTGAATCAACATCTTTACGACTAGTACAGTATAAATTACATATAAAAATTATGTCTAAAAACAGAATAAAAGACCTAAACTATAACAACTCTTCCGTCTAAGAATGTGACAGTCTATAATTGTAATTAGTAACTAATAAATTTATACAAATAGTGCAGTAAGATTTATAAAAGTTTCTAAATTAAGTCTGTCTAACTTAATCTAGGGCACTGTGTATAACATACAGTACACTGGGATTATAGAATATGTGGAAATAAATATGACTTTAAATGCTGCTTGATTGTATTTTTGTTTTGTTCTGGTGCTGTTTCATCTCATTTCTATTGATGGCCATTCTGACTGAACATGCTATAAGCCAATGATAAAAAAAAGAAAGAAAAAAAGAAAATTTTCCAGTCTCTCCCATCTCCGACTAAGATTACAGTGTTACCTCGCTTAAAGAGCATAATGCGTTCCACAGGATTGCTCTTTAAGTGAGTTTGCTCTTTAAGTGAAACACCATTGTAAATGACCAGTTGTGGGGGGGGGGGGGATTGCGAACCCTGATTTATTTGTTAAGCGAGTTTTTGGTTGGTTTTATTTGTTAAGCGAAGCGAACATTCAGAAAAAATTCTGCTCTTTAAGCGAGATACTCTTTAAGCGAAGCGTTCTTTATGCGAGGTTTGACTGTATATTTATCTTCTAAGAGATAAAAACAAATTTAAAACATTTAAAAATATCTAATTTTCATACCGTAAATATAGCATTTAAAAATAATTTCTATTGTTTTTTTAAAAAATTACACTACATAAAGAATACAATAAAAAACTATATTACAATACACAAATACATTAATAATTGTGTTCCCATCACCTTCTTAGGAGACACTCTATTTTGCATTTTGCATTTATATTAGCAGTAGTTTATTATTTCCCCCCCCCCCTTTCTAGCACCCTTATCTCCAAAAACCATACGTTTCTTGTCCAGGTTTCATCCCTCTTTCCTTAACAAATAGATAATCAGTTAATCCCACCCCCCATATATCTCCAAAATCATTTTTTAAAAACCAGACCTGTTTTCATTTTTAACTCATTTGTCATTTTTATCATTCAAAGCCATATCCCACAGTTCTTTATATAGCATTCTCTTAGACCTCCCCTTATTGCTTAAAAGCCTGCCTGAAAAGGAAGGTCTTGGTCTGGTGATTGAAGAACAAGAGGGAGGGAAGCTAATTCGGTTTCTTGGGCCAGTGCCTTCCAGAACCTCTGAGAAGCCACTGAGAAGGCCCTCTCTCATGTCTTCAACCAATGGGCTTGGGAAAGTGGTGGAACCAAGATAAGCCCCCAATGGATTCTTATGGGGTATGGATTCTTATGGGGTGATATTATTCTGGGCACAATCATGCAACTGGTTGGATGATTGGCTGCAGAACACAGCATCTGCAGGTAAGGGTAGTTCCATACACAGTTGGTCTTACAGTCTGAATAGTATACTGATATGTGGAAAATTGTTTGACTATTCATCACTGGAGATTTCTAGGAGCGACAGTGCGACAGAAGTGTACTTCAGACCAGTCTCTCTCAACTCTCACACTTCCAGACATGCTGAACCACAGTTGCTACCATCTCTAGCTAGCCTAGCAAAGTGGGCTGAGGATGCTAGATGCTTTAGTTCTGTTGGAATAATACTAATCTTGCATGTACTAACACAGGGTATCAGTGGGAGGAGGCATTTACAGCCTAATGTAATTGTCCTTTGCTACTAGCTCCTGTCTTTGTCCCAACTCTTGCCAACCTAGCAGTTCGAAAGCAACAAATTGGAAGTAGATAAATAGGGACCACTTCGGTGGGAAGGTAAATAGCATTCCGTGTGTTCCAGTGTCTAGTCATGCCTGCCACATGACCACAGAAACATCTGCAAAAGCAGTCAGTGCTGTCTCTTCGGCTTTGAAACAGAGATGAGCACTGAACCCTAGAGTCGGATACAACTGGCTTTCGAGCAAGGGAAACCTTTACCTTTACCTTTACTAATTTGATTGGTGAAGTTCCATTCCTGCTACTGGCATTTGAGGCAAGTCCTCATCCTCACTTCCTGTTTGTTTGTGCTTCCATTGTTTGCTTGATAGTCCCCTTTCTTCTTGCTCTGACCTTCCTTCAAGCAACTTTTCCCCCCATGTGCTGGAGACTTCATTTTCTCTATTTCTTTCTTCTGACTCTAACTATAGATGGTAACTGTATGTAAAGATATCTTTTTCTACTTTAAATGCTTCTAGAGTGGTTCTGCAATACAAAGTGCTAGTTTGTGTGCAGAAAAGAAACCAAAGGGCCAGGCAGGGGCTGAGACTGAGCTAATTTTTCCATGTTTCTGTGTTGTTGTGTTTTACTCTGCTGACTAAGAGGGGGCACCAGAATTCCCCAAAAAGCTCAACAAGATTCAGAGTCTGGAAAAGCCTTTCGGTTGCTGATTGCAGTAGATGAATTACTGAATCTATTCCAGTTCTGATTCAATGTTTCCATTTCTGGGCTTAATACAACTCCCAAAGGATTCTCCCCCCCCCCCAATCTTTCCAAATCCCTTCTTTTTGTCACTCCCCACCAACAGAATGACACAAGATGACAAGCAATACAAATTCCTAAAACCGCCTGTTTTCCGATTTCTTTTGAATTTTCATCACTGTCAAGATGGGGAAAATGTCTGGGCAGGCACAAGTGCAAAATTATTTCCATGCTAGAGTCAAAAGAATCTGCTGCTTTTGGGGTGCACATGCCCGTTCTATAGCTCATTAACAAATTGGGGCAATTTGGGGCTATTAGCTAAGAATTCACATATGGTGCCCAGCCAATTCGTCTGACCAATTCCCTCCTGCATGCTATTAAGTGCCATTTACTTTTGATGGGGGTCATTTGTCTTTGTTGTTTGTTCTGGCAGTGATGGTGACAGCTCCTTGGCCTACCATTGGCTGAGACTCCCTCAATGTGCCTTCATCATCACCAGCAGAAAGGTCAAAGGGCAAACTGAGAGATGAATGTCAAACTGGTCGCTGCTGTTGATGAATGTTCCTGGTATGTCTTGCCAAACTGGGCTGGGCTGGCTAGAACTCCAGAAGGCCATCTTCCATCTTGCTGTGGTCTCCCGCCTCAACACCAGCATGGTGACCATTAGGACAACTGAAAACCTGCCTAGGTTTAAGAAGCTGAAGGAGAGAAAATAATATGATACTCTACTATTCTTGTTGTTGCCAATCAATAGTCCTTCATTTCATAAACAGGAAATTCCAGAATGACTTGGTTGCATGTATCCGTTTCCCAGTTTCACATATCTTGGACCTGTTCAAGAGAACACTGTCTACATTTTGTTGCAAGAGAATCTCAAAGACTTATTAAACATATTTTACTTGTTTTGATCAAAATCCAACCTGAAATGTGGATTTTCATTGTTGAATTTACAAAGTAAATTTATCACATTACATTTTAGGATACTGTCATTTGCTCAATAATAAAAAGTGCCTGACATTATGTTGTACACCTATGAATGAATGAATGATCGATTCCTCAGTGTTGGCTCCCTGGGCACATTTCAGAAGGGGTAACTTTCTCTTTTATTCTGAATTCTGTGTGAAGTTTTGAGTTCTCTAAAACTCTTCAACAAGGTGAGTCATTAAAAAAAACCCTAAAGGAAAGATAGCCCAACCAACCAACCAACCAACCCACCCACCCACCCACCCACCCACACACACACACACACACACACACACACACACACACAAATTCTCAATCTGCCTAGTCCGGTGATGGCGACCTTTTCAGAGACCGAGTGCCCAAGGAGGTGTGTGTGTGTGGAGATGGGCAGCAGGCATCACACATGCCGGTGATGTCATGTGGGTGCGTGTGCACCGACACGATGCTGCCAGTGCACTTCAAGCTGCGCATGTGCATGCACACCACCAAACTTTGCACTGCCCCTGGCAAGTTGCTTTCCCAGACAAGCCCCCATACAAGGGCCTTCTGCTGCCCCCCCCCCAACAAGTCCCCGTGGCACCTTCCCCCCAGACAAGCTCTACACAGCTGCGTTGAGTGAGGCTGAAATCCCGCTCGGGAAGTAGGGGCGGGGACATGTGCACGCACCCATTGGCACTGGTGGGGCAAGGTGGGGCTTGTCCATGATGGCATGGATGCCCACAGAGAGGCCTTTGCATGCCACCTCTGGCACGCATGCCATAGGTTTGCCACCACTGGTCTAGTCTCAGTTCATAATCACATTCATATAAATGAGAGCCCAGAGTGGCATTTATGGTGGCTACCTGAGATTGGTAAAACTCTTTTCCTCAGAAGACCTCTCATAGGCCAGGAGGTAATAGCATTTTGCCTTTGTTGATCTAATTATGCAAATTGGCTTTTGGTAAAGCAGCCTAGAAATAATTCTCAGCAGCACCATTAGTTTCCCTATTTTTGCTGGCAAAGCATTTGAAGAACAGATGTGATTGTCTTCTCATCCTTGTGTTCTTAGATTATTATGAGATTTTAAGCCATCTCAGAAAATAATGCAGATAGAATAAAAAGTCTAAACAAAAGATATGCCAAAATATTAAATGACTGCCAAAACACTTTACAATATAGCTCTGTTGCTGGCTGGATAGCTCAGTGAATTGGGTTTCTCACTGTAGTGGAGAAGATCCACGTCAAAAGCCAAAAAACACACATTGAAATACCCCCTTCCTTTGAATGGTTTACTTATATATTCCTTCTCAAAGTCCCAAAAAGCAATGCATAGTATTATTAGTCTGTTCTAATCTGGTACCCTCCAGATGTTCTTGGGTTGTATCTCCCAACAAACCTAATCAGCATAGTTAATTGTGAAGGATGAGAGTGACTGCAATGAAACAACATCTGTAAGACCACAGGTTGCCCATACCCCATGCCTGCATTGTTAGCTACCGTAGCAGAGGGAGGGAAGGGAATTTGACATCTTTAAGGAACGCTTGAGGTCAAAAGGAGTACCAAGGCATTTAGGGTTCATTTGAGTCGCCTGAACCCTGCTGTTTGGTCCATCTGAAAGGCAATTGAAACTATTTAAAGAAATAATGAATCTGAGGTTAATTATAGAGTTTATAAAAAATTGCATTTAAGGTACGTTGGTGGGTTTTTTTTTTTTTTGGTAGAGTGAAATTGGAGTCAGATGCAAAAAGGTCAACTAACAATTGAGTGTCTTCCTTTGTTTTACCGCCAAGTGTTCCTTTCTTCCCTCTCTTGAAGAACCTACACCTTCACAATCATCCAGAGAAAATATATCTATGGTGGGTTAGTTGCAAACAGGCATGAATTCTCTTGCAATACATGCCTAAATTGCTGTCCCCCCCCCACTCTTTAATATAATCCAGCGAGCATAGGCACACTTCCACCATGGGCATATGGGGGGTGGGGGAGCACCTTGGGTACTACCTCACATGAAGGAAATATCAACTGTCCAACTGGTCCTCTACTGCCCAAAATACTATGATATATTGGTAAAATCCAGGGCAGAGGAAAAAAACCCGGAATTGGGTGCCTTTTTAAACTGCAGTAGCTCTTGGCAATGAGTGATGCAATCACTGTCAATGCGCTCCACTTTTCCCCAACAGTGTAGTTCCAGCCTAGGTAAAGGTACTAACATTTATGTGTCATTCACAACAAACACTTGAGGAGAAATTTTTTTATTGGGGTAGTGGTTGCTGCAGCCAAAATATTCACAGACCAAGCCATTGTTCTGTTACGATTTTATATGTAATCTTAAAAACATGTATTTGAGAGTAGATTCCACAGCTTGGGACGTGTTGTTCATAATCTGCCTCTGTGCTTTCCCTGTTTGTTTGATTTTTAATTTTGATGTTGATTTTCTCTTATGTTAAAGGTGTATATTTTGATGGCTTTGGAGATGGGCTGTGGTGTGTACCAAGCAGCCGGTATTTGTCATCTGGCTGGTTGTTCTTGTATCTTTTTTCTATAGGCCAGGGGTTCCCAACCAAAGGCCCACAAGCTGAATCCAGCCCACGTGCCCTTTCATGTGCCCCCCCAACCCTTTGGGCATTTGAGAGACAAAATGGCCACCCCTTTGAAGCTGTTGGGACAAAATGTCCACCCCATCATGCAGGCAGGGCAAAATGGCTGTCTGGCCCTCAAAGCTGAGAGAATGTGACCTGGGCCCCCACTTGAAAAGGTTGGAAACTGCTGCTATATGCTGACCAGGCCAAGAGTACCTCTGTTATGTTGAGTGGGTTTCACTGAGCTATTGTTCACTTTTGTAATTTTGGGGTGTTTATTGCTTTTTGAATTAGTGGGCAAGGAAACTATTTTTTGTTCTGTATATAGGAGCAGTGAAGAGCTATCTTGGGTGAAGCAGCATCATTATGTGACATCTGGTTGTAATCTGTACTTGATCGTTGACCATGCAGGAAAAGCTTCTGGGAGATGAAGTCCAATAACATCTAAAGCAGGGATTCTTAACCTGTGGCCTGTGGTCCAGATGTGGCCCAGGGCACCATTTCATGTGGCCCCCAACTCAGTGATGGGCAGCCAAAATTTTTACTACTATACTGTGGGCGGAGATGACACCATGGGCAGAGCCAATGTCATGACATCATGGGTGGAGCCAACGTCATGACGTCATGGGCGGAGCCAATGATGTGGGCAGAGCCAAAGTTAAAAAAATACGTAAAAATACATTACACATAAAAATACAAATTAAATACAATCATACCTCACATAAAGAGTGCCTCAGTTAAAGAGTAACTCACTTAAAGAGCAGAATTTTCTCTGAATGTTCGCTTCGCTTAACAAATAAAACCAACCAAAAACTTGCTTAACAAATAAATTGGGGTTTGCAATCCCCCCCCCCGCCAGAAGTCACAGTTGGTCACTTACAGTGGTGTTTCGCTTAAAGAGCAAACTTGCTTAAAGAGCAATCCTGTGGAACACATTATGCTCTTTAAGCGAGGTACAACTGTACACATAAAAACACATAAATACACATTAAATACAAATTAAATAGACATAAAAAACACACAAAAGCACACACTAAATACATAATCCACCCACCCACCTACCCACCCCAAACCCAAACATGAGTCACTTACCCTGGGGAGCAGAACAGGCAGCAACAGCGGCGGTGCGGCATGGCCTGGCCCGGCGGCGTGGCCTAGCCTGGCCTGGCCTGGCAGCATGGCCTGGGTTGGTACCGCTGTGGCCTGGCCCAGCCCGACGGTGTGCTGCAGTCTGGCCTGGTGCAATGGCAAGCTTCGGTGGAAGGTGGTGGCGGTGGCGGCAAGCAGCAAGGGTGAGTGGCGGCGGTGCAGCAGTGCAGGGTGGTGGCGTGGCCGCATGCTACTCAAGCGAGGGCTGCTGCCACTGCACCTCCAAGGAGACCGCTGAGGGCCTCCCTGGCTGCCCAATTCTGCAGCCCAAAATGGCTGCTGGTGAGTGCGCATGCATTAAAATACCAATTGATGCATGCGCACTGAGTATTGGAGGCACGCATGTGTCAATTAGTATTTTAACACATGCGCACTCACCACCAGTAAGCACCCTGGGTGACCTCCCAGGAAGGTTACAACCCCCCCCCCCCGGACACCACCCGAAATTCTTACTGTCGCTTCTATAGAACCGGGAGTGAACTGGTCTATGCCCATCACTGCCCCAACTGCCTCCACCACACCAGGAAGTGCCATGTGGTGGAGGAAGGGAAAAATTAAGTTGCTTAGCCCCCGAAACTGTCTGAGGGAGCGTGACCCGACCCCCAGCTTAAAAAGGTTGAGAACTCCTGATCTAAAGGACGAACATTTGAGAACTGTCGGTGATCCGGTGATGTCAAGAGTGACTGGCCAAATGTCATCCAGAGAGTTTCACAGTAAGGATATGAACTCCACCATCCCAGTTATAGTCTAACCATTACACTGGGCTCAGTAGAGTAGTGATGGGTATTTTTGTTGTTCTTCTGTTGCATAGTCGAGTCTGATCCTTTGCGACTCCATGGACCACTGCATGCCAGGCACCCATATCCTCCACCATCCTCTGCAGCCTGTTCAGCTCTACACCCATTGCATCAACAATACCATCTAGCCATCTTATCCTCTGCCTCCCCCTTCTTTTGCCTTCAATCTTTCCCAGCATCAAGGCCTTCTTGAGTGTGTCCTCTCTTCTATTTGGTATCCAAAGTACTTTAGCTTTATCTTCAATAAATTTCCTTCAGGATTGACTTATTTGATCTCTTTGCTGCCCAGGGTACTCTCAAAATTCTCTTCCAGCACCACATTTCAAAGGCATCTATTCTTTTGTGCTCATCATTCCTTGTAGCAGAGAAGATTTTTTTAAAAGGTGAAATGAGACAAAAACGGCAAGTTAGTTGCATATAGATTTATAGTTTTTTATTCTGTTTTGATGAGCTGGGATCATAGTTTCACTTTGGGAACCTAGTGAGTCACCAAAGTCTGGAAACCTTTGACCCAACTTCCAGAGTGAAGTTCAACAGGTGCAGCTCTGTTCATCAATATGCATATCATGATGAGAGAAAGCATGTGTTGGATGTGCCTGTGTTAAATGCAGTTATTCTTTTTCTTCTTTTTAAAAACAATGGCATAAAGGCTTCTGCCAGGCAAGAAATGTGCAAGCCTGCAATCCAAGCAGTAACACCCGCCCGCCTACCTACCCTCTGGAACTGTTGCTTTGACTCCCTTCGCTTCCCCCCCCCCCCCAGCGGAAGATTTCAAAAGGCACTGCTTTGCATTTGCCCTGGAGGAGGCAGCTCTTTCAACTCCGTCCAAAAGTGATCTAGGATGAGCCAGGCTAGTCACGCAGCTGTCAGTCATTCTGCTGGAATGCAGACAGGGCTGCCCTGTGGTTAGAGTTTGCTCCACCCCAAGAGACAGGGGCAGGCGCCCAGGTACCAAGAGACATCTACGCTTTGGGGACTTGGCCAGGAGTTGCCAACACCCGCCCTTTGCGGATTAACCCTTTCTCCACCTCCAGAGATCTAAATCTCTCTCTCTCTTTTTTTTTAAAAAGCTTATTTTGCAAACAAAATCTATCAATGCATGTTCTTCTCTGAACTCTGAGAAGCTCCTGGAGGACATCTAAGCTAGGGAAGAGTTGGAATCAAGGAGAATTAAGGCTATATTGACCTGTAGATGGAGCTCTCAGTTCAACACCAGATCTGCTTTCCTTCAAGTTCACAAGATATTTATTTATTTATTTATTTATTTATTTATTTATTTGGCACAGGCATTGCAAGTGGGCATGCCCCTCCTTTCTGCTGTTGGAGTACACTTCCCTGACCTGTGCTAACGCTGACTGGAGATGATGGGAAAATAAAAGGTTTGAGAGCCACATGTTCCCTGTGACCACCACACAAAAGCTTAAGAAGCCATCGTTTCTTCCCATGATTTGGAGTTTGGGGGGCCAACTTCTGATTGAGTGAGAACTATACAGTATATGAATAATTTTAGTGTTAGCCTCAATTAAAACCACTCTGTCGAATCAGTGTTCTGGCCAACCGAAAGAGAAGAAGAATGCTTATTTTCTTGCATAGACCTAACATTATTTATTTATTCATTCACATTTGTATTGTCGACAAGTGACTCTAACATTTGTCCTCCGTGAGTGCTCACCAAATAGATTTTTTAATAGTTTACTATGAACACTAATAATGATGTCTTTATGGATTTCGTTGTTGTTATTAATTTGCTCAGTTGAGTCCAGCCCTTTGTGACCCCATGGACTACTGCACACCAGCACCCCTATCCCCCACCATCCTCCACTGCTCACCTCAGCTCTACACCCATTGTGTCAACCATGTCATCTGACCATCTCATTGTCTGCCATCCTCTTTTTGCCTTCAATCTTTCCCAGGATCAAGGCCTTCTTAAGTGAGTCCTCTTTTCTCAGTTGATGGCCAAACTACTTGATCTTCATCTTCAATATTTGTCCTTCCAAGGAGCAGTCAGGGTTGATTTCTTTCAGGATCGACCTATTTATTTATTTATTTATTAATCAATCATATTTCTATGCCGCCCTCCTCACGAATGACTCAGGGCAGCTAACAACATTTTTTTTAAAATCATCAATAGAACCCACAATAAAATACCCACCCATCTAGGATTAAAAGATTAAAAAAGAGAAAAGATTAAAAAATCACCAATTAAAAACTCACAGGGGAGAGGGGAGGAGTCAAATGAAGCAGTGGGCCTGAGCAACCGACTGGCCAGTACCCCATATCTGCCCTGCCAGCCAGGTCTTAACCCCCTTTATGCTGTCCAGGGTACTCTCAAAATTCTTCTCCAGCACCGCATTTCAAAGGCATTTATTCTTTTGTGCTCAGCCTTCCTTATGGTCCAGCTCTCACAACCATATATTACTACTGGGATCACTATTGCTTTGACTATGTGGACTTTAGTTGGCAGGGTGATGTCTCTACTTTTAATTGTGTTCCCTAGGTTTCTCCTTGCTTGCCTCCCAAGAATTAATCTTCTTTTTATTTAAATGTCTGCATTCACCATCTGCAGTGATCTTGGATCCTAAGGAGGTAAAGTTTGTCACTGTTTCCATTTCTTCCCCTTCTATTTGCCAGGGAATGATAGGGCCAGTTGCCATTATCTTAGTTTTTTTTTATGTTGAGTCTCAGACATGAAACTCAACATCATTATGGCTTTACACAATTTTAAAATTCTTATTCCATTTATTAATATATTATTAAAAATGCCACTATTTTCAAGGATTACCACAATCTTTCTGTGTACCCCAATCGATAGATACCACCGAGCAACACCTGATTTTAAAGAAACAGAGCCACTCACGCAATTTCCCTTGGTTTTATATATTCACAGGGTCCAGAAGATAGCAAAAAAAAAAAAAAAACCTAACCAAGAGAATGACCCTCAACATCCTCTGAACGGATATGCACCTCAAGTCTGTCAACTCAGATCCAGAATGTGCTTTATGGCAAGGACAAATATTCTTTAGGATACACAAGAGCAAAACCAAATTTGAAGATGAAGGTATGAGCTCACTGGACAAGGAATAACATTAAAGGAGGATATGGCTGAGGAACTGAACTTCCCCTACATCACTTGGAAGACCCTGAATAGTCTGAGGGTTGGAGTCCCTAAATGTAAGACCAACATGCGCATGTGTGGGCTGCTGGCAGACAAAAATACTGTGTATGGAGAGATGCAGGATATGGTTCATTTGCTGGTCTGCCTATTACTATCAGAAACATGTACCAATGAGGATGTAAGTTTGACCAATGACAAAGCCAAGAAGATGGATTCATTTTGGCAGTTTAAAGTTTGACCTGGACATGAAAGAAGAATAAGAAAGGCTCTAGAATTCCTTGACTGGTAAAACGTAAAGTTAAAGGTCACCTTTGCTCAAAAGCCAGTCATATCTGATTCTAGGGTTCAATGCTCATCTCTGTTTATAGGCAAAGAGCCAACACTGTCTACACCTGCAGACATTTCCATGGACATGTGGCAGGCATGCCTCACCACTGGAATGCTGTTTACCTTCCCACCAAAGTGGTCCCTATTTATCTACTTGCAATTTTTTACTTTTGAACTGTTAGGTTGGCAAGAGCTGGGACAGAGACGGGCGCTCACTCCATTGTACAGTACTCGGGAATCGAACTCTGACCTTCCAGTTGTCAAGTTCAGTGTCTTAACCACTTGAGCCACTGTAGTCCGGTACAGCCATACAAAAGATGTTCAAGTAAAGGCTGAGATAAACACTATTGAAGTAGTCTGTTCTGGTCAAAAATAGTCTAATTATTCTAACATTTTAGATTTGTTTTGAATTTTACCTATACTTCATGTACATCTGCAATCACCTATATTTCATATTTTTTTCCTATAATTTAGAATTGTGCAACACTCTGTTATGAATAAAGAAGAGAGAGAGGGAGCCATATAGGTCCTGGCTCCTCAGGAGATGACGCAGGCGCTAAATGGTCCTTTTTAGTTTTTGCCACAAACAGAGCATTCTCTTCCAAACCAAACATTTCTCTGTGTGGCTTACACAGTATCCTTACCCCTTCATTATTGTAACCACTTTTGTATATTGCATTGTTACTGTTAGTGTTGCATGGGTAATATTATAGGCAATTATTTAACAGTAATCGTGGACATGTAACTCCTTCTTCAGGTTCAGAGAAGATCTCACCAGACCAAACACACAGAGAGGGAGAGGGAGAGAGAAAGAGAGATTATGAAAATACAGCATACAAAGCTTTCTCTTCTAAAGGTTCGTTTGCCAACTTCTGCTATTTGGATGGGCAATAACATGGCATGTGAAGTCTGCTTTCAGTTTTTCCCTGTAATTTTTTTTTTTGGGGGGTGGGGCAGCCAGGAATAACATAATGCTAGTCAGATTTGGCTCAAGTCAACATATTTTTCCATCTGAGATAAAGGACAAGATTTTTTTCCTCTCTTCCCCCCAACTCTAGGACTCAGTGCTCATCTCCATTTTTAGCCAGCATGTCTGCATCTGCAGTCATTTTTGTGGTCATTTGACAGGCATGACTAGACACCAGAGTGCATGGAGCTCTGGTACCTATCCTGCCAAAGTGGTACCTACTTAGCTACTTGCAATTTCTTGCTTCCAAGCTGCTAGGTTGGCAGAAGCTGGGGCAGACAACTGGCGCTCACTTCATCACTCAGCACTTCCAGGAGTAACAAAGGCTTCGCAGGCCGGATGAATTGATGTTGGGGGTCGCACCCAGCCCCTGGGCCTTAGTGACCTGCTCCCTGAACCACATGATCGGCCCACGGCCCCAAAAGTTTGGGCACCCCTGCACTAAGTCATCACTTAGGCATTTGAGAAGAGGAACTAGAACAATGGGATCTCAGCCCTGTATGGTACACAGAAATATATAGAAACTTTATAGGGAATGATCTCATGGTTAATTCTATTTGAGGTGTGTGTGGACATTTCTTTTTCTCTTTGTATTTTAACAATGTTTACGTGGCCATGCTAACCATCAGTATGAATGTAAACAAAAAGGGAGCAAGAGAAAGAAAAGTTGTTCTCACAGCAAAACCACCAAGTCTGCATTTATTTCCAGACTGGTGATGAAGAGAAAGAGAGGGAGCTAGTCGTCTCTCTCTTATGTGAAGTTTTGGCCGATGCTAAGGTAAGTGCTGCCTCACTCAGGATTTTAGATTTATTTTTCTCTTACAAATCAACAAAGCTTCCATCACTTCTTAGCAGAGCAAAGGCATCTTCTCAGTCCGTTCCATGTGTGTGTGATAGTCTTCTGGGGCAGCGTGTCGTCACCCTGGGGAATCTTGTTTTGTTACCCGCTTTGTTTTTCTCATATCCAATAGAAAAAAAATATATACTCAGTTGCGATTCCAGAGCCCTGCCAGCCATTCTTCCACCTCCACTATGAATGCATATACACTCAACAGGTCAAACTCCCAAGTGGTAGCTCCTTCTGTGACTCGGACACGGTCCTCAAGTGGATTTCTCTGCATGCCCGTTTACAAGCAGAAGCCAAAAGGATGGTGAACAGCTGGTAACCAGCTGCCTTTTTATACTTCTGGGATGTTTCTCAGGGAGGTAACAATGTCTCTGTACAGTCCCAGGAGCTATTCACCTGAGGTGCAGAAAGAAACCAGTTTTTCCTCATTAGAAGGCCATATTCTTGTTCTTACTTTAAGTACACTCCATTGTAGAGAAACTTCCTGCTGAACATGGAACAGGTTATTTTTAAAACCACAGAGAACTGGTATTCCCAAAAAGACACAGCACTTGTCCATAACTCCTTTTGACAAAGTGACACATGAGGGGTTGTCACTAAGACAAGGTGTCTTGTGAGATAGATGGCACCTAGACTCCTTCTGATCCATCAGGAAAGATATAACCTGGCCACTTTCTTGTTCTCGACAATATTCTGGAGCAGGGTTGGACATACAGATCCTTGAACATATTTTGCTGCCCCCAGACCCCTCTCCAAATGTTACTAAAAAGTGTTGTAATCTATGAGAGAAAAAAATTAGATTTTCTCATGTATTTCATGGTCCTCTACATCTATTTCATATTTATTAGACTTATTTAAGAACCTTGTATCTCCCTTGACATCCATAGACGTAGAAGAAGAAGAAGAAGAAGAAGAAGAAGAAGAAGAAGAAGAAGAAGAAGAAGAAGAAGAAGAAGAAGAAGAAGAAGAAGAAGAAGAAGAAGAAGAAGAAGAAGAAGAAGAAGAAGAAGAAGAAGAAGAAGAAGAAGAAGAAGAAGAAGAAGAAGAAGAAGAAGAAGAAGAAGAAGAAGAAGAAGAAGAAGAAGAAGAAGAAGAAGAAGAAGAAGAAGAAGAAGAAGAAGAAGGCATTTATTTAATGCTTACCGATTGTTTGCAGGAATGGTTCTTGGGTAAAATTCAAAGTGGGGAAGGGTCACCTTAATTGAGCTAATGACTCAAGAAGTGTTCTATCAGACTGAGTAGAACACTTCCTTGCTAAATTCCTTGCTCTTGTTGATTTAGGCTGTCTCAACACAATACCCACCTTGATAAGGATTTTTAAAGATCCACAAGATTTCTGATCTCCACTTGAGAAGGGGAAAAAAAATCTATCCCCTACCCCCAATCCTCTGGAGTTTGCACAAGATACTTCTACTGTCTTTTCCTGTCGGAAAGCAAAAGCTACACAAAAAGAGTATACACAAAAAGGCAGGCTCATGGTTAAGAAAGAGATAAATGTTTCAAATTCTTAAATAAAATAGCAATAATTTTAATTTGGTGTATTACAAAAGAAAATTGGGGGAGGGGATTGTTTGCAAAAGCAAACAATTTTCACCAGAACTCATTCAAGGCACCAGACTATTCACTGCTATCTTCACTGGGAAGGAGAAGACCATTGCCAAGATAATATATGCCATGATTTCATATCCCTATTGTTGATGCCGTAGCCATCCAGTTGCCTATGGTTTTTAGTGTTCCCACTCTTTGGAAATGTGGAATACCTGTACGTACTTCTTATTTAGCTCCCATATTCTTCCATCTTTCAAATCTGAGAGGAGAGAAGAATAGGTGTATTGTACTTAAACCTTTCTGTACATCTGTACATTGAAGATGGTAGGTAGTAAACGAGATGTAGTTGGCTCTGCTACTGGTGACCCCACTTTCTGTCCTATTGGGTGACAATTGCTACTGCTTCAAACTGTCCCCTCACTGCCTGCTTTTCTTTGGACAACACAAGCCAGCCAATGTGATGTAGTAGCTGAAGCGTTGTACTGTACTTGGACTTAGGAAACCATTCTAGTTCACACTGAATCATAAAACTCACTGGGTAACATTGGACCAGGTTACCTCTGCCTGATTCTATCTCATAGGGTGGATGTTGTGAGGTTAAAGTGGAGAGGAAAAGAGCAATGTACACTACCTTCAGATCACTAGAGGAAAGAGGTAAAGGTCGCCCTTGCTTAAAAGCCAGTTGTATCTGACTCTAGGGTTCAGTGCTCATCTCCATTTATAGCCAAAGAGCCACTGCTGTCTGCGTCTGCCAACATTTCTGTGGAAATATGTAGGCATGACTAAACACTGGAAAGCATGGAATGCTGTTTACCTTCCCACAGAAGTGGTACCTATTTATCAACTTGGAATTTCTTGCTTCCGAACTGCGAGGTTGGCAGGAGCTGGGACAGAGACAGGCGCTCACTCCATCATGTAGTCCTTGGGTCTCGAATTGCTGACCTGCCAACCTTCCAGTCATCAAGTTCAGCATCTTAACGACTAAGTCACCATAGTCCTGCAAGGAGGAAAAGCAGGTTATAAATGCAACAAGCAAATGATATATTCATTACACTGGCATTTCCAATTTCCAGGAGTTGTCTAAGGTGCCTATTTTGGGGGCTACAGCTCAGCACCATGAACAGTACCCTAGAAAGTGAGGAACAAACCCCAGAGTGGATTCACCACCTCCCTAAAATTGTACTGCAAGGGGAAGAGACTGCACACCTTTGTGTACGTGCCGGCTGGCCCATCTGGCACCAGCTCAAAGAGAGAGGCCATGAGGACAGTGGGGCAGAAACTGGTTAATGAGCTAGTCTCAGAGCTGGTCTCACAGAGAGACAAGGAAGACCAAAGAGAATCATAGTCAACTGTGGGTGCAGGTGTGGAAAGATGTAGACCAAGCCTGGGGTTTAATGGAATGGTGAAAGCAAAGGAAGAATGGCAGGCAAAATCTGCCCACCCACCCAACAGCTGATGGAAGCTGAGAAATATAATTCTTCTTTCTCCTGCAATAGTTTCTATCCTAGTCAGCCATGACACCAGAGAGGCAAGTAAGGAGGAAATGTTGAGGGAAGCACTAGACCGGGAGGAGCCACGAAGCCCGACTCCTTCCACTTGTCTGTACAAGCCCACCCTACAAGGGATCACAGCCTGGCATGAAGCTCATTTCCCCCACCTTCATCCTAGAGCTTGGACTTGGGGAACCCCCAGTGAGAATAACTGAGCCCCCAAACAGGCTGAAGGCACCCCAGAGGCTGGTGACTGTAACTCAGCTCTCTAAGACCGGGGGGGGGGGGCGCCGGCGCCGCCGGCGCCGCCTGCATGACAGTGATGGTGAACCTATGGCACGCGTGCCAGAGCAGGCACTCAGAGCCCTCTTTGTTGGCACTTGTGCCATTGTCCCAGCACAGAGTTTGCTCCGCCCCTCTGCCCAATAGCCCAATGGGAGTGCTTCCTTCCTCCCCCAGTACAGAATTTACCCTGCCCAGCAGCCCAATGGGAGTGCTTCTTCCCTCCCCCCAGCACAGAGTTCACCCCACCCCCTCTGCGGCATGGATGGCAACCTGTTTAGTTTGGGCACTCGGTCTCTAAAAGGTTTTGCCAACACAGCTGTAGGAGAAGCTGCTGCGTCTTTAATATAAAGTTTTGGAAAGTATCCCAGAGACCATGGAGTTTGTTTTGGGCGGGGGACTCTAGCCTTGCCAAAACATTGGGAGGGGGCAGGGCTGACATGGAGTCAATCTGACACCACTGGTTCTTTATGGAGTCTTTTAAAAAGGACTAGAAGACAAAGGCAAAGGTTAAATTGCCAGAGGGAAGAAACTCCTCCACCCACCTTTCATCTACAGAACTCAATGAAACCAGAAGCTGCAGTCACTGAACAGAGGTGAATTTTCACCATTTCACTTGGGAGCATCAGGCTAGCTTAAAGGGGACAGGCCAGGCTATTAGGAACACATAGCTGTGTTCGCCAACCGATAGAAACATCAAGGGACTGCTGCTTGGTGCTTCCAGTCACTCATCATATGCTGAGATAGCCTCCTTTCTCTGTTTCTCATAGCAAGATTATGTCAGGGGTCTATTGCGGCTCAGTGGTTAAGAAGCTCACCTTGTTAGCTGGAAGGCTGGCAAGTCAGCAGTTCAAGACCCAGGTACTGCTTCACGGTTTGAATGTCTGTCTCTGTTCCAGCTCTTGGGGACATGAAAGGAGGATCATTTTGGGCATTCCTTGAGTGGAGTTTCTCCAGAAAAATCCTTTCAACCCAGAATAATTTCTGACATGAAATTATTATTATAACAAGGTTGACTCTGGACTCAGCATCTTAAATGCAGGGTTATTTTTTTAATGAATACATTTTGCTCTGGTTCCTCTGTGTTTCCTGAGTTGCCTTTCTGCACAGACTACACACATTCTTATGCCCCCTTGTCTAAGAGAGATCTTCATTATTTGGGGTGTCCTGTGCCTGAGAGATAAGGACAAGTGAGTCACAGAAGCTGGGCTGGTGAGGAATGCAATAGACCTAAGAAAATGATGAAATAGCCTTTGATGAGTGAGAGAAGAAAGAGTCTGGATGTTCATACGTGCATGCAGGTGAACATCTAGTAGTTTCAAAGTCATCCAACAGGTCCCACCACTGACACAACCAGAGGGTTGTCATGCTTACTGGAATGTGATAAAGAGCCCTCACGTGGCCTTTTATTTTCACACAATATAGGAATTTCAGAAATAACTATTCTTTACAAAGATCATGGCAACAGACCCTATCAGTCCCTGGAAAATAGATGGGGAAGAAGTAGAAGCAGTGACAGATTTTACTTTCTTAGGATCAAAGCTTACTGCAGATGGTGACTGCAGCCATGAAATAAAAAGGCGACTGATTCTGGGAGGCAAACGATGAGAAACCTGGAGAACATAGTGAAAAGCAGAGACATCAAATTGCAAACAAACATTCGTATAGTCAAAGCAATGGTATTCCCTGTGGCAATGTATGGTTATGAGAGCTGGACCATTAGGAAAGCTGAGCGCAGAAGAATAGATACCTTTGAGATGTGGTGTTGGAGGAGATTTTTGAGAGTCCCCTGGACAGCAAGGAGAACAAATAGGTCAATCTTAGAAGAAATCAACCCTGACTGCTCCTTAGAAGGGCAAATAGTGAAGAGGAAACTAAAGTACTTCGGACATCAAATGAGAAAAGAAGACACACTTGAGAAAGCCTTGATGCTTGGAAAGGTTGAGGGCAGAAGAAGAAGGGGGAGGCCAAAAATGAGATGGCTAGATGGTATTGTGGTCACAATGGGCACAGAGCTGAGTGAGTTGAGGAGGATGGTGGAGGACAGGAGTGCCTGGGGGACAGTGGTCCATGGGGTCGCAAAGGGTCGGAATCAACTGTGCTACTGAACAACAACAAAAATGCTTTAGTTCCAAAAAGAACAACTGGATAGTTCAGTGGTTTAGGCATCTGGCTGCAGAGCCAGAGGTTGGGAGTTTGAATCCCCACTTTGCCTCCTTGACAGGGGCTAGGCTCAATGATCCAGGAGATCCCTTCCAGCTCTGCAATTCTAAGAGGAAGATAATGACTAAAACTACAACATAGGTTAAATAAAAAGACAACTAAGTTAACAGTATTCTGTCTGAGTGTTTGTACTCCCAGTTCAGTGATACCCTGGGTACTTCTAGCTAGAGCTTGATAAAAGTATGTCTCTTCCAAAACAGGTACCCAACCACAACAAAGAGATAGAACCAGTGGTGGGCATCAGCAGGTTCGCACCAGTGTGCCAGAACCGGTAGCAGAAATTCTGGCTAGCCCCGCCCATCCAAGTTTTGAAATAAAGTAGTCCTAATTCAGGTGCAACACAGGGCTTTCCCGCTGGCCACACCCACCATACCATACCCACAGTGTGGTAGTAAAAATTTTTTTGGAGCCCATCCCTGAATAGAACTTGAACACATTGCATATATATTTTCAGTTGGGCCAGCCCTTCCCAACAGATTTTGCCCATTCATCTGGATGATGTCCAGATGGTGCTAGCAATACCTCAACCGGGTACACCACATATTCTCTGTGTTATGGGGAACTTCCTCCAAAACTGTGCCAGACTCTGCGACACAGGTTGACTTTTTAGGCCAGGGGTGCCCAATTTTTTTGGGCAGTGGGCCAGTCACGTGGTTCAGGAGGCTGGTGGCTACAGCCAGGAGGCCAGATTAGTTTGGGCACCACTGTTTTAGGCCATAGCTAGCTGGAAACCACCAATAACACCACCAATAACCACCAACATCCCCCACCAGTAACCTTGGTCTTGAGCCAGGGCTGTTGCTGAAAAACCAAGAGTATCACAAATGAAGACTTCTCAACTACCTGAGAAGGGTGTTGTTCGCCAACAGCACAGGTTATTGTGAAAAACAGGAAACTGAGTGGGAAGTCACTGAGGAGACATTTGTTTCTCTCTCTTGTAAAAAAAAATGAAGGAAGTATCGCTTAGCTCAGGTTTCCTCCTAATTCATTATAATTGCCAAAGGAGCACCTTGTTTTGAAGGAGGGATTCAAAGAGATGTCATAAGACCTCATTGCAGAGGAATACCTAGCTCTCCTAATATATCATATTAAAAATACTATGGATGTGCATTATCAACCCAACCCAGTCCATGCCTGACCACTACCACCTCTGTGGCCTGATAATCTATTAGTGTACTACATGTTGACTAGTTCTACTCAAGTTTACCTCTGATGTGAAGCACTCTCAAGCATGGCGAAAGAAAGCGTTCTTTATCCTCCCCTCCCCTTTTATTCCTCTATCCATCTCTCACCTCTGATCCTTCAGCTTAAGGATTCCAGCCAATATCTACACAGTGCACAATGTTCTTACCAACTTAGGTTTCATTTCTCCAGAGCACAAGGTTATGTTATGTCTACCACACACTTCTTCCCCAGTAACAGCCCAGAATGCTTCACTGCCACCTCCCTTCAGTGAACAACACACAGAAAGCTCCATTACAATTTAACAAAAGCACAAGCCTGCATTTCTATTCATCACACTATTTGGAGTGCTGACAAGACAGGCGAGATCACCAAATGACATACTCTAGAGTCCAGAAACCCGCCTGACCCTGCACCATGCCTGATCTGACTCTTTTGGTCTCATGACACAGCTGCTCTTGTTTTTGGCCAGTAAAATTAGGACCAACAAAAGGATCACTTTAAGGCAATGGTTCCCAATGTGGGGCCCAAGGAGGGCTTCAATTCCCAGAAGCCTAAGTCAGTACAGTATATTGGCTGATCAGTGCTTTGGGGAATTGACTTCGGTGCCTGGGAATTGAAGTCCAAAAACCAAAGGTTGTGAAACACTATATTAAAGGGTCCCTTTTAAGATCATATCCTGGAAGTGACATTTTCAATAATTGTGATTCTTCCAATTCAGATCACAATGTTATATTAAGAACCTCTCCCCCTGGCCGCTGCCTCTTTCAGCAATGCATAAACATCAAAACTAAGGACATATTGTAGAACTTACTGGCCTATAGCCAGAGTGCTTAGAAAAGCCACTTATACTAGCAAAATGTTAGGGGACAATTACTAGGTTCCCCCTCTGAATTTATGTGATACTAGCACTCCTTTTCCAGGTAAATCTGCTTTTATTTTATATTAAATCATAGGCTAACAAGTACAAAGAACAGGGCCTTTTTGCTAGATTCTGGGATGGACTGCCATCTGGCATCAATCACGCTGCGTCTTTATAAGCTGATCTTGGAGTTTATTTTGGAAAAAAGGTTTCCCAAGGTCATCTTGGAAGATCCAAGTGTTTTCTTTGGCTGCTTCCTAACAGAAATGGGACTTTTGGGATAACCAAATGGGAAAAACATGAAAGAGGCCCATTCTTTTATTTTCGGAATCTTCAGTTTCATCATTTTTGCTTCCAGAGACATCCAATAAGATCACTTTCACTTCCAGGGACATTCAGGTATGACTTGCTCTAGGACCCACATGTTTGTATTTTTGGCAGTTCAGGATATCCACAAAACTTTCTTCCAGCACCACCTTCCAATGGAACAAATCAATTTTTTTCCCCTGCCAGCTTTCTGTACTTTCCAGCTTTCTCACATGTGATTAGAAATACAAAATTGTGGATGATCTTGATCTTGGTCTCCAGAGTGACACATCCTGACATTTGGTGGTATTTTCAAATTCCTACATTGCTGGCCTTCTGAGTCTAACCCTTCTCTGATTTCTTGGCTGCAGTCCCATTTGAATTGATGAGCAAACCTAGTTATAGAAAATCTTTCACTTCCTTCAATTCCTTCATTGTCAACATTAAAGTTGTGTGGTTCTTCTGTAGTTATAATTTTAGTCTTCTCAATGTTTAGCTGCAGCCATGCTTTGACACTTTCTTTCTCTCAGTTTCATTAAAAACCATTTCAAGGCATTGCTGTTTCCTGCCAGTAAGATCATTCCATCAGTGTGTCTTAAATCATTGTCTTTATACTTATGCTTTCTATGTATATTTGTACACAATAACTCAGTCTTGGTGATTAGAGAGGCCATATGTCCCAGTAAGATCAACTATTGTTTTTTTAAAATTGCATGGGATTTTATTAAGCAACACGATTCCAGAGATCTTTTATCTTCTTGGCAATGTGGAAATATCTGCAATCTAATACTGTACAATACAATAAGCTACTCTAATTTAACCACAGCCAGATGTATATACAGTACTGTCATGCTGAAAGGATCTAAATAAAACAAATCCATAAATTATGACAGGTGGTGGCATGGTTTCCAGCAGATACAACACAATGGCCTCTTTCATTAATAGGTCACTAATCACCAGGGACCGCAGTGGCTTAGTGGTTAAGATGCTGAAATTGATTACTAGAAGGTCGGCAGTTCAAGACCCAAGTGTTGCACAACAGAGGGAGCGCCTGTCATCTCTCCCACCTCCTGCCAACCTAGCAGGTCGAAAGCAAGAAATTGCAAGTAGATAAATAGGGACCACTTCAGTGGGAAGGTAAACAGTGTTCTGTGCACTCTGGTGTCTAGGCATGCCTGCCACATGTCCATGGAAATGTCTGAATACACAAACAGCTGGCTCTTTGGCTATAAACAGAGATGAGCACAAAACCCTAGAGTTGGATGCAACTGGCTTTTGAGCAAGGGTGACCTTTACTTTTACCTAATCACCAAAGCTAACAAGAAGAACAAGGAGCAGGTCAGAGGCATAGCGAGGGGAGGCGAGGGGGCGGCCTGCCCTGGGCGACACTTTGTGGGGGGGTGGGGTGGCATCACTGCACAAGACTTCCTGGCAGCTGGGGAAGGCACCGGGAACCTCTGTCACCACCGGTGCCCCGGGCCCCGCCCCGGGCTGGAAGGTGCGGGCCCAATGGCATGGTGGAGGCCAGGGGGTGCCACTCCCTCTCCTTCATCCCCCTCCTACCCAGGTTCCCCCTCCCTACCACCTGCTGGGCTGGAATGACATGGCGAGGCCCCAGCAGAGACCCCACTCTCTAGGTCCCAGGCATGCATCCACCCCACCTCCTAGCCTGGCGGTGGCAGCGGTGCCCAGGAAGGAGGGAAGTGAGGCCAGCGGCCACCGCGCCCCAGTGCTGGCCAGGCAGCACAATGCCTGGCTGGCACTGCTCCGACCGCTGGGCCACAATGACCACCGGCCTCGCTTCCAGCCTTCCTGGGTGCTGCCGCTGCCAGTGGGCTAGGAGGTGGGGCAGCCACGTGCCTGGGACCCAGACGGCATGGGCAAGGGCCTGGGGTGGTGTGGTGTGGGCCCAGTGATGATCCCACCATTGGCATCCCAGGTGCGTGGCCACCCTGCCTCCTAGCCCAGTGGTGGCAGCTCGTCCACCTTCGGCGGCACTGGCACCCAGAGGGGCGAGGCTGGTGGTAGCTGCGGCCCAGCACCTGCAGCCAAAACAGCACCAGCCAGGATGAGGACCTCTCCCCCCCTCAAGGCCTGGCTGGCACTGTTCTGGCCACGGGCGCTGTTCCGCGGTGACCACCGGCCTCGGTTCCCACTTTCCTGGGTGCTGCCGCCGCCAAAGGCAGACAAGCTGCTGATGCAGGGCTCGGAGGTGGGGTTGCCATGTGCCTGGGACCCCGATGGCTATTATTATTATTATTATTATTATTATTATTATTATTATTATTATTATTATTATTATTATTATTATTATTATTATTATTATTATTATTATTATTATTATTATTATTATTATTATTATCCCGCCTCAATAGGGCGAACCCGACTCTAGGCAGCTTACAACAATGCAAAATCCCACAAAAGAAACTAGACAATCCCACTATACCCCCACAAATTTGGTTTGAATTAATCAACAGATTTGCCTGTAATTAGCACAATATTAAAAAAGATTTAAACGTTAAAAGTTAAAAGATTAAAAATTTAAAATAGCAAGAAGGGTGGCTGTCCTATCAGATCAGCCACCCAACATGGGACCCCACATTCCTTTTTTTAAAAAGGTTTTTACAATATTAAAAAAGTAACAAAACAATCTACAAAACATAAAAAAACAATTACATACAAAAAAAGTAGTTCCCACGTACATCTTACAGTGTTAAAGATAAGAAGAGAAAAAAATACATATCAATATAATATAATGTAGTCGGATATTACTTTAGTTATTTTCTATACATTTACTATACTGTATAATTTCACCTTTATATCAACTCTCCTCTTTCACCGCAATATTACAACTTTATTATTTTATACATGGTACCTACCACCCAGTGCACTATAGTCCTTGAGTCTACCAGCCACTCCTTTTACAACTCAATCATTCTGCCAAAAATACTGTACATTGTATTCGGTGCAGGTTTTTCTCCTTTATTATCCATCAATGTGTGTTGCAAAAAAGGTTTCCAAATGTCCCAAAATCTATTTTGTTTTATTAACCCTCTTTTTATATTTAATTCCCATGTAAGTTTTTCATTTAATGCCATATCCCAAACATCAACATACCATTTACCAATTTCTAAATTCATATCACCTTTCCAATTTCTGGCTACTTGTTGTCTCGCCAACGTCAAGAAGATAGACAATAACTCTTTTATATTTTCCTCTAAATTCAATTCCTCTAAGTCCGTTAATAAAACAATTTTTTCATTCAACTTTAAGCGGATATTTAAAATTTTTTCTAATTCTTGTTCCATTTTATGTCAGAAATTGGAAATAATTTTACAATCCCACCACATATGTTTCTATGTCCCAATTTCCTGATGACATCTCCAACATTTTTTTGAGTTGCTACTATTTATTTGATTTAGCCGAACTGGCGTCATATACCAGCACCACAACATCTTGTAGTTGTGTTCTTTAACTTTTGTAGACAGATTTCGCATCATCCTACTTTTCCATTTTTTCTTCCAATTCTTATCTGTAATATTAATACTCAAATCCGATTCCCACATTCTTTTAAGGGTGTCCTGGGATTCATCTATATTGTTTATCATGGGGACCCCACATTCCAGGAGCCCCATACCTGCCCTGCCAGCCAGGTTTTCAGGCCCTTCCGAAAGGGCAGGAGCTCTGTCTGCTAATGTAACTCAATTGGCAGGAGGTTCCAAAGGGCCGGGGCGGACACAGAGAAGGCCCTCCTCCTAGTGCTAGAGAGATGCGCCTCTTTAGCCGATGGAATGATAAGAGAGCCTCTCCAATCCACCCTGATGGGACGTTCTTGGGGTGACGCGGTCTCTTAAGTATCCTGGCCCACTACCATATAGGGCTTTAAAGGTAATGACCAGCACCTTGAATTGCACCCGGAGGCATACTGGCAACCAGTGCAGCTCCCGAAGCAGTGGTGAGGCACGAGCATAATGCCCGCGCCCCATCACTACCCGGGCCGCTGCATTCTGTACCAGCTGCAGCCTCCGAATGGTCACCAAGGGCAGCCCCATGTAGAGTAGGTTCCCCACTGGGCCAGCGCCGCACTGCCCCAGACCCTGGGCCTTGCCAGCACTGTCAGAGTCCCAGGTGCACAGCCATCCCATCTCCTAGCCTGGCAAAGCCCGAAGGTTCGACTTTCCTACCGGGGGGGTGGGGGTGGCGAGCCAGGGCGGCGGCGAGTTTGGCCTGAAACCTGCCCTATGCTACTGGAGCAGGTATAACAAACACTGTAGGGTTGTATGTAACTGATGGACTTGGATTCAAGATATTGGTTTTACTTTTTCACAGATCCAAATTTTTGCAAAAGTACCCACTTCAGAGGACAAGCAAAGACCAAGAGGGAAAACCAGGGTATAAAAACCTTGCTGGTGCAGCAGCTATGGGGTACCTGCTGGTTGGTTTGAGCCCCTTGCTCTTTCAATTTTTAAATTAAGTCTTAGCTTGCAATTTTAATCTGTTTTAATCTATAGTTTTTAAACTTTTAAAAAATTTAAATCTGAATTGCTGATGTTTTTATGATATGTCAAACCACCTTGGGGGCCCTCGGTGAGGAGGGCAGTATGCAAATACAAATGAATGAATGAATGAATGAATGAATGAAACCTTCCCCCTTAGCAAACACCCCAGTGATTGTGCTCTCAATGGTCATCATGGGACCCAGTGCTCTTTAAGCTGGGCTCCAGTTTTGTGGTGAGAACATGATGTGCTCCCATTATTTATTACCTTTTGCTGAACTTCTTTGTGTTCCGGAGTCAGTGGTAGAAACAGAATATTTCTGAACAATCTCAGATGGGTTCTCTCATATTGTTTGACTTTCCACCACAGATGTTTGGAGCCGGGAAAAGAGATTTGATTTTTCTCACAGTGGGTTGCCTTCTTGGCCTGCAGTCATAATGAGAACTTCTCTCTCTATTACAGAACTGAAAGCAGTTCCTTCAGAGACAGATTTGAAGGCACAGGAGTGGGAACGTTGTGTTTTCCCTAACCAGTTTGGTTACAAGTGAGATTCCCTTCAGGGTACAAGGAGATTAGTTTTTTTGGGGGGAGGGGGGTGTTGAGTCATCAGCTGTCACCACAAGTGACTTTTGCAAATGAAGAACAGCCTGGGAATCCTGGATGAGGATGTCCCTTGAGGTGTCACATAAAGCTCAAACAAGGTACTCATGGTGGGAAAATAGAGAGGTTTGAGGTAGTGTCTTTTGTGAACCAGCTTTGGGGTTTTCCTCCTTACCCCCTCCCCCAATGGTCATTTGCTATCATTTCCATTCAGTGTTTATTTAGTTCAGTGGTTCCCAACCTAAAGCCTGTGGGCCAGATCTGGCCCCTGAAACCATTTCATATGTCCCCCAACCCTCCAAGGGCATTTGAGAAACAAGATGACTGCCCCTTTGAAGCTGTTGGGACAAAATGGCCACCTCCATCATGCAGGTAAAGCAAAATGGCTGTCTGGCCCTCGAGGCTGACTGAGAGAGCGTGACCCCGGTCCTCAGCTTGAAAAGATTGGGAACCCCTGATTTAATTAATAGCTACATTTATGTCCTGCTTTTCCTTTAGTGAGCACAAGACAGCATACATGGCTTTCCTCCTTACTACAAGCTGGCCTGTAAGCCCCTACCCACCCATATTTATTATCACAATCTTGGAGGAGGTTCTTTCTGTTTAATTGACATCCAAGAACATCTGGGGGTCCAAGGTTGAGAAACTACAACATTAATCTCCCAAGTCCTATGGACCCTAATAAGCACTATATCACAGGACACAGGACATGGAAAATAACTTTTAATTCTAGTGGAAGCTGGTGTATGTAAGCAATTGAAACACATCTATAGGAATTAATAGCAGCTACCAACCAATTAACCTACATTTTAATCTTCATATACTAAACATGCAACTACATAGGGATTTGTCCTGAGGTTTTTGAGCCACTCTGGAGACAATCTGCTTCATTCTTTTCCTGGCAGCCACACAACATAAATGCCAACAGAAACCAACACATTCTCAGAGTGTTCCCACTTGCATTGTTTTAGCTCCTTGTGGGATACTCTTTTTTAGGTGTGGGTAAGATATCTTCTTTTTGGTTTGGTTCCAGTGTTTGTGATTGCTGGAGTCAAGCTATAGCAGCTGGCTGGCCCTTTGCTGAAGCCACTTACCGGTAGCTGTCAACAGAAATGGGAAACTTTTTCTGCTTGCCTTTGGAAAGCAAGGAAAAAGAAATTTTCCCATTCTTTTTAATGGATGCTAAACCATTAGCAATGCTTTTAAAAGGGTTTTTTAAAAAAAGACTTCTCCAAGCATCTCTGATATATTGTGACATTTTGCAACAATTAAAAAGAAATGCAAAACTTCCCTTCCTTTCCCTGCCAAAAATGAATGGCAAAGAAGATTTTCCTTTTTAAAGTATCATTAAGCAGCTTACTTCTCCACGTGTTGCCTAAGTTGCTTAACAACCTTGAGAAACAGGAACCTTTCCCTTAAAAAGGAAATACTGTAAGTCTTATTTATTTATTATATTTGTACACTGTCCATCTAGGAGATTTCCCTACTCTTGAGGATGCCAAACAGGTCACTTAAGGTGTGGTCTGCTTGATCCTTGCATGTGGAGGCAAGGATTGATCCAAATGACATACTGCGCCTCAAAGTAACACCATTTAGTGACCCCATTTAGGACAATCTAATCCAGGGTGGAATAATCCAGCCATTTTGTCACATTCTAAGGACCTTTAGTATCTCAGAATCCCACAACTAGATCTATAAGATAGATACAGTCAAACCTTGCTTAACGAATGCCTTGCTTAGCAGAAAACTCGCATACCGAGCGGGCATTTCAAAAAGCGTTCCAACTTGGATAATGAAATGTTTCGCTATGTGAGTTGGACTTTTCTTATGGAAAAATTTTTCGCTATGCGAGTTTTTCCATAGAAATTTTCGTTATGCGAGTTTCTCCATAAGAATTTTCACTACGCGAAAAAAACTCGCATAGTGAAAAACTCGCGTAGCGAGCAACCTCGCAGAATGAAATATTTTCATTATGTGAGGTTTGACTGTATTTTACAATGTTATTATATGAGTCTTAAACAATGTCTCAAAGTTTCAGCCAATTGCCATATACAGTTACTATCATCATGATAAGTAGAACCATTACAAACAATAATTGGTTTGGACAAATCTATCCACCAGCAGCAGCCATTTTCATTCCAGTTTATATTGAATATCTTTAGGTTAAAGCAAAGGTTGCCCTTGCTTGAAATCCAGTCGTATCTGACTCTACAGTTTGATGCTCATCTCTGTTTCCTGCCAAAGAATCAGAGCTACAGTATCTGCATACTTCTCAACAACTGGCCAAATTCAGTAGATGCAGCCCTCACAGTATGCAGATCTGCCTGTCATGAAACTGTGGAACAGATCCTTTGCAGAAGAAAGGTTCCTGCCATCTATTTGTTTATTATTATATGCATCCCACTATTCTTCCCCTGAGATCAATGTGGCATACCTGACTCTTTTACACCATACTTTGTCCTCAAAACAATCTTATGTAGCTGTGCAGAAGCAACAGATGGTCAAAGATCATACAGTGAATTTTACGATTTCATGAGGATTAGAATTTAGATTTCCTGTATCTTAGTCCCAAAATCTACCCACTGTCCTACACTGACTCTCCTATCATCATGGCCAGATGTCGAGGCTAGACTTTCTTATTTAAAATAAATTCCAAAACGGAGTCTTTTAAAATCAGCTTGGTGGCAACAGGCTTCACGTTTCATCTCATTGTCTTCCCAATCTTAGTAGACAAAGGGTTACTAGTCATGTTGTGTCTTCCTCATTGTCTTTGATGAAAGCAGGTAGTTCTTGTGTGGTAGGGAACAGAAGCCCAAGGAGATATGCCAAACCCATAAAGCAAACTCTTGGGTGAAATCTGAAACTTCCTTCTTCAAGCTGATTTTACAAGGTTGCAGTCTCCATTTTGGAATTGACCTTAAACAAAGGCAAGTTGGCCTCAACATCTGGCTATTTGGGGGACTTTTCTGTTTCTTCTGCAACTACCATCCTGCTCTGTAATTCCCAACTTGCTGAAAAGTTCTATAGGCCTCAGAAGTTTGTGCGAGATTTTAATGGTACACTAAAGGTCCCAGTATCCCCTTACTTGTGGATTGTGTCACTTTTGTTGTTGTTGTTCAGTCACACAGTCAGTTCTGACCCTATTATTATTAGTATTAGTATTAGTATTAATAATAATAATAATAATAATAATAATAATAATAATAATAATAATAATAATAATAATAATAATAATAATAATAATAATAATAATAATAATAATAACAATAACAATAACAATAACAATAATAATAGTTATACTTATCAACCACCCTCCTCATTGAGATGACCCAAGGTGGCTCATAATTCATTAAAAAAAACACAATAAAACACTGTTAAAAACATTCCTAAAAAACCCCTCAATTTAAAACTTTAAAATCAAAATCTAAAAACTAATTGAGAGCAAGCAGGGCTTAAATCAACCAGCGGGCTGGGGTCATAGTCCCTCTCGCACCCCAAACCTGCCCTGCCAGCCATGTTTTTAAATTTTTCCTAAAGGGGAGCAACTCCGTCTGGAGACGTAACTCCATTGGCAGGAGGTTCCATAGGGCCGGGGTGGACACCGAGAAGGCCCTCCATCTTGTGCCAGAGAGACACACCTCTCTAGCTGATGGAACAACTAGAGAGCCTCTCCGGTCTGTTCTATCACATATCATCTGATCATTAAGATCATGATTAGCACTGGAGCCAACTGCTGTGCTGCTGGGTGGACTGACCAATAAGAATATTTTCCAAATTCAACAATAAATAACTTCTCACGTACTATTACATCCCAAAGAGTAAAGATGGAAGAGAAGCAGGTGTAATATGAAGCGTCAGTGGCAAAGAAATAGCTTTCTTTGGAGGAGTTAAAAGGACCTTTGGCCCTTTACCTACTTTCCATGAGAAGCTGATGGAGGGCTGTGAAACAATTCAGAAGAGTTAGAGAGAATGTCCTTCTTTCAACAGGGTTGAGAAGGATTGAGTTACCTCATGGTTTGGCATGCAAAAGTTCCACCAGAGGTCACAGGTGGATTAGAGAATTCCATTCTCTATTCAATGGCTACTGAACCAGAGTTAACAAGGATGTTGTTATGGAAGTGGACAGATGGGTTCATCAGAGAGGCGTGTTTACAAGACAAGAGAAAACACCTGTGGAGATGGTCACTTTTCTTAGCTTAATGTTTCTCTGAGTCTTGCAGTGCACCTGGTGGAGATCTGATAGCAAGATGTTCGGTCTGTATCCCAATTCCCACTACCCTGTTAATTTAATAATTACTCTTCTGCTCATAAGTTTGTATTGATCTGGATGCATAGGCAACTATGGCAAAGGGGAAACCATTGCCCTGCAGATGAGGCATATCTCTAGATTTTTATTTAAAAGAAAGATTAAAAAGTAGAATTTCACTAGGCCTTGTGGAAGCAATGATATCGGGCAAAGAGAGAGCTGCAATTTGCCATTAAACCTTGGCACCAAATCAGGAAAATTCCATTAAAATCTGCAAAGCATTTCCATCCCTGCTCTACAAAAACCCAACATGGAAAATAGATAACATATTGGGTATTCTGCATGTTTCACATACCCCACTCCAACTCTTCACTTTTTGTCAATATCATTTTAATGGCAGTTGTGGTTTTGCCACTGCTGTCATCGTTTCATGCAGTTTAAAGTGGCTTTAAATAGTTTTAAACTATGTTGTGTATCTACTGTAACTTGATGGTTACATTTAATACTAGTTTGATGTAATTTATTGTGTTTTTTTTAAAGTTGGCCTTTAATTGTAAATTGTATTAGGTCAGTGATGGTGAACCTTTTAGAGACCGAGTGCCCAAACTGCAACCCAAAACCCACTTATTTATTGCAAAATGCCAACACAGCAATAGGGGAGGAAGGAAAAGCTCCCATTGGGCTGCTGAGCAGAGGGGTGGGGTGAACTCTGTGCTGGAGTTACTGCATGGGTGTCCACAGAGTGGGCTCTGAGTGCCACCTTTGGCATGCATGCCATAGGTTCGCCATCACTCCATTAGGTTCTGCAGTTAGTATAAGAGCAATCTAGCATGCACAAAAACTAGGTTTAAGCAGGAAGCCCCAGAAGATCTTAAAAGCATGTGGACTCATACAGGGTATGATTCTGAACGCAATCATGCAACTCATGGTCCCCTGCCATAGTCTTTAGCTCAGGAGCTTCCAAGCTACAGCCCATGGGCTGGATGCGGCCCCAGACACCATCTCATATGACCTATTGCTGCCTTTGCTATACCCAGAAGTGGGAGAGTGTGAGTTTACATCATCCATAAAATGCACCCATGCATGCACAAATGCGCCTGTGACTGTCGTAAACATGGAAGTGGGTGCATTTATGCCAGCTGTAAATGTACCTGCTTCCAGTTCTTTGCCACATTAGGTCAGATGAAATGAACTTTGGAATGAATTCAACAGATGGTGGTTTCATTTTGGCAGTTTCATGTCTGACCTAGACATGGAAGAAGTCATTCAACAGACTTGCTTTAATACAAAGCTGCAGGCCTTAGCAATAGCAATATACCATCCCATAGTGCTTAGGGCATTCTTTGGGTGGTTCACAAGGTCTTCTTCTTTTTCTTTCGTGTCCTGATCACAGCCTGGACTACCAAAATAAAGCCACTTTTTTTCACTTTGTCGTTGTCCAAACTCAAGCCCTCATCAGTGCATGTCTCTGGCAGCAATCGGCATACCAGCAAATGGGTGGGACTCTGTGTCTCTCCACATTGACACCTTGTGTTGTTGTCCACCAGCAGTCCCCATTTGAGCATGTTGGTCTTGCATTTAGGGACTCACAAAGTAATTAGCAGTTTGACTCCAACAACCTGGGTACTCATTTTACTGACCTAGGAAAGATAGATGGTTGAGTCAACCTTGAGTCCATTGACATCAAACTCAGGTGGTGAGCAGAGTTTTGGTTTTGCCATGTGGGCTGTTACTAACCTTCACACCATGAAATTCCCTGCGTAACACTGAAGCTTGGCAGTGCTGGCGGGCTGAAGTATTATCCCTACACAGGGTTTTTGTATCTCTTTGTTGGTCATGTCAGTTTCAAAATGGTTGTTTTAGGGAACACTGCATGATAGTGAGATACAGTACTGGTGAAGAAGATCCAGCAGAGAATGGCTCCAGTTCCTATGGAGTATCAAACAATAATGCTTAATTGCTTGTGCAAAGCAACTGAGGACGTTTTGCTGGCCAGGAAATCATAGAGGAGAGAATCACAAAGCAGAAAACCTGACAGAAAACTGTGGGACTGAGAGGCACTTAGATTCACAACCCTACCTTCCAGTCTCGAAAATGCAAATAGGTTTTGAGCAGAAGATGGTTTCATTTGAATTCTGGGGAATGGACTATATTGGCAGTAACAAATGGCATATTAGGGGGACCTTGATGTTGATTGACAAGGAAGATGGAGACCAAGACTACTCACAGAAGAACATTTGGGAAGGTTTTAGTCTCCTCATAAGTTGACAAATTTTTTTTAACAAAGATGAGTAAGATGGATAATTATGTATAAAGATGTGTATGATTAGCCGTTACAACTGTCTGGCTCTTTTGAAATGAATTAAATTAAATTTTACAATTTATGAGCAAAGCAAAGGCAAGTCTGCAAATCTTGATGTTGAGATAAGGTTGAATGTTGGCTTTAGATTCTGTGAAACAAGTAGAAGATTGTATTCTGCAGCTTGCATTAAGCTTTGTGGTTGCATGTTGGAACCAAAGGCGGCATAGACTCTCGAAAAAGTATCTCTTATTAAAGATTGGCATATAACTGAATCCATCTTAGTTTTGTCTTCCATCTGACAAGGGGAAAGGAGTGGTATCAAAGGACCAAGAAAGTGTTCAGGCACAGGGGGAGCTAGGTTTAAGGGAACAAAATGTGCAGAAGTCTAGAACAGAGGTGGGCAAACTCAGCGTAGCAAGAGTGATCTCTTCGATATGATGGCAACCCAAGGACAGTATGACCAAGTGCATAGGGAAAAAGCCTAATCTGTATAATCAATTAAAATTTACATATCAAAGATTTAGTGACCCATTTATTTATTGTAGCTATGCTGACTGACTGACTGACTGAAAGACAGACAGACAGACAGAACAACTCACCCTAACAGTAAAGACTAACCAGGTAATCCATGTGTATGACTTCTGATCCTTCTCCTTCATGTGCTGTATGCTGATAGTCAGGGATTCAAAGACATTTGCTCACTTTCTGTGAATCTTTATCTTTGGGATGGAGTGGACAGCTTTTCAGACGCAGCAACTTCCAGGAATCAGAAGGCCACCGTGGAAAGCTGATGTTCACCCATTCACATCTTGCCTGTGCCAAACATGTTTTTTTTTATTTTAAAAAGACTTTTTAACATACTCAGAAAAAGACCTCCTCCTATCCTCTAGCGATCAATTTTTAAAATTAAAAATTAGGTTGTGGGGGGCAGATATATTATAGTGTCCCCAAATGTAGCAAAATTGTCTCCAATATATCCTGGGTTGGATAAGAATATTTTCTCCTATAATTTTCTTTATTTTTCTCTAAATGTGGGAATAATTCCTACAGTTTAAACAAAGCTGCAATGCATTAGGCATTGGGAAGAACTTTAACCATGTGTCCTGCATGTCTACCTACTTGATGTGAATCTCAGATGCTGGTGACCATTAATGGACAACATCAAATTCTTTTTCTTCTCACCTTTTTGTTTGTGTGTTCAAATCTGCAACAGAAGACAGTTTTCACATCATCATCCATTTGAAGACCTGGTCAGTCCCAATCCAGTATAAAACTACCCAAAACAAGACAAGTCACTAGTAAAAGAGCCTTGAAGTTGTAGATTCACAATCAGCACCTGGACAGCAGACAGAGCAGGTTGGCACACAGGTGATGTGGTCATGGCTTGTGTTCTTATTTAACTTATAGCTATTATAGTTGTACCTCGCTTAAAGAACATAATGCGTTCCATGGGATTGCTCTTTAAGCGAGTTTGCTCTTTAAGTGAAACACCATTGTAAGTGACCAATTTTGACTTCTGGTGGGGGGGATTGTGAACCCCGATTTATTTGTTAAGTGAGTTTTTTGTTGGTTTTACTTGTTAAGTGAAGCGGACATTCAGAGAAAATTCTGCTCTTTAAGCGAGTTACTCTTAAGCGAGGCACCCTTTATGCAAGGTTTGACTGTAGTTCTATATTTGCAGCTATGTATATGACTTAACATATGCAATGTCACACAAAATGGTGATTCCTTGTTTCCCCCTTTATTTCTGTATTGCATTTGGGGGGGGGTTTGGGGGGAGTTTGGAAGAGCGATTTCACAAAGGTGAACATCCTAGCTATTCGTGAGGTGGGGTTAGGACAACTCAGGAAGCAGCAGCCCCAGACAATTTGGTCGCTGGTGTGAAGACTAGCCAGAGGGATCTCACAGAAAACATAACATCTAGACCAAATCAAGATATCATGGTGAAAACAAGAAATTAGGTACAGTATATGGTTCTGGAATTGGTCCAGGTTTGTTCCACTAATTCTGTATTCCAAGAAACCCCCCCAGGAATATCTCACTAAAGCTGTACATACTTGTCCTTGATCGGCACCGTATCAACCTGGTCATGGCCTTCCCTTTAAGGACCACCTTGTCGCTGTGGAAAAGGGCGGGTAATAAAACAGCAGAACTGAAATCTCCCTGCAGCATGTCTGCCTTGCTTGCTAAGAGACTGTAAGGCGCCTCTTAATAGTCCTTTAATTATACATCTACCATCGCTTATTCATTTTATTCTCTCTCTCTCTCTCCATTCTTTCTTTCCCCCTCAAAACATAGAGTTCCCTAGATATGTAAATATACCACACAGAACACAGAGCCGCTTAATTACGACTTTCAGAATACATTCTGCACAGGAAGCCAGCCTGAGATTTGAAGAAATTGGATGAAGTTCCAGGTGGATCTGGGTAGTGGTGGGGGTTTCGTGTTTAGAGGACCTTTCTCTTCCTGGACAAAAGTGATTTAAGGTGAAATTCAGTTTAAAATCCCTTTTGTGGGGCTTTTAAGCAACTTAGAACCTAAGTGTGAGTTTGTGGGGGGGGGGGAATCCAAATCATTTGTGGGGTTGAGCTAGTTCAACATAGTCCAAAAGAGACTAGGGTGAACACTGATTTATGTAAAGTTGCATGCACTCATTTTATATGAACAAATGATAAATGATTTTTTTAAAAAATAATTTAAATGGAATCACAATGCTTCTCACTCAAGTAAGGCAGTTCTCCATCCACAGAGAGCACTTGAAAACCAGACTGGGCCTGGAGGCATATATGCCTCACTATGATGACAGGTGGTGCATTTCTATTTAAATTATAATACAGTAAGCACTTTCAAACATTCAAAACTAGCATACGCAAATTTTATACAGATTTAGCTGATTCCTTTCTCTTATTTATTTATTTATTTATTTATTTATTTATTTATTTATTTATTTATTTGGAGATGCCTTTTTCATAGGTGGCTAGAATGTGTTCTTATAGAGAAGAATAATTAAGACTCAAGATAAATTTAACAAATCTCAAGTTTGCTTGAAAGAAACATCTTTTACCTTGAAACCCCGTAATGCAGTTTGACATGCATTTATGGTGCTTGGTTAATAATGAATTAATACCTATCGAGCTTTGCAGAAAAGAATGTAGCACCAGAACCCACTTTTTTTCCTTTTCCCGTCCTAACATCTTTTCCTTTTGTGCCTTTTTTTCCAGTTGGAAGATTTTTAAAATTAATGTTTAATTAAATAAACAACAGATCCCATTTTTTAATCTGAGGAAAAAGGAACTCTTATAGAGTCGCTTACAAAGAATAGTAATAAGGTTCTCCTTGACTCAAGCTTCAAATTAAAAAAATTGACACAAAAGGAAAATTCATTAAGAGGGAAGCAGAAAAACACAGGTTCTGGCCCTACATTCTGATCTACAAAACTCAGCGGGTATTCTTGTCATGTTGTTGGATAGAAGGGCCAATTTTCCTCTCCCTCTCTGGCGCCCCCAGTGAAGGCAGCGGATGGCCGAAGTCTGAGGGGAGGGGGATGTTTATCTTGAGCTATAAATAAGGCAGGGACTATGATGGCTTAGTGTTTAATACACTGGACTTGATGACTGGAAGGTCAGCAGGTTGGCAGTTCAAGACCCAAGTGCTGCACTATGGAGGGAGCACCCGTCGTCCATCCCAGCTCATGCCAACCTAGCATTTTGAAAGCAAGAAATTGCAAGTAGATAAATAGGTACTGCTTTGGTGGGAAAGGTAACAACATTCTGTGCACTCCAGCATCTAATCATGCCTGCCACACGACCACAGAAATGTCTGCAGACACAGACAGCACTGGCTCTTTGGCTGTAAATGGAGTTGAGCACTCTATACCCTATAGAGTACTGTATAGATGAATACAACTGGCTTTCGAGCAAGGGTGACTGCTGATAAATAAGACATGGCATATAAAACATAGCTAAATGTGGGTTTTGTTATACTGTACCACACTTTCCAGAGGATGTTCTCTCTCAATCGCTCTCTTTCTCTCAGAAAACACACTCAATGGAATATAGGGCTTGCCCTGGAGAAAAGAAGGTCATAAGCCCCGTCTTCAACCATGTTTTTAAAAATCAAGGTAAACCCTTCTTTAGATTCCAATATGTAATGATGTTCAGCTGCCATAAGGGTCAGTGACCCAGCTCTGCAGAGTTTGTTTGGGCTTTTACTCATTCGCTTAAAATATGTGTTAATATGTACAAAGCAGGTTGAAAAGAACCAGGAAAGGAGTTAAAACAGCAACACCAACTCTGCTCAAAAGGTAGAGCTCTTGATCCATCCCGCGCGTTTCCTCCCCATAGACAGATGGAATGCAGATCTTCCCGAACTGTGAGGTGTGTGTGTGCTGTAAGCAGAAAGCAAGTGCATTATTGGGGAAGGGGGGCAGGAAGGGTTAGAGTGCATCGAAGATGAGGTTTTCAAGATGCCAGATTCTGCCCCAGGGACCAGTCTATGTCCTTCCTCCAGATTTAGGAAATATACCTCCCCCACAGCAGCCCAGGTTTAAGAGCAGGGTCTGTCTCTGGTGGTCTGTCTCTAGGAGGTGAAAATGTTTAAATTAAGGTGTTTTTCTATTGTCATCAGAATGAGGTAAATGTGTTTTGGTGGCTTTTGCTATCCCTCCACCCCTTTCCATTGCCAGAGACTCTGCATTTTTAGAAAAAGAAAGCAGCTATTTTCCTTGTCAATCATTTTCTTTCTCCATCCCCCCGCCCCTCTGGAAAAAAAAAATCTAGGCATCAAAGCAATTGTCTTTCATTAGCAAAGAAAATCCATCACAAATAGAGACTGAGAACACTGACAGATGTGAGTTCACCTTTCCCTGTCAAATCTTTAAAAGCAATGACAGATTCTTCTTTCCAAATGAAGTGCTTTAACTTGCGCGTGTGCACACACACATACCAAAGCATCTGTAATGGGTTCTTTCTGCAAAAGGAGATGTTGAGTTACTCCTGAACCCCCCTGGAAAAATAAAGATTTTTGGCTTGAAAGTGTTTCAAAAATCCCATGTGCTCAAGGATTGGCAAAAGTTAGTTGGTGAATATAGAGATGTCCATGAGTCATGTTTAGACACACTCTGGGATTATTTCACTTGTGTTCAACGAGGACAGCCATGTGGAATGGTGGAGTGGAGGATCTTTGGCCTAGTGTGTGTGTTTTTGCATCAGAGATTACTCTAGGTTGAAAGGATTTTTTCAGGGACACCCAAATGAGGCTCCTTTTATGTCCCCCATCATGCAGCTCTCAGGGAATCGAACCCCATCCTTCTGGTCTCCAAGCACAGTGTTTTTGCCCACTGAGCCACCAGGGAAGCTGCCTTTCGTCTAGTAGGATCTCTTTGGCCTAGTAGGATCTCTGAACTAGGTCTTCTGCAGTTACCTACCTGTGTCCATGCTGACTATGACTGATGAGAAGTTCAGGTCTTCATCATCACAGCTCTCATTGCCCACCTGTCCCATAGGAGAAGTCCAGATGAGCAAGCTGCTGGAATGGTGCATCTTGACCATTAAGAAGCAGGTCTTCAATAAAAGTACTGTAATAGCTCTAGATATTGACCGAATATCAAATGAAGAACTGCGTATAAGATCAGGTGCAAAACAAGCGTCAACGGTGATTGAGTTTTCAAGGCCGGGCATGTATGCCACTTCAGGTGGATGAAAGGATCACAGAATGGGTATCACTTGACATAAAGCGCCCACTAGGAAGGCCAGCAACCAGATGGGAAGTCCAGATCAGGGTGAAGTTCCCAAGGCACTGGATGAGTCTGTTAATTAGCAGTAGTCACACACACACACACACACCCCAACCCCAACACACTGGGTACTTATATTACTGACCTGGAAGTATGGAAGGCAGAGTCATCTGCTGGGATCAAACTGAGATTGTAAACAGAGTTTTGGCTACATTACTGCAGGTTAACCATTGTACCATAGGGGCTCTTGGCCACCTTCATTGGATGTTCTGAACAAGATTGATGGGAATAGCAGTCTAGAACAGGAGTTCCCAACCTACGGCCCATGGGCCAGACCCGGCCTGCAATGCCATTCCAGTCGGTCTGTCTCTGTCTCCTCCATATGGGGAACTAGAAGTGGGCATGCTTATGTCAGCTGGAAAATGCACCCACGGATGCACAAATGCACCCACGGCTGATGTAAATCCAGCCCACTCAGCTGTTCTGGGGGAGTGGCCAGGCCCGCAGCGCAAAATGGTTGGCCACCACTGGTCTAGAACATCTGAACAGCCACAGATTACCCACCCCTGGTATATTTTAAGGCACCCTCCATCTGAAAGGCAATTTATTCCAGATCCTATTTAAAGCAATGGAGCTCTAAGAAGAGTGAGCAAGGGTCTACAGCAGATAGAGCAAGTAGGTGCTGATAACAGTCTTCCTCGCTATAAATGTATGCACTGTATTAGTCTACTTTATCCACTACTGTCTTTTACCAGAGAACCATTGCCTCTTCAAAGGAATACCAGAAGACTGCTCTTCATCCACTAAATCTTGAGAAAGTAATGGCATAAATTGTGAAAATTATTGTAAAAATACCACTGAAATACCTTAAAATGTTCTTTATATGTAACCAGAAAATATTATTGATTAGAATAATAATGTCACTTTATCCTACTAATTATTTTTGGAATACAAGTACAGGTACTGTACATTACATCTCTGTTGTCCTAAGAAGCAACTGATTATAGGTAGCTGCATTATTTCTTATTTCCATGTTCTGATTATTCCTCTTAGTCTATAGACCTTTGGGCTGTGGGATTTCTCTTACTACTGGTACTTGTAAACTAAACGGGAAGCCATTTTGGCCAAAGAGCAGGAATAAATACTTTCTTAAAAGCAAATAAAAAGGATGATGACTCAGTGGACAGAGCTAATTCATCTACTGAATATCATGAGCCATATACTGGCCTGACCTAAGATACTTTGAGGTCTGAGGGTGGGATGAGGTGGGTGCAATATAGTATGACTTCCGTGTACAGAAGCCAACTGAATTGGCAGTTCAGCCTTACTTCAGCACTGGCAGTGGAAAAGTGGTCTGGAATACATCTGACTAATTTAGGAAGCCCACGTTGAGCTGTGTTTTGGAAAGGATTGGTTGTAGACCTTAGGAATAAAGGTCTTCTACCCACCTGCCTCAGCATCTCTCAAATTTGGGAGTTCTGCATCCAAGACCTCACATAACAACAAAAAAAATCATTTCCTCTTTCTGCATTATCTACCTCACAGGGTTGTCATGAAAGATAAAGTGAATTGGAGAGGAGAGCTTTGAAACCCTGGACTTCCAAAATTAAGCCATTTTCATGGCTTTGTCATTGACCAAACATAAGTCCTCATCGGTGTATGTTTCTGGTAGTAATGGGCATACCAATAAATGAGTTGGATTCTGTATCTCTCCACATTCACACTGTGTGTTGTTGTCCGCCAACAGTCCCACATGAGCATGTTGGTCTTGCATTTAGGGACTCCAACCCTCAGCTTATTCAGGGTCCTCCAGGTGACGTAGGGAAGGTCATGTTTCTCAGCTATATCCTCCTTTAATGTTGTTCCTTGTCCAGTGAACTCCTTCCTCCATCTTCAATTTTGGTTTTGCTGTTGTGTATCCTCAAGAATGTTTGTTCTTGCCATAAAGCTCTTCCTGGATTTGAGCTGGCATAATTGAGGCTCATATCCTTCAGAGGGTGTCAAGGGTCATTCTGTTTGAGACTGTGGTGTGTGTGTGTGTGTGTGTCATGGTAGAGCCTACCATGGGCTCACAATTTACACCAAATCTAATTAAAAGTCCATATGTTAGGCTTTGTTTTCTCTCTTTGCTGGACTCTAACACCCTGTTGCCAGGCAGAATACATGAAGGATACAGGGAGGTATCTGACTGGCTCGTGTAAAGGAGGTAAGGCAAGTGGGGGATGGTTAGGTATAAAGAGGCAAAGAGAGGGTGAAGAGAGGGGGGGAACCTGAAGAGAAATAAGAGAGAGAATCAGGGAGAGAACTGGCTAAGAGAAAGTTTTCAGAGAGATGAAAACTTCCTGAAAGTAAACTTCCTCAAAGTAAAGCTGAGGAAAACCTTTTGAGATGAATCTAAAGTGATTCTGAGGTAAATCTAAAGAAATTGAGAAGAGAATCAGAAGAATAATAAAGGAAGGAAAACCTGCTCTCTCAGAAGATTTTGAATAAGTTAGAGAGTGAGATTATTTTATGTTGTGGGGAAAACCTTGGTATTGATTTCCCCCGAACCTTTTTGAATAGTGATGTATATAGTACAGTCAAACCTCGCGTAAAGAGCGCCTCGCTTAAAGAGTAACTCGCTTAAAGAGCAGAATTTTCTCTGAATGTTCATTTCGCTTAACAAATAAAACCAACCAAAAACTCGTTTAACAAATAAATCGGGGTTCGCAATCCCCCCCCCCAACAATTGGTCACTTACAATGGTGTTTTGCTTAAAGAACAATCCTGTGGAACGTATTATGCTCTTTAAGCAAGGTACAACTGTATTTAGTTACCTATTTTGTGAACAATGTATCTTTAATATCCTTTATGAGAAATAAACCTCAATTCTTTTAATAAATTGTTGTTTATTTAAGGGAGGGGGACAGAGAAAAGCCAGCTTAAGCCAGGAGAGCCACACTGCTACCATACTCTCCTTTTAAACATTTTCTGGGGATCACTTTTAGAGTGGATCTTCCAGGTTGCAGCAAAAGGTAATACAGTAAAACACCAGATAACGATTGGATCGGATAACGCTAAAATCACATAACGTTAAGTAAGCTGGGGAGGAGAATTGGATCGAATAACGTTAAGGTCCTATGGGATGTATCGGATAACAACTGCTAAAGCCTGTGCAGTCACAATGTATCTCTATGGAGCGTTAACGTTATCTGATCCATCCCATAGGATTTTAACATGGATCAGATAACACTAAAAATTGGATAACACCAAGACTTGTGGAACCAAGTTTTAGCGTTATCTGGTGTTTTACTGTATTTTGCTGGACCAGCACTCCATGGAAAACTGCTTGGAGTCTCAGTAGTCCCAAATTGGAGATGCCTGTGTATGGGAGACCCAGGAGGGGACAAGGAGAGGACTGAGGCAGAGGGAGTTTAGTGCCAGGTAACATGAAGGTAACGTAGGGCATGTGTTCAGAAGAAGGAGTCGCTGCCAGGGGGAAGAATGCAAAATAAAATTATTAATAAATAACCATTTCTATTCACCTTGGAACAATTAAATGACAGTGGGAATTGGAGTTTGGTCCCTTTCAGGTAGTATTATCAGACATGATCCCATATCCCTTTGGTTGTTGATTTTTCATTGGGGCAGAACTGAGAGGTTTTTTTAAAACTGCAAACATCTTCCTTCTTGCATGTACAAATATTCCAAAAGCCTTCCAGAGAGTTGTATTACTCTGAATGAGTATCAGAACATTATGTTCAGGTTGAAATAGCATCAACATTTTGACTGGAGCTTGGAAATGTGTTTTTCCCCCCAGCTGTGGATTCTGGGAGTTGTAATCCCAAAAAAGAAACATTTCCAAGTGCAGCATTTGTTAACTCAAACTGTACCACCATCCTTTCACCACATCCACACCACTTTCCTTTTCAATTAATTGTGGTGAAAAATTCCCAAGACGTCATAAAACAAAACAACCAAACACCTCATGGTAAATTGGCACATTACTTTTTTTTTTGGCTCCATCATTTGATGCAAATAACTGCTACCTCACTAATAAAGGTTATGTTATCCCTAGACATTGTAGACTCCAGATTTTTTTTTTTTATTTTTTTTTTGGGGGGGGGACGTCTGCAAATGCAGACAGCACTGGCTCTTTGGTTATAAACAGAGATGAGCACAGAACCCTAGAGTCAGATATGACTGGCTTTTGCACAAGGGTGACCTTTACCTTCCAAATTTATAGGTAAGAAGATAAAGAGAGGGTTTTGAAAAGATGATAAGAAGAAAGCTCAAATGGATAATCTTAGATTGCTGGTATACTATTATGGCAAGGAGACTACTAAGCAATGGATCAAGTCCCTGGTTTAAACTTTGTCTCATCGCTATTCACTAAGTAATCCCAGGAAAGCTGGGGTAATGTAATGAGTAGATGCTTAGATGCGAGACTCCAGAAACTTGGGCTTCCATCCCTGTTTGCTCATGGAAATCGACTGAGATAGGGCAGTGGTAAACCACTCCTTGAATATCTCACGTACCTCAGAACCTTTTTCAAGATCATCAGAATTCAGATTTGGCTTGACAGGCCACAACAACCACAAGCAGCCTTAGACAATCTAATCTCTTTTATTCTCACTCTTCTCATCTGCAAAATGGGGATAATAATTCTGGTTTACATCAAAGTAATGTTGTACAGTCACACTGGAGTCTAAGTCTCATCAGCCTGAGTGTGCACAACCACAGCTCCAAGTTGATGAAAGTGACAGTCCAAAATCATCTGCAGTCACAAATTCTTATCTTACAAGGTTATGCTGCTTTGAAAGGTCTAGCAAATGTCAATTGTTACAAAAATCTAATAATGAATTTGTACACGAAACCATAAATATAAAGGTTTCTCTGGTGCTGCTCATTAATACTCAGCTTTGGGTAAGTGGAAGCAACACAAAGGAAGCCATGTTCAGTTTGCTTCTCTTTCTGTCTTTCTTTCTTGACCCCCCGCAATTAATGATGACCATGGCCAAACGATAGTTGAAAGATCATTTTTGAGCCATTTTTTGTGTCGTCATAGGCACAAAGGCTGGCGTTAATTATTGGGATACTTGATTAAGTATGCCGCATTGCTTGTTGACACATCCACACCTTTTTTAAAAAAGGTTCCAGATGTGGCCCATAATTATGTCCACCCCCACTCATCCAATTCAGCTTAACACATCAGGCCAAAAGGAGAATAACAAGAGACAAAAAAACAACACCCCAGCATCTGGCAGCAAATTACTTCTCCCAATTATTGCCAGGCACTGTGAATGAAACACTGGAAAGAGGAGGGAAAGACTGACAAGTTGAAAAGGAGGCCAGAAGAAATATTTGAACAGCGACACAACCTCACCTGAAATCACAATAATACACCTGTTTTCTTGCTTCTGCCCAAAGATTTTTGAACATCAGTACCTAGAACTCTCTGACAGCTTTCTCAAACTCTGCTTATGTCTATGAAATGATATCGACTCTGTTTATCTCTTATTCAAATCCACCTAGCTGCTGGAGATGGTTCATACAACCAACCCAACAGCATTGATTGTGTGCTACACATATATAGAGTTTAATAACACTTAGTGGCTCAAGTTGCTAAGATGCTAACTGGGAGGCGGAAGGTCAGCAGATCGATTCCCGAGTACTGCAGGACGGAATGCGCGCCTGTCTTTGTCCCAGCTCCTGCCAACCTAGTAGTTCCGAAGCAAGAAATTGCAAGTAGATAAATAGGGACCACTTCGGTGGGAAGGTAACAGCGTTCCATGCACTCTGGTGTCTAGTCATGCCTGCCACATGACCACGGAAACGTCTGCAGAAGCAGACAGCGCCTTTGAAACAGAGATGAGCACTGAACCCTAGAGTTGGATATGACTGACTTTTGAGCAAGGGAATCCTTTACCTTTAGTCTTCAAGGCTCCTTCCTAAGGAATCCTGGGATTTGTAGTAATGCAAGGTAGTAAGAATTCTTGAATGCATTTGGGGGAGTGCATCAATGTTCACTAGCAGAGAATTCTATAAGACCTTGCCAAACTACAAATCCCAGAACCACAAGAAATGAAGCCATGGCTGTTAGACAGCAAGTTTTGAGAGCGCTGTTACAAAATGTGGATCCCTTAGCCATCTAACTGTTCTAAAGGAAACTGAAACATTAACTTCATTTTTGCACAGACAGAAGAACCATCTGGACATACATGTAGAGTGGCTATATGCCAAGAGAAGAGGAACTGTCTGGTTTTCAAAAAAATAAAATATATTTTGAGTCATTTTTCATACACTGATACATGTGATCATATGCTTACTAGTATATATAGCTGCACATTTTACATGTTGTCTGGGCAGAGACACACTTATTGCAATTTACATCTATAGTGCATCGCACTGTAGTAGTAAAGATTGTGACCAGGTGACCATTCTGTTAAGTGCCAGGTCCTGACAAACAACTTTAAGGCCTTTGGTCTCCTTGTGATATTTTTCATTCTTTAAACCAGAAAGGCTGGAGCAGTAGGAGGTCCCTAGGTGGTAAAGGTCACCCTTGCTTGAAAGCCAGTCGTATCTGACTTTAGGGGCGGTGCTCATCTCTATTTATAGCCAAAGAGCCAGCACTGTCTGTGTCTGGAAATGATTCCATGGACAAGACTAGACAAGCAGGCAAGACTAGACAATGGAGTTCATATAATGCTGTTTCCCTTCCCATTGAAATGGCACCTATTTATCTACTTGCAATTTTTTGCTTTCAAACTGCTAGGTTGGCAGCAGCTGGGACAGACCATCATGCAGCACTCAGGTCTTGAACTGCTAACCAGCCAATCTTCCAGTCATCAAGTTCAGTGTTTTAATCACTAAGCCACTGCAATCACCGCAGTCATCAATAGTATAAGATATTTAAACCACCAATATTTCTGCCCAGTTGGATAAACCAGTATGATCTATTAAAAATCTGGGCCAAGATAACTGAACTGAGGCACAACGGTTACACAACCCACCCACTCCCCACTTTTCTTCTTCTTCAAGTGCAGTATCCGATTCCGGATATTGGCTATAATCACGGTGGTGAACCATGAAGATTGTCCTGGGAAAAGTATAGTGCAGTAGTCTTCCATTTGCCTTCCGCATCGTAGCGTGACACCAGTACTAATAATCTAGTTCTGCGAATCAGTCCCAGGCCAGTATTGATGAAGCTGCTGCCCTTCATCAAGATGGATTCAAGTGGAATTTAATCTGCTTGGGGACCATCACCCTTCCCTGTGGACTTTGCCACCCAAGGCTGTTAGTTCTCAGGGTTGTCAGGTTAGTTACCTGCCGTGTGATGGATCGACATTGAGTCATTGGCAGTATGGTCTACTCTATTACCATAGCAAGATAACATGGCCAGGCTGGTTCTCCATTTTTACCTTGGAAAAATTGACACAAACATTCAGAGTAGAGAGGGGCCATATGTCCTCTTTTAGGGTGGATAGTCTTCATCCAAAAAGCTGCTAGAGAGCAATTGCTGCTAGAGCATCCTTCCTTTGAAGGGTTGCCCAATCCAAAGTGGATTTAAAGATTAAAATAACAACATGCAGAAAGAGATCAAGGAGTTTTGGAGTTGCCAATCTGTGTCATACACCTGGGCTATAGACTCCGCAGGCAAAAAGCTCATCTGGTCCCAATCTTTGAATGAGTTGCATTGCGATTCTTTTTAACTTATAAAATCACTTCTGTTTTTCCATCTGTGCAAATAAATTAGCACCCACCATTTTATGCAAACCAGTGTTCCCTTTTGTCCTCCTTTTGGGTGACAAGTAAAAAGCCACCATAAATGAACTCGCTGCAAACTCAATTTATTCCCCTCATCAGTCCCATCCATAGATTTTCTGAACTGGAATTATAATTTAATGTGTTCATTATTCACGGGTTGCTACTGCGCTCCTGCTGCTGTCTTTGTTGCTGTTGTGGTTGCTTCTGTTGCTGCTGCTGGATGAATATGGCTTCGGCTGGGTGTGTGGGAGGCCCGACGCCAGCCTGTCTGTAGAGCATTCCCTTGTCTTGTTATTAACTTCTTCTTAGGCTTCCATTAAACCAGAGTTTCTATACTTGGCTTCAGGCCTTTGCTATTGTTACTGCGGTTTTTCATTCATTCCCTCCTCTTACCCTCCATTTCTTTCTTTCTTTCTTTCTTTCTTTCTTTCTTTCTTTCTTTCTTTCTTTCTTTCTTTCTTTCTTTCTTTCTTTCTTTCCTCCTATTTTATGCTAATGCATCATTACAGCTGTCTGTTATCATTATCATTGATATCCGAGTGCTGCTTGATGGATCTTGGGGACATGAAAAGAGACTTATCTGGGCGTCCCCTGAGTGGAGTTTCTCCAGCAGAAATCCTTTCAACCCAGAGTAATTTCTGACATTAAACTTATTTTTAAGGGGCTGTGGTGGCTCAGTGGTTAAGCAGCTCACCTTCTTAGCTGGAAGGCTGGCAAGTCCACAGTTCGAGACCCAGGTATTGCATGATGGACTGAGTGCCCATCTCTGTCTCAGCTCTTGGGGACGTGAAAGGAGCCTCATTTGGGCGTTCCCTGAGCGGAGTTTTTTCCGCAAAAATCCTTTCTACCCAAAATAATTTCTGACACGAAATTATTGTTGTTGTTGAAAATCTGTACAGGTTTGTTACCTGGAAACCTGCTTTTCTTCCTCCTTCACCTTACAAAACATGTCCATCTTTGTGAGAAGCAAACTAAAGAAAACTTGAGAAATTTCTAGCTAAGCGGAGCTATTTTAGCATTAAGTTTTATAATCTGTTGCAGTGTATAATAGGCAATAGCTGAGATTTTTTAAAAAAAATATGTCTGCTAACTGCAAGGTTTTTTTAAAAAGCTTAGCCAGTTATAGACCCCATGAATCAATGGGCTTTATGTAGGCATTAATACCTATTCATTCAATTTTATTATCTTCTTCATCCTTATTCTTATATCCCTACTTCCTCTTTATGACTCTTACTAGGAATGTAAAACTTCTTCTGACAATTATGTAAATATGGACTAAATTGAAACATTTGTGCGAATTTCCAGGACAACTATAGAGTACAGCAAAAAGTCTTCAGGCATTAACAGGGTGGAGCAGCTCCCCCAATGGATCCCTGTAGTTAATTCTGGCATTCATACTTTGTGGTTAGAGGTGAGGAAAGAGAAAACAAATTAAAGAAAATGCTGAGTTGACAAGAAAGGAGGAGAGTATGCTCTTTAAATTAGAAATTAAACTTTGTTTCCTTTCTTGCTGCAAAGTCCCTGGTTAATATATCGATGTCTATAGTGCAGATACAGAAATGACTGAAAGTGTATAGAAGTGGGGGCACTTTCCATTGCCTTTTAAAGAAGGAATCAAGTTGGTCTGAGGCCATTGCCCTTTTTAAACACCTTCACACACTCCCTTCTCTGAGGCTCCCTTAGCAGCTGCTAGTCTGCCTATCAGTAAAATTAGGGATTTGTACTGGTAGCTGGCACAAAGGAGGAGAAAAATAAAAATAAATCAAAATGCCCAGCCCTGTGAACATGGACATTCTTGCTTTAGCTTGAAGACCTTCCGTCCTGCCTGAATCTTCTCTGCCTTTACAACTGTGTCATTCAGTCTATTATCATGTCTTCCAGTTTGTATTACTGCATTAGCAGGCATGGGGCTATTATTGCAAACAGAAAATGCACAAATATCATCATAGACCCTACAAAGACCAAGTCAGAAGCAGAGACCAAATCAGGGGACCAATGTACATCCCTAATTCTTGCAATTGTTCTGATTGTTCAGCTTGCTTTTTCTACTTGCATTTGTGCTTTTCTATTATTTAAAAGTGCCCTGGAGATTTCTATTAACACGAAAGAAAATTCTTCAGTTAATTAATACTTGCTCTATGTCCATGGTCCCCAATGTGGCCCACAGGGGGGCAATTCAAGAATGAGTTATTAACAGTAAACGGGGCTCTTAGGGCTCCTCCACATGAGTATGAATTCACTTCTTGAATAATAAGAATTATATGTCATGGGGGGGGGGGGAATCAGGATTTTAGAGATGCTTAGGTACTAAGATGAGGAAATTCCCTCTTCAATTTCACCTGTATTTTTTTTAAAAAAAAACCTCATATTCTTTCCAAACTAGATATGAAGAATTTCTCTGGGAAAGAAACATAAAATATCTAGATAGATAGAATTTTGTATGCTTATGAAAAAACAAACTCTAAACCCAAATTCTCTTGCACTGGCAGCAACCAAATTTCATAGGTGCAGATATGCCCAAACATGTGGTGCCTTCCCACCATGGAGGTATTCTGTCAAAGTAGCCTCTCAAATGAAAAGAACTAGCGACTCTTATTCAACACTAACTAAGCTGAACATACACGTGTTCAAACTCAGAACTAAGAGCTAAGCACAAAAATATCAGAATCAGGTTTTTTTGGGAGGAACTCCTATTCTTTCCATGGACTGTGGTGGCTTTAGTGGTTAAGATGCTGAACCTGATAACTGGAAGGTCAGCATGCCAGCAGTTTGAGACACAAATGCTGCACAATGGAGTGTCCCAGCTCCTGCCAACCTAGCAGTTTGAAAGCAAGAAATTGCAAGTAGATAAATAGGTGCCACTTTGGCGGGAAGGTAAACAGTGTTCAGTGCACTCCAGTATTTAGTCATGCCTGCCTAATGTCCATGGAAACTTCTGCAGATGCAGACAGTGCTGGTTCTTTGGCTATAAACAGAGATGAGTACTGAACCCTAGAGTCGGATACAACTTGCTTTCGAGCAAGGGTGACCTTTGCCTATTCTTTCCAACCAGAATAAAAAGAAATTTGCAACTGTTGGAGAATTTGTATCAAAAAGAAGCTCAAACAAAATCCCAGCCCATTCCTATTTTGTACTTGGCTTCTCCAGGTGTCTCCTCTCTCTCAGCTTCCTTTCACTCATGCTATTTCTCACCCTTGCTTTCTTTCCTATTCTTTTCTTTTCCTCTGACAAGCCTTCCTTCAAAATTGTGTTCTTTCCTTCCTTTGGGAACTTATGATAAAAATCAGGGTAATGGCAAGACAGATGTGGCCAAACAAATTCAAGATACAGGTCCACCCCGGGCATAATTCCAGCAGTCAGATGTGTCGAGTGAGATGGATTCAGCAAGCTATGTCAAGGAAAAAATTGTGGGATAGGTCTTTCAGCACACAAAAAATGCTCAGATGCATCTTAAGTGCCACAAATCCCACTGTGTGTACATCCTGCGGTCCAGATGCAGTTTCAGTATCTGGATGGGTCCTGAAAGAAAGTTGTCTTAAATGTGTATCTGCAGACCAAAATGGGCATCAGATGAAATGGATTCCTTAACTCCATCTGGCTGTGATCACTGAACAGTGAAAGGAATGAATTCTGTACATCTTCATGCGTTCTTTTTTATTCCCATTCCCTATCCCCACTACTACACAGGCTAATTTACTGAGGTAAGGTAAAGGTAAAGGTCGTCCTTGCTCAAAAGCCGATCTTATCTGACTCTAAGATTCAGTGCTCATCTCTGTTTACAGCCAAAGAACCAATGCTGTCAGCATCTCTAAACATTTCCCTGGACATGTGGCAGGCATGACTAGATACTGGAATGCACAGAATACTATTTACCTTCCCACCAAAGTGGTCCCTATTTAGCTACTTGCAGTTTCTTGCTTTCAAACTGCTAGGCTGGCAGGAGCTGGGACATATTTTGGAACTCACTCTGTCGTGCAGTACTCGAGTCTCAAACTGCTGACCTGCCAGTCTTCTAATTGTCAAGTTCAGCATCTTAACCACTAAGCCAATGCAGTCCTAATGTACTGAACCCTTCCATTAAACTGCTAGTCCAGGTGAAGGACTAGTGCTGTGATGGCAAACCTTGGCACTCCAGGTATTCTTGGACTTCAATTCCCAGAAGTCCAAACAGCACTCCTGCTGATCAGGGCTTCTGGGAATTGAAGTTCAACAAACGTTAGAGTCAGAAGAGTAGCGTGCCTTGGCGGGGCTCCGTATAAAAATTTGTTTGGGGGCCCTTAGGAAGGGTAAATATTTGTTTTGCTTACACACGTTGGGGGCCCCCATGGCCCGGGGGCCCCGTATAATTGATACGGCAGATACGGCGGTAGCTACGCCTCTGGTTAGAGTGCCAAGGTTCAACATCACTTCACCAGAGGCTTAGCCAACGTACCTTCTCCACTTTTTTTTCCTGAGTGACTTCAGTTCCATGACCACCACCCCATAAAATCTGGAAATGTGTGTTCACTTGCCTTGCACTTTACTTGGATCAAAAGGGGCAAGTGTTGCAGGCCCAGAGGTGTCAGCTTGTTGAGTGAAATACAGTGTTTGCACTGAGTCATAATGTTTCTTCTGGGAAACTGGACAAATTCAAGAAAGGGGAAAAATCTTAGCAGCAGAGGTAGAGGATGCTCGTCAAAATGCTAGTTAGGATTTTGGAAGTCTTTTCTTGAATCACCCATTAAGAATAAGCTGGGAAAGGTTGAAGGTAAAGAAAGAAAGAGAGTTTTCAAAAAGAATATTATAGTTTGTGTAAAAACCAGAATCAAACAACACAGCAGAAAGGTAGTTCTAAGGTTGGATGAATGATACATCATGGTGGAGTTTCTTCTCTGTGTGCTGCATTTTTAGGACTGTTTTTTACCAGGAGTGGCGGTGTCCCTGCTGGTTCCATATTAGTGTGTGACCAAGTTATTTCCATATTACGTTAAATGGAAACAGGTTTACAAGATGGTCTCATTGGGAGGTGCCGCATCCTTCCAGACAACTTCTGCAAAATGTCCCTCTTGTGATGACAGGGTCTCCTCCTCATAAGCAAACAAAACTGTGGGGGCTAAAACAGGGGGAGTGGGGCAGCAGAAGGGTGGACAAGTCTCTGGTTTGGGCAAAACATTGCTTAGGTTTGTTTTGGTCTTGGACCAAAAGTTCCTTTGGCCGACTCCATCTCCCAACATGGTTGAGATATTCCAAGAGTTATAAGGTTGTTGTATTTTTAAAGGAACTTTTCCAAGCGGCCAATCTGCCTATGGGGTTCTGGGAAATGTAGGCCAGAAATGATTTTTCCATGCTTGGTTCTAAACAGGGTAGCCATGTATCCTTCTTTACAGTGGATTGTCCTTTATTTGAAAGCCATTGCTACTGTTTAATCCAAATCCAGTTTAAAGGTTATTAACCATAAAAGTGCAGGGGTCAGCAAACTTGGCTCTCCAGGTGTTCTTGGACTTCAATTCCCAGAAGCCCAAGTCAGTACACCTGTTGATCAGGGCCTCTGGGATTTGAAGTTCAAGAACATCTGGACAGCCATGTTTGCTGACCTTTGGTCTAGTGTTAACTATTTTCTGGCAATCATGCAATACATGGGGAAATGCATTCCAGCCCAATCACAATCCATGCCCGAGCTATTTTTTGGTTCAGGTATATAGATTCTACCTATAGGGGTTGGGCTAGTCTCGAGGAATTCCCTGGTAGATGGAAAGGGATACTTTAAGATTGCTCCCATTAAATGACCTTTCTGGTGTGATTGGGTGTGTGATTTTGCAGGTGTCTGATTGCACCTTCAGTCTTTGCACCTGAATTTTCAGGGATTGAAATGATGCTAACCTGTCATCTCAGATTTTGGGGTTCACTTTCATCAGTTCAGGTCATGCCACTTAGATGTGCTTTTCCAATCTCTTGCATGTTCTGCTGGTGCTGCAGCCCGCATTGAATTTTCAGAGCTAACACATGCAGCCTCCCTTGCCTGGAAACTGCAGCAGTATCAGAGCTTGAAAAGCTACATTTTTGGACTAAATTGCAATGTTTCCCAACTTTTGGTTTTTGGACTCCAATTCCCAGAAGCCTAAGTCAATTCCCCAAAGCACTGATCAGCCAATGTACTGACTTAGGCTTCTGGAAATGAAGTGTTCCACGAAACATATTTTGAGAAACGCCTTGCTCAAAAACCAGTTGTATCCATCTCTAGCAGCTGGTGCTCATCTCTGTTTACAGGCAAAGAGCCAGCCCTGTATGTTTCTGCAGACGTTTCCATGGTCATGTGGCAGGCATGACTAGACAAATTTGTGCACGGAACACTGTTACCTTTCCCACCAAAGGGGTACCTATTTATCTACTTGCAATTTCTTGCTTTCAAACTGCTAGGTTGGCAGGAACTGGGACAGAGATGGCAGGTCACTCTGTTGTACAACACTTGGGTTTCTACACACACACACACACACACACACCAAATTCCTTCCTGAGACTGCCTGGAGAATTCAGGTAATGGTAGCCCTAAATCAGGGGTGCCCAAACTATGGCACGGGGCCCAGATGCGACCCCCAATGCCAATTCATCCAGCCCACGAAGTCCTCATTGCTCCTGGAAGCGGAATAAAACGCACCCATATGCAACCAGGAGCAACAAGGACTTTGTGGGTCAGATGAATTGGCATCGTGGGCCGCATCTGGGCCATAGTGACTGGCTCCCTGAAACACATGACTGGCCCACGGCCTGAATAGTTTGGGCACCCCTGTCCTAAAGGATCTCCACCTCCACCAGCTTTGATGCCACAAAGTGTGGTCACTGTCTTCTGCTTTGAAGGACTGCCTCTTCTGGAAGGGCATCGCATGTGATAGTGCAGTCCTCCTGTTTCTCACTACCGAATCCTTGCAGGTTCATCCAGCAGTGGCAAAAATGGCGACTTGGCTACCCAAGGTCTTGCATGTTGACAGGTTGCCATAGGGTTGCTCTCCCAAGGAAAGAGGCCAGAGAGCTTAGGTTTTCCTTTCCTGGCTGCTTTTCAGGGCAATTATTGGATTGAATCTTGGTGCCGCCGCCCTGCTTGGCCTTGTTGAAAGCAATGCCTGCAGTCCCTTGAGGAACTCAATACTACGCGAGAGAGATAATTGCTCTGGCAATGATAGACGTTGGCAGACTTCTGCTGTTCCTAATTTTTCATGGAAAGCCTGGTTTGTACTTGTAGAGCTGCTCACTGTAAAGTTGACACATCTAGTTCTCTAAATCTAGCATTCAAATTTGCAAATGAGACCAATCAGATGGTCTCATTTAGATAATATGAACATTATTTACATAATTATGCAAATTAAGCACACTAATTGTTTGTTTTTCTGCCAGTAAATTTCAGCCTTCTGTAATTTACCTATTAACCACTGACCTGAGAGAGCCAGTATAATGTCATTGTTGGAATTGTTTAGAAATGGAACTTGGAAAATAGATAGCTAAATTCAAATCACTGCTTTGTAACAAGGCTTACCTAATTGATTTGAGCTACTCAGTACTTCTCCATTTAAGCCTACCTAACAGGGTGGTTTTTGGCTCAAGTGGTTAAGATGCTGAACTTGCTGACTGGAAGGACAGAGTTCGATTCCCGGGTACTGCATGTCGGCCTGAGCTCCTGTTTCTGTCCCAACTCTTGCCAACCTAGCAGTTCAAAAGCAAGAAATTGCAAGTCGATAAATAGGGACCACTTCAGTGTTGAGGCATACCTGCCACCTGCCCACGGAAACGTCTGTAGATGCAGACAGCACTGTCTCTTTGGCTTTAAACAGAGATGAGCACTGAACCCTAGAGTCAGATACGACTAGAGCAAGGGCAACCTTTTCCTTTACATATTCTACAAGCAACATAAATCAACCACATACTTCCCTGGTACATATAGATATAGGTATACAGTATATAGATAAAGAGATATTGAAGTTTTGCCACACACATAGCTGGCTACACCAAATAATTTCAGAAGAAGAACAATCTATGCTTTATAGACTACAGAAAATAGTCTATAAAACATAGATTGCCTTTGGGGATCATGAGAAACTGGTTGTTGTTGTTAAAAGAAATGTGTGTGCCTCAGCACCTGATTGTCCTGATGAGTAAAGTGCATTGTGAGCAAGAAGCTACCATTAGGATAGACTTAATAATTGTGTAAAGGTAAAGGTTTCAGACAAAGGTGCATTTTATCCCCTTAGCTGTTCAAGCCATCTTTTTAGAATATTTTCAGTAGATAACTGAAACTGTGGGTATGGGGCATTTGCGACCTGTATCTAAATAAAATAAAATAAGAAATACCCAGGGTGGTATAGTGGATCAAAGACCTGAGTTTGTCTCTGCAACTCTGTCATAGAAACTCACTGGTAAAACCTTTCCTTAAACACTTAACTTACAGTGAAAGCCCTATTAAGATAACTATAAATCAGTTCTGACTTGATAAAATTCTCCGACAGACAGATAGAGATACAGAGTGCTTTCCAACACTGACATAATAAGCCATTCTGGACCAGCGTGAGATCAAGTTGAAAATACTTTGATCGTCAATAGAAAACTAGGTAGGTGAGGTCAAGGATTTGTCTCAACCAATCCTGAACCTAGAAAATCCAAGGCACACTGTCTGGAATAATAATAATAATAATAATAATAATAATAATAATAATAATAATAATAATAATAATAATAATAATAATAATAATAATAAGAAGAAGAAGAAGAAGAAGAAGAAGAAGAAGAAGAAGAAGAAGAAGAAGAAGAAGAAGAAGAAGAAGAAGAAGAAGAAGAAGAAGAAGAAGAAGAAGAAGAAGAAGAAGAAGGCAGCTCCTTTCATGTTCCCAAGTGCAGCCTTTGGGTATCGAAACCTGACCTTCGAGTCTCCAGCACAGCGTTTTAACCACTAAGCCACTGGAGGAGCAGCGTCTGGGATATTAAGTAATAGTTTTTAAAAGGGAGTATCCCCTTTAAGACTGAGCACAGACAGAATGGATTTCTTGGATTACCACCCACTCTGAAATATCTGAGATTCAGGAGAAAGGATTACTGGCAGTGTAAAATCCATGCACATCTTTATTACAGTATATCACTTCATTATATCATTTAGCCTTGAGAATGGGGAACTAGAAGACTGGTGAAAGCAAAGATTTAATGACAACATTAGAAAGCTGAAGTTTATTGGGGCTAAATAAACAGCATCAAATTATCTTTTGGAGTTCATTCACTTAAACAGTTGAGACAATTATAATCTCCTCCTAACCCAATGTTGATTTTGGACCTGAGCCAAGTGGTGTGAGTGATAACAGGCAAGATTTGTGCAGCTGTCTTCACGTCATCTTATTATTGTCTGTGTCATTTATCATTCTAAATCTTAGGCTATCAGTTTCTGACATCAAGAAAACTGCCTTTTTCAAAGGAGATATTTTCCCTTTTGGAATGATTGTGTGATTGACAGCACAGCCCTGACAGGCAACTAGAAAAATGTCTCTGCGCTTCTGGCTCCTTTCTACAGTCAGTGCAGGAAGATGAGAATGGCTAAGATAAGTGGGAAGAAGCATTCAGACACAGACGTACTCAAGAGCCAATAGGAGTGTTATAGTAGAACAGGGTCTCACAGCATCAGAACTTTTTGATTAGCAGAGACAAGAACATCTTTTCCCACCCAATCTCTTAAATTTCCCTATTCCCTCCGAGTTTAGCTGCAAATCTACAGGGTGGGCGGAATGAATGTTCCTTGCAACAATATGTGATACTGTTATGAGCTGTTCTCATTATAACTCAAAATTTGCTGCCAAAGAACCAGCACTGTCTGCATCTGCAGAGGTTTCCATGGTCATGTGGCAGTTTCCATGGCCATGTGGCAGGCACTTTTTCTACTAAAGTTGTACCTGTTGATCTACTTGCAATGTCTTGCTTTCAAACTTCTAGGTTGGCAGGAGGTGGGACAGACGACGTGCGCTCATTTTGACATGCAGCACTCGGGTTTTAAATGCTGAGTTGTCAACCGGTCAGCAAGCTTAGCATCTTGACTAACAGTAGTAGATCAAGGGAATACTGTCAACATAGTATATCTTGATCTCAGCAAACCTTTTGACAAGGTTTTCATCTCCCCTGGCATTGTTATTGGCATGATGATAAAACCTGGACAAGGCAGTGCTATAATCAGGTAGATTTTAGCTGCATCAAGCACTAAGAGAGAGAAAAAGTGTTCACAAGCAGTTTTTATCAACCTGGAGAGAATTGAATAGTCAGGTGCTTCACAGTTTCCCCTGGAGCCAGTACTGTACTAGTCTTTTCAGTTGCTGAGTTGAATTATCAACTCAATTTTATCTTGTAAAATACTGAAACCTCAAGCTATTTTTCATTTGTATTATGATGTGTGTTGTTATTATGTGCTGTCAAGTCAACCCTAAATTATAGTGACCCTATGAATGAGCAAAAAGGGACTGTGGTGGCTTAGTGGTTAAGACACTGAACTTGACAACTGGTCAGCAGTTCGAGACTCAAGTTCTGGACGATGGAGTGAGCTTCCATCTCTGTCCCAGCTCCTGCCAACCTAGCAGTTTGAAAGCAAGAAATTGCAAGTACAGTACTGTACTGTAGTTAAATAAAGACCACTTCGATGAGAAGGTAAACAGAGTCCCATGCACTCTGATGTTTAGTCATGCCTGCTACATGTCCATGGAAATGTCCACAAATGCAGACAGCACTGGTTCTTTGGCTATAAAGGGAGATGAGCACTAAACCTTAGAGTCAGATACTACTGGCTTTCAAGCAAGGGTGATTTTTACCCTTACCTGTGAATGAGCAAACTCCAAAATATTCAGTCCTCAGCTCTTGTAAACTCAAGGATATTGCTTTCTTTAGGGAAAAAATTCATCTCCTATTTAGTCTTCCTCTTTCACTACTGCCATCAACTTTTCCCAGCATTATTGCCTTTTCCAGTGAATCTTGCCTTTTCGTGATGTACCAAGCATACAACAGCCTCAGATTCATCACACACACACACACACAGATAGTTTCAGTTTAATTTGTTCTAGGATCCATGTACAGTCAAACCTCACATAAAGAGCATTTCACTTAAAGAGTAACTTGCTTAAAGAGCAGAATTTTCTCTGAATGTTTGCTTTGCTTAACAAATAAAACCAATCAAAAACTCACTTAACAAATAAATCAGGGTTCGCAATCCCCCCCACAACTGGTCACTTACAATGGTGTTTCGCTTAAAGAACAATCCTGTGGAACGCATTATGCTCTTTAAGCGAGGTACCACTGTATTTCTCTTTCTGGCAGCCCACTTCCAGGATGTCTCCAAGCTCTCCTCCAAGACCATCTTTTAAAGCAATCATTTTTTCCTGTCCAATTTCTTTACTGTCCACCTTTCATACAAAATGATTGGGAATAAAAAAGAGTAGATGATTTTGCTCCTAGTCTCTGGTGGCACATACTTACACTTGATGAACTTTTAAATTTTCCTTGCTGCCCTTCCAAGTGTTAGCCTTGTTCTGATTTCTCAGCTGGAGTCTCCATTTGGACTGATAATTGAACCAAAATATACAATATCTTTCACTATCTTAATTGTCAACATGAAAGTTGTACAAATTTTTGTTGTTGTCATGAATTTTGTCTTCTTAAAGTTCAACCATAATCCTTCTTTGACACTTTCTTCTTTCATCGACCCATTGTTGCTTTCTGCCAGCAAGAGTGTGTCATCTGCATATCTTAAATTATTGATGTTTTTCCTGCCAAGTTTCATTCTTCCTTCAACTGAATCTACTCCAGCTTTCTGTATCATATATTCTGCATACAAAATTGAAAAGGTAAGGGAATAAGATGCATCCTTGTTTGACACTTTTTACAATTCTGGAAATGTGTGATATAGTGATCAGTTAATCAGTCTGGCCAAGTTATCCTGCTATGGTAATAAAGTAGACCCTACTGACAGAAACTCGTGGCCAGGTTATCCTGCTATGGTAATAGAGTAGACCCTACTGATGGCAACTCATTGCTGATCATCAGGTGGCGCATAACTAACCTGACAACCCTGAGGACTAACGGGCTCAGGTTGCAAAGTCCACAGGGAAGGGTGATGGTCCCCAAGTGGATTAAATCCCACTTGAACCCATCTTGATGGAGGGCAGCAGCTTCATCAATATTCACCTGAGGCTGATGAAGACTTTGAGTGCCAAAATAGCTCAGGACCAGAAAATGACTCGCGGCATTGGATCAGTGATATGACTGTCATGTTGCGATTCAGAAGGATGGAAGGCCACTGTGTTATATTTTCAGGACAATCTTCATGGCTGATCACCATGATGATAGCCAATATTCGAAAACAGATATGGCGCAAGAAGAAGTGGTCAGTTCAGGCGCTGCAGTGGCTTATTTCACAATCCCAGAAGGACAATTGTATGTGTTCAACCAACTCCAGCAGTCTCCTTTTTGCTCAGCTGGTCTTACGCCTCTTGTAAGATTGGTTTTATAACCTGTTGCATGCTTGGTTGTGCAACAGAAGCTCTACCAGAGTGGGGAAGTGTTTATGTAATTGCCTTTATGCTCTAAAAAAGGAATCCTGTCCATTGTATCTACTAATCACATCACATGTTATCCAAAAGTTACTAGTTATAATTCATTTATTCAATAGGGGGCTGTGGTGGCTCAGTGGTTAAGAAGCTTGCCTTGTTAGCTGGGAGGCTGGCAAGTTAGTAGTCCAAGCCCTGCGTACTGCATGACGGATTGAGCGCCCGTCTCCATCCCAGCTCTTGGGGGCATGAGCCTCATTTGGGCATTCCCTGAGATGAGTTTCTTCCGCAAAAAAAATCCCTTCAACCCAGAATAATTTCTGACATTAAATTATTTTTATTTATTAATTCACTATACTTTTCTTTTGGTGCAAACACTACTCTGGAGGGAGTTTGTCTGGATCCCCAAAGCTACTCATCTGTCCTTCAGGGGTGGTGGTAGATCTACCCAGTGGTGGGCTCAAAAAAAAAATTACTACCACACTGTGGGCATGGTATGGTGGGTGTGGCCAGGGGAAAAGACCTGCATGGCACCTGAATTAGGATTACTTTATTTAAAAAATGGATGGGCGGAGCCAGCCAGAATTTCTGCTACCGGTTCTGACGAACTGGTATGAACCTGCTGATGCCCACCACTGGATCTGCCTCCCTTGCACTATTGAAGAGAGAGAGAGTGAGTTTCAGCTTTCTGTTCAGTTCCTTTCCGTTAGCTAATGCACAGGAGTGGTACTTGTCATTTGCCTCAGGTAGCAAAATGTCTTGGGCCACCCCTGAACACTGAAAGGATGTCTTTCAATGATACAATATTATACTTTTACCACTCTTTTCAAAACAACACAGCTTAAACCTCCATCCTGTCTTCTTGAAATTCTTTTCTTTCTCCTCTTCAAGTGCAATTCTTTTGGGAGACCCTCCCCCCATACTAAGCGTGTTGACAAACAAATCTGGAGTCTTTTCCGGGGTGCTAGACTTGCCCAGACCTGTTGATAAAAGATGTATCCAATTCCCTAGGGGTCTCCTCCTCCCCATCTCAACCCCCTTGGAACTAATTATTTACTGTGTCTTTTTGAACCGATTTCTGGAGACTCCCCATCCAATTCTCAGCCCACACCCGTACAACACCCCGTGAGGATCGACAAAACAGCCCAGCCTGGACTTCCTGTCCTCTTCCTTCCAATATAGGTGAGAAAAATAAAACGTGCCTGGACTTGCAGGCGGGTTGCGTTTCCTAATCTGGATTCCTGGTGGCGCCGTGGTTAAGATGCTGCACTGCAGCCAAAACGTGGTGACTTCAGTCCTGACGGGGTGATCAAGATTGACTCAGCCTTCCATCTTTCCGAGGTCAGTAAAAATGAGTACCCAACGTGTGTGTGTGTGTGTGGGAGGATGCCAATTGACTTGTAAAGCGCCCAGAGAGTTCAACACTAATGGGTGTATCAAATAATGGCTAATCCAGGGGTGCCCAAACTTTTTGGACTGTGGGCCAGCCACGTGGTTCAGGGAGCTGGTCACTATGGCGGGGGCCCATATCCCGCTCCTGACACCAATTCATCCCTTGACGCTCCTGTAAGTGGAAGTCAAATGTGCCCGTACGAGCGCTTCCAGGGCTTGGGCCGGATGAATTGGCATGGGGTCCGGATCCGGCCCCCCGGGGGCCATTGCTATTTTTCCTCCAATCTTTTCGATCCCGTGGGGAGGGGGAAGTGGGCGGGGCTTGGGAGAGGGACAAACAGCTGTGCCTCGAGCGGGCTGCTCTTAATGAGGGATGTCCCCAGGGGCGCCGTGACGTCACTGGGGGCAGGGGCCAATCGGAGCAGGAGCAGGGAGGGGTCGGGGAGATGAAAGGGAGGGGGAGGGACACCCCCTCGGGCGCTCCCCTCTCCTTCTCCCCCCTCCCCCCCCCCCACTCCCTGCGCGCGCCGGCGGGGAGAAAAAGAAGCGCTTGGAGTGGAGTTTTTGGAGAGAAGGGGGGGACCACCTGGGGCCGCCCAGGAGACGGACGGGGCTTGGGCCAGGCGAGGAAGGAAGGTGCGGCGGGGTCCAAAGCATGGAGCTGCCCAGCCGCAGGAGCCACCCTGGCCGCTGCGGCCGCTCTCTCCGGTAGTCCCCCCCCCCCAAACTCCTCGGCCCTCTGGATGCTGTCTTTGCTCCGGCTGCCGCGAAGGCCGGATGATGACCATGAACTCTCTGGCCGAGAGCCTGCTGGGGCCGCCGCCGCCGCTGCCGCCGGACCCGTCCAAAGGGGCCTTTTTGGATTTCGGCTTGGGTGCCCCTTCGACGGCGTCCCACCCCCCACCGCAGCCGGCCCAGTACAGCCTCCAGACCCTGCATCCTCTGCCGGCCCACCAGCCGCTCGACGGCAGCGGCGCTTTCCCTGGCGCCGCTTCGTACGGCAGATCCTTGGCTTATCCTTCTTACCCCGGGGCGGCGGCGGGTGACAGCAGCCCCCACGCCTTCTACCACCACCACCACCACCACCAGGGCGCCTCCTACTCGCCTTACCAGCAGGCCTCCAGAGCCCTGGGCCACCACGGGACGAGGCTGGAAGAGTCCGGTAAGGCGAGAGGCTGGGGGAGGCGGCCACCACCGGGCCCTTTGGGAAGAGAGGATGATTCCCCCCCCCTCGAAGTGAATGGGGTCCCGCCGTCACCCAAGATCTAATTCCACCATCCTCACTCAAGATCTAATTCAGGGGTGCCAAAACTTTTTAGGGCGCGGGCCGGTCACGTGGTTCAGGGGGGCTGGTCACTATGGGCCGGGGGCCACACACGGCCCCCCACGCCAATTCATCCGGCCCACCAAGCCCTAGTCGCATACGGGCGTGTTTTATGGGAGCGACCAGAGCTTCGTGGGCTGTTTGAATTGGCGTCGGGGGCTGGATCCGGCCCGTAGTTTGGGCACCCCTGATCTAATTCCACCACCCTTACACTTCTGTCTCAAGTTTCTAGTCCATCCCGGGTTCGCACGGTTCTTCAGTTCACTGGGTGGGGTACACAGAAAATAGGCTCCTCGAAGATTGTGGTCTTTTTGAACCACAATCTGGCGTATTCTGGTAAAGGCAACCTTGCGTTGCCGGCTAATCTTTCTCACACTGGATCAGGGCGGAAGGAACTGCAGAATGAACTCACGAAAAGGTGCCTTCATTTTGGCAGTTTCACATCTGGCCTGGACACGGAAGAAGCAGCATTCACACGGTCAGTTAATTAATGAATTCCCAGCCAATAGCCCCACCCCCACCTGGTTTGTGACTCTGTCCTCCTTCAGCAACTCTCTTGGTAAGTTACTGAAGGCTCCGCAAAGTTCAGTCTCCCCCTAAAAAGTGAATTTAGGAAGGGATCCTGTTAAGAATTGGGATTAGAATTCTCTACTAACGATCCACCGAAGTATGCGAAGGAAAAGCACCACGTTTTGGTTGTGGTTCATTAATTGGAGCAAGAGATTATGGGCCATTGAATAGATCTCAGAAATAAGTACTTGTGCGTATCAAATTTATGATTTGCGATTCTCGGAGGCGGCGTGGAACTAATGTTAACTTTCAACAAACAAAAAAATAGATGGCTTGTAAAGCGTGCGTCTTTTTCTTTTTTCTTTTTCTTTTTTTTTTTGGGGGGGGAGGCAGATTTTGGAAACCACTTCAATTTCTCCAGAGCTTTTAATGCTGAATTTAGATCTTCGGCTATAAACAGATATGAGCACTGAACCTTAGAGTCTGATACGACTGGTTTTCAAGCAAGGGTGACTTTTACCTTATGGTATATGTCCCCACCTCTTAAAATAAAATATAAAATTTTCCCCGTATATGGTGAAAAAGAGGGGAGAAACCCAGACGGAGACTCTGTAGGATAATGTTTTTTAATTTGCGTTTGCCTGCTCTTAACTCAAGAAGGGTCCTGATGCACTTCTGCTCAAAAAATTGGGATGTACTATCAGAGAAATAGACAGTGAAATGCAAATTGTGTGCCTTTAGGGGATCAGGTTGGTGTAAATAATTGGTGCATGCAATACCATGCATAGGTAACTGTGATGCAAAATTTTGCACAGAACTTCACTATCTGCTTGCAGTTTTGAAGGGGGGGGCGGCATCCTGGGAGAGGAAACTTCTTTCTCTCCAGTTGGAAAGGGTCTTTCAGTGGTGACTAATAAAACTCTCATCCCTGGGGGCAGCCCATCTAAGAGGTATCAAGAAATCGCAAGGATGAGCAAAGATCGGGTGGGAGGGGCTTACTTTCTATGGACAAAATGGGGAAGACCCTTCCTAGGACAGTGAGGTTGGCAGATACCTGAACAGGGGACTCCTACTATCCAATGAGGAGGGAGCCCCCTCTCTTCTTTTTCATCTATGAACATTAGCGAACAATAAGCTGCAAGGTCCTTGTAAAAAAATCCCCAAAGTAAAGGTGAGTGAAACTTTTATTTGGCTGTAATATATAATCAGGAATAGGGCTTTCAAGGGATCTGAAGCATTTAAGGAATAGTTTTATTATTGCTGGCTCCAAGAAAGCTTCCATGGCTAAGACAGGATTCAAACTCTCAGCCCAACACTAGATCCACATTGGCTTTTTAGACTGCTAAGATTTCAAAGCTTTCACGTCCCATCAGATTCTTCCTCCTCATGGACATTACAGAGCTGGGCTGAAGAAAGAGAAATGTGTAAATGTTCTGTAAATAATCTTGGCCAGATGTTCAGGCCCAGCAGTTTTGCTTAAATTCCAAAATGCAAAATTTTAATATCAGCTCAGAGCACTTGATTTTACCTCAGAAGGCCTAGATATTATTGTCTTTCTCCAGTTCCCTAAACAAAACCTATTCACCACTGGGCGTCTGTCCCATTGCTTTTAAAATTAGAATGCCTTGTTCAAAATAGCTGGAAATGATAGGAGTTTAGGGCCATCACACCTGACATCAGGATGGAAAAGAAGACCAGATAATATTCTTAGTTATATAGGTTCTCAGCACAGCTTGCTGAATTTAAAATGCACATTTTATTATCTAACATTTTAATTAATGTGGCTTGGATCAAAGTTGTTTGGCAGGAGAGGGAGGGAGAAGTTGGACAATTTAGGCCTCTGTTTCTCCTTAGTCCCAGGATAACGTTATACTTCGAGATTCAGATGGCTAAGAATCGGTCCAGGTTTTATTTTTATTTTGTTTCATTTTTGTTTTCATCCTCTGTCTTTCTGTCTGTAAGTTAGTCAGGAAAGGGGGAGGGGGGAGCTTCAGAGAAAGTTTTCATATTTGTTAAAAACAACACCATAAAAGAAGTTAAGAGTGATTTGAAGGTGTAATGACACTTGCATGTGATTCTTATTCATATTAGAAGTTTTTGAGATAGTAGCAATTAGTCTGTGTTTCAAGCATATCAGAAAGTAAACAAAACAAAAAGACAAAATGTTGTGGCACTTAAAGACTAACTGCTGTATTTTAATGTTCATTTTCATGGAGCAGGTTCACTTCATTAGACCTATTTTTCATATTAGTTACTCTTGTAGTCTCTGGTAAAAAGAAGTTCATTTCTCTCTTGCATTAAAAGCACTAATACATTACAGTATTATCAATTCATCAATTAATATATAAAGTGCCACAATTCTCTTTTCTTGGTTTTATTCTATGTCTTCATGTACAGGTGAAATGACACTTCAGTTCTTGCCTTTGTTAACAACCACCCTTCCAACGTTATTTTCCCCATTTCTACTGTAGTTCTCTCTCACACCCACACCAATGCTGTTGTTATTTAAATCAGAAAGTGCCTCCAGGCACTGTTGCTGTTCAAGCTTTCATTGGTCTCTGAAACCATCATATAGGTTGGTTGTGCAGTATAAATAACATATAAATAATTTCACACAAGGACATGAAATCGGTTAAACCATTCAGCAAGTTTCTCAATTGGTCTCTGGTTGATGTTCCAGAGATGACTCTTGTCTTATTTTGGTTTATCCTTTGGCCAAATATAGATAGTGCCTTCATCTAGACCCATGGTTCCAATGTAGGGCAGAGGCCCCACAGGGGGGAATTTGTTTTTTAAGGAGGGCAATTTGAGAATGAGTTATTTACAGTGAATGGCCTTTTAGGCCTTCCTTCCATCCTCCTGTAGTCATTGGCCCCTTTAGGGTGTTAGGTTAGTTAACCACCACCTGACACTTGGGGTTGAGTCATTGGCTGTATGGTCTACTCCCCTAGAGGGATGTCCGGCCAGACACAAACTTTTGGAATAGTAAGAATTTTATGTCACAGGTGGCAGTGGCACCAGGATTTTAGAGATGCTCAGGTGGGGCATGGCCAATAAAAGGTTGGGGACCACTGAAGACACTCCACTGATGACCAGTTCTGTGGCAAGGACTTTATTGTATTAATTATATCCTCATATTTTGTCAGCCTTTGTTTGATCAAAGTGCTTGGGTTAGTTGTAGGTCCTTGGCACTTGCGAGAGGTACCTTTTGGACTACAGCCTCCAGAATCCCCCCTCCCACCATTGGCCATGCTGGCAAGGGATTCTGGGAGATGTAGTTTAAAAATAACTTTCTACGCTCTGCTTCTTCCCCAGCACAACAATCTCTGAGGTTTACAAGGCTGGCCAAGGACATTATTTATTTGTTCATATTTATCCACCACCCTTCTCACCAAAGTGACTCAGGAACTTTATGACTGAGGAAGGACATAAAAAGAGTTCACTCAGGTCTAAGTGCCATCATGCCATGCTGGTAACTGTGTCTGCATTCATTTTCATCCCGTCTTCCTGAGTTGTTTCTAGAGTGCAGAACCACTTTCAGGAAAATACATCTTCTATCTCTAGCACCACCTGCAATTTGGTTTTAAAAGATCTGCCACATCCTTTTCCACACCTTATTAACACTCATGACAGCCAACAACCCTTTATATTTCCCCCTTCTCTTTCTGATATTAGGGATATTATTGGAATGAGTCCTTTAGGAACATATTCCTATGCTCTGGAACTCCATGCTGCCAAATAATTTATCTCTACCCCCTTTCCCAAGGGTAACATTTAAAATAACTTTGATAAAATGCAGATGTTTTCTCAAACATCAGGCAAATGCTGTGGAATCATTTAATGGGAAACGGCTTGACTTTGTCTATTTTTAAAAGTGCACGCAAGAAATATTAATGCTTTTCTTGCTTGCTTTGCATGGCAAATTGACTATTCTGATTTTTGTCTTGCATACAGTCCCAAAACCAAGCTGGCTTCAAAATGAAATCTCAGCAGACTTTTTCTTTCTTTCCAATTGAACTCTCCCCTGAGACATTGAAGGCATTGTTTGTTTTGGGGCCTGCTGTTTTTTGAAAAATTGTTATTGGAATAAAGAGTTCCTACTGATCTTTAACAAACAAAAACAAGTGCTTAAAGTCTCTCAGTAGCTATCAAATAGAAAACAGGAGGGCTGTAATTTAGAACATTTTCTTTTGTTTCAGTGTTATTAAAAAGAATCAGGAATTCAAATATTGTACTGTAAAATCTCGCATAAAGAGCACCTCGCTTAGAGACTAACTCACTTAAAGAGCAGAATTTTCTTTGAATGGTCACCTTGCTTAACAACTAAATCAGAGTTCGCAATTCCCCCACCGCCAGAAACCACACTGGTCACTTACAATGGTGTTTCACTTAAAGAGCAAACTCCCTTAAAGAACAATCCTGTGGGATGCATTATGCTCTTTAAGCGAGGTACCACTGTAGATAGATAGTTTCCCAATCTTTGGTTTTTGGACTCCAATTTCCAGAAACCTAAGTTAATTCCCCAAAGCACTGATCAGCCAATGTACAGTACTGACTTAGGCTGCTGGGACTTATAATCCACCAGTATTCCACAGAACATGGGGGGGGGGGAGAGAAAGCGATTAGATAGGGGTTGGCAACCTATGGCCCATGGGCCAAATCCAGCCTGTGGCATCAAATCATCAGGCCCCTGCCCTCGCTCCAACCGCCGCTGCCTCCATGGGAAGCAGCAATGGATGCATTTACGACAGCGGTAGACACATTTACAGGGGGGGGGGGAAGACTACCAGTTTGGCCTCCCAAACTGTCTGAGGGAGCATGACCAGACCCTAAATGAGATAGATTACCTAGATAGAGAGCCAACAGTGGCAACAGTGGTTAATAGTTCAGTTCCCCAGTGCCTTGGGCAAGGTGCATATCCTCAGGAGAAGGGCATGGTAAATCACATCTGAGTACTCTTTGCCTAGAAAAGGGTTACCAAAAGTTAGAGCAGGACTGTGGTGGCTTAGTGGTTGAGATGCTGAGCTTGGAGGCTGGAAGGTCAGGTTTTGATACCCGAGTGCTGCATGATGGATCTTGGGGACATGAAAGGAGCTTCATTGGGGTGTCCCCTGAGTGGAGTTTCTCCAGCAAAAATCTTTTCAACCCAGATTAATTTCTGACATAAAATTTATTTATTACCAAAAGTCAGAAGTAACTTGACAGCACACATAACTTTACTTACCACAACAGCATCTGTATAGCAGTCATTGCATAAAAAGCCTTAGAATGGGGAACCTATTGACTCATATTAGGCAAAGTTCTTCGGTGTCCCTTTCCACAAGAGACCTTGATTGACGCTAACCTACCCACCCAAAACTTTCCTGTGCCCAATTTCCAGCTGCCCTGTCAAAGTTTTGTACCTTTATAAAACATGGCCATTTTTATTTATTTATTTTACAAATTTGTTTAGAAAAGAGGTGTGGAATAAGGAGTTGGTGTTTCCCAACGTATAGATCTGCTCCATGCTTTCCACCACAAAGCAACAACGAAATGACTCTGAGCATATACAGAAGGCTTGCCTGGGTGGCTGATGGAAAGATTTGTCTTACGATTTAAAAGCATGGCTTCCGGCCATCTCTTTCCCCTCCACCCTCCTTCTTCAAAAGAGAGGAAGTTCTGAATTATCACCCATCACTTCCTCCTCGCAGGGTCTGTTTTTATCGTTGAATCCTAGCCTTCTTTTTAATTGGCACCTGTCAAGATCGGCCAGAGAGATAGAAGATAATGATATTTGAAGCAAACTTTGGCAACAGCCAGAATCCAAAAAGGGGGGGGGGGATTGCTCTCTATCTGGGTCCCTTGCCTGAGAAACAACATTTATTTATTACCCAGAGTGTGGCTCGCACCGTGGCTAATTAGCATTGGAACAGCGCCGGTGCTTTAATTGGAGAAGGTGATAATTATTAAGCGCAACAGTAGCAACTCACTGCCAGAAATCTTAATCATGCAACAAAGATGCGGGAATCAACACGACTTCCGGCAATCGACACAGAGAAATGCAACGCCGGTCCCTTTTATCCCCTAAACCATCTTGTTTTTGCGCAAGCTCCTAGGTTAGACAGGATTCTTCGTCAGAAAGGTGTTGTTTTTTTAAAAAAAGCAGAAGCGAGAAAGGTTCTTGATCTTGAGCCTCCGGTTGTTTCCAGTTTACTCACGTTTATCCAGAGTTAAAACTATCTCGAGTCTTAAATAACAGCGTATAGAATCGCTCTGTTCAAAACCCTTATATTTGAGCAGTGGCTCAAGTGGTTACGACGCTGAACTCGCTGACAGCGAGTTCGATTCCCGGGTAATACATGATGGAGTGCGCTCCCGTCTCTGTCCCAGCTCCTGCCAACCTTGCAGTTCGAAAGCAAGACATTGCAAGTAGATCAACAGGGACCACTTCGGTGGGAAAGTACAGCGTCCCGTGCACTCCAGGGTTGCGGCATGCCTGCCACATGTCCGCGGAAACTTCTGCAGACGCAGATAGTGCTAGCTCTTTAGCTATAAACAGAGATGAGGACTGAACCCTAGAGTCGGATACGACTGGCTGTTGAGCAAGGGCGACTTTACCCTATACAGCCCTTTGAAGCCATCAAGGTCTGCAAGAGTGCAGCAGGCTGTTTGGATACCGATCCTAAACGTTGCTGAAATCATGAGGTCTTATTTCATGAAGTTCTTTACTGGATAGAAGGGAAAGTTATTAATTCTTAATTTTTATTAGGAAGGAGGTTATCCAAGCTATCTGGCATACGACATGACACCTTGTAAATATCTTACGATTTTCAACTGTGCAATATCGTTTATTTGAATTTAAAACCATGGTTTTAGTAGAGACGCTTCCTCCTATTCCCATGGCAGTATGAAACACACATTTTCCACCGGACCCAACGCTAGTGTTTTCGGGGGGAATCGATGGGGAGAATACAGTTTTTCCCAAGCTGCTTTCTTTAAAGAAAAACTCGCAGTGCAGTCCCTTGTAGGTCTACTCACAAGTAAGCGCGAATGAGCATTGGCCTCATCCCCATGTTAGCACCTGCAAGTGGTTCACACTCTTCTGAACAGACTCCTCTTGAGTAAGTGGGTCGCCGGTCGTTCTTTAACTAGATTAACCATAATCGTTGCCTGCTGTCAATTCGGAGTTATGGCAACCATTTCCAGAGATTTCTAGGTAGAGAGTATTTAGAGGTTGTTTTCCATTGCTTTTTTCAGGCCGATCCCGGCGACTCGCCTGGGCTCCACAATAAACGCGTACGCAGTTGCCTTCCTGTCCCTATTTTGTTCACCCTGGGTCCCATTAAACTCAGTGGAGACTAAAAACCATACCAAGAACAACGCGACTTCTTAAAAGAGTGCGTGTTTCTGTAGAGGTGAAGCGAATCAGGGCTGACTATTGCTACTGATGGTGATGATACTACCACTACCACTAGTGAATAATAGATTTATTAGATATTTGGAAATTTTGGACTTACAAAAAACCAACTTTACTAGGAACTGCCTATATACTTAGGCGTTACCTTAACACTTCTTAGGTCCTTCCTTGGTTAGTTCCTTGGTTAGACCAGCCTTTGACTGTGAATCTAGCGGTAGAGTTTAATAATAATGATTAATAATAAATAAATAGACTTGCAGATGTAATTCAATTGATGTGTTTTGGAAAAGTCCAATTCCCAGTGTTGCTTGTCGGAACGATCGAGATTTTTTTCATTATTATTTTGGGTCTTTTCTTCCTTTTTTTAAAAAAAGAGTTAAGTTGCTGGTTTGCTACTCTTCCTTCTCAGTTGAAAGCCAGCTTTTAAGACTGAAATCGCTCCAAGGGACGAGTCTGGGGAGGGAAATGCGAAACCTATAGGTCCGCTCTGTTCTCGTGTACCTCGCTTCTTCTGACCGCCTTCCTCCGCAGCTGGATTACAAACCAGGTTTCGGGATTCGCCCAGACGCAAACGGATCCGGAGCAACAAGGCTTGCCCTCCTTCCCAAATCAAACACGTGGGGTTGATTCAGGTGGGCCCCAAGTGCTAACTAATTTATGGCGGAGGGTGCCGAGAGTCGCCCCCTTCCCTGAGTCAAATGCCTCTCCAATAAAGCATCTTAGGATCTGCGGTATTATTATTTTTTTTTCCGGGCGGCGGCGGCAAGTGCTATAAAATAGGAGAGGCTGGATCGTTTCGTGGACAACCGGTTCAAACCGAATCGAAGAGTCGCCAGCGGAAGCATTATTGTTGGTGTTGTTGTAAAAATAAAAATCTACCATTAGATTCGAAGTCGAAGACTGGTATAAAATTAACAGCTCAAGACCTTACCAAGGACCTAAGAACTGCTAATGTAACGTCTAAGTATACAGGCAATTCCTAGCAAAGTTGTTTTTTGGTGGAGTTAGGATGCTAAAGTCCAATAAATCCAAAATTTTCAAATATCTAGGGAGTCCTTTATTGCTCCGAGGGCTCCGATCCCTATAGATACGACAACAAGTTTCTTCCTCCATAAACGCTTAACTTCTATTATTATTATTATTATTATTATTATTATTATTATTATTATTATTATTATTATTATTATTATTATTATTATTATTATTATTATTATTATTATTATTATTATTATATACAAATCTACCATTTGATTCATAGTTGAGGACTGGAATAAAATTAACAGTTCAATATTAGTATTAGTATGTGCTTCTGAACCTATAAACTTTGCAGTGTTTTTTGTTTTGTTTTTAAAGTATTAATCTCAGTAGCTTCGCGATCTTATTTTCTCTCCTTCTGACTGTTTGAAGTGACGCGGCGTTAAGTATCAGGTTCATTTCACTCGATATATTTTCCTCTCTCCTAATTTCTTCCAGATTTTAACCCTTTGGGCTAGCTAAACTCTGGTTTCCCAGGTGTTAATGCCTAGTTAATTTTCTCTGGTCAGTTTCAACGCTGGTTCTCTTCCTAGTCTCCTTAACATCCCTTTTATTAACATCTCTTTTGAAAAACCTGTAAAGTCAAGCCACAAACGTTGAGGTGTAATCGCAGGGTTACAATTCTGACACCTTTTGTTTTTGTTGATAATCAGTTGATAATCTGCCCTCGTTTTTATGTTAGACCTAAAGTTAGTCAAAAGTAAGTCCCTCTCTTTTAAAATCTCTTTAAAAAACCTTTCGATTTAACCCTTCGTTGTTAGAAAACGGTACAGTACTTGCTTTATATAGCAAGGGAATCAGTAAATGGATTTGATATCACTCTCCAAACGCCTTCTGCCTGGAAACCCCTTAACTTTCAGAAAAGCTTGTAAATCAAAATGGGGCTGGCAGAGTTCCAGCGTAAAAATCATTTGTCAGAAGAAATATTAGTTTTCTAATTAGCATTCAACGCATGTTGCTTTTCTAATAAGCAGGAGTTCTTCGTAGCTTATCTTTCCGCAGCAAATTCTGCATGCTTTCTATGAGAAACCTGTATGTTTGGATTCTGAGAGCAAAAGATATGTTTGTATAAATGTGGGGCAGAACGCGGTCATATAAAAATATCATTACAGTATTTTGCTTCTCCGAAGCGTTGGAGATGTGGTTTTCATAGCATAATCCCCTATTTGCAGCCCATTGCAACAAAACCAGCAGGGTCCTGTGGTTACCTTAAAAACGAAGCAACTAATCATTTTTTAAGGTACCACTTTCTTTAAGCCTGGGCAACTCCTTCAATAATGCAGTGGTCGGTACTTTTTCCCCGCCCCCTGCTTACAATGTGGATCTTCGGAGGGACCTGGATCGCCCTCTTTCTCTCACCTTTGGAAAATTGGTATCTACTCCAGATAAACTTGGGCCCTCTTGGCTGAAACCCAGTAGGGGTGAAGTTACCATGAGAGTAAGCCCCTTGAATCAGTGGGGATTTGGAGAATCACCACCTACACAGGCTCCCTGGATTCAATGAACCTACAGTAGTTGAGATTTTACTACTGGGTTTTGGTCCATACAAGTGGCTTAGTGGTTAAGACGTTGAACTTGATGGACTGGCCCCAAGTGCTGCAGGATAGAGTGAGCTCCCATCATCTGTCCCAGCTCCTGCCAACCTAGCAGTTCAGAAGCAAGAAATTACAAGTAAATCAATAGGTACAGCTTACACGGGAAAGGTAACCGTGTTCCGTGCACTCCGGTGTCTAGTCATGCCTGCTACACGGAAACATTTGCAGACGCAGACAGTGCTGCCTCTTTGGCTGTTAAGGGACATGAGCAACGCCCCTTAGAGTCAGGCACAACTGGCTTTTGAGCAAGGGAGACCTTTACCTTTGCTCTTATGGTGTTTCTAGGGCCGTGATGGTGAACATTGGCACTCCAGATGTTCTTGGACTTCAATTCCCAGAAGCCCAAGCCCCCTGTAAATCCCATGAATGGGTTTAGCCCACGCTGCCCTCTTCACTCCCGGAAGGAGCACTCCTGTACCGGCATGTTTTAGTTCTACTTCCAGGAGTGATGAGGGTGGTGCGGGTTGGATGAATCACAGTAAACCCATTCGTGTGGATTCACAGGGGGCTAGGGCTTCTGGGAATTGAAGTCCAAGAACATCTGGAGTGCCAAGGTTTGCAATCATGGTATCTAGGGTCTTTGTGTCCAGTGGACGCTGCGTTATGGGCAGGTAAAATGACAGTTTCACCTTCACTTCTTCCAAGGTTGCTGGTTGTTTTTGATCCTTTGCTTGGTTTCCTTGCTCCAAACCTTGTTGAACTGGTACAGGAGAACCAGTGCCTAGCGGATGTATGAGTACCTTTGCTTTACACGTACCCATAAACCGGGCACACAATCTGGCCCTTAAGGAGACTGTACTTCTCTTTCTGGCTGCCAGTAGATGCCAAAAGAAAACAAAACAGGGTTTGAATTCAATTACGATCTGACTTGAGGGGTACACAGGTGATTATACATAATGTGATCCCAATTTAACGTAAAGGTAAAAGTAAAGGTCACCCTTGCTCAAAAGCCAGTCGTACACCGGAGTACACGGAACGCTGTTTTGCCTTTCCACCAAAGAGGTACCTATTTATCTCTTTGCAATTTCTTGCTTTCAAAGCGGTGAATGCAAGGGGATGCAGTGTACACCTTGCGATCCTATGAAAGGGCAGCTACTTAAGCAAACCTGCAGGCCGTTTTGTTTTCGTTTTACATGCAAATGTAATTAGTGCGATCCAGGTCAGGTCAGTTTAAAAAACAAGGCCTCGTGGAAATCTCAAAAGCCATCTCCAGTCATAGTTTAATTAAACTAAGTCTGGTTGATTTCACTGAGAACCGAGAGAGGCCAGTTTAAAGCCTGGTTCTAACCCTTTTTTTTTTTTAACTTTCTCAGAAATCTTTATGATTTTTTTCTAGAGGACTGGGTTTGGGTGTGGTGTTGTGTTTATTGTTCTTCTTGCTCTTATTAAACCAGTTGTCGTGTGTGGTTTTTTTCTTTCCTACTTTTTAACTTAGACTGAGCAGGGCGTCTTTTTTTTTAATATTCCTTAAGGATTTAATAGTGCTTTAATCTTTTACAACTCACTGATACCTAGGACTAGGTATCATTAAAGTCTCCTCTTAGTCTCCTACAATCCATACTTCCAACCTGTTTATAAGGTGAAGAAAACAAAGTGAGGGGGGAAGGGAGGGAGATTTGGCATTTCAAGAAGGTTTGTAGATGAATCTGGTTTGTCTCTTTCAATTTTAAACCAATGAAGAGCAAAATCCTTTATATGTTTATTGCTAAATAAATTCCAAATCAATGGTATTTGCTTGTGGCTATCTTTGTATAAAATGCTCTATAATATTATTTGAAGTCTGCTCCATTTAAATAATTGGAAACAAAGCCAAAATTAACTAGACATTGTGTTTTTTAAAAAAATAAATAAATCACATACTATTGGGAAATAAAACTCCACTGAGTTCAATAGGATAGATTCACCAGGTAAGTGTGGATTAGATTTTGGAGTAATCATTTTAAGCAATTCAGCCAAGGAAACAGCTAATAAAATCCTTGTAGTAGCAGTCATTATGTCATTGCTAGCCAATGCTTTGAACAATCCTTTAAATTAGACTGTAATTACATTGTGAAGATGTTTCCCCTTCTCCCCTTTCAGCCATCCATTTTTAGACTGGGATTGAAACCTGTTTGAATCACATTACAGTACTTGCTCCTGGTTCCTATTGGATAATATCCACTGGTATATTGGAAATTTCCAAAACCCTGAGGGGGAGAGAAGCTCTATTGTGAAACATTTAATTTTTGACTGGAATTACAGAAGAAGAGAAAAAGTTTAGCCCGCCCTAACAGTTTTGCTGAAACTTTTCTTGGGGGCAAGAGACAAATGAGTTTGAAGTAGGAAATAAAGAGAAAACAGGAGGATAGAAGTCTTCGATGCCTTCAACTCAGTTCAATCATTGGACTGGAACAATCACTTTATTTAGGCACATAGTTTAGATTTTAAACATTTACTTTTGGAGCTGTGTGGAATTCAATTTTCACAGCCCTCCTCATTTTTACTGGAAGGGTGAGTGTCATGTCTGTCTAATGTGTCACCAGTATAAGGATGCATAGGTTTATCTTAAACAAAACAAAAACTCTCTAACACTTTGAAGACTAACTGTTATATTTTAATGTATTTTAATGTTAGCTTTCATGGATTGAGGTTAAAGGTAAAGGTTGCCCTTACTAAAAACAAACAAACAGTTATATCCAACTCCAGTGCTCATCGCCATTTACAGCCAAAGAGTCAGAGCTGTTTGCATCTGCAGATGTTTCCATGGTCATGTGGCAGGCATGACTAGACACCAGAGCACACGGAATGCTGTGTACCTTCCCACTGCTGTGGTACTTATTTATCTACTCAAAGTGGACATGAAAGGAGCCTCATCTGGGTGTTCCCTGAGCAGAGTTTCTTCCGCAAAAATCCTTTCAACGCAGAATAATTTCTGACATGAAATTATTACTATTAGTGGACTTGATCCATGAAAGCTAACATCAAAATATAGCCGTTTGTCTTCAAAGTGTTACAGTGTTGTTGTTTTGTTTATTCTCTTATATGCTTGAAACACAGACTAACACGGCTACTATTCCAAAAGATACAGAGGTTGGCACCTATGTGGTTTACTCTGAAATATAAGTCTCATTGAGCTCAAAGGGTTAGACTACCCTGAAACAACGCACTGGGTCACAGCCTTGGATTGTCTTCTGGAGTAGAATGCTGTAGTTTATCCCCCCAAAAGACTGTAGAAAGTTATGGCTTTAGAGCTTGATTTTATAAGAATGTTGACTTGGAAAATTAAAGGGCTTTAATTCCCCCACACCTAAGTGGGCTTAGGCATGTTTGTTCATCAAGAAGTGTGTTGAATGGGACTTACTCCCTGGAATGTGTTCCCAGGATTTTGCAGTCTTAAAAGGGCTTTAGTCTAAAGGAAGGCCTGTTGATTTTTGTGGGACTTTCTCTGTGGTAAGTGTAGGATTGCAGCTTTACTTTTGGCAAGATGAGTCTCAGCTGCCATTTAAAGATGGAAATCCTCCTTTCCCACCTCCCCATCCCAAAGCTGTGTATTAGTTTAAGTCTCTTTATTGGTTTCCTTCTCTCCCCCTCATCCTGTGCTGCTGTTTTCAGGTAAATGCTGGAGGCGTTCCTGGTTCTTGCAAACCCTGAGTCTTTGTTTTCATTGGAATGTGCACAAGGCAAATTCCACACCACCTTTGATTATTCTTATTATTTCAAAAGGAACTCAGCCTGCATTTTTTTTTTAAAAAAAACTTGTGCCTTTCTTCAAAGCTGCAAAGGATCAGGCCCCTCACTTTCTGTGAACAGTGTGCTCTCTTCCCATAATTTAAGAGATCCTGGAACATCTGGACAAAATCCATGGGGGGGAGGGATGAAACAAGAGTAGAAATCTTACAGATTAAGGGGACATTTGTTTACAGCTGTCATATTTTTTAAAAAAAAAATTCTGCAGGAATACCTTTTTCCCTAAGACATATTTATAGTCTATTTAGCCTTTTTTCCTAAGACATATTTATAGTCTATTTACAGCCCAAAAAGTGCACCAACTTTTTGGGCTGTGCGCTGGTCATGTGGTTCAGTGGACCAGTCATGTGGTTCAGCAGGCCTGTCATGTGGTTCCTCCCACCGGAAGCAGAAATAAAGCATGCCTTGCAATCTGATTTGCAACAGATACATTTTGCAATGGGATGAGATAGATTTTTAGGCTGCCATTTTCTCTTCTTAAACCAAGGGTGCCCAAACTATGGCCTGTGGACCAGATCTGGCCCATGGGCTGTAGTTGGGCACCCCAGTCTACTTTTTGTGCAAGGAACTCAGTCTCAAGGCAGCTTGCAGGACTCCCTTCTCTCCCACTTGATCCATGTAACAACAACCTTTTGAGGATAGAGGTAAAGGCTGCCCTTGATCAAAAGCCAGTCATATCTGACTTTAGGGTACAGTGCTCATCTCCATTTACAGCCAAAGAGCCAGCACTTTCTGCATCTGCAGACATTTCTTTGGTTGTGTGATAGGCATGACTAGATGCCAGAACACATGGAACGCTGTTAGTTTCCCCACTAAAGTGGTACTTATTTATTTACTTGCAATTTCTGGCTTTCAAACTGCTAGGTTGGCAGGAAGCTGGTACAGAGATAGGAACTCACTCTGTCATGCAGCACTTGGGTCTCAAACTGCTGACTTGCCAACTTTCCAGTTGCCAAGTTCAGCATCTTAACCACTGAGCCACTGAAGTCCCCTTTTTGAGGTTAGGTCAGGCTAATAGATGCTTACTCGCAGCCATTCAGTAAACCCCATGACTCTACCAGGGACTAGAACCTGGCTTTCCCAGTTTCTACAGGTAAAGTCCCTCTGGTATTGAAGATTCTGGCTCTCTTTCCAGGAGGAGAAAAGCTCAAGTTGGAATACTTATCAACTCCATATCCTCTAGATTGGATAGACTACGACTCCCATCACCCCCAAACTACACAGCAATTGGAATTGTAAACTCCATCTGGAGGGCACCAGAGTGGAAGACAACCAACTTGAACTCATCCAAGGCACATTTCTTAAAGGAGCAAAACTTCCTAATACTGTATCTGTTATTATTTCTTGTCCTAAAAATTCATGAGGTGATAATCATGGGAACTGTACTTTAGAAATACAGTTGTACCTCGCTTAAAGAGCATAATGCGTTCCACAGGATTGCTCTTTAAGCAAAACACCATTGTAAATGACCAATTGTGCGGGGGATTGTGAACCCCGATTTATTTGTTAAGCGAGTTTTTGGTTGGCTTTATTTGTTAAGCGAAGTGAAGATTCAGAGAAAATTCTGCTCTTTAAGCGAGTTACTCTTTAAGCGAAACGCTCTTTATGAGAGGTTTGACTGTATAGGCAAATGTAGGCATTCTGTTAGGTAGCAAGCTGACATAATAATCTAATCCAATACAAGACGTATTATTAGCTCCTATTATTAATATTTGTATGATTATAATCTTTATTTTGTCTCTCTCACTTTCACACACCCAAACATCCTGATAATAATCATGCTAAAATAATAATGCTTAGCATAATAACATTTTTACTCAGTGTATGAGTCATGAAAGAAAAGACAATATTGTTACTCTTTGTTGTGAACAAAAAAAAAAAAACCAGGGTAGATTATAATTGATGTTGATGATTTTACACACATCTATTTAGGAGTAACTCAGAACATACAGTAGGAGATTTCTAAGTAAAACATGTGTAAGATTGCTCTCTATGCAAGTGCCATCAAGTCCAAACAGACTTTTTAAAATTAATTAATTCAGTCATTTCATTTTTATACTGCCCATCTGACTTTACTGTCACTTTGAACACAGATCAATAAAATGCAGAAACCCTCTGTCAAATAACCAAACAATATAGGTAAAGGTAAAGGTTTCCCTTGCTCGAAAGCCAGTCGTATCCGACTCTAGGGGTCAGTGCTCATCTCTGTTTCTAAGCCGAAGAGCCAGCGCTGTCTGCTTCGGCAGATGTTTCCATGGTCATGTGGCAGGCATGACTAGACACCGGAGCGCATGGAATGCTGTTACCTTCCCACCGAAGTGGTCCCTATTTATCTACTTGCAATTTCTTGCTTTCGAACTGCTAGGTTGGCAGGAGCTGGGACAGAGATGGGAGCTCATTCCATCCTGCAGTACTCAGGAATCGAACTGCTGACCTTCTGCCTCCCAGTCAGCGTCTTAGTGACTTGAGCCACTGCAATATAAAGTACCCACAAAACATCTTAACTATGGCAGTAATAAATTCATGACATTCATGGAGACAAAATTAACTCAAGTGCAAGACATTAGTGAATGTTTCCTTAAAGAGCTCGGCCTTCACAGCTTTCCAAAACAGAAGGAGGGAGGCTGCCGAATATGAGGCAGCAAAGAATTCCATAATGATGGTGTCATCATTGAGAAGGCCCTGTTTTGGGTAGATGTCTTCCTGGCCATCTTTTGGGTGGGTAGTTGGTGGCTTGGAAGGATATGGCTGCCTAGGCTCAGTTCTGAGACATACATTCCACCAAGTACCAAGGTCCTAAATCATTCAGGGCTTTATAGGTTGCAACCTGAACCCTGAATTGGGCCCAGAGGTCTACAGACAACCAGTGCAGCTAAGTCATGGAGGGGAAATCCAGTCAAAGCATCGGATCCCCACACCAGCCACGTGGCCACATTCTGGACCTGTTGCAACTTTTGAACCATCTTCAAAGGCAGCCCCATGTGTAGAGTGCATCACAGTAATCAGTTCTCAAGATTACCAGTGTGGGGATCTGCGTTGTAAGGGGCTTTATGTCGAGGAATGGGTGGAGATGAGCTATCTTCCTAAGGTGGAAAAGGACAACTCTGGCTATGGCAGATACTTGCTTCTCCAAGGAAAGGGTTAGGTCCAGAACAATGCCAAGTCCCTGAATCTGATCCTTCAAGGACAAAGACAGTGATTTGATCCTATCTCCTAGGTCCCAGTCTATCATTTTATCCACTGCTCTCCAATGATATCTTCTGGAAGAGAGGCTAATGATGAGGTAGCAGAGATGAGGTTGGGTTGAGTATTTTGGCAATTGTGGCTTTGGCTTCATTTTATTTTAGTAAATTAAATTACTGTATTTGCTTAGGTTCCTTATTTTTATCGAGGTTCCTTGAACTACACCTGCCTTTGCCTTATCCATGACTCAGAGTGGAGCACGGCTTATTATATTCTACCAATATCTAAGTTTGTAGATCTTTTGCTGAGACAGAACACATCAGTGGCCAAGATATTGCCAATGTTTTTGCAGAATGATTTGTTTTTACTATAAATATTTCTCCCTCTTGGGGTTTTTTAAACAAAGCAGGTACCAAATCCTTAGGGCATTGATTCAGCCGAATCCTGTGTATGTTTTCTTGAAAAGAAGTATGCTGAGTTCAGCTGGATTTTACTCTTATGCAAGTATGTATGAAGCAACAGTACTAGTGGCCATGCTAGCTGAGGGATCCTGGAAGGTGGTCCCAAAGAAGTCACTTGTGTAAGCATGTAGATCAGGAGTCGCCAACCTTTTTAAGCCGTGGAATGGGGCAGGCACATGGGCCATAGTTTGGGAGCTCCTGACCACATGCCCCGGACATCTGAGTGGGCTGGACCACACATCCCGGAAGCAGAAGCAGGCACATTTATGGCTGTCATAAATGTGCCCACTTCCACATTTATGGCAGCTGTGGGTGTAATTATGCATGCACAGGTGCATTTTACGGCTGATGTAAATGCGCCCACTCCCATGTGGGAGGTCACATGAAAGGGTGCCATGGGCTGGGGCAGGCACATGGGCCATAGTTTGGGAGCTCCTGATATAGACTATGGCACACAATCATATTTTATTTTCTGAAAGTCTGAAAGTAAGAGCATTGTGATGAAAACTAAATTTTCCACATTTTTTTCTTGAAAGGTTATGTTGGAAGGTAGATAGAGCAGTGGTGGTGAACCTATGGCACACATGCCAGAGGTGGCACTCGGAGTCATCTCTGTGGGCACCCATGAAGTCACCCGGCACAGAGTTCGCCCTGCCCCTCTGCCCAGCAGCCCAATGGGAGCACTTCCTCCCTCTCCCCAGCACAGAGTTCACACCGTCCCTCTGCCCACCAACCAGCCAATGGGAGTGTTTCCTTCCTCCCCTACTGCTGTGTTGGCACTTTGCGTTAAATAAGTGGGTTTTGGGTCTCAGTTTGGGCACTTGGTCTCTAAAAGGTTCACCATCACTGAGATAGAATATTCAGTTGAAAGCCTAATACTATTTTAAGATTGTAATAAATCCAGGGAGTCAATCCTCTGAATTCGACTAGAGAAGGAACCTTAAACCCACACACCCCCACCCCGGTTTAAGCTCATGTTTCTTCTGAAGCCAGCCCAAAACCCTTGCTGCTTCAAGGTGCATGGAAAGTTAGGAATAGAGAAATCTCCTCTAGGTTTTTCTGTCTCTTTTAGCCAGAGACAAAATCCTTTCCTGGTTGGTTGTAACAAATAAGGGGCTGCGGTGTCTCAGCGGTTAAGAAGCTCACCTTGTTAGCTGGAAGGGCGGCAAGTCGGCAGTTCAAGACCTGGGTACTGCATGACAGTTTGAGTGCCCCTCTCTGTCCCAGTTCCTGTCAACCTAGCAGTTTGAAAGCAAGAAGTTGCAAGTAGATAAATAGGGACCACTTCGGTGAGAAAATATCTTGGGGACTGAAAGGAGCCTCATTTGGGCCTCCCCTGAGTGGAGTTTCTCCAGAAAAAATCCTTTCAACCCAGAATAATTTCTGACACGAAATTATTATTATTTAACAAATATTTGTTGTTCAGTCCTAGTTACAGTAGACTCCACTGAATGAATGAGACTTCCCATCCAATTCAGACCAGGTCTGTGTTGGGGACTGTACAGTAAAACAGGTTTTCTTCTTTAAATTGTTTGATCCAGCAAGGTGGTCTGTATAGATCATTGAAAGAGAGAGTTATATGCCCAGAGACAACTGATTGTTGGGGGAAAATGTTGTTCCCCTAATGTAGTTTTGTCTGCATACAGAGGACAACTTAGTCAGCTGGAAAATATTTTTTATGATGTGGCCAAAGATCTCTGAATTATTGCAGGAGGCACTCCATAGCACAGGTAGATAGAGAACTACTTTGGGTGTACTTATTGATCTCTGGGGATTTTCAGTCGATATTTGACTTTTAACTATTTAAGAATAACAACAATAAAGTCACTCACTGCCTTAAATCAGGAGTTCTCAACCTTTTAAAGCCAGGGGCCGGAAACGTCTGCAGACACAGACAGTGTTGGCTCTTTGGCTATAAACAGAGATGCGCACTGAACCCTAGAGTCAGATATGACTGGATTTCAAGGAAGGGCAAACAATCTGGACTAATAAATGTTTGCATCTTCTTGCCTGATGAAGACACATCGTGATCTTGAAAGTTTGCACATACAGTGGTACCTCACTTAAAGAGCATAACGTATTCCACGGGATTGTTCTTTAAGCCAGTTTGCTCTTTAAGCAAAGCATCATTGTAAGTGACCGATTGTGACTTCTGGCATGGAGGGGGGGGGGTTGCGAACCCCAATGTAGTTGTTAAGCTAGTTTTTGGTTGGTTTTAGTTGTTAAGCGAGGTGGCCATTCAGAGAAAATTCTGCTCTTTAAGCGAGTTAGTCTCTAAGCGAGGCACTCTTTATGCAAGGTTTTACTGTATTTGGTCATCAATAATACAGATTTGCAAGATAGATCCCCAATCCTGAAATCTGGTCAGCCATGTGTGGTGTAGCAATAGTGTAGGGACACTCCAACCTAGTTTATCCATGTCTAGACTTCCTATGGGAATATCCCTGTGGGCTAAACTTTTCTGTATACTCCTACTTTATGTATTAAAAGCTAATCCTGAACTACAGCACAACCAATTCATATCTATTTTTTCAGGTACACCTTTCAGTTGGAGCCAACATTTCCTGAGAAATCTTATAATTTTTCAGGAAACAGATCATTTTCTTTTCAAACCCTCCTTTTAACAGACAGGCAGACCTTTACAAGCTAAGGATGGGGAAATACAGTATGCCAGTTTCCCTTCCTTCTGCATCCAAATTTTTTAGACTGTGTGTTCTTTTTTGTCCCTAAATTGTGATTTGCAAATTGTGGTAATTTCTTCCAAAAACTGATGAAGCAAAATTTTATCCTGTTCTGCAAAATGCTGTACATCCAGCTATTCCCATCCTGGAGAGAGATCATGGTGTGTCACGAACTGGCTCTTCTAGTTCTGCATCAACGTGGTCCAAGCCTAGACTTTTAAAAGTCAAGCACTCAAATTTCTTGGTCTGGCTAGACAAATCTTTCCAGTTCGGTTGCTTCCAAATTTGAGATGGAGGAGAGGCACAAGTTCTTTTTATTCTAATTGTAGAAAAAGTTTGCAAAATTTCAAAAATGTTTATGGAAAAAAATTGGCATGGAAAAAAAAATCTCCATTCCTATCAAAAGCTGCACCTCTAAAAAACCCAGCAGCCCAATTTAGTTGTCTCTCTTTAAATGTATAGCTTTTAAAAGGAACAATCAGCCTTTCAATCTCCCATCCCTCCTTTAGTATTATTTATCTTGTTGTCTTCCTTATGGTGGCTTCTGCAGTAGCACATGGATGTAATTTTATGAGGTGTCTGAGGAGTTCTTCATTAAGCTTAACAGCTTTTCTTTTGCTTTGTGCATCAGTTGAGCTTGGTAATTAAAATTCGTCCCCATGAGAACTAAGACCAGCGCTGCAAAGGGACGCATACCTTCCTTCCCTTGACACTGTTTCAAGTCAAGTCAAAAAGAAAACAAGGCCCTGATTAGAAAGTGACTCTTTCTCTATAATTGTTTGCATTTTGTGGACTTGCTTTTTTGAACAAAATTACTATTTCCACAGAGAAAGAGCACCTGTCTCTATGTGTATAACAAACTATAATGAAGAATTTTTTGCATAAAGCTGTAAGACTGGCATTTTCATGGAATTCATGGGATTGGAAAGCATTGAGCATTTTTTAGGAAGTTGAATTAACCCATTAGACCAGGGGTTCCCAACCTAAGGCCCTTGGGCTGGATCCAGCCCATGACACCATTCCATATGCCCCCCACTCCCCCAAGAGCATTCAAGAAACAAAATGATGACCCATTTGAAGCTGTTGGGACAAATAGCCAACCCCATCATGCAGGCAGAATAAAATGGCCATCCAGCCCTGACTGGAAGAGCTGACTGAAAGAGCCTGACCTGGGCCCCGGCTTGAAAAGGTTGGGAACCCCGGCATTAGACAAATATCAGGCTTCTGATCACAAAATACAAAGAAAACAATTGTGGTACAGTCACACCCTCACTGAAGTCCTTAACCTTTTCTCCAAGTAGAGGCTATGTCTCCTTCCATCCACTTTTTACCCCAGAAGTTTTTTTAAAAAGCCAATTTACAAAGACTTCTGATGTTGAAATATGGGAATTTGCCATTACAGTTGGCTTTGAACAGACACACTTAATTAACTTTGACAAGAACCTTCCCTTCATTAAGGCTTGACCAACTCTGCACAAAATTTGTGAGGTAGAATGTAAAAATGGTAGGGCAATGCTTGGTGAGGGACCAAATTTCCCGCCAATTCTTCCAACATTGGTCTCCTGTGCTATTATACACACTTGTGATTGCCACATTCAGTATCACTCTGCTGTTGTTTGACCCTATTTTTATTTTTTGCTGGCTGTATAATTCCAGGAAACTGGGGTGGCTCAATCAGTATGATGTTATGTCACAACGTCAAAGGTTGTCGCATAACTCATCAGATCTGGTTCTGTGAGGACCTTGCAAAGTCTGTTCAGAGCAACGACTTTGTTTCCATCCTCCAACTACTGAGTTGCTATTGCCCTTGCTCACATCCACATACTAAAATAATCAAAAATGTACAAATATCTTTGCAGATTTTCAACTCTTGGCTTGAAAATGTCTTCTGTTTTAACTCAGCTGCGGGTTTAGGGCCAACTGAGCATTTTGAGAATATTAAGTGCAACTTTGTTTTCCTCCTATTTGATACAAATATTTCCAGAGAATTTGTAAGGATTATTTTTTTTAGTCCTTGCCCTATTTTCTTTTTTGTGGAACATGTAACATTCATTCCGCACGCACCCAGTCCCTCCATCAGATGCGACAGCAGGGATTCTCAACATGGGGCCTGCAGGCCAGATGCGGACCATGGAACCATTTCATGTGAGCCCCACACTGCCTCCACCACACCAGGAAGTGCCATGTGGTGGAGGAACCATTTCGTGTGCCCCCCCCCCCCCACTGCCTCTACGACACCAGGAAGAGCCATGTGGTGGAGGAAGAGAGAAATGGCCATCCAGCCCCCAAAGCTGTCTGAGGGAGCGTGACCCGGCCCCCAATTTAAAAAGGTTGAGAATTCCTGTGCTACAAACTTGGAAATTTAGCTGGGATTCTAGCCCAGTGTTTAAATTCTGCACCCCATTAGGCAACTGTACATATGATCCATGAAGCCCTATTGATATATCTGCACTATAGAGTTAAAGTAGCCTAACATTTAAAGGTCCCAGAAGGAAACTTAAGAAATACAGTTTTGGAGAGAGATTTAAGAAAGACTCCATGGATTTTTTCCATTGACCAATGACCATGTGAAGCTCATAGCATAGAGCAGTGTTTCCCAAATTCTGGTGTTTGGACTTCAATTCCCAGAAGCTTAAGTCAATTCCCCAAAGCACTGATCAGTCAATATGCTGGCTTAGGCTTCTGGGAACTGAAGTCCAAACACCAGCATTTGGGAAACACTGGCATAGAGAGACAAATTCTACACATACAGTATATACATTTTCCAATAGCTAGCCATACTTAAGAGGGTTGTTAGGCCTGGATGCATAGGGTTGTGGCCCTATATTTATTTTCCAAGATCCCCAATCTACATGCTTAACTTGTGGGAAGCTATGGAGGAGGGAAACATGTGGTAGCCCCAAGTACATTTCTATGGCTGCGATAGTTCCCAATACGTTTTTGATATTTTCTTTAAAAAGAAACCACAGTTCTAAAGGACAAAATTTCAACATTGTTTTCTAACAATTCTCTTTAATATTAACTGACATATTTTTCATACTGCTTTATTATGCACATTGGCCAAAGACCTGTTGCTTGGCATAGTTAACTGCACTAAAGTAGGTCCATTAAATTTGGTGAGTCAACTCTTCTTCAAGTTCCTTTGATTCAAATGAGCTTACTCTAATTGCAATTTACTGTGCTAAAGTAAGCTGGAATCGGAATACAGTATGCCGGTTTGAATCAATAGAACTTGGTGCTTGACTATATTGTGAAATACAGGTTTAACCTGCCTGAAAATATAATCAGAGGGTTTTTACCCCAGGCTGGAAGTGCCTTTCTGGTCATTGCTGATTTCACTTGAGCGGAGAGGTGGTTTTGCCTGAAAGCAATTTTCCCCTGGGAGAAATGGAACCTTGAACTTGCCTAGCTCTGCATTATTATTATGCTGTAAAGTATCTGAATCCTAATATTGGAGATCCTCATGGCGATCAGCCATGAAGACTGTCATGAGAATATAACACAGTGGTCTTTCAACTGCCTTCTGCATCACGGCATGACACCCGTACCACTGATCCAGTTTTGTGAGTCACTTACTGGTCCTGAGCCCTTTTGGCATGCAAAGTCCTCATCAGTCCCATGCCAGTATTGATGAAGCTGCTGCCCTCCATCAAGATGGATTCAATTGGGATTTAATCCGTGTGGGGACCATCACCCTTCCCTGTGGACTTTGGTACCCATGACCACTAGTCCTCAGGGTTGTTAAGTTAGTTAACTGCTGCCCGACACTCGGCGTTGAGTCAATGGCAGTATGGTCTTTTCTTGGAGTACCCAACCTTTTCCTGCCAGGGGTCTGACCACACCATCCTCAGCCAGCCAGGGGGCAGTCATGTGGTTCTTCCCAGCAGCGTTTGTGCCATGTTTTTGAATGTTTGTCCCACTTCCACCACTTCCCTTGGATGAGGGAGAAAGGGAGGAACATTTCTGAGTCATTGCTGAATTCTTTTGCCACATTTTCATGGCATTTTGGTGCAAAAACATGGTGCTTTTAGCACTTCCAGTGACGTCAGGGCACTTCTGGCATCGGCAGCAATTTCGCCTGGGGGCTGTATCCAGCCCGTAGGCTGTAGGTTGGAAATCTTTTCTCTACTCTATTACCATAGCAGGATAACCTGGCCAAACTCTAGCTCTATATTAGAATACTGTACACAATTTTCTGCAGGTTTGCATCTTATGGACCTGGGCTCAATTTTTTAAAAACGACCTGCCTCTGATCTTGTCTGTGTCCTTCTCTCTGTACTGACTCGTACTTCCATTTTATCATACAGTTGTTCAAATCCACAGGAATCCTTGATGAGAAGACTCAGTGGTTCAAACTTGAATATATCAGTGTAACTCTGACTGGTACTATATCTGTATGCATTCTGTGTTATTAGCATGTTGATCTGTTTTTGTGACAAGCCATGGCTATTATTTAGAAAAGCCTAGAGCCATGGTGGCCAAACTATGGCCCATGGACCAGATCTGCTCCCCAATGCCAATTCATCCAGCCCATGCCACCCTCGTCACTCCTGGAAGTGGAAGTAAAATGCACCTGTATGGCCCACAGGCAGTAGTTTGGGCACCCCTGGTTTAAACAGAGAAAGTGCCAGTTTATAATCTATCTCATCCTGTTGCAAAACAAATTGCAAGGCACATTCTATTTCCGCTTCCGGTGGGAGGAACCACGTGACCAGCCTACTGAATCACATGACCAGCTAGCTGAATCACATGACCAGCCCATAACCCAAAAAGTTTGGGCATCCCTGGTCTAGTGATAATTTGAAGACTTGAAGAAGCTACAGGTATTTGAAATAGTGTTCACCATTTGCAACAGAGGCGGTGCTCACAGTTTGGTACGAGTAACCAAGACATGTCTGAACTGGCCCACAATTTAGTCTCTTCTGGAACAGTTGGTTCACATGATCACTTTGAAGGTTTTCCAGATACAGTACTTTTGTTCATAAGTGTGCTGAACATCCAGTTTAACTTCTAACTGCAAGCTAGGGGCTTAATGAAATATGGACAGATTTTTTGAAATCTGGTTCGAGATATTATGTTGACTGAATGTTTTTATATTGTATTGATATTGTACTGATATGTCTATAACCCGCCCAGAGTCGCATTGTGTGATTGGGGCGGGATATAAATCGAATATAGAAATAGAAATGTCTCTGATCACCAGCTTGGCCCTCCACTAGGCACATACCTCAAGGATATAGATCTGTTGTATCTAGTGCTTGCCCACATATGAGATTAAGAATAGGTGAGAATTTTCTTTGATTTAATTTTAAAAATTCACCAAAATTCCCAAACACTCATGAATGGAACGAGCTTGATTCTTTTTTAAACAAAAGAACCCTTCAGAAGTTAAAACCTTTCAAGAACTTTGAGTATTTTACTCCTAAGAATCTTGAGTTTTATCCCCTGCTTAGAACTGCCCTTTTCATTCTGGAAGTCTTCTCATTTAAAGATCTGTAGCAGGTACATCACATTGGAAAATAACTGTTGCCTATTGAATTTGACTTACACCAGGGGTTCTCAACCTTTTCAAACCGGTGGCTGGGTTACACTCTCTCAGTCAGCTTCGAGGGGTGGGTGGCCATTTCCCCCTGCCTGCATGGTGAGGGTGGTCATTTTGTCTCAACAGCTTCAAAGAGGTGGTCATTTTGTTTATCAAATGTCCTTGGAGGACATGAAATGGTGCCACAGGCCAGATCCAGCCCACAAGCCTCAGGTTGGGAACCCCTGACTTACACAGTTCTTTCTGTTTGTTTTGAAATAAAATTACCCAAATTCACAAATGTCTTTATATTTTGGGTGGAAAGTACAGTGCCTGGGATGTGTAGCAGAGGTCAAAAACTGGCATATTTCCTTTCACAGAATCTGTCTTCCATTCAGAAGCCATGTTTCATCTGTCACTTCCCTTATTTAGGAATTAAACACAACTCAGAACAGCAGCGACTTGTTTGTTTGCTTGACCTGCGGATTGGCAGGTGGTAGACTGCTTCTGAACATGTTCAGAGAGCTAGGGTCAGATTGCTACAATCCATTGCATAACCACAGTTTACCATCTCCAACTCTTCCTCCTCAGGTAGAACACAAAACAGGCAGGCTCAGCACATAATTGATATGGTCACCCCACCCTGAGGCCTCCACGCTGGGACCCTGTTTCCCTATTCTCTCCCCCATGTATGCCAATCTCGAATGACCCATGCTTAACCAACAGAGAATTAAAGCCCAGGACATCAAAATGGCTATATAGTTCTGAAAGTTTCCTTAAAGCCCATGGGTAAGCCACAATCCTTTTGAGATGGGAGTTCCCTTTAAAAGGAGATGATATTATCAGCAGGGTCAGATTGCTACTTGATAAAGGCTGCCTTTGGGAATTTTGGGATCCACATGACTTCATTGACTTGTGTACAAGCCACATGGATCCTGAAATTGCCAAAGACAGCTTTTAATCAGTAGCAATCTGATGCTGCGATGACATCTTCTCTGCTGTGCAGGTGGAGAAACACAACAGATTTCAGCCACTGTTTAGTTCCATATTAGCAGGTTTTCTTCATTCATATCCAAAGCAAGCCAATGATCTTTCCAGCATCGTTGCAGAGTTGTTGATGGACAGATGATGCCCAAATGCATTCATGGTCGTCACGTTATGTTAAGAGGTTCCTTCTGTGTTCACCAAAGTCAAAGAGATCAATGGCAGGTGATCTTACATTTATATTTTCTTTCTTCTCCCCTCCTTTGGTCTTCCTTCCTTCCTTTTTAAAACTTGGCTTTAATTGAAAGAGCTGGAAAAATCTACCATCATTGAAAATGGGGAAATCCGCATCAACGGGAAAGGAAAGAAGATCCGTAAGCCACGCACCATCTACTCAAGTCTCCAGCTTCAGGCTCTCAACCAGCGCTTCCAACAAACCCAGTACCTGGCATTACCTGAGCGGGCAGAGTTAGCTGCACACCTGGGCTTGACCCAAACACAGGTGAGATGACAGATGACTGCAACACATTTATTTACTACTGCAAGTAAATCATTGTTCTTATGGATCTTCCTGCCCATTATGTCCCAAAGGGAACATCCGTAATCATAATCTTTTTTATCTACATAACAATCTTGTGAGGTAGGTTAAGCAGAATTCTAAGCAACGTGCTCAATGCCACCCAGAGAAAACCATGGTTGAAGTTCAAAACAGCATGAGACTTTAAACCAGATGTGTCTGTCCTCACTCTACTACAGGACTTCCCAACCAGGTCACACTCTCTCAGTCAGCTTTGAGGCCCAGATGGCCATTTTGCCATGTCTGCATGACGGGGATGGCCATTTTGTCCCAACAGCTTCAATGGGGCAGTCATTTTGTTTCTCAAATGCCTTGGAGAGGTGGGGGGGGGCACATAAAATTGCTCCATGGGCCAGATCGGACTCACAGGCCTTAGGTTGAAAACCCCTGCTCTACCAACCTCAGCATTCAACTTCCAATGAGAATCTAGAATAGTTTACCTGTTTGTGTGGGAATGACCTAATCTCTTCCCAGTCTGTCAATTTCCCACCTTCAGCTTGGACTTGGCAACCTGCTTTGAGCCTACTGGGCCAAGAACAATGGGAAAGTTGTAAATCAAGGTTTAAAACAGGGATTGATCGATAGATTGGTCAGTAGGTCAAGTGGTCAGTAGGTCAAGCTTTGGCCAGAGATGTAACTATAATGGGGTGATAAAGGCTTAGTCTCAGGGCTCTAACATTTACTGAGTGCAATAAAAAAATTCTGCTGGGATGGAGCAAGCTCACCTGTCTTGAGCAGGTGTACTGCCTCTAGCCTTACATCCATTGACAGAAGAAAACTTGAAACAGGTGAGCCCAGTATGGAACCAATATGGCTGGTGTTTCTGACCTAGGCTTTCTTCATAGTTCCCCCATATTGACTGGCTCTAGCTCCACAGCCAAACACCTAACGACTGAGCTATCCTGCCAGCTGTCCACTGTGCCATACTAGCAGTTAGTAAGACTAAGTAAAAGAGAATGGATGTCCCTGTATCTCCCTTCACCTTAGTTCCAAAACCATGAAATTCAAAAAGCCCAAGGGCTATTATGTTTGTTTGTTTTTTGCAAAATTGGATTAATTAATTTCAGATAAATTGTGTCTGTGTGCTACAGTACTATCTTCAGCCAATATGTGGGAAATGTTTCTAAGCGGTGTTGAATATCGGTTTTTCTGGAGAGCCTCTAAGCCCGTGATGGTGAACCTTGGCACTCCAAGGATTCATGTGGATTCACAGAGATTTGGGCTTCTGGGAATTGAAGTCTAAGAACAGCTGGAGTGCCAGTAAACCCATTCATGTGAATTCACAGAGACTTGGGCTTCTGGGAATTGAAGTCTAAGAACAGCTGAAGTGCCAAGGTTCACCATCACGGCTCTAATCTCCAGAGGGTTCTTTACTTTGCAGGGGTCCCAAAGTTTTCAAATGATCAAAAGGCGAGGGGGATCAAGAAAGTCAAGAAAAATGGGAGAGAGAACAGCTGCCCAAGTATCTTGATCATCTCAAACACCATGGCCCCAGGTGCCAACACCAAAAATGGCAAGGAAGATCTTAACAAGGATTAGGGCCTTCTCAGTGGTGGCACCTGCATTGTGGAGCACTTTATCAAGGGAGCTGTGCCAGGCTAGGCCCTATCCTTTTATATATTTGAAAGACAAAGACCATGCTGTTTAAAGAGACTTTTCAAAACATCTTCCCTAATGTCAATTAGTTGGTATTTTTCATAGCTTTCTTAAATTTAATTGGATTAGTTTTTCTTACCATACGTCACCATCTGATGGGGAGTTATAGCGATACAGTACTTTGTTTGGTTTGTGTCATTATATAAATTTTGTAAAATGCTCAGAGTGGAAAAATCACCTAGATGGGTGGTATAAAAATGCAACCGACCACTTGACCTACTGACCAATCTATCGATCTATCGATCAATCAATGGAGGGAGAGAGAGAGTAGGAGACCACCATTGTGGGATAGGAAATGGGAGGTTATTAACACCTGCTGTTACTAATGGAAGAAAAAGAGGAAACTGCCATTGTAAATGTAGGAGAACATTGGTGCAGTTTAGCATTGAGTGTTCATGCTCTTTCAAGTGTTCTGGGTGTGAATGCCATTGCTATGTAGCCATATTTTACAAACCACTACAGATGAGATTTTGGGATTTTCTGGACTACCACAGTTCTCCATTCTGGGCATTCCGCCTACCTTCAGGCACCTTTGGAACACCTCATCGTGATGCAACTGAGAGAAAAGTCTACATTAGAAGTCTTTCAGGCTTAGCCAGGCCAAGCTCTTCCATGTCAGCAAGAAACTTGCCAGCCAGCACTGGAGCACAAACAGGAAGCTTGGGCAGAACTTGGCCTAGTTAAGCTTCAAACCCTTCTAATTTAGACCTGTTGCTTAGGTGCTTTACACTGAAGTGTTCGAATGGTGCCTGCATGGTCAATGGGACTGCCAGAACATAAAAGTTACAGTGTCTGTAGTCCAGACAAATCTGAAAAGCCCATTCCTACAGGTTATGCAAGGACTGTGGTGGCTTAGTGGTTAAGACGCTGAACTTGACAACTGGAAGGGTGGCAGGTCAACAGTTCGAGACCCAAGTGAGCTTCCGCCTCTGTCCCAGCTCTTGCCAACCTAGCAGTTCGAAAGCAAGAAATTGCAAGTACTATAGATCAATAGGTATTACTTCAGTGGAAAAGTAAACAGCATTCCGTGCACTCCGGTTTCTAGTCACGTCTGCCACATGTCCACGGAAATATCTGCAGACGCAGACAGCACTGGCTCTTTGGCTATAAACAGAGATGATCAATGAACCCTAGAGATGGATACAACTGGCTTTTGAGCAAGGGCGCCCTTTACCTTTACAGGTCTTATAGCAGAAGTGATAAAGAAAAATGAGATTATAATCGTGTCTTCCTTTGCAAGGGAATTCACTTATACTGTACAGTACTTGCATCCGGCATTGCTAAATGTGGGGGCTGAGGGTGAAAAGTCTGAGGTAAGGAAGTACAGTAATACCTCATATAACCTTAGTATCGAATAACACTAAAATCGCATAACATTAAGGAATCTGGGGGGAAGAATTGCATCAGATAACATTAAGATCCTATGGGATGCTTCAGATAACAACTGCTAAAGCCTGTGTGGTTACAATGTATCTCTATGGATCCCATAGGATTTTAACATGCATCAGATAACACTAAAAATCATATAACACCAAGACTTGTGGAACCAGGTTTTAGTGTTATATGAGGTTTTACTGTACCTCAAACATCTCAAAGATGTTAGAAATTTCTGAAATGATAGGCATGTTAGTCTGTGCAAGCATATCAATAAATGAACAAAAAAAGACAAAAAAACATTCTGGCACCAGTTAGTCTTTAAGATATCATGATGTTTTTTGCCTCTTTGTTTTGTTCTGTTCTGTTTATTCTCTAAAGAGTATGGCCCATTAGAGAAGCCAAAGCCAAATCCTACATTTTCTAATTGCTGTGTACAGCTAACTAGAATGAATACAATCAAGAAAAGTCCTCTTTTTGGTTCATATCTTATTAAGTTACTGGTGCCTTGTCCCAAATAACAACTCTGTTTTATAACACTTTGCAGTCTTAGAACGCCTCCACTCCCCAATCTACAGTGTACAGATTTTGCAGGTTTTTACTTGATTTGCTGCTTCTCTGTCTAAAAAAATAGATAAATCTTTTTTATGCCTATGGCTATGGACTCACCCCGACATCTGTCTGTCTGCAGTGATCTGTTCAAGCTGTTCAACCAGCTGTAAATGCCAGGTGGGAGGAACACACTTTTGCCAGTACCGAGTCCCTTACAATTCCCACAACTTTTCAAATTCTGGTCATAATCCAGGAGGACGTTCCCCACCTTGAGGCACATTGAAACAAGCAAAAACTATGCAGGAACACAAGAGGGTTAACAACATGTTTAAGTGACCTTAGTCTTCTGTCTTTCATCCTTCTTTCTCTGTCTCTGTTTTTCCTTCCTTCCTTTCCTTTCATTCTGAAAGATGGCATATACATAAAACAAAATCCCTAGACACATAGTAATAGCAAGTGGCTCAAATAATTAAGACACTGAACTTGAAGACCGGAAGGTCAGAGTTCAATACCCAAGTACTGTACAGCGTGATGGAGTGAGCTCCCATCTCTGTCCCAGCTCCTGCCAACCTAGTAGTTCAAAAGCAAGAAATTGCAAGTAGATAAATAGGTACCATCTTGGTGGGAAGGTAAACAGCACTCCATGGAGTACGGTGTCTAGGCATGCCTGCCACATGTCAACAGAAACAACTGCAAACGCAGACAGCGCTGGCTCTTTAGCTATAAACAGAGATGAGCACTAAACCATAGAGCTGGATACGACTGGCTTTTGAGCAAGGGTGACCATACCACCACACAATGCTTAGGAAACTCTATGGTCAGTTCACAGGTAATTAGCATTTTGCCCCCAGCATGCCGAGTATTCATTCTACTGACTTTGGAAGGCTGGAAGGCTAAGTATATTGAACTTAGATCACGAGCAGAGTCTTGGCTGAAGCTCTACTGCTGTGCCACAAAAGCAAAACATTATATAGAGTCTATATAGCATTATCATCTTTTCCCTGAATCTTTTGGAAATTTTCATCAGGATCAATGCTGTTAACTGTAAGCCTTGAAAGAGTATGCAAGGCTTCACCATTTGTGAAATAAATGAAAATTCTGGGAATTTTCCGATAATTTGTTTATGTTCCAGACAAACAAAGCCTCTCTCGCTCTCACCCATATGTGTGTATGTAGTGTGAATACAGTGTTGTTGTTTTAAATAGAAAAGCAGTTCAATTGGGTCCAAAAGTGTGCCTTATCCTTTAAATGCATTTATTCAAGGGATTTCCATGACAAACAATGATAGGTTGTTCTTTAAAAGAAAACTGGGTGCATAACACACACACTTTTTTGTGTCCCAACCTTCTTTCTGGACAAACAGGTTTTATAAGTTTCTGAAACCATGCCAAGACCTGCACAGCCTGTTTCCCAGTGATGAAAGTGAGATGAGTGTTCACACATGAAGCAGCAATCCATCTTTTGATCCATACTTCCTGAACATGTGCAGGCAGTAGAGAAGGAAGGAATCTGTTGCAGTGCAAGTAGTTCAGATAATGCCATACATAATGCAATCAGGCCATCTATTTACAATCTTCAGGCGGTGAATGATGTTGACACAAGGTTTAGGAACACCCTAGTTCAGTGGTGGTGAACCTATGGTACATGTGCCAGAGGGGGCATAGAGAGCCCTCTCTGTGGGCATGTGCGCTATTGCTCCAGCACAGAGTTCACCCTGCCCCTCTGCCCAGCAGCCCAATGGGAGTGCTTCCTCCTTCCCCCCCAGCACAGAGTTCTCCCCACCCCTCTGCCCAGCAGCCCAATGGGAGCATTTCTTCCCTCCCCTGTCTGGGGTAAGGCAGGTAGCTCATATGTAGTGCCAGGGTGTGGCATGGATGACAGCCTGTGGAGTCTGTTGCAAAGGTGAATTTGGGCACTCAGTCTCTAAAAGGTTCACAATCACTGCCCTAGTTTGTAGAAATTTTAAAAAAATATATTAAGAGGGGAAAATAACCATAATACAGACCAAGGAAGCCTGAGGTTGGTTGATAACCCTCTTTGCCACCCGGCCCCTAGGACAGGGAATTGATATTAATCAAAAATGTATATATAAAATCTGGGTGGGTCTGGTTTCTAGCATTCTTGACGAAAACACTCCAAACTGCAACACTGTGTTGCAGGTCCCACCTGTTTTGCCTGGGCCAGGGGTCTGCAAACCTGTCTCTCCAGATGTTCTTGGATTTCAGTTCCCAGAAACCCTGATCAGCAAGAGTGCTGACTTGGGCTTTTGATAATTGAAATCCAAGAACATCTGAAGAGCCGTTTGCATATCCCTGGCCTAGTGGATTAAGTAAAAGGGTAAAGATGGTAAAGATGAGGTAACATAAATAATTTAGGTTTTCAGAGTTCAGTTCCTAGATTGTTTCCAATTAGTAATGCTGGGGAATTATAGAAATTAAAAAACAATAGCTTTGGTTGCCCTGCATTATGACAGTACCGTCCATTTTGACATCAGAAAGAGGGATCTTTTATAACCTCTTATAATATCCTTTTGAATGGAACCTTCATTTTCAGTCACTGTTTTAGCCCTGCAATAAGAGCTTGTGCATTATCCCTCCTCCCCACCCCCCCACATACACACCAACTGGCATAAAATTGGCTTTATCCTAATTTACAAGCTTAAATGCAGATTTGGTTGTATCCAGTGGTGAGCTTCATAAAATTTTACTACCACACTGTAGGTGTGGCATGGTGGGTGTGGCCAGGGGGAAGCCCTGCATTGCACCCAAATTAGGACTACTGTACTTTATTTCAAAACTTGGGTGGGCAGGGCCAGCCAGAATTTCTGCTCCCGGTTCTGGTGAATTGGTGCGAACCTGCTGATGCTCACCACTGGTTGTATCTATGCCAATCTAGCTGTTCGAAAGCAAGAAATTGAAAGTAGATAAATAGGTACCACATCGGCAAGGAAGGTAACAGTGTTCTGTGTGCTCTGGAATGTAGCCATGCCTGCCACATGACCGTGCAAATGTCTACAGATGCAGATAGCACTGGCTGTAAATGGAGATGAGCACTGCCTCTTAGAGTCAGACAATGGATGGGCTGGATGAATTGGCATCGTGGGCTGGATGAATTGGCTTTGGGGGCCAGATCTGGCCCATGGGCCGTAGTTTGTGCACCCCTGGTTTAAGCAGAGAAAAACGACAGCTTAAAATCTATCCCATCCCGGTGGAACCATGTGACTGGCCTGCTAAACCACGTGACCGGCCCATGGTCTGAAAAGTTTGGACACCCCTGCCTTATGGTCTAGCTTGCTTGATTGTTTTTGACTACACAATCTGTGGTCTTTTGATCTTGAGTCCAGAGATTTCATCCTTTGCTTTTCTCTCCCTTACACTTCAGACTTATCCTACCTAATACAGGAAACTTTCCCTTGACCCAACATTTGTACAATGACCAGACGGAGAAAATACAATTTAGAGTTTATAAATACAGTCTATCTGTGGTGGAGGGTAAATCCAAGGGTTATATTTTTTCCCCACCTGCTCCTCTCACTTGTAGTTTTCCACCTTTTTGAAATGCCCTGGAGACCCATGTTTACACTTTGCTCTCCCTGATCTTTCTACAAATGCCATTGCATAATCAGCCTTTGGTGATGGTAATGAGGAGGCAATAGAAGGGGGAGGGGGGGGAGAGCCTTCTGAAAGAGTTACCTAGGGTCAAGCAGACACAGAGTGTATTAGTAAAGGCAGGTGAGGGCAGGTTACCAGTAAATTGACAGAACTCCTGTAAAGTCGCAAGTATGACACTATGATTCCTGGTTTATAGATGAAAAAATATGGCAAGTATTAGGAAGGAATGAAAGGATCATTTTACTGATGCTCTGAGTGGTCCTATTTGTATAATAATAATAATAATAATAATAATAATAATAATAATAATAATAATAATAATAATAATAATAATAATAATAATAATAATAATAATAATAATAATAATAATAATAATAATTAGTCATTCTTATCAACCTCCCTCCTCACCTAGGTGACCCAGGGCGGCTCACAATTCATTAAAAAACAAACAATAAAACACTGTTGTTGTTGTTGATGATGATGATGGTGATGATGATGATGATGAAGAAGAATACATTTTGGACTTATTGGACTTGAACATCCTAACTCTCCAAAAAATAACTCTGCTAGGAACTGCATATATACTCGGATGCTACCTTAACAGTTCTTAGGTCCTTGGTTATGGCTTGAACTGTTAATTTTATTCCAGTCCTGAACTGTGAATCAAATGGTTGATTTGTATCCAAGGAGGAGGAGAAGAAGCACCACCACCAAGTCAATTCTGATATATGGCAGCTCTTTTCAGGGTTTTCCGGCTGGAGAGTAGTACAGTACAATATTCAGAAGTGGGTTGCCATTCGTTTCTTCTAGGAGCATCCTGAAACTGTGCAGTTTGCTCATGACTACACAGGCTGGCTCTTCTCTCAGGAGCAACACTGGTGAATTCAACTCCCAACCACTGGCTCTGCAGCCAGATACCTAAATAATTGAGCTATCCAGGCATCTTAATAATAATTATGTGTTGCCAAGTCAATTCAGACTTATGGTGATCCTTTTAATGGTTGTCTAGGTAGGTTGATCTTAGAATCTAAGACAAAAGAATTTGATAGGTTTGTTACAGATAGACTGCTGCAAAGCATATATTCAATGATGTTTCTAGTAAGTGAACCAAACTGTGGGTTGTAGGCTCCCTCATCTGTACACGAGCAGAACATATGGGTGCTACAAACCTACCCCTACTCCATGATTTGGTAGGTACAATCCAGTGGTGGGATTTAAAAAATATTAATATCTACTCTGTGGGTGTGGTATGGTGGGTGTGGCTGGGGGAAAGCTCTGCATTGCACCCGAATTAGGATTACAGTATTTTATTTCAAAACTTGAATGGGCGAGACCAGCCAGAATTTCTTTTCTTCTACCGGTTCTGGCGAACTGATGTGAACCTGCTGAATCCTACCACGGGTACAATGTCATCTTGCCCCAAAATATGTCTCTATCTGTGTCAGTCTTAAAAAGACATATAGACATGGTTGAGCCTCAAGGTGGTATCTCAGAGAACACATCATTTCTGGCAACCAAGGGTGGTGGGTTTATGGCAACAATATTTGGATTCTGATACAGAAGAAGAAGAAAAATAAAAGAAAACACTTCCAATTCTTGTTTCTTTCTTGACAGGGAGCTCCCTAGTTATTCCTCTGGTTGTGTATCCTCCTTCACAGAGCTCCATTCCTTGAAAGCAACCTCTATTTGAAGGTCTTTATGGACCATGTCTGTTTTAAAGATCTAGCTTTGATGAGCCATCAGAAAGAAAAGTGGGGAAATTAACCATCAACGCTTAGCATCCCGCTGGCAGATTGAGCAAACACATTTGTTTACAGTTCTCCACATGACAAGGAGATGTATTTTATTTCTATTTAATCCTAGCTGTTATTTCTAAATCAATCTCTATGCATAAACAAGTACTGTATGTGGAAATTTCATACAAAAGGTTTCTTCTCTAGTTTTCCCCTTTGCCTTGGGTAAGCCCTAGAATCCAACAGTAGTCATTCAACATGTGAGATCTAATATCTAGATCAAGGGTGCCCAAACTTTTTGGGTCGTGGGCTGGTCACGTGGTTCACTATTTATCCAACCCATGAAGCCCTTGTTGCATGTTTTACTTATTTCCGTGAGCAACAAGGGCTTTGTGGGCCAGATGAATTGGTTTCAGGGGCTGGATCCGGCCCACAGGACATAGTTTGGGCACCCTATCTAGATTTTTTTTTAAAGCCAAAATATATGTTTGCAAGAAAATGTAATTTTTAAGAATTTGCTTTTAGCACACGTCCTCATACACATCTAAAATTTGTTTCAACATTTTTAATTCTTTCCGGCTACTCTTTTTCTCCCTACTTCCTGTAGGTCAAGATCTGGTTCCAGAACAAACGTTCTAAATTCAAGAAGATTATGAAGCAGGGCTCCAGCATCCAAGAGGATCATCTCCACAGTTCTTCTTCTTTATCCCCCTGTTCTCCCAATGTTCCTCCACTCTGGGACATCCCCATGGCATGTAAAGGAGCTCCTTTGCCCCCCAATAGCTATATCAACAATTTTGGACCTTGGTACCATCAACCTCAACACCACCAAGATTCTATGGGGAGACCTCCAGTGATGTGACAAAAAACAACAACCCAGGACCAACACATCTGCTGGAAGCTCTGATCCAGGATTACAGGAGGAGGGAAATGGAGTATATGAATGGAAGAGATAGCTTCTTTAAACGAATCACCAGCTTTCTTCTCTTCATGGGAAGCTGTCTGACAGGAGATGACTGCAAAGATATAGGTGGATTTCCTGGCCTCTTCGAGGACCTGTTTTAGCAACTATGGTAAAATATGGGAAGAGGGCATATCCTATGACACTCCCTCCTCCACCCAATGCAACTTGATCATAAGCTGATAGCTCGTTTCAAGTAGCTTCTTTTTATCAAGATTTGACAAGAGCACTGCTTGTTTCCCCCCACCCCTCCCAAAGTGTAAGTTCATGAATAACAGGCCCTATGTCTGGTCTGACTATGTAAAGAAGATCTTAGTCACCATGGGCCTGGGTTGGTTGCTGTGTTTTTAACAGTTTTGAAACTAGACCAGTGTTTCTCAGCCTTTGTTTTTTGGACTTCAATTCCCATAAGCCTAAGTCAATTCCCCAAAGCACTGGTCAGCCAATTTATTGGCTTAGGCTTCTGGGGATTGAAGCCCCCCTGTGGGGCGTGTGCCCCATGTTGGGAACCACTGAACTAGGCAGTAATTAAACAGGTTGGGTTTTTTTTCCTAACATGGAGTTTCAAACATTGACGAGAAGACATATGTGTGATCTATCTGTCTTTTATATTGCTGTTAAAGGTACAGATGAATTGCTCTCTTTCCCCCACCTTCTGTCTACTTTAGTAACTGCACAGAGCTCTGAATCAGAGAGATATGGGGCGGGGAAGTAATACTGAACTGGATGGAAGTAGAAGAAAATTAACATACACCAAGGATGGGAAATTTATGGTTCCCCATCTATTGTTGAACTCTGAACTCAGTCACTATGGCTAGTGGTTAGGGATGCTAAGAGTTGGAATCCAACAGCTGATTTGGAGTCCATCAGATTCTCTACCCTTGTGTATTGACACAACTTCATGATTCAAAGACAAGAATACATGCAAGTTTGGAAATACTAATACCTTCTCATGGGATTAAAACTGGCAAGAACATTTTAAAAACCCATCTGAATGGGATTAATAAATTCCCATCTATGAAAAACAGGGGATGGCTGAAGGTAGCCAATGTCTATTTAGAGCTGCAAATTGTTAAAGCAACAAGCTTTTTTTTTTTTTAATGCAAACACTTTGTGAAAAAACAAATTTGCTTTTATTTGTCTCACTAACATATTTTTTAAAATACATTAAATCCAGGGTTATGTTTACAGATAATGAAAAAGTTGGTGGAATGTAATTCCCTTATCCCCCTTTCCCTCCTCTTTTTAAACATAATGTTCATATTTGTTTCAGAATGTCCATGAAGTCCCCTAACAAGCAAGCTGAGTCTGTTTCATTAAGCAATTTAAAAACTAATTTAACATTTTCCCCTCCCCATGCTTTGCAAAGCATAATGACAATTTTTTAATTTATTAAATAAAACTTTTGGTATATTGTATTGTTTTCTCTTTCTAAACAGAATGAACTATAAAAATTTTTTTGTACAAACGAATGCTGTTAAGCCCTTTTATAAAATAACTCTTGTGAAATGTAAATTGGGAGTTAAAAGTGAGACTTTTAAAATGGTTCTTCACCTATATTTCTGCTTTCCAATATCATATACAGCATGATCAGGGAAGTTATACTCCTCCAGATGCCAGTGGATTCTATATTTTATCATCCTCAGCTAATATGGACAATATAAGAGATGGCTGTAGTTGTAGTCTAGTTACTTCTGGAGGGCACCATATTCTTTATGTAAGAAATTGTGGTAATTATCTTAAAGCGTGGCTGTGAGTTTAAGGCTATGAATTAAGAGTATTTTACAAGGAAATGAGGGGCTGTGGTGGCTTAGTGGTTAAGATACTGAACTTTATGCCCAAAAGATCAACATGTCAGCAGTTCAAGACCTGAGTGCTGAACAATGGAGCTCCTGCCAACCTAGCAGTTCAAAAACAAGAAATTGCAACTAGATAAATAGGTACCACTATGGTGGGTAACACCTAACAGTGTGTTCACAGATACTGTATATATATTTTTGTGCCGATACCACTGGCTCTTTGGCTGTAAATGGAGATGAGCACCAGATCCTAGAGTCAGATACAACTGGCTTTCAAGCAAGGAAGACCTTTACCTTTACAAAAAGGAAAAGGAAATGCTTATTGTTCCAAAAAGTCAATTTAGGATAAAACCAGAATAAAACTGAGACTTAGGCACAGAAGCTCCAAGAACAGCCAATTATGTGTATGTTTTAAATGCCACCATGGAAGTAAACTCATTGCCAGCCTTCCACTACAAATGGAAAGCAAAGGAACAAAACTATTTCTTTTAAGGAGAGGAGTGATCTAAGGAGGAAGTGACTCAAGGCAACAATCTGCAAGTATTCACTTGTAGGGAACCAGTAGAAGGCAACACGGCCAACTTTCTGTTATATCCCACTGCTAATTTTAAATACAAAGCTGTCTACTTATTTTAATGGGCCACCCCAAGCAGGTAGAATCAGATTTCCAGAAGCCTCCATGATATTGTCTGTTTCCACAGGGAAACATCCAACTCGTTGGGAAAGACTATGGAATTCTCTGGAATACAACCAACAACTGGAGCATCATAGGAGATACTACCTCTATGAATCTTAATCAAAATCAGTTAAGTTAGGAATATAAGAACTCAGGAAACTACCTTATTTTGACTCGGACTATCATACTCTCACCTAGCACTGCCAGTGCTGACAGCCAGAAATAGTTGTCCAGGATTTCAGACAGAAATCTTTCCTGTCCCTATCTAGAGATTCTTAGCATTACTACTGGTCTCCCATCTAAATAGTAACTGGGCCCCACCTTGCTTGGGTTCCAAAATCAGAGGAGAATGACTGTGTTCAGGATGATAAACTGGTCTATGTTTGTTGATGGTACAGCTTCTTCTGCATCTTCTGTGTCTAGGCCTGACATGAAACTGCCAAAATGAAGGCACCTTTTGGTGAGTTCATTCTGCAGTTCCTTTCATCTGACCTAGTGTGAGAAAGATTAGCCGGTAATACAAGGTTGCCGTTACCAGGGTATGCCCGATTGTGGTTCAAAAAGACCATAATCTTCGAGGTGGCTCTTTCTGTGTGCCTCCAATGGTGCAGCTAACCTCCTGTCTTACAATTGCAAGGTTAACATTTTTCACTTGCCATGCTGGTTTGGGAGACTCTGGGCATTGCTAGCCACAAAAGTAATTTTTAAAAGTTCAGCCCCTACCAAGGGTTGATGAACATTACATATGCAAGGAGAGAGAGAGAAATTAAGATAGTTTTAAAATGAAAATGTGGAATATGAAGGAATCAATGGAAACAAGCAAATGAAAAAATAATACTCACGGGGGGGTGGGGGGTGGGGCTGTTGGAAGGTAAAAGGGAAGTCTGAGCCAATGTTCAGCTTACAACCTAATGCCTGTATTAAGATAACCCGAGCAAACAAGTGTGTTACACACTATGGCAAAAGTGACCAGGCATCTTGTGACACTCTCAAGTACTCAACATTCTTTAAAGGCCAGATCTGGGCTGTGTCCCAATTTGAGGGGCCTGTCTGTAGAGCAGGGATTCTCAACCTGTGGCCCATGGGCCGGATGTGGCCTGTGGCACCATTTCATGTGCCACCACCACCACCTCCACCACACCAGGAAGTGCCATGTGGTGGAGGAAGGGCAAAATGGCCATCCACCCCCATGAAGCTGTCTGAGGGAGTGTGACTTGGCCCCTGGCTTTAAAAGGTTGAGAAGTCCTCCTATAGAGTCACGTCTCATGGCTTCTGTCCTGTGGGGTTGGGTTTTTGTCACACCAATGCTATGAATGGACCCTGAAAATGTCCGTAACAACAACATATCAGGGCCAGTATGGGAAATGGTTGATAAAAATTTTATATGGCCCATCTAGTAACTATACCATTCTGGGTGGTTTACAACCAAAGAAAATACAATCTTTCATTAAAACTAATGAAAATAGAAGTACTGTACAGCACAATATACAGCAATGTAACAACAAAATAATACTGTATCAAAGTTTTATTAGTGGAGTATCAAAATTTTTGCTAGTGGAGTAAAGATCTCCCAAAGCCCCCTTTGAACAGCTCGGTTTTTAAGAGCTTCTTGAAAGTCTGGAAGGAAGGAGCCATGGGTACCATCTGTGGAAGAAAGTTCCACAACAATAGGACCACTGCCAAGGGGGCCCTATTCCTTGTTATTTCTGGCCTCCCTTGATATGGACATCTGGAGTCGCAAAGGCAATGAAGAGTGGGGAGGATGGAAAGTAAAACTCTGGAAGAGACTATCTGACAAATAACAACATCCCAAACAGTTCAGGGCATTATATGTTAATATCAACACATTGAACCTTGAATAGAAATGGCTAGGGAGCCATTACAGAGTTGAGGTGATATGATTGATGGTTCCGAGCACCAGCTCCATGTAACTGTTAACAACGGCTCCTTTGAAGTTGCCACCTCATGCCACTCATGTCCCCAAGAGCTGAGACAGAGACGGGCACTCAATCTGTCATGCAGTACCCGGGTATCGAACTGCTGATTTGCCAGCCTTCCAGCTAACAAGGTGAGCTTTTTAATCACTGAGCCACCACAGCCCTGAGACTGTGCAGTTTGTCCAAATCCACATATCTGGCAGGGCATACAGCTCCATTAGCCACACTTGGTCCAAATGATCTAAGTTGGCCCCTCTCATGAGGGGATTTGAACACCTGGCCTACAGCACTGGTGCTCCAACCCACTGAGCTATACCAGTGCTGGAGGAGTCTTTTTGGCACCTGGGGCAGAAAATCTACCCAGTGTCCCTTCCTCTCCCTGGAAATAAATGTACATGATTTTTATAGCGTCAGAAGCACATGAAGCTGCTTTCTGGGTTGAAAGGATTTTTGCTGGAGGAACTCCGCTCAGGGGATGCCCAAATGAGGCTCCTTTTATGTCCCCAAGATCTTTTCCCCACCAAAGTGGTCCCTGTTTATCTACTTGCAATTTCTTGCTTTCAAACTGCTAGGTTGGCAGAAGCTGGGACAGAGACGGGCACTCATTCTGTCATGCAGTACTTGGGTCTTGAACTACTGACTTGCTTACTTTCCAGCTAACAAGGCGAGCTTCTTAACCACTGAGCCACCCAGTCCTATGTACATAATGACAAATTAAATAACTAATTATTTGTTGACTTTTTATGATAACTGTTCCTTATGTGGTTGACTTATCCTGTCCAATGTTAGGGCTGATCTTAAGTCCCTGTAGCAAACTAATGCTTTTCACTGGACAGATCCATGTAGGTTGTGAAAATGCACTGCAATGTTTATCTGGTTGAAAAAACTACTCCTTTCTACTTTTCATCCTTCATTAAAAAGTATCAACTGGATGACCTGCTAGACCTGTCTTCAACATAGCTGGTACTGCAACATGTCTTCTACCACAGACTGCAGGCACTGTCTTCAGAAGGACAAACACAGAACTGCTTTGCCTCATGACCAAGGGTGGTGTCAAATGTTGTGATAAACAGTAGAAACAATGAGTCACCATATCCTCTTTCCACATTTCTGGAATCTCAGGTCAGCAGCATCATGTCCAGGCCTAGCTCAAAACATTTTCCTGCCTGAGGAAAATAAATAATCAACATTTTATCCTCTTATCCTCTTAACTTGGGGGGTCCTCCTGGTCTCGCGACTACTGCTCAAAGAGCAGGTGGCAGTCGTGGCCAGGAGGGCCTTTGCTTTTGCACAACTTCGTGTGATTCGCCAGTTACGGCCGTTCCTAGACCGGGACTCCTTGCTCATGGTCACACATGCCTTAGTCACCTCCAGACTTGATTATTGTAATGCGCTCTACTTGGGGCTGCCCTTGGTGACCATTTGGAGGCTTCAGCTGGTCCAGAATGCAGCTGCACGAGTAGTGTTGGGATGCGGGCGTTATGCCCTTGCCTCACTGCTGCTGAGGGAGCTGCACTGGGTCCCAGTTTGCCTCCGGGTGCAATTCAAGGTGCTGGTTATTACCTTTAAAGCCCTTTATGGTAGTGGTCCAGGTTACTTGAGAGACCGCATCATCCCAAGGACATCTACCTGGCCCACCAGAGTGGATCGGAGAGGCTCCCTGGTTGTGCCATCAGCCAGAGAGGCGCATCTCTCTGGCACTAGAAGGAGGGCCTTCTCGGTGTCCGCTCCGGCCCTTTGGAACCTCCTCCCGATAGAGCTACGTCTGCAGACGGAGTTGCTGTCCTTTAGGAAAGGAGTGAAAACCTGGCTGGCAGGTCTGGTCTGGGGAGTGGATGGTTCAATTTCCCCAGCCAGTTGGATGGTTTGACTCCCAGTACATCCAAGTTATAATACCTAGCTTTTAATTAAGTTTTTAAGCTTTTTAAAGTTTTTAATTTTTTTAAGTGTTTTTAAAATTGTTGGAAATCGCCCTGGGTCCCTTCGGGGAGGAGGGCGATAAACAAATATAAATAAATAAATAAATTATCCAAACCTAATGGTAGGGTTGGCCCTAAGGACAGAAGGAAATCTCAACATTTTTTTCCATCAGTAAAGGAACCTTGACATAGCAAGGCAAAGCACTGAGGGTTTTCTAACCATCATCAAAATCAGGGGTTCCCAACCTAAGGCCCATGGGCCAGATTCAGCCCACAGCACCATTTCATGTGCCCCACTACCACTCTAAGGGCATTTGAGAAACAAAATGGCCACCCATTTGAAGCTGTTGGGACAAAATGGCCACCCCCCCATCATGCAGGCAGGGCAAAATGGCTGTCCAGCCCTTGAAGCTGACTGAGAGAGCATGACCTGGCACCCAGATTGAGAAGGTTGGGAACTCCTGATCAAATCCTGGCCTCCAATGCAATATGGTGGAGGCTTTCTGCCATGTTTTCTACATTTTGCATAAACTCCAGACAAGAAAAACTAGTACTTTCCCCTAAACATATTTTCACACCAAACACAACAAGACAACGTGAGTGATAAGGAAGACGTTCACTAAACAGAAGCCATCCTTTGTTTAGTTGAGGCGAAACAGCAAATTGCAATTCCCGATAAACCACCTTGTTCAGAGATGTGCAAAAATCAGTCTCATTGGTGCACAAAACCAACCAAACAAATAATTTCCTAATTTCTTGTTTATTGTGCAAGTATCAGCTGGGTTAATTATCTACATGCCTAATTGACTATTACTTTTTTGGCCTGTCCTCCGTAGCATCTCTCGGCTGAATGAAATAGCCATGGCTTCATCAAGCAGTTTACTCTTTGAAAAGGCTTCTGGATTGACTCTTCTCATTATTCTTAGAACAGAACAGACACCTTGACATTATGCCATATACAGGAGAGGAAAGTGATATTTATATGAACTGGAAAGCAAATAAAGATTCAATATACCCACCCACTTGATGCCGCCTTCTTGTTTCAAAATAATCTTACAAAAACTTATCTGCAAATCAACCATTGTAGACCATCTGTTGTGAAAACAGAGGGGCTTCTGTTTCACTTTTAAGGGGAAATCATCCTGCTCTGGGGAAGAAGAAAAATGTAATCCAATAATTTTGGTAAACTTCATATTTTACCCCAAAGAAAAGTTTCATGTGTCTTGAGTTATAAATCACATTTATCCATTGGAATCCTGTTGGCATAACTATGCAGGTATAAATGGTGATGACATCGCCATCAGCCTATTATATTAATCTTTAATTTAATTTAAAGCTTTCTATCCATCCTCAGATTCCAAGGCTCCCTAGGGATACTTTTGAACTGGGAAAGGCTTTGGGGATCTTGGGATGTCCAATATATTCTGTTTTATTCTCATTGGGGTGGGGGGGGTGGGGACACAAAAAATGACTTACAATAAAATTGTACATATGCAATTAAAGCACAAAACAAATTATATATATATATGCATTACCTAGACAACCAGATTAAAGCATAAAATGGACCATTTCAAAAAGAATAAGGGTGTAGTTAAATCAGAAGGGTGGCAAATACATACATACATACATACATACATACATACATACATACATACATACATACATACATACATACATACATACATACATACATAAGCTCCATTGATTCAATAAATCAAATAAATCAAATTAAGACATACCATTGGATTTCACCTTAGAAATGTCAATCTAGCAGAGCAAAGTGAACTCCAGTTAACAAATGTCCAGCACCACAACTGTATAAGTGGTGTTCATCTGAGCCATTGACAAGAGAAAAGTTTTATTTCTTAATATGAACTGTATTCCTTTCCCTCATAAGTCAAAGCAATTTGAAAACAAGATAGTTATTTATTTTTGTTTTTAAAGACAGGCCAAAGATGACACAAGTAGGTAAGAGCCAAAAGAAATGCTTTCCTGGAGTGGAAGTTAATTATAACAAGGGAGGAGGATGGTAAAATGAAGTATATAATGTTGAACTTCATATGGTGTACGCCTGTTTTATTATAGATCTGTAACTTTTTTTATTGATTGCAAAGGGGGTGATCTCTGGTGTTTCCATGAGGGGGAAAGTGTTCATATTCTTGGCATTTTATGCCTCAGTCAAATTATAGTTTGCTTTTGAAACAGGAGTTTTTAAAAAAATCTACTCTTATCTCTTAGCAAACCTCTTGACATCAATTATTTGGAATAATTTCTTCCCTCTTTTTTTCTTTTTGAGGTGTTTAAAGCCTGCATCCTAATCTTTATTCCCAATTCCCATAGCACCTTTCAGGGCTCTTTGTAATTAAAAGTCTTTGCATTCAATGTGCCTGAAGATTTAAATAAACAAGCAAGGTTCAATTGTGTTTCATTTCTTTAGTTCTTTGCTGCTTGCCAGCCTGCAATTTAACTTGCCTTCTTTGAGGACTAATAATAGTATTAAAGCTGGTTTGATAGCTCTTAGATCCATGTATAAGATACTATGCTGTACTGCCATAAAGTCTGAGGAAGTGGACATGATTCATGAAAGCTCACATTAAAAAATAGCAGTTAGTCTCTAAGGTGCCACAACAGATTTGTATTCTTTCTTTATTTTTTGTTTGTTTTGCTTGTACATACTCATACAGCTTCAACAACTGGATAGCTCAGTGAATTAAGTGGCTGGAAGTTTAGTTTTCAACTGTGAATCCCGGAAGAGAGTGCCTATGTGGCCTTTGGCAGACTACAGAGTCTGGATATTCTCTATCTAGAAAAACACCCTGGAAATGGTTAGCATAAGTCAAATTTAACTCACAATTATTAACAAAGGGACTGTGGTGGGTGGCCTTGTGGTTAAGACCCTGAGCTTAGTGACTGGAAAGTTGGCAGGTCAGTAATTTGAGACTTGAGTGCTGCATAAAGGAATGAGTTCCTGTCTCTGTCCCATCTCCTGCCAAGGTAGCAGTTCAAAAGCAAGAAATTGTAATTAGATAAATAGGTACTGCTTCAATGGGAAGGTAACAGCATTCTGTGCACTTCTGTGCAGATGCAGACAGCATTGGCTCTTTGGCTATAAATGGAGTTGGATCTGGCTAGCTTTTGAGCGAGGGCAACCTTTACCGTTACCTATGTTAATACCAACATCTTCAGTTTTGCATGGAAGCAAACAGGGAGCCAGTGCAGGTGGGCCAAGATTGGGGACATAATGATTGAATTTCCAAGCCCTGGAAGCAAACCAAGCCACTGCTGCATTTTGGACCTGCTGAACACTTGTAAAATGCTTGAATGTTCATAGCTTTCCTGACATCCCATCTTTTCAGGAGTCCTGTGGGGTTAGTAAGCACAGTCCATCCTCGTGTTGTACATTTTTGGTTCAGAATGAGATGCCAAATAAGTCCTGATCTGTTGCTTCACCATGTTCCACCAGTTTATAAACCTTCCATTTTTCAGGTTGTTATCTGTTCTTCATGACACTGGTGATGCTACAGCATACTTTAATAACGACATTGCCTGAATGATCCTTGGAGTTTAAAGTCCAAAAAAAAAGTACTTTATCCAAGTTCCAGATTGAATCATGGCCCCTGTTTTCTTTTCTTTTTTTTTTCTGTTTTAAAATGTGAAACCAGACCTGGTTTTTTTATCTCACTGTGCTGTTACGGTGGGCCGAGGTTAACCAAAACATAAGGCATGCAACAATTTTACGTCCAGATGCAATCTTACACGAGATAGGTGGCCCTTTGATAAGATTAAAATAACAGTTTCTACTTAACTCAGTTGCATGATAAATTATACAGGCTTGCAACATTTAAACACAGACACACAAACACACTACCTGTAATTTGAAATACTGTAGTATCAATTTGTCTTTTTGTTAGAGTAATCGTTTACCAGAGATAGAAATCAGTGTTTATCCATGTATTCTTGGTGTGTTCTGCCTCTGATATTATCTGATCAAGGACCTGAATATAGCAGCAAATGCAAATTTTAATGAGCCTATCAGGTGTTGAATTTGCAAATCATTAGCCATTAGTTGCAGCTGTTGAATAGTTATAACTAAATGAAATCTTAGTATTGAAGTCTCCAAACAGGCAGGTCCAGAGACATGCTATAGCTGAGCCCTAGGGCATAAAGAGGGAGGAGGAGGAGGAAGGGGGGGAAAGGGAGAGACAAATAGGAATCTGCAACTCAATTGTGCTAGGCCAGTTTATAATGCATGAATTAAGAAATTGGATTTTATCCCGTCACGGGCCACATTTCTGTTGCACCATTATTTCAGTGGGTGGGACTGAAATCAGAAGTGAAATGGACTAAGTTAGGATAACTTTTCCTTCTATTGCCGAAAATGGGTAAATCACAGCTTGTGTAGCTGTGGGTACCAAAAAGAATAAATTCACTATACGTGGGAAAGAGATAAAGGCTTTATTATATGTATGCATTAAGGGCTATCCACTTGGCAGCAAACAGTGAGGAGACAAAAGTCTTTTTATAAAGAAGGCTGAGACGGACAATAAACATTACATTTTAAACTTCCTTCCTTCTCAGAAGCGTAGCATGCCTTGGCGGGGCCCCGTATAAAAATTTGTTTGGGGGCCCTTAGGAAGGGTAAAGATTTGTTTTGCTTACGCACGTTGGGGGCCCCCGTGGCCCGGGCCCCCCGTATAATTGATACGGCAGATACGGCGGTAGCTACACCCCTGTTCCTTCTCATTCTTTCTTCCCTGACCAGAGGTATGACGTGATACACAGCAATGCACTTTTCAACCAACTCCAGTTAGAGTGCAGGATAAACACTTTAAAGTTATAACCAGTGGTGTGTTGTTCTATTCTTTTTTCTATTCTATATTCGATTTATATCCCGCCCCAATCGTGAAGTGCAACTCTAGGCGGCTTACAAACATATCAATACAATATTGATATGTTCTCGGTTTGCACTGATTTGCGCGAACCGGTAGCAACAATCCCAGGTGGTTCTCGGATGGTGGTGGTGGTGGTGGTTAGTAACCACCTGGGATAGTTATTTTTTTGAGGTGTCATTTTTAATTAATTGAGGGGTGTGTGTGTGTTTATTTTTATTTTATTTATTATTTTAATTTTTTCCTTGGCTCCACCCACAACGTCATGACATCATGATGTAATGACATTGGCTACACCCACAACATCATGACCTCATGACATCATGATGTTGGCTCCACCCACAACATCCATGACATCACGGTGGGATAGTAAAAAATTTGACAACCCACCACTGGTTATAACTATTTATTTTTCAGTCCTATGGCCACTTACACACCAGTAATATATCCCAACTTCAGGGACCATGGAAACTGCCAGTGGTGTCAATGGATGTGAGTTAAGAGGGCTGGTTGCAGAGAGGAAGGGATATGTGATATATGCTCACATATATATCATAAATTGGAGGTCCCTAATCTACCTCTCTGTGTTTGTTTATTGGTAAATGAGACCTGGACTGGACAACTTTTCTGTTAAAGGACACCTTGGCTTAACTCATCCCTAAGCAAGAGGAAGCACATCATTCAGACAGGACAGGCGTTTGCTTATGTCAACACACCCACACCCTTCTTTGCTGCAAATAGCCTTTCTATTTCCATTGACATCAAAGGCAGCTTCTTTTAAAGTTTCTTGGTAAAGCAGGCAGGGGAAAGGCCTTCTCTTCAGTCACTGATTAGATAAATTTTAATTAAGGAAGCTGAAAGGCCAGATGCAGATCTCCTGGCGGGTCAGAGATTTTCTACCTGGTCTAATCATCCTCCTTTATATAGTAAACCCATTGCTGAAGCATCCCTCTCAGCTGGACTCTGTTTGGATTCTCCAGTATAATTTGCATGCATTGCAACGTGCTGAGCAGGGCTGAAGGATCTCTAAATAAACGTTTGCATACTGAGAGCCATATTTTGGGTTAGTGATGGGAAACTTTACTTTGGTGGCCAAATGCTCCTAGAATCCCATAGCCAGCATGACCAATTGGACTGGACTGGGAGTTACACTCCAAATAATGTAGCTTTGCTCATCATCTTAGCTATTGAATTTTAATTTTGTACCAGCTATAACACAACATATTGATTTTGTGTTATGAATTACTACCCAGTTTTTCAAATGTAAATGTCCAGGTAAAGTTGCCCTTGCTTGATAACCAGTTGTATCTGACTCGAGGGGGTTCAGTGCTCATCTCCATTTACAGCCACTGTCTACATCTACAGATGTTCTGTGCTTATGTAGCAAGCATGAATAGACATGGAACATTGTTACCTTCCCACCGAAGTGACACCTATTTATCTACTTGCAATTTCTTGCTTTTGAACTTCTAGGTTGGCAGGAGTTGGAAGAGAGACAGGTGCTGGGAGAGAGACAGGACCTCACTCTGTCATGCATCACTCGGGTCTCAAACTGCTGACCTGCTGACCTTCCAGTCATCAAGCTCAGCATCCTAACCACTAAGCCACCGCAATCCCACTCTTCAGATGTACCACACAGCTATAACCTGTTTCCCAGCACTTGACATTTACTCTTTGGGAGCCGTCACGAACAGGTAAAAATGAATCCATTTCCAAGCTTCCTTCAAGAGATCACGCTACTCCCCCTTGTCCCTATATCATACCTATTAAATAGGTACAGCCACGTATTACAGGAAAGCTCAGCTCTTCCATGTTGACAAGCAAGACACCCACAAAGTAGGGATAACTGAGGAGGGAATGTCCCAAATTTTGCTGCTAACCACACCCTGGGTTGTCTCACTGTCTCCTTGGGCTGTAGCTACCACCCACTCTGCCCCACCGGTTTGGTAAGAAGTCACTGTTTAGCCTAGTCAGCAAAACCAGCTGAGCGACTTTTATTTTAGCACGTGGCTCTTGTGAAGGTGATGTGAGCTACACACACACACCCTGAGCAAGATGCCTCCCTTCCCCTGTCATAACAGCTTCCTGTCTTGGCAGGATGTTGTGGGGACAGTGGGAATGAAGAGGAGGAAGGGAAGGCAGAAGGATTTGCATCCTGGCCACCCTATGCCACAGGAACAACCAGCCCAAGGCCCTTCTTTCTCATTTGTTTTGCGTGACCCACACTTCTTTTCTCATTATTCCTGGTAGGGGCTGCGGTAGCCCAGTGGTTAAGAAACTCACCTTGTTAGCTAGAAAGCTGGCAAGTCGGCAGTTCAAGACCCGGGTATAGCATGACAGATTGAGTGCCCATCACTGTCCCAGCTCTTGGGGACATGAAAGGAGCTTCATTTGGGCATTCCCTGAGCAGAATTTATTCCGTAAAAATCCTTTCAACTCAGAATAATTTCTGATGCATTATTATTATTATTATTATTATTATTATTATTATTATTATTATTATTATTATTATTATTATTATTATTATTATTATTATTATTATTATTATTATTATTATTATTATTATTATTCCTTGTGTTGCTGAGCTCTGAGCATTCATTTGGGTAAGATGCTAAACTTGGCAACCGGAAGGTCAGCAGGTCAGCAGTTCGAGATCCGAGAGCTGTACAATGGAGTGAGCTCCCGTCTCTGTCCCAGCTCCTGCCAACCTAGCAGTTTGAAAGCAAGAAATTGCAAGTAGATAGATAAGTATTACTTTGATGGGAAAGGTAATGGTGCTCCGTGACCTGTTGGCTAGTCATGCCTGCCACATGACCATGGATACCCTGCAAGACAGCTCTGGCTCTGGTTGTAAATGGAGATGAGCACCTTATCTTAGAGTCAGATAAGATTGGCTTTCAAGAAAGGGTGACCTTGACTTACAGAGCTCATGGCAGGATTTGTAGCTTGTCTCCTTGACACAACAACCTTGCGAGATCAGTCAGGCTAAGAAAATGTGACAGATCCAGGGTCACTCTTGAGCTTCTTGGCAGAGTGGAGAACTGAACCCAAGGCTCCTAAAGCCTTGTCTGCCAACTATATCCCCCCCAAATCTATCTGCCTGCCAGGGGACTGTGTAAGTGCAATGTGCTATCAAGTTGGAAGTGATATATAGCAAATTTAACATGGTTTTCAAGATAATAATAATAATTTTGTGTCAGCAATTATTCTGGATTGAAAAGATTTTTGCTGGAGAAACTCCACTCAGAGAATGCTGGATTATTTTCAAGATAAGTGAGATATTTAAGGATGGGTTTCACCGGTTTCACAATCCCCCAGTGCGTTTTCATGACCAAATCAAAATTTGAACCCAGTCCTAATCCTGATATTATTCACTAAAGTACAGTAATACCTCATATAACATTAGTATCGAATAACACGAAAATCGCATAACATTAAGGAATCTGGGGGGAAGAATTGCATCAGATAACATTAAGATCCTATGGGATGCTTCAGATAACAACCGCTAAAGCCTGTGTGGTTACAATGTATCTCTATGGCTCCCATAGGATTTTAACATGCATCAGATAACACGAAAAATCATATAACATCAAGACTTGTGGAACCAGGTTTTAGTGTTATATGAGGTTTGACTGTACATTGAGTGTCCCTGTAATTATACCTGTGTATTGTTGTCTTAAGCTATAGTACTCACTGCTATCATATTTGCTAGGCATCTGGTGCAAATGAGTTTTTTTTTAAAGAAAGTGAAGGCACATCTTTGAGTAATTAGAGCACAATTCTTAGAACCTCTCAACAAACTGGCTGCTGGGGTTTGGATGATTGGGGAACTTTCAATCCACAAGGATGGAGCTCAGTGTGGTATAGTGGATAAAGTGATGGATTAGGACTTAGAAGAGTTGGATTTGAATCCCCACTCAGCAATGGAAATGCTGGGGGAGGGTGTTGAAACTGGTACAACTGTTCCTTAAATACCTCACTTACCTTGAAAACCCTATTAGAGTCATTATACTAGAGTCACATAATGTAAGATCACCCTTGTTCAAGAGCTAGTCGTATCCGACTCTAGGGTTCAGAGCTCATATCTGTTTATAGTCAAAGAGCCAGCACTGTCTGCATCTGCAGAAGTTTTTGTGGACATGTGGCAGGCATGACTAGACACCAGAGTGCACGGGACGCTGTTTATCTTCCCATCAAAGTGGTACCTATTTATCTACTTGCAATTTCTTGCTTTTGAACTGCTAGGTTGGCAGGAACTGGGACAGAGACAGGAGCTCACTCCATCATACAGTACCCAGCTCTTGAACTGTTGACGTGCCAGCCTTCCAGTCACCAAGTTCAGCATCTTAACCACTAAACCACCACAGTCCCTTCATCACATATAATGTACCATATCAAAAATAAATGATCAGAGCACTAGAGGATCATTAATGAATCACACAAGTTCTGCCAATCTCCCCATTAGCCATTTCATTCCCTTGATAACATTTCAAAAGATATGTACTGTATTAAGTTAATGTGAGCTGGCTAAATAACTCAATGGTTCAGATATCTGGCTGAAAAACCAGTGGGAATTCTATTCCCAATATGCCTCCTAGGAGAAGAGTTACCCTACATAGCGATGGACAAACCACTCAGTCTCAAGGCACCCCCAGAAGAAGGGAATATTAAACAATTTCTGAATATTCTCTACCTAGAAAACCTGGAAAGGTTTCATCATACCTCAGAATTGACATGACAGCACACAATTATTATGCTAATATACTGCAGTTCTTCTGTACACTATTGTTTTTCAGGCATATCAGAAAACAAAACAAAATAAAAAACACTGTAGCACTTTAAAGACTAACTGCAATATTTTTATTGTTAGCTTTCGTGGATCAAGTCCACTTCTTGTTTTTCAGGTTCTAAATACGTGACTGGTTCATGCAATGTGTAGCCAATATTTCATGTTGTATTGTATGATATTATAACCAATGCCTTATGCAATAAAACTGATCGGATTATTTCGGATCAGATCTTTTCCAGGCACCTCTTGGAAATTCAGTCTCCTGATTCTTTGTGAATAATTTTTTTTGTTCCTTATTATACAAGGATCACCTTTTTGCAACATCTTGAATTATGTATGAGGAAGGTGTTCATATTCATTTAAAAAAATATATGTGCCTGTAGTGTATAATGTATTTCTTTAAACAACCAATTACAGTCTTAAAAAGACGTATCAGGAAGCTTTATTAAACAAAGATATAATATTTAAATGAACTTAAATTAAGATGAGCTAATGTCTATGTGAAAATGTTTGTGGAACTTAAGTCAAGAGGAGTTGCTGTTATGATTTCTAAATAATGTGGCTTTAATGTGTTCAGAATGAAAAAGAATTATATGAGAAAAGCTATATAATAGTACAAGGCTCAACGGGCAATTAATATGTATTCTCCAAATGATATTCAGGCCGACGTTTATGAGAAAGTGTTTCAGGAAATGGAAGATATACAAAAGAGTTTTGTAATAATGGGAAGAGATTCTAATATGGTAATGAATAAACAGAATGATAAATCAAATTCAGCTAGAGAAGAGACAAATAATATTACAATATTAAAGAGGCATGACAGATGCAAAGCACGTCTCAGATGCTCAGTTTGTTGATTAGTCTCTGAAAGGTAAGACACAGTCAGGTCCAGAAATACTAGAACAGGGATAACATTTTTTGGCATGTGGCCACTGTACTCCACCACAGTGAAGATGAAAGTAAACACTCAAGATGTGAGCAAAGCCAAGACTGCCAGTTTTAATGTAAGGGGCTGGACAAAAGTGAGACATTAACCAGTCAGGAAGTAGAACCATTGGTGGACACACACACCCATTTTGGTGGCTCTTATTAGGTAATGGAACAAATGGCTGAGAAACAGTTGCATAGCCAAGTGTAGTGTGTTCCCTGAGCTCCCAATGACCAATTAAACCAGGGGTGCTCAAACTATGGCCCGGGGCCCAGATGTGGCCCTTGACACAATTCATCCAGCCCATGAAGCCCTCGTCGCTCTGTATGGGCATGTTTTACTTCCACTTCCAGGAGCGACGAGGGCTTTGCGGGCTGGATGAATTGTGTCAGGGGCCACATCTGGCCTCTGGGCCATAGTGACCAGCTCCCTGAACTACGTGACTGACCCGTGGCCCACTTGAAAATTACTGTTTCATACTAGCAGTTCATAGAAGCCCCTTTTGTTCTAGAAGTTAAAGCATATACTGTACACAGATCATATTTTAATAATATACTTCCTTTGGTGCCCCACTGAAAGCAGTACTGTGTTATGAAAATCACAGGGATCAAAGACAGGCCACCAGGAAGAAACCCTTTAAATGGTAGAGGGAAATTTAGAGACTACAATAGAACCTTGTTAGGAAAACCACAGGATCTCTAGGCCATACCTTGTTACCCAGTTCAGTAATCATATCCTGGTTAAAAAATAAAGATCTGGTCAAGTCCAAATACTCTCAATTAACTTTATCCTTTCAGAGGACCACCAGAATGTAGCTTGTGGGTGGATAATAATTAATAAAATGCCATTTTAGAGCTCGTGGGCAGAACTTGGGGTGGCAATTTGTAGTAAATCAGTAAAGGTTTGGTTTAGTTTTTCAAGCGGACAAAAAGCCTCCTTTCCTTGCTAATGTGGGAAATCAAAATGACAGGGAAGAAAACCTGCACAGATCTATGTACGAAAGGACTGGTCTATGCACTCCAGCCCTTACACAGAAAAACAAGCCCTGGAACAAATGTGTTTTTCCTTAATAAAAAGTGGGCAGAATCCTGCTTGTCATGTATTAGAAAATTTCCACCCATTAACAAGGTACTGGTTACATTTGCCCAGTTATGATCAAATGCATGGACAGAAACACAATCGGCACCTCATTAATGAGCATCAATTTTCTACAATTTCCCTTAGATCAGGGGTGCCCAAACTTTTTGGGCCACAGACCAATCATGTGGTTCAGGGAGCCAGTCACTAAGGCCTGGGCGCCGGGTGCAGCCCCCGAAGTCAATTCATCCACCCTGCGAAGCCCCATATGGGTGCGTTTTACTTCCGCTTCCAGGAGCGACGAGGGCTTCGTGGGCCGGATGAATTGGCATTGGGGGCTGCCCCCGGGCCTTAGTTTGGGCACCACTGCCTTAGATAAAGGTCACCCTTGCTCAAAAGCCAGTCATATCTGACTCTAGGGTTCAGTGATCATCACTGTTTATAGCCAAAGAGCCAGTGCTGTCTGTATTTGCAGACGTTTCCATGGACATGTGGCAGGCATGCCTAGACACGAAACGCTGTTTACCTTACCACCAAAGTGGTGCCTTTTTATCTATCGTACTTGCAATTCCTTGCTTTCAAACTGCTAGGCTGGCAGGAGCTGGGCACTCACTCCATCATCAAGTACAGTGTCTTAACCATTAAACTACCACAGTTCCTATAATTATCAGTAGGATTCTGGCCATTAAGATTTGCGCATTGACTTCTAGCCCAGGTTTGACATATGGAAATAAATTCCATTTTCCAAAATAAACCACAGGTTTGTGTTTCAGTTAAATAATTTTTTGGGGATTGTGGTGGCTTAGTGGTTAAGACGCTATACTTGACCACTGGAAGGTTGGCAGGTTAGCAGTTCGAGACTCAAGTGCTGCATGGTGGAGTGAGTTCCCGTCTCTGTCCCAGTTCCTGCCAACCTAGTAGTTCAAAAGCAAGAAATTGCAAGTAGATGAATAGGTACCACTTTGGTGGGAAGGTAAACAGTGTTCTGTGCACTCTGGTGTCTAATCATGCCTGCCACATGACCACGGAAAAGTCTGCAGATGCAGACACTGCTGGTTCATTGGCTATAAATGGAGATGAGTACCGCACCCTAGAGTCGGATATGACTCGCTTTCAAGCGAGGGCGATCTGTACTGAATAATTTTCACACTGACATTAGACAGAATGAGGCAATGGCCTCAGGCCAAAAAGCCTCTATCCTTAGCTATTCATCTTAGCCTCCTGATTCTTCCTTTCCCTTTAATGACAGAAGTTACTGTGCAACTTCTTGCATCCTAGAAAGTTGTCCATGGGTGTAGTGGAGGAGTTTATGCTGTTTGTATTGTTGAAGTCCCCCATGGAATGGAACAGGGGAGCCAGCATTTTCTTCTTTGACTCAGGCAACAAAATGTCTTGGGTCAGCCATGAGGAGATGGGAATGAAATACAATCCAAAATCACTTTTCAACTCTGTTGTTTGTGAATCATCCATTTGATCATATTTATGATTCATATTTATTTATTTATTTGTTCATTTGTTTTCTAGATAAAATGTCTTAATCAGAAGCAAAATTTAAAAAATGAATGCACAGACCAAAGTCCATAATCTCTCTTGGGAATTACATCTGTATTTCAAAACTTATGAATTTTGAAAGGCTGATCTCTACATTTATGCTGGAGTCTGTGCCTCCTCATCCAGATTCAAATCTGGTTTGAATCCAAGAGGACAGCCTGGAATAAAACAGCGTGACGTTAAGGCTTTTGCATCCTCTGCATTATCTCTCGGCCCTAAAATGTAAACCACCTTTCCCCAATTTCAGACCCTTAGCTATGATGGATTGCATCTCCCTCTACTTCCAAGTTGTCTGGGGATGGTGGAAGTTATATCTAGAACAGGAATTCTCAACCTTTTAAAGCTGGGGGCCGGGTCATGCTCCCTCAGACAGCTTTGGGGGCCGTACAGCCATTTTGCCATTCCTCCACCACATGGCATTTCCAGGTGTGGTGAAGGGAGTCGGGGACCACATGAAATGTTTCCATAGGCTGCATCCAGCCCTTAGGCATCAGGTTGAGAATCCCTGATCTAGAAGGAACAAGGAAGTATAAAAGTACCCAGCTTTCTCTCAAGATTTCACAAGGAAAGGATTCCTGTGGAAAGTACAGAAACGACAGTGATAGTTTCTCCTCCTTGTTTCATCCTGGAATGCTTCTCATCTGTGTTTATGTCCTATGCTGTGGAGGAATGACATCTGTTTACCTCAACCATGAAGGAAAACATTCTGCACATGCTCAGGGCTATGCCTTTGTCTGTCTTTCAGATCTGGCCTTCAAACAGGGTGGACTCTGCTTATTTTTAATTCTTAAACTGGGTTATCAGAAGTTCAAACAGCTTTCCTTTGGGAAAGGGTTTCTATAGTTTAAACGTTGGGGATTTTATGTACGCCGCCCAGAGGTACATGTCGATTGGGGCAGCTATGCAAATTGAATAAATAAATAAATAAATAAGAGTGGCTGCTGCTTCGTTATGAAAAGATATGGAAGACATGGAACACCAAAAATGAGGACATTCTTCCCCACCCCACCCCACCCAAAAAGGATGTTTTTGCATTAAATGCACACATGCTAGTTTAAACTGATATGCACACATTTCAGCCCAATTAGAGACAGTTTCTATAATTTAAGTGGAAATACATAGACTACTTTTCACCACCTTGCATAAGACTGTGACTTGGTAACCACCTTGGGACACAACGTTGAGAGAAAGGAAAGATATAAATAAAATTAACAAGGTAAAGCGTTAAATAACTCTCTGACACACGTTGTGCCTTGTATTTCCTGCTGTTTTATTAAAAATGTATATAATAAAGTAAGAAAATAAAGAGATTCACACATCAAAACCTCTTCTTTGCTGTCTCTGCCAGGGAAGTTCACAAAGGGTAAAGACAGGGCAGCCACTAAATAATAATTGTGTGTCTTCAAATCATTTTGGAGTTTTTGTGACCCTTTTCAGGGCCTTCTAGGTAGAGAGTGTTCTATACTTTTGAATTTCTTGTAAAATCCTCTGTAGCTGCACAGTAAAAATGCAGAAACCCACAGAGAAGAAGAGCTACAAGCCTCCTAAAGTCCACCCCTTTATTATTAACTGGCATTCAAAGTTTCAATAACTCAGTTCAGCCCCCCCCCCCATCCCTTAGTGAGTAAGGCGCAGTGCTTGGAAACCAGAAGGACAGGGTTCGATATCCAAGAGCTGCAAGATGGGGGACATGAAAGAAGCATCATTCGGGCTGCCCATGCAAAAATCCTTTCGACCCAGAGTAATCTCTGACACAAAAACATAATACAGTGGTACCTCACTTAAAGAGCATAATGTGTTCCACAGGATTGCTCTTTAAGCGAAACACCATTGTAAGTGACCAACTGTGACTTCTGGTGGGGGGTGGGGATTGCGAACCCGGATTTATTTGTTAAGCGAGTATTTGGTTGGTTCTATTTGTTTAGTGAAGCAAACATTCAGAGAAAATTCTGATATTTAAGTGAGTTACTCTTTAAGCGAGGCGCTCTTTATACGAGGTTCGACTGTAACTCAATCTGAGAAATTTGTAGGAGAAAAAATAAAAAACATCTATCTACTTGCAGTTACTTGCAATTACGGACATGTGTGTGCTGCTTTCTTTACTAAATGCATGCTAGCAACCAACCAAACAGAGCAACAGCAACAAACAACTGACACCAAACATCAAAGAAAGAGAAAACACAGAGCAGGAAAAGTTTTCTTTGAATTCAGTGGTGGGAAGAAATGATTGGCTAGTGTTGGGTAGATAAACAGTCACCTCAGCCCAGAAAAGTTCCTCCAATTGCAGGTAGCATGCAAGGTTGTTTTAAAAACTCCAACAGAAAGTCCTCAGAAGTATTTTACTGTATTCTGTGATTGTGTTGCTTACTAAAGGCGGGCTGTTCTGAGATGCAAAGGGGAAAGTGGACCCAACATTTCATTTAGCAGCCAGATACCTAACTCTCTCCTTATGAGAGATGTAGCAATGGATGCCAAAAGGAATAAACAAGCGAATAACCTGTAACATCCACTGAATGGGTATGTCCCTCAAGTTCTTCGGGTCAGATCCAGGAAGAGCTTTATGGCAAGAACAGATATTCTTGAGGGTACGTAAGAGCAAAATCAAGTTAGAAGATGGAGGAAGGAGCTCACTAGACAAAGAATGGTGTTAAAGGTAGGTACTCAACCTCGCCTGTGTCACTTTGAGGACCATGAACAGGCTGAAGGTCAGAGTGCCAAAATGTAAAATCTGCATGCTCAAGTGGAGGTTGCTGGCAGACAAGAACACACTGTATGAATGTGGATAGATACAGTATCCGGCTAATTTGCTAGTGTGCCAATTACTGCCGGAAACATGTACCGATGAGAATTTAAGTTTGGCAGTCCAAAGTTTGATCAGGACATGGAAGATGAAGAATCTAACTCTCTGAACTATCCAGCCAGGTATGATAACCACTTCAAAGGTGTCAGCTTAGTTTTCCCTAAAGAAGGATATACGATCTCCCCATTTTGGAAACTGCCTCAACCCTGGGCAAGATCCCAGACCCATAAAGATATGCTGAGGGCCAGCAAGTCGTGTCAAACTGAGAAGGGCTCATAGCATTATAAAAATGTATACTATTCAAATAAATACATAGAATTTAAAATTTAGGTAGTTTTGTTTTGTTTTGTTTGGAGGGCTTTCACATTTCAAAGCCCCTCATAAATCAAAGGTGCTAAGATTGAACCTGCTTAGCTTGTGAGCAAATCCAGACAGAAACTTGATCTATCTAAATCAGTTCTCAACCTTTTAAAGCCAGGGGACCGGCTCATGCTCCCTCAGCTTCAGTGGGCCGGACAGCCATTTTGCCCTTCCTCCACATGGCACTTCCTGGTGTGAGGGAGGCAGTGGGGACCACATGAAATGGTGCCATGGGCTGCATCCAGCCCACAGGCCACAGGTTTAATCCAGCCCACAGACTGCAGGTTGAGAATCCCTGATCCAAATCTGTCTAGCTCTACTCTGACTGACAGTAACTCTTCAGGTTTCAGACAGCCGTGGTCACCAATACTTCTCAGGCCAACACTCAAACCTGGAATTCCTTTCATGCAAAGCATGTACTACATCACTGTTGCTGTCATTCTTTGAGGTGTTTGTAACAACAACAATCAGAGATGCACATAAGAGAGAGAGAATGAGACAGCTTAAATTAACTTCCAGCATGGTTTTAAACATGTCAGTCAGCCCCCTCCTCCTTCCTGTTTCTCCATTTCTTTCTCATTTTATTTGGCAGCTGTAGTAAAATATATACTGTCTCCACATTGTCTGCCCACCCACCGGCACAAGGATCCTCTTTGCACGCAGCCTTCAAAGGAGAAAGTGTGTCTGCTTGGAACTACAATTCCTGGAGTTAACTCTTTCCTCATCCCTTCCCACTTGAACAAGTCTTTTTCATGTACAGTAATGATTACATTTGCTGGAAGGGGGGAGGGAATTGTTGCTGTGAAAACTGCCCTGAGAATATAATGCAGTGGTCTTTCATCTGCCTTCCACATCTCAGCATGACCTCCATACTACCCACACAGTTCTATGAGGCACTTTCTGGTCCTGAGCCCTCTTAGCACACAATGTTCTCATCAGCTCCAGGCCAGGATTGATGAAGCTGCTCCTCCTCCATCAAGATGGATTCAAGTGGGATTTAATTCACTTGGGGACTATCATCCTTCCCTGTGGACTTCGGCACCCAAGTCCATTAGTCAGTGATGGGATGTCACCGGTTTGGACCGGTTCGCCTGAACCAGTAGCGCCCCATCAGGAGGGGTCACCAGGGTGGTGGTAAAACCCCAGGCGACCGGTTTGGTTGCCTCTCCGGGCCCCTCCAAAAATGACCATCGTCCCACCTAAAGAGGCCCATCCGCCCATAGCCGTTGGCCCCTTTAGGGAGTCAGGTTAGTTAACCGCCGCCTGACACTTGGTCCTCCAGGACCTTATTTCAAACAAATCCCTTTACTATCCAACTTTCACACCCTTACACAGTGATTAGGAATATAATGTACTCCATATAAAATAGTTCACATTTCATTCGACTCTAGATCTCAGGGATAGTCTAGCAATATTCTAAAGATAGCTTTCTCCATGTGTTATATGATGTCTCACTGCATAATCTCTAGAGCCCTGACTTTTTTTCTGGGCTTCCGTGCAGTCCAGTAGTTAAACAGGCTTCTTAGGACACCCTTCCAGGCAGGGCCATAGCCACAGGGTGGCCAGGGCAGTCTTGACTCACACTGAGTTAGCACTTTGCCCACCTTGGCAAAGCATGGTTTCCTCATAGGAATGTATTGAAAAGAGGCTTTGTTGCCCACCCTGAAAACTTATTCGCCCTCCCACACCTAGAATCCTGGCTATGTCCCTGCTTCCAGGTAGTATCCATGGCCTGGCACCAAGGATGATCTAAACATGCAGCCAACTGTGTTGACCCATGTATGTGTTACAAATGTTTTTTGTATGCCTTTTGTAGAGCCAATGGATTGTAAGTGACCATCCAAGAGTGAGCCATCAGAAAAGGCAAAGCCACCAGGCAGGTTGAAAGGCAAAGCCACCAGTGGGGCCACCAGGCAGGTTGAAAGACTTGAGCTCAACTTTTGACCAGGTATTAGCAATAGCAATTGCATTTACTGTATATAGTGCCCCATAGGGCTTAGTGTGCTCTCTGGACAGTTCACAAGATAATTAACAATTTGCCCCTCATTTTACCGACCTTGGAAGGATGGAAAGCTAAATCAACTTAGAGTCCTGTCAAGATCAAACTCACAATGTTTGGCTGCAGTGCAGCAGGTTAGGTCCGTGGGGGCTTAGTGTTTAAGAGACTGAACTTAACAACAGGAAGTTTGACAGGTCAGCATTCCAAGACCTGAGTGCTGCATGATGGAATGAGCTCCACTCACTTGTCCCAACCTAGCAATTTGAAAGCAAGAAATTGCAAATTAACAAATAGACGCTTCGGTGGGAAAGGTAATGGCACTCTGAGCTCCAGCATCTGGCCATGGCTACCATATGACCATGGAAATGCCTGCACATGCAGACAATGTTGGCTCTTTGGCTGTAAACAGAGGTGAGCACTGAACCCTAGAGTCAGATACGACTGGCTTTCAAGCAAGGACAACCTTTACCTTGACCTTACAGAAGTGCAAGCACTGCACCACCTGGGATCCTTTCCATATTCCCATACAGACTTGATCCTAACTCTGTTATCCCTCCATGTAGGAAGAACAGTATTTTGGGCAGTAGTAAAAGAAATTTTTTCACTATCCCTGAATACTGAGCAGCCTTCTTTTTACACATCAGGGCTCTGAAAGAAGCAGGACATCCAGGTTAGGTAAGGTAAAAGTCACCCTTGCTCGAAAGCTGGTCGTATCTGACTCTAGGATTCAGTGCTCATCTCTGTTTATAGCCAAAGAGCCAACACTGGCTGCATCTGCAGATGTTTCCATGGAAATGTGGCAGGTATGATTGACAGCGGAGTACATGGAATGCTGTTACCTTTCCCGCCAAAGTGGTACCTATTTATCTACTAGCAATTTCTTGCTTTCCCACTGCTAGGTTGGCAGGAGCTGAGACAGAGATGGAAGCGCACTCCATTATTCAGCACTGATGGCCTGCTGGCCTTCCAGTCGTCAAATTCAGTGTCTCAACCAGTGAGCCACCTCCAGGTTAGGGGAAGGTCATATTTTTGATCCCCTGTCCCTCTCATCTTAGAAATGAACGTGAGCATCACTTGCCCGCCGTCCCAATTCTCTTGCCTGTCTCCAACTCAGGTCTGGCTGAGCAGGCTCCAGAGTGGATAAACAAGGCTTGCCTTCTTCCCCAGCCTTCGAGAAGGAGATTTTTATCCAGCAGAGGACAGCAATGCCAGCAACAGCAGGCGTTCATCTACAGGGCGAAGGCCAGAGTGCTTCAACTGTGACTCATAAACGCCTAGGCCTCCCCCTCAGGTGCAGGAGCAAGAATGCAAACACTCCTGGCCACCCACATATGTTTGGTGTGTTGTTGCTGTTGTGTCAGCCTTGCTGATGTCAAAACACCCTTCCTTCTGGCAAGGCCTCGAAGCCTTCCATAGACCGAGAAGTGCAAGATCATACATTCAGGGCCACTGGAGATAAGATCAGGCCTGAATGGAAATACTCAAAGAACCAAAGCAGCAGGCTGAAAAACTTGGGAATTCCCTTTTCCCCATAGGTTGGAGGGAAAGAAAAGAGGGGATTATCCCATTTCGGACACCACCACCACCCCGCCGGTCTTGTACAACTCTAGTCCTGAAGTATCAGAATATGGACATTTTGTGTGTGTTTTTTTAAAGTAATTCACCCTCTTTAACTCTTTGTATCACTTTAAAAATCTTTTTCTTCTCTTTACTTATTACACTGTATACAAAATATACATAAGGAGATGTGGAACTTGGCGAGTAATGATAAATTTGTGTGCAAATTGAAACCGAAAAGAGGTACTATTTTAAAAAGTGAGTTTGAAGATATTTGGGGAGGATTTATTGAATATACGCTGGGAAAATCTACAGGTGTCAAACCTAGAAATGAACATACAGTGGAACCTCATACAACAATCGCCTCATATAGCAACACAATAGCATAACAATTAGGTTTCGGGGGGAAATGGTGTCCTGCATAACAATTTTCCCTATGGAAAAAAATCGTATAACAATTTTTCAATGGGAAAAACCACTTAGCAAAAAGTATCCCATAGGGAAAATTGCTATACGATGCATGCATTGTAAAGCAATTGTTTCGTACAACAATGAGCCCAAAGGAATGGATTAAAATACAGTAATACCTCGGATAACGTTTACCTCGGATAACGCTAAAATCGCATAACGTTAAGTAATCTGGGGAGGAAAATTGGATCGAATAACGTTAAGGTCCTATGGGATGGATCGGATAACAACTGCTAAAGCCTGTGCGGTTACAATGTATCTCTATGGAGCTTTAACATTATCCGATCCATCCCACAGGATTTTAAAATGTCTCGGATAGCACTAAAAATCGGATAACACCAAGACTTGTGGAACCAAGTCTTAGCGTTATCTGAGGTATTACTGTAGTTGTATGAGGTACCACTGTATTATATTTTGGAGACAGGTGAAAATATATTCCTAATATGTACTGTTGATTTCAGGAACCAACCCCTGGGTGATGGGTATACACATATCTGTACATATTAATATAATACTGTGTATGTATACAACTTTTATTTCTTTTTTATATTTGTATGATTTTTGTTGTATTATGTTTTATAGTTTAAATAAAATGTTTTTAAAAATAATTTTAAAAGTAATTCACCCTCCTTAACTTTTTGTATCACTTTAAAAATGTTTTTGTTTTCTTCACTTATTACAATGTATACAAAATTAATTCATTGTGTTACTAAGTTATACACTTAGAATAGATATGAAAATAATGCGCAGCTAGAGAATGTGGGACTACAGTGGCTCAAGTGGCTAAGATGTTGACTGGAAGGTGGCAGGTCAGTAGTTCGATACCCAAATACTGCAGGACGGAGTGAGCTCCAGTCTCTGTCCCAGCTCCTGCCAACCTAGCAGTTGGAAAGCAAGAAATTGCAAGTAGATAAATATTTATTTATTTATTCAGATTTATATTGCCACCCACTCGCCGAGGCGACTCAGGGCGGCTTACAGTCAAAACAGTACACTAAAAATAATAAAATACGACCTCACAAAACAACCAAAGCAAAACACAGAGTAACTCTCCTCAGGCCATTCTTGTGGGCCCAGAGGAGGGGGACCACTCATCAGCACCTTAAACATTAAGCTATCATGGCCTCATTTTTTTTCATTACTCCCTATTAAACAACACGGTGTACAGCTGAACATACCAACTTTTGAGACAGAAAGGTCAAAGTACTCTTATTTTATATAGTAAATAATTATGTGGCTTGCTGTCTCAAAATTAATACTGATTTATTTATTTGATGCATAATTTGTGACCCAGCTATCCTCCAAAGATCTAAAAGCAGTACATTTGGCCAGCCTTCCCCAGCCTAGAACCCTCCAGATAAGACTTACAGATACTTCCAGCAATGTTCAGAGAGGACAATGGGGCTTGTAGTATCACCTGTTTGGAAGGCACTAGGTTAGAGAAGAATGTTTAAACCTTTAAAGGACTCTGTGATGTAGTTTAGGGTGATCTATCATGGTTTACCCAAGAGAAGTCAAGTTGGTGCCATCGCTTGCTGGGAAACAAGTCAATATGGAGCACAGAAACCTTTCCTGAGCATCAGATGTAGCAATGGAACAAGCATTACGTGTTCTGTTTTTGCTTGTCACATAGCCATGGAAGATTGCCAGGGGGGGAGAAGTCAGCAAACCTGCTAAACGGGAAGCTTCATAACCTAGGCGAGATTCAGAACTAGGTTTATGACAGCCAAACCCAGTGTCCTAACCACTACACAACTCTTCCTTGCCAGTTTAAAAGGCAGCACTTCTTTTAAAAGGTTCCATAATTCCCTTAATCTCTCTTCCTAGTTGCCTCCATTTCAATTGGTGTTGAGTGAATGATGGTTCATAAAAATAAGTGCTATAGCAAGCTCCTGATGATACAAAAGAGTAGATGATCATTTTATGTGATTCCCCAAAAGATACCTCCACATAGTCTACATTGGTGATTTTCAAATTTAGCAACAACAACAACAACAACAACAAAAAGCAAGCTGGATGTGAACAGGAAGATATTCCAAATGGCTTGTGAAAGTGACACAGAGTGTGGGGAATTTGTGAATTAAGTAGGAAGATTTATAACCACAAAATGAAATGAGATGGCTAACATTTAAAAGCATGGGGATTAAGAAGGAAAGGCCTATATGATTTTAGGTTCTTTACCATATATCCTGGGACTGAGGTGGCTTAGTGGTTAAGACGCTGAACTTGACAACGGGAAAGTTGGCAGGTGGAGTGAGCTTCTTTCTCTGTCCCAGCTCCTGCCAACCAAGCAGTTCAAAAGCAAGACATTGCAAGTAGATAAATAGGTACCACTTCAGTGGGAAGGTAACAGCATTCTGTCCACTCTGGTATCTAGTCATGCCTGCCACATGTCCATGGAAATGTCTGCAGACGCAGACAGCACTGTCTCTTTGGCTATAAAGAGAGATGAGCACTGAATCCTAAAGTCGGATACGACTGGCTTTTGAGCAAGGGTGGCCTTTACCCTTTACCATATATTCTAATAAATTTAGTCATTCTTCTGATTCTGGTATGCTATCTTTTCTGTTTTCACTCATCACTTGCTGTACTCTTAGAAGGAGTCAATAGCTACTCTGGCCAAATTATGTTAAAACTAGGTCATCAACAACAAAAATCCCATAGGGCTCATGGATTTGATATTTGTCACAATTAAATGAGTTCATGGCATTGCTGAAGAAACTTCCAGTGATGTCCAGGGATTTTGCAAGCACATCTGCAGCACACAAGCTATCACACTTTGATTCCATTTAATCACTGCAGATCTACCTGTAGGGAATTTTAGTCTGTAGTCCAATGGGATACACATATTTCTGTTCTCAACCTTGGGGCCCCAGATGTTCTTGGACTTCAGTTCCCAGAAGCCCTGATCACAGTGGCGTAGTGTAGCGTGGGCAGCCCGCCCCGGGCGGCACTTTTTGGGGGCAGCAAAATTTCACAATAAATAATAATAATATCTTGTAATCTGAACTAAAAATTTGAACCATTTCATTTCATATTTTTGTCATACCTACAGTTCGGACCGATTAAAATGAGCACAGAACTTTTTATTATTTAATCTGTGATGGAACCAGGGAATCCCCTTTCTTTAAATGGGTGTAGCCATCTCGCTCGCTCTAGCGACTGGCAACACTGTCCGTAGGAACCGGTTGCTTCGCGGTAGTTACCCATGTTTTATTTTGTGCTTGGATTGTTCACGACAAATATTCAGCAAGAATTAATTCTTTCATATAAAGAATAGAGTTCAATACTGTCAAATCACACCTGCAAATTAGGATACGGTGTGGGTAAGTCCCTTTGGGGAAGTCCATCCGTGATGGCGAATTTGGCCTTCACCCCAGCTGGCTGAAACCCATGCTACACCACTGTCTGATTGGCAGATGTGCTTCTGGTAATTGTAGTCCAAGAACACATGGAGGCCCAAGGTTGAGAAGACCTGTGCTAAATATCTGTAGCAAAGGATTCAAAGTACCTCACCAGACAAGAAACTGGGATGGGAGTTATAGTGGTATTGAACTGCTATAACTTTGTAATGTAGATATAAGTGTAATTACTATTGTTATAGCAATTTTCTTTGATTTAGCATCTGATAGGCATCACAGTATTCAGTGATGGTGGTAGCGTTACATGCCCTCAAATCACCTCTAAATTAAAGCAACTATGAATGAGTAGGGACTGCAGTGCTTAGTGGTTAAGATGCTGAACTTGATGACTGGAAAGTTTGAGATCCGAGTGCTGCACGATGGAGTGAGCTCCCGTCTCTGTCCCAGCTCCTGCCAACCTAGCAGTTTGAAAGCAAGAAATTGTGAGTAGATAAATAAGTACCACTTCAGTGGGAAGGTAAACAGAGTCCCATGCACTCCGGTGTCTAGTCATATCTGTCACATGTCTATGGAAATGTTTGCAGATGCAGACAGTGCTGGCTCTTTGGCTGTAAACAGAGATGAGCACTGAATTCTAGAGTCGTATACCACTGGCTTTCGAGCAAGGGCAACTCTATGAATGAGTAATCCTCTAAATGTCCTACCATCAACATTCCTGTTTTGCTTGTATAAACTCAAGCTTATATCTTAATTTAGGAAGCCAGCTCATCTCCCAAAACCATCCCATTTGGTCCTCCTTGTTTTGTGCTGCCTTCCTTCCCCAGTATTATTGTATTATCCAAAGAATCCTGACTTCTCATGATGTGCCCATAGTAAGATAGCCTCAGCGTCACCCTTTTTGCTTCCAGAAATAGTTTGGGCTTGATTCATTCTAGATCCACATGTTCATTTTTCTGGCAGTGCAGAACATTTGCACAGCCCTCATCCAGGACTGTTGACTGCAACTCGCATCCAAGAATGCATTTCCCACCCTGAAGCAGGAAAAATGTCACTGGTGTGAATTTGTGTAAGGTGGATTTCATCTTGCCACGAAGTGACCCACACATTGTGATCTCAGAGCCATTTCCCATGGCACACTTGAAGCGTGACACACAGGATTTAAAACCGGGACTGCAATGGACTGCCACAGCCTTGAGGATATGGACAAGGTGTACCTTCACAGCCAGTCCATCTGGCATAGCCTCTTCAGCTTGCATGACCATTGGGAATCAGAGGTCCTCCTCTGCTCATTGTTGAGCCCAATATGATGATTTCCAGTGGCATTTCCTCCACTGAGGGGACCATCATCCCACCTAAAGAGGCCCATCTGTCCATAGCCGTTGGCCCCATTCGGGAGTCAGGTTAGTTAAACGCCGCCTGACACTTGATCCTCCAGGACCTTATTTCAAACAAATCCCTTTACTATCCAACTTTTACACCCTTACACAGTGATTAGGAATATAATGTACCCCATATAAAAATAGTTCACGTTTCATTCGATTCTGGATCTCAGGGATATTCTAGCAATATTCTAAAGGTAGCTTTCTCTATGTGTTATATGATGTCTCACTGCATAATCTCTAGAGCCCTGACTTTTTTTCTGGGCTTCCGTGCAGTCCAGTAGTTAAACAGGCTTCCTGGTGAGTAGAAATCGCAAGAAAATGCTTGCTATCAGTACCATCACTGATAAGTCTTGTGGCTGGTGAGTACTAGTTATCATGGACAATCCACTGAGTAAACAAGTATTCACTCTGAAGTATGCAGTACAGAAGTCTTGAGCTTTGCAGCTGGCTGGCAAATAGACTTGAAGGGCTCTAAAGTTAAACAATTTCTGTGTGTTTTTTAAATTGGGGTTATCTGACCATTTAGTTTTTTATTTTGCCAATTCCCTTTCTACTAATCAGTGCATTTGGCAATAATTGTCAAAAATATTAAAAACTCATAAGAATGTTTAAGAATTATTACCAAGCATTTACAGCTCTCACATGGAAACTGGCCTTCTAAAATCTCTCACTTGACAGTGCTTGTAGAATTAAGGAGTGATAGAGCTGGCCCTTGTATTAGGCAGTTGCCAAGAATAAAACAGCCATCAACACACTCAGAAAACAGAGAAGCAAAGGTTCACAATCAAATTTTACAGGTTTTTTTACTGGTTAGAAAAACAAGCATGCAGACAAATTAATCCCAGTAACAGCAATTCCCTCCTCCCAAGGATTATTTGTTAACCCTTTATATTCAGAATGTATTGGCGTCAGGGACCAGGTCTGGCCCATGGGCCATAGGTTGTGAATGCCTGCACTAGCAAGACTAAAAATGTTTCCTCTACTCCTATCCACACCCAGCTTGTACAGATTTGTGTTGCAAACACTTTGAAAATCCCCTCTTCCAGAGTTGTGACTGCTTGCCAACTTGTGTTTATTGCAAAATTTTCAGCATTGCTTTACTGTTGGAAAAGCCTTACATAATCTCAACATCTCCTTACATGATTCGAAAGGCCCCTATTCTCACTCATTTTTCCTGCTCTTCTCGTTTTACCTGCTACTGTTTCTAGCAGCTGTTAGAGACCACTGTGGTGGTTGTTAAACTAGCAGTAAAGGATTCTCTGACCATTCTTTATATTCTATTCTTTTTAGAGATTGTTAAAGATTTACACTTTTTCAGAACATGCGGGCTCCTAGATATTTATGCCCCTAGTTCCTTTCAGAACAGAGATTTGTTCTTCTAGACTTTCTTCCTTGCATCTCATATTAACCCATCCAGGACAGCCAATAGTAATTTTTTTTTTGGGGGGGGGGGACACCTTAAATGCCAAAACTGATGAAGAGAAAGACCCCACAGACTAAGCCTGCCAAACCAAAACTTTACCAAGACCCCAACCTTCCCAGCATTTTGAAGTTTTTATCAAAGGTAGTCTCCAGCAAAACTACTTCAAAGGCCCAAGGTTTGTTCACCTCCATAGTTATCCCAACAACCATCTATGCCTGTGAGACTTGGAAGGCATCAGCAAGTGTCAACAAGAGACTTAACATCTTCCAGCAGAGGCACCTCTGCCAAATTATAAAGATTCGATGTTTTGACCATATTACCAATGAAGAAGTGCTTTGAAGGAGTGGCTTGTGCAAATTACAAAACATTGTTGCACAAAGCAGACTCCAAATGGCAGACCATATTTTTTGTATGGAGAAAAACAGGATCCCTAAGGTGGAGATTAAATTGGAGTCCTCCTGATGCCAAATGCCAATGAGGAAACCCTTGAAAGACATGGCAAAGAACTTTCATGGCAGATTTAAAGACCCTGGAGAAATGACATGGGAGGATGCCAAAATACTAGCCGAAGATTCCTTGCTGCCCAATATGCTGCACAGCATGAGAGGATCTAAGACTAAGTAATGGGAAGTATAAAAATAATTTCGTGTCAGAAATTATTCTGGGTTGAAAGGATTTTTTACAGAAGAAACTCTGCTCAGGGGAGACCCAAATGGGGCTCCTTTCATGTCCCCAAGAGCTGCGACAGAGACGGGCACTCAATCCATCATGCAGAACCCAGATCTCGAACTGCTGACTTGCCAGCCTTCCAGCTAACAAGGCGAGCTTCTTAACCAATTTGCTGGAATACCAAGAGCAGGTGAGCTGTCTTTCTATCCTACCTTTCCTGTCTTTTTAAAAATGTGTGCTTTCATTTGACCTTAATCTGACAATTTGCGTGCATAGAACCTATGTAGATTTGGACACCGACCAAAACAACCAATAGTATAGACGAGTCAGGGTTGTCAGGGTTGTCAGTCTTAGAAATTCAATAACCAACTCTGCAGGTTCACTGATTGCTGCCATCTGCAGAAGCACTGGTGAGAATCAGCTGGCATACACTTTTATCTTGTTATTTTGTTAGCATCAGAATGGTACGTTTGAATTTTTTGTCCAAACTCCTCTCTCACAAAGGTCAGGTACAGTAGTACCCTGCATAATGAAAAAGCTCAGTTCCACAGAGCTCTTCGTTATGCATTTTTTTTCATTATGCGGATCAAATTGGCAATACCCTGCATAGCAAAAAAAAAATGTTCGTTATACAGGGTTTACGTTAAGTTGGGTATACCTGAGTTAACAAAAAACCCATATAGCAGGGGGAAATTTCGTTATGTGGGGTGCAATTGCCTAACAAACGCTTCGTTGTACAGATTTTTCGTTATACGAAGCGTTCATTTTGCGGGGTACTACTGTATTTTTGTTCTAGGATAAATGTGCATCCAAAGGGAGAAATAGAGAAGTTTAGGGAAACAACCAATGTTGCACAAGACACACAATATGTCAGTAAGTATGTTTATAGATCTAGAGCAGTGGTGGCAAACCTATGGCATGCGCACCAGAGATGGCACTTGGAGCCATCTCTGTGGGCACCCATGCAGTCACCCCAGCACTGAGTTTGCCCTGCCCCCTGCCCAGCAGGCCAATGGGAGTGCTTCCTCCCTACCCCAGCACAGAGTTTACCCCGCCCCTCTGCCCAGCAGCCCAATGGGAGTGTTTCCTTCCTTGTTGCTGTGTTGGCACTTTGCAAGAAATAAGTGAGTTTTGGGTTGCAGTTTGGGCACTCGGCCTCTTATAGGTTCACCATCACTGATCTAGACTGGCAGTATCCACTTTATTCCAATCAGACCAGTTTGGAAAACAGAAGGACTTGTTTCAAGGTTCAAAATATTTTATTAACATCATACAGAAAGTTCCTGTTCACCATGAAAGCAGAAAGGGATCTTGAGTGACACCCCCAGCTGAATGAGATGTTCCATTTCCCCCAAGCCAAGATATCAAAAAACAAAACAACCAAAGAAACCCTTTTTAAAAAATTTGAAATAAGCTTTATACAAATCAGCCATATGTACATTCCCCTCACCCTTCACTCATTATTTATTATACAAGGCAACATAAATATCAACCTTGAAACTGTACAACAGAAGAGAATGCTTATTAAAGTTGCATTTTTTAAAAAAAATCACACACAGTTTTGTTTATTTAAAAAAATACCCATGATGGATTTCTTTCTGTTTCTGGTTCTTTAAAAAATAAGCTTTCCTCTTTGACAATAGCTTAAAATGACAAAACTAGAGCAACACTCATTTTTACTATGTTAAAAAAAATAACTTAAATTATTCCTGAAGTATTTTAAATATTTCCCTAATTTTTTTTAAATAAACATTTCTTACCCCCCATCCAACCCCTTAGCAACCTTAAAATTAAGATCAAATTCTCAAGTGGTGTACACCGGTGTCAGATGCAGCCCAGCTATTGCGATTCTCCGCTGCTGGAAAGGTTAATTCTTAGACTTATTTTGAGACCTGTAGTCTGGAACTTCAACTCTCCCAGTCTTTGGTTCAGCTGCCAGCTTGAAGCATTTCTTATTTGGAGTTTGAATAAAATATAGATTCTGGTAGTAAAGATTTAGAACCCCCCTTTCCCTTCTTGATTTGTATTCTTAATTGGGGGGGGGGGTTATTGGGGGGGGGGCAGGGGGAATCTGACCTCTTGGTAGCAAATTCTATGCATGCTTATTCCAAAGTAAGTCCCAAACTACAACTGGTGTAAACTGAGGATCCAAATCTTTAATCCACTGTCCTCTGTAATTATGTTAAATGTTGTTTTAAAAAGAGGTACAGTGGATTGCCAGATATGTAAAGGAGGTCAGACTCTTTCATTCTTATTACGGCTCCCTAGTAGAGCTCTTTCCTTGCCACAATAGTTTATACCAGGGTTGTCCAAACTTTTTGGGCCGTGGGCTGGTCACATGGTTCAGCGGGCCGGTCACGTGGTTCCTCCCACCGGAAGCAGAAGTAAAATCTGCCTTGCAATCTGTTTTGCAACAGGATGAGATAGAATTGTAGGCTGCCATTTTATCTGCTTTAAGCAGGGGTGCCCAAACTACAGCCTGGGGGCCAGATCAGGCCCCTGACACCAATTCATCTGGCTTATGCAGCCCTTGTCGCTCCTGGAAGCGGAAGTAAAACACACCCATACGGGCGCATTTTACTTACACTTCCAGGAGCGGCAAGGGTAGTGTGGGCCAAATAAATTGGTGTCAGGGGCCGGATCTGGCCCACAGGCCATAGTTTGGGCACCCTTGGTTTATACGGTTTCAGTTCAGTATGTAGCTACCAAACCTTTCCTTCTTATTAAACCAGGACTGGGCCAACTGGGAACAAAATTTCTATTTTTCTCTCCTTCGATCCTCAGATTATTACCAGTTGAAGAACTGGCTCCAAGGCTTCCAACTGACTTTTCTACCTATGTGTATACTGTCTGGAGGACTTCTAATGTCAGCATGAAATAGCCACCACCAACACCTGAACTGACTTTTTTCATGGTTCTCTGACCTCTTTGGAATCCTATTGACCACTGGATCTATAATAGCGCAATGTTAACACTATATATTCTCCAGTTTTGTGTAATCTCTACAATTCTTTTCAAAAATGAATTTTATCCTAAACACATTACAAAATATAAATAAAGGGATAGTGAGATGGTAAAAGCTGATGACCCCCACCTCTGCCGCTACACACATATCATGAACCATTCTTTTAATGTCTAACTAGATAATTTCCTGAAAGATAGTTGTGCTACAACTGCTGCAACAAAACTAACAAAGAGTCTTATTGTACTCAGAAGACTAATACATTTATTATGGCCAACCTCAATCACAACCTGATGCTATCTACAAGTCTTGAATCTCACACTTTGTTGGCTACAGATGATGGGAGCTGTAGTCTTAACAGATCTGGAGAGCATCAGTCTATGAAAGAGGAGAGTGCTATTGGCTTTCATGGACTACACCTACCATTCATGAAAATATAGTTCTCTATTTATTTCTTTAAAATCAAACAGTATTAAAAGCTAACAATAATAAATTATATGCCATAATAAATGTACTAGAGTTCAAATGTCAGAATGGAACATATATGGCTCTCCATATATTCTATGACAGGGATTCTCAACCTGTGGCCCGGATGCAGCTCATGGCACCATTTCATGTGCCCCCCACTGCCTCCCCCACACCAGGAAGTGCCATGTGGTAGAAGTAGGGCAAAATGGCTGTCCAGCCCCCAAAGCTGTCTGAGGGAACATGACCCAGCCCCCGACTTAAAAAGGTTGAGAACACCTGTTCTATGAACTACAGTTCCCTCCATTACTCACAATAGTCTGTGCTAGCTATGGCTGATGGAAGCTGTAGTCCAACATCTGAAGGACTGTATATTCCCTAAGCCACGTTAAGATATCACAAGACTCTTTGTTGCTTTTACCAAGTATTATTTCCCAAGGAAAAATAGAGAAAGATGGATTTCACCAGTTGCTCCCCAGTCTAAGCAGCGAAGAAGACCAAAGGCAGAAATCATCTTTCTGCCATGCATAACACTGTTTGGTGTTGGAAGCCTCGCCAGACATCGCTCAGCCCTCCAAGAAGATGCTTCTCGAAACAGCTTTATCCGGAGGACATTAGTAAAAAAAAAGTAAAATAAACAAAGCAAAAACAGAAGGATCAAGGAAACCGGTTCCATGGTGTCTTCTTGGAAAACTGAAGTTGCTCTGTGTGCATTTTGGCTCTTTTCCAATCAAACAACGTGCCTCCCTAATGCTTGTTTTCTAAAGAAAGTGGCTACAGAGGGTGGTGGTGATAGTTGTGACTGTAATGAAGAAACTGCCCATTGGAAGCCCCCGTAGGAAGCAGAGGTTGGTTGGTAAGGCAGTTTCAGGTAAGATTTATTTGGTTGATGTTACAACATGAGCCCCAAGTTTCCCCCCATCCCAACCATCTTTCCCTTTCCTGGTGTTCAGTCATCTACCAGATGTTTTAACCCTGTTGCAGTTCACTTATTCCTGAGAAGAGATGGAATGTGTGCAAGCCCATGCTGGCCCGGCGGGACACTGGGACATGTCCTGATGCACCCCTACTTATAACATAAAATGGCACCCCTTGGATTGAAAAAACGAGTGCCCTCATCACTCCCTGTCCCTCTCAAGGTACCCAGCATGGGCTTGAATGTGTCCATGTCCTATGGAAGGCATCAAAGAGAATTGACTTGTCACTCTCTGCTTCTCTTTTTCTACCTCCCTCCACCTCACTGTGTGTGTGTGTGTGTCCATCTGTCTCTCCCAACCTCTTTGTTCCTCATTTCTTTTTTGCCTTGCTCCACTGGTTTCGCCGAGGAGGCAAAAGAAGTTTTAATAGACTGCTCCAGGATTGGGAGGCGGCGGCCCAGGAGATGAGTGATGCATGGATCCCGACGTAGGCGGAGGTCCTTGCTGTTGTATGTGAGGCCCGCTCAGGTTCTGATGATGGTACCAAGAGCTATGATCCTCCAGGAAGTTTGGTGGGGAGTTATAAGAAAGTGGCTGGGATAGCTGGCTTCTGCTCGCTGAGTTGTTATTGTCCCAGAGGGTGGGAGATGGTGGTGAATTGCAAGCCATTGAGTCACTATTATTGGGGCTGTGTTCCAAGGGGACCTCTCCATTTTTGTACAACTTCTTGAACTTGGACCTTCGATTCTGAAACCAGATTTTTACCTGGAAGAAAAGAGAGAAGATAAAACTAAGGGGTGGAAATTGCAGTTTTATAGGATTGAAAGCAATCTGTGCCAAAGGGATTCTAAAAGTAAAGCTGAATGGTCCATGCCTTCTCCCTTCCAGTTTTCATTTTATTTACTTACGTAACTCAGGGGTGCCCAAACTAGGCCCATGGGCCAGATCTAGTCCCTGATGCCAATTCATCCAGCCCACAAAGTCTTCCTCACTCATGGAGTGACAAGGGCTTCATGGACTTGATGATCTGGCTTTGGGGGGCTGGATCCAGCCCATGGGACAAAGTGACCAGCTCCCTGAACCACATGACTGGCCTGTGGCCCAAAAAGTTTGGGCACCCCTGACTTAAGTTTTATTCTGCCTTTCTTCCTTAGTTGGACCTAAGGCAGGGGGATTCTTAAATCCACAATTAGAAGCATACCAATTAAACATTAAAACTATATACAGTATACATAAATATTTAAAAACATTGTATGTGAAAATAATGGATCAGCTATTAAAAGACCTCTCCATCTTAATTGCCTGGCAATCCCAGACCAAACTTCCACAAAATAGGGTTGTTGTTTTCAGTGCAGAGATTGGAATATCAAAGGAGGACCATCATGTGTTGGAATTGAATCCCTACTTAGCCACAAATGCCTTATGCCTGTGATGGTGAACTTTGGCACTCCAGGTGTTCTTGGACTTCAATTCCCAGAAGCCCAAGTTTCTGTGAATCCACAGTAAACCCATTAGTGTGGATTCACAGAAACTTGGGCTTCTGGGAATTGAAGTCCAAGAACACCTGGAGTGCAAAGGTTTGCCATCACTGCCTTATGCCCTTTAGGCATTTCTTGACACACAGTTTGGGAAGAAATTCCATTTTTTGTCTGTTTTCAAACAATCACTTGTGTTTTGAGAGCTGATAAATAAAATACGATATTTCAGGGGATTACAAGTCCCAGCATCACCTACCCAGCATGGCTATGGTGGTTAGCGGAGTCTGCGAGTTATAGTCCAAAATGAATCACCTGCCCAAGCTTTGATCTTTTCGTCCCCAAACAATTCAGGTGACAGAACATTGCTCAGACTCATTGGCCAGTCTTCCCAGGAATGTCAAGGACAAGGTGACAAGTTTGGGAGGAGGAGAATGATGTGATAATAATGACACTTAGGACAGGGCTAGAAGGAGGGCCCCAGTGGGCTGGAATGCCTCCCGACAGCTCACGTTGGACTCCATCTGTGTCCCACTTCAGAGAAAGAACAGAAGAAGAATGGAAGAAAGTGGGTGGTAGGTAGGATGAAAGAGTAAGAGAGCAGACAGGGGAGATGTGGCATGCAGGACAGAAAGAAGAACTTCTTGTAATCAAAACAAGGAAGGAGGACGATCTGGCAACAAGCTAGAATCTTTTATATTTCATTGGGAAATCAACCATCATAGTTTTGGATGTGGTGAGAATTCCTTTGGTTGACTGGTACTAGCTAGCTAGCAACCTGCTCCTTCTAGGAGGAAAATCATTTTCTAATATATTAAACTGCAGTCTTTACTGAAGTATTTACTACTTGCTGATAAATTAAACAGTGAAATGATGAGTTAAGAGATCTTCAAGGATTAATCACACTACCTGAACTCAAACCAAAGTTCTCGCAAAGAAGGCCAGATTTTTTGGGAATAGAACTCCCAGAAATTTCCCAGTTGCTATGACTAACTGAGGGATCCTGGGATCTGTAGATACCCCCCACCCACCTCATCCCCACCACAAACACACAAAAGGTCATACAGTATTTCCAAACTCTGGAGAAGATTTATATTAGATTGGCCTCTTCGGCCACATCTACCTTGTGATTCCCAGCCAAAATGGCCAGTTTGGAGAAAACTAATGAAAGGCCAAAGAAGAATCATTGTGTTAGAACTAGATGTGTTTAAACCCAGAGAAAAAACTTGATGACTCAGTGAATTAAGACAAATTTAAACGCATGCGATCAAAATGCCAGTGAAACACAAAGCAAGATATACTATTCAGCTCTGCAATGATTAATAAATGAGTACACTGTCTTGAAAGTCCCTATTTCTTAGACAATGCTAAAGACACAATTGCCCAACAGGAAATTCTTCTCTCAATTTCCAAAGTACTGAAGGAGAAAGTGCAAAGAAATTACAGCATCTCTCAAACATATTCCAAAATTTTAAAAACTTATACCATCAAATTGAGGGAAATGATTATGCTAAAATCATTGGAATACTTTCCTATAATATTAAGGTTTTTTTAAAAAAAACGAAAGGAGGAATAGAGGCACAAGTTAGGTCAGAGGGAAATGATCAACATGCAGCTGAGTAACTAGTCAAAGATGAAGAGATATTTCTCAAATCCACAAAGATTAAAGAAATAGCTCCCCCTCATGTCCAAAGAAAATGCAGTCATGGGCATCCCTCTGTCCTTATTAGAAAATATGAGGGACTGCAGTGGCTCAGTGGTTAAGAAGCTCACCTTGTTAGCTGGAAGGCTGACAAGTCAGCAGTTTGAGACCCAGGTACTGCATGATGGATTGAGCACCTATCTCTGTCCCAGCTCTTGGGGACATGAAAGGAGCCTCATTTGAGCATTCCCTGAGTGGAGTTTCTTCTGCAAAAATCCTTTCAACCCAGAATAATTTCTGACATGAAATTATTATTAGAAAATATTCTGTTAGAGTTTAGCATGGAAGAAACTCCTACAACATAATCTGCTTTAAGGCAAATGTTTGATTTCAGAGAACCTTCACTCTGAAAGGCTTCCTAAAATGAAGACATCACCAATACTTCCTTTCCTGTCACACCTTCCTCCAACATACACCTCTCAGCTTCATAAACAGTCCAGCAACACCCAGACCATAAATCCTTATGACATGGAGAGAATAACTACAGAATTTGTGGAAGAAAATAACACTAGGCCTTCCAACTGGGGCACAGTTGACAAACACACCACTTGGATGACTTCAGACTACATATCACATCTGTTCTGCCCACTGCCTATAATGCCACCTGGAGTTAACAGAAATTAGAATTCAAAAACATGTGTCAGGCATAGGTTTGTGTTGATACTGAGATCTACTATGCGGTCAACAATGGGAATATTACACTAGAAGATGGGAATCATTGGTTTTAAGATATTTTCGAGTTCAGAGAGCATGGCCAATGGATTCAGATTATAGCCAGAACCCTCCCCCCACGTCTTAAACCATCAAGGACCATCTAAATAAATTGAAATATAAATTGAAATAATATAAATTGAAATAATAATAATAATAATAATAATAATAATAATAATAATAATAATAATAATAATAATAATAATAATAATAATAATAATAATAATAATCATCATCATCATCATCATCATCATCATCATCATCATCATCATCATCATCATCATCATCATCATCATCATCATCATCATCATTTATATCAAGGGAAGAGAACCTGTGGCTCTCCAGATGTTCTTGAACTGCAATTTCCATCAGGCCTTGCCAACAGCAAATACATGGAAGGCCACAGGTTCCCTGTTTCTGATTTATTTTATTTATTATTATTTACATTTATATCTGTTCACAGGTCCTCATGGAGGCAGTTCATTCCATTCCAAAATCGGCCTCTGCCACCCCAACTTGGTCCTTACCAGATGTTTTGAATTACAGACCTCATTGTCCTTTAGTGCTGTGAGAGTGATGGGTATTATAGCCCAAATGTCTTGGGATCAGCACAAGAAGGACAGCCTGTGCAACCCAACCTCCACATATTACATTTTGCGCAAACAGCAGGTACATGTCAAGCAGAATTGCTCCATATGACTCAGGAAAGTGAGCCAAGCACCATACCTCAGAAGAAACCAGATGTCTCCCTTGGTCACAAGCCAATCTGACCTTGGCAGAAATTCTTGCTTTGATGATTACAACGCTCCCAGTTTCACCTTGAGCAAAAACCCCATCCTGTAATGGCAAAGAGCTTCTGATGACTCAAAAAAGTGTTTTGAGCAACACAAGGGGTAAATAATCCCTCAGGTCATTAGCCCAACTGATCCTAACATCATCCTTCTTAACCATCATGGGGCTGTCAGCGTCAATATGAGTGGAGAGAGAAAAACTCACCCATTCATCCTAAGAATATTTTACTGGGTGCAGTTTTGACATCTTCAGGTGTTCACCACAACGCAACACTCTAGGCGTATCTGAACCCGGAAGCACGCAAGTCTGCTGCCTTATTTAGATCAAGGCAATTAAGAAGTCTTATTGTTGTTGAGAAGTTTGGTTGGCTTTGCATTCCAACCTAGCTTCTCCAACGCTACCTTGGTGACCTGTTTAAGGAGGAAGGCCTCTAAAGAAGGTGAACAAGAGCCTTCCATTGCATCCAATTGTGGAAGGCTTCCAAACCATGTTCAAAATAGGCCAGGCAAATTCAAGTAACCCAAGCTGACTACTCAGTCAACATCTACAGTCTTCTAATTTAACCATTTTTTCTCAATTACAAATGACAGATCACCAGTACCTCTTGGGAAGACAATGCTGCCTGAAGAAATCTAACAAAGAAAAGTAAAGATTTCCAAGCATTGTTCAATATAAGTTTTACCCAGAAAATGTACATGATTCTACTTAACTTGCTTAAGTGAATACTTAATAAGATTGCTTTCGAAGTTTATTTTTGGATAGCTGCGTTTGTCCGTTGCAGCAAAAAATAAACCCTACAAAGATACTTTAAACACATGTTGAAATTTTATTGACTATGTCTAAGTGAAAGGGGAACAGAGTAAGGACAGGGCAAGAATACATATTGCTTTCAAAGAGGGGACAAGTATATAAATATAGTAAATAAAATTTTATACAGAGAAAAATTGGAGAAGGTATATAATGTTCCACGTGCAGTAGTTTATATTGTTGTAGTGGTTTTCTTTTATTAAATTTATGTGTATGTTTTAATCTTTCTAACATTATGTAATTGTATGCTTATTTTTCTCTTTGTTTGTGTTTATATTTAATAAAATATTTAAATATATATAATTTAAAAGACAGAAGGGAAAGCTTCAGATCTTTAACATCAATTTTAGTTTTACTCCAAGTTCAAGAATCTCTCTCACACATAAAGAGAGATACCAACCTCATCATTATTTCAACCCTATGGATGTAACTCTTAACTAACCATGTTGATAGATGTTTACACAAAGGCTTTTCCAGCTTCAAAAAGTTTTACTTTTGGGGCTACTCTTATACCAAATACTGCACTAGCTTAGTGGTTAAGATGCTGAACTTGATGACTGGAAGATCGGCAGGTCAGCAGTTCGAGTGAGCTCCCATCTCTGTCCCAGTTTCTGCCAACCTAGCAGTTCAAAATCAAGAAATTGGAAGTAGATAAATAGGTACTGCTTTGGCAGGAAAGGTAACAGCCACAAGTCCATGGAAACCCCTCTGCAGACGCGGATAGTGCTGTCTCTTTGGCTATAAATGGAGATGAGCACCAAAACTTAAGAGTCAGATACAACTGGCTTTCGACCAAGGGCAACCTTTACCATATACCGAATAATAGCGGCCATGCTGGCAGCTGAAGGCTTTGAATATCTTGGTTATTGTAGCCAATTTTTACTAAGCAAGGTAAACTGGTCATAAGGATGCATTTCAAGCATAGCCAGATGTTCTCCCCATCCCCACCCTGGAAAACTCTTGGAAAAGCAGGTTGTACTAGCATGAGATGAGTCTCATCCCCACATGAGTGAATACATTTTGTGGTGCTGACAAACAAAAACACCTGGAAGAATCCACTCACACCCTGAGGTAACCAGGAGGAAATGATCACACAATTCTGCTCCTCAACAGCAAGAATCAAAACCTTCCCTCTCTCTTTTAAAAACAAAGGGAATCAATTATAACTGGTTTCTTCTTTCTTAACCACCTTTCTTAAAGAAACGTTCTGATTCCGATTTGCCTGGTGTCTCTAATCCCACATACTTGTGCGGGAAAATCAGTACAATCGCTCACTGATTACAGAACTGGCACTCTACACCATGGCTAGGATTCTTCTAGAATTGAGTTCGCATTTTAGAATCGAACCTTAGGTGTGAAAAGGAAGGTATTTTCTGGGTTGAGCCCTTTTGAGGAGGAAAAGAGATGGGGGGGGGGAATGATTCATAACCCTATTGAAGAGCTCGAAAAAGAGCTGATTTGAAACAGGGCAGTAGCCAGAGGGGGCTTGGCCCACCCTGAGTTAGCAGTTTGCCCACCCTGGCAAGGTGTAGTTTTCCATAGGAATGTACCAAAAAGAGGCTTTGTTGTCCACCCTGAAAAAATTTGCCCACCCACATCTAGAATCCTGGCTACGGCCCTGATTTGAAAATGTGTGTAGGGAGACAGTTGTAGACTACATTCTGCCTGTTGTGGGTCCCAGTTTTTGGGGGGTCCCAGTTTTGGGGTGGGAACCACGCACAGAGAGTTTTTCCTCTACAGTCTGTTCCTCAGTTTCTGGCATGCTTTCACATTTTCGATTGCCCAAACAGGGGTTCCGTGTTTGCACTGAAGAAGAGGAGGAGAGAGGCCAGTCCTATATTGTGCCCTATATTTCCTCATCTAGATATTACAGACTTTCTGTAGGTATGTAGACCTCTTCTCAAGATTTTACTGTAAACAGTGAAATTACTTTAGTGCTGCTATGTCCTCTCACCTCCACAAATTGCAGCTAAAGTAACTGGGTCAAATTCCTTGTGAAGCTGAATTTTAAATAGTAGCAGGGAAGAAAACGGAATCTCTCTTAGTGTAGCAGAGGGGTTTCTTAGATCTTGCTTCAATAAACAGTTCAACAAAGAGCTCAGCTTTCTACAAGCAACTGGAGGGGAATTTTGGACTTTAGCGCCCACAATCACATTGCAAGGATGATATGTGTTCCTCGAAACATTGTTAGACTACAACCACCATCATCTGGGACTCTTAGCCATGCTCTCTGGGGCTGATAGGAGTTGGTGTTTAACTATATCTCAAGGGCAACAGGGTACCTCAAAACCCTGATTTTAAAGAATCAAAATGTATTCCTAAAACAAAGCAACCAAAGAACCAGCCACGTCTTCTTCTCCACTCTTTACTTGACATTGACGTTTTGAACCTCCACAGACTTATGTATTTGGGTGTAAGGGGACTGCAGTGGTTTAGTGCTCAAGACGCTGAACTTGATGACTGGAAGGTTGGCAGGTCAGCAGTTTGAGACCGGAGTGCTGCACAACAGAAGGAGCTCCCATCTCTATCCCAGTTCCTGCCAACCCAAGCAGTTCAAAAGCAAGAAATTGCAAGTAGATAAATAGGTACTGCTTCAGAGGGAAAGGTAGCAGCATTCTGTGTGCTCTGGCATCTAGTCATGCTTGTCACATGACCATGGAAATGTCTGCAGACACAGCCAGCACTGGTACTTTGGCTGTAAATGTAGATGAGCAGCACCCTAGGGTCAGATATGTCTGGCTTTCAAGCAAAAGAAACATTTACCTTTATCTAAGGCCCATGGAACACTACATGTTCGATGGACACACATTCATGCTTAGAATAGGTCTACTAAGTTTAAATAGATTTATGTTAGTCTTGAGTTATTTAAGCCCTACCTATTTCAAATAGATCTGCTCAAACATGATTAAGGATGGATCCAGCTAAATGAAACTGTCTTCTCAATAAATTGACATACAATTACTTGGCTAAACATAACTGAAATAGTATCCAAGTCTTACTTTGGGATTGGGGAAGAGTTTGAGAATGAAATTTCAAGCATCATCCAAATTTAGTGAGTTTTACTAATTTCTTACGGAAGCAAATGTTACTGGGCCAGTCTCTGATTTACAGAAAGCAGTTCATTTTGGAAAAGGAGACAAATGATATGATTTGAATCCAGGGCTGATCTGCTAGTGAATTCCCAGTTAATAAAAATGGGTTTCAACTCACAAATGTTTAACACTGAAAACCATATTCAGAAGGCGATGAGAGATCCAGAAGTTTTGACTGATAGGTACATGTCTTTTGCCTCTAGTAAATATGCAAAGCGGATCACACAACTATGAAGTCTACTGACCCCTGCATTGGATTACATATGTTGAGTTCTGCTCCTACTGCCACCCTGAAGATAACCCAAGACTTCTCTACTTAGGGGCCATGCTGCTGAGCTAGCAAGGAGAGACAGAAAAGTAATTTTTATAAGAAACTCCCCCCCCCCAAAAAAAAATACAATTGAAGAAAAAGAGAAATGGGGAAAGTAATCCATATGGACTACAAATCCAGGAACATCTCAGTCAACACAGGAATGCCAGAAAACTTCCAGTGAGCACAGCTAGTAATTATATCGGCTAGGACAGTGGTGGTGAATCTATGGCACGCGTGCCAGAGGTGGTATTTTGGAGCCCTCTCTGCAGTCATCCCAGCACAGAGTTTGCCCCACCCCTCTGCTCAATGGGAGCATTTTCTCCCTCCCCCAGCACAGAGTTCACCCCACCCCTCTGCTCACCAGCCCAATGGGAGTGTTTCCTTCCTCCCCTGATGCTGTGTGGGCACAGCCAATGTGGGAATATACTGACAGTAGTATTTTAGAAGCTACAGTAAAAGAAACTAACTTCTTAAGTCTGGAAGAGCTGTAGTTAAAATTGATAGACTGGATGCAGTAGTATTGGTTCTTCGTTTCACTTCACTCTCTGCTACCTAAGGCTTTTTTATCTTGAGTAGTATGTGCCAGAATTGTTACAGCTGCTGAAACCCCCGTTTTGACTCCACCTTGAAAGGTGCCAAAGCATTATCCTGTTTTGAACCTAGTCAGTCTAGCACTTAAGCACTCTTTCTTTACTCAACGTTAGCTTCCTCCCTCCACCCCTTCAAATGGAAATAACTATTTTACAAGGATCACTGTGCAGATCAGCAAAAGTAAAAAGCCTATTAGAATAAGATAGACATCACAAATAAATGGAGCCTATTACAATAAGATAGACATCACAAATAAATGGAGCCTATTAGAATAAGATAGATATCACAAATAAATAGAGCCTATTACAATAAGATAGACATCACAAATAAATGGAGCCTATTATAATAAGATAGACATCACAAATAAATGGATTTGGGACATGGTTCCTTCTGTTGTTCAGCCCAAGGCTCCAAACAACATTTGATGCACTGTTTATAATTTGAAATGAGGAATGTTACCATCTATGTATGATTTTAGTGGAATGTCTCTCAGCCTTTTCCACTGGTTTTGCTGACTAGGACTGATAAACTTCAGTCCAACACTATCTGAAAGTAGAACTTCAAAAAGTTCCTTTCTATGGATTGCAACTCCTCAACTCCACTAAGCCAGCATCCCACCAATGGGACTACATTCCAAAGAAATAACTTTCCCAAACTCTGATCTGAAATATCACCCTCAGCCCTTTGAGAGCTCAGATGAGGCCTTGGCAATTTCATATCAGGCCCTCCCTTCATTGTTTGGGAAGAAGGGTAAAAATAAATTTTAAATCTCAAGAATGTTGTGTAACTTTTTAATTTGATAGAACGCATTATGATTTTATTCACTGTATTTTAATGCATATAAACTAAGGAACTCGACCTCCCCTATGTCACTTGGACCCTGCATAGGCTGAGGGTCAGAGTGCCTAAATGTAAGACCAACATCCTCAAGTGGGGGCGCTGCAGTTTAAAGTTTGATCTGTATACGAAAGAATAAGAAGTGCATATAAATAATGCCACATAGTCATACACCCTTGGTTAAGGTAAGCTGTCCTTTTGAAGTGACACACAAGCAATAAAGTCTCCTCTTCAATCTGCTCTTTCCTGTAGTCACAACCTTTCCCACACGCTTAAACTCCTTTGGCTTCAGGAAGAAGAAACGGAGGCTGCCCAGGTAAGTTCAATTGCTCCATGCACTTATTTTCTGCAACAATTCACCTCTGCCTGCCTGGGTAATCTAAGATACCATTCTGAATCTCTTGGCCACATCCATAAATTGATAGGCTACTGTCAAGAAAGGAAGGACAGGGACTTAACTCATTTTCACCTGCTCAATGCAAACTGCACATTGATTGTTTATAAGCAGTGTTTCCCAATCTTTGGTTTTGGGATTTCAATTCCCAGAAGCCCAAGTCAATCCCCCAAAGCACTGATCAGCCAATGTACTGACTTAGGCTTCTGGGAATTTAAGCCAACCAGTGTTCTGCAGAACATAGTTTGGGAAACACTAGTCTATACCAGGGATTCTCAACTGCAGCCTGAGGGCTGGATGTGGCCAATGGCATCATTTCATGTAAGACCCCACCAACTTCACTACACCAGGAAGTGCCATGTGGTGGAAGAAGGGCAAAATGGCCATCCAGGCCCCGAAGCTATCTGAGAGAGCATGACCCAACCCCCGGCTTTAAAAGGTTAAAAACTCCTGGTCTATAGTCACCATCTTTTAAAAATCTTAATACTGTATATAATTTCTGTTTCTGGCTATCATAAAAGACATCTCTGTTAATTTTTCCCTGTTGCCTGTCTTTGATTCCTTCCACCCCAAACCATTGTTGGGACTTCACAGAATCACCACCAACATTCCAGCTACTCAGGCATAGATCAATAATTAGTGCAACTACCAAGACAGCTAGCATGAAGAAAAACCCTTCCAATGTATGTTGGTACAGGAGAAATGGCAGGGCGAAGAAGCAGTGTACAGGTTATCATGGAATATAACCTTATCAGGGCTGCGGTGGCTCAGTAGTTAAGAAGCTCACTTTGTTAGCTGGAAAACCATAAGTTAGCTGGAAGGCCAGTAAGTCAGCACTTCGAGATGCAGGTACTGCATGACAGTTTGAGCACCTGTCTCTGTCCCAGCTCCTGCCAACCTAGCAGTTCAAAGGCAAGAAACTGCAAGTAGATAAACAGGGACCCCTTGGGTGGGAAAAGATCTTGGGGACATGAAAAGAACCTCATCCGGGCATCCCCTGAACGGAGTTTCTCCAGTAAAAATCCTTTCAACCCAGAATAATTTCTGACACGAAATTATTATTATCATGAAATTAAAAAAGAAAACATTGTGTCTAAATGGGGGGAAAGTCATTTAAAACCCATGCTTCTTTTTTGTTACAAATTATTTATATTTTAAATTGAGGGGTTTTTAGGAATGTTTTTAAGAGTGTTTTGTTGTTGTTGTTGTTGTTTAATAAATTGTGAGCCGCCCTGGGTCACCTTGGTGAGAAGGGTGGTTGAAAAGTATGACTAATAAATAAATAAATAAATAAATAAATATTTACTTTATTTTGTTTCAATTTGCTGGTTGTAAAAGTCCTTTCCCTACACAGCAGCTCCTGGAGATTTTGCTAGAGCTCCTCTTTCACTTACATTTCCCTAAAGCTGAACTGCCTGCACCCTATCTCCCTCCCACCTTTCGCACCTCCCTCCATATTATACTGTACTGTACAGTACAGGTATATCTATTTGCTTTTGAAGTCTTACCTGAGTTTGGGTCAATCCAAGCTGTGCAGCCAACTCTGCCCTCTCTGGCAGAGCCAGGTATTGCGCCTTCTGGAATCTCCTTTGCAAGGCAGCGAGTTGGTAGCTGGAATAAATTGTGCGGGGCTTTCGGATTTTTTTGGGCTTCCCATTGACCATCCGCACTTCTGGTTCAGGCTCTTCCTTCACGGAAACTGGAAAGGCAGGGCGGAGAGAGGGAGACAGGTAAAAGGAAAACATCAGTGAAAGATTATATACAGTACAGTATCTTTGTTCATCATCGAACAAAAATAACAGCCCTTGATTCAAAAATCAGTGCAATATGTTGAGTTGAAACTACAAAAGGAATCACACCCTGACCTTTAAGAAATTTGATCCTATCATTTGGGTGATGAACACAAGCTATATTGCAGCAGCAGGCAGGTCTGGATTCTCAGTCCTTATCAGCTAGAGCTGAGCATGAATGAAAAATTTAAAACAATGTAATACTCCCCTCCCCCTTTTAATCTTAGGAAAGTTGTAGAACTGCAGAGCTGGATCATTGAGACATCATCCAGCCATTATCATGGAGGCAGAGCAGAGAATCAAACTCCCAACTGATACCCAACCACTGAGCTATCCAGCTAAATAAATCTATAAAAAGAAATGTCCTTAGATAATGGCATTTTTGAAGTGGTAGCCATGTTAGTCTACACAAGCATATCAGAGTAAACAAAACAAAAAGAGAATGTCACTTGATCATAACTTCAAAATAATATTGATCTCCAGCTTGGGACGGTTTTTCCTTCGTCGACTTTACACTTTTGCATCCCAAGGAGGTATCTAATACAGTACTCCAGTCATATCATAGCCAGATGAATATACCAAATATATCAAGTTTACCGATGGCTTTAAAGATCCTTTGTGCACCCTTTCATTATCTATCTTTCTTTTTAAAAAGCACAGGCAACTGCATGATGGAATAAAAATCCAAAATCTGTTTTAGTGAATTAAAGGGTCACAAATATCTTTTTCTTTGCCTTTCCTCAGCAGTGTGCAAAGTAATTCGAGCACAAAAACATTTACATCAATCCCGCTGTGCCCGGGTTCATAGGAAACAAAGCTAACCAGTTCATGATCTCCACCATTTATATAACTGGCAGGGGAAGGAGATGTATAGCGACAGAAAAGGATATCATAGATAGATAGATAGATAGATAGATAGATAGATAGATAGATAGATAGATAGATAGATAGATAGATAGATAGATAGATAGATAGATAGATAGATAGATAGATAGATAGATAGATAGATAGATAGATAGCATGTCTACTCAAACCCCACTGTGTTCAAATGAGCTTACTTCCAGGTAAATATATGTTAGATTTTAGCCATAGAATATTGTGAATGCTGGTTTGGGACAGTCAAGCTATCTCTGTGGGGTATTTCAAAGTAAATCCAACAACTGCTTTCTTTTTGTCTGGGGCAGAATCAATTTTCAAGTTTAATTAAAAATAATGCCCCCCCCCCAAAAAAAGGGGGGGACCAGGAAGATTCAGTGGGTTGGTCTCTTTCTATTCAAGCAAAAGATGCATTTCCAATAAAATGAGGACATAAATTAATTTTTTATAGTTTAGCACATTTGTGCTTTACAGTTTTTTATATTTTCAATTTTTCTTTTCTTCCGACAAATTCTATTTCACCATTATTTGGTCTTTTACAATCGGACGTCTGTCCATCACAACCTGCCAACTCCTATTTCCTTTTCAGTATTTTTTAAAAAAAATCTGATTGATTTCTTTTTAAAAATATTATTAAGTCTCAGCTCAACATGGGGAACATTCACCAGGTTTGCTCTCACTGGTTTTGCTCTCCCTCAAACTTTCTGCTTCACAAATCTGACTCTTCCGGGCTTCTTCCATTTTGACCAAGCTCTTCTATTTTCTCCTCCTCCTTCTTTTTTTTAGTCCCCCACAAACTGCCTCCATCACGTCTCTGAGCTCCCTGACGTATTTTCTTGTTCTTTTTGGCAGGAACATTGTCCGGTTACATGGGGACAGTCAGAACCACACAACCCCCATATTCCCTTCCTGAAATATTTGTGGGGAGTGAGGGCGTGAATTCTAGGCCTCAAATGGCCTGCCAACATCTTGGGTCTCTTAACTTATGAAACTGACATTAAATGTTTTATTCGGAGGTAGAAACTTTTCTCACCTTAACACCTCAGTCCTAAACCTGTTTACAAGGAAGCAAATACTGACGCCATAACATGGTTACCACTCAACCAAAATTGTTGTCTTTGTCTTCTACGTGTTCACATTAAGAAACCTACTATTGTTTTGTTTTCCCATTTTTGCCCTTTAATCTGTCAGTTTTCTTCAGCTGCTCCCCTTCCTGAAAACCAATCTGACTGCACTCCCCCGCAGAAATCCAAATTACGATCTGCAAAACTTCTAGGTTTTAGGTAGTGGACTAGGAAATTCTGCAGCCTGTTTTGTGTGAGTGGGAGACAAGCAGCAACTCGAAGGAAAAAGGAAAATATGCAGACAAACCAGAAGCTATGGTGAGGAACAGCCTCAAAATAAAATTATTGAAGAGGAAAACATTATGCAAACAGAGGATTTTTCCCCTTTATCATCTAAGATATTTTGTCTCAAGAGGAAAAAAAATGTAATCCAAGTCTCCATGGAACAAAAGAAGAAATCCTATGGACCTTTGGAGACTAAACAACTTCCAGAAAACAACGAATCTCATTCTAAACACAAAGCAATTCATAATATTTTAGAAATGAGTGAATGGATTATATGTGGGAAGACTTGGATTGTTCTTTTTGTGCCTTCCTACTATGCCAAAGAAAATGTTTAGAGAGAGAAAGGCTTCTCCTCCTGCTCCAGAACTAAGCAAAAGCATTAACAGAAGTGTACACCACGATCCTGCGTATGCCTACACAGAAATAAGCCACATCGAAACTGTAGAGTCCTCAACAGTTCATTGCTGCATCTGCCTCTCAACAGGGAAGGAAAAGTTCCAAACTTTCCCCAAAAAAATCTGTGAAATCTATCCAGAAATGAAGTTTCCAGCCAATTCTGTTTGTCTCTTTCTTTTGGCAGGTATTGGCAGAAAAAAAAAATACCCCTAGGACAGGTGATCTTAGTAGTTGTTATGGGCAAGTGGGTACCTTGTGTGTTTGTCTGGGTGCATTTCCCTGGAGTCACAATACTTGAAACCTAGTTTCAGCTCATTAATGCTGAAGGAGAGGACTTTAATTGATGGGACAGATGACATGTTCAAGTGTTCAGAGAACAGATAACAAAGCAGATAACAAGAGCAAGTCCTGAAGGGCAGGTGAAGACTGGGTGGGATGTAAGGATGGAGACTACAGGAATATAATCTACCCAAAAGGTTGCATCTTGGTGTTCTAAATATATATATACACCTGCCACCTGATAGCAAGTCAGAACAACTTAGCACACTTGCTGTCCAATACTTGTGTGCAACAATATCTTCTGGAAATATATTACCAAAACAGGTGAGGTGATCCCTCCATCCTGAAAAATATTTTCTAGGGGAGAGGATCTAAATTTCAGAAGATCTAAGAAAAACCATCAATTTCTAGCAAAATAAATAAATAAATCCCATTCAAATACGTAACTTCACATAATCTTGACTTCTCTTTGAAGGGCTATTTTTTTTTAAAAAAACCCACTCATTAAGGATGTCCTTACCTGTGTCTTGGCTAGGCAATTGCTGGTCCCGGAAAGATCCATACTGCCTGTATGAGGAGCTGTAGGGGTAATCGGATTTAGGGGAATAAGTCCCAGGGGTCCCGATGCCAGCGAGGTTAAACTGCGGGTGGTACGCGTAATGGTTCATCGGCTGCGAGGCGTAAGACTGGCTCGGATAGTACTCGTGCTGGTTATGCGGGGCACTGTAGTATCCCAGGTCGGTGATGGAGGATTCGGGCAAAGTGGGGGAGTCTTTGGTAGCCGCATGGCAGCTGAGGGAACTGGAGATGTCCGTGAGGATGCTGGTGATCTTCTTATCGAAGGATCCACTCATGATGGAGACGTCCCCACCAAAGGGGGGGGGGAGAGAGTGAAGGTCCACTCCGATTTAAAACTAGAGGGAGAAAAGGAGGGGGGAGTCCCCACACAACAAAACCCAACCGACGCGTGTTTGGGGAAGAGAGATGGGTTAATACTCTCCTCTCCTTCTCTTGAGTAGGCTTAGTCAGTCATTGCTCCAGCAATAAATTGTTGCTGCTGCTCCTGGTTCTCCCGCGACGGCTGCCTTCCTGTCCTCCTCCTCTTCCTCCTCCTCCTCCTTCTCTGGGGAAAGATGTGTGTAAGAAATCCAACCCAGCCAGCTTGGTTAAACCCTTTAATTAGGGAGCAGGGAAGGGTGGATACTACATTCCGATTGGCTCCAGAAATATTGCCTCGCAGGCAGAACAGATTCTCCCCACTACCACCACCACCACCACACACCTCCTTCCCCTGTTCCTTCCTTTTCTATCTTATACTTTTTTAAAAAAAATCTCAAAGACAGACAGAGATGAAAAAATAAATGTTCCCCAAAAACACCTACTCTCCAAAGCTCTGTTCTCTCTCTCTCTCTCTCTCTCTCTCACACACACACACACACACACACACACATCCTTTGGTGCCAAAAACAAGAGGTCTCTCTGCCTCTTTAACTCGTTTAGAAGAGGGGGGCATCAATAGTAAGGGTAGAGAAGGTGCAATCCTCTTTTTGAAGGTGTGTAAAGTTGCCTGTTTTGCTCTCTTTACCTGCATTAAAGGTATTTGCCAAAATAAAAGAAAGAGACAAACAGAATTCGCTGGAAACTTCATCTCTGGATAGATTTCACAGATTTTTTTGGGGAAAAGTTTGGAACTTTTGTGATACTGATATTGACTATTTATTGACTATTTTTGTTTGATATTGACTATTGATATGTTGTGTTTAGGAACGTGTAACTGTAACTATACATGTGTGTAAACCGCCATGAGTTGGCTCTGCCAAGTAGGGCGGTATAGAAATTTAAATATAATAATAAAAATAATAATAATAATAATTTTGGGGGACTTGATTTGCCTTTATTTTAGCACTAGGCAGCTGAGGTGGTCAGAAACAAGACTTCTTGAAGAGACTTGGGAACAACTCTTTTCAAGTTATACCTTAATACCAGTGTTTGCTTACAGTGTTTGTAAAAAGGAGATTAAGCCTCTGGTGTTGTTAACTTGATGAAGTGATGTTGGGGTTTGTGGTTGTTGGATGGGTGTTGTTGCAGAATTGTTTTTAGTACAGTGTGCTTCAGAAGAAATCTTTTGGATGTTTCGATGCTGTTATATAGCATTTGTTCCTTTGTGAATGGTTTCTAAATCTTGCAGAAGGCAACCCATATTGAATTAATTGCTACTGGTTTGTCCATTGGTTTCATGGGATATCATCATGATAAACTTTGGGACTGGATCTGGTCCCATGTGTTCCCCCACCCCCATAATTGCTTCCTGAGATAAACCAGCATTCTTCCCATTTGATGTAGTAGAGGCTGTTTCCCTCCATCAACACACTGAGGGGGATAATGGTTATAAACCCATATACTCAAAAAGACTTAACTATTGATAAATCCCTTTGATCTAGGAACATTCCATTGTTTGACTTATCAAAATTCAATTGATTCAATGATTCTATTCTAGTTGAAAGTAACTATGGAGTTTAGGTCTAAATATTGTAAATTAAAATTTTAAGCAGAAACATTGACCAGCCATTTGGAAATGCCAGGATTCCCCACCCACCCCATTAACTTTATTTATTCCATAGCCTAGTCTGAATCCAGTTGTCCTCATCACTGGGCATGATATTCATATTTGAATATAAATTTAAATTTCTGCAAATATGTTCAGGTGTGTTAAGAGAACTTGCTTGAGCATTTCCCAAAAGCTGTCATCAATATCAAATTGAAAATTTAAATATATCAAAGCTAAGGTCGTATAAACATACCACTGAATACAATGGGACTTAAATTTTAATAAATGGCTGCACAGTTACATAGCCTAGAGCCATGATGGCAAACCTTGGCACTCCAGGTGTTCTTGGACTTCACTTACCAGAAGCCTAAGTCAGCTGATCAGGGCTTTTGGGAATTGAAGTTCATGAACAGATGGAGTTCAAGGTTCGCCATTACTGGCCTAGAGGGCATTTATATTCCAGTACAGAAACATGGAAGATAGAGTGGTCTAGTGCAGTAGTTCCCAACATGGGGCCCTTGCCCCCACAGGAGGATTTTGATTCCCAGAAGCTTAAGTCAGTACATTGGCTGATTAGTGCCTTGGGGAATTGACTTGGGCTTCTGGGAATTGAAATCCAAAAACCAAAGGTTGGAAAACACTGGTCTAGAGGATGGATATGGCAGGCTATGAGAAACATATGTATGAATCTTGAATCTCCATAGACTCAAACATGGGCAAACCTTTTGAAGATGTGCAGAAATGAAATCCTAAGGCCATGATGGTGAACCTTAGTACTCCGGGTGTTCTTGGACTTCAATTCACAGAAGTCTAAGTCAGCACTCCTGCTCATCAGAGCTTCTGGGAATTGAAGTTCAAGGACAGCTAGAGTGCCAAGGTTCACCATCACTGCATAAGGGAATACTGGCTCAAAAAAAATTCTACTGACCTCTGGGCTGAGCAATGATTCAAACATGGATCATTCTCCAATCTTAGGAAGTTGGAGTGTCCTCCACCTTTCAAGGTCATTCGCTTCAGTAGGAAAATAGATTAAACTCTTCTACCCTGTTACCCTGGTCTTGAACAAGGACCCCCTTCCTCTAGCAGTGTCATTTATTTTTCTAAAAAAAAATCACACAATACATTTTAACACGTTCCTGAGAAAGCAGATGTGAAACAACCACCAGCCAAAGAGCAGAAATATAAGTGTGAAAAATGATGACCCCCATCACTATCACTAGAGTTGGTGGCGTGGTTCATTTTAGGAGCTGCTGTGAATGTGTCCTCTTGTGTCTTAGTTGTTATTGAAAGAGTGCATACATGGGTGGGTGGGTGTGCATTCAGAGGGTGCCTCCTCTTTCGGGACCTATGCCTTTATGCAAAAAGAAGTCACAATCGTTTGTGTGATTCATGGCTCTGAACTTCCCAAGCCCACAGATTACTAAAGCCTGGATTTCCAAGTCACTCTGATATGCTTCTCCTTGCCAATATGCAAATATGTGGTAGCTGTGTCATGAGCTTGCTAAATATTTAGGACGTGACTAGAGGGTATGTGAGTGGGCATCTACATGTTTCCTTTGCTGCAGCACTGAGAAAAGTTATTTGTTTGGTCTTTAATTCCCAGTTTCTCCCAGTCAATAGGACTGCTGGGTTTTGGATGCTGTAGTCTGCAGACTAATGTATCCCACTTGTATACCACCCCATAGCACTTAGTGCACTCTCTGGGCGGCTCACAAGCTAATTGGCATTTTGCCCCACCAACATGCTGGGTACCCCTTTTACCAACTTCTGAAGGATCAAACTCACCAGGATCATATATATATTGGTTGCAAATACATATGTAGCTGTCATTTTTGATGTAAAAAAGGAGTTAAACACATTTTACAATGTTAAAAAATTTTCAATATGCACATCAATACTTGTTCTAAACATTGATCAATGAAAAGGGAAGCTATCCAAGAGTTACATCATTTGGAGCAGTTTGTTTTCAGCCTACAGTAAACTAGGGTCAAACCACCTTTCGCACCACAGTTCCCATCATCCCAGAGGTGACGGGGTTGATGGGGGTTCTGATCCACAAAGTTTGACAGGCCACAGCTTTGTTGCTCAGCTCTGCAAAAGAAATAGCTTTGTTTTTGTTTAGAGAAGGGGTGTCAGAGATATCAGACATATAGAGCAATTTGCATCTGTGTTGACTCTGTTGTGTGCAGTGTTGGGATGTGGGATGGGTGCAGGTTGCGCGACAGTGAAGCATGTGAAGACAGCGCTTGTGTGGGTGGCTAAGTTTAGGGTGTAGATGGGTATGTAGGTTTGCATACATTGAAATATGCGTGAGGGAGAGAGGTTTGTCTCTGAGTAGGTAGAATAGATATGTGCGTAGGTCTGAGAAGCTGTGGGAGGGGATTCTATAGGGCAGGTACAAAGCTTGTAAAAGTCTCTTTCTTAAATTACAACTCCCAGAATTCCTGACCTAGAGTGGCATGATTCTAGAGGGGGTGGAGGGTTGAAAAATTTTCAGGAGGGGCAAAATTTCCCCCAGGATGGGCAGCAATGTCACACTCACATATATAACATTGGCACCATGGGGTGAGTTGGATGGGTGGACTCAGGGTCATAGCCAGGGGTGGCAGGAGGACGAAAACCCTCCTGAGGTAACAGCCTGACCCCAAAACTCACCCCATGGTGCCAATCCTAGCTATGGCCCTGGGCAAGCTGTTAGCTCAGGACGGCTTTCGCCCCTACCCCTGGCCCTCCATGGCTACGGCCCTGCAGAGTGGGTAGTGGATTTGGTGTGTGGTAATTCCCAAAACCTTTCCACATTTTGCAGACAGGTTTAGCTATAAAGAGCAGCCCAAGAAAGGCACATCTTCTTATTCTTGTGGTTCTGAAAAGTAACTTTTCTCAGCCCTCTGCATGCAAATTTTGGGACCAAGGGAGCCAGGAATATTAACTCTTTTGAAACATGAGATGTCCAAGTTGTTGCTTTAGGAAGATCTAGTGCCAGATCTTGATAGATGTCTCAGTGTTTTACAATAGGCTGGGAGAGATTACTCTGTTTTTTAATATATCAGAAAACAGAATAAAAAACACTGTAGCACTTTAAAGATTAACTGCTTTTTTATTGTTAGCCTTCATAGATCAAGTCCACTTCTTCAGACAAAGAGTAAAACTTACAGTCATGATTTATATACACCAAATGCAGGGGTTAAAGGGAAAAGGGTTTGCTCAAGCAGAATGACAGACAAGCAAGCATAACAATACAGCTTCCTACAGCTATCCGTAACAATAGATTATTCATATTAGTTTTAAATGTCTCCCTTTCAATCTCAAAGGTGTGGAGTTTTTTAATGACACTGCAAAAGAGAAAAAAAGACTTCTGGAAAATCAAGAGCTTGGAGAAGTTACTTTTTCGTACTCCAAATTTCAAGATCCCTGCCCTGGCTAGCTGGATTGGGTTTTTCTAGAAAGCTGGAACCCAAAAGGTTAATACATATCAACATTCAGAGAACGTAGAATAGTTGAAGGTTTATTTCTTCGTTATATAAAATGACAGGAAAGCTGCATTCAATTCTACTTCTCAGTTCCCAGCCTGAAAATTCTGTAGTTCAAAGTATATGTTTTCCATATATACTTTGCTCAGCAGGGCCATATTCAAGATACTTTGCTGTCCACAGTGAAGGATGAACTGCTTCTCTACCCCCCACCTCCATTTAACACACCAAAGCTGACTGGAGGACATCCAGCTGGATATTATTTCAATGTTGGATGTGATAGAGGCTCCCTCTGGGGAAGTCTTTTGGAGGAAGATGACAATTCCTACTCCAGTTTGATCTGACATTTTGAAAAACATTGAGTGACTAAGCATTCGTTCATATTACATTTATTATACAGTATATGTCTAGTGGGACTGCGGTGGCTTAGTGGTTAAGATGCTGAGCTTGAAGACTGAAAAGTCAGGGTTCAATACCCAAGTAATGCATGACAGAATGAGCTCCCATCTCTGTCCCAGCTCCTGCCAACTTAGCCGTTCGAAAGCAAGAAATTCCTTACTTACTTACTTAATCGCCTTCTCTTCTACCTTGCAATTTAGAGGATTCCACAAAGGATCTTCATTGGGATCTCTCCTTGGACAGCTCCATGGTGACTTGCCTCAGGTCACTACCGGGATCATGAAGGGCCTCCTTGATGTTATCAATCCACTTGATGCAGGGCCTGCCTCCGGGTCTTGTACCCTACGCTTTGGCCTCCCATGCCTGCAAGAAATTGCAAGTAGATAAACAGGTACCACTTCAGAGGGAAGATAAACAGTGTTCCATGCACTCTGGTGTCTAGTCATGCCTGCCACAGGTCCCCAGAAACTTCTGCAGACTCAGAGAGCTTTGGCTCTTTGGCTATAAAGAAAGATGAGCACTGAACCCTAGAGTCAGATACAACTGGCTTTTGAGCAAGGGTGACCTATAGTGGCTTAGTGGTTAAGACACTGAACTTGACTACTGGAAGTTGAATACGACTGGCTTTGGAGCAAAGGCAACCTTTACCTTTACTATATGATGCAATTACACCTCATTTTTCTTCCTTGCAGAAACCTGCCATGCATTTAAGACTAAAAGCAAGTTTGGCCCAAGGCATTTTGCTACCTGAGGCAAAGGCAAACCTGGCACCCCCAGCTTCTTTCACAGAGAGAAGTGGAAGGTGCTGGCCTTGACTGAGAGATGGCAACTGAAGAAAGATTACCTAGTAGCTGAGGATTTGAACCTCTTCTTTCACAGTCTATGAGAAGGAAGATGTTAACGCTCAGTAGAGGGGTGGATTATTAAGTCTAAAATTACCTAACTATATTATTGTTTCCAGATCTCTTTCATATACAGTACAGTGGATAATTGTCTGCCTATTAGTTTGCTGTTAAATTAGGTGTTTGTGTTCTTAGATAACCACATGTGTCATTGAAGACTAATCGTAGAGAGAAGATGAAATGTAACTTTTCCCCTTTCTTTTTCCCCCTTGGCAAAAATACTTAGTGAAGGTTTTCTTTCTGCTAATACTGAAAAACAAGCGACATGGATTCTTCCTGTCTGACAGAATCAACCCAAGCTATAGCGTTACAATATCAGAACAGGTTTCTGCCCCATATAGCTTGCTATCCACTAGGCACGTGCTCAGTCTTTAGGTAAATGTGCAAAAATGAACCGCAGGAGGGGCATTTGCTTGATTCCAAGGTGATGACAGAGCAGAGGAAAGAACCCCTGAATGAAGCAATAGCACAACAAATCCTTCATATCAGTATTTGCAAGGTTAAACCAGTGGTAAAAGATTTGAACTGAAGAATGACTAATCAAGGTGTCAAAGAAGAAGGCACCAACTTCAATAAAGCCCAAGATCTCTCCTGGACTGTCCACTCTTGGAGGGGCTAGGGAGGACTCGGACCATAGCTACTACGTGGTACATACAGCAGCTCTGCCAACCACTTAACAAAGCTGAAGGGCAAAGAGAAAGACCTGAGTTGGTGTTTAGACCATCGTTTTCTTTGTTCTCTCACTCAGCTTAATTTCCTCTACTGAAGTATCACACTGGATTGAGTGGGAAGGAGAATGCTTCCTGGACTGGCTCTGAGCAGGTAGATAACACAACAGTGACAGTAGGATTTCCATCCATTCCCCCTCCCCAATCTTTAAAGCTTCATCTCTCCCCCTTTTTTTTTTTGGTATGGTTAGGCAAACAACAATTCTTCCCACTAGCCTGTCACAGGGTGGGTAGGAAAGCTAGCCTACTTCTACCAGCCTCTTTTGAGTTCCTATCTACCTGTCTATCTACCTATCCCTGAAGTTGACAGTGCTGCCTAGCTTTTCTCATCTCAGATATTTGACATTTGGGAGTTTTTAAAACAATAATAACACAAAGATCTGGATAATGTCAATGGACCCTCCGATGGAGAGTGTCATGTAGTTTGGTATCAGTGTACAGGTACATGACTTGTAATGTAGGTACTGGAAGGATTTTAGGGATTTCATTCACACCTACTACCATCAATTCAATATATGGGGAATCCAGTGGGATTTGTTACCCTACCCACAACTTTACAGGTAATATTTTTTAAAAAAGTATCAACATTTGAAGGGGAGGATTAAAAAAGCCTCCCAGCAGAATTCCTGATTGAAGCTCAAAGACATTACAGTGTAAGGTAACATTACCTTAGTGCCAACCTTGTTGACATTCCACTCCTAATGTGTTTCTATGACAACTTTCTGTAGAAATGTGACTCTCTTATGACATGAAGGTTACTCATATGATATCCTCATACTTGCATTGGATTTTCAACAAACAGAAATCCATTTGAGGATGCGCAGTGGAACATTGCCATCTGCTGGGCATCTACATTTGGTAGAATCTACTTATTTTGCCGTATTTGAATACAGTATGGGCGGTCATCATTGCGATCACCTATGAAGCTTGTCCTAAGACTATAATGCAGTGGCCTTTCATCTGCCTTCTGCATCATATGACTGATCCAGTTCTGCAAATCACTTTTTGGTCTTGAGCCCTTTTGGCACACAAAGTCCTCCTGAGCCCCAGGCCAGTTTTGATGAAGCTGCTGCCCTCCATCAAGATGGATTCAAGTGGGATTTAATCCACATGGGGACCATCACCCTTCCCTGTGGACTTCGGCACCAGAGGCCGTAAATCCTCAGGGTTGTCGGTTAGTTAACCACCACCTGACACTTGGTGTTGAGTCGCTGGCAGTATGGTCTACTCTATTTATTGTTTATTTATTATTTATTTAGTGAATGTATATACTGTCCATCTGGGTGTTATCCCACTCTGGGTGCTGAACAAACAGAGAATAAATGAGAACAATACAAATCAAAACCCACCACCAACAAATACATCATTAACTAAAAAGGTTTCCCTTGCTTGAAAGCCAGTCATAGCCGACTCTAAGGTTTAGTGTTCATCTCTTTTTCAAAGCCGAAGAGTCAGTACTGTCTGCTTCTGCAGACGTTTCTGTGGTCATGTGGCAGGCATGATTATATAAAATAAAATAAAATAATTGGCAACAGAGGACATCGAAACTGAACCTAAATGGCTAATCTATTGATAAAGGAACAACGTCCTGAAAGGCCTCCTTGAACAGGAATGTTTTAAGTTGTTTTTTAAAGGTAGCCAGTGATGGGGCCTGCCACAGCTCCACTGGTAATGTAGCATTTGGTGTTTTTAATCTTTTTTAGATTTTAATTCTAGATTTTAACAGTTTTACGGTTTTTAGGTAATATTTGTGTCTTATTGTCATGTTGTTGTTGCTTTTTAATTACTTGTAAACCGCCCTGAGTCACTTCGGTGAGAAGGGCGGTGAAGAAATACGAATAAATAAAATAAATAATAAATAAATTCCACAGTGTGGGTGCCACCACTGAGAAGGTTCTATTTCTGGTTAAAGACTTCTGAGCCATCCTTGGTGTTGGCACCTGAAGTGCGCCGACTGTGATGCAAAGAGTTCTGAGGGAGAGATGCTCTGACAGATAGCAAGGTTCCAAACTGTATAGGGCCTTGTATGATAACATTAACAATTTGAATCTGACACAGTAGGCAACAGGTAACCAGTGCAGACCTGCCAAGGCTGGGGAAATATGATTGAATTTCTTTACACCTGTCACCAGCCTAGCTGCTGCATTCTGGACCCACTGTAATCTCTGTATCAAACACAAGGGCAGCCATGTAGAGAGCATTACAGTAGTCAATCCGTGAGATTACCAATGAATGGGTCAGTGTTATTAGAGACTGCCTGTCAGAAGAGTAGCATGCCTTGGCGGGGCCCCGTATAAAAATTTGTTTGGGGGCCCTTAGGAAGGGTAAAGATTTGTTTTGCTTACGCACGTTGGGGGCCCCCGTGGACCGGGGGCCTGGTATAATTGATACGGCAGATACGGCGGTAGCTATGCCTCTGCTGCCTGTTCAAGTAGGGGCGTAACCGCGGAATCTGCTGAAGCTGGGGAAAGAAGCAGCTCTGGACACTGTCACTATCTGTTGTTCCAATCAGAGCAGTGGGTCCATAATGATCCCCAGATTGCGGACCTGGTCCCTAGGAGTACGAGTATTACCATAGCAGGATGACCTGGACAGACTGTTAGGTTGAGTCTATGTACCCAGAAAGGGGACCTTCAGATGTTTTCGCTTCAACTGCAATGATAAGAGTTGATGTTCAGAATAACCGGAAGGCCAGACGTTTCCCACTCCTGTCCTAAAGGTACCAAGAAAAGGATATCTTTGTTCTTGACTGTGGGCTGTTGCATCCATTTTTTAAGATTCTTTTGAAAATATATTCCAAGACTATCTCTTTCAGCATCACCTGCTGCTATCACCTTGGCCATGCCTTGGACTCTTCCCTTCTGTCCTCATGCAGCTTTTTAAAAAGTGTGTGTGTTTGTATGTAATGTGTTTGTTTGTTCATTTCTCTTTTGTTTAGATCAGTGTTGCCCAAACTAAGGGCCGGGTGCCAGGTGCGGCCCCCGATGCCAATTCATCTAGCCCACAAAGCCCTCGTCGCTCCTGGAAGCGGAAGTAAAACGCGCGCATACGAGCGCGTTTTACTTCCGCTTCCAAGAGTGACATGGGCTTCGCAGGTCGGATGAATTAGCATCGGGGCCACACCCAGCACCCGGCCCTTAGTGACCAGCTCCCTGAACCACATGATCGGCCCATGGTCCAAAAAGTTTGGGTACCCCTGGTTTAGATACTGCTGGGGAATGAGGACCTCTGCCTATCTTAGACCAACTTGGATTCTATCCTGACCCTGGCTTGAGGAAAACTGCTACATTTTACTCCACTCCTTTTTGTGCAACTGATCTTGCAAACGATTGTGCAAGCAACGTCACAACCAGTGTAAGATTGGATGTACAAGGAGCCTATCAAAGTGTAGAGAATGCTTATGCAATCACCTTTCCACAGTACTGTAAAACAAAAGGAAATTGTCCCCTATTTTTAGGTCATTGTTCTATTCTCTGCCTCACCTGTGCTTTCCATCACTTGCAGAGTTGTAGTGGCCCTCAGTTTTAAGCTCTCTACCTCTTTTAAACAATTTAGGTTCACATGAACATGATACTGAAAAGACAACCATCTTTCATAGGAGATGAATCAATAGGGGTTGCCTTTTTTATTTCCTCTTCCTCTGAAGTTAGGTGGCTGGCCTAACAGATGCTTTTCAGGTTGTGGCACTCTTTGAAGAATGTCTTTACCCACACTTACTCACTGGGTGTTCTTCCTGCTCTATCCTAATACATTCCTACCCAACAATCTCCACACTGCCAGCCTCAACATTCCCCAAAGGGTGTTTTTCACCTTAACTTACAACCAGTGTCAAACATCATAACCAGTGGAACTGGAGGAGCTGTTGACTGAAAAAGTGAGATTCCCAAGCTCTGTTGCTAGAACATCCATGATATGCCACCATTCCCTCACCTGGATTCTTCTTCAAAACCAACCATTCTCCAAGGTCAAGAGCCTATTTCTACATACATATTCCTCATACAGTACTTTTTTTGGATTGTCTCAAGACAATCAAGAAGCGGTTCATTATTGCCTCCTATGATTCCATCTTTCAAGAGCAGAGTAGGGCTGACAATGGAAGAATACATCAGCAACCATTACATCTTAGGACAGTGATGGCTAACCTTGGCACTCCTGCTGATCAGGGCTTCTAAGAATTGAAATTCAAGAACACCTGAGTTCCAAGGTTAGCCATCATTGTCTTAGGGTCACCACAATTAGAAACAACTTGACCAACCATACTTGTTTAAAAAAAACAGACTGATAAGCATAGCTTTAGATCTTCTGGGAGAAGAGGTAACTATTCGACTTAGGATATTTTTCCACCCTGGGTAATAGATGAACTTCTAGTTCAACCTGTGGCTCACAGGCTTGATGCAGCCCATGGTGCCATTTCATGCTGCCCACCTCCACCTCCTCCACACCAGGAAGTGCCATGTGGTGGAGGAAGGGCAAAATGGCCATTGGGCCACAAAACTGTCTGAGGGAGCATAACCCTGGCTTTAAAAGCTTGAGAACTCCTGTTCTAGTTAAATGCAGTTTTCCAGCCAGCCTCCCTTTTTGCTTGATGAAAGAGCACCATCTACTGACTTTTGTAAGAAAAAACTGTGTCTCTTAATTACAGTATTCCAATGTTAAATTGTTTGTGCCAGTGTCTGTCTGAGTGGTCAAAGAAAGGCACCTGTTAAAGAAAAAGCTCATTTTCTTGAGCTGTCATTGTTTATTTATTTATTTATTTATTTATTACTCGTATTTGCTACCCCGCTCCAATCGGGCAAGCCCGACTCTGAGCGGCTTACAGATCAAAATATAGTCATCTTAAAACTTAATGTTAAAACTTTAAAAATTCATAAAAGCATTAAAATCACACCAAAAATTGTTGTCTCCTCCTCCTCCTTGTGCTGTATCTGATTCTGAATATTGGCCATCATCATGATGATCAGTCATGAAGATTTTCCTGGGAACAATGAATCCATCTTGATGGAGTGGTCTCCTTTTGCAGTGGTCTCCTTTTGTCTTCTGTATCGCAACATGAACACATGTACCACTGATCCAGTTCCACAACTCATTTTCTGGTCATGAGCCCTTTTGGCACACAAAGCCCTCATCACCTCAGGCCAGTATTGATGAAGCTGCTGTCCTCCATCAAGATGGATTCAAGTGGGATTTAATCTACTTGGGGGCCATCAACCTTCCATATAGAATTCACCAACCAAGCTGTTTAGTCCTCATGGTTGTTTGGTTAGTTCACTGCCACCTGGTGATAGACATTGAGTCGCTGGCTGTATGGTTTACTTTATTGCCATAGCAGGATAATCTGGCCAGACTTCAGTTTATCTTTTGTAAAACTGAACTTTAAAATCAGACTAAAACTGAACTTTAAAAACAATCCTTTAAAGACCTTCTACCCCTAAGTTAACTAAACTTTTTCTCTTCTTCCTTTTCTGCTGAAATGCCGTTGCCACTAAAATTGCATTTAGATTTTATACCTTATTGTTTTATTGCTCTGTTGTTATGTATTTGTCTTACTTTTATATATTATCTTTGATAGATGTTTTATCTTTAAAAAAATTAAACCGCCCAGAGTGACTGATACAGTCAGATATCAGTCAGGTTATTTTTCCAGATACAAACAGAAATAATAAATAAATAAGTTTTTCACCGGGTCCTTTGTAATCTTAGGTCTTATACTATAAGCCCCAAGACCAAGGGCTCATATAAAACCATTAAGGTAAAGGTAAAGGTCACCCTTGCTTGTAAGTCAGTCATATACTATTCTAGGGTTCAGTGCTCATCTCTGTTTACAGCCAAAGAGCCAGCGCTGTCTGTGCCTGCAGACTTTTCCTTGATCATGTGACAGGCATGACTAGATGCCTCTGCAGCAGAAGTGTGCAGTTGCACCTGGAGCAAAGTGCTGCAAGTCCAAGCAGCACACCTGATCAAGGTAAAACCCAAGGAAGACATAACCTGGCAGGAAGTTCTACCCACATTTGCATACAAACCTAACACAAAAACGACAGCGCAAAGGAATTTCTGGCACCAACCTTCCTGAACGTGGCCTCCTTGGGGCATGTTGGACGACAACTCTTCTCATTCTCCACTTGTGTGGCTTTTGGGAGTTGTAGGTTAATACAGCTGGAAGGCAGCAGATAGGAAAAGGCTGTCAAATACCATTAGCCCCCCTCCCCTCTGAAAGGCAGACAGAGACTGGGTTTCACATACAGCATCTACAATTTACTCATTAGCAGATGTGTAATGCCAGAATTTTATTTTGCACCCATTAAACCAGGGATGCCCAAACTTTTTGGACAATGGACTAGTCATGTGGTTCAGTAGGCCAGTCACATGGTTCCTCCCACCAGAAGCGGAAATAAAACGCACCTTGCAATCTGTTTTGCAACAGATATATTTTGCAACAGGATGAGATTTTAGGTTGCCATTTTCTCTGCTTAAACCAGGGGTGCCCAAACTACAGCCCATGGGCTGGATCTGGCCCCAAATGCCAATTCATCCGGCCCATGCCACCCTTGTTGCTCCCAGAAGTGGAAGTAAAATGCGCCTGAATGGGCACGTTTTACTTCCACTTCTGGGAGCGACAAGGGTGGCATGGACTGGATGAATTGGCATTTGGGGCCAGATCTGGCCCATGGGCTGTAGTTTGGGCATCCCTGCACTAAACATTTACTACTCAGCAGAACCCAACTTCACAGCAATCAAACTAACCCCTATCAGGAATCTTCTGTTATTACTATTGTAAATAGCCACACTGATCTTATGTTATTGCTGGTTGTAAATAGCACATTGATTTGCACACTTACCTGTTATGCCAACTAACCATGGTGTGTCTCTGTACTTGATATGTATTAAATGATACCATTAAGTCTCACTCAATGTCTGACAAAGTGGACTTGATCCACAAAAGCTAACATTAAAATACAGGAGTTAGCTTTTAAGGTGCCACAGTGGTTTTTGCCTCTCTTTTTTTGCTTTCTTTACTCTTTGATATTCTTGCACAGATTAACACAGCTATCATTTCAAAAAGAGACTTGTTCGATATCTATATGTGTGAAATCTCCGGTGTCATCCTAAACTGCCTGCATATGTGTACAGCACCCCCATGTGGTAAAACTGTTGAATTTCCAGTCGCGAGTTCTTCAATACAGTACAGTACAGTACAGTACTTCAATCAAATCAAATCAAACTTTAGTGTGGTCGATGACCAGTGCAGTAAAAAGGGTTTAAGTGCATGAAATACCATCAAAATGCACCACCACAAACACATTTGTTTGACTCAAAACAAAATAGAATAAAATCAGTTTTTAAAATGTATGGTACATTAGGGACAGGTATCTGGTCTAAAAAGAATAAAATAGCACATAAAACAGTTTACAAGTTATAGTTACAGTTATAAAATAAGGATAAATATATATATATATGCACATAGTGGATATAATTACATCAATAGGATATAAATTAGAATTACTAGTTCAAAATAACAATCATTATAGTTAGTTTTTAACCTGTCCTCACTGTAGCTGGTTCTCTCTAATGCTTTGTACCCTGGTTGCCCTCCAGGCAAATCTGGCAACAGCGGCCATCAGGTCAGTGGTTCTGTCTGAGAACATGGTTCTAAACATATGATTATTCAACTCAATCTGAGGGAAGGCAGCAATGAGGTCACGTCTAAGGTTATCATAAAACTGGCATTCTAGGAGTACGTGTTCAGATGTCTCCATCTTCCCAGCCTGACAGATACAAAAGCGCTCCTGAACAGGAACTTTCTTAAATAACCCCTCTCTGAATATGGATGGTAACATGTTAAAACACAAAAGTGTGTATGATCTCCAATGCTCTGGGTTACTTAAGCTGGATAAGTAAGGTAAGGGCCTCATATTATTAGGTGGGGGCATTTCAAAGAACAGACTGTTTGTTTTATTTAAATCATGTTGGTGATGGATTCCCAATGTCCTTTGTTTTATTGTCTCTTTGAGAGGCTGTAAGAAGCCAGTTTTTCTTCGAGAATAATTACCTTCAATACTTGAATTTTGCTGGGTTGGTCATTGAAGTAACTCGGTTTCCTGTTCAAATGCAATTTTTGTTAAGCTGGTAAACAGTGTTCTGTGCACTCCGGTGTCTAGTCTTGCCTACCACATGACCACGGAAACATCTGGAGAAGCAGACAGTGCTGGTTCTTTGTCTAGGTAACAAAGATGAGCACTGAGCCCTAGAGTCAGATATGGCTGGCTTTTAAGCAAGGGTTACCTTTACCTTTACCTAAGCTTTGGTAACCAGGTCCCATCTTATCCTACTTCTCCTGAGCTTAGTTGGCTGGCTGTGGTGCCACTATGTCCTTACCACTTGGGATCCAATGACTTGTGGCTTGATAGCAGAGAAGATACCTTTGAGGCAGATGGTTCTTGGTCCTTTTCCTCTTCAGTTAAGACAAGGAAAGAATCCTACCTAAATCCCTAGAGCAGGGGTTATCAACTTTCTTGTGCCACAGGCTGGACCATGTCCCCTCAGACTGCTAAATGGACTAGACACGTGATTTCCCCCCCACACCATAAACACTGCCATAAGCTGCAGCAGCTGCAGGCGTGGGTGCATTTATGCAGGTGCAGGCAGGTTTATGGCTGTCAGATGATTTGCCACCATGGTGTGGGTCTGACCCATGGGCTGTAGGTTGTGAATCCATGCCCTAGACTCTAGAGTAACAGTACCAGCCGCTATATCTTGAGCAAGGCAATGTTGGCCTTCCAGATGTGTTTTTTAAATTTGCAGATGAAGGATGGTCAGTGGTGAGTATGAGAGCTGTTCCAAACATCTGGGAAGATAAAGTTTTCCCCATCTCTTTATAGGTCAATCATGAGCTAGAGAGACCAGTAGTCTGAGTCTGCAGAAGACTTTTGGATATCCAACTAAGTCAAAACTCCACTACCTAGCAAACATGAGTGCAGAGAGTGTCCAAGTCTTAGCTATCTCCCTGGTTCCTAAGCTTGGAAAAGATACCTTTCTATGGCTGAAGAGGATTTGGAGTTTTATATATAGAGGGAATATATAAATCCCTATCATTTCTAAGCTCTGGTTATGACCAGCATCTAAATCAGGGGTTCGCAACCTTCTTGTGCCACGGGCCGGACCACGCCCCCTCAGACAGATATGTGAGTCGGAGGCGTGGTTCCTCCCACCACTTCAGGTACTTCCAGTGGCATCAGGTGGATTCATGGTGCATTTTTGCCACATGCCACTTCCTGGGGCAGTGGAGGTGGCGGGAGTGAGGACGGCATGTTTTTGCCCCATTTTTGGTGCATGTTTAGTGCTTCCGGCACTTCCAGTGGCGGCACCAGGGTCCTCACCATGAGCCAGATTAATTGGTGCCATGGGCTAGATTAGACCTGTGGGCCATAGGTTGCGAATCCCTGATCTAAATGGACCACAGAACATAATGGACAAAATCCTCTTGCATAGCTACGCAAATGGCATGACCCTTGGAGGTAAATTGCCTCAAGTTAAGAAATCACCATAGACATGACAATTCAGTAGGCACTATAACTAGGCAAAAGGATTTGGAGGAAAGGGGATTTGAACCATTGTTGCTAAAGTCTCTCCCCATAAAGATGTAAGCTGCACAAACAAAGCTGTTGCATTTACTTTTTATTTTCCTGTTTTAATTGTTGGGAATAGAGTACCAATGTAAATAATGCTAACAACTAACCAAATCTAACTTCTTTCTTTTTTAAACAGATAGTAATCCTTTACATACTTATTTAGAATTAAGTTTGTTTGTTATTCTTTAGAACATGTTGCCACTTTTCACAGAAAAAGGTTGCAGAGTATATGTTCAGAGACAGACAGCAGATAACTGAAATATAGCAAACCCTCTATTTTACCTTAGAAACTGTGGTGGCTTAGTGGTTTAGACGCTGAACTTGACAACTGGAAGGTTGGCATATCAGCAGTTCAAGACCTGAATGCTGCATGACAGAGTGAGCTCTTGTCTCTGTTCCAGCTCCTGTCAACCTAGCAGTTCAAAAGCAAGAGATTGCAAGTAGAGAAATAGGCACCACTTTGGTGGGAAGGTAACAGCATTCCGTGTACTCCGGTGTCTAATCATGCTTGCCACATGACAACGAAAGGGTCTGCAGATGCAAACAGCGCTGGCTCTTTGGCTGTAAATGGAGATGAGCACCGAACCCTGGAGCTGGATACAACTAACTTTCTAGCTAGGGAGACCTTCACCTTTACCTATATTTTACCTTGCAGACAGTGGCCTCTAGTGGCCAGTTCTGGTAATGTGCCATAGAAATACAGTACTGTACTGTACTGTACTGTATATATAAAATCCCAAAAATATTTTGTTATTAAAAATAATGAAATCCCAAATATGGCAGCAACATGTTAAGAGTGAAAAAAGTGTACAGCAGTTTAACTGAAATTTAAGCTAAGGCTAATTGGCTACAGGGATAAGATTTTGAAAAGCATCCTTAAATAGTGTGGTCTTTTAGTTTTTTGATTTTTAAATATATATCCTGGGATAAGGCCTGGCACAGCTGCACTGGTAAGGTGTTCCACAGTATGGGTGATGCCATACAGAAGGCTTGTTTCTTCATTAAGGTCTTCCATTGCCATATTATTTAATTAATTAATTTATTTATTTTATTTTTTTGCATCAGCACCCGGAGGTGCACCGTTTTACATGACCGGGTGATGTGGGTAGACGATCTTTGGGGGAATTTCTTCTCCCCACTTATCAGCCTGGCTACTGCATTCTGGACCTGCCGTAATATTTGTATCGGGGTCAAGGGCATCCCCACCTTGAGAGCATTACAGTAGTCAATTCTTGAGAGAACCAATGCAGTAGTAGATTCTGTAGGGATTATGAGAGCTGAAGATCGAGAACCATTGCCTTAGAGCAGGGGTGTCCAAACTACGGCCTGTGGGCTGGATCCAGCCCACGGCACCAAACCATCCAGCCCATAGTGCCCTGCTGCTAACGGAAGCAGATGCACCCTGCTCATACAAAAACACCTTCGTGCATACACAAACACTGCCACAAATGCAGCTGTCGTAAACATTTTTTTGGAATAGTAGCTGTGTTAGCCTGTGGTTCAGGCATATCAAAAAACAAAACAAAACAAAATAAACAAAATAAAATAAAAAAACACTGTAGCACTTTACAGCCGCGGGTGTATTTACAGCAGTGTTCTGTGCATGTGCTAGCGTCTTTTATTTTCACTTCCAGTGGGAGAAACCACATGACCAGCACAATCAGCTGTCCAAGGTATGTGGTCAGGCCTGCAGTGCAAACAGTTTGGCCCACCCCAGCTTTAGTGGCTACTGGGTTCTAATTTTTTAAAAAATATCTCATTTATCCAGTGAGTAAATGGCTTTTTAACTGGCTGATTAACTTAATTTTGAACTCTGTTAGCTAGCTAATGATTTAGGTTTGCTCCATTTTAATATTACAGTATTTGTTGTAAAGGGAGTAGTACTTTAGATAATCTTTGGGGTTTTTTTTAGGGTAGTTAACACTTTTTTGTTCAAATAAAATTTTGGGTCTTTGGCCAATTATTATGCATGCATAGACCAAAATCCTATTGCCAATTTATGTTTTCCTAAGGAAAACCATATAAACCTTGATAGCAAAATGCCCCTCAAGGTGCTAGTTGTGCTCCTGGGTACACATCTAATTGGGCACACACCCAGGGGGACACAATCAGCACCTCATTGGACTGCGGCGGCTTAGTGGTGAAGCAACTCACCTTGGTAGCTGGAAGGTCGGCGCTGGTGGCTGGAATCTGGCCCATGGGCCTTAGGTTGGGACCCTCTGCTTTAGTCATATACATTTGAAGTTCTTTTGACAAACTACTTTAATTGGTAATATGGGGCATTAATTTAATGGAGAATTTACTGCAGTTCCACAGTAGTAATGTTACCGTAATTGATGCCCTTTAAATCTAATACTTGTTTTTTTTTTCCCCTCACTTAAGATCAGTCAGGTTTGAGAAGTGGAATTATGGAGGGCAGAAATCGAATTAAGAGAATTATAAACTTGAATGAGAATTCAGTTTAAGAAATTTCTTCTAAATGTTGAACAATAAATGCAGCCAGCCACTAGGAGTCAGGTGTGAACCAGATTGCAAAGTCCTGGAGCAACTTTAGTCAAACATTCTACAGTACAGTACTGTACAGTGCGCTATTTCTATGTACATTTCTCTGCTAAGAAACATAAATGCTAAACAGAATACTGGAGCGTGTTTCTAGGAGACGTTCTTAGTTTACAGAAGTTTTGGCCAGGCCTCTTGAACTTTCCAAGGACACTTTTCAATAGCTGCACACTCCCCAGATTAGCAAGAGTCAACACCCGGTTGTACGTTTTCAACCTGTTGCTGCATATCCAGAAAGATTAGATACAACCTAAGATAATTCTCATTTTGTGCAATCAGCCTCTTGCTGTTTTGGGAAGGAACACTGTGAACAACTTGTCTGAGGAATTTGAAAATCTTGGGAGACCGCCAAGTACTGGTAGATAGGGGAGTTAAGCTGTCTTTCTGAGAATCATACTTAAATAACATTATTTTTTTAATCCATCCCAAGGAGTTCTTTCATGACCCTGAGGTGTTACAGAACACATTACTTTAAGGCAGTAGTCCTCAATATTTGGATATGCAGATATTTTGGACTTCGGATCTCAGGAGCCCCAGTCAAAAATGGCCAGTTTTTAAAAATTTATTTTCTAATTTGTATTGCCGCCCAACTCCGAAGACTCTGGGCAGCTCACAGAAAATAAAACCAGTTGCAGTTTTAAACCAATTAAAAAACCCATTTAAAACTACAGTACTGTACTGACAAAAGTTTAAAAAATTAAAAGATTAAAAGAGAGAGTGTATGTCAAGGGTTCTGAAAGGGAAACCATATTCTGGAATTGCAAAAGCAGAACATTTTCATTGGTTTTTCTTTGCTGCTTTGCTCTCACCTAACACAAACCAGGGGTGTGCTGGACACCTTGGGAGGGTGCTGGACAGGGCTGAGGGGGCGACGACCAAGGGATGGGGGAGTAGGCTGCCCCCAGGAACCACTTGGTTGCCACCCCTCACTTGGTCCACCTGGTGGGCGGCACTTTAGAATAACCCATTGCTCGAAGCTGAAGGCAAGATCTTGGAGCAATGGTTTAATCTAAAGTGCACTGTGCCAGGCAGAAAATAATAATAAAATTATTATTTACACCCCAGGGCGCCAGAGGTGAAGGTGCACCACAATTAATCCATGGCCCAGCCCATGCCTGACACGAATTTGGGTGGGCTGGTGATTCATTTCCCATCACTAGAACCCAAACTTGCCCTCACCAATTCTTGGAAAATTAGAAAAATGGGAAAGAGTCGCCGTTTCTAATTTCTTGAATTCTGGTTATATTTCCATTTTGAGGGTAGAAAGGATCTCCTCAAAGATTATGCTATTTTTGAACCACAATCAGGTGCACCCTGGTAACTGCAACCTTGTGTTGCCAGCTAATCTTTCTCACACTAGGTCAGGTGAAAGCAACAAAAGAATTAACCCACCATGTGTGGTCTAGACAGTGAAGAAAAAGAAGCAGTACAGGACTGCGCTTTATGCCCAAAACACCATATGTGCAGGTTTTGAGGAGGAGAAATGATAATTTTAATTCCCCTGAAATGTGGACAGGGCTGGGGGGGCTGGGGCCCCACCAAAACAGTTACTTTTGGGAAAAGTTCCTTTTTGGATTGCCACTCAAAGCCATGCTGTTTGGGGAAATTCTAGGTCTAATACAGAGGTCCTCAACTTTTTAAAGCAGGGGGCTAGGTCACATGCCCTCAGACAGTTTTGGGGGCCTGATGGCCATTTTGGACTTCCTCCATCACACGGCACTTACGGGTGTGGTGGAGGCAGTGGGGCCCCCACATGAAATGGTGCCATGGGCCACATCTGGCCCATGGGCCGCAGGTTGAGAATCCCTGGTCTAACAGTTCAAAAACTAACTTTTCTAAGCTCTTCTTCCACCTGGAGTGATTTTAGACATGCTGGATTGATAGAGCAATTATTGAGAGATTTAGGACACCTCAACTGGTTAAACTACTTTCTAAATTTAATCAGGGGGTCTTGCCCAAAACTTGCCTTGGAAACAATGCTGGGGAAAACCACTAGAGTGAATAGGTGCTTCTCTTAATCTGTTGCTTTCGCTAAGTGCTAAGCCACTGTTCTGTTCCAAACAGTAGCAGCTAGAGTCATCTATCCACTTGAAGGGATCTGGTCTTGCTCCAGAGGAGGCCTGGCTGCTGTCAGGAAGATCATTTCCAACCAGAGAGCTGGTTCTATTCCAAAAGATGATGGGTGAGCAACTGAGTAAGTTTGGGAGGGGGAGCTAGCAGTCTTCCTGACAGTGGTCATAGCGAGGTGGTGAGACTAGCAAAAACACAACACTGGTCGTTTAATGTGACTTAGATAATTCGGCTGATGTATTCCAGGCTCCTCACTATAAAAATTGGGTTAGAACATGTGGTGGAAGATTCTGGGAACTGTAAACCTTTTTTAAATTGTTTTTTTAAAGCTGTTTTTTTTGGTAGCACAATCAGACCTGTAATTCCACCAGTTGATGCTCTCCAAGGCAAGTTTGATCCCAAACATGGAATCAAAATGTTAGACATCATTCATCCCTCCCACATTTCACATGGCTAAGGCAGTCGTGGGCATCAGCAGGTTCGCACCAGTTCGCCAGAACCAGTAGCAGAAATTCTGGCTGGCCCCGCCTATCCAAGTTTTGAAATAAAGTAGTCCTAATTCAGGTGCAATGCAGGGCTTTTCCCCTGGCCATGCCCACCATACCACGCCCAAAGTGTGGTAGTAATTTTTTTTTGAGCCCACCACTGGGCTAAGGTAACTAGATCACCAACTGAAACTTACTTCAGCATTGGAAATGAGATAATTTTCATTGCAGGAGGTTGGTTCTACAGAGCCCAGGATGAGTTGTGTATGATATACACTTTCTGTCCTCTAACAGCTAGGGCATTTGAGCAACTGGAAAATTACCACTGTTACTATGGTTGCTAAAACCTTTTGGGGCACAACACAAGACCTCAGACTCTTATCCTTCCTTGGATATCCTTGGAGTCATTATTCAGCGTGGAGTCCGTGTGCTGGTAGATGTCACCACAACGACATTCTGCACATGCAAATGGACTTGAGAAATCAAGTCAATTTGCATGTGGTTTTAAGCCATTTATTTATTTATTTGTTCAGATTTATATTGCATATAAATATATTTATATTTTATTCAGATTTATATTGCATATCACCCGCTAGCTAGGTGGAACATGGCGTATGCCCTCCACTTTCACCTTGCCCAAAGGAACCAATGGAGGAAGCTTTGGTGAGTTTTAGTCCCGGTCTAACATCACTGACAAGAGACAGGCAACGCTGCCTAATTAGACCACTCAAGCCACCCGCACCTCAACAAGGCTCTCATCTAGCGGGCTCTTATAATAATGGTAAAGGTCTCTCTTGCTTGAAAGCCAGTTGTGTCTCACTTTAGAGGGCATTGCTCATCTCTGTTTACAGCCCAAGAGCCAGCACTGTCTGCATGGTCATGTGGCAGGCATGACTAGATGCCAGAGTGCACAGAACACTGTTACCTTTCCCACGGAATCAGTATCTATTTATCTACTTGCAATTTTTTGCTTTCAAACTGCTAGGTTGGCAGGAGCTGGGACAGACAATGGGTTATAACTCCATCGCAGAGCCATTGTGTCTCAAACTGCTGACCTGCCAACTTTCTGCCTGTCAAGCTCACCATCTTAGCCACTATGCCACTGTGGAGCCCCCCCCCCCACTCCTATAGCATTTCCTAAAATCAAATCTTGTTATTTTTACTTTCCTCTAGATCAATGTTTCCCAACCTTTGGTTTTTGAACTTCAATTCCTAGAAGCCAAAGTCAATTCCCCAACTGAAGCTTCTGCAAATTGAATTCCATAGGTGGGGCGTGGGCCCCATGTTGGGAACCACTGCTCTACTTACTGCCCCACTTGGTGGGTGGCGGCAGCTCCCTGAAACCATCAATTGCCTAGCCCCCTTCTTGGTGCCAGGGGGTATCATGTAAGCAGAATAGTTTTTTTGTGCCAGGTGAAGTGGGGAGTCCTGGTTTTGTATCCAGCTGTCACATTCCTGGAATTCCAGCTGTGCTGGTGAGGGAAGTCTCCGGAATGTGAGCTTTGCAAATAATGTGTGTTTCTCAAATCATTTTCCATAGCCTGTGTTCACGCATAATGTTTAACTAGGGGTGAAGGGAAGCAGGAGCACTGATGTTAAAGATAGCTTCCAGCTTTCCCTCTCTCCTCCCTGGATTACAGCAATCATTTACTGGTATCTCACCCAAAATTGGTTCTGCATCTGAAAAAGTGAGGGGGGAGAACTGAATCAGGGCCTGTCTGCACAAGGGAATTTGGAGTGGTCTGGTTCACACTTAAATGTTTTGGAATAGTAGCTGTGTTTATTATCTTTAGTGCAATCTATTTTATCTCTCACTTGAATGAACCTTTCTGCCTGATTAATACAAGTTTCTTCTCCTGAGAGAACGGTCCACACTGGCATTTGGATAGCTCCAATTTGTTCCCTATTCAATTGTTGACATTTGCTTTTCAGCTGGCTTCCAAACTGTCAATGGTTTAGTACTGGGTCTTTAGTTCCCCACTATGCCCCATGGGAGAAGAGCCAGTGTGTGTTTTCATGGGCAAGTCCCAGGGTGCCCCCAGAAGAGGCAAAGGTAAAGGTCGCCCTTGCTCAAAAGCTTGTCATATCCAACTCTAGGGTTCAGTGCTCATCCCCATTTATAGTCTGCAGACATTTCTGCGGATATGTGGCAGGCATGACTAGACACTGGAGTGCATGGAATGCTGTTTACCTTCCCACCAAAGGTATCTACTTGCAATTTCTTGCTTCCAAACTGCTAGGTTGGCAGGAGCTGGGACAAACAGACCTTTTATTCATATTATTTGGTGTAACTGGTGAAATCAATGGGTGCAAACTTCTTAGTTCCTGCTCAGAGTACATGGCAGCTTCCCAAAGCTAGCCATGAGGATGATAGGAGCTGTAGTTCATCTCATCTGCATGGCCCAGGCTGAGGAATGTTTGTGTTGAAAAGAGAGGGGGGGGGGACTGGAGTGCTGTGAAAGAGCCATCACTTCCATCAGTTCGGAAACAATTATGGAAATGTGTAGATTCTGCTAAATGGATAAATTAATAGGACCAATTTGCAGCAGAGTAAGCTTGGCAACAGCCAATTAATGTGACAGAGAAATGGATGGATTTTATAGCTTACTTACTGGAATATGCATTGTGGTTGAGTCAGGCTTGGGCTAGAGTCTGTTTTCGTAACCTCTGCTAATGTTTCTCATTGTGTTGTTTTGTTCTTCTCTCTCTCTTCTCTGAAAATATTTTTATTAATGTTCCAGCACATGTTCTGAACAAATAGTCACATCTCTCATATATATATATATGAGTTGGGCAATACCTTTACTGTATAACCAGAAAATTACAAACAAGGTGAGCTTTCAGGACTTCCAGATTTTATTTGTTGTAAAACTCAGAGGACTAGATAGAGGGAAAAACAGAAAGTCCCTAAGCTCACAAAATCTGTTTAGATAATAGCCATAGTGCCTGACAGCAAGGTGCTAGCAATGCATGCTATATATTGCAAAGCATGTGCAAAGTTAGGTGTCACCTTTGGCAGTGGTTCCCAATGTGAGGCCCACACCCCACAGGGGGGCTTCAATTTCCACAAGCCTAAGTCAGTCCATTGGCTGATAAGTGCTTTGGGAAATTGACTTAGGCCAGTGATGGTGAACCTTTTAGAGACTGAGTGCCCAAACTGCAACCCAAAACCCATTTATTTATCGCAATGTGTCAACATAGCAACAGGAGAGGAAGGAAATGCTCCCATTGGGCTGCTGGGCAGAGGGGTGGGGTGAACTTTGTGCTGAGGGAGGGAGGAAGTACTCCCATTGGGCTTCTGAGAAGAGGGGTGGGGCAAACTTTGTGCTGGAGTGACTGCACTGGTGCTCACAAAGAGGGCTCCGGGTGCCACCTCTGGCACGCGTGCCACAGGTTTACCACCACTGACTTAGACAGTTAGGCTTCTGGGAATTGAAATCTGAAAACCAATGGTTGGGAAACACTGACTAGACTGAGTCTCTCCCCACCAGTAGACAAAAGCCAATATCTAAGCTTGTAATGTAAGGCTGGCGTAGCTTAGTGGTTAAGACACTGAGCTTGACAACCAGAAGGTTGGCCAGGCAGCAGTTCAAGACTCCAGTGCTACACAATGGAGTGAGCGCCCCCCCCCCCTTTGTCTCAGTTCCTGCTAGCCTAGCATCATGTCTCATTACTGGCTGGTGGAGGTTGGGCTCCAACAATTTCTGGAATCCCTATCTCTGATCCATAGGAAGATAAGATAATAAGATGCCAGAGACATCACTCCTTCATCTCATCATCATCTTGTCTTTGGGATGACAATTGCCAGGTGAAGGGAGCAAAGCTGATGGTGTTTGTGAAATTGTCTGAAGCCCGGGGGTTCCAACCTGGCTCAGCTCCACCTGGCTCCTTTAGTGTGGGAGCTGCAGCATTGCCAACAAAAAACCAAAAACCAAACACACAACAATAACAGATTGCTGATTTGCAAAACATGTGTATACAGTTTTATATGCATACATGGAGATAATAAAACAAATATATCACTGTGATCGGAATCAGAGATGCCCCACTGCTACTACCAGATTGACTGCTATTCCAGGACTGGTGACTAAAACTTCACTTTCTTACATGGACACAAGGCGAACAGTTATCACACAATTTGTTTTCAAAAGAGAATAGCACTTTCTATTGATAGCTTACTGGCTGCTGTAGGTTCAGAAGGACAGGTTTCACTTACCAGTAACTGTCGTTCTCCGAGTATGTTGTTTGGGGATTCACACTGATGGGTTCTGCGCCTGCGCTGAATCCGGAGCGGAGCTGGAAAGCTGATTGGATAAAGAGTTTTGAATGTGGGACCGCCCACCATGCCCAACCCCTTTAGGCGCCATTTCGCGCTCTCCCCTCAGTTTGATATTAAAGCTGCCCGCTAAGCCTAAGGCCATCTCAGGCCGGCAGCCCTGAGGGGAGGCAGGGTTGGGTTGTGTGAATCCCCAAACAACATACTCGGAGAACGACAGTTACTGGTAAGTGAAACCTGTCCTTCTCCTTCGTGTTGTTTGGGGATGCACACTGATGGGTGACTAACAAGCTCACTTACTTGGATGGTGGGCAGCCGGCGTCCTGAGATGCAGGAGAGCGCGATGTCATCATGGATGGGCGGTCATCAACGAAGAAGATCGGAGACCAGCCGTCAGGATGGACCTGCCCCGTCTGACATCAGGGGCGGACCTTGTGTCAACCCGGTAGTGGGTGATGAAGGTGGAGGACCTGGACCAAGTGGCAGCCTTGCAGATATCCTCCATCGGGATGCCCTCTAGGAATGCAGTGGAGGAAGCCAGTGTCCTGGTGGAGTGAGCCCGGACATGAGGCGGAGGTGGCAGGGATGACATCTGATAGGCCAGGTAAATGGTACCTGAGATCCATTTAGATAGTCTCTGGGCAGACAGAGGCTGTCCCTTAGTCTTGCCACCATAAGCCACAAACAGTTGTTTTGCTCTCCTGAAGGACGCAGTCCTCTGGGTGTAAAACAGCAAGGCCCTCCTGACATCCAACGAGTGCCACACTCTCTCTTGTGGAGACGAGGGATTCAGGAAGAATGCTGGAAGCGTGATGGCTTGGGCCAGGTGAAATTCAGTCAGGACCTTGGGCAGGAATGTCAGATCTGGGTGCAACACTGCCCTGTCGGGGTAGAACTTGAGAAAAGGAGGGTCAGACCGAAGGGCTGCCAGCTCCCCTGCCCGTCGGGCAGAAGTGATAGCTACAAGGAAAGCAGTCTTGTAAGAGACAAACTTAATGTCCACCGAAGCCATGGGTTCAAAAGGTGCCTTCGTGAGTGCGGTGAGCACTGTAGTGAGGGACCACTGAGGGGGTGGTATCTTCACTGGAGGATAGGCGTTGCGTAGCCCTTGAAGGAACCTTTTAACAGTTTTGTCTCTGAAGGCGGAGGACAATACTGAAGAAGGTGGGGCCTTGGCGACCACAGCAGCTAGGTGGACCTTCAATGATGAATGTGCGGATCCCAACTCGGCTAGGTGCAGGAGGTAAGACATGACATCCTGCAGGGATGCGGAGTCCACGGTGCGGTCGCTGGATGCTAGGAAGTCAGTGAAGCGACGGTACTTGGCATCGTAGGACTTCCGTGTGGAAGGTTTCCTGGACAGATCAAGGATCCGTGTTATGTTGGGCGGATAAGCCAGGCCGTCAGGTGTAGGCTCGGCAGATCCGAGTGAAGGATCCGACCGTCTTCCATGCGGAGGAGATTCGGATCGGTGGGTAGGCGGAGACGATCGCAAGCCAGGGTTTGGAGTAGTGGGAACCACGGCTGGCGCGGCCAGGACGGGGCAACCAGGATCGTCCAGGCGTTCTCCGCACGGATCCGTATCAGGACCCGTTGGATGAGAGGGATCGGTGGAAACATGTACAGCAGTTCCTGGTGCCACGGCACCATGAAGGCATCGCCCTCCGATCCGTGGCCGATCCCTGCTCGGGAGCAGTAACGGCGGCACTTGGAGTTGGCCTGTGACGCGAAGACGTCTAGGGTCGGTGTGCCCCACCGTCGGCACAGGCGGTCGAACACTGATTCGTCCAGTTCCCACTCGTGCATTGCCGTCCCTTTGCGGCTCAGGGAGTCTGCATCGGAGTTCAGGGTGCCCTGGATGTGGACACCTATGGGGAACACGTGTACCTTCAGGCACCACTCCCACATCTGGACGGTCAGGTAGAGGAGGGAGAGAGACTTGGTCCCTCCTTGCCGGTTGAGATAGGCTAGTGTCGTGGTGTTGTCCGAGGCGATCTGCACCACACTGCCCGCGATCGACGGTCTGAAGGACCTCATCGCCTTCCACACCGCGAGCAGCTCGAGGAAGTTGATATGGTGGTCGGCTTCCTCGGGCGTCCATATGCCGTGAATCCGTAGTCCGCGGCAGCACGCACCCCATCCGTGGGTGCTCGCGTCGGTGGTGACTTGGATGGACGGTGCGGGAAGGGTGAAGAGTCTCCCCGCGGTCACATTCTGGTCCATTGTCCACCAGTTTAACTGGTCTCGGAGTTCGGGAGTCGGTGTGAGCCACTTCCCGAGGTTGTCGTGGGTGCCGTCGAAGGAGGAGAGGAACCACGACTGGAGCGAGCGCATCTTGAGTTTGGCGTGCGAGACCACCGCCGTGGTCGACGCCATGAGTCCTAGCAAACGGAGGGCGTCCCTCGCACGGACCCGACGTCTGCCCTGGATCCGTGCCACCACTGTGCGGATGTCGAGCAGACGTTTGGTTGGAGCGTAGGCTCTTAGAGCCAGAGAGTCTAGAACGGCTCCGATGTATTCTATTCGTTGAGTGGGGGTCAACTGGGATTTCTTGAAGTTGACCCGCAGACCGAGGCTCTGCATAAGGGCGAGGCAATGTGCAACATCGTCCTTGGCTTTTTGTTGGGTTGGGGAGCAGATCAACCAGTCGTCTATGTACGGGAACACTTGGACGCCTTGCAGTCGCAGATGAGCAGCCACCGGTGCCATGCACTTCGTGAATACCCTCGGAGCGGTGGAGAGGCCGAAGGGTAGGCATGTGTACTGGTAGATGTTGCCGCCCACCTGGAATCGGAGGAAACGACGATGTTCCCTCCTGATGGACACGTGAAAGTAGGCGTCCTTCAGGTCGATGACGGTGAACCAGTCCCCGTGGTTGATCAGCGGGAGGATGGAGTGAAGGGTTACCATCCGGAACTTCCTCGCGTCGATATGCTTGTTGAGAAGACGGAGGTCCAGGATGGGACGTGCCCCCCCGTCTTTTTTGTCCACAAGGAAGTATCGGGAGAAGAACCCTTCGTGAGACTCCGACGCTGCGACCGGCTCTATGGCGCCCTTCTCTAGGAGAGCTGTTAGTTCCTCCTGGAGCGGTGGGGATGGATCGGTGATGCGGATCCGTCCGACAGTAGGGCATCTCTCGAACTCGATCGCGTAGCCAGAGTCTAAGATGGTTAAAACCCATCGGTCTGTGGTGATGGCAGACCACGCCGATAGGTAGTCGGATAGGGGGCGGTAGGGTAGAGTCTCGGTCACGGAAGAGTCAAACACGTTGTTTGCCCTTCCGTTCCGTTCGCTTGCCAGTCTGAGGCCGCTGCTGGTAGCGTGGACGGTTGGGTTGTTGGCGCTGCCGGTAGGGCTGGTACCGGGAGTAGTCCCCTTGCCTCTGTGGCGGGCGAGGTTGATAGGATGGGCCCGCCTGAGACGTCGACGGCTGGTCCTGATGGTAACGGCCGGACCCACGGTGTGGAGGGCGGAGCTGTTTTATCGTGGCGTAGTCCCCTTTCAGCTCTCCCAAGGAGGTGTCGGTCTCCTTGGCGAAGAGGCCCTCGCCATCGAAGGGAAGCTCCTCCACGAGCCGCTTGACATCGTCCTGCAGGTTAGCCGAACGGAGCCAGGCGTGGCGACGGAGCTGGATGGCGGAGGCCAAGTTTTTTGCCTCCGACTCGGTGACGTGGCGGCCGGTGCGGATTTGCTGGAGGGCGAGGTGGTTGCCCTCCATGCAGAGTTTTTCAAAGTCCGCTTGTCGATCAGGTGGCAGCAGGGACTTGAACGACTCCGCTTGCTCCCAGAGTCGACACTGGTAGCCTCCCATGGCCGTCGCGTAGTTGGACGCACGGAAGGACAAGGAGGCATTGGCGTAGAACCTCCTGCCCAGTGCGTCCAGCTTCTTCCCTTCCTGGGTCGACGGGATGGGAGTGCTGCTGATCGGCGTCCGGTGTTGGGAGCCCTTGACCACTCGGGAGTTCGGTGCCAGGTGAATGTGCAGAAAGTTGGAATCGTCCAGCAGTCTGTACATAGAGTCCACTCTGTTGGATACGGAGTGAGAAGAAACCGGCTTCTTCCACACCTCCTTGGCCGCTTTAGCAATCTTAGGGAGCAGTCCGAGGCGGACGGGGACCAACTCCTTGCGGTCGGCCAAGCCGCAGACGACATCCTCACAGTCGTCCAGGGGAGCCTCCGCCCGAATCCCAAGGGTGGATCCGAGACGGGTGATCAGTCCGGTGTAGGTCTTCAGATCCTCCGGCTGGGACCCGTGGACGGCGCCGATGTTGTCGTCCGGGGACTTGTCGACTGCAACCGGCGGTGGCTGATGCTGCTCCTCCTCCTGATCCGACGAATCGGAGTCTCCTGACCGCTCCGAGACGCTGGGCGGTGGCAGGTAGACCTCGGGGTCCGAGTCCGACCAGTACGGCCTGGCGGATCTCGGATCGCTCCCCGGCAAAGGCAGCTGGTACGGAGGGAGAGAGGCCTCCGACCGCGCCTGTTCCACCCTCTGCCGCTTCGGTGCGGGGCCCTCCTCACGGAGCGGTGGTGCCTCCGTGGCTGGTGGTGAGGGCAGAGGGCGCTCCCACGGTGTCGTCTGCGGGACCTGGAGCTCGGCGTGCAGTTTCCGCACCATCGCCTCGATGTACGGGGCGATGAGGCTCAACTGGGGCGGCGGTTCGGTAGCCGGACCAGGAACCACGGAAGGGCTGCGGAGGGAGGAAGACCTGTGCGGTGGTACAGGTGGAGGAGTCTCCGGTGGCGGTGGAGGGCTGTGGGCCCTCTCCGGCGTGGCGTCCCGGGCCTCGGTCGACATCCTACCCGGCGTAGGTGGAGCTGCGACCGGGGCGGATGCTAGGGAGCGTGGCAGCGAAAGGTGAGCCGGTGCCGGGGTCGGAGGAAGAGAAGACGAAGAGCTACGGCGCTTCTTTTTCTCTTTTTTGTCCTTCTTCTTCTTCTCCTGCTCCTTCTTCCGCCTGAACAGTTCAGAGGCCGAAGGCCTGGAAGAAGAAGCGGAGGTTGAAGGAGCAGACGTGGAAGCGGCCTGCTCTGGAGCTGGGGGAGCCAGTGGTGCCAGTGCGGCCTCCATGAGGTAGGCTTGAAGGCGGTACTGGCGGTTCTTGATGGCGGCCTTCGAGAAGCCGCGACAGACTTCGCAGGTCTGGACCTGGTGACTCTCCCCGAGGCAGCGAAGACAACGCACGTGCCCGTCCGAGCTAGGGAACTTTCTCTTGCAGGACGGACACTGCTTGAACGCTGCCGCTGAGGCCATCTACCGAAGTAGATGGCCGAAGAGAAAAAATTATCCCGGCCGGGAGGCCCCGACACGAGATGTTGGGTCTTTTTTTTTTTTTTTTTACCGGCGGCTGAGGGCGAGCCCCAGCCACACGAGGACCAAGGGAACAAGTCCCCTAGTCCGAGAAAAATTGTAAGGTAGGAAAAATTGGAAGATTCTGAGACAATCTCAGTAAAGTACTCACAGCTTTTTTTCCAGGCTCCTGCTTGCGCAGCGGAAAAAAGCAAACTGAGGGGAGAGCGCGAAATGGCGCCTAAAGGGGTTGGGCATGGTGGGCGGTCCCACATTCAAAACTCTTTATCCAATCAGCTTTCCAGCTCCGCTCCGGATTCAGCGCAGGCGCAGAACCCATCAGTGTGCATCCCCAAACAACACGAAGGAGAAGGATTTTTACATTGCTTTGAGGGTCTCATCATCGTCAACCACATCAGCATCAGCCAGTACTTTGCAGCCTCTGCTTTGAAGTGGATGGCTCCCTATCCTTGCTAGATTTTTTTTAAAAGGAGAGAGACATGTTTTCTATGCAATAGAGCTGGTTTGTTGCAACCTTCCGCCCCTACATAGCTCTCCATCTTAACCCAAGAGTGAGTGTTTGGCTTATGCTCACCCAAGGTATGTACAAAACAAGTTGTAATGTATTATACTGTATTCCATTGACCCAGGAAGTACTGGCTGGTTTCTGTTTGGACTAAAAATGTGAATTCTCTGTAGCTGAAATATATTTGTATGCAGGTATTTGGGACAATTTACACAACTTTGACTTTCCACAATGTTCTGACTTGCCCATTTCCCCTTTGCGACTGAGTTAAAATTCTCCAGATTTTAGTGCATTCTTTTGTTCTCCCTTTCTAACAACATTGCTGCCCTCCAGGCATGCTTTCTTCAGGATGGAACTTGCCTGTATCTCCTTTGCCCTAGTTCTGTCTATACCAGGCAAGAAGTAAAGTAACCATTTTCTTGGGTTGAAGGGGTTTGGCAGGGACTGGGATGAGGTTGCCTGCCTGGAGGGAATGAGGAGGGTTAATCACCACTGAGACACATTGATTGGGTTGTGTTGACCTTAAGCAAGGTGTGCAGGTTTTCTTCCTGCAGAGGCAAGACTGAGCCTCAGAACTTGCAGAGCCAGGGACCTGGTATATATCAGGCTGAGTAATGAAAAGAATTCTTTAAGAACCCACAAAGTACTTCTCCTTGGTATTGAATCAGCCATAGATGTTCTTCTACCTATCTTGGATTGCTCGAGGCTAGGGATATGATCCTTGAGATCTCTCTTCGGCTCCAGTGAATTGAATTTTGTAAGCCAGCCGTTGGTTTAATAAAATTTCATTTTGTACTTCTTACAGTACAGGCTGCTTGCCAGCTGTAAACATGCGCTCATTTGAATCGTACCGTGAATTACAGCGTTTACAGCGAGGAACGCTCTTTCTAAAGCATTTCACAAATAAGATGAGAGACATGCTTGTTCCCTTAAAACATAGAAATAAGAAGTCATAGATTTGGAAGGGACCTTAAGGTCACATAGTCCAACCCTCAGCCAATGCAGGAAACCTAGGACTATAACATCCTTGACTGATAGTTATTATTCAGCCTATTCTTGAAAAGTTGTGATGCTGATTATTTTGTAAATAGCCATTCCTTCCTCCTTCCATTCACTGCAATGTAGGAAGAGTCCAACTAGACTTGAATTAATCTATTTACTTTTTTTCCCTTTGAAAAGGAAAAGAGAGATAAACACAATCTTGCAAAACTGCAATTGAAAGCAGATTTTTTTTGTAAAAATTGTGTCTCTATGTGCCTCTATTTGTTCACATATGCATGTGTTGCTATTGGTTTTGTGTGCTGTCAAGCCATCGTCAACACATGGAAACCCTATGAATGGGCAATCTTCAAAATGGCCTGCCCTCAGCTCAGCTCTTGCAAACTCAAGCCTGTGGACTCCCTCAGGGAATCAATTCATCTTACATTTGGTCTTCCTCTTTGCCTGCTGCCGTCATCCTTTCACAACCTTATTGTCTTTTCCAGAGAATCTTGCTTTCTCATGACATGCCCAGAGTGGGACAACCTTAGCATCATCATTCTCACCCCCAGAGTCATTTCAGGTTGAATTTGCTCTTCTTCTTCTGCCATATCCGAATCTGAATACAGTACAGTATAGGCAATCATCATAGTGATCACCTAAGAAGACTGTCCAGTGTCAAGCGGCAGTTAATTAACCTGACAACCCTGAGAACTAACAGTCTGGGGTGCTGAAGTCCACAGGGAAGGGTGATGGTCCCCAAGTGGATTAAATCCCACTGAATCCATCTTTATGAAGGGCAGCAGCTCAGCACCAGAAAGTGACTCACGGAATTGGATCAGTGGTGCAGAAGGCAGATGAAAAGCCACTGTGTTATACTCTCAGGACAGTCTTCATGGCTGATTGCCATGAGGATTGCCAATATTCGGATTCAAATACAGCAGAACAAGAAGGAGGAGGAGGTAGGGAGTAGAGTGGAGTTGCTGGAATCCTGAGCAGAATCACTCCCTGTGGCCTAACAATGATATGCCTCTTGATTTACTGCACGTACAGTATATCCCTGTTCCCTTTGTTTTCCCCCTTCCCTGCTAAACACTCTAGCAAGCTCCTGTCCCTTCCATATGATTATAAATCCAGCTCAGCGAGGAACATTTGAGCTCTCTAGCTTAAATAAATATTCCAGAAGGTTAGATATATGGGAGACCGTTCTGGGTCTACAAAAGCCAAGCCAAACCAGTTCAGCAGCTGCAGACAACGCTTGGCTTCCAACAGCTCTTCAGAAAGAGTTGGAGTACTGCTTTTAAGCCAAGATCTCTGGAAGGTTCCTTTTTATTTTTATTTTTTGGAAGACTGTTTATGTCCTACCTCTGGTTTAAGATGGCAATGTATGCCCCTTTGCTTCAAAACAACAGAAGCCAATGTTGCTGCATTTGAACATGTTGTAATTATGGAGTCTCCCCAAGATGTATGGAACCTCCTTCAGGACCCAGGAAGGCCCAGCAACACTGCTTAATTAATGCACATACACTGAATATTCTTTCTGTTGAGGTATGTGTCCTACTTCTTCACGACGGCCTACTCTACCACTCACCATGGCATAAAATTTGACCTTCAGTTCTTAGAGGCTATGCAGTATAACCCAGTTTTTCTTCTAGACTAGTTGATGCTACCAGGTTTTGATATGACTCCAGAGGTGAAGTGTATGTCTGGGAACGTGCATAGCTCAGTACAACATTTCAGAAAGTTGACTGCTTTTTCTGTAAAGAGTATCTCCTGAGGCAGCCATTTTGTGAAGGAGCATGCTCTCCTCATTGCAACTATTTCTTCCATGGCACCCACAACAAGTTCCACAAATGATAAATATACCCAACAGCTGAAGAAGCTCCGAGGTTCCCACAGTACCAAATGTGGAGACAAATGTGCATGTATATCCAGCTATGGGAATTCAGTGCACAAGCCTCTGCCATACCCTATGGAAGGACCTCTTGCACTCATAAGCCTGCATGTTATGGTCATCTTTCTGTATAGACAGGCCAATACATGTCCTTCTAAGGTTGGCATGGTTTTCCTTGGGTGAACATCTTTTGTACTTACCTTGACTCATAAGGCAGCTTTCCTGGAATTCCTTTCTGTCATATTTCATCATTAAGAAAACGTAGCTCATCTTTTCCCATCGCCAGTTTGTCCCATGGTTGCCTTTCATCTGGGGAAGCTGCATAAACAAAATCCAGATATTTAGGTCCCATAAATATCCTGTAAATATCCAGATGGGAAAGGATAAGAAACAGCTACGGGAGCTGCTTGTTTCTATGCAGAAGGGATAACAGCAGAGAAAGGATGTGTCCCCACCCTAGGAAGACCACTGGAAAATGTCCAAACATAATTAATCAAGGGAGACTGCAGCTGCTGACACCCGGGGTTCACAATCTTTTCAAGCAGGGGGCCAGGTCACGCTTCGAAGTACAGACAGCCATTTTGCCCTGCCTGTGCAATGGGTGTTGCCATTTTGTCCCAACAGCATCAAAGGGATGGTCATTTTGTTTCTCTAATGCCCTTGGAAGGCCACATGAAATGATGCCACAGGCCAGATCTGGCCCCCAAGCCAGCCTTAGGTTGGGAACCCCTGGTTTATACTATCCTGAAAAGTGGAGATTGAGTTGCCAGGGAGAGGTAAACTCCTGGATTGAATCCTGAATCTCATGTTTCGATATTTATGCCCTTTCCAATTTTTCTTCTCCCGTATCTAAGGACAGATGTGAAAATGACAAAATGAAGCCACCTTTTGGTGAGTACATTCTGCAGTTCCTTTAGCCTGACCTTGTGTGAAAAAGATTAGCTGGCAACCCAAGGTTACTGTTACCAGGGTATGGCTGATTGCGGTTCAAAAATTACACAGTCTTTTTCTGTGTACCCATACCATAAAGACTGTCCTGAGAATATAAAGCAGTGGCTTTTCATCTGCTTTCTGCATCGCAGCAAGACAAAAAAAACAAAACAACCCCATACAACTGATCCAGTTCTGTGAGTCACTTTCTGGTCTGAAGCCCTTTTGGCACACAAAGTCCTCCTCAGTACCAGGCCAGTCTTGATGAAGCTGCTTCCCTTCATCAAGATGGATTCAAGTAGGATTTAATCTACTTGTGGACCATCACCGTTCCCTGTGGACTGCTGCACCCTGGGCCATTAGTCCTCAGGGTTAGTCGTCAGGTTAGTTAACTGCCACCTGACACTCGGCATCACTGGCAGTATGTCTACTTTATTACCATGGCAGGATAACTTGGCCAAATCTGGTCCTTTCCAATCAAACAGAGTGATTTGCACCTAGTAACACCAGTTCCAGAAATACCTAGCAGTAACCCCATAACACGTATGAATTGCAGCATGCAGCAGGAGCCGCCTGTACACTAGTTTTTCCTTGATACAGCAGTATCCTACTAGCATTGTTCAGTTGCAGGGAACTCAAATGGGAATGCAACAATGGAATGTTCCTAATTTCCAACTTATTCCATTCCCTGCAAGCTAGACGATTCCTCTTAGGCGTTTGCGGTACTTTTTATCATATATGCATTGGCACTGAAAGCACTGGCAATAAAGAATGATGCTTTGCGCAGAGAAAAATCTCGTTTTCAGTTGCTGGAGTTTCTAGTTTCAAAGAGTCGTGAGTAACAGAGACTTAGCAAAATAAAGTTAACAATTATTTAGCTTTTGTGTTGAGACAGATAGAAAGCACACTAATAACTGATGCTTTTGCCCTCTGTGAGTCACCAATGGGAGATGGTACTCTGGACAGCTACTGCCCAGACAAGGCTAGGTTAGCTGAACTTTTCTGGGAGTAAGGAGATTTTGGTTATATGAGCAATGACATTCCCAATAGCCCATAAAAGGAATGGTTATAATGCATCAGGTTTTTCTGAGACATGCAGAAAATGATAGGTTGAGGTGAGTTCCTGAAGCTAAACTTTTACCTGGTGGGAAAGCCATTTTTCAAACCACTACATTTAAGGCCAACTATAGTAAATATATCATTAGAAACAGTACTCCATTAAGAAGAAAAGACTCTTCATTCTAACACAAACATGTTGCTCCTTTGGCAAATTAGACCACTTTGTAACTGCTCAGCATGGAGATAACATGGTTTAGTATGCTTGTCTGATTGTTCAGGACAGAAATAATTCATGAGAGATATCCCATTATTAGAAGCTATTATTCCTTAGCTATTGAAAATAAAGGTCATCCTTGCTCAAAAGCCAGTCGTATCCGACTCTAGGGTTCAGTCCTCATCTCTGTTTATATCCAGAGAGCCAATGCTGTCTGCATCTGCAGATGTTTCTGTGGACATGTGTCATGCATGAGTAAACACCAGTGTGCACAGAATGCTGTTTACCTTCCCACCGAAATGGTTGCTATTTATCTACTTGCAATTTCTTGCTTTCAAACTGCTAGGTTGACAAGAGCTGGGACAGAGATGGGAGATCGCTCCATTGTGCAGTACTCAAATCTTAAACTGCTGACCTGCATACCTTCCTGTTGTCAAGCTCTGTCTCTTAATCACTAAGCTATCACAGTCCCTTTAGTGATTGAAAGCATCTGAGTACAGTATACACAAATTGACTTGCTTTGATTTGCAGTCAAGTATAACCAAGGATTTCTGTGTAGTCTGACTTGTATCTATGGTTTACCACAATGGCTTCCAACCTTTGAGCTTCCAGAACATTTGAACAACAGCTTTCAGAGTCCCCAACTGTATTGTCTGGGGCTTGAACTCCACAACATCTGGAGGACCAGATGATGTAGTACTGTATTTCCCAGCCTGGCGCTCTCCAGAGGTGCTGGATTACAAAGCCATCAATTGCTAACCAAAAATGTCAAATATCCATATTGTCTGGGAATAATATAACAATCCCATACAAGGAGAGCACAAGGTACAGGAAAGCTGGCATAGATTTCTCAAATTATTCTCAAAGCAAGAGGAGCAACTGTGGCAATGTTTATGTAAATAACATGGATAGATTTTATGCCAGAAGACACAAACCCAGCTGTATTTCCTGTTGTCTTTTGATTTTATTTTTTCTAATTATCTCCCCACCCTTCGATGTTTTCCATTCCTTATCACCAGCACAGCCTGGTAATAGGAAGATGAATCAGCCAGGAAGTTCTGAGATATTGCCACTGAAAGTATGGCAAAGAATCAAAGAGCCCCAACCTACCTCCTAAGGAAGATGTGTAATGATAACTGTGTGCCGTCAAGCCAATTCTGACTTACAGTGATCCTTCTAGGTAGAGAGTACAGTAATACCTCATATAACATTAGAATCGAATAACACGAAAATCGCATAACATTAAGGAATCTGGGGGGAAGAATTGCATCGGATAACATTAAGATCCTATGGGATGCTTCAGATAACAACCGCTAAAGCCTGTGTGGTTACAATGTATCTCTATGGATCCCATAGGATTTTAACATGCATCAAATAACACTAAAAATCGTATAACACCAAGACTTGTGGAACCAGGTTTTAGTGTTATCTGAGGTTTTACTGTACTACAAAGTGGTTCACCATTCCCTTCTTTTAGAGGCATCCTGGAACTGTGCAGCTTGTCCAAGGCTGCACAGAATGGCTTTTCTGGGATGCACAGCAGGGACAATAGGCTCCACAGCCTGAGCTACCCGTCAGCCTTAAGGAAGATTAGTATGGTTAAAGATCTTTCTTGCTCAAAAGCCAGTTGTTTCTGACTCTAGGGGGTAGTGCTGATCCCTGTTTACAGCCAAAGAGCCAGCAATGTCTGGGTCTGCAGATGTTTCCATAATCATGTGGCAGACATGACTAGATGGCAAAGCACATGGAATGCTGTTACCTTTCCCACTGAACAGTACCAACCATATTTTTCAGACCATAAGATGCACCTGACCATAAGACACAATCAGTTTTTAGAGCAGAAAAACAAGAAAAAATATTCTGAACCTTCGGACCATAAGACGCACCCTCATTTCCCCCCACTTTTGGGGAGAAAAAATTGCATCTTATGGTCTGAAAAATACAGTATTTATCAACTTTCAATTTTTTGCTTTCAAACTGCTAGGTTGGTAGAGGCTGGGTCGGAAGACAGGAGCTCACTCTGTCATTCAGTGTTCAGGTCTCAAACTGCTAACTACCCAACTCAGTGTCCTAACCACTAAGCCACAGTAAGCCATAATTTTTGAGTGAAGGTCTGCTGGGGTATAGGCCAGTGGTTCCCAGCATGGGGCCCATGCCCCACAGGGGGACTTCAATTCCCAGAAGTCTAAGTCAGTACATTGGCTGATCAGCGCTTTGGGGAATTTACTTAGGCTTCTGGAATTGAAGTCCAAAAACCAAAGGTTGGGAAACATAGCTCATTGTGGTAAACCATAGATCTGGAAGCATAGGCTGAAGGCATCGTCTTTGCTTAGAATGGGTAGCTGTGCCTTTAATCGACGTACGACAGGCAGACACTCAGCCTACTAAACAGGAACACAATGGCACAATGGTTTTCCTGGATTATTAGTGCCAATTCATGGGCTTTGGCATGTATCCAGATTTGGTCCTGAGCAATTTGTTCCTTATGTAACAGTGGGTACAAGTCAATTTGTGAGCCTCCTGTTGACATGCATGGTGTTCCATTGGCTTGTGTTGGCTGCAACATTTTTGTTTTGTATTGCTAAACATGAACTTTGGAGACATGATAAACCTTGTGGGTAGAGAGTGAAGCTGCCAAATGTTAGAAGCATAGGAGCAAGGTGATACCTGTATTGTATCACTTAAAATATAATAATCAAACACTATGTGAGCTTTCATGAATCAAAAATCATTTCTTCAGACATGCTCTAATTTCTTGTTAATAGTGCAGGAAAATGCTCGAGAGTACCAAATGCGCATGGTAAGATGTTGTGCCAGACTTTGCTTCTTAGATGTGAGTTGGGGGGGGGGGGACAACATAGCTGTTGTTTGGCTATCACAGACCCCCTGCTCTACAAACACACGAAACCAGATACTGTATATGCATAATGCGACCTCACAGATGGCATTTCTTTGAAAAAGCAAATTTCTGTTTGGCCGGAGAAAAGAGCAACACAGAGATGGTGGTGGTGGTTGCATTTCTATACCACCCATTTAGGTGGTATAGTGCACTGGGCTTAAAGCTGGTGCATAAATATCACACAGTTAGCTTTGGAGGTTTTTGTACCAGGCATCTTTAAAGTTGCTTTTTCTTTTAAAGGGTTGAGGTTTAAAACAACATGTGCCTCCTCCAATTCGATTTTTGTGCTCCTGACACACATGGCTGTGTAAATCTACTCTGCTTCACACAGAAGTGAATCTAGCCATTGTGGCTCAGTCTGGACCATGCCTGAATCAGGCTGATATGGTTCTGAATTTGCAATTTTTCCAAATCTGGTACATAGCCCCAACATGTACTATGGCCCATGGAAATACATTTGAACTGTTAAATGTATCACTTTTCAGTGGCAAAGAAAGGCTTACATTAAACCTTAACAGTCTTCAAGGTGCTACTTTTTTAAAAAAAATATTCTCTGATATGCTTGAAACACAGACTAACACAGCTACTATTTTAAAAAATTCAACTCTGCAGGTAAGGTTGCAGAAACCTGCCAGGTGAGACTCTCACTGCCTCTCCATTGTCTCAGATGTACGTTTGAGCCTTATGCAGAGATGTTGGGAGGTGAATGTCTGACCTTCTTTGAGCCAAGAGTATATTCTATTACTGTTCTGTGACATGCTAGTAGTTTGAAATACCAAGAAAAGTGTCACGTGTTCCTTACTTTTTCTGCTCCCCACCTCTTTGCAGAACATCTGAAGCTCAACTGAATAGGAGATGCTTAATTTGCTATAGACCAGGGATTCTCAACCTGCCGCCCACGTGCTGGATGCAGCCCATGGCACCATTTAATGTGGCCCACCACCACCTCCACCACACCAGGAAGTGCCATGTTGTGGGGGGTGGGCAAAATGGCTGTCTGGCCCCCGAAGCTGTCTGAGGGAGCGTAACCCGGCCCCCAGCTTAAAAAGGTTGAGAACACCTGCTATAGACTCTTAATTGTAGGACATGGAGTGTGTCATCGCATAAAGTCATTGAACTGCAACAAATATCAACCCTGATACAGTATTGGTGTTAGTGAGGTATGATAAGAGATGTGATCCATCCGCATCTGGATTGGGCCGGGGGGGGGGGGGTTACCACTTCCACTTCAAGGATTCCTGTATCTTTCAAGCAGTGATGGGATGACACCGGTTCTGACCGGATCCACAGAACCGTTTTAAGGATTTCCGGAGGGCTCTCCGTGGGGGTAAAAACGTTTTTGAGGCGTCCGGATCGGACGCCTCACCGGGAGGAAAATTTAAAAAAAAAATTGGAGCAAGGCAGGGGAAGCCAGCGGGGCTTTTTAGGCACCTCCCCGCCCGTATTTCCTCTCACGCCCCCTTTCCAGCGCCAAAGCTCGCCTGGCGTTGTTTTAAAGGCTTAAAAAACTTCAGGGACGAGACGCGGCGTGGACTCCGCCGGGGGCAAGTTTCCACCTCTCTGTTGTTGTTTTTTTGGGGGGAGGGAGGGGGGGCAGCGGCTTTTGGCGGGAGCCAGGAGGACACCCCGGTTTTTACGCGCGCGCACGCCCACATACACACGAGGCGCCCCCAGTCAAGGGTGGGTGGGTGTGTTTCTGCCCCCCCCAACCCCGGGGCTCTTACGGGGGGGGGAGAAAGAGATGAAGCGTGGCAGTGGTGGTGGTTCCTTGCAAATGAACGGGAAAACCCAGCCAGGGGCGGGAGGCGGGTTGGGAAAGGGGGGGTGAGGGAGGCGGTGAGAGCGCAGCCTGCATGCATGACCCGCCAGCCGCGGCAGTAGCAACGAGGAGGAACCTCCGGGATCTCCGCGTCAGCAGGCAAAGGCAGCCCGATGTGCAACGCTGGGGGGAGGAGGAGGGAGTGCGGGGGAGCTGTGGGAGGGAGGGAGGACGGGCCTCGGCAGGGGGGAGCGCGACGGGCACGCCGGCACCCGCCCGCCTGCCCAGTTGCGTAGGCAGGGGAAACTCCCCCACGTCCCAAGTTTTCTCCCATTTGTTTTGTTTCCCCCTCCGGTGTGTTTTTAAAAAAAGGGTAGCGACTGCTCAAGTGGCTAAGACGCTGACTGGAAGGCGGCAGGGTCAGCCCCTCGAGACCCGAACACTGCAGGGCGGAAGGAGCTCCCGTCTTTGCCCCAGCTCCTGCCAACCTAGCAGTTCGAAAGTAAGACATTGCAAGTAGATAAATAGGGACCACTTCGGTGGGAAAGTCAACAGGGTTCCGTCACGCAGTGATGGGATGTAACAGGTTCTCACCAGTTCCCCGGAACCGGTATCAACTTTCGCCAGTGTCCCGGAGAACCGGTAGCAGCTTTTGGGGGAACCACCTTCAGGGCTTACCTTTTCACTGGTTCCCCCACTGCGCATGCACGCCAAGGGGTGTGTGTGTGTGTGTGTGTGTGTGTGTGTGAGGGATGTGTGTGTGTGTGCTTATTTTCTTTACTTTTTTTGTATTTATTTATTTTTTCTTTGGCCCTGCCCATGATATCATGACATCATGATGTTAGCTCCACCCACACTATGATGACATCACGGTGGGGTAATAAATTTTTTGACATCCCACCACTGCTTTCAAGCCAACTATGTGGGGAAAGATATTGGAAATACAGTAACCTGCTACTTAGCTTTTTGCTTCTTCAACACCCCCCATTCCCTGCTGATTTGGTTAAAACAAAGAAACAAAGGGGGTGGGGGAGCAAAAATCCTAGATTTCCTCCCCCAACATGTAGTCTTATCCTGTCTGCATATGTTTGTTTGCATTATGAAAAGTATTCCTAGGAGGGAGTATTTTATTCTTTTTCAGTAATTAATGGTTCTTCAGTGTTTTGACCTATTTATATAAACAAAACCAAAGATGGGAGCATGGAATAAGGATAGGGTGGGATTTTGATAAACATGCAACTACGGGACTGTGATGGCTGTTGGACTTGAAGACTGGAAGGTTGGAGTTTGATACCCGAGTACTGCACAATGCAGTGAGTTCACATCTCTGTCCCAGCTCCTGCCTACCTAACAGTTCGAAAGCAAGAAATTTTAAGTAGATAAATAGGGACTATTTCAGTGAGAAGGTAAACAGCATTCCGTGCACTCCGGTGGCATGCCAGTGTCTAGTCATGTCTGCCACATGTCCACGGAAATGTCTACAAATGCAGATAGGTCTGGCTCTTTGGCTATAAACAGAGATGAGCACTAAACCCTAGAGTTGGATACGACTGGCTTTCAAACAAGGGTGATCTTTACCTTTATCTTCCAAGACCAACAGAAAGTGGGGGGCACCTATCTGCTTCACCTTGCGCTAGCTGTACACAGCAAAGAGATCTTTACACATGCAAATAGTGATAGTAAAAATATTGCTTAGGGTAAAGGGTCCTGGGATATACAACAGCAATATAAAAACAAACTCACTCTGGTCAACATAAATTTAAAAGTAGAACTACAACTGAAAAAATCCCACAAGGGTTTCATGCAAACAAATAAAAACTAAGAATATAAATATTAGTGTATGTTGTTGACAGTGCATCCAAATGGGTGCCTAAGGAAGCGGATGAAGTTTGAATGTAGACTGAGAATACTGGATAACAGGAGATAAAAATACTGGGTAACAGTAGATAACATTCTGACTCTGGCAGCAGTCTTGAAACATAACAATTGCTTTGTTTCTCTTATAAGCAGTGGTAGGGGACTTTGATCGTTATTTTCTTAAATATTATCTCCATCCCTTTAGACTGTAACCCCTAGAAGTACCGAGTGCCCCCCTGCCAGTCCCTTCCCCTGCACAAGTGATAATGTGTATTACTTCATTTATTTTAACAGGGAGGCCTTCTGCTTTGTGAGGCAGAATGGATTTCTTGGGCAGTAGTGAGCCCCAGGGATTTCAATGCAGAGTTTGAGAGTTTTTTTGTTCTGTTAATTCTGATTTTTCCTTTCTTTCGTGGTGGTGGTGAAGGCAACTCCCACTGGCCATGTTATTTATTTATTTTTATTTATTCAAATTTATTATTCCGCCTCCCTCCGGCGAACCCGACTCTAGGCGGCTTACAACAATACAAAATCTCACAAAAGAAACTAGGCAATCCCATTATAACCCCCCCCCCCCCGATTTGGTTTAAATCAATCAACAAATTCGACTGTAATTAGCACAATATTAAAAATTTTAAAAATTAAAAGATTAAAAGTTTAAAACAGCGAGAAGGGTGGCTGTCCTGAGGATTCTGGGAATTGTAGTCTTGAACAGCAGTTTTTACAAGATCTGCTCCACTGGTTGTTAGGTGACACTATGTTTATCGCAGAACAGATGTCATCATGGGAGAGGTTTTAAAGGTTTAAAAACAATGCAAGTTTTCATGCAGTAGATCGCAGTATCCCTTCTTCCTTCTAATCATGATATTATATAGAACTCATATACCCTTGCCCCCAGTGAAGTAAGATTACCTTATGCAATCTTTTTTTTTTTTTGGGGGGGGGGAGGGTTCTCCACTTTTCTTGCAAGTTGTTTATTTACTCAGATATTCATCCCAGAGCTTGGAAGTAAACTATATGCCAGTGATGGTGAACCTTTTAGAGCCCGAGTGTCCAAACTGCAACCCAAAACCCTCTTATTTATCACAAAGTTCCAACACAGCAACAGGGGAGGAAGGAAATGTTCCCATTGGGCTGCTGGGCAGAGGGGCAAGACAAACTCTGTGCTGGGGGAGGGAGGAAGTACTCCCATTGGGCTACTGGGCAGAGGGGCAAGACAAACTCTGTGCTGATGAAGGGAGGAAGCGCTCCCATTGGGCTGCTGGGCAGGACAAACTGTGTGCTGGGGTGACTGTATGGGTGCCCATAGAGAGGGCTCTGCGTGCCACCTCTGGCACATTTGCCATAGGTTCACCATCACTGCTATATGCAAATAAGATAACTGCACATAACTAGTTACTTTTCAGATAATATGTAACAAATGTTTATAAAATTTTAATCATGATTCTCTACAAATTATAAAGTTGATTTTTAGGTGTAACTAACATTTTGTTAGCTGCAAAAGTTACTTTAAAGAGCATTTGGAAACAAGCGTCAACATTGTTTGAGTTTGCAAGAGGTCAGTGGGCTGGGCATGTGTGCCGCTTCAAAGGTGGCAGGTGGATGAAAGCTATCACAGAATGGATACCACTTGACATAAAGTGAGCAAGGGAAACCTTTACCTTTACCTAAAGCAATCAGATGGGAAGACCAGTTTAGGGCAAAGTTCCCAAGGCCCTTGATAAGACTGGCATGGGATCTGAAACAGTGGAAGAGGTTGCTTCAGTCTGCCACGTCAACCTGATGTGTGAAATATGGATCAACCAAGTAACAAAGTAAGTTGAGAGAGATGTTATTCCAGTCTCTTATCAACCCTATGAAGTAAAGGCTTTTCTGACTTACTTTTTTTTTTTTTTTTTGTAATATTGGCAAAGTGCAATATCAGAATTATCCATTAAAGAGAACGAGAAAATACTTGCCTTTATGTTTCTGGCTTTCCAGCAAGAACAACACAATGTCATCATAATAACATGCAATGCAACTTGGGAGCAGTAAAAGAAGAGTCAAGCTACCTGACCTGTAATAACAAATAATGCAAGAAAATATTTTTTGAAATAACATTACAAGGTCTGGTCTTTCTTGCTTGCTTGCTTGCTTGTTTGCTTGCTTGGTCTCTTTTTTCTCCTTCTGGTTTATGGTGAAACATTTGGGGGAGGAAAAATCAGACCAGGAAGAGAGTAAGTACCTTTGTGTAGGAGGGAGGCAATTAAGTGTTTTAAATTCTCTCCCTATTCTTAAAATCTTTTCTTGATTTATTGTCACTGTACAACCTATAATTAAAGTCAACAAAAGAAAAACAGATTGGATAATATTTGCATTGTATGAATCATTAAATGGATGCTATGTAATAGTTAAGAGAGGCTGTGGTGGTTTAGCAGTTAAGATACTGAGCTTGACAACCAGAAGGCTGGCAGGTCAGCAGCTCAAGACCCAAGTCCTGCGTGATGGAGTGAGCTTCCATTGTCTGCCCCAGCTCCTGCCAATATAGCAGTTCAAAAGCAAGAAATTGCTAGTAGATAAATAGGTACCACTTTGGCAAGAAAGGTAACAGCAGTCTGTGCACTTCAATGTCTAATCACTATAAGTTAGTTTTGACTGGATGATAGGTAACAACAATAAAATGGTTAAGGACATTTACTAAATCACTATTTTAATATATTTTTAAAGGTTAAATTAATTTCACCTCCTTTCATTAGCCTTACAGAGATTAGAATACTGATTTACCTTACAGAATTATTATAAAGCTTGCTCATACAGCACTCCAGACATTAAAAAACAGGTTCTTACTACTGTACTTTCATTTCCCAAAGTGATTTTTAAAAAAATCTCAATTGTTGATTCATTCCACAAAAGGCTTTCTGGCAAAAGTGGGCATTTGCTAAGCAATTTGTATGGCCTTGAATTAACACTGTTTAGCATCCCAGTCTTGGAAAAGTTCCTTAATTAACTCTGAAACGAGCTGCCATACCGGCTCGATGACTCAGTTGGGTCTTATTGGACTTTGCTGTAATTAGTTCTGCTCATTTGATTCAGTAGAATTGAATTGGCATAGGTTCACTGTCCAAATCAAAGCAGAAGAGTTAATAGTTTGGTCAGAGATGGGAGTTGGCAGAAGAAGAAGGCAGATGATAACAGCAGCAAGCCAAAACTAAGTCGGGAATGCAGTGATACCTGTATAAGGCTATCAGATTCAATATTTTAAAAAACAAAACACTAATCTAGATTTTTCTCAGACTTTGAATTGAAACAGATATTTGTTTTAAAATAGTACTCAATGGTAGATGAAAACTGCTCAGAAAGTATACACTATATTATAGGTATATTTTTTTGTTCAGTCACACAGTCAATTCCAACCCTTTGTGACCCTATGGATCATTGCCCACCAGGCACCTCTCTCTTCCACCATCCTCCTCAACCCACCCAGCTCTGTGCCCATTGCATCAACAGTTACTATCTAGCCATCTCATTTTCTGCAGCCCCTTCTTCTTTTCCCATCCACCTTTCTCAGCATCAAGGCTTTCTCAAGCGAATCCTCTCTTCTCATTTGATGTCCAAAGTAACTTCATCTTCAATATTTGACCTTCCAAGGAGCAGTCAGGGTTGACTTCCTCTAAAATCATTCTATTTGTTCTCCTCGTTGTCCAGGGTACTCTCAAAACTCTCCTCCAACACCACATTTCAAAGGCATCTATTCTTCTGCACTCAGCTTTCCAGCACTCACAACCATACATTACCACTGGGAATAATTTGTTGAAAATAAGCAGGCTTGATTGTGATCTGTGGCTGAATAGGCAACTTTTTGGAAACCCTAGGGCAGGGATTCTCAGTCTGTGGCCTGCCAACCTAATGCAGCCCATGGTGTCATTTCAAGTGGCCCACCTCCACCACACCAGGAAGTGCCATGTGGTGGAGGAAGAGCAAAATTGCAGTTCAGCCCCTGAAGCTGCCTGAGGAAGTGTGACCCGGCCCCCGGCTTTAAAAGGTTGAGAACTCCTACACTAGAGCATGAGTTCCCAATCTTTTCAAGCCATGGGCCAGGTCATGCTCTCTCAGTCAGTTTCGAGGGCCGGATGGCTAATTTGCACTGCCTGCACCATGGGGGCAACCATTTTGTCCCAACAACTTCAAACGGATGGCCATTTTGTTTCTTGAATGCCCCTGGAAGGTTGGGGGCCATATGAAATGGCACCGTGGGCCATTAGGTTGGAGACCCCTGCCCTAGAGCAGTGGTTCCCAATGTGGGGCCCATGACCTACAGAGGGACATCAATTGCCATAAACCCAAGACAGTATATTGGCTGATCAGCGCTTTGGGGAATTGACTTAGGCTTCTGGGAATTGACGTCCAAAAACCAAAGGTTGGGAAATACTGCCCTAGAGAGTGCCTACATATACATCCTTGAAAAGAAGAGAAAATATATTGTATTACTGTATTTTTTATATATTAATTGTACTTTTTTGTGGAGTCCTTGTATGGTATGTTTTCTTCTTTTTTCTTCTTATTTTGAAAAATTCATAAATAATTTTTTTTTTAAAAAAAGGAAAGAAGAGCAAAAAATACTTCTGCTTTGCATAAAATTGTACAGGCTAATTTATCTGTTTAGAGGCAAAATTAGAAATATTTGTTTAATATCTGTCTCCTTCCTTTTGACTCTCTGTCCTTCGATAATACTTAGAGTAGACAGTCTTTCAAATGAAAGATAATTTGAAACGGTCCCCTGACAGAAATTACAGGACTTTGGTTGGGCAAGAGGGCATCTGATCACCTTAGAATCCTGTATCCACCACTCTTGAATTCTAGAAGGGCATTCTGCACATGGTCAGGGGTTCTCTTGCTTTATGTGCCAAAACTTACAAAAATCTTTGGTTTTCCTTATTCCTGATAGGTGATAGGTTCCCCCCCCCTTGACACATCTGCACATCCCTGTTCTGTGGGACTTCTACTTAGGGAGGCGGGTGCTGGTGGTGGGAAGTAGGCTTTTGATAAGCCCAGGCACGTCCTTTCCTGGATAAGACTGAGGCTACATCAGCGGAAGAAAGGAAGTGACTCACGCTGGCTACAGGGCTGTGCGTTCTGGACATGCAGTTGACTTTCCTTTTCAGGAGGAAATTTATTCATTGCTGGACATGAAAAGCAAGGTGGGGCACCAGGCACCAAATTGGTGGAGAGGAAAGGAATGAATGGCGGGGGGGGGGGAATCAGAACGGATATTAAAAGAGGTTGTTTGCATTGGTTCATCCTTGCATACCTGCCTTGACAAGTATACTCTACTTTATTAGAAATGCTTCTTACAAATGCAGGCAAGTGTCCAAGAGACGAGACTGAGAAATGTTAACTGTCTGAAGCCAATGAATTTCTCTGTTACTCAGGTGTGATTTCTTCCAGCTTGACCCACCACCACTACTTTTGAAAAGGGAGAGAGTTACCTTTGATTATGGCCAGTACACAGTAATCGCACAGAGGTATTATTAAGGTTATAAACTCCAGCCTAGTCTTCACAGAGAACCAACAGAGAGATAAGCCTGTTCCTGACTGTACTACTTCAGGTGGAGCTTCATGTGCTTCAAACGACTTCAATACCCCTTTCCTCCTCACAAATAGCTCTGCACAAATTTATTTACAGTATTTATTTATTTGTTGCATTTATATCCTGTCCATTTGGGACAGAGGTTCCCAAGCTTTTCAAGCCGGGGGCCCAGGTCACGCTCTGCCTGCATGATGGAGGTGGCCATTTTGTCCCAACAGCTTCAAATGGGCAGCCATTTTGTTTCTCAAATGCCTTTGGAGGGATGGAAGGCCCACATGAAATGGTACTGCGGGCTGGATCCAGCCCCCAGGCCTTAGGTTGGGAACCCCTGATCTGGGATATTCTCCCACTCTGGGTGGCTAACAATACATTTTAAAAATCTATACAGTAAGAAATTAAACAAAAATAATAATAAATAAACTGAATAAATTATAAATAGCAAAACAAATGTAATGCCCCGGTACCACTTTGGTCTTCCATGCATGATACCCATACCACTGATCCAGTTCCATGAGTCACTTTCTGCTCCTGAGCCCTTTTGGCACACAAAGTCCTCCTCGGCCCCAGGTCAGTATTGAGAAAGCTGCTGCTCTCCATCAAGATGGATGGAAGTGGGATTTAATCTGCTTGGGGACCATTACCCTTCCCGGTGAACTTCACCACTCAAGGCTGTTATTCTTCAGGGTTGTTAGGTTAGTTAACCGCCACCTGACACTCGACGTTGACATTCAGAAAGTAGTTAATTATGTTGCTCGAGATGGCTAAGTTTGTGCATTTTTACCTTTTATTCAGTTTCCTATATACAAGTGGTATTATATTATGATTTGGTTTACTGAGCAACCTTCACACCTGTTAATGTTCATTTTAAGTAGGGTTGGGCCAAGACATTTTGTTGCCTGAAGCCAAGGGAAAGAGGAGGTATCCTGCCTAAGGAAGCCCCACACACTGGCAGTTGACTCTTATTTCGCCTTAGGGTTAGGGTTAGGGAGGAAGGAACAGCTGCACAGCACGGCTGGCCATAAGAACGCCACCCATACCACCACCACCACTGGACTTTTCCCTTGGCCCCAGCCTTGAGGGAAGAAGGAACAGCTGCGCAGCACAGCCGACCGTAAGAATGTCACCGGTGCCGCCATACTTTTTCCTTGGCCATTTAGCCTGGAGGGAAGTGGACATATCTGAGTTTTTTGCAATTTATTTTTCTCTCCCCCCCCCCCCGCCGTGTATTGCTTGAAATGTGTATTGTTCTTGAAATGTTTTTTATATTGTGTTGATGTGATACTTTGTAATTGTAATTTGTGATGATCTATTTCTTTGTTAGCCGCCCAGAGTCGCATTGCAAGTGGGGCAGCATTTGTTGTTCAGTTGCACAGTCGATTCCGGCCCTTTGCGACCCCATGGACCACTGTCCGCCAGGCACTTCTGTCCTCCACCATTCCCCTCAACTCACTCAGCTCTGTGCCCATTGTGTCTACAATACCATCTAGCCATCTCATTTTTGGCCGCCCCCCTTCTTCTTTTGCCCTCCACCCTTCCCAGCATCAAGGCTTTCTCAAGCGAATCCTGTCTTCTTATTTGATGTCCAAAGTACTTTAGCTTCATCTTTACAATTTGACCTTCTAAGGAGCAGTCAGGGTTAATTTCTTCTAAGATTGACCTATTTGTTCTCCTCCCTGTTGCTCCTTGTCTAGTGAGCTCTTCCTCCATCTTCTAATTGGTTTTTTCTCTTGTGTACCTTCAAGAATGTTTGTTCTTGCCATAAAGCTCTTCCGAGATCTGAGCTACGTATACCAGTACTCCCCCTGCACACTGCTCCTGGCAGGCTACAGATTGTGGACGATAAAAGTTATAAACGCAGGAGGTAGGAAATAAACTGGTGGTAACCAATGGGGGTGGACTTCAATTCCCAGAAGCCTACATGAGTACGTTGGCTGATCAGTGCTTTGGGGCATTGACTTAGGTTTCTGGGAATTGAAGTCCAAAAACCAAAGGTTGGGAAACACTGTTACCTTATGCCTTGCTTGATATACAAGACATAGCCTGACCAACTGATGGGCTCTACCTTGGTGGTTAAAGCTGCCATATCTATATGTATGTTGGAACTGTTTGAAAGGCTTTCTAAGAGAGTGTGTGTGTGTCCCACTTCCTTTTGAAAGCACTTCCAATACACGCAAAGGCTGAGTCCAGCCATTTTACTATTATACACCCACAGAGCCAGGCAAATATTTAGAAAGCTAATCAGAGATAAAGAAACTGCTTGCAGACACAATTGCTCTCCGTAAGACTTGTTGAAAATGCTTCACCTCCTCCAGTTTAGAGTGGGTTCTTTGTGGCTATATTTGTTTTTACAAAATTCTTAAGTGACTTCTATTACTTCCTGTATCCTGGAGCAATGAAGGGGCTAAAAACTAATTTCAGGGTCAGACCTGTGAATAGGTCAAGAAGAGAGGGGATTCAGAAGCAGAGCCTAACAAAGCTGGTTCAAAACATTTTGCTGCCTCGGGCAGAACAGGAATTGGTAATCACCTCATATAATATAGCACCCAGATACAGACATGTTAAGAAAACCCCTCAAACACCTTTTTGCATCTCTAGCAGTAAAACAAATGGCGATAAATAGCCTATTTTGCTACCTTTCTATTGGCATTCCCAACCTACTGTTTAAGACAGATGTTTTCACTCCATCTAAACTTAAAGGCAGAACCTATCCTAAATCACAAAATACTGAATTTAGCAAGCCAATCTTTAATGTTGTTGTCTTAGAATTTGTTTAGGATCTTGTATCTCAAATTTTGAAAGCAAACTTGATGTTCTTTATTTTAAAAAATTACATTTGTCTTAAATTTGAATTTTTGCCTGATTTTAAATGTGTGCACATTTTTGTCTCTGGTGCGAGGACTTTGGCTGGGAGTCCTTGAGCTCTATAACTGCATTTAAAGCAGTTTTATTTTCCTTTTGGAAATGATGTAGAAGTAGTCAGAAGTTTTTCATAGATTTTCCCCTCCATCAATGAGTTGGATAAAGCACTAAAATTCAACAGGAAAAAAAATTAATGGGCTTGGATGAATCTGAAAAATGGAAAAAGTAGAGACAGCATTTCAAGAGAATAAGCAAGAGAGAGATGCAATATCTGTATTTGTCAAGAATTGTCCCTGTAGTGTAACCCAGGGATTTTCAGCCTGCAGCACATGGGCCAGATGTGGCTGTGGCACCATTTCATGTGGCCCCTCACCACCTCCACCACACCCAGAAGTGCCATGTGGTGAAAGAAAGGCAAAATGGCTATCTGGCCCCTGAAGCTGTCTGAGGGAGCATGACCTGGCCCCTGGCTTAAAAAGATTGAGAACTATTGGTGTAACCCAAGAGAAGCTGAAAGAAGAGCTTGATAATGCCTTGGAAGTCAGGCTGTTGTCCAGGGATGGGAGCAGTAAAGGGAATGCCTACACTGAATATGAATCTGAGACAGATGACAAGAATTCATTGATGGAGAAACAAGAGATTAAGAATGAATGCCATCTGGGTTTTACTCTTTAACTGTTGTGAATGTGGATGGGTATTTTAAAGTTTTTTTAAATGCTTTTATGGTTTTAACTGTTACTGTGGGGATGCTTTTATATTTTAGTATTCTCACTGGTTAGACTGTAAGCCGCCCGGAGTAACCTCAGTGAGGGGGCGGCAATAACAGTCGAACAAAATAAATAAAATAAATATGGTTGTTGCAGAATGCTCAACTATACAGGCGAAAGGAGTCAACAAGATAGTAGAAAAGGCAGTAAGCATGTGAAGAGTCTTGCTGTGAACGCAACAGAGGAATAATAATAATAATAATAATAATAATAATAATAATAATAATAATAATAATTATTATTATTATTATTATTATTATTATTATTATTATTATTATTATTATTATTATTATTATTATTATTATTATTATTATTATTATTATTATTATTATTATTATTATTTGATTTCTATACCGCCCTACTCAGTAGGACCAACTCAGGGCGGTTCACAACATACACAAAATTACAAGTTTACAAACACAACATGTCAATAAATAATATCAATATCACATAGCGTTAACATCAATTTAAAAAATACAATACATGTGCTACACAAGCAGCATGTAACAAAAATAATAATACACAACCTATATCCAATATATAATAACAATAAGCACAAAAAATCATACCATACATATCTTACATAGACGGCCCATAGCAATACTAATAATATACAACCCTATAATGCAGCAATGTAAAACTGCCGTAGCCTCTACACCCTGGCCAAGACTAAGTCCGGAGGACAGGGTGGCAAGATCCTGCCGCCCACCGCCATAAAGGCCTTCCAGAAGTCTTTGAAGAGGTTTCTGCAACCAGGATTCCACAGAACAACTAAGGAAGGTGCAAAGGTTATGTGTTTGTAAAGTTCTCCACAACAGAGGATGCAAAAGAAGCACTGAATTCTTGTAACATTGATTGAAGGCAAAACAATGAGATTAGAATTCAACACATAATAGAATAGAAGCTCAAATGCCAGAGGAGGTTTTGGTTAAGAGAGCTGATTGTCTTAGGGCCCTCTGAGGAGAGCAGAGAACAGGCTTTGGGAGAGGCATTTGATTTTTGAAGGCTCTGTTGGGGCAGAAATAGTCACTGACAGAGAGATCGGTTCATCCAAAATCTCTAGCTACGACTCCTACTCTGCAGAAAATGTTAAAGCAGCAAAAGACATCATGGAGGATGGTGAGATTGGTGGGAACAAAGCAACTTTTGACTTCATCAGGCCCACAGATGTGGCAGTGACAATTTTGATTGTAGCAGCAGAGGTGGCATGAGGAGCTGTGACAGTAGAAGGTTCCAATATATCATCAATGGGGAGCCAAGGGATGCTGGAACCCCTAAAAACATAACAGAGTTTTCCCACATGCACCATCTAGAGGACAAATGGAAGCAGGTTAAAAATAAGTAAAACAAGTGAAAGCAGAGCTATCTCAAATGAAGCTAGAGCAGGTGTGGCCATCCTTGGTGCTCCAGGTGTTCTTGAACTTCAGTTCCAAGAAGTCCTGATCCGCTGGTGTGCTGACTTGGGCTTCTGGTAACTGAAGTCCAAGAACACCTGGAGCACCAAGGTTGGCCACCCCTGAGCTAGAGGAATTCCAGGATGCACTTCCAGTTTTGAGATTGGGTGTTGTGCATCTACAAGGCCTGCTTATCAGTGTACTGATGATGGACAGAACTGGCATTATCACTATGCCCTTGGTCAGCAGACCATAGGAGGTATGACAGGAGGAGATAGATTCAAGCCATGAGGCTTGCTGTATTTCCTTTCAGGTAACCTACTGACTTCTGGTGTGGTGAAAAACACTGCCTTGTAGTCAGAAAGATTCAATTATCCATGCAGCGAGCTTCATTATGTAGGGTAGAGGTAGAAGCTGTGAGAGCTGGACCGTAAGGAAGGCTGAGCACAGAAGAATAGATGCCTTTGAACTGTGATGCTGAAAAAGACTTTTGAGAGTCCCCTGGACTACAAGTAGATCAAATCAATCAATCTTAAAGGAAATCGACCCTGACTACTCCATGGAGGGGCAAATACTGAAGCTGAAGCTCGAGTACTTTGGTCACCAAATGAGAAAGCCCTGATGCTAGGAAAGATTGAAGGGAAGGGAAAAGGGGTGGCAGAGGATGAGATGGTTAGACAGAATCATTGACACCGTAGTACTATAAATCCCAGGATCCCCTAGCCAATATGACCCAGTCCCCAAGTATTTGCATTCCAGCATTATTTGCAGATGGACAATTACTGGGAAGAGGAATGCGAGTCAAAGGAAGTACAGTACCTGGCTTGCATGAAGCGACCTCTGAGAATGATGGGATGCTGACCACTTTACAAAACTGTTTGCTCATTGGCTCATTTTATTCTCTTGGCAGTTCATGTTGAGGAGGAATGGGATCTTATTAGCATGAGGAAATGCCCCTCAAATCAATACAGTTCTTTTGTGTGCCTGACAATTTCATGTCAGAAATTATTCTGGGTTGAAAGGATTTTTGCTGGAGAAACTCTGCTCGTGGGATGCCTGACTCAATGAGGCTTCTTTCATGTCTCTAAGATCTTTGAAATGAGGCATGGTCATGACACACACTTTAATATCTGTTGAGGTCATAGAACCAGGAAGGAAGGAAGGAAGTGGAGGCAGAAGTTAAATGCCATAGAAACACAGCAGACTGTTTTTGCACCTGCCTGGCAAAACTGACTGAAAGCAACTGTTTGTTAATCCCACTCAGGTGAATTAAGATCAAAGAGATGTCTTCCTTTTTTCCTGTACTGCAGACCAGGGGTTTGTTCTATAAGTGGTACATTTCTAGAAAGAGAAGTGTGAGGCCATTTGTAGGAAATAAAACTAATAAAAGCTGTGTTAATATTTGCATTTTCCTTGAGAAAAAGGCTCTCCCCTTGAATACACAGTATATGTATAGACAAGTGAGCAATCTTGCTTTTTTTTAAGGTTAGAAGAATAATGCTTGTGTGTATTTATGCAAATGGATTTGTACATTTCTATAAGCCAGGGGTATCCAAACTATGTCCTGGGGCCAGATCCGGCCCCTGATGCCAATTCACCTGGCCCACACAGCCCTTGTCGCTCCCGGAAGCGGAAGCAAAACACGTGTTTTGTTTCCGCTTCTGGGAACGATCAGGGCAGTGTGGGCCAGATAAATTGGTGTCAGGGCAATATCCGGGCCCCAGGCCATAGTTTGGACACCCCTGAGATAAGCAGATTACTTTCTATTCAACTCAGCATGATAAATAAATAACATTTGAAAGCAGCAAGTAGGAATCAACAAATTTGCACACCAGTCAAATGTTAGACCTGGCAAGAGTTTGGATACATACATTATTATTTGTGTGTGTGTGTTTCATCTCCTACAACCAGCATGAGTATTCTTGGAGTTATAGAAGGTGTTCACACTCAACTACAAAAATACTCTCTGTGGAATAGCTAGCAAATATCAGAGGGGGATATGATACAAAGTGTCTTTGGCATCAGCTTTTCCCATGCCTGGAAAATCCTTTGAAGTCCATTTGCAGGTACTGGATGGACTTTGGTTGGGTATTTCTTGACACTAAAAGCAATTAACGTTGTAGCTTTAATGTTATCTGGATGTAGCCTTTGATAGAGAACTTGGTCATTTGTTTGCTTTTATTTAATTATTTATGAAGAAACTTTCAAAGGGTGTTAGATGCACCCGAGCTGTGCACTGCAAGATGTGAAGACAGTGATGTGTTTTGTCTAGTAAAAGGTTGCACACAGCCCTGGAATTAGGAGCTGGCAGCGCAAGCTATCACTTAGGGCAGGGGTGTCCAAACTATGGCCTGTGGGCCAGATCCACCCCTAACACCAATTCATCCGGCCCACACCACCCTAGTCACTCCCAGAAGCGGAAGTAAAACGTGCCCATATGGGCATGTTTTACTTCCGCTTCTAGGAGTGACAAGGGCAACATGGACCAGATGAATCGGTGTCAGGGGGAGGATCTGGCCCACGGGCTGTAGTTTGGACATCCTTGGTTTAAGCAGATAAAATGGCAGCTTAAAGACTATCTCATCCTGTTGCAAAACAGATTCCAAAGCGCGTTTTATTTCCATTTCCCATGGAAGGAACCATGTGACCAGCCCACTGAACCGTCTGGCCGGCCCATGGCCTGAAAAGTTTGGGCACCCTTGAGTTGGGGCAACAGGCTTGAACAGTTCTGGCCTCAGAATGGTCCTGTCCAAAGCAAATGTATGCAGCTCACTGCTCAACAGATACTGTAGTACAGTATCCATAGCTTAAATGACATGAAGGATTTCCCCCGCAGGTCTTAGCATGGAAATTTACTACATTAAAGAAGATGACTCAGTCGCATGTAGAGATCCTGCACCCAAGTTGTTAAATGGACAAAGAAGATTGCAAAGTTACTTTTTCAGACTCCCAAGCAACAGAAGACATGCCTTGTATGTGTGCCAAAGTTCATCAAACATCAGCTTCTAATCCTTGAACATTTTTGGCCGAGTCCTCATTTGTCTTTGAGCATAGGCAGACTTCCATGCCTACATTTTATTCCTGCAAACTCTTCTAAGTGCTTCTAAGACAGATGGTAAGGTTTCTCCCAGGCCTGGAGTCTGGACTATCTCTGTCCTTAGAAATTTCTGAACAGACCAAAACCTTATGTAAGAAAATGAATACAAAGCAGGAGATAAGTTGTTTTCATGGAAGGAAGGGAAGCACTATCTTGTAGAATTAGATTTGGGATGCAATTCTGGCCGCTGCTTCTGCTGTGATGCTCTTTCAGTCTTTATATATATATGGGGAATCTGCACTGGATTTCATGCCTTTCCTCTTCTTTACATTCCTCTTTGCTCTGGATAGGACCCCGAGATTCTCAAGCAAGCAAAAAACATCCACGGTCATTAAGACATTCCATTCTTCATCAGGAGGACTTGCAATATTACACAAATGAATTTCCTGGGAACATTTTGTGATTAACAACAGGAAAATGTAGATATTTCCCTTCCTCTTTTTTTCCTTGGGAGACAGTTGTTGTTTTTTGGCCACCCAAAATATGTGGTCTGTGTCCCATCACAGATAGTGAAGCCGAGAGAAATTTCTTCTGCTGTGTGAATATCTGACGTTGGCAAGTCCCCAGATATTTCATGGTTGCTTAAATATTTGCTGTCTGTATTTGACAAGCTTAGGGACGTGATCTGTGCAGGCCAGAGCTTAGAACTCTTACCCTGTTTTATAGAGTATAATCCTTAGAGCTAGCTACTGGTTGAAGAATTCTTCAACATGTAGTAAAAAATAAAAAGTTAAATTCCTAAACTCTAGCATTCTTATTAGCATTCACTAGATTACATTTTCAACAAGTTAGAGTTTCTGAATTGTTTTTAGTTATTTCCTAGACTCTTTCTTATACAGTCAGTATCAGCCTTGTGATGATAATAATACTAATTTTGTGTCAGAAATTATTCTGGGTTATAATAATTTCATGTCAGAAATTATTCTGGGTTGAAAGGATTTTTGCAAAAGAAACTCCACTCAGGAGATGCCCAAATGAGGCTCCTTCATGTCCGCAAGAGCTGTGATGGAGACGGGTGCTCAATCTATCATGAAATGAAAATTATGCATTCTCCTTTAAATTCTGCAATTAACCACAATTCATTTGAGTCACTGTTGGCAAGGGTTCAGTTTCAGAATCTCAGAATGACAAAATATGGAACTGTGACAAGAAGAGACAACAAAGTTCCTGTTCAGTCCCAAAGGTCAGTTAATACGTCCTGGATAACCATTGACCTTTGCCCTGGCCTACCTCAGACGGTTGTTGTGAAGCCAATGTGGACTGTGGAGAGAATCCCCTGAGCTTTCCTGCAAATCTTAGGGTCTCAGCCAAAAACTCAGGGCACTGTTGCATTCTTCAAAATCACCAGAATTGGAGGCATATCCTAGAATGAGAGCAGTGTTTTATTGTTTTATTTTGTTGTACAGTATTATGTTGCTGTTGTTTATTTGTCTGTCTACTGCTCAGAGTGGGAAATATCACAGATGGGTGGTATAAAACTGTAATAAATAAATAAACAGATAATGTAAAGGAGAATGCATAATTTTAATTTCAATGTTCTGGCTTGCAAATAAAAATAAATAAAAGTTTTAAACATAGTGGCACCTTAAAAGCGAACTGATATGTTTAACATGGGTTTTCATGGATCATATCCACTTCTCCAGCCATGAGAGTAAAACTATAGGAAAGGTCTCCTTTGCTTGAAAGCCAGTCGTGTCCAACTCTAGGGGGCGGTACTCATCTCCATTTACAGCCCAAGATGCTGGACTGCAGATGTTTCTGTGGACATGTGGCAGGCATGGCTAGACACTGGAGTGCACAGAATGCTGTTACCTTTCCTGCCGAAGTGGAACCTATTTATCTAGTTTTTGCAATTCCTTGCTTTCAAACTGCTGGGTTGGCAGGAGCCGGGACAGAGCTCACTCCGCCACACAGCACTCAGGTCTAGGAACTGCTGAGCTGACGACCTTAGCAGCTTACCCACCAAGCCAGGGATTCTCAACCTGCGCCCCATGGGCTGGATGCAGTCCATGGCACCATTTCATGTGCCCCCCCCCCCGCCTCCACCACACCAAGAAGTGTCATGCAGTGGAGGAAGGGCAAAATGGCCATCCCACCCCCGAAGCCGTCTGAGGGAGTGTGACCCGTCCCCTGGCTTAAAAACTTTGAGAACTCCTGCACTAAGCCCATGATGGCCAACCTGGGCACTCCAGGTGTTCTTGGACTCCAACTCCCAGAAGCCCAAGTCAGCACTCCTGCTGATCAAGGCGTTGAAGTTCCAGAACACCTGAGGTGCCAAGGTGCCAGCACACCTGGCACTGTTTACACTTGACCAGGTGAAAAAACAAATGAGGGACACGCACACCCTCCTCTCCGAGCCGCCCCCTCTTTGGGTCTTGCCATCTGGGACAGGTGTCCAACCTGTCCGGGCCCCTTTAAGAAGCCGAAGTGCGCTCCGGATCGCCTGCCACGGTTTCTCTTTTTTTTTTTCCCCCGGAAGAAAAGGGCAGCCAGTTGTGGCTGCCGCTCCGATGGTGTGCAAGGTGGGGAAGGGCGCGGGAAAGGAGGGAGGGAGGGAGAGGCGGCAACCTAGGGCGCGTGCGCCTCCCCTTTTCACCAGCGCAGGGGGAGGCAGCAGGGATCGAATCCCACTGATCCTCGAGGAAGGAGGGATTCCCACTCCCCCGCAATCGCCCAGGGAGATAGGCTGGGATCTTGCGTCGGCAACGCGTTGGGAAGGGAGGGGGGGTATAGGGGGTGGAAGAAGAAACAGATCAGGGAAACTCCAAGCATTGCGACCAGCGTGCGCCTTCCTTTCCCACCCATTCATCCATCCAGTTCCCTCGATCCCAGCACCGGAGGCACCGATCCAGCCCGACGAGCCCGATCCAGCCCGCCATGGCCCTGGCCGGTCACCCAAGGGGACAGACGAAAGCGTTGTTTTATTTAGGATGCGCCTGCTGGTGGATCTGGCTCTGCCCGCTCCCGAGTCTGGCTTTCAACCTGGATACGACCTACGTGGTGCTCAAGAAAGGCAGCAGCCCCGGCAGTTTCTTTGGGCTCTCAGTGGCTCTGCACCATCAAACGAAGCCGGACAGATACCTGTAAGTAAAGGGGAAAATGCCTGCCCCGTGGGCCAGAAAGTTGCTCCAGGGTCCTTGTTTTGGAGGAGGAAGGGTATGGGGTAGACCAGGGGTGCCCAAACTTTTTGGGCAGCAGGCCAGTCATGTGGTTCAGGGGGCCGGTCACTGTGGCCTGGATCTGGCACCTGATGCAAATTCACCTGGCCCGCAAAGCCCTCGTTGCTCCCAGAAGCGGAAGTAAAACGTGCCCATACAGGCGCATTTTACTTCCGCTTCTGGGAGCAACAAGGGCTTTGTGGATGAATTGGTGTTGGGCCAGATCCGGCCCATGGTCTGTAGTTCCGGCACCCCTGGGGTAAACCTTCTTTTTGGATCGATCTCCTTTCCTCCTTTCTGTACCGTCCCTGAGATTTAAAGTATCTCAGAGTTTGAACAGGGCCCATATTGTGCAGGCTTTGGAGTGACACAGAACTCTTCTCTAACCAGAACCCATTTCTCATGAAGCTAAGATCTTCTAGATCATGTTGCATTCTCTGTTGTTTAGGACTGCATGCTTATATCTTCTTACCTGGGCAGAATCCTCTTGCTGAATTTAGTGAGTCTTGATTTTGAATAATAGACCTGGGTAGGATTGTGTATTTTAAAACAGAGCTCAGTGGAATGAAATTTAGGAAAAGTTAATTTTTCAATCATTTTAAAGTCAAGTCTGACAATTCCAGGTCTGCTTTGATTTAAACACCGTGTACAGTACCTGGTTCCTTTTACTTTATTTCTTTTTACTTCCCTAGCTACTTTGTTTCTGGGTTTCTTGCTGTTTAAAAAAGTGGAGGGTTTTTTTAAGTGCATCTTGGAAAACACAGAAGTTACTTAATTTCAGTTCTTTGCATCTACTGTATTTGTGTTACTCTTATCAATGTAGCTGGAATGTATGTATTTATGGACTTTTACTGTAGAAATGACACTGTGTGTGCGTGTGCGTGCGTGTGCGTGCGTGCATGTGCATGCGTCCATGTGGATGTGCCTAAAACAATTTATGTTCCATTCATGTAGCTGAGTATGGGTGCGTGCATATAGAGTCCAGAGTTTCCCAAATGCTGGTACAGTATTTGGACTTCAGTTCCCAGAATCCTAAGCCAGTATATTGACTGATCAGTGCTTTGGGGAATTGACTTAAGCTTCTGGGAATTGAAGTCCAAACACCAGCATTTGGGAAACACTAATATAGACGATAATTCTTTTCTTTCTCTATCCTAAGATCTTTTATTCATGTATTTTTAGTAGTCACATTTATATTCTATTTTTCCTTCCCAATGAGCTCATGGTGACGTAAACAGCTCTTTTCCTCCCTAGTGTAATCTTACAACAGGTAGCTCTGTTTGAGGAAAAGATAAAATATGCCAGTGAAAGAATCATTTAATAAACTTTGTGGCAAGTTAAAGACAGAGATACATGAGGGATATTCTGCATCAGATGCCAAAGTGTCTTGGCTGTTGATACTATTCATCTTGTTTTAAGATTGGGTTAAATCAGGAAGGGGAAACATTTGCTGCTCTGCTTCAGGCACCAAATTGTATTTGGATGGCCCTGTGCTTAAGGATAAGAACACATGAATGCTCATTATAAGTGTTAGTTGGCAAAAAGCATGACTGACTCTCATAAATAAGGGCTTTTTTACCGTGCCATTTCCTGATTGACTATGGGTTCAAATCCAGAGCTGTTTACAAGTAAATATGTATTTCTTTGCCTGAAGTTGGACACCTGTTTGCAAATGGATTTTGAAAGTTCTTCTATCAAAGGGAATCAGGAGTCATCTTTCTAAATGTGCCTGGAAAAGTTACTCTTTTGGGCAACAAGTCCTAGAATACCTCAGCTGTACTGGCCATTGATCATACTGGCTGGGTTCTTTTGAGATGTTGTAGCCCTAGAAAGCAACTTTTTCCAACCTGTGCTAAAAGAGTGGCACCGGAAAGAGTGCAGGCATTCATGTAATTATTTCTACTAATCAGAAATTGTATAGTTTTACTTTTTTGTAAAAAGAAACACAACCTTAATGCAGCTAACAATAGAAAATCAATTGAGATTGTTCTTTATTTGTATCAGATGCACCATCAGCATATAATAACATACAAAGCTAGAATTGCCACATCTAAAAACAAAATAGAATTCAAAAGGGCTAGATGACATCTGGCCAATATCGGGCCACATTAACAGCATTTCCTCTTGCCAACATAAGGTCATCCTCAGTGCACATTGAGGGGCATTGTGTGCATTGGATCAATTTCAACCCAGATACACAAGAAGTAGAAATTAAGATAGTAAATATGAAAGTTTTTTTTAAACAAGCTAAGAACAATAAAAATAATGCTTCAGGTCAGATAAAATATCTTTTTGCTGTTACATTTATATCCTTTTTTTTTTTTGCCAAAGAGATCAAGCTGGCATATCCTTCTCCATAACTTCCATTCCAAAATCTTATTTGGTAGGTCCGGCTGAGGGGCAGAGACTGGCCTAAGAACACTTGATGTGTCTGATGTTTCAATAGCAATTAGCACAGGGGTTCCCATCCTTTTCTAGCCAGGGGGCTGGATCACACTCTCTCAACCAGCTTTGAGGGCCGGATGGCCATTTTGCCCTGCCTGCATGGGGTTTTTGGCCATTTTGTCCCAACAGCTTCAAAGTGGCAGCCATTTTGCTTCTAAAATGCCCTTGGAGGGGTGGGGTCCACATGAAATAGCACTGTGGTCCTTAGGATGGGAACCCCTGAGTTAGCAATTACACTTCTATACCACCCCATAGCGCTTAGTGCACTCCTGGGCGATTCACAAGTTAATTAGCATTTTGCTTCCGACATGCTGGGTACGCATTTTACTAACCTCAAACGAATGGAAGGCTGAGTCAACCTTGATCCCTATCAGAATCAAACTCACAACATTTTGGCTGCAGTATAACAGTTTTTACTACTGCACCACCAGGGATCTTTGGTTCCAGTCTGCATTTTCAGTTCTACCCATATGCTGCATCCATCAGCTTCCCGTGCTAGGAACAAAGCTAAATCTGGTGTTGGGGCAAAGAGTGACAGGTGAAACATGCGTAGCAGGGCCAACCCAAATTATTTTGCCATCTAAGAAGTGTCAAGAGATTGCCCCCCTTCCTGCCCATGTACAGAAACTGGCTGGACTGGTAGTTCAGTCTGGTAATGAGACTTCCTCTGTATCTGATGAAGCAGGGTAGTTTAGACAACCCAAATAGTACAGGTTGTACTGCCAACACAGACCTGTCCTTTAGCAGAAGGTAGCAACCAAAGCACCAAGGAGGAACTGTCAAGAAACTTTCTTCTGTATCTGCCCCCGAGACTGTTGACACACAGTGCCTAATGGTTATTCTGATGGGACATCTCCATTCTCCCAGAGATCCTTTGGATGGTGAAGAAACTTTCCGAATACTCTGCTTCATACTTTTCTAATGACTGTATGGCACAGGAATGATGGGTAAATTTTGCAGGGAAGGGTTAAATTTCTGGACTATCCAGAATTGTCTAGCAAGTTGATCACTGGCAAAATATGTCATGTGTAACTCTTACACATCCTAAAGGATGGATTCTCAACCTACAGCCCGTGGGCCGGATGCGGCCCATGATACCATTTCATGTCCCCCCTACTGCCTCCACCACACCAGGAAGTGCCATGTGGTAGAGGAAGGGCAAAATGGCCATCCAGCCCCAGAAGCTGTCTGAGGGAACATGACCCGGCCCTCAGTTTACAAAGGTAGAGAACTCCTGTCCTAAAGAATGTGTAAAGACCATCCTAAAGGAAATCACCCTTGACTGCTCCTTGGAAGGACTGAGACTGAAGCTGAAGCTCAAGTACTTTTGGCCACCAAATGAGAAGAGAGGAAAAGGCCCACTGGATTTGTTTTAAAATGGAAAAGGCCCTGATGCTGGGAAAGATTGAAAGCAAAAGGAGAAGGGGGTGGCAGAGGATGAGATGGCTACATGGCATTGTTGATGCAGTGGGTGTAGATCTGGGCGGACTGTGGAGGTTGGCAGATGACTGAGGAGCCTGGCATGCTGTGGTCCACAAGGCCACAAAGGGTCAGACTCAGCTGTGCAACTGAACAACAACAACTCTTACTGGTCTGACATTTGCCCACAGAGTAAGAAGAACACAAATCTTTGTACGTTTGTTCAGAAGCAAACTTCAGTGCAAAAACTTTAAGGCACACAAAGCTGAAGTTGGTTCTATGCAGCATCTTTCATGGCTGAAGGCCATAGCTTTTGTTTTATTTTCTACACTTTTTGGGTCTTTTTATAGCTTTTTAAAAAAATCTATTATCCCCAGTCATTGATCTCCAATCTCTGATTGGAGCTAATAGATGCTTGTGAATCTGGACGTCCACCCGTCCTTATGGCCAAATCCAGGCATCTCACTTTGAAATAGATGATAGCCATTGTTTTTAAATGTGTGTATAAGTTAATGCAGCTCTTAATGCAAAGATTCGTCCTCAGTTTGTGGTGATGCCATTCCAGATGGGATTAACTGCTGTCACTCCTAATCAGAGTTGCTATTACTTGCTGTGTTGCATTGCAGCACTCCTGCCTCTAGGCATTGTGGGAATTTTTAAAAGGCAGCAACTAAACTCTTTCAATGCACACAAATTTATTTTCTGAACTACGATCTCAAAATTTCCCAGCCCACATATACTGGCTGCCCAGTATCAAGCAGCAGGAAAAATAAATTTAAGAGCATCTCAAAGCAGATAGGGTTGTTCACGTCTTGCATTGGACTCATGAAGATCTTCTGGTCCCACTTCACATCTCCTACTTACTCTTAGTTTGTCTTGCCATTTATGAGAGTTTTCTTCTCCTTTACTTCCTCTTTTACCCCTTCAGGTATTGAGGAAGATGTATTTTATTCTTGCTCTGGCACGTCTAGTTGCCTCCATCTTCCTCTTGGTCTTCCTCGTGGTCTTTGTCCTTCTCCTCTTTTCACATATGCCTTGTATGGTATGGAATCCCAAAAAATTCTCTCCAAATGAGCAAACCACTTTATTTGTTGTCTCTATGTGTAATTTAAGATTGGTTCTATTCCAATTCTTTCCCTTACAATCTCATTCCTGATTTTATCCCTTCCAGTCACTCCAGCAGCCATCCTCAGCCATTAGATTTTCATGGTGACCAACTTTCATTTGTTTTGTCATAAGTGTCCATGTTTGATACTAGTAACATAAGGTGGAAATGAATATGCTTTGCATGGGGTGTTTCTTTGTGCTGGTTGGTGCTGCCGTATCTTGCAAGAACAGAGCTAACTGTCCCAATATTTGGTTTGCCTTACTGCACAATATGTTGATCTCTTCTTCCATTTTGTCGTCTTCAGTAAATTTTGTTCCTAGGTACTGTATTTGAACTCTGCCACTTGTTTTATACCTGTTCCCTCTATCTTGATATTTAAAGTACAGTCAAACCTCGCATAAAGAGTGCCTCGCTTAAAGAATAACTCGCTTAAAGAGCAGAATTTTCTCTGAATGTTAACCACAAATGTCCGCTTTGCTTAACAAATAAAACCAACCAAAAACTCGCTTAACAAATAAATCAGGGTTCGCAATCCCCCCCACAATTGGTCACTTACAATGGTGTTTCGCTTAAAGAACAAACTCGCTTAAAGAGCAATCCTGTGGAACGCATTATGCTCTTTAAGTGAGGTACAACTGTATGCTGTTTCCTTCCTGTTGCCATTATCTCAGTCTTCACTTTATTGATTCTCATATTATTTATCTTGCATTCTTGGTTCATGGACTTAAGGTGTTGCTGCAGTTTGGGGTTCCCAACCTTTTTACGCCATGTACCTGACCACGTTCCCCAGACAGCTGAGAGGGCTGGTTACATGGTTCCCCCTGCCCTAACACTGCCATAAAACATGTCCACGGCTGACATAAGCATGTTTGCAACAGCTGCAATCATGTTTGTGCAGGCACAGGCACATTTTACGGCTGTTGTAGATATGTCCACTTCTGGTGTGGTGGCGATGGTGCAGGCCACATGAAATGGTGCCGCCACAGGTTGGCTACCCCTGCTGTAATCCCTTAGCTGTCCTTGCTATCAATGCCTGGTCATCTGCAAACAGCAATTGATTGTTTCCATTCCTGGGTTTAGCTTTTTTGCTTATGCTGACTATTGTAGGTGATAAATAATATGGTCATAGTACGTATCCCTGCCTCATTCCAGATCTTACTGTGAAGGGTTCCGATATTCCTTGACTCGTTCTAAGAAATATCTAAGAAATTTATGGGAGCACAGGAAAAATACTTGCCCAGAGGGGATATAAATTGGTAGCTGGAGTCTGTTCTTTTCTGCCTACTTTCTAACACGCTGTGCATCGTCTTTACTTGATCCCTCTGGGTTTGTTTGAGCAAAGCACATGTCTAGTCTTGCAGTCACTTTGCTGCAGTTTATGCCTTCCCGTTCAATTATTTCTGCAGCCTGTCATGCAGTATCATAATTGTGACGACACTCTTGAAGGGGAGCCACTACTTGAAGGCAAGTTGAGTGGCTCAACTTCTAGACTGAACCTGCGTAGATCTCACATTTTCTGTGGAGGAGGCAGCTACAGCACTTGGGATTTCTTGTCTGAAAATTGCTTTCTCTTTTCATCATGGGCAAAGTGGAATGCAATAAACTCAAGTCTCAATTCCACAAACAAAGCTCTATATTTGATGCTGGCATTTTAAAACAAATCCAGTGTTTTCTTTCAGTCTTGCTATAAAGGTTCCTTTGGTTTCCATTGTTGGCCACTTATGCCAAAGCAAATCCAGTTTTAGTAGCATATAGAACAGATCCATTAAAATTATTGCAATTTGTTAATCATAACTATTTTAAGTCCATGGATCTCAGTGGATTAACTTTAGGTGGGGATTGACTCTAGGTGGGGCTATCTTGAAGTGTCCAAGAAAGTAGACTTGATCCATGAAAGCTCCCATTAAAATAAAACAGTTTATCTTTAAGGTGTTACAAAGTTTTTGCCTTCTTATTTTTTATTTTATTTTTTGCTTCCGCTTTTGCTTAGCTTTTCTCTTCTCTGTATTAAGTCTAAAAGCAGTATCTTCTCCTAATTGAAAATTGCTCATGTAAATCATATTTGGGGAAGGTAAAAAATAATTTTAAAATTCCCCATCCCAAGATGTAGGAACTTTATTTAGCATATCTGCTCTTCTCTCTCTCTCTCCTTGGCCATACCACATTCTTAATAACTTTTTGTGGTTGGCGGTTGAGACAGTGTGATTGGCCCAAGATTACACGCATATCTTGTGACTTTCATGGTTTGAAGGATTTTAAGCACACAACCACCACCTCCTAATCTTGCCCATCTTTAACCATTTCTCTGAATGCTAAGCTTCAAAGAAGATTTTCCGTTCATTATTTAAAGCAGTTTTCAACCTTTTTTAAGTCAGGGGCCAGGTCACGCTCCCTCAGGCAGCTTTGGGGGCCAGAGGGCTATTTTGCCCTTCCTACACCACATGGCACTTCCTGGTGTGGTGGAGGCAGGAGGGGCACATGAAATGGCTCTGTGGGCTGCATTTGGCCCACTGGCTGAAGGTTGAGAATCCCTGATTTCAAGGATGGCTAATTTATATCCATGCATCAGGTCTTAATATGGAGAAGAGACATCTAATTCTACTACCATTAGTAACCACAAACTCTGGAAATCCTGTCCTTGTAGGATGGTCACTTATGAGTTTGCAAAGTGGAGGCTAATACTTTAGAGACTGATTCACTAATTGATATATCAAAATGAGGAAGTCCAAGCTGCCGAAACAGATTATATGAATGAGCAATCAGGACAGAAGGAGGGGAACTTAGTTTTGCTCAGTGATGGTTATAAAATTCAATCAGAGGCCAGAATTTCACTTCAGTTCCAGTACTTGTCTAACACTCTCTAGAGCTATCTATCTATCTATCTATCTATCTATCTATCTATCTATCTATCTATCTATCTATCTATCTAAAATGAGTACTATATTGCAAACACAAACTTTAGAAAATGTTTTCTATACATACTTATATAACAAAAAAGAATAATGATAAAACAAAACTGGATACTACAGCTTGTGCACCCCAAGTTATTTTCGCCAGCTCTAGAACAAGAGTTGCTTGAAGAATTAAAGAATTCCAATGTCTCTTAGAAACCCAAATGAGAGCAATTTATCAACTGAATTTATCAACTGAAGTAGGGCATCCACAACACAGAGGTAGATGCTCTCAACATACAATCTCTAAAATGCTATAATAAAATACACATTCAGTTAATACTAATAATAATTTCATATCAGAAATTATTCTAGGTTGAAAGGATTTTTGCTGGAGAAACTCCACTCAGGAGATGCCCAAATGAGGCTCCTTTCATGTCCCCAAGAGCTGGGACAGAGATGGGTGCTCATTCCGTCATGCAGTACCAGGGTCTTGAACTGCCAACTTGCCATCCTTCCAGCTAACAAGGCAAGATTCTTAACCACTGAGTCATTGCAGCCCCTTACACATTCAGTTATAAATACATAAGATCACTGTGTGGATTCATTCTTCCAGTAGCCCTTGTGCACAAATATATTGAATTTCTACTCTCAACCAAGGTGGATAAGGGTCATATATCATCCTCCATGGAAACATCAGTTCCTATCTCTCCAGCTCTCCAGCTCTTTCTAACTCAAATCCTGACTAGCAGCCTGTTAGGATTTTCCCACCCATTGGGCTGAGCAAAAAAATTCATTGGGGTTACACTTGTAGAAATGGGCACGGTGGCTTAGTGGTTAAGATGCTGTGCTTGATGACTGGAAAGGTTGATACCTGAGTGCTGTGTGATGCAGTGAGTTCCTGTCATCTGCTCCAGCACCTGCAAATCTAGCAGTTTGAAAGCTAGAAATTGCAAGTAGATAAATAGGTACTTCTTTGGCGGGATAGGTAATAGCATTCCATGCACTCCGGCATCTAGTCATGTCTGCCACATGACCAGAGAAATGTCTGCAGATGTAGACAGGGTTGGTTCTTTGGCTGTAAACAAAGGACTCCCCCCTAGAGTTGGACACGATTGACTTTCAGACAAGGAAGACCTTTACAGTTGTAGGAAACTAATATAAGGAATGCTCAGAAAACAAATCTCTGAAGGTAGCTGTATGAAATATACTACCCATATTCACCTGAAGGGACTGCGGTGGCTCAAGTGGTTGAGACACTGAACTTGAAGACTGAAAGATCAGAGTTCGATACTCGAGTTCTGCATGACAGAGTGAGCTCCTGTCTCTGTCCAAGCTTCTGGCAACCTAGCAGTTTGAAAGCAAGAAATTCCAAGTAAATAAATAGGGACCACTTTGGTGGGAAGGTAAACAGCGTTCCTTGGACTCCGGTGTCTAGGCATGCCTGCCACATGTCCATGGAAGCGTCTGTAGACACAGACAGCTTTGGCTATAAACAGAGATTAGCACTAAACCCTAGAGTCAGATATGACTGGCTTTTGAGCAAGGGTGACCTTTAGCTTTACTAAGGTCTATCCATTCTCCCAGCTTTACATCCATCAGTACAGAGAGAAAAGTCTTCCTTAGGATTTGTTACCTCCAAGGCAGTCTGATTTCCATTACACTATTTGATTCTTAGTCTTTAAACTGGATGTGGACTGGCTGGCTGTTCAAAGGAGGCACCTTCAAGCTTAGAACTGTTCTGTGTGAAATAGGGCACATGGCCATTTCCCTTCCATGTGAGGTCATGGGCCTTGTAACTGCTTTTATCTTGTAGCAAAGCTAATTCTGTGGAATGCGTGAAGTAATGAGACAATTTCACATTGACATTTCCCCTTCCCTTTAACAATCTCACTCCCCTCTTAGAGGGGCTGAAATGGGGTGTGCTGGAAGGGTAGCCAGCAGAAAAATGATGCATTATAAATAGATATTTTTTAAAAGAAAAAGGGAAGGGGAAAAACAGTCAACAGCACATAATCATATGGCATTTTTTAGCATGTATGCTATATATTGCAGAGAAGCTAATTTAGAGATAATGACTGTAATTTAAAAAATGAGGCAACATATCTCACCTGAGTTGTAAGACCATGACCAGACAACCTTTTTGCCTTCTGTCTCTAGGCAGGTGTTGTGATTAAATGTGATTAACTTAGTCTAGACCAAGGGTTTCCAACCTACAGCCCGTGGGCCAGACCTGGCCTGCAGCACCACTTCATGTGGCCTACACTGCCTCTGCTGCACTCAGAAGTGGAAGCATTTTCGTCAGCCCACACATGCGTAAACAGGCCCGTAACTGTCATAAATGTGGAAGTGACCACATGTTTTGTTGTTGTTCAGTCGCACAGTCGATTCCGACCCTCCGTGACCCCATGGACCACTGTCCGCCAGGCACTCCTGTCCTCCACCATCCCCCTCAACTCACTCAGCTCTGCACCCACTGCCTCCACAACACCATCTAGCCATCTCATCTTGGGCCATCCCCTTCTTCTTTTGCCCTCTACCCTTCCAAGCATCAAGGCTTTCTCAAGTGAATCCTCTCTTCTCATTTGATGTCCAAAGTACTTTATCTTCATCTTTATTATTTGACCTTCCAAGGAGCAGTCAGGGTTGATTTCTTCTAAGATTGACCTATTTGTTCTCCTCGCTGTCCAGGGGACTCTCAAAACTCTCCTCCAACACCACATCTCAAAGGCGTACGACAACCATAAACATGTCTGCTTCCGGAGGTGTTGTCTGGCCCGCTCAGCTGCCTGGAATGTGTGGTCAGGCCCATGGCATGAAAAGACTGGTTTAGACTTAACTCTTCATGGGCAGAATCCCATTTCCATAGATTAACTTGTCCAGGAAATTACTAAGTATTCCTCTCATCCTTCAAGGTCTCCATCATATATCTTCACACAAGCTTTTCTATCCGGATCATCTGCTCCCATTTTCTTGGTGGGGGTCTATGCCCATGTATCAAAGTCAAGGTGGGATATAGTTACATTTGCCCAGCTGCCAAAATTTCTAATTATGCTTCTGCTACAACTGGTTAGAGAGGGGGTACATTTTCTCAATTCAAACACATGCATGTGTTTATAAATGTCCGAGGCACAGATAAAGTAGTAAATCCATGTCTGGACTGTCTCATATTAAAGTAGCAAGTGGTAACTCATATACTGTATCAGTGTGCTTCTCCATTAAAAAAATATATCCTTGCACATGGAAAAGTTGAGTGCCAGCGAAAAGGGAAGTAGCCTAATTACCCCCTTCTTTGATCTCCTAGCTTTCTATCCACAAGGAGATTTCAAATTTGCTTTTCAATGGAAGGTCATTCAATGTGGATTTTCCATCTGAAATCCAAAATGGAGCAACAGTTTGCTTCCTGTTGGGGGATTATGCCACTTGTTTTAAAAAAAGATGCAAATAACTAGAAGATATACTCCTCAGAAGTCAGTGGGAGCTTTCAAGTCATAATGCTGCTTGAGTTTAAGCATATTTTCTTTTTGAAAGTTTTAATCCACCGTGATGGACTCAAAGGGTGTCCTTTTACACCGACTACCACAGACTGGTCTGAGCTTGTTCAAACCAAAGCTTGTAGGTTCATCTCAGAGGGTCAAGGTATGAATTTCCCCGGGACCTGTGAACATTCTTGCAGTTCTTTGTCAGATTGGTTAAATTCTACCCTGCCTCACAAAAGACCTTTTCAAATCTCCGGATTTTTCCTCTCGATTAACAAACTCCTTTTCTTAGCTCAGGCCTTGGTTCCCATGGAGACGTGTATTGTCTAAAAGGCAGCCTCTCTCTCTCTCTCTCTCTGCTTAACATGGGTATAAATCAAAGCTAACTTTGCTAATGTTAAGTGCTCCAAGAGGATCAAGTTTGAGACTGGGTTTTAGCTGATGGTGTTTACCTGTGTTAGGGGGGACACCCCACTAACTAGGAGAGGGTCTTGTTCTTCTGTCTTTCATAGCTATCTGCCTAGAGGGAAATTTCTTTTGTAAAGTGATGCTTTTTCTGGTGTTTTTTTTTAATTGTGTCAGAAGCATACAAAGGTGCTTCCTTGATGGAAAGGATTTTTGCTGGAGGAACTCTGCTCAGAGAATGCCCGAATGAGGCTCTTTTCATGTCCCCAAAATCTTTTCCCACCAAAGCAAGTCCCTATTTATCTACTTGCGATTTCTTGCTTTTGAATTGCTAAATTGGCAGGAGCTGGGACAGAGACGGGCATTCATTCCATCATACAGTACTCTTGAACTGCTGGCTTGCCGACCCTCCAGCTAACAAAGTGAGCTTCTTAACCACTGAGCCACCGCAGTCTTGCTTTTTGTGGTATGGCAATAGAAATAAGAGTGACACCCAAACATTTTCAAAGACACAACAACTTTACCAAGAAGAAGAATGGGCAACTTTGTCAATTACTCCATTTGGGACTCAGTATGGGTACATCTATTCAAAATAGAGTCTCTAGTAGTTTAATTAAGCAAAGTGCTTTGTGCTCTTTGTTTCTTTCATTTACCTAAGTGACTATATTCCAATTTTGCTGACGTTATAGAGATAACCAGGTGGGGGAATGCAGCCTTAGAGCATCTTCTAAGGCTATAGAGCATCTGACTATAGAGGATCTGGCTCATTGTCAGTTTGAAGCCACCTTCTTGGCCTTGTTGTTAGCCAAACGTAAATTCTCATCTGTGTAAGTTTCTGGTAGTAACCGGCAGACCAGCAAATGAGCTGGATTCTGTATCTCTCCACAATCACACAGTGTGTTGCTGTCCACCAGCAGCCCTCACTTAGGTATCTTGGTCTTACATTAAGGACTCTGACCCCCAGCCTATTCAGAGTTCTCCTAATGACATAGGGAAGGTCATGTTCCTCAGCCATATCCCCCTTTAATGCTATTCCTTGTCCAGCGAGCTTCTTCCTCCATCTTCTAACTTGGTTTTGCTCTTGCATACCCTCAAGAATATTTGTTCTTGCCTTAAAGCTCTTCCTGGATGGGAGTTGATGGACTTGAAGCTCATATCCATTAAAAGAATGTTGAGGGTCATTCTCTTTCTTAGTTCTCTCAACATCCACTGCTACTTCTTTCTTTATCTTTCACATTCCAGTCCATTTAGTGGAGGATTGAACCTTGAGCTCCTAACACTGCAAATGAGATGTGTCCTACCACTAATTTATACCTTTTCCTCTAAGTGAGACAGGATGAGGTTGGAGAGTCAAGGCTTGTCCATAGGTTATAGTCAACAAAGAACTTTTTTTACTAGTGTTTATTAACACAATTGAATATATGAAGTCCAAGAATTCTTCTGAGCTTATGTAGAATTCCTTTCTATTGCCACTGGAGTAACTGCACCATATCTAGGATTAGCTTTGAGGCCTCCAGGGAAGACATTATGACGTTAGAACTTAGCTTCCCTTTGAAGTTCTGCCTGAGACCAACTTTAAAGGTTCTTCTATTTTTATCACATGCCCATCCATGTTTTACAATGCAGCTACTCCTCTTGTGGGTTTTAATGTCTTCTTTGGAAAAAAGGTAAAGTTTTTAACACTAGTAAAGCAAAAACATTGGGAGAGTATGGAGGAAAGTGGGGAGGGACTGGAGCTTCTTGACTTGTACATTTCCAAGACAGCTGAATGATCCCTTGTCTGTCTGTCTCTTGCTTGCTCTTACTCATTTAACAAGGATATCTTGTACCCTGGAGTGCTTTTTGGATTACAGCAGCTGTACCACTTGAAAAATCCTCTGTGGAAGCATTCCAAAACTGTTGATGAAGTTTAGGATGCTCTCTCTCTCTCAGAAAAAAGGAGAAAGAAGGAATGGGACAGCTGCTGTCAAGGAGGGCTGGAGAAGATGTGAACTGTGAGTTGCATGTTAGGAAGTGTGGGATTTCCTTGGGTTCCAGATGCCAAGAGAGGGATAACCTGATACATTAATGCCAAGAGAGGGAAAACCTGATAATTTAACTGGGGTCAAAGGTTATTTTCAGAACCAGTTTTTAATGTTGGCATGCATGAAGATTTTTGCTTTCTACTAAGCTTGCAGAGTGAAACATAGAAACATAAAAAACTGCTTTATTCTGAGTCAAACCATCAATCTATCTACTTAGAAGTATCTATTCTTGAAAAGTAGTGGTATTTCTCCATGGTTTTGTAAAGTTTTCCCCCTACCCTTGTATGGAGATCCTGGTGACCTTCCATTCAAATGCTGCTGCTGCTGCTTCTTGTGCCGTATCCGATTCCAAATGTTGGCGATCAGCCATGAAGACTGTCCTGAGAATATAATGCCTTTGCCTTTCATCTGCCTTACGCATCACAGTGCGACCCCCATACCACTGATCCAGTTCCATGAGTCAATTTCTGGTCCTGAATCCTTTTGGCATGCAAAGTCCTCCTCAGCCCCAGGCCAATATTGATGAAGCTGCAGTCCTCCATCAAGATGGATTCAAGTGAGATTTAAGCCACTTGGGGACCATCACCTTTCCCTGTGGACTTTGCCAAGGCTGCTAGTCCTCAGGGTTGTCAGGTTAGTTAACTGCCACCTGACGCTCTGCATTGAGACACTGGCAGTATGATTAATACTAACCGATTAATACTAACTAGTATTAATCAGCAGTATAGTTTGAAGCAGGGGAATGTTGAGTTTCTGAAATCTATGTGCTCAATGTGTTTCAGGGTGGAATACTGTCTGTATCAAGTTGACCACAATGTATAACTGTTTCAAGCTTTCTGAGGCACACACCATAAAGTCCTCTGACAACTTAAATATGTAACACAAATGTTCTAGTTGAAGCCTTGTTTGATTAGATGGGGGCTAGAAATATATTTCTATCTCCTGTGGGATCTTTGGATGAATGAAACTAAGCAGTGGTTGTGATACCCAGCTGTTTAATAATAGAGGCGAAGAAAATCACAAACACATAAATATATTAATAATAATAATAATAAATATATTGTACTGCTGAAATCAAGAACAATAGAATAATAAGGAGTATATTTTTGCATAGCAAGATTTTGAGTTCCATTCAGTCCCAGTACTCAAAACAAATTTCTGGGTGTGCACTTTTTTCATCTTTAATACTTTTTTTGGACTATGTGAAACAAAACGTCAGAGGATCCACAAACCCGAAATCTGCCTAGTTTGGACTATGATTCTTTTCATCAGTTGGTTGAAATGTTGTTGTGAGCTGGGGAATCTCGAATACCCTCTGCATTAGATGAAGTAAATTCTAGTCTAGAAAGCAAGGATAAATTTGGTGGTCTTTAACAAGCTTAGGGTTTGTCTGCACAGGGAAGTTGGGTTGGGCTAAACTGGGTTATTTCCAGTGGTAATCATCTTTCCGATCATTCTGGAAACCATTCATTTACACACATTGCAACTTTGTAGTGAGATTCACAATCACATGAATAGTCATTGCCAACTAAAATGGAGCATTTCTACTCTCTCACACACAGACAAAAGGCAGAAGGTATGGATGGAGACCAGAAGAGGGTGGTCTGGCTCAAGAATAAGCTTTTGTTATGTGATTGCTGAAAATTAGATTGAACTTTACTGTGCTGTCAGCAGACTAAAATGGGGAATTAAATTGCTGTCTGGCTACCCCTTTGCTTGTTACAGTAAAAAAAAGAAGGAAAGAAAAAAAGAAACAGTGATATCACTCCCTAACCTCATAGAAACTGTCAATGTACAGTATTTCCTGTGAGAAGTTCAAGGCAGTATATTTTCTCTCAATTATAGCTTTACAATAATCCTCTGAGGTAATTTAGTCTGAGATACAGCGCAAGGTGAATCAGTGGACTTGTGTCTTAGTGAGGACTTGGACCCAAGTTTCCCTAGCCCTAACATGACATTCTAACAATGGCGTGTCATTGCAGTTATTTCCCTGTATTTCTGAACATTAATAAAATACTGTACAGTACAATAAAATCTTGAGTTATGTATGGCTCTACATAAAGTATTGTTATGTACCTACTATATGGACTGTGGTAGCACAAGTGGTTGAGATGCTGAACTTGATGACTGGCAGCTCAACAGTTCGAGACCCAAGTGCTGCAAGACAGAATGAGCTCCCGTCTCTGTCCCAGCTCCTTCCATCCTAGCAGTTGAAAGCAAGAAATTGCAAGTAGATAAATAGGTACCACTTCGGTGAGATGGTAAACAGCATTCCGTGCTCTCTGATGTCTAGTCATGCCTGCCACATGTCCACAGAAACGTCTGCAGATGCATACAGCATTGGCTCTTTGGCTGTAAACAGAGATGAGCACTGAACCCTAGTGTCAGATACAAGTGGCTTTTGAACAAGGGCAGCCTTTACCTTTACCTTACCTACTACAGTATGTACCTCTTATATGTGTCCTGCCATTATAAGGATCCTTGAGAAACTAGAGTCCTGCTGAGACCCTTGATGAAATAGTCACAGGTAAAGTCAAAAGGGCAAGTGGGTTTGTTTGAGAAATGTAACCCTGAGACTCCCAGAAATGCTTTTCCACCTTTGAGAAAAGATTAGATTGCAGAATTCAGATGCTGGAAAAGTTATGTCGCAAATACAGTTTACGGGTCTTCTCTGGTCTTTTGTCCCCTGATGTTTGACTCATATGACTATCTTATCTTGACTGGGTGTACTGGGTTCATCTTGTATAATTCCAGACATTTTAGAGCTTACCACCCCCACCATGAAGCTTGTAATCTAGAGCAGATCACAGATTCCACAGATTATCCTGGATTTCAGCTTTTCTTTGCTAAGCAAGGCCGGAAGGTCCTAGTCCAGTGATGACGAACTTTGGCACTCCAGCTGTTCTTGAACTTCAATTTCCAGAAGCCCTGATCAGCACTTTTGAGGCTCAGAATTTCTGGGAATTGAAGTTCAAGAACAGCTGGAGTGCCAAGATTCACCATTACTGTCCTAGTCCAACATGAATTTGAGTCTGAAGCCTGCCCGCAAGTGTTTCTTTCCTTACATTTACCTTCCCTAAACCATCCACCAATGCCTTGGCTGAGAACCTAGGAGTCAAAAAGTTGAGTTGTTTCTCCTTCACCATGACAACCAAACAAAACTTCCAACCCCATGCCTGCTCCTACCTGTTGACCTGCAATTCGCACTTTATCAGTTATGTGTTGCAAGGCTGGGCAGATATGTTCAAATGTGTCAGTGTGATAGTCTGTGGTGTATTTGTCTACAGACCGGAAATTCACTTTCACCCACATTTCAGTGTTTGAAACCTCAGGGTTTTATTTTCTGTCTCTGTTCAAGAGACAATTGAAAACTCTGATAAATTGTTTTGAAACAACAGCAAATGAAATTCTTTGCTACTGGTCTGCGGAATTACATATTTACAGCATGGAGAGGACAATGTTGTACTTTTTGGCTATACAGGTGTAAAAAACAGGGCTGGAACTAGGGTAGAAGAATGGGTTTGTTTGTTTGTTTGTTTGTTTGCCTTATCTAGAGGGTACCAAACATAGAGTTGTGTCTATTGGTGAGTTCAGTATTAGGTAGATAAATGGAAATCCTAACATTATTCACTACATTTATACAGATAAAAGTCTTTGTGCTTGAAAGCCAGTCATGTCTGACTCTAGGGGGCAGTGCTCATCTCCATTAATAGCCAAAGCCAGCACTGTCTATGTCTGCAGATGTTTCCATGGTCACGTGGCAGGCATGACTAGACACCAAAGCATACAGAATGCTGATTCCTTTCCTGCCAAAATAATACTGTACCTATTTATCTACTTGCAATTTATTACTTTCAAACTGCTAGGTTGTCAGGAGCTGGGACAGACAACTGGAGTTCACTCCATTGCACACACTCCAGTCTCAAACTGTTGACCTGCCGACCTTCCAGTCATCAAGCTCAGCATCTTAACCATTAAGCCACCCCAGCCTTTACAGAAACTTTTTCTCTCTTTTAGGCGCCTACATTATTTTCTTTGGTTTCTGATGGAGGCTTGTGCCTATGTTTCAGGGCCAAATAGGTAAATGAAAAGTTGAAAGGGGGGGGGGAGATGAAGCAGGAGCAAGTGGAAGGAATGAAGGAAGGAAGGATACACCCTAGTTGTAATCACTGTCTATCATGGTTCAATACAGAAGTATTCAAGCATTTGGTTGCTCTAGTTCAGGAATTCTCAACCTTTTAAAGCCAGGGGCGGAGTCGGGCTCCCTCAGACAGCTTCAGGGCCCAGATGGCCATTTTGCCCTTCCTTCACCACATGGCACTTCCTGGTTTGGTGGTGGTGGTGGGGCCCCCACATGAAATGGCATTGTGGGCTACATCCGGGGCATGGACTGCAGGTTGAGAACCCCTGCTCTAGTTCCATGTTTCCCAAAGCGAGCCGCATGCCCCACATTCACAGGAGGGCAATTTGATTTTTAAGAGGGGCAATTTGAGAAAGAGTTATTAACAGCAAATGGCCTTTTAGGCTTCTTCCACATGAATAGGCATTCACTTTTTGTATAAAAAAATTATATGTCAGGGTGGTGGTGGTTGTATTAGGTTTTTAGAGATGCTCAGGTGGGGCATGGCCAAGAAAATGTTGGGAACCACTGCTCTAGTTAAATACTCAAACTCCGGAGCTGACTGGATTGATTTTATCATTTCCATTTCTCCCACAGTCATATTTCTTAAATCTCAAACTTTTCCAATCTGGAGTATAAAGCTATTTGCACACGGTAGTAATTTTCTGTTTTAGAAAATTAATTGATATAAAATTCTTACCAATTCCTAGTTAGAAGCTAAACTTTGAAGTATATTACCTTTGTTTTGTCTTCAGTAAAGGTAAAAGTTGCCCTTGCTCAAAAACCAGTCATATCCAACTCTAGTGTTCAGTGCTCACCTCTGTTTATAGCCAAAAATCCAGTGCTGTCTCCCACAGACATTTCCATGGACATGTGGCAGGCATGGAATGCTGTTTACCTTCCCACCAAAGTGATACCTATTTATTATCTTTCTTTCAAACTGCTAGGTTGCCAGAAGCTGGGACAAGGACAGGAGCTCACCCTGTCGTGTTGTACTCGGGTCTCAAACTGTTGACCTGCTGACTTTCTAGTCATCAGGTTCAGCTTCTTAACCACTAAACCACTACAGACCCAGTTTTCTCTTCAGCGCAACACCACAAAAATGATCTGAAAGTTGTAGCTCTAGCTCAAAAATTATTTTTTGCATCCATGCAGCAGGAAACACAACCCCTTTTTAACATCTCCCATAAGGCTTCTAAACCATTTTTAAGGAACATTCTGGCTCTCTGTTGTGTACACAGCATCTATGCAAAGCAGAGGTTCACTAAGGGGGTTTTATAAGAAAAGAAGGTTTGCTATAAATATGTAGGTGACTTTGGATTTTGAGGAACTTGAACCGCTGGTGCACTGAAGTCTAGACATCATTGTGAGATGGAGCTTTAATGAGCAAGAACGGGACTTTATGGCGACTCACTTGATTATGAAGCTTTTTACATTTATGGCTTGATAGAAGCCCCAGTTGTGCTTTTGAAAACGATTCAACTTTCTTTTCTAGCTCTATTAAGAAGCTGTTTGTGCTATCTTTGGCAAAATTGACAAAACCTTTCATCTCGGGGAGGGGAGATGTTAAATCCCAGTTTTATTATTTTTGGATATGGTCCCAAGTTGAAGGAACCTATAGAAAAGAGACAGGTGCTACAGTGACCAAAGTCCGGCAGTTGCAACAGTAGCTATGCTTGGTGTTGATAGTAAAATCTGGGAAATGAATTATTCTTTTGTGGTTGCTGGGAGTTCTGGAAAGAGACATTCAAAGAAAGAGCTTTTTCCTCAAGCAAAAGCTTAAATTTGAAGACTATGGGGATGGCAAAAACTAAGACCAAAGTTCAGATGAGCTAGCAAACATTTCAGCATCCAGAAGATGTTACTACAGGTTTTTGGCTTTGAAGCCCCTGCTTCCCCGGGTGAAGTAAAGCTGGAGCTGGATAGATCTACCTGTGTCCAGTTTATGTCACTGTAGTATATATTTACCTATGATTCTGATTCATGTCTACATCAATCTGTGATATATTGTTAAAGATTTCTCTTTAATTTATAGTTTTAAAACAATGTAACTGGAAGGTCGGAGTTCGATTCACAGGTATTGCATGACGGAGTGAGCTCTCGTCTCTGTCCCAGCTCCTGCCAACCTAGCAGTTCAAAAGCAAGAAATTGCAAGTAGATAAATAGGAAAGTAAACAGCATTCTGTGTACTCCAGTGTTGAGGCATGCCTCCCATGTGTCCACGGAAACTTCTGCAGGCGCAGACAGCACTGGCTCTTTGGCTATAAACAGAGATGAGCACTGAACCCTAGAGTCGGATACGACTGGCTTTCAAACAAGGGCAACCTTTACATTTTGCTATGTCTAAATTAGTCTTATGAATAAACCAATAAAAATGAGTAGCCTTAAAATATATTGCTAACCTGATAGGAGGTGGAAATCCTGAATTTCCGTGCAAGAAAGAGCTTTTCTTCCTTAGCAGTGAGTACAAGCTATTCAAACCAGAAACCATTCAAACAGAGTGACAGAGGTGAGGATAGAAAGCAATCTGTCACATTCCCTACCTGAAAGAGTGTTTGATTGCTTCTAACGGTAAGATGATTTGTTAAATGCAAGGCTACTCTGTAACATTTATTATTTTTATATCTCTAAACTGTCAACATTTAGAAGACTGTAATTTGGGAGTTAGTTCAGTTCTAATCTCTGTTTTTGCCCAAGAAAGGCAGATTAAGCAATTTCAGATAGAAAGTGTGCCCCCCCCTAAATTCCTTAAACATTCCTACTGGATCTGTATGCTCTATATTTCATTGCTTCATTTTTATGGCTGTGAATTACTGTCTGTCCTTTGCTACTCTTTCCATGCCTCCTCCTTTTCCATTAGGGCTGATGGCACTCTTCTTTTGCACAGTGTAAACCAGGATAAACTTGAGATGTGGAATGTGGATTTTATTTGCAGCTATAATGAAGAGAGGGACAGTGGTGGCTTAGTGTTTAAGATGCTGAACTTGATGACTGGAAGGTTGGCAGGTCAGCAGTTCGAGACTCAAGTGCTGCATGATGGAGTGAGCTCCCATCTCTGTCCCAGCTCCTGCCAACCTAACGGTTTGAAAGCAAGAAATTGCAAGTAGGTAAATAGGTATCGCTTTGGTGGGAAGGTAAGCAGCATTCCGTGCACTCTGGTGTTTAGTCATGCCTGCCACATGTCCATGGAAACGTCTGCAGGCACAGACAGCACTGACTCTTTGGCTATAAACAGAGATCAGCGACCTTTACTTTATAATGAAGAGAGGGAAATATTGCCACACTTATTCTTGTGCTGGGGTTGGGAATTTGTGGTCCTTTTGACAATCTCCTTCAGTCCTAGCCAGCAGATCCAGTGGTAGCAAATGATAGAAATCACATTTCAGCAACATCAGGAGGGAGATAAACAATTAGTTCTGCTCGAATGTATTTTTCCTTTACTTATATTATCTTTGACAGTTTTAATAGGACCCAGCTTTTGAATGGTTAATACAGGAGTTCTCAGCCTTTTAAAGCCAGGGGCCAGGTCATGCTCTCTCAGAAAGCTTCAGGGGCTGGATGGCCATTTTGCCCTTCCTCCACCACATGGCACTTCCTGGTGTGGTGGAGGCAGTGGGGAGCCACATGAAATGGCACCGTGGGCCACATCTGGCCTGTGGACCACAGGTTGAGAATCCCTGGGTTAACGGGTGCCTTATCTGCTTTGTGTCAGTTTCAGGTCAGTCTTTCCCTGAAACGGACAGGCACATCTGGTTGTTTGAAAGTGACACTCACAGTTGTCATAAATCTTGGAGGATTTCATTTAAGGCTCAGTATTAGGTTTTTATTTTGTTACATTAGCTTAGCATCTTTGAGGCTTCACTTGCCATTTTACAGTCTGCATCTTGCTTATCTGAACTAACCTGCAGAATGAAATTTGCAAAGCCTTTTGAGGCTTATTTCTGGTGACTTTATTGACAGATCATAATGTTACACTTTGCTTTTTGGCATGTTTTTATTAAATTCCATTTACTCTAAAATCCAGAGGAAACAGCATCCCTGCATTTCAGCAATGGATCTAAATGTGCTATTAATCTGAGATTTTAAAAGTTCTTCTTCTTGGCATGTCAGAGAATAAACAAAATAAAAATGCTCTAGCACTTTAAAGACTAACTGTTATATTTTAATGTGAGCTTTCATGGATCAAGTCATTGTCTTCTTCCTCTTCCTCTTCTTCTTCTGCTTTAGTTCCTTTTGCCTGACCTAGTTGAGAAAGACTAGCCAGTACAAAGTTTCCATTACTAGGGTACATCTGACTGTGGTTCAAAAATACGGTAACCCAAACTTCAAGGGGGCTCTTTCTTCATACGCCTTTAAAAGTGCTTGGTTTTGGCTTGATCATGCATTTATTGAACTCAACTTGCAAACCATTCCACTTGAGGTCTGGCAAAGCCCTTGGTTTGCATCAGATAGTAACTTCTTCCAGAAAAAAAAATCTTGTCACTGTTTTGCCTTGTAAAAGCAGAGTCAGACTATGTGGATTTGGGCAAATTAAGCAGTCCTGGAGTGCCCCGAGGAAAAAAGGATTGTAAACCACTTCTGAATTCGAAAGAGTCATCATCAGTTAGAGTCAACTTGATAACATATTGTGGCTGATGCTGTTGTTATACATCCCAACTACTCTCATTTTGTGGTTTACTTTTGTGGTTTGAGCCTATGGCAAATCATTATCCCAAATTTTGTTTTAAACCTTTAAAAAAACCAGATTGCTAATCTAATCCTTTAGGATTTTGTTCTATTTCATTAGAAATCTGGACAATAAGATAGTGAACACCTTTTGTATTAAGTGAACACAAAGCACTGTAGCATAGTAGATGAATTAGTATAACTCCAGCAATTAGCTTGTTTCAAGGTCAAACAATCTCTTTATCTGTTGGAGCATCAGGGCAACTGAATCTTCATTGCTCTGGAAGTGAAGGAGGTAGTAATGAAGCTTTTAATATTATAACCAATTAACAGGTAAAACAAACATGGACAACTGTGGTGGGTTCATGAGCTAATTTCCTCTCCCCAGCATAACTGGAGGGATGAGTAAACCACCAAAAAATGCAAAAAGTAAAATTGAAAATGGCTGTGGCTCCATTTCTTTGTTTTAAATGAAGTGTTTAGGGATGTTAAATTTGTCTGGCCAGGTTATCCTGCTATGGTAATAGAGTGCAGTATAGACCTAGAGTTCTCAACCTTTTAAAAGCCAGGGGCCAGGTCACGCTCCCTCAGACAGCTTCGGGGGCTGGACAGCCATTTTGCCCTTCCTCCACCTCATGGCACTTCCTGGTGTGGTGGAGACAGTGAGGCCCCACATAAAATGGTGCCATAGGCCGCATCTGGCCCACGGACCACAGGTTGAGAATTCCTGGTATAGACCATGCCACCAACGACTCAATGCCAAGTATCAGGCAGTGTTTAGCTAACCTGACAACCCTGAGGACCGATGGCTGTGGGTGCTGAAGTCCTCAGGGAAGGGTGATGTTCCCCAAGTGGATTAAATCCCACTTGAATCCATCATGATGGAGGGCAGCAGCTTCATCAATACTGGGGCTGAGGAGGACTTTCCCTGCCCAAAAGGCTGAGGACCAGAAAGTGACTTGTGGAACTGGATCAGTGGTATGGGGGTGAGATGCAGAAGGCAGTTGAAAGATCACTGTATTATATTCTTAGGACTGTCTTCATGGTGGATTGCCATGATGATTGCCTATGCTGTATTTGGATTTGGAAGAAGAAGAAAAGGAGGAAGAGGAAGAAGAAGGGATGTTAAAAGATGCAGTGGGTGTGTTGTGTCATTTTTATTTTTATAAATTGTGATTCTCCTATTTTATTTTATTTTGCTGGAGAGGGTTGTACAATGGAAGAGCTTGAGCAGCAAAAAGAGTTTTAGGACTACATATAGTATTTGACCACCCATGGAGTAAAGAAGTCAGAAAATGAAGAAACTAATTAAATAGAGGCAGTTCCTACAAAGTGGTGAATCAGTATCAATTTTATTATGCCCCCCATATGTTTGTTTCTACCAATTACTGAAAAAGGTAAAGGTCACCCTTGCTTGAAAGCCAGTCGTATCCAACTCTAGATTATAATAATGAAAAAATTCTTTATGTGTGTGTGTAGTATATGTGTTGTTTTTGCAGAGGAGGGTGCATTCAAAAGTTATGTACATTTTTTTTGCATACGTGCATTCTGCATTTCTGTGTGGTTTTTCAAATGCTGACTTTCCCCAATTATTTTTTCATTGCATGAAGTATATTTGTGCACATTCAAAATAAAGTGTGTTTTTCTATACACCATTTCCAATGTGTACTTTTCATGTGTTTTTTTGGTATGGTTTGAGGGGAATGAAATGCACCACAGATGTTGAAAAAGAATGTGTTTTCAAGATCTAAATGTATTCCAGTCCATGTTTACTTTGGGGAAGTCCAAATTTGGTAAGTTAGCACTGAACTGTGAGCTGATTAGATTTCTCATTCCTGATGTGTTTTTCAAGCTGAACCTGCGCAGAAAGAGGTGAACATTGAATTTGGTGGCGCTGACCCACAGAACTATTTGTGAGACTGTGATTGTGTCTTGGAAACATCTTCTTTTAATAGAACTTTGTATCTTTCAAGTGTCTATCTTATAGTAGAGCCGTAGGTGCTTTTGGCTGTAAATATCAGCAAAACATAAAATACAATATTATAATACACATACTTACACACTGAGAGTGTGACTAATCATGAGTCTCCCATGAAGTTGTGGGTATGTTCTATCAAGATAAACATACCACTGGGAAATCATCATAGATTGCCTGGACCAGCATTTCATACTTAAAAGATGCAAATTTACACAATGAGATTATGATTTTGAAAAAACTGTTGACCAGTGATCCCCCCCCCCCTTTCTTCCTCCACTGCATATCTTCAAACAAAGGAGTCATTGCCTTCATGGTCATGTTGCCTGGGGGTTTCTGGGGGCTGAGGCCTGAAAGAAGAAATGTTGCCAAACTCTGCTTATAAGCATGTTTATTTTTTTCTTTTGTGAGATTACAGGCAATAGCGCTCTGCTTTTTAGATTGACACAAAAAGGAAGCAGCACTTCTTATATGTCAAATGGCATTTTTACTGTAATGGTTTTATTTTACCCATGTCTTGCTTTGAGCTGAGAATTCAGATTTCCTTGGCATATAATTAGCCGGAAGATATCCTCAACTGGTGTAGTAGATAAAATAACAAACTAAGACTTTGGAGGGCATGGTTCAAATCCCCACTTGTCTATGGAAACTTATTGGGGGAATTACTAAAACCCCTCAAATATCTAACCTTTGAAGCCATACTAGGGTCATTTTTAGTTCTGGATTTAGTGCTTCGAGTCCACTGATTCAGATCCAGGAAGAGCTTTATGGCAAGAACAAACATTCTTGAGGGTACGCAAGAGCAAAACCAAATTAGAAGATGGAGGAAGGAGCTCACTGGACAAAGGATGACATCAAATGAGGATATAGCTGAGGAACATGACTTTTCCTATGTCACTTGGAGACTGAATAGGTTGAGAGACAAAGTCCCTAAATGTAAGACCAATATACTCAAGTGAGGGTTGCTGGTGGACAACAAAACACTGTATGAACAGAATCCAGCTCATTTATTGGTCTGCCGATTACTACTCGAAATGTGCACCGATGAAGATTTAATTTTGGACAGTGCCAAAACCAAAAAGGTACTTCATTTTGGCTGTCCAAAGTTTCATCTGGGCACAAAGAAAACATTCTGGATTGTGTTAAATTGTTTGAAGTGGTAGCTGTGTTAGTCTGTGCAAGCATATCAGAGAGTAAACAAAATATAACATAACAACAAAAAAGACAAAAATGTAATGGCACCTTAAAGACTAACTCCTGCATTTAAATGTGAACTTTTCATTGATGGATTTGATTCATGTAAGCTCAAAATTTAAATACAGGAGTTAGTCTTTAAGGTGCCACAATATTTTTTGTCTTTTTTTCTATTTTGTTTTGTTTACTCTCTGATATTGATTATGTTACCTTTTAATAATTTATTCTTGATGTCTGGCTGCCATTTTAATTCCTCACTTCTCCCTGTTGTGGTATGACTGTAGGGCATTGTGGGACACTGAAATCTCTGTTTTCAAGACGAGGTGTGATGGTGGCTGAAATACTACTGTTCAGACAATAGCTAGGTAAGCCTACTAAGGGGTTAAATGATATCGGAGGGGGAATCACAGAGGATGATTCATTGAGGACCCCTCAAACCTGGACCTATTTCTTATTTTTGTATGGTTCATTAGAATCTCCTTAGGATGATGATAAGTAACTTACTATCTTGCTTTAGATCAGGGGTGCCCAAATGTTTCCCACCAGGAGCCTGACCACAGTCCCTCAAACAGGTCACATGGTTCCTCCCAGCAGCAGTGGCGCATGAATTCGTGTTGCATTTCTGGGTGGTTTCCCCTCCTCTGCTACTTCCCTTGGAGTAGGGAGCGATGGAGGAACATTTTGGTGCCATTTAAAAAAAAATCTGCTGTGTTTTGTTGCAAAAATGCAGTGTTTTCGGCACTTCCAGTTATGTTGGGGCATTTCTGGCATTGGCAGCAATCTGGTCCATGAGCCTGATGATGATGTCCTCTGGGCTGGACTTGGCCAATGGGCCATAGTTTGGGCACTCCTACTTTAGGTAGTGGAATTTAAATATGTTTGTTCAGGAGAGGCACAAGAAGAGAGAATCCACACAATAATCTTACATATTTGTATGTTCATTTGTATTTTATTTTAGAGTTTTAGAGGTGATGGATGTGGTGTCAATTTCTATGTGTTGTGAATGTCCTACTTCTGTTGATAAATGCTTTTGAACTTTGCTCTCATTTGAGTTAAAAGAGACACAGAACTTCTTTAATTCTTCAAGCAATTCTCACTCTGGTGCTGATGAAAAGAACTGTAAAAGTTGTAGCATCTAGTTTTGTAATGTTACTATTGTTGTGGTTTGTTATATAATTACATGAAGTTTGTGTTTGCAAAACTTGAGAAAGAAAGAAAGAAAGAAAGAAAGAAAGAAAGAAAGAAAGAAAGAAAGAAAGAAAGAAAGAAAGAAAGAAAGAAATAGTGGTTACAGCAACACTCAGTAAAAGTTTGGGAACAAGTTCATACTGCTTGGCAGGGGAAACTGAAAGAACATAGGCTGGAAGGAAAAACTAAAATTACCCCATCTCTATTTATTCCAACTCTTCCCTTAAAAATCTTCATCTCTCTGATCTTCATATTTCTTGAACCATCAAAGAGGTGGGAGGCTGCTGCTGTTTAGCTTATTCTGGCTTATTTACATCTGGAATGTGCCTAGAGCAGCTCACAATAAACATCAAACTTCAGCATCACATTTGAAAATAACTCAAATTAACAATTCATAACTGAATGTTAAACAAAGACAAATAAACAAAGTAGTTAATATAGTGACCCTGCCATAACAGCAATGAAATACATCAACGAAATGATAAAATCCAGATTTTTATTTTATTGCATGTTAGTGCCCATGTCAACTCTGTGAGGTAGGTTAGACTTAGAGGGTTTTAAGGACAACCAGTGGATGTCTTGGTTCATCAGTTCATACCGAACATTCAAACTGAAAGAAAATATCAAAAATAGCAGTATAAAATAAGTAACCATCTGATCCTTCCTTCTGATCTTGTTGTCAACATAACCAGGACATGAGTAAGCTCACAGGATGACTTTGGACCATTTATTCCCTCTTAGCCTGACCAATCTCACTGGGCTGCTGCAAGGGAGAAAGCCATGTGTATCCTTGAACTCACTGGAGGAAAGGTGGTGTACGAATGTAACAAACTCTGGGAGACCACAGCAACCTGAATTTAATGTAGTTTGGGATCTTGGGGTAGAGGGGAGTCTTGTTAGCATTATGGACTAGATCAGGGATTCTCAACCCGGATGCGGCCCATGACACAATTTCATGTGGGGGCCCCACCTTCTCCACCACACCTGGAAGTGCCATGTGGTGGACGAAGGGCAAAATGGCCACCCAGCCCCTGAAGCTGTCTGAGGGACTGTGGCCCGGCCCCCAGCTTTAAAAGGTTGAGAACTCCTGCATTAGAGACTCTTCCTGGGCCCACTCGAGAAAGCCAAAAATATCTGAGACCTACCATTTGATCCAGGATGCTGCCAGATAGGGGAGATTGGGGGGGGGGGGGAGAAAATAATTGCCTCCCTCCCTAGTAATTAATTCTATTATTTTTAGTACTGGGAACATACAAATACTGTACTCCCTAACACCGATAAGCATGGTGGTGACAGGCTGTAGATGACTATAGAACAGCCATTGACTGCATGCCCCATCATCCTTGACTAAGATTGCCATGGTGGCTGAAGATGATGGGAGTTGTTGTCTAACACATCTGGATGATACCAAGTGGGGGAAGGTTTTTAATATAAGGATTATTTGTTTGTTTCTTATACCCCACCTTTCTGGTAGAAAATGGCAGTGAAAGAGGCTTACAAACTTCATAAATGATTAAAAGGAAGTAAAAAATTATTATTGTTCAAGTGCCGCATCCGTTCCGAATATTGGCCATCATCATTGTGAATGTCTTTCTGTTCTTAATTTCTCAGAACAATTCTTCGAGGACATCCCACACCAGTCTCTCAGGTTCCTCACCTACAAGGCCTGTCTATATCTAGAGCCTCTCTTCCCAGGGATCTTCCCTTGCATAATGAGTTGGAGTATTATAAACAAATTAAACTGTAAAATCATATAATCAAGTAAAAACAGTCCCACTATAAAAACCATTAAAATTAATTCTCTTGGCATCTGCTGCTACTTTCCTTATTTTAGGCGGAGCAATACCAACCAGACAATCTGTTTACTCAACTGGTCTAGTGCCACTCCAATTTACCTCTGTGTAAGAAACAGAGAACAGAGGCAGCAAAATGGAGTGAGCCACCTTAGTTGAATTCCTTCCTCCTTTCAAGTGCTTTTCTTATTAAAAAGAGCATAAGCTGTGTTCTATATGTGAACGAGGTTGTCCCATGGAAGGAAATGGATGCTTCCTCCAGTTGAGTTTCATTATTTGTAATTAGAAGAAACGGAGGAGATGAGGGCAAAGGTGTAAAATAGATTATAAGAATGGAATATTGTCCACTAGAACCAAATGTTTCTGTTTCAAGGATTGTTGGTGAGCAGACAGGGTGCATCTGGTTTTAAATAAATAAAGCAGATAGCCTATATTTTGCAACCAAATGATGCACTGTTGCAGACGTTCTGCACTTCCTACAGGACACTGTGGTTTGGGTGTTCTAAACCAGTGGTTCACAACCTATGGCCTGCGAGCTGTACCCAGCCCATGGCGCTATTTCATGTGGCCCACCACCCCCAGTCCTGCCACCACTGGAAGAGGCAGAAGCGGCAGAAACAGCTGAAAACGCACTGCCCTTGCTGCCACCGCCACCGCCAGAAGCAAATGAAGGGCCAAAGCCAGCTGAAAACGCACTGTAAATGCACCTGTGGCTGTCATAAACGCATTTAGAACACCCGTGGATGCATTTTACGACAGCATTTACAGCCAGGGGGGCACATGTGAGGGGGCGTGGTCCAGCCTGTGGCATGAAAATGTTGAAAACCCCTGATCTAAACAGAGTTCAGCCTGCTAGATCTTGCGGTCATCAAGCTCAGTGTCTTAACCAGTAAGCAACCGTGGCCCTCTTGTTCACTTTACAGACCATTATCTTAGCTCTAGAGATGTAACTTAACTATGCTCTTGCTACCTCTCCACCAGATAATGGGACTAGTGCTGACTGTGTAACTTGTCATCTGACCCAGTGTTACCAGCTCTGGCTGGCAGGAAGGTTTAAGGCAGAATTCTTTCTTATCCTTCTCTGTAGTATGCTTTGGATTTCTTTCTTTCTTTCTCTCTCTCTCTCTTTTTTTTTTTTTTGCTCCACTGAAGAAGAATGACATTGGAGGCTTTGCTGAACGCAGCTCACTTGCTATGTTTACACTTGACTTTGTTGGCGCCGCTGTATATTTCTTTGTCACTGGCTTAACAACTGTACCACCTTGGCGCCAAGGGAGGAGATGCCAGGGAAGGGGAGAAAATGTATTACATACTGTATGTCTTTCTCTTGATGTTCCTAGTTCATTTTGTTAAAGTGGGGGGTGGTGGAGTTTTGGACTTCTGTCTCTCCCAAGTCTGGCCCTGCCATTAGGCAAAGTAAAGAAAATGAAGGCTGAGTGGGAAATTTCTCCACCCAATTCTGTAATTTGCAGTTAGCCCCAGAAGCAGAAACTTGCTTTCGATCAAGGGAGATCATTACTAATATTTCTAATGGTTGTCATAATGCATGACCTCCTGTTTTAGTTGACTGCATTTAAATATTGCTAGGACCCACATCCGTGAGTTTGCTACAACTGAGCAGAACTGTGAACCACAGGACATTTTGGAGGTCACTTGTTCACAGTATCACAATAAGTCAGAGGTGATTTCATAAAACCAATTTAAATCCATTGTGCTTGTTGTCATATACAGTACTCTCAAGTTATTTCTGACTTTTTAAGGAGTGATTTTATCATTCCAATGAGTTTCCATGGCCAAGCAGAGATTTGACATTTGATCCACCATAGCACACTCGCTCTTATTTGGATCCATCTCTTAGCAAGCTGTACAATTGGGTGCTCTTTAAAAAGCTCCTATTTTAATCTATGCTCCTTTTAAATTTATTTGGAACACTTTTAGTGGCATTTTATTGTTTTAACAGTCTATTCACCCTCTTGAAGTCAGTATACCAACTTGAAAATTGGTTTCAAACAACTTTTGCCTGCCTAATGTTTGGATGAATTCCAAGAAGCCTCAGCCAGCATAAAGGTAAAAAGTTATGGGACTTGTAGTATAACATAACTGGGGGGCTGAAGATTCCTCGCCCTTGTTTTAAATCAAACCAGATTCTCTCTGCTTTAAAGTTACTAGCTAATTTAATTAGTACATGGAATAGAGATGCCTTTTCTGCCTTGGCAAGCAAGTCAGGGATTGGTTTTCCTCCACTGCAAAGTAAGAGATTCATATATAGATCCCTCTGTTTCAGGATGCAGCAGTCCTTCTCGTCCCTTACTGTATATTTTTCAGGATTAGGATGCAGAGGTAGAAACCATCTTTAAGGTCCAAACCAAAGGTTCCCAATTTAAGACCTGTGGGCTGGATGCAGTGATGGTGAACGTTTGAGACCAAGTGTCCAAACTGCCATCTGATGTGATCTTGCTGCCTTACCCCAGATAAGGGAGGGAGGAAGTGCTCCCATTGGGCTGCTAGGCAGAGGGGTGGAGGTGCGCTCTGTGCTGGGGTGATGTTGTGCATGCCCACAGAGAGGGCTCTGAGTACCCCATCTGGCATGTGTGCAATAGGTTTGCCACCACTGCTATAACAGAAAGTAAAAAGCATCTCTTGCCCACTGGAGGAGAAATGTCTTGGTGTTCAGAGACCTGGCTAAGTTGTTGCTGACAGGAACAAATGGCACAAGAAGGATGAATGAAACTCTTGCCCTGAAGTTGCCTGTTCAAATCTAGATTAAACTGACGTTTGGTCTCCATAAGCAATCCTTTAGTAAGCTTTGACCTTCTCCTTTCCTCTCCCTTCTCCCCAGCTGTCTTAATTTCATTTTGCCATACACACAAAACTGCACAGACACCACATTTTGGACATACAGTACTTCGCACCCAGTAAAGACCAAATATATCAACGGAGACGAAAAAGCCACATTCTCTGGCTCCATCCTTTGGATTTCACCTCCCCTTCCTTCCTCTCCCCCACCTCCATGAGCTGGAGATTGGTGCTGTTCCAACCTGGCACAGGTTCAAAGCTATTGTGTTTTGTCCCAATGACTTCCTTGCCATGCCAGTTGGACTTCCTTGAGCCTTGCCGCAGCTAGATTGATTAAGGGTTGAAAGTTTCATTTGCTTGTAGATGAAAGTCACTTAGGATCAGAGGGAGCAGTCAATCCCAGATGCTGAGCTTGAAGACTGGAAGATTGGGGTTCGATACCCAAATGCTGCACAACAGATCTTGGAGACATGAAAGGAGCCTCATTTGAGCATCTCCTGAGCGGAGTTTCTCCAGCAAAAATCCTTTCAACCCAGAGTAATCTCTGACATAAAATTATTATCTTGTCAATTGGGAAGCAGGGCCAGCTAGTCACCAGAAAAAGCTAGCCAACACAAAGTTTAAAAAGCCCCTTAGCAAATAGAGATGACCGTCCAAGGGGCTCTGTGAATTTGTCATTCACTGATAGTTATTATCTGTAACTATATGAATATTTAAGGGCCATGGTGGCTTACTGGTAAAGATGCTGAGCTTGATGACTGGGAGGTCAGTAGTTCAAGACCTGAGTGCTGTGTGACAGAATGAGCTTCCATTGTCTGGTCCCAGCTCCTGTCATGCTAGCAGTTTGAAAACAAGAAATTGCAAGTAGATGAATAGGTACTGCTTCAGCAGGAAAGGTAAGAGTGTGTCTGTGTGCTCCAGTCATGCCTGCTCAGGACCATGGAAACATCTGCAGGCCAGACAGCACTGGCTCTTTGACTGTAAACAGAGATGAGCACTTTCTTTAGAGTTGAATACGACTGGCTTTTGAGCAAGGGAGACCTTTACTTTTACCTATATGAATCTTCCCTGGCAAGATCTGTTAGTTTCTCATTCACAAGTACTGTATGGCCCTTTCTGTGGTGGCCCTATCCTTGGAAAATGCCCTGCAACAAAAATTATTACTTGTTAACTATGAGTTTAGAAGTTGTTGCCACCGCCATTGTCTAGGCCAGCTGGTGAGTTCGTTCTGCAAGTTCCCTTCGTCTGACCTAGTGTGAGAAAGATGAACCGGCAACACAACACAAGGTTGCCATTACCAGAGTACACTTAACTGTGGTTCAAACTACCACAATCTTCGAGGAGGCTTTTTCTAGTGTACCCCAGACTATCCACTGAATTTAGTCCAATACATTTATTTTATATCATAAGCTATATTATATCATTGTGGACTGTAGCCCTTTACATCAGATGCATAAAGGGCTATCCAGAATTTCAGGTACAGTTTGTTTGTGATACACTTGGCTGGAAAGTAGAATTGTAAAAAGGGAGTTCAGAAGGCAATTAAATGATGAAAGCCCTGACAGTGACATTGTGAATTTCGGCTTCTCCGCAAAAACATTAGAACTGTTATAAGTCTAAAATGAGTAACAGAATGATGACTTCAGTGTTTCTACTCTTCTTGAAGGAAGGGTGTGACACAAATGTGACAAAGGCTACTTCCTATCTGTCACTTCACAGAGGTACTGGCAACCACTGTAGTAGAAAAACATTGTTTTATAGCAGTTTCAGTTTTATCATCAATGGATTTAAATCACAGGCTTTTTAAGGGAGGGCCTGTAAGTTGTGGGCAGGGCATGCTTTTCCATGCAAATTGTTTCAGTGCTGATTCCTAGCTGGGAAAGTTAACTACAGTGTAACCCTGTATAACGAACGCCTCGTATAACAAAAAAATCATACAACAAAGAGGATTTGTGCTAACCGCTATACCCCGTATAACAATTTTTTCCATTATACAAAGCAATGCATCTCTATGGGAAAAATCGTACAATGAAAATCTCTATGGGATGCATCATACAACAAAAAATTTTCATTGTATGATTTTCCCCATAGATATTTTCATTGTACAATGCATCCCATAGGGATTTTCATTATGCGAGGCATGCTTCTTATAACAAAAAACTATTGTATAACGAAGTGCCTCGCAGGATGGACTTTTTTCATTATGTGGGGTTCTACTGTATCTGAAACCGTGGGTACCATTATCAATCAGTGCAATGCAATCATCCCCATCTGATGGGTGTTGCTGTTCAGTCGCAGTCGAGTCTGACCCTTTGCGACCCCATGGACCACTGCACACCACCTTCCTTTGTCCTCTGCCATTCTCCACAGCCCACACAGGTCTACACCCATTGCATCAACAATGTCATCTAGCCACCTCATCTTGATGGGTGCATAGTACACCTCGTACATTAATCCAGTACTATACACCTCATACACTCATACACTGATGGGCGTATAGTACAACAATTCCGAACCTCTCCAGGGTGAAGAAGACTGCTATAGACAATACTGAGTGAGATAAGTGAATTATCTAAATTGATGGAATGCAGTTTAAAAACAAAACATTGCAAGTAGATAAATAAGTACTGCTTCAGCAGGAAAGGTAACAGTGCTTCAAGGTCTAGTCATCCCTGCCACACAACTATGGAAACATTTGCATGACGCCACTGGATATGAGCATCGCCCCCTAGAGCCAGATACAACTGGCTTTCAAGCAAGGAAGACCTTTACTTTCACCTTTATTTAAGTTTCTTTTTAGATTCCCTTTGTTTTATTTTGTTTTATGGTTTATAGCATTTGTATCCCACTCTAAAGTTAAACAGGCCACACTATCAATAAATGGTGGTCTTTGCTTGCAGGTTTGTAGGCCAGAAATGCATGACACAAAAGAAATAAGGAATGGGGAAAGCAAATTGTAATATGCATACAGTATAATACAAATGGGCTGGTTGGAAATTCTGGGCCTACTTATTTATGACTAGACACTGGAATGGAACACTGTTACCTTCTCACTGAAGTGGTATCCATTTATCTACTTGCAATTTCTTGCTTTCAAACTGCTAGGTTGGCAGGAGCTGGGGCAGAGACAGGAGTTCACTAAATCATGCAGCACTCAGGTCACAAACTGTTGACTTGCTGACCTTCCAGTTGTCAAGTTCAGCATCTTAACCACTAAGCCATCACAGGGGGATGCTATCATGGCTACCCATCCTTTGTTGCCTGGGGGAGTTACCTTATACTTCCTAACAGTAAAGCCAGTACTGGAATGAAGCATACCCTTATTGATGTGTCTGCCCACTTGGGCAGGATATAACCGACCAATTACTAGGTACGGGCAGGAAAACAGCAGAAATTGCTGCTTATAAATGGCTAACTTCATTCACTCCGATGAAGTCAACACAGGTGAGAAGTGCCTAGTCATTCTTCCTTTCCCCATCCCATGGTAGGAATGAGGTTGATGGGGATGAGGCTTGTCTGTGGGAAGCTGACGAGCATCCTTTCACTCATGACTCAGGTGCCTTCTGTCCAGAAAGTGAAATATTTTCCATACCAGTCACTCAGCACAAAAAAGAATAGAAGGCTGGGCTGAGCTTGGGGGTGGGGATCTATGAGTCATTGAGTCACCATCTCAATGGCAAGGTCTCTTGGCAAAGCCTGCACAGGAAATGCCAGAACTTGTACAATTTTTTTAAACAATATACATAGTCCATTAGCATCACGGGGTCCTTTATTTTTTTTTTTGGAAATGATGACACATGCCCCGTTACCTATTACTTCTTCCTTTAAAGCTAACCTTGTGTCAACACACTATCTTTGAGATAGTGTTTGATCTAAAACAAAGCAATGACATTACTATGATGGTGACACTGATTGGCCCTTGCAGGCAAGAAAGCACATCAGCTCATGGTAGGCAAAGATGAGGCAAACTAAGTTATTAATATGCACAATCATACACACACGTATACTATACATACAGCAACAGGCCTTTGGACCTTGCCTTGACCTCATTCATTCACCCCACAAATCAGCTTCTTCTTTTATGTCCAAGTCAGACTTTGAACTGGCCAAATGAAGCCACCATCTTGGCTTTGTCATTGCCCAACCTTAAATCCTCATTGGTACATGATTCCAGCAGTAATTGGTAAATCAGAAAACGAGCTGGACTCTGTATCTCTCCACACTCACACAGCATGTTGCTGTCTACCAGCAGCACCCACTTGAGCATGTTGGTCTTGCATTTAGACACTCTGACTCTCAGCCTATTCAGGGTCCACCAGGTGATGTATGGGAGGTTGGGTTCCTTAGCCATATCCTTCTTTAATGCCATCCTTTGTCCAGTAAACTTGTTCCTCCACTTCTAATTTGATTTTGATCTTGTGTGCCCTCAAGAAGCAGACTGTGGTGCTGGTGCTTTGGCTGTAAACAGAGATGAGCACCACACCATAGAATCATATATGACTAGCTTTCGAGCAAGTGTGATCTTTACCTTACCCTCAAGAATGTTTTTTTCTCCCCTAAAACTCTTCCTGGATCTGAGTCTCTACACATGACAAACCAGCCATGGAGGAAGAAACTCCTGGACCAGGACTCCTTACTTATGGTCACACATGCTCTAGTCACCTCCAGAATAGATTGTTGCAATGCACTCTACATTGGGCTGCCCTCGATGATCATTCAGAGGCTGCAGCTGGTCCAAAATGTGGCTGCCTGTGTGGTGGTGAGGTGTGGGTGTTATGCCCATGCCTCTGTAACAAAATGAATTATACTCTGTGCTTTAGCCTCATTCAAGATGGTGATTTCAGATCAGGGGGAGAGGATGGAATGTCAACAATGTGGGCCTCATGGCTTGAAAGAAATGAAAGCTATGTGTGATAGACATATCATACTGTGAGATCATTGGTTGGAATCCCTAAAGGGAATGGCAAGAAGGTGGGCCCAATGGGAGGAGATATAACCCAGAGAAAAGTGGAGGCTGCTAGAGATACTTTCTTGGATCTAACTGCAATCATGTAGTCTCTTTAGCCAGAAAGGGGGGGGGGGCATGGGCTTTGATTTCAATATACAGTACTTTTAAAATACCTGAAGAGGCTTGGAGTGTTTACTTGGCTCACGTTACCTGAATCTACACTGGTTTCATGTGCACCCTTTGCTCACCACCTGTATTTTGGTCAGGAGTGATAGGGCACACTGATAGGAGAAGCCTGAACTGCTGGTTCTGAGCTGGACCAGGGAAGCAGGATTGGGTGCAATCCCATCACCAGGAGGCCAGAGGACACCCGAGTCCTACCTGGGAGGAAGTGGATTGTCATAGCCTCACCCCTGCTGAGAGAGCTGCATTTGTTGCCAGTGTGCCTCTAGGTGCAATTCAAGGTGCTGGTGATGACCTTTAAAGCCCTATGTGGTAGTGGTCCAGGATACTTAAGAGACCACATCACCCTGAAGACATCTGCCCGTTCCACTAGAGCAGACTGAAGAGGCTCCTTAAAAGTGCCATCAGCTAGAGAGATTCATCTCTCTGGCACAAGAAGGAGGGTCTTTTCAGTATCTGCTCCAGCCCTATGGAACCTCCTGCCAACTGAATTACATCTCCACACACAACTGCTGCCCTTAAGAAAAGACCTAAAACATGGCTGGCGGAGCAGGTGTGGAGCACTGGTGACACAGTTCCCCCCCCCCCCTTTGCTGGCTCATACAATGATGGCCACTTGTACTTTTAGGTTTTAATCTCAATTTTTAATTAGTGGGGGTATTTTTTTAACAATAGGTTTTAATGATTTTAAGTTTTAATGATTTCTGTAATTTTTAACATTTTAAGAGTTTGTAACTTTCTGAGTGTTGGGATATTAACATTGTGAGCCACCTAGAGTCGCTCACGTGAACTGGGCAGCTATATAAGTTTGAGCAAGCAAGCAAGCAAGCAATACAGTGCCCATGGTTGGGCTCGACTATGCAACTGAACAACAACAAATTGTTCCTTTGGTAACAGAAGAATTCAGGGCGCTGAGGTTGTAATTGTATATGGGTCTGTTGTTGTTACAATGATGTTGTTGCCTTTAACCTTTTGGAATTTCGCATTAACATCTCTCTATTTTTGTGCATGTGTGTTCTGCTTGCTGAGTTTTTAAAAACAATTTCCTTATCTGCCTGTTTGTGTACATTTGTCACATTAGCTCAGTCACTCACAAACATACACACACACGCACACACTTGCTTTCATGACTTTTGCTCCTAATGTTCTCTTCCACCATGCCACCTGTCATTGTGAAATGTTCCCTTGGCATCCTATTGCTTGTTTCTGTCTAACACAAGAGGCGTCATACTCACAATGCTGAAAAAATACAGCTGTGTTTTTAAAAAATATGATGGAATGCAGATTCCAGTTGCTTCTGTAAGCAGGACTAGAGTGGTGTTTTGCTAAAACCCAAGAAGAACAAACAGAATCGCAAACTAGTTGATGCCTGGCCAGTAGAGCCATTAAGTAAAGTCAGACAACTGTTAGAATCAACTCATGAGTTGGGGAGCAATAGAAGTTCAGCCATTCACTTCTCTTGAAGAACAGATATACTGTACATCTCTTCATATAGGCTGTCGTGCACCTCCTAAACTATGTTTTTAAATAACTTATCCATTGCCTAGTGTTCAGATTTAACTTCTTTCATGTTTAGGCCAGACGTGAAACTGCTAAAACGAAGGCACCTTTTGGTGAGTTAATTCTGCTGTTCCATTCATTTGACCTAGTGTGAGAAAGATTGGCCGTCAACACTAGGTTGCCATTACCAGGGTACACCCGATTGTGTTTCAAAAAGACTACAATCTTCGAGGAGGCTCTTGTACCCCTTCAGATTTCACTTCCTAACCAATTGATTTCCATATATAAAATGGATTGTGGAATCTGGAAGGGGATCCTTGTGGTTTTGCTTCAAGTAGCAAAGTTTCTTTGGCCAACCTTGCTTACTTGATGCTTTGATGTTTAGGGTGTGTTTGATCAAAATGGAGATGAGTTAGGAATTGGAGTGAAAGAGTCTGTTTCACAAACTGAGGACCAGTATGATACAGTGTCTTGATTGTTGTCCTGGGATGCAGGAGACCAGGGTTCAAATCTCAGCTTAGCCATGAAACTCACTAGGAAGTGTGTGTAGATTGCTGAGGGGCTTCTGCTCATCTATATTGATGAAGATATTTCACTCAGAGAGATGTTTGTAAGTTGTGTTCTAGGACATGTAGTCTAAAATCCAGTGGAAGGATTATAAAAATAATTCCCTTAATCACCAAAACGTATTATGCTAGAATGAATCATGATTATTGCAAACCATACCTTGGCTTCTAAGCTATAGTAAATGCACATGAGTTAAGCGTGCCACGTCTGCTGGATTCCTGTAAGCTTTCAAACCTAATTCAAGATGATGGCCACTTCCCATAATTCCATTAACAGCCTATCACCAACATTTCCAAGCCAGCAGTCTTCTTCATAGAAAACTTTAAGGCAAGGCTTTCACCCATATGGATTGTTTAGTAGAGTTTTTATTATTACAGTTGTACCTCGCTTAAAGAGCATAATGTGTTCCACAGGATTGCTCTTTAAGCAAGTTTGCTCTTTAAGCGAAACACCATTGTAAGTGACCAGTTGTGGGGGGGATTGTGAACCCCGATTTATTTGTTAAGCGAGTTTTTGATTGGTTTTATTTGTTAAATGAAGTGACCATTCAGAGAAAATTCTGCTCTTTAAGCGAGTTACTCTTTATGCGAGGTTTGACTGTATATTTTCCCTCCTCTTTAGGCTGCTTACTGGAGCACCTCGTGATGTGACTGTAGAGATGGGGAACGGCACACGGATCGGGGCCATGTATGCTTGTCCTTTGACGGCAGCCACCAATGACTGCGAGCGGGTGGACATTAAGGTTTCAAGTATGTGACCTCATCTCCTTTCGTTTGCTCAAGGACTGGGTACAGATCACAGCACTTTTGTAACCTAACTCTTAGAACAGAGCAGGGTTTGCAAAAGTTAGTCTTCTACACTGTGACTCCCAGAATCCTCTGCTCGTATGGCCAGTGGCTATAGAAACTGGAAGAATTTGGGAGATTGTAGGCCAAAATGGTAATGATTCCAAACTCTAGTAACTGCAACAGTTGCATTAAAAGTACATAAAATTCTTAAGTATGCATATCCAGTTCAAGAGCATTTAGCATTAGTTCTATCAGGAATTGAGCAAATGTAGGGAAGATGTAGTAATGTATGGCTGTCAGAGCTGGACCATAAGGAAGGCTAAGCTCAGAAGAAAGGCTGAGCACCTTTGAACTGTGGTGTTGGAGGAGACTCTTGAGAGTCCCCTGGACTGCAAAGAGATCAAATCAGTCAATCCTAAAGGAAATAAATCCTGACTGCTCTTTGGAAGGACAAATGCTGAAGCTGAAGCACTTTGACCACTAAATGAGAAGAGAGGGACTTACTGGAGAAGGCCCTGATGCTAGGAAAGACTGAAGGCAAAAGGAAAAGGAGATAGCAGAGGATGAGTTGGCTAGATGGCATCATTGAGGCAGTAGGTGTAGATCTGGGCAGACTGTGGAGGATGGCAGATGACAGAGGAGCCTGGCGTGCAGTGATCCATGGGGTCTCAAAGAGTCAGACTTGACTGTGTGACTGAACAACAACAACAACAACAACAAACAACAGCAAAGGGAAGATGTTGGGATCAGTGGTGGCTTAGTGGTTAAAATACTGAGTTTGACAACCAGAAGGTCAGCAGGCCAGCAATTTAAGACGCGAGCACTGTGCTCCTGCCAGCCTAGAAGTTTGAAAGTTTATGTCAGAAAAGCTGGCAAATATTGGGCCCTAAAATGGCAACAAGAAGGCTCTGGATTTCTACATGTTTTTTTGGCTTACAGCTGTGACCATTGAGCATACTGGCTGTGGCTAATGGGCAGTGGCGTCGCTAGGCGGGGCTAGGGGGGCCGCTGGCCCCAGGTGGCACTTTTTGGTCTATGTGTGTTCTTGGACTACAATTCCCAGAAGCCCTAGCAGGAGCGGGTGCCAGTGTCCACCGGGGGCGGCAAATTTGGCTTCAGTCCCAGGCGGCTGAATTCCATGCTACGTTACTGCTAATGGGACTCCCCTGATATCTGGAGAGTTACAAGTTCTCTGTCCTTGTGGAGGGTTGATGGTAGAGAGGGAAAGTGGCAAGAAGATTGGAGTCTGTCTTAACTGCACCCCTCCCTGATCTTTCCCCAACCTTTTCTTTTCAGGTGAGCCTCGAAATAACATTGTTGAGGATATGTGGTTGGGGGTGGCAGTTGCAAGCCAACGGACAGCCTCTGGAAGAGTGATGGTGAGTAAAATGTCTGTGGGGATGGGAAGGCTTTGACTGCTTCTGGTTAAAATCTCTCTTTGGGATTAGACCAGGGGTACCCAAACTTTTCATGCCATGGGCCGGTCATGTGGTTTAGGGAGCCAGTCACTATGGCCCAGGGGCCGTATCCGGCTGCCGATACCAATTCGCACCCATAGGGGCGCTTTTTACTTTTGCTTCCAGGAGCAGTAAGGGCTTCACGGTCTGGATGAATTGGTGGCAGTGGCCACATCCAGCCCCAGGGCCACAGTTTGGGCACCCCTGGATTAGGTCTTTGCTTCAAGCAAGATCATAGACTTGTTTTATGAAGGCGTTTTTACAGGTACAGTAATACCTCGGATAACGCTAAGACTTGGTTCCACAAGTCTTGGTGTTATCCAATTTTTAGTGTTATCCAATGCATGTTAAAATCCTATGGGATGGATCGGATAACATTAAAGCTCCATAGAGATACATTGTAACTGCACAGGATTTAGAGGTTGTTATCCGATCCATCCCATAGAACCTTAACGTTATTCGATCCAATTCTCCTCCCCAGATTACTTAACGTTATGCGATTTTAGCGTTATCCGAGGTAAACGTTATCCGAGGTATTACTGTATAATTTCGTGCAGCACTTGAGGTTTGAACTGCTGACCTGCCGACCTTCTGGTCAGCGTCTTAACCACTAAGCCACCACAGTTGTGTATGCTCAAGGGAATAATTATATTTATTACATCTTGGATTTGGTTTTTGCAATTGGCACTGGACCTGAGGCTTGAAAAACTTTGTATGAGATGAAATTCTGCTTTGAGCTAAAGCCATCCATGGATTTAATGGGTCTACTCTAGATGGGACTAAAAATTGGATTTCGGCCCACGTTTGAAACTGTGGTTCTGATGAAAGCAATGGATAAGAGATCTAAAAAGGGAGGGAACTTGAGCAGCATATGAGGGAGATCCTTCAGGAAACTGATCCCACTTGAAAAAGAAGTGTGGCTTATTTCTTATGTGAAAGACAATCATCATATCTGGCACCTGCATCATCTTCTCTGAGGCGCCTGGCCGTCTAGCTATTGCTGCCCACAGCTCTTCCTTGAATTTCACCTAATTCCACTGGAAATGTTTGTGAGGCATTTAAAGGTGCTGATGTCATAGAGCAGTAATGGCGAACCTTGTAGAGACCAAGTGCCCAAGGAGGAGGAGGTGCATGGGAAGGCACCAAGTGTATCCAGCCAACCATGTGATGTCACCAGCACACCTCGAAGCATGCCGGCAATGTCACATGGGAGAGTGCACAGCTCCATGTGGGCGCACACACCCCTTCCCTTCCACGCATGCACTGCCACCTCCTCCTCCTAGGGGAGGGGTGAGTGGGATCTGGTTGCCTCACCTCATCCCTTCTGCTGCCGTCTCCCAGGTGGGATTTCATCATCCCCTCTCGCCTCCCCATTAGCAAAGAGAGTGGGATGGGTGGGGAAGTGGTGCTGCCATTGATGCCAGTGGCATGGGGATTACCCACAACAGCACACATGCCAACAGAAAGGGCTCTGCAAGCCACTTTTGGCACGCATGCCATAGGTTTGCCTACACTGACATAGAGGATCAAAATAGCAACTGGGAGAAATTCAAGGAAGAAAATTTTCTTTGGTGGAAGATGGAAGGGGAGGAAGATTACATGATGGTGAGGCCGGGGGGAGAGCTAGGAACAAACCAGGAATTAAGCACTTCTTAGAGGTACTGTGGGACTGTGGTGGCTTAGGGGTTAAAACACTGAGCTTGACAATGGAAGGTTGGCAGGTCAGCAGTTGGAGACCTTGTGCTGCATGATGGAGTCAGCTTCTGTCATCTGTTCCAGCTTCTGTCATCCTAGCAGTTTGAAAGCAAGACATTTGCAAGTAGATAAATAGGCATTGCTTGGGTAGGAAGGTAACAGCATTCCATGTGCTCCAGTGTCTAGTCATGCCTGCCATATGACCATTAAAATGTCTGTTGACACAAACAGCACTGGCTCTTTGCCTGTAAGCAGAGATGAGGACCATTCCCTAAAGTCCGATACAACTAGCTTTCAAGCAAGGGAGACCTTTACCTTTACTAGAGGTACTGTAGCTGGTACCTCTTTGTGTTTTCAACTTTATTATGTTTAATTTTCTCCCCAATTATATCCCACCTTTCCTTCCATGATCTGTTTGTGGTTCTCTTCCATCCCACTTTATGACTACAGTGGTTTTGTGAAGTAGGTCAGGCAAGCGGAGAATTTTGCGGCCAAGTCAGGATTCGAACACAGATCCTACGAGCCTCAATCCTACATGACGCTGTCTTTTTCACAGTTAGATATGGCACTGTAAGGTCTCCGTTGGTTGCTTTTTCCAGGCTTGTGCTCACCGTTACACCAGGATCTTGTGGTCCGGCATCGAAGAACAGAGGCGCATGGTGGGGAAGTGTTACATCCATGGCAATGACTTGCGTCTTCATGAGGAAGATGAGTGGCAGACATACCATAATGAGATGTGCAACATCCATGCCGACATAGAGTCAACTGGCATGTGTCAGATGGGAATCAGTGGTGGTTTTACCCCCAACAGTGTTTATTTTGGAGCTCCTGGTGCCTACAATTGGCAAGGTCTGTGGTACTGGATGTTCCATCTTTCCTGTTTTCTTTTTAATTTATGGGATATTCCAATAAGTAGCTTAATTCAGAGAGAATTAAAATGCAACTGCCAGGAATGGTCAAAGCAAAGTACCTGTAATTTGCTCCCCCTGTTGACATAATCATAGTGGGGGGGGGGTGTATTTTGTGAAAAATAAAATAAACTTTGCCAGTGGTAAATATTGTTGGATTAAGATTTGGGGTGGTCTTTTTAGTTGGGTGGGAGAGAAAATTAGGCATAAAGGTATTATATTGGCAGGGTGTAAGATTTGGTTGTGTTAAATTTGCTCTAGGTTCTCTGAGAAAGGAATTTCAAAAGACCAAAAAAGATCTGAAGAGCCCTGGTGCAGCGGTTAAACTGCTGTAATGCAGCCAAAACTGCTGCTGACATTGTGAGTTCAGTCCTGATGGGATTCAAGGTTGACTCAATTTTCCATCCTTCTGTGATCGGGAAAATGAATACCCATCATGTTTGGGGCAAAATGCTAATTACCATGTAAACCACCCAGAGAGTGCAATAAGCTCTATGGGGTGGTATATAAGTGTAATTACTATATCTGACATTCATAACTTAAATACAGTATTAAAATTATAAATCATGATTTGAAACTCATTTCATTTAAAAATGGAGTTAAGCCAGACCTGGAAACGTGTACATTTTGGGAATGGTAGATCTTTTTTTTTTTTGAAGATGAAATTTACAAATTCCAATGTACAGCATGGGTGATCATCCAAGTTAGTTGTCTAATGTTTTATGTTTGTCTTTGTTTGTTATATGGTTTATAGTGATATGGTAGATTGTATCTTGATCTTTCTTGTATGTTTTAAGTATGAGTTTACGATAATTGTGTTTAATAAAAACTTATAAACTAAAAAAAGAAAAATCTTTGCTATAAACCTTTATTCCTAAAACATGCTTATTGGTATTTTTGAACCACAATCAGGTGTACCCCAGGCAACGACCATTTTGTGCTGGCTACTCTTTCTCTCACTGGGTCAGGCGAAAGGAACTACAGTGGAACCTCGGTTAACAAATGGCTTGGTTAACATAAACATCGCATTACAAAAGGAAATCCATAGAAAATAGTGGCTTGGTTTGCAGAATTTCCCCCCGGGAAGGGATTAATTGGTTTTCAATGCATTCCTGTGGGAAACCACGTTTCAGTCAATGTATTTTGGTTTTCAATGCATTCCTATGGGAAATTGCATTCAATGCATTCATTTGGGAAATTTAGTTAAAGTAATTTTTGCTGAAAGAAATGTCCCTGAGAATGCATTAATTACATTAGCTGAAGTTCCACTGTACAGAATGAACTCCCCATAGGTGGCTTCATTTTGGCAGTTTCACATCTGGCCTAGAGACAGAAGAAGAAGAATTTCCAGAATGTATTTTACATTTAGTTTTCCTTATTTTTTTCTGCCCAGTCCCACAAATAGCATCAACCTGTTCTTGGTCTATAGAGAAGATTTTCCCTTAGAAATCTATTCCCCCCTTTCTTGACCTGCTCAACTTTCTTCCTCCAAGGCCTTTGCTTCCTCCAGCTGTTTCCTTGAACTCTCTACCATTCTTCCAGAACTCTGCTTTCCAATCACATCCTTCCTTTTAGATCCTCCCTGTTCTCTGCGTCTTGTTATATCCTGAGCCTATTCTTTCCCCACAAATATTTTCCTCAGTTCTCTTCCTATTTCTTGCCATTTAAACTACTGCTGTCTCCATATGTTTTATCTTCTGGTCCCTTCTCGTTCCTTCCTTCCCATCACCACCTCTGCCTGCATTCCCTGCAATCAATACTAAGGCGACTGCTTAAATATCACCAAAATACAAGAAATACTAAAAATGAAAACAAAAGAGATTGCTGATTTATATACAGTTTGCATAAGATTTAGAAAATAACACTGGGGAACAAAAACAATTTTTTTTCTTGGTGCCTAAATTTTTTTCAACTGATTTCGGGCATTTTGGGGCGGCTGATTCCGAAAATGCCATCCATTTTGTTCTAGCAGCTCTAGTTCATGAGATATCGATGATGTCATTATACATTGCTCTTATGACTACACTTATATTTGCCTACACTTGTATTAGGAAGGGGGTGGGGGGGGGCAAATGCCCTGGGCGGCATGCTCCAGGGGGCAGCATTTTGAAGGCCCCCCCCCAAAATTCCCCAATTTTTTTTCAAACAATTTTTTTTGCCTCCAGGCGCGCATTGAAGGCTCCCAGAGGCGGGAGGGGTGGTGGAAAAATCTTTTGGGGGTGGGAAAATATTTGGGTGGGCAAAAAAAGGTTGGGTGGGCAGAAATTTTTTTTTGGGGGGGGGGCGCAGCAAAATTTCACTCCGCCCCGGGTGGCTTACACCTTTGCTCCACCTCTGGTTATATATGCAGCCTAATGTGAATAAGCCATATCTAAAAAACTAGAGCTGATGGGGCATAACTGAAAGCATTTTTGGAATCAGTGACCCAAATATAGCCAGAAATAGGTGAAAATTGTGAGGCACCAAAATCACTGTTCCCCAGTGTAATGGCTAAAGTTTGAAAATAAATATACTCCAGTTTAATAAGGAAGACTGTTACCGGATGAGTAGTGTTTCCAGTCTGTCTACTGACCAGAGAGTAAAAGGTAACATGCTACAAGCAGTAAGATACTCTGCAATACCTTACTCTGTGGTGCTGAAGGAGTAACATAGGTCCTTTTGAAAGTATCCTCGGGGCTGTTAAAATGCCTGGAAGTTTTGCAGCAGCAGATTAAAATATCACACCTTACTTCTTTCTTGCCCAGGTACTGATTACGTGATCCAGCGTAAAAGCTGGGACCAAAATGATTTCTCCTATCCCAATGAGAAGAATGGGAACAACTATCTGGGTAAGTGTAACTAAGTCTAGTCATCACATGCTGGTAATATGACTGTGCTTCTCTGCTATTAGAAGATGGAATACAATATTCAATTGTTGTGTATCCTCCATAGTTCTGGGCCGGGGGGGGGGGGGACGACACAAATTAAGCCAAATTTATTTATTTATTTATTCAGATTTATATTGCCACCCACAAATGCTCCTTACACAAAGCTGGACAGTTATATGTTGTGCATAGTGCTTAAAACCAAACAAACACAAAAGCCCCAAATTCATGGTAGATGTTGGTGCCCAGTCTGTTCTTAAAAGTGAGTTCAAAAATGCAGACTGCAAACACAAATCAGGAATGTTGTTTTCCCGATGGCCATTGGTTGATTTTCTCTCCCAACTCACCAAATGGCACATCTCTTTTATCTGAATCTGGAAGTCTGGTTAGTAGCTCCAGAACAAGCTAGGATGTTAAGCTATGGCTTAAGGTTGGTTTAAGTCAACATTTATGTAAAATGTAAACCCCACTAACTCAATAGGTCTATCCTGCTAGGGATTAGCAACTGGATTGAGTACATAGATTTCTAGTACAGATAAAATAGGAGACTACCATTAATAGAGGGCTTCTTTGTTGGCTTGAGGGATAGCACTACTGGTTTAAGACATTTGGACATATATTTGGCCCTGTGAACCTAAGGATGGGGAATATTGTGTCTGGGAAGGGAGATAAAGATGGACAGAATAATTTATATTCCCTTCTCCTTTGTAATTATATTTTTAGGGTATACAATTGAGGCCAACACTGCTGTGCTGCACAGCCAGAATACCACCTTCATCTCGGGAGCCCCCCGCTTTAACCACACAGGGGCTGTCTTCCTGATGGCAGGAAGTGACAGGATACTTCAGAAGGAGCTGGTGCTCTTTGGAGAGCAAGTGGGCTCCTATTTTGGCAGTTCCATTGCCCTGACTGACCTCAACAATGATGGGTGAGTCCCAAAGAAGTTCCTTTCCATTTGAGTGGGAGGTAGGAGAAAGCTGTTAAAAGCTAGCTTGTCTTATCGTGACCTGGGGGTGAGGCATATGCTAGTGGCTGGTGTCAAGCTGTTAAAGGTAAGACGACCATTCAGCTTGGCCTACATACTCAAAAGAGCTCAGAAAGAAGTAGTTATTGTAATTTGTAAATTCTTCTTGTGCCATATCCGATTCTTCTCATCATGGTGATCAGCCATGAAGATTGTCCTGGAAACAATATAATGCAGTGGCCTTCCATTTGCCTTCCACATTGCAGTATGACCATGGATCCAGTTCCATGATTAACTTTCTGGTCTTGAGCCCTTTTGACACACAAAGTTTTCTTTGTCCTCAGACCAGTATTGATGAAGCTGCTGCCCTCCATCAAGATGGAGTCAGCTGGGATTTAATCCATCACGCTTCCCTGTGGACTTCGCCACCCAAGACTTAATCCTCAGGGTTGTCAGGTTAGTTGACCACTGCCTGACAATCGATGTTAAGTCACTGGCAGTATGGTCTACTCTATTACCATAGCTGCTAATAATTTGGAAACAGTTATCAGTAATCCCTTTTCCTGATTACAAAGGTATAACTACATTCCATAAGGGCAGAGAATGCCACATCTTCTTGGGTGTAAGTGTAATTTTTAGGGTTTTTTTTAACATTTACAAGGGTATTGCCTCATTAAAAGTTGCAGAATTATCACTAGGTTAACATTCTGGTTTATGTCATACCATAGGCTGCTAGCTTGTACTGTTCTAGGTGTTAAGGTATAACCTAAAAAGACAGGAGGAGTGTGTATGTTATAACACAGGCCATTAGCTCGAAGCATTTAGTTTTTACAAAAGTGATTATACTTATATACAGCCTCATAGCGCTTAGTGCACTATCTGGGCACTTCGTGAAGTAATTAGCATTCTGCCCCAAACATGTTGGGTCCTCTTTTTACTGGGTAGAAGGCTGAATCAACCTTGAACCCCGTCAGGATCTAACTCACAACATCAGAAGTTTTGGCTGCAGTCTAACAGCTTAACCACTGCGCTACCAGGGCTTATTAAAAGTAACTTTTAGTTACTCTTGAGAAATGGTAAAGAATTGCGTAGTATAACTGTAGATTATAACAGTAATAGCAAATAACTATTTTAAAGGCCTTGAAATTATAACTATTTACTTTTGGGGGAAAAACAACACTCCCCATGTTCTGACAGCTTGCTATTTCCAAGAGCACAAAGAATGCTGTTTCATTATCAGTGAGGAAAATTGATTCAGTTGCTAGTCCAGTGATTTTTTGTACACAGAATGCCATCTGTGTCTCAACCAGCAAAGTAACTTGTGCATCCCTGCATCCGATATACAGATGAAGATTACACAATGTAATACACATCTTCTTTTTCTCTTGGTAGGTGGAAAGATTTGATTGTTGGTGCTCCGTACTACTTTGACCGGAAAGAGGAGAAAGGTGGCGCTGTCTATGTGTACATGAACCTTGGTGGAACGTTCCACACCACCCCAAACCTCACCCTGACTGGCCCCAGAAATTCCTCCTTCGGCTTTGCTATTGCTGACATTGGAGACATTGATAAAGATGATTTCCAAGGTTAGGCTGGTAACTGGTTTGTTTTTTGCTCCAGTTCGCATTTTGTTGATGTTGGGTGTCACATCTAATAGAGCAGAGATTTTTCAGCGATGACTTGTCCATCACTTGAGGTCGGCTGCTATACCTTGGTTTCTGAGTGAATCCAGTATTCAGTGATATACAGTACAGTCATTTAATTGAGGTTGGCTTTTATAGGAATTCTCTAAAATGCATAAGTTTATTTTTCTATTTTTTATAAAGAAAATAAGGGGCTCCAGTAGCTCAGTGGTTAAGAAGCTCGCCTTGCTAGCTGGAAGGTTGGCAAGTCAGCAGTTTGAGACCCGGGTACTGCATGATGGATTGAGCGCTGTCATGCGCTCTTGGGGACATGAAAGAAGCCTCATTTGGGCACCCCCTGAGTGGAGTTTCTCCAGAAAAAATTCTTTCAACCATTTCAACCCCTACAGGTGCATTTTACTTCTGCTTCCAGGAGTGACGAGGGTTTCGTGGGCCAGATGAATTGGCATCGGGGGCCACATCTGAGCACCCAGTTTGGGCACCCCTGCATTAGGTCATTTTAATCTCTATGAGCAAGTCCATCTCACCCTTTCCTTCTCCATTTCCCTCCACTTTCCCCACAGATATTGCCATTGGGGCTCCATTTGAAGGTTCAGGAAAAGTATATATTTACCACAGCAGCGTGGGAGGACTTGTTGATAAGCCTCGGCAGGTAAATACACCTTACTCATCCTTACTCATCATTTTCATCCGCCTGTGGTAAGGAAAATGCTTCTGTTGACTCAGTTAAAAAGATCATTAGCAGAGAAGACATTAGCCTGACATCACCACCCATGGCTCCTTCCCAGTAGTCTACCAGTAATCTACCCCAGGATTCAGATATTTAGCAATATGACAAAATCCAGAGGTTGACCTAGTGGCCTTTTAATGTTTTGAACTGCAGCTACCATACCCTCTGGGCACTGACTATACCAGGGGTTCCTAAACTTTTTGGGCTGTGGGCCGATCATGTAGTTCAGGAAGCTGGTCATGAAGCCCCGGGGGCTGGATGCGGCCCCCGACGCCAATTCATCAGGCCCGCGAAGCCCTCGTCACTCCTGTAAGTGGAAGTAAAACATGCCCGTACGGGCACTTTTTACTTCCACTTCTAGGAGTGACGAGGGCTTTGTGGGCTGGATGAATTGGCATCGGGGGCTGCACCCGGCACCCGGGCCTTAGTTTGGGCATCACTGGACTATACTGAGTGGGGCTGGTGGGAATTGTAGCTACAATAATCTAGAATAGAGTACCAGATTGACTACCCTGAGACAACTAAGCAAGAAAATGATTCTTGACACCCTTGGAGTGGATATGAGCCTCAGATCCAGGAAGAGCATACACTCTTGAAGGTACACATGTGCAAAACCAAATTAGAAGATGGAGGAAGGAGCTCACTGGACAAGGAACAACATTAAAAGAGGATATAGCTGAGGAACTCAGCCTCTCCTGCATTACTTCGAGGACCCTGAATAGGTTGAGTGTTGGAGTCCCTAAATGCAAGACCAACATGCTCAAGTGGGGGCTACTGGCAGACAACAACACACGGTGTGCATGTGGAGAGATAGAGAATCCAGTTCATATACTGGTCTGTTGATTAATGCCAGAAACATGCGCTGATAAGGACTTAAGTTTGGGCAATGACAAAGCCAAAAAAGTGGCAGTCCAGGGTTTTATCAGGACATGAAAGAAGAAGACTACCCGTGTAAACATGGATGACATCAACAGCTGTTCTGCTTCTCTCCCTCCTACTTTAACACCCCCCATCCCTATGTATATATTGTCCAACATCCGCCTAGGGGGACCATCACTACAGAAAGTTAATTTATCCCTTGTCCAGCAAAGATCTTTCTCCCTTTTGAAGTTGTCCTCATTCCTTTCTCCTTTTGGTCCACTTCTGCAGATCATTAGTGGAGATGACATTGGCCCTAACATCACCACCCTTGGCTACTCCTTCAGTGGTGGAATGGATGTGGATGGGAACTCCTACCCTGATCTTCTGGTGGGGAGCCTCTCTGAAAACATCCTGCTGTTCAGGTAAGATATGTGTTGGCCAATGACATGGATTGGTGGTCTCCCATAGACCGGTGTGAGACTGGTGGGGAGCCCCTATGGGCTTAAAAAAGACCGTAAGCAGTTTTCAATCCTAAAATCTCTTCTCTTAAAAAATAAGTGTTAGATCACATATTAAAGAAAATGTGTATTTCCTGCTATTGTTTCCCCCCTACTAGAAACTTAGTTCCTTAAAAGCACCATGCCTAAGTAATCAGATTTGCAAATGAAACCCATGTTTACTTCTCAGTGACCAAACACAATTTAGCTACTTTGTGGCAAGCAAAATGAAGCACTTTTCACACAATAAACAGATGTCATTTTTGAAGGCTCTCAGTTTCTAATGATATGCTATTATTGTATAGTTTCAGCTTGAAAGCTTGTTTATTATCAAAAGCAAGGTGTTGCTTTTCCCATCCTTTATACCACTTTCCATTTTGTTCTTGTGTCTACCTTCCTGCAGAGCCCGCCCAGTGATCAACATTGTAAGCAAGAATTTTACAGTCACCCCAAGCCCTCTGGATCCAGCCAAATGTACTGAAGATTCTTGGTAATATCTTTGATCAACATGTTATTGTGCCTCTATCTTCTTTTTGGCATATCAGAAAGCAAACAAATGTTTAAAAAAAAAAAAATGCTGCAGCACTTTAAAGACTAACTGCTATATTTTTAATGTGAGCTTTCATGGATCAAGTCCACTTCATCAGACATAGGAGTGAAACTGCAAGGCATGAGCTTATATATGCCAGATATAGAGGCATAGAGTAATTAAATCAGAATGACAGATAAACATGCAAATCAATACAGCTTCCTACAGCTGGCAGTGGCAGAGGATCTCTGGCTGTTATTCAGATTAGCTCTAAATGTCCCCTTTTTAATTTTAAATAGTGGGAAAATACAAAACAAATACCTGGCATTGAACATATGTTAACAAGTTTAACCTCTGTTACTGTGTGAGCACATTCCCCATTCCGTGAGACATGTTGTGAAAGAGAATATGACATGGCAGTTATGAAGATGGTATAATGTGTTTCTTCTTTTTGATCCACTTACTTGACTCCCAGGGTACTCTGGAAGGCATGTGACAGTGTAGATGCTGGGGATACACTGAGTATATATTTAGCATACAGAAAGGAAGATGCAGGGGAAACACTGCCAGCTTTCAGCCTATTGAAAGAGGATGTGGGAAAAAATTGAGAACAATTGTTTAACACATCCCCTCCGCCCCAACCAAGTATAGGAGAGGGTAGTAGTGTTTACTCAAGACAGGGAAAGACTCAGTTTAAATAAATTTAAAAAACACCAGGCAGTGAAGCCAGGACAACACGTTGGAGGCAGCTGTGTAGAGAAGCTAGGGAGAAATTTTTAAGTAAAGTATGAGAGTACAGAAGCTAAGCTGTTGTTGGTTTCCTACTAGTAATATTTATACCCCGGCTTTTCCCCATGCACTAGAAGTGATGAATTAATTAATTATACATTTTTATATTGCCCATCTGGAATGTTTCCCACTCTGAACAATGTAAAAGATAAAGGTCTCCCTTGTTTGAAAACCAGTCATATCTGTCTCTAGGGTGCAGTGCTCATCTCCACTTATAGCCAAAGAGCCAGCAATGTCTGTGTCTGCAGATGTTTCCCTGGACATGGGGTGGGCATGACTAGGTGTCGGAGTGCACAGAGCGCTGTTACCTTTCCTGCCAAAGCGGTGCCTATTTGTCTGCTTGCAATTTCTTGCTAGGTCGCAGGAGCTGGGAGATATGATGCTAATAATTAAGCGAACAAGCAACAATACCAAACAACAACAAATACATAATAATAAATCAAAGTATCTGGTGGTATATGAGGCAAGCGAGCTCAAATATAAACATCTAACTTTTATTGGCAATGGTAAAATATCCTTAAAGGCCTCCTTGAAGAGAAAGGTTTTGAGCTGTTTCTCAAAAATGTCCAAGGATGTGGCCTGACATAACTCAACCAGTAATGAAGTAATGCCTTTTCTCATCATATTGTCCTCACAACAGGCCTGGGAAGTAGTCTGGGCTGAAAGACGATGACTATCTCAGTGCCACCAAATGAATTCCATGCCTCAGCATTAGAATCTAGTCCAGCAAGATGGAGCTGAAAAGGACAAGCGACCCTTTTCACCAAATTACTCTGACTGAGCTTAGCAATTCTTTAGAGGGGCATGTCTCACTTCAACTTGACCTCACCTTTATAAGGACCACAGCTTTCCTGCATTTAATTACATCCATAGATTACATCACTGCAGATGACTTTGGAGCTAGCTGTATTGTCAGACAGGATGAAGCAGCTGCCTCAGGCAGGAGACTTGGATGTTGTGAAAGGGCAGAAATTCTTCACGTATGAATTGCTTGGCCCTTTTCTCCCTGTGATTTCTGCCCCATCCTATGGTAAACCAACCTGACCATCATATCTCTGCTACTTTCTTACACTCCCTCATTCCCCCGCCCCATCTTCTCACTAACAGCATCAATGTGGAGGTCTGTTTCTCCTATTCCCAAAGTGCTGGAGACCCCAACTACAAGGAGACTATTGGTAAGTAAAACTTTGAATTCCCTGCCAATTTCTCATCAGTTCTCTTGAAAGAAAGAGGTTGAAGAGCTTTGTCAGCCACCTGACCTAGAAGCCTTCCCCCCTAGTGTTGGAGGTGCATGTGTGCCCAAGTTCAAACATACTCTCTTTCAGTGGTGACGAACCTATGGCACATGTGCCAGACGTGGCACTCAAAGCCCTCTCTGTTGGCAAGCACGCTATCACCCCAGCACAGAGTTTGCCCCACCCCTCTGCCCAGCAGCCCAATGGGAGCGCTTCCTCCCTCCTCCAGCACAGTTTACCCATCCCTCTGCCCAGTAGCCCAATGGGAGCACTTCCTCCCTCCCCTCAGCACAGAGTTTGCCCCACCCCTCTGTTTGGGCACTCAGTCTCTAAAAGGTTCACCATCACTGCTCTATGTGAACATACTCGGAAGCCTTGCCACTCTTCTTTAATCTTGGAATTTCCTGGGCTCCAGTGAAGTTCCTACCAGACTGTATGGTACTCACCTGTTAGAGGAGCTATGGGGAACATGTGAACTTCCAGATGTTGTTGGATTGTGACTCTCATCATTCCTTATCATTGGCTGTGTTGGTTAGGACTTCTGGATGTTGCAGTTCAACCAAATCTGCAGAGCCATATGTTTTACATCCTATTGTAAAGCATGTCCAGTCTTAGAAGCCTCAATGTTTTGGAATTATCTTAGAATTTAACTTGTATAGGGCTTTGATGGAGCTTTGACTAGTGGTAAATGGCCCATTAGGGGAAACTGGACATTGACCCACCTCAGTCGCAGGCTACTGCACCCTCCACCTACTTCTGACCTGCTTTTCTCCTCTGTCTCTTTTTCTTACACCAGAGTTGAATTACATCATAAAGGCAGATCAGGATCGCCGTCCGCCTCGGGTATATTTTGCTGGGACACAGTCTGCTGTCTACAAGGGCAAATTTTCTATGCCAAGCAAGTGCCAGAATCTGAAGGTCCTCCTGCAGGTGAGGAGAAGATAGTGGGGAATTGAAGTCCAAGAGGATGGCAAAGGTCATCTGGTCTGTCCTGGATGCATCTGTGATCCTCCTCTTCTCCTGTTCCCACAAAGCAGGACTCTTCATATTGCAAATGATGGCTGCTTATTTGAAGTACTCTCTGAAATTAGCTGTCCTCTATCCTTTCAGAAAGATGTGCGAGATAAGCTGCACCCCATTGCATTCTCCATGAGCTATTCTCTGGCTGAAAAATCAAGGCAATTCCGCCTGGGTCTGCACTCCCTTGATGCCTTCCCTGTCTTGAATGAAGACCAGCCCCGTGTGAATCATGCAGAGGTTAGCAATGTGTAGAAATTAAAATCATCCCTGCCCTTCCCACAAATTCTTTTGCTACCAGTTCTATTTGTTTGCCTTCACTAATGCTGCCTGCAGAGCAGGGAGTATTCAAGTACTGATGGGCAATCTTAGCACTCCAGGTGTTCATAGACTTCAATTACCAGAAGCCCAAGTCAACACTCCTGCTGATCAGGGCTTCTGGGAATTGAAGTCCAAGAACATCTGGAGTGCCAAGAATGGCCATCACTGGATTATCTTGATTTTTCCAAACTGCTTGTCTTGTCTTTGGGTGTAGCTAGAATCCCTTTTTTCCTTCTTACATTAACCTTTCACTTCTCTCAAATGATGCGCTGTTTATCACAGTTCTTTGACTAGTCCCTTCTCTTCATCAGTTAGAATGTCGGCAAACATTCCATGCTAACACCAAAAGTCAACTCATGGTACTTGCAGAAAGGCAGTCATATAAATACATCCAGGCTAAAGTGAACTCTATGTGGTGTGTATCTGTACGTTTCCCCAGGTTTTCCAACATCAATTGATAGCAGCAGCATCTAAGTTGCACTCTGGCACCATCTCGTGGAAATACTATTCCTCACAGTTTTAAAAGCAGACTAAAGTAAGAGCGGAGCTGTAGTGGCTTAGTGGCTAGACGCTGAGCTTGATGAATGGAAGGTCGGCAGGTCAGCAGTTCAAGCCCCAAGTGTTGTGTGACGAAGTGAGCTCCTATCGTGTGCCTCAGCTCCTGCCAACCTAGCAATTTGAAAGCTAGAAATTGCAAGTAGATAAATAGGTACTAGGGACTGCAGTGGCTTAGTGGTTAAGATGCTGAACTTGATGACCGGAAGGTTGGCAGGTCAGCAGTTCAAGAGCCAAGTGCTGCATGATGGATGAGCTCCCATCTTTATTCCAGCTCTTGTCAACCTAGCAGTTTGAAAGCAAGAATTGCAAGTAGATAAATAGTTTTAGTGGGAAGGTAAACATGTCCATGGAAATGTTTGCTGACGCAGAAGCAGACAGTGCTGGCTCTTTGGAGGTAGACAGAGATAAGTACTGAACCCTAGAGTCAGATACAACTCACTTTCAAGCAAGGACAACCTTTACCAAAATAGGTACTGTTTTGGCAGGAAAGGTAACAGCGTTCTGTGTATTCCGGTGTCTAGTCATGCCTGCCACATGACCACAGAAATGTCTGCAGATGCAGACAGCACTGGCTCTTTAGCTGTAAACGGAGATGAGAAATCCCCCCCCCCCCCAGAGTCAGACATGATTGGCTTTCGAGCAAGCGAGACCTTTATCTTTAAAGTAAGGGAACTCATGTTGTATCTATGGCTTGACTTGTTTGCTGTAAACATGTACAGTATTCATATCTGTGTCTAGTCATTGCACAAGGGCTTTGGCATGCACTCATGACTGTTTTCAGGCCACTTCAGAGTTTGGAATCCAAATTAATTCAGGGAGTTGCTTGGTGGGCCATTATGTGGCCATAGCCTTGGGGAGGGGGATGCAAGATTGAATTCCAGGGCCAAGTATCATCAGGGACTTCCCAAGGCCCATACTTAACAGCAGAGATCCCAGCAGGAACGTTTGGGACTTCCAAAATCTAGGTGCCACCTCCTCCTCTTTCCACCTGTCCTCCTGAATGCCTAGAGAAGTTCCTTTGGGGGCCTGTAACTATCTATCCTCCAAGGTGTTCAAGATAGTGTATAGCTAATAACAGTGCTAAGATGAGAGGCAGGGCCTGACTCAACATCACTTAAATGCCTTAGGTATGAGGAGGAATATGAAGCCAGCAATCTGCCTCTACAAGATAGTTCTTGTTTATCTGACTCTGAAATTCTATTTGCAGATCCAGTTCCAGAAAGAATGTGGAACTGACAACAAATGCAACAGCAACCTGCAAGTTCAGGCTGTTTTTCTGAATGATCAGAACCAGAAGCTGCCCAGGTGAGAAACTACTACCATCCAAGGACACAGTGGAGTAGGATGCCATTTGCATTTTTGTGTCTGGTCTGAAGCCTCCCAAATTTCCATGAGCTGGGCTCGCGTAGATGTATAGCCCTGCCCCATTTACAGCCTTCTCTCAACTGTGCAATCTTCTTCATGACAGGCGAAAGGGCAAGCAAGTGTTGCAGTACAGCCGCGATATCAAGAAACTGAACTTGAGCATCAGTGTCACCAATAAGCCCACATCGCCTACCAATGGAGAAGATGCTCACGAGGCTCTTCTCAACATCACCTTTCCACCCTTCCTGCTGCCTTCCTCTGTTCGGCCGGTGAGATATTTATTTATTTATTTATTGAATTTATATTGCCACCCCATCACCGGAGCAACTCCGGGTAGCTTACAATAAACATAACAAGATTCAAGCATAAAACGTTGCATAGTAATAAAATCACAAAAACCCTTAAGCTTAAAAACCACTACAAGCCCATAAAATACCCTTAGCATAAGATAGTCCCTTAGTATAAGATGGTCTCCGTTAAGCCAGGCTAGTCCTCCGTCAGTGGTCAACCACTTTTCAGAAGCCAGGGGCAATCTCCCAGACTCTACACCAGGGGTCCCAACCGAAGGCCCGTGGGCTGCATCAGGTCTGCAGTGCCATTTCATGTGCTCCCCTTCTTTCCAAGGGCATTTGAGAAACAAAATGGCTGCCCCTTTGAAGCTGTTGGTACAAAACGGCTGCCCCCATTGTGCAGACAGGGCAAAATGGTCATCTGGCCCTCGAAGCTGACAGAGAGAGCGTGACCCAGCCCCTGGCTTGAAAAGGTTGGGAACCCCTGCTCTACACAGTGGCAATGTTTCCTACAATCACTTTGTTAGTGTCTTTATGTCAGGAAGGAGCCATTTGTGGCCCTCCAGATGTTGAACTGAGAAGCACAGTACTCTTTGTTGTCGGCGGTGCTCACCAGTACTGATGGGAGCTGTAGTCTAACACCATATTGAGAGTTACCATTGCTCAACCTTACTTTATTCCAGGGTCTACTCAGCATAGTACCCCTGTGAATTTTACAAATTACTTACAATCTGGTGATGAGAGGCCTGCTCCATTTGTGATTGTTATTATGGGTCGGTCAGGTCATTTCTGACCCAAATAGGAAAGTATCCTTTCCTATTTGTTCCCTTCACTCAGCATGACCAATATTACCTTCTTTAATTTCCCATTCTACTGATTGGTTGGCTGACTGGCTGGCTGGCTGGCTGGCTGGCTGGCTGGCTGGCTGGTTGGTTGGTTGGTTTGTATCCCGTCCCAATAAATGTAACCATTAATTTTGGAAGTCACTCTTTTATAAGGTAACCTGATCAACAGCAGCAAGTAGGTTTAGGTAGAGGAATAGTAATGGGAAACTGGAAACCCCACTCCATAACAAGAAGGCATTGTTGCCCGTCCATTCCCATTTCTTTCCTTCCGCGCTTCATTATTCCCAGGCTCCTTTTATGAACAGGCCCGTCTAATTTTATGTCAGTTAAATCAAACAGTCACCAGTCCATCTTACAAATTTATCTTTTCTCTCTTCAGAGCGGCGCCTGCACATTTGATGGGACCGTGCTGTGCGAAATAGGAAACCCCTTCAAAATGAACCAGCAGGTGAGCTGTTTCTGGCTGTGGAGGACCCTTGAAGGGTGGCATTTTTCAGAGGGGAGCTCACCTGTGGTGAAGGTTTCATCCAATAAAGCACATGAGTTTAAAACAGGGGTTCTCAACCTTTTCATGCTGAGGGCTGGGTCACGCTCCCTCAGGCAGCTTTGGGGGCCAGACAGTCATTTTGCCCTGCCTATCACACATGTTATTTCCTGGTGTGGCGGAGGTGGTGGTGGGCCACATGAAATGGTGTTGTGGGCTACAAATGGCCCCCAGGCCGTGGGTTGAGAACCCTTGGTTTAAAACCATAGTGTTTCTAGAGTGCCTTATGGACCAAGAAGGCAAGTGCCTCACACCAAAATATTCCCCCCACTTTGTCAAAACTCCATTCACAAGCCATTTAGGCTTATTTCAAGTTCTTTGAGGGTTGAAGTTCAATCTAGAAAACACTGGAACCTTTACTGAGTAGTCCCTGTTCCTCATGAAGTCACATAGGGAATGTATTCATCATCCTTCAGAGGTAAGATGGCGTGTATCTGCTATTTTGGTGCATTGTGCCCTTGTTAGTGTGAGGTTTAAAAAGGTTTAAAAAGTAACTATTAACAAAGTGATGTATTGTTAGCCAGCTCTTTGGACAAAATCCATTTATTAGTCCTAGCTGGATTAGAACTCTTGAATTGGTAACTGTTAACTGAGAAGAGTTCCTTTGATTCAATGAATCAACAATAACTGGAATTAACTATTAGATTTAACCTTTTCTGAGGAAGAGTGGGATAGAAAAATAAATATTTATTGTTATTTTTATTGTTATTGTCATCATAGAGATATGTTTTGCTTTTTGCCTAGACACTCAAAGTGGCTAAAATGTTAAAATAGTGGCAATTGAAGGATGCTGCCCTTGCTATAAATATGATTCAAAATAAAACATGCTGATTCCTGTCCTTTAGCAATATATAGGCCTAGAACTCAATTGTAAAACATTCACACATGCATCCTTTTAGATGTTCTGCGACTTACTTTTGGAGAGCAATTGTAAAAGGATACATCTACCACTCTTATCTTTCAAATAAGGAAAGAGCTAACTAATTTGATGCTAAATAAGAGTTTGTTAAGCCACCCTAAGACACATCTTTAAGGATTTCTCTCTCTCTTGTTTGCATTTTGTTAATGTGAGAAGTCATGTTAGTCTTTGAGTATGAACATTTTTTAAAAGTAAACCTGGAAAATTTGCTTTTGCTAATTGCTGCAAAGCCTGCTGGGTAACCTAGTTGTGCACTATTGCCTCTCTTCCAGGCAGAACTCATTATCACATTTGAAGTTATTCGAATTTCGCTGTACACTCGGAATGTTACTGTACAGGTGCAACGTTCCACGTAAGTTTTCTGGCTAAAACTGGGGAAGGTATCAAGAGATGGTGTTGACCAGCTCAAATGGATGAGAGTGGTTTCAGTGGTGGCTCTTCCGGTACCCCAGGACTTCACCACTGGAGGTGACCACCTAAGCTTGACTGATAGCTAGGCCATTCCCACTGCACTGGAATGTTTTACAGTATTTTAAGTGGAGGGAGTAGACAAAACATCAACAACACACATTACAAATGATGCCTACAGTAACAAAGCTAGTCCAGGGAAAATGGGCTGCTCCACCTCATTGTCATGGTAATGCTGGGTTCTTATGTTTGTCACAAGAAAACCTCAGCTGCTTCACTTCCTTCTGCATTAGTTGGTAATGCAGGAAGCCCCCAAATTACATAGAAGGAGCTTTGTTCTGTCATGTCACGCCTTCCCAAAGCGTGGGAAATCTCATGGCATTCCTTGTAGTAAGCTCTGGCTTACTGTGACTGATTTACACTAGGGTCTGGAAGGGGGCTGCGGTGGCTCAGTGGCTAAGAAGCTCACCTTGTGAGCTAGAAGGCTGGCATGTCCGCAGTTTGAGACCTGGGTACTGCATGATGGATTGAGCACCCGTCTTTATCCCAGCTCTTGGGGACAAGAAAGGAGCCTCATTCAGGCATCCCCTGATTGGAGTTTCTCCAGCAAAAATCCTTTCAATAATTTCTGACATTAAACTACTACCACTACCACCACCACCACCACCAAAGTTGTCAAAATCAATCAATAAATCAATCAGTTTTTTAAAAGCTGTTTGTGCTCCCAGAATCTTCCAGGGCATGCATTTGGCTATTTAAAGGCCATTCTATATCCCAGCTTACTTTAGATCTCAAAGAGTATTTTAAAAAAAAATCAGCAAGTTTAAGCAACTATTCATGACTTTCCCAGACCCTTTGTGTCTACCTACCACTGATGGTGATTTGAATGTTCAAAATGACCTTTGAATTTTATTTTTTATGGCAGGATAAGCTCTCAAACGGATCTCACACCTGTGTCAGCAGTTCTGTTGGTGGACTACACTATTGATGCGTCACTGAGGATGTGAGTAGCTATGGACATGTTTGATGTAGGTCTTAGAGCCACCCCTTCAAGCTATCAGCTTGGGTTCTTTTTGAAGAGGGAGATGTGCCAACATTTATCATATGTCATCACAATATATTCCTAGCGGGACACTTCTTAGGTTCCTATGGCTGCATTTCTAAACATATCTGCGACATCTAGCTGACCATTGCTAAAAATAAAATGCTGAATTATAGGGATTGTTGGTCTAATTAAATAATGAAAGTGAAATATAGGATGATGATGATTAGATCTGGTGCTTAAGACACAAAAACTTTCACATACAAAATTTATATTTTTCCCCTAAAGTTTTTTTTAGCAACCAAATTATTTACATTAGCTCTTGTTAAACCATTCACAGGTTAGATATCCATTTTGATTGGCTAAAAATCCTTCAGTAGATTTCAATCAATGTTTTGCTCACCCTTGCTCTAATGCAGGGGTCAGCAACCTATGGCTCACAGGCCAAATCTAGCCCATGGTGCCAAACCATCAGCCCCCACCCCACCCTTGCTCCAGCTGCCACTGCCGTCACTGCCAGAAGTGGACACGGATACATCTACAGTGGCTGCAGACGCATTTATAGCTGTTATAAATGCATTTACAACAGCCTCTGACATGTTTGTGTCTTCCATAAACATGTTTATAACAGCTGTGGATGCATTTGTGGCAATATTTATGGTGTGGGGACCACCAGTCCAGCCCCTCAACTGTCTGAGGGAGTGTGACCTGGCCCCCAACTTAAAAAGGTTACCAACCCTTGCTCTAGTGTTCCCCCTCTCATGCTATAGCCCTCAAAACTTCACACAACTGTTTTAAGTGCTGATTCGGACATTTTAGCAGGCTACACTCCCTTCATGGCATTTTATAATTCACATTGCTCCCAATAAAATGTGTCCCAACACCCTCGCTGTCACAACTCAGTTGTCATCTGTTCTGTACCACTAGTTTAATGCTCGCTGAAGTTGCTCTATTCTTCCACCACCACTGTGTGCATGTAGAGAATATTCAGGAAGATTTTTGTGGAGTTCCTTACGTTAACCCCACCCTGGCACTTCTTGACCTCAGATGGTGCATATGCTTTGTCGCTAGCTCATGGTTTGAGCTAGGAGGCAATGGCAGCTTATCTCCTTGCTTGGTTCACAAGCTACCAGTGAAGATTGCAAGATGACCCTGCTACTTAAACTTACTTGAATACGACTAAATGCCTTTACGTAGCCAGGAGCCAAGGTTTATCAAGATTTGTGATTAGCAAATAGTTCTGTTCTTGTTCAGAAGATGAAAAAGCCACAATGCAAGTTCTAAATTGTTTTGTCCAATTGATTTTAAAAATTGTTGCTGATCTGTTTGTAAAGATTGTGGCTTGTTAAAACAATTTTACGATCAATTTTATAATGATCTTTAAGGATTCTTCCTACCTTTTTTGATGTTGCACATTGCACTGGGAGCAAAGTCATACATGCTTCATAAAATAAACTATGCTTGACTCACACCATGAATTACTCTAGTCTTTAATACACCCTGCTATCTTATAAACATCTTCATCACTCTCAACTTTATCTCTTTTCTCCTCTCTGGGACAGAGTCAAATCCTGGCAGCAGTCATCTTTTAGCGGGACAGTCATGGGTGAGTCGGCCATGAAACATGAAAAGGATGTGGGAAGTCCAATCAGCTTTAACTTCCAGGTAAGGGCTGCAAAATGTTGAAGATGAGTCAAGGAATGGCAGAGATTGCTGCCCCCTGAGTTTATATTGCTTGATAGAAAAGCACTCTCTTATTTTCAACGCACAGTGCCCTTAGCTAGTTTTCTTTCCGTAAAATGAGTGAAGCAGCTGAAGGGGGATGGTGTCCGTTTTGTTCTGAAAACAGCCAGAGTTAAATGGAAATGGTCAAGTACCCCAACTCAACCTCCAGATGCCCTGTATTTATAAAGAGAAATAAGTCAGGGGAAATGTATTTATAAAGAGAAACAAGCTACATATGTAGCTGTGTGTGTTGTGCCTAACAACAAATGGCTAGAGGAAAAGTTGTGTGTGTGCTGCACAAAGGTTTGTTTGGTTTGTCTTGATTATGTTTGTCCCTGACTATGTTGGCTCTTGATTATGTTTGCTCTGTCTCAGTTTTAGCCAAACAGGCTAAGTCTTAAACAGTTAGTCTCTGATGATGTTATTGCTATAAGAGGGAAAGATACTTGTGGGTTTATTTTATTTTCTCCACCCTCCACGAACCCCAAATTAAAAGGTATTGGAGTCTTCAGGATCTTGTTTGTATCTTTTAGGTGATCACAAAAGATGAGTCTTTGGGTTCCTTGGGCACAATCACATTAGGCTTTGAGTGGCCGTATGAAGCCAGCAACGGGAAATGGCTGTTGTACCCGACGGAGATCCTGGTGAAAGGAAATGGAAGCTGGTTGTGTGACCCTCCTGGGCAGGTCATCAACCCCCTCAACCTCAGCCTCAACATCAATGTAAGCCTCATCTCCAGTCCTGCTTTTGGCTTTCCTTTTACTTGTGTTCTCATCGGCTTATTTATGTTTTTAGGCATGCCATGCCACCCATGCTCACAAGTCAATGGCTGCTGCCATATTTGTTTGCTATAATCAAAATGAGAGATTAAGTCCCCTATTGACATGGAGCTGGTTACAGACCTAGTAAGTGCAAAGAGATCCCTAATAATAACAACATCTATGCGCCTGAAGAAGTCTGAGAATTTTTAAAGTTGGCCATTTTAAAGATGGAATAAATTGCATATTTTTTCTGCATCCTGTGACTTAGCCTCTCACTTTGATTATCTCTCTTGTTTGAATGTACCAGTTGCTTTTGCTAATATCTGTTTGCTACATCTAGTAGCTACCAGCAGTGCTGGATTTATACATAATCTAGTTAAACTGTTCCCCTTCGCCTTATTTAAGGATGAGGAGTGTGTGCATTTGCATACACAGCAGCATTCACCTCTCACCATAAAGTTTCTCTCCCATGAAACTCCAGCCTTGCCCTAAGAGCCCTTTTATGTCTCCTTATTTCAGGGGTTCCCAACCTTTTCAAACCAGAGGCCAGGTCACACTCTCTCAGTCAGTTTTGAGGACCATATAGCCATTTTGCCTTGCCTGTATGATGGGGGTGGTCATTTTGTCCCAACAGCTTCAATTTTGTTTATTGAATGCCCTTGGAGGGGGTGAGCCACATGAAATGGCACCAGGGGCCAGATCCGGCCCACAGGCCTTAGGTTGGGAACCCCTGCCTTATATGTTTGTGCCATCTTGAATATGTAGAATTTCAGGAAAAGAAAGTGACCATTTCTTCCTATCTCTTTCCAGGAACTTAATGGAAGCACAATAGTGACACGGAAGAAGCGTGAACTGGAAGCAGGTGCCAAAAGTGAGCTTCCTATCACTTTGGCATCTTTGAAGAAAGCCACATCAGAAACATCACTGGTGAGCAATTGGCCACTTCTGTCATTTCTTCTCTCCCACTCCACCCCAAGCTTTTGTCTTCCTTCTCCTTTAATTCTGACTTTGTTTCCAGAACTGTTCAAAAGGAAGTCGTTGCATTTGGTTTGAGTGTCCCTTGAGAAATATTGGAGCTGTAACAGCAGTGACAATCCGAGCACGGGTCTGGAACAGCACATTCATTGAGGTCAGTGCTGTTTTCTCTCCACTCCCCTGCAATATCCGCAGCTAAGGATAAAGCAGTGGTCCTCAAACTTTTTAAGCTGGAGGCCAGTTCATGCTCCCTCAAACTGTTGAGGAGCCACTGCTGCCATTTCTGCTGCTGCCACCCACGGCTGCAGTGAGGGCGAGGTCTGGATTATTTGATGATGTAGGCCGGATCTGGCCATGGGCCATAGTTTTAGGACCCCTGACATAAAGGGTAAATCGCTTTAGATGAGGAATGCTGTAGAAAAACAGTTGGAGTTGCCCCTTTTAACAAGTATCTTCTTTTCTTGTGGAATTGCAGGATTACCGTGATTATGATCGTGTGCAAGTAACTGGGGAGGCCACACTGTTTCTCAGGACAAACCTCTCCACCATCAACATGAAAAACCATACAGTGAGGGTAAGTTCATGGACTGGTGCCTTTATAGACCAATCAAAAAAGCACAATAAAATGATTACAGGCACAAAAATGGTGTGCATTTCCAACCCTGTTTTTAACTCTTTTTCATGAATAACATTAAAAATGAGCAAAATGGAAGAAGCAGAAAGACTGGTTCTCTTTCTTTCTGTGTATGTTGTTTCAGGATGTAATGAAGTAAAGGGATGCTGTGCACCAAAGAAATGGGCTTTGTATTATGATGCAGTGTTGGAAAGTTAGATGTTTTAGGCCCTCCATCTTAGACAACACAAGTTCACCACAGTGAACTCCAAGCTGCGTCTGTCCCGTCCAGGCATGCAGATCCTTAATAATTATGTACTGTCAAGTCAATTTTGACTTACAGCTACTCTTTTCTGTGTTTTCTAAATAGTGAATACTCCAAAGTGTCTTACCATTTCCTCCTTCTGAGATTGTTCTAGACCCTGCATCTTGCCTATGGCTACACAGGTGGAAATACACAATGAAGAATTGAATTCCCAAACTTTACTCCACAGGCAGATATCTAATTCACTGAGCTCTCCAACAAAAACAAAAGGCCACAAGTGAGTCTTTTCATTGTTGGACACTGGAGTTCCAAATCTGAACAAAATCTGATACCACTCTGTCAACTTAAGGAAACCCAACTTTTTTGTGCACATGTTCGATTCCCCTATTATGTGCTGAAAAAACATGCAGACAACAACTCAAGATTTGGGGGGAATAATTCCTTAGGAATTATTACACTCTGAGAATTCCACTTAAAGTCCCTCTAAATTGCCCCCAAACATTTTAAAGTAAAATTTAAAGTAGTAAGAAAATGATGCTCTTACAGAATGTTGCTGTCACATGTTCTATTAATTTTTAAACAAAAGCTTGGGTTGTGTAATACTTTGATTAGATCACAAAAAAGTGACAAACTAGGTGAACTTTTGAGCTGTATAGGATTGTTCTTCAAGTGTAGATATTATAAAATCTGGGGGACTGAGGAAGGGAAAAAAAGTCCCCCAAAGCCCAAAACATCTGAGTAGATGTTGTGCCACAATTTACAGTTTCCCCCACTGCCTGTAGACAGACATCTTGTTTGTTCTTCTCCGTAGATTTCCTCTAATACCCTCAGGGGAGCATAAATTTTAAAATGTAACTTCCTTCTTGCCAAGAAAAAGTATGCAGTTGACTAAATTGCTTTTTAACCTGTTACTTCCAAACTGTGTTATGATTATGGTTACAATCTATGTGATATTTAACTTTATCTGTGGTGTTGTGACTGCAGCCTTGAGTTGGTCCTTCCCTGGGACAAGGCCTTCCTTTCATGGGAGCCAATTTCTCATCTTTCCTGCTCTTCTCCAATAGCATGACTGTTTTTCTTTTCTTTTCCCTCCTCCTTACTATAGTACACTGTGAACATTGACTCTGCAATGAGCGAAGAACAGCCCGCTGAGATTGAACTGTGGGTGGTGTTGGTTGCTGCTGCAGCTGGCCTTCTGCTTTTAGGAATCATTGTCTTGCTATTGTGGAAGGTGAGAAGAAGGCATTTTCAGTCAGAGGAGAGAATGAGGCAAGGAGAATGCCCCCTTTCTTTCCCCTTTAACTTGATTCACAACAACCACAGAGCTTATGAGAACTTAGTTATTGAACTATCTCTTTGAGAATTCTCTAGGTGGCGAACCTATGGCACGCATGCTAGAGGGGGCACTCAGAGCCCTCTATGTTGGCACACGTGCCATAACCCCAGCACAGAGTTCACCCTGCCTCTCTGTCCAGCAGCCCAATGGGAGCGCTTCCTACCTGCCCCCAGCACAGAGTTCACCCCAACCCTCTGCCCAGCAGCCCAATGGGAGCGCTTCCTCCCTCCCCCCAGCACAGAGTTCACCCCAAACCTCTGCCCAGCAGCCCAATGGGAGTGCTTCCTCCCTCCCCCCCCAGCACAGAGTTCACCCCAATTCTCTGTTTCGGCATTCAGTCTCTAAAAGGTTCGCCATCATTGCTCTAGGAATTTACAGCCAATGGTCATTGCTGAATTGGGCATTCTGGTGGCTGTGGTGTAAAAGGAAATAAAAATAGTATGTACAAGCTGTGAAGAAAACACTCCAGAAATGACTACTATAAAGCTTCTCAGCAACTTTTGTTGAACTGTGGCAGGAAATTGAAAGTGGAAGAAATATGGCTTATGGACAGCTGACTGACTAAGCAGTATTTTCAGGGCTGACATAAATACCTAGAGTGCCCAGTGGGTTGATTGGTCTCCGTAAAGAACGAAATGTTCATGCATTAAGCCACAACGCTGGCCGGACCAGTTTTCCAGTCAGGGCTAGGTGTAAAGACATTAGGCATTTAACTTTATCTGGATTGACGTAATATACAATCTGAGTTAGGATGTTGACCTTTTAGCTTAAATCCTTAGTTCTGGAGAAGAGCCAACCAGCTCATTGTCACTTCAGGTTGTATAGTAGGCTTATTTTGCCTCATGCAGAAAATATGTGGGGCTTCTTAGGAAACCATATTTAAATTCTAGTTAATGCAGTCAATCAGGTGAATATTTGATATGTTGCAACAGGATGAAATGATAACATCAGTCATTGATATTGCAGCTGCACCTCTTCCCAACCCCCCACCCCAAAAGACCACTTGCTCAATGACTGATTTAGATTTCTTAATCAGTTTATTCGGTTGCCAAGGGACAAAGTCCAAATAGGAGCCCTCGGACTTCTCCATCACACAGACATCTGTCTTTGAAGCTTGAGAGATATTTATGGCTGGTGGTTTCTGAGCGGAAGCTATACAATATTTATTTATTTATTCATTCATTCATTTATCTATTTATTTATTTATTATGACTTATATGCCGCCATCCTCAAAGAGACCCAGGGCGGCTAACAAAGGTTTAAAAAGATATAAAATACAATATAAAATCTAATTTAAAATTAATATTAAAATATTAAAAACTAAGCAAAGTTAAAAATATTAAATACAATAACCTATTCTCAAGAAAAGTGATGCATTCAAGTCCTTTGTGTGTGTATCCATCCCAGTGTACATTCTGGGATACACAGAAAGAGCCTCCTTGAAGATTGTGGTATTTTTGAAGCACCATCGGGTGTACCTCAGGCAATGGCAATCTTGTGGTGGCGGCTAATCTTTCTCACACTAGGTCAGGTGAAAAGAACTACAGAAAGAATTCACCAAAAGGTGGCTTCATTTTGGTAGTTTCACATCTGGCTTAGACACAGAAAAAGAAGAAGTGTACATTCTCATTAGTTGTAGTGATTGTGGATGATAGAAGTTGTAGTCCAAGGACTTGAGGTTGGGGAAGGCTCCAGTGCCATGACATTTTCATGTGAAAGCCCTCAACGGAACCTGCATGGGATTCCTTGGCATTGATGTTTGGGCTGCAAGGACCCAGTTGTACCTAAATATAGAAAAGTTACTTTTTTGGACAGCAGCTCATATGATCCCATGGCAAACATGACACTGGCTCAAAGTTCTAAGAGTTGTAATCATAAAAAAGGCATTTCTTTAGATTTTTACTGGCTTCATTTTGTGTAAGGAGAAAAGCCTCCTCCAGTGTGCGTGGTGAAAGCGATATCCCTTTAAGCCAGAAGGGCACGAATTCTTGAGCTGGCTGTTTGCGCTCTGACCCCACTCCACACTGTTTCTCTGTTGCTCCTGACTTTTGCCCCCTGCTTCCTCATAGTGTGGCTTCTTCCGGCGTGCCAGCACACGAGCCATGTACGAGGCCAAGGGCCAGAAGGCCATGATGAAGACCCAACCATCTGAAACTAGGCGGCTGACGGACAGCTACTAGTTCCTGTCTTGGGTGGGAGGGACACTGCCCACCCTTTTGCCCTGTGACTTGGTAAATCAGTGTGGGACGGATGGGTGGGTGGGTGGCTTAAGGCCTTCCTCTTATTCACTGTCACTGTCTCAACTCTCTTGCTTCCTAATCCGCTCCAAAAGACGTTGGCTTGGATAGCTGTAGTCAGTATTGAGGCATAGAAATCAGAACTGGGACACATCAACTCATCATGGGCAGCCACCAATAACAAGTTGGACTCGTCTCCATCTAGCCCACTATTGCCTACTTTTGGTTGCCAGTGTCTCTCTAGGCCAGTGATGGTGAACCTTGGCACTCCAGCTGTTCTTGAACTTCAATTCTTAGAAGCCATGATCAGCAGGAATGCTGACTTGGGTTTCTGGTAATTGAAGTCTAAGAACACCTGGAGTGCCAAGGGTTCCCAACCTTTTCAAGCCAGGGGCCAGGTCACACTTTCTCAGTCAGCTTTGAGGGCTGGAAGGCCATTTTGCACTGCCTGCATGATGGGGTAGCCAATTTGCCCCAAAAGCTTCAAATGGGTTGGCCATTTTGTTTCTTGAATGCCCTTGGAGGGCTTGGAGATCACATGAAATGGCATCATGGGCCAAATCCAGCCCATGGGCCTTAGGTTGGGAACCCCTGCTCTAGGCTTTTCAGGCATTTCTTTCCCATCCCCTGCTCTCTGATCCATTCAACTGGAGTGGCCATAGGTGGAATCGAAGGCCTTCTGCTTGCAAAGATCAGAGATGCCGCTGATCTGTGGTCCCTTAAAATACCTGGGTCTGGACATCAAGGAGACCTAACATATCTAAGTCGAGAGAAGGTTTTGATCCTCCTCATATTGAAAGTCTATTTGGCACTTGTTAAATCAAAACAAACGTCTAACAAATTTGGTCTTTAGTTTTGTGGAAAGATGAACAAGGAGAGCCTGAGGTGATAGGTTGAGTGGTTAGAGTCTGTGCTACTGCTGGCAAATCCTCCACATTTCCCTCTATTCCAAATATTCTCTACCAGGTGTCTGTCCGTCTACTCTCGGTTTTACTTGTCTGTGCTGCTAACTCAGAAGCTTTCTTTTTCTAAGCTTTAATAACCAAGTCTTTTTTTGGTGGTTCCTGAAATGATCACAAGGGTCTTTCTCTTTCTTTGTCTACCCTCACTCATCTTCCCATTTTCCTGCTCAGTCCAAAGGATCATCCTGACCATTGTGTTTTGAAGGCTGATAATGGCAAAGTGATCAGTCTTGGGAATCAGCTTCTAGGCATCCCCCTTTTTTTGCACTACAAATCCCAGAAATCCCTATGGCAGTGATGGCAAATGTTGGCACTCCAGGTGTTCTTGGACTTCAATTACCAGAAACTCAAGTCAGTCCTCCTGCTGATCAGGGCTTCTGGGAATTGAAGTTCAAGAACCTCTGGAGTACCAATGTTCGCCGTCAATGGCCTATGGTTATGTTGGCTGGGCATTCTGGGAGTTGTAATCCCAAACAAATAATGTTGCTGTAAATGACAAGCACTGCCCCCTTGAGGTGGACACAACTGGCTTTCGAGCAAGGGAAACCTTGGCGTTGACCTCATTTAGGTGTAACTTCATTACCGAATGAAGAAAAACTTGTTCTTACTATCTACTTCCAAACTTTATTTCTCGGTACTCAAAACTAGGCTGAACTTTACCCAAGCCAGTTTGTCTTTCAGCCTTTACAAGGAAATGGTCAGATTAACTGGGCTCCTTTGGTATCTTCCTTCTCTACCTCATAACAAAAACCTCCCCAGCTCATCTTTCCTCCTGTCTCTCCAGTCTTGGAATCGTTTTCTCCCTCAGATGTTGAACTTTGGTTTGTACCAGTGCTTTTTTTTCTCATGCGAACTTGTCCCCTCCCCCTCCCCAAATTCTTTTTCCTGCACAGTGCAACTTTTTCAAGCGAACCATCTATTATCGAATCATGCCAAAGTACCACGCCATTCGGATCCGACAGGAGGAGCGTTATCAGCCATCCGGGGGTTTCCTGCCTCCAAAGCACAAGAAGCAGTGGGTAACCAATTGGCAAGAAACAGGGAGATACTACTGACGCCTTCTTCACCATCACCATAGCTCTTTCTCACTTTTCTTTTAATTTCATGAGTTGCTTTCCTTTCCTTTGTAAATAGTGCTTAGCCAACAAAGGAACTGTTATTTAAACCTAAGTTATAAGACCACGGGGACTGCGGTGGCTTAGTGATTAAGACGCTGAACTTGACAACTGGAAGGTCAGCAGGTCAGCAGTTTGAGACCCGAGTTCTGCATGACAGAGTGAGGTTCAATCTCTATCCCAGCTCCTGCTAACCTAGCAGTTTGAAAGCAAAAAAAAAAAAAAATGCAAGTAGATAAATAGGTACCACTGTGGTGGGAAGATAAACAGCATTCCATGCACTCCGGTGTCTAGCCATGCCTGCCACATGTCCACAGAAACGTCTGCAGATGCAGACACTCTTTAGCTATAAAAAGAAATGAGCACTGAACCTTAGAGTCAGATATGACTGGCTTTTGAGCAAAGGTGACCTTTACCCTTCACCTATATGACCACAGGTCGCTGGTGACCCAAATCTTTATCTTCCAGCAATACTGTGGTCTTAAGCAGAATAACATCCCTACAAGATGGACCACCTGCTAAGCATTTGTAAGACACAGGGCACAAAACAGGCAGCTTGTTTTCATTTGCACTGATCGGTTTATTCTCTTTTTGTAAAATCACTATTCTGTGGAAGAAGGGGGCAGATAAGAAAATTAGCTTAGTTTTGCACTGAATGCCTATGTGGCGCAGTGGTTAAACTGCTGTATTGCAGCCAAATCTGCTGACGTGAGTTTGATCGTGAGAGGACTGAAGGTTGACTCAGCCTTCCATCCTTCTAAGGTCGGTAAAATGAGTAACAAGCATGTTGGGGACAAAATGCTAATTACCTTGTGAACTGTCCAGAGAGTGCACTAAGCACTATGGGGTGGTATATAAGTGTAATTGCTATTGCTATGTATGCAAATTGACGGCAGTGCACAAGAGCTTGTGTCAATGCTCAATCACTGGAAAGCTCTTTTCCCTGGCTGTGATTTCTTGGAATCAGTTGTGATTTCATGAGGGAGATGATGATGTGATGGTTTATACAATGGGTTGCCAACCTTTTTCAGTCAGGGGCTGGGTCACGCTCCCACAGACAGCTTTAAAATGAGTTTATGACAGCCTTAAACAAGTCCGCGACCAATTCTGGTGGTGGCGGCAAAGGCGGGGGACGGGGGGCGGGCCATAGTTGCCTACCCCTGTTTTATACTTACATCCCACATTTGGTCAAATGAGGTGACTGCAGCTTCTGTAACTGCATACAGGAAGTAAGTTACACAACCAAAGCCATTCATGTGCAGAGATACGGTATGTGCCTTTTAAACCATCCTTTGGTCTTTCTGAAGATTCCTTTTGCTTATGCCAATGTTTATGCAGACCATCTCATACTGCCAGAAACACATCCTCCTCCACCTCACTTTTTAAAATGTGTTTACTTTGTTCAGTGCAACCACTATTTTCTATGTTCTTCCTTTTGTCCCTGGTGAAAGATTGGAACATTTTTATCATTCCCTGCACACCTCCAAAGACCTTTTTATTAAGGAGAAGAGGTGACTACGGTGGCTTAGGGATTAAGACACTGAACTTTGGAAGGTTGCAGGTCAGCAGTTTGAGACCCGAGTGGTACATGGCAGAGTGAGCTCCCATTGTCAGTCCTAGCTCCTGCCAACCTAGCAGTTCGAACGGAAGATATTTCAAGTAGATAAATGACAGGAAGGTAACAGCGTTCCATGCGCTCTGGCCACATGGCCACAGAAACGTCTGCAGATGCAGAACACTGGCTCTTTGGGTTTAAACAGAGATGAGCACTGCCCTTTAGAGTTTGACATGACTGGTTTTTGAGCAAGGTTGACCTTTACCTAAGGCAGGGGTTCCCAACCTATGGTCCATGGGCCAGCTCCGGCCCACAGCACCATTTCATGTGGTCTACGCTGCCTCTGTCACACCAGAAAGTGGAAGTGGACATATTTACGTCAGCCATAAAAAACACCTGTGACTGTCGTAAACACGGAAGTGGCTGCATTTACAACAGCCTTAAATGCATCTGCTTTGGGGGTCATGGTCCGGCCCACTCAGCTGTCCAGGGGGCATGGTCAGGCCCATGGAATGAAAAGGTTGGGAACCCCTGGCCTAAGGCCAAGAGTGTGAATGGATTTCATTCCCCTCACTCTGGTTGTGTGATTCCAATTGCCCCATTATCTAACTCCATCTTGTTTCTACAGTCAACACTGGATGTAATGCCACTGGAGCTTCTACTCTGCTAAAACTACTGATCTTTTTTAGTCACTCTTTGTTGTCCTTCCCACAGCTTCTTTCGAGAGAAGGGTCAATTTTACTACTACTGTGCTCCTTCATGTTAGGAAGCACCATGAAGGTTTTAGGACTTGAAGCCAAAGAAGGGCGGCAGCATTTTATTTCAATTTTATAATTTCTCTTCATTTTCTCAGAATATAGTGTGAAGGTTACTTTCTGCACTTTGGGGAAATGTCAATGGCACCGATGAAATAGAATCAAGGCTTACAGGCTTAGGGAAATTGGTTTTCTTTATATATGCACATGTACACAAGCACACACAAATGAAACACATACACACACCTATACACATTGCTTCCCTTTCTCTTCAGATGTGACCTTCACAGTAGCCTGTGTGGTGGGGTAAATTCCATCAATTACATATATTTATGGGATCTATACAAAGGCCTGCCCTTCACCATTTCCACTACATCCTTAGCTAAGGTGATGGGAAGTTTGTAGGCAATGTTGACTGCAAAGGCTTCAATCCCACATTGAATTAAAACAAGGCCCATCCTGGGCTGTGTAAACACTCCTTTCAAAAGAGGTTAAATATTGCAGTCAGAGATACTAGTGTTAAGTTATTTTAACACTGAGGACTAAATAGAAATATCAAATCTTCCCTCTGTAACCTGTTTCCCACCTCCAAGCTGTGTATTAAATTATTAAGAATGTACCTATCTTTAGTTATGTGTACATAAATAAATAAATATATATATATTTGTTGCTTACTGGAATTTATCACTGTTTATGGTACTGGAGGTCTTGAATCATTGTGCCTTGTTTGTAAATAAGCTTGAATGGGGTTATTTTATGAATAAAAAAGAATCTAATTTGTAAGCTGTGACTCGTGTTTTATTTATTTTTTGATGTTATGAATTAAAATTCTTACTCCATGGTTTGTTTATTCATTCAAAATGAAGAATGTTTAAAGGAGAGATTCTCAACCTTCGGCTCATGGGCCAGATGTGGTCCATGGCACCATTTCATATCCCTCCCCCTCCATTACACCTGAGAGTGACGTGTGGTGGAGAAAGGGGGAAATGGCCGTCTGGCCCCTGAAGCTGTCTGAGGGAGTGTGACCCTTCCCCTGGCTTTAAAAGGTTGAGAACGCCTGGTTTAGTTCTAGCCTAATTTGTTCCAGTCATTGTGAGTCACCTTGGCAACCTTCACTGGGCAAAATACAACTTTTAGATGTAAAATAAATACATTTTAGAATGTATAAATTTTAATTTATTTTTAATTTTTCATTCAATTTATAGACAGCTCTTCTGGCTAAAGAGCCACACAGGGAAGAGAACAACAAAATATCTACAAATAAATACAGATACATTCTAAAACATATACAAGCAGCAGTACACAACCAGGAAGAAGAGATGATGAGCAGAAAAAATAATGGGTGTACTGGTAGGGAGCGGGAGAAGGTCCCCAAAGGCTTCTCTATAGTAGAGTTCAATTCAGGAACTCTTGGCGGGATGGTGCCAGGAGGAGAGTCAGATGAAGGGCATTCCACACCATCACCATGATTCGAGGACATTATCAAGAAGGTTGCTATGTGCATTGTCCTCTGACTCAGATCCAGGATGAGCATTATGGCAAGAACAAATACCCTTCAGGATCTGCAAGAGCAAAATCAAATTAGAAGATGAAGGAAGGAGCTCAATGGACAAGGAATAACATTAAAGGAGGATATGGTTGAGGAACATGATCTTCCCTATGTCATTTGGAGGATCCTGAATAGGCTGAGGGTCAGAGTGCCTAAATTTAAGACCAACATGCTCAAGTGGTGGCTGCAGGCAGACAACGCTGTGTGAATGTAGAGATATACAGAATCCAACTTATTTGCTGGTCTGCTGGTTATTACCAGAAACTTGTTTGACCAACAACAAAGCCAACTAATAATCATCTTCCTGGGTACACAGAAAGAGCCTCCTCAAAGATTGTGGTATTTTTGAACCACAATCAGACGTACCTTGGTAACAGCAACCTTGTGTTGCTGACTAATCTTTCTCACACTAGGTCAGGTGGAAGAAACTGCAGATTAACTCACCAAGATGTGCCTTCATTTTGGCAGTTTCACGTCTGGTCTAGACACGAAAGGCCTTCTTCATCCTATTGTTGTTGTTCTTATAGTTTTTATTATTGTTGCCATTATGTCAACCAGGCATTACTGGCGCTGTATACCGTGCAAGAGGGTGTTAAATAGTTAAAGGTCACCCTTGCTTGAGCCAGTTGTATACGACTCTAGGGTTCAGTGCTCATCTCTTTACAGCAGGGGTTCCCAATCTACAGCCTATGGGCTGGACCTGGCCTGCAGTGCCAAATCATCCACGGGTGCATTTACGGTAGCTGTGGGTGTATTTATGGCAGTGGTTTGCACATGTGGGGGAATGTTTTACTTCTACTTCTGGAGGAACCACGTGACTGGCCCGCAGCCCAAAAATGTTGGGGACCAATGGTTTACACCCCAAAAGCCAGTGTTATCTGTGACTGCAGACGTTTCCGTGGACATGTGGCAGGCATGCCTCGACACCGGGAGTGCACGGAACGCTGTTTACCTTCCCACCAAAGTGGTCCCTATTTATTTACTTGCAACTGCTTGCTTTCGAACTGCCATGTTGGCAGGAACTGGGACAGAGACGGGAGCTCACTCTGTCGTGCAGTGCTCGGGTCTCGAACTGCTGACTTGGCTACTTCAAGTCTTAACCACTAACCGTTAAAAAGGCGTGGCCAAATAAAAGCGAACCGCCTCTCTCTCCCCCCCTCCCTCCCCATGTGGTGATAGCCTCTTCCTATTCGCTGGAGAAGCCTTGTTTATTTCTTCCGCGATTGGCCCGCGGGTGCCGGAGGGGGCGGGACTCTCAGCGGATTGGCTGAGGGGGTGAAGCCTTCGGGGGTCTCAGTGTGCCCAGGCGTCACTTGCCAGTTCGACCGCTGGACGGTCGCGGTGAAGAGCGGGGTCGTCGTCTCCTCCTGCCGGGCCCTCGTCGCGGAGAACGGCCGGGCCGGAGCTGGCGAAGGGGCTCGCGATGCGTCTCCTGCGGTGCCTGCGGAAGGGCCACTCGGCGCTGGCCGGGGCCCCCAAGTACATCGAGCACTTCAGCAAGTTCTCGCCGTCGCCGCTCTCCATGAAGCAGTTCCTGGATTTCGGTGCGTGGGGGAGAGGGACCGGAGGGAGCCCCAGAGAGAGGGCCGCGCTGGGTGGGATTTCCCCTTGCAACTCCTCCTCCTCCCGCTCTTGGATCGTCTCCCATCGCCGTGTTGTATGGGCTTGCGCGCCCAAAGTGTGCAATCCTGTGGCCCTATGAAACAGAAATGAGCACTGAATCGGATACGACTGGCTTTCGAGCAAGGGTGACCTTTACCTTTATCCGTAAGGGACTCCGGTGGCTTAGTGGTTAAGACGCTGAACTTGACGGCTGGAAGGTCGGCAAGGTCAGCCGTTCGAGACCCGAGTGCTGCGCGACGGAATGAGCCCCCGTCATCTGTATTGTATTGTATATTTCGACTTATATGCCGCCCCATTCGCACAGCGACTCTGTCCCAGCTCCTGCCAACCTAGCACTTGGAAAGCAAGAAATTTGCAAGTAGATACATAGGTACCGCTTCGGTGGGAAAGGTTACAGCATTCCGTGCACTCAAGTGCCTTGTCATGCCTGCCACATGACCACGAAAGTGGTCATGCAGGCAGCGCTGGCTCATTGACGGTAAACAGATGAGCACTGAACCCTAGAGTCGGATACGACTTGGCTTTCAAGCAAGGGTGACCTAACTATCCGTATTTGTAAGGTACTGCGGTGGCTTCGTGGTTAAGACGTTGAACTTGACGACTAGCAGGCCAGCAGTTCAAGACCCAAGTGCTCCATGACAGAGTGAGCTCCCGTCCCTGTCCCAGCTCCTGTCAACCTAGCACAGGGGTTTGCAACCTATGGCTTGCAGGCTGGATCCAGCCCATGGTGCCAAATAGTCCAGCCCCCAACCTCACTCCATCCACCACCGCTAGAATTGGCCGCAGACTCATTTACAGCTGTATAAATACATTTACACAGCCATAAATGAGTCCATGGCAATCGTAAATGTATTCACTACAGCCATAAATGAGTCTGTGGTCATCCTAAAGGCATTTATGACAGCTGCAGACGTGTTTTACGGCACCACTCAACCCCCTCAGCTGTCTGACGGTGCACGGTCCAGCCTTCTGGCTGGAAAATGTTGAGAACCCCTGACCTAGCAGTTCGAAAGCAAGACATTTGCAAGTAGATAAATAGGTACCACTTTTGTGAGAAAGGTAACAGCATTCCGTGCACTGCAGATGCAGACAGCCCTGGCTTTTTGGATTTAAACAGGAGCACCTGCCTTAGAGTCAGATATGACTGAGTTTCCCACAAAGGGGACCTTTATCTTTACTAGCCATGTATGTGGGAGTGGGGAGCAACTGGTAATGACAGAAGATCCCTGATTGGGGTTCAGATTTATTACTGTGAAGTTTGGTTCTGTTGAGTTTTTAATGGTTAGTTGATGGATATAAAATAAAGTGGCAGGGCCAGAGACCATTTACGGTACTTTCTTTGTTCTGTGAAGTAGCCTTTAGAAATAATGACCATCCTTCTGAAGTTTGTTCTGTAAAGGTTGCAGTATATAACAACCTGTTTAGTTGTGGCATTTTAAATCCGATAATGTCCCAGAAACCAGTGAGGAATGAGATGTTGAGTTTAGAAAGGAAAGCATAACAAGAAGCAAAAAAGCAAGGAATCCTGAGCTGATTTTAAAGATTAGTCAATGTGATCTTTCTTGAAGAAAGCTGTGTTGATTTGAATGAGGACAGATAGCTAGGTAAATGGGGTGGCAGCCTAAACGTTATTTTGGCACCAGGTGTTTTGGACAGAAGCCTACTTTGTCAAATGGCCTCTACGGTAGGATTATTCTCGGTTGGCATGTGATTTGTATATGTGATGGGGTGGAGGAAGGGAAGGAATGGAAAATGCCAATGAGGTGAAGCAATGGGGTCTGAAATGCAAGAGGTTTGGACTTTTATTTGTGAAGCCTGTGGAATGTAGCCTCAAGGGCAAAGCTTAAGGCAGTGGGTTCCTACACGTTTTTGCATCCCACCCTCTCTGCTTGAGAAACGCTTGCATGTCTCCTATTACCCTCACCCAACCTCTTCTTAGCAACAAACCCTAATTAAATTTAAAATGTGAACTAAACCACAAAAAAGTCTAGCAAACAGAGAGATGATTGTTAGATGCTGTGATAGGTACATCAGATGTTCAAGGAGTAATTTACTGTCCTCACTTCACTGCTCCCATGTATGAACAAGGATTTGAATCCAGATTGTTAAAAAAAATTAAGGTGATAAACATGCGGTGGCTCAAGCGGTTAAGATGCTGAATTCAGTGACTGGAAGGTCGGAGTTCGATTCCCTGGTACTGTAAGACAGAGTGATCTCCCGTCTCTGTCCTAGCTCCTCCCAACCTGGCAGTATGAAAGCAAGAAATTGCAAGTAGATAAATAGGGACCACTTCGGTTGGAAGGTAAACAGCGTCCCGTGTTCAGACATGCCTGCCACATGTCCACAGAAATGTCTGCAGATGCAGACAGCGCAGGCTCTTTGGCTGTAAATGAGCACTGTAAATGAGATGAGCACTGAAGCCTAGAGTCAGATATGACTGGCTTTTGAGCAAGGGCGATCTTTACCTTACTTTTGTCTTGCTCTAAGAGTCTCCCCCCGAATGTCCTTCCACTTTACTTTTTGGGAATCAAAGCTAAAGGGAGCCTTTGTGGGAATGAATGAACAGAATAAACATGATTAATCCAGGTATGCAGTGCAAGCATCAATGTGTGCACATTATCTACACTGACCAAGGACTTGGCTTCTTAGTTATATTTGGTTTAACTTGGAGCTGTAGTCTAGACTTGACCTCAGATCCTCTTGAAGGACAAATATGCCAAATGACATTTTTTGTCTGGACTGTCCAGACATATCCTATTCCATTTGTTAAACAGTGTTCCATAAGCTTATCCAATTATCTCCACTGTCCTGTTCATTACAGTAGGCTGGGAAATAAGGGAGGAAAAGTTTAATGTTTTTACACTGACTTTTCATGTAGATGTCCCAGGTTAAGTTCAAACTACGTATCTTTGGTAGAAAGGAACAAGAAGCAGATGCTCTGGAAAGACTCTCCCTGAGATCCAGTGTGTTACTTACTGGATGTTTGGGCGAAGAAGATGTTTAGCATGTTAAGTCAACCCTGTCTTGCTTTTGGGGTACAGCATGACTCCTCAGATATTTCCCTGTGGGAGTGCAAGTGGTTAGTGTTACCTCTCTCTTAGGGAGATGAAGGTTAGAATTTGTTGCCACAAGCCAGTCTTTCTCAGCCTAGCTAGCCTGTCTAACAGGGCTGTTTTGTAGCTAATGTGAAAGGCACATAAATAGTCTCAGATACACACATAGACACGCCTTCTTGTTGTTATTCTGCTGTATCCGAATCTTGACGATCCTCATGGCGATCGGCCACGAAGACTGTCCTAAGAATATAATGCTGTGGCTTTTCATCTGCCTTCCACATCACAGCATGACACCCCTACCACTGATCCAGTTTCACGAGTCACTTTCTGGTCCTGAACTCTTTTGGCACACAAAGTCCTCATTGGGCTTCATCGATGAAGCTGCTGCTCTCCATCCAGATGGATTCAAATGGGATTTAATTGACTTGGGAACCATCACCCTTCCCTGTGGTCTTCGGCACCCAAGGCCATTAGTCCTCATGGTTGTCAGGTTAGTTAACTGCCACCTGAAACTTGGCATTGAGTCACTGGCAGTATGGTCTACTGTATTACTATAGCAGGATAACCTGGCCAGACACACCTATCTGCCCATTTCCTCACAAAGCAGGCTCTCCTCTTTGCTTTTTATGTAATCTGGTAAACACATTCCTTTTATACCTTCTGGTAGTCCTTATGTGCCAAAGGTCACAAGCCACAAATGTTGAGTGCATGTCCATTTATGATCATGCATTCTGACCTATATCCAATTGGGCAAAATTGTAGCCCTCTGGGTAGTTGCTGAAGACAACCTCCAGCAGTGTCTAGCCGGTTGAGCCAGTGGTGAAAAATGCTGGGAATTACATTTCAGCAACATTTGGAGGGGTGCAGAATGTCTGTCCCTGTGCTAGACAATTGTATACCTTCCAAAAAACGGAATGAACACTGGTATCTCGCTTAAAGAGCATAATGTGTTCCACAGGATTGCTCTTTAAGCAAGTTTGCTCTTTAAGCAAAACACCATTGTAAGTGACCAATTGTGACTTCTGGAGGGGGGGATTGTGAACCCCAATTTATTTGTTAAATGAGTTTTTGGTTGGTTTTATTTGTTAAGCGAAGCGAACATTCAGAGAAAATTCTGCTATTTAAGTGAGTTACTCTTTAAGTGAGGCACTCTTTATTACTAGGCTTGACTGTACTGTACTGTATTGCCAAATTCCTTTACTTGGATCATCACTTGACTAAAGAGTGTACATATCATTCATTTCCTTCTAATCCATAATGGGGAAATGTAGATATTCTGAGATTACATATCCCATTAGTTCCCATCAGTATTGACAGTGATGAAGGATAATGAAGCCTTTTGATCCAACAAATCTGGAATGTCACATGGTCCCTGCTTTCACTCAGTTTGTAAGATAGGAATCCAAAGACCTACTCTTATTAGATTTTTGTTTGTTTTTGTGTCAGAGATTACTCTGGGTTGAAAAGATTTTTGCAGGGGACGCCCGAATAAGGCTCTTTTCATGTCCCCCATCATGCAACTCTCAGGTATCGAACCCCATCCTTCTTATCTCCAAGCTCAGCGCCTTACCTACTAAGTCACCAGGAGAGCTGCACTCTTTTTAGGTAAGACTGGCCAAATTCTAATATGGGAGATCAGAATCGATAGGTTCGGATCCCACAGAGAGCCCTTTTGGACAGATTTTTGCAAGCTGTCCACCTGGGTCTGTATCTCCTCCTTCTTCTTTTTGCAATTATTGACTGGCAGAGACCTGGAAGTCAAGGAGTTGGAAAGAAAAAATTTAAATCAGGGGTGCCCAAACTACGGTCCATGGGCCATATCTGGCCCTGATGCCATTTCATCCAACCCACAAAGCCTAAAACATTCCCATCCAGGAGCAACGAGGGCTTTGTGGGCCGGAAGAATTGGTTTGGGAGCCAGATCTAGCCCACAGGCCACAGTGACCGGCCTCCTGAACCACATGACCGGCCCACAGCCCAAAAAAATTGAGCGCCCCTGATTTAAATGAAGGAGAAGCAGATGCAACGTGGCAGAAGCAGATCCTAATGGCAAAAACATTGCGCTGTCTTGCTGGGGTTGTGCTGCTGTGTGAATGAGGGAGTTTGCAATGCCCTTTGAAGGATATGAAGGACAATGGATGCTGATTGGGGGATCCTCAACACAACGTCAGAAGGATCGAAGGACCTCCCCTAGCCCCAAATAACCCTTTCCCTGCAGCCGCTTTTTCCTGCATCACTTTATCTAGAGCATGATAGACATGTCTTATGCTCATTCAAGCAGAGCTAAATAAAGATTTCTGCGATCTGTTCCTTATGGTGCTGTTAAATAGAAATCTGTAACAGAGACTGGGAAGATATTTCCCTCTCTTCCAGAGATTACATACTTGGTTAACTCTTTAGTTTGGTCTCTGTGCTGTTAAGCGTACTCTTTTAATTTTTTTTTAAATTAAAGTGGCAGGGACTATTTAAGAATAATAATCTTCTTACATTCTTTGACACCGAGCAAGTTTTTAAAGCTGTGGTGGTTTTTTCCTGGAAAGTTTCCTTAGTTGCAATATAATGGCTAGCTTTGTAAAATTAGCTGGGTTTTAAAATAAAACAAAGTAACCAAAGACTCTTCTATTCCAGAATAGAGGCTTGGACTTGACAAAAAAAGGGTTGGTTATTCAGTGTTTGATAAAGGTTCAGGATGGTCAGCATTGATGCCCCAGGTGTTTTTGGACTTCAGTTCACAGAAGCCCAACTAAGCACCCCTGCTGATCAGGGCTTCTGGGAATTGAAGTCCAAGAACACCTGGGGTGCCAAGGTTGGCCACCCCTGAAACCATTGCAGTTATTTTCTTAGTCTCCCTCTGTTCTAGATTATTTTCCCTTGGAAAAAGAAAGCACAGGTTTTATTGAAATAAGAGATGTCCTGTGATGTGAAATTTCCCAGACAATTTTGACCTACCCCATGCCCTAAATAAATCAAGGGTACTCACAAAATAGATTAGAACCCATTAGTGCAGTGATGGTGAACCTTGGCAATCTAGGTGTTCTTGGACTTCAATTACCAGAAGCCCAAGTCAGCCCTCCTGCTGATCAGGGCTTCTGGGAATTGAAGTTTAAGAACACCTAGAGTGCCAAGGTTTGCCATCACTGCACTAGTGCATGACTAGATGATTTGTGAGGTTCACTTTGGTCTGTAGATCAGTCTGTGGTGGTTAAATGTTACTCATAGGGTGGACAGGGAATTGGTGTTGGGTTTGAGGGTGCCCCCTCCCCCGTATTGAGACTGAGTGGACTGTGTTGGCTTAGTGCAGGCATTCGGAACCTACGGCCTGTGGGCTGGATCTGGCCACCTAACAATTCATCTGGTTGGCGCCATCCTCACCATTCTTGGAAGTGGAAGTAAAATGTGCACACACATTCTGCACATGCATGGGGCACGTTTTACTTCCAGTTCCAGTGCAAGGAATCACATGACTGGCATGATCAGCTGTCCGGGGTATGTGGCCAGGACCACGAACTGAAAACATTGAGAACCCCTGGCTTAGTGGTTAAGGCACTGAACTTGATGACTGGGAGGTCAGCAGGTCAGCAGTTTGAGATGCAAGTGCTGCGTGACAGAATGAGCATCTGTCTCTGCCCCAGCTCCTGCCAACCTAGCAGTTTGAAAGCAAGAAATTGGAAGTAGATAAATAGATACCACTTTGCTGGGAAGGTAAACAGCATTCTGTGCACTCCGGTGTCTAGTCATGCCTGCCACATGTCCATGCAAATGTCTGCAGATACAGACAGCGCTGGCTCTTTGGCTGTAAACAGAGATGAGCACTGCTTCCTAGAGTTGAATATGACTGGCTTTTGAGCAAGGGTGGCCTTTACCTTATCACAACAGGGTACCATAATAGGAGCAGTATGTCCCATTCCAGATAACTTGAATCCTCCATTCAACCCTCCTTAGATTTGTCAAAGGGAGCTGTTCCTCTCCCCCTTTAAAGATGTTTGTGTGATGATATTCTCTATCCACTATCTTATTCTACTGAGCAAAACCAACTAAGAGTCTCATGACTGTTCAAAATGCTAACAAATTTGAGGTGGTGTAATAATATTCCTGCACTAATGTTTGAGAAGGAGCACCCTAGCTGACGTAACCCTCCCTCTTAGGCAAGGGTTCCCAACCTAAGGCCTGTGGGCCAGGTTTGGCCCACAGCACCATTTCATGTGCCCCTCCAAGGGCATTTGAGAAACAAAATGGCCACCCCTTTGAAGCTGTTGGGACAAAATGGTAACCCCCGTTGTGCAGGCAAATCAAAATGGCCATCCGGCCCTCAAAGCTGACTGAGAGAGCATGACCTGGCCCCCAGTTTGAAAAGGTTTGGAACCCCTGCTCTTAGGCATTCAGCATTATAGTAAGAACATATTTTAATTTTCTTTCATTTTAGGATCCACCAATGCCTGTGAGAAGACTTCATTCACTTTCCTCCGCCAAGAGCTTCCTGTCCGGCTAGCCAACATCATGAAGGAAATCAACCTTCTCCCAGATCGTGTGCTGGGCACTCCCTCCGTCCAGCTAGTGCAGAGTTGGTGGGTTGATTTGACTTGCTTTTCCTTTTCCCCACCCAAGTACAGTTTCTCCTTCAGATTGTGCAAACAAATTAAAAGTATACCATATGCCAGTTGTGCTCTGCCCTGAGTCGCTTGTGCGAGTAGGGCAGAATATAAATTTGATAAATAAATAAATAAATAAATAAATAAATAAATAAAAGGTTATCCAGAATCCTAGAGATGGACTGGCACTTGTGTGATCATCTAGTGTAGGGTTCCTCAAATTTGGGTCTCCAGATGTTCTTGGACTTCAGTTATTGGGAGTCCAAGTCAGCATACCAGCTGATCAGGACTTCTGGGAATTGAAATCCAAGAACATCTGGAGAGCCAAGTTTGAGGAACCTTGATCTAGTGCAACCCCTTTGAATCCGATTACTTGCTAGCTTTTGGGCTTAGTATTTAAAAAGCAAAAGGAATGGAACACTAAACCAAACAGTGCCTTCAATGGAGCTAATGTGAACTTTATAGTCAAGAAGAGAATAAAGAAATAATGCCATGTGGTCCTTACATAATACAAAGGGTAGGTGATATTTTTATTAAATCACCAACAGAATGAAACATTAGTAAATTTCAGTGTGTATAAGTCTTCATCAGACTGTGTACCAATGTATTGCAGAAAAAATATGGAAGCTATGGCAAATGTCTGTGCCAGGTCTTTTTTAAAATATGAGTTACTAAAAACAGGCTGCAAACACTAGACAGGAGTGTAAGTTTCAAATTGGTGCACTGCATACATCAAATTTGGGTGTACATCAAAAGCTAGCATTAAAAAAGGTGGTCTAATAAAGTTATTGCCTGCTCATTCTTCTGTGGTGTGAACTTTGTCCCACTTTAGGGAAAGCACATGAGTGTTTTGGCCAGGTCCCACAGTTGCCAGAGAAACAAGACATAGGAAATGCAAATCAGCACACTGATTTATGCTCCAGGGCAAAAGTCCATGTTAATTGTTTAAAAGTCCTCTTTGTTTCTCTGGCTCACCTATGCTGGCTTTGAAACCTTATTGTTTCTCCTGCCTCCCTTCAGGAAGAGTCCACTATTGACTCATCACCACATTCATATCAGATACCTTTCTAGGTTAGTCTTCCTTAAACTCATCCCCATGTTGGCTGGGAATGATGGGGGCTGTAACCAAGATAATGGCAACTGGCCCTATCACTCTCTGGTAAATAGAAGGGGAAGAAATCCGAGGAGTGACAGATTTACCTTATTATTATTATTATTATTATTATTATTATTATTATTATTATTATTATTATTATTATTATTATTATTATTATTATTATTATTATTATTATTATTATTATTTTCAATTTATATGCCGCCCTACTCGGTGCAACCGACTCAGGGCGGCTCACAAAACCCACACATATAACATTTCATAAACATCAACAGTATAATCAACAATATGTTATGCAATCCCAATATATCACAATATGTTTGAAATTAAATACAATAGAAAATACAATATAATACAATGCAGTGAAACAACAAAATAAGGAAAAATACATCAATATTGTCAGTGTATATCATAGAAACAATTACAGTCACTTCCCTCCAAGCAGACAATTACAATCACTTCCTTCCTAGCGGCCAGTTACCGTTACAAAATAGCAGTGCATCAATTTCATCAATATGTATCATAAAACAGTTACAATACAGTATAAAACAGTCACTAACTTTCCATTCAGGAAATTAGATACAGTAATACCTCAGATAACATTAGTATCGAATAACACTAAAATCGCATAATATTAAGCAATCTGGGGGGAAGAATTGCATCGGATAACATTAAGATCCTATGGGATGCATCAGATAACAACCACTAAAGCCTGTGTGGTTACAATGTATCTCTATGGATCCCATAGGATTTTAACATGCATCGGATAACACTAAAAATCGTATAACACCAAGACTTGTGGAACCAGGTTTTAGTGTTATCTGAGGTTTTACTGTATTTACTTTTCCACTCCTTCATAGCAGCTCATCATGGACATCTAGTGTCAGGTAGGGGCCACACTGATGATTTGCTGTAGGTGTAAAATGAAATTTGATTGCTGGTTGAGGTCACAGTCTAGATTCTCATTTGGCAAATCAAGTCATCTTCTGGAAGCTGTTTTGGTGAATGAAATCCCCTACCCAGTGATGGTGAACCTTGGCACTCCAGGTGTTCTGGAACTTCATTTCCCAGGAGTGTTGACTTAGGCTTCTGGTAATTGAAGTCCATCACCGAGACAGAGAGAGCTGTAACCTGGAGTAGAACTACACAACTAGAGACATTTAGGTATGTGCTCACACATACACACAAGAGTTATGACAACAGAAAGACTAACAGATTTACATTATATATTTGTTGCATCAAGGGTCCAGTTTTTGCTCATGTCCTCAAGGTGGTTTAATTTTTTTTGAGAAGTTGATTTTTTAAAATGGAATTGTTTCCAGTCTCTAGGTTGTCCATTCCTAGAGGCAGAGCCCATACACTTCTTAGCCTGGTCTCTTGCCTTCACTTCATGACCTGACATTATGAAATTCTGTTTAAGATAGTCTATGGACAGAAGTGCTGCCTAATCTTAAGGACTGGTAGTGAACTGGGGAGTGATGCTAAGCTAGATATTTCCCATAGGAATGCATTGAAAACCAAAATACTTTAACCAAAATGTGGTTTCCCATAGGCATTGAAAACCAATTAATCCATTCCAAAAGAAATTCTGTAAAACAAGTCACTATTTTCTATGGAGTTCCTTTTGTTATGCGATTTTTATGTTAACTGAGCCGTTTGTTAACCGATGTTCCACTGTAAGTATAATTGTTATTTCTATGGATCCAAAGACACTCGTCCACCCATAGCCAACTCTTTTCAGGTCTTTGCTACTGCTTTCAGAGGTTTCCACCACTGCAAAGTGGAAGCTTCCATAGCACTACAGGCTTGGAGAGCTGCACAGATTTAATCAGCTAACCATATTTCACATTGATCCTTACTCAAAAGTCAATTCCGCTATGCCCAATGGGACTTTCTTGCTAAATTTGTTTATGGCAACATTAAAATTGTGTTGGCGATCATACTGTCTTTATTTGATGTGTATATATCTCAGTTAACATTAATACCCAAGAAAATGTACTCACACAAAAAATTGAGGGAAATGAAGTTTTTACATTAAAAATATCAGAAAACAAAACAAATAAAATAAAATAAAAAACACTGTAGCACTTTAAAGACTAACTGCTATATTTTTATTGTTAGCTTTCGTGGATCAAGTCCACTTCATCAGACAAAGCATTAAAAATGACTCCATTATCCCTATGATGAGCGAGTGTCACAAACAGTGGCATTTGCTTTGTTCCTGAGCAAAGACAAAAGAGCTAGAATTGAGCTAGCATTTTCATGCTCTCTTTTCTTTCTACCAGGTATGTGCAGAGCTTGCTGGACATCATGGTGTTCCTGGATAAAGACCCTGAGGACCAAACAATACTTGGACAGTGAGTTTAATTTCGCAGATCTGTTGTGTCTGCCATGGAAAGGATCTTGAGTACAGTAATACCTCGGATAATGCTAAGACTTGGTTCCACAAGTCTTGGTGTTATCCGATTTTTAGTATTATCTGATCCATGTTAAAATCCTATGGGATGGATCGGATAACGTTAAAGCTCCATAGAGATACATTGTAACTGCACAGGCTTTAGCGGTTGTTATCCGATCCATCCCATAGTACCTTAACGTTATTCGATCCAATTCTCCTCCCCAGATTACTTAACGTTATGCGATTTTAGCATTATCCGAGGTATACATTATCTGAGGTATTACTGTATATGATGTCTTTGACAGCCATTTCCTACCTCTCCTTCTAACATGCAGAATGCCTACAGCCATGATGGCGAATCTTGGCACTCCAGATGTTCTTGGACTTCAATTCCCAGAAGCCCAAGCACCCTGTGAATCCACACGAATGGGTTTGCTGCGATTCATCCAGCCTGCGCTGCTCTTGTCGCCTCCCTCCTTCTGAAGCAAGCCCGGCTCAGAGGCTCCAAACCCCGACTTTCTTTTGGAGTAGGAAGGCGACCTGCTCACCTCCCTCCTTCCGAAGCAAACCGGGACTCAGGGGTTCCAAACCCCAGCTTGCTTTCAAAGGAGGCAGCTGACCCGCTCAGTTACCTCCTCTGAAAGCAACACGTGCAACAACAAAAAATCATACAATGAAGAGGATTTTGGAACAAATGTGTGCATTGTACAATTTTTGTTGTACGATGCACCCATTTGTTCCAAAATCCTCTTCGTTGTATGATTTTTTTGTTGTATATACATCAAAACATTAATAATAATAGTAAGATTAAGAGTAATAGTAATAATTCCTTATACGGGGTTCCACTGTATTGGAAAACCACAAATATTAAACAGTTACAAGCGTAAAAATTGCATTATCAAAAATAATTAAATGTATTCATTATTAAAAAGCACAGACTTTAATTGATAAAGTCAATTAAAATGTAGTTTAAAAGGGTGAAGCAGCAATTCTCCCCTCAAAAACCCTTCCTTAGTTGCACTTTATACAATCAGGCGTACCCCAGGCAACGGCAACCTTGTGCTGGCTAATCTTTCTCACACTAGGTCAGGCAAAAGGAACTCCCTTCGTTTTGCCAGTGTCACATCTGGCCTAGACGTGGAAGAAGAAGAAGAAGGTTCCCATAGTTCTATTTAACCCACCATTTCCCTTTAAAACAAGGTGCATTCCTCGTGCATTTAGCAATTCTGAGAGATTTCTGGGAGTGTGACTCTTCTTTTAAAATAAGTTTGGTACTTGTTATGAAAGTGTTTCCCTTTCCCCCAGGTTCACAAATGCCCTTGTCACAATCCGCAACCGTCACAACGATGTGGTGCCCACCATGGCGCAGGGTGTGATTGAGTACAAAGATACCTATGGGGATGACCCTGTCTCCAACCAAAACATCCAGTACTTTCTGGATCGGTTCTACCTTAGCCGCATCTCCATCCGCATGCTGATTAACCAACACAGTAAGTTACTGTAACTGCCTTGGACCTATCTTTTCCTTTCCCGCCATTCTTTCTCCTCTGGAACTCCAGGGCACTAGTTCTCTTTGCACTTGGCTGGTGCCAATTATGTCTGCAATTACCCTATTTGCCAGCGTATAAGACACACTCCCCCCCCCCCTTAAAATACACTGAAAAAATGGAGTGTGTCTTGTGTGCTGGCAGATATTCACTGTACATAGTGGCCTCTAGTGGGCCATTTTGGTAATATGTATTTATTATATTTATATCCCACCCATCTGGGATATTTTCCCTCTCTGGGCAGCTTACAAGATATCAAAAAATGTAACATTATGTAGTTCTGGGGGCTCGTGAGGAAGGGAGGGGAAGGGACAGTTCTGGTGTGCCTTTAAGAGCTTTCTAGCCTCCATGCAGGAATTCGAGGGTGATTTGATGAGCTCTTCAATGGGATTGTGCAGGAGCTGGATTTGCAAGCCAGATGGCACTGAATGAAGGAAGCCGGCGGGGTGGGGTGGGGAGATGATGCTTCTCCCAGGAAGGAAATTATTTTTCCCTTTAAAATGTGTATTAAAAATGGAGTATGTCTTATACTTCAATGGATCTTATACTCCAGCAAATACGGTACATCATGCAGGCATTAACGCTGAGTCCTAACTTATTTCTTTTACCCATGCCTGCCTCTCAGTTGTGTGTGGTTATCATATGGCAGCCTTCTCCAAGCTGGTATCCTTCAGAAGTTTTAAACTGCAACTCCCAGGAACGTATCTGGCTGGGGGATTGTGGGAGTTGAAGTCCAATAACCCTGTAGGGTTGCAGCTTGGAGTAAGCTACCATATTGTGTCTTTATCTGTTTCTCCCTTTTCCCATAGCTTTAATTTTTGATGGCAGCACTAATCCAGCTCATCCGAAGCACATTGGCAGCATTGATCCAAACTGCAATGTCTCAGATGTGATCAGAGGTTAGTGGACTTCTAAAATCCATGCCTACACAGTATCATCTTTTTCTTTTCTGTTCTCTGGGGTTTTTATCTGATACTTCTTTTTGATTCTGTAGGGGCCTTCATGTTTACAGAGAGTAGATGAAAGGCCCTGGCGAAATTGAATGTTTATTTTAAATGAGTCAGAATCTGGTGGTGATCGGATAGGAAAAAAAGCTTCATCTTCTTATATTACTGTTCTGCACATAGTGTGTTTACATAATCCTCCCTCTTTACCGTGGCTAAATAATTTTTGAAAATTGTTTGATTACTAGAAAAATACTGATAATAATGTGGAGATGTGATGCAGCCACCACCTTAGAAAAATTGGAACGGCTTGGCAAATTTATGATAGAGAAATTGATTTATGGTTGTTGGCCAATACTAGAAATATGGAAGTTCCAAGTACAATAAGAAGATAATGCTTCTTGGAAGTGAGTAGTAGCTATTAGCTTCAAACCCTGTACAGTGGTAGATCATGGAAGCATTTTATGGAGCTCAGACCAGATATGCAGTTGATCTAATTCAGTAGGGCTCTTCATACTGTAGAAGTTTTGAGGAATGTATTGGTGAAAGAACATAGGCTATCAAGCCTACTTTTGCCGATACAGAAAGATGTGGGCACAAGCTTTAGAGCACCAGACAGCTTCTCCAGGAAATAGTTAGGGCTGGTTCACCTTCAGTTTTAGCAAACACAGAAAGCTTTTTGGCATAGAAAGATAACAATTCTGCCTGTAGCCAACCAACAGAGCCCTGGTGGTCTCCCACTTGCCACAGTGTTCTCTCTGGTAGCCTAAGGCTATAGCTTCCCTTGACCCTGGCTGATAGAATAGCCAGAGTGTTTTTCCCTTCAGCTTTGCAAGCCAAAGGCAAGTCCAAACTCTGAGCATTGTAACGCTGTCCTGACTTCTTCCCATGCTCCATCCACACCTGTCCTGTTCTTGGCTTTTGTACTGCAGCCTTCTCCAAGCCATTTGTCCTTCGGACATCTTGGACTGCAACTCTCAGAAGCATGGTTGGCTTGGGAATTGATCTGTCTTGTTGATCTAAAACAGGGGTGGCCAAACTACGGCCCATGGGCTGGATATGGCCCATGGTGCCCTCACTGCTCCTGGAAGCAGAAGTAAAACATGTCCGCCCAGGCGCAAAACTGCTGTAAAAGCACCCACAGCTGTCGTAAACACACATCCAGTGGGAGGAACCACATGACTGGTCTACTCAACCACGTGACTGGCCCACGGCCCGAAAAGTTTTGGCACCCCTGATCTAAAAGAATAAGCAGTTTTACTGATGCTTTAGTTTGTTCAGGAAGATGAAACTTGCAAAAGAAAGTGGTACAAATGATTCCTTACCCCCTTCTGCACCAACTCCTTTCCCCAGTAATTTCCATTAATTGACTGCCTCTTATCTCATAGTAGAGAATGTGGGATGTGTGTCTGTTTCAGGAAGGAGGCAGGAGCACCATATTTCTGTGATAATCGGGTTTTGTGTGTGCCTTTTTCTTTCCCTTCCTTATTCCAGATGCTTATGACATGGCCAAGCTGTTGTGTGACAAATACTACATGACTTCTCCTGACCTGGAGATACAAGAGGTGAATGGTAAGTTGTGGGAAGGACCAGAGAAGGACCAGTCAAAGTTCATCTGGAGGTGAACACTGCAAGAACTGTTTTTTAAAAAAATATGAATTGAACAGCTACATATCTTTTTGGACTCTCTTTGGGGGCATAGCTGTGGGAACTTTCAAAAATGAGCACCGATCAGTCACAATCTACCATTACACCACTGTCTATAAGGCATCACTTCTTTTGACTTGAAGGAACTGGAGTATGTTTTATTCCAGACCTAACACCGGTCACGAATCAGCACATCTAAGCTTTCGGATGTGACCTCAAAATATGGGTCTTAAAATCTGTTTCAATGAATGCATGCCTTGAAAATCAACCTTTCAGTCGACTTGGGAGCAGATGAACGAAGCAGGGAGTATGTGGTGTTTTGTATGTGAGAGGTTGATAAGAGTGAGGACAGAAAGTTCGGTCAAACCTTGCATAAAGAAACCCTCGCTTAGAGAGTAACTCGCTTAAAGAGCAGAATTTTCTCTGAATGTTCGCTTCGCTTAACAAATAAAACCAACCAAAAACTGGCTTAACAAATAAATTGGGGTTTGCAATCCCCCTCACCAGAAGTCACAATTGGTCACTTACAATGGCGTTTTGCTTAAAGAGCAAACTTGCTTAAAGAGCAATCCTGTGGAACACATTATGCTCTTTAAGCGAGGTACAACTGTAGTTACAACATAATCCCTGGCCTGTTCTTAATTATCTCTCTTGTCCTGTTTCTAGCTAACCAGCCTGAGCAGCCCATCCACATGGTTTACGTCCCTTCTCATTTGTACCACATGCTCTTTGAGCTGTTCAAGGTAATTCTCCTCTAGGGTAAGGAATTTTGCTCCTTTATTTCTCTTGCCCTATTTATCCAGGGAAGAAATCAGCAGGGTACTCTGAATCCAATCTGGGAGATCTGGAATGCTGCTCCACCCTGTTAGGAAAGAATATGGGACTTAAACAAAAGTATTTCAGGAAGCAAGTCAAAGAAAATGACTAGTCAACTTCTGCCAACACATTTTGGGTGTTTCTGGCAACAGTAGGCTTTGTGCCAATAGTGAGTGAGATATTTCAGCCTAGATTGCAATGAGAGCTATGGGGAAACTACGGTATTTGGGAAGGAGCCCATCTCTTGCTTCTACCAAGAAGGAGAGTGCTGTTTTAGCCAGAGGGTAAAATAGCTTGCTTGTTTCTAGTTTTAAATTTGGGGTTCATCTGAGGCTCAGATTACATTTACGCACAGGTGTATCTTTTCTAACAATTGAAAATGAGAAGCCATGGCATTGGTGCCCGACTCAAGCAGAAATGACAGGTCAACATGATACACATGGCTTCAGAGAGTGGGGCGGCTAGCATTTTTGGGCTATGCCTTAAGAAAAACTGGAGTTTGAAAAGTTATTCTAAGAAATAATAATTATTCTAAGGCTCTCAAGCAATTTGTCACCATTATAATTGCAGTTTTTGAAAAAGTAACTTTTCCATTTCTCAAATGTAACTAAAATGTTATTCCCAGTTAGTATAATTTTTAAAATGTGGGTAGAGGAAGCCATTGGCTTGCAATACAGATGCATTTTTGCCGATCCACGAGCCCTTCCTTACATGAAACTTTGGACTTTCTGCCACTGACATTCAGTAAAGCATGACCCTCCTAGCTATAGTAGTAACCAGAACATTCAGAGATGTACCATAAAATGATTGAAGCTCGTCCTCATTTAAGTTAGAATCACGTTGTAATTTAGTTATGCCTTAGTTATCGCAAGGAGGAATTGATAACAAGTGACTAGTTATTTGTGCCTGGCTGCTTCCAGCCTGTAGGAGAAAATTCAGAATAGTAAGAGGTGCTGAGCAGTGGAGAAGAGACGGATTTGGTTTCTCTTGTATTAGAGCTGCTTGATCTAAGGCTGATTGTCCATTTGTCTAGATTGCTGCCTTTGCTTTGGGAAGGAGACTGATAAGTTTTTCCTCTTTTCCAAGTCTTTTTTGACTCATAGGCAGCAAACATGTCCAAGAGTTGTTTGGGACAAGGGAGGCTTGTTAGGTAGGTTGTCTAAGGACAAGACCCTTATATTATTTTCCTTGTCTCGCGTTGCCTTCCAGAATTCCATGAGGGCCACTGTTGAAAGCCACGATTCCAGCCCTACATTGCCACCTATCCATGTGCTGGTGGCATTGGGGCACGAAGATCTCTCCATCAGGGTAAGTGGGGCAGTGGAGGGAGGAATTAAGGAAGTACAGTGGTACCTCACATAAAGAGCATAATGCATTCCATGGGATTGCTCTTTAAGCGAAACACCATTGTAAGTGACCAATTGTGACTTTTGGTGTGTGTGTGTGTGTGGGGGGGTGATTGCGAACCCTGATTTAGTTGTTAAGCAAGTTTTTGGTTGGTTTTAGATGTTAAGTGAGGCGACCTTACAGAGAAAATTCTGCTCTTTAAGCTAGTTAGTCTCTAAGCGAGGCACTCTTTATGCGAGGTTTTACTGTCCACTAACTAGCAGTTGTAACTATTTGTGCTTTGCCAGACAGTGACCATTTTTACTTGTGCATGGAAGCAGGATCCAGTACTTCACAAACATTGTAGCTAACTTTTCTCAGGTTTTCTTCTTCTTCTTCTTCTTCTTCTTCTTCTTCTTCTTCTTCTTCTTCTTCTTCTTCTTCTTCTTCTTCTTCTTCTTCTTCTTCTTCTTCTTCTTCTTCTTCTTCTTCTTCTTCTTCTTCTTCTTCTTCTTCTTCTTCTTCTTCTTCTTCTTCTTCTTCTTCTTCTTCTTCTTCTTCTTCTTCTTCTTCTTCTTCTTCTTCTTCTTCTTCTTCTTCTTCTTCTTCTTCTTCTTCTTCTTCTTCTTCTTCTTCTTCTTCTTCTTCTTCTTCTTCTTCTTCTTCTTCTTCTTCTTCTTCTTCTTCTTCTTCTTCTTCTTCTTCTTCTTCTTCTTCTTCTTCTTCTTCTTCTTCTTCTTCTTCTTCTTCTTCTTCTTCTTCTTCTTCTTCCTCCTCCTCCTCCTCCTCCTCCTCCTCCTCCTCCTCCTCCTCCTCCTCCTCCTCCTCCTCCTCCTCCTCCTCCTCCTCCTCCTCCTCCTCCTCTTCCTCTTCCACTTCCACTTCCTCCTTCTCCTCTTCCTCTTCAGATGCCATATCTAATTCTGAATATTAGCTATCATCATGGCGATCAGCCATGAAGATTGTGCAGGGAACAATATGATGCAATGGCCTTCCATTTGCCCTCTGCATTGCAGCGTGACACTCATACCACTGATCCAGTTATGTGAGTCACTTCCTGGTCCTTAGTCCTTTTGGCATGCAAAGTCCTCCTCGGCCCCAGGCCAGTCTTGATGAAGCTGCTGCCCTCAATCAATATGGATTTCAGTGGGATTTAATCCACTGGGGATCATCACCCTTACCTGTGGACTTCAGCACCCTTAGTCCCCAGGGTTGTCTGGTTAGCTAACTACTGGCTGACAGTCAGTGTTGAGTCTCTGGTAGTATGGTCTACTCCAGGGGTTATCAACATTTTCATGCCGTGGGCCAGACCACACCCCCTACAACACCTGAGCAGGCCAGACTGGTGGTTCCCTTCACTGTAAATGTTGTTATAAACACATTTATGACGGCTATAAGTGTATTTATGTTGCTGTAAATTGTGTAAATTATGTAAATGCATCCGGTGGTGACAACAATGATGCGGGCCACATGAAATGGGTCTACTCTATAACCATAGCAGGATAACCTGGCTAGACAAGGGACCAGGTTCCTTTACTTCCTATTTAAAATCTGGAGCAGTTACCTAAGAAGAGCCATGCTGTGGGAGACGAAAGGTATTGGTAGTCCAGCATTTATTCGTATACCAGCCAACTAGCTCCCCATTAGGTAAAGGTAAAGGTTTCCCTTGCTCGAAAGCCAGTTGTATCCGACTCTAGGTTTCAGTGTTCATCTCTGTTTCAAAGCCGAAGAGCCATCACTGTCTGCTTCTGCAGACGTTTCCATGGTCATGTGGCAGGCATGACTAGATACCAGAGCGCATAGAACGCTGTTTACCTTCCCACCGGAGTGGTCCCTATTTATCTACTTGCAATTTCCTGCTTTGGGATTCAGCAACATAATGACTTTGATCCTGGATCAAATATAAAACCATCCTGACTAGTAGCTCTGATAACCTCCACATCATGAATTGGTCTGTGCGCCTTCTAAAACCATGCATGACTGTGGCCAGTAAGGAGTGAGATTGGTATCAAGGTGACCTTGCATTGAGGACAGCCAACCCATTGTGCCTTCAAGGCCATAGCAAAGTTGGCAAGAATGCACTGCCCGGGGATATAAGGGGCCAGGTGGATAGCCAGGGGTGGAGGTACATAAGCTAATTTAGGTGGAGAGATACAAATGCTGTTCTAATGGCTAAGAGTGCAATAAATCTACAAAAACTCCATTTTGGATAAGACTGATCAAGGGATGTGTCGTAACTACTTGGTCTGCCTTTAAGCCACTCCCTTTTGGTGGACAGCCTTGCTATTTGTTTCCTTTTAATTACAGCAATTTATTTTAAAATTGGGACTACTGTGGTTTAGTGGTCAAGCTGCTGATCTTGACAACTGGAAGGTCAGCAGTTCAAGACCTGAGTACTGCATGACGGAGTGAGTTCCCGTCTCTGTCCCAGCTCCTGCCAACCTAGCTGTCTGAAAGCAAGAAATTGCATGTAGATAAATAGGTACCACTTTAGTGGGATAGTAAACAGCGTTCTGTATGCTCCGGTTTCTAGTCATGCCTGTCACATGTCCACAGAAATGTCTGCAAACACATACAGTGCTGGCTCTTTGGCTATAAACGGAGATGAGCACTGAACCCTAGAGTCGGATATGACTGGCTTTTGAGCAAGGGTGACCTTTATCTTTACTATTTTAAAATCAGACTTGGACTGGAGAGGCCTTCCACTGCAGGACTGTCCTGAACAAGAACACCATAATAGACACAAATATTGTTTCCAGCTGGGAGAACAAAATGCTGGCCTAAAGAGGCCCTCCCTTGCATGAAGGACAACACAAGGCTATTCTGCTCACCTCCCATCTCACTAACAGTGTTTCGTTTTTGTCCCTTCTTGGAGCAGATGAGTGACCGAGGAGGTGGGGTCCCTCTCCGTAAAATTGAACGACTCTTCAGCTACATGTATTCGACAGCCCCCAAACCAGAGTTGGGTAGTGGCGGAACTCCCTTGGTATGTATAACTTGGCCACAAGTTGGGGGGGGGGGAGGTCCAGTTGTCTCAGATTCTAGCCACTATTTTATTTTGTGTTTATTTATTTTTTAAAAATTTTTTTAAAACAAAACAAACACAACTATCACATCATTTCAATCATAACTCAATGTTGCACAAAATTAATCATACAAATCAGATACTTGCTAATACATTTACAACACACCCTCCACCATGGGACCTTATAAGTATCTTATCCCCTATTTCCTGAGCACTGCACGATTGAGCGAGCTCCCATCTCTGTCCCAGCTTCTGCCAACCTAGCAGTTCAAAAGCAAGAAATTGCAAGTAGATAAATAGGTACCACTTCAGTGTGAAAGAAAACAATGTTCCGTACACTTGGGTGTCTAGGCATGCCTGCTAGATCTCCTCGGAAAGGTCTGCAAATGCAGACAGTGCTGGCTCTTTGGCTATAAACAGAGATGAGCACTGAACCCTAGAGTCGGATATGACTGGCTTTTGAGGAAGGGTGATCTTTACCTTTAATGGGAAGCAAGGCTTCATATAGGCCCTGCATCAGGTAGTTGAAATGTATGTGTTTGTAGGTGGGGCTTTGTAGGCTGCAGATTTGGGCAGTCAGAAGCGGGGGTTTCCTATTCCATTTACTGCCTGCTGCCAAATTTCAGCTCTGATCACAGGACTGTTTGAATTTGGAAAGCAAGAATTATAACAGTGCTGGTGGAGAAAGTAACCAGAATGCCAGCTGGGTTAATTATTTAGCTACATGTCATCGAGTCAGAAACACAGCAACCCTAACAGGACTTTCAAGGTAAATTAAATATTTAAGGAGTGGTTTTCCTAGTACCACTCCCCCAATGAATTTCCACAGCCAAGTGGGGATTTGAACCCTGGTATCCAGAGTCCTAGTTCATTGCTCTATCCACTACACCACACTGGGTATGCCACCAGCTGGGTTACCAAGTAATATACCTTAGATGAATCATGTACTCAGCTACTTCACTGGGTTGTGAAGCTAAATTCGGGAGTAGAGGCGTATGAACTGACTTTTGATGAATTAGGAAACATGGAACATAAATGCAATAAACAATCAATTACTGACCCCCTGTCTGTCCTCTCTTCCAAATCAGGCTGGCTTTGGCTATGGACTCCCTATTTCCAGACTGTATGCCAAATATTTCCAAGGTGACCTTCAGCTTTTCTCCATGGAGGGCTTTGGGACAGATGCAGTCATCTATTTGAAAGTGAGTTGGTGCCTTTCCATCTGTCAGGGCTGAGTTCCTAATCTATCGATTGAGGTTTCCCCCCCATGTCTGTCAACACAGTAGAAAAATCCACCTTCAGCCAGGCAACTTGACCTGTAAACTGTTTTATTATCTTTTGTGACAATGGTGAGAATTTAGGGAGATCAGTTCCAGTAAAAAAAATTGAGGGTGTTCATTTCCAATCAAGGAGTGAGGGATCTCAATTTACAGTCAATTCCATCACATGGAATGGTGTGGATTTTGGGGTAGCTCATTGGAGCTGTGAATTGTTTCTTGTGTTAATTCAACCTGCTATTCTTGAGGTCATTTGCCTAAGTAAATCAAACACAGAAGGGTTGTTAATGATGCCAATAAGGCCACTGTCCTTCAGGTGACAGGAGAAACTCTCTCCGCATTGGAGAACCTCTCTCCCCATTGGAGAACCTCTCTCCCCATTGGCTGCCAGCCCTGGCACCACCGCCCCATGGATGCCTTTTAGATTTATTGGGTTGTCCCAGTTAATTGCAGCATTTGAAACTTCCCTTTTACTGCCACCTGTCAAAAGTGCAACCTAACAGATTTGTCCTTCTCCAGGCCCTGTCATCGGACTCTGTGGAGAGGCTTCCGGTGTACAACAAGTCAGCATGGCGTCACTATCAAGCCACTCAGGAGGCTGATGACTGGTGTGTCCCCAGTACTGAACCCAAGAACACCTCTACTTATCGGGTGACATAAGCTAAAAGTATGCTTGCTTGAGAGAAGGGGATCTGCCCCAACTCCTCTAAGTCAAGAAGCCGGACTTTGATGAGGATACACAGACAGAAACAAATGATCATCACCAGCACAAATGCACTGTGTTTTGTGACTTCTACAGGCTAGCCTTGTTGCCTGGATTGGAGCATTGTCCATTAAGCCTGACTCGCATTTTTGCTGTGTCTCATCCTAACCCTGCATGGAATGTCTCCCTGACCGATCAACCTGGATTCTATCCAGCAGGCTGGGATTTGCCTTCCAAAGATCACATCCTGTTTAGTGGTTGCTTGCATCACCTTTTATTACTCTTGAATCATAACGCAGAAGAAATGTGGAGTGTCAAGGGTTGGGCATTACATTTTTGAGAGGAGTCAAGCAACTCTACAGATGAGAACAAAGGCAGAAACCTGGGGCTGGATAGACCCTATTTCCTGGCAAGGAAAGAAAAGACCTTGTCAGGGAGAAAGAAGTGGAAAAGATAAGATAGGAATGGCCAAATTGGCTGCCTTATTTGCAAAGAATCAGTAAGAAAAAAGCTAAGCAACTTGCTTTTGAATTTAAGCACCAGAAAAGTGGTGCATAGGTTTTTTTTTGCTTTCTATTCTGTATACTTCTCCCCCAAACAACTTGACAATTAGCAGTACCGACTGCGGTGGCTCAAGTGGGCAAGACATTGAACTCGCTGACTGGAAGGTCAGAGTTCGATTCCTAAGTACTGCGTGACTGAGTGAGCTCCTGTCTCTGTCCCAGCTCTTGCCAACCTAGCAGTTTGAAAGCAAGACATTGCAAGTAGATAAATAGGTACCACTTTGGTGGGAAGGTAAACAGTGTTCCGTGCATCCCGGTGTTGAGGCATGCCTGCTATGTCCATGGAAATGTCTGCAGATGCAGGCAGCGCTGGCTCGTTGGCTATAAAGAGATGAGCAATGAACCTTAGAGTCAGATACAACTGGCTTTCTAGCAAGGGCGACCTTTGCCTTTACAAGGGGAGGAGCTAGGTATCAAAATAAGGCCCAAACCTGAAATGTTCCTTATGGTGAGGCATAGGGAGTGGATTGTGCTGCCTTTGTTGGAGGCCATAGAATATCCTCTCTTGGCTGTTGGTCGTTCCCTGCTCATCTAGCTTCCTTGCCAGGACAGAAAGGGCATTTTGCTGTGCATTGTTCAGTGACTACTGAGTGTTGTGTTGGTTGGGCAAATCTGGCTTCTATTGCGGTGCCAGCATGTGTTTAGCTGAGCCTTGCAATAGCAAAGTTGTTCAGAATTGCTGCAAGCGCCATGCAGCTCAGTTGGCTGTTTTGAGATCCAATGACAGGCCTGTGCAGAAAGAACAGCTGGATAAGACTAAGCCCGGTTCTGTCAGGTGCTTGCTGAGATGGGAGGGCTTAGAGTTTGTTTCCACATAGTAGTGGGAGGAAGGCATATGTATGTTCGAAAGATCTGCCTATCTGTGCAGAGCCAGCTACTTCCAGTGGCTGGGGAGGGTTGGTGAAAGAAAATGTGTGCTTATTTAGACTACAATCCCCAGAATCCCTCAGTCAAAGTGGCTGAAAAATTCTTGGGAGTTGTACTTCCCAAAAGAAAGTTATTTCTTCTGCTCCCATCCTGTATCTTTTATTAGGACCTTACTGGTCCTAACTTAAAGCAAGTACTGTAGTAGCATGTGGGGTGGCTGGAGTCCGTAGCGTTTGGTTTTTAATCCTCTTAAGTAGGTGGCTTAGGGGGTTAAGACACTGAGCTTGATGACTGGAAGGTCAGCAGTTCAAGACCCAAATGCTGCATGACGGAGTGGAGCTCCTGTCATCTGTCCCAGCTCCTGCCAACCTAGCAGTTCAAAAGCCTGAAATTGGAAGTAGATAAATAGGTACCACTTCAGCAGGAAAGGTAACGTTCTGTGCACTCTGGTATCTAGTCATGCCTGCCACATGGCCACAGAAATATCTACAGACGCAGACAGCTCTGGCTCGTTGGCTGTAAACAGAGATGAGCACTGAACCCTAGAGTGAGATACAACTGGCTTTCAATCAAGGGAGACCTTTACCTTTAAGTAGGTGTCCTTCCAGATCCTTCAGACATCCTGTTCTGTCACTGTGCTTTCTTCTCTCACCACCTTAAGCACTTCCCAACCAGCCTCATCTACTTTCCAGATCATCTTCCCCAACTACTGCCAATAGTATGTTCTTGAATTGCTTGGGAATTGTCGGTGCACATATAGATATATTTTTATTGTCTGGGTGAAATCATAGACATGTGCAACACACAAATTCTGCTACAGTATTTTTTTTCTCTCACTGATCATTTAAGGGAGAATAAAACATTACCAATAAAGAACTGTACAATTTGACGTTTCCATGGTTGTGCAGCTCAACTCATTCTGGGACTATCCACGTTGTTTGTTCTTTTAAGCCAGAGGTTCTCAAAGTTTTCACACCACGGGCCGGTCACTCCCCCTCAGACAGCTGAGTGGGCAGGACATGTCCCCCCATCATAAACGCATCCGTAAATTGTGGCAGGCACGTTTGCGCTTGCACAGGTGCATTTACAGCTGTCATAAATGCATCCGCTTCTGGGGCCATTGCCGTGGGCTGGATGGAATGGCGTCAGAGGCCAGGTCCAGCCCACTGGCCGTAGGTTGAGGACCCGTTTTAAGTTTATCCCCAAAACAACCTTTGAGAACTCATGGTGAAGATGCATTTGGCTATATTGTACTTTTCAAGTCCAACTTCAGGATTGTCCCTGAGCTTGTCCCCCCCCCAACATTTTTTTAAAATAAGTAACGTATGATGCTCAGTCCGTTTGTATTTCTGTAGCAATTACTCTCCATTTTTACCAGACTGTTTCATGGTGATCCAGGATAGCCTTCATGGCTGCCGTAATGGTCCTGTGGTACAAGACCACACCTCTTCAAGTATATCCAACTCTGCAAATATTGGCTATCCTCATGGTGATCAGCCATGAAGATTGTCCTGGGAGTATCGCAGCATGACACCATTGTACCACTGATCCAGTTTCGCAAGTCACTTTCTGCTCCCGAGCCCTTTTGGCACACAAAGTTCTCATCGGCCCCAGGCCAGTTTTTATGAAGCTGCTGCCATCCATCAAGATGGGTTCAAGTGGACTTCGCCCCCCCAAGGCCATTAGTCTTCAGGGTTGTCAGGTTAGTTAACCACTGCCTGATGATCATTGAGTTGCTGGCAGTATGGTCTACTCCAGTGGTCTGCAAACGTGGCTCTCCAGATGTTCTTGGACTTGAATTACCAGGAGCCCAAGTCAGCACTCCTGCTGATTGTGGCTTCTGGGAATTGAAGTCCAAGAACATCTGGAGAGCCACATTTGCAGACCAAGGGTCTACTCTATTGCCATAGCAGGATAACCTGGCCAAAGTGGTAAACTATATACAGAGGCAAAAAACAGTGGTTTGCCCATTTGGACAGAATGTCTTGGAATTCCATACAGTACAAGGCATATGTGGAAAGAAGAGAAGGAGAAAGACCACAAAGAAGACCCAGAGGAAGGTGGACAGATACCATTAAAGAAACACTACTGTAATACCATTAGAAGTGCCAGAATAAGAACCTTGTATCTCCCTCAACACCTGATGGGGTAAAAGAGGAAGTAAAGAAGATATGATGATGATGGCTGGGCACCTTTCCAGCCTATTTTCACTGATGCTTTCCTTCCTCCATTTAGACTAAAATTTGGTGTGGGAACACAATATTGTTCTAAAGCTGCCTTTCTTTGATGACTTCATGTTCCATTAGGTCCCCCTCCTTCCGTGTCTAGGCCAGACATGAAACTACCAAAATGCCACCTTTTGGAGAATTCATCCCGCAGTTTGTTTCACCTGTCTTAGTGTGAGAAAGATTAGTCGGCAACACAAGGTTGCTGTTACCAGGGTATGTCTTATTAGATAGAACACTAGTGATCAACCACCTTGCCTTCCATGGCTTGGAAGGTGTCCATCAATAAGGTAAGAGTGCCCTCCACTTAATGAACCCTACTCATTGGTTCCAATGCAGGCATAGGCAACCTGAAGGCCGTCAGGTATTTTGGACTAAATTGACACTGGTATCCAATGCTCACACCGACTTAACTTGCTGATTCAGGATTGGGGACACTGCCCTATCTGGATGTTACTGGACACAAAATCCCATCATTCCAGCTGGCATGGCAAGATGTCAACAGTTATGGGTGTTGTAGTCTGAGATATAGTTGGAATTCTGCAGAGGTTTTTACTACCCAAATATGTGCTGGCACAACTTGACATACAGATTTAAGTAGGGTTTAGACCAGGAATTCTCAATCTTTTAAAGCCGGGGGCCAGGTCACACTCCCTGACAGCTTCGGGGGCCTGACAGCCATTTTGCCCTTCCTCCACTACATTGCACTTCTGGATGTGGTGGAGGCAGTTGGGGAGCATGAAAAATGGCATCACAGGCCGCATCCGGCCCACAGACCGCAGGTTGAGTATCCCTGGTTTAGATTTAGAGGAAGAATGGATGGTTATTTATGTCTGGTCCAAGGAGGGATTAATTCACCCCACCCACAAACCAAGAAGTGCTCATGGAGGTTGACGTCTTCTGCAAGGTTCACACACAGGATTAGCTCCATCCATATGGGTGCTCTGCATGAGATCAGCAAGAAACTTGAAAGTAATCCCATTTTGTGACTGAAAGACTGGAAAGGAGAGCAGGGTTCAGCAATGACAGCACATTCAAATAATCCCCACAACGAAAGTACCATCTCATTTGGCTTTTGTTTTGCAGTTGTAGCCTCACCTTGATAAGAATTAAATTTTTGTTCTTGTTTTCATCGTCTCCCTGCTGAGAAGTAACAGTTTCACTGCTGTTTATTGCAAGCCAGAGAGGCGACCACCATGAACAGGCTGTCCACTGGTTCCTCTCAGCGCCAATCTGTTGTTTTCAAGCAAATATGAGCACTTTTAATTACAAAGTATAGCTGGGTAAGCGGAAAGCACCCTCAGGAAGCCATCCATCAGCAAAGTGCCAGCGTTCTCTGTGAGGCATTGTTCTGGCTTGCTTGCATTTAACTTGGTAGCAAGGTCACTTTAGAGCACAAAGTTCTGGCACATTTTCTCATGCAATGTACAGGCTAATGCAGTGTTTCAAAATGCTGGCTATGTCCTTGGAAGGACCTCCTCCCTTCCATCTTCCCACCCTGCCCTCTAAATCTGATGTACACGCTGGAAGGCAGGCAGGATTTGAAGACATAATGTACTTGGAGAAATGATCTCCCATAACTCAGTGTGTGTCCATTTTGACTGCTAGCACTAAGGGCTCATTCAAATACCACATGACCATTTTAAGGGGGGGGGGGGTTGACAGAAAGTCACCGGGGGTGGGGGGGTGGCGTAAAGTCACATGACTCCAAAATTATCATTTGCTTTTCGCATCCAGCTGGCCATGGATCTATTTTCAAACCACGTGATTTGGGGGGTTGGAGGTTGGTCAAAGGTCACGAAAAGTCACAGAGGGGGGTTAAAAAGTGGCCTATTTTAGGTCACGTATTTGAAAGAGCCCTAATTGTAATCGGATTCCTTTCCCTCAATCTGATAACTTTGGTTTCTGTTCCCCGTGGGCTACTCAGGTTTTAGGATACCCTTTCAAAGTAAAATCAAACTCCCAACTGGTACATGTCCCTGGTATTTTTGCCCCATATTGCTCAGTACAGGGAGCTCATATAGCAATAGCAACTGCACTTATACACCGCCCCATAGCGTTTAGTGCACTCTCTCAGCAGCTCACAAGTTAATTAGTATTTTGCCCCCAATATGCTGGGTACTCATTTTACCCACCTTGGAAGGCTGAGTTCAACCTTGATCCCCATCAGGATCAAATTCACAATGTTTTGGCTGTGCCACCTGGCCTCTATGGCTGTGCTCTTTCACCCTATTGTCACGCATGGGGAGTGTAGCGCTAATCATCTGCTGGCAAGAGCAGATCAACAGTCTACAAAGCAATTCTAAAAAACGGGGTTCACGTCACACGGGGTTCACGTCACTAAGACTTCAGCCTACCTTGATATTGTTGTTGCTTTGGTAAAGTAAGAACCCCCCCCCCCCTGAATAATATTTGCAAAATGTTGGCTTTTAAGGATTAGTTTGGGGAGGGAGCATTCTGACCATTTATTGTTAAAGACAAAAGGTGCTGCATGTTTCTTAATCCATTAGCTGACACCTGTGGGCAGCTGGAGGTCACTTCTTGAGTTCTTCCCAAGTTCGGAGCACATGTTCTCGATGTAAAAACAGCGCCCCTGCAAAGAACTTCAAATTGCTTTTTATTCCATTGTGGTTTCTCATTGTGAATCCCCAGACATCTGCAGCACACACACAATTTCCCCTCTTATCCGACCTGTGTGCAAAAAGTTTGCTTGTCCACTTCACCCCATGGGGAAGTTTGGAGGGGGTTAGACCCGATTGTACCTGATGCAGAATCTGTTTGGGAAGGAAGAAAGGTGGAAGGGGGAGGAGTATAGGGTACAAACATGCACTCTACTCATCCTGCTGTACTTTGGGAGACAGGGTTTGTGTATATGTGTGCAGGCACACTTTGTGTATGTGTGGTTGTGTGACATGAGGCAGCTGTGGTTTCCCTCCCCTCTCTGGTGGCTTGTGGGAACAGGACGGTGTGGCGCAACTCCTAATTGGCACGCTGTGAACTTATCTAGGCCTTTCAGGCGAAATAGCATCATGTTGGGGTGTAACGTTGATAGGGAAGTAAGGAAGCATGATAGGAAGGGTTTCGCAGAGTGCAGGATCAGTGGACCATTTTGCCACCCCCACCTCCCTGCAGCAAGCAGGTTGGGAGGATGCTTGTCGACCCACTGAAAATGCAGTTGGGCAAGCCAGACATTGGAGATGGGCACTATTTTGCAGAAGCATCGCCTCCTCTGTCCATGTGGTCTGCCCAGTCACTGTTGGTGAGGCTTAGTCATTGCTGCCATCTCTGCCATGCCTGGTCACCTAGCAAGTTTAGTCTCGTTTTACGCCCCCACCCAAAACTCATAACCTTTCAGCAGGTGTCTACCTGCTTCTTATTCCCACTCCCCCACTTGCCTGGTTGCAGATGGTCCATCCCCCCCACCCTAGAGACTCTCCAAGGGCGGAAGGGGAAGTCATGCACACGGGGAGATGGCCATCCCCATTCTCCCCTGCTTGGCCTAGCTCTTCTTCTGTTCCTGCTCTTTCTTCTTCTGTTTTTCCTTCTGCTTCTCCACCTTTTCCTGAGCTTTCCTTTCTTTCTCAACAGCAGCATTTAATTCTTTCAGCTTCCTCTTCAGAAGAGAACGGTCATGTGAGTTGCTAACTCCAAGGGCCTGAGAATTAAATAGAGGACAAGCAGGGCAATGGAATTAAAAACATTCCATATTCAGGAACTCATATTCTTAACATATTACAGGTGCCTCCCCACTTATATATGGAAGATTCGGAGACTTACTGCAGATATTTGAAACCATGGATAACAGCAAACCATATTTTACATTGCAGATAGTGGCCTCTAATGGTCAGCTCTGGTAATGCACCGTAAAAATGTGTACACTCTATTGTTATATTCTTCAGGGATTTTTAAAATTGAATATTTTTAGACCTAGATACCTGAAACTAGAAACTGAAGCCACATATAAAAAAGGGGGGCAACCTGTACTTTCTTTCTTTGCATTTTTAGCTGGAGTAGCACATATTTTGCACCTACAAGGTCACAGTGCAGTCCTCTGTATCTACAGCTAAAAGGTTCCAAGTATTATCAGGAAGGAGAACATAAATGGGATGGGCAGAGGGCAGATAACCTCTTCAATCAAGTCCTTCAGAAACTAGAGGACCTCAAGGGGGGTGACCACTCATCCTGACTGCTATTCAGAGTAAATGACTAAGAAAATTAATCTGACTAGGTATGCAGCAGCTTCTCATATTCCTGGGTTCCATCATTGGAAAAGTTTTAATTTTCCAAGTGTTTCCCATAAGATTTCATCAAGAAGTTGTCCTTTCATAGCATACTGACAACAGGATGATACATACGCAAGTAATCTTTTGCATTTAAGTCCTATATTTATATGCTAAACTACTTATGAGAAAAGGGCACATACCCTATCTTACCTAACTTTAGCATAGCAGCACAACTAGTAGAAATAAATGTACATCTCTCCATCTGTCTGTCTCCCCGCTACAACAAGCCTTTTGCAGACTTGACTTTTTATCATGTATCATCATGTTACTTCCAACTTAGTGCATCACTACAAATTGAATGCATTCCTTCCTCCACTTAGAAAGTTTCTACAATTTAGTAGGAGATTTGAACCCAGATCCTGAGTCCTAACCCAACACTCTACTGCTGCACCACGTTGGCTTTTTGAAGAGTGATAAGAAAAATCATTGAGCACCACCACCCTACTTGTATACATGTCCCAAAATATACCAGTGTTATTGTTTTCAGAATACAGTTCCTAGAACAGGGGTTCCCAATCTGTTCAAGCCTGGGGCCGAGTCACACTGTCTCAGTCAGCTTCGAGGAGCAGATGGTCATTTCTGGAATTCCAGAAACAAGACTTTAGGTAGGGCAGAATTCCATCCCCTATTACCTTGAGCTTGGTTCCATCCAAAAGGAGCAATTGATGGCCGTCCACCTCCTGGGCAGCAAACTCAGCCACGTAGTGTTCCAGGTTCAAGCTCTCTAGCCACTGACCCACTTTCTGAATACTCCATGTTGAGGCTGCACTCAGAGGTTCATCCAGGAACTTCAAAACAGGGAGACAGAAATGCAAAAAATCTTGAATGTACAGGTTGTTTTCAATGCTCTCCAAAATCTAAACTTACCTTCATCACTACCACACCACACCAACTGGCGCGGAAAGGTTAGATCCCTGGTGATGCAGTGTTTAAACTGCTGTACTGAGCCAAAATTGTTGATGTTGTGAGTTCAAACCTGATGCAGTTCAGGGTTGACTCAGCCTTCCATCCTTCAGAAGTTGGTAAAATGAGTACCCAGCATGTTGGGAGCAGAATGCTAATTACTCTGTGAACAGGCCAGAGAGTGCACTAAGAGTTATAACTTGATTCAAGTGACCAAGCTTTGAAAGTAAGCAAGTAAGTTGTGTCACTCCCCAAAACAACTTCTACACAAAAGCCGTTTCTAGTCCTCATTAAGTGCAAAGATTAAAGTTCCAAATACATCTGTGATGTTATGCAGCCATGCTTGGATGCACAGATGGGACTTACTTCATCAGATGATTGTGAAAGTGTGTGGTATGGGTAGGAATACTTGATCTCAGGAGGGGCCACACCCACGGTCTTGGGGCTACTGCTAAGCGGAGTAGAGTCGTCACTCAAGGTAGATTCCTGTCAAATAAAAAGGAAGTTTAAGCATAATGCTCCATTTCTTTTAAAACGTTGTCCAATTAGGATTCCTAAGGCAATGATGGCGAACCTAGGCACTCCAGCTGTTCTTGAACTTCAATTCCCAGAAGCCCTGACCAGCAGGAGTGCTAACTTGAGTTTCTGGAAATTGAAGTCCAAGAACACGTGGAATGCCAAGGTTCATCATCACTGTCCTAAGGGAATTAGAGAAATAAACTGAAGATGCTTATGTCTCTTTAACAAGACCAGGCTCTGCAGAAATCAGCAGATAAAGACAAATGCACATAAAAAGCTGCTTCCCAAACTGAGAGCCCTCCACTTCTCATCATCCTCTCACTTTTCTGAGAACAGCAGCGCCCTTTTGATGGCATCAAACCATCCCCAGGTGTCCTAAAGAGGCAGGAAAGCCAGTTGATTATGCCCAAAGGGTCAAAAGTAAATGGTGGATAAGGGGTACAGAAAGAAGAGGATAATGTTAGAGCAAAGGATATGATTTAGTAAGAAAAGAGAGATGATCCCCACATTTTAGTCCAAACTCTGCACTACTGTATACTGCTTAACTGCAGATGTATAAATATTATTATTATTATTATTATTATTATTATTATTATTATTATTATTATTATTATTATTATTATTATTATTATTATTATTATTATTATTTCATGCCAAAAATTATTCTGCGTTGAAAGGATATTTTGCAGAAGAAACTCTGCTCAGGGAATGGCCAAATGAGGCTCCTTTTATGTCCCCAAGAGCTGGGACAGACACAGGCACTCAATCTGTCATGTAGTACCCAGGTCTCGAAATGCCGATTTGCCAGTCTTCCAGCTAACAAGGGGAGCTTCTTAACCACGGAGCCACAGCAGCCCTGTCAGAAATTATTCTGGGTTGAAAGGATGTTTGCAGGAGAAACTCCCCTCAGGGAATGCCCAAATGAGGCTTTTTTCATATCCCCAAGAGCTGGCACAGAGACGGGTGCTCAATTCATCATGAAGTACCCGAGTTTCGACTTGCTGACCTTCCAGCTAACACAGCAAGCTTCTTAACCACTGAGCCACTGTAATAACCAAACATGATGCTTTGTGAGAGGTTGTCATTGCTTTTCACTGGGCTATATATACTTTTGTTTTAAAGTGTGCAGATAAATTAATCATGAAAGCCAAGTGAATCAGCAATGTACGTGGCCCTTCTCTGAGAAGGGTCAGAAGCTGCTTCACAGCTGAGATAAGGGCTGGTCGAGGAACAGGCTGTTAATATAGCATCTGCTCAAAGCCAGTGAAAGCAAAATGCATGCGTCAGAGAGATAGTGGGTGTGCTTCCATGGACATGTTGACATTATGAACACCCACAGAATCTGAAGGTCCTATTTTTATAGTTGGTGGAAGAACCTTCTTAAACCCAAACTGGAGTGCAGGAAGTTGGTAAAGCTTTAGATCAGTTCTTTAGATCAGTGGTTCCCAACGTCCCTCAATAGACACTGTTTGTGTCTTATTTTGTTTATTTATTCACATTTATACTCCGCCCTTTTGGTGCAAGCACCACTCAGGGCGGCTTAAAATGTATATATAAAATAATATAAAATATTTTAAAAATCAACCCGTAATAGCCAATAAAACACAAGAAACAAACAGAAGAAGCAAAGCCAGGTAGCATTAAAAAGAATCTTTAAAGCATAGCAGTATTCAAATTAAAACACTATCGGCAGCAGAAAAAATTGGGTAATAGCAATTAAAAAGAGTCTGGGGTCAACACTGCACAATTATAATGATCTTATTGGCTTTAAAAGGCTTGCTGACATGGATAGGTCTTAAATGATTTACGGAATATTAATAAGGTAGGAGCGGTTTTAATCTCCACTGGCAATCCAGAGGGTGTGAGCTACAGCAGAGAAAACTCTCGATGTGGTTATAGCTTTTCTCTCTATCTCTAGGTCAGTGGTGCCCAAACTAAGGTCCAGGGGCCGGATGCGGCCCCTGATGCCAGTTCATTCGGCCGACAAAGCCCTTGTCACTCCTGGAAGCGGACGTAAAACGCGCCCGGACGGACGAATTGGTGTTGGCGGCTGCACCCGGCCCCTGGGCCTTAGTGACCGGCTTCCTGAACCACAAGATTGGCCCATGGCCCAAAAAGTTTGGGCACCCTTGCTCTAGGTGTAGTAACCACTCCTAGCTTACATGTCTGGGTGCTTTGAGTATATCTCCTGAGGAAGAGATGCTCCCTCAAATAGCTTGGCCCTGAACCATGCAAGGCTTTAGGTCAGGGGCTCCCAACTTAAGGCCCGTGGGTCGGATCCACCTCCCAGTGCCATTTCATGTGGTCGCCCCACCCCTTCAAGAGGATTCAAGAAACAAAATGGCTACCCCTTTGAAGCTGTTGGGACAAAATGGCCACCCCCATTATGCAGGCAGGGCAAAATGCCCATCCAGCCCTCAAAGCTGACTGAGAGACCATGACCCGGCCCCTAGCTGGAAAAGGTTGGGAACCTCTTCTTTAGGTCAGTGATGGTGAACCTTGGCACTCCAGGTGTTCTTGAACTTCAATTCCCAGAAGCCCTGGTCAGCAGGAGTGCTGAATTGGGCTTCTGGTAATTGAAGCCTAAGAACACCTGGAGTGCCAAGGTTCGCCATCACTGTTTTAGGTCAAAACCCATACCTCGAATCTGGCACACAGCACCATGGGCAGCGAATGCAGACTAGCCAGGACTGGAGTGATCTGGTTAAACAAACCAATACCCGCAACCAGCCTGGCTGCTGCATTTTGCACCAACAGAAACCTCCGTCTCAATTTCATCACCCCAACACTTTAACATGAAGCATTATGGTTAACCACCACCTGAATAACGGGGACTGGTGGTCACCTGTGAGGCAGATTTCTTGCGGCTGAAGGCCTCGTTCTTGGGGGAAGAGGTGGGGGAGGCCGTGCTGCCTGAGGAGGCCGAGCCCTTCCCACTGTCCGTGAACCAGGAGAAAGGGATGAAGGGGGAGACGGAGGAGCGGCTGGAGCCCTCCATCAGCTCTCTGTCGGAGAACAGAAGGACAAAATGGTTAATAAAGCAGAGAGTGCAGAACTAGCCATTTTCTGAAGTCCCTGAAGCCCCTTTGCCCTAGTTTTTAAAAGGGATATTTTCTTTTCTGAAGATTGGAGAAGACCAACTGTAGGGGATCAAATTCTGCATCAAAACAATATATTTCCTCCCATAGTGTTTTATCAAACAAAGCAACCATGGGGATAGTTTCCTCTCCAATCAGAGGGGCTGGTGTGGTTCCCAGAACATTCTGAGATAACAAAAAAGCAAGAAATATGAATAGCAATGGAAATTTTAAAAAATGCATCTCTCCCCATAGCAAGAGGGGGGGTGTCTGTCAATAGGGGCACTGTTCACTCAGTTTGCTGTCCTGGGACTCACGGTGGATGGGGTCCATGAAAGCCCCCTTCGCTTTCTCTATTGACAGTTGTACCTCGCTTAAAGAGCATAATGCGTTCCACAGGATCGCTCTTTAAGCGAGTTTGCTGTTTAAGCGAAACATCATTGTAAGTGACCAATTGTGTCTTCTGGGAGGGAGGGATTGTGAACCGCGTTTTATTTGTTAAGCGAGTTTTTTGGTTGGTTTTATTTGTTAAGCAAAGCGAACATTCAGAGAAAATTCTGCTCTTTAAGCGAGTTACTCTTTAAGCGAGGTGCTCTTTATGCGAGGTTTGGCTGTACTTTAAAATGAAGCATGTAGATCCAGAAAGAGCTTTAGGGCAAGAAGAAACAGTCTGGAGAGTATGCAAGAGTGAACTCAAATTACCCGTATATACTCGAGTATAAGTCAACACAAATATAAGCCGAGGTACCTAATTTTGACCAGGAAACCTAGGAAAATGAGTATAAACCAAGGGTGGGAAATGCAGCAGCTCCTAGTGAGTTTCTATAATCAAAATACAGTACATGAAAATAAGGTAAAATTAATTAAATTGTTGATGCATCTCATTATGGCATGGTCTTGGGATCCTCATGGTCACTGGCCTGAGTATAAGCCGTGTCCCTATTGGGAGCTCATTTTTGGGGCTAAAAACTTGACTTAAGTATATACAATAGAAGATGGAGGAAGGATCTCAATGTACAAGGATGGAATAACATTAAAGGAGGATATAGCTGAGGAACTCAACCTTCCATACGTCACTTGGAGAACCCTGAATAGGCTGAAGGTTGGGGTGCCTAAATTTAAGATGAAGGTGCTGTGAATGTGGAGAAATACAGACAGAATCCGGCTCATTTCCTAGTGTACTGATGAGGATTTTGGTTTGGCCAACAACAAAGCCCAGAAGGTGGTTTCATTTTGGCAGTCTAGGGTTTGATTGGGACATGAAAGAAGAACCTTGTTTAACATAGAAAATAAGGGGTTTTTTGGGGGGAAATACGTCGTCCCCCCAACCCCCTCCCAAACACAAAACTGAGCTTCTGGTTACTGCTGCTTTTGGTTGGGAGATCCACAGTGGATCCCAGCAAGTGATACAGTTTTACATTTGGCATTCCAGGTGCTTGTGACAACCAGCAGTCCCGTAAGGAAAGTCCAATAATGCAGGCAACAGGACTGATCCATGTCAAGAAATTAAGAGCAGGTGTTTTGTAAAGCTAATGCCTCTTATTTACCCATGCAATATCATCCTCAAGTACTATGTGTAACAACAGGATAGCTTGAGATAATGTTATCAGTATTTGATTTATACTCCAAGATGTAATTTTTCCAAGAAGTACCATACTGTGCAAAAGCCTTAGGCTGCCATCAAGTAGTTTGGGGAAAATTCAATGAGTAAGGGTGGGTGCATAACTCGAACACCCTAACTCCAAACCTCACCACACTTTTTGAGGATTGAGAGGACAGTCAGCTGGAGATTCTCTCCAAATTTGGTGTGTCTAGGTGACCCAGAAGCTGAGTCCCCCTCCCCTTCACTGAATTTTCCCCAAACCCAGCTAGTGGTGATCTAAGAAAGTGGTGGTGAACTTATAGCACGCATGCTAGAGGTGGCACTCGGAGTCATCTCTGTGGGCACCCATGCAGTCACCATGAGGTCACAGAGTTCACCCCATCCCACTGCCCAGGAGCCCAATGGGAGTGTTTCCTTCCTCCCCTGTCGCTGTGTTGGCACTTTGCGATAAATGGGTTTTGGGTTGCAGTTTGGCCACTCGGTCTCTAAAAGGTTCACCATTACTGGCCTACGACTTTTGCCCAGTAACTGTAGTTCAAAGCCACAGTACAGAGAAGTATAAAACATCCACATTGATCATGGCCAGAAATTACTATCATAATCCAAGCCTGTTTGCTTAGAAATGCACCACCACCACCACAGAATACCCATATTAAATCAGTTGTTGGTGGGTGAGTGAAAACTTTTGTAAACCCCATTGATTCAATGGGTCTACTCAAGTTGGGATGATCAATTAGATTAAGATCCTCAGCAATGATGAAACCTATCTAGCTCTGTGATTCTCTGGCCTAAGGACTCTCATTGACACGTGCATTCATCACTTTCGTGATGGAAGTTCCTAATACTTTGGGATGTAGTGGTATTCCCAGTGGCAATGTATGGTTGTGAGAGCTGGACCATAAGGAAAGCTGAATGCAGAAGAATAGATGCCTTTGAAATGTGGGGTTGGAGGAGAGTTTTGAGAGTCCCATGGACAGTGAGAAGAACAAATAGGTCAATCTTAGAAGAAATTAACCTTGACTGCTCCTTAGAAGGCCAAATAGTAAAGATGAAGCTAAAGTACTTTGGACATCAAATGAGAAGAGAGGATTCGCTTGAGAAAGCCTTGATGATGGGAAGGGTGGAGGGCAAAAGAAGAAGGGGGCGGTCCAAACAGTGATGGGATGTCACCGGTTCCAGACGGATCTCTGGAACCGGTAAGACCAATCCCGGAGGGTTCTCCGTGAGGGGAAGTCCACTTTTGGGGCGTCCGGTTCCGGACGCCTGACCGAAAGAAAAAAAAAAATTAAAATCGGAGCGAAAATGGCTCTAATTGACTGCGCATGCGCAGAAACTCAATCTGACGCATTGCACATGCGTCAGATTGAGTTTCTGCGCATGCGCAGTCAATTAGAGCCATTTTCGCTCCGATTTTCAAAACATTTAGAACTTTCAGGGCAGCGGCGGCGGCAGCAGCCCTCTGAGGGGGGCGCCTCCCCGCGGCACGTTGAGGGCTGCCTCGGCCGTCCGCTGCTGACAAGCCCCATGCCCTGGGGACGCCCGGCGGGGTACACCGCTGCCGCCTCCTCCGCCGGGCGCCTGTGGGCCGGGTGCCTGCACCCGCCGTCCACAGCCGCCGCCCGCCGCCGCCGGAGCTGCCGCTGCCTGAATCCCTGTGGACTCCTTCTTGGGTCGGTCCCTTTTGAGCTCGGCTGCCGCGCGCTGCGGAGGAGGAAGCTGTAGGCGGCGGCGGTGCGGCATGGGGACGGCCCAGGGAGGCGCGGCAGCCGCGGCTGCCCGTCGCCCCTCGCCATGGCCGGAGCCGGGCTAAAAACGTACCGGCCCAAGGAGGACGCCACAGGGGTGCAGGCAGCTCCGGCGGCGGCTGTGGACAGCAATCGGGGTGCCGGGTCCCAAGAAAGGTAAGCGAGGGGTTTTTATTTGGGGTGGGTGGGTAATTTATTTGTGTTTTGGGTGGGTGGTTGTTTTTATTTTATTTATTTATTTGTGTCTGGGTGGGTGGGCTGAGAGGGAGGGGTGTGTGTGTATGTTTATTTTTATTTTTTATTTATTTTTATTTTGGCCCCGCCCACAACGTCATGACGTCATGACGTCGGCCGTGACGTCATGACGTCATGCCATTGGCCACGCCCATGACGTCCGTGACGTCATGGCGTGGTAGTAGAATTTTTGTCATCCCATCACTGGGTCCAAAATGAGATGGTTAGATGTTATTGTGGACACAACGGGCACAGAGCTGAGCGAGTTGAGGAGAACGGTGGAGGACAGAAGTGCCTGGCGGACAGTGGTCCATGGGGTCGCAAAGGGTTGGAATTGACTGTGCGACTGAACAACAACAAAATGTCTCCTTGCATGCATGCGTGGATCACTCATCTATCTAATACATTTCTAGAATTTATCAAGAAATTGTTTGGAAGGAGCCTCAGGAAATTACGGTTGTGTACCTGCTGCCCATTGAGAGCCGGTTGCCTCCTTTTTCTTTCCGGGTCTTCCCCGACGATGCTCTTCTCAGGGTAACCCTGAATGCAAGAAACAGGACAGTCAGAACAATTGGGTGCTACTTTGAAATGTCTAAAGCTCACCCTTGCTCAAAAGCCAGTTGTATCCGACTCTAGCGTTCAGTGGTCATCTCCATTTATAGTTAAAGAGCCAGCGATGTCTGTGTCTGCAGATATTTCCAAGGACATGTGGCAGGCATATCTAGACACTGGAGTGCTGTTTACCTTCCCACCAAAGTGGTACCTATTTATCTACTTGCAATTTCTTGCTTTTGAATTGCTAGGTTGGCAGGAGCTGGGACAGAGATGGAAGCTCACTCAGTTATGCAGCACTTTGGTCTCAAACTGCTGACCTACAGACCTTCCAGTCATCAAAGTTCAGCATCTTAACCTCTAAGCCACCACAGTCCCTAACAGCCACCAAAGCAGGGGAGACAAAGAGAAATATCCCTAAGGACAGGAAAGGGATGACATGAAACCTTGTCTGCATCATATACAGCTCCTTCTCTTATGATAGAAAACTGCAAGGACTCACCCTAAATCCAGAAACTTCCGCCGGGTTTTCTTGTCAAGCCCAATAGTGGGACTTGCAGGTTCTGGCGGGCTTGTGTCCCGGCTGTCGTCTGTAAAACAATTTGGAGATGGTTTATGACTCCATTGAGTTTAAGTTATTATGACTCAAAACATACTAAAGATTGTGGGAGATGTAAAAAAAAAAGTTGGGACCTATTTTTAGTTATGGTGGGAAAGAAGTTTTTTTTAAACTAACCAAATATTTTCCTTAAAACTGGAGATCTGTCCTAAAATAGCATTATTAATGGACTTTGAAAACAAACAGAGAGAATGGAATAAGAAATGATCATTGTTTAAAAAAATGGAAAGTAGATTGTGAATTTGATTTGGATAGCTGGTATAAAGGGATATAGGATACAGCAATAAATGACAAACTAGCATGTGAAGTAAAATTATTAAAAAGGGATTAGTAAAAAACTGACTTCAGAGAAATATGAGGGGAATTTCAAGAATATGTCTTAGAGAAAGGGCAAGGAGTAAGGGCAAGGAGTAAGGGCAAGGCAAAACTGTGTCTCTTTTGGGTACAAATATATAAATAAAAGGGTATATAGAGAATAGTTAAATGAAGGTATATAATGTTCAACCGGTGTTGCGTGCATGTAGTAGTTTGTATATGTTTGTTATGATTTTGCATATTTTTAATTTCATATTTGTATGTTGTTTTTCTATGTTTATTTAGAATGTTCTTTTTAAAGGAAGGCAGGCAGAGAGATGGAGTACATAGCTAGAGTTTTACCTCAGTTCACAATATGGTTATGTGAGGATGGGCAGAGTATGAGCCAAAATGCAGCCAGCACCCCTGCCCTGCCAAGTGTCCAGCCCCCAAAACATGTTTCAATTTTCCCCCAAGAAATTATTTGGCTCAAAACATCCCCATGTGCTTCAACTGAGCATGGGAGGCAATTCAGCCATATTTCAGAGGAGGCCCAGTTTTCCCTCCTTTGTATGTGTATGATATTTATTTCCTCTGGATCTCCAAAAGTTGCCCACCTCTGCATTCAAAGGTGGCTCACCTCTGGTTTCCACCAAAAGGAATTCATATACTGTACAGTGGCACCTCATACAACAATTACCCCTTATAGCAGTGAAATTGCATAACAGTTAGGTTTTGGGGGGGAAATGGTGTCCCACATAACAATGTTCCCTATGGGGAAAAACTGTACAACAATTTTTCAAAGGGAAAAACCACTTAGCAAAAAAAATCGTTGTACAATGTGCATCCCATAGGGAAAATTGCTATATGATTAATGCATCATATAGCAATTGTTTCATACAACAACGAACCCCGTGGAATGGATTAGAATCATTGTATGAGGTACCACTGGACACTCAAATACATATTAAACACACATACACACAGAAGAACAATTTATGATAAGATTCTTGTGGTGTCTCTATTTAGGTCCAGATTACACGTGAAGTTGAATGTGTTTTAATGCAAATGGAAGCCACTGAGGGGATGGTTGCTGGGATTATAAAACGTTTAACCTTTCCCTTCTTTCCAACAATCTTGTTGAAACCATTTCCTTCAAAGCTGCTGCCTCTAACATACTTAAAGTAACATATTCCACACCAGAGCTGATGTGGCCATGAGATGAAGCTTAAGGAAAATCAAAATCCCACTGCAACTGGATCGAAAAGAGAGGCATAATCCATGATCCCATCAGGTAGTGGCAATTGAATATGCTGATTGGGGAATTCTGGGAGCTTTTTATCAAGAAGGAGGAGGAGGAAGGAGGAGGAGAAAGAGATGTAAGGAGGATAAATGTTTCCAAACTTTGTCTAGAACAAGGGGGGACCAAGAATAGATAAGAGCATCCATCTTCCAACAATAGCATAGAACAAGATTTCTCACTCTTGGGCACCCAGGTGTTCTTGGACTTCAGTTCCCAGAAGCCCAAGTCAGTATACTTGCTGATCAAGGTTTCTGATAACTGAAGTCCAATAACTTCTGGGGGCCAAGGATGAGAAACCCTGGCATAGCTAGAGTACATCCAGCTTCCCCTTTAACCTCTAGACTCCTGCATTTGGTATATATAAACCATGCCTGGAAGTTTCACTCCTTGTCTGAAGAAGTGGACTTGATCCACGAAAGCTAACAATAAAAATATAGTAGTTAGTCTTTAAAGTGCTACAGTGTTTTTTATTTTGTTTTATTACTTTTTTGGTTTTGTTTTCTGATATAGCATAGAAGAAGGATGTTTAAGAGGTTCGGTTTCTCATTATCCCTATGGAAGGGATACAATTTTAGGAGTTAATTTTTTTCAGGAAGGACTGCTCTATGAGAGGGGTGCCCAAACTATGGTGTGTGGGCTAGATCTGGCCCACAGCACTAAATCACCCAGCCCACGCTGCCCTTGTTGCTCCTGGAAGCTGAGGTAAAACGCACTCACGCATGAGCAAAACACTGCCATAAATGCACCCAGGGCTGTTTACAACAGCCGCAGGTGCATTTACGGCAGCATTTTGCACATGTATGGAGATGTTTTACTTCTGCTTCTGGTGGGAGGAACCATGTGACTGGCCCGCTGAAACACGTGAGTGGCCCATGGCCTGAAAAGTTTGGATCCCCCTGCTCTATGACATGTGTCTTCGCCATCAGTCTTTCCCGTCCATGCTGAGACTTGCATGTAACTTGCCCCCCACAACTCCCCAGCCCCCCTCCCAACCCAACAGCAGCTACCTTCGCTGTGCCTCTCTCTGCGTGCATAGATGGGTGAGCTGTCAGAACTGGGACAGGACTTTGGGGAGGAACTGGTGGGGGTCCCGCCTAAAGCCTCCTGGGAAGAGGCATTGGTCAAAGGACGGTAACGGATAAGTGTTGATGAGGGCTGCTCCTCCTGCTCCAGCGACTTCCGGACGGTGGAGGCATCGAAGGAGAACTCGTCAGCCCGAGCGAAGAGTGAAGAACCCGAGAGGGGTGATGAGACCTGGAGGGAGCCGTGAAGAGGGGACCTCAGACGTTGGAGTGGGCTGCCACAGCTATCACCTGCCTGCAGGGGGAGACAGAGAGTAGTTTTTAAAAAGAGAAGGGTGGTGGAGAACCTGTGGCACCCATGCCAGAAGGGGCACTTACAGCCCTCTCTATGGTTATGTGTATCTTTGCCCTAGCACAGAGTTCAACCCGCCCTTCTGCCCAGCAGCCCAATGGGAGCACTTCCTCCCCCAGCACAGAGTTCACCCCACCCCTCTTCCCAGCAGCCCAATGGGAGCACTGCATCCCCCAGCACAGAGTTCACCCCACCCCTCTGCCCAGCAGCCCAATGGGAGCACTTCATCCCCCAGCACAGAGTTCACCCCACCCCTCTGCCCAGCAGCCCAATGGGAGCACTTCCTCCCCCAGCACAGAGTTCACCCCACCCCTCTGCCCAGCAGCCCAATGGGAGCACTTCCTCCCCCAGCACAGAGTTCACCCCACCCCTCTGCCCAGCAGCCCAATGGGAGCACTTCCTCCCTCCTCTGTCTGGGGTACAGTGGGCAGCTGACATGCAATGTGAGGGTGTGGTGCAGACAGCACCCTGTTGAGTCTGTGGCAAAGGTGAGTTTGGGCACTTGGTCTCTAAAAGGTTTGCTATCACTGGCCTAGGGATACATTAGCAACATTAGATACTCCTAGGGGCCCATGGGTAAACAGTGTAGTACAGTGGACAGAGCGTTGGATGAGAACTCAACAGACCTGAGATCAAATCCCCACTCAGTCATAAAATAATTGGAAGGGTGGTACTGAAAAACCCACTCGTTAAATATCTCACTCGCTTTATTAAGGTTTCGATAAGTTAGATGTGATTCGATAGCCCATAACACACACACAGAGCGGCCCATGATGTCCCCTTTAGGAAAGGCATGGAAAGCATTGGTAAGCATCGCAGAAGTACACTCAAAGGGATAGAAGCTCCTCAAGGAAACACACAGAACAAAGCAATAAGTGAACTGTTCATTTGTGAAGAGTATTTCTTTATTAAGACACTCAACCTTTCTCTGTGGCATGGAAAATTAGGTGCCATAAAAGTGTTTTCCTAATATCTGATTTAGCACAGGAGGGTCTTCTAACAGACAGTAGATTACCCTTGAGTCTGAGCATGCCTCACATGAGTCATCTGGAACAATTTAATCTATAGCATTTTTGTTAGGTCATCTGATTTTTACCTGATCTTTTAAAGCAATTGACTACACCAGGGGTTCTCAACCTTTTCAAGCCAAGAGCAGGGTAACACTCCCAAAGACAGCTTTGAGGACGGGACGGTCATTTTGCCCTGGCTGCCACACATGGCACTTCCGGGTGTGGCAGAGGTGACGGCCCCCCCACATGAAATGGTGTTGTGGGCTGCATCTGGCCCCCAGGCCTTAGGTAGAGAACCATTGGACTACACTATCAAATACCATGGGATAAGCTCCACTTAGTCAGGTGTATTTGAAATATTTTCTACTGACTATATGACATAAATAGTTTAATGGCTTCTTTTCAAACAGCAGCTTTGTTTTCAAATATATGGGATGGCAGTGGCTTTGTGGATAAGACACTGAACTTGACGAATGGAAGGTCAGCAGGTCAGCAGTTTGAGACCCGAGTACTGCATGACGGAATGAGCTCCTGTCTCTGTCCCAGCACCTGCCATCCTAGCAGTTCGAAAGAAAGAAATTGCAAGTAGATAAATAGGTACCACTTCAGTGGGATGGTAAACAGCGTTCTGTGCACTCCGGTATCTAGTCATGCCTACCACATGTCCATGGAAATGTCTGCAAACACAGGCAGTGCTGGCACTTTGGCTGTAAATAGAGATGAGCACTGAACACTAGAGTCAGATATGACTGGCTTTCGAGCAAGGGTGACCTTTACCTTTACCTATATGCTGTAATTTCCCATACCACCTTTATAGAACAAACTTCAGAGATACGGTCAGTGATGCTCATCCATAGCCTCGAGCCACATTAAGAGTACAAAGGAGGGTCACCCCAGCCTAGGTCACTCACACCATTGTCAATTTTCACACAGCATAGTTGGGAAATCTTAAATGTTAGGTCTGAAAGGTAAACTTATTAACAAATTTATAATACCACAATGATTATTTAGCATCTATCTACTAATCATTTACCATTCCACAGAACCAAATTTCACACAATAAATCTGAACATTGATCCTTGCACAATCAAACTTTACACAATAAATCTGAATAATAATTAATGCTTCTCTAAAAGAGGGGTATTTTCCAGCACCGCTTAAACACGCTTTGGTGCTCCCCCTCTTGAAGAAGCCGTCCCTTGATCCCACGGTAATTTCCAACTACTGTCCAGTGTCCAACCTACCTTTCTTAGGTAAGGCTTTGGAAAAGGCTGTGGTGCAGCAGTTGCAGGAGGTCCTGGATGAAGCGGATTATCTGGACCCGTTTCAGTCAGGATTCAGGCCCGGATATGGTACTGAGACCGCACTAGTCGCTTTGGTGGATGATCTCTGGAGAGAGTGGGACGGAGGGGAGCCGTCTGTCCTTGCTCTTCTCGATCTTTCAGCGGCTTTTGATACGGTCGATCATGGCATCCTTCTGGGAAGGCTCCAGGGTCTGGGGATCCAGGGCACAGTGCTGTCCTGGTTTTCCTCATTCCTGAGGGGCAGGACCCAGTCAGTGTGCCTGGAGAAGGAGAAGTCCAGCCCTAGGCCCCTGCTTTACGGGGTGCCTCAGGGTTCGGTACTCTCTCCTCTCCTGTTTAACATCTATATGAAGCCGCTGGGTGAGATCATCCGTTCCCACGGGGTAAGGTATCATCAATATGCTGATGATACCCAGTTATACATCTCTGCCCATGGGGACCCAAGCGGTGCGGTGGAAGTCCTCTCCAGGTGTCTGAAGGCTGTAAAGGTCTGGATGGGGGACAACGGGCTACAGCTGAATCCCGGCAAGACTGAGTGGCTGTGGGTAAGGGGTCCTGTGTTAACAAAGGAGCTTCCACCTTTGGTTCTGGATGGGGCAGTCCTACCCCAAACAGACCCGGTGCGTAATCTGGGGGTCCTCCTGGACTCACGGCTACTGTTCGAAGAACAGGTGGCAGCCGTGGCCAGGAGGGCTTTTGCACAACTTCGTGTAATTCGCCAGTTACGCCCCCTCCTAGACCGGGATGCCCTGCTTATGGTCACACATGCGTTGGTCACCTCCAGACTTGATTATTGTAATTGCGCTCTACATGACCATCCGGAGACTCCAGCTGGTCCAGAATGCGGCGGCACGGGTAGTGGTGGGGTGTGGGTGTTATGCTCATGCTTCGCCGCTGCTCCGGGAGCTGCACTGGTTACCAGTATGTCTCCGGGTGCAATTCAAGGTGCTGGTTATTACCTTTAAAGCCCTATATGGTAGTGGGCCAGGATACCTAAGAGACCGCGTCACCCCAAGAACATCTGTCCGCCCCACCAGGGCAGATCGGAGAGGCTCCCTTGTTATTCCCTCGGCGAGAAAGGCGCACCTCGCCTGTACTAGGAGGAGAGCCTTCTCTGTGTCCGCCCCGGCCCTCTGGAACCTCCTGCCCACCGAACTGCGCCTTCAGACAGAGCTCCTGCCCTTCCGAAAGGGTTTAAAAACCTGGCTGGCAGGACAGGTTTGGGGACCCGGGACATGGGTTCCCATACCAAATGGCTCATATAAGGACTGCCCCCCGGGGTTGGATTCTGGGAACATTGGAATATAGCCCTGTGTTGTTTTTAACTTCTGATGGTTTTAACTCTGACGTTTTAGTGTTGGGTTTTATTTTTGTTTTTATTTTGGATGTAAGCCGCCCAGAGTCGGGTCCTCCCGATTGGGGCGGGGTATTAAATTTAATAAATAATAATAATAATATCAATCAGAGATCTTTGGTCATTACCAGGTGTAAAAAAGCCACACTTTTTGCAACTGTATCTGTTATAGTAACCAACCATTGTGTATGTCTATATCCCCTCCTGATCATGGGGCCGTGTTTAAATTAATACCATTGAGCCGCACTCCTATCTCTGACAAAGTAGACTTGATCAATGAAAGCTAACATTGCAATATAGATTAATACGGCTACCATTTCAAAAATTGAAATAAAGTTATCCGATATGCTCGCACAGACTAACACAGCTGCCACTTCCAAAATGTCAACTGTTTGGAGCTATCCGGCAGCCAAATGGCAAACTAACTGGGATCTCCATAGGTCTCCTTCTGTAGGAACATTGCTGCCAGATACAGTACAGTACTTACATGCTCTCCCCTGCCCCAGTATTCAATAGTCAATCATAGACTGCTTCACCAATCCTCTCCTTTTTGGGGTAGGGGATGGGGGCAGGAGGTGAAAGGTTGCCCTTGCTCAAAAGTATGTTGTATCCGATTCTAGGGTTCAGTGCTCATTTCTGTTTATAGACTAAGAGCCAGCACTGTCTGCGTCTGTAGAAGTTTCTGTAGACATGTGGCAGGCATGCCTCAACATTGGAGTGCACGGAATGCTGTTCACCTCCCCACCAATGTGGTACCTATTTATCTACTTGCAATTGCTTGCTTTCAAACTGCTAGGTTGGCAGGAGCTGGGACAGAGACAGGAGCTCACTCCGTCATGCAGTACCTGGGAATCGAACTCCGACCTTCTAGTCAGTGAGTTCAGCGTCTTAACCACTTGAGCCACTGCAGTACAGGAGATATACCTCTCCTTAAAAAAATCCAAATCAAAACAAGGTTTAGAAACACTTGGAGTGCTAAATTAGTTTGGATGAGGTTTGCGTGGATTGAATTTTGTTGACATGCTGAGACAGAGTAACTGTTAATTATCTGGGTATCTTGACTCTGGCAAGTACAGAATTTTATCTAATTAATTCCAATCTCATGAAATAATGTGCCCACATATGAACAGAAACTGTCTTTCTAAGCAAATGGAAGGAGAAAGACATCATTTCTAAGAGACTAAAAGAGAATATTCCACTAACATATTGCCAGTCTCCTTCCCATCTCAATCAAACAATATTATGTGTCTACCTTCACTTGGTAGTGACACCATATGGAGGTATGTATAAATACAGAAGATATAGTATGAGCATTCCATATGTCAGAAGTGGATTTTGATCCATAAAAAATCACAAAGAATTTTTTTAGTCTTTAGTAAAGGTCTCCCTTGTTCGAAAGCCAGTCATATCCGACTCTAGTGCTCATCTCTGTATCAAAGCCAAAGAGCCAGCACTGTCTGCTTCTGCAGATGTTTCCATGGTCATGTGGCAGGCATGACTAGACACCAGGCCACATGGAATGCTGTTTACCTTCCCACCAAAGTGGGCCCTATTTATCTACTTGCAATTTCTTGCTTTTGAACTGCTAGGTTGGCAGGAGCTGGGACAAAGATGGGAGCTCACTCCGCCCTGCAGTTTTTAGTCTTTAATGTACCATAATAATGTTTTAGTTTTTCTTCTCCCACCTCTGATTTTGCTCAAATGTGGACATATACTAATATGGCTACATTTCTGGAAACTTATATGGATAGGGAGAATGAGATTCAGATGAATGGACACAGAAGCCAAGAGACTGAGCTGGCCTGATGCACTTTGCTGCCTGAGGCAGAATACCAAATTATGCCCCAAGAGGAAAAAGTCTAGACTTATCTCTTTCCATTGCTAGTATGCAAGAATAATAATAAAAAATTAAATAATATATGACTTATTTCCCTTTCAGAGTGGCATCCAATGTCATCTGACCAAGGTGGCTATCTTCAGTTCCCCATTACTTTTCTCTTAGTTCAACTATTGAACAAATACTTAGACACAGCTTTAGCAGAAGGAAATAAAGATAAGTTTACTTACAAGGCTTGTGTTCAAATAAAGTTGTCAAACAGATAGCAATATACATATGTACACTCAGTTCACTTCATCTTACCTCATGGTAGGACTGGCACTGCAATCTACTGGTCTACACAAAATATAAAGAAATTCTGGTGCAAGAACCCTGAATGCCAGCAACTCTAATCTAAAAAATTAGCATTTCCAAGCACTGAGCTTCCGTTTCAATTGATTGCAAGAGGGATCAGTAGCCACCCAGACCCGAACCTAGAACTGGGAATGAAGAAGTGGAGAATACAATATCCACGCACTAACCTTCTTCTCAAAGATCTCATCTCCTTCTGTAGAGCTGACACTGTCTCTCAAACGGGATCGGGAGGGACGCTGTCGCCTGCCCTTGGCCGAGAGTTGGGCTCGGGCCTTCTGCAAGCTGCTGTCCAGCCTCTGGGTCTCTGGAATCACATCATTAAAATCTGGGAGTGAAAGAGAGAAACGGGAAAGGTGGCAGTGGGGTGAAGGGGGGGGGGAGCAGAGAAGGATCAGGAGAGGATCAGCATGGGAGAGAGATAAGAGAGAGGCAGAAGGTGATAGAAAGTTAGAATAAGCAGAAAGTATGGAAAGCCAGAATGGTCAGGGTGGCATTAAGGGGATTGCAAAGTGACAGATGCAACAGAGCCATGAGGTGTGGGGAGGGTTAAGCCCAGTGGAAGGTTAAAAAGAAGGGGTGGTGGAATGAAGGGTCAGAAGGAGAGGAGACATAGAGAAAGTGTTCAGAAAAAGAGAGGAACGCCTGACATTTACCTTTTCAAAGATATGGTTAGAAACTGGGCACGACCTCCCCTGTCAAATGAGCTACATTTGAACAGCAGGGATAATATCACTCTTCCCAACGCCTTTAGCAGCACTACTGAGCTTGACGACCAGAAGATCGGCAGGTAAGCAGGTTGAGCCCTGAGTGCTGCACGATGGAGCGAACACCCATCGTCGGTCCCAGCTCCTGCCAACCTAGCGCTTTGAAAGCAAGAAACTGCAAGTAGATAAATAGGTAATTTTTCAGTCGGAAAGGTAACAGCGTTTCATTTGCTCTGATGTCTAGTCATGCCTGCCATGTGACTGCAGAAGTGTCTGCAACTGCAGAGAGCATTGGTTCTTTGGCTGTAAACAGAGATGACCATTTCCCCCTAGAGTCAGACAAGACTGGCTTTTGAGCAAGGGAGACCTTTATCTTTACCTAGAGATAGCTTTACTGTGTGCCCTGGTGATGCAGTGGTTAAACTGCTGTACTCCAAGCAAAAGGTTGTGAGTTTGATCCTGACCAGAGGCCAAGGTTGACTCAGCCTTCCACCCTTCCGAGGTAAAAAAATGAGTACCCAGCATGTTGGGAGCAAAATCCTTTTGAACTGCCCAGAGAGTACACTAAGCACTAAGGGGCATTATATACCGGTAAGTGTGATTGCTTTGCTTTGAAAAAGTAGGCTTTCGGCCACGAAAGCTTAGGCCAAATAAAACATCTTCATCTTTAACATGCCACAAGACTTTTCCTTATTGAATCTTTGAAGTACTGTATGTTGATTTTTGATACTAAAAGACAAAATCTAGTAATTAGTTTTCTAAAGCATTACATTAAAAATATGGGTTGTTTTTTTAAAAAAACTAATAAAACTGCCAATTTTATTTTTAAAAATTTACTTTAAATTTATTATTTTTTAAGTTGTTACCACAAACACACACACACACACACAAAGACTCTATTGGTGCTTAAAAATGAAAATATTGCTTGTTATTTGGTTTCCAGAAGCGCAAGTCTTTCTTTCCATTCCCCCCCCCCCCCCCCGGCAGCAGAAGTGGGAGTTTTCAAAAATGGGCAGAAACTGCACAAGGGCTCAGACTGTGATGCTGACTTTTGGATTAAACACATTTATGCCAATAATGCAACATTTAATAATTTGTCCACAAGCCACTTATTAGATTCTGTCAAATGTTGATCGCTCCAGGCCGGATAATGTGCGCTGTTGACATCCACTGTAAATTGGCTGTCAAAAAACTAATAGCTGCAAGTCACAGACCATTAAACACAAACACGCTTTTCTCACACGTGTGTGCATATGAGAGCCTAAGATAGGTGCCATGCAGGAGGATATGTGTCAACCTGGAAGTAAATCCCATTGAGTTTAATAGGTCAGCCTGCATCAGGTTTTATCTTCATACCCACACCCATGTAGACATACAGTATAGTGATTAGAACAGTGGTTCCCAATGTGAGGCCCACACCCCACAGGGGAATTTCAATTCCCAGAAGCCTAAGTCAATACATTGGCTGATCAGTGCTTTGAGGAATCAACTTAGGCTTCTGGGAATTAAAGTCTAAAACCCAAACTGGATTAGAGTGTTGGAAATGTAACAGGATAACCAGCCCTCAATGAGTCATGAAACTCAACTGGCAAGTTTGGGCCAGTTGGTTTCTTTCAGCCCAAGCTACCTCACAAGTAGGGCTGGCAGGTGAACCACTTCTCATTCCCTGTGGTTTCAAGACCAACGCTTGAGACTAAAAGGGGTTCTCGGCCCCTCGTGATACTGCAAAGGGCCAGCAAGGACTGTGTAGCCCAGGAGTTCTCAACTTTTTAAAGCCGGGGGCCAGGTCACGCTCCCTCAGATAGCTTCAGGGGCTGGACGGTCATTTTGCCTTTCCACAACCATATGGCACTTCCTGGTGTGGTGAAGGTGAGGTAGGCACATAAGCTCTGATGATGCAATGGTCAAACTGCTGTACTGCATCTAAAATGTGAGTTTGATCCTGACGGGGCTCAAAGCTGACTCAGCCTTCTATCCTTCTGAGGTCAGTATAATGAGTAGCCAGCATGTTGGCAACAAGATGTTAATTAATTTATGAACCACCCTATGGGGTGGTATATAAGTGTGGTTGCTGTTGCTATAAAATGGCACAAGTCAAATGGTATAAATGACAGGGTCAAGCTTCTGGGAGTTGATGCGTCAAGGCAGGCGTTTCTCTTAGTGCGACGTGCCCTCTGGCTGGTGCAGAATGACAAATGCAAGCACTGACAACCTAACTGGTAGCAATTTGCCATTGTGATTTATGCCATTCACTTTACCCCAGTGTATGCAAAGAATAGGATTCAGCCAGTGTCAGCTTGTGTGCGTGTATGTAAGAAAGAGACAGACAAACAGAGTGGATTTCCTGCTCTACTTGCTAAGCAAGTATTATGGGCACAAAATACAGACAGACACTCTTCTACCAAGTCAGTTAGGAACAAGGAGAAGATGAGCATGGATCCTTTACAAAGTTATACCCTAAAATCAAACTTTCTCCTTCCCAGACTGCTGGTTGTCTTGAGTTTTGCATCTCTGCCAGGAGGTGCAGAGAAACACAACCTTTCCAGGGCATCTCTCTTCCAACCTTGTGCCAAACCACACCACGAATCCAAGGGCATGAACCCATCAGCAATCTCCCCTAGACCTGCTTCCTGGCACACTGGCACTGCCCTGTGCATCAAATCCATAAACCCTTTTTTGGCACTGAGTCAGTGTCCCCCGGCACCACTGAGGAATACATTCCTTCAGTACAAATAGTGTGATTTGATATGAGAAATGGCCATTTGTGGAAGGAGAACCACATCTACAGTTCCAAGTGCTGGCGATGGTTTTCCAGCACTGATGCCTTGAGACTCCTCACCCTGTCTGGAGACTCAGAGAAGCACATAAACTGCTTGAGAGCTCAGCCACACATACGCACCCGACACTGGCCCACCCTCTTCCTTCTGTGCTGCTCTGAAGACAATGTAAAGAAGAGCTACGCATGCCACCCGGTCATTGAAGGCACACTGGGGTAGGGTGGGAGGTGGGGGAAGGAAGGTATAAATAAGACAGCTCCAATTCCATTTGTTGACCTACTGGCATAACACAACTGGTATAAATCTTGTTGGTGAATTACTGCAAGTCAAGAAGTTAGTACAGACATTTATTTTCTTGTGCAGAGTCACACAGCTTGGGGAGCAATGGTAAAAAGCTACATTAACTCCTTAACCTGTGGCAATTTGCCGACAAGATTCATGCCAAGTGACTGACTCCAGTGAAAATATATGTTAGAAAAGAAAGAAAAAAGCTCAGTTCGGAGAATAAACAATTTAGTCAAAGGTTTATGCAATCTGAAGAGAAATAGGCATTCCTCCATTCCTCTTTTTTCCCTCTTGCACACACTGCCAGTTCTCTTATACAGTATAGTACCATTCTACCACACACACATGCACACAAACATTTGCACAGCAGCCCTGCATTTGCTGTCATTTGCTATCTGTGGGCACACACCACCACCTTCCCCCGCATACAGAACAGTCAAGACAATCGTACTTCATGAATTGTTAATCAAATCAGCTCAACATCTCTGGGTAGGAAGCAGGATCTCTCTCTCTTTCCTCTGCCCCCCCCCACCCGCCCTGTCTGTGTAGGGGGGTTCATTTAACTGAATCTCTCCTGGGTGTTGAAAGTCAGCCACTGTTTAATTGACTACATTGTCACACTGGGAGTGTGAAACAGGGAACATCAATAGCAAGAGGCATGAAAATCTAATACCCAGAGGTGGATGCAAGGTTGTATGTGTGTGTGTGTACACACACATACTCACAGGTACTCAATAAACATAAGGCTGCTTCCTTTTGGAAATGAGAAATACTAGCAACGCATGGAGTTGTTTTGCCCTGAAACCCTGAATCCCATATGTCTGAAGATTGGCTGTGGCTATTCCATGGTGTGAATGTGACACATGTACAAAGATCCTCTCATAATGCAAAGTGACTTTTCACCAAGAGCGAGGGATGGAAATGGAAAATAATTTTACCAGAGTTGTCAGCCTCACCTAAAAGTAATGTTTGCATTTCTAAGACTCATTGCATGCCAAGGTACACGATGCCTCTGGAATTCATACTTTTGAGAAACTTAGGTGGTGTTCTGAAGCATTAGCATGCACAAAAAACTATGCAGACACTTGAAAAAGCAATGAGTTAAAAGTCTCACATTGGGGAAAATTGAGAGTAGACATGCCTTACTCAACCAGGGAAATTAATAGATTAGGTAGAAGGCTTACATCTATGTGTACATTAAGAAAGATGCATAAATAAATATATACTTCAAGGAAATGAAAACATTTCAGTGGGAGAAAAAGAAATAAAGTTTCACAGCCCAGCATGAAACAAGGATGGGAATAAAATGCAGGCGGGATTTAGAAAAATGCAACAAAAGTAAGATTAAGGAAGCTGCATATTCCTGAAGATAATGTGTAGGGTCCCAGTAGCTTAGTGGTTAAGACACTGAGCTTGACAATCAGAAGGTCAGCAGTTCGAGATCTGAGTGCTGTGCGACAGTGTGAGCACCCATTGTCTGTCCCAACTCCTGCCATTTTACCAGTTCGAAAGCAAGCTTAGGTGGGAAAGGTAACAGAGTTCTGTGCACTCTGGCATCTAGTCATGCCTGCCACATGACTATGTAAGCGTCTGCAGATGCAAACAGCACTGGCTCTTAGTCTGTAAACAGAGATGAGCACCACACCTTAGAGTCGGGCACGACTGGCTTACAAGCAAGGGAGACCTTTACCTTTGTCTGGCTAGATAATTCAGAATTTAGCTGGTTAGATAACTCAGTGACTTGGAGAGGTTGTGAGTGAAAGTCCACAGTCTGCCTCTGCTGAAAGCTAGCCTGTGTAGCCTTGGGTGGATTGTACAGTCCTAGATCACCATCAAAATAAGGAACTGCTGACCCCCTATATTTAGGAAAATCTAGCAACAAAAGTCACTGTAACTCAGAATTAACTTACGTAAAGGTAAAGGTCACCCTTGCTCGAAAGCCAGTCGTATCTGACTCTAGGGTTTAGTGCTCATCTGTTTATAGCCAAAGATCCAGTGTTGTCTGCATCTGCAGATGTTTCCGTGGATGTGAAGCTGGCATGACTAAACACGTAACACTGTTACCTCCCCCCAAAGTGGTACCTATTTAACTACATGCCATTTTTTTGCTTTCAAACTGCTAGGTTGGCAGGAGCTGGGACAGCGATGGAAGCTCACTCTGTCATGCAGCACATGGGTCTTGGTCTCAAACTGCTGACCTGATCGGTCGTCAGGTTCAGCGTCTTAACCACTGAACCACTGCAGTCCCTTCAGAACTGACTTAGCTGCACATAATCAATATGTTGATTATTATGGAGTATTTAACTCTTCCTCCCCTATTATTATTATTTCCTCATCCTAAAGCAAGCCACCCAAGAACCCTTCCCTTCATTAAGGTTCTGAATGCAACCTTTGTAAAATAATTCAGGAACTCTCCCCTCCCCCTCCTCCCCAACACACACACACACATCTGCCTTATTTTGTCAAAACTTGAGATTTTTTAAAAACGATATTCTGCTTAATTCTGAGGCTTTCCACTCCTTCGCTGTGCAGCTCTAACAGGGAGTTCTGAAGCAGCTTTATATTTTTGTGGAATTACTGAAATGAAGCAGGCCAGCCACTTCCATTATGTTCAGCTTTTGCTTCGTTGTTTTTATTGATTTTCTTTTAACACAGTAATATCTTTGTTGGCAGATAAATGCTCCTCTCTCCTCCTGAAGTGCCTGCACAGTGGTGTGGGTGTGCATGCGCTAGGCTGGCCATAGGCTAATTGCTCCTTGGCACCACAAGTGTTCTTGGTGACCCATCCCAGGCTGTTCAGATGGCCCACCCAGACATTTTTGGGGCCTGAGGCAGCCATGGCGTTAGTTAGGGCCATTGCTGCTGTACCCCATGACAACTCACATATGGGGCTGTACAGTATATGCAAAGCTGTGTTTTTCTGCTATTTTTTACTTAGTGCAAATGGTGTCATATTGGGGTTTCTTGTTAGTGGTCAATTTTTTTTATTTTACAGAAATAAATCTTAACAAAATTACATATAATACAATACAACTACTATTTGTACCCAACATCAGTGGGACTTATCAACCTTCTCCAGTATCATTAAATTTTTATATATTCATCTCCTTATCCCAAAAACATAATAAATACATCTTGCTCTGGTTTTACTTCAATCCCTGATGCATAATCTAAACATTCTCCCCATATTTCTCTACAACTGGTATTTTAATTAATCCTCTTTTTACTTTCAACTCACATGTTGATTTATTATTTATAGCTACATTCCATATCTCCTTATATCAATCGTTCAATTCGATACCCAAAGGGCAGCACTTGGGCACATGAAAGGGGCCTCATTTGGGTGTTTCCTGAGCAGTTACTCCAGCAAAAATCCTTCCAACCCAGAGTAAGCTGACATGAAATAATAATAATAATAATAATAATAATAATAATAATAATAATAATAATAATAATAATAATAATAATAATAATAATAATTATTATTATTATTATTATTATTATTATTATTATTATTATTATTATTATTATTATTATTATTATTATTACTACTACCACCACCACCACCACCATCACCACTGTAACAAACTATAACAACCCTCTCTTTCTTATTCCATTCTATCTGCACATTTCCAATATCCATTCATAATGCTAATGTTGTCATATTGGAAAATTTAAAGCTAACTGAAGACTGATCAGTTTTATGGTTAGTACCTCCAGTAACCTGTAGAAGTTTGAGAAAAAAATGACAGCCCTTTGCTTACGAGCAATATACTGTAGTCAGAAATCAAAGGAAAGTAATCACACTTATATACCACTCCATAGCTCTGAGTAGTTCACAAGTTAATTAGCATTTTGCCCCAAAACCTGCTGGGTACTCATTTTACCATCCTCGGGAGGATGGAAGGCTGAGTCAACCTCTCGTCCTGGTCAGGATCGAACTCACAACCTTTTTGGTTGCAGTACAGCACTTTTAACCACTGCATCACCAGGGCTTCTAATGGAAAACCCAGCATCTTCAGCTCAATTTGGTGAAGTACCACTCCACACTTCTCAAGGCTAACATCATGTGTCTTGTATGTGTGAATAGTGGCTAGTGTTAGTCATGGAATTATGCACTCCCAGTTCAAATCTTCACTCAGTGATGAATCTCACAAAACACACTTGAATAAAGCCACTAATTTAAGCCTAATTTGCATTAAAGGTATGGACAGTCTGTGGCCCAAACAGAGAGGCCTTGTACGGATAAAATGGGTTAGCACAAAGGTGGCATATAAAGGTAAGGAATGAGCGTTTTTGTGCCACATCCACTGAAAATCTAGAGGGTAAAATGTCAAAAAACCCTGATTCAATTCCTGATGTGCCCCACTGAAAGGAACAGAGAGTGGTTGGGGGAAGGAAACAACAAGCCACATGACCTGAAAAATTGCCACCAGTCAGAAGTGCTCATCAAAGTAACTTTTTTGGACTTGGTGTCCTGAATGTACAAGCCAACATGGCCCTTGGCTGAAAGATTCAAAGACAGTGATCCCCCCCCCCAAAAAAAAGGTAACTTTTCCAGGTACTGCTGAGTAAAGAACAGTGGACAAAGAGTGCCAGTTCTATTGGGACCCTTCCTATATTCCCAGGTTGGTCAGAATATAATACTTTGGGCACCAAAGAGAGATGGGTGGGTTCACACAAGGATGGAAATGGTCTGGGTCTTGGTTTGACAAACTGAACGACAAGAACCTCTGCGGGTCTGCTTTATTTTTAACGTGTCTCTTCCAGACATAGACAATGGGCAGGTTTACTTGGTCACTTTGGTCACACAAAACCCCTGTTTTTCTACCTCTGTCCTTTCAAACACCAGGCTTGTAGTCTCAAAAACGCAGAAATGGAAATTGCCCAGCAGGCAGCAATGGGCATCATGCCAGCCTTATCACATTCCCCACTGAACAGTGAGCACTGCCAAGGCTCTTTCTGTTTCATTTGCTTTCGGCACTTTGCACCATCCTATCTCTCCCTATGGTCAGGCTGATAGATCGGGTGGCCAACCTGTGGCCCGTGGGCCGGCCCTGGCCAATGGCACCATTTTATGTGATCTACTGCCACCCTCGCTGCTACCGGAAGTGGATGCTTTTATGACAGCCATAAAATGCACCTGCGCTTGCATAAACACTGCCATAAATGCACCCGCGGATTTTGTAAATGCATTTACGACAGCCATAGATGCATTTTAAGACAGCGTTTATGGTGGGAGGAACCATATGACCGGACCGCTCAACTGTCCAGGGGCGTGATCTGGCCCATGGCACAAAAAGGTTGGGAACTCCTGTGACAGATGGTTGCCCATGCTTTTTCTACTCCTGAGTAGTAGAGAAAATATAAGAGTGGTCCGAATTCAAGAGTAGGACATTTGGCCATAACAATGAAGAACCCAAATTCAGGCCTGTTTTTAGGGTGGGCCAGTGCCTGGAAGTAATTTACCACAGATAAATAAATAGAAATAAAAATTACTTATAAACAACTATAAGTCAAAGAATATCTAGTTACTTGTAATTGGTTCCTTTTGAATAACTGAAGCATAACTGCTTTACAATGTGGATGAAGCTCCACAGGGAGTACTTTTACTCCTTTTGCAACCTTTAAAGTTACTTTTACAGCTACAGTATAAAAGAGGATACATGATCACCTTACTAGATCCAGGCCTAGGCCTCACATATGGACACATCACATATAGACAATCTACCCATCAGAGATCAGAAAAGTTACTTTTCCAAACTGCATCTCCCACCCATCATGAGAACTGTGGTCTGAAACAAATTGTCCTGCTCCAAAGGAGGAATCTTTCCTGTTTCTTGATCTGATGAGAAAAAGAAGATATTTTGGGGCTCCAGGTTCTTCACAGTCTTAAAAATACCTTGCCTGATTCCATGTTCTTGGAACCCCTGTTAAGGGCGTCCCAGGAGTAAGGCATATGGAACTATTGGCAACCACAGCAAACAATAAGCTAACCACATGTCTTCCTTTAAAAGGATCCAAGAACACTATCCTCATTCCAAAGATGTCCTCCTTTTGAATGGCCATCCAGTTCATGTTTAATTTAAAGATTAAGAACCAGAAGCAAGAAGATGAGGAACTTTAACTTTACCCTCCACGGTGAATACCCAGACAACAGACTCAGCTCACCCGGCTACAATCTTCTCATCTTGAGTCATATGCATTCAATATCAGTACCTTAGTTAGTTGATTGAATATCTACTGTGTATTGTCATATCTTGAACAGCTGGGGTAATAATATAATAGCAGTACCTCTAAGCATGTATAAACTTGTCCTCTATTAAACACCAATATCTGAGACTAGCAGGGAGTGACTCCAGGTCAAAGACCACAAACTGTGATTTCTCCAGCCCTCTTTTGCTCTCCTGTTTTAACTTCTGAGCACAACTTATACAGTAATGGAGTTTCTATGCGGGCTAGTCATATAAATGCTCATTGGAGCCACTGGATGGAGCAATGAGGAAGCCAAAAAAGGTGCTTACCAAAAACCTCATCTGCATCTTGGAGTTTGGAGGAAGACATAATGAGGAAAATCTGTGAAAGGAATGAGAGAAAGAGAAGGAAGAAAAAACAGTGAGTTATAGTTTTCAGTTTATCAGAAAGAAAGAAAGAAAGAAAGAAAGAAAGAAAGAAAGAAAGAAAGAAAGAAAGAAAGAAAGAAAGAAAGAAAGAAAGAAAGAAAGAAAGAAAGAAAGAAAGAAAGAAAGAAAGAAAGGTTTTCGCATTGTGTAAATTTTTTATGATCTAAAAAAATAATTTCCAAAGCATTTTCTTCTATTCCACTGTCTGCATTGCAGAGACTCAATGCATAATCTTACATGATTGAAGACCACCCTCTTATAAATATTATTTTAATTGACATATAGCTAAAGTCTTTCTGCTTAGATGATCATACCACTCAGCTTAGCTCTTGCCAGGCTGCTATCTGCTTGTCTGTCTATTTGTCATTTATGAATAGAATGATAGTATGCCGTTTAAGCGTTTATGTACTTCAAGAACTGACAAAGCTGCCTTCCACAGCCTTCACATAGCAACATGCTAAGCTGTGGAGGTTAAAAAATTCCTGGTCCAGATAAATTACAATCTTTAAAAAAATACAGTGAAGATAAACAACATCTGTAATAATGACACAGATACGTGTAACACCCATATAATTTCCAGTTTGTAAATAATATTGTTAAATGTCGGGAAGCATAACCAGCAGGATGTTATTGTACTTGGAGTAAAGACTGTGGCCAGGAGTCTTGTATGCCTGCTCAGCCTGCTGACCAGGTTTTCTTTGTTGAAAGATGTTCGCTTCATCCCCCTTTTAGTGTTATTTATCTTAGAATGCACTTGGACTGGACAAAAGGCAACATGGTGTAATGGATAGATTGCCTAGCAGGGATCTATAACACCTATAGTCAAATCCCCACTCAGCCATGGAAACTCATTGTGGGATGCCAATTATAAAGGTAAAAGCTTCCCTTGCTCGAAAGCCAGTCAGATCCAACACTAGAGTTCAGTGCACATCTTCATTTATGGCAGGGATTCTCAACCTGTGGCCCATGGGCTGGATGTGGCCCGTGATACCATTTCATGTGGCACCCCACCACCTCCACCACACCCAAAAGTGCCATGTAGTGGAAGAAGGGCAAAATGGCTGTCTGGGCCCTGAAGTTGTCTGAGGGAGCATAACCCACCCCCCAGCTTTAAAAGGTTGAGAATTCTTGATTTATAGCCAAAGCTGACTGCATATGCAGAAATTTCCATGGACATGTGGCAGGCATGCCTAGACACCGAAGTGTATGGAATGCTGTTTACCTTCCCACCAAAGTGGTACCTATTTATCTACTTGCAATTTCTTGCGTTTGAACTGCTAAGCTGGCAGGAGCTGGGACAGAGACAGGAGCTCACTCTGTCATGAAGAACTCAGGTCTCAAACAGCTGACCTGTTGACCTTCCAGTCAAGTTCAGCATCTTAACCACTAAGCCACCACAGTCCCCTCCAATGGTAAAACAACTTCTTTTTTAAAATCTCATGGAAACCCTACAAGATTTGCCATTACTCAGAAGGGACTCAACAGCTGAGCTTATTAGCAAAGTCATTAGCAGAATAGATTTGAATAAGCTATCCTAATAGATTTGACGCCTTTACTGCTTCTGTCCCCAGAGCGTGTGTTCAATTCAGTTCTTGCATTGCAGCAATCGACTTCTCTCTGCCCACTCAAAAACAGCTGAGACCTGCCTAGACAGCCTCTCTGGCTTCCATCGCTCTAGGGCTGGGCACATCTGACCCCACCCCCCAGCTTGACACGGAAAGTTATGCACATTTCCTGGGGCTGATGGGAAAAGCCGGAAATCAAATGAATCTGGTAGAAGAAGAAGAAGGAGCACGCAAGATGGGAAACTCATCCATATCTCTCAGTTGCCAGATTACGATTGCTTAGGCCAGGGATTCTCAACCTGCACTCCACAGGCCAGATGCAGCCCACAGGGCCATTTCACATGGCCTTCCACTGCGATGTGGTGGAGGAAGGGCAAAATGGCCATCCGGCCCCCGAAGCTGTCTGAGGGAGCATGACCTGCCCCCCCCCCCCGGCTTAAAAAGGTTGAGAACCCCTGGCTCAGACCTATCTGCCAAGAAAATGGCATGTCAATATCTATATGAGAAAGAGAAAGAGGCAGATATGGGGAATCAAGGTGAGTGAATTAGGAAAGAAGTAGCAAGATAAATAAACACAACAAAAAGGAAATTGGCCAGGGGGTGGGTGGGATCAAAACTACCAAAAATATTATTATCTGTTTGTTTTTGTATAGAAAAAGTTCAAGTCCCCATAGCATCTTCTCTCTCCATGAGAACTGAAACGTTTAATGTCCTAGCTGCATCTTTCAAATCAGAATATGAATACAATTGCTGATTGTTTAAGACGGATCTAAACCATGATAGTTTATCTCACATATTGCTCCTAAGCAAGGACAGAATTGCGCCGAGGTGATCAAGCATTACTGGAAAGTTCTGAATTTAAAATGTCAATTGCTTTGAGTGTATGTGCGCATCGGACTAGTTCCAGCCCATAAAACTAGGTCTTTGATTCCCCAACAAATCAGGCAGGTTGTACCAGGCTAGCTGACATGCCCATAGATGTTTGCTTTCCACACATTTCATGGCCACCTTTTCAGTCTAGAACAGCGGTGTTCAAACTACAGCCTGTCCGCCGGCTCCGGCTCCAACGCCAATTAATCCAGCCTGGAGTGCAGGAGTGACGAGGGTGTCATGGGCCGGATGAATTGGTGCCAGGGGCTGGATCTGGCCCATGGGCCATAGCTTGGGCACTCCTGTTTTAAGCAGAGAAAATGCCAGCTTAAAATCTACCTCATCCTGTTGCAAAACAGATTGCAAGGTGCCTTTTACTTCCGCTTCCTGTGGGATGAACCACATGACCGGCCTGCTGAACCATGTGATCGGCCCATGGTCCAAAATGTTTGGGCACCCCTGGTCTAGAAGCACAGACTTACTCTTTACTGGATTTTCTCTCATTTTCATGTGTTACTTATTTTCAGACCCCTGGCATCTTGAGAGTCAGAGGACAGGTAGAAAAAGAGGAAAGGAAAAAGAAAGTGGTTTGTCCAAGCTGGAGAAGGAGTAGGGCAGTGGTTCCCAAGCCTTCTTTCAGCCATGCCCCACCTATGTAGCTCTAACATCCTGATGCCCTCCCCCCAGACATATAATTGTTACTATTCAAAAAAGTGAATTATTCACATGGAGGAAGCTTAAAAGGCCATTAACATTCTCAACAGGGGACTGTAGTGGCTCAGTGGTTAAGAAGCTCGTCTTGTTAGCTGGAAGGCTGGCAAATTGGCAGTTTGAGACCCCAATACTGCAAGATGGATTGAGTGCCCGTCTCTGTCCCAGCTCTTGGGAACATGAAAAGAGCCTCATTTGGGCGTTCTCTGAGTGGAGTTTCTTCCACAAAAATCCTTTCAACCCAGAATAATTTCTGACACAAAATTATTATTAACATTCTTGAAGTGCCCCCTTTAAAAACCAATTACCCTCATGTGGGGTGTCTGCCCCTTGTTAACCAGGCTAATGAAACCATAGGGATAGGGTGGAAGCGCACTACAGAATAAACAAAGAGCGCGAGAGAAATGATTTGCAAGAGGGTTGGTCTGAAAAGAAACAAGAAGAAATGGAAAGACGAGGAAAGGGATGCATAGGCCAGAGGGGATCAGTGAAAGCAAAGTCACATATGGGGGTTGAGGGAATGTTAACTGGGTCAGGATCATGCCCAAGGCCTAGTTCTAATCTAGCACTTCCTTTTCATCTTATATCTGCTCAGCCTAACCCAAAGGTACTACATTTAGTTTAGCTTAGAGGAGTGTTTGTGTGCATGCGAAAAACAAAAAAACACAACAAATTAAAAACAACAAGCAGCTGTTTGGAAAGAAGGTTCCAGCTGCATGCTACATTTCTGTGCTCCATCCTTCCTCTAAGCTAACAGCCACAGAATGGCTGTACAACAACCCTGTATGGCAGATTAAACTAAGACAAGGGTGCCCAAACTACAGCCTGTGGGGCAGAATGCAGCCCCCGATATCAATTCATCCAGCCCACGCTGCCTTCATCGCTCCCAGAAGCAGAAATAAAACGTGCCCATCAGTGGTGGGATGTCAAAATTTTTACTACCCCACCGTGATGTCATCACAGTGTGGGCGGAGTTAACATCATGATGTCATGTCATGGGTGGGGCCAAAGGAAAAAAAATACAAAATAATAAAAATAGGGAGCTTCAGGCTATAGGGAGCTTCAGGCTAGCAGCTTCTCTTCCTCCTCCCCGCTTGGGAGGACAGCAAGGAGGCCGTACATATGTGCTAAGCACTAGGCGTGCATGCACACCAAGTGCTTGGCATGCATGCGCAGTGGGGGAACCAGTGAAAAGGTAAGCCCCAAAGGTGGTTCCCCCCAAAAGCTGCTACAGGTTCTCTGGGACGCTGGGAAAAGTTACTACCGGTTCTGGAGAACTGGTGAGAACCTGTTACATCCCACCACTGGTGCCCATGCAAGCACATTTTACTTCCGCATCCAGGAATGATAAGGGTGGTGCAGGTCAGATGAATTGTCATTGGGGCCCAGATCCAGCCCATGGACCATAGTTTGGGCATTCCTGGTTTAAGCAGAGAAAATGGCAGCCTAAAATCTACCTCATCCTGTTGCAAAACATATCTGTTGCAAAAGAGATTGCAAGGTGCATTTTACTTCCACTTCCGGTGGGAGGAACCATGTGACCGGCCCACTGAACCACATGATCTGCCCACAACCCAAAAAGTTTGGGCGCCCCTGAAGTAAGAGAAAGAAACCAAAACATCAAAAAGGCCATTCAGTGACTATTAGTAGCCATGCAGGGACCTGAACAAGTTTCCCTACAATCCCAAAATGTAGCTACTGCACTAAGCCTTCCTCATTTCGGAACTCATTGAGAAATCTACAGAGATGGGGAGATTTGATGGGTGGAAGGTGACAAACAAATTGATCTGAGGTTTGAAAACAGTTGGAGTAGCCTGAAAAGAAAAGGAAAAAAGAGCCTTGCAAAATTCCAGGCATGCTTATTAGAGAAGAAGCACCAATAATGGGGCTTATTGATTAAATATGCTTAGAACCATATTATATATTAAAACAAGCATGCAGATGCGCATTTTTTAAATTGAAAATGGACCAATACAATCTTTTAAAAAGGGATCATTGATGAAACAGGAAGCAGGAGAAGCAAGCTACTTATTTTACATATTTCATTACAAGCTTGCTTCAAGAGTCCTAAAAGGAATGTTAACCAGGCTAATGAAACAGCACTGCAGAACTATTTTACACATAACTATTATAAATTAATAAAAACGTCGTGTCAGAGATTACTCTGGGTTCAAAGGATGTTTGATGGAGAAACTAATTTTTTTTTTTAAAAAAACTGATTTTAATACCCCAATCTTGTAAAGCTGATTTGGTCTCTTCAAGAAGCAAAACATTTCCCTCTCCCCCTGCTTTTTCTATAAAGGTTTCCCTTGCTTGAAAGCCAGCCGTATCCGACTCTAGGGTTCGGTGCTCATCTCTGTTTAAAAGCAAAGCTTGAGAGAGACTGGGAACAGATCCAAAAGGAGCCATTCATTAGATTAAAGGAAAAATTAAGGGAACATCTCAATGTACTGGTTTTGCTTCAAGGAAAAAAAAAAGTATAAATTAAAAAATAAAAGAACAAGAGCAGGTTTGGGGTTGTGGAGATTGTAAAAGGGGGAAATGCCACCTTAGGCATTAAGAGCCTGCCTTATAATAAATACAGGATGCTATGAACGACGCTGCAGCTCCATTGAAGGCCCTTTCCCTTCTCTGTCCAAAAGCTTGAAATTGACGGGCACGCTGGAACTGACAGGTAAACACCGGCGGTTCACCAGATTAATCCAAGCTTACCTGGAACACGGCGGCATCCTTAAAGACCTCCTAAAGAGCCTCTATGAATCCCATCATTGCCTGCCTTCCAGGGCCATTTTTCTTCCCCCTCATGGCTTCGCCCCGCTCCTCCTCCGCCGATCCTGGTGCTGATGCTGATCTCGTCCCTGCGATGCTTTTGCATCCAAAACCCAAAAGCATCCGGCGGGCAGCGAAAGGCGGAAAAAATAGAAATAAAATAACCCGATGGAGGGAACAGAGGGAGAAAGGACAGATCCAAGCAAAGTCTCCTGGGATGCAGATCACAGCTGCGTGAGTCCTTCTCCCCCAGCCCCGGTTTTCTCTTTTTCAAACTGGTCTCCGAAAGAACCGAACTGGGATTGGGATGGTCCCCCGGTCGGTGGAAGGGAGGGATGGAAAGGGGTGGGTGGGGAGAGGCGGAGATTCACTGGATCCCGGAAGCAGCAATAACAGGAGCATCAACAAGAGCGACCTGGATTTGAACAGAGGAAAAGGAGGGCATTTTGTTTCCTGCAATCTCCCAGATGCTCTGGTTTGCCTCTTGGAGCTTGGCTTGGAGGTCTCTCCCAGGAGCCCTGGTTGGGAAGCTGCCTCCCAAGAAAAAGGGGCCGGAGCAAAAAAATAAAATAAGGGATGGGTAAAGAAAGAAACCTGGGGAGCATAGTGAAAAGTAGAGACATCACATTGAAAACAAAAATTCGCATAGTCAAAGCAATGGTATTCCCTGTGGCAATGTATGTTTGTGAGAGTTGGACCATTAGGAAACGCAGAAGAATAGACACCTTTGAGATGTGGTGTTGGAGGAGAGTTTTGAGAGTCCCCTGGACAGCGAGGAGAACAAATAGGTCAATCTTAGAAGAAATCAACCCTGACTGCTCCTCGGAAGGTCAAATAATAAAGATGAAGCTACAGGACTTTGGACATCAAATAAGAAGAGAGAATTCACTTGAGAAAGCCTTGATGCTTGGAAGGGTCGAGGGCAAAAGAAGAAGGGGACGGCCCAAGATGAGATGGCTAGATGGTATTGTGGAGACAATGGGCACAGAGCTGAGCGAGTTGAGGGGGATGGTGGAGGACAGGAGTGCCTGGCGGACCGTGGTCCATGGGGTCGCAGAGGGTCGGAATCGACTGTGCGACTGAACAACAAAAGAAAGTATAGGATTCTTCTTCTTCTTCTTCTTCTTCTTCTTCTTCTTCTTCTTCTTCTTCTTCTTCTTCTTCTTCTTCTTCTTCTTCTTCTTCTTCTTCTTCTTCTTCTTCTTCTTCTTCTTCTTCTTCTTCTTCTTCTTCTTCTTCCAGATCCAACTTTAAACTGCCCAAATGAAGCCACCTTCTTGGCTTTGTTGTTGGCCAGACTTAAATCTTCATTGGTACATGTTTCCTGTAGTAACTAGTAGACTAGCAAATGAGCCGGATTCTGTCTCTCCCCACGTTCACACAGTATGTTGTAGTCCACCAGCAGCCCCCACTTGAGCATGTTGGTCCTCAGCCATATCCTCCTTTAATGAGCTCCTTCCTCCACCTTATAATTTGAAATTGGATGGTGGGAGGGTGGAAGAGAAGACAGACAAAATTATGCTAAATGAAACCTGGTCACCCATCCTCAGCTCTTTGGTCCAAATTAGTGACATTCCATATCTACCATCTGAAATAGCCTCCTTCACATGGTGAGCAAGACCCTTTCCCCATGATGACTGTAACAGCCAGCAATAACTTTGGTGTGTGCTGTAATCATAGAATCACAGGGGTGGAAGAGGCCTTGGGGATCTTCTAGTCCAACCTCCTGCCAGTGCATCTCATGCCACAAAGAGACCTTTCAGATTCTTCCAGACACAAGATGTCTCTGATCCAGCGAGTCCATCTATTATGCAATGTATGCCATTGCTGTTTAGAAATAAACCAATGTTGCACTCAAGTAACTCAACTGTGCCAATGGGGATCTGGTGAATCGACTCTGCTGCAGGCTCCAGTGATTCAAGTGGACTCACTGAAGTTGTGACTTCCTATACTAAAGTAAACCACAAGTAGAGTAGGCCCATTTGAATCAATGGAACTGAATTCAGGTGGACCTATTTTGGAGTAAACATGCAAAAGTCTGTACAGTGATTATATGTAGTAACAGACCAGGGCTAAATCTTCATCATATGCATATCCATGACTTATAATGTGACTATTAAACATATTATCAAGGGTCAGCATGCATATGCCATGTTCTTATCTACACACATACAAAGAGATTATGTGAACACGTGCAACTTCCCTGATGACTGTTCAATTAACTTCACCTTGCATTTCAATCTATAAATATGTAAACAATTTATTTTTTAATGCCTGGTTAATGTTATTATTTTGTATTAGCAAGTTGTGCGACCCACTTCAGCAGGTAAATTTTGGGCCCATTTTATTCCTCTAGTCAAGACCAGACCAAGATGTTTTCTTGGCTGAGGCAGAGCATCCAGTGGTGGGCTCCAAACATTTTTACTACCACATTGTGGGTGTGGTATTGTGGGCATGGCCAGGGGGAAAGCCCTGCATTGCACCCAAATTAAGACTACTTTATTTCAAAACTTGAATGGGCGGGGCCAGCCAGAATTTCTGCTACTGGTTCTGGTGAACTGGTGTGAAACTGCTGAAGCCCACCACTGAGACCATCCCATAATACCACCAACCCATCCAAATTAAGGTGCATAGTTCTCAAAAACAGTCATGGCATTTCAGCTTCCTGAGGCAGAAAATCTCACCATTGTATCTTCCAGTGTCAGCAACTGTGAATTAAATAGTTAACATGTTCCTGCATTTTCATGACACTCTAAATCTGCTGCCTGAGATAGCTGCCTCACCATGCCTAATGGTAGGGCCAGTCTTGCATTCTCTGATTTTGTAAAAGTAAACTTTCACAAGTGTTCCTTTCCCAAGATAGGAAAACTATGTCTGCAACAAGGATCCTTTTCTATCTTCTCCAATCCTAGACTTGAGTTCACTTTTCCGGTTCAGCTGGCTGTTAACAATTGCAAATGGGAATGACTGGAAACGAAGACAAAAATGTGCTTGGGAGACAAAGAATGGCAGGTGCTGAATGGACAGCTCCGGGAATTTTGTTCAGCCAGCATTTCTTCTGATTGTAGGAGAAAAAGGAAGCACATTTGTCAACTGAATAGAAATTTATCTTGAAAGTTGACACTGTTGGTTCTCAACTAGCCATTTTAGCATGCTATGGTATAGTTATTTAATTTCCAAAAATGTACTTGGGATCCTAATACCTGAACAAGCAGTGTATATAAACATTGGAAGAGAGAAAGTAAAAATCTCAGATGAGGGAAAACTTTTTAACTTCCAGACTTTTCATTTTTTAGGTCTATCTACCGGACTCGACTGTGTGACTGAACAACAACAAAAAGTTCCTACTGATCAGATGCAGTTCCTTGAAGATCACTACTGGCACAGTTTTTAAAAAATTGGAGATTGAGCGAGATTGGGTAAACTCCAGATTTAGTTATCTAGATTTACTGAAATAAATGGGGAGAACTGGTTATGGCTAATTTACATTCAACTGATTTCAGTGGATCTACTTTTTTATACAGCATAATGTCCCTTATCCTTAATAAATTCCCACCAGTGACTGTTTTGGAAGAACTAGCAAAATTAGGATTAATGTAATGGGGATAAAAACATATATAGGTATTAGTTGCATGTTATATTGCTACAGTGAAATTTGCAATAAAATGCAGCCATGTGTAACTCCACTTGTCCTACATTTTCCCACCTGATACCTAGCATTCCATGAGCGTTTAGTGCAGGGATTTTTGATGTTTGTATATTATTTTGATTGTTACATATTTACCCTTGATGTTATTTTCCCCTTTTGTTATAGAAACTGTTGCTTCCATCTTGTTTTCACTCACCCTGTTGCTGTTGGCACTCAGCAGTTGAGCTTTCTGTCATTCTTAACTGGATGGAAGGCCTCCATCTGTTTTCACATTAGGATAGGCAAAGAGCACAGTTCATCCATAATGGGTATCCAGTGTGGTGCAGTGGATAAAGAGACAAAGACTCCAGAGACCTGGGTTCAAATCCCCACTCAGCCATGAAAACTCATGGGTGTGTAAAATGAGTAAAACCACTGCTTGAATGTCTCGCTTACCTTGAAAGCCCTGATCAGGTTGCTGTCAGTCAGTTCCAACTTGACAGCATGCAACACACACACACTAAGCAGCGAGATTTATTGGCAGAGGAAGTAACAACATTCTTAAGTGAATGGCTGGCTCACATTTGTTTTCACATTAGCATGGACACAGAACATAGTTCACCCACCTATTTGCCCACTCTCTGAATTACTTTTCTTGGAGGAATGTATGTCTGCTACTCAAGTATATCCAAATTCTGTGTGTAAATGGGGTGGAGCTATATTCCAGAGTCAAATACAACAGCTCCTAAGGGGTCTTTCAAATACCACGTGACCATTTTAGGGGGGGGGAGGGGTCAACCAAAAGTCACAGAAAGTCATGGGGGAGGGGGTTCGGTGTGAAATCACGTGACTCCAAAAATTTCCACTGCTCAATCTGGCATGACTTTTAGCCACCACCCCCCGCTAGGTGGGAGTCCGGGGGTGGGGCAGCAGGCATCTTCAGGCTCCGGGTCAGCCACGCTTCTGCCATTTCTCTTCAAAACAGGGAAAACTGAGAAATGTGATTTAGGAGGGGGGTCAGTCAAAGGTCACAGAAAATCACAGGGGGAGAGGGGGTGTCAAAAAGTGGCCTATTTTAGGTCACGTGGTATTTGAAAGCCCCCTAATATGTACACACCAATTTCTGGAAGGCAAAGCAGAAAGCGTGCCTTACTTCTTTCAGAGGGAGGCTGATACTAGTGGACTCCTGACCTCCTGTACACAAGCCATGCAGAATGGTGAATGCTAGAGATGGGTTTTAATTCATTGTTATTCACAGCTGGACAAAACCTGAAAACTTCTGAATGTAGGAGGAAGCAAATTTGCCAAATTTGAGTATTACTGAAAAATGAATGAGAATTTCATTTTAACTCAATTTTTATCAAAACCTATCTAAAGGCACAAAATTTGAATTAGCAGAGATTAAGACAGGTCCATTGCTAGTCAACACATACCTTGAAGTAGAGGGCCAGGTAAAAGGTTGCAAATTTCAACCCGCTCCTCTCCTTGAGAATTTCATCTGCCTTTGTGTGAAGAAATGTGCAAGTGCTCATCCTAGAATTTGAATAACTACTTTTTAAGACTACAACTCCCAGAATCTCAGAGTCAGCATGCCCAGCAAATGCAGATCTTCATATGTGCTTTGCGCAAAATGTTATGTGGGAATTTAGTTGTCCAAAACCCTCAGGCTACAATTTAGCAAGTACTGTAGTTTAATTTTATGAAATGCAATGACACTGCAAATGCATATTGTGCCCAAGCCTAAGAAAAACGTTTCCGTGTTTTATTATGAAAAGGAGAATAGTAATTTATTAAATTGTTGTGGCACATTTAGTTAACATTTTTACAGTTAGAACACTGCAAGCACCACAACACATGTAAAAGTATTTGGGCTATGTTAAACACGTAACATGTAGCTAAAGATTTAAACAAAACCTATGAAAGTTCGCATATGCAGCAGTGCATAAGTTGGAGAATTTTAAAGCTCTTTCCCTACCTTTCTAAAATTAAAAAATCCACCCATGCAGGGCTGGTGGGGAGGAATTACCATTGGTGTAGTGATTTAAAAAGAACAATAACAGATACCTAGAGAAGTGGTGATGAACCTATGGCACGCATACCAGAGGTGGCACTTGGAGCCATCTCTGTGGGCACCTGTACAGTCACCCCAGCACAGTTCACCCCGCCCCTCTGCCTAGCAGCCCAATAAGAGCACTTCCTCCCTCCCCCAGGACAGAGTTCACCCCGCCCTTCTGCCCAGCAGCCCAATGGGAGCACTTCCTCCCTCCCTCTAGCACAGAGTTCACCCCGCCCGTCTGCTCAGCAGCCCAATGGGAACGTTTCCTTCCTCCCATTGCTGTGTTGGCACTTTGCGAGAAATAAGTGGGTTTTGGTTTGCAGTTTGGGCACTCGGTCTCTAAAAGGTTCGCCATCACTGACCTAGAGGGATTTTTAAACAATATCTTGATTTGACTCCAAGTGCACACACTGGTCTCAGCCCAAATGGGCACCTTAGATGTCTTCACTTTAGAGGGGAAAGAAAGATGAGCTAGGCAATTAACATAGCATAAAAAGTGGTCCCAAATTCAATTAGATTTCAATAGCAAAACTTTACCAAAAGCATTAATCATATGAACTTGATATTTGTCATAACAGATGTGCGTCAGTATTTTGATTGTGTTCATGACTGAATATCTAATGCTTTATTCCTATGTCATTTTTAATATACACAGTTGAAACAGAAGTATTTTTTTACTGTACTGTACTTGGGATTCTTGTGTCATGCTACATGAAGACAGCTGCTTATTCTTCTCTCAAGGTGCTTCAGCTAGAGTCATTTTCCCTTTCATTTCATGCTTATTTAATCAGCCTCGATCCTCTTGAAACATTTTTTGCCACACGAGAACGTAAAATTGACACAAAAGCAGCTTATTACAAGGAGTGGGAGTGCCTGAATATTTGGGCGGAAAAATCCCCATTGAACATCCAAATCAGTGACCTATTAACATGCTGTCCATTAGTCACAAAATTGTATGCATAAACTGTCAAACACCAAAATGAGTGTATTTAACATCTCCTTTCCTTTGGTTTACCTAACTTGGTGATGACTTGAAAAAAATTTTTAAAGGTCAGTATCACCATGAAAAAGAAATTTATATTGGAATCATCATCATTTGGTTACACCCTATCTATCAACACATTTTTCTTCTTGAAAGGATCATGGTATATTTTAAACAATGGCAGCCCAGGGCATCTCTCCACGTGCCTTCTCTGCAGTTAGAAAAGAGCAATGTTCAAAAAACTGAACTGGAAACAAAGACCTGCAGTTTATCTGATATGATTGGATGACGGGACAATTGGAATACAAAACCAGGAACAATACATACATACATACAGATATATATATATATTATATACATACACATTTATATCTGTGTAAAGATTAAATTAAAATTTAAGATGATTTCTCTGTAAAACTTTTGTTCTTCAGACAATTATGTATCATCCTCTGCACACACTTTTTTTTCTGACCTGGCACCCTGTAACTGTTCACACTTCATTGTACATCTCTTGCACAATAGGTGTTAAGCTATTTTATTCACCATAACCTGGGATGGTGTGTGTACGTGCATGCATGCATGCGTGCCGTATTTTATTTTTAGAGTTACATTCTGTAATCCTTGAGAGAGAAAGGATTCCCATATTATTTGCAGTTTGCTCCTGCCTTTGGGGCTGCTAATGGCTGGGACACTCTGTATTCTGTTAATTGTAGGAGGTGAACATCTCTGCCTTTTCAAATGATAGTGCTGCCTCACTAATGTGGGCTGGGCCTTCTGAGAACTACGTCAACAATCCAGAGCATGATAATTCACATTCTGTGAGTTTGTGCATGTGTGCATGTAATGCTTATCCTCCTGATGCGGGCTTCAGGATGTGTCACACCCTCTACACTTTGAATGCTTCAGTGGAGGCCAGTAACTGGATCCTTACACATGCAGACCTCCAGATTGATTCCCCAGGTCTAGAATAAACAGAAGTCTTAGACACAACATCTCACATTTTAATTTGGCATGACTGAATCCAGAATGTTCACCACATTCTGTCTCCCTGCTAACAGATCGTGATATGTGGATTAGAGCCACCACTACACTCACACGTGAATCCTGGAAAGTAGCCCACCATTTTATCACCATCTTGCTGCTACAGGACTACAAACAGATCCTAAAGAGGTATGCTGCATTACGGGGGATCAAATTTGCTCACTGTGCATCAATGTCACGAATGAAGAAAAAAAAGGTTGACAATTTTCAATTGACAACAGTCAGCCAAACCTGATAAAATAGACTGAGGATTCCAAGTTATGAAGGAAAAATGGATGATTTCTATCCTGAAGAAATTGCATTTCCTTATTATGGCAATAGGTCAGAGCTGAAGAAATAGGAAAAGTGATCTACCTTTGGGATCACTCTCTCCCACTATCCATGGTTATATAGGCCCCAACTCACACTGAGTTACTGTCAGAATCACAGTAACAGATCCATTTCACCTTCAAGGGAAAAGTCAACAGGAACCAATATTAAGCACCAAAACTCAAAGCCAAAAAGGAATGGAAGTGAGGCAATATCCATTTTACCTTCATATCAGAAATCATGTGGGGGCAGGACAGTATACATTTCCATTTATGTCACAAATTCCAGTTTAGGGATAAAACCTTAAAGGACATCCTCTCCTGACACAATACTGTTTTTAAATAATAATAATACTAATAATAACAACAATAAAAATTTACAGAATTTTGAAATAGCACATGTTTGGCTTTTTTTTTTTAGGGAAAAAGTGCCTTTTCCATAAATCACTTTACAAAATACACTTTTGCTTCAACTTCCCTCACAGCAGCTTGAGTAGAGCTAACAGCAGTGCCAAGGGAAGAAAAACAAAACAAAAAACCCCACACGTTGTAGATAATAATGCAACAGATAGCTCCCTGGTTGGTGGACATTTCATCCGCACATATTTTACAGTACCTGGCTTTTAAAAAACAGCTGTAACAGCTGCATTCAAAACAGAATTCCGACAGACCACTGAAGTCTAGGCCAGTCAATTCCCATCAACAAGATATAAAGCTTTTCTACAGGACCCTGCTGCGGCTGTGTGTAACTTGGACTAAATGATAGAGCAATGATAGAGAGATAAACCCTGGACTAATTGTCTGTGCTGACTAAAAGGAAAAGCTCTGTTCAAGAAGGCAAAAGGGCTGGAGGAGAGAGATAGGCCAATTCTAAGGACAAAAAGCAACCCGATGTATTTTCGTTGAAAGCTTCACATTGCTCACATTGTACAGAATGTTCCCGATTAGTTCTCTAAAACCGGATTCCAACATTACACTTTGCCCACAGAATCCCTACTCCCTGTGTTAGCATTGCACATTACTAATGTTGGCAGATAAATGTTCCTTAAAGCTTGTGGCATATCTTAAGGAGAGGGTTTTAAGCATCACAGCCCTTTTGTGGGAAAGCATTCCATGGTGATGTAAGTCCATCCCTCCCCCACCCCTATTTCTCTTTCTCCGGTATATTTGACTTCCACCTGAATTAGTTAATATTCAAGCATTTCAGTCCTTGGCTCATGGTGCATAAACATATATACCTGGGGAACACCACTCATGGAGTTTCCCTTCCATTTTATTAAACGAGTTACAGGGAAAGCAAAACAATATTTGAAGTCCTTTGACACCTTAGACAACAAGAGCTTTTGTAACCCACTGCCAGGACTTAAGTTACTCCCAGAAGCAAGACGCAGTCACATCTCTAGCCAACCACTAAGGTGCCACCGCGTTATGCTCCTGCGACTTAACATCTCAACTGTTCCTTCTGGGGAGGAGAGGAGGGTGATATGCTGGAGTCAAGGTGTTGACTTGGCAGCCATCTGCAAGAACAACTCTGGCATCATGATGTTGTTTCAGCAATGAATTTTGTGCCAGCTACAAGGGCCAAGTCAAAATCTCAAAAACCAAAATGGAACTGTACAATGTTGTCTCTTGAAATGTGATAGAGTGGAGAGATGCAAAACATGGGACCCAAATACGGTATGGTATTTTGTTCTAGGATGACAGTGGACCACGTTAAAAAAGAAATACCAGGCAATAACCCTTATAACTGAACCCAAAATATTTGATTCATCATGCACTCTGCTTCTGAGGACCAAGCCTGCCAGTATCTTTTGCTGTTCCCAGTTCTCACCTTATGATACTCTTGGCAGCTGCAAAGCAGATCCACAGTAAACCTTTGGAAAAAGAGGTACCTTTCACATATTCTTTGTCAAGTGGAAAATGGCTTACACAAAACCATGACGCTGCAGTCTGCTCAAGTAGGTAGAGGGACTTTCTCTGCTCAATAATTAGTATTTCTTCCTTGTTCAGGTCCTTGTTTTCCCCCAAGTCTCTGGCTTCAATTCCTGGCTATGATTACCTTGATGTGTTTACTTCTGGATCTTAGGTTTAAATATTCAAACTCCATATGAAAGGTTCAGTTTATAAACTTCCTGGTGAATGTTTCCCAGAAACCCTCAAAGACAGTGTGAATAAAAATGGATGGAGGGAAAAGAATCCTGATATCCTTTTCCAGATACTAGCAGGGTTTTGAAGGCCAGATCCTCTTCTCATGTCCTGAAGATGGTGGCCAGCAAAACTGTCCTTTAAACACGTATTCCCCACCACTGTATAAAACAGAAAATAATGGATTCCAAATTGTCCAAACAATGGAGGAAAAAACAAATGAAGGGATAGAGCATCTAATTCCAAAGCCTGACAACGGTCACCCACCCGTCCCGACTGTAAAGCGTAAGATTCAGGAAGTGGCATTAAAAGCACTGTTGTAACTTCTCGCCAGCAGAAGTCGTCCTGATCCAGTTTGTCATCAGCACAATGGAAGGACTGAGAAGACAATGTGTAGAGGTGGGGTGCCATGAATTTTTAGTCCCAATCTATAATGTTCTGTGTAGGGTTCTCATCAGGCAGGTATGTCAGAAGACAAAAATGGTCAGACACAGGGGACCAGCACTTTCATCTCCCCACCTTCCATGGTCTGTTCAGTCAGTTGAGACAAGACGCACGCTGGACACAGAAACTGACAACGACTCACTCCCCTCAAGAAGAGACTGGGTTCTGCCTCTGCAGGCCACTCTGAATTTTACTATCCCACCTGACCATTTAAGACTTTTCATGCCTCCCTGCCACACTCAACAGAAGACCATTAGCTACCCCTGCTGTAGTACTTCTGGCTGTGTTGGGTGTAACTTCCCTTCTGGGAAATAAAGGGAATCAGGCAGAGGATAGAAGAGAATCAAGTGTGGGTATGCGTGGAAAAAAATTCTAAATATGTCTCTTGCAAATAATAGTAGTAGTAAGAAGAATTAATTGCTCTGGTTGGTTTATATGTTTTTTTCCTGTTCTTTTTCTTTTTTTAAGACGTGTTCGAATTTTTCAAAGTCTGCAGCTTCGCCTCCAGTTCAGAGATCTGAAAAACACACAACAGAAAGGGGTAAAGAGAACATTTGCAGGCAGAGTAACAGCAGGATGGGGTAGGGATTGGTAGGACAAGTTGAGAAGGATTCGTGGCAAATTGGTTGGCTACACTTTGCCATGAACAGCAAGAGGAAATGGTGTGTAAAAGAGACAATTGTGAGGACAAAAAAATGGTGGTAGTGAGGGAATAAAGGGAAACACAAAATATTTTTGAATGGAGATGAACTGAGAAATTTAGTTAAGATGGCTTCTGAATAATTTAGGTTTCCAATCTATGTATTTCATGTAATTTTCATCCCCCCCCCCCCCAAGATGGTGTCTGCTTCACATTCTGTAGAACGTGTAATACAAATCATGCAGATCAAATACAAAAAGCCATATATGGCTGTCTATTTCACACAATTCATAGGGACCAGATTGTCAAAGGCTACCTTATCTGAATTAAATGAAATCTACCTCTTTTTCTAATAGCTAAATCTGAATCAAAGACTAAAAAGAAAGGAAAAACACCTCTGCTTAAATCAGATCCCAGAATAGTACTCTTATAATAGTGTTATAGGCAATTCCAGGCTGTGTATATGAGCCTTTGCTCACTGAAAAATAGTGCTTATTGTACAACTTTGGGAATAACTGATGGTTCTTCACATTGTTGCACATGACTTCTGTGTACCCAGTGCAATAAATTAGCATGCATATATTTGCTTCTGAACCCGTGCTGAAAGGGGAAGCAAGGCTAAGACCTCTTATGGATATGGGAGGCAACATTGTCATTGGGTCTATATAAAATGAGAATGTGCATCAGAGTGTAGGTTGAGCAGAGAAACTAAACTGCTGGATTTTTACCACCCCTACTAAACCTGCTGTCTCAGTTTGGCAAAAGGTAGGGGGAGTCCTGGTCACAAATCACCCTCAGAACGTTTTTCTCACTATAAATATGTAATATACATTTATAGAAGTTTAAGGTTTTGCTGTTCTTTCACCCACCTTCTGTCTAAAGATGCCTGCTGTAATCTCCACTTTAAGATCAATTTTTCCTGAAACCTCATACATAAGCAAATGATGGTCCCAAGGTCATTACATTTACCTTTATGTATAGGGATACAAGTATATGTTTAAAATTTCTTGAAACTGATTGTTGGTTCCAAGGATTAGTTGTGGAAGAACAGCCAGGAGCCCCTATGGAAAACAGGCCAAAAGAACCCAGTGGAGTGACGATGATGGGTGAAATAATGGTTTGAAAATGATAACCACAGGGTAGAAAACAAGCAAGGCCTTCAGCCTGTTGTTTGAGCCAAGAAATCCAACACCTGCAAAGATGGGATGAATGTTGTACCTTTCCTAAGACTGCGCTGTAATGTTTATATTCATTAGAAAAAGACTGGATTCAAAAACAGTCATGAAAAATTGCATTTTGGTTGTGTTTTATAAACTTGGATGTACACTGGTAAGAACTGTGGTTCAGGATATGATCAGTTCTCCTTTTCTTGGACGGCTCAGCTTGTTTATGTCGATTACCTGAAAGCATTTACCTGTGGAAAGTGCAGTTCTGCAGTGGTCCCTCCTACCTGGCCTTGTACTGACTTGCTAAGTTCATAGGTCCTACACATGAAGCAGACACCTGAGATCATAGTATGAACTGTGCCACTTTCGATGACAGGCAAAGGTGTATATACACAGGGAAAGGGTGTATGTGTTTATAAAGGTCTATGTGTGTGTGTTTGTATATATACACAGCTTTCCTAATTACCTTTCTCTATCATTGGAAGCCATGAAAATTGCCCTCTTGGTTATCTTCTGTATGCTATTCTATGTTGCATGTATACGCTCTTCTGTGATAAAAACTCATAAACATTAAACCAGTCCAGCAAGAAAAACGCTGGGACAGAACCATTATCTCTGTGGAGCCAGATTTCTCTTCAAAGGGAGTATTACTGTTGTTTTACTCAAAGTACCATTCAGACATACCACCTGCAGGCAGACATTGTACAGTTATAGGTGGCTAACAGTCAAGATAAGGAGTGACCCCATTAAAATTTTGGGATGAAGCAGTCCATACATATCTCAGGATGCAGCCTGTTCTATTAACCCAGCAATTAGTTTTTTCCTTGCATGTGTAAACCAGGCCTTAATGTGAGCAGAGAAAGCATCCCCTGGTATAGATCGGAGTGTGAATTGTTGCATTGTGTGTTCATTGCCTTAGTTTTTCCAGCCACCACAGCCAGAGCAACTGTTATCTAAGGAAGCTGGCTATAGCCATTTAGTTGCTGCCTCTATCCACACACAATCTAGCTTACATGTTCTCATTTCTCTACCCAGTAGCAGGAGTAAAGCAGAACAATGTACGCTTCAAGGTGGTCTCTGCATACCCCGCTATGACCTCCAGTTAATATAGACATATGATGGCGAACCTTGGCACTCCAGCTGTTCTTGAACTTCATTTCCCAGAAGTCCTGATAGGCAGGAGTGCTGTCTTGGGTTTCTGGGAATTGAAATCCAAAACCATCTGGAGTGGCCAAGATTCACCATCACAGATCTAGGCTCTAATGATATGACCTTCACTCTTGACTTTAGCTGTAGCAACTTTTTCCAAGCTGAAGAGCAGCAATTTTGGCAGTGGACAGGGATGCATACATACGCATGAGTGTCCCTGAATGAGCAAACCCCATGGAGTTATGGACAGGGACAGGATATCAATCAAAGGAGAAAAACATGCTTAAAATTGGTGGCGTAATTTTGACTCTTCTTTATGAGCTGCATTGCCAATAGCGTACTGCAGGGGGAGCTGATGAAAAGCCAAGTATGGAAACCTCTTAGAATACAATCTTCTCAATGTGAGGGATTCCCTATTTTTAAACTGTTCTCAGATCAGATATCCCAGCAGAGAATCCCAGATGTATTTCAAACACACACACACACATACACTTAATACACAAAGGAACAACAAATCTGACATGAACCACTGCCTGATGTAGGATCCAGGATGCTAATATGGACTCACCAAGAAAATATATAAATTTGACCCATAAGATCGGCTGCGGGATCATATGAGTCCCAGAACCTATGTGGGATCCTACATGAGCTGCTGTGAATGCATATCCAATGCGGAGACAAGAATATGGTCATAAACCTAAAAGGATTATTCTAAAGCGTAAAGAACGTGATGGGAGATGGAATCGGGTGTTTCTGGCATCTGGGGAAGGTACAGTATGGGCTTAGTACTTCATATAAAGGTGTATGTTCATCCATTGCCTGGCACATGTTCTGGGCTTCCATCTGATGGAGAATTCCACAAGATTCAGCCAAAGAATCCCCAACATCCAAATGCATCTCCCATGTGATGTGGGTTGGGGGTGTTTGTGCAGTTTTCAATGTGGGCTTCAGAAGGACTGAAGTCATTTACTCCTTATCTAGTGATCCAGTGCTTGACACAAGAGTCTACACCACCTCTGTGTTAATACTCAGTGTTAATGGAATTCAGAAAGATGGGCATCTCCCTCTTCCCACCATTCCTCATCCTCCAATAAGTGCTCATGTTTACAGCTACATCTTTCCAAGAGCACAAGTATCAAATGTGTCCCTGAGCTGAATCAAAGCCTGCCTGCCTGCTTATTTTCTTCCTTTCTTTGATTCTCTTTTTTCCCCTTTCCTTCTTTTTTTTTCCTGCTTTCTCTCTCTTCCTTCCTTCCTTGGAGCTCAAGGCAAGCTCCCAGCGCCGTCCTTGATGCCCACCTTCTCTTGCAACTTGTCAACTTCTTCCTTGTGAGCCACCTCAGACTCTTCTTGGATGCGACGCTGAGCTGTCTCCTTCTTGAGGAATTCAATCTCTCTGTGAAAAGGTGAGATAGGGAGGAGGAAAGTGTGAGTCAGAAGTACAGAAATTAGCCAGTGGGTGGAAAAGAGGAAATTGCATTGGCACTCCTTAGAAACATTCAGGCAAACAGGCACTCTTTTGATTCATGTAACTCCCAGATAGCTTAGTCAAGCTCTATGGCAACAGTGGACAGAGACAGTGGACATTAGTTGCTAATCAGAGCTGCCTGCCATGCCATTTCTACACTGCTGTATGAAAGCATTAAGGGTTAGAGAGCTATTGAGCTGAAAAGTAATTTCTTACTTCTGCTGATACTCCTTGATGAGTCGCTTTGCTTTGCTGTACTTTCTCTCCAGAGTCTGGTATTGGGCCTGTGTCTCTTTCAAATGCTCATCCACAGCCTGGCATAAGTTCTGGGCCTCCATCCAGTAGCCCTCCAGCTTCTCCATGCGCTCCTTGTTTTCCTCCACACTTTGTTCTAGCTGGGCTTTCTCAAGGCGCCAGCGGGTTTTCTCCTGTTCGATGGACTGCAACTGAGAAGGAAAAGGAGGAGGGAAAAGGATTCAGTTACACATTTGCAGCACTTGCTAGTTAACTAAATTTGCAAACTCTTTTTTACCGAAAAATATGCCAGTCATTTACACTGAAATAAAATTGTAAAATGGCAGGTAATAACTAAAAACAACCCAAATGAAAACAAAATTCCAAAGAAGAACAGTAGTACAAACAAACAAAGCAAATCAGTCAAAGCAATCACACTTCTATAACGCCCCATAGCGCTTAGTGCACTCTCTGGATGGTTCACAAATTAATTAGCATTTTGCTGGGTATTCATTTTACCAACCTTGGAAGGATGGAAGGCTGAGTCAACCTTGAGTTCTGGTCAGGGTCAAACTCACAAACTTTTGGTTGCAAGACAGTAGTTTAACCACATATGAAAGAGCAATTGCAACAAGAGTGTTCCACAGCATTAAGGTGGTAACTGAGGAGTTATGCTTCCAATGTGAACCAGTTTAGGTTGTAATATGAAGCAGGACTTCCTTGGCATATCGTAAAGGAGATGGAGGCATTCAAGGGATGAGGTTTACCCTGAGAAATCCAAATTACTTACACGTGGCAAAAACACCACGCTTTGGGCCTAGAAACATAATTGGTTGCTAGCTGGGTGGGATGTAATTATACTGACTTACACCTTAGATAATGATTGGGGTTGGACAGTGATCTGTAGCAGTTTTAATTTCTAATCTGGCATGAACAAACATTCTTAAGGATGCACAAGAATAAAATCAAATTAGAAGATGGAAGAAGAAGCTCACTGAACAAAGAATAGTGATAATTTCGTGTCAGCTATTATTTTGGATTGAAAGGATTTTCGCGGAATAAACTCTGCTCAGGGAACGCCTGAATGAGGCTCCTTTCAGGTCCCCAAGAGCTGGGACAGAGAAGGGCGCTCAATCTGTCATGCAATACACAGGTTTCGAACTGCTGACTGCCAGCCTTCCAGCTAACTAGGTGAGCTTCTTAACCACTGAGCCACCTCAGCCCCATACTGAACAAAGAATAAAGAATGATATGGCTGTGGAACCTGACCTTCCCTACATCTACTTGGAGCATTGTTTCCTCAACTTTTGGTTTTTGGATTTCAGTTCCCAGAAGCCTAAGTCAATTCCCCAAAGCACTGATCAGCCAATGTACTGACTTAGATTTCTGGGAATTAAAGTCCAACACCCCCCCCCCCAAAAAAAAAAAAAAAGATTGGGGACCACTGACTTGGAGGATACTGAACAGGCTGAGTGTCTAAATTTAAGACCAGCATGCTCAAGTGGGAACTGTTGGTGGACAACAACACATTGTATGAACGTGGAGAGATACAGACTCTGGCTCATTTGCTGGTCTCCCAAGTACTACCAGAAACATGTACCGATGAAGATTCAAGTGGCTTCATTTTTGCAGTCCAAATTTTGACTGGGACACAAAAGAAGAAGAAATTTTTAATCTTCCTGAGTTGCTCTGTGCAGAGTACAATACCTGAGATTCTAATAACACACATAACATTCTAGGTACAGACACAAGAAGGACCATGCTGGATGAGGCTGAAGGCCTGACTATCCCAACCAGCATTCTGTTCCTAAAGTAGTCAATCAGCTGTCTATGGGAAGCCTGTAAGCAGGACTTATTCCCCACCGGTAGGGTATTGACAGGTATATAGCCTCTAATCCTGGAAGCACCATATAACCATCATGAGAAAAGGCACATCTATACTTATCAATTAATAAGCTACAGACAATGACTAGGTTTCTGTCTTCTGGCAGTACGAAGTCTTGTAGCCCCCAAATTATAAATTACTTATCTGGCCTCCTTTCACCAACATTTTGCCGAGAAAGTGCTGCTCAGAAAGAGTGAGTAAAAGCAAGATCCTCGGAAACACACCTGCTATTTAATCACCAACCCCCAAAGCATTTATATTGTATTTTGCTGTACAGTGGTACCTCGCTTAAAGAGCATAATGCGTTCCACAGGATTGCTCTTTAAGCGAGTTTGCTCTTTAAGCGAAACACCATTGTAAATGACCAATTGTGGGGGGTTCCGCAAACCCCAATTTATTTGTTAAGCGACTTTTTGGTTGGTTTTATTTGTTAAGCTAAACGAACGATCGGAGAAAATTCTGCTCTTTAAGCGAGTTACTCTTTAAGCGAAACGCTCTTTATGCATAATTTTATAATTGTTCTATATATTGTATTGTTGTATATTCTGTAAGCTGCCTAGAGTCGCTTTCGTGAATGAGGCGGCATAGAAATCTAAAAATTAAATTAAATTAAAGCAGAGACTGAAATAAAGGCACAGTTTCCTCACAACTTCTCTCCTTCCCCTTGAACAACCAGCCCCCACAGACCACCTTAGAACTTTGGAAGGCGAGCAAGGAGCTACCAGATAACTGGGCAGAAACACATGATTCTCTACTACCTGGCCAAGAACAACCATGGGTGCCAGGGTAGGAAGATCAAAGGCTAATCTTAGAAAGTGGGGTTTCCCTTTAGATGATAGCCTGTGTGAATGTGGAGAAGAGCAAACAACTGCCCATATGATACAGTGCACATTATGCCCTTCAACGTGCACTGAGGATGACCTTGTGTTGAGAAGAGGAAATGCTGTTGACGTGGCCTGATATTGGGTGGATGTGATCTAGTCCTTTTAATTCCTTTTTGTTTTAGATATGTTCATTTTAGTTTTATATGTTATTATATACTGGTGGTGCCTCTGACACGAATAAAGAAAAGAATTGTAACAAGATTTATTGGAGAGATGTTTTCATCTTTCTTTATTTGTGTCAGACGTACCACCAGAATATCATAACATACAAAGCTAAAATTAACACATCTAAAACAAAATAGAATTGAAAGGGCTAGATGACATCCGTCCAATATCGGGCCACATCACATCAACAGCATTTTCTCTTGCCAACGTAAGGTCCGCCTCTGTGCATGTTGTGGGGCATTGTGTCATATAGGAGATACAGTAGTTTGTTCTTCTCTGCATTTACACAGGCTGTCATCTATAGGGAAAACCCATTTTCTCAGATTAGTCTGTTTAAAGCTTTCCACACTGGCCATGACTGTTCTTGACTAGGTGGTAGAGAGGCATGAGGTTCTGCCCAGTTATCTGGTAGCTCTTTCATAAGTCTAAGGTGGTCTGTGGAGGCTGGTTGTTCGGGGGTGTGTGTAGAAGTTGTGAGGAAGCTGTGCCTTGATTTCAGTCTCTGCTTTGGTGGTTGGACTGCCACTGACATTTTCAGATGCCTCTGAAGAGGGCTACAGTTCATGAAAGATGCTGCAAAATAAATCTTGGACTGTGATGTGCTACAAAACTCTTTGTGAGGAAGGTGTGTATTGTACTTTGCCTCCAGCTTCAAGTGGTGACATAACTTTGCTGTTCCAGCCCAGACTGACTAGAGATCAGAATTCAGCCCTCCAAATTCCCAACTGGATACCAAAATGTAATAATAGCCCAGCTATCAAAAGTCAGTCCAAAGGCAAACATTATATAGCAGTGGTGGCGAACCTATGGCATGCATGCCAGAGGAGGCACTCAGAGCCCTCTCTGTTGACATGTGTACCATCGCCCCAACACAGAGTTTGCCCCCCTCCTCTGCTCAGCATCCCAATGGGAGTATTTCCTCCCTCTCCCCAGCACAGAGTTCACCGTGCCCCTCTGTTTCAGCACTCAGTCTCTAAAAGGTGTGCCATCACAGTTACACAGCATTTCTGAAAAAGTTAGACACAGTTGTTGGCAATTCATAAAAGAAACAAAGGGATTTCGTGACTATTAAATTCCATCTCTGACACCTCCAAGATCATGTTCATTCTTACCTTTCTTTTCAGCTGTTGAATTTCAGCTTCCGTCACTGCATGCTTGATTTGGAGCTAACGGAGAGAAAAACAGAAAGTTTAGCATTTTCTCTTGCTTGGATGAAACCAAGAAAGCCCAATGGTGTATGATTGACTGCACTTCAGAGGTTATGCCATTTATCCTGAGGGATGCTGAATTTCCTTTGATCTCTGCAACCTACTAATGATTCTAACACAGCAATGGACCATACAGATGGCAGGGTGAGAAGGCTATGCTACAAGCTAAGAAACTGTTTGACAGTGAGTTTTTGTTTTGTGAATTTTGCTAGTTTTTATTTTATACATCATTGACTGATGAAGAGAGCAAGAAATCTCAAGCTCAAGGTGTGGCAGGTGTACGTGTACATTTGATGCCAGCTATGTTTCCACGCAATAAGGACATCTAGGAAGCTTGTAGAAAGAAATAATATCACCATCTCTGCATATCTTGCTATTACCACTAGCTCTTTGAAGCTGGACAATATGCAAAGAGATAAAAGTAGTCAGCTTCAAAAGAAAATCCTATAAGCTCTCAACTCAACTTTGACTGATCTTCCAGCCTTCCACATACCAGATGGATGAGCTCCACAAGAACAATCCAGGAAATATTCTCCTTTTTTTCACAATTTGTTAATGCAAAATTGGAGCATGGCCCCTTCCCCTGTCACTCAAGGTCTATTTCTAAAACAGGCATTGGGATCATGTAGTTTCTCAATGCCATTTTTTCACCTGTGATTCTCTCCTGTATCTCCCCAGATTGCTTCTCAAATTTTTAGAGAAAGAAGGCTCCAGGAGGGACAATCTCCTTTTAAACAAGCTACAGCCCTCTTCCCATTCTTGTTTTTTTTTAAATGGCATGTTGGCCATCTTTGCACAGAATCCTAGTACTGTAGAGTTTGATGGACCTTATGGTGTGCGGTTGTCCACGGGGTCGCAAAGGGTAGGAATCAACTATGTGACTGAACAACAACAATGCCCATCTACTCTTTGCTGGTGCAAGAAATCAATAGCTAAAACATTCCCTATATATAATGGTAATCTAATCTCTTGTTTAAAAATTGCTACTGAAGAGAAGTCACCACTTTCTGAGACAGAGAACTGCTATATCGCAGCCCTGGTGGCGCAGTGGTTAAGTTGCTGTACTGCAGCCAAAAACTACTGACATTATGAGTTGGATCCTGATTTGGGTGTGTGTGTGTCAAGGTCAACTCAGCCTTCCATCCTTCTAAGGTCAGTAAAATGAATACCCTTAAGCACTACGGGGTGGTATATAAGTGTAATTGACATTGCTACTCAGGTTTTTTCCCAACTGAGTTTGTTGAGTTTGAGTCTCCTTCAATAGGGTGTTTTAAAACAAGGTTGGATGGTTATCAGAAATGCTTCAACTCTGGCTGGATCACCCAATTTCATTTCTTTACATTTGGTGCAGCTCCAGGTAGGGTCATAAGGTGTGAACTTTGCCCACGGACCCATGTAGTTTGATCAGCCATGCTCTAAAGCAGGGGTGCCCAAACTACGGCCCATGGGACAGATCCTGCCCCTGATGCCATTCCATCAGGCCCATGGCACCCTCGCCGCTCCCGGAAGTGGACGGGAAACACACTCGCTAATGCGCATGAGCATCCGGAACCACTCCTGGAAGTGGATGGGGATACCCCTGTACATGCACAAACATGTCCCCACCACATTTGCATGGGCAAATGTACCCATGCCACTTCCAAGTAGTGGATGCGTTTGCACATGAGCATCCCCATCCACTTCCAGAAGTGGTTCTGGAAGTGCATGCGCAAACGAGTCTGCTTCTGGGGGCGTGGTCAGATCCCTGGCACAAAAAAATTGGGCACGCCTGCTCTAAAGGTTTGTTTAGTGCTGTAGGTACATTAACTTCACCCTCCTCACACCCATTCTTCTTCAAAATGTAGCCCACAATGTCAGTAAACCAACACTGAGCTGACTTGATTCTGGCTGCTTCAATGAAAACGTGCTGACACACTTTCCAGGGTCAACTAGAGGCTGCCTGGCACATTACAGCAAAAGCAGTGACACATTAAACATTCAGGGCTCTCCCGCCTGTCATGGGCACATCTGTCTCTCTTGTGTTTACTGCATCTTACACACTGCTGGAAGCCAAGATCAAATGCAATCCCTTGCAGCACATTTCCATAGTAGAGAGAAATACTGGGCAATCATCTCACATTATAGGGCAGAAGCAAGGATACCGAGCAGATGTTCAACATTTTTTCAATTTCAGCAATTATGTGTGAAGCAGGCTTTGCAGAAATGTGGGGGCTATTAATGTCATACAATAATAATCCAGGTATCGCTGACTCTGTATGTTGTTGTTCAGTTGGACAATCGAGCCCGAACCGTTCAGAGCGAATTAAAGCAAAATTCAGGCATAGAATGAAGAAAGTAGGGGAAACCATTAAGTCATTCAAGTATGACCTAGATCAGGGTGGGCAACCTTTTCCTTTCAAAAGGCTGCATTAATTTAGCTGCAATCAAATATTGCCATATTGGAAGGCCACATTAATTTAACTGCAATCACATAACCCGCATGCAAGAACCTTCAATTAGATATACGGTACTTAAAAATATACATTATTTTGTAAACAAATCTAACTACTAAGTAGTTAATAATTTCAAAAAATGAACGCTATTTGTTAATTTTAAAGTAGCTATAATAAAATAAAAATATAAAAGACAAACAAAAAAAATTAATAAAAATAAACCGAGTTGTTCTGGAAATTCTGGATTCAGTCAAAAGGCCACACATAAAGACATAGAAGGCCACAGATTCCCCACCCCTGACTGATCATTGACTGTGTAGCAGAGCAAAAAAAGTCTCAAACAGTTCAAACATTTCATTCTATTCTTGGACAAATGAAGGGCCATTTGTTTGCCACTAGGAGGCAGCAGGGTCACGCTATGTGAGCCAGGAAAGCCAGCTGAACTCAACATACAAGGAAGCACTGAGGTGGGGTGGATGGATTTGGTGCATCTTCACACAAATCCAAGGTTCTTCTTAGGGGTGCACAGAAAGAGCCTCTTCAAAGATTGTGGTATACATATTGGGCATAACCTGGCAATGGCAACCTTTTGTTGTTGGCTAATCTTTCTCAAACTAGGTCAGGCAAAAGGAATGGCATAATGAACACACCAAAGGGCGCTTTCATTTTGGCAGCTTCACATCTAGCCTAGACACGGAGGAAGGAAGTGGTTCAGCAAAGTATTTTAATTCAGCTGGGGCTCATATAGTCAAAACTCTAGGATTTTTAGATGAACAATATCTACCTCCTTACAAATTCTTTGAGCTTACCTACAATCTAGAACACTATATTGTTATCTTCCACCCCAGCTGGAATCTATAGTCTTGAAGGCATGGCTAGAAGAACTGTCACAATTTCCAAATTTAGAATCATACTATTGGCTAAGCCCTTGTTTTTTCTTTGACGAACCTTCTCCCACTCCTTTTCCCCATCTGAACTTTCTTATCCTCTGAAAACCTATCAACTCTCTCCTTTGTTCATTTTAAATTTTCACAAGTCTTATTCTCTGCTCTCCATAAACTTTGTCCTAACTGTTGTCACAGGAGTGGAATGGAAGATAGATTTCAAATCCTGAGAAGAAAAAAGTTTCCTTTCCGTCAAATAAAAAAAGAAAGAAACTGCAGGTACTTCTGGCCAGACAGATTTGGTGTCTAGAGATAGGGTCTCAAAAAAAAAAAAATGACAAAGATCCATGATTCATTTTCCTGACTCTTTAAATCAGTGGTGCCCAAACTAGGGGCCGGGGGCGGCCCGCGACGCCAATTCATCCGGCCCACAAAGCCCTTGTTGCTCCTGGAAATGGAAGTAAAACGCACCCGTACTTCTGCTTCCAGGAGCGACGAGGGCTTTGTGGGCGGATGAATTGGCGTTGGGGGCCACACCCGGCCCCCGGGCCTTAGTGACCGGCTTCCTGAACCACATGATCGACCCACGGCCCAAAAGGTTTGAGCACCCCTGCTTTAAATGTTAGGAAATAGTCGTGCATTTCTGACCACACCTGCTGCAGAGATGATTTTAAAAAATTATTTCCTGCAATGCTGTTTTCTTTGTGGAATATTTTGCTCTATTCACATCCCTCCCAATCTCTCTTCTCTTTTGCATAGTATGTTTCAGATTATCAAACCAAAAGGACAGAGACTGCTTAACTAGTGATTCTTTTTTGTTGCTCTGTTGGTCTTTTGTTATTGTTACAAATCAATGAATAAATCTGCAATGAACATTAGGGAAAATACATATGCACATCCTCCATTAAGTTTCCTTAATGAAAGATCTGTATCAGGGTGATTTTTAAATAGAAAACGGCACGTTAGGAAAGAATTCACTCCATGTCCTTGCTAATGCTGCTGCCCTAATTTGGAAAGAGCCCCATCAACACTTGTGTTACCTACAATTTAAAAAGACGATGTTGGAGAAGAAGTGTTTGATAATGAACCCCTAATATCTCATCTAGGTAGGTCTGGGAGAAGAATCCACACATTGAGCTCTAATAACAGTTTTCTTATTATTTTATTGTTGTTCAGTTGCGTAGGCAAGTCTGACCCTTTGCGACCCCACGGACCACAGCACGCCAAGGTCCTTCGTCATCCCGACCCTCCGGAGTCTGCTCAGATCTATGCCCACTGTCTAACCATCACAACCTCTGCTGCCCCCTTCTCCTTTTGCTTTTGATCTTTGCTAGCATCAGGGCCTTTTCCAGCAAGTCCTCTCTTCTCATTTGGTGGCGAAAGTACTTGAGCTTCAGTATCTGTCCTTCCAAGGAGCAGTCAGGGTTGATTTCCTTTAGAATTGACTGATTTGATTTCCTGGCAGTCCAGGAGACATATTATTGGGGCTATCATTTGATTCCAAAGAAAAATGTTAACAAATCAGTTTTTTTGTGAAAGAAAACAATGAATATGCATGGCCAGCGTGATAATAGGGGCATTCAGCTAGTATTCTGCACAACATGTGGTATGGTCTAGGGCAGGGGATGGCAACCTATGGCCTGTGGGCCAAATGTGGCCCATAACACCAAATCATCCAGCCCCCACCCTCGCTCCAACTGCTGCCGGTGGAAACGGATGTGTTTATGGTGGCTGCATACATGTTTATGACAGCCATAAATGCACTTATGGAAGTGTTTACAGTGAGGGGATCACCAGTCTGGCCCCCTCAGCTATCTGAGGGAACGTGACCTGGTCCCCAACTTAAAAAGGTTGCCAACCCCTGGTCTAGGGCAAGCTATTTCCCTGTGATTACACAACATTTGAGAAATAGTGCTCCAGCCCAATCCTGATCTATCCCCAGCGGTAGGGCTACACAACTTCAGGGCAGAGCTAAAGCAATTCTTGCACAAATGGAAAGGTTGCTTTAAAAAGGATATAGCTCCTAACAAAGTGACCCTTTCTGGCCTGATCAGACTGCACCATGACTATTACTACACTTGACTCTTTAACAGCATGGATTTAACTCCACAGTTCTGTTTTATAGGCAGATTATTTTGGGGGGGGGGGAGATTTCTCCTTACTCTGGCAGCTAATGGGGAGCTCTGAGATCTTTAACAGGCTACTAGGCATAGCTGCTGAGGCAGCTGGGCTCTGCTGGCACAACTATCTTGGTGGTGGAAGGCAAAAGTGCAGGCAGCAGGACCCAGACATGGTGCAACCAACCAGAGATGAAGGGGGGGGGAGGGGGAGCCATAGATAGGTATACAGGTCAATCCAGAACAAAGTGGGTATTTGTGTATGTAGGTGTTACCCAACAATGGATAAAGCAACTTTCCCTCCCAGCCTTTTACCATCTGCCTGTCCTATTTTCTTCTTGTCCATTGGACTTCTATTGGAGGGACAAATCACCTTCTTGTCACTTGTGCACACTTAGCACTTGCAGAAAGCTTTTGAAATTATACTGAATTTTGCAAGTTTTCCATCTCTGTTTTGAGATTTTACTCACTTCCTTAAATTTATGCACCAACTTTTCAGGATCCATCTCCACTGGAGACAGCATGTCTTCATTTTCAGCCAACTCAAAGACTTCAATGGCCATCTCATTGCTGGGGAACATAGGACTCATCTCCTCATCTTCATCTGTAGCATATTCACCTGTCTGAAAAATACAAAAGAAGCAGCTTTAATATTTTGACACCAGCACTAACAATATACTAGATGATGAGCAGAATTAAGAATAGGTTCTTATAGCAGCTTGAGATAAAGGGATGTTTTTGCTTTCTTAGAATGATACTAAAAAGTAGCTTACAGGAAAAATAGCCAAGTTAATTCCACATCTGGGACATGTGCTTCTTTAACCTGCATTTCTTTAATCTTTTCAAATTTTGCCCAAGTTATATGGATTTCAGTATTATATTTCCCAAAGGAAATATAATACCTGCAACTATAAATGCAGGAGGTCTCAGGGTTAATCTTCAGCCCCTACAGGTTGGGCTAGGAAAGGATCCTGTCTGAAGTTGTTGACAGTTGCTGCCATTCACAATGGATAAATGTCTGGCACAGTTTAAGGCAGCTTACTGTGTTCTTGTCTTTAGCATCAATATTGACCTTGTATTCAGTATTCCTATGTAAGGAACAACAGTGTCAGTGAGGCTGGTTGTTTACTAGCCTCTAGCCATGGTCAACTTGATGCTCTAAGAAGCTCAAAAAGAGATCATGCCACTCCCTATAGTGCAGTATTGGTAAACCTTTTAGACATTGAGTGCTGAAACAGAGGAACAGGGTGAACTCTGTGCTGGGAGGAGGGAGGAATCACTCCCATTGGGCTGCTGGGCAGAGGGGTGGGGCAAGCTCTGTACTGGGGAAAGGAGGAAGCGTTCCCATTGGGCTGCTGGGCAGAGGGGCGGGGTGAACTCTGTGCTGAGGGGAGGAAGGAAGTGCTCTCATTGGGCTGTTGGGCAGAGCAAACTCTGTGCTGGAGTGACAGCATGCATGCCAACACAGAGGGTTCTGAGTACCCCCTCTGTTATGCATGCCATAGGTTCACCACCACTGCTGTAGTGTCTCCTGAGCAGGTAGTGTATTGCTAAGTAGATAGGTTCCATTCTTAGCTCTCATGGTTTACTAGTCAATTACTGTATAGACTTGCATTAGCATTTTACCATGGGTAGAAATGATGCTTCAATCACATGAAGTGCTTCATTTTCCTTAACCAGACATTTTACATAGTCAGCCTCACTCTAATCCTATTTCTACAAAAGACAATTTATACTGTAGTGTTGAAGTTTGTAATGGTGGGAAAGGTGATGGTGCCAAGTTGATATGTTTTTGCATGAAGTTTCCCAAATTCTGTCTGTTGCATGTACCTTCAGTAGTAGAATGTTCATAGGAGTTCACTTTCGTAAACTGATGTGAAAGATCAGTTTGGCTGAGGGAAAGAATACTGGCACTGAATACTGTTCAAAGCCTTTTCTGCAGTAAAAATTACAACAGAAATAATAAAAATAAAGTTCAGCTGAGTTGTGACCTGACACTTGACAATAAAGTGAAGCTGGCCCTTGAAGATGTGAGGATGATATCCACACACTGCACATACTTCTTTCCAAGTTTAGTTTCTAACAGAACAACAGGACAGCAGGCCTGAGAATAGAAGTGGGAGAAGGAGCCAAAGGGTCCTGCTGGCAACTGATCTTGGACATACTGTGCAGAGAGCGATAGAAGGAAAATGTTTCATCAAACAAGCTGGAAAGAGGAGAGCACACAGGCAGAAGGCAAGAGGAGGAACGGGTGGGAATACGGTGGTTTGAATGAGGAGTAATGTAACAGGAAATGTAAGAGAAGACTGCAGGTGGAGAGTTGAAAAGTAGGCAACTTATGAGAACTGGAGAATTATAGTAATTACACTTATATCTTACCCCTTGTAACAATGAGGATTTAAGTTTGGCCAATGACAAAGCTAAGAAGGTGGCTTCATTACAGCAGTTTAAAGTCTGACCTGGACATGAAAGGAACAGACCACCTCGAATGCTCAGTGCACTTTCTGGGCAGTCCACAAGGTAATTAGCATTTTGCACGCAACATGCTGAAAACTCATTTTACCAACCACAGAAGAATGAAAGGCTGAGTCAACCTTGATCTTCATCAGGATCAAACTCACAACATCAGCAGTTTTTTCTGCTGTAGTACAGTAGTTTAATTACTGCACCACGAGAACTAGGGACTATGTTAAGAATCAGAATGTAGGAAAACATGGGATATCTTTATAGTATATGGGGCCTAGCCAGTATCCCATTTGATGCATTTTAACCTAATTCATTCTTCTTCTTGTGCTGTATCTGATTCCGAATATTGGCAATCATCATGGCAATCAGCCACGAAGACTGTCCTATGAATATAATGCAGTAGCCTTTCATCTGCTTTCCACATCACAGCATGATATCTGTACCAGTGATCCAGCTCTGCGATGTCACTTTCTGGTCCTGAGCCCTTTTGGAACGCAAAGCCCTCCTAAGCCCCAGGCCAGTATTGATGAAGCTGCTGCCCTCCATCAAGATGGATTCAAGTCGGATTTAATCCACTTGGGGACCATCACCCTTCCCTGTGGACTTCGCCAAAGCTGCTAGTCCTCAGTGTTGTCAGGTTAGTTGAGTCGCTGGCAGTATGGTCTACTCCAGTGTTTCTCAAATGCTGGTTTTTGGACTTCAATTCCCAGAAGCCTAAGTCATTTCCCCAAAACACTGATCAGCCAATGTACTGACTTAGGCTTCTGGGAATTGAAGTCCACTAGTGGACTGTGTACCCCTTGTTGGGAACCACTGGTCTACTCTGTTACCATAGCAGGATAATCTGGCCAGACTTGCATATAATTCATATCCTATCACAAAATGTAACCATTGTAGTCAATACCTCTCTTTTAATTCAAGTATCCCAAAAAATCAACAGGGAAGAAACTTGGGCGATGTCCCTGTCTCCTTCTTACTACAGTCAACAGGATATCAATTCCACTTACTTCTTCATCCTCCTCTGTGTATTGGGTATACCGCTGTTCCATCATTTCCCGCTGCCATCGCTCCTGCTCCAGAGTCTGCTGAATAAGCTGTGCCACTTCACTCTGCTCTCCTGGCTTCTCTCTGCCAATGAGGAACCTAAGGAAAAGGAAAGGAGGTAGGAAGACAATAAGAACAGGAAACCCCAAGTTGTGGAATAACACAGCAGAGGTTTTGTTGCCAAGACTCTCTTTATATTAGGAGTTCTCAACCTTTTAAAGTCAGGGGCTGGGTCACGTTTCCTCAGATCGCTTCAGGAGCTGGATGGCCATTTTGCCCTTCCTCCACCATATGGGCACTTTCTGGTGTGGTGGTGGGCCAAATGAAATGGTGTCATGGGCCACATCCAGCCCACGGGGCGCAGATTGAGAATCCCTGCTTTATATGGTGTCCTAAAACAGTGCTAGTAAAGCCAGTTCTGAGTAATGAATAAATGTGTACAGATCTGCTTAGAATAATAAAATAATGGAGTTGAAAGACCATCATATCCAAGCCACTGCTCATTGCAGGAATCCAAATCAAAGTATATCTGACAGATGGTCTGATTTTCTCTTGAATGCCTTCAGAGTTGAAGTATTCATCACCTTCAAAGGTAATTGGTCCCATTGTCATACAGCTCTAACAGGATCTTTTGTGTGTGATAAAATTTGCTTCCTGTAACTTCAGCTCATAATAAATGTCCCGTACCCTGAACTGATTGGAAACAGAACCTGCCCCTCCCATGTAGCAATCTTTCAAGTACAGTATTTGAAAAATGCTATTGCATCTCCCCTCATTAATTTATTCTCAAAGCTAAAAATGCTGTCATCACCCACATTTTTCTTGTTGAAATTATTTGTTGTTGGGCCTTTAGAATTTCCCTTTTAAGATATGTTCTAACCTCTTTTGTTTTTACTCCTGTCATGGGTTCTTACTTATAGTTTAGAGTTTATTTAAAACTGGCTTTCCTAAAATCCAGCATATATATATACAGCTGTTTTCTACTTTTGTTTATTTTGGCTTACTTTTCTTTAATTAGCTGCGAAGAAGGAAAAATTATCAATGAGGATGAAAGCGTCCAGTTAAGTGAAACCCAATGATTGGTTACATAGGGTTAAAAAACTGTGATGCCAGGATCTAAGACTAGATATTCTGCATTTTAACAAGAGGTACAAGACCTTGTAAGGATACACTTGTTAATTGTTATATATGTTATATATGTTTTATGTAATATAAATGAGGATGATTAAATAATGCAGATCTTATAACAAGTAGTTACAGTAGTGTCTGTTTGTTTTCCTTTTTATATTTTAAGTGTGTATTTTTCTATGTTTTGAAAATTAATATATATACCGGTATATATATAAATAAGACCTTGTAATTTGGTTAGGACAATGATACTAGCAAGTCTGGGCAGGTTATCCCACTGTGGTAATAGAGCTGATCATAATGCCAGCAACCAACGCCGAGCATCAGGCAGCATTTACTAACCTGACAACCCTGAGGACTAGTGGCCTTGGCGAAGTCCACAGGGAAGAGTGAGGATCCCCAAGTAGATTAAATTCCACTTGAATCCATTTTGATGGAGGGGAGCAGCTTCATCAATACTGGCCTGGGGCTGAGGAGGACTTTGCCTGCCAAAAGAGCTCAGGACCAGTGACTCGCAAAGCTGGAACAGTGGTATGGTTGTCACGCTGCAATGTGGAAGGCAGATAAAAGGCCATGGCATTTTATGACCAGGACAATCTTCATGGCTGATCGCCATGATGGTAACCAATATTCAGAATCGGATATGGCACAACTATAAGAAGAACGATACTAGATGGTGCTTTCCTTATCTAAGTTCCTCCTACTAAGCTTAAATTTAGTTAGGACTGCTGGAGGAACATATAGATTTCCAGCAGAAAGAGTAGTGTACAATTTTTCATTATAATTTTGTTCTGGCAAATGGTGCAAAGGGATTAAACCTTCTTGTTCCAAACCTCTTGCTATTCTAGAGACAGATTTTACATGTAGTATCTGTTCACACTTCAAAATTTCACAAGGCATTGCTAATGTATTCTGACCAGAAAAACGATGGTTGTTCAAATGAATGAACCAGCACCAAAGAGATCTTTGATATGTTCCAGAAACAGAGAAGCAAAAAGCAAGAAACCTAGTTTTAATTTTAACAGCAAATCTCAGGAAATTATGAGAATATGAGTGCCTCTGAGTATGAACAAAATGAATTCTCTTCATACCTGTGTAACCACATCAAGTAGTCCATGTATCTGTGACTAAGGACAAAGCTTCCAGATTATAGGATGCGAGTGGCCCTATTTTGTCATTCTGATTCATGTATACAAGTCATATAAAGAGAGGATATTTCTAGCCAAAGATCTTTGTCACCTTCCTCTGTATGAAACCTTAAGACAGGGGTTCTCAAACTATGGCCCGTGGGCCATATCTGGCCCATGTTGCCAAATCAACCAGCCCACACCCTTGCTCCAGCCACCGCCACTGCCGGAATTGGCCGCTGGAATTGGCCGCGGACTCATTTATGGCTGCTGTAAATGCATTTATAACAGCCATGAATGAGTATGTGGATGAGTCTGCTAGAGGAGGAGGAGGCTGGACCACCAGTCCGGCCCACCAACTGTCTGTGACCTGGCCCCCGAGTTCAAAAGGTTAAGAATCCCTGCCTTAAGATATCCAAAGGAGGAAACCTGTGCTTGTCACAGAGTCAGAATTCTAGAAAATTGAGATCTCAGCTCATGTAGAAAGTGTCCACAGATATTAGAAGATTTCAGCTCCAGATTACCCTCCACATGTAAGAAAGGAATAAAACTTGAGATAGACTGCGGGGGTAGAATGCTCCCCTGTTCATATAGGGAATAAGAATGGCTGAATAGGACTGCTATCTCACTAATGTACCACCAGTTTATGACTTCAGAGATCAACGATACAGCACGGATGCATGCACTTTGTGAGTCCTGAACTCCTATATCCCAGTGTTCACTTGAGCTGATAAAGTTGTGATTAAAATGGGTCAAAGCACCGGTTCAATTGATTATCAAAACATTTAATTGGTTAACAGAGCCGTTCTATCTTTGAAGTCAGAGTGGTTGCTGTGGAGCATGGAGGAAAACTAGTTGCCTAGCAACCCATTCTCACTGATGAGGTTCCTGTCGCTTGGGAACAGAGCAGCACTCAAATCTGAGAGAAAGGGGTTCAGTTCTAGGTTGGGCCCCTCATTTATTTTATAGGATTTCCTATTGTATGAACGTGTGTATATATCTGATATTCTCTGTGTGTGTTTGCATGTGCGCATGTGCATATGGGGGTGGAAATTGAGATTTTCCTGCTCACAAGCCGTTTTTCAAACAGCCCATTCTTTTAAAATCACTACTACAACCATCCTGGAACAGTGCCAGACCTCTAATTCTTAAGGCTGCCAGGAAAAGGCAGGCCAACCGCCTCTGGTGAGACTTAAAAAAAATATAAAGGCCACAGAAGCAACTGTACAGAATATAAAGGACAAAACAGAATCACAGCTGACAGGAAAACCCAGCCAGCCCAGCGCTCTGTGGCTATAGCTACCGTATATTCCAAAAATCTCTCACTCGTTCCTTAAGTAGCAAATAAAACAGCCATGATATGGATCAATTGTTCCCGTGATGCATTGGAAATCATTCGGAAATCATGGGCAACGCTCCCCAGTTTCTGCAGATCTGTCCGAATGTGGCAGGATCCGATCGGCAAACTGCTGCTGTGTATTTCACAGGAAACAGAATGCCTACTCATAGCCTATTCTCTCTCACTCATTCAAAAATTAAAAATAAACTCCAACCCCAATCCCTCACCCCTGCACCCGGTTATCCAGTTTCAGTCCGGAAGCCCTGTGTTTTGGCTATCAGCTGTGGAAATAAAAATGAATAACTGCATTCCTATAACAGTGTATAAATGGAAATACAGTAATGCACTGTTTTCTACAAATCACTTCTATACAAATCACTTTTCAATGAAAGAAAGACTTTAATTTTGCTTTTGGTTCCTAGAAAAAAAAGGGGGAGGGATGAATGAACAAAGTTCAACATGTAAAGTTTTTTTTACTTCTTTCCTTCCTTCCATGACTATCTGTCTGACACAAGACACATAAAAGGCCCAGAAGTCATGCCAGAGAAAAAGCTGTGAATAATATGCCGTTATTGTCTGGTTTCCTTGACTTCCCTCCCCCACTTTTTTTTTAGTATCATTGAAGTGTCTGTTTTATGCACTTTTAACATTAATAACATTAATACCCATGGATCTCTCCATGGAATATTCCATTAACCACAACTAAGATCTGGACATATTCCTAATTGAACAATTACTATTGGAGCCCCTTGGCTTTCCTATGATGTAATTAATTCCCTAAAGCAGTTCCTTTCTGCATCTGCTCAAACAGAAAAAGTCAAACCACAGCTGGCAGCTGCCATCTTGCTTAGATACTAATTTTACAGGATAACATAGATTTTTCTTGACGTTATACCAGGACTCCCTCTGAAGCAAAACTTGTGTTAACAGATAGACAGACAACATATAGGCTGGTTCCATGACACAGCAGAGGTCCACACCGTTCCCCTACCGGACTCTACCCTTGGTATTCCTCAGCACGGAGGCCGCAAAGCTTTGCGTCACACCCACCAAACTGGTGCCATCCACCTCGACAATAAGGTCATTCACCTGGATCCTAAGGAAGGAGGGGAAAGGGAGAAGAAAATTAGCATTTGATTTAGCAGCCAGTTACCTAACAGGTAGCACAAAACCAACGGACCAGACCCTTCTATATGAGGAGAGGCAATTCTAGATAATTTCTGTAGCATTGTGCTGTCCCATCTGGTTCAGATCCTGAGATCAATTGCCCAGATCCAAAACTCATTGGGTCCTCTAGAAGCACACACACCCATGAGAAAAAAGTAGGGAAAAAATAAAACCATATGCTGCTAGATGCCGATTTCCCACTTGTGGATTTAAATTAGCGAAGTTTTGTAACCTGTTCTATTAAAAACTTATCACTTCAGCTATCTACAGGTGAAAAAGATGGCCTCCCCCCCCCCTCAATTCATCCATCATCCATCCTGCAGCCCTAGAAAGCCAAGTGCAGTCTGAGGTCTTTGTCTCCCTATCATCTACACCAGGGGTGCCCAAACTATGGCCTGTGGGCCGGATCTGGCCTGCAACACCAATTAATCTGGCCCACACCACCCTTACTGCTCCTGGAAGCGGAAGTAAAACACATTTACAACAGCCATGGGTCATTTATGGTGCATTATGCTCATGCACGGGTGTATTCTGCGCACACGCATGCACATTTTACTTCCACTTCTGGGTGGGAGGAACCATGTGACCAGCACGCTTGACCACATGACCAGCCCATGGCCCGAAAGGTTTTTAGCACCCCTCTTCTAATACTAACTCCATGCTAAACTTGTGTGCTTTTAAAAAAATCTCAGTTACGGTAGCCATAGTCTCATTTTTTGGAGAAATCAAGAATGAAATGCTATTTGTAATCTATCTGTAACACTACAACTATTTTTATCTATCTTTTGCATAGCACTTACAACAATACACGGGACTTTGTACTTCCTCATTTGTTTCCAAGTAATTGGGGTTGAAAGACAGTAGCTTCTCTTGCCCAAGGCTATGCAGTGAGTTTTGTGGCTATCCAGGGACTTGAACTTTCATCTTTTAATCCAAAACCAGCCCTTCATCTACTACATAGGGAATTGACTCTCCATGTGAGTTGGAGACACTGGAACAAATGCACTGTGCTTGTATTCACACTGATATAGGCCACAGTGAAAAGGCTAGAGTGCCACAGGGTTAAGTTTTGATGTACTGTGAGGAAAAAAAAATGCAGTTTAAGAGTAGTGAAGAAGTCAAGCCCGCAGGACTTAATGACAACTTCCTTCCTGAAACAGAAGGCTTTTCCCTCTAAGATGAAAGAAAAACAAATGAACTGATAGAAAATAAAGTCTAGGCATAAACAGTCTTACAAGAGAGTAGGAGACAACAGTATGGTGCTTGGCAACCCACTGAAAATATTATTTTTTGGTGCTATTTGGAATATGATGTTTGTAAGAGAGTAAAGAGCGAGAGACACACACACAGAGGAAGAGCCTACCAGCTTCCCCAATAAAGGCCCCTGTTTATATTTTGCTTGTGCCCCAGTACTGGGCAGGAAGCCATGATGGTTACCATGACAGCAAGCAGCAACCCTGCTGGCACGGTTGTTTCTTTACCCTCCCCTTTTGGTGAATTACAAATCTGTGAAAATACACAGAAAGCATAAAAAAATGTCCAGCATTTCACAAAGAGACAGTGGTTACTTATTTAATTAAATGTATTGATTTTGCTAAAATATTCTTACCCCACCTTTCTTTTACAAAAAAAAGGACCCAAGACGGCTTACATCAATTAAAAAAAGGTATAAAACCTAAAACAATTATTGCAATATTAAGAAAGAATTAAACAAATATTATACACTGGCTCAAGTGGTTAAGATGCTGACTGGGAGGCGGAAGGTGAGCAGTTCAGAACTCGAATATTGCATGATGGGATGAACCCCCGTCTCTGTCCCAGTTCCTGCCAACCTAGCAGTTTGAAAGCAAGAAATTGAAAGTAGATAAATAGGTACCACTTCGGTGGGAAGGTAAACGGTGTTCCGTGCACTTCAGTGTCTAGGCATGCCTGCCACATGTGCCTGCAGACACGCTGGCTCTTTGGCTATAAACAGAGATGAGCACTGTACGTGCATGCATGCGCGTGTGCGCACACACACACACACACATCTCTCTCTGACTTATGGCAATGCTATGAATGAGTGACCTCCAAAATGTGTTGTCATTAACAGCCTTGCTCAGCACTAGCAAATGGGAGGACACAATTTAAAAGCTGTCTTCATTATTGATTTATCAGTGAAAATCTGTGTAAAGTGACCAATTTGTCCTTTGTTTAAAACAATCTGAGAGGGCAGGCCTATGATTGATGATACTTTGTATATGGCATCAAAACCTATATTTCAATTTTAAAAATGCTGGAACCTGAAATTTTGCTTCCTATGTGAACATGAAAATAAAGGAATGGTGAAATCTTTTATCTATTCTTTTTATATGCTACTTCACTGCAAAATGTGATGGTGGATATGGGCAGGAAGATCTGAATTCATGGGTAGATCCCTGAGTCTTCTGCAGAGAAAAATCTCCCACATCCAACTGTTTAACATGGGTATGGGCATGTCTGTGGGCAAAGTGCAGATCATGGGCCACAAAGGGCAGACACTCCCTGGACACTGTTGACTCAAGGATATCAGAGAGCTAATACATTTTAAAAACATACACACACACAACACAAAGAAGGTCTCTAGGAACAGTGACTTCCCTGTTAGGCTCCCCAAGGAAAAATAAGGACCAGAAGTGCCCACCTATGCATTTATTGTTTATGATTTCCTGCAAAGAACAAGACTGTTTTGGGTTAACTATGGGCCTGGTATGGCCTATGGAGGAGTCTTCTGGCTTAAATTTGACTCCTAGTTTAATTAAATAGCAGCAATGAAATGACTCCTAATTCCATCCTTTCCTATATTGTACTACTGAAATGGTGAAATCTTGAGTCAAAAGGCAAAAAAAAAAATGTTTCTCAGAGTTGTACTAAAAAACAAAGTGAATCCCATATGTCTGAATTCTTCAACATCTGTCTCAGAGCAGAATGATATCCAACAACATTTTATTGTATCAACCAGAATTTGCAATATGCAACTACTTATTTGAAAAATTGAAGGAAAAAAAATAAAGAACTATTTTGTAGTGTTTCTGAGAAAGCATTCAAATCTTTTATAGTGTTTCTGTGAAAGCATTCAATCTTAAACTTTCGTCAGCTTCCAGGAGGAGAAATTTCCAGAGCTGCAGAGGAACCACTAAGAATATGTCTCATAACAACTACCAAGAGCACATCTATACAGGACTGCCCTGTCTGAATAAAAAGCGTTGTCGGGAGGGAAGCCTTGGTCTGTGGCGGAATACAAAGAACATGGTGTCCTTTCAGTTCCAAAGTTTATTTATTTATTTATTTACTGTATTTTTATTGCTGCCTCGCTCGCTGAAGTGACTCCAGCAGCTCACAACAGTATCAAAAGTTCAAAATACAAAACTTTAAAAACCATTAAAACCAGATTAAAACACCCTCCCATAAAATTGAAAAACCCGTACGGCCTTATATAAACCAGCTGGGGGGTGGGGGCTTATATAAGCCAACAGTGCCCCACACCCGCTGCGTTAACCAGGTTTAAGGCGCTTTCTGAAGGCCAGCAGCTTTGCCTGGGTGCACAACTCGGCCAGCAAGAGGTTCCACAAGGCCGGAGCAGATATGGAGAAAGCCCTCCTTCTAGTGCCAGAGAGGCTCATCAGATGGAACCACTAGGGAACCCCTTCGGTCTGATCTTGTAGGATAGGCAGCTGAAAGTTGCACTTCCATTACTATGAAGTACACTGTTGCGTTTCAATTAAAGTACTATAAAATTCTAAACCTGTTGGTATACAGAGTCATTGCTATACATGTTTAACTTCAAGGACAGCCCCACACAGAGAGAATTACAGTTTTCATTGATTATGGCAAGCCAGCTGTTCAAGATCCGAGTGCTGCACAACAGAGTGAGCTCCCATTTCTGTCCCAGCTCCTGCCAACCTAGCAGTTCAAAAGCAAAACATTGCAAGTAGATAAATAGGTACCACTTTGGTGAGAAAGGTAACAGCGCGCAATGTGCTCTGGCATCTAGTCATGCCCACCTCATGACCATGGAAATGTCTGCAAATGAAGATAGCACTGGCTCTTTGGCTGTAAATGGAGATGAGCACTGTTACCATAGAGTCGAATACGACTAGCTTTCGAGCAAGGGTGACCTTTGCCTTTACCTATAATGCTTTCTATATAGGGCTGCCCTTGAAGACAGCACAAAAACTTCACTAGGTATAGAATGTGACTGCTCTGTTGGTTTGGAGGAGGGGGTGTGGTAGTTTGGACTTATTTCCCTAGTTCTTTTTTTTTTTTTTTTTCTATTTTTTTTTATTAATTTTTATAATTTTTACACAATACAAAAAATTGACACTACAACAACACAAAAGAAACACTACAATAACTATAAAAGAAAAAACAGAATCAAATCCCATACAATAGTTCATTATTTAACAATCTTACTATTACAATTATGGTTATGGATATACTAAACAATAAAAGAAAAAACAGTAAAAACTAAATATTTTACTCAACTTGTACTTGAGATAGAAAAAGTTGAACTTATCTTACTAAATTCTAAATTAGTATATATACTCTAATTAGCTATTGTTCAACCCTTATCTATTTTTAATCTAAACAATCTATCCGAATTACACCCAGGTGCTATGTATATTGTCCAGGAGTACAACAGTTCAGTTTTTCCAAAAATCAGCTTGATCCGGTACAGGTTTGTTCCCTTGATTTTTCACCATTACGTACTCAACAAATTTTTTCCAGATTCTCCAAAATCTATTTTCCCGAATTGCTCCTTTTCTAACCATCAGTTCCCATGTCAGTTTGTCATTTAATGCCAATTGCCACATCTCTTTATACCAGTCTTCTATTTTTATACTCAACTCGTTTTTCCACATCTTAGCTATACATTGTCTAGCTGCTGACAACATAATTAGCAATAATTCTTTTTCCTCTTTACTCATCTTAAAGTCCTCAATACATGTTAATAGAGCTGACTCCGGCCCCAGTACAAGTTTCTTTTCAATTATGCCATTAATCTCTTTTTCAATTTTACCCCAAAAATTCTTTAACTCGTTACAATTCCACCACATGTGTAAGTATGTACCCTTTTCTTGCTTACATCTCCAACAGTTATCACTTTTCTTATTATCTACTTGATGCAGCCGGACCGGGGTCAGATACCAGCGCCATAACAATTTGTAGTTGTGTTCCTTGACCCGAACTGACATGGATCTCATTACTCTTCTTCGCCAAATTTCTTGCCATTTTTCTTCAGAAATTATAACATTTAAGTCTTGCTCCCAGTTATTTTTCAATATCTCTTGTATGTTTCTTTTACTATTAAAGATCTTATATAGTTTGCCAATAATCCCTTTTATACCTTTTTTCTCTTTTCTTATTTTGACTAACATTTCCTCGAAATCTGTCAAATCCCTTTCTAACTCACATCTTTGTATATTCTTCGCATTCCATTTATTTATTTGGAGAATTTGGAACCAATTTAATTCCATTTGTTGAAACAATTCCTTTCTTTCATCATTATCTGTGCAAACTCTGATCCAATCCTTTAATAATTGTATTTTTTTGTTTGCTAACACATTTCTAATCCTTTGATCCATTCTTATCGGAAAATCATTAAAATCTCCTATCTCTAGAGTTGGTGAAGTGCCCGGGGCTATATGTTTTTTAACCTTCTTCCACTCCTCCATTGTTGTCTTTAAAAACCTATTTTGTATCCCTTTGTTGTCCACTTTTTTATTTCCTTTACTCAAAAATGATGCCTTACCCATTTGAGATAACTCCTTCATTTCTATTCTTTCCCAGCTTACTTCTTCATTCATTAATATCTTTACAACATTCCTAATCTGAAACGATTTATAATAGTTTTGAATATTTGGTAATCCCAATCCTCCCTCCTTTTGGGGTAAATACCACAGTGCCTTAGCTATCCTCGACCTCTTATCTCCATTACAAAATTTGTTTATCGTTTTCTGATATTCTTGAAGCTCTTTAACACTGTGCTTAATTGGTAAAGCATCAAACAAGAAGTTTAACCTCGGTAAAAGCATCATTTTTGAGAGGGCTATTCTTCCAAACCATGACAGGTTCAAATTTTTGTATTTTCTTATTTTTTCTTCAATTTCCTTTCTAACTTTCCCATAATTTAATTTTTTAAGGTCTTTAAAAATACCTGTTATTATTATTCCTAAATATCTGATTGAAGACTTTATTTGAATTTTAAATCTTGCACTGATTTCTTCTTGTTCATTTTTCCTCATGTTGCATAGTATCATTTCCGATTTTTGCCAATTAACTTTCAGGCCTGTAATTTCCTCAAATTCCTTAAGATGTTGGAAAATTTTATCCAATACTTGCTTTGGTTGTTTAACTATCAATAAGGTATCATCAGCATATAAATTTATTTTACTACCTTCTAAACCAGTTATTTCCTTATCTTGTCTTATCATGTTTGCCAGCAATTCCATTGCCAAAATAAATATTACTGGCGACAATGGACATCCTTGCCTCGTACCTGCTTCTAATCTTATCTCTTCGGTATATTCCTCATTAACCTTGATCCTTGCAATACTCAGTTGATACAATTTAGCCATTATTCCTTGAAATTTATTCCCAAATCCATATAACCGAATCAATTCCTGTATTGTGTCCCACTGTAGAGAGTCAAATGCTTTAAATATGTCTAATGCTAGAAACCCAATTTTTTCCTTCTTCCTTTCAGCTATTTCCATCAAATCCAATACTTTCCTAATTAAATCTGCCATGTGTCTATTTTTTAAAAAACCTGCCTGATCTTTATTGATATAATCTCCAATAAAAGTATTCAATCTTTTTGCCATTATCATTGTGAATATTTTTGCATCCTGATTTATTAGAGAGATTGGCCTATATGATTCAATCCTTTCGGCATCCTTTCCTGATTTTGGTATTAATGTTATTGTTGTTCTATTCCATGAATTTGGGATCATTTCTCCATCTAGAATTTTATTATATAATTTATAAAGTTTTCCTATCAGGATTCCTTTGAAATCCTTATAAAAGTTTGCTGATAGTCCATCCTCACCTGGGGCTTTATCTAATTTCAATCTTCCTATCGCTTCACTAATTTCTTTTTCTGTAATTGTTGCCTCCATTATGTTTTTATGGTCCTCTTCTATTCTCTTTATTCCTTGCCTTTCAAATTGTGCCCTGAGCTTGTTTAAATCTACCTTTTTTTCTGAATATAAATCTCTATAGAACTTCTCCACTATTTTTAATTTTTCTGCACTTTTATTACATCTCTTCCCCGAATTATCTACCAATGTACCTATCTGGCTTTTCATTTTCCGTTCTTTCACTGCCCTCGCTAATAATTTGGAATTCCTGTTGCCATATTCGAAATATTCCCTCTTTAAAAAAATGATATCTTTCTTGACTTTTTCTATATCCCTTGCGTCCAATTCTTTCCTTATTCTCGTCATTTCCACTAATAATCTCGGATCTTTACTTCTCACATGTTTCTTTTGAATATCCTTCAATTGTAATTCTAACTCTTGGTATCTCTTTGTTTGTTGTTTTTTCCTTATGCTTGCTAATTTTAGAGATTCTCCTCTAAATATTGACTTCATGGTGTCCCATACTGTACTGTATCTAACTTCATCGTTATCGTTCCACACCCAGTATTTCTCCCATTCTTTTATCATTTGATCTTTAGTAATCTGATTTCTAAACAAGCTGGGATCGTATCTCCATTTAAAAGTTTTTTTCCAAGGTCCACCCATTCTTATTTCCATATTTATTTTTGCGTGATCTGATTCCTTGAAAATACCCGTTTCAATTTTTTCCACTTTGTCAATTAGATTTTTGGTGACCATGAAGTAGTCAAGTCTGGAATACATATTATATGCTTGCGAAAAAAAAGTGTATGTTCGCTCTTCACCTTTGACTTCCCTCCAGACATCCTTCAGCCCTGTTGAATTAAGCCAGTCAGAAAGCATTTCTTTTTTATTATCCCTTCTTACCCCAGTGCTGTCAATTTCTGATCGGATTAAATTAAAGTCTCCTGCTACTATCAAATTCTGTCCACTCTCCTTCCTTATTATCTCTGCTATTTTTTTTAAGAATCCCAATTGATGTTCGTTTGGTGCATAAATATTTATTAATGTTATTTCTTCATCATCAATAGTCCCCTTTATAACTAAATACCTTCCATCAGGATCGGCTATACTTTGTATAAGGTTAAATCCCAATCTATCTGATATCAAGGTTGCCACTCCTCTAGCCTTGGATGACCCCGGTGCTATTTCATATATTTGCCTTCCTTTAAAATATAATTTATTTACTTCATGAGATTTTTGATGAGTTTCTTGCAAGAAAATGATGTCAGAATTATCTTGCTTAAGTGCTAATTGAATTTTCTTTCTTTTCAAAACACAACCTGTCCCCTTTACATTCCATGATACTATTTTAATTACCCTTGACATTACTAACTATTATAGTTTTTAGACTGTTCTTCCTGGACGTGCATACCTTCACCCTACAGAAAAAAACATAAATAAAAACACAAATAACAGCTGTACAAAAAAACATACCTACACAAACTTCAAAATCCTTCCTCCCCGCTCTTCTTCTCCGAGCGTTGCCTTTGGTTCCCAAAGAGGGGAGGGTGGGGTCAGTGGTAAATGGCATAAGTACACAAACTCTTTTTTCTTTTCCTCTTTATTCTCCTTCTCCTCCTCTCTCTCCGCCTTCCCCATTGAAGAAAGTTCAGCTTAATCTAACAATACCAGGCTCCCCAAATCCAGTGATTCCGACCCCCCCACCGCCCCCTCCAACTCTTCCACCAACATTGAACTCTTCTCCAAAGCACCCACCTCCTGTAACCCCTTTTTTAAATCCATCCAATCGCTAGATGCAACTTTAATCAAGCCAATTTGAGTCAAATAATATAAAACATCAGTCTTATCATCAATTTCATGCATTTTCTTATCAAAATAGAATCTAAGCTTTTGTGGAAACCTCCAACTATATGTAACTCCTTTTGCCATCAATAATCTTGTTACTGGTTTCATCTTATATCTCCAGTTCCTTTCTGTTGGGGAAATATCGTTGTAAACTTCCACCACGTTATCGTCCATCTTTAGGACACCAGAACCCGCTTGTTTGATAAATGCCATAATTTTTAATTTGTCTCCCCAATTCGCAAATTTGATCAAAACATTCCTACTCTCTTTCTTTCCCCTTTTACTCCCCAACCTGAATACACTTACTATATCTTCTGACACAAAATCTTTACCCATTTTCAAAGAATTCAGCCAATTAATTACTCGTTCTTTAGGCTTATCTGGTGTCCTCTCCTCCATCTTTCTGATCACAATATTCCGTTTTCTATTCTCTTCCTCCAACAGATCCAATCTTTTATCTTGGGCTATTATCTTAACATTTGTTGATTGATCTGCATGATACAAACCAGTCACTTCTATTTTTACATCATTCAATTGCTTATAAACATCTCCCATCATAGCATTTATCTTTGTCGTGTTATCCTTTACCTCCTTAGTTACTTCATTTAGCGCTTTTGTCAAGGTCTGATAATTGTTTTTCGCGGTCTCCCTTTCTTTTTTTGTCTCCTCCCTATTTTTCCTCATCTCTTCCATAATTACTTGAAATTCCTTTTTCCTTTCTTGCATTCCATCTAACATCGTTCTCTCTATTATGTCCACTTTTTTAATAAATTTCCCAAATTCCACGAACATTTGCACATTTTCCATTGCTGAAATTTCTACTACTGGAGGAGGTGTTTGTGCTTCTTGTCTCTCTTTCTGCTCCTTCTGTTCCTTTTTCTCTCTTCTAGTCTTCGGTTTCGTGGCTTCCTCCTCTTCCTTGCTTTTCCCTCCTTCCATATTATTATTTCGACTTGTATCCAATTGAATTGTGGGACTAATGTTTTACTATAATTCAATTATATATCTGTATATATTTATATACACATATGTATATATTAAATCAATCAGTTAATCAATTAATGTTATTATTATTCAAATCTATATTATATACTCCAATTAATTAATTTAATCTATGTCCCAAAAATCAATTGTTTTCAATATAGTACACAATATATCATACAATACACACTCAGTTGTCAGTAGTCTTAAATTAATAAAAATCAATTCAATTAGTTAATTCAAAATATACCAATTACTTTTTTAAAAAAAATCTTACTATTATAACAGTTCCTTAAATTCCAAGCAATGTTACCCCAGTTAATTTACCCTAATTAAATTATCACACTTAATTTACCCCAATTCAGTTATTTTCAATATGACACAAAATATTCACTTAGGTATCAGAAATCTTAAATTAATTGCAAATCAATACAGAATTAATTCAATCAATTATTCAAAATTTACCAATCACTATTATTATTATTATTATTTTCACTAGATCTTACTATTATAACAATTCCAAAAAATCGCAAACAATATTACCCCAATTAATTTACCCTGATTAATTTACCACAATTAATTTACCACAATTAATTTTGATTAGTGGAGATCGAAAAATATTTATATACTTAAGATATTTTATATTTAATCAAATTAGATAGTCAGATTAAGTAATGCCAAATGGGAGGTAGGATATAGGAGGGAAACAGAAAGGGAGAGCTAGGAAGTTATAAAAGCAGGAAAGAGAGGAAAGAGAGAGAAAACCAAACAAAGAAAAACCTGTCTTCAAAAATAATCTAGTCAAAATTCCCCTAATACTTATTGTTTTGAACTATATTGCTAACACAATCAAATTGTTATATCATTCACCCAATAAATCAATATTATTCCGATTATTATTATTATTATTATTATTATTATTATTATTATTATTATTATTATTATTATTATTATTATTATTATTATTATTATTATTATTATTATTTAAATTGGAAGGTGAGAAAATAACTATATATCTATATATCAAAGGAGGCTATGTCCATGTGGATTGAGTAATCACAGTAAGGAGATAGGAGAGGGGAGTAGGGGGAGGGTCGTCAGGAAACAAAAGCCTGTATTCACTATAAGTCAAACAGAGAAAATCCCAGCTTGTTGAAAACTAAAGCAAAAATCAGATTGTATATTAAGGCATCGGCATAAGCAACAACAATCAAATTGTTATATCATTCACCCAATAAATCAATATTATTTCGATTATTATTATTATTATTTTTAAATTGGAAGGTGAGGAAATAACTATATAACTATATATCAAAGGAGGCTATGTCCATGTGGATTGAGTAATCACAGTAAGGAGATAGGAGGGGGGAGTAGGGGGAGGGTTGTCAGGAAACAAAAGCCTGTATTCACTATAAGTCAAACAGAGAAACTCCCAGCTTGTTGATAACTAAAGCAAAAATCAGGTTGTATATTAAGGCATTGGCATCAGCAACAACAATCAAATTGTTATATCATTCACCCAATAAATCAATATTATTTCGATTATTATTATTATTATTATTATTATTAAATTGGAAGGTGAGGAAATAACTATATAACTATATATCAAAGGAGGCTATGTCCATGTGGATTGAGTAATCACAGTAAGGAGGTAGGAGGGGGGAGTAGGGGGAGGGTCATCAGGAAACAAAAGCCTGTATTCACTATAAGTCAAACAGAGAAAATCCCAGCTTGTTGAAAACTAAAGCAAAAATCAGATTGTATATTAAGGCATCGACATCAGCAACGGAGGCTATGTTTAACTATTGTAAGTTCCAAAAGATAACTGCAGCACGCAGAGAAAGAGAAGAAAAGAAAAAAAATATATCCAGAGTCGAATCTGCTTCTTTAACTTGGAGGCTATGTTTCCCTTGCTGTACCTTCTTTGCTCTGTAAAGTCCCGTTTTAAAAGTTCTGAGTTTCGATCGCGTCCTCCATCTTTTCGCCTCTTATAGTACTCAGTTTTTATACAAGAGTCCAAACTCTCTCGTCTAACTTCCGCTCCTTATTATTATTTAATCCAAAAGCCTAACAGAGTCACAGTTTGTTCGTAACAGGGCTTTTCAAATCCTCTTTCTCTCTTTATGCTCCTCTGTACCAGCCCTTCTAAACTCTCGCAATCAAGCACTCTCCCCTCCGTTTCTTCTTCCCGCTTTTCGCTCCAGTTCCAGCCCTTCTATGTCCTTTAATTATTAAATCTCCTTAAACCGCTTCTGTTGTCCAACTTTCAAATGCCTTAGATCCTTTTTTCCTTTCTTTTCAAGCAAACTCAGCCTCTTTAAATCCCTCTGCTTCTATTTCACCGTTTTTTCCTCCTCCTCCTCCCCTACTTGCAATCTCTTCTCTCCGCTCTTCGCTCCTTCCCCTTTTCCGCTCAATTTCGATCAGTTTTTGCTTTCAAAAGTACAGAAAGTCCGCCTTCACAGACCGTTTGCAGCACCCCATCTGCCCCTGCACATTCCCTTTTCTCTCACCCGGTAAGACAAACTCCAAACTTTGGATCTGGAACAGACCCCGGTGCCGCGCTTCCCTCTGATGTTTAATCTCTTCAGCTTTGGCACTCTGGCCGGCTCAACGGATAGCGGCGCGAGCCAGGAGTCTCTTACGAGGCCCCCGTTCTCACCGCCACCCGGAGTCCGCACCTCCGTGCCCCACTCACAGACAGTCTTTCTCTTTCTGTCAGCAGACTTTCAACTCTCTTTTGCCAGTTAATTATCTCCAAAAACACAGTTTAAATCGCATTGATAACACGTTGAAATGGCGGAGCGAGGAGAAAGCGTTCTTCACCCTACGCCATCTTGGCCACGCCCCCCTATTTCCCTAGTTCTGGTCCTCATGCATTGGTTACTTGTAAGCTTCCATGTCCAATTCAAGCTATCAGTTTTAACATATAGAGTTTGGCACCTTGGTACCTACTGGAGTGTGTCTCCCAATTAAATCTGGCCCTGAGTCACCAGGTCTTCCCAGGTGAGAGAAGTCTGGAAGGTTATGATTAGGAATTGGGTCTTCTTGGCATTGTCACAATCAACCTGGAATGCCCTGCCATCAATTGTATGCTTAGCAGTGCACCCTCTATGCAGTATTTTTGCAAGCTGGTGAAGGCAGAATTGTTTAGGGAGGAGAGTTTTGAGAGTCCCCTGGACAGCGAGGAGAACAAATAAGTCAATCTGACTGCTCCTTAGAAGGTCAAATTGTAAAGATGAAGCTAAAGTACTTTGGACATCAAATGAGAAGAGAAGATTCACTTGAGAAAGCCTTGATGCTGGGAAGGGTGGAGGGCAAAAGAAAAAGGGGGCGGCCAAAAATGAGATGGCTAGATGGTATTGTAGACACAATGGGCACAGAGCTGAGCGCGTTGAGGAGGATGGTGGAGAACAGAAGTGCCTAGCAGACAGTGGTCCATGGGGTCGCAAAGGGTCGGAATCGACTGTGCGACTGAACAACTACAAAAAAGTCCAAATTTTAGGTTGTCTTTTAATTTGTTATCAGCATCTTTATTTCTGGGTTTGTTTTGCTTTCTGTATGTTGAATTTGTTTGTATTTGGCCACCCGGAATGACTATTTTAGCCAGATGGGTGGGGTATAAATTTAAATAAACAAACAAACAATCCTATTTTGATAAGATGGGATGTAGCCAGGAGATCACTAGGATTAACCGGCTGCCATAACTTTGAGGTTTCAAGAGTTCACCTGGAAGTGACTGTTCTTATTACTGACTTGGACATGCTGGATAAATATTTTCATAAATAGACGTTACAGCCTAATCCAACTAAGACGGAAATAACATGTTTCCATCTTTGCAACAGATCAGCAGGCAGAGAGCTTAATATAAGATTTAAGGCAAATCAACTCAATCATAACATGCATCCCAAATACCTTGGGGTTACTTTAGACAGGACACTTTCCTATAAAGAACATCTGATGAAGCCTACCACTGAACTGAGAAGTAGTAATAACATCTTACATAAACTATGTGGTACTAGTTGGGGTCCGGCAACAGATACACTACAAGTGTCTGCTCTCATTTTGGTGCTGGTTATTAATCTTTAAAGCTCTATATGGTAGTGGGCCAGGTTACTTAAGAGACCGCATCACCTGGAGGATATCAGCCCATCCCACTATTGTGGACCAGAGGAGCTCTCTAAGGGTACCAACTTCTGAAGAAGCTCACCTCTCTAACTTTAGACAGAGGGCCTTTTCAGTATCTGCTCCAGCCCTTTGGAACCTCCTATTGACCTCCACGTCCAATCAGAATTACAGTGGAACCTCATACAACAATCACTCCGTATAGCAACTAAATCGCATAACAATTAGGTTTTTGAGGAAAATGGTGTCCCACATAACAATTTTCCGTATGGAAAAAATCGTATAACAATTTATCAATGGGAAAAACTACTTAGCAAAAAAAAAAAAAAACATTGTACGATGCATCCCATAGGGAAAATAGCTATAGTCAAACCTCACATAAAGAGTGCCTCACTTAAAGAGTAACTCACTTAAAGAACAGAATTTTCTCTGAAAGTTCACTTCGCGTAACAAATAAAACCAACCAAAAACTCGCTTAACAAATAAATCAGGGTTCTCAATCCCCCCCTCCCCATCAGAAGTCACAGTTGGTCACTTACAATGGTGTATCGCTTAAAGAGCAAACTCGCTTAAAGAGCAATCCTGTGGAACACATTATGCTCCTTAAGCGAGGTACAACTGTGCGATGCACACATTGTATAGCAATTGTTTTGTACAACAACGAGCCCTGTGAAACGGATTAAAATAGTTGTATGAGGTACCACTGTACTAGCATTCAGAAAAGGCCTGAAAACCTGGCTGGCCGAGCGGGTGTGGGGTGCTGCGATAGGAGCACACACAGACACCCCAAGCTCATATGACTATTCTAAATAACCCGCCATTTGGGGATTTTAGTTAACCGTCTAAATAGGTTTTTAACAAGGTGTATTTTAGCTGTTTAAGTTTACTGATTTTAATCATAGTACTGTGATTCGATTTTATACTGTGACTGTTGTTTTACTGACTATAAGCCACCCTAAGTCGCCACGGTGAGCGGGCGGCAATATAAGTCTAAATAAAATAAATAAATAAAATACTCAATGGCAGAATATTGTGCCACAGTATGGCTTAATAGTTTGATTACAAGCAGGACTGATGTACAACTGTGTTAGACAATGTGGACCCTTAGTGAGACAATACAATCTACACTCCTATATTGGCTGCCTGTTCTGAGTCATATACCACTCCCAGATGTAAAATGGAAAATGCTCTGTTTCAAGAAAACCGGAAATTATTGATAATCCCCAGCTGCCAATATTGAATGACGTAGCTGGCCTGGAACGAAACAGGCTGAGATCAAGACGGCCAGCCATCTCAACTGTAAAGCACTTGTAGAAGATGATTTTAACATCCAAAATATGTGGAAAGAGCACTGGCTAGAAAATTGCCTTTTCAATATCAAAGTTTAACCTGCATCTCAGAGAAACCATCTGGATATGACGAGCTCTGTGTAAAACGTGAAAAAAATCCACATGGGACATGGTAGATGTGCAAATGCCTTTTATAAGCGGGGCAAAATAACATCACCGAATTGTGACTGTAGGAAAGAAAAACAATGCGGTGCAGGGAGCTTGTCACTATGGCCTGGGGGCAGTTCCCGACGGCAATACATCCAGCCTGCAAAGCCCTCGTCACTCCTGGAAGCGTAAGATAAATGCACCCATATCTTCATGTGCTGGATGAATTGGCGTTGGGGGCTGCATCCGGCCCTCGGGCCATAGTTTGGGCATCCCTTGTCTACAGAAAGGGCACAGGCAACCTGTTGCCCTCTAGAAGTTTTGGACTACAGCTTCCAGACAGTGAGGATTATAAGAGCTAATACTGTAGCACAAACCGTCTAGAGGTTACCAAATTGCTTGCACTTCCTGTGAAGGCTTATAAGGAAGAATAGCCACTTCCTCACCAGGATGAGACAGATGTGATTCATCTAACAAACTTAATTGAGAAACAAAAGTAGGCTTCTACTAAGGCTTCTACATAAGGCAAACAGTAGTTGCTAAGTATAAGAAGAGTGTACTAGTTAGCGTACTAAACTGAAGCTCGGGAAATATAGATTTAATTTGGCACTGAGCACTAGGTGAGCTTAGAACAGTAAAAAAAAACACAAGTAAACAAAGCCATGTGGTCCTCACACAATACAAAAGCATGGTTAATTTATAAGACTACTAACTAACTAATTAACTAACTATCTAGTTTGCTTTTGATTTTTTAAAAAAAGAAATTAGTGGTGTAATAAAGACCACTTATAAAGTCCTGGTGGCACAGTGGTAAAACTGCTGTGCTAAAGCCAAAACTGCTGAAGTTGTGAATTCAATCCTGACAGGAATCAAGCTTGACACAGCCTTCCATCCTTCCGAGGTGGGTGAAATTAGTGCCCAGGATGTTGGGGGCAAAATGCTATTTATCTTGTGCACCATCCAGAGAGCGCACTCAGTGCTATGGGACAGTATATATGTGTAATTGCTATTGATAATAAAGGTATCACCTGTCCTTGCTTTTGGGCCATTCAGTCTCTTTTAGCCTCTCTGATCTCAGACACATATTGCTACCTAATGAAACTCCTATATGTCCTAAAGAACTGTTCCTTTTTTATAGAAGCAGCAACATGGGCACAGTTAGAGCCTTCATAGTTTTAGATGCTATTTTTAGTCAACAATAATCCAACAGCAGTTCACATCAGGCTATTTCACACAGAGTACATGTTACACTGCAGCTATGAATAACCAAGTTCCAACAGCCTCCTTCTTCTACACCATTCTTGGGAGGGGACAATCTGAGCTACAGAAGATAGAGCAAGGAACAGTTTTATCATTCTCCTGCTATTTCTTGGCCTATGAAACACGTCTCCCTACCATTTGATTTCTATTTCAATTGAGTTCAGGATATGCGTTTGCAAGGAACATATGCCCATAATATAGGGTGGGGATCAAGAAAGCAGCAACTGGCTAATAAAATTTAAGCACTCTTTTCCTGCTTCTCTGACCCAAATAGTGCCTTCCTGAGAATTTATTTTCAATACAAGTGGAACATTAGGTCCAGAGTAAGATGCAATTTACCATCTTAACAATTCCTCTCTGTTGCACAATGCTATATGTAAGTTATTACTTTCATTGTACTGTACTTCCATGTTCTGATAACATATTTATGATCTGTTATGAAACTGCGAGAGCAGGTGCTCAAAAAAATACCCTGTCCCATTACCTCCCCCCACCAAAAAAAAAAAAAAAACCCAACAACCCCTAATTAGTTTTGGATCATATCTAAAGGACAGGTATTTCTACACTAGCTAGTTTTCTTGGGAGATTCCCCAAAACATTCTTGGAATAGTGGATACAGCATGTATATGGTCCAAAGTAATCACCACAATCATGGCATCACTGCTACATCTTGTTCTTGGTACAGTATGTCAGAGACATATTCCAGAGGGACTCACTTTCCCATCATCTGTCATGCAAACTGTGGAAAGGCTGCTATTATTTTTTCTAGGCTTGCTTCTATCACAAGTAAATTAAAAATTAGCTGACATCTGGTTGCTTAAAGTTACGCTGTGTAACCTCATCAGTCATGATTTGGAGAGATTAAAAGCTTCGGATTCCCCTTCACAAGATCCCAATGCTTCCTTGGGATATCTTTCATCCATGATGGAGACCCTTGATAGTCCAGGTGTTCTTGGACTTCAATTACCAGAAGCCCAAGTCAGCACCCCTGAAGTTCAAGAACATCTGGAGTGCCAACGTTCACCATCACTGTCTAGGGCAGGGGTGGCAAACCTTGGCACTCCAGGTGTTCTTGGACTTCATTTACCAGAAGCCCAAATTAGCACCCCTGAAGTTCAAGAACATCTGGAGTGCCAAGGTTCACCATTACTGGTCTAGGGAAATCTCTGGAAGCTACACGTGTGTGTGTCCTTAATTTCCAAAAACTGTCACAGTCCCACTGCCACTATTTTCGAGAATTAAATGCTCTCTCCTCAACCCATCAAAAAGAGCAGTATGGAACACCCTTTGCTGATAATGTTAACTCTAGAGATAGGAGAAAGTATAACTTCCAACATACTGACTCAATATTATGTCTGGATTATTCTGGAAGCTATAATCCAGAAATTAAAGCTTCTTATCTCTGGGTGTCACCTGTCTTTTAGGATGCAATCAGATAGTGCTTTATTTCACATTTTGGAGCGTTTTTGGCATAATTAGGTTTGATCAGTTTTCTGATGACTGTATGACACACTGGCAACTGTGAATCAGACTGATCCTTTTCCACTGCTATCTGCATCTTTCTGGATCATTGGCAAAGGGTATGGTTTTGGAGGTTTTGTTTAGTGCAGGAGAACATCTATTTTAGTTCAATTTCCTGCATAACAATTCAGTGTTACATCACTTGGATGTCAAGCCAATAAAGTGAATGTCACTTACCAGTGTTTTTAAGCTGAGCCTTCCCTGTTCCCTACAAAAGGCAAGACAGAAGGAAGGTAGATTCTTTCTTTCTTTCCTTTCTCTCTCCTTCCTTCCTAATTCAATGGCAAGCCAAAGAAGTGAAAAATAACTTACCACTAAGTGAAAAATAAAATTCTAGCTTTCCTCATTCCCTTGGGTAAAGGTCACCCTTACTCAAAAGCCAGTCATCGTATCCGACTCTAGGGTTCAATGCTCATCTCTGTTTATCGCCAAAGAGCCAGCACTGTCTACATCTGCAGATGTTTCTGTGGACATGTGGCAGGCATGCCTCACTGCTATTCACCTTCCCACCGAAGTTGTCCCTATATATCTACTTGCAATTTCTTTCTTTCGAACTGCTACGTTGGCAGGAGCTGGGGCAGAGATGGGAGCTCACTCCGTCATGCAGTACTCAGGCATTGAACTCCAACCTTCCAGTCATAGAGTTCAGCATCTTAACCATTTGAGCCACTGCAGTCCTCCCCATTCCCTTGGGAGGGGGAGCCAAAAGAGGAAGTGGATAAGGTATCTCTCCTTCCCCCCTTATCTTCCTTTCTCTTTATAGACCAGCACTGTTTAATGGCAAGCCACTGAATTGATTTCTCAGTTACCAATCTGCTCCCAGTGGACGGGAAAACAGGAGATCACAAGGAAACAAGGATACTGCAAGGGAAGAACAGGCTAAAAATGGTTGCTTTGAGGTGCCGTGAGGTTTCCTGTCCCCAAGCCACCTCAGACTGTATTTTCAAGTGAACCTGTTTGGCCTTTTCTAGCCCATGATAATGTCACTGTCTAGGGCTAGGCACACACTTCATTACAAATTAAGAAGGAAGTAGATGAAGGGAAGTAGGTACAGTCGATTTCAGGTCATCATCTCCATTGGCACTTAGAAAACTTGCAGTTAGAATGGGAAGAAGAGACAGCTAAACCTCTTACACTGACCTGCTTATAAACAACTGCACATGTAATGTTATGATGAAAGTGTTGGACATTTTTCTGCAATGCAGAAGAAGCAGCAGAAGAAAAAAAACCATATACATACTCATACATTACCAAGTAAGGCTATTAAAGGTATTTTTCTAGGACATTATCAGCACAATTCAATATCTTTTTACCCTGAAGTAAGTCCCACCGACTCAAATGGACTTGCTCGGAGGTAAATTGGATAGGATGGTAGCATGAACTGTGTCAGATGCACAGGGAATATCAAAAATCAATCTTTCTCATTTCTCTCACACACAGGAGCCTCTGGAAAGCCTTTTTATTCCTTATCTCTCTTTATCTTTCTCTTTAGTTCTGGGGTGCCCAAACCTTTCGGGCCACGGGCCAGTCACGTGGTTCAGTGGGCTGGTCACGTGGTTCCTCCCACTGGAAGCGGAAGTTAAATGTGCCTTGCAATCTGTTTTGCAACAGGATGAGATAGATTTCAAGCTGCCATTTTTCTCTGTTTAAACCAGGGGTTCCCAAACTACTCCCTGTGGGCCAGATCTGGACCCTGATGCCATCCCGCAATGCCCTCATCACTCCTGGAAGTGGAAGTTTTACTTCCATGAGAAATGAGGGCAGCACGGGACAGATGAATTGGCATCAGAGGCCGGATCTGGCCCATGGGCCATAGTTTGGATGCCCTTGCTTTAGCTGCTAAGAAGAGACGAAACCAATGAATAGAAAAAGACAGCCACATGCCTAGACACCAGAGCGCACAGAATGCTATTTACCTTCCCACCAAAGTTGTTCCCTATTTATCTACTTGCAATTTCTTGCTTTCGAACTGCTAGGTTGGCAGGAGCTGGAACAGAGACAGGGGTTCATTCTGTCGTGCAGTACTTGGGTGTCGCCTTCTAGTCAGCGTCTTGATGTATATGCTTTTTGTCTCCTCTAGTTTTCATTGATTGATAAAAAAGGAAGCCTTCAGAATTTCTAACAGGATGTACCCCATGTTCTTGTCAGATTTGTACAATGTGTGGCCAGATTCTTATTATAAAAGTAAAAGTAATAGGTAAAGGTCGCCTTTGCTGAAAAGCCAGTCATATCTGACTCTAGGGTCTGCTGCTCATCTCCGTTTACAGCGAAAGAGCCAGTGCTGTCTGCATCTACACATGTTTCCACAGTCACTTGGCAGGCATAACTAGACACTGGAGCACAGAGAACACTGTTACCTTCCCACTGAAGTGGTACCTATTTACCTACTTGCAATTTCTTGCCTTCAAACTGCTAGGTTGGCAGGAGCTGGGACAGAGACAGGAGCTTACTCCATCGTGCAGCACAAGGGTCTCGAACTACTGACCTGCCGACCTTCCAGTCATCCTCCTCTTCCAGGAGGAGCACTAACAATTATAAGAGCCATACACTTCTGAGTATTCCATTCTGTGAGAGAAAGCAGGATGCAATTAATAGTATTTTTACAGGCTTTCATGCCAACCCTACTGACCTGCCATCTCGATGAGCTGCTCCTCCTTCCGTCACTGTCTTGACAAAGATGCCCAGCTTTTCCAGGCCCATATCAGCCCCAGCTCCCATCCCGATAATGCTGATTCCAAGTCCTTCGGAATCTGAATGAAATAAAAGGAAGTGGTGAATCGTGTCATGGTGTGATGTGTTGAAGCTTGAAGTTAATTCACATTTGATGATAAAATCTGCTTTTTGAAATGTGGCACTTTAGGTTTCCTCATCCTATCCAGGGGAATCCCTTGTGTTTCTTTCCGAAGAGAAGATGTGTTCTTCGCTTCTGGCCCCAGGGGGCAGAAAGAGAGTGGATGAAAGCAGGTGAAGACTGTTTATTTCAGAAACGAAAAATAACCACAGAGGACAGATGGCAGAGAAATTACCAGAGTCTGTCTGTGTGGGAAGGAGGTGTTCAATAGGGAAAGAACTGCCTGTGTCTGAAAAGGAAAAGAGAATGAATCGATGTTTGCACAGCAATAGATCCAGGAGCATATTGAGTTGTGAATTGTTAGCTGGGGGGAAAATTGGGGCAGAAACATCTCAATTCATAGCGAAGAGTACTGACATTTCTCTTCTCTATACCTAAATCGTGGCTCTGACTAAATAAGGAGTTGACACACAACATCTTAAATATGAAACAATCCTACACCTGCACCAAACATGAGTTATCCTTGATGTTGGCATGGATGGAAGACCACAGTGAAAGAGGAGCCACTAACTACCCATCTCCACCTGCTGTTTATTACTTTCAAATTTCCCTGCTGCTCCTGCTATCCTACTTGCAGAAAAAAAATAGCAGCTGAGAAGAGGGATAAGGAAGAAGGTGGTCAGACAGATATGAATGTAACATATAGCTGGGCTCTAAGTACGATCCTTTTGTGGGGAAACCAGGGGTACATTAGCTACTCCAATCCTTAGAATGAGGGTGAACAGTACAAGAGTAATGGGACACCCTTCTGCATGAATACTTCTGAAAGACTAAATGCTTTCTCTCCTTACTTACATGAATGTAGCTGCACTAGCATTGCTGAGCAACCTATAGTTTACAGATGGCCTTAGGTTGCTCTGTGTGCACTCTATTAAGCCCCAGAGTTTCTATTTCTCTTCACTGAGATAACTGCAAGTCTGGTCAGGTTATCCTGCTATGGCAATAGAGTAAATCATACTGCTAGTGACTCAACACCAAGTGTCAGGCAGCGGTTAACTAACCTAACAACCCTGGGGACTAACGGCCTTGGGTGCCAAAGTCCACAGGGAAGGATGATGGTTCCCAAGTGGATTAAACCCCATTTGAATCCATCTTATTTATTTATTAATAAATAAATAAATAAATAAATAAATCTTGATGGAGGGCAGCAGCTTCAACAATACTGGCCTGAGGTTGAAGAGAACTTTGTGTGCCAAAAGACCTCAGGAACAGAAAGTGACTCACGGAACTGGATCAGTGCTACAGGTGTCACGCTGCAATGTGGAAGGCAGATGAAAGGTCACTGCATTATGTTCTCAAGACAATCTTCATGGCTGATAGCCATGATGATCACCTATATTCGGATTTAGATATGGCAGAAGAAGAGGTAATTGTGGTTTAATGGTGAGGTCAAAGTGTCCCTCTACCCACCATTCTGATCAGAAGCACTGATGGAGAAATTTTATAATTAATATTGATGTATGAATGGATGTATTAAAATGCTTGTGCATGTGTGTACATTTGCTTGTCTTGACCCTACCCATCACTTGCTCATACAGCCTTCAAAGATTTCTACAGAGAGAAATGTAACTCTTCATCCTCTGCAACATTGTCCACAACCATGCTGTAACAATGGAGCTAATTTGAAACATAATGCATATTCTATTACTGTACTACAATAAGGCAGATATTCACAACAGCTGGGGGAACTCTGGGAAAGGAGATTCCATAGCTTCCCTAGGTGACCTTATTTTAACTAGGACATATTTCTCCTATTCTGAATATGTACCCTAATTGGGTATAGCAAAACCCAGATTGCTAGCTCCAGTGGCATCGTGTACGGGGGGCTACGGGGGCGGCCAGCCCTGGGCAGCACTTTTGGGGCTATGTGTGTTCTTGGACTACAATTCCCAGAAACCGTAGCGGGATCGGGCACCAACATCCACCATGCGCCGGCAAATTTAGCTTCAGCCCTGGGCGGCTGAAATCCACACGGCGTTACTGGCTAGCTCCTCTATTTTGTCGCTCCTCCCTACCCCATTCCCATCCCACATGTTTCTTGACTCACACTGTTACCTTTTTCTAGTTCCACAGGAAAGAGGTCTAACCGCTCTACTCGTTTCTCAAGTTCATACTCTGCTGAGGCAGCCATGGGGTCGACATCTTCATTTCGCCGGTCATATTCCTCATTGGAGTAGGTGCTGAAAACCTGGAAAGAAAGAGAAGGGAAGAATGGATACCAGACAGATTAATAAGGCTGGAAAGGCACTGATTGATTCTAAACTTAGCAACGGTTTCAAGGAATAAGAGTCCAGGATCGGAACCCTGCTGAATGCAGACAAAGCCTAATGCATTGCCTGTGGAGTGTGCAGTCACCAGATCACTGTTGTACAAGTGTCTCATTACAAATAACTGTCCTTCTGGGTGTGTAAGGAGGTAGTAGATATTGGTACAGACCACTACATAAGTGGTACACTTGAATGAAATTTTGGCCTAGGCTTGGAACGTGTAAATAAATTATCTAATAGTGTCTGTATCTCACTGGTGACATAGCGTCTATCTCACTGGGGACTGCAGTGGCTCAGTGGTTAAGAAGCTCACCTTGTTAGCTGGAAGGCTGGCAAGTCCACAGTTTGAAACCCGTGTACTGCATGATGGATTGAGCACCTGTCTCTGTTCTAGCTCTTGGGGACATGAAAGGAGCCTCATTTGGGTGTTCCCTGAGTGGAGTTTCTTCCGCAAAAATCCTTTCAACCCAGAATAATTTCTGACACAAATTATTATTATTATTATTATTATTATTATTATTATTATTATTATTATTATTATTATTATTATTATTATTATTATTATTATTATTATTATTATTATTATTATAGGTGTATGTTAAAAATTTACAGTGATTTGTGGTGTGTCACCAGTATAATAATAATCTTAAAGATGTGATGCTCAGAATGCAATTCCCCAGATTTCAAAAATTAGTGACATGTGGGAATTTTGTTTCAGATCAACTGTGAGCAGAATGTACCAAAACTAACAAATTTTTGCATAGTGAGGATGGGAAGCTGAGATTTTTTAAAAAGAAATTCATTCAGATTCATTAATTCAGGCCCAGATGAATTTTAAAAGGCTGTTGTCGAAACCTTGCATATTCAAGCATGTTAGTGTTGAAGCAAAGTTGCAATCTCTTTTTTCTAAAAGCTTCATGATTTTTAATGAACTAATGGCAGGAGGGCACAACTTGGTTGTCTTCAAGCTGCAGTAATTGTACTGCTGAATTCCACAATTAGACATGGGGGAAATTGCATTTCAAATTTTCAAATATACACATATCTTCATAATTGGAATCGTTCAAAATATATTTGAGCTGTAAGCAATTTAAATGGCAGCCAAAGTAAAACTGACAGATGTTCACACTGTTGTCCAGAATTGATAGTTTAAAAGTAGAAATATGCTAATATTCTTGCTTTCAAGCATAGGGATAGCACCTTTCATGTAAGCCTTTGAAAAATGAAGATGCAGCCTATTTTGGTGTACTTTGGATGGTATTAGGTGAGAGTCCCCAATGACAACTAAAACAAAGTGTTCAAAAGCCCTTACTAAATATTTCCTATAGAAGATGGGTAACTTTGATATTGTTTCAGTGAGCAAAGTTTGGTTATTATAGACATTTCAAGGCTTTCAGTCAAAAAGAGGGTTTTATTTTCTAGTTCTACTGCTTTGTGTTCAGCTTCTCTTTTTCCAGTTCCCCAAACCAAAACTACATTTATATGCCTTTTTGTATGTCTTAAGAAATTGGTCTCTACAAAATGAACTTTTCAAGCTCTGCCCAAACATTAACTAACCCTCCTCTCTTGTACACAGCATGGAATAACAGACTGCTAGCCTGCAATCAAACAAACCATGTATACTAGAATATAAACCGACTCGAATATAAGCCGTGGTACCTAATTTTGACCTGAGAAACCAGGAAAATAGATTGACCCAAATATAAGCCGAGGGTGGCAAACGCAGCAGCGGCTTAGTGAGTTTCAATAATCAAAATAAGGTACATGAAAATAAGATGCAGCGGAAAGGAGTTTTCTCTATGCCGATTGAGATGCACCGACGACAGGACGGGAGAAGTGGGTGGTGAAGGCTATTAGCTGCCGCCGCCTTTTTCCATTGCACTCAGTGACCCAAGTATAAGCTGAGTCCACTTTTTTGACCTCATTTTTAGGACTGAAAAACTAGGCTTATACTTGAGTATACACAGTATAATAATAATAATAATAATAATAATAATAATAATAATAATAATAATAATAATAATAATAATAATAATAATAATAATAATAATAATAAAAAAACAACGATGACGATGGTGGTGGTGGTGGTGGTGATGATGATGATGATATACCATCAAGTCAATTCTGATGGTAAACAGTAATCAGTAAGTACCGGTAATCAGTTCAAACTTCTGAGCAGCAGCCCACCCAGAAGGGAAAAAAAGAGGAAGAAATTGCTGTCATGGGCCATTTTTAGATTTGGCTCTGTCCACTCATATGTAGCTGCCAAAGCTATCTCCTGAATAAATGCTTCCTCTGAAAGAAAACAAGCAGTGGCACACTATCTAGATCAGAGGTTTGCAAATTTGGCTCTCCAGGTGTTCTTGAACTTCAATTACCAGAAGCCCAAGGCAGCACACCTGCTGATCAGGGCTTCTGGGAACTGAAGTCCAAGAGCATCTGGAGAACCACGTTTGCACATCCCTAATCTAGATCAGTGGTGGCCAAACTTTTTGGACCATGGGCTGGTCACATGGTTCCTCCCACCAGGAAGCGGCAAGGGTGGTGCAGGCCAGATTAATTGGCATCACAGACCTAGTTCGGGCACCCCGATCTAGATGATCTTGCTCACACATTGGCAAAGGGTAGCCAGCAAGATCCATTCAGTTTCTCTTTCACCAACTTCTAGTCACGCCCTCCTATATTCCAAATCATGTCACATCAATTTTTTTGACTCTAATAAAAGTCCTTGTGCCTTCTAGAGGGCATTTTATTTTTAGTACAGAAACTCAACTGAATCTCTAGCCTAAACTTATCTTCTCTACGGTGCATGGGGCCATTTTTTAAAAAGGGCAAGCAGGGTGGTTTTTCTTCCAAAACCAGAAGTGACTATCAATCATATTTATTTTGAAAAATTGAATCCCATAGTCCTACAAGAGGCTAAAAGGCAATGGTTTCTTATACCCTCTACACAGTCTGGCTAGGCTATCCTGCGATGGTAATAGAGTAGACCCTACTGCCAACGACTCAACACTGATCATCAGGTGGAGGTTAACTAACCTGACAACCCTGAGGACTACTGCCCTTGGGTGCCGAAGTCCATAGGGAAGGGTGATGGTCCACAAGTAGATTAAATCCCACTTGATGGAGGGCAGCAGCTTCATCAAGACTGGCCTGGGGCTGAGGAGGACTTTGTGTGCCAAAAGGGCTCAGGATCAGAAAGTGACTCGCGGAACTGAATCAGCTGTATGAGTGTCACGCTGTGATGCAGAATTCAAATGAAAGACCACTGCATTATGTTGTTCCCAGGAAAATCTTCATGGCTAGTCACCACGGTGACAGCCAATGTTTGGAATCAGATACAGCAATTGAAGGAGGAGGAGGAGGAGGAGAAAACCCTCTGCAGGCCATGAAGTGCTCTCTTAATTAAAAATAGGGGCAGGGAGGTAAGAGGTAAGGATGGTACCTGTCCCTCCTCCAAATCCAAAGATGCTCAGTGATTTTGCCTCTCACAGACCCTGATTCATCTGCCATTTCTTGTCGATAACCTTCCCCCTTGGGAGAATCAGTCTCACCCCTATCTAATTTTCCTCCCTCATTCCACTCTGCCAGCATCCATAGGAAAAAGCTCAATTCTCTTCCGCCCGCACCCTCTGTCTCTCGCACTTGGTGTATCCTGTAATTGAGCCACGCAGACTGTCACAGCCAGAGAAACAAAGCATGAAAACACCCCCACTCTCCCCAAATCCGTGACAGCATTAATTAAGCTGCCAGAGTAGCCACTCAATTGCCTCTGCTTGGTCCTTCCGACATATATTTGCACCACCTGCACAGTCTAGCTGGTGGGTAAGTAGGGATCGAAATTTGGGTAATTATCCCCTCTTCCAAAGTGTTTAACAAAAATCCTACCCACATCCTTTGGACTTAGAAGTATTGCACAAAATAGACCTGCCTTGAAATAATTGCTCAGCTGGCAGGGGGCGGAGAAGCAGCTGGCAGAAATATATATTTAGGTGTATTGATGGAATTTTCCCTAAGACATCAAGTTTTTCCTTAGTAAGCTATTTTTTTAAAATTCTCTCCAAAATGCCATTCTCCCAGTCGACTAACACATCATTCTTAAGTGATCTGGAAGAAATTTTCTCCTTCAATAAGATGAAGTAGAAATGACTTTATAAAAGATCTTCCCTGATCTGACATAATGTGGCTGAGCACACTTGTACAAGCCACCTTTCAGTTCTGTAAACCTGATGCAATATACCGTATACACTCGACTATAAGTCGTCCCGTATATAAGTTGAGGTACCTAATTTGGACCTCTAAAACTAGGAAAATAGATTGACCCAAGTATAAGTCGGGTGTGAAAAATGCAGCAGCTGCTAGTGAGTTTCAATAATTAAAATACATGAAAATATGGTAAAATTAATTAATTTAGACATTTGTTTGGGTATGTTTTTGAGTTAAATTGACCCGAGTATAAATCAAGTCCCAGGTTTTGACCACATTTGGGGGGCTAAAAAACTCAACTTATACTCGAGTATATACAGTAGCTTATTTGCTCATATTAACTCTGTTTTGCACAATCAAAAGCCTTGTTCTTCTCAGGCCTTCGTCTCTCAGCCAATGTGATTACCATTTTACCAGGTGCACTACCTCTTCCAAGAACAAACATTCTTGAGGGTGTACAAGAACAAACCCAAATTAAAAGATGGAGGAAGGAGCTCACTAGGCAAGGAACATCATTAAAAGAAGATATAGCTGAGAAGCTCAACTTCCCCTATGTCACTTGGTGGACCCTGAATAGGCTGAGGGTCAGAGTCCCTAAACGCAAGGCCAACATGCTCAAGTGGGGGCTGCTGGTGGACAACAACATTCTGCGTGAATGTGGAGAGATACAGAATCATTCACTGGTCTGTTGATTACCACCAGAAACATGCAATGATGAGGACTTAAGTTTGGCCAACAAAAAAGCCAAGAAAGTGACTTCATTTTGTCAGTCAAGGACATGAAAGAAGAATCTCTTCCAACACATCTTTACTGCCATTCCTACAGACCCTTACATTCTGGAGACCAAATTTCAGCTTTGAACAACATCTTGCCCCTGCTTTGTGCCTCCCAAACACCTGCCATCTGAAGAAGGTATCTCACTCTGCAAAATGGTAGAACTGGCCACACCACAGGCTGGCTTAATGTCAACTATTCGTCAAACTGAGCCTGCTAAGTTAGATACAAATACAGCTCCCAAATTTCAGGGAAACGTCTGAAAGTCTCTCAGAATGTTTATGCTTCCTTGGGGTTTCAAGAGTGTCAATTTGGGAGATCCAAATTCTAATGAGTCATGGAATTAAATAGGTAACCTTGGGTCAGCCCCCTTCCCTGTGGTTCATGGTCTGAAGGCAAGGTCGTCATCCTAAAAGGAATTCATCATCATTCCATTGACTTGGATGATGAGCCATTGATGAAATGAATAAATAAATAAACAGGCCAAGAGTATTTGTAGGGCTTACAACCAGAAGGACTAGCTGAGATTTACTGAAAATATCTAGGTCCTGGAAGGCATTTTGTCAGGTGGCAATTAACTAACCTGACAACCCTGAGGACTAACAGCTTGGGTGCCTAAGTCCACAAGGAAGGGTGATGGTCCCCAAGTGGATTACATCCCACTTGAATTAATCTTGATGGAGGGCAGCAACTTCATCAAGACTGCCCTGGGGCTGATGAGGACTTTGCCTGCCAAAAGGGCTCAGGACTAGAAAGTGACTGGCGGAACTGGGTCAGTAGTATGGGGGCCATGCTGCGATGCGGAAGGCAGATGAAAGGACACTGCATTATATTCTCAAGACAATCTTCATGGCTGATCACCACAATGATCACCTATACAGTATTTGGATTCAGATATATAACAAGGAAGAGGAAGGTATTTGCTTTCTCATGGCCAGTCCCAAATCAGCATGGACTCTTGAATCAACAAACTCCCAGCAGTAGCCTGGAGCAGCAATAGACTGTGACCCACTTTCAAGCTACCATTTCATCTCGCCAGAATGCCCCACATACAGAATTGCTTGGGTGCATCGTGGGAAATTTTAAAAGTAATTTCTCACAATACTCTCTAATAGTTATACCACTCGACTTTGTCAGGCATGGACAAAAGCACTCCATATTGCCCTGAAGCAGGATGTGGGTATGTGTCAGAAGGCAAAACAAGGCTCTTGGCAACCTTTCCCAAATCCCATGTGTTTCTGTGTGGCTTGTCCCCTCTGAGCCAAAGATAAGTTTAGAGGCAATACCTGTAAACTCCATACTCTGAAATATCATTGAACAAAGTATAGAATTCTAAAAGCCAGTCTTAATTAATTTCATCTATTTCAAGAAAGCTTTTGACAGTGTCTATCATGATACATTATAGAACATCGTGATAAATTTTAGCATCCCCCACAGTACTTTATAAACATCTTTAGAAATCTTTACAAAGATTCAAGCTGTTGTGTTAAAATTGCACATGGTATTACCGAATTATTCAACATTGAATCTGATGTTAAACAAGGGTGCATTCTTTCACCTTTTTGTTTTCACTGTGTCTGCTAGATTATGCCATGAGAATTTCAATAGGAAACCCACAATTGGGAATTTCCATAGAAAAATAATACAAAGCTAACTGATCTTGACTTTGCCAATGACATCACCTTACTAGCAATGACTAAACCAATGCTGCAAGCTATGACTACCAGCTTGGAAACCAAAGCAGCAAAAGTCAAGTTGAGATTCAGCAGTGAAAAAAAAGACCAAAGTAATGAATATCAATTGGCAAACTAAGGCCAGAATTACAACCAGGTCTGCAAATTTACCTACCTTGGTAGCATCATTATCATCTTCTTCTTCAGTGTCTAGGCCAGACATGAAACTGCTAAAATGAAGGCACTTTTTGGTGAGTTTATTCTGCAGTTCCTTTTGCCTGACCTAGCGTGAGAAAGATTAGCCTGCAACACAAGGTTGCCATTACCATAGTATGCCTGATTGTGGTTCAAAAATACCACAGTCTTTGAGGAGGCTCTTTCTGTGTTCCCCTGATAAGGGAACTGAAGATGTAAAATGTTTTGTTGTTATTTATAATTGATTCAGTTTGTTTATTCATTTTGCTTAACCTATTACTGTATAATATTTTTTTTAAAAAAATGTGTTGTTAGCTGCCCAGAGTGGGAAAATATCCCAGATGGGCAGCATAAAAATGTAACAAATAAATAAAATAAATAAAAATGCAGGATTGGAAAGGCAGCAGCTATATTTCAACAAATGCATCATATCTGGTCATCTCTAGGGCAATAAACCATTATTAAACTTCACGTGTTTAATACTGTACTATTGTCCTACCAAATGCAATACAGTACATGCAAGTGAGACATTACAATGAAGATAGCCCAAAAGCTAAACATTTTTCAACAGAGATACTTGAGAAAGATTCAGACGTATCAGAAAACAAAAACAAATAAAATAAAATAAAACCACTGTAGCACTTTAAAGAGTAACTGTTATATTTTTACTGTGAGCTTTGATTGGACTACAAGAGGTTCTACAATGAAGTCGGTCATGCACCCTGGAACACATTATAGCAAAACAAAGAATAAGGTATGCAGGGCATATTTTAAGATTGCCTGACCACCGGCACCTGAAAATACCAATTAAACTACCTGGCACAAGGAAGTAAAAGGAAACCAGGTAGACCAAAAAAAAAATGGAGAGTGACTTTTAAAGAATATATGAATCATATACATGTCTCCTGGGAAGCAGCAGGTGTAACAGCAAATTGAACACGTTGGAGGCTATTCATTGCCCAATAAGCACACTCACATCCAAGGACATAAGAAGACGACGACTTGCAGACTGATTCCTAGAATCAGTCCTACGCTCATGTTGAACAGCAGTTCAGTGATATGGGCAGAACAGTGGAGGGTATTTCTACAAACAAGGCATGATCTGTCCTGTCATATAAGTCGATTTGCGTAACTGAGCAATTCCCTTCTCATACATTACACTGCTCAACAGCCAGATCCATGCAGAGGAGCTGTTAACTACACAGAGCAGTACTTAAGTCAAAGAGGATAGACCAGTTGGAGAATGGTACCTCTGCATACAGAAAGAACCAAAGGGCAGGAAGAAGCAATAGCAACTCGGGATTCCCTTCATTCCTAGGGGCTGGAAACTTCCTAGAGGTAATGGCTGATGCTGCCAACAGAATGCAGAACTAAACAGATCATCGGTGGGAAATATGAGCCCATCCAGATGTTGTTGCACTTCAACCTCCATTATTCCTCACCATTTATTATGCCAGCTAGGATTGATGGGAGCAACAGTTCAACAACAATGGGAACACCACAGGTTGCCCCACCTCAAGTCAGAACATGATGCAATCCAGTATGGCAACCATGATCATAAATATATGTTATAGCTTAGCTTTTAGATATAGATAGTAGAGAAGGGTCTTGTAAACAAAGAGGGATTGGAGAAATTACATTTTGGCCAAAAACTCATAAAATACCCAAGCCAGCATGACTCAAAGAATGTTATACCAGCCAAGAGAATGATTTATCATCCCAACCAGAGCTTAGTCATTACCGCTCTTTTAGACAATCCTTTCTCCTCCATCTACTAGTTCTCGTCACTCCAGGCATCTGAAGCCATAGATATCCTCACCAAGGTGTGCTAGAAAATGGTTAAGGTACCAGACTGCACACCAAGTGCAGTCCTTCAAATGTATGTAGACCATATCTCCAGTGATGGGATGTCACCGGTTCCAGACGGATCTCTGGAACCGGTAAGACCAATCCCGGAGGGTTCTCCGTGAGGGGAAGTCCACTTTTGGGGCGTCCGGTTCCGGACGCCTGACCGAAAGAAAAAAAAAATTAAAATCGGAGCGAAAATGGCTCTAATTGACTGCGCATGCGCAGAAACTCAATCTGACGCATTGCACATGCGTCAGATTGAGTTTCTGCGCATGCGCAGTCAATTAGAGCCATTTTCGCTCCGATTTTCAAAACATTTAGAACTTTCAGTGCAGCGGCGGCGGCAGCAGCCCTCTGAGGGGGGCGCCTCCCCGCGGCACGTTGAGGGCTGCCTCGGCCGTCCGCTGCTGACAAGCCCCATGCCCTGGGGACGCCCGGCGGGGTACACCGCTGCCGCCGCCTCCGCCGGGCGCCTGTGGGCCGGGTGCCTGCACCCGCCGTCCACAGCCGCCGCCTGCCGCCACCGGAGCTGCCGCTGCCTGAATCCCTGTGGACTCCTTCTTGGGTCGGTCCCTTTTGAGCTCGGCTGCCGCGCGCTGCGGAGGAGGAAGCTGTAGGCGGCGGCGGTGCGGCATGGGGACGGCCCAGGGAGGCGCGGCAGCCGCGGCTGCCCGTCGCCCCTCGCCATGGCCGGAGCCGGGCTAAAAAGGTACCGGCCCAAGGAGGACGCCACAGGGGTGCAGGCAGCTCCGGCGGCGGCGGCGGCTGTGGACAGCAATCGGGGTGCCGGGTCCCAAGAAAGGTAAGCGAGGGGTTTTTATTTGGGGTGGGTGGGTAATTTATTTGTGTTTTGGGTGGGTGGTTGTTTTTATTTTATTTATTTATTTGTGTCTGGGTGGGTGGGCTGAGAGGGAGGGGTGTGTGTGTATGTTTATTTTTATTTTTTATTTATTTTTATTTTGGCCCCGCCCACAACGTCATGACGTCATGATGTCGGCCGTGACGTCATGACGTCATGCCATTGGCCACGCCCATGACGTCCGTGACGTCATGGCGTGGTAGTAGAATTTTTGTCATCCCATCACTGCATATCTCCCGTGAATTCCAACACAAAAAAAACTACAACTGCAACCCAAAGTTGAGTGCTGCTCCACAATAGCTTTCTGAAGCTATGAACACACAGGGTCAGAGCCATTCCTACCATGAGCAGAGTAAGGTGGCTTCTTCAGACAGTTGATGTTGAAATCTAACAGTCTCTGTCCCAGCTCCTGCCAACCTAGCAGTTCGAAAGCAAGAAACTGCAAACAGATAAATAGGTACCACTTTGGTGGGGAGGTAACAGTGTTCCATGTACTCCAGTGCCTAGTCATGCCTGCCACAAGACCACAGAAATGTCTGCAGATGCTCTTTGGCGGAGATGAGCATCGAACCCTAGAGTTAGACACGACTGGCTTTCGAGCAAGTGCAACCTTTACCTTTACCTAAATAAGCAGATATGATAGGCCAAGTTCTTTTTCTTCCTTTGCTTTTCTAAATCTGTATGCAGAGTGATACTCCATGGCTTCCTTCTTTTCTGAGGTCACTTTCTGCTTTTTGCTCTTCCAGGATTGCTACATCAGAAGCATCCCATTGACTGAGATTTCAAGGCCCAAACCTACGACTGGGGGTGGGCCCTTTGAATGTCTCAGAGCCAGGGTTTCCAAAAACTAGAAAAGAAGCAAGCATATAAATGTCATAGCATTTGGTCCAGTGTTCACTAGGGCTGGCTGGGAAGAGGTAGCATTGGGTGTCTATGGTAAAAAAAGGAAAAAACCCACACAAAAATAAATATTGTATCTGCCTCAGCATAACTTGCCCCAAGACTTTTCACCCTACCTAAAGAATTCTTGAGACTTTATCCAACATCTCTGGCAGTTTAGTTAAACAGAGTAGCAGATGGGTGCATGGAAAGCAACTCTAGGATCTTCTGTAACCCAATGTACAGGGTGGTCCATAAGTCCCTACCCTGCTACAAAGAGAGTAGCGCTCTGCTGGGGGAAGGAAGAAGTGCTCCCATTGGGCTGCCAGGCAGAGGGGCAGGGTGCGTGCCGACGGAGAGGATGGGTAGGGACATATGGGTCGGGTAGGGACTTACGGGCCACCCTGTAGGAACCATTTTCTAAACAGATTACTTAAAAATAATTAAAAGCATGTGCCCCCACTTTTTTTTGCCTTACTACCAATCTACAGAGAGACTACTAGTTCTTGACAGTTGTCACAAGCTCAGCCTTAGGCTGCTGTACTCTTGATAGTAAATATCAAAACAATCCTAATAAACGTCTGGTAGGCCTCAGGAAATACCTCGCCATTTCAAAATGGCCAGCTGTCCCAGAGTCCCTTAGGATGAAAGATGCAGGCGGCCTGACCTCCACTGCAGCTGGCCACTCATGATATGGATCGATCTGTGTTGTCTTGAGACTCAACCTCACATCCTCCACCCCCTTTCCAACAAGCTGATTTCTCTTCTCCGGAAGAGATGAGAATCAAACCGAACTGTACCCGAAAAGTCTGCCCACGTGCAAGCTGCCAAGGCCTATGAGCAAAGAGTGCCAACCTGCCAAACAGTGTGTGACTCAGCAGGCGCACATATGGTGGAAGTTACACAGGCGAGTGAGCTGAGATCAAGACAGCTGTAGCACCGCACTCCAGGATTTCTGCCCAGCAGCACTGAGAAGGCAAGACGAAATCAGGACCCTTGAAGGAAATCAAATCATTCCACCAGAGCAGAATGCAATTCAGATCGGAACTTAACGCACCACCTTGGAATTAAAGATGTGTTTCTAAGCATGCTAAGTGTGCATTTCCCACATGCCTAAGTGAGTTGGCAGCAGGTTGTGGTACACAGAAAGAACCTCCTTGAAGATGGTGGTATTTTTGAACCACAATCGGTCATACCTGGGGCAAAGGCAACCTTGTTGCGCCATCTAATCTTTCTCACACTAGGTCACACAGGAGGAGCTATGGAATGGCTTCATCCAAAAGGCGGCTTCGTTTGGGCAGTTTAAAGTCTGACCTAGGCACAAAAGAAGGTAGCTTACAGGAGAGAGTGAATCCTGCAAAAGGAGTTGGGAAACTTGCTTTCTAAGGGAGGTACATCTATACAAGCCTTCCCTGCAGGGTTTCCTTTTTGAAGGAACAGCTACCGTACTTAAAATATCAGCAATACCCCAACTATTGATTGTGGGACTGCAGTGGCTTAAGTAGTTAAGATTCTGAACTCAAAGACCAGAAGGTCCGAGTTCAATTCCCAAGTACTGCATGACAAAGTGAGCTCCTGTCTTTGTCCCAGCTCCTGCCAACCTAGCAGTTTGAAAGCAAGAAATTACAAGAAGATAAATAGGGACCACTTTGGTGGGAAGGTAAATGGCATTCTGTGCACTCCATTTTTGAGGCAATCCTGCCACATGTCCACGGAAACGTTTGCAGACGCAGACAGCGCTGGCTCTTTGGCTATAAACAGAGATGAGGACTGAACCCTAGAGTTGGATACTACTGGCTTTCAAGCAAGGGCGACCTTTACCTAACTATTGAATGTGCTGGCCCCAGTGGAAGTAACTGAAGGACAAAAATGGATTGGCAGAGAGTTGATGTTTCTACTGTCTGTATCGTGATACTTTCCCAGGAATCAATAGAAACCAGTTTGCACCATTTCACCAGTCTAGAGCCTGTGGATACCGTGTCTAAAAAGGTTTTGCTCACTGCCCCAGTACATGGTGGCAGTGGCACTAAAGTGGCCCATCCTGTTTTCAAGATAACTTAGCTGAAGCACCTTGCTCCATTCCGTGACAGAAAATTCTGTAAGATAATGACATTTTGTATAAAGAGATGCTTCCTTTTGTCAATCCTGAACCAACCACCAATCAATTACTGTACATTAAGTAACCTAAATTGCAGCATTATAGCAAAAGGGAATTCTGTTCTCTCAGTCTTTCTCTCACAAAATTTTCTCCCTGCATTTAATACATTTATATTATATTATATTATATTATATTATATTATATTATATTATATTATATTATATTATATTATATTATATTATATTATATTATATTATATTATATTATATTATATTATATTATTTGAAGGGTGACCTTTACCTTTACTTATTATATTCCTTCTTAGTCAACGCCCTCCCCAAAATTGAGAAACGTAGATAGTGTAAGATATTCTTTGCCACTAGACGTGATGATGGCTCTTACCTGAAACAGCTTTACAAGGGAATTAGGTACATTCACGGAGTGTCAGGCTATCAAAGGCAACTAGCCGTAACGACAATGCATTTACCTCTGAGATCAGAGGTTGTAATGACTTTCAGTCCCAGTTGCTGAGAAACAACAGTGGGCTTTTCCTGCTGCCTTGGGGCCTTCTTTATGGGCTTCCTGGATGCATCTGGTGGGCCACGGAAAGAAAAAGGATGATGGACTAGAGAGGCCTTTTTTTTTAAGCTGCAAGACCCAAATGCTTTTGCTCTTCACTGCTTTACCATCTGCCACTTTGCAGCCCTTCCAGCCCAAATCTGTTCTAACAAATAGTCTTTGTCACTCCCTCCAGTGAAAAGTGAGTTTTCCCATTTGGGCGCACAATACAGTATCTCGGCATGACTCAAAAGCTTGTATGTTTATTATCAGCCACATAAAACTTGCCTATCTGCACTCTCAAATGACCAGCAGCTTGGTATTATAAGTGCTCCCTTTCTCCTTTAATGGCAAGGTAGGCCATTCCTGATACTGCTAGACTGCAACTGTCATCATCCCATCATCTCTAACTAACATAACTTATCCACCACCTGGCTATGCCTGCCCTCTTGTTAAGAATTAAACCATGCATTCACAGTACAGTACTGTACTAGGTTACTGGACTGGCTACATTACTGCAGCATTTCTTGTCTTCTTGCCTGGTTGTGGCACATTATAGGAACACTGGCACATTGGCAATGCACTCACAATGTTCTCTTGATTACTTCCTCATTCTTTCTGACTCCAAATATCTCCAGAGAGAGCCTACAAGGATGCCTGATATCTGAACAATATTATTCCAAATGTCCCGAGAGAGGACGCCTGATCACTGGACATTTAAAAGCTTTCAGAATGATTCACTTGTTCTCTCAAGTGACTGGATGGCACACATGAGTAGACTACGCTCCTACTTTGCTATGATATCTGAACAATATTAGCTGAAAAGACCTCTGTAGCAGTCTGGAAGCTTGCAAGCCATGGTAAGATAGTAAAGGTAAAGGTGCCCTTGCTCCATAGTCATTCATGTCCGACCTTAGGGGGCAGTGCTCATCTCCATTGACAGTCTAAGAACCATCACTGTCTGCATTTGCAGACATTTCCGTGATCATGTGGCACACATGATTAAACAGTTGGCTGCACAGAACACTGTTACTTTTCCCACCAAAGCGGTACCTATATATCTACTTGCAATTTCTTGCTTTTGAACCACTAGGTTGACAGGAGCTGGGACAGAGATGGGACTTCACTCCATCGTGCAGCACTCAGGTCACCAACTACTGACCTGCCAACCTTCCAGTCATAAAGTTCAGCATCTTAACCATTAAACCACAAGCTAACATTAAAATACAGGAGTTAGTCTTTAAGGTGCTACAGCTTTTTTTTTGTCTTTTTGTTTTGTTTACTCTCTGATATGCTTACAATCTCTCATCCGTTTGATACACTCGCAGAGAGTGAGTCCTATTGAGGTAATTAGGAATTTGTAGATGTACTTAGGCTTCCATTCTGAAATCATCACATATATAACCATACTGGGATAATACTTTTGGTGGGCCAACCAAAAAATGGCACCCAAAGTGTGCAAGCATTCAAGATCATATATCTCTTTGTTAGGCAAATTTCTAAAAAAATAAGCAGGGGATACTTCTCTTAAGGCCAAATACTGTACA